>OU026135.1:3722173-8522173 GCA_907269095.1 Blastobasis adustella | reverse complement strand
TGCCAGAACCAAGGCTGTTTTGTGGATTTGATAATTTATAATTGTAAAAAGAATTGTATGTACAATATCTTAGTATAAGAACGTTTTTTGTTATTTACCCCATCGAATTCCACTGCCGCCATGTATCAACTAATGTACATAATTCAGAAAAGAGTCATTGGTACATGGCCGCAGCGGATTCAAACCCGGTACCTCTCGCTTTCGAGTCGGATACCCTAACCGCTCGGCCACCGACGCTCCAGCGAATTAGCTGATCCCCAATAAAAAATTACCAAAGCTGCGTTATTTACTAACACATCATACATAAAGCCACAAACTTTTTTTTTATGTGGGGAGAACCCATTTACGGATATCTAAACGGAGATTATGTGGGACTGGCCTGTCAAAATGACAGTCCTACTCACTAAAAACCACCACGTTGCCTCTCATATTCTCTTTCTCAACGAGATCACGGGAACCTAAAAATACTTACAAATACGGTTTTCAAAACCATAGCTAGCACCCCATACCCTATGTCTGCAAAGTTGTTGTAACGAAGCGGGAATTAATCAATTTTTGCATGGCAGAAGCGAAGGCAAAGTTTGCAGACCAACCGGAATTGATTTTATAAACTGCTCCACCGGATTGGATTTCATTTCCGCGTGTAGCTAAGCTGTTTTTTTTTGTTGTAAACCGTTTACCTGCAGCGGGACTCTATTAAAAACATAGACTGAGGAATTGAACATTGAAGGTACTTTTAACGTTAACAATATTTTTGGTTAAAAACTAAGTAGGCAGTGCGCCAGAATGGGCACTTATGTGGTATTAATCTCTAACACCAACCAATATCTAATCCTGCCGAAGTATTTTAATGCGCTTATTATATTTGGCTAAATTCATTTGTCTAAATTCAGAAGCAAAAAGCGTGAGAGAAAATCAAAATATAATGTTGTGTATTAAAAAAAGGGGAGCAATAATGGTCACGTCGGAGGCACCAAAGCTCAACACATTTTTGAATTTTTAAGTTATATGAGAAAAGACAGGTAAAGTTAACAAAATTTTTTTTTGCTCATTTCTTTAGGAATCACACTGTTTTTACAGATTACATACAATTACAATGCATAGACAGACCTACAGTTCCATATAAATTTAAACACAAGTTGTATGTTCAACAGCCCACTGGATGACACAGATTCAAAGTTTGTGCGACATTTAAATTCAATTGGGAGAGTCGCTAGTCGAGTTAATTTCCGAATAAAATTCAATTGTTAACGAACTTTTTCGAGTTAACAATTCGAGTTTAATTGTTTGGACTGGCATCAGATTACCTAATTAACAATTGATCAAGAGGAAGATTTTTTTACAGTTAATCGGTCGGTTACGCCTGATGGATAGTGGTCACCGTAATGTCCCGGTTATGCTCTCACGCACGAGAACCCGGGGTTCGCCTTGACCATGATTCAGGAATTGGCAGATCAAATAATTTCAGTAGAGTAACTGCCGTCTGACCTCCATGACCCTGCTACCAGGGGAACCTAACCAGAATGGATCATGATTACACATTCAGTCGCCTGAATATGCAGGTGTCATCACGATGTTTTCCGTCACCGTGAAAGCATGGGTTAGCAATAAACTAATGTACACAACTAAGAAAAGAGCCTTTGATACATGGCCGCAGTCAGATTCGAACCCGGTACCTCTCGCTTACGAGTCGAATACCGTAACCACTCGGCCACCGACGCTCCCGGATAGTGGCTACCAATACCTTTGGACATTAGCGACAGCAGGGGTATCACGAATGCATTGTCCACCTCAAACCCTCCGGGGCACGTCACTCTAAAACCCTAGGTTCACCACTGCCAAAGCCCCGGTTCCCGGAGGAGCACTGCAGACTTTACAGATACGAGTATATATCTACCTACAGTACTAGGAATCAAGATATCCAGCAACATAGTAGCGTTAGGATGTCTGTATTCAAAGAACTTTTCGTTTTCAATGGCAACGAAGCCAGATTCGGAACTATACAAATAAAAACATTTCAGTCAGCGAACTTGTAATGGTCGCTGAATCCGAAAGAAACTTCAAGAAGTTGAAGTGTTGCCATTCCAAAACATTTCCCGAAAAAGTAGGATTCTTCGTCTCGTTTATCTTACAAGTAATACTTGCTATTTGGCATAGGACACTTCTACATTGTCAATAACGAGGAGGTGTTGTGGTGTTAAAGACAATGTTGAAAAGGCTTCGTTGGTTTGGTCAGGTGCTGCGTAAGCTTAACCTTCTGGTATGTGAGAGATACAGCATGTGATGGATTGTCATCACTGATTTAAACGTGAGAGCCCACTGCTTACCACGCCAGAATATCAAGATTGAGATAAATGAAGGGTACCTATATATACAACAGGAACTAGGGATTAGATCGCTCGAAAGAGGATAATTCAGACGCTAGAGGCAAGAATCCACGGCTTACAACGACGCCAGTATTTTGGCATATCCAGGATG
Organism: Blastobasis adustella; assembly: GCA_907269095.1. Lineage (NCBI taxonomy): Eukaryota > Metazoa > Arthropoda > Insecta > Lepidoptera > Blastobasidae > Blastobasis > Blastobasis adustella. Next base: position 8,519,695 of record OU026135.1, on the reverse strand, counting down.
TGGAATGATCTCCCTCCCGAAATCTAACCTTGCCACAAACATCTTAAATTATTCTACTCTGCCGAGTGTAGCTATTGCATAATTAATATCTACTAACTGGTAGTATAACGTACCATTATAACGCTTGAAAAGTGGGTAGATGCTGCACAACATGGCAACCCAGCAAACAATGGAGGCAAGACAGTAACTTCGCGCGCTACTTTGTTCCTTTGTCGTGATTCCTCGCCGACAGTTACTGTTGCCGCTGTTAGTTTGTCGCCGTCTCGGATTGAATTAACCAAACTGGCGCACAATGGCGCACCTGACACAATGCTGAATGAGAGGTGTTCTCAAGGAAAAACATTGTTAAGGAAAAGTAGGTATAGGCGACATCAATCGACCTACCCTTCTATAGAAACACATGGCAATGTTAGGTCCTTTTATATTGGTTTTGGGTAGATAGGTCGATATGCTGTTTCCTGTACACAACGTAGCAATAGTAGGTGCATTGTAAGCATTTTAACCCTCGACGAAAAAAGAAAGGTGTTATAAAGACGTGTGTATCTGTTTCTTTGTGTATCTATCTGTGGCATCGTAACTTTCGAACAGGTGGACCCTTTAGGATACGGTTTTCTTTATCTAAATCAAAAGCCTATGCAAAACTTGGTGTCAAATGAGTCAATCGAACTGCATTTGTAGTTACGTAGGGTTACTTGTATATAACTAGAATGTTGCACAATAATAATAATATAATGGCTTTTAATTATAATTATCTAGCCTTTCCCCTTATGTAAAATTTCTCTTCAATAGCTCACCACACTCCAGTACAACCGGTACACCTCGATTCGCATGAGCTCCTCCATGGGACATCCTCAGGAACATGTTGACCATAAATTACGAAGCACCGGACCGAAATCTGCGTGGGTTTCAAGCAAAAAACGGGACCGCCAATTTAATTAGCGCAATGTAGAATGAATGCAGCGCACGCATAGCTGCGCCATCTAGCGGCCAATAGAACCCGAAGAAGAGCCTAATACGAAAAGGATTCACTGTGTTGCTGGTGTCCTGGATAGGTCTACATTACAAGTCAAGCACACGAACACTCGGGACTTCTACCCAGCCGAAAAGTCAGCCTGTCAAGAATGTCGTGGTCGTGAAAATTTTGATGCCACCGTTCTATGACGTGACAGCTGAAGTGCTCAATTTGACAGAAATTCAATTGTTGCAGTAGTTACTTTTCCTTACTTTCTTGAGAGCCGGGATGGTGACCACTGCGGGACTCAAAGAGCTGAGTGTAAAGTTTGCTTCGATTTTACTTCACTATAGCGTTTGCGTTTACGTCGAAATTAGAATGAAGAAAATACATTTACATACCACTAGGTGACGCTACACACTTCTCCATACTGATTTCCAGGAAAACGCAAACGCGATAGTGAAGTAAAATCGAAATAAAACTTACACTCAGCCCTCAGATCACCACATCACCGTCGGGTACTTAATCCGCTGGCACTCTGTACAGGAAAGACCATATTCAGTTGACAATAACGTTAAAACAACTGCAAGGTCCCTGAGGCCCACTGAACTGAGACCAAAATCACTATAGTATCTATAGTATTCTTGTTATAGTATTCTTAAAGGGTCCCAAGTTCCATTTCCTAGAATAGGCCTAAAGCCCGTCCAGGAATAAAATACCTAAATCATTTTACTGGCGCTGGTAGATAGTTGTAAAAGCTGATACCTAATGTTCTTTACAACTTAGAAAAATATAGTTTTAGAAACCCCCACGTGTTTCATTCTTCTGGTCAAGCTGCAATAAAACTTTTTCCACAAATCGCATCTCAACACCCAACACCCGCCGGCGAAGAGAGAACTAAAAATGATAACTTCCTTAAACTCAACAACTTGTAAAAAGCAATAACTGAACTTATATCCCAACTATTTCCTTGGAGCGATTCGCGTCCGCGATTGGAAAATAGCATTAAAACTGAAATGGACTTTCGGAAGCGGCCGCAGTGAGATTCCCTGGAGGCTGTTGCAGTTGAAATTGTGCCGATAATGTTCGCTAGGTTCAGAAAGTGTTATTTTTCCAATTTCCTTGGGAGAAAATAATTTTGGTAAAATTGAAATTTCTATGCACTAGGTACCTACCTATTTTTTTGAATAATTTATATAGGTATATTTCCGTTTCATAAGTTACTCAAAGTTCATAGAACATTTGAAAATGTTATTGAAGTAGGCAGGTACCTATTTCTATACCTACACCTATTAAAACTATAGAACCAATACTGCACCGCCTGCAGTTTTTATTACTGGTTTTCGGGGTAGATTGGTAGATAAAGCTACAAAGGTTTGTCCACCTTTGTATTATTTAGTGCATAAAGTGTTAAATAAACCTAAATAAAAACCAATTCCTATTGCACATGGCTAATTAAAATTTCATAATCATAAATAATACGTATTATGTATGCGAGTATGGACATGGTGCCAAACCTACATCTCATGGGCCCAAGCCAACCTGTTGCCCGAGCTCCTCCAGCTGACAGACGAACGACGCTTTTTCGAACTGGTTTTTCCCTAACGAATTGTGCGGGCCGGATGGTAGTCATTGCTGGAACGATAAGTCGGCTAAGGCTACCAGCACGAGCCCAATATCAGACGATGTAGAGAAGAAAAAGTAGAAAGCGGATTGACCGCTCGGATGATGATGATGATGATGATGAAATAATACGTCTCAGGGTTGGTGGCTGTATATGGGTCGGCCACCAGGCCACTTAGGAAAGTGAACGGTACCGAGTTTGATTCCCGGTGCCGACATGACAAATGACTTTTCCTGACTTACGATGTACCTGATGCTCTTACGATGAGGGAAAACAGAGGGAGCAAACCTGCACAAACAGGCGGCTGAATGTGAAACCGTGATTCAGGGTCACGGAGGTCAAATGGCAGTCGCTCTACTGTAAAACTTATCTGCCAAATCCTGGATTATGGTCGAGGCGGATCCCGGACCCTCGCGTCATCGAGTACGAAAGCACAACCTGGATATTAAAATAAAATAATATTTGCTGTTTAATTTTAAAAATCATCTCATTGGATCATGACCAAGAATACTTCAAACCTATTATTTGGATTATGGATTATTATACTAATTTCAAGACGTAGTATTGGTATGGGTTGCAAAAACTACTAGCTCTGAAAAGTACCAAGTACCTCGAAATACTTTGTAGGGTAGGAGACTGATGTGGCACACACACATGCATATGTTGAGCGTGTAGCTGAGCCAAATACATTGGTTGCTGGAACAAAAGTCACAACTCTCGTTTGAAATAACTAGGTACTCTTTATCAAGTGTATACTTAAGCCTTGTTGTACATATGGCATTTAATTGTACAGAAACACTAGCTTAGAAATACTCCAAAGGTTCCAATCTAAAGTGCTCCAAAAAATAACCAAAGCTCCTTGGTATGTGAAATATCGAAGCTCTATATACAGACCTAAGTTTTATAATGTTCCCTCTGTCAACTTGTCAAGGCAACACAGGACAAAACTGATTTACCATTAAAATCCTCTGGCTATCAAGTTGATAGCACTATCAGCAAGCACCGAAAGTGAAATATGCCTTGTGATGTATATGGGATGGCAATAAGAGCATGAACGATCCAAGAAGCAATTCTGAAAAGCAGCAGAAGTCGCTTAATGCCCAACATGATAGTTGCGAAGAACAAGAGCAAGCATTCAATAACAACTTTGGATAAGTTACGAATGACAAAGAAATCATCTAACTAAAGCCTTGGCTGGTTTAATTTATAAAAGTAAAACCATTTTCTAAGTATAACATCACATTTCACATGATGGCAAGTGCCACTGATGGTGGTGGTTGATGTTGTCAGATCAATATTGTGATAAATTTCTTCAGCCCTATATCACATCAACAACCACCCGTATCATTCACTACTGGAGTTGAGCCTTCTCCACAGCAGTGCAGGGATATTGACAGCCGAGTTGGAGATCACAGTGTCAAAGGCTAGTGTTTGCCGAGGACAAATATAGTTTGATCATATTGTCAATATTGTGCTATCAAAGTCAATGAAATTTTGTAGACGTGTTCCAGAAATACTTGTAGATTGTCAGATTGTTGTTAAAATATATTGTTTCAAAGTTGCACAGGATTTAAAATTTGTATGGAAATTATAAATCCATGTAACTTTGAAACGATATATTTTAACGAAAATCTGATACCCTACAAACTACAAGAGTAGATATTGATTTCTGGATCATGTACACAAAATTTCTTGGCTCATAGCGTAATATTGAAAATATGGTCAAACTTTGTATGGAGCGTGCTTGGAAGACATTTCTTTTAACAGAAAACACTGTTGCTTGTTATTTATTTTCAAGTCTAAGGGGTCTTACGACATCCGTCAATGGATGGGGTTAGTGCGCATTCTACTCGGTTTTCACCACCATAAATCAAAAGAACACTAGTTTCATCACCTATAAAAACGCTGAAACCGAAGGTCTAATATCGCTAACAGCACTAAGAGGATGCCTGAGATGCATCAATCAAGAATCAAGATTACAAATAGACTTCCTTATCTTAAATCCGAACACAAAAATACAAAACATTGTTCCAATGCATCGACCTAGATTTTTCTTCATTGTCCCTTTCGTCCTTCTTTATACTATACTTTGATCGATTATTCTATAATTAAATAACAAATTCCTTACACATTATTCCTCAAAACAAGCATTTTCATTCATGAAAACTAAAAATCAAATTGAGTAAGTCAAAACAAACCAAACAATAACAAACAAACAAATGTCAACATAAAATCTAAAAATGACATTTCCTTAACAGTGTTGCCTGTATTCCTTTTCCATTTTCTACTTTTTTGGTTCTCTGTAAAAATCTGAAGTGACCATTTTTTAAGCTATTTTTCAAGTTTGATTTGTAAAAAATCGTACAGATGGCGCTCTCTAAGGACTAAACATTATTATAATATTTTGCCTGTATGGGCATATTGAGTTGTAGTTATTTGGCAAATCGTATCAGACTTAATCATTCCATCGGAACAAATTAAACAGCATTAAAACGGCAGTTCCTTTTTGCTAAATGCTACCTAATTAGCACTAACCGTTGAAATAAAGATAAATAACAAGACCATACAGCCAAGAGATTATAATAATATTTATGTCGTTAGAGTGCGCCATTTATGTGAATTTGTAGAAAACTAGTCATGAAAATGCTCAATAGTAACAACATAACTTTATAATAAAGCTCGACCGGGACATGGGTGACCCGGCATCGGCGTTAGTCCTGCGAAGCAAGTAGGTAGTGTTCTGTGATCGAAATGCCGCATACAGTGCTATATGGATCATATATTTAAGGAGCGTGGCGGGAAAAGAAACTAACATGTCGCCATTGTGTAGAACACTGACGTCTCGGAAAAAGACCTAACGCTCTTTTACATATTAATTATGATTCTTGACTTACTGGCTATACGTATACCTATAACGACGATAACAGCAAAATTGTCAAGGCTTGATAGGATAGTAGACAAGAGATTAGGCTCTCTTATGACAGACACACTTCATCGAACAATTTCACTTGCACTTAAAAAATCATTAGTATATAATTATGTTTTAAATAGTTACATGACCTTTTTCACCAGGCCAGTTGCTGAGATAATCCACTAAGCCAGTCCAATATAATCCATTGCATTTCATTATACCTATTTTATAATTACATTCTCATTCTCTTTTCGAGTGGTTCAGTGTCTTGGCTTTGTGGATTGTCCCAGCAATGGTAAGATGTACCCCGATTGGTGACGGTGCTGTAGATGTAAACCTGTCAAATGTCTCGGTAGAGCGCGCAAGATAAGTCGGCGACCGTCTAAGATATGGCGTCCTTGACTTAAATTTTGTTGGCAGTTGTCATAGTTGTTCTGGTGGGCTGTCTATCAAATTTAGTTTCATTTTCAGCCGCGAGTCAAGTTATTAAATCTTGCGAGCACTGTACCAGCCAGAGTATCTGTCAAATTATTTTATTTATTTATTTAACCACTTATTGTTTACATCAGATACAATAGGCCAACTTATTTCCATAAAGAAATTTATTACAGTAGGCCTACAGCAGAGACATCGTGATAATTAAATGCAGTTAAGACGTGCACAGAAGCAAAAAATATTGCATAATTAATAAAAAAATATACTATAATATAATGACTTCGTGTCAATGACAGAATGGCACGATAATCAAAGGTAAAGGGGCTTATTACTTAACTATTATCCTAACCTACTGACCCTAAGCTTATAGTATCCATAATAATTGATTTCTTGAAATGAGTTCATATTCATTTCAACACAAAATGGTAATAAATTCTTAAGTGGCAATACTTCTATTCTACCGTGTTGCCACATAATTAATGAAATATACATGTGCTGCCATTAACAAAAAAAAAATCCAAAAGAGAGTTGAGAGTTGGGTCAGATTTTGTTTAGAAAACTGACTATATTACCTAGGTAATGTTAGTGGAACTGTCTACATGAAAACGTGTAGATACCTGCCTTTATTACTACAAAATTAAAGCAAATAGTGTTTGAAAGCGCTCGTTAGGTCAAAAACTTCGTCCGCTATTTACGTTACGAGCAGTGCCCTCTAGCGGAAATCACCTCAAACTGTGTCGGCGGAAGATGGCTGACGCGTGCCGAGAGTTGCTCCGATTGTTTACGCCGATTTTTTAATTATTTACGCTATCAAAGACTACTTTTAACAATAAAGTGAGTTAATAAGTTCGTTAAACAATACCGGCAGTGATTTTCTACGAGTTTGTGGTGTGTTTAAGTGAGAATTCAACTCGAAAAGTGCGACAACCAGTGCTAGTGTGGCTACTTGTTTGAGCGGGTGTTTTGCTAAGGAATGTGTGTGTAAAATTTAAGTGGATACAACTTTTAAGACCGGAGCTTGGATTCGGGACGTCCATTTGTCTTTAAAGGTATGTTTTATTACGATTTCCAAGTGTTTTGTCGGCAAACTTTGGTGTAACAAGTTTGTTTACTTCATAAACCCGTACCGCGCATGTTCAGTTTGTTCTAAACTTTTCTGCTGAAAGCTGGAATCTGCGAAAGCTCGTTGGTTCCTTGTTTTGTTTTATAACTTTATGAACAAAGTTATTCATTATTCCCATTTCGAAACATCCAAAATTACATGAGCAATTCTTCATATTACTCGATATAAACGATTCCAATTGGTAAACTGTGCTTCTTGCTAGTTTGAAAGTAGTAATTTACCAGTCTATTGTGCATTTTCATGTTTAATGTAGGAATGTAAGTAGTAGAACTAAAAGCAAGTTAGGTATTTGCCCTTACGAACAACATTTGACCCACACCAATACGGATCTTGTAAGTTAAATTACGATACGTATTAGAATCTGTTTCATTTTTTCTAGCGGCCCGGTCATTGAACCGTACGTAGCTCGATCCAACACAGCCTCCGCCAAGGAGCTTTCGCTTAGAAAAAATGCTCAGATGTTCGTTACCGACACCCACTTAGGTATTACCTAGCTTGATTATCTATTGTTTTGGAGTTTATAAAGGATCGCCGCTTCTTTATTTAATTAAGTATTTCATTGGATTATAAGATGTTAGAAACAATGAGTGCAATCATATTTTGAAATGATAGATCATACCTACCTTTTCCACGAAAGTAGGTACTAACATACACAATATGTTATATTGTGTTATACAGAAATCGAAGTAAGATGTGTCCATCATGTCTTCTACTATGTACCTGTTACCTGTATCAACTGCATGCATTGAATTTATTCATTTTTAACCCACGACGAAAATCGAGGGGTGTTATAAGTTTGACGTGTGTCTTTGTGTATCTGTCTGTGGCATCGTAGTTCCCGAGCGGATAGACTGATTTGGATGCGGTTGTCTCTATTTGAAGCCCGTTTAATCGTGATGGTTCTGAGGTTTTTTCGTTAAAATCGGTGTAGTTTAGAAAATATTTGAGTTTAAGTAAACTTATTTGGTGGTTATCCGACTTTATCTGTCGGTTAGGTTATTAATTCTATGTACCTACTACCTGTTTTTAAAATTTAGCATAGGTTCCTAAATATGTGTGGAATAAATTAATTTGAATTCGAACCTGTTCCCTCTAATAATTATTAAACTGACAAGTATCCCCCGTTGCGACACTGGCGACACGTTTTTTTTTATTGCCGTAAAGGCCTTGGACCGACCGTCCACCTGATGGAAAGCGGCCACCGTCATCCAGGACATCTGCAACGCAAGGGGAGTGGATAAGGCGATAGGGTACCTGAAGACATGCCTTTTGAAGAACACTAACTTAAAGTGCAAAGGAAAGACGTCGGGAGCGAGCTCATTCCACAACTTGCACGTGCGCGGTAAAAACGTTCGCGTTACCCGCGTTACCCGTACGTTACTTGGATACCAGGCATCTAGATTATGGGGATGAAATCTACCCAATCGTCGGAGGGTGGTGTTACGAATATTCTGTGGTAATGGCGAAACACAACTAGTTTACTCATAAAATACCACCACAATACTCACTTTGCGTCTGCATCCTACAGACAGGCTTATATTATCAGGTTGTCAGGGTATATTTGTCAACCTATTACTAGATACTGTACCTTTTACTTTCCGCTTTACATTTTACGCTTAATACTTATCGTAATTAGTAAAAATAGTATGTACTATTATTGATTTCCAACTTACAGGTTTTATAGGTATCGGATATACATACATTATTATACATTATTTGTCTGATTAAATACAAAGATTTTACAATGTAAATGATTATTCGTGGTCTCGCAGAACCTATCGTTGTAGCTTCGATAAATGGTCAAGCGTTAAAATAACAAATAACACAATGAAATGCTGATTGAGCTGTTTACGTTTGGTATTTGTTTAACCAAAATGATAAAATATCGACTGTAGATTGCGATTTCAAAACCTAAATTTGTTTTTACAGATGTTGAAAAATGATGGATCTACCTATCCCGCCCACATCCACTTCAACGATCCAGTTTCCTTCCTTCCTACCTAAAGAACAAAAATTGAAAACCAAGTCCAATTAACGTGTTCCTAATTACTTTTACCCAAGATCCTATTCTCTTTCACCAATAAATACTGTATAAATGACTGAGTGGTTTAGTTAGTTCACATGCCGCTCTACCACTCAAAGGTCCCGCGTTCGATTCGAAATGGAAATGATGTATTTTAATTTCTGTTACGGGTATGGGTGTAGTATGTATTTAAAAAAGTATAAAGTAGTTTAGCAGTTATCTAACACCCATAACTCAAGCTTTGCTTGCTGTGGGGCTAGATGGCGCTGTGTTAATTTGTCCATATTTATTGTTAGTATTCAACTTAGATGTAATGTTCTTCTCTTGTTAGTTGTTACACTCTTGACAGAGTGGTCGTGGTCTTCAAATCTGTTTTTTTTACTGTCAAAAGGCGGAATTGATGGAAAGCGAAGATGAGCATACGTGCCTAGAGGTTTGGTCAATCCGTCACCATTCGTCTCTCAAAGTCGCTTTTCTTGTGCACAAGTGTGTATCTAGTGCATCTACTGCTGCTTCGATTCCAGATGCAATGTTAGGAATCAAATTACATCAGTAGCCCAGTCAGGTGGCATGATGGGGTGGTGATCATATGATCTGGTATTTTTTTTATGTTACTCAGTGACAAACGTGCAGACAGCCCACCTGATGGTAAGTAGTAACTGTCGCCCATAACATCTACAATTCCTACATTTAGGTAGCAAGTAACAAAAATACAGAACCGCAGGTGCGTTGTAACTGTGAGGACTAAGATGAGATGCCTCATGCCTGTAATTTCGCGGTATTAGAAAACACCTACTGGTTGGTATAGAGCCCTCCGTAGAAGCGGGATGATTCCAACCCATCATCCGCTTACTAGGCACTCTCGCCACTCGACCACTACGGCTTAATATTTCGTAACTGCAATTGTGCTACACAATACATACATTTGTACGTGTGGATACGCATGGAAATCATCGGGATTATTAATTCTATCACAATCTGCAGTGCATGCCCGACGCACGCCGCATGGGCGATGCATGCTTCGCATACAACTTGCTTGCAATCCCAATGCAGAGCATGCTCGCCCAGTAATTGTCTGTCCGTGTTCATTGATTGTGGAATTTTTATTCATAGACTGTCGGAGGACGACATCGTTCCCCCTGATGGCTCTGTATGGAATATAAAAGTGATATTTTTATACTTTTTTAATTGAATCGGAAGTCATGTTTCATTTGTTTCTATGGATTGTTTGACCGACACTTTTATTTAGCATTGTAGGCGATGAGTCTTGATTGAGGTATTGTGTATATGTTTTTGTAAGATTATTCCATTATTATTGTATTGTTTGTAGATGATTTCATTTGTGTATATTTTTTTTTTTAATATTAGAGGTGCATGCCGTCTGCCTTTCTGATTTTGCCCTGTCTTTTCCGTAGGTCTGCTGTAAGATATTTCTTATAAAATAAGCTGTACCTGTTGTGTTGTTTTTCTTCATGTCAATATTGTATACCTGCTATTGTGCCCAATAAACTGTTAAATAAATAAATAAATAATTTAACGATCTTCAATATAATCAAAAGAACAACTATAAAGTTAGATAAATATTGTAAGTGTTTTAGGAATTAAGTTTTGAGAAATAACGAATTGTTGGAGCCACATTTAGATTAGAACTTCAAGGTGAAATAATAAGTATTTTGTTTTGTGTGACAATTAGGTATTTTATCTTTAGAAATCGTCCTCAAACTTTCTACTAAATTAGGGCTTGAAAAATTAAGATAGAGAAGAAATCGCAGATCATTTTATACAATAAACTAAATGAGATACTTAAAAAAACGAGTAGTTAGTCAAATTTCATTCACATTCCTCTAAACAGCATTTAACTTCTACGGAGAAAAATGTAAGCCCTTGGGCCTTTTTCAACTACTTACCTCTAACATTTTTCTCCATTATTAGGCCTCGTTCATTAGCACCCCAATAATTAAATACCAGTGACGTATTTAATTCTATTAGCGACGAGCGGTGCGTGAGAACTAACATTCTTTCCACCTGGTAATTAAGTCCCCATACTAATTGTTTAAATACTCGACTAAACACGATTTGTAATGCGAGCTTTATAAAAAGAAGAAAGATAACAGTGTCTTAGCTTTTAACCTTTTTGTTAGAGGGTCAGACTCTTTGTCCGTTACGGTTTACTGATTTGCTTCCGATAACGTACGGATACATTATGTAGAGGTTAACGCTGACTGTAATTTCAATTTTCCAACTCTATTTTAAACCCAATTTCACTACATACGAGCATGAAAGAAAAATGTGAGAGCCAACGGCTTACGACGCGAGGATACCGACGACTGAACGAACTGAGGAGTAAGACAGCGAAGGCAGACCCTGGCTTAAGCCGGGATTGACCGCTATGATGATGATGAAAGACAATTAATCTACATTTATTTAGGTAAGTGTACCGTAGTAGTGTCACCGACAGGACAGAAGCCTTTAAATAAATGATGATTATTAAGTGTAGTAGTTAATAATTAATATACAGCTTTGTCTCACCTGTCAATTCCCTCACCACGCTACACTCAATATTATGTGTAGCCTAAAATATACAGTTTCTCAATACTTATTATGGTAAAAGTAATACATTCTCAGACATTGAAGAGCATCCATAAATAACTTCCCTGGCGTGTATCACGAACCAACACTTGAGGCAATTTGCGTGTGCGCAACAACGTTGCAAAGAATTCACGGTTGTAACCCAACATAGGTGTCATAAACATGACATGTTAACTCTTGGAGTTAAGTGAAGATTACAAAGTAGCGCAGATTTATTAAAAGGCTGTATAGATTCATAATCCAAGTTGACGTGAGGGATAACGCGGATAAATAAATAAATAAATATTCGTGGACAAATTCACACAGCGCCATCTAGCCCCAAACTAAGCAAAGCTTGTGCGATGGGTGCAAATTACTGATAAACTACTTAAATACTTAATATATACTTATTATACAAAGAACACCCAGACCCATAACAGAAATAAAAAATTCATCATTTCAATTTCTGCCCGGCCAGGAATCGAACCCGGGACCTCTTGCGTGGCAGACCGGCATGTTGACCACTGAACCACTCAGGTCGTCTGGATAAGATTGAAGAGGGTCGCCTAGTTAGATCACATGTTGCGTAAACCCCAGGGATACGTGGGAAATAGGTGCCTTAACCTGCCGGTATCGGTAAAGAGGTCACGCAAGAGACCCAATTTGCTATGGGTCTTCATCGATGAGCAAGACGCGCTCCATCGCTGAGTCGGATGCGGAGGCCTACGGCTTACGTCGTGAGGATGCCGAGGACCGGGCGGAGTGGAGTGGAGAAGAGTCTAGCGGACCCTGGCAGAAGCTGGGATATAGCACCAGAATGATAATGTTACAAGTTCATAGTCCATGAAGACATGTATTATAGATTACCCTCTTTGTTGTTGTTATGGACCCAGGAGAAGAAATGAGTATAGTCTGATCGTCCCTACTGGAAGTCGTTTCCGAGATCTGTCTGCACAGTGCTTAAGTACTGTACGCCACAAAAACGTTAATGGGCATCTGTTCAATGTATCATTTAACATTCTATTAGTCAGCACAGCTTATCTGTGTCAGTAATAAAGGAACTAGCAAGCATCAAAATTAATATTTTTTATAAATGCGAAAGTAACTGTCTGTTTGCCTGTCACGCCTACACCGCTGATTGGCAACCAGGGGAATCACATTTCATAGGCTACTTGTAGTTTCAAAAATAATTCTGACGGGTTAAATAGGGCGTAAAAGTTTGTATAATTTTGGCGACCTAGGTCATTGGGGCTCACTGTAGATTTTTCAAGATATCACTATTGTCTTCAGCCGCACTATGTCCACTGCTGCACGGCTAGCATAATTGTGCCCGCCCTACTCGCACCGCGATAGTGCTTTTGTTTCCTTGTCTCAATGCTAAGATTAAATAGATAACAGTATGTATGTCGCGCCTTTTCTCACTTTTCGCGCGCGAGAGCACACTTGTACTTGCCGTGCTGAATGTGATTATCCTGGACCGTTGTCTTCGATCTTCGGCTGCCCGCATCTATCACCTTCTAGCAGTCCTTACAAGGTCATTAGTCCACCTTGGGCTTGACTACATTGAGTCTTCCTATTCCTGTCTCGATAATATTTTAACTAGCTTATTCCTTTTTTTACGACTTTGTCCGTGTAAAATTCGGTCATTTTAAGACTAGAGTTGAAACAGGCTGTTTCTAGACAGGCATGCTCCATCTTCGGTCGTTTCGTCACTTACCACCAAGTCATATTTCGGTCAGCTGCGTTCAATACTACAACTACTGTTATGTATTTAGAAACAGCAAAACAGGCGGTGGAGTTACCAGAGAGCACGGCGTTAATTTTGACGAACACATACTGCCGATGGCCACTCAAGTATTATTAGTTGGAACCCAGCGTTCGCGCGCTCTGAGACTGTGTGACTGTGAGTCTTTCTACATACATGTTTGATATTCAAACATTATGTCAACAAATGATCGAATTTCAGATTAAATTTAAACCTAGAAAAAACTACTTTTTATCCAGATCTACGCTAACGAAGTGAGCTAAAGCTGTAAGTTTACTTTGTCTTGTACCCACAGACCAAGTAACGAGCTGGAATTGGGGCTTTTTACTTCGTAGACGGCGTACGTAAATATTGACACTCGCTGTCACATCGACAGACACGACGGTCAAACAATAAGTCGTTTATTAGTACGAGTATACGCGATGACTTCACGCCATTTGTTTGTATGCCGTGATTCATTGTTTGGTTCTGTTTGATGTTTGCTGTGTGGTTTAGTTAGCTCTAGTCAGGTCACTGCCTTGTTGTACACAGTTTTTGTCGAGTGAAAGATTGCGTATTGCGTCTAGTGTGGCAATTAGTCGAGTTTTTCATGTTTGAGTATAGTCTGCGCAATGTTTATTACACAAACTTTGTACTTCTGTAAAAGCACAGTATAAAAAGCCATAGGTATTAGGGCTAGTTTCCCCCGAGCGCGCTCCAGCGCGTCCTATACAAACATAGTTTTATCATATTTTCAATATTACGCCATCAAAGCCGATGACATTTTATATTCGTGACCTAGAAACCAATATCTAAGTTGTGGTTTGTCTGATTTTAGTTGGAATATATTGTTTCAAAGTTACACAGAATTTAAAATTTGTATGGAAATCTTAAATCCTATGTAACTTTGAAACGATATTATTTAACATATATGCATGCTATCAATCCTTAACAGACGACGACGAATACCTACTGTCTAGAGTGTAGCTAGTTAGAAGAAAGTAATAAAATTAGTTACCTGTCTAACTGAATTAAACCAGGAAAGAATACCATTCCTGACTTGATTATAAAATTAGATTGATCACAAACACAATTTTAGGTAATTCTGTTATAATGAAAATAACTCCTTAATCGTATAAGATGTCAATGAAGTCAGTGGTCCAAATAATAGGCTTATGAAGCCGATAGAAGTGGCCGAAGTAGGAATGTATAATTTATGGGCCCACATCTGCGAATCCACATCTAAACATTTTCATAATCTCGTTGTATTGCGCGCGATAAATATTGTATTCTATGGGGCTGCAACATGCTATTTGCTGTGGCAGGGGTTCTCAACATTTTTTTATTGTTTTTTCAACACACTTGCTCGTAAATTGTGCGTGGGGTACACTGAAAGTTTTGCGTAGCTCATTAATAATACTATTCACACGTAAAGTAATATATTTACATTTTAAACCGTTTTCCATTTAAAAAAATATGAGGATCATTGGCCTGAGGGCATCGTTGAATGAGAAAGTTTGTGAGGATGTTTGTTACTCTTGTTGTTGTGAGGTTTCATAATAGATTTTAATGAAATTTGGCAGTAATATAGCTTATAGCCCAGAATAGATAGCACATAGGCTATAATTTATCCTGAAATTCAATGTGGCTATAACCTAATTTTACGCTGACAAAGTCGCGGGCAAAAGCTAGTGGATTTAGGTACCTAAATGGATTATTATTTATTCACACAAAAACTACTGCGCTGTACCTACATTTCATCTAGTAATTTGCCTATAAGATTAAAATTAAGAAAACTGAATAAATATACAGAGCCGTATGTTTTCCTCTTAGAGTTAAATACCTAAACACTTTTATTTCATCATAAATCCACCCACGACTCGAGTTTGACGGCTAAAATACGTTCCTATGCTTTTTATTTCCCGCGGCTAAAATAAAAATGTTGACGACCTCTGTCAAGCTTCCCCTTGCCACCGAGCCAGGGTTGTTTTTCTATTCATAATGTGCCCAAAAATTGCCAACAAACCCACCAAAGCAATAACGGCTTTATCACAATAACGTTATGGTGCTTTTTTGCTTTCAACGAGCTTTTCTATTTCCACCCCCTTTAGATTTATGTTGCTTATTACATTTTTACACGCGTAAAATCAGCACCATATCAAATATGAAATAGCAATTTTGTGCTTTATCGCGCATGGCATAAGAACTAATGCTTTCGATATATAATCCGTCTGTCAGTTAGCCCATAAATTACATACTTAGGTTTGCATTTTGCGATAAATTGCTTATTATTATTTATGCAATCGTAAAAAACATGTCAACAACTCTGTTTTATTGAAACGTTGTGGATTGAGTCCTGGAGAGATTTTAATAAATGGCTACTAAAGTTACTCCCAGTTACTTTCCCATAACAACAATCGATAATATCATTTTATTTTTATTTATAACTCTGTATTGTACAAGGACAGTACAAAATGGTTACAGTAAGACAATATAGTACAAAGGCGGTCTTAAAAGCGATTCCTTCCAGACAACCATCTTTACGGACATCGTGGAAGGATATTATAGAAAGCAGGCATGTGATGTACAGAGAGTAAACTCTACTCTACATTAAATGATGAACAAACAAATGTTTCTAATACAAATTATGAAAAAAAGAAACAAATATTGCTATTATATTATATTTCATATACATAGAGATGTAGTTTCAGTTTCCTTTAAAATGTAACATGATACCCACCTTATTTTGTAAGAAAAGTTGTTGACGAAATACATGATGTAGGTAAACACCAAGACACGGTATGGTCCGGCCGACATGTCATTCCAAAGCAAGGCTGCGCAAGAACTGCATTCGACAACAGATTGTATCTACGAAGATATTAGTACACGAGGCGGTTTATCGTCCATCTTGACTGGGCTGTACTTGGGGATCTGGACGAATGGATATTGGGAATTTATTTGTAAAAATTAGAAAGAGAGACATGAGGGAAATTAGATTATGTAGGTTTTTCGTAATTTTGAGTAGCTACTATGGCATATACTTAAAGAAAAGTTTGTCGCAGTAATGGGAAATTACCTTCAGGAGCGTCGGTGGCCGAGTGGTTAAGGTATCCGATTCGTAATCAAGAGGTACCAGGTTCGAATCCCAATGCAGCCACGTACTAATGCCTCTTTTCTGAGTTATGTACATTACTTGAATGTTAAATACAGAGAAGGAAAACATCGTGATGTAACCTGCACATTCAGGCGACTGAATGTGTAACTATGATCTAGTCTGGTCAGGTTACCCTGGTAGCAGGGTCACGGAGCTCAGATGGCAGTCGCTCCACTGTAATTGTCTGATCTGTCAAATCCTTGATCATTAATGCCAATATAGCGTTCATGATTATTTCATTTGTATTATTTTTGTTAGTTTGTTTACTTCAACTAAAGATCAAAATAAAAAATTTGCTTAGCCATGAACGTCGCTATTTTTTTCAATATTTTTGACTTGCAACTATTTCCTCATAAAATGACCCATTCAAAATTGCTCAAAATTGTATTTTGCAAAATGAATATCAAAAGCATACCGTGCAATAAACAAAGCGTTATTGTATTGATCGATACTACGCAAAACGCTGACACTATTTCCAATTAACCCTAAACTGCCGATGGTATGCACAACAAAGGGGTCATCGCGGCCCATGTTTGCATCTGTCCCAATGAGCGTAAATCCGAACAGGGTTAATATTACCCTCAGAAAATAATGCTCGGCAGATGTGGGAGTTTAAGTGTTATTGATTTCACTCCTACTTATTCAGTTCACTCCTATTTATTTAGTTCCCCGCAGCAGGAGTTTCGGCCAGTAGCCGCGGTATTATTCTCAATTTGGCGTTATATCAAAACGAATGTCTTTTGCCTAATAGATACATATGATTTGATTATCGTACAGTCCAAACCAATAGCTATGTATTGACATTTGTATTTTACTCGTATGTATTAGGTATGACAGGGAAACGTGTGAAACGTAAGATAAGAATTTTTGTAAGAATAAAATTGACTAATTGTGTTGTGCATTCTTAATGGAACTCCATTATATTACAGATTAAAACACTTTTATACACTAGTTCCACTAAATATTTTATATTTATAAACTTTTAATTAATTGCGACCGGTGTTGGACATCATCTTGGGGCAATGTTTACATTTTAACGATAAAATGGACGAATGTTAAAATGTAAACATTACCAGAAGATGATATCCGATGATGTCCGACACCGGTCGCAATTAATTAAAAGTTTATGGAGATCTCTGGGTGAGGCCTTTGCCCAGCAGTGGGCGTCTTTCGGCTGATATGATGATGATGATGCCTATCAGCGTTGTACGAATTGCGTCGCTTGCCAGGGAGCAGCTTTTCACCTTAATTTATTTCAATAAATTTCAAGCTAAAAAGTTAAAAATAAATAAATATGCTTGAAAGTAAGCAAAGCTTGTGTTATGGGTGCCAGAAAACTGAGAAACTACTAAAATATATGTAAAAAATACGTATCTACTTATAATACATACATAACACCCAGACCCGTAACAGAAATTAAAATTAATTATTTCAATTTCGGCCCGGCCGGGAATTGAACCCAGGACCTCTGCGTGGCAGACCCGGCGACATGTTAACCAACTCCACTCAGGTCAAAAAACGTTTATATAAAAAAAAATATTAAAATAGTCCGTCCCTGTGTGGATATTGCCTCAACTGACTTTGTAATCTCTATAGCCGTTATCTAGGGTCAAAGCCCAAGCGATACGGCAAAGCCGACAGAGAGTTCAAGCAGGATAACTGCTCATATACCCCGCAAGCGCTCCTCGATAAGTGGTAGGTACAAAGATCTCTTTATTTCGTAATATGCAGGATGGTCGCGTCCATGTCGCGTGTTTCTTTTGCATATCGGACGTTATCGGTCCATCGATTGGCATGATGACCCTGTCCCGGAGTCCAGCTGCTGTTTGATTTGCTTTTTGCTGTGTCGTGTTTCGGCAAAGAATAATATAGCATGAACTCCTCTACATACTCTTGGGTTTCGTATAAAGCGAAAACCGGTTACGGCCGCTGGAAACCAGGCAATAGTATTTCTGTATTTCAACACTGCGATCTCCATCCCGCCTGCCAAGCGTGGAGATTACGGTAAAAACCTCCACAAATTATAATCAAAAGGCATGTAAACAGGGACCTCAAAGGTTTCAGGTGTCCTGGACGTCGGTGGCCGCTTTCCATCAGGTGGACTGTCTGTCCGCGTGCCTCCCTAGAAAATAAAAAAACGGCTCCATAAAGTTCCGTACTCAAAAGGTGAATTAAATAAATTCAGGAATTTGACAACTAATTTCGAACTTATGAACATAATGCTTAGGTGCCTACCACATTATAACAATAATAATAAAATAATCATTTTGGCGTTATGTCCCGGTTGTGCTCTCGCCCACGAGGGCCCGAGGTCCATGACCTCACAGATCATTCCAGGATTTGGCAAATCGGGTAATTACAGTGGAGCGACAGCCATCTACCTCCGTGACCCTGCTACCAGGGGAACATGACCCGATTAAATCAAATAAAAATTAACTTTAAATTGTTATAATAATAGGGTTTATTCTTTGTTCAAAAATACCCCTATATAGACATTGAGACAAAATTTATAGAAATCGCTTAACCAGCATTCACCCAAATACCATATAGAGCGCGACCTACTTCCTTGATGGATCGAGAGTCGGGACTACCCTCATTTTATTATCGGAGTGTAAGATTGATGTAGTTCAAATCTTGTTACCTACTTTGCCAACTGAGAGAACGAGATCTGATGCGACAGTTTTTTTAGAACCTACGTTTGAATAACATTTCGCCCGATCTATTAGGATATTATCACTATTATTTCAATTTCCTTTAACCAGAGTTTCTGTTAGCCGGAAACAGGACAAAGACTATTACCGCATTGTATGCTCTATAACAACAGCCGAAAGGTCTAAAATTGAATTGCATCTGTAACTTCAGTGCTTCCGTCCATGCATACCATACGTGCTACAGATAATGTCTCCCGCAAACAGCTGATGCATCATTAATTTCCACAGATAAAAACCCGCGTTTAAATATTACATCGTCCGTCAGAGCTGTCAAGTATTTCCTTACAATATTCATGGGCCGTCACATTCCCTCGTCCAGACAATTAGCTTTCGTCTGACATTTTTTTATCATCCCGCCTTTTTCCCTTACCCTCTTTGCATAATATCCTTGTGGAACAAGACTTAATTTTCTGTCCGGACAAATATTGTTTTTTTATTTTTTTTTTATTTTATGAGCAGAAATTAAGTTTGAATTAAAACGTTGGCTTGGGCCCTGTTTTGACAGGCCAAATGAAAAATGTTGTTCGAGATTTTATTTGAAACTCTTTTCCTGTGTTATTGGTAGGTATACCTAATACTCATTCTAAGCATTACATACCTACATAACAGCAGATTGTCAAGAATGTTAGATAGATTACTCCATTACTACTCAATTCTAAAAGAGATGCACCCAAGGGATTGTAATAAAGATGCACTTCACAAAATAAAGCAACAAAGCCTTGGACAAACAATTTACAGAACTTAAACTAACTGGAGCGTTTGCTGAGCGACAAAAGACAATCTCGGATAGCGAAACTAAGCGGAACATCGTTAAAAATAATGGATAAAGCACTCGAAATCTTGAAGTGACTGTTGAAATTAAAAATTCTCCAAGGATTGCCTGAATAATGGAGACGAAACTCGGTCCTTCTGGGTTCATTAACAGAGCTATTAAGACAGTCTCGAGACGTTGGAGCGAGGAGTTAATTCCACAAAAAAGCTGTGTTTAGCTCCTTTAAAACACGCGTTTGACACATAAGAGTCGTATAGTTGAATAATGTCTTTCGCCCATTAAAATATCTCGCGCCACGCGTCTGTGGTTCTCTAACTGGGCGACACACGTGTCCTTTATGCGTGTGCGGACGCGATTTGCGAACGCTTCTTTGTCTAAAGAAAGAAAGAAAGAAAGGAAAGACATTTATTACATATAGCACACCACGACACAATAATAGTTACATAATTGCCAAAGCAATAAGTTACTAGTTCAATAGTGTAGTAGTAGTGTAGTTTTAGTTCGAAATAAATTTTCGATGGGAGTTTGTTTGGATTCGGCTACTGATGGATACGGATGGATGGATGATTGTTATTCCTTCACGTTAAAACTCATCATCACCATAATTACTGGATTTTTATACAATCATGGATGCAGCCTCTTCCCTCCTTTTCCACTCCAGGCGTTCTTGTGCCCGACTTATCTAGTCCTGACCTCCGTGTCATTGGATGTCGTCCGTCCAGCGCCGTGGTCTGCCGCGCCCCTGGTATCTGTCCTGGGTCACCATTCTAGGACCCTTTTAGTCCATCGGCTCTCGAGCATTCTCGCAATATGTCCAAGAGTCATGGTATCCGTACCATACGTGAGCACTTGTATGACACAGTGTTCGAAGACTGACTTAAAGATATATTTTGCCACGTACAATTAAACTAAACTAAAACTACCACTGTCACGTAAAACACGCACGCGCACACACATACACACACACATACACGTAGGTTATCTAGAAAACAAATTCAGAAACCAATTTGGATACTGAAATTCACTTGTCTGTTCACGGCCTATCAAAATACTATTTGTAATATAGCCTAGTTTTATAGAATAACTGTTTCCCATAGCACAGGATATTCCTAGTTTGGGAAGCAGGGACTCCACTATAACTAATTACAACCAGTTTTGTATTGTATTGTATAAAAAATAAAATATTTCGATCATAATGTGTATTACGTGTTATTTCAATCTGTTTTTGGTTGTATCCTGATATGTAATCAAAGATTATATATTTATTTAAAAAGTACTAGCCGTATTTTGAGGCTATAATTTATCCAAAAATTCTTGTGGTTAATTTATCCCAAAATTGTGGTTTCTGCGGGAACGGGTCCAGAACGTAATAACCAAATTTTTTTTCCGTCTCACACTTTTCCATCACGCCAACAACAAAAGTTTGAGTACCGCCGGGTTAATCCCTCTAAAAATAACAGTGCCAGTAGGCTGACAGCTAAATGTTTATTTGTGTGACCGCGGGTGTATCTTGACTGGGGTTTGCGTCTTGTGGGTGACATTCGGACGTTGTTTTTAAAACTCCCGTACTTTCCTGTCTCCTTAGCAAGATTTAAGATTTACTTTGACTTTCTTTTGGCATGGGAAAATATTTTGTTTACACAAAACCGCCGTTAACTGTGTTTAACGTCAAATTGTTGTATATTAAGAAGAAATGTAGAGATTCTGGTCGTGGACTTTGATTGAAGTCGTCCATTTTCTGTTTGGTTACATTAATTTTTTTAACGTTTTACTGTTATAGTTTCCACACTAAGCCCGGCTTGTGCCAAATTCTTAAACGCGCTTAAGAATGACGTTTAACGTTTATTGCACATATAAAGTTTATTGTTTAAGTATCAACTTAAATGCTTTTAAGATTTGGTGCAAGCATATTGAATAGTTATGGAATAATGATAAAACCTACTGTTGGCAGGCGTGTTGGACATGAAAGAACACAACATAAAATCGCTGCTGCCTATTATCCGCACTGCCAATCGCCTAGGCAGACATCCGCGACAAAATAATTTATGCATCATCATATCATCATCATCATCTAGGCATCTATCCCGGCTTAGGCCAGGGTCCGCTTTCTTACTCCTTCTTTCCCACTTCGCGCGGTCTTCGACATACTAGCATTAGCCGTTGGCTCTCGCATCCGACCCAGCGATGTCTGTCCATCGCTTCTTAGGGCGTACTCGGGATCTCTTTCCTGATACCGACAGGTTTTGGTATCCCTGGGGCTAATTACGGCCGACGAATTGAATTACTGTAACAAACACACAATCACGGATCAGAAAATTGACAGTCCATGCGCACAATATAAAAGGGATCTAAGAAAAAGCATTCCATTTTGGTTCATCAACATTGTGATGTTGATGGCCCATAACAGTCCACTGCAGGCCTTAGAACCTCTTTCATGAGAGGGGAGGTTGTTACCATAATCGCCACGCTTGGCAAGCGTGTTGGAGATAGCTGTATTGTAAATATAAAAATGGAAAACACTACTGCACATTTTCCAGCCTACGGAGACTCTAGATCTTTGCCTCGAAAATATTAGTCGCCTTGTACGACACCCATGAGTGTAAGGGGTTGGTGCTATTCTACTCTGCCGGCACCCTTTTGGTTAATGAGTGAAAATGAATAAATTGGTCTTGTAGATACAATTCCTTTACCGCGATAAAAAGCAAACTAACTGCGGTAATTAAGCCCTTATCCGCTTACAACTTCCGGCCATTTTGTCTACGATAAAGTTGTTTGATTGTTTGTTTCCTATCTTGACTATTCAATATGTGCATGCAAGTACAACTAAAGGGGTGAGTGGTTCTGGGGGCGATTTTTATCTATTTGGTTATGTTAATATTATAATATTAGTATAGGTAATTGCGAATTTATACATTGATTAAATGACAAACAAAAACAAAGTAATAATGTTTTCGATGTTTCTAGTTGTCTCTACTAGCCCTTGTGCCCTAGGAAGGCCATCCGTAAATTTTATGATCGGCCTTAGATACAAGGAACCATTGGCATTCCTAGGAACACAATATTTAAATTCAATTCAATTAAATAATCATTTATTTCAGATTTGAAACAATTCCATATTTGAACTAAAATAGAAAAATGACCTTTTTCTATAGTACATAGCAAATCCTTATATCAATTCAAAGTAAAAACAAAACAGAAAATAATAAGTTCGTCCAAAGTCAACGAAGCGAGAGATCGCATGCAGTGACAAAATAAGGGTGCGAGCGACTCGCCGCCGGCCGCATCTGTGATCTTTAGTAGAAGGAATTTGTCGTCATATGGCAATCATCATCGTCATCGTCCTAGCGTTTATCCCGGCCTCTGCCAGGGTCCGCTTTCCTTCCCATTCTTCTCCACTTCGTCCGGTCTTCGGCACCTTTGTTGGCTCTCGCACCCAACTCATCGTTGTCAATCCATCGCTTCTGAGTCGCCCATGGGACCTGTTTCCTGATACCGGCAGGCTCAGGCTCCCACGTATCCCTGAGGCAATAACCACGATTTTTTAGGAATTGACCTTAGTAGTATGGTCTATGGTCAAGTGGTGGTATGGTCCACCCACCTTAATTGAATTGCAAAAGCTTAAATGCAGCCAGTTATTTCCAAAGCACATTTAATAATGATTTCGAAATGGTGAGGACCACATATTTGCGCCATTTGGCGTGGAAACCCTTGGGCCGTGGGGACCAGGCGCACACTCTCTGTTTCGGGAGCTAGCTAAGCGCCTGGTCGATGTTACTAAAGACCAGAAGGCTGGCCTCTACTTCGGACAGCGAATTAGCCTCGCCATTCAGCGGGGCAATGCGGCCAGCCTTCTAGGCAGCATTCCTAATACCGTGGACCTGGGACAATTTTTTTATCTGTAAGTTTGTATTTCTTAGTTTATTTAGTTAGTTGTAAATTTGTTATTAGTAGTCTGTAGTTATTTATATCATTGTTATTATCTTTTTTATTTGTACATAAAATATTTACATTATAAATAAATAATTCCGAAAAGTGTTAGGTATATTAAAACTGCGGTTTCAATAATTTTTTTAAAGGCGTAAAATTATGCAACTAATGACTCGTTCTGTTCAAAAATTATAAGGTCCCGGACAACACATGTTCTTTATAATAGCAGGTCGTTGGGCGGGGCGCGGCAGGTTTGAAAGGAGTTTTTATTCCTTTATTTTTTCTTTTCTTTCCGGCTTGAATGTATCTTCGATTTCGAAAAGAGAATTCGATTGTTCATAATGATGCTCGGTTACATAATGACGGTTTTCTGTAAAGGTAATTTTTATTTATTACCTATGCAAAAACCTACTTGCGTTGGCTTTCTTTTTATTGAGTACAAGTGGCCCGGGCGCAAACTCGTTCGCGTATACTTTACCCCTACCTACCCTTTTTTCTTGCTTATATGTATTTCTTCCTCATGAACCACTTTTGTTGAAAACCGCATCAAAATCCATTGAATAGTTTAAAGATAGAGAATACAAGATGCATAGGGACAGACGGCGGGAAGCGACATTGTTTTATTCACAGACATAACAGACTAACCACAAATCACAAATATTCCCTGTTCGCTCACTCTACAATGATTATGAACCTTGCTATCCCGTTTTTTCGTCTGTTGAAATAAGCTCTAAGAAAATGACGCGCGCAATGTTTTGAACGTTCGATATGTTGCTGAAGGTCCTATAGACCTGACGTCTCTTTTGAAACATCGGTGTAAATTTTATAATTTTCTTATATAATTAAATATAATTTAAATCAAACCATTTAAAAGACGGTGTAATTTAGTTTACATTTATGTGAAAGCGCAAAGTATTGAAATATACCTGGATTATCTTTACCGGGAATCAATTTTAGAAATTGTGACAAAAATATGCATCGTAATAGTGTAAATTTGCAATAATTGAAATGCTTTACCTTAAAACAACATGCTATTAAAGACAGATATAAAATTATTGGCAAATTCAGCAATATTTCGGTGTCTAAATAGGTAAGAAAATATTGCGATGCTAACAGGCTCGGATTTAGTATTAATTGTTTAGAATTTTAATACTCAAATCTTGTAAATAGCGGTCCACAATTTTATATATATTTTATATGGGTTTCATACCAACAATTTACCTAAATGACATTTAAAATGTTCAGACACTTTATGAAACAACTTAACGGATTAATCGCGTATTTATTTTATTTTCATTTATTTATTTTTCTAGGTTTTCTAAAGACCAGACATGGTGATGTCTGGGTTGTAAATTGGGAGTGCTGCGTTATAAACATTACAAGATACAAGATAATAAGTAAATGCAAGTCCCTTATGTCCTGGTGCACCATCATAATATGATTTTTTACTGTAAATAAAGAATATGCTGCCTGTTTAATATATTAATGTACCTATCCTTTTAATTTTTTTTTATGACTATGTCCTCTAGAGGGAAGTTACATAGGCCGAGACGCTTGTAACGATAAGTAAGTAGGTACCTACTCAGTTTAGAAGTTATGAGGCATCAAATAAACATTCATACAGGTCAAAATCATAACCCTCCTTTTTGCAAAAGCAAGCACTGCCGATTCACGGTATGTAGGATAGATTAAAAAGACGGTGGTAGGTATGACGGCGTGGGTTTGATTCACTAGACACCTTACCTTTTTACCTTTAGGACAAGTTTAAAAATATTACGAAGTCGTCCGGAGCGAAATACGCCCACAAGTCAGATTTGTTTGCGTTCGTTACGAGTAGAAATTTGTATTAAAATATAACTTATCTGCAGATGGGCTGCCTTGTTTCGTCCCTGCATTTGCATTAGTGTGTTTGTTATAGAGATGTGTGACAATTTGCCTCGAATTGAAACTCGGTATCTACTCTTTGCTTCTGAACATAAATTTTTTTTCTCTATGCTTTTATTATATGTATGTATATCGTCGCCTTCCTTGATGTCATATCTGTAAACTGTCATATCTGCACTAACATCACCATCGGGTTCGTCGAATTTTTCTCTACAAGTTCTCTTTAACATCGTTTCTCTATCGTTAACCGTTTAGGAGATATTTTATTTACTTTTAGAAGATATTACAGACCTCGCATCGACATGGTATCCCACGGTACCTGTTTCCTGATAACCGCCAGTTTAACCACCTTTTTCTCACGTATTCCTCCCTGAAGCTTACATTACATTAGTTACCTATTATTTGACCTAAATGTAATGTAATTATTTTTAAGTTAATTGTTAGCTATAATGACCAAGAGGCAGAATAAACAGTTATTGTCCCTGTTAAATAATATCCCTTAGATACTGCGCAGCCATTTGTGGTAGTACAGTTTGATTTAATATTTAATAAAGCAATTACAGCCAATGATTATAATAGCCAGCAATTAGAGGTTGACATGCAGCGACTGGACACTAAATATATATCCGGCAATTCCGACCACCTGTACTGTCCCACGGGAAAATATACCTGCACACGATATTAGCTATTTTCTACCTGAATGTGTAATGTGTATTTAATTAAATAATTTAGTTATTAAAAGTACTCCAACCTAAAGTCGTATCTCAATATCTTGTGCAAGAGTAACATAAATATAAATATACTTGGACAAATTCACACAGCGCCATCTAGCTCTAAAGTATGGGTGTTAGATAACTGATAAACCGTAACAGAAATTAAAAATTACTATTTCAATTTCTGCTCAGACGGGAATTGAACCCTGGACTTCTGACTGGCTGACCGGTATGGTACCCAATTGAACCAGGTCGTCACTGTAGTAGTCACAGCATGAGCCATATATCAGTTTATTAGTCTTTATATAATGGAGACAGACAGCGCAGTGTTTCTTTGCCTGCGAGACTTGACCGGCGCTGACGAAGCTCGTCCGCGAACTTCACGATAACGAAATGAAAATGCTGCGATGGATGTGCGGCGGTACACGACTCGACCGAGTCCGTAACGAGTACGTCCGTGGCGTGTGGCGTGACATTGTGTTGTGAATAAGATTAAGGAGCTGCGTAAGCCCCAGGGATACATGGGAAACGTGTCTAAACCTGCCTGTATCAGGAAAGAGACCCGCGGGAGGCCCAGGAAGCGATTGGTTCATATCGGTGAGTCGGATGCGAGAGCCAATGAGCCTTACGACGTGAGGATGCTGAAGACCGGGCGAAGTGGAGGAAGTAAAGACAGAAAGCGGACTCTGGCATCACAGCCTGGCATAAGCGGGGACCGACGCTAAGATGATGATGATGATGATGAAATGTCATTTAAAGAACGCCTTCTACCGAATATATCTACTCTACGACTAATGTACCGAATATTATTTACGTCATTTTAATTCAGTTTTTCCTCTAAACACGCTAAATAGTGACTTCTAAATTGATTTTCACGGCTCGTAATGTCACGAGATATATTTTCATAAGGCCATGTCAAAAAAAGAAAGAAACTTGCACGTCAAAGGGTTATGAGAACCGCGTGACAAAACGAATGTGAATGACTTTTAGGGGTACTCAGTGAAAAGGGTTCTCTCGGTACACCAGTCATACAGATTCGAAAAAGTATGTGATAGAATATCCTGGTTTGGTATTATTTCCATAGATGTTATTTATAACCCTCTTTACAAACAACGTCTAAGTATATTCTATCAGTTCTCTCAGCGAATACCTTTAATTGGCTTTCTGTTTCGTAAGAATGTTAATATTATATCTATTATTAGATGGGTGTTTGTCTTCTAAATAAAATAATATAATAAACAATAGCTACAATTTAAACTTATGCTAAAAAATATGTTTTTAGCATAAGTTTAAAAACTTTGCCATTGGTATACTACCTATAATAGCTTTCATTATTGTAACCTTAGCCATTTCTAGATATTGAATAGAGCAGATGTATAATTAATTGTTGTGTTTAGCAAGAACAGATTTTTTTCCTAAAGTGGCTGCACCTTCAGACCTCTTAAATCCTTAAGCAAGCCTTGGGATGATTCATCATCATCATCATTATGAACTTGGCGTTAAATCGCGATTGCGCTATTACGGGCCTCGCGACATCCCCGGTCCGCTTTCCCAATCCTGGTCCAATATGATTAATCGTGAGATGATTGCTGATTGCTAATTTTTATGTAATAATAAAAAGCCGAAATAGTAAGTAATAGGTACGTGAACCTCACTATTGAGCCCGACTCACGCTTGGCACGTTTTCGTGTCATATTCCTTCCGTTATTGCTTCGGATTTGCTCTAGTTTTTTCAAGCGTGATTTATTTTGGCAGACGCACTGTTCGCACTACCCAATATTAAAATTTCCTGTTTAGTGGAGTTTATTTTTTTCACTCAGAAGTTGCAAATATACAAGGAGTCCTTGTCATTGTAAATATTAGACCGAACTTGGCTTGCAATAAGTCAAATTAAAACAATGATGTGGCGTGAGGGATATCGCGGATAAGATCCCTTAGACTCTCCTGCCCTTGTTAGGTCACATGGTGCGTAAGCCATAGGGTTACGTGTGAAATAGGTGACTGAACCTGCCAGTATCAGGAAAGAGGCCCCTTGGGCGGCCCAAGAAGCAATGGATTGACATCGCTGAGTCAGATGCGAGAGACAACGGTTTACGACGCGATATTGCCGACCCTGGCAGAAGCCGGGATAAGCGCTGAAATGATGATGATGGAGATAAATTATGATGATGGAGAGTTTTCCATCAGAAAATGCTCTGCACCTGTTTTTACTTGAGTTTTCTTATATACTGTCATATTCTATTTTTTTAATACCTACCTATTTTAATTTAGTTAAAAACAAAAATATAGACAACTAGTCAGGCAGTTTACCGCCATTTCACCTTATGGGAAGCGATGCACCGGAAGATGCAGCATGCATGCTTGACAAGACAATGCTAACAATTCATTCTGTCACTGGAGTATGACATGTATTGCTGGATATACATATTCTATTAAATACTAAACTACAAGGGCAATATCAATTATGTGGAGAACTCTCCAGTCCAGTTTTATAGGCAACCGTTATAGGTTATAGTCGTAAAGCTATGTTCTGACCCTACAACTAGGAAAAAAAAAAAGTTTATTTTTACTGTCATTAGTTCTTCTTTTAAGCTTATTAGCCTGTGTTAGAAGATCTCGCTCTTCCTTATCTAAAATTATATTTTAGTAGAATGTACAACACAAAATTTGAAAAAGGAAGGGGTTATGGTATTATACCTACCTATTATCTGCTTATTATATCGTCACCTTCCTTGCTAACTGCCATAACTAGCATTTTGCCACTTTTCAACCGTTTTTCGCTTCAACGCATGTGGTTTTTGCATTGTAGGTAAGTCGACTGGTTTTAAATTAAATTAAGTCTATACATTTTTTTTTGGACTATGTTTATAAATCCTTTAAATCTCTGTATGTATTATGGCCCAAGTGATTAATCCGGGCACCCAAACTTACAAAGTTTCGTTGTAATAAGATTTGCCATGTCCAGGAAATTTAAAAACTTGCATGTATGAAAATTTTATTTTCCGTAATTTTCACCATACATAACGCCTATTTCATAGGTAAGGATCTAATACTTATTTGTATGGACTCCGAAGTTAGACCTTTTTTTGTAAAATATTCACGAAGTGCTGTTAATAAGATTCAGTGTCAAGCTACCGCTTTAGTTGGCTGCTCACCAGAAGTTGGGATAAAAAAAATATAAGACTGCAGCTGCCCAGTCGACTGTTCTCGATGCTCACAAACTGGAGAATAGTTTAGTGATGTGCATGTATCGGTAATTAATTGTTATCGATAGTACTGTAAATTCAGGTAGTGTAGGGAAATGTTTTAAAAATAATAAAATTAGGGTTATGAAATATTTTCATTTCTCCTATAATTTCAAGATGGAACGGGAATAAAAATTAAAGCTAATAATAACTTACCATGTTTTATAAAAATACACTTGAAGCAGATGTAAAAATAAAGAATAAACGGTTTAACGGTCCAACGTAAATTGTGGCAAGTGAACGTGAAGCAACAATTTTAGGATTCTGTACTAAGTGGTATAAAAAAGGTTTAACACTCTTCCGTACGAAAGTGGTTCAACAGTCTAGTTGCTAAAAATCACTGAACAATATTTGAATGTGGATATGACCTCCTAAGAGAAAAGCACATGAAAAAAATATTACAAGTATGGAAGGCATTTATTTGTTTTTATAGCATTGATAATCTTCAGCTTTAGTGATTGGACTCCTCTACGCTTTTACGGCTAAGTCCGAAGAGTAATTTTGATGAAATTTATGAAGACGATACTGGAACTTTAATCGAAGTTAGAGAATGAAGTTTGACGTTAATCTTTAAAAATGATGAAACAAAAACGGACGCACAACGATAATATCGGCTTCACAGCATGTTGCTATCACAATTAAAGCAATTAGTAAGCTACCGATAAGTATGATTTATGATTAATTGTGTTAAGACCCTCCCTCCCTCGACTTTTTCCTCCGTTCACGGATAATTTGTAGCATCCATTTCCGCCTACATATTAAGTTTCCCTAATTTATTGGTGATTAACCTAGTTTTTTTTGTTAATTTGTGTCTAATTTATTAGATAAGGGAACGGATGTTAAGCGGAATGATTGTAGTGGTTAAATTTTATTTAAACACTATAAAATATGAATTATCTAATAAAAATATTTGGGACTGCAAGACGTTTCACTTTGAACGCAAGCCTGAATTTGCTGTTTATAGACTTTGGCTGCTTCGTTATTTACCACTTGGTGCGATGTCAGTGTAATGCCAGGGATATTATGTAACCCTACCTACTACCGCCGGGACTACGAATATGGGTCACCGTGTCGTGCTTTGAGGCTAGTCGAACAGCTATTGTCATTATGAAATTTTTATTTTTATTTAAATTCAGGAGAACAACGCGCAGCGGTGCTTCCTAATATTGTTATCACTAGTTGAACTGTAACTAACTAAGTAGTAACTGTAACTAAAAAAGAATTATCGTTATAATAAAGTATCGACACCTCAAATCCCATCACTATTGAGATATGATTCAGCTGAGAGGCATTATGCTAATGGCGTAGTCCGCGTTTTAGCAGTTTGGCGCTAAACTGCATTAGGCTGGTTCGATTTTATAATGGATGGAGGTAGGAGTCTGCTTGCTGCATTGCCGTAGTGACGATACCGGTTTGCAGAGTCGGGATTTTGCCGTACTAGCGACCCGCCCCGGTTTCGCACGGGTTATTTTGGTTTCTCTTTACTATAATTTGCATGTACTGAACAGATAAACCTTTCCGAAAAAATTCTCCAACTGATGGTGAAAACCGCATTAAAATAGGTACTTTGCGTGGTTTAGAAGGTATTAGCGGATATACAGACAGACGTGGAAAGCGACTTTATTTTATCGGTAGGTACTATGCACGGGCAGAGTTTAAGATTTTACAATTAAATGTAAGTAGGTGCCTGTCTGATATAGAGGGAGGATATTAGAACTGTTAAGCAGAATTTAATTAATTTTAATGACGGAGATACTAGTCATCATACGAGCGGTCAAGGCCGGCTTTCTGTTCTTTTCCCGTCACTTTTTTTTATTCCACTACGGTGACAAACAAGCTTACGGCCTGCCTGATTCTTGGGCCTGAGTACCCCTGTCGGTCCTTCATGTCTGAAGATCGTGGCCATGGTAGGATTCCTTTCGGGTACGGATAAATTGGAGGAGGTCGAAGGTCTCCAGCGACGTGTCTGTCAATTTTGGCGAATTTATAGAATGTTGATTTTTGTGCCTCTTTTAATTGGTCAGACCATCTAGTCGGTGAGCGGCCCCTAGGTTTTTTGCCCTATGTGTTGCCAACGATGATCAGTTTCTCGACGCGTTGGTAGCATACTGATGAAAGACGATCCTTTATCTGCAGTTGTGATTGGATTGATGTATTTGTACGTTTGGGCGTCCACGGAATTCTGAGCATTCGCCTCCAGCACCACATTTCGAATGCAATAATTCTCTGCCGCTCTCTCGCTTTAATGGTCGAAGTCTCTGCACCCTGGGGCTACCAGTAACCTAACCATTGCCGGCCAGCCTCTTCAATCTTATCCGCAATGTCTCTGTCACGGATGTAGGTACTCGTTCCGGTTGTGATATGGGATTTCCATTAACTCGACTCCTGTCCAATCGACTTCACTTGCGAGGTTCCATGAGCTCCATATTTTTATAACCCATTAAAACGGAGGTATGTAATTAAGCCACGCCGCAATACCCGTCAATGGCGGGGAATTAAATTCCCCAACAATACAGTCCACGCAAAATATTCCCAAAGGCAATATTTCCGACTGCCGACAATTCATTCGCCATTTAAAACAAATCAGGAGACAATGAATCACGTTATACAAACGGACCGTCAGTAAATACCATTTCATTCCGGGACCCGCCAATTGTTCAGATCCGAGTTATTGACAAAGCAAACAGCTTAACTAGAATTAAATATTCAATCCTTGATTAATGCCAAAACAAAAGAAGGCGCCGAAGAGAGAGAGAGAGCAGAAGTGAATGTATGTACGTAGGAAAAGGATGGGGCTGCGACAAATTCGAAATTAGAATACGTTTCGCAATTTAGAATTAGAATTTAAACATTCCCGCTGAATTAGCGTCGTCGTTGTCACGTCGTGAATGGCAGGGCCGTCATCAGTGACGAATGATTGGGGCGCTATAAAGTAGACCATGTGGAATGAGCTCCCAGCCACAGAGTATCCTTTGGACTATGACATGGGATCCTTCAAGAGGTATATTAGAGGTCTCCCTACAGGCGGGCAACGCATTGATAGCGCCCCTGGTGTTGCTGATGTCCATAGGCGGCGGTGACAATTTACCATCAGGTGGCCCGCATGCCTGTTTGTCTGCCGGTCTACATAAAAAAGACTAGAGCGTAAAAGAACAATTATTTCTTCGAATAAAATACCTATTTACTGTTTTCCAACGACTGTCGCTTACAGTGCAGCATTTTTGTTAGATCTTGCTTAAATACATGAATCGTGGATGTTATGGGCGATAGTTACCGCTTACCATCAAGTGGGCTGTGTATTCGTTTGTCACTAAATAGGATAAAAAATGCGTCAGTGACCAAATATTCTTTAAAAATTGGCGGTGTGGTGCTGGGTGTAGCACCAACCCCTTACACTCATGGATGTCGTACAAGACAGCTATTGTTTTCGAGGCATAAGATCTAGAGTCTCCTTAGTTATATTTATATCACTGCGATCTCCAACACGCCTGCCAAGCGTAGAGCTTATGGCAATAACCTCTTTCGTTGAAGAGGCCCTAAGTCCTGCAGTGGACTGTTATGCGCTGTGATGATGAAGGCACTAATGAGTCGAACTGATTAGCGCCCCTCCGAATTAACAAATAGCGCCCCCCACCCGCCGGCCCACCGCGATTATGCAAAGCAGACCTAACGCTGTTAAGTGTTGCGCTGCCACAATTACAAACGGAAATGTGTTTGACGCGTAATCACATTATTTTATTGCGGCGAAATTGAATTACTTCATAAGCTTGGGCCACCTCGGGCGGTTTCGGCGGAATGGGGAATGTGCATGATGAAATAAAAAGAATAAAAAGTCTAATAATTTAAATGTTTGTCAAGCTAGATTTTATATTCGATAGTTTTTTGTGTCGGATAATCGAATAATAAGTAGGTGTCTGCTCGTTTGTCACTGAGTAGAATAAAAAAAATGTGTGCAATATTCCAGTACCCCTGGTACTACTACTGGTAGTAGGTACCTACCTTCTATAGGTTATTTTTTTTTACTAATTCTTCATTGCTACATCCGCTCTGATTTCCGGGCTTGTCCGAATACAACGTCACCATTATTCACGTCAAGGTACATACTTAACTATAAATAAAACAAAATGTAAAAAATAAAAATACTAAATGAAACTGTCAACATACCTATGGAAAAAAAAGTGCGACAAAAAAAATAATTAAAAAAAACCTTATTTAAAAACCCCAATTAATTCCGCATGCAGATTCCTTATTAGGTTGGCTAATTTTTGGCGCGAAAAATTCGCGCGCGAATTCCTAATGGCGGATAATCCGATTGCCTCCATGGTCCGTCGGGGTGTTGTTAATGAATCGCCTGTCTGTCTGTCTGTCCCGGTTGTATGCGGATTCTGCTTTACATTTCAATTTCGCAAATTTAATGTACCGTAGAAGGGTTATTTTTCTCGAGGGAGGCACACGGATAGTCCACCTGATGGAAAGCGGCCACCTTCGTCCAGGACATCTGCAAGCTAAGGGGAGCGGATGCGTTGCCGGCCTTTGAGGTACCTGTAGACATGCCTTTTGAAGAACCCCGTGTTATAGTGCAAAGGACCTGACGAGATTTTAGTTACCCACGGCCACCACCTCATTCTAGTGGTAAATGTATGAATTGTAGATGTTATGGACGACAGTTACCACTTACCATTAAGTACCATTAAAAGATTTATAACTATTAAGGTTTTAGTTTAGTAAATTTTATATGTATTAGTGCATATATTTGGTATTTTAGATGTAGGTATTAGTGTATTTTTTATTATAACTGTAAATAATTTATGTGTACGATTAATTGAATGAATGAGTTTTTACATTAAGTGGGCTGTCTGCTCATTTGTCATTGAATACAGCGGCTAGCGGTAAATCTGACAGCCAGGGTCCGCTCTTCTACTAGGATAGCACTTCCAGATTTACTGAAAACGGTTTCCTACCACAATCTCATTTGTGGTGTGTTAGCTTTTTACATGCGACGCTGTCATCAGACCCTAACAACCCGTCAGGGAAAAGCCCATTTGCCAACTATGCTATAGTCCCAAAAATATCAAATATAATTTACCGGTAGGTATGTTTTACGAGGGTAGAGCATAAAAAAATTCTTCATGGCGTTAATGTCCCGGTTGTGCTCTAGCGCACGAGGGCTCGGGGTCCGCCTTGACCTTAATCCGGGATTTGGCAGATCAGGTTATTACAGTGGAGCGACTGCCATCTGACCTCCGTGACCCTGCTATCAGGGGAAGCTGACCAGATTGGATCACGGTTACACATTCAGTTGCCTGAATGTGCAGCTTTCACGACGTTTTCCCTCACCGTAAGAGCATCGCTCAGTATTCAACTAATGTGGGTACATACTCTACCTGCTTATTAATATTAGTACCTTATTATTAATATTAACCAATATTTGTTAAACTATTATCTAATATAATTTTTCTTTTCCCAGGTAAAACGCATGAAACTTGCCCGTATTATGTTGGAAACGTAAGCCTTGGTTTGTATGCAAGAAAAAAAGGGTTTGGTAGGGTAGGGTAGTGGTAGAGAATGGTAGGGTAGGGTAGATTAAAAGCCACGCAAACAAAGTTACACCTGGCCCACTAGTTATTTTATATTACAAGTTAATTCGTTAATTTAAACTGATTAATGGGACTGTTTATTAAAAGCACTCGCTTTCCCAACTATGAGAAGTTAATTGAATACAGCAGAACTAAAAATAAACACATTTAATTTAGTTTTTCGTTTGGAGTTGCGAATACTTCTGAGCTAACAAACTAAGGGCTCTACATCAAGCTAGAGCTACCCTGCAGTTTGTATAATTGGAGCACAGGCACACTCTACCGTAGCAAGTGAGCAGTGACTCTACAAACGTAATTAATTACTCTACTAATGTACTTGTTGGCAAAGTTGAAGGACAGAGAGGAAGAGGAAGGCCAAGATATAAATATTGGAAGGACGTGAAGGAAAAAGTGAGCGCCGGAGATTATAAAGAGATGAAGAGGTTGGCAGACAGGAGAGAAGAGTGGCGATTACTCCACCGACAAGAGTCATACTCTTAAATATATGATGATGATGATGATGACTAATGTACTACAGAGGTAATTCCACGAATAATAATAGGTGTTCCCACAGGTCAGTGGCCTAGTTAAGGGATCCGACTCGTAAGCGAGAAGATATCGAGTTCGAACCCCAGTGCCGCCATGTATTAATGACTCTTTTCTTTCCCTAACCATAAGAGCATCGGTTAGTATTTAACTAACGTACATAACTCAGAATGAAGTCATAGGTACAAAACAACAGTAGGATTCGAACCCGGCACCGACACTCCAAGTAACTATAACTGTATATACACCCATATTAGCATTTCAAACCTCAAAGCTTCGGACCAAATGTATTCCAATTCAATGCGAACTCTATTCTAACCTTGCTCGGTCTTTCAGATTAACTCTACAGCATCTAGTTTGTCTTCACATATGCAAATCACTCTGTCAAGTGAGAGACGTCGGTACACATAAACAAGCTGGTTTGTGTTTAAACAACGTATAGGGACCCAATTGGGTTCGGTTTCGGTTTCTTTTTGTTCTGTGGTGACCAAAAGAAGTGGCAAGAATAGAAAGAGGGATGTTGAGATGGTTCAGGCATGTAGAGCGAAAGGATTGACGAAACAGATATTTTTCGCGAATTTGAAACACAGATCAGTAATGTTCTCAAAAAAACTGGGGTCTGAAGTGGCTTGTATGAAAAGAGTTGTGGATATATGCGAGTTGTGTCAGGACAGAGTATTGTGGCGGTCCATAGTTACTACCTACCCCACCTGTGAAACAGAGTATGAAGGTATGTGTCTGCGGTGGCCGTATATTAATGGTAAGCTAAGCAGTTGGGGTTCCTGTTACTCGTATATTATGGTTCCTTCTGAACGGTTTTTTTTTACAAGGACTTCAAGAGTATCTACAGATCAGTTTTTGGACTATGGATGTACATGGGATCGTTCAAAGGTATATTAGAGGTCTCTTCAGAGGCGGGCAACGCACTGGTAACTTCCCTGGTGTTGTTGATATCAATAGGCGGCAGTGACCAATTTCCATCAGGTGGCCCGCTTGCCTGTTTGTTTGATGTGTGGCATAAAAAAAAACGTAGTTGTCTGGAAGTCTGGCTGGATAATATAACAGAATACGAGCGGAGTCATACGCCGAGTCGTGGCCCATTTTATCTATAAGTGCTTTCATATTAAATAGCTTATGCTGTAATCATTTTGTAAACTATAAGCAAACAAATAATTTCCAGATACTATTCCAAAATTAATACTACAAAATTCACAATCAGATTGCCGCCTTAGTTTTTAATCGACTCAAGTATTAGATTTGATAGACCCTGCTTCGGCTTCGGTCTCTGGCTCCGATACGTGCCCATCCCTACGTCTTCACTCAATCGGTGTGATATTTAACCCTCAGACTCGAGCACAAGCTTTGTTTCACCGCAATTGTTTCGAGTGTGTACCGAATCTGACTGTAATTGGAATCAAGTGATATATACATGGAACTCAATCAAACTAAAATGTTCTAATTTAAATGGTAAATTTTATTTGTTGTGTATTTTAATCAAATCAAAATACGTTTGTTCAGTTTAGGGTTTTTGCAAACGCTCATGACTGTCAGAAAGTACGTAAACATTAAAATCATTTTACATAAATAAAAAATATTATTCTCAGGCGCCGCGGCACCACCACCAATTTCATTCAAAGTAGTACTAAACATTCATATTAAGGTGTTGAGAATGTTTTAATGTCTAGTTATTTATAGGGTTTTAACCATGATCCAATCTGGTCAAGTTCCCCTGGTAACACGGTCGTGGACGTCAGATGGCAGTCGCTCCACTGTAATTACCTGACATGCCAAATCCTGGATCATGGTCAACGCGGACCCCCGCCCTCGTGCGCGAGAGCAAAACCGAGATGTTAACGCCAAGATATAACATTGCTGTTACTATATTGTGGTGTTGTGTTTGTTTAGAAATTAGGTACAGGCCCAATAAATAAATAAATAACATTTATTACACGTGCCTCATTTCATGACATGACAGGTAAAGGAAACAGTGACATTATATCTATTATACAATAGACCAGACATTATATCACTGGTTTTCAGTGCGCCCTACAGTGAAGCACGGACGAAAGCGATTCTTTACAACCTGACATTTGGTTATTTTTATGGAAAAATACTATTATTACCTACAATATAATTTTTCGCAACAACTATTGAATTAATCTGTCCTCAACAGGGATATTGATAGATCTAACCTACTAAAGAAAATACAACATATGTACCACTCACTCGTCAAATTTTTTTTTTTCCATTGAAACATACTTTATACATTATATAAAAATTAATATGTTTTTATGGGCTAGGCAACATGTGGGTGATGCCCCTGGTATTGCAAACGTCTATAGGCTGCGGTGACTCTTTATCATCAAGCAGACTATAAGCATGTTCGCCACCTTTAAAAAATACTGGTCCAATCAGCACGATAAGAAGCAAAAGGCAGCAGCCAATCATAGCGCAGCTTTTCCTGTTACCCTACCCAGACCCTTTTGCGTAGCAGACTAATACGTTAACCATTGTTAACTGTAAAGCCTGGCTACTTTTTTAGTTACATTTAGATAAGGCCAAGTGCTAGTGACGATCAAAGAACTCGTCACTTTTTTTGTGCTACTCAATGACAAACGCACAGACAGCCCACCTGAAGGTAACTGGTAACTATCACACATAACATATACGGTTCATACATTTAGGTTGCATTGCAGGTAACAAAACTTGTCACTCGCTCTTGCCTCTTGACACTTGTCAAAATGTAAACCAGGTTTAACAACTATTTAGCGCCACTATCACCACAAATCAGCCCAAGAACAAGACGTCTAATCGACGTCACGATAGCGGGACAAGCCGTCCTGCTAAGGGACTCGGCCCGGGGCGCACGTACGTCCCGTGACACTTGTCCCGCCACCACGTCACCGTGACGACTTAATAAAGTTGTCGGTTTAATGTGTTACGTTAATCTACGGACGTGTGACGGCATTAGTACAGTCGGCTCCCTAACTAGTGCCCAGGCATATTGGTGGTTTTGTATGGACATTGTGGGTGGGTGATGCCCCTGGTATTGCAAGCGTCCATAGACTGATCCTTTTTAAAGCCTATAATATGCACCCAAAATCAGCAATATGCCTGGTGACATAAATTAGTGAGCAGACTGTACGTATGCTAATAGCGTGCTACTCATATCAGAAATTGGTGTTGCTGGGAGCTATGTCGAGAAGGTCTGTATTTGGGTGTATTTAGCGAGCGAAATTGCTGTTACGGATTTATGGTTTTCGGGTGTACTCGTATTTGCAAAGTATTAACTTTGGGTTGTTGCGAGTGTATAAAACGTAGTATAAAATGAAGACGTTTTCGGATGCGGGGGTCGGCTCGAAAGCGACTTTATTTTCTACTCGTAACTGCAACTGACGGTTGGTCAGCTACAGCCAAATCAGTGCGGCTGGAGACATTCATAGACATGGGTAACACCCAGGATGTCGCGAATGCGTTTCCGGCCTAGAAAAGTGTACCTACCTAGTTACCTACAACATTCGAGGCATGCTTTTTATGCCCGCGGCCTTATAATGCGTATTTTTCTTCATATACTGCGTGTAAGTTTTCCACATGTTATACTGTGAAGTCCACTAAGTGTAAGTCGATTAGCTCGGATAAACTCGGACATAAAAGTAAATTTGCTATATCCATCAGAGCCTACTACCTACAGTACGTGCGGACGATACTAGCTAGATTATATTATATTGTGATGTGAACCATGTTCGCGTTGGGTCCAATTTGTAGGATAAAATTCAATTGCATGCAGGCATGAGTCATTTCTCCTCCGGCAGCTGTATAGTTCTTATTGTGGCGACGATGACGGCCATTTCGGATGCAATTTTTAAATCTATTTGTCAGATCTTCTTTTTGTGCACCTACGTTTGAAAACCCACCAAGTATCATATCATCGCCTTTAGTTTTCTGGTAACTCCTTTTTAATTTTAATTGTAATACATAAACACGTAAAAAGTCATTGGTACATGGCGGCACAGGGGTTCTAACCTCGGTGTACTAATCGCTCCCATTTACGATTAAGCCACCGACTGCTCTAATAGTACCAATTTATGACTCCGCGCCTTACACAGCATTCAATTAGTCCCATCCTCATCATGTTTGACTTGTCTAATTAACTGGGAATTAGCGAGCTTTCGCACGATGACTAAACACACGCAGTGTTTACGTTCGTTATTGCATATTTCGCTGATTGGCTTTCGCAAGATATCGCTGGATGGGGCGTGACGTGACGTACCTTTGCATATGTTAATGTAAATTGAATATTTTATTGCAGCAGTGAAGTGCCTACTGTTAGATAAGAAATCGAGGGATTGGTCCAAAACTATGGTTGATTTGACGACATAGTTTGATCAGTTATAAAATGAAAGTGATTGGTAAATTGTAGTTCTAAAACATTATGTTAATTTCTTATATTACTTAATACCGAGGTATATTTGTATTGCGTAAGTATAAACTTAATTAAAGTGCTGCATTTGTTACTGTCACTTGTAATCGATGAAGTTTTCTAAAATTTGTTAGCATTTATAGAACTCTATGTCAAATTGAAATATGGTTTTGTTAGTCATTTTTAGTTTAAGACTGTATGTTTCCTGAATAAATAAATAAAGAAATAAATAGAAATAACAACCCTAGTTGACACTGGCAAATACTGTGATGGCTCGTTTTCCGTTTAGTCGAAAGAAAGTGCGGTTATTAGTAGATAAAAATATAAATATTTTCGTTTACTCACTCATGAACAGCTCTTTATACACCATGCTATATCACAGACATAATAGACTAGACACAAATCATAAATATTCCCTTTTCGCTCACTCTACAATGATTATAAATCTGGCTATCCCGTTTTTTCGTCTATTGGAATACGTTGACGGAAAATGACGCGCGCAATGTTTTTAACGTTCGACATGTTGCTGCCGCTCCTAACGACCTGACGTTTCTTTTGAAACATTGGTGTAAATTTTATAATTTCCTAATAAAATTTAAATCAAACCGTTTAAAAGATTGTAATTTTGTATGTAATATAGTGCACATTTA
This sequence comes from Blastobasis adustella, assembly GCA_907269095.1. Taxonomy (NCBI): domain Eukaryota; kingdom Metazoa; phylum Arthropoda; class Insecta; order Lepidoptera; family Blastobasidae; genus Blastobasis; species Blastobasis adustella. The sequence goes on along the minus strand of OU026135.1, from coordinate 8,478,717 downwards.
TTTGAAAGCGTAAAGTATGGAAATACACCTGGAATATCCTTTCACCGGTAAGTAAATATTCGTAGTAGCGGCGATCAAGAATCAATTTTAAAAATTGTGGCAAAAATATGCATCGTAATAGTGTGAATTTGCAATAATTGAAATGCTTTACCTTAAAACAACATGCCATTAGAGATAGATTTAAAATTATTGGCAAATTGAGCAATATTTCGGTGTCTAAATAGGTACGAAAATATTTTGATGCTAACAGGGTGGGACTTAGTATTTATTGTATAGAATTTTAATACTCAAATCTTGTAAATAGCGGTCCACAATTTTATATGTATTAGGGTTTCATACCAAAAATATACCTAGATGACATTTTAAATGTTCAGACATTTTATGAAACAACGGATTCATCGCGTATTTACGTTTATTTACATAAAAATTTGTTTTTCTAGGTTTCCTAAAGACCAGGCATGGTGATGTCTGGGTTTCAAATTGGAAGTGCTGCGTTGTAAACATTTTGAAGAACAAGATAATAATTAGATGCAAGTCCCTTCTGTCCTGGTGCACCAGCATTATATGAATTTTTACTGAAAATAAAGAAAATGCTGCCTGTTTAATATATTAATGTACCTATCCTTTTCATTATTATTATTTTTTTCATGACTATGTCCTCTAGAGGGTATCATATTTAATTTTGAAGTCACATAGGCCATCCTGTGAACAATGAAGATGCTTTAACGATAAGTAAGTAGGTACCTACTTAGTTTAGAAGTTATGAGATAACAAATAAACATTAATACCGGTCAAAATCATAACTCTCCTTTTTGCAAAAGCAAGCACTGCCGATTCACGGTATGTAGGATCGAGAGATCGAAGAGACGGTGGTAGGTATCAGGGCGTGGGTTTGATTCACTAGACACCTTACCTTTTATTATAATGACAATATTAAATTATAAAGACAAGTTTTAAAAAATTGCGTAGTCGTCTGGAGCGAAATACAAGTGAGATTTGTTTGTGTTCGTTACGAGTAGAAAGTCGTAGCAAAATTTAACTTATCTACAGATGGGCTGCCTTGTTCCGTCCCTGCATTTGCATTAGTGTGTGTGTTATAGAGGTGTGTGACATTTTGTCTTGTATTTAAACTCGAAACTCTCTGCTTCCGTATATAAAACTTTTTCACTATGTGCTATATACATTTTTATACTATATAAATTATAGAATAATCAATTCAAAAGGGGGTCTACCCCTTGATTACGTCCCTGGCATACCACAGAAAAACAAGACACACGTAACACACGTCCTCCTCGTTGTCACATCACACACTCCCCAAACCCGAGACACGTACACTTCAACGGCATCAATGTTAATACATATTAAACATAGCACCTCATCAGCTTGCAGCTGAGCCTCAGCCGAATAATCATCCAGCAGTGACGTAATACGCGACGCGTGTCCCGAATGCGCGAATTATATTAATTCAGTTTCGGCGTGAATCGCGGAATTAGCTGAGCGGAAGCCTCTTCAGGAAGTGTCGGATGTGGACAGGGACGGAGTCGGGCGGGGTTGACCCCCCGGGGACATGCTATTGTTATTATACCATATTTACTTTCCCGTGACACAAAATGTATACAAGCCACAAAAAGGTAATTTATGATATTATCTTTTCATCAATTACACAAAATTCATCAAATAATTGCTATTTTAACTAGGGCCCTGCGCTAATAAACAATACATAAAACAGATTTAGGTGTTATTTTTTCATCCAAAACTAACCATTTATGAAAAAAGAAACATAATATTTACTATTTTGAATAAATTGTATCCTTACATTTGAATGATTTGTATCCTTACAAACGTGATATTGTTGTAAGTTTGACAACCATTGTTTTCTTTGTTTACACTTTGTCTCACGGGAAAGTAAATTAGGTATAGGAGGTTGGTTGTATTTGTGCATTAGGCACTGAAACTTAATTCAATTGCAATAAAATTCATAAACGAATAATAATAAGAAACTATAGTAATCCCGAGAGTTTTTTGCGCAGACCAGCAAATTGCGTAGGGAAAAATGTATGGCCATACCAACTCCGTCAGGCACGGAAAGGAGAGGTCGTCCCAAGAAGCAATGGCTTGACGTCGTTAAGGATGACTTGCGTGCCAACAAACTCGCCACCAAGTGGACAAAGAGTAGTTGGAAGGAGGACCCCGGGCCCTCGCAAGAGCTTAACCAAGACACCAGACAAACACCGAAATCCAGACAAGTGATATAGAAGAGATTAATTCCTATATTAGTCACGGCTGCTACTAGTGTAAAAGAGATCCAATCAGAAGGTATGTGCTTACCTCAAACACCTCTGTCTAACTGACAAGTGAAACAGGGCAATTATAATCGCTCTCGTTAGAGTTGGCTGGTGATCTTGCTCGTAAAGTTAAGGTCGTCTTTTTTCCATTGATATAAACATGAAAATTATAAAAACTGCCCTAAAATGATAATAAATGTATTTTAGCGTCACATTTAGCCTTAGTACAGCCCTGGTGGGCCCGATAAATAGCTGCTTTTAGTATCGCCTTAAAGCAATCCTTTTAGGAGCTTTTTATCCGTTTGTAAGTGAACTAAAAAGGTGTGAGCCCCTTAATAGGCCTTCACGAAACGCGTTCATCGAAATATTATCTTTTCTGACATTTGAAATGTTCGTATTTTTCGTCCTTTCTAACCTTTTATTAAGGGGACCTTTTTGTTTGGTCTTGAATTGCTGTGTTGCTTTGCCAACTAACATTAAAGGTACTAAAAAACAAAACACTCTTCTTTAACTTAAAAATGACGTCAGCGGGCCGATCGCGCTAAATTCGAACTTATTTACCACAACCAAAAACGTTACGTTGAGACATTTCGCTTATCTTTTAAACTGTAATAAATTTAGTAGATTTTTTTTGGAAAATACGTTAGAGTAACGAACTATGAAACTTAGTATCGCACTATTCTTGACATCGTTTTAAACCAAAACTGTTACGTTCCTTAACGTATTAACCGCTGTCAAACGAACGTTTTTGATCGAGAACGTTGAGAGCAACATTTTCATTTTAACGTTTTCCCTGTTTTTGGTTGTCGTATGGTTTTGGTAAATACGGTCAAATATAGCGCAATCAGCCTGCAGATAAAATAATTATTTTCATTGTGTACTTGAAAACCCACCTCTACCCAGGGTCCTATCGACCTCTCGGTCATACGGACCGCGTCTTAATCGAGCAGACAGAACAAACCGTATTTTCATTTCATTACACGATATAAAATCTAATAATGTTCCCGTCCATACGTTGCCATCCATTCCAATGATTTAAAACAATATGTAAATGTACGTAAACCTCATGCGAATCCGTAGCTTGAACTCAACATTTATAAATCTCAGACGGGCAAAGGTGTCGCATGCCGTAATGCCTACGCCGATATCATTTGAATTTTTATCGGCGTGGAATATTACACCGGCTGAATTTTAAGCTACTGGCAACACTGGCGTGATTATATTCAAAATGGGTTTGCTAAAGACATTTTATTTGCAATTTCAGGCATTATCAGTTTTTTCCATTATTATCATGTACAATGCAATTAATTACTTCCTCGAACCATCCACATATTTTTTGTGAATAGAAACAAAAGAGCTTTTGAGTTTTTTTTATGAATGATTTTGTTTATTTTTGATATTTTGTAATATATTTTTGATTGTGTAGGTAGGTTAAAATTAGGCTAAGTTAGTACAATGTAAATCTTAGAGTTTCTAATTATTAAATAAATACATATACATAAAGAGCTTATTATTAGTATCTATCTATATCCAGCACTTCATGAAGTGTCACAATACAAAAAGCTTAGCTAGTGCATAGAAAAGAAATGTATACCGTACGGCGTTATTAATTTTCTGAAAGCTTAGTGGAAGCTTTGAGCTTTCTGTTTGTCACCCGAACGCGCTGCACAGGGATAACGACTTGAATTATGAGACGGGCTTAAATATTTTACTCCAAAAGTTTTTCTTGGTAATTTCAAATGAGATTCGGTCTCCATGCGAATGGTTTAATAACTGTGTAATCCTTGGTTTTAAAACTGTCCGTTTACAGTTAATAGGTTTTATTGGATGAAGCCTTTCATTTGGAATTTAACGTGAAACGGACCAAATTTTTTTTTTTGAGCCGTGTGTTGTCCGGCAGAGTAGAATAGCATCAACCCCTTACATTCATGGGTGTCGTATAAGGCGACTAATGTTTTCGAGGCAAAAGATCAAGAGTCTCCGTAGTCTGGAAAACGGGCAGCAGCATTTTCCATTATTATATTTAAACACTGCGATCTCCAACCCGCCTGCCAAGCGTGGAGATTATGGCAATAACCTCCCCTTTCGTGGGAGAGGCCCTAAGTCCTGCAGTGGATTGTTACGGGCTGTGATGATGATGATGATGATGGACCAAATTTTAATTAATTGGTTAGTTTATCAGTTTCTGTGGCTCCCCTCGCATATACTTACATACTTGAATAACAACTACCTTGTACCTTTGAGAAGGTGCCATAGAATAGGTATACTAGTATATTAAATAATAAAAATAGAAAGAAAGAAAGAAGACATTTAATGTACGTAGACACCACGACATGATAATGAGGTACAAGAAAACAAAGATCTAACATAAAATAAAAATAATGTTAGAAATAAAAAAATTAAAATAAAGAATAAAATTAATAGAATAGAATAGAATATTTATTTGCTTAAAACATGGTTACAATGATAGGTCTTAAGATAATCATCACATAGTGGCTCTCACATGTTCAGCCAGTATTAACAAGCATGCAAATTTGTTCAGTCTTAATGAACATGCACCTTATGCTACCTTAAACTCTAATAAATCCTTAACAGAATAAAAGGAGTGCTCCAATAGCCATTTATACAAGTCCTTTTTGAATTTGTTTATGGGCTGTTCTGTAATTGCCAGTGGAATTTTATTAAATATTGATATACCCATCGAATAACATTGCTTCAAATACAAGATAGAATTCGGTGTAACTTCGTGTACAAGGCTAGGATATGGGTTTCGGGAATTTCTAATAAATATATCCTTTGCAACTTTAAATAAGCTGCGGTTAACTCTCACAAACTTTGCGACCTCAAATATATATATAAGCATGGAAGAGATAGTATGTTTAGAAATCTAAACAGAGGACAACATGGGTCATACGGAGGCACTGTACAGATAGCACGTATACACTTTTTTTGGACAAAAATGCCTTATTTATATCTGTGCTGTTGCCCCAAATCAATAATCCATACCGGAGCACAGATTCCACATACCCATAATAAGCTGTAATTGCTGCATTTTTTTATGCTGCTAATACTAACATGTGTAGAGCATAAGAAAAACTATTTAATCTATTACAGACACTGTTTACATGATGCTTCCAATTTAGTAATTCGTCAATTGCTATTCCCAAAAAGTCACAACTTGAGTTTTTCTTAAAATTTTACCATCTATGTCAATATTATTCAATTCATTGCATTTATTAAAATTTATGAAATTTGATTTGTCAATATTAATGTCTAAATTATTATCATTAGTCCATGCTAAAATAGATTGAAGAACATTACGAATGTCATTTTTATGGTGATTTATTCCTAGTTTTTTATTTGTCGTCACCACAATTGAGAGGTCGTCAGCGAACAATAAACTTTTATAATTAGTTAATTCAATTAGGTCATTTATGTACAGGATAAATAATAAATGTACCTTGGTACAGTTTATCTATTCCCAGTGGCATTGTAAATAATCATTTTGGCATTAATGTCCCGGTTGTGCTTTCGCGCACGAGGGCCTGGGGTCCGTCTTCACCATGATCCAGGATTTAGCAGATCAGATAATTACAGTGGAGCGACTGCCATCTAACCTCCGTAGCCCTGTTAACTAGGGAACCTGACCAGATTAGATCGTGGTTTAACATTCAGTCGCCTGAATTCGCCTGATGGAGCGGAATGCTACTCAAATGGCTTCTTCTCGGTTCTTCTGCCTCCTGTATAAGCGGAAGTAGGTCTGCGGACCGTGAGGCATGGCCTCGTGCCCGAGCTGCTTCTCTGTCAGGGCACGACCTGATCGGTCAATGGGTGGAAACAATTATGATGGCTCACTCGAGGTCACGCGCCCGCCAGTGGCATCTCGAACTCCCACAAGATCCGGATGCCTTCATTGACAGTCGCGCTCGCATCTGCTCCTCTTTTGAGTGCGTTGAGCACCACACAGATTTCTCTGACAGTGTTGATGACGGGAATTAACTTGGAGGCAGTGTGATAAATCCTGCGAGAACGTCGAATTACCGCCATTTCACCTGTGGGTAAGTGACGATGCGGCCGGATGGAGCATGCCTGTTTAGGAACAGCTTATTCACTCTAGCCTTGAAGGCGTCCAGATTATGATGATCAGGGAATACACTCGCAGGCAACGTGTTCCATTCCTTAGCCGTACGCCTTATAAAGGTTGTACCAAAGCCGCTCGTGTGGACAGCTGGAACATCCACGACATAACATGGAGTTCTTCAAGAAAGGGGTAAAATGGTTTTTCGGGGTCGGCAACGCGTGCGTGATGCCCCTGGTATTGCAAACGTCCTTAGGCTGCGGTGACTGCTTACCATCAGGCAGGCCGTAAGCTAGTTTGCCACCTTAGTGATATAAAAAAAAAATAAGGATAATAACCCAGATCGCAATAAATACTATGATAGATAAGCACACAACAAACCGATTAAAATAAACAAGCCACGTTGGCAAGGGTTTAGCCAGCGGTATTTCGGAGATAATTCAGCGAAACGTCTTCGTCAGCGATCACGAACCCACATTGTGTTTCTACAATTACGAGGCAGATATAATTCACTTTGAATGCTTAATAACCTGCCCTAATTAGGGGGTGGTGGGGGCATAGAGGCTTCGAGATGAGGCATCTCTTTTTACAAGCCTTTATTTAGTTGCACTGTTCGTATGTAAGTTGTTCGTCAATATTTGTAAACCACTTTTCGACTATTTTTTCGTATCCGATTGAGCTGTTTGGTAACCAATGCAACTTGAATGACAATGCAGTAATATGGTACCATGGAGCTGGTCAGATGATGGAGTCGAAAGATGGTCATAGGAACTAATGAATTCAATAAGATAACCTCATCGTGTTTAGGCTCTTGTTATGATAAAATATTTTTCATTTGAGAACTTATAGATAGTACTCAGTGGTAAACGAGCTGACAGGCCACCTAATAAAATGTGGTAAGTGCGGTAAAAACACCGTATGGTTCATGTACTTAGGTTTCATTTACCTAACAGAAATTCTGTTGTCAGTGACAGGACTTCGCTGGTATACTTATTATGTTACCATTGCATTTTTTGTTACCTGCAACCTAAATGTATGAATAGTAGATGTCATGGGCGATAGTTACCACTTACCAACAGGTGGACTGTCTGCCCGTTTGTCATTGAACAGCATAAAAAAAGCAGCTCGATTACGCCAGCTACAAATCGGCATTAGCGGCAAAAATAGATAAGGCGGGGGTTCAGGCGGACTCATTAGGCTTGACAGGCTTTTTCTCTAAAATGGTTAACCGTATGGGATACTCAATGTATCCTACTATATTTGTACTCAATGTAAATACTTTATTATGCTGGCACTGACTCGAAAGACACACCGACAGACTCGACAACTAGCTCTATACATAATGCTTATTTATTACTTTACTGTTTTTGTTAATTGTTTTCTTCTTTTCATTTCCTTGCTGTCTTCAAGATTCTGTGACCGTAACATTCAGCCTTAAGAATCGTCTACTGTTTCGACACAATTATACGTATATTTGCATATAATAATGATAGTGATGTCTGTCTGTTTTTCAATTATAAGAGGCAGTTACAATATGCTTTGTTTGCATTTATGGGTACACTGCGATTTCTCTATGAAATTTCAGAATTATAATACCTTAGTTAGAGCCTACATTATTTCCAGTTGCAGTAGTGGACGGTACTAAAAACAACTGTTTTTTGACATAGATATTTCTAAGACCTATGTAGCACGACCTGAGTGGTTCAGTGGTCAACATGCCGGTCTGCCACGCAAGAGGTCCCGGGTTCGATTCTCGGCCGGACAGAAATTTAAAAAATGAGAAATTACGGGACCCGTAATTACTGTTACGAGTCTGGGTGTTCTATGTATAATAGGTATGTATTTAAAAGTATTTAAGTAGTATATCAGTTATCTAGCACCCAAAGTACAAGCTTTGCTTAGTTTGGGGCTAGATGGTTGTGTGTGAATTTGTCCACGATTATTATTATTTTTATTTGGTCGACACGATATAAGATAAAACTGCTGCCTGCACTCGACTACTCGTACGTAATCTACTCTGCGATACGAGATCTTTATTTATGGCTATTGGTCGTTTTAAAGGACTATCCATATGACGAGACGGTGATAACCATAGAGGAAAGAGTAAGCACTAGAAGATGCCAAGACCAACTACTTGGATGAGGACACTTAAAACAGCGATGACCCAAATTCCCCAACAGTGGCGTAATTAGGAGGGATGACCCAAACAGGGAAAAAGCTAGGAATATCAGTGATTGATTATTTGTGCAAAAAAAGAGCCCTGTAACAGGGCAGGTCAGTAGTATCCTCAACCGGAGTAAATGCATGAAAAGATGTATGAATGTGGAAGAGGCGAGAGAGGTATGTCAGGATCGTAGTTTGTGGCACTTGATAGTCTCTGCCTACACCTACACTGGCGAGAGTGGGTATGTATGGGTTCATTCCCGTTGTCATAAAAAACTTAAGTGCCGTTATGTGTTTGTGTTTTAAATGAATTTAACTGGTGTTAAACTGTGTAATGAACTAATAAATAATAATAATAATAATGTAAGAACTAGCCGTGTGGTGTCCGGCAGAATAGAATAGCACCAACCCCTTACACTCATGGGTGTCGTACAAGGCGACTAATGTTTTTGAGGCAAAAGATCAAGAGTGTCCGTAGTCTGGAAATTGGGCAGCAGCATTTTGCATTTTTATATTTAAACACTGCGATTTCCAACCCGCCTGCCAAGCGTGGAGATTATGACAATAACCTTCCCTTTCGTGGAGAGGCCCAAAGTCCTGCAGTGGACTGTTATGGGCTGTGATGATGATGATGTAAGAACTATAAAACTTTCAACATAAAATTTAACCAAGACCCCCATGTTCACTGCTCCACCTACCACCTTCGCACGCTTCATTTTAATCCTAGCTTACGTGCGAGGTTTACATCGTTTACATTTTCACGCAACACAGAAATAACCGTTTTACGGTCCCACTCCGAAAACAAGGCTGCGTGATCTCCCGTAAATTGCGTCCGTAAATAATACAGGAGCGTGGTACGCGCGTGTTCCCATCAAAAATTCAAACTCAGCTGAGTTTTCAATTATATGTAAACCTGTTTTAGCTTGCGGACGATCGCGGGGCTGCAGACTGAGCGGGTTTTAGACGCACACTTTTTTTATTAAGGCTGTGCGATGGGATTACGGAGAGAAATTTATTGATTTTATTTAATAGTTCATTGCACACAAAAATGTTAACAAAAACATGGCAAATATATACATGACACAAAAAGCACTACTTATTTCTAAAAATTTTTTTTTTCCATCTGGCCTACAGCAAAGAGAACGTGATGACGACGTGACGTGACGTGATTTATCATAAGGTTTTTAGGGGGTCGTCGCGTACGCGTGGGTGATGCCCCTGGTATTGCAAACGTCCATAGGCACTTGTTTGCCACCTTAGTGGTAAAATATCACACATACGTTGTTATACATAACTAGCTTTTGCCTGCGTCTTCGACCGCGTGGAAATGTTTTTTATTACAGTTTAGTTTTTGGCCGCGTTACCATTTTAAATAAGCTCCGTATTATATAAATGCTAGTCAGGGGATCAAGCTGTATTCCTGGTTCTACCTAATTATCAAAACCGAATCAAAGTACAGTAGTCTCTGCGCGATGCTTAAAAAAATTACTTTAAAGTTACGTCCCAGAATCCTATTCCGATTTTTTTTTCTGAAATATGTTCAATGTACAGATACGGCTTTTTTATTAGTTTATAATAGTATGAAATAGATAAAATGCTTAAAAATCCCCTACCAAGAATACACTCAAAGATTTCCTAAACTACTAAACCGATTTTAAAGAAACAAAGTTAAGAACCATCTCGTTCAAACTGTCATTCAAATAAGGAAAACCGCATCGATAATGGCCAATCCGTCCTAGAGCTTGCCACAGATAGACACACTCATACACAGTTCCACAATTAAACACGTCACTCTTATTACACCACTCTTTTTTCGTCGTTAAAAATAATCTCTCGTTTCCGCTCAGATCTAAAATTTATAAAACCTGTACACGTTAAGTAGGTACTAAGTACTGACATCCAAGCGTGCCGCTATTTAAAAAAAACTGCATCCACTTCATCATCATCATCTTGGCGTTCATGACCCGGTTATGCTCTCGCGCACGAGAGCCCGGGGTCCGCCTTGACTATGATCTAGAATTTGAGAGATCAGGTAATTACAGTGGAGCGACTGTCATCTGACTTCCGTGACCCTGCTACCAGTGGAACCTGACCAGTTTGGATCATGGTTACACATTCAGTCGCTTGAATGGGCAGGTTACATCACGATGTTTTCCCTCACCGTAAGAGCATCAGTTAGTATTCAAGTAATGTACATAAATCAGAAAAGAGTCATTTTTCGAGTCCCGCAGCGGGATTCGAACCCGGTACCTCTCGCTTACGAGTCGTACGGCCACCGATGTCATAAAAACTGCGTCCACCCGACCTGCGTGTCAACCGCTCCGTCTGTCGTCCCCGTTAACGCAACAATGGCGCAGACGAGTCGACTCGTTGGGATAGGGTTAATAATTTACTAAATAACTCTCACACTGTACGGACCGACTCAGACACTTAATTACGCCCCTAGGGGCGCTGTACGATACGCCATAAGAATAGAGGTAAAGAAGTATCGGAGAAAGTTTTTGTTGGTAATGTCCCAAATACTCCCAATGGCCAACCTCCTCCCTGTGTCATTCTGTGTGATTGTCATTTTGCGTATCTGCTCTTTTACTTGTCTGGTATATTGCGTATTTAAAATACGGTAATTTGTGTGTATGATCATTTGCGTTTCTGGTACAATGCGTCGAAAGGAACGGGTGGCCTAATGCCTAGCGGGTCCGACTCGTAAGCTAATGGCATCGAGTTCGAACCTCAGTGCCGCTTCAACGACTTTTCTGAGTTATGGAGGTACATTAATTGAACACTAACAGATGCTCTTACGGTGAGGGAAAACATAGGGAGGAAACCTGAGTGTCAAACCGTGATCCAATCTGGTCAGGTTCCTGTTAACAGGGTCACGGAGATCAGATGGCAGTCGCTCTGCTGATCTGCCAAATCTTGGATCATAATCAAGGCAGACTCCGGGCCCTCGTGCGCAAGAGCACAACCGGGACATTAATGCCAAGATGATTATTATTTATGTTACTTGAAATTAACGGTAGATCGAAGTAGGCTCTTCATTTTTAGAATGTCCGTAATATTACATTGCATAGTTTATCTTTGTACGCATAAATGTATCCATCCACAAGGTATCCTAGTATTATGGTTCTAATGCTTGGACATTTTTTAATACATACTTATTCGTATATAATCACCCACCGTAAAATAAATTTAAATTCATATTTTATATTTCTGGCCTTGAATCGAACCCGCTCCATCTGCGTGGATAACATGGAGTGTTATTCCTATTGCATAGCAATTCTCTATTCTCAATTAGCAATTCACACTACATATGTATGTCCGCTTAGGCACAGAAATGCCACACGCAATTCAATTTAGCTCGAATTAAAAGAGCCCACATCGTTAACTGTGATTTACTAGCGTTTAACGAATGTACGCTGTGTCAGTGTAAGTAAAGTTCTAAACGGTGACGGCGGCGCTGTTGTCCACAACAAAATGACATTTCGAAACTGGCTCCAATTAGTTCCAGTTTCGGCCGCCGGGTCGGTTATGTTTGTGGTTTTGTACTTGGTATAAATCAAATTATGGCGGGAATTTAGTTTTTACGATCCAGTTTATGGTGAAGCGTGCACGGCTGTGTCAGCGAAAGGTTGCTTGTCTTGGCTGTTTTGGCGATGAGTTGCGAAGATGAATAGGTGTTGATGGATAGATTCTGTAGGTTAATACGTAACTCTGTTGTCAACAATTCTCTGATTTCAATTATTGAAATTGTTACTTTTGCGATTATGTACGATCGATTTAATAGTTTCAGTTGTTGCAATGGAACTTTGTTAGCAACTGAACCCATGAAATCGATTATACGGAATCGCAAAAATAACAATTTAAATCTACGAAATCAGATAAATGTTAGCAACAGAGTTAACTTTTGCGATTTCGATTATAGTCTTTTCGTTTCGATGGCCACTCTATAGTTCTTGTTTTTACGAATTGATTATATTCTATAAAATTCTTTTAGCCAGGCAGGTAATTTTTTTTAAAAGTCAAATTGTATGAAGTAGAGAACGTCATGTTCGTTCTAAGTCATTTTCTGGGTTAGTCATCATCTCAGTAGGTCAATTTCGGGGGACGTCATTTTCTGGTTTAATCATATTTTTATATTGCGACAGCTTTTTCATGTACTTCTAAACTGATTCTTATGTACTACATACTGAATTCCTGTGATAGTACAATATTATGATACATACACTATTCTATGCCCAAAATTGTGAGCATGAAATTTTTTAAACAAAAAATTTCGATACCTATTTTATTTTATTCGATTCGGTTCCTACAAAACGAAATATTAATAAAACACATACCAATTCGTAATTTAAAACTCCCATCCCATGTTACAACCCCATTTATTCGCTCAACACCTCCACACAACCCCTGACCCCCTGAGGGTCGGTCAGGCACTTCGGCCTTTAATTCGCAGCAAAACACCCTCGGAAGTGCTGCATTACACAGGAAGCAATCACCAAAAGAGCCCCTAAAGCAAGGTAACGCCCATTCCGACACAATAAAAGTAACGCAAATACAACTCCGTTCCATCGGCTAACCTGTAAACAGTGTAACAAATAAACCCAGAATTGGATGTTAAAATGTAAATAGTGATGGAAGACACAGTTGTACCTAGAGTTAGATGAATTCAACCCGAAAGTATGGTGTTATACTTTGAGTATTAAACAAAAAAAATTTAGGACTGTTTTTGTTTATTCTTTGATTACTAGAATAATAAGGAACCAGATACAACGTTACAACGTGCTTTTATAAGCGCATCCTTAGTGTTGCCATTTTGAGCACCTCTGAATAGATCAATCCATTTATTTTCTACAGAATGGTATGCGCTTTATAAATGGCAACACCAATCACGAAAGTCAAGTTTGACAGTTTATTGTTTATTTATTTACAATCGAGTAGATTCAAGATTTCATCAATTTTAATACAGCGGTAAAACAATTGCAAGTATCAGGTCAGCTGTTAAAATATTACAGTTCATCGTCAAATATCAGTAAAGCTATTTGTTAAGGTTTGTCTTATTTTTATTAACACTACTCAAATGACTGATGTTTTGTATGTGAAGTTTGATGTTAAAATTACTGTAAATTGATTTGAAAAATAAAACATCCAAATAACATGCGGATTGCGGAAGTTTAATATATTCTACACAAGGAATCCTCATATTCTCTTTGATTCTATGTTAGTTATCACTTGTAGAATAGATTGGAAATGTTTGGAATTGACAGCTGCTGTCGGTCATGTTACGATAGTTCGATTTCAATTTTGTTTTACTAGTCGTTCCCAGCGGCTTATTTCCGGGCGCATTTCGGATCTCTGTAAACATTCAAGTTTCCCGTAATATCCGGGATAAAAAAAAGCCTATGTCACTCGGGAATAATGTGACTTTACATTAGTGAAATAATTTTTAAAAACGGTCCAGTTGTTTTTGAGTTTATTCATTACAAACAAAAATACATACAAATCTTTTCTCTTAGATTTGTAGGTATTTTCTTAGGTAATAGGAGTGTTTTATGTATGAAAACAATATTGTTATTGTGTTGTTCTTGTTCAGTGTTCATCATCGCACAATAATCACGTCCCTGTCAACTCATTTAGAAAACCATAATATTTTCTATAACGAAATTCTAGTAAATATTCGCATAATACGCGAAGGCGCCATGAACGAAAATAAAATGCAAAATAACATCCCATTTTTATTAGGTGTATCTACCGTGCTTCATCAGATTTTTTATAGAGCCCAAACAAGGTTCGTATGATAGGAATATTTTAGCACTTGGAATAACACTTCACTTCTTTATTGAATAAATTACTTCGTAACACATTCATATAAAGCTTAGACTTTTTCATTCGAACCGGCTTCAATACAATCTATATGCATATAATAAAACAGTAAAAAAGTGTGTCTGTACATTGAATATATTAAGGAAAAGAATATAGGGCGATGAAGAAATAGTGGTAGTTCAAGAATTTTTAAGTTTTGGTACAAACAGACAGCTGTTTGTCCATTAGCGTATCTAGAGCTATTTTCCAGGGGGGTCCTAGCCCCTGAGATGGCCGATGAAACCCCTTCCCCCTTCCTACGCCTATGTGTTTGTCTGTTTGTACACGCTTATCTCTGGAACTACAGGACGGATTTTAATAAAGCTTTTTTGTTGCTATTAAACCTAGGCAACATAAAGGGTATAATTGGTTTTGGAAACTGGAACATCTGATTAAGAACCACAGCTTGACCTCTCCATAGTACTAGCTTTCATACATTAGGGAGGTCATATAAAATGGCCACTTCGGAAAAAGAAAAACTGCCCTAAAACGATTTCCACGCGGACGGAGTCGCGGGCATAAGCTAGTTACAAATAAGACTTCAAACACGTTTCGCCGCGCAGTTTTTTCTTCAACAAAAACTGAATAAAAATATATTGGTCCGATGCAGACTCTATCTATCCTAAGGTCATTCGATTCACCTTCCTGGCAAAAAAAAACACTTCAAAACTCAATTTACTCACAAATATTAGTCACCCATACAAAAACTAAACAATTCCTAATAATCTGTACATGAATTAAAGAGATCTGTCATTGTCATGCTACTGGCAATTGTGGTGAAATATTTACCATCGTAAAATAAACATTTACGCCAAATTGAACTTTGTTGCCATATAGATAAAGAAGCAATGTAGTTGAGGCGACGGTGTCCTAAGTTTGTTTTTATAGCACAAATGGAGGCAAATTGTGAGAAACATTAAGTTGGTGTTGGATACAGGGCCGCACTCGGTCGGAACAGCGTTATGCAAATTAGATTGTGTTCTTCTCGACTTAGCTGTTTAGCAAATCAAACTTGTATAATTAAATCTATCTCGACGCCATTTGTATTTGTCTCTGTCAGTTATCTGTTTGAAACAATTCGGGAAACATGGTGTCCGAATGATATTACAAATGTGTGGGGTAATTTTTTTTATAATAAGCTTGCTGTTGTAAGTATAGGTATGAGATAAGGTAAGGTAAGTAAGCTTAGATTTTGTGACTACGCATGTTCCATTCTGCACATTTGTGACGAGATATGATCGTTGTTGTTTGTTTGTCTGTCACTAGGGTTGTCTATGTATGTTTAACAGTGCTGATATGCACGTCTTTGACGAAGGTATCTATCTGCGGTCTTCTTTGTTCTTCTTCTTAAATTTTTAACAGTTATGTATGTAGTGATAATAGCATTCTATTAGTGACAATTTTTAAAATCTGTCCAGAAGTTTAAATGAATTTTTTCAAACAAAAATACAGATATTTTCATTTAAAATTTGTATGTATTTCTGAAATCCCATGTAACTTGGAAACGATATATTTTAACCAAAATCTGGCAAACTACAAGCATAGGTAGGTGTTGATTTCTGGACCACGTCTACAAAATTTCATTGGCTTTGATAGCGTAATATTGAAAACCATATTGTTTCTCACTACGTCTGTATGGAGCGCGCTCGAGGGACACTCCTCTTATCCATATTAGTAGGTATTAATAAAAATATTTGACTAACCACCTGGATCCGGCCCAGTCGAAATAATTACGCGCTATGTGGTTTGACGAATCATTTTTCGTGCAGTAGCATCGCCATAGCGAATGCATAACTACTGCCTGTAATGAGTTCATGTGAGAAATAAGTATTACCAGGAGAACAGAATTACACGAGCGGTTCGAATGTTTGTTGTAATTATGAATAGTTTGCCACTTTGCGTTTGAACAATTGCAGATGAAAACGATTACCCACGGAGGAAGAATTTCGTATTTACAGAGTAGGCCTCCCACGAGGTGGACAGACGACCTGTTAAAGATCGCTGTACCAGTTGGATGCAGAAAACATAAAAAGCCATCTATTCAATTGACTTCAAAATTTATTTGAGTAGGACATTACACATCTCTTTCAATCGTGAAAGAGGAGGGGGTAGGAAAGTAGGAAGGAAACACACAGTGACATGTTGGACGCCCCGGGACCGGAGCACTCCCACCCCACGCTGACAACGGCCGGACCGTGACAATACCAGACAGAGCCGGTCAGTGCTCAACAATACACAGTAGAGCCGGACCGCGCCCGATGAAATATAAAAGTACAATAAAAGCCACAACTAAGAAAACCACCTAATACTACAGTAATAGTAAGCCAGTCCACCAAGGCAGCACCCGACCACGAGTATAATGCAGGGTCCAGCTGAATGCGACCGCCAGACAGACCTTTAAGCGAGCAACCTTTATAGAGATCTGTGGGATAGGCTTATGTCCAGCAGTGGCGTTTTTCGGCTGATATGATGTGTACGGTCTCATTACCGCACATCGTTCATAGGCATTCCGCCAGTACGCTAGCCAGTTCACTACATACCATCAGACAGTGTACTCACGTATTAAGGACTCAAATAAAATGGATTTACCACCCATACTTACAAGTTTTATTCATCATATCAAGATATTATCTACAACACTGTGCAGAACTACCAAGAGCCTGTACATGTTTATGGTCCTTCGAGCCTTGGGCCAGAGCACTTATATTCATAGTCTTCGGCATCAGCTTGTACCTTCTCAACCTCGTTCGGTTTTGAGTCCTCTCGCATTCGATTCGGCGATTGCATTAGGACACAGATTTCCATCAGGTGGAAGTTCAAGATATGGAATGAGACCGTATAATATATAAAGGTAATTTAAATATTTTATAATAAGTTACCTTGCGATAATATTTTTGTCAAAAATAATAATATCTAACCATCTTCGGCTTCGGCGGGATTTCGGGCCGAAGGCGAAGGTTTCGCCGGTTTCGTTCGGCCGGACACTACTAATATGATGCTTTTTTTTTTGTTTCTGTATGGGTCTGGATTTCAGTCAATAAGTTAAAATTATCTAGCACCTATAAGTTTTACTTAGTTAGGTTATGACGCTGTGTGAATTCGTCCACGCATTTTCATTTATTTATTTACTACGGGACCCGGTGCGACTTCGTTCGCGTACACCTACTTTACTCCTACCTAAATTTTTCTTGCTTATAAACCTACCTCTTGAATCAGTCTACCTATTGTTGAAAACCACATTAAAATCCGTGGCGAAGTTTAAAAGATTAAGCGTACATAGATACAGACGGGAAGAGACTTTGTTTTATTATTATTAATCATTTATTTCAGACTAATTTAAAAATATTTTTAACAGTCCATATTGTATTGTGTTAGTAAAATTACTTATAATATAATATGTTAAAATCATTACATAATTAAACAATTAATTCATTAAACCATCACAATGTCATAATCAAAAATAAATTCGAAATTCAAATAAAATGTCAAATTCTTTAGTAGGCAAATATATTATTAATAAAAATTAAGTCCCAGATGCAACATGGAGTTTAAGCCAGTGTTGCATCATGGAACAGTCCAGTCTGTTTGTTTATACACTGTATATATAGATTAATTAAATTTGTTGTTTCTCGACTCCGAGACTTTGATTACGCCATTAGTCCAGGAGCCTAATGTACTTTTTTCACATTGACTTGACGAGTTTTTGTTTGCGTACACAATTTGATACGGAAGTTGAATCATATTCGACTCTAATGAATTTTTTGTGTGCCTACTGCCAAGGAAATATTAAAGGGATATTTATTTATTTAAAACTTCATGCATATTATAGGGCAATGGCGGCATTGGTGGCCGAGTGGTTAAGGTATCTCACTCATAAGCGAGAGGTACCGGGTTCGATTCCCACTGCGGCCATGTACTAATGACTCTTTTCCGAGTTATGTTTTTTTATATAATACGGCAGACAAACAGGCCACCTGATGGAAAGTGGCCACCGCCGCTTATGGACATCAACAACACCAGGGGTGCCATCAATGCGTTGCCCGCCTCTAAGGACACCTCTAATATACCTCTTGAAG
The DNA here is from genome assembly GCA_907269095.1 of Blastobasis adustella. Taxonomy (NCBI): domain Eukaryota; kingdom Metazoa; phylum Arthropoda; class Insecta; order Lepidoptera; family Blastobasidae; genus Blastobasis; species Blastobasis adustella. The sequence goes on along the minus strand of OU026135.1, from coordinate 8,460,256 downwards.
GATCCCAGGTCTTAGTCCAAAGGAAACACTTTAGCTGTGAGCTCATTCCACATTCGAATCGTACGAGCGAGAAACGTTCTTTCGAATCATCGCGTGGACAATTATGGACATTAGTTGAATACTAACCTATGCTCTTACGATGAGGAAAACATCGTGATAAAACCTACACACTCAGGCGACTGAATGTGTAACCATGATCCGATCTGGTCAGGTTCCCTTGGCAGCAGGGTCACGGAGGTCAGATGGTAGTCGCTCCATTGTAATACTAACCTAACCTAACCTGAACTGTCAAATCCATGGACCATGGTGCGCGAGAGCACAACCGTTACTATAACCTCAAAATGATGATGATCTAGACTAGACGTTTCAACTTTATAGAGATGGCGGTATACCCTATACCTACCTATCCATCTACTCCGGTAAAACCACTGGAATATATTTCTACTTGTTATTTTTATCTCATGTTATCGCATAGCGCAATATTGCAAAAACATGTTTAAAGTAAAAGTCATAAACCTGGGCTCTTTTGTAAGTCCTATAATCAGTTCAGCTCCAGTCCGTTCCAGCCCAATTTTCATCGCTTTTCGTTTCCTATCTTGACCCAGATTAGTATTTTCCTCTTTGCTATAAACTCGAATATACATCTACTTATATAGAAGCAGTAACAAGGATAAAGTCCTAAATAAGTACCGCTGTCAAATAAATTCATAAATGTCAGCCTGGCCGTCCTGGAAACACCGAAAAATGCTGATGAGAGAAATGTTTTATTTTTTTGTTGTTGCTATGTTTTTCGCGGAATGCGGAATGGAGGGTAATTCTTTCTATCTTGCGTTGTTTTCAGGCTCCGAAAACCCATATGAAACCTGAAGGCTGGGACTTGGAAAGTTAACTTAGGTACCACCCATCCAGGAGAACTCCTTGGCTTTGGATTTGTTAGAGTTTCTTACATTAAAAAAATGTAAGATTAAGATTTGTATCACAATTACACCATCAACGTGTCACTATGTGTTTCCTTCCTACTTTCCTATCCCCCTCCTTTTTGACAATTGAAACAGATATTTAATGTCCTAATCAATCAATAAAGAATTGTAAATTTTGAATTGAATTTTGAAAACTGAAGTAAAACTTGATTTCATCGTCATCATCATCTTGGCGATATGTCCCGGTTATCCTCTCGCGTGGTACGCGAGGGCCCGGGGTCCGCCTTCCTGATCCACTTTGCTCGGTCTTCAGCATCCTTGGTGATAAGCTTGTTGGCACGCATATAACTCTTGACGACGTCAAGCCATCGCTTCTTGGGCCGACCTGTTCCCGTGCCTGGTGGAGGTGGCATGACCAGACATTTGTACTCTACGCAATATGCTGGTCTTCGCAAGACGTGGCCAAACCATCGAAGGCGGCACTCTTCAGCTTATCTGTGATGTCACGGACGCCAAGGCTACCTCGAATGTGGGCATTGCGAACGCTAGAGTCAAGTTAAACTTGATTTGCTTGACATTTTCCAAAATTTCTAATAATTTCTAATGTTTTTCCATGTTTGGAAATCGATTTGCATCCCGTCACGGTACAATACTATTATGTTTCTTAATGTTCTGTATCGTCCAAAGCAGTTAGAATGAATTACATAAATTCAGCTTTTAAATATGATACCGTATTAAAATTCACATCGTAAGTTGATTTATAAGGTTATAGCTATTCCTTATCAGTTGGAACCATCTTTTTGTTAATAATCCAGTTCTTCCTTAATCTATATATAATGGGTTCACATGTCTGGGTCATAATTACCCACGCTTACAGTTTTAAAGCATGTTTTATGGTACGCGAGCCACTTTGGGGTCTAAGTTGTAAATGCTTGGCGGTGAAGTCTCGAGGAGATGTGACGTCATCGTAAAAATAATCTTCATGTCTGATTTCGGTTAGTGCTGATGTTATTTGTCCCATGACAACGATGAATGCAAGTAACTGTTATTGTGTTATAATAAATGTCATTTCTTTCAATGGAACACGTTGCCTGCGAATGTGTTCCCTGATCATTGTCATCTGGACGCCTTCAAGACTAACGTGAATAGACTCTTTCTAGACAGACATGCTCCATCTTCGGCCGCTTCGTCACTAACCACCAGGTGAAATGGTGCCTGGCTAGTCTAAATGAAAAATATAAGACTCTTTAATTCGACATTCTCGCTGAATCCTGTTATTTTTCCGGGATCAAAAGGCTATCACAGCCTGCCGCAGCCAGCCGTTGTGTGCAGATCACCACACCTAACCGGAAGCCTTCCAAAAGGTTTTCCCAATCGTGGTCTCCTCTCGAGAACATATACCGCAACGGCCATCGGTTCACACCATCACATTATTCTGTGAATAGATACCTATTTCAAGCTATGCCATAATGAAAGTAAAACACTATGTTATTATGTGTTCTTATATTTTTTTTTCTCCAAATAAATAAAAAATAGCAACGCTGCCTCTCATGCCTTGTACCACTTAGCGTAGGCGTGGTCGCCGCCTCAGACCCGTCAGAGGCGTGGATCTAATACTGGTTTTGATTATATTCATACAGATTAACCTTTTTTTTTGTATTATCAATTTTTTCTTTGTCCATCTTCGGGCTTAGTAGCCGTGTCTAACAGTTTATCCAGTTTTTGGGGATCCATTTAGGATTCCATACACAGAGGATGCGATCGAAACTATTTTTATGAGACTCCGGCGTGTTTTACTGTCACAAGACAGTACTGTGTGACTGTACCACAGACTTATCTGACCCGGTGGCCAAAACTGGAACTAGGTGTCACCATTTTGAAATGTGACGGTAATGCCAACGGCGACGCCGTCACCGGGTCAGATAGGGTTGTGGCACTGTATTTTTGGATATGATCAATAAGTAAGAAGTAGGTATGTGTAGGTTATTCAGAAAGAGCGGATTCTCCATATATATTCATTAAATGCTTAAAAGAAAGTTCTGCCATTATAAGACAAAATGTGGTTAAAAAAAATTAAGATATAATAGTACCTAGTACGTACTTTGACTTCTAATACTAAAAGACAAATATTAGGTAGGCACTAAACGTATCGAGTAGGGCTTAGCCGAATAAGAATCTAGTCTAGTCTAGTATTTATTTAACTCAGTAATACATACCTATTCTTTTTAGCTACATACAGTTTTATTCCTACTGAACCCTTCCATGTATGTAACCGTCCTTGGTGGGCTTTATTACAGATTTATGTGTTTCTAAATTGTTTCTATTTTGTTTCAGGTATGTTTCTAACATTTTATGAGGCGTTCCATCAATTAGCGGATATGTGAGAATTTTTGAAAATAATTCATCCTTAGTATTCGACGTAATTGCTGTAGCGGTAAGTTATCTATAAATTAAACATAGTGTTTCACGATACTTGTTCAAGGTAAGGTAAGGTTGTTAAGGTAGCCAGCGCAATTGCATGACACATTTCATCTTAGTCCTCACAGTGACAAACCCTGAGGACAAACCCTGAGGTTCTGCATTTTTAATCCCCGACGAAAAAGGAGGGGTGTTATAACTTTGACGTGTATCTGTGGCTTTGTGTGTCTGTCTGTGGCATCGTAGCTCCCGAACGGGTAGACCGATTTAGATGCGGTTTTTTCTATACAGTTAAATCGAGATGGTTCTTAGCTTTATTTCATTAAAATCGATTTTGTAGTTACGAAAATCATCATCATCATCATCATCATAGCAGCCAGAAGACGCCCACTGCTGGGCATAGACCTCCCCCAGAGATCTCCACAAAGGCCGGTCCTGTGCTTTTCGCATCCAGCTGGTACCTGCTATCCTTACCAGGTCGTCAGTCCACCTTGTGGAAGGCCTACCCACGCTGCGTCTTCCGGCATCCATCGAAGAACAGATGGCCATCGGCCATCTGTTCTTCGAGCTATGTGCTCTACCTACTGCCACTTTAGTCTGGCAATCCTTAGAGCTATGTCGGTGACCTTGGTTCGCTTGCGGATCTCCTCATTTCTGATTCGATCGCGCAAAGAGACTCCGAGCATAGCTCTTTCCATTGCCCTTTGGGTAATAGTAAGCGGCCACGTTTCAGTTCCGTAATTCAAAGTTACGAAAATATTTGAGTTTAAATAAACTTGGTCGAGGGTTATCCTTTATCTGTCTTTATAACCTAAATCGAGAACTTTATTAGTATCTTGATCAATTCTGCAGCAAGTTTGACATTCTAAATTCAAGTAAAGAGGACTCCAACTACGTCGCTAGGTATACTTACCAAAAGTAACCAACATTCTAAAAACCATCAAAACGTAACTTATGACCTTCGGCCGTTAACAGTCATGAAACCTTGGTTTCAATGTTTTATTTTTTAAATAAGAATGCGTTGATTTAATTATATTTATATGTAATTGAATGATGAATTTGATATTGTAATTATTTATTTATTTGTTCGTATGGCATTAATAGCCGAGTCGCTAATTATAACCTTATTGTAATAATGAATGAATCGTATAATATAATTCAATTTATAAGTAATAGAATATAATTAATAATGGCACCTAGACATATATTTACCAATATATGCTTCTAGAAATATAAAAATTACATGTAAATATTACTATTTATGAATAAGTATATGATATGATACTACTCTAGACATTCTAAATGAATTTGAAGAGAACTCGAACTAATAGACTGTGAGGGCACCGTAGGTTATACTACGTCATCGAGTACAAGAAAAATTCAACTTTTTGCGATAGTAGAGGTTTAGAAGACCCAGAAAACGTTAATCTGCTCGTGTCACTTTTTTTTTTTTTTTTTTAATGTGGCTGAAAAGCGAAACTGCCACGAGGATGTGAGGCCGACCGGGTTTTTATACTTCTAGAACCCACACAAGAGAATATGTAACTATCCTTACGAAAAATCTGAGTTCGAATTCGGGTCAATAAAAAAAAAATTCTCTATTTGATGTGCACATGTCTCCTCTAAACCTCTACTATCGCTACAAAGTGATTTATGTATTTTTTATTTTTTTATTTAATAGTTTATTGCACACAGTAAAATACATAGAGAAACATCATACATATAGACGACACAACAGGCACTACATATTTCGAAAAAAAAATTTCTTCCAGCAGGCCTACAGAAGAGAGATGTAATAAGTAAAGCAGATCGACGTGCGCGATATAGAATACATACTAAAATACTTAAACATAATTAACTTCTCAAATAAAATATAATAAATATAATATAAACATATAATAATAATATAATATATATTATAATTCAAGACTATGCATATGTTAGATTTAATATATGACCTACTTATAATTATAGTGACTTTTATTAGTATAAACCTTTATTTTAGTAATTAAGCTACAGAATAATAACAGAGTGTGAGTATTTATCCAAAATCCAAGTGAAATATATGGAAAACGCTAAATTAGGTAAACAAGAGCATATTAATAAATGAATATCTATGTCATGTAAAATATAGTTCATGGAGGTAGTGCTATTTGTTTAGGACATAGGTTATAAAGTATTTAAGAGAGACTGCGCGAAGTGGAGGAGTAAGACTTGATAACTTGAATATGTTATCTAGGATAAAGTATTATTCTAGTGCACATTATTTAATCAAACAAAAGCATATTTTAAGTATATTAGGTATATTTTAATAAGCAATGTAATCCATTATAAAATGAGGTATTTATTTAAACAACATTTATGCAAAATTCTAACCAAACGTAATGACACAATTATCGATCACATAACCAAATATTTATCCTTTAAAAATGGGACAGTGGTATTACGTACGATTAAATAAATAACCGATTATATAAATAAATAAAACTAATACAAAATATAAAGCAACAATAATGAAATGCAAGTGTACTTAACTCTGTGCCGGCTCTGGAGCAAAAGTCCCTCTCACTGTCACGACTGAACCTTTATACTAGCTATCTAGCTGGAAATGTCATTCTTATTCTCATTTCCGGTCTCCTAAATTTAATGATAGATCGCTTACATGTTAATTTAATGTATTACAATACTTTTAACATTTTTTAACATTATAATAAATTTATTACATAATTAATTAAGGAAGTTTCTCATAAACAGTATTTAATCTGATCAAAAGTCACAATCGTTCCGAAATCCAGACATTTCGTTCTGAAGTGGTAAAATGTTTTATGAAAGTATTTTGAAATGTTAATTATTTTTTAAATTAACTTTAAATCAGGTTGACGTCGTGTACACCGACTATTCTAAATGTTTCGACCGATTAAACCATAACACCATTTTATATAAACTGGAGCAGGTCGGTGTGCACGGTGATCTTCTTCGTTGGTTCGAGTCATACCTTCGGAACAGGAGCCAGGCTGTTCGGGTGGGATGTTATCAATCACGTTTTGCACCCATCCCTTCTGGGGTACCACAGGGCTCCCATCTGGGTCCTCTTCTTTTTAATATTTGTTTATTCGATTATGTATCTTGTTTCCGTTATGCGTATGTCCTCATGTATGCTGACGACACTAAGATCTATATGCCGATAAAATGTACGACAGACTGCTTCAGATTGCAAGAGGATCTGGACAGGGTGTCGGCATATTGTGAGCGAAACAGCCTGGATCTAAACGTAAATAAATGTTTGACAATCACTTTTACAAGAAAAAGAAGCGTTATATCCACTTCGTATAGGCTCAACAATACCAAAATTGAACGCACTGAGCAGGTTAAAGATCTCGGCATAATTATAGATTCAAAGTTAACTTTCTGTGCCCACTATGAATCGATTGTCGCGAAAGCGATAAGAATGTTGGGCTTCATTTTCAGGACAGTTAAGCCTCTGAACTCGGCGCCTGCTTTTAAAACACTTTATTTTGCATACGTCAGGAGTGTTCTGGAGTATGCATCCCCTGTATGGTCACCGATCTACGCTATCCACCGTGCTGGACTGGAGTCCATACAGAAATCCTTCGTTAACAAACTTAACATCATATCGCACACGATAACCACAGATTATACAGCTGGTCTAAGTTCACACAAAATCTGTTCATTGAAGGACAGGCGCCTAGTGGCAGACTTGAAACTCCTATATGATATAGTTCATTGCGGAGTTGATAGTCCACAACTATTGTCACGGGTTTTGCTGTGCGCTGGAGACCCGCGCGCGCGCCGCGGGGGCCGGTGGCCGCGGCTACTCGACCACCGTCGTGCGCGCAGCGGCTATGCCTTAGGTTCCCCAATCAATAGGGCCATAGACCTGTACGAGAAGCACGTCTCCGGTTCTCTCGATATTTTCCATCTCAGTCGTGTGCAATTTTCAAATGGGGTTCTCAAGTTTTTCCAGTCACAGTGAAGGATCCTACACATATACACACACACACACACACACTCTCACACATACACATACACAAACACACACACATATACATACAGAGTCAGTGGGAGAAGGACAAATTTATGGGCGCATGAATCTATCTATGTATATGTAAGCTTTTTTTTTTCTCATTAGGTAAGGTTATACTGCTAGACGGTTTGATACTCAAAATTTTAAACCGCGGTTTTGTTATTGGCATTGCAACTTTGAATTGTACTAGTTATAATTAAATTTCATTGCTGTAAAACTGTATGGAAATAAATAAATAAATAAATAACAATTAAAATATACTAAAATACCTTATATCTAACACATACATCTCTATGAACAACAGACAGAGATAGATAATGTTCCTTGACACGCTTCCTTTTTTCTTGTACGCGACGACGTACGGTAACCTACGGTGCCCTCACAGTCTATAAAGCCACAATACCAAAAGGAACCAGCATTCCAAAATCCACCAAAATCCTAACTTATGACCTTCGACCGTTAAATAAATAAAAATAGCAAGCATAGCGACCTCACTTAAGGGCCCGAGGGCCCTGGGTCCCTAATGGAGGGGGCATTAAGATACGGGGCCCCTCGTGTCCACTCCGCTTCTTACGTCAATTGCTTTTGAGTGTTCGATTCGTGTTATGAAGAAAGTTCAACTGTGGTTCTGGGGTTTGTGTGAGGAGTTGAAGCGATAAAACGGGTTCTGTCTTATTCTAGGCGCTAGACATACAAAATTTGATCCAAATCCGTTTAGGCGAAGAGGTTATGACAAACACACGCGCACCCACCCACACGCGCACGCACGCACAAACATGCGAACTTTCGCATTTGCAAAATTAGTGTGATGATTCGTAAGAAAAGGGTTGTATGAAATTTCAGCTGTGTGTTTCGCCGTGTTCCAATAAATATATGTAGTGAATACTCAAAGTTCGTAATTTCATCAGTTCATTGAATTTTTTTACAATATATACTCAGGTATTTTGCAGTTTAAACCAAAGAAAAGTGCATTACTTGTGAGTGTTTGACCGCGACTTCAACTTATCTCAAACTTAACTTCAAAGTAAACTTCTTCCACTCCTCAATTTCTTTGGAATTTCTATGTATTTAATAATTATACTAAGCGAAAATCTGTCAAAGGGCGTCAACGCGTTTGCGACTCCCCTCATAATCACTTATCATCTGGTGACCAGCTCGATCCTTTGCGACGCACTTTCATAAAAAAAAATTAAAAACTCCGAAATCATCAATAACAAAACGAACCGGCTGAACCTTTTCAATTCTAATCTATTTACACGTACATACATAACCCTACACCTTCATTAGCACGCAGTTTCTTTTAAACCGGACCACACACCCTCGCCTTGCCTTCTAGCCAGGCTTGCGGTCTCGTGGTTTATGGGCTACGGGTTCGAATCCCGTGAAGTGTGAAGTGCGCTCATGGGAATTACGAAGGGAAATTGTGTTACTTGTTGATTCTTAGATTTGTTATCGCATATTCTTGATGTAAGTATAAATATAGTGATGTCGAAATTGAAAATATGCCAACTTATCCCTGCGCGATCAGAATGGGATGGAATCATATAACTTTTAACTCGAAATGACATTTCTCGGGCGAATAAGCGTACAAGTTATTTAAGCAGATTTATAGAGACAAAAACTACTGAAGTTGACATAATGTAGTGAAGAGGACAATTAATGTACAGTCAGCTGTAGAGTGAATGGTACCTAAATCCTTTTTACATACCTAGTATAAAATAAAGTCGCTTTCCGCATCTGTCTGTCTGTCTATATATATCACGCAACAGATTTTGATGCGTTTTTCACTATCATTTACAGAATTTCTTCCGGATAGTACATAGAGGACACCCGTGTGAAACCGGGGCGGGTAGCTAGTTAGAGATGAATTCAAGATGGAGAGTTAGTTACATAGTATGAATATGAATGCGACTACCGGAAAATATATTTATTACATAATGTTTTCACCTTAAGAAATTTCAAGATGGAGGTTTAGTTAGATTATATGTATATGCATATGTATATGCATATCGGAATATATATTTATTAATTTCAATTTCAATTTTAAATTCTTTATTTCGCATTCCATGTGTTACATATCATGTTTTCCTTCCTTAAGAAATTTCTGGACGAAATAAACTATTTACGGCTTACAAAATTTCAGGAATGAAACTTCAGGAATGTTGACTGATCGCCGCGGCGGTCTCTAAATCGGTAGAAGGCGCCCTTACTGCACTGTGTCACGGAATTCTTCCAGCCATCCGTCTTGTGATCAAACGGGAAGGGAATTTAACAGTTCTATTTCGTGATTTTGAATAAATTAAGACCAACTTATTTGTTCGGTTGACGGCGTCGCTAGTCGTGAAGAAATGGGCGTTTTAAACTGTCTTTTTAGTACAAAATGCTTTAGTTCCAGTTTTGTCTACTGAATAAATAGCTTGGTGGCACTGTGTTTAAACGGTCGATGTTCTTTTTAAATACGGCTGACGAATAGGCCTCTTAGCATGCTTTTCCACCCAAGCTTAAGTCATTATCATCATCTTGGCGGTATGTCCTGGTTGCGCCCCAGTGCGGCACGCGATTGCCCAGGGTCCGCCTTACCCACACCCACCCAAGCTGAAGTAACCAGCTGATATTTGTCTGATCCATCATCAGATCACAAATAAAATCTAGTCCTAACAGTAAGCAAAACACCAGTACAAATTCAATTACAAACACGGAAACCAAATTGTCATGTTTTACTTTTAAAAAAGTAAACAAGAAAGAAATTGCAAGTGAAATCCGGATTTAAATCGAATCCCACAATTTCACACCTCGTTTTAACCGGTTCACTTAGGCGTTATCTTATTCCTAGAGAGTGAAACCTGAAACCGGATATGGTTTTGGTTTTTCCCAGTGTTTGTTGTTATTGTTTTAATTATATTGACATGCACAATATACACATGTTAAAGTTTGTCGAATCGGGGCATCGAAGACATACCACAGACTCAGAATTTTAGAACTAGTTCCTTATAAGCTGCCTAACTAGCTAATAACTAGTTCTTACACTTTAGGTGTACATACCTATTTAATTTATTTATTTCACGTTTAACAGTAATCTTTAAATTACTAGTAATATTTAAATTAGATACATTATCAAGTTGTAGTGCCATTAACTAAACTGCTATTTGTAATTTAAAGTAAGTACAATTTTATTCGTATGGGTCATTTTTTAAATAAAGTATAATTAATGTCTCAATAACTGCAAAAAAAGGAGACCGATTCCGGGCCGAAACCGGTTCAACCCTACGCGTCCTACGCAGCATTCGCACGGCATACAGGCACGTAACATTACAGATAAAGAGAGACACGTCTGAACGTGTGTCGAGATCGCGGGGATACGCGAGCGATACCGGCTCGGCACGAGGTGGAAATAACCGGTTTGTACAGGTTACGTTTGGATTTCTTAAGCCGGTTTTATTTTAGCGGCGGGTGCGTGCGCTCTGGGGGATTGTGCTGTATTTTGTTGGGACTTAGTGTGGTTGGGAGATTGTGTGTGATATCCATTTACATACGTGCGTAATATTATAAAAATGTGCCACGTTTATTCGGTTATTTTAGTGTTCTTGTACAGTGCCTGGTTAATAGTGCCAGTTAGCACTATAAACTATACGAACTCATTTAAAATGAAGACCTGTTTTTAAATTTTTTACTGACTAGAAATCGACTTCTAACAACATTGGATCTATGCTGCAGCGCTTTGTGAATAGCCGTACCTAAACAAACAAAATAATTCTAGGAATATTGTATTAAATGCTGAAATGGACTGATTCGCGAAAGGGTACTTATATTGTTGTGTTACGGTTTAAAGGATAATATAGCCAGTGAACAAATAAATACATTGATTGATTGATTGATTGAACGAAGGATATCATTTCGACAAAAAGGTAAACTCGCAATTACCGCAAGCGCCATGTCACAATGACTCTTTTCTGAGATATATTCATTAGTTGAACACTAACCGATGCTCTTACGGCGAGGGAACACATCGTGATGTACACTGTATTATCGACTACTGTATTCTTGCAAATAAACTATTTGATTTGATTTGATGACACCTGACCATTCAGGCGGCTGAATGTGTATGTATGTATGTATGTATGTAATCTCTTTATTGCATCAATTTATAACATTACAGGAAATAAAAATACAGTTTATAATGCAAAGGCGAGCTTATCCCACAACGGGATTTCTTCCAGCTAACCTTTGATAAGCCGAGAAGACCTTTGATGAACGGTGAAGGCAATCAAGAGTAAAACAAGTGTAACCATGATTCAATTGTCCGAATGTGTAACCATGATCCAATTGACGTCCCTGGCGCTTACTATGACGCTGTTAGTGTGCTATAGTTGAACACAGTTGGATTTATCGCAGTTTAGGGTTTCGAGTGACTGAATGTGTCATGATCAATCATGACACATTCAGTCACTCGATCAAATTATGATCCAATCTGGTTACGTTCCCCTGGTAGTAGAGTCACGGAGGTCAGATGGCAAGCGCTCCACTGTAATTACCTGATCTGCTAAATCCTGGATTATAGTCAATATATTTTAACGAAAATCTGACCAACCACGGGCATAGATATTGGTTTCTGGATCATGTCTACTTTATTGGCTATATATTTTCTGATGGGGTTGAAATACCATTGTAGTGCATCTGGAATGTTCGCAGAAGCACGACTGGACACATTTAATGCCATTCAGAGGAAGCGTATCGCTTCATTTCTGTCCAGGGTTGGCGCGTGTAGAAACTCTATTATAAGAGAACTGGCAGACAGGTTACACACTACGTGTATGTATAAACGTTGGCTGACCATAGCATGCTAAGTGCACGTGCACTTGTTACTTGGTATAGACTGAAATTATTATTTTATATCATTTACAATTTATTGTTTTATAATTTACTCATAAGTACTATTGTACCTATGGACCACGATGCCGAAATAAAGATATTTATTATTTTTATTATTATAGCGTAATGTTAAAAATATGACCAAACTACGTTTGTATGAAGCACGCTCGGGAAACACTCCTCTTAAGACGTTTAGAAACTAAACAATCGTACAGACCGATAAACTTAGACTTATATTATTTACACATATTATTGAGACAACCAAAACAGATGCACAAAAGAACCTACAATTTCTTCCCGATGAAGAAAAAATGGGAATCACAATCAACACTTTTACGATAATTACGGGGTATCCCCGTATATTGTATGTTTATATGGAATAGTGTTTGCCGTCAGTCCGTGTATCCGACTACTGGTTATTTACCGACGGCACGCTCGTTGTTCTGGATCCCGGTTTTTCCTCTATAAACATTGGCCGAGGACGATTTTATATGATGGCCCAAGTTGCAGGAGGTTTCACTGTACGTACTCCCTTTCTGGAGCCAAGCAAATAGTTTTGGAGGGAAATTTTGGGAACCTTTTTTTTATTGGTATGGAGAGACCTGGCAACAGTTACGTCTCAGTGGAACTAAGTGGTCTAAGGTAAGACACCGAGGGATCATAAAAAAAATTTGACTAGGAGGCATTTGACTGCCATCTCACCTGTTGGTAAGTGTAGATGCGGTCGAAAATGGATCATGCCCTTCTTAGAACAGCCTATTCACTCTAGGTGTGAATTCGTCCAGATAACAGTGATCAAAGAACACACTTACAGGCAAAGCGTTCTATTCTTTAGCCTTACGCATTATAAAGGTCGAACCAAAGCAGCTCGTGCTGGTAGCTCGTCGTGGATAATCCAGCGGATAGCTGGACACCTAAATTTAGTCATTTTAGACACGAATTTTTTTTTTTATGTTATTTAGAAGTGATCTAAATTTAGCCTACCTTTACTAGAAATTTTTATTAAGTTAATGTACCTACTTCAGTTTTACAATAAATGATTCTGATTTCCGATTTCTGCTTCCAATTTTCCGCTCGCATGGTTTGCGGATCTCTTATAACGACCACATGTAAGATGTTCTCCGAACTCACGTAGCCTACCTAGCCTTACCAGGGAAAACAGGAACAAAGCCTACCGAAATATTTACCGAACTACTGAACCGTTTCTAACATAATAAAGCTAAGAACCATCTCGATCAAACTGATTTTCCAATTTAAAAGACACCGCATCGAAACAGGTTCATCCGTCCGGAAACTACGACACAGACAGATCATTTTTACAGATACACACGTCAAGGTGTGTTATTACATCCCCCCTTTTATTGTCGACAATTTTCAAATTTATTAAAAAAAAACCCTGCTTGCTCCGGGGATTAAAAGGGCCCGTCTTGCCACGCCTCAGCTCTTACTTTAGGTCACAAATACGGCGTCGTATTAGGAAGCAACGGAGGGTAGAATGTAAAAAAATAACGGAAGCTCCCGGCGGTAAGGGGAATACAAATCGAAGTATCGGATTTTGTTTTTATTTTGCTTTTTTTTCCTCTAATCTTATCCTTGGGGGTCTGAAGGAAGGTGAAGGCATCTTTGGCATTCTTGGGCGTGAAAGTTATTTTTGTTGCCTAAAGTTAATACTAATAATATTAATAATTAAATGGTAAAAACAGCAGATAGGTTGCCGTGTATCCGAGTTCCCTTCCATCAAACAACTGTTTAATTATTTAAAATTTTTTTTTAGTCACTGATGACTATAAAATGTACCCACACAATATCCACATTAGAAATGAATCATAGTAAATACAAGCGACCTGCCCCGCACTCGCACGGGTATTAATTTTAACAAATTATACACCCACAATTGAATACTACATGAAACATTCCTCATGAATCACTCTGTCTTTTGTTGAAAACCGCATGAAAATCCGTTTAGTAATTTTTGAGTATATCGCGAACAGACAGACAGACGCGGCGTGGGACTTTGTTTTATAATATGTCGTTATAAATCCACTATTCACGATATATTAATTTTTCTCCACTCAGAAAATCCAAGCATTTCAGCCCTTTACTAAAGATCTACATTCTCAGTGTTAAAAAAATAATCATCATCTTGGCGTTAATGTCCCGGTTGTGCTCTCGAGAACGAGGGCCCGGGGTCCGCCTTGACCATGATCCAGGATTTGGCAGGTAAGGTAATTACAGTGGAGCGACTGCCATCTGACCTCGATGACCCTGCTACCAGGGGAACCTTACCAAATTAGATCATGGTTACACATACAGTCGCCTGAATGTGCAGGTTTCATCACGATGTTTTCCCTCACCGTAAGAGCATCGGTTAGTATTCAACTAATGTACATAACTCAGAAAACAGTAATTGGTACATGGCCGGAGCGGGATTCGAACCCGGGCTTACGAGTCAGATCTGTAACCGCTCGGCCACCAACGCTCTATATCTACATTCTCAGTGTTCTGCAATACAAATTAAACATTAAGTACGTTAAGTTTAAAACCTTTGATGTTAATGCAAACTAAGTTAAACTTGTCATGCTCCCAGAGAAACTACGTAAAGGATTTTATACGGCTGACTTGGCCGAGTAAGTGAGTTTATCGAAGAATACGGTGGAAATGGGTTAACAAGTGTAGTTGCAAAACAGGGAGATACTGTGGTTCAAGCCACGAGATAATGTGTTCGGAACCATACAAATTGAACTTCGAAATCGCTACATACGCTTCGAAGTCCCACGCCGCATCTGTCTGTCTACAGACAGACGGTAGCGTAGCGTACCATAGCGTACACGCTATAAACTCAAAAACTACTGAACGCCATCCATCTCCGGCCGCATCGTCACTTACCACCAGGTGAGATGGCGGTCAAATGCCTGGCTAGTCTAAAAATACCCCCATTTTCATGCAGTTTTCACCAATAGACAGAGTGATTCTTGAGGAAGGTTTAGGTGTATAGTTTGTTAAGGTTACTAAGGCTAAGGGCATATCCGTGCGAAGCCGGGGCGAATTGTTAGTAATCCATAAAATTAAACACGACCATGGGTCTCCCAGGTCTAAATTGAACGGGTATCTTGATGTCTAGGCAAACTTAACGTATCACGATTACCTGCCCAGTCGCATTTATAATCATTTTCGTCATCATCATCTCAACTGCAGGACGTTGGACACAGTGGGACTCAACTTTGTGCGTCTTGCAGACATCCGCTTCGACCTTTGTAAGGTCGCCTGTCCGTATCCGTAGTCCATAATTATTTTATAACAAAAAATCTACAATTTAGACCTTTTTTATGCCTATTACCACATAGTTTCGTTAATGTAATTTGTAATCTCTCGTGACTTGCAGTGCACCAAGTCCGCAAGACCCAGTCAGGCGGCCTGCCGTAACTCGATTTGGCTACAGTTACAAAGAGCCACTAAACTCGGCGGCGGTTTAACTCAAAGGCCGCGTAACCGGTTTATCATAAACCGGTTTAGTGAAAAACGCCGCCGTTGGGGTTAAAAACGGTTTTTCGTAGAAAAAAGGATTCGGTAACAAAATACTGTTCACACTTCGTTAGCTACGTAGTTCGTCGTGTGATTCAGTTTTAGGTGTTCGATTTTAGTTTCGGCTTTCCAATAAGGTTCAATTTGCTTTGTAAATTATTTTCACAACGATTGTCGCTGCCTTTGTGACATATAAATGGCTCCAGCCATGTCTGTAGGTACCTAATATAGCCACTTACCTCAAAAGACTAGGTAATTTTTCGGTTTATTTTTATTTTATTTTCTTAAGGAAGGCCAACAGCTGTTGTTACAATAAAAATAATAATAGCATTACATAGCCAATTATAGGCTTCCACTGAAATTACAATAGATAGTACTTAGCGTTAAGTACGGCTAATCAAATAGTTGATGAGACACAACAACTTAAGCCTAAAATTAACCAAATTACTTACATTACAATGTGTCAAAGTAATATTATAAGTACATGATTTCTTCCAGGTGTTCCGATTCACAACTTATATTAAACACGTCAAGGTCGACAAAGGACAAGACGTATATTAGGAGATTACTTATTTCACAAAGAAAATATTGGCGCACTGGCAGAATTAATTCGAAAACTGATAAAGCGAGTAATATAAGGCAAAGAAACCCGACCCGGGTGACTGGCAACTTTGTTCCAATATCTAAGTTTGATTACGCCCGAAAACTACCCGAAGAATAAGAAAACATCTTTTATCTTTATAAAGAAAGCTTAAAAAATGATCCTCAGAGCCTTTTCCTCGTGGGAAATTTGTTTTTGGGATAACTTCGTATTAATACTGCCGTCCACTGTGTTTCAGATAGGTAGGAGGTTTATTTACGAGATTTAGTTCAGTTTTCAAGGGTAATTTTTTACGAAGCTCAGAAAAGTAATTTGTGGGGAGTCTTAGGTAAGCTGGTAAAATTACACCTGTAGTGGAAAACATTGGGTAAAAGGTTACTAATATATTACGAAAGCGGGATTTTTGTAAGAGCCTTTTTTACCGCTTACCATCAGACGCGATGTCTGCTCGTTTGTTTCTGTGTAGCATAAAAAAATTGGGAGAATTTAGGAAACACCCCTTCCATTGACGGGTGTAGAACAAGACGAAAAGAAAAGAAAATTGGCAGTAGCAATTTCCGTTGCATATTTTCTAGTCTGCGATTTTCCAGTAAGCGAATGGAATTTTTTTCTTCCAAATTAATTAGGCAGTCCAATCGCCTTCTCACTTGATAGGTAACGACGATGTAGCCGAGTATGACTATCTAGAAACAGCCTATTCATTCTGGCCTTGAAGGAGTTCAGATTGTATTGTTCGGGGAACACAGACATAAGCCAATTTTGGCCAAACTATGGCGGACGAATTTCATGTCCAACAGTGGAACTTTCCAGGCTATTTCTAATAATAACGACGTTTACTGCATGCGAATACTTCTAATATTAGTCATATGACGACGTCGAGATGTGACCTCTACCCCCCAAAATTCAATAAACAATTTTTCCTCAGTAACTTCGAAACTTTTCCATACAAGTCCAGTCCCGAAAACTCCTTTAACCAACTTTGGATGCGACTTTGATTGTCTTTCCAAGGCGATGTGCCCTTACATCAATAATTTTCCCCTCAGTGTATGCCCACTGTATCTAGACCTAAGCAAACATCCTTGTCAGGCAGACTCTTGCGAAAATCCCGATGAAAGTACGTTACAAGGGGTCTGGATATGTTGGTCGGATAGTGACAAAAAGTGGGTCGAAAGTGTAGTTAAGAAAACGTCTTTAGGAACGGCTAGCGTCGAGTTTTGATGTTTCTAGAAGCAATTTGTGATTCGCTTTCTCTTTTCAAGTAATTTTGGGTTGTAGGAAATTGTTGGGAGGCGGGTCGCTCGGCATTGTTTCAAATGATATAGGAGGCTATTGCAGATCTAGATGGTTGGTTTCGATGTAACTATTGTTAAGGTAGTGCGTAGATATACGTACTTTATTGCCTACAGTTAATCATTGATTTGCTAAAATCAGTTAAAAGTTTGTATAGTGCATTTTTGATGGAACTCCATTGTATGATATTTCGAATTAATTTGAAACCGGTCGCAATATATTAAATTTATTTTAATTATAGTGGAACTTGTGTAAAAATGTGTTTTAATTCTATCAGTTGTTTAGCTAGTATTAATTGGCTGTCTTTACGTTATTAAAACTGTATCAATTTGAAAAACAACATCGTTGTCCTACTATTTAGCTATAGTCTTTCGGTTTCTACTGTTTCAACTCCTGTGTCGCCAATAATTAAGAAGTAACAGCTAACAATACGAAAGATGTTGGTTCTGAAGATGAAGATGAAGATCTGGTTCTGGTCAGGCATTATTCGCCACATAACACTCGAACATTACACCTGAGGAATCACCGCAATTTCCCAAGCACACGCTCAAACTAAAGCTTTTACATTAAACCTGAATGCGAAATCAGATCAACAAACATTATTCATTACTGCAATCCAATCGAAAGGCGAGTATCGGATTCGGCATCCCAACAAAGGAAATCACTTTGATGCCACGGTATTACAGTTACAATCGAAATGCAGCTCAAAGGGCGCGGGTTCACATCAAGCCAATCCAAAAACGTGCGAAACAAACGAGTCCAAAAACAATTGTAACAATTGTCCGGGGAGTTAGTATGGCGTGTGATAGGACTGCTGGACTAGACTAAATTCGATTTGTGCGAGTATAGAAGTTAACGGGCGGTTACTGGCTGTGTATGTGGTGCAAATTGTGGAAGATCGGCTTTATCCGAGGTAGGTTCACTTTAAGATTTACATGCCACTTGTAGGGTCACCTTATTAGTTAGTATTATATATGTTACATAGTGCCTTAAGCCCGTATTCAAGATGATTTTGACGATTTCATCACAGCCCATAACAGTCCACTGCAGGACTTAAGGCCTCTCCCACGAAAGAGGTGGTTATAGCCGTAATGTCCACGCTTGGCAGGCAGGTTGGAGATCGCAATGTTGTAAATATAACAATGGAAAACGCTGCAGCCCATTTTCAAGCCTACGGAGACTCTAGATTTTTTGCCTTGAAATCATTAGTCGCCTTGTACGACAGCCACGAGTTTAAGGGATTGGTGCTATTCTACTGTGCCGAATACTACACGGCCAATTTTTTTTGCCATTTTTTAACTATTAGAAATTGTGATAATGCAAATCGAACGAGAATGTGGTCCACGCTTGATGACATTGACAGGCTGGAAGAGTGAATGTAGACTTACCCCATGCCGGGTCTGTTGACGCTGCTGAAAGTCGTTGGATGCTGACTGCTGAAAGGCGGTGGTAACTCTCTGTCAAGCGTGAGGAGTTCGGCTGATTGAGAATCACCTCTAGCGCCTTATTTCTGGTTTGGGTTATTGGCGGACTAACTAAAAAAGAAGTATATAAGTAGTTTATCAGTTATCTTACACCCATAACACAAGGTTACTTTGAAGCTAGATGGCGCTGTGTGAATTTGTCCAAGCATATTTATTTATTGATAACTGCTCGTTAGTCACAGCTATATCAGCAAATGCATTCGAAGCAAGCTATACCAGAAAACGCAGTACCAATTAATAAATGGCGAAGCTTTCAACTTGTTTCTGTGTCAAAGTTAGCCAGCAGACCGTCCGAATGTTTTAACTTCAGCACATGCTTGGAACTTGGACGTTGTAAAATGTTTAGCGCATCCCCGGGCATCCCATTAGGCACTTTTCCTGGGAATTTCATTAGTTAGTTCATTTTGGGGAAGCGAGATGTCGCTCCTCATTTGGCCGGCTTTTAATTGAGCACGCTAATTTTGGTAGTTCGCGGCATTTGTGGAGCGTAAATTGGTATGTCATTTGATTGTGGATTTGATGCTGAATGATCTGTTCGCATATAACAGTAGTAAAGCGAGCGAAACTTCGCTCAGATGAAAGTGGAAGCCTGATGGAAAGCTGTCATCGTCATCTGCAACCTAAGGTTTTCTCTTAAGTCTTCCTTTTTTGAAAGCGAAGCTACGCTTAACATTATAAAAGTGATACAAAAATGGACCTTATTCTATGAGCTATTTCACATTCCACTTTGATTTGCTCTCACGTTTTTTGGTTCTCAATTTAGACGACTGAATATAGTCGCATTAGGCTTGTTCCTAGAAGGCCCCAATGTCATATCTGTTAGATACCCCTGCAACAGGCTCATTCCATAGTATGGTCGAGTGTGTTTGTATTCCACTAACTAAGGTTTCATAGGCTGAGTTTCGACTGAAAATCGGATCATTGTTAAACAGTAATGTCAAATCGAATGCGCTGCGCAATTCAAAGCTCAAGTTAATCCTATTTAAATTAAGCCTGCTTAGCTACGGACTAAGTTTGGTATTGATTTTGGGTGCTTCTGAGGTCATGAGGATGAGGTCAGATGTCATCATCACAGCCATTTAAGTCCACTGTAGGACTTAGGGCCTCTCCCACGGAAAAGAGGGTTACTGCCATAATCTCCACGCTTGGCAGGCTGGTTAGGTTAGGTTAGGTTAGGTTATTGCAGTATCTATGCATAGTTTAAACCAAATTCGCTTATCGCCGTCTGTATCTATGTATGTATCTATCTTTTAAACTATGCATCGGATTTTATTACAGTTTTCAATAGTAGATTGAGTGATTCATGAGGAAGGTTTGTAAGTAAGAAAAAAGGTATGTACGGGTAAAGTAGGTGTACGCGTACGAACTCGCGTTCAGTACACTAGTTATAAAAATAACAATGGAAATAGCTGAGTGCTGTCCATTTTCGAGCCTAGATATTTTGCCTCTAAAACATTAGTCGCCTTGTATGACACCCACGAATTTAATGGGTTGGTGCTATTCTACTCTGACTGACGGACACCACACGGCCAAGAGGTCAGATATCAGAAAATGTTAAACGCCGAGAGAAAAACTTTTATATGGAATTTTTGCCAAAATTTCTTATTCACCCCTAAGGTCTCGGGTGTTCAAATAATCCCATACTTATGTGGAAATACAATTAAAATGTCAAAAACTCGTTAGGAATAACAGTCGAGGGCCGGCCTACCGCCAAGTTTAAATTGGACTTGTCACCGTCGCGCCGAGGGTTGAAATGGCGTGGGGGTGGGAATACCCCCAATGTACACTGTGGGAGCCGACGTTACCTTTTGTACTGAGATTCCCGTGCCTGGACAAAAGAGACGATTATGGTGTGATAAGGACAAGGGGAAGATTTGTCTTATTAAAGAAAATGCTGGTACAGTCAGCTGCAGAGTGAATGGTCTACTAGCATACATTAATGGTCTTATTCATAAAAGTTATTTGATGTTTATAAAATCTTTTTTAACTAAAATATGTTTCGTATTTATCTGTCACTGAAATTATTGAGTTTGAAAGAAAGACAAAACATATTTTAGCTAAAATAGGTTTAATAAGCGTCAAAAAAACCTTTTATGAATAAGACAATAAATGTATGGGCAGGGCAGTTATATCCGCATCTGACGATTATCCGCATTTGCTGACTTGCAGAGGAGCTACAGATAGAAAGAGCGTTCCCAATGGCAAGACCGATAACAAAAATAAAGTAACGCACGCTGATGCCGGTAACTGGATGGGTGATCGCTTCGTACTTTGAGGCTAATCGAAGTTCAACACCGCAACGAGCTCGCCACTCGTTAGGGATACCTCTTACTACCATTCAATTATTTATTGCAGTAAATGTGGTAAATATGTACGTACAACATGATATTACAGAGTAATTAGTATCACACATAAAGCCAAGTCAATTGGCATGCAAAATGAAAAGAGAGCGTCACAAACAATAACAAAAATAAATTATTCAAATACAATTATATGTCGAAGAAAATCAATCAAATTGAATACCCATGTCAAACTTATAGAATAAATTAAATTAAGTCAAATATTTCAGAAATGTCAAAACAATAAGTCAAAATTCATTTAAATTAGTAAAAAATATTAAATGAATTAAATTACTTATGTCACTTATTTGAAGTGTACATTCAAGTTTCGACGGTTATTTTTAAAATACATTTTAAATTCATTAATATTGTAAAAAACGTGATTACTTAAAAAATTATTCAGCACAGCTTAAAATGTTTGAACAGGCATATTTTTAACTGCATCTGGCGAAGCGAAGTTGACCAAGGTCTCCCTTTTTACCCTGAGACAGGTTCAACAGTCTCCGTAGCCGTTAAGCACCCCGCGACTGTATATTGTTATTATATTTTCAGAATATTCCAATGTTTACAATCGGCAATAATGGCTGATAGCTGACAGATGACAGCCAAACCGATCTAATACGAACCCTAAACGTCAAGTTGACACATACGGTTGGCGCTCGTGGGGAGGGAAGCATCGTGGGGACGCGACGTGGGGAATTGCTGAGTGACTTGATGAGAATATCTTAATCTTATAATAATTATTATTGACGACCTGAGTGGTTCAGTGGTCAATAAGAGTGAGTGGTGGTTAAGAGGTCCCGGGTTCGATTCCCGGCCAGGCAGAAATTGAAATGATGAATTTTGATTTCTGTTACGGGTCTGGGTGTTCTATGTATAATAAGTATGTATTTAAAAAAGCATTTAAGTAGTTTATCAGTTATTTAGCACCCATCGCACAAGCTTTGCTTAATTTGGCCACGCAAGAGGTCCCGGGTTCGATTCCCGGCCGGGCAGAAATTGAAATGATGAATTTTGATTTCTGTTACGGGTCTGGGTGTTCTATGTATAATAAGTATGTATTTAAAAAAGCATTTAAGTAGTTTATCAGTTATTTAGCACCCATCGCACAAGCTTTGCTTAGTTTGGGGCTAGATGGCGCTGTGTAAATTTGTCAACGAATATTTATTTATATTTTATATTTATTGAATTATCCTTAAAACCCTATAATTATGACCCATAGGTAACACCATAAACTATTGGTTTATAGTGTTACCAATTTTGGGTAGTTGTTATTCATCTGATTAAAAGTTGATTTTTGTATTACCGATTACCATTTTTTTATTCAATCCTACGTCTTAATCCTAAAAATAAACATTCCCTAAAAAAAAAAATAATAACTCAAGACAATATGTATTGCTCCTAAACACACTGTCCTTTAAGCAATACTGTGCCCCACGAAGAAGGGATCCTGAAGAAGTTGGGTAAGGAAAAATGCAAGGGAAAAGTTTGAAGGGTCTGCAGATAGCAAGACTTAATTTTAAACAGGTTTTTCATGGCATACATACTTATGAAGAGCTGTGCGAGATATGGCGGGCGACTTCAGCTTTTTAAGACTTGGGGTGGAAGTTGATGGCAAAGTTTACGTATTTTACAAGTTAACTGTTCTGGTATAATGTATCATTTTCTTCAAGGGAATTAAGTTAGGTGTAGATTTTTTTATACTACTTAGATAAATCTGACAGGACCTGATGGAAAGCGGTAAGTGTCTATGGTTCATGCACTTACGTTTCGTCATCACAACAGGGGAAGCTGGCCAGATTGGATCATGGTTACACATTCAGCATTATTTCGAGCCGGTTCTGGTTTTAGAGAATAAATCACTGGTGACCAAGTATTCGCATACCATGATGCATGCAACTGCGTCGAAAAATTGAGCTACCCGTCAACAAAGGTATGTGGTAGGAAACCCGGGACATACCTTCAAAATTTGCATTATGCCAGACCCGACTTTTACACTTAAAGTAAAAAAAATTAAAATCCTTCTATTGATCTAACAAAAATTCCAGATGACTAGCCTATTCCCCCACACACAAGACGGGGCCCGCCAATAACAGTCGTTGCCTAAAGGAATTTTTCCCAGTCTCCGCGCGAACGGCGAAGCACGAACTTTTATGCATACCAAATTAGGGTACCGTGACGCTAATATCTTTTTAAGAGGCGACCGGGGTTGGTTCGAACGTATTTTTAATTGTTCGAAGCAAATTGACTTTTGATTGGCATCGGTGTGGACGTTGGAATTGCGGTTTATTTATTTATTTTAAAAATTTAAAAATTACTTGAAATTATTTTAACAAAATGTAACGTTTAATGCTTACCCTAACAAAAAACAAAAACTTTTTATCTCTAGTTTAGTTAGAATTAAGGGTTTTTGACACCACTTCTTATTCTTTTATTCTTAATCTATCTTTTATTATTATTAATATACTTAACCAATATAGGTTTCCACAAGAGCACAACCGGCAGGAGTACATTAATTTACTATTGTATAGAAATGGCAGGATCGTAGCTTGTGGCACTAAATAGTTTCTATCTACCCATGTGGGATACGGGAGTGAGTGTGTATGGATGTATACTACTTTCAACTGTTGTGTTGTATTGTGAGTAATTCAGACTCGCCCAGACTCGTTATTTTTAGCTGAAAATAAAACCGATACTCAAATTAGACGTACAATCTACTCAAACTAATAACTAACTAATGGATATGAGAAGTTTATGCTAAAATGTTCATTCCAAAATAACAAAATTTGAACGAAAATTTTGGCGTACAGCAAATAGGCGTTTATGACGTGGCTAGCGCCAAACTTTGCGGGAACTACCGTGGAAATTAGCTAAGCCTTAATAAAACAGTTTTAACTAGAGCTTAAGAGGTTGTTTGCTGTGACGAGCTTTGTTCAAAAAGCTGCTTGTGATATTTTGTCAAAGCCTTTCATTAGTGCTTGTTTATAAATGTCAGGCAATGTTTGTAGCCTAATATTTACTACTACTTTTCTACTGCGTGCGTGTAATAGGTACCAATGACTCTTTTCTGAGTTATGTACATTAGTTAAATGAAATTCTCTAATTTAATACTTATTTACGTTAGACACAATCATCCCAATTTCTACTATCCTCTTATAAGATTATATCTCGCTAATCGGCTTTCCCTATTTTAATATAATATTTTATATCTTGACACCCTTTGCTGGGGTTTATTTTTAAATAGGCTAGCGAAGTGAGCAATTAGTTTTAATTAAATACAACCTTATCTTTTCGATCAACAGATAGAACAGTCGCAACCAAAATGCATTTTGTATTAAACCACGTCAAAATTAATTGTGATTGTTATCTGTGGTTAAGAGTGATTAAAACACACAATGGGACTATTTGTGATGACGATTCAGTAAAACGAAAAGAAACATGTTTTATAGGTATGCATTGTAGCTATGTAAATTATTTTTACATATTTTTAGTTGAAATTTAAGAATAATTTTTGAAAAAATAGTTTTAGTGCATGGAAAGGGAGAGATGAAATTTAAAAATAAAATACCTAAATATTAAAGAATGTATTATACAATCAACAATTCACCGCACATTGATGAATTATTTAATTAAACACATTCGTTCAAGTTCACCAAACTGCACTTACTATCATGAAAAAGATGAAACAAATACTAATGATAGACATTTTAAGGGTATGTTCCGGATTTCCTACCGCGTACCTTTGTTGACGAGTAAATTTGGACACAATTGACATCGTGGTCACGGAACAACTGGAGAGCTGCGAACGCCGGACAGTGTTTAATTATAGTTTTAAAATAATGGATCTTAAAATAATAATTATATCAAAATTATAGTGTACCTATAAATATTGTTTGATTCGCAAAATACCTTCGAAAATTGTGTGGCATTGAAATGTAACACGAAGGGGAGTATCCCGCTTTTAGTCCCCGCGTCACCCCTACACACAGTCATCTTGTTTCAGATCCCCACAGCTGATATCATGTTATTTTCTATTAATGACTTATTCTCCCTTGTTCATTTGGCCCCAACATCCCCTTTTATCACAACTTAATCGCTGTCGGCTAATTAATAATGTAGTTTTTGCAATTTCGTACTGTATGGAATTAAATGTGCACGTGGCATTACTAAGCATATTGTGATATAATTAAAAAAACACATAAATAAACCGAGCACCTTTTTACACGACTTTGTGACTACTGATAAAGCAGCATTCAGCCCACCTCATTTTCTTCTCTATGGTACTAAAGACCGTAATATATAAGAGTCCTGCACTTAATATTTAAAAATGCAAAACCGTAGGTGCGTTGTCATTGTAAGGCCTGAGCTGGTATGCCTCATACCTGTAATTTCGCTGACTATCCTTATTCTTCAAACCGGAAAACAAGACCGCAAGCATTGTTGCTGACGGCAGTAATTAATATGGCGATGGTCATGTCTAGCAATCATAGTACAAACTTTGCTTAGTTTGGGGCTAGATTATTTATTTGTTTCATTCATTATTTAACCGAGTGCGTTTTTTCTAATATACAGAGTCCAGACACTAGACAGAGTCCTACCTCCAGTAAACCTACTACTAGGTCATCATCATCCTAGCGTTTATCTGCCAGGGTCCGCTTTTCGACTCATTCTTCTCCACTCTTTATCTCCCAACGCCTTGTGTCATGTACAGAAAAAAAAGTTATAAAAAAAAATGTGATCGTCTAAAGACAACATAAATGATTAAGAATTGTTTGAAGAACATTACGGCAGATCAAGTGCATTTGATTGGCTCGGTTGATTGGTTTCCTTTAAAGCTACTTTGCTCGCCCTTGTTTATTTTGCCCGCGTCTCCCCTATCTTATCTCGTTTGTGTAATCGAGTTCGGCCCACTGGCAATTATTTGAGAATTATTTTTGTCAAAAGCTTTGATTAGATTGTAAAAAGGACTTAAAGATTGTATCGTTGATCGAACGATAAGGTTTTGGAAACCAATAGTGCTCAATCGAGTGGATAGTGGATTCGATTTGATGGGGCTACTTTAAACTGTTTTTGTTTATTGAGGGTTATTTTTATTGTTCGTAGAAATAATTGAAAAAGAAAATATAAATTTAAAAGGTTGATTTTGATTTGATACTACTGGACAACAAAATGGCTCTGAATGAATTGTACAAGAGTATTTATGTATGTATGTGAACTTTTTATTGCGTATAACCTCAAATAGGCCATTGTAACAAAAGATACTTTCCATCAGGTGGCCCGCTTGCCTGTTTGTCATAAAATCATGAAAAAGAAAGATAGATAGTAATATACAATGCAAAGGCGGGATTATCCCATAGGATTTCTTCCAGCTGACTAGTTGGTAGTCCGAAAGGAGCTTTAATTAATCAATTAATTTAAGTCTGTCGATCTACAGGTGTCGTAGATGCTAGTCAACTTCTGTCTGAGACGCTACCCACATAGACCCTCAACCAGAAAATCGACAGCAGCTGTCTGGTAAATATTTCCATCACTGCGCTCTCCAACCCAAGCTTGGAGATTATGAAAAAACTCGCTACTAATGTCGATGTTCAACAGTGAGCTGTTATGGGCTGTTGATGTGAAAGTGCATTTGTTTTGTCTTTTCCTTATTCTTACGTACCCTCTTTTTTATCTAAAATCGGACTCTATATACATTTCAACACGTCCAAATAATAATATTAATATTCTTTTACGGTTCTGAATCCCGATTACATTAGGCCAGCTCGTTGTGCCCCAGTCTCCCCACCCGTGGCCAATCCCGAATATCATTATCGGAGCTATGGGGTGGAAATACTACCCTTATCGGAGATACTGAAAACGCATTCAGAATCAGCTGATTGCTTCCTCCCTTTTTATTTAAATATCGGGTGAGGCGGGGCGAAATGAATTCAAATGACTAAAAATTCATGCTAAGAAAATGGAAAAAAAGGCTATTGATTTCATCCTCTGTGAAGTAGATTTCTTACTGTATCTGGGTGTCTATATCTGTTCTGAAAAAAAGAGGGTAGTTGATAAAAAATATTTGGATAAAACCATTATGTGGTATTTAGCTGTTCTGATTAACGACTCAAATACTTATCCGCATTAATTACCAGTGATTATTTATTTATTCGTTTATCTAGGTATTTATTGTTCACAAGATGCAAGAAAATACAAAAGACAAAAGCATAGAAGACACAACAGTACTTCTTTAGGCCCCGGGCACAACTTATTTCTATCAAGAAAATTCTTCAAGCAGTAGAGAGCGAAGTATACGATATTTTTTTATGTAATACGGCAGACAAACAGGCATGCGGGCCACCTGATGGAAAGGGATCACCGGCGCCTACGGACATCAGCAACAGGGGAGCTAGCTTTAAGGGACCTCTAATGTACCTCTTGAACGATCCCATGTCATAGTCCAAAGGAAACACTGTGGCTGGGAGCTCATTCCACATCCAATCGAAATAACAGATACGAATAAGATTGTTTATCGTCATCACTAGAATTATTGGTGAATATTACGTAACAAAAATATAAACAAACGCATACCTTTTTTTTTTAGACAACAACACTAACCCTGATAGGTTCTTGAAACGCACCTCCAAAAGAACAGCGGGTGTCACTCCGAATCGTAAATTATTAAGGGCTAAACTCATTTGCTAGGAGGGTGACACCCTGAGTGGGAGAGGGTGAATAATGTTTCGTTATTACGGATTAAAGCCTTTCCGATACGCTTTGATACGTAATTCCTGGTAAGCACTTTGTAATCGGGTGTTGCTGAATCGGATACATTGGTGTTCCGTATGGACAACCTTTTGAATTTTTTTATCAAGTGACCCCTTTTTCAGCTGATATTGTGAGCACGCGCAGTATTCTCGGCGTTTCCCAAATTCGTCAAGAAATTCTCTAAATGATAGTGCATTATCATTCGATCGAAGGAGAGTAGATTCCACCAGATTCTTCAAGAGGGTCACGATCCTCAATAGTTGGGGACCAATCGAGGAAAAAAAACAGGGCAAGTGGCTCCATGGTCAAGAGTTACAAATTTGTGATGATGAAGTTTAAGGATAAGGTTTTCGATATAGTATTTTTTTAATACATACTTATTATACATACTGCACCCAGACCCGTAACAGAAATTAAAATTCATCAATTTAATTTCTGCTCGGCCGGGAATCGAATCGAATCGGGACCTCTGCGTAGCGACCGCAAAGTTAAGCAACTGAACCATTTATAGTAATCATTAAGAAATTATGAACATTATCCACCTGAAAGGGGTGCTCTGACTCAACACTTATCGTAAACCCGAAAAAGTGAGTCCCAGAGAACGAATGGTACCATTTGCAACTAACTATAGCCACTGTTGCTTCATATACAGCAGCTTTAAATACTTTTCCGACTCACACCTCAGCTTTGACAGTCTCTAAAACCACTCGCCAACCACCCCACCTGTATGTCCCCGAATCAGCTTGTATAATTACCCTGTTCTCTTTGAAATTGTTAGTACCTGCCAGTACCTACCAGTACCTGCATTAAGAGACTCATTTTCCGCAGAATACAAGGCTTCACATTGCCAGCCGCCGGTAGCTTCTAATTAGTCCTGATGGCCCCTGTATAACCTCCGCTTTGATGTCGGTACTGCGTTGCAGACTGTTTGCAAATGCAGCCGGTGATTTGTCGGGCTCTATAATAATGTTATTTGTAGGCTTTTGTGTGAGTATGGGGTATTTGATTGGATTTTAATTTCTAATTTGTTAAGATATTAAATTATAATTATACAACATTTATAAAATTAAAACTGGTTACCAAACGCCGCCTAAGAGGTAAAGCCGCTAGCCTCCTAGGAATGCTCCCATTTGGCAGCGATTTGGTATCCTTTTTATGTGTGATTTTGGTTTTATTTTCTTATCTTCTTATTTTGTTTGAAATTAAGTAGGCTGAGTGAAATAGCTAACGAAAACGAAAGGACAGTATCTAAAAAAAATTTAATTTTCCGTTCATAACTTTGATATCTGATTGAGTGATTATCTTAAGATATCTTATCAAGGTATCAAAGGGACAATAACGGCTCAAAGACTAATCATTATTCATATTTTGTTGTAGTATTTTATTATACAACTATCTTTTAAAATAAGATGCACCTGTGTGCAATTGAAAACATAATAATGTTAAAAGTGCATTGGTACATGGCGGCATTGGGGTTCGAGCTTGGTATCTGTACGAGTCGTATTCCGTAACCACTAGGCCTCCGACGCTCTCTATCTTTGTATTTTTGTGTCTGCATGAACAATACAATGTTCATCTGTCTTATCTATCAAGAGTTGTTCAATACCATTTCTAAATCTTTATGATAGCAAATAACAATTCCAAAATCCAACTTCCCTCTTTTTAATTTGCTTACTCCGGGAACGAACGAAAGACTCTATTTCCCTAATAGAGATCATAAACAAGAAAACCATTAGACCTATCCTATAGCCAATATCCCGTGAAGGTGTTAACCACCTTAGGGGTACGACACTATTGATGACCAAGGCGTGGTAGATAGGGATGGGATGGGACGCATTTAAATATATAGACCAAGACTGAAAGTCGATTATGTCTAGAATGAGTAGCAGTAATTTTTAGTTTTGAACACAAACGTCATGGTAACACGTATGTAATCGTCAGAAAATTATGGTGACCAAATTGAATTCAGCCGTTTGATGAATTCCATCCAAAGCAATGACAGCGAGTTCAAGGAATGAAAGCGGACCGTGTCTTAGAGATGACGACAACAGTAACCAAGAAGGAAGCTGCCGCAGAATATCTCTCAGAAGCTGTCGCGGAAAATCCCTCAAAGGAAGCTACTGCAGAAAATCTCTTAAAGGAAACTACAGCGGAAAACCTCTCAAAGAAAAGCTACAGCGGAAAATTCTTCAAAGAAAGCTTCTGCGGAAAATCTCAAAGGAAACTATAGCGGAAAATCCCTCAAAGGAAGCTACAGCAAAAAATCCTTCAAAGGAAGCTTCTGCGGAAAATCTCTCAAAGGAAGCTACAGCGGAAAATCCCTCAAAGGACGCATGGTCATAAAATAAAAGTGGCAAAATGAATATATGCCAAAATGTATACATGTTTCTATACGAAAGTTTTAAAACGAACAAGAGCCAAAACGAAAAAGAAAAGCACGTGGTTCAACAGGAACACTAAGCAGAAATAGAAAGAACTCGAAACGAATCAGAAAGCTGCACGGCCTGTGATGGGTCCTGTGATGGGAACCATAGTTCACAGGAAGAAGAATACCACGCCAGTGCCACTGGCAGCATTTCCCCTTCCATAGCTGATAGTCCTAAATCTTCAATTCCCTTCAAAGAGTTAGACGAAGGTAAGTGCAGAGAGTCTGCAGCTGGAGCCGCACTCGAGGGCGTTGACATTCTTGTTAAGTATGTGAAAAAAGTTAGAACTTGATCTCAAGGAAAAGAGACATATGACGTTTTGTACACCGCCCGTATCTACTCTAATCAGCTTACCCGTAGGTAGTTTCTCACCTGTAAGCCTGGTTTCCTTTACTCTTAGTTTCTCCTTCTCTTCTGTATCTTAGAACTTTTCATCGATGTGATTGTGTACATATAATCTAATCTAATTGCTATAAACTGGAAAAAGTATACCTGGTTACAAATTGCCCCAGCCGATTTGGAAAATGCTGAATAAATAGGTCGCGTGCCCAGGCTGGTAGATCAAATGAAAATTTATGCAGATGGAGGTATGTCGTCACCACAGAAAACACCTGCAATTAAATGTACAGCCTCACCGCAGACCATGGCGCATTTTTTCATCTGCCCAACCTGCCCCGACTCCAGCTTTCTTGAGGACTTGTTAAAGCCTCAAACAATGCCGTCCGCGTTGTCCAGTTTTGGGCTTGAAAAATTTAACATATTGTAACATTGATACGGTAAGAAAAATAACTGAAAAAAGTGAGTGAAATTTCTTTGTGGCTGTATATAACATCTGCACCACCAACACCATAGCCACCACTACGTTACTAGCGAGGACCTGTAATTGGCTTGCTGGGTCTAAAATAATATTTATTATGTTTTATATAACTGTGGTACTCCAAAAAATAAATAAATTAGGGTTCCACGTATTATGGCGCCCACAACCTACAGCTCCAGGGAGAAGCGTTCTCTATCATTAATTTTTTTGGTTTTTCAAACTTAAAATCCGGTCCTGAGCCGCTTTTTGCCCATCCCTAGTGGCGTCACAGTAAATCGCTATGTTTCAGTACCCCTCCTTATGGTGCAATCGGTGGATTTATTGCGTACTCAGCGTCCGAGGGGCGGGCGGGGAGGGGCGGGGTGCGACCGGAGCCGCGGTAAAAAGTAATGTCTGTGTTAAGTGTGGGCCGAAGATTACTTAGGTTAATGCGATGGGGCGGTCCGCGGTCTTGGTCGGTATTAATTTTCACGAATTTTATCTCCGTTTTGGCACTTTCGGGATTTTTTATATGGGTTCGTACTTCGTAGGGATGCGAAGAGATGAGTGTGGTGTCTTGGTGCTTCGTTTAAGTAGGGATGTGTTGACGCGGGTGTGCTGTTTTCTAGACACTTTAATTTCTTAATTACAATTTTTTTGAGTAAATGTTTGAATTTAGAAATGTCAGGGTAGGTCGAGTATCGTAATAGAGTCCCTGCATAAAAGAGCGGGATGCAGGTGTTAGTGTTTATGGATTTGTCAATTTTTGTAATTAACACCTAATCTGTTATGTACTTTCAATATTGCCTTTGGTCTAAACCCGCCCGTCAAAATTATGAAAAACCCTCCCAGTAATTTTGAGATGACTCAACCACAGTCTTCATATCAACGGTGCTGATTTCATTTTCATGCGGGTTTCAGTGTTAGAAAAACACGAGCACGGAGAAAATACAGAGGCTATTTAATACTGATCTAGTGTACACAAATATTGTGCTAACTCAATTCCAACAGCATTTATCGAAAATTATCAATCGATATTACGTCAACCCTAAACCGTTTTCTATCACGAAATAGTTTACAGTTCACAGTTTCCAATCCAAGATATGACATGATATCACAAGAACCATGCCGTGTAAAACGTTTCAAATGTCAGCGGATTTTTTTGGGTATTTTATGACTATATCGGTGTCTTTTCAATTTAACGATTTCTTTTACGAGACGCAGTATCTTCTTCCATACAGTATATTCGTAATAAAACTCGCTATGAATAAATTATGAGTTATAAAAATTATTTTTTGATGTATTCCAATCTGTTTGATAGTTTTGTTTTTATTTCGTTGATTTTGGGATAGATTTTAATAAAAAACAATTAATTGATACTAAACTAATCTATTTTATTACCGACTACCAACTCGCACCTCTCGGCTTAGGAACAACTTTCGTCATGAATATAACGTTTTATATTACTAATACATATATCAGGATAGACTAGTAGAGGAAAGATCAAAGTTGTAGAAATAAACAACAGTGTATTGAGATGAAAATAGCAAACAATAAAGGATTAGGATGAATTTAGGATAGTTGTAGTTGCAGACGTAATGTGGGACAACAAAACCCTTGGGTCGCTTGAAGACCCACTACCACCCTCACAAGAGCTCTTTTCCAGTGCGCCCTCATACAAATTCTTATTAAAGTCCCTTCTGACTACTTAGGCTACTACCATACAGCCTTCTACGGATGGACTTCTTCACTATTCAACGGCAGCTAGTTCCACAGTATTTACAGTATCTACATTGCTTTTCCGAGTCATTAGAGTGTCCAGACTCATATCCGATTCCGACATATATATTAAAACTTGTAAACGTAATACAAACAGACATTTGAGAAGATTATTAAAAAAGAATTGAGAATAGAAATAATATCTATAATTGTGATGAGTCTCGTGGAAGTCAGTGGAACTACAACCATTGGTTAAGAAGTAAAAACACATCCGTAGACTCTTCTTAAACACAACAGCGCCTCCCTTGAAGGCAATTCCGACGTGCAATGAACTTTAAACTGAAATTTTTAAGGCATACAAATGACGTAAATTGGTAATTGAAACCTCAGATTTTAAACCGAACAGACTGGTCTGCTTTTTGGATTATGCAAATTGAATGGGTTCGAGAAAATGATCCTAACATAATACCAATCCAAGTTGGATTGGTTGGCCGTTACCGTCAAACTGTGTAGTTTAAATAAATTATTGTGCGAATAAATAATTTATTCATATTATTAATTTGGTTGATCTCGGGTTTCTGATCGTATTATTAATCAAAGACTTATTGTCTATGACTCTTTGATTATTTTACGATTTTTACACTATTAAATATCTTTACTAATGCCATATTAGTGTAAATAGGCAAGCAAAGTGTTTCACTTTATTAATTGATATATTATTATACCGTCATGGGGTGGCGTGAATTTTTTTAAAACTACCTATCATAAAATTGTATCTGGTTAAAGAGGCAAAACTGGCGACAAATAAAATACGTCAATCTTTACTAATTATTTTTTATTTATTTGAAATATCTTAGAAGCATTGACATACTCTATTTTCGAAATCCACTACTAGTTTTTACATTATATGTAAAATAAAAAAAATTGATCAAATATATATGGGCGAGAGAAAAAACGGCAATTTAAAACTTAAATTGCAATATTTAAAGCAGTTTACAGCATTATAACATACAAAGATTCGAAAATGTAACAATCTCTATGAAGACTTTTCAACATAGAGTAAAACATCACAAGTCATATGTCAAAATACAAACAAGAACATAAGTAACGAAGATGCACAACAAAGTGTTACAACACGTCGCAACTTAAACAGAAGCTTCGCCATACACATCTCGCGTTTAGCATAGCCCCGTTAAAATCGGGACTTTAGAAAATTCCCGGGCAAGAGTCCCGAGCTATTGTCCCGGGCGAAAGTCGATCGCCACGTGATCCGGTGAATATTTAATAATTCACCCGGCCATTGTACAGTCGCGGACAAAGTTATTGGTGCATTTGCGTAAAGGATGGTGTAAGTCCGCCGTTGGGATTGAAATGTGGTCGTGTGTCGCCTAACGTATGTTGTGGCGTGTCCCGGGCCAGAACGTGGGGCAGAACACCGCGATTTATGCTGGTACGACGCTATTGGTTTGTTGTGGAGCTCTGTACAGATGTTCGCGGTACACGACTGCTTTCATTTGGTGTAGGAATGCTTTTGGACGAGGTGTTTGGGAGATTGTATACGAGAGGTTGTTTATAATCCACTATCTATCTACATAGTATAAAACAAAGTCGCTTCCCGCCTTCTGGCCCTATGTATCTATGTACGCTTCTTGTTGCAATAAAGTACTTACTTACTTAGATCTTTTGAACTACGCAACGGATTCAACAATACATACAGTGATTCAAGAGGAAGGCAAGGAATTTATAAGCATGAAAAAGAGAGTAGGTTGGGGTAAAGTAGTTGTTTGCGAACTAAGTCGCGGCGGGTCCACTAGTTACGAATATTAGAGTTTCTTACTCACCAACCCGTTCTATAATGCCACTAATTATTTATTTAGGAGCGATCAGCTTGCTGTTATAGAATGTCTATACTTTTGTTCATAATATATGGTTACCGGCTCGCCTGCCAAGAGTGGAAATTTTGGCACAGCCAATGTAATGTGGAGGATGGCTTGTTCCGGGTTATTGGTTGTTAAAAATATCCCGATTGTGCTCTCGCGCGCGAGATCGGGGTCCGCCTTGAACATGATCCAGGATTTGGCAATCAGGTAATTACAATGGGGCGACTACCATCTGACCTCCGCGACCTTGCTACCAGGGGATCCTGACCAGATTGGATCATGGTCACAAATTCAGTTGTCTGAATTGTCAGGTTTCAACACGATGTCTTCCCTCACCCTAACAGCATCGGTTAGAATTCAACTAATGTACATAACTCAGAAAAGAGTCATTATTACATGGCCGAAGCGGGATTCCAACCCGGTACCTCTCGCTTACGAGTCGGATACTCAACCGCTCGGCCACCGACGCTCCTAAGCGGATATTCTGATAATGTGGTCATTTTTATGTAGTGGCCCATATGAACCTATTATACGGTTATTCCTTATACCTATCATACCTAATTGCGCGTTCTGACACAGACTGGACATTTTGATGATGCGGACCAAATGAACTTATAATAGGGCTTAGATGTCATTCCGCAACATTGTATCAATCTCGCAGCTCAACGCAACCTATATCTCGTTTACATAACCACAATGACGTTGACGAATATTTGAAACAACTTGCAATATTTCGACACAATGGCGACTGTATGGGGCGCCATTAAAAATAACATAAATCCACGCTAATGACCCCGTGGGTAATGGGGCGTGAGTGCGGGTTCGAATCGCGGCGATTTCTTAGCGTAACACATTTGCATTCGGGAACTATTAAAGTAATCTGGGAATCTGGAGGGATGTACTTTTTTTTTAATTAATGGTGGTATAGAAACAATGATTAATTTATATTTTTCTTGTTTTCGTTGTTAATGCTTGCGTTGTTCTGTTCTGGATTAAATGATAAGGTTGGGTACAATTGTGTTATTTTTTATACAAATTCTTTATTAGGGTAGTCATTTTCAGTGTGTCAGTGCACGATCTATTGGTTGGTACCTATATTATTTTGTATAAAAAATATTTCATCTCAATTCTAATAATCTTCGCAAAATAAAATGAAATAGTTAATGCAGCTGGCTCGTACACAATTTTATGTTTTTGAAAGTGAACCTATCGGGGTAGGAATTTAAACGTAAATGTAGGTACAAACTGGTAAATATAAATTAATAGTAATTCGACTAAATAGGTCATACATATTATACCACGGCGACAAACCGCTGGGTCGACAAACATGCTTCCCATCTAGTATAACAATGTATAATTCGCTGATTCTGGCAATACTTATTCTCACTTATCTATAGAAAGTAGGCTGGACATTTTTATTACAAAATAATACAGAACGTAGTCCAAGGGCAAGGACCCTGGCCCTCGTGCGCGAGAGCACAACCGGAACACTACGCTAAGATTTTTTATTTTTTATTTTAGTCTTTAATATCTCCACGCCTGGCACTCTTGACTCTCCTTTTCATACTACACTTGGAGCTCACGGTTTAAAAGCTCAACAAAAAACTAGCTGACGTCCAAAACTTTAAATAGAGTCACAATTTGAATCACAGCCCATAACAGTCCACTGCAGGACTTAGGGCCTCGCCCACGAAAGCGGAGGTTATTGCAATAATCTCCACGCTTGGCAGGTGGGTTGGAGATCGCAGTGTTATAAATATAACAATGGAAAACGCTGCTGCTCATTTTCCAGCCTACGGAGACTAGATCTTTTGCCTCGAAAACATTAGTCGCCTTGTACGACAAGCACGAGTGGAAAAGGTTGGTGCTATTCTACTCTGCCGGACATCACACGGCCCACAATTTGAATACGCGTAGATAATATATCGTTTGGTTTTAATTGTGGTTATTCTATGCTTAAAGTCCATATTTGGCCCCATTTGGCCTCAACTGGACATTATGTGACGCCCGCGGCAAAACATTATGGGCCATGTTTGGCACAGTTACCCCCAAAGTTTGTTTGGTGTACATTTGTGTAATACCCGCTAATCAGATGGCTGGTTCTCGGCTGAATAGCAACCATTAGGAGCGGCTACAGCACGTAATCTTTGGCAGTGAAATTTGGTACGTTGTGCTAGAAATTCTAACTTATTTTTCACTAAATCCTAGTGATTGATGAGATAGTCAGTTTGTCTGTTCGTTACTCTATACGTTCAGCTATGTTATTCCCTAAGACAACAACCGTGAGCGTAACGATGAAATGTGACAGATAGTGGCCAGGTTGCCAAGCAACCGCAAAATTTCTATTGAAATATTGTTATTATCTGACATAAAAAAGAACACCCATACATACATTTCATCGTTGTGATCGAAATCCCTGCTGGTGAATTTTAACATTTTTTATAGCCTATTCCGCATATTATTTGCTATGCATGATTGAAACTAAATTAAACTATATACAATGTATTGTTTGTTCATGAACCTGAATTACCTGGGTCATGAGGTGATTGTGAAATTAAGATCTTCATCAATGGAAATTAAAATTATCACAGGACAAAATTTATCTAAATATCCGCTTGCTTTTTATTGTAGACTTTATTATCGTATTAATCACTCGGTTGAAACAGAGTCTAGTCCATGCATAGGGTTGCCAATTTATTTAGGACAAATATAGTATTTTCAGCTTACGACGCGAGGATGCTGAAGACTGGGCAAAGTGGAGAAGAATGGATAGGAAAGCGGACCCTGGCAGAGGCTGGCGCTAGGATGATGATGATGATGATCGTATTTTCGGATTCAGTGATCATAAAAATAATAAGGAATGAGGATAAGGAATTAATTTAAAAATAGATATCTATTATTTCCTAGGTGAGTGAGTAATTTTGATGGTTCAAATTATTATTACAATCTAATTATGAGACGTACTGGCTCGGTTCCGCTCAAATTTAAATGTTTCTGTTCATCACAGAAAATATGGGCTAGCTGTAAAACTTACAAAAACTTTAAGAATATTAGAAAATCTTGATTCACTGGAGCTACCATCGGACTCACTGCAGTCATTGCTGTAGATGAACACTTGTTGTCATTTATCAGCTGCAAGATTTAGAATAAAATTTAAATTTTATAGTTAATCGCATTCAGTTTTACGGTAAGTGATGCTGATAAGCGACTTTGCCGGTAAAGTATAGTATTTTCGCCTACTATATTAAGATTTTAAAATAACAGTAGATATACCTAAAACTTTAGAGTGTCCTGCCGGTATTAACGTACGGAATAGAAACCACCACTTTAACAAAAAAGTCTGCTGAGAAACTACGGATTGCACAGAGCGCGATGGAAAGAATAATCCTCGGTATAACTCTAATGCATCGTAAAAGAAACGTGTGGATGAGAGAAATGACAAAGGTGGTGGACATTGTGGAAGAAATAGAGCGCCGGAAGTGGAGATGGGCAGGACACATTGCCAGAATGGACTACAGACGTTGGGCGAGAAGGACCTTGGGGTGGAGACCCCGCGCTAACACCTGCGGCAGGGGCAGACCACCCTTAAGATGGACCGATGATATCCGCCAACAAGCCGGAATAAATTGGCTGCAGGTAGCCGGAAACAGACAGGCGTGGAAGCTTGGAGAGGAGGCCTACGTTCGAAGAGGGATACACTATGGTCTGATATAATGATGATGATACCTAAGACAGTAGAATTCTATATTGTATAGTAGGGTTGGCAACCCTATCCATGCATCACAGGCGTCGGTAGCAATAACATCAAATTTATGCCAAATAAAATATTTCATTTATACGCGGCCCATTAAGCTAATGAGCCCTCAAGTAGGCCGGGGTGTGGCCCCTGTTTCATTATTAAGCTGTATTTCCGCGGTGGGGCCTCAGTGCTGGCGGGTAATAGGCTCTGCAGCAACGGACGGGCTCATATCCTAGTATGTTAGAATGGGTGTTTGGTTGTTTGTTACTCATACACGCAATAAGCCCTTTTGGGCTTCGGCGCGGTCGAGGTAAAACAACTGGAAGGATTTCGTATAAATGTTGCTGTGTTGTAGCTTATATCCCATAATACGTATACGTATGTACGTAGGTACTAGCGTCGAGAGCGTCGGTGGCCGAGCGGTTACAGTATCCGACTCGTAAGCCAGAGGTCCCGGGTTCGAATCCCGCTCCGGCCATGTACCAATGACTGTTTTCTGAGTTATGTATATTAGTTGAATACTAACCGATGCTCTTACGGTGACGGAAAACATCGTGATGAAACCTGCACATTCAGGCGACTGGATGTGTAACCTTCACCCAAACTGGTCAGGTTCCCCTGGTAGCAGGGTCATGGAGGTCAGATGGCAGTCGCTCCACTGTAATTACCTGACCTGCCAAATCCTAGATCATGGCTAAGGCGGACCCCGGGCCCTCATTCTCGAGAGCACAACCAAGATGATATTTTTTTATGTACGTAGATACTAGTTTATTGCCACTTGGTCCGACAATCGGGCCGATTGCCAGACCAACATTATTCGTTAAATCTTATTTCCTAATATTAAAGTATATTCCGGGTTTCCTACCGCGTACCTTTGTTTATGAGTAGCCCGATGTTTTGACGCAGTTGCATGCATCATGGTCACGGGACGACTGCAAGCACGACGCACGAGACACATTTTAAAATACCTATGTGTTAGTAACCGCGATAGTAGTTAAAACGGATTACATTTAACAATTGTAATTTACTCGCTGTCATAGGGTCCACACCCCACACAGATATAATACAACATTAAGGGAGGGCCCCGTGACCAGTGCCACGAGTTTTACAAACACATTATAAAATTTTTTTCATACTTTTCCTCTTTTTTCCGCCAAAAAATTAGCCCTCATAACTCCTAATTTGTAGCCAGGCGGAATCCTCAAATTACACTTTTTAGCAGATAATTCCGCGTTTTCTTGGAGTTTTAATGTCAAAGGTTAAACTTGGGGTTTTAGGGTCGTGCTTTTATTTACTTCTGAATGGGGATGGTGGTGGTGAAAGCAGCCATTTTTATTTAGTACAATTACTTACTAAACTTTGACAATGTTTATTTTACGGACATTCTTATCATTATTAACCTGTGGTAATAGATGATGAAGTAGGTACACGAGGTTTTTATTAGGACTGTACTGTGTTGATGGAATTCCAACATATGACAGAACTTGCGAATTGCAAGTAGCTATTGGGTTCTATTCAATTCAATTCAAAATCATTTAATCAAATTAGTTTTTTACAAACACTTATGAACGTCATACCTACATAGGTAACATAAAATAAAAATCTATTATCATTTTAAAATGCTAGGCGCCGCGGCATCATCGTGCGCATTTCCTTGGCCATGCTGAGACCGACCGACTAGTCAAAACAGCCGGAAGGCACGGCCACAGAAAAATAAATAAAAATAAACCTATTCTCTGCATTTAAATTATAGAAACACTACCTGGGCTGCTGCGACTTGCTTCGCGTGTTGTCTTACCCTATAGACTTTCCCCTTGACTCACTCTATTGTTGAAAACCGTACTAAAATCCATTGCGTAGCTTAAGGGTCTAAGCGTACATACATGCATACATACAGATGACTGGTTTCCTATCTGTGCGGGAGACAAAATACTGCTAGAGCGATCTTGGTCGCTATGAAACGCTGGCGGCCCGTTCGTTTCTTCCGCATACTTAGTACCCGTTTATAAATCGCCGCTTAAAAACCGGGCAGAAAACGCCTACACGTCGTAGCCCGCATAGTTACCGCGTAGCAACCGGACAGAAAACGTGCAGTCTGCCCTACTGGCGCGCACACGACGCGGTGACTATGTCGCTGTTCTAATTGGCAACGGTCCTGCGACCATGATCGTGCGACGGTCAGTTTTAAGGTCTCCTTTTGGTCGGGCGACGTTCGTCGAAGGACCATGGTCACGCGACCGTTGCCAATTAGGACACCACCTATGACTATGCGGGTGCGACACGGTGACTGGGGAGACTGTACGGTGACTGTGCGGACGCTGCGCGTTTTTTCACAAATAGTAAATAAGCTTTCTGTCATCATTATAGAAATCAAAATTGCATAAACTTTGGGACAAACCGTGCAGAATATAGAGCTCTGTAATAATTTATCCTTCAACACAGTATTACACAAAACGTGTTAACGTGCTCCAAATGTTGTAAAATCACAGTAATAAATAGCCAAGAAATAGCCCAGCGAATATAGCCCATGGAATATATCTCTGCCATCGCAAATATCGTCATTCAGGTCGTGTGATATCTGAAACGAGGCGACGAAAGACTTTACGGCCGAAGTTTTCTTTATGAAAACAAATCGGTTCGCGTTCGACCCAGTTGTGACCGGTTTGAGCCGGTTACAGTGAGTTTCGACCAGTTTCGCTCGAGTTTCAGTGAGTTTATGCCGAGTTTGAGGGTAGTTGTTAATGTGGTTGTATGAATGGAAAGTATATGGAAGGAACGTGGTTCGAGTTTGTATATTTGTATGATATCATAATTTTTTATCGTTTGAAAAAGTTTTTTTAAAATTCCTTGAGGCCTATGCGACAGCTTCTCAATTTCATTAGTTTCTACTTACGGACAATGGACTAAAAGCTTTATTTTTAAACTTTATTTAAGGAGTTTGATCACATTATTACACTTTTATAACAATGGGTTTGAGCAAATTCATCTACGCTTCCCAAATTACCTGGCTACTAATTAATATAGTTCACGGGCCTCCTCGTCAGCTGCCAGGCAGAAAATGCCAGATAACTATTACATCCACCGACTGTCCAAAAAATTTTACTACAAGATTGCATGTCTACTTCAAGTTGTTTTTTCCGCAAAAAGGTTTAGTACACTATTTTAAGGGTTTCTGTGGTGGATTAAGGTTCATCATCATCATCTTTCCTGATAAGTAATCAGCAGTTACTGCAGTTTGAACGTTTGCAATACTAAGGCAGCACTCGCCTGTTAGTGACGTTAAAAAACATTTTCTTCCCCTTCTTGGGGAACTCCGTGCTAATAACTAAAAATTCCGTAAATAGACAGCCAATCTACGCTTAATACGCAATCAAAGCTAAGGGCGTCGAAGGCTACTTCCTTTGCAACATTGTAAATTGTCATTTCTTTCCAACGCCCACTCATTCTAGGAAATGTAACAAAGTGTAAGGGAATTTTATTAAATAAGAATGATACACGCCAGAGTATTTTGCGTTCATTTCTAGAAGATATTTGCTAGAAATTCTCGCGAGCTTTAGAAATACTGGTAGAAACAAGTTGAAAATAATTATATTTCTAATGCTAGTTTAATTATCTATGTGTAGAATCAATTGTAATAGGTTTTTTGCTACTCTGTAACAAGCGAGTTGACTTCTCACCTGATGGTAAGTGGTAACTATCGCCCATAACATCTACAATTCATACATTTAGGCTGCAGGTAACAAAAATGCAGAACCGCAGGTGCGTTGTCACTGTGAGGACTAAGATAAATAAATGCCTCATGCCTGTAATTTAAGATCTTTAGTTATACGTAGCTGCTGTTAATCTGAAAAGACCGTGACAGAGAAAATAATAATGTACCTAAGTTGATAAGAAAAAAAGAAGGGATATTTAATAACTGTGCTAGAACAGACATGCTTTTATTTACTTACCTTTTTAGCCGCTATTTTACCACTTTGTAACGAGTAATTTTTTTTATTAATTTTTTTATTAGGCCAGCTTTATCAGTTTTTCTATCTAACGAGGCAACGTAGCCAGTTTTCTTGGCACCATTCCGGGGGGCAGCGATGTGCATGACTTTTTATTTTTTTATGTTTTAGTTTTAGGGTTAGTTTTAGTTTGTACCTATGCTATGGTTTTGTAAATATTTTGTTTGTACCAAAATACATAATAATGTATTTATTAGGTGTATTGGAAAGGTTGGGTAGATCCATTTAACATCAAACTGCTAAACCTCGTTTCAGCCACATCACATAAAACTAAAATGTAATGGGTCTTTCTTTACTACTAACACGCTTTGTAGCTTTGAGTCGAACAGTTTTCAATTTTGATTTTCGTTATGAAATATCAATCATCATCATCATAATCTTGGAGTTAATATCCCACTTGTGCTCTTGCCCACGAAGGCCCGGGGTCCGCCTTGACCATGATCCGGGATTTGGATCAAATAATTACAGTGGGGCGACTGCCATCTGACCTCCGTGACGCTGCTACCAAGGGAACCTGACCAGATTGGATCATGGTAATACATTCAATCGCCTAAATATGCAGGTATCATCACTATGTTTTCCCTCACCGTAAGATTATCGGTTAGCAATAAACTGATGTACATAACTCAGAAAATAGTCATTGGTACATAGCGGCAGTGGGATTCGAACCCGGTACCTCTCGTACGTTGAAGTAAATACGATAACACTTGTCAGGATAGATGAGGAAATCAGGCCTCGAGCTAAAACCTTGGAACACCCACAACGTAGTAGCCTGGGTGACACCAGCCCCGCGACCTTCTTCAAACTCCGCTGACATTAAGAGATAATAGAAGTCGGAAATTCCAAAGTCCGCGAAAGATTTAACTGCCGATTACGAAGTTACGATCCGACAGTTAACTTTAATCCGTGGAAGTGATTAAAAATACCCGCCATGATAGCTGGAGTTGACAACTTTTTGTAACTTCCGTTGTAAGCGACGCGCAATGCGCCAAAAATGTTTGAGAAAATTTCGTGGGTGGTATATTGGAGCTCGCTTTGCATGCGTTTTGGAGTTTTCGTAAGGATGACATTTTTATGTACGAGTATATAGATTGTATTCGAAAATTGTTCTAAATAGGTCTAGTTCCTACAGAGCAAAAAAAATTTTGCTCACCCATGAAGGTGCAACTTTCCAATCTTTTTGGTAATGGGTCTTCCACGCAGAAGTGCCGGGTTCAATTTTCGGCCGGGCAGAAATTTAAATGATGATTTTTTATTTCTGTTACGGGTCTGGGTATATGTATGATAGGTATGTATTAAAAAATATAGAATTAGTTTATCAGTTCTCTGGCACTCATAACACAATCTTTGCTTAATTAGAAGCTAGATGGCGCTGTGTGAATCGTCCAAGCATAGTTATTATTATGATTATTTATTTAGTTTTATTGTACGTTTTTTTCGTTGACATCCCATCTGATGATGAGCGGCACCTAACTGTCGCCCATAACATCTACGATTCATGCCGTAACTATTGGCTCATTTCTCCAGAATTGTATTTAAAATCGTCGTCACGACTCGTTACTGGTACCGTTAACCCCTTGTTATTTTTGTCTACTTAATTGGGTGGAGGGGCTCGAAAATCGCAAATTAATTTGTATAAACTGAAACCTCTGAACTTCAAAGTAATTCAATACAAGCTTCTAAAGTTGAATAGAGACGTCTCGAATAAAGTTTGGAGTTGTTAAGGGTTGGGCAGAGTGCTTGAGTTACATTCAGATTGGTGAAGTATGACGAACGTGTTTCAAAATTCAATTATTGGGTTACCATGTTAGGTAACAAGTTTTGGGGCCGAATAATGTAGCTACAGGTATCGAAGGAGTAATTAGCTACGATTCAAGGCCAGCGTAACGCGTGTGTGATGGTCTGTAAGTGAAACAATAGGGTAAAAGTAAAACTGTGCTTGTCTGTCTTCTCTGTAAGTCTTCGTGACTGTGGGACTGAATCGAATATATTATCGATTAGCGGACTACTATGATAAAATGGTGGATAGGTAAGCAGATATTACTATGCCACTAGAGTACCTACTCCTTTTCTATGTTATACTGGCAGACAAA
Source organism: Blastobasis adustella (assembly GCA_907269095.1). Classification (NCBI taxonomy): domain Eukaryota; kingdom Metazoa; phylum Arthropoda; class Insecta; order Lepidoptera; family Blastobasidae; genus Blastobasis; species Blastobasis adustella. The sequence continues at coordinate 8,415,361 of OU026135.1, read as the reverse complement.
CAGGCAAGTGGGCCACCTGATGGGAAGTGGTTTCCGCCGTCTAAGGACATCAGCAACACCAGGGGCGCTACCAATGCGTTGCCCGCCTCTAATATACCTCTTGAACGATCCCATGTCATAGCCTAATCGTGAGAGCGAGAAACTTTCTTTGGAACCTTCGCAGGACACCAACAAAAGGTACTTGCTTCTTTAATAATATTGCTATTATTTATGTTTCAGGTATGCGACGAAATCCATCACTAATGAAACTGTCTGGTAAATATAAACATATTGCGTCAACTTAGAACAAAAACCGAAAGTTACATTATAACAATGTTAAGACTGGTTACAGAAATCTGTCAAAGGTCCAGAACTTCATTGCCTTAGGTGGAATACAGAATAAGTACTTATCTAATCTGATCATCACGTCGGAGCATTTTTGTCACTACATTTGCCGATTTTAGCGAGAAAGCTGATTTGTTTTCACAAAGAAAGTTTGGTAGCGACTGTCTTTTGGACATAAAGCTTATAGCGATTTGTCATTATAATTTTAGCCGCTGGACGTCCACTGTGAGCTAGAGGCCTTTTACACCGATCGACTCTGTGCCTCTCATCTTCTTTGTATCATCATCTTGCCGTCAATATCCCGGTTGTGCTCTTACGCGCGAGGACCCGGGGTCCGCCTTGACCATGATGAAGGATTTGGCAGGTCAGGTAATTACAGTGGAACAACTGCCATCTGTCCTCCGTGACCCTGTGAACAAGGGAACCTCGCCAGATTAGATCATGGATAACCATGGTAAGGCTATGAAGCCTTAGGTATATTGGCAACAATTCGCCTCATTATATTTCGGCCTTCAAAATAAGGCCACATTACATCCCTTTTCGTGGGAGAGGTCCTCAGTCCAGCAGTGGACTGTTATGGGCTGTAATTATGAAATAAAGTACAAAGTTGTAATCCTGCGTTCCAATTACCTAAAGATTACGTATTGTATAGAAAGATCTACCTGTATTTACCGGCAAATAAGAAAAAATTTTTAAAGCGAGGTTGTTTCGCCCTCACTGTGATATACGACGGGATTACAACCCCATAACTCTTGCGGAAACCTGGAATTTAATTAGAGATTATAAGTGAACTTCACCTTTAGTTCTTTTCCCGGGTCTCTTTCTTCAAGGTTCGTAGTAGGTACTAGACATAGATACAGATAATACGCATCTACATCACCAGCCAGTGTTTCGTTTTTGGACCATGACATGGGATCGTTCGAGAGGTATATTAGAGGTCTCTTTAGAGACGGACAACGCATTGGTAACATCCCTGGTGTTGCTGATGTTCATAGGCGGCGGTGACCACTTTCCATCAGGTGGGCCTGTTTGTATGCCGTATAGCATAAAAAATTATCATCATTGCGGCGTCAAAATCCCAGTTGCAGTGTCCTCGCGCGTGATCTATCAGGTTTCATCATGAGTTTGACCCGCAGTTTTCTTACTCTATGACTCGACTGCATAGCATGATACTATCCAGTGGCGATAAATCGTACTAATAACGGTTGCGTATGTAATTAATTACGCATAAAAAACAAATAGCAAAATGTGATTATATAAAGTTTGTTTATAATTGAACTTGCCAGGCATTTGACCGCCATCTCACCTCGTGGTAAGTGGTGAGTTTTCTTTTATACGATGTTATTATTGTCATGTTTCGCTTGTCGACACGAAAACAAGATCCCTGATAAAATATCTGATAACCTAAAGTACTTAGGAAAGAAATAAGTACGTATTTAATATCCCGAGAGTAAGAGAACAATATTCCATGATCTAGTCCCAAAAAATGTTTGTGGAAGCAACGTTCGTTGGCGAATCACTTGGTGTAGAATAAGTTGATAGGGCAAATGTTCTGTTAAAAGATTTATTTATTTAACTGTTTATTGTACACAATAATTATATACGATATATATCGTATATAATTATTGTGTTATATATACGATATATATCGTATATAATTATTGTGTTGGTGAAACATTGACTGTTGGTGTAACTAACTTTTTGCTGACTAACAATTCATGGATCTATCGACTGTTGGCCAACAGTTTCAGATTCAATATAGGTACGGCCGCGAATTGTAGATTTAATTTTTTACCGTTGTGCAGATGTCGGCGCTATGAGCTAATGACATTCTGAACTTGAGCCTTCTCCAAATTAGTGGAGGGTTTCGTCAAAATGCAGAAGAGGCAAAAGAGATGTGTCAGGGTCGTAGATTGTGGCACTTGATGGTCTCTGTCTACCCCTGTGGGATACAGGCGTGTGTGTGTAATTGTGTATATAATATGTTGTAGTTTATTCTAGATACTCTTCCGGCCTCTAGCTACTGCCATAAAATTCCTAAACAGACTTTCCACCAGTCGCAAAAGTTTAACAATCCCTCCCAATCCAATACATACATATCTGGTTTACTATTGAGTGAAATACGCGTTTGGTTTCCCCCTCCCTCGGCCATAACTTACAATGGCTAATGAAATGTTTCCTTTGCTGTTTTTATTGAGAAATACCCTCAAAATTTATTAGTCGCGTGCGACTGGGCCTTGGGGTTCCGTGGGCGAAAGAACGTGCTATTTTTCTAGAGTAGTTATATGATTCTACAATAAATTATTGTAAATTAAATAACCAAGAAATCTAGGTTTAAGGTTTTCGTGGTTAATCACTACACTTTCATTGCGCATGTTATCGAGTTTATTACCACGGTTATTATTGTTTTTACAACGATATTTCGAATCAATTGCATGCGTCTTAGTCACCCTCTTTGTCCATTGTTTACCCTCTTTTGGATTCGACGATTACCCTCACTTCTACGTCATGTAAAATGTACTAAGAAGCACTATTTCCGGATAACACACGCTTCTTTATCCCTGGAACAATTTAAAGTTATTGAACCCCTAAGATACAAAGTTAAATAAATTTGCCATTGCAAAATGAACCCTACGCACTTCCCCCAACCCCTAAACATTCGGTGCCTACTAGCAGTCGCTTCTAAGGAAATATACGACTTTCATAATCACCGTCAGGTAAATTGTCGTGCGTTTATTGACCTTGTAAAGTTTGTAAGTTGAAAAGTTTCAGGGTGTTTTGGGAAAGCCATCAGGGTGGGGATTAGGGTATTTCCCATTAGTATACTGGGGGTGTCGCAGCACAGCTAAGGTAGTTAAGAAAGTCATTTGACGTCAATTCGGTTATGGCGGATTTTTTTCTTGATGGGGCGTCGTTGGCCGGGTGGTTAAGGTATCCGACACATAAGCGAGAGGTACCGGGTTCGAATCCCACTGCGCACCCACACCCACCAATGACTCTTTTCTGAGTTAAGTACATTAGTTGAATGCTAACCGATTTGAGATGGCAGTCGCTCCACTGTAATTACGTAATTTGCCAAATCCTGGATCATGGTAATAATAATAATAAATATTCGTTGACAAATTCACACAGCGCCATCTAGCCCCAAACTAAGCAAAGCTTGTGCGATGGGTGCTAGATAACTTATATACTCGTACTACTTAAATACTTTTAAATACATACATGGAACACCCAGACCCGTAACAGAAATTAAAATTCATCATTTCATTTTCTGCCCGGCCGGGTATCGAACCCGGAACCTCTTACGTGGCAGACCGGTATGTTGACCACTGAACCACTCAGGTGGTCACGGCGGACCCGGGGTCCTATTGAGCGAGAGCACAACCGGGACATTAACGCCAAGATGATTAACCGGAGGGAGTCACAGCACCTAGCTTACGCAGTTAAGAAAATCATTTGACGTGTATTCGATTATGCCAAATTTTTTACTTGGTAATTGAGTAGGTATCGTGTGGGTTGGAATTGGGGCGGCGCAGGTTTTCGCTTCGGGTTTTGCTGATGAGGTTGTCGAATTAAAAACGAAAGATTGCAGTGACTTTGAAAGTACTTACAGATACGACGTTATTATTAGAGCTAAAAACCCGCAGGACAGAGCAAAGTGGCGGTCCATAGTCTCTGCCAAGTATGTATGTTAAGAACCCGCAAAACGTGATTGTCCTGTGCCGAATTTGTGCAACGCATTAGTTTTTAACTGTGATATTGTATGAAAAATGAATAAATAAATAAATGCCTACGATTTTTTTATTAACTCGAATTCGACCGTCAAAAAATTGGCTAAAAATGTAAAAATCAAATTACTGATTTTTTTCATCTTCCATTCACAAGATAAATAGGTACCAATTACAAAATACAGTATCCCGGAAACCTGACCTTTATCGCTTAAACTGTTGAAGTAAAAGGTCAAGACGATATCGGAGAGATAGCGGGAACAACATCCGAAGAGCTGGACACGGCTGGCTAAAAGCGTTAGTGTGTTCGCGGCTTTATAAAGATACGAGGATGGAATGCTGTGGACTCCGCCTTAGTTTGTCGGGAGAGTTTAGCGGTGTTTTCTGTTAGCTCGTATTTCTATTTATTTCTATAAACAGAATATTTTTTTACAGTGTAACCATGTATTTTTTTTTATATCACTAAGGTGGCAAACAAGCTTACGGCCTGATGGAAAGCAGTCGTTTGCAATACCAGGGGCAACACCCACACGTTGCCTTTTTACCCCTTTGCTTGAAGAACTCCATATTGTACTCTCCAGGGAAAACCTCACCATCTTCATGCAGATGTACCTAAATATTGTTTAGTTCGAACGTAATTACATTCTCTTTCACGTAACCTCGTTCTTAAAACAAATCCTTCAATAGCTGTACTTACCCTTATCGCTTAAATGGACAAATTAGGTATAGACGAAATAGGAACAAGACGCAAAGGGAAAGGACTCTTTAGAAAGTGGACGACTTGGGTCTTTGAAGAGGCCAATTTGAAAAGGACCTTGTAGGAATGGACGAATTCGGAAGTGGACGACTTTGGAACGGAGGGGTCTCGACAGCAGTGGACGTCATAGACTCATTCAAAGACAAGCACCTAAATAACCAAATCCAGAAACGAATGTTATTCACATGGAAGAACTCGGGTAAAAATGCAGTGCTTAAAAAAGCGAAACCTAAATCTGATAATCAGATCATGTTTAAGTATTGGTTCGAATGTAGACTGCTTGCATTGTTGTGTTCCGGTTTGAAGGATAAGGTAGCCAGCGCAGTTACAGGTTACATTTCATCTTACAGTCCTCACAGTGACAACGCACTAAGGTTCTGGATTTTTGTTACCGGCGTTATCTGGCGACAGTTACCGCTTGCCATCAGGTGGGCTGGCTGCTCGTTTGCCATTCAATAGTATAAAAAAAGATACTGATTCGCCTTGTTATGAGAATAAGAATAATTATATTTACCTTAATAGGTTACAAACAAGTAGGTACATATAACAAGAATGGTAACTATACTTACTTAAATGAACTGTGGGCCCCGCACTAAGCCAAACTTGTATCGCAGTGGTCCGTATGTTTAACGTGGTAAATACTAACTGTATTGTGTATAAATTAATATTGATAGCTGTACATTTTACTACATCAATTAAATTAGAAAATCCATGAAGATATTATTCAGTAACTAACGTTTCTCGAGACCAACAAACCGCTACAAACACACAGACCTCGCTCTTAACAGACAAAAGCATTAATTTCGCACTTATCCCTCTTTCGACAAAGTAGAACATCCTGTGTGGTTATGTTGTGTTTCGGAGCATCCTGTGGTTAGTTAGTCGGCGTCTTTTCAGCACGCAACTCAACTGTTCCTAATTACCTTAATTTGCGCCACCTGTTTTGCAAGTTTGCTACATTTGTGCTTTGTGCGGTTGTAAATGAGTAACGTGTAGTTTCTAGTACGGATTCTAAATATTATCTTCATGTTTTGAGTCTTAGGATGGCTTATCCATCGACAGTATGAGTAACCTAACTGATGGATATAGAAAAACTCCAGACTTAAAAGCCAATTTGTTTATATTATACGGCAGACAAACAGGCGTGCCACCTGATGGAAAGTGGTCACCGCCGCCTATGGACATCAGCAACACCAGGGGAGGGACCAATGCGTTGCCCGCCTCTGAAGCGACCTCTAACATACCTCTTGAACGATCCCATGTCACGTGGTGACCAACATTGGGTCTACGTAGTGGGGATGTACCCAGCCCACGGCGGGTGGTGCATACATAATAATTGTAACATTAACCAATAAATGAGCGAGCGCAGCGACCTCGGTATTTATGGTAAACGTAAGCCAAAACTATTTCCTTTCCAAACTCACCACCACACCCAGCACAACACAAAAATTCGGCCCAGTTGTCCCCTTGTAATAATAATCTAGCCTGGCAATAGGGCCAGATGGATGTCTCCTATCTCCAGGGGATCCTTGTCATTATATACAAGAGTATAATTAGATCGGTGATGCTCTATGGCTGCGAGACATGGCCAGCGCTGACGAAACACGATCGCGAACTCCACGCCATCGCAATGAAAATGCTGTGGTAGATGTACGGAGTTACGCGACTCGATCGAGTACGTAACAAGTACATCCGTGGCAGTCTCGGCGTGAGGGATATCGCAGATAAGATCGAGGAGGCTCGTCTGCGCAGGTTTGGTCACGTGTTGCGTAAGCCTCAGGGATACATGGGAAATAGGTGCCTGAACCTGCCGGTATCCGGAAAAAGGCCCCGTGGGCGACCCAAGAAGCTATGGATTGACATCGCTGAGTCGAATGCGACGGCTTACGACGAGAGGATGCCGAAGACCGGGCGAAGTGGAGAAGAATTAGTAGGAAAGCAGACCCTGGCAGAGGCCGGGATAAGCGCTAAGTAAGATGATGATGATGATCGCCTTGTCATAATAAAAATGGAAAACTTGCCCGCGGACCAGAAAATGTACCGGGCGAGTTACCCATTCAGTTGCCTAAAAGTGCAGGTTTCCTCACGATGTTTTTCCTCACCGGAGACATCGGTTAGTGTTCAAATTACTAGTATTAGTTCAGTAACACACAGCAATAATACAGTTAATGAATTAATAAGCCGACATGTCCAATAATCCTGTAACGGTATGATTAGTCGTTGAATTATTAATTACATCTCCATTGTAACAAGGGAATATGTAATCGTAGTTGCGTGTAGCGACTAACTGCCTTAATTGAAGTGTGGCAGTGGGTTGGCTTCAAGAGCACTGTGTTAGTTTAGATCTCACATTTAGAATATGAACATACATACACACTCACGGCCGTTTTTCATAGGGGTAAGCAGAGACGTACCACAAGCTATCTTTCATACATCTAATATAAAATTATGATAAATCTGAGAGAAAATAGGAATTTTTTTATTCTTTACCATACTACGAAAGTAAAAAAATGTGTCGGAACACACGGCCGTTGGTTTTAACGTGACACGTCTACCTATGTCGTGGGGTCGGTTTCATTTATTTAGCGTATCGTGGCAGCTTCAACATATGTGTGGTTAGTATCTTCACTCGTTATTTTCATTGGCACCGTAGTAGAGGTACTCGCGGGGTCGGTGGCAGAGGTAGTTGTGCTCGCGGTAGGCTGCCCGAAGACAAGCTGATACTTTTTTAGTTACAGAAAGAGTAGGAACAACTTATATTCGAACTCTCTCCAAACAGTATTACTTAACTTCAATTGCAATCAATATGTCCTTGTTCCACATATTTGTAAAGCTCAACTACTAAACACCGAAGAAAGTTGACAATGTAGAGGCCAATGTCCAGCTAGATGCCCTACGGTAACATTTTTATAAGAAGGAGCGTATGCCCAACTATTTGAGTCTTCCGATTGACACGATGATGGAAATAAGGATTCGGATTTTGTCAGATCGACCTGGCGATCTGGCCATCTCTCACCGATAACTGGGATCAACAATCAACCTTACATCACGCAAGAGTAAGCAAATGTTGCTTGTTCAATTGTCAATTCAAATCACCTATATTCAGGCACACCTGAACGACGACCTGAGTGGTTCAGTGGTCAACATGCCGGTCTGCCACGCAAGAGGTCCCGGTTTAGATTCCCGGCCGGGCAGAAATTGAAATGATGAATTTTAATTTCTGTTACGGGTCTGGGTGTTCTATGTATAATAAGTATGTATTTAAAAAATATTTAAGTAGTTTATCAGTTATCTAGCACCCATAGCACAAGCTTTGCTTAGTTTGGGGCTAGATGGCGCTGTGTGAATTTGTCCACGAATATTTATTTATTTACTACCAAGCTAATTTTGCGCAAGCTACGTGACAACCAGCCTCAATAGCTTTCAAGTTAATCGAGTCAATTTGCCATGTCTCATTGTCTAGTATTCTCTTTGTCAGTCCAATTCTGATAGTGTTCATCCGCTAATCTAGTCAAACCAGGCTATGGTTATGGGGTTATGGTCCTCATTATAGAGGCGCAGCTTTCCGCGGCACATGCGCTTTTAAGAGGAGTGCTTCCAAAGCGCGTTTCATACAAACGTAGTCTGATCATATTTTCAATATTACGCTAGCAATACCAATGTAGCGTGCCGTACCAATTAGCCGTGTGGTGTCCGGCAGAGTAGAATAGCACCAACCCCTTAAACTCGTGGGTGTCGTGGCGACTAATCTTTTCGAGGCAAAATGTCTAAGTCTCCGTAGGCTGGGAAATGGGCAGCAGCGTTTTCCATTGTTATATTTATAACACTGCGATCTCCAACCCGTTTGCCAAGCGTGGAGATTATGGCAATAACCTCCCCTTTCTTGGGAGAGGCTCTTAGTCCTGCAGTGGACTGTAATGGGCTGTGATGATGATGATGATGATGAATACCAATGACATTTTGTAGACGTGATCTAAAAACTAATGTATATGCTTGTGGTTTGTCAGATTTTCGGTTGAATATATCGTTTCAAAGTTACGCATGATTTAAAACTTGTTTTAAATTCCGTGTTTTCATACCAATTTTCAACCCCAACTTGTAAACGATATATTTTAACAAAATCAGACAAATCACAAGCATAGATATTGGGTTTTTTTTAACAAGACTATCCAGGCATTTGACCGCCATCTCACCTGATGGTAAGTGACGATGCGGACGAAGAAGGAGCATGCCCGTCTTGAAACAGCCTATTCACTCTAGCCTTGAAGGCGTCCAGAAGAAGTCGGCGTTCTGGATCACTTCAAACAATTTCATTGGCTTTGGTGATATTGAAAATACGGTTAAAATTGTTGTTACCTCGGTAACAAACCCGATAATATGTGTGATGAGAGTGTAGTGAATAACCACGATGTCTTAAAACCTATATCGAAAATATGATCAAACACGTTTGTATGGGGAGCGCTCGGGAAACACTCCTCCTTAATATACTAGCCCGGGAGATGTCTGTGCCAAATCTTTCATCATCACTTATCATGCAGATCGACAAAAAAGGTAAGGTTAATTTTAGGAAGAGCATTTGAAATAAAATTTGCCTTCTCATTTAATTTGGCTGTGTGTTTGGAAAGAAGTCTCATTTATCTTGTAGACTTTTAACATGAAAATATTTTTAAAAAGGCATCATAAGGCTGGACATAGGACTCTGCGCATAAATAAAATAAATATGCTTTGACAAATTCACACTGCGCCATCTAGCCTAAAATTAAGTAAAGCTTGTGTTATGAATTATTTGGGTCTTGTCCAGATTTATCGCAAAATCCGGCGGCCGACGCGTCGACATAGTATTCTTGGTAATGCAACAAATCTAAGCACGGTATTTTAGCTAAAGCCAAAACACTTCAATAAGCGAGCGTCGGTGGCCGAGTAGTTACGGTATCCGATTCATTAGCGACCGCTGCGGCCATGCACCAATGACTCTGATATATTTTTTGAAAGAACTATGTTATATAATTCAAATTAAAATATGTAGGAAATACCAACAACAAAAAACCAATAATAGAGACCTGTTAGGGTTCAGCGACCGATAGAGAAGTAACAATTTTCTTTTTGATTGTTCCAGTGGATTCACAAAATAGATCTATGTCCATAAGTTTGCTCATTTTATTAAACTGGGATTGTAACCGATTTAAAGTTGAAAACTTACCTAGGTTACTCCTAAAGCCAGCCATGCAGAATGGAACAAACCGACTTTGACGCACTGCACTTTGACGCATTAAAATTCAACTTTTCAAAAATTGTGGGACAATCAATAGCACCCCGGACAACCTTTGCAAGTAACAGAAGATCTAGTAAAAATCTTCTGTCTTTAAGACCATGTTCCATTGCAATAAACTGAAACTATTAAATCGACCATATGTAATCACAAAAGTAACTATTTCAATCTTTGAAATCAGAGTATTGTTGGCAACAGAGTTACGTAATTAGCCTACTGATCTGCCAAATTCTATATCATGGTCAAGGCGGATCCCGGGCCTTCGTGCGCGAGAGCGTAACCGGGACATTAACATTACATTGGCTTGTATGCTTTTTTTATATATGTCATACGGTAGGCATGCTGACTCGGCTCCGCTCCACCGCCAACAGTCTTCTACATGTGTTTAAGAACCGGTGAAGCTCCACACCGAACACCAGTTTCGAAAACAAACGTCTTATATAATAACTAATAATACTAGTATGTAATAAATCCTCAAAAATATTTTTCAATTTCAATTTTAATGCCAAGATGATTTTTTTAAACACTTCACTAAGCTACAAGACTGCGCATCGGCTCCCAGCCTGCTCGAAGCATGAAGTGCTTTCCGAGCGATAATGCGCGTACAGTAAGGCTTATACACAGATTATATCGATTTTGCTAATGCAGCGCTGGCCGGCAAAATTGAGATCAGGTTTTAGTGCTTTAGATTTATGAAATGGCCGTCAAAATTTGATCGGCTTTATTCCTTTGTCCGAGAATATAGAGGCTGATTAAATTTTGTTTCGGGCACACACGTTTGAAACGTGCATACGCTGTGCGTTCAAAATGTAGGGTGACTTTGTATTTTTAGGAAAAAATATTGATTAATTCATCAATATTTATGTTGTCCCCTTCAAAGTAATCCACCTTAGATGCAATACACTTGTGCCAACGCTTTTTCCAATCCTCGAAGTACTTCTCTTAAGGTTTTTTCGGTATAACGTTGAGCTCTTCCAGCAATGCAGTATTTCTCTCCTCAATCGTTGCAAATCTCCGTCCTTTCATAGATCCTCTTCAGTTTTGGGAACAGGACAAAGTCCAATGGGGCCAAATCCAGCAGCAAAGCAAAGCAAAAAGCAGCCAAAGCCAAAGCAGCAGTGGGTTTTTGAACCCAAAGCAATTTCGGAACAAACTTCGTTGACACGCGTCTCATGCCCAAAACGTTTGAAAAAATGCCATACCACGAGCCAACTGATATGCCAACCTCCTCAGCAACTTCTGTGATAGTGGTTCGACGGTTTTCCAAAACAATTTTTTTTACTGCTTGAACGTTTTCATCTGTTGTTGACGTGCTTGGGCATCCAGAGAGGCTCGTCATTGGCGTGTTCCCGGCCATCTTTGAAGTGTTTGTACCACTTGTAAACATTTTTTTTACTCGGAACAGTTTCACCGTATGCCGCTGTCAACATTTCAAGCGTTTTGAAGGACTTTTTTTTTTTTTACGCAAAATTTGATGCAAAATCTTTGATCCATTTTTTTCGATAGCAAAAAAATCACCAAGCACACAACACTTCTAACCGTTATGCCTCTCACAAACAAACTAAACATACTATATAGCTGAAAATGTAAATATATGTTCGTGGCGAGTGTATCAACATAACAAAATAAAAAAATCGATAATCAAATGTACGTTGCCCGCGAAATTTGAAAAGTCACCTTTCTTCTTAAACACACCTCGTATAGTTGGTGGAATGAGTTCCCTGGAGAGTACAACATGGAGTTCTTCAAGAAAGGGGTGAAAAGGGGTTATCATCATCACAGCCCAGATCACAGAACTTGGGGGAGGTTATTGCCATAATCTCCATGCTCGGCAGGCGGGTTGGAGATCGTAGTATTATAAATATAATAATGTATAATAAGGAAAAAAAATCCAATAATATTAAGCCATGCAAAATTGATACCGCGTTCACTTCACAGCATTTCTGCCACACGACGCGAGGGTGCAGATAAAAAAAGAACTATTATTATACCCAAACAATGCAGTCGTTCGGCACCGGAACAATGCGTTCGATTTACAAACATTCCCGCGGGCAAATTGACCAATCAGTGTTCGTTGCGAATTAATCAATCGGCCGCCTCTCGACGCCTTCGTTTTCCAAAATGGCGGCCATATTTGAGGTAGTAATTATCAGGAAACACGTTGATATCGAATCTCGTATGTGATTCGCGAGAGAGTATTTTATTATTACATTTTATTGTATTTTATTTCGGGAAATAAAAGGTGATAAATTTAAATTTGGAAATGGAATCGCAGCAAATTTCCATATTTTACGTTCAACCGTTCAACGTTTTGCCACTCTACCTGTTAGTTGCTCTTAAGTGTTGGATTTGAGCTTCTTCCAGATTAGTGAAGGGTTTTATCGTATATCCTTACTTGTCATAAATAATAAAACAGATTTTAATAAAACGAAGCTGAGAACATCTCGATGAAACTGGTTTTCATTAAAAACCGTATCGAAGCCGGTCCATCCGTTCGGGAGCTACGATGCTACAAACAGACGCACTTCAAACGTGTAACACCCCGCTTTTTGCGTAGGGGGTTAATACCTACAGTGCGTGCGCGAGTTCGTGTCCATCAGGCCCGACTGTTTAACTTACTCGCTCAAACCGCAACCGATTAAGATGGCGATGTATCGAACCTTCAATATCTGAATGCCAACGCTAGTCAAATTGTTTAAACGGACGTTCCCGATAGACATAAAGGCAAACATAAACCCGTGCGCGCACAGTAACATATACAAACATGTGGGAGATAATATTATTATTGTATTTATCTTCATTTTTATAAAATGAAGGTAGTGTTCTTAAATTAAAAACCACATGCGGGTACACCGCAGTCTATAAATATCTCTCTCGCTTCCACATTTATTAATCTTTTCATACATGAACGTCGTACTCTTAGTACCTACTCTAGGGAGTTATAATACACAATAAATCGATTATGCAAGTCGTCTGTGTAATATAATAATCACACAAATAAAAAAATAACTGTACTGGCTGCCATGCGCCGACAACTGCCAAAATTAAAATGAGAACGCCAACAACGTTAATTAATGTAGACAATTGATAGTTCGGTCCGTTTCATCCCCTGCTGTGGGAGGGTTGATTAAAACTTACTTTTGCTTTATTTCACGAAAACATTGGCAACAAATATACCTATTTAAACCCTGTTGCAGAGCGTCGGTGGCCTAATGGTTAAGGAGTCCGACTGGTATCCCGAGGTTCCGGGTTCGAATCCAGTGCCGCCATGTATCCATGACTATTTTCTGAGTTATGTACGTTAGTTGAACACTAACCGATGTTTTTACGGTGAGGGAACCTGCACATTCAGGCGACTGAATATGTAACCATGATCCATTCAGATCTGGTTCCCCGTTAACAGGGTCTCGGATGTGAGATGGCAGTAGCTCCACTGTAATTTCCTGATCTGCCAAATCCTGGATCATTTTCAAGGTGGACCCCGGGCCCTCGTGTGCGAAAGCACTGCCGGGACATCATCGTCAAGATGATTATTTATTAAACCCTGTTCCAAAAAAACGGGAACATGCACAATTTTGATATAATCGAGACAATTTGGAGACATTGGATCTCCCCCTAGGAAGTTCTATGTGCAATTTTATTCTGCATATCTAGACTATGGATGGAAATCTAGAGTTCCTTAGGTACAGTGCAAGAGCATAAGTGCATGACCGCCTTAAGAGTCATATTCCTCTGCACTACAGTGCCTAACCTTAACCTATCTGATCCATAGGCCGTCTACTCGGGAAAGTTTGTGTTGAAATTTTGATTTAAAATAGCCCGTTTTTGGAAGGAGTGTATTAAAAATATTCACAGTCTGCCAATCGGATCCTGAGACCGTTCAACCAGCCTGAATAGATATTTGTCATGAGAAATTACAAGAAAAAGAAAAATACAGAGTTTTAAAAATAAGTAGGCTTGTTTTTCCAACTAGCGATTATTTTTGACAAGTATTATAAAAAGTACAAAGAATATAAAAACATTTTATTTGAGTCTAGAATCCTATTAGCAACTCTTTGCTATTCAAATATTTCAATAGCAAAGAGTTATATTCTCAAGTATCTATTAGATAGATACGACACATACATACAGAGTAAGATATGTTTTATGTATAATAAGTATGTATTTAAGTAGTTTTTCAGTTATCTAGCATAACACAAGTTTTGTTTACTTTGAGGCTAGATGGCTCTGTGTGAATTATCCGAGCATATTTATTAATATTTTTTATTTTATAGGTGTCGAATACAATTCTCAGATTATTTGCAGTTTATAAAATAATTGCAACATTGAACCTGCCTACGTTTTCGTGCAGTACAAGAGCATAAGTTATTTACCATTTAAAGACAATTTTCCTTTGCCGCTACAGCATCATTCACGGCATTTGGTGCATTTTTAGACAGAAACAGTTTACTAAAAGAAGAGAGAATTAGCTCTTCCTTATACCCAAATGATTCATTCTTTACCTCCAGGGTATATTTTATGTAATAAATAAAAATTTAACTCAGGAATGCTATTAAAGCCGTTTACAATTGCATAGAAGTGCAAAGGAATATGATTCTTACGGTGGTCATGCATTTATGCTCTTGCACTGTACAGTAGGAGTGTTTAATTCGTGATTTCTTAAAATATCAATATCATATGTCATCATGATCACCCACAACCTAGTCCACTGCTGGACTTATGCTTCCATATTACGAAATAAATACTTACAAAAGTCTTAGATGAAATATAATTTAATCTACGCTTTTCATATTAAAAACTTGTTTTAAACACTGAATGCAAAGTTGTCTATGACAAAGTTTCAGAACTTCAATATCCAGGTGTTTTATGTCTAGTTTCTAACTGAAACTAGACACTTCACTTTGGACAGAATGAGCTTTGAAACTATGCGACAAGTTTCAGCGCAGTGTTGAATAGTTTAAAATCATCTAAATGTTTGAGAAACCTTTGTTTCTCGATACATTGTTAAAATATTTGAAAGAGTTAAAAAACATATGCAGATAACAGGAGTATATAACAAAATATTTTTTTTAGTTTAGTGTTAAGTCAAACCCTTCGTGAGAGAGGCCCTAAGTCCTGCACTAGACTGTTATTGGATGTGATGATGACTTTTTCAGAAATTACTTTAGTTACTTATTCATAGCTGAGTAGAACTGCATCAACTCCTCCAACAGGATATCGAAAGTCCAAGATCTCCAACACGCCTGCCGAGCGTGGTAACTCTCTACTAATTTGAAGGCTCAAGTTGGACAGTTATTTGCTGTTGATTTTAACCATCGCTGAAAATTTCGAGTATCATCATCAAAACAGGATTCTCTTCAAAGTCTGATGGGGTTTGCAATTACTCCTCTAACTGCTCTTTCATACAAAATCTTCATGTGAGCTCGAAACTCTAAACTGCGATAAATCCAACTGTATTCAACCATAGCACATTAACAGCATCATAGTAGGCACCAGGGGCGGTCAATTACGGGCCTTGGCAAAAACAGCAATTAAAACTGGCAAGTTGGGCGCCCCTGCCGGCAGGGAAACGGGCCCAGTATAGAATACAAACAGTGAGGTAAGACTGTTGTTATTTAAATACTTTTTTTAACTAGGCAAGCATTTGACCATTTCCTTTCCTGATACCGGTAAGTTAAGACACCTATTTCCCACGTAGCCTAGCCCCAGGCGGGGTCCAAAAGCCATTGTGGCAAGTGGCATTTAATTTCGCCACTATAATCTTTATTGTATATCAGGGCTTCTCGCAATGCAATGTGTGATCATAACAATGGAAACATTAGTGTTTGGTGGCAGAAGTCTTTATATCATGAGTACGATGCCATCAATTCCATGGATAAGAGTCCTGCCACTGGAAAGAATTATCGCTGCAAAATGCACTCTCCAACTAACCCTGAGAATACGAACGATCACGTCAACAGCCCATAACAGCCTATTGCTAGACATGGGTCTCTTCTACATTAGTGGAGGTCTTTGCCAAAATCTCTACTTGACACGCGGGTTGGAGACCGCAGTGTTCAAAACATAAAACAAAAAATGCTGCTGGTCTGTTGAGGACCTAGTTAGTTGTTGGAGGAAACCCATGACTGTTAGGGTTGGTGATTCTGCTCTACCGGAGACCACTCGGCTATTACGACGAATATGAATTTCCCTTTTTTTTAATATTACACTAGCCAGGCATTTGACCGCCATCTCACCAAGTGGTAAATGACAATGCGGCCGAAGATGGAGCATGCCTATTCACTCTGGCCTTGAAGGCGTCCAGATTATAATGAACCAGACTCGTAGGCAATGTGTTCCATTCTTTAGCCGTATTCATTATAAAGGTTAAACCAAAGTGGCCTCAAGCATTAGGGATACTGATAATATTAGCTACTGTGACTCCACCATGATAATGCACGTTTCTATGCCCCGTCGTACTCAGCATGCGAGACAGGTGCCGTTGCTAATTCTTCATTTGCGGAAACATCTCGCCCTTTTTGAGCTCAAATATGCAATTTCGCTTCTAGTTTCTTTTGGAAGTTGGTTCTGTTGTCAGTTTGTAAATGCATGTGCATATGTACTGTTTGTCGGTTTGGATACTAATGATGCTTAGATGCAATTGCATATTCTATCCTTCTTTTGATGACTGAGCTCTTTATTAGTTAGAAACTGAGCCCTTTTACAAATAGAGGCTCGGAATAATCTATACATAGTATAAAACACAGTCGTTTCCCGCCGTCTGTCGTTATGTAACTATGTAAGCTTAGATCTTTTGAACTACGCAATGAATTTTAAATTGCGGTTTTCAACAATAGATAGAGTGATTCAAGAGGAAAGTTTTTAACAAGAAAAAAACCTTTAGGCGAGGCAGGTCATTTTCTGAGTTAGTCATCTTCTCAGTAGGTCAATTTCTAAGGACGTCATATTCTGGTTTGGTCATCTTTTTATACTGCGACAGCTTTTTCAAGTACTTCCTCTTAACCAATTCTTATGTAACTATGCACACATATTTAGTTCCTGTGATACAGTACTATGACATATACATGAGGATCTGATGATGGAGTCAGGAGGTGGACAATGGAACTCTTCAACCGTTACTAGTAACCAAGTCGAGTTTGGAGTCATTTGGTTACTTTTGACGAGTTTTATGCAGTATGCTTGAAGACGAGTGGTTGATGACAGAGTCAAGAGTTAGACTGTGGAACTCTTCAACCGTTGCTAGTAACCAGCCGTGTTTTGATTCATTTTGTTACTTTTAACGAGTTCTATACAATATGCTTGAAGACGAGGGTTTGATGACAGTGTCAAGAGTCAAGTTTTGAGACGACTTATTCTTCTTGTTAAAAAATATTTGTAGCCGTCCCGTAAAATGCATATTTTGCCTTTCTTTGAGTTTATAATTTCGAATTTATGGTCGTTTTCCATTTTTTTAAAGTTGTGCTATTACATACAGTGACCAAAGGGGATAGAAAGACTTGACATTGACGACGAGTGTTCTAATACTTGTCAGACTTTTAAGTGGTCAGATTAAATTGAGATAAAGTAAGGATTTATGCAAAATTATCTGCATGACTCATCAAAACGAATATAAGGACTCCTACTCTACGGGATTAGTAATTGTTAAAGAATTCCGTAGTCCACCTCTAGACACCATCATCATGCCCTCGTCTTCAAGCATACTCCTTAGACCTCGTCAAAAGTAACCAAATGAGTCCAAACTCGACTTGGTTACTAGCAACGGTTGAAGAGTTCCATTGTCCACCTCCTGACTCCATCATCAGATCCTCATGTATATGTCATAGTACTGTACTATCACAGGAACTTAGTATGTGTGCATAGTAACATAAGAATCGGTTAAGAGGAAGTACTTGAAAAAGCTGCCGCAGTATAAAAATATGACCAAACCAGAACAAGATGTCCTTAGAAATTGACCTACTGAGAAGATGACTAACTCAGAAAATGACCTGCCTCGCCTAAAGGGGAAAAAAGGGTAGATTGGGGTAAAGTAGCTGTACGCGAACAAAGTCGCGCCGGCTCCACTAGTAATAAATATAATCATCTTGGCGTCAATATCCCGATTGTGGAATCGTGCGCGAGGGGCCGGGGTCCGCCTTGCCAGAAATTGGCAGATAAGGTAATCATCATCATCATCATCATCACAGCCCATTACACTCCACTGCAGGACTAAGGGCCTCTCCCAAGAAAGGGGAGGTTATTGCCATAATCTCCACGCTTGGCAGGCGGGTTGGAGATCGCAGTGTTATAAATATAACAATGGAAAACGCTGCTGCCCATTTCCCAGCCAACGGAGACTCTTAGATATTTTGCCTCGAAAAGATTAGTCGCCTTGTACGACACCCACGAGTGTAAGGTTGGTGCTATTCTACTCTGCCGGACACCACACGGCCACCGGACACCACACGGTAAGGTAATAGACATTCGGAAATTGACTTTTATTCCTTCTTACCCTTTGTTGGATTCATACATCTACAGTGACAGTAGATCTAAGTTTTTAACCCGAGATAATTTTCTTTAATGAGTATAATCGGCGTGTAATACTCATCTATGTTATTTTTCTTTACAATGTTTTAGTTTTAAGAATGTTTTTGTGATATTACGACAATTCAGTTTTATGAATGATTTTGGTATTCCAACTACAGATCGGTGTTGAGACGAATTAATTCATAATTTTTTTTTATTTGTTTCAGGTATGCGAAGAAATCCCCTATAATGAAACTGTCTGGTAACTTATATTTATTTTACTTCCAATTGTTGTACAAACCTTTGACATTAAATTTTTTACGGCTTTTATTGCATAAATTGTGACGTAAGATAAGTGTGGGAATGGCAAAAGTAATGGTTATTATTTAATTAATGCTTTAGATCCCGGAAATATTATTCTTCAAATGTTACTCGCGACCTCGGCCAAAGGTTAACGGAAAGTGAATATAATACAAAAACGTATTCACATTAGGAGCGTCGGTGGCTGAGTGGTTAAAGTATCCGATTCGTAAGCGAGAGGTACCGGGTTCGAATCTAACTGCAGCAATGTACCAATGACTCTTTTCTGAGTTATGTGCATTAGTTGAATGCTAACAGATGCTCTTACGGTGAGGGAAAATTTCATGATGAAACCTGCACATTTAGGCTACTGAATGTATAACCATGATCTAATATGGCCAAGTTCCCCTGATAGGGTCACAGAGGTCAGATGGCAGTCGCTCCACTGTAATTATCTGATCTGCCAAATCCTGGATCATGGTCAAGGCGTACCCCGGGCCCTCGTTCTCGAGAGCACAACCGCGACATAAACGCTAAAATAATTATCATTTTTTATTTAATGTTTTTTCGTAATTATAACTGTGTCCCCCTTGGCATTCGACCCATCCACTACGGAAAACACTTAGAACTCCACATACCTACCCACAATACCCCCATTAACTCTTCCATGTAATCCCATAGACTTTCTCCCATATTGAAGAGCTGTGCATGCATAAAATAATTAACGTACATCAATACGGGAACGCCGCTCTTAGGTTAACGTGATGTAAGCTACTTAACGCTCAGAGCATGTTGTTTGAGCGACAGCGGTTTTTTTTTACCACTAAGGTGGCAAACAAGCTTACGGCCTGCCTGGTAAGCAGTCACCGCAGCCTATGGACTGTTGCAATACCAGGTGCATCACGCACGAGTTGTCGATCCCGTAAAAACCTCAACGCATCGGTTTCGTTAGCATTTCAAGAGGTTCCATTTTTAAACTTGAGCCGCGGTGTAGAGTTTCTGTTCTGGTAATAGGGACCTTAAAGATGACTTGAGTCGGATTCATATTTTAGTCATATCCAATACGGTAGAAGCATCACCACGATCGTAACTTAAATTTCGATTCTAAACCGCATTACATATCTTATAGAATGGCGCTCCAAATTATTTGCATATCTAGAGATTGAGAGAGAGCATCATTTAACAACTAATGCTCTTTTCACAAATAGGTAAGGCTGGATAATCAGCAAGTCGATCGATGTAACAGCTGTGTCCATCAACGGTTGTGTACCGGCTCAGATGGTGACCCCTATAACATCTCTTCGGTGATGTCCACTTCCGTCTGCGCATGCCGCACTGTTCTGCTCCTTCCGCCGCCGCCGCTGCCACAGTCCTGAGTGTGTAGATATGACCGTGGCTTTTTTATTCGACACTAGCGACCCGCCCCAGCTTCCTTAACAAACTATACGCCTAAACCTTCCCAGTATCACTCTGTCTATTGGTGAACCGCATGAAAATCAATTCAGTAGTTTTTGAGTTTATCGCGAACAGAAAGACAGGCAGACGCGGCATGGGACTTTGTTTTATAATATGTACTTTGGGAAAAAATTATATAATATGATTTTATCTCGAAGTTCGATCACTTTACAGATGTAATTTTTATAGGAAAATAAAAAAGAATATTTAGAAATGAATCCTTCCTGCCGCTTCCCGCTCCGCTCGTCCCCCCGCTGCCCGCTCCGCTCACCACCAAGCCCTAGCCCGCTATAACCCCACGCGTTGCCGATAAATAATCGGCGCTCGCCCATTACACACTGGCTGTACATCGCCGTCGATAATTTATACGGGAATTTAGGAACCGTTGGCTTAATATGGCGCCTTAACGACACAGGCGGGTTCGACTCCCGACGCGACCATTGTTGCGTTGCGACGTTAATTTGAAAGCTCCTGAAGGCTTGTTAGTTATTGGTTTATTGGTTGCAGGGATGAGGAGCGTCGGTGGCCGAATGGTTGAGGTAGCCGACTCGTTAGCGAGAGGTACCGGGTTCGAATCCTACTGCGGCCATGTATTAATGACTCTTTTCTGCGTTATGTACCCCGGACCCTCATGCGCGAGAGCATAATCGGGACATGAATACCAAGATGATTTTTATTTTTTGTATTACAAGAAACAGTGCGATGGTGTTTAGGGCGGAGTGCCATAGGGCAATAATAATAATAATAGGGAAACGCAGATACCTAACTATTATCTCACAGATAGAATACTAAGTTCAAGTAGACCGGCGTTGAAATTCAATCCATCAAAATAAGACGAAAGAAAGAAATTAACCGTGCAATTCCCGGAGATCCTCGAATTCGGACGACTTCGCTGCTCTTATTCTTCTTTTCTATAAAATATCACAAGGTAAGTACTAAGTAGGCCAGCACCTATACGACAGATTTATTTACACTAGGATGACACTTGGCCGTGGCAGAATAAAAGCGGCTGTTGGTCTCACTGGCAACCATAGCTGAGCCATGCATCATTTTGTTTCAAATTGTTTTTTTTTTTTTTGCAGTCGTCCATAGTCGAATTTATTTAAAATCGCTTTTTATGCAAACCAAATTAACATTTTCATTAAAGTAAAATTTGCATTATGTTTTGCAACTTTGCAAGTTATAATTAGAAATTTTCAGTTTTTAGGTATATATAACTTTTTATTTAGTATTGTTTTAGGGCAAAACGATAAATGTAACTGCGCCAGAAATTGTTGTGTTCACCCTATGACCACCAATGTTATCCCGTGGTAACGTGAAAGCCAACGAAGTGACGCCAACGTCAACTAATAATAATATCTGTCAATTTAGTTAATAATTTAGTTAATTCCACAATGGGAATTCATTAAATTAATTATCGTTCATTTGGTAACCAATATCAACATCAGGGCTGTCCAACCCAAATATGTCGACGGGCCATTTTAAATTTTTGAATGGACTAGGGCAGTGTTTTTCAAAGTGAGCGATGAAAGTGTAGTGAAAGAAAGAAAGAAAACATTTATTACTAAGGACTGGGTAAGGGTGGGGTAAGGTCCGTGGGTAGTGAATACCCACGGAAGTCTTAAAACCTATATTACTTACTAAACTTTTATCAATAAAAGTAGGTGACATAATACATGTTTCTGGATTTTTTTTCCATTTGGCTCCTAAAATGAGTAATTTTATTAAATGTAACTGAATCGGACAAAATGGGCGGGGGAACGAGCCCAAAATATTTGACATTTTAGTTCATAGAGGCATGCGCAATTGGGATAAAAGTGCTTATGAACGAGCGCAGCGAGCTCGAAATTTTAAATTAGTCTTATTTACGCCCCAATACTGGAATGCTTATTCATTTTCAGGGCTCCTTAAAGATATTTTCAAAAACTCAAACTTTCAAACTCAACCTTTGACATTCAAAAGGTCATGATATCTAATCAGCCAAATAAAATTAAAACATTCGATTATTCGGGCGTTAGGCTCTTAAAAGCTGATAATAATCAATAAATCTGGAACAACAATTCAGAGCTCAATTTTTTTTTAAGTTTGCTACTTAAGACGCCGAATGGATTTTGATGGGGTGTTCACAGTTTGGTGTAATAAATAAATCTAGACCTCGATTTGTCTTTAATATGCTTCTTGCTTTCAAAATAAATTCGAAGAAAAACTCCTTCACCAATGTGGAAGAGGCTTAAGTATGTTGATGATTATATCATTACCAACGTCATTGTTTTTAGTATGGAAATTCACCCGAAGGTGAAAATGGAATAATGTCAAAAGGGAAGTCCAAGTACCCTATTAGGCAAATTATATGTCTACTCGACGTCTCTCGAGTGTCATAAAACTCGGGTGCTTGTAAAGGACTCCTGGAAGTTTTAATGACTACGCAAAAATTGGGTTACATGTTCTGTAATTATATTATAATAATAGTGTTATGTTTAATATTGGAAGACGTTGACTTGTCGTGTCAGAATAGAGTCAGAATAGGTATATTAGGAATAGGCAGGGCTATTGTCTGACTCAGTTAGCTGATGGCGGATAGTTTATCGCGAACAGACAGACAAACAGAACGGCGTGAGACTTTGTTTTCTTTTTTGTGATATTATTTCGCAAAATAGTAAACAAATTATCACCACCAATATTAAGTGACAAGTACTGTACAAGAAAAGTCACTTTTCTTTTTGGTAACTATGATGTGCCTGCCAAGAAGATGTAAGGCAGACCGGTCTTTTACTTCTAGAACCCACACAACACAACATATCCTCATGTTAGTACTATCGCAACAAAAAGTCGAAATTTAAGTCACAAAATAAAAGTTTTTGGTCTAGGTTGCGCATGGGCATACCAACGTTGTATGGCTCTACAATGTGATGATAATAATAATATGTTTATGACATCTGATTTTGCAATTAACTCCCTTGGACAAAATACGTTATTTCGGTGTACTGACCTTATGACATTAAGATTGTGATTTTTTTTTCTGTTGTAACATTATTTTAAGAATAATGACTACTTAAGAATTTAATAACATTTGACGTGTAATTTGAAATGAATTGAATTGAAAGTGGATTTCTTCTTTTACTCGATGACGTAGGGAAACCTACGGCTCCCTAATACTCCATATATAATGTTTATGTTTTTTCTAATGTAAATCTTGACCCACTATCTCTTTCCTAGTATATTGGTGCCTATTAAAATGTTTAATAGTATGATAATCCCTCTTCTTCAATCTACGCGGCGAGGCGCGGCTAATTCTCAGTAACATTGACATTGTACACCGGTGGTCAAAGATTCATTCTAACAGACGCGACACAGGTTGACGTTGAGTCCGAGCTCTCATTGGTGAGAAATATAGTAAGACACATAGGTAATAATTAAATGGAGATCAATCATAAGGTAGAATTTTATGGGTTTGTTGATAAAATCTGAACGCATTTTCATAGCAAAGAAACCCTGTGAAAGAATTTTTGTAGAGCATTTTGAAATGCTACACTAGAGACACTACACAATCGAATGACATCTCAACCTGGCGGCCATTGTTTCAAATTGGCCATTTCCTAATTATGTTGGTCGCAATGTACAATTAAACTGTGCGGGTAAAACTGAACCCGTAAGCCTTCTTGAAGTACACTAAACTACAGGATTAGTTAAGGTTAGGGTAAGGTAAGGTTAGGGTTTAGATTTGCATTGTTATACTCACTCACTCAAAATTTATTTATTGATTAGGACATTAAATATCTCTTTCAATCGTCAAAAAGGAGGGGTAGGAAAGTAGGAAGGAAGCACACACCCAGCCCATATAATATCCTATAACACGACACGCTTAGCAAAAACAATAAGTTTGGAAAAATAACTAATAGAATAATTAAAAAAAAATGGATTAATTCTCAATTAATGAAATTAGTGCCGTTATCACTAAACCTTAATAATCACCTTAGTTCTTTTTAATCTCAATTGTGACGTTGCTGATTGGCTAAAAACTGGGTTAGACAGAACTTAGGGCCATTCTTATGTTTAGTGCAAACGGCAATTAATCACGTAAAGTTTATTAAAAAATTATTTTAATTTGCATCAGGTGCCCCGTTCGTCTATCTAGTATGTCATATATAAAAAAAATTAGACCAACGGTCAAGTGTAATCGTACTCTCTGCCACATCTGCATGCAAAACAGTCTATGCGCTATCTGCCTGCCTATCGTGGGCTAATTTGAATACGCAATGAAAGAGGGACGGCCAGGTAACGCCACGGGAACATCTTGTATGTGGGCGTGAAGCTTTCATGTTGTATATGTTCATGATAGCGTGTTTTGTTTGGGAATGCGCTGTGTTATAAGTGGAGGTACGAGTATCATGTCTGTATGGAATACGTTTAGTGTTCTTTTAGAGTGTCAGGGCACCGTAGGTTATCCTTCGTTATCGAGTAAAAGAAAAATTACACTTTGTAGTGCTAATACAGTAGAGTCACAGAAGAGACAAGTGTCTATAATGTGTCCGAAAAGCGAATCTGAGTCCTAGGTCACCAAGATCTTCTGCGGGGAAACCCGAGGCTGGTTGAACAGTATCGATATCGTATTGGTATGTATGTATGTCTTTATTGCATAATAATTAAATACAAAATGCGAAAAATGAAATTTTACAAAGCAAAGGCGGGCTTATCCCACAATGGGATTTCTTCCAGCAAACCCCATACCCTTTGAAAGGAGATCTAAAGAGCGGTGGAGGCAATACAGAGCACTTATAATTAAATTACATTTATTTCTACAGTATTAATTAACCTAAACAGAAACTCAATTATGTTTAATTTGGAACATGGTGGTCTTCTAAATATATAAATATAAATAGATATTAATATAATATATACTATAGCTATACAATATAAATAAATACAATATTATATATATATATATATATATATATATATATATATGTATGTTTATGTATGTATAATAAAATAAAGATTAGTACCCCGTGACTTGTTTTTTCAATACTGTATAGAATCCTAACACATTATCAGTTCCCAGCACTTAGCGATCATTATCTTCGACCGCTGCCACCAAAATGTCTGTCCGTTTGTCCGTCTGTATGTAGAAGCAGCATTATAGATCAAAAGTTAACGGGTGACAGTTTTAACGTTGATCGATGCGGTTGCAGTGATGTATAGGTTTTACGGGCGGTGTTTTCGACTGCAGTCGAGTGCACACGGTGTAATCTCTTGTATATCCACCTGTATAGTATAAAGCGAGGGTACCCCGTCGCGTTTGTCTGTTTAATGCTAAAATAACTAAACATGAGACAGGTGGATGCGATAGGAGAGCGTCGGTGGCGTTATGGTTAGACGGGCCGACTTGTAAGCGAGAGGTAGCGAGTTCGATCCCCGTTGACCGTCATTTTTCTGAGTAATGTGCATTAGTTGAACATTAACTGATGCTTGAGGTGACAACATCGTGATGAATCCTGCACATTCGGAATGTGTAATCATGATCCCCCATTAATGAAAATGAAAAAAGTATTTATTGAATTAGGATTACGTTAATTAATCTCTTTTCAAACGTCAAAAATGTAACGGAAAGCAAAGGGAAAGTTAAGCGAGCTCATCCAGGTAGGGGGCCATGAGGTTCCCCTGGTAGCAGGGTAACGTGGTCAGATGGTAGTCGCTCCACTGTAATTATCTGATCGGCCAAATCCTGGATCATGGTCATGGCGGAGTTCGGGCCCTCGTGCGCGAGAGCACAACCGGGACATTAACGCCAAGATGATGATGATGATGGTAAAGTTAGTTTTAAAAGTTATTTCCGTCCAAACGGTTCGGGCGGCTTTTTCCATAAACTTCCTGTAAAGTCCCGTCCACAAATAACATGATAAAGTATTATTGCTATTTTATGCAGCTCCTGCGCCTAACTTATTACTTTAATCAACATAACTGCAGCCTAATATTGGCAAAATAATACAAAGGGAGGGCAAATGAATGCGTTTGTTGCAAAGCCGGTCTGGCTGAGATGAATTCTCGGCGGACTGTATTGATGTGTGGTCCGAGTTCGGATTTTTTGCGCTTGTTCGCTTTTTGCAAGCAGCTGTTGTGGAACAAGGAAATGTGGCAAATAAGTTTTCTTAATCAATAATCATCATCACAGCTCATAACAGTCCACTGCAGGACTAAGGGCCTCTCCCGCGAAAGGGGAGGTTATTGCCATAATCACTATTTTCCATAGTTATATTTATAACACCTATCTCCAATCCGCTTGCCAAGCATTGAGATTGTGGCAATAACCTCCCCTTTCGTGGGAGAGGCCCTTAATCCTGCAGTGGACTTATGGCTGTGATGATGGGCTTTTGTTTTGACGGATTGACAAACACTTTGTCGTGCGATGTGTGGTTTGTTTACATTGATGGAAAAATGGTTTGAGACAAAATTTAGCTACCTTGTAGGTACATGATCTACCGCTTATTGTAAACTTTGTGTGTTGTTGTATTTATGTGTATCTAATAATTCAATCCGCCCTCCCATGCATTGCACCACGCCCCGGCCTCACGAGCACAAATATTGGCGGGATCAACCGCGACGCTCGCGACTCCAACATGGCCGGACGCCTGATTGTTTTGGATCCGGCGTCACGAGGCCGCAATCTCGCATAACTGTATTAATGATTGGTTATTGTATATACGTATTAGACAGAGTGGTTTTGTGGTTAAGGTTATGAGTCGGGAGCGAGAGGTATCGGGTTCAAACCCCACTGCCGCCATGTGCCAATGACTCTTATCTGAGTTATGTAGCAACAATAGTTGAAAACTAACCGAGACCGGGCGAAATGGGAAAGATTGAGTCGGAAAGCTAACCCTGGCAGAAGCCGGGACTGACCGCTCGTGAGATGATGATAGCGGAATACTAACTGATGCTCTTACGGTGAGGGAAAACATCGTGATGAAACGTGCACATTCAGGCGACATGATCCGATCTATCTAGGTTTTCCTGGTAGCAGGGTCATGGAGGTCATTCGCTCCGCTGTATTACATGATCTGCTAAACCCTGGATCATGGTCAAGGCGGCCGGGTCCTCGTACGCGAGAGCACAACTGGGACATTAACGCCAAGATGATTTTTTTACTCTTTACCGATAGGGTTTACCACGACATACCTTACTTTCGAAATCAACAATGGTCAGATATCGGCAGTAAATAATGCCCATCGACCAGTTATTTCATTGCAAAGAAGTTATTTACCAATTTCTGGAAAGTACCTATTCTCCAAAACTCTAATAAGTACCACAACAACAATTCTAAACGCCTCCGTTTTTCTCTAACTCGTCTTACCGTACGTAGGCATTAGAAGTTGCCCGTAACATCGAGGGGCCCGTTACCCACTATCTGGCAATACGATCAGATAATCTCTGTCGGTAAAACAGCGCGGAATGCGCCACAGATTATCGCGTCACGGTGCCTTTGGTTGCCGTTAACTTTGTTACTGGCAGGTTTGGGATGGAGAAAGAAAAATTTGAACGCGTTAGAAGCTACAAAAAAAAGTTGAAGCTAAGTACCTAAGCTAAAGTTAGAGGTCGTTTCGTAAGACTACTGGTGTAGGAACTATTGGTGTGGTATATCTACGACTTTTTATTTATTGCCTAAGAAGGCGCACGGAGGGATGGTGCACCTGATGGAAAGCGGTCGTTGTCCAGGACATCTGCAATATAAGGGGACTTATTATTACAATAATAATAAGTCCATGGCGTCTCATCTTGGCATTCATATCCCGGTTGTGCTCCTCCCGCACGAGCGCCATGGCGTCTGCTGCTACAAAAAAATTGAAGCTAAGTACCTTAAGGTAGTCCAGAAAGATGAAATGTTGTTGTGTTGTGTAGTATACCTAGTCTAGGAGCCAATCTGGACGGGTGTGGTGTGTACCATTACTATTGTCTTATCTATTTCTGAAGTAACTGTACTAGCGTGTTGTTCTCCGATTTGAAGAATAAGGTAGCCAGTATAATTATATAGTAAGAGGCATAGTGACAAGGCAATTAAAAAAAAAAAAAAACATTTATTTCAGGCTCATGGTAGCCCATAAAATAAGTACACTAATACGTTCATTTACAAAATTAGGTACAATGTCAAATTAAATACAAAATAAAATAACAATTACAATGTCAAGATATCAATGTCAAATTCAATACAAATCGCAATGTCAATATCAATGTCAATGTCACTGGCAATGCACGGACGCGGAAGTTTTGGATTTTTGCTAAATCTAAGATGTATAATATCAGTCAGTCCACTGCTGGATTTGACTTTCTCGAGCCCTGGGATTCTGAGGCAGTGTTTGTAATACACAACAGTAAACGCAGTTTCTGACAATACTTGAGCGGCGATCTGCACTATGCGTCCGTCAAAATGAACGAAATTGACCAATCATAGATCCGTATTAAACGCAGAATACTTGTGCTAACCTAATATTTCGCTAATTACTCAACCAATTTTAATTATAACACCCATCAACATCTCTCCTGGTGGTAAATGACGATGCGGCCTATGATGAAGCATGCCTGTCGCAGAACAGCCTATTCACTCTATTTATTTATTTATTTATTTAATCCTTACAATGTTTCGTACATTCAGTCTTACTGCTATTTACCCTGCCAAACTGCATAACAGTTTGTTGGCAATGGTGTTTCTCTCTCTCTAGCCTACTCGTCTATCACTCTATTCGTTGCTTCGAGGGACTGGAGGGCTAATGACCAAAATTCACACCGACTCAAAACTACAATACCTAGACTAGACACTTCAAAAGTTGTTGACTTAAAAACAATTTAAGTATTTCAAGTTTCAACTAAACACTCGAGCACGACTTCAACACATCACTAAGTTGTTCGTAAAGCTCTCAAGTGGAAATATTTGTACAAATAATTTGGGAGCTTTCAAAGCTTACGCCGTTATGTACTTAAGGAGGTATTTGGAATGCTTACGTTTACGTGTTGGAAAGTTTAGTGGGTCGGCAGTTTTAGTATTGGTTACTAATGTTTGTGGGCCCGATATCGTGTTTGAAGTTACGAAATTCTACTTCAAATAGAACACGATTTAACGATAAAATAATAAGGCTAAGGATGAGAGCGTGGTTACAATATATTTATGTTTCAATAATTTTAATAAGTGGCATTGGCTGTATTGTAATTACCTATATAAGGGATATCATTTTTAATCACCAATTTGAATGACTTTGATTATCTTGATTTTATACATTTTGGCGTGATTTTCAATGTTTATTGCATCGCCGTATTGGCCCAGAAAGGCAATGTTTTTGTGAGTCATTACGATTAAATAAATAAATCGCATCGAATTAAGCTGCTCATGTAATTGCGATCGAACTTCACGTACAGGTAAGTTCGTTTGATCATCAAATTTAATTGTGTAAATATAAATGTAAGATGGAAAAGTAAACTGTTGCATTTTCGAGTTGTAGTGAGTTTTGGGGCTACGATACCTTTTTTTTTGGAAAGAGGTTGACAGAGGCTATTTTTAACCCCCGACGAAAAACCCCCGATGTTATTCTGTATAAGACTGTTTGTTTCTAAAAATTAAAAAAAAAAAAAAAAAAAAAAAAAAGGTGGTGTGTTATAAGTTTGGCTTTGTGTATCGGTGTGTATGTCTGTGGCATCATAGCTCCCGAATTGTTGCACCGATTTGGATGCGGTTTTCTCTATTTAATCGAGATAGTCCTTAGCTTTCTTTCATTAAATTTGGTCCAGTAGTTTAGAAAATATTTGGGCATATGTAGACTTAGTTAATGGTTATCAGACTTTTTCTGTCCGTTAGGTTATAAAATATTATGCATCTAATAAGATGCAATCAATGGTAGATCAATTTGGAGCGTCGGTGGCCGAGCGGTTACAGTATCCGACTCGCAAGCCAGAGGTCCCGGGTTCGAATCCCGCTCCGGCCATGTACCAATGACTGTTTTCTGAGTTATGTACATTAGTTGAACACTAACCGATGCTCTTACGGTGAGGAAAAACGTCGTGATGAAACCTGCACATTCAGGCGACTAGATGTGTAACCATGATCCAATCTGGTCAGGTTCCCCTGGTAGCAGGGTCATGGAGGTCAGATGGCAGTCGCTCCACTGTAATTACCTGACCTGCCAAATCCTGGATCATGATCAAGGCGGACCCCGGGCCCTCGTTCTCGAGAGCACAACCAGGACATTAACGCCAAGATGGAATGGTAGATCAATTTGCTTGTGTATTTTTGTACCAAAAATGTAGTAAGTAAAGTAAGTAAGTCATCCATGGAAATGTTCACTAATATTTAGCACAAACCCAGATAGAAAAGCGTGGGCGGAAATAATCAGTTCCAGATTGGCTCCAATCTGATCGATTCTCCACAGTAATCGTTGCAATCTGATCTGTATTACCGCATTCCTGCAATACAGGACTCATGTCGTGGTCGGGAGTCTGCAATAGTCTGCATCAGACTGCCGTTACGCCTGCAGGCTTTATCATTATCCGGTGCTAACTGGGTCGCGAATTCTGGTACAGTGGATGCGGTCTAGATCTTAGAGAGCTCGGTGCCTGGGAAGTGTTCTAGCCTGTTAGGATGTAGGACTTATTCATTATTGTACGTGATAACGATTGCACCCGGGTTCGCACGTAGATAGTAGACAGGTACATGCACTTCAACTTTCCATAAATTGTGATATTTTGGAAACATTTAACATAAATATACGGAGATACAATATAAACGGTCAGACTAAGAATTAAAACTGTAATTGGCAATTCCGATATGAATTAAAATTCATTTCATTATTGCAAAATATACAATCCCAATCTCGAAGATATGTATTTTTTTTTACAACATAGTGATAATTCCTCAGAAGTCATAATGAGGATATCTTATGTAGTAGAATCATATAGGTATATTAATAAAATGTGAATTCATTCTCATAGCATTGAAACAACATCAGTGAATGAATTTTAGTAATCCAGTTTGAAATGCTGAAGTTATAAAGGTTTGAATGAAATGTCAAGCGCAATGAAATATGTTCTTTATTAGTACGAATATAAAACCTTACCTCGGTAAACCTACCGAGTGCCAAATGACGTCATCGTTGATGCCAAAGTAACAAAGGTCTAGCGCATACATCCTCTTTGGTTTAAGAGAGACCGTGAAAATTTCTTCACAGTTATTCATGTTGTATCATAAGCGACTGAAAAAGTTACTAAGCAAAAATGTACTACCTTACTGTGCAATATTATACTATGATCAGATCCAGCTGCAATGTCATAAATTTCATATTTACATATCGATATAGAATTAAATGTTTGAATGAATGAAACATTATTTGCGCAACGTCATTTACAATTATAATAACTTGCAACCCGACTTGCTTTTGCACAAATCAACTAATACATATACCTACAGGTAACACCCGGTCTTGTGTGTCCACTAGTCACTACATTCGGTAAAATCTTATTAAAATCCGTTAAATATTTAGAAGGCCGAGTATTCTGACTCATTGACTAAGGAAACTAGTTTATGAAATGTAGCTTGATATCTGTGATAGCTTTCATGGATAATAAAATATTGTATTTATTTTCAAATATTGCATGTATTCATTAATAGGTACAACTAAATACAAATAATTTATGTAATTGTTGTTCATTAGCCAAAGACTTTTAATACTAGCGCATCATAAACGAAAAATTGTTCTATACTTTATGTGCGTTCTCGCAATGACAGCTGTCAATCGGCAGACGAACAGATAAGCGGGCCACCTGATGGAAAGTGGTCACTGATGCCTAAGGACATTAGCAACACTGCTGATAGCTATGAGTGCGTTGACTGCCTCTAAATAAATAAATATGCTTGGACAAACCCCGGGACACGTCACATGGGGAAGTTATGGACATTTACTATTTCAATGTTTTAAAGAATCGGTCAAATGCAGAATCAATCAAATGCAGAATGGAACAAATGTAGATTCAGTCAAATGCAGAATCGTTCAAAAATAGACTATGATGTCAAAAGTAGAATCAGTCAAATTCATCAAACCAAACGATTCTGACGATTGAAAGATATAGAAGAAGCATGCCAAATTTTGAGTTTTCAAAAAATGTAAGTGACGTTATCGCCAGACTATGGACAGTCTTGATCTTTTGCCTCGAAAACATTAGTCGCTTTGTGCGACACCTATGAGTGTAAGGGTGCTATTCTACTCTGCCGGACACCACACGACCAATTATCGCCATGTTATTAGAAAAATAATGTAAAATTAGAAACAGTTTACAATTACTATTTAATTTCATTATATTGACAGTAGGCATATTAACAAATAAACCCACCACTTAAACGGAAGATGTTACCCAAAACAGTTCCCGAAAGCCATACAAACATGGTGGCTTTACCACTGCCGTGATCCGACGTTTATCTAGGCAGCGTGCAGCCTGCGCGTACGCCGAGTCACTGACACCGCGCTGGGAGCCCAGCCTTTAGTAGGGAGCGGGAGCGGGCGGGTTTTGTTTGTTATAAATGTAATACGGCAGACAAACTGGCATGCGGGCCATCTGATGAAAAGAGGGCGTTTTTAAGAGAAATGTCTCCCAAATGCGCTCCATACAAACAAACATAGTTAAATCTTATTTTCCAATATTACGCTATCAACGTCAATTAAATTTTTTAGACGTGGTCCAGAAACTTGTGGTGTAAGCAGTCAGTGGTCTTGGCCTATATTTTAGCTTGAACACAAAGATAACTCGACTAGAGAGCTGGCACACCCAGCAGCATAGATCCAAATTAGGAACCGTATCAAAATTAAAATCATAACAATGACGTGTTGTGAACATTTACAATCACCATGATAGTCGTGATTCACTTTCCTATTCCTATCTACGTACTTATTTACGTTACTTCTTAATAAAATTTGTTGCGGATTCCAAGACGGTTTAGCTTGTCCTTGGGAGCCCCTGACAGTCAAAACTCAGTAGCTCTCTGTGATCACCGCTGTAGATCCTGGCAACACAGGAGATGTAATCATGGAAAAGATTGGTGGGGCAATACCCAAAAAAAAAAAACAGTCAAAAGACATTCGTTACTGAACAAAGTTCCTTCCTCAAAATACCTCGACAGTTCAGTGGACTGATATAATGTTGCACCATGTCTGCGGCGCTTGTACAGAACCAATACAGCCTCGTCTATAGTTTTTGAATTCCCAAGGAGCAGATAGTTAAACTGCTGTCCGCTCCGCTCATGAATGGAGGTGCAACCAACGATACGTCTCACCAGGCGAGTTGGTTCGGACCGGTCCACGCACACGCAGACACTGCTATCATAGTGGTTTGCGTTTGTACATTACACGGTGTGATGTGGTCTATGGTGTCAGTTGCTTTTAGAATATGTTCCATTTATTTTTAAGTTTTAAGTACTAACATTGAACGTGCAAGTTAAGTGTAGGTCGATAACTGACTCATAGTTGAACGTCATTTCTTCTGGAGGTATGTTTATGTACTTTGATCGCGACTTCGATCTCGTAAATTGTCTCGTGAATTTCGGGATAAATACCAGCGATTTACAATACTACAGTTCGCTGATAAATACCTACCTATATCTTATTCAGGGATATACCTACTCTTATAAGCTACTACACTAAAAAACAGAATCCGTTAAGTCTGAAATACATTGATAAACTTCGTTACTTGTAAACAATGGCGGCTCTCGTTGCCATATTTCTAAATTTTTCTCTATTTGATATCGGATGGCTAATTCCTCGAAGCCATTACCTCGATCGTCCGAACTACCGATATTTTATCTATGGAATCAATTTACCACAATTTCAACAAACTGTTAGTTTTAAGATCGAACGTTCGCTTCGCCAAAAAGCCATTGCACCGACAATACTATCCTTCGAAAGTCCTGGCTCTACGTGCCAGGTAGGTCGAAAGTTGTCTTCTATCTACATACAAGAGATTAACCTGTGGTGTTAATCTCTTGCCCAAGAGTCAGACAAACGCTTATAGCATTAGAACAATGAACATATATTAGCACAATGAAACAACATGCTATCTATACATAGACGGGGTACTAGTTGACAGTACTCAGTATCAACTGCCTAACAGTGGTACCACCAATCTCCGATAGTACGCCGCCATTTTGATGCAATTGAGTTTTAACCAATCAAATTGGCCGCGTGGTGTCCGGCAGAGTAGAATAGCACCAACCCCTTACACTCGCGGGTGTCGTACAAGGCGACTAATGTTTTCGAAGCAAAATATCTAGAATCTCCGTAGGCAGGACAATGGGCAGCAGCGTTTTCCATTGGTATATTTACAACACTGCTATCTAAAACCCGCCTGCCAGGCGTGGAGATTATGGCAATAACCTGCCCTTTCGTAGGAGAGGCCCTAAGGCCTGCAGTGGATTGTTATGGGCTGTGATGATGAGTTTAAACCAATCGTAGCAAGACAACTCTGGCTCTGGCTTGCTGCGATTGGTCCTCACTCAATTGCATCAAGATGGCGGCGTACTATCGGAGATCGGCACTACAATACCATCACGCCTTTTTCCCAAAAATCAATGCAAGTCTCTACACCCTGTATCCGAAGACACGAACTCGGCGTGAGAGTGTGCGTTGTGATTTATGTTAATAGTTTATTGTTGATTTTATGAAAAGTGGGAGTCGATATGGCATTCTAGTGTCAATCGAACAGAAATCTCTATTGGTATCAATTGGTTGAATGGCAATCTCGGAATTCTTTTCGGATTTTAATTTGTGTGCTGTATCACTGTTTATTTTCTTGTCATAATTGAGTATAGCTTTGTAAAAATTGAAACGGCATGGTTAGCTTTGGCGTCTGACCCTTTGGTAACAACTAAAAACTGCAATACTCTTGTAACACGTAATCTTCTGACTGATAAGTAATTTCTACAAGTTTTTGCGCACCATAGGCTCCCGAGTCGCAAACTGAAGTGGCAACAGGCACGTTGCTCGCAGAACGTACGGAAAGGTTCTGGAGTGGCGACCACGGACCGGCAATTGCAACGTGGGATATTTGAGGGAAAAGGGCGACTCGGCCCCCACGCCACGCATCCATATGCAGTTGTTCGATTGATTTTTTATAAGAACTTACCAGGCATTTGACCGTCCCACATGGTGGTAAGTGTAGCATGCATGTCTGTACGATCGTCTTTTTTATTCACACTTCAGTTATACCTACATATACCTAATCCTTACAGATGTTAATCTTGTATTGCTTTAGATGAACTTTAGCACTAGTTTTAGTTATGTACTGATTAAAATAATGTGTTTTATAGCTAATTGAAAAGTGTTATGATCCACTGCAGTAGAAGGCTCCGGCCTTTAACACGACTTAAGCTGCTTATTTTGGCATGTACTTACTAAGTTTCATACTCGAACACTATGACGTAACACCACTTATCACCCTACACACTTATCCTTATTCTGAGCGCCCCTGACAGCTAACATCCCCGAAAGACCTATAACAAACATCTTAATTTAATTGAAATTCCCCAATTTCATAATTGACTTTTCCCCTCCCTTTTGGTGTAGGGTTGCCAATCGCCTTTAGGGCGATCTTGAGCTATCGGTAGTGTTGTTGAAATTGATCGGTAACAGGGATGGGAGGAGAAATTTCTTTTTTATTTACTAATAGGTAGGTACTGGTAGGTAGGTATGACTCAACATCTTCGCCATAAATTTTAAAAATTTCTTCGAATCTTGTTGTTGTTTGTTATACGGCATACAAACAGGAAAGCGGGCCACCTGATGGAAGGTGGTCACCGCTGCCCATGGACATCAGCAACACCAGGGTAGTTACCAATGCGTTGCCCACCCCTGAAGAGACCTCTAATACATATTAGAGTAGAGGACTCTAATATGTACTCCCAATTTTCAATAATTCATAATTTGGCTAATTAAATTTCATTACAAAACAAACATTTCATTATCTACATCGGTTTACTATTGCCACGATTTCGACAAACTACTCACTTAACTAGCTTCCAGGAATACGTCAGTAATTAAATTCGTGGCAGCCCTATAGTGCTGTGCCACTGCCACAATCCCGGGGGACCGACGGTAATGACATATTCACGGGATCCGTACGACAGAAGGCATCTCCCGGGACTTTGAATCTATTCGCGTTTAGTCTTGACTCGATGTCGCTCTTGATCTATGCTGTTATTTATGTCGCGGTGGATCAAAAGGATGGCAATTTTATACTGAACTAGCGACCTGCCTTCACACGGGTGTTCTAGGGTTTTCTCTGTTGTAATATGCATCCGGCAGAGTAGAATAGCACCAACCCCTTACACTCGTAGTTGTCGTACGAGGCGACTAATGTTTTCGATACAAAAGATCTAGAGTCTCCGTAGGCTGGAAAATGGGCAACAGCTTTTTCCGTTGTTATTTGCGACCACACTGCGACCTCCAACCTGCCTGCCAAGCGTGGAGATTATGGCAATAACCTCGCCTTTCGTGGCCCTAAGTCCTACAGTAAACTGTTATGAGCTGTGATAATTAATATGCATATATTATACACATAAACCTTCTTGAAGAAACTCTGTAAAAGATTGTGAAAACCGCTTTAAAAACAGACAATAAGACGCGAAAAGCGAATTTAAGTATAAGGATAATGCGCTATGGAGTCTGTGGGATAAGGATATGGGTTTTACTATGGCTTTAAATGCTTCTAATTCTAAATTTCCAACGACTGTAACAAGTCGTATTAAGTACTGTAGGCTAATTACGTAACTCTGTCGCCAACAATTCCTCAGTTGCCAATAACTTTTTTTCTGAACTATGTACATTACTTGAAAGCTAACCGATGCTTTTACGGTGAGAGAAAACATCGTGATGAAACCACATACAACCATGATCCAATCTGGTCAGGTGTCCCTGGCAGCAGGGTCACGCAGGTCAGCTGGCAGTCGCTCCACTGTAAACCTGATTGGCCAAATCCTGGATCATGGTGAAGGCGGACCCCGGGCCCTCATACTCGAGAGCACGAGACAATGATGATGAATGAATAAACATAAGCACTCTGCCGTCCATTCTATTAATAAACGCCATTGAATGCGTATTCATCGAGTCTGTTACTAAATAAAATAGCAGCAACGATTTATCTCGATCGTTGTCACTCTTTCTTCGCGCGTTATATTCATCAATCTCTTGTGATAGTTCGGCGCCTTTTTATATCGTGTGAAACGCAAACGTGGGTATCAGGTACGGGTTTATATTTTTCAGTATTTTTTTTTCAGTTTGGTGTTTTTGTTTTTTTTATGTCACTCCACCTACAACATATACGTTTGCGGTGCTCCTACTGGTTGCTACATGCTTGTTCGTGTTAAGTTTTACTATCATTTTATTACCATGTAGCATGCAAATAAACGAATGAAA
This sequence comes from Blastobasis adustella, assembly GCA_907269095.1. Lineage (NCBI taxonomy): Eukaryota > Metazoa > Arthropoda > Insecta > Lepidoptera > Blastobasidae > Blastobasis > Blastobasis adustella. Next base: position 8,377,597 of record OU026135.1, on the reverse strand, counting down.
GAACGAAAGAATGTCATTCTTAATGTTTTAGTAGATTTGTTGCGTTTTATTCTTGCGTTTCCTAATGTTTTATGGTAGTTCTTGTAAAGTTTGAAATAAATGATAAATATGCTTGGACAATTCACACAGCGTCATCTAGCCCCAAAGTAGGCAAAGCTTGTGTCTTGGGTGCCAGGAAAGTGGTAAACTACTTATATATTTTTAAATACAAATACTTATGCATATAACACCTAGACCCGTAACAGAAAATAAGATTTTTCATTTCAATTTCTGCCCGACCGGGAATCGAACCCGGGACTTAGCGTGGCAGTTAACAATCGTTTAACATAAGATTAGGTAATAACCAATAATTAACCAGAGAAGCTAGCTTATTTAATCTGCAATTTAAGGGGTTTTAAGCTGGGAAACGTAAAATTATTACCCAAAACTAAAGATAGAAAATCAAGATCTCATTGCAGCCACGTTTCAGCGTCGACGCAAAGTTGGAGTTTGCATCAAAGCCGGGTCTCTAATCCCGGTGCAGCGCAGGCGATAATAACCCCGCGGGATTCGATCCGGGATCCCGCGCTTGATGGATGCCCGGGACGCAGTCATTACTCCACGTCGCCGGCACTAGTCGACGTGTTAAACGCCAGGGAAATTAGCTGCTGGAATGTTTGTGGGATATTCAGATTTTAGTTGTTGATTTTGGGGAATCAATTTTAGGTTATGCTCAATCGACGATGTATTTATTGCTTTTGACATTGTGCTTTTGCTGCCTTTGGCATAATTTAGAGGGTTTCATGGACTTGGATCTTTAAGTATTCGGTTTTTAGTATTTGGATCTTTTAGTATATCGGTAGCGAAATCTTTTTGTATTAGAGGATACCTATTCTGAGCCTTCCTCAAAATACAAAATACGTATTTTCTGTGTATTACTCTAGCATCCACATAAAAAAAGACCATTTCAAGTGCAAACAACTAAATTACCACATACCATCAGGTGGGCTGTCTGTTCGTTTGTCACTGAGAAGCATAAAAGAAACTGAAAACAAATCATCGTTAATTTGATAATCGTACATCGATAGAAAACGTCCCTTGTCATCCAATCCAGATTACATATCGACACCGACACTATTCATTCAATAATCCTGCGCCACAGAGATGTGAACACCGTAACGTCCACGCCTAATCCAATCGCTGCATACGCCGATAATGATCCGGAGCCAATGGAATCCCGGATCCCGGGATTATGCAATTCCCGGCGTTGTGTTGTCCCGGACAAAGTCATTACTCTGCGTCGTGAAGTTTGTTTGGCTTTGGGAATTTCGGTTTTAATAGTATTGTGCTTAACACGCTTTGACGCATGGGATGTGGATGAGTTTGTCAATGTGTTTCGTATGACGTTGCCGTCGTGTGGCGTATGTTAGAATAGAACATGACACAAACCCGTTCATTGACTAGTCAGACCAGCTAATGTCTACATAAATCAGAAAACGGACGGCAGCATTTTCTGATAATTATATTCAATACTGCCGCCTGCCAAGCATGGAGATTATGGCAACACCATCCACTAATATGGAGAAGACAAGTCCAGCATTGGACTGTTATGGGCTGTTGCCGTGATGAGAATCTCACTTACTTAATATTCTCACAGATCCACACTGACTGCAAGAAACCTATCCCGAAACATTAAAAAAATAACTAAACAACGTAAGTCCCAACACAGACCCCTGGGGAACCCCAACCGATACAGCCGCCAATCGATACGATACTCACACCCATATATTAACTGAGGAGCGCACGGTACGTGATCTGTTCGTACATGACTCTTCACGTGGCAATAAGTCGGAGTTTCGTAAGCCAAACGTGTCGCAGCCGCCAAATTATCGCCGGAAAGTTGTAAAAGTTGTAACGTTATCCTCGCAACGGAGTTTCGGGGGTGTTTTGTCAGTCTTGTGTGTCGGAGATATTATATAATTTTTCCTCCAAATGTTGTGTCGGGTACCGCTGTTTTGTAAATGAATATTTTCTTTCCTTTGCTTGTTGCTTTGTGGCGATAACGTGGTTATGAATGTTATAAATTAGCTGTGGTCGCGCGGGTCGGGAAATTTGAACTTAAAAAATATTTTTAACAAATATCTCAGTGGTAGATTAGTCTACCCTTCTGCTAGTTCATAAGTGCCTGACCACTTTAAGAATCGTATTCCTTTGCACTACTGTGCAGTTGATAAACGGTTTTATAGCATTAATGAATTAAATTTTTATTTATTACATAAACAATACCCTGGGGGTAAAGGACACTCGTCCTCTCCTTTGGGCATAAGGAACAGCTAATGCTCTCTTCTTTTAGCAAACTGATTTTGACTTAAGATACACCAAATACCATGAATATTGCTGTAACGGCAAAGGAATGTTTTTTTGAAGTGGTAATGTTACGTATGCTCTTGTACTGTACCTACTTTCAGTCATCATCATAATTATTAGGATTAAATCAAAAAGGAAGTAAAACTTATTTTATTAGTAGTAATATTGTTGCACAATACGAAGTAATATATATTACCTATATCAATGCACACAGCTTGTTAGTTAGGCAACCAACTTCAATTCAATAAATCTTTAACTAACTCACTTTACTGACAAATATACTGAGCTAACACTTCGAATCAGACCAAAGTCATATAAATCGAATCAACAACTATATCGGTACAAATTGGTTAACCCCTGTTCTTGGTTAATTAATAACTATTAGGTGAGGTCCGGAATACCCTGGATCACAGGGGAATCCCTTATTAGATTGATAGTGAGGGTCATGGTGCCCATAGAGGGCCCATAGGGCAGTTGACAAGGATTAGGGGTATAGAAATATATTAAGGTTGGTTACCCTGCAAGTCTCCGGTAAGAACAAATTCATTGGTCAACGTCAACTATGGGTATTGTTTTCGTGTAGGTATGGCTGATTTTTCTGTGAATGTTTGTATTGTATTGGGCGGTAGGTATTTCACGTAATCTTTCGTAATATAATTTATTCATCATTTCCTAATGATGATCCTAATCTAGCTAGATATTTTATGAGCTTTTTCTTACTATTATGTGTATTATTGCCTGATGTTTCAACGAAATTACATGCATCGCAGACGACAATATAGTTGATTATTGTCACTTGCCTTATTTTAAGAAGATAATAATTCGGACGAATGTCGGTCGCTTAGTGGTAAAGATATCCGACTCGCAAGCGAGAGGTACCGGGTTCGAATCCCACTGCCGCCACTCTTTTCCGAGTTATACATTAGTTGAACACTAATCGATGCTCTTACGGTGAGGGAAAACATCGTGTTGAACCCTGCCTATATTCCCCGTTGCCTTGAAAAAATCCAGGTGAAAACAACTATACTGCCCTCTCAATCCAAAAACAAAGAGAACAAATAAATAAATCCATAAATCTGTACGAATCGGCACCCAAAACGTGTGTTTCTCGAAAAGTATTACCAATTTACAGTAACGGCCCTAAGATAGCTCCTAGCGGCACAACCATTACAGCGAGCTCCCAGGAACTTATGCAAACCGAATCACGTAATGAAAACTATAGTTAGGGACAATGATACTGAACGGGGGTAGGGTACTGATTTGGCCTCGCGTCGAAGTAAAATTTGGAATGTTTCCACCTCAAACCGTTCGTTCACCTATATTCCAGGTTAGAACAAGTCTACTGCCCTCCCAATCCAAAAACAAACAGAAAAGAACAAATAAATCCATAAATCTCTACGAATCGGCACCCAAAACGTGTGTTTCTCGAAAAGTATTACCAATTTACAGTAACGGCCCCAAGATAGCTCCTAGCGGCACACCCATTACAGCGAGCTCTTAGGAACTTATGCAAACCGGGTCGCGTAATGAAATACTATAGTTAGGGACAATGATACTGAACGGGGCTAGGGTACTGATTTGGCCTCGCGTCGAAGAAAAAATTTGATTTTAACCACCTCAAAACGTTCTTTTAGGATTTTATTTTCAATATCGCAAAGCATCAGTGACATAAAATTGATTGTCTCTGTGTTCTATGTAATTAACACTTTGTGTTGTGACTTCGTGATGGAACCCCATTATATTATGAATTGAACCACCTTTTGTACACTAGTATTTTTGTATACTTTACATTTGTTTTTAATCAATTAGCAATATTTTTAGAATTATCATCCTGAGGCTATTTTCCTAATATTTTTCCACTATTAGATACTTTCTATATTGAAGCGTTGAGGTGCATCATCTCAAAAAACAGACATGTACAAATTCCTTTTTTTAATACTTAATATTTGCGTTTAGAAGAAGTGTGATTGCTGGGATTCGAAAATTCATCTTTTAAATCATTACCTTTGTCCCTCAAAAAATAAAAACGACTTTCGTTAACCACTACAACCGACCAAAACCGAAAACCGAAGCTGGCTACATACGAAACTCTACTCGGCGAACGAAATTCATTTCGTTGTACAATACTGAAATACTTGTCTTAATGAAGGTAGTTGTGCCCGTGAGGGGACGCGAATAAAGTCTACCCTCGATCGAGTAGCTCTGCCGTAGCGAAGATGCTTGCCTTTGTTCGAAGTATTCACTGCAAAAGGAGATCAGGGAGGTAATACTCTGACTTATGGATGTAATGCATTTACTAGGGGGTAGCTCATTATTTGTTTAATAAGTCATCCACTAATATAGGTAGTATACTCTTAAATATTTATGTTAATCATAACATTTCATGCGGTTTCTATAAACGCATGTAAAAGTACCTAGAAAAATAACCCATTTGCGATCGAGCGGCATCATCCATTGACAGTGACGTCGCACAGTGGGCTGAAAATCGAGCTTCATAGACATAGGCAACTCAACTTTTAATGTGTCGTTTTTTTGGCGGGAATTGCTTCCATGAGCTATAACTATACATAAAAATGTTATCCGAGTTAACTCTGCGCAAAAACAAATGAATTATATTTTTTTTACGAAAAAAATGTATGGAGCCAATATGAAAAATCCAATTATCTCTGAAACCGCTAGGAAAACCGTAATATCCTTACAGATGGTTATAAAACTAATTATTCATGATTTTTTGACATACTCCATATAACGGTTACTGCTGCAGAATTTTTTTTAAAAATCGTCGAAATATTTTATTTATTTATTTATACACGGTTCCTTTCGGTGAGAATTTAGCAACACGTTAAATCATATAGTATTAGGCTTGGTTCCTAGAAATAGTAGGTAGATGTAGGTAGGGTAATTTCAAATTTTAAATGGTAGGCAAATATATTTGCTCAAATGTTTAGTAGGTATATATATAATAGGTATATGTATATAAAAACCGTTTAATCAAATTGATAATTGTTTATATTGATAATTTACATTTATATAAAATGGTGGGTTACAAAAATGTGGTTTTTATTAATATAATATGTATTGATAATAAAAAGATAGTAATTTATAATATCTTACAAACTATTGATAAGAAGAAACTTAACTTCTTCACTTTTTATTATTATGTACAAGTAATAAGAAATAAGGAATAACAATAGCATGCAATAATATTATTGAAATAAAAAAAATAACAAAAAATAATTAAATATGACTTAATCTAAAACACATTATTCAGTTTATTCATTTTCCTTATCACTCTCGTCGTCTTGGGTATCCATTTCTGAGTCATAATGCACATTGGAAACATCTAGAAACTCAAAGTCAGTTTCTCGAAACTGAATTATCTCGAGAGTTTCAGAAAAATACTGCTGCCTTTTCTTGGTATCTAACTTGGGCCTTTGTGCACTTATTATAGGATCTGAAGAAATAATAAGCATATTAAGGATATCTTGATTACTATCTTGCCTGTTCTTTTTCCGCGAATGATGTTCTCGAAACCTTCTAAAATCTTTATTTCGAGCTTCTGATGCTTCTTCTGAGAGACTTCCAATCGGTACAATATCATTATTTTGGATTATATCTGCCCCGTGTATAAGTATTTTATGGACGGTTGAAGACATATAATACCAGTCATATAACTCCACGTACTTTTCTGCGGTTTGGCGAGCATAATCTTTGAACTTACTGACATCGATGTTCTCACCCGAAGTGATTGTTTGCAAAATTACAGCAAATCTTCTTACAAGTTCTTCATCCAACCCGGTAATGGCTGCAGTTTTATTTGGGAATTCAAAGAACCTTCTTGCTGTATTTCCGTCATTGGTAGTTCCCGAGCCTTGTTTTACGATGTCAATCAAAAGATTGAGTTCATTTTTGAACTTATCCTGGATAATCTTTTTTCTTCTTTTTAACATTTCTTTGTGCTCATTTCCTCTCGCTGCCCACTCTTTGAAATCAAGTCTGTACGAAATATGTAACAAACATTCCATACAATTAATACGGGCGTGTAGAGATGACAACCCAAATTCGTAAACGGCAGCGGACACGGTCTTTGACGTCACAGCATCCAAACGGTTCATTTCAGTTGGTTTTGCTAAACACAGATAGCATGATGAATTTGATCTGGCATCAGATAGGTACGTGCAGACTTTAGCATCGATCATTGTCATCATCAGTTGATGGTTCACCTTATTTCCATTATTGCACTCTGTGGGAATAAGAGCCTTGATTTCATCATCCATGTGTCTTTTATTATCAATGACGACTGCTTCGCTCTCCTTCACAAAAGTAAACTGAACTGGGCGACAATACACCGCTGAGCACGGTTTCGGGTTCGTCCATAAAGTGTTGTCTCCATCAGTTAGTTTAAGTGGCACTAAGGACGTCATAAAAATGCTGGAATCATCTTGCTCACCCTCCATTTTCTGCTTGTATCGGCTTTGGTTTGAAGCACCATCAAATCCCCACTTTGATATCAGTTTCAAATGTTTATTTTGCACATTGTTAGAAAGAGTGTGGAGGATTCTCTTCACTGTGATGTCAAGTAAACTTTGAAGTGTAATCCTGGCTGATGAATCCGTCACCGACACTGCTTGCTTTGGCGGATAGCATTCAAGCTTCGCTTGTTGCACTTTATAGTACGATGGATAAATGTCCTTAGCACCTTCTCTAATGGCCGTCTCTCGCAATGTGATATATTGCCACTTCGATAGTTTTAAAGAGAGCAATAATCCAAGCGCTTTTTCTGGGGTAAATATATCAGTTTTCACAGTTTTTTTTATTGATTCCTTAATTTGACCAGCTGCTTCAGGATTTTTTAATATATATTCGATGACAGATGCGATATCCTCGTGGCCTTTCTCTTTTAAACGTAGTGCAGCTGTATATGCCAATTCACTTGGGTCTTCGTCTTTATGATCATCAGATCTTCTCTTTTTCTGTTTGCTTCCTAGATCTTCAAAAGGTTTTCGAAGTATCTTGGTCATTGTTCCAACAGAGGATGATGTCGATGGCTCTGGTGAGACTGGTCGTTCATCAACAGTTGCTTCTTGAGTGTTTAACATTGTTTGTACGCAACTTGGCCAATCGATATTTGCTTGTAGCCAATTATCGTACTGTTTTCTGAATGTATCTTTAATTCGGTGAGATCTCTGCCATCTCTGTGATGCAGCTCGTGTGAATTTCCGACAAAATTCTTTTAAAGTCACACAATCTTCGGCACCAATGCAATCGCCTAAGCGAGACATAACTGCACCAAACAATACTTTATAGTCAAATGAAGTACTTTCACTTTTTAGAAGAACAAACAAGTCTAAATTAGTTATTAAACTTTCCATTCTAACACTTTTCAGTCGCAGGACAAATGTAATGTTAACGGTTACAAAGTTTTGTAAATACTAAATTATAACACAAAATTTTAGTCCTTTTATTGTAGTGGTCGCTCATTAGTTAATTACTACCCTCATTAAGGGTAGTTACCTAATGATCATTAGTTAACTACCCTTAATGAGCGACCACTACAATAAAAGGACTAAAATTTTGTGTTATAATTTAGTATTTACAAAACTTTGTAACCGTTAACATTACATTTGTCCTGCGACTGAAAAGTGTTAGAATGGAAAGTTTAATAACTAATTTAGACTTGTTTGTTCTTCTAAAAAGTGAAAGTACTTCATTTGACTATAAAGTATTGTTTGGTGCAGTTATGTCTCGCTTAGGTTACGGGTATACGGTTTTCCTTGCTGTTTCAGAGATAATTTGATTTTTCATATTGGCTCCATACATTTTTTTCGTAATATTCTTACAGATGGTTATAAAACTAATTATTCATGATTTTTTGACATACTCCATATAACGGTTACTGCTGCAGATTTTTTTTTTAAAATCTTCGAAATATTTTATTTATTTATTTATAAACGGTTCCTTTCGGTGAGAATTTACCCTACCTACATCTACCTACTATTTCTAGGAACCAAGCCTAATACTATATGATTTAACGTGTTGCTAAATTCTCACCGAAAGGAACCGTGTATAAATAAATAAATAAAATATTTCGACGATTTTTAAAAAAAATTCTGCAGCAGTAACCGTTATATGGAGTATGTCAAAAAATCATGAATAATTAGTTTTATAACCATCTGTAAGGATATTACGGTTTTCCTAGCGGTTTCAGAGATAATTGGATTTTTCATATTGGCTCCATACATTTTTTTCGTAAAAAAAATATAATTCATTTGTTTTTGCGCAGAGTTAACTCGGATAACATTTTTATGTATAGTTATAGCTCATGGAAGCAATTCCCGCCAAAAAAACGACACATTAAAAGTTGAGTTGCCTATGTCTATGAAGCTCGATTTTCAGCCCACTGTGCGTCGCGGAGTTTTTTTTTCTTTCTTTTTTCTTTTTTCTATGGCCTAGGTGGTAGTGCCGCGGTGCTCGAGATTTTATTTTTCTGACATTCATGAGCGTTTGTAAAACACCTAAACTGAAACGTATTTTGATTTGATTTAGCTCTGTGGCTCTCCAAGCCCGTTATTTGTTACGACCAATCCATCCGATGTCAAAAGAACTGTCAAATTTATATAATACAGCATGATTATATTTTAACCACGATTAGTGTGATAGAATTTCCCTTGACAATTTCTCAGTTTCCTGCAGATTTAATTCAGACGGTGCCTCAATAAAGGCTCAGATTCCTTTATAAGATTTGTCTCATTCGGGGCCATATAACACCTTTCCTCATTAGATTCTGTTTAGGGAGATACTGAATGGCCCTGTTCTGGAAAAGAAGTCAAGTATTTATTAGAATTCTCTTCAAATGGAGTTCTTGGATATACGGCTACTAGTTATAGCAGACTTTTGTTTTCAAATTAGAGTTTTTATGAAATAGTGTTGTGTTCCAGAAGGTCAATTTTCCAATGCCATAATAGGAATAATAATTGTCTTAGTATTCTTTACTTTACTTTTTTTATATTGTAAAATTGTGTCGTGGCGACCATGTGTAATAATTTTTTCCTCCTTTCTTTCAAGGTGTTTAAAATTGTCTAATGTGATTCTAAGCCCAAAATATTTTGGCTTCACCCGGCCGTGAAGTAAAGCTACAAATATATCATGATATCATGAAAACATGTAGGAATTAATAACTTAAATTATTACACCATCACATATTATTACAAGATGTAAGCCAACCGTTTCACATAAGAAATACGAGCACCCAAAGCACACATCTTGTGCGAAATATTAATTAAAACATTTGCTATGATCACCGTAAATCATTCTAATGTTAATTTATCGTTGTCCCTTTCTTAAGCAAGTATAAAGATAAAGACCCTTCCCTTCCCTTCACAAATGTATAAATCACTGCAGCAAATTAAGATACAAATTGCTATGCGCTTCTGTTTTCTGTCCGGAATATGGACGGAGTTACAAGCTTTGGCGGTTTCTTGAGGCGAATTTTTTGTCCAGGGTAAAGCTAACAACTAGTTATGTAATGCAGGGTTGCACGGGTCAAAATAATAATAATAAGGTGTAGCTATGTGTATCCAAATGCGGGCAAAACTGGAGGTTTTTACTTCAGGACGACAGGACAAAATACCTATAATAAGATCACGCTAAGTCCGAATCGCTTATTAAAAACAAATTATGTTAAAATCTCTGTATGTCAAGTTTTTAAACGTCATTCAAAAAGTCATAACAAACAATTTTATTTCTGTAGGATTGTTTATTTTCGTGAGTAATAAAAAATATTATTAAATACGGGCAAAACAATTAAAAAGGAAGTGCGGAAGATAATTTGTAGCATGATTAATAATTTAGACAAACTAAAAGTACAAGTTCAAGCTAATAGTGACCAAATAACTCAATGTTTACAAGAAGGGCTGACAAGGACAGATTATCCCCAGATTATTGCCATATCCACACTTTATAATTTTTGCTACTGTCAGGCAATACGGACTTATCGTGGTCCTATTATAGTGATATACATACACACATACATATATAAAGCTCACGCCTCTGCCCCACAGGTAGGGTAGGCAGAGACCCAACTACTTTGCTCTTATGCAAGTTCTTTCTTTTTGTCATCCCGTTTAACAAGGATCTTGATAAAAAAGTAAATACTAATAAAATACATAGTTGTACATTAAGTACATTGTTCTTAGTAACCGTTATGGTTGGCGTAAGATTCAAACTATCTAAATAAGATAGTTTGAACCTCGAATCTCGCACCATCGCGAACTTTTGCGAAGTCCTAACATTGTTTGCCCCCTATTTCGTGTGTCTTAACCCTCATAATGGCATTACGGGCCATCCGGACCCGGTACTGATTGAACCCGGGTCTTGAAGACCCCAAACGCTAAATATAATTGTTGTTCACTAGTTTTGTGTGACTTTGGATACTTTTACTTATACTTATTTCAAATAAATATTGATATTGATCAACCATAAATAGAGTAGAGATAGAAAGCCCAGTCGGCTTTATGCCGATAGGTTGTAGAGACTGTAGGGGCCTGTTTCCCGGTCTGTTTCGCGGCCGGGCAGATATCGTTTTTTTATGTTATACGGCAGACAAACATTCAAGTGGGCCACCTGATGGAAAGTGGTCACCGCTGCCATTGGACGTCAGCAACACCAGGAGTGCTACTAATGCGTTTTCCGCCACTGAAGACACCTCTAATAAATCTTTTGAACATTCCCACGTCATAGTCCAAAGGAAACAATGTGGCACGTCTGCATCGTGCGAGCGAGAAACGTGCTTTCGAACCTTCACGTGGACACCAACAGACGGTCTACGTAGTGGCGATGAGTACCCAGCCCGCGGCGGGTGGTGCGATGGCGGAACTGTGCTGTGGGTCCCTGTGCTGTGGGCCCCATGTCATCTACGCTGTAGGTACATATGGAAAACAAATCTTAAAAGCCAATTGGCCAAATGTAGTTAATTTTTACAGAATACGTGATTAATGGTCCATTGCACTCTCCACATGGCACAAATAACGAGATTAGGGTATCTTTGTTTTATGTTTATGTAATTACTTTTTTTTTCTCTATGAATATTTTTGAATGTTGTGCCGTGTGTCTGAGTGGAATAAAAAGTGTGTTAGTTTACTTTACTGAATTTAAAAATACCATAAATAATTAATGGTCTTTATTTCAGAACTCAAGATACGCGGCAATCCTATTTAAATCAAATTTTTCAACTTTTATTCATCCACGTCGCCTAAGCTAAAAATTCTAGGCTAAAAACCTCTCAGTGATGCGCTACGTCAAATGGTGTTCACTAAAATATTCCTTTTATCGAATGGTAAATTTATGAAATTCCGCTTTTAGAATGGAAAGGAGATTGTACTCAAAGGCGTCGAGTTTGATTTTATAAAAGATATATCTCCTATTGGATTTATTATCTGCCCCTTTTATACTGAAATACTGGTTTAGTGTGCCTATTCTTGAAGTGTATCTGCTGAAATTGAATAAATAATTTGAAATACTATAGTTAGAAACTAAGTTGTCAGACTGGATTTTTGAACTGAATTTAAGGGTTTTATAAAGCTAACTAAGGTATGAGTTGGTAAAATGTACGAAAAGGTATATTGGCAAATAGAAAACGAAATAATACACGCGTCGGAAACAAAGTTTAACAGAATTAACAAGAATATAAAGGGAACGTTCATAAAAATGTTACAGGTCTATGACTGGCCTGGCCCCCTTTTGATTTGGTAAACACAAAATCCTGGAGTGGTAACCGGTGAAGTCCGGCCCTAAGGTACGCCCAGGTAGTAAATATTGCAAAATCCTACATTTAGTTTACCAGTTCAAACGTTAATATCATGATCAGAACCAGGAGGGCATCGGTGGCGTGGTGGTAAAGGTATCCGACTCCGGTACTCCGGAGGTACCGGGTTCGAATCCCACTTGCCATGTTTCAATAATTCTTTTCTGAGTTACGTATAATTGTACATTACTTGAACTTAACTGATGCTGAGGGAAAAAATCGCAATGAAACCTGCACATTAACTCAACTGAATGTGTAACCATGATCCAATCTGGTTCCCCTGGTAGTAGGGTCACGGAGGTCAGAACGCAGTCGCTCCACTGTAATTACCTGATCCGCCAAGTCCTGGGCCATGGTCAAGGCGGACCCCGGGCCTTTGTACGCGATAGCACAACCGGGACATTAACGCCACGTTATTATTTTTTATCACGATCGGAACCGAGTTGCTGGACTGCTGTTGTATTTAATCCTCCTTCTACTTATTTTTCTTGTTGCGAAGTTACTCAACAAAACCTCAACTGCCGTATACAATCCGTGGTTTAAGCATATAATTCCTAACTTACTTAGGTTAGGACCAAGTACAAGTTAGGTAAATAACTGGAGATAACTTTGTGATGGTTTGCAAGTTGCTAACTTGCTCGGTTTGCTGTAACTGGGTGGAACTTGCGTGAATAGTTGAGGTAATGAAGTTGTCAGATGTGTTGATGGCGGATTAAAGTTCAGAGAATTCGTATTTGGTGTTCTTTTGCAATTTTTTTTATATATTAGACAAGACAGGCATTTGACCGCTCTCTTGTAGGTAAGTGACGATGCGGCCGAGATGGAGCCTAGAAACAGCCTAATTATCTGGCCCTGAATTGGCGGACAACAAAAATGCAGAAGGAATACAAATCGCCAGTTTGCATAAAACAATTAACCGCAAACGAAGCCAATGTATAATAAGTATTATATTATATGTATAGGTATATGTGAGCGTCGGTGGCCGAGCGGTTACAGTATCCGACTCGTAAGCCAGAGGTCCCGGGTTCGAATCCCGCTCCGGCCATGTACCAATGACTGTTTTCTGAGTTATGTACATTAGTTGAATACTAACCGATGCTCTTACGGTGAGGGTAAACATCGTGATAAAACCTGCACATTCAGGCGACTGGATGTGTAACCAAGATCCAATCTGGTCAGGTTCCCCTGGTAGCAGGGTCATGGAGGTCAGATGACAGTCGCTCCACTGTAATTACCTGACCTGCCAAATTCTGGATCATGGTCAAGGCGGACCCGGGCCCTCGTTCTCGAGAGCACAACCGGGACTTTAACGCCAAGATGATGATTTTTATTATTTTATGGAGATCGCAGTGTTAAAAATAATAGGAGAAGCTGCTACCCATGTAGAAGCGTTACTACAGGTACGGAGGTCCTAGATGTTCTGATTTTAAAGCAGTGTCCCGAGCGCGCTCTATACAAAACTACTTTATTCATAATTTATTATTAATATTACGCTAAGAGAGCCAATGAAATTTTATAGACGTGATCCAGATACCGATAGCTTATAGTTTGACAGGTTTTCATACAAATATATCGTTTCAAAGTTACACGGGAATTAAGATAGATTAATAGATAGATAGATAAATTCTTTATTGCTCACACAAGAAACACTACATTAAAGAGTTCCGACAAAAACCATAACTAGTTGTGGCCAAAGGCGGCCTTATCGCTGCAAGCGATCTCTACCAGGCAACCTTTGTCTAAAGAACCGCTTGATGCACAGGCAAGTCAACAACATGAACTTATACTAGGGAACTTACACTTAATACAAAGTAGATATATACACCTACATAAACTAAATAATAAATTGCCAATTAAGGACATAAATATCAAGATTAAAATAATTAAGATTTATATGGAACGAATTTTAAATCCCGTGCAACTTTAAAACGAAAATCTGACACACTGCAAGCATATATATTGGTTCCTGGATCATATCTACAAAATTTCATTAGATTTGATAGCGTAATATTGAAAACATGATCCAACTACGTTCATATAGAGCTCGCTCGGGGGACACTAGGACAAATCATAAGACACGATTTAATTGTTTGTAACTTACAAACGCAAGCAAACGCAAGCGAACCAAGGTCACCGACATATCCTTAAGGATTGCCAGGCTAAAGTGACAGTGGGCAGGTCACATAGCTTGTAGAACAGATGGTCGATAAGGCAGTAAAGTTCTCGAGTGGCGACTACATACCGGAAGACGCAGCGTGGGTAGACCTGGACAAGGTGGATCGACGATCGCAGGTACCAGCTGGATGCGGAAGGCACAGGACAGGCCTTTGTGGAGATCTCTGGGGGAGGCCTATGCCCAGAAGTGGGCGTCTTTCGACTGATATGATGAACTTACAAACCGATATAGTCACCGACATAGGTTTCAGTGTCGCAAAACTGAAGTGGTAATGGACAGGTGACATAACTCGCAGAACCAATGGCCGATCGGAAAAGTCGATCGCTGTCGAAAGCTTAGAACGAGTGGACGCCATGCAGCTGAGATAATAATGAATTGACTAACCTCTTTCAAAATTTTTAGTAACAAAAAACTACTCCCCTCTACTAAAATTGCCACGGCAATGGGGTGAAACTGGGGTGAAAATATTGTATGAAAATATACAGGTAAATTTCATACATTCAGGAATTAATTCATGCGGAAGCCGTAAGTAAAACTTAGTAAAGCATAAAGAGAATTAACAAGTTCCAAACAGGTATACTCCCGAACACAGCTTATCGTAAATTGCAATTAAAAATATTATACGATTTGAGAGTTCAACTACATAGAAATTATTTACAAAAAACTTTCCTTTGTTAGCTCAGTTGGGTTAACTTACAGTCTCCCCTAGATTCTAAAGCGGGGTAAACTGAATAACTGAAATACTTCTCAGTAGTAGTTGCTGGTTCTTTGTTCGATTTAGCTAGGGAATAAATAAGATGGCCATTAGAGAAGGCGGTCTTGATACGGCTTACTAGAAGTTCTCGAAGATAAAATATGTCAGTATATTTTTTTTATTCTTGTAACAAACGAATTTGCGGTCCTTCTGATGAGTAACTAAAGCCATTAACGTTTACGAGTCATGAATTTCAGTTTCTCGGTCCCACTGCTGTTCAAAGGCAAATCCGAAATCCAAAATTTTGAGGCTATAACAGTAGCAGAAACTGTTTTTCGAAAATAAGCTTTCTGTCATTAGTATAGAACTCAAAAACGCGTACGCCTTTACATACAGGCTCTTATACTTACCAAACCTGTGAGAGGAATAAAAATGCACTGGAATAACTCAAAGGGCACAACAATTCCGGTCATCATAACAGTCCACTGCAGGACATACCTCCCCCACGAAAGGAGGGAGGGAGGTTATTGCCATAATCTCCTCTCTTGGCAGGCGTGTTGGAAAACGCAGTGTTGAAAATATAACAATGGAAAAAGCTGCTGCTCATTTTCCAGCCTACGGAGTCTCTAGATCGATTGCCTCGAAAGCATTAGTCGGCTTGTACGACACCCACGGGTTGGTACTTTTCTACACTTCCGGACACTAACATGGCCGAAAATTAAGGTAGATTTGCTAAATCAATCTATGAACGAGATAACCAAGCTAAACTACTTACTGTCACAATTACAAATCACTAACAAACTACTAGAATCATAAGTGACAACGACGACCAACGGTAGTGGTGAATGCTGAAATAATTATGACCTTCGCTCCATTCTTGGGCCCGAGTTACTGCTACTTAGCTGGATTGGCCAGTAACCCGTGCTCTGATAAAAATGGAGTTACCACCACTTACAGTCTCTTTGTGTTACTGACGTTACTGTCATAAGTTTTATCTGGCGCGCGATAGAGGAAAAATGGTTTACTCGGCTCGGGCTTTTTGTTCGCTTACTGCAGTTTGCGGGATAAATAGCGAGGAATCTTTAGTCTCTTGCAAATAGTCTAGACTCTAGGATTTTAATTTAATTTGTGCTGATTCTAGATTCAGCTGCTTTGGTTAGAAATTAATTCGTTGAATCCAGTTTGTTGTGGATCATTTTGACTGTGACTTATTAATGCAAAATCCACGGTGTGTTTAGTGTACTAAAAATGTAACATGTTTGACATGTACTTGTAATTTCGATCAATCATCTTGGCGTTAATGTCCCGGTTGTGCTTTCGCCCACAAGGACCCCGGGGCCGCCCTGCCCATGATCCAGGATTTGGCAAACTTAGGTAATTACAGTGGAGCGCCTGCCATCTGACCTCCGTGACCAAGGGAACCTGACCAGATTGGATCATGGTTACAAATTCAGTTGACTGAATTTGCAGGTTTCATCACGATGTTTTCCCTCACCAAAAGGGCATCGGTTAGAATTCAACTAATGTACATAACTCAGAAAAGAGTCATTGGTACATGGCGGCAGTGGGATTCGAACCCGGTACTACTCGTTTGCGTCCTGTCAGTTTATTTACATTTAATTTCACAGAAATTATAAAAATAAAAACGACATAAAAGGCACTACTAATTTCTGAAAAGAAATCTCTTCCAGCAGCCATAAAGTTTTTAGCGTCTATTTCATCCACGCTCCAATTAATTTGGCTTCCAGATAAATCTCGGTAGATTAAAAATAACATTCTACTCTCAAAGGTCCAAAGTAAATCTCTCTTGTATTTATTCAAACAATCCTTCAGATTTATTTTAGTTCAAATAAATTCCTTTCAATTTCTGACGATGAAATCTAGACATCCAGTTTTAGCGCTCGAGGCAATGGAAGGTGTTTTTTTTATTTTATTTCTAATGAAAATTTCTGTTGGAGCCCTTAATAGGTCTCTGAAGACCGAATGAATGTGGAGCGAAAGTTTCTAGATTTATCCTTGAGCAAAATAAACTTTTTTATTTCTAATTTGATGATCTATCTGTTCAAGTTGAAATTGGAACACGTTACCATTTTCGCTTAGTTTTAGGAATAAGAACAATTTTTCTTATTATAACAAATTGGGTGGGATGATTGATTATTATAACAGATAGGTTTTGTCTACTTGTTAGTATGAATGTTTGTATTCTTTAATTTAGTCGTATAGTATCCAAGAGATCAAAGTAGAATTCCGCCTAAAGGTACTACGGGTGTCGTAAAAGGCAACTAGACTTATAGTCTTAACCTTCATAGAACGTAAAAGGATAATCCTTTAGGCTGATAAGGTCTAGTGTCCTAATAAGATCATCGGTTAGTATTCATCTAATGTACATAACTCAGAAAAGAGTCATTGGTACATGGCCGCAGTGTGATTCGAACCCTTTACCTCTTGCTTACGAGTCGGATTAACAACTAGGCCACCCAAGCTCTAATACTAATGTCGGAAGCAACACGTCAATACCAATATTTAGACCAATATTTTATAGAAGTAAAGTAATAAAGATTTATATATTTACAAATTTGCATTTAATAATTTTTTTTCTAATAATACTTTTTTAGTACTAATTATTAATTTATTTACTAGCTTTATGTTGAGGTAAATTGTTAATTGAGAATTATTGACGAAGTTTAAAATTCGTATGCAGTGTAACTTTATGTACCTATGATATAAGAAATATTTTGAGAGATTGAAGTATAAAATCAAATTTATTTATTAATTTATTAATTTATTTATTAAATCTTCATGCACAAAATAGTACAGTGGCGGACTTAAAGCTAAAATAGCCTTATCTACCAGTCAACCAGGAGATGATGGATAAAGAAAAAGGTAGGCGTAGGGGTATTTATATCAGACTTCCATGTAAACAATAGTATTAAATAAAGTCGCTTCCCGCGTATATCTGTGTATACGCATCGGATTTTGATACGGTTATCGCTAAAGTTTAAAGATAATTGATAATAAAAAAAAAATGTTATTTTTATATTTTGTGAGCAAATATTAGATGTAGGTACGCTTCAACTACCATTGTTTATATTGTACAAGTGGACCCGACGTGACTTCGTTCGCGTAGCGTCCTACCCCTACCCTACCCTATAAAAGGTTTATTAACCTTTTAAATCACTCTATCTATTGATGAAAACCGTATTAAAAGCCGTTGCGTAGTTTAAAAGATCTAAGAGCGTAAAGCTTGTCTAAGCTGAAATGACGCGCCCCACTACTTAATTAGTTGATTTCGATGTGAGTGCAAATATTAATAACGACACTTCATCTGTGTGGGAGCGTCGACTGCTCAATCGAACGACGCGTGCTCCTACGTTTGAGTCTCACCGGCATCTGAATGACCAATTACAGCGGCATTTGTATATGTATTGCGTCCATATTTTAAATTTGCTTGTGTGCGTTAATGCGATAGTGGGGCGCGTCATTTCAGCTTAGACGAGCTCTACATATTCGTAGATACAGAAAGCGGGAAGCGACTTTGTTTTACAATATGTAAATAGTAATAATACTTCCCAAGAACACCCGTACGAAGCTAATTTAAAACATAAAAAATATTCTAACCACCTTTAACAAAAGGGAAGGTCAACGCTATCCCTAACCCTTGCACTCTCTTCAAGGCTTAGCCATAAAACGGTGGCCGTATAGCAATAATTCCCAGCTTGTATTTCATGCCGTCAAATAAAACTCAAGAGGACAATATAACATAAAATAGATTCGCAATGACAATCCATAATCGACCGAGCACAGGGACGTACTCAGGGCTGGTTCTGTTTTCATTTTACTCATACAGTACAGGAAGTGGTGGACCTGGGGCCCTCGCCTAGCGCGGGATGTTATGACCGGGAGATTAACGCCAAGAAAGAATGATTAACGCAAAGAAGATGATGAAAAGATAGATTTGGTAGGTGTCTCCAAATTGGCAAGTTTGGGTCCCTGTAGAAACTATGCATCGCCGTTACATAGTGCGTATATGTATTTTCAAAACTGCAGTCTTCAACCTTGTATCGAGGTGAATTTAGTCCAACAGTGGACTGGTACGGGCCGCTGAAAGTGGTGAGATAGTTATCGAAGGTATAAAACTACTTCATATTGTAACGATGGAATATCACCTCTATCTGTTATACCATCTCTCTCTATTTAAAATTGTAAAACATTCTTTAAAATCCTATATTTAAACATTTACAATTTGAATATCAACAATTTGGCTGTATTTTATTTTATTTTACTGACCAAAGCCTCTGCCCTAGGGCTCTGCCTAAGCTCTGTGCATTAAAAGTATTTGATAAAGGTTATATAGAAGCAGTGCTATTTATTATGTTCAAATAGCGTAATGTCAATGATAATATAACCTTTTACAGCTTTTTCGACGTTAAATTTCCTCACTCGAGGGTTATAGTTCCACCACCTGCTTCCTTCATCACAGCTTGTCAACCGCCTACACCCAATGTCACACCCAGGTCGTAGACCGGGCGCAGCGCGACATTATTACTTGCATGTCCCCAATATCTTGGCAGCTGAAAGTTAGTAAAAACCTTCATGAATTCAAAAATCCAAATCTAGAGCGATTCACCGTAAATCAAACCCATAAATCCTTTTCCCAAAAATAGTACAAAAGCGAAGTGAACACACAATCCTCCACTTAATCCGTCTCTGTTGGCTGCAATCGACCAATGGCCCGATATAAATAAAGGGTAAGACAATACAAAAGGCACTCTTGATCGTATTAAAGACCCAGGCTCGATTGCAACGCGATTTCTTTATGTCTATCCTATAATCGGGCTGAGATTCTATACCACGGATATAGGATAGTCTAGATCGGTAAAGTCAGTTTGAGAGCGTCGGTGGCCGAGCGGTACTCGTAAGCCAGAGGTCCCGGGTTCGAATCCCGCTCAGGCCATGTACCAATGACTGTTTTCTGAGTTATGTACATTAGTTGAATACTAACCGATGCTCTTACGGTGAGGGAAAATATCGTGATGAAACCTACACATTCAGGCGACTGGATGTGTAACTATGATCCAATCTGGTCAGCTTCCCCTGGTTAAAAGTTGAACCAAAGCGACTCGTGCGGATAGCTGGAAGAACCGACATAAGGATGAAGCGTTCGCCCGGACCAGTTTGGACGGAAATACATTTTCAAACTAACTTTACCATCATCATCATCATCTTTGCGTTAATGTCCCGGTTGTGCTCTCGCGCACTAGGGCCCGGGGTCCACCTTGACCATGATCCAAGATTTGGCAGGTCAGGTAATTACAGTGGTGCGACTGCCATCTGACCTTCATGACCCTGCTACCAGGGGAACCTGATCAAATTGGATCATAATTTTATTTATATACCAGTATTCAAATGAAATTAACTAAATAAATATATAAACTAAGTAAATCTGAACGCAATTTTTATAGGAAATGTGTATAAAAGTGAGTGGATGTGGAGTTTAACAGCATTTTAATGAAATCAGCAAAAATTCAGCGAAATTCACCGGATTCGTTTAAAAGAACGACGTCACCGCCCCTATAACTCAACTCGCAGCGCAAGCGAATTTTGCCAAAACTAATATACTGTTCAATTCAATCGACACGCATCAACGCGTTTAATTTCCGAACGGACGGTGCCCCGCTTAAAAATCAACGTACTCGATATTCAGTATTCACGTGACTTTCGTCCAGAAATAAAGTCGCCCAATAAATGCAGGATTTTGTTTACCTGGCGCACGATGAATTTGTTTTTTTTTCCTCTTTTCATAAACGTTCCCATACTATGAATCGGTTTCATCCAAAGATATTGGACATAGAGATGGAGCCTCTATCTATAGAGAATGTACACTGCCAATCTGTCATAATTCCATACAAATGCCTCAATGTCATACAAAAAGTTAGTGGGAAAGATGACCAAGGCCACCAAATTTGAAAATAGCTGTGGTCATGGAGGGGCAGTACCTATTTGAAAACCAACAACCGCAGCCGATTGTGCTTCAGCTGCGAGTAAGCTCCTTTCTCTATGTCCAATTTCTTTGTTTATATCCAACACAAGGATTAGGTACATATTTACAAATAAAAAAAGTGGTTAAAATGGTTCAAAAGAACCACTAGGATTAATTAATCCCACCGAAATTAAATCGAGCATTATTTTTTTTTATCCAGCAAAAAGATCTCATTGTATCTTAGCTTTTAACTTAATTTTACAGCCTTTGCATCGGGCTGACTCGACTGTATAATTATATTACTTCGCAATTATAGAGTTTCAAATTATGTTGCGATATATCGTCAGTTCATTCCGAGATGCGATCGATTTGGGGGTCCGCGGGCGGCGGTAGAGAAAGCACGGTTCGCTTCGGCGTTTAAGAAAAAGACTGGGAAACATTTATTCACACAAACATAAACCACAATTTGGAAAACACCACGTTTTGTAACAGAAGAAAAGAAAAAGTACACAATAATTAACAAATAGCACATATAAGTTCCCGTGTGAAACCTTTTATTTTCCCGGGATACAAATTAGCCATGTTCTTCAGTGATAATGTAGCATTCTATTACTGACAGAATTTTTAAAATCGGTCCATTAGTTTTGGAGTTTATTCATTACAATAAAAATACAAAAATATGAGTATTTTCTCTTTATATTATTTAATAACACATTAAAAAGTAAATGGCGAACAAAGTTAATCATATTGGAAGAACATAATAAAAATCGGTGCCATTTGTACATGTCATAAATATAAAATAATATTAGCAGCGATCTAGAATCAGTTTTTTACATGTAATTTATTTTTTGTGTAACATTGTAACTTGGTTTTCTAAGTGGTAGTTGTAAGTTTTTACATATTGTAGTGTCACTGCACGTAGATAAATAATTGACGTTACCTAACCACAAATAATACAATGTCAAAATTACTGTCAATACTATAACAACATAAACAATAAATAATGAAATAAATGTCAAGTTTATAATATTAGTAAACATTAAACCCTCGAGGGAACCCCAACAACATAATTCTACGCTCGTACTTGGCCACACTTTTCTTTTTAATTTATTATCGAGGCTGTTGCGAATTTCGCGGGGCGATGCGAATTTTGCATTCCGTTAGGTAAATGTAATCGATTCCCGATCGGGTATCGAGATTAAAGAATATCGATTTCGTACCGAGATGGGAATAAAGGTATTTTACACGGAGATAATAAACTTGTGGTTCGGGACAATTTCTTTTGGAGACAAGTTGATGATTATTGGCAATAATCTCCGAAATCGGTCCCGATGTTTTTCCTTTGCACCATAACATGGGGTTCTTCAAAAGGCATGTCTACTGGTACCTCAAAGGCCGGCACCGCATCCGCTCCCCTTTAGGTTGCAGATGACCTGGACGACGGTAGCCACTTTCCATCAGGTGGACTGTCTGTCCGAGTGCCTACCTAGGTAAAAAAATTGTTTGTGACTGTCCATTTATAGGCCCTGGAAACTTAATTCCTGGAAAATATGGATGTTGTATCTATAACACTTTTATTTCTGAAACTTCTAGTCTATTTTAGCTAAGCGTTCGACTGCTTTTTACGTTTCAAAGGGCGTTATTATTAAGTTTCAAGGATTTTCAATTCATGTCGAGCTTCGAGTTGTTTACAATTAATAATGTCATTAGACGAGATATTTACAACTTAAACATAACATACAAACAACATGAAATTACATATTAATTATATTAATTTATTTGGAAGGGGAATAATACCTATCTACGAGGGCCGTTCAGAAACTAACCTCCGGTTGATTGAAAAAAATACACAAAGTTAAGTAAAAATATTTTAATATATACATCTTACAACTACATCTTTGCACTATTTTTCGACATAGTCTCCATAACGATTGAGGCACTTATCGTATCTCTTCACAAGCTTTGAAATTCCTTCTGCATAAAAATCACCCGCTTGTGCCTTGAGCCAGCCTGTGACCGCATCTTTGAGCTCTTCGTCGTCATCAAACCGCTGGGACCCGAGCCATTTCTTCATATGTATGAAGAGGTGATAATCGCTTGGCGCCAGATCTGGGCTGTAAGGTGGATGGTTGAAAACGTCCCACTTGAAGGACTCAAGAAGGGCTGTTGTTCTGCGAGCAGAGTGAGGACGGGCGTTATCGTGCAAAAAAACGATACCGGAAGTCAGCATACCACGGCGTTTGTTATGTATAGCCCGTCGTAATGTTTTTAGTGTTTCACAGTACACGTCTTGATTAATGGTCGTCCCACGTTCCATGAATTCAACCAACAACACCCCTTTGGCATCCCAAAACACCGTTGCCATCAGTTTTCTGGCAGAAAAATCTTGCCGGGCTTTTTTTGGTTTGGTAGGCGAATCTGAATGTGCCCACATCTTTGATTGTTCTTTTGTCTCAGGGTTCACGTACTTAATCCAGGTTTCGTCACCGGTCACGATTCTGTTTAACAATGGTTCTCCTTCGTCCTCATAACGTGACAGAAAGTCTAATGCAGAGGCCATTCTTTGAGTTTTGTGGTGGTCGGTAAGAATTTTGGGCACCCATCGTGCACAGAACTTACGGTAACCCAATCTTGCTGTCACTATCTCGTACAAAAGAGTCTTAAAAATCTGTGGAAAATCAGTAGACAACTCCGCCATTGTGAAACGTCGATTTTTACGAACTTTTGCATCAACTGTCTGAACGAGTTCGTCAGTCACCAATGATGGTCTACCACTCCTCTCTTCATCATGAACGTTTTCTCGTCCACTTTTAAATAAACGTACCCATTCACGGACAACTCCTTCACTCATAACTTTTGGTCCGTACACGGCACAAAGCTCACGATGAATAGCTGCTGCAGAGTATCCTTTGGCTGTAAAAAACCTTATAACAGCACGCACCTCACATTTGGCGGGCTTTTCTATTGCAGCACACATTTCAAACTGCCACAAAAACTAAACTAGCGCAGGTACGATGTTCACTCGACTACGGCTTGATGCCGACTGACCTGCTGAGCGCGTGAATGCACAGATGGCGCGCTACTCCCCCCACTACCCGCACTATGACCAATCGGAGGTTAGTTTCTAAATGGCCCTCGTATACAAATATTGTAAACAGAAAAAAAATTGTTGTTCGGGCAAAAACGGTACGTCAAGAATGTTGATACATGCATGAGGTGAAGAAAGGCTAGCTGTCCGAGCCTTATGCCCCGAAAGCGAAAAAGAGTTGGCAGAATCTGATCAGGTCTTGTTAACACAGAAACCTGTAAAAGACTTACTGACGATTCTCAACACTTTACAGCTTGAAGAAAACCCTAAAACAAACAAGGCATCTAAACTTCGCTCTGCAATCTCAAATCAGCTGTTTTCAGATAAAATGAAATATTCAACCGACAGTCAGATTCGAGGGTACTAACGAATTTGTATTTATCAATGTGCAACTTCAACACAAATAACAACTTCTCTCTACAACCGAAGTGGCGTAAGTTCAAAAAGTATTTTTTGATAAAAACTTGGTCTGTTTATCCTACAAGTACGTGACAACGGTAAGTATTATGAAATGTAAAGGACAATCTATATTTATATGAATAAAGTAATTTATTTAATGTAATAAATAAAAAATGTTGGCGTTAATGTCCCGATTGAGCTCCGCGACCGAGGGCCCGGGTTCTGCCTCGACCCTGATCCAGGATTTGGCAATTATATAATTACAGTATAGCGACTGCCATCTGACCTTCGTGACCCTGCTACCAGGGGAACCTGACCAGATTGGATCATGGTTACACATTAAGTCGTCTGAATATGCAGGTTTCATCACAATATTTTCCCTCACCGTTAAAGCATCGGTTAGCATCCAACCTAATGTACTAAACTCAGAAATAAGTCATTGGTCCATAGCCGCAATGTGATTCGAACCCAGTTCCTCTCGCTTACGAGTCAGATATTTAAACCACTCGACTACGAAAATTGCGTCATAATATTTCCCTACAACATAACTAACAGTAATAATTCCATCGTTTCAAAATATGCCTCTCGCCTTGCAAAAACTCGAAAACGGGGTAGGGCACAAAATAAAAGAACTCAACAAAAACAAAACTGAACGCTTCGTCAACGGCCGCCTTCAGACCGCGTCGAATTTAAGGACCCGATGACCGATCACTGCATTCGATATGGTCGGGACGTGCAATTCGGACGACCGAGATCGGTGTGATAACGGCCCAATACCATTCAAGATAACCGAATGAGGCGGTTGAATATTAACTCAGTTAAGACCCCAAATTGGTATGAGTGGAGATAGAATTCGAGAGATAGGCAAAGTGGCGTTCTTATTAACTTAGTCTTGGAAATGCCTCGCAATTTCTTTAGCCTCAAAATTAGGGCCTTTTAAAGTCGCCACTTTAGTTTTTTTTTTCGTTCCTTTTCTTTTCTTTCTTGCGGTTTTTTACTTTCCTTATGTTTTTCTTTGCTAAGCTATAAGTACTTTGTCGATAGCTAGCCAGGTAATCTAATATTGGTTAATTACTTATGTGGCTTATTTTGTTTCAGGTATGTGGAGGTGTATGGTGTATTAAAGTAATAATGGACAGGTAAAGGCAACGACACATGTTCACCATGACGTCATATTAATGGGTGTAACATAGATTCGACGCTAAGAAGAAAGGGTAGTTCTATTTATCATCTATACATACATAGTATAAAACAAAGTCGCTTCTCTATGTATGTATGTATGTATACGCTTAGATCTTTTAAACTACGCAACGAATTTTATGCGGTTTCCAACAATAGGAAATTGATTGAAGAGGAAGGTTTATAAGCAAGAAAAATAAGGGTAGGTAGGGTAAGTGCACGCGAACGAAATTGCGTCGGGTCCACTAGTTCTAAAATATTTTGTAGGTACCCTCACGGGGTGCTAATCGGCTCCCGAGATTGTCAGGGTCCTTGAAGACCAGAAGAGGGTCCAGAAGACCTTGGTCAACCTCGCTTCCCCAACGATATTAGGAGGCACGCCTAAAGAGTGGCGAGCTCGTTGCGGTGCTGAAGTTGCCGCTTCTCATCATCATCACAGCCCATAATAGTCCACTGCAGGACTTAGGGTCTCTCCCACGAAAGGGGAGCTCATTGCCATAATCTTCACGCTTGGCAGGCGGGTTGGAGATCGCAGTGTTATAAATAAAATAATGGAAAACGCTGCTGCCCATTTTCCGGCCTACGGAGACTCTTGATCTTTAGCCTCGAAAACATTAGTCGCCTTGTCCGACACCAACGAGTGTAAGGGGTTGGTGCTATTCTACTCTGCCGGACACCACACGGCTACTTCTAATATAATAATGGTTATTATAAGCTGGTTATTGACTTTTATTTGCTTCGATGTCGTAAAGACGCCGTCATATTGACAGGATCATCTTAATAATATTTGCTAGAGATTATATCATGTTACATGTGCTAGGAACATGAATAGCCTTAAGTCTAATCAGAGTTCAGTGTTAAGGGGATGTCAAATACTCGAAATGGGGAGAAATAGAGATATGCCTAATAGTAGGAGATAAGGCCATAGTAATATCTTCTCTCATCTGTTGTTTAAAACAATCGTGCATTATATGAAAGAATATTTCACTATTTGTGTATAAATATATATGGGTTGCCTACTTTCACCCTGGTATGGGGTTGCCATGGAGACAATCTACCCTCGTCTGTTATATAATCGAGTTATATGTCAAATGAAAGGTATTTCTTTCCCCTATGTAACAATTTTTGGTTGCTCAGGCAAAACGTAGTCCGAACCGAAATATTGGCGAACATTCATAAAAAACAATTCCTTCATTTATTTTATGGTGGGGCTGTAACCCTTAATTCTACATAGACATTTACGTATCTTTATTTGGTCTAAAAGGGAAAAGCCGATTCGCCAGAGCCTGGTTCTGTAAACAGGAGGACCACGAGCACGTGAGGTTGGCTTTGCAGATGTTGGTGAGGCTCTGCAACCCCACATTCTACATTACTGGACTTGATCATTGTTGATCTGACAGAACATACTGAAAAACTGCTAATTGTTACGTACGATGAAATGCACCGCGCCGCACGCTGTTGCAGCAACTCGCTCGCAACAACGCGCTCGAATTATTCATATGTATTTATTTTTGTGATACAAAAATCGTCAATTGTATATTCGCAAAAAATAGGTAGCTTTTTACAACTACATAAATAAATAAAAAATAATCATCTTGGCGTTAATGTCCCGGTTGTGCTCTCGAGAACGATGGCCCGGGGTCCGCCTTGACCATGATCCAGGATTTGGCAGATCAGGTAATTACAGTGGAGCGACTGCTATCTGACCTCCATGACCCTGCTACCAGGGGAACCTGACCAGATTGGATCATGGTTACACATCCAGTCGCCTGAATGTGCAGGTTTCATCACGATGTTTTCCCTCACCGTAAGAGCATCGGTTAGTATTCAACTAATGTACATAACTCAGAAAACAGTTATTGGTACATGGCCGGAGCGGGATTCGAACCCGGGACCTCTGGCTTACGAGTCGGATCTGTAACCGCTCGGCCACCGACGCTCGCAACTACATAACCAGACCTTAATCTTGATAATTATCATTGATCTTTTATGAACTTTAAAACGTGATTGTTTTTTATTAAGTTTGTAAACACGTTTTTCGCTTTTGCAGCAACGGCGTCTTCAATGAGCAGTTTTCCAATAAGTATTTACAGCATTCCTAAAGCACTGGCTAGATGGCGCTGTCGACAGTTCTAGGAATAATAGTACTTCAGCCATTTTGAACGAGCGTGTTCCTAATTATAGCGACGTAAATTGGTATTGTTCAGAAACACATTTCACCGGTCTAAAATTCTGAACGCCCCCATGTTTTCTGGAAACATTTAAGTGAGCCATATATTTTATTGTCCGCAATAACGACACGTTTACCCTGTATTTAACATAAAATAAGAAACGGTCGTGAATGCAGAATATAATATTCGCACTCCACTTAAACGGTTGAAAGACCTTTCACACCGCTTGTGGTAAACAAGTATTAATAAACGTATGTCGATGCCTTTATGTCGTACCTAATGTGCCAGTGTGAAGAGGCCCTTACGTGGGCAGGTGAGGGTTACAGTCTGATTATTGCGGAGATGTCGCATGTTGGAATTTGTATGGAGATCGCGCTGTGTGCATTGTCCAAATTTATTATTAATAAATATATTTCGACGTTTTCTCTAGCATCAAATCTCTATTAAAACGTCACTGACATTGATCTTTGATATTATACGATTCTTGAAGAAAGTTGAGAAAATATTTTTCTGTTTGCAATACACAATCAGTGTTTTTTTTTTCTTTTATATTATATTGGTAAGTGACCATGCGGTCTTGGAACAGCCTATTCACTCTAGCCTTGAAGGCATCAAGATTATATTGATCAGGGAACACACTCGCAGGCAACGCGTTCCACTCCTTAGCCGTACGCATTATAAAAGTCAAGCCTTTGGCGGCTCGTGCGGATAGTTGGAAGATCCACGACAAAGCATGAAGCGCTCGCCCGGATCGCGTCTCCCGATGGCGGCGCGGGGCCGGCAGAATGAGCTCGTGCAGCTGCTTCGCACACTCTCCGAAATGTAACCTGTATAAGACCGACAGACGCGCAACCCTACGCCGATGCTCGAGGCTCTGCAGCCTAGCTTCAATCAACTGCGGGTCACCAATTATCTTCTTTGCACGTTATTTCACCGAACCCAAACCCGCCAGTTGATATTTGGCTGATCCATCCCAGAGGTGGCGGCAGTACTCCATGCAGGATCGGACTTGAGCTTGATATAACTGAATCAACTGCTTTGAAGTGAAGTACCGCTTAACCTTCGAGAGGACACCAAGTTTTTTTGCTGCAATCTTTGCCTTGGATTCGATGTACTGACCGAAGTTGAGATTGGTAATTGGTGTTATTTGCAATGGAGATTTGTGGCTAGAACAAATGTCGAATTCGGGATGTCACGGCACGAGATTGGGGCCCCTGGCTGTTGCCGTAACTATGTTATATTTAAATTTTTAGCATTTGATTTGAAATACATAATACTGGCCGTGTGGTGTCCGGCAGAGTAGAATAGCACCAACCCCTTACATTCATGGGTGTCGTACAAGGCGACTAATGTTTTCGAGGCAAAAGATCAAGAGTCTCCGTAGTCTGGAATACGAGCAGCAGCATTTTCCATTATTATATTTAAACACTGCGATCTCCAACCCGCCTGCCAAGCGTGGAGATTATGGCAATAACCTCCCCTTCCGTGGGAGAGGCCCTAAGTCTTGCAGTGGACTGTTACGGGCTGTGATGAGGATTTGAAATACAAAATAATATCTGATTTACTTAATTTCCAACGTAAATTATACTAAATGTTACTATAATGGTTACTATCATGTAACTGTAATTTAAATAAATTCCTATGTCGGGTACCATATCACACAGGCCGAAATACAACACCGCACTTGTAAAGCAGATTTGGTAGCTGTTTAACAAATATTTCAAATATAAATCCGTTTAATTTCGTTCTTTTCCGCAAAAGAAAAACCGTTACAATAGGTATATTTTTTCTATAAATAGATCCTCAAGTGAAACACTGATTATTCTAATAAATATCTGTACACTCTGCGCGTTTATGGAACTCCATACCTCCTGACATCCTTGCTAGTCCTTCTCTGAAAACATTTAAGAAGAATTCTCTCTCTCTCTAATATACAGTTATAGATATATTTATTGTATTCATTATTAATTATAGTATTTGTTTATAGTATATATTTAGATTACTTGTGTGCACTTCCTATGCCTAAATGCTGACTTACGTTTTCTTTGACTCCAAGGTTTGCTGGTAGAAAACTCACCTGTTAAGTTGAGCTCACCTTTGTACTTAAGTTACCTTCTGTTAAATTGTATTTATTATTTTGTGTACAATAAAGAATAAAGAAAGAAATATTGCCCTATTAAAGGGTAGGGCAAACCCCTATACGCTACCCCGTCCCTACTGTACTCTAAACTATATTATGTTAGATGCTGATCTGGATCTGTATTTCTCCATTTTTGTTACATACACAAAATCTAAATATATATTTTTTTAAATAAGTGTAGGTATTATCCAGATCATATAACGAGAGAAACACCATTGCCAACGAACTTTTTGCAGTTTGGCAAGGTAACTAGAAGTAAGGATGAATGTACGAAACATAAGAAGAAAAATAAAAATGAAATAATTGACTCTACGCCAGTTAATAAGAAAAATCTACCAAAATCTTCGAGGAAGACCTATACCGAAAGTACTGCTTAATATCGAATGTCATATTGCCCTATGGCTAATTCCCCGAAGTAATTAGCTCGAGCGTCCGAATTGCCGAATACTGCCAATATTCTATTTCGACTAGCCAATAGTCCGAGCCTATGTTGCACAAAATCCATTTCAACGAAATTCCTATCCGTCGAATGCGCTAATGAAGCGACGTCTTCCCGCCAAACGGTCCGTGCATATAATATCTGAGAACCGTCACTCTGAAGCCCCTTTTGTCCTGAGCATCATCTTTACGACACCCGTTCCGTCGGGAAACTTGAATGAAGGTATTATTTTAACAAAAATAAATGTCGTTCGTGTCGCAGAATAGAAAATATGGCTATTCTAAACTCTGCTGGCGTGAATTTTATTGATGCGTTGGAAAATTAAAATTACGTCATGTGCTTTTTACGTTATGTGTGTATGCTCTTGAATGGGTGGCAGGCAAATTTACGCATATACCTGGAAGAGCCGTGCCTCTTTGAATCTTTGAATAGGCGTTTAGATATGCAAAGCCATTGTCCCAGAATTGAAGATGGTTTTTCAGTTAGATCTCAACGCCTATCTTCTGTTGTTTCACTGCAGGTCTCTGAATACGATTTCCAATCTATTGTCTTGGCGTCCATTAACAGTCGTGGCAATAAACCGTAGGTTAGCTTTAAAATTAATCAGAGACACCACAATGTCCATAATTGAATGAACAGGACACGTGTTTTACGACCAGTTTAATGACAGTATTTTCATAACTGTTAACAGTATTTTTAAAACAGTTTTATTGATTAAGTAAATTTCTTCTTTAGTCAGACATGCAACCGGATATGTTACAATCGAAATAGTTGTTAGTGATGACGATAAAATAATTATCGTTAACCTGCATTGTTTTTTCTACTCCGCGTTTAGGCTTTAATAGCAGCCAACAGTCAAATGTTCCATGCTAGTCAAATTTTTTTGTGCTACGCGGTGACAAACGAGCAGACAGTTCACCTGATGGTAAGCGATATCTGTCGCTCACAACATCAACAATTCATGTATTTTGGTTTCGGGTAACAAAAAAGCACGTTGTCAAGTTACGTTGTCGCTGTGAGGACTAAGATGAAGTGCAAAATGAAAAAAAAAAAAAACTAAGAAATAATTTATTACATGCGGTTTATTTATATTGTAAAATATGTAAAAGATTCATTCCATCTTCACTTTTGATTTGATCTTTTTGCCAAATTATTCTTCCAATCATTCACATCAGTGGCTCCCCCTATGTATGTATTAGGGATGAGATCATAAGAGTAAGCATCAGTGTCCCGGGGTATTTTACTGGGACACGGGATTTGAAATGTATCGCGGATTATCCTGGATCACGAATCCCGTATGCCGGGTACAATATTAACTCGGTTTTGTGGAAATTCTCGTAGGGGTGACGTGATGTTTATATTAGAATATAAAGATTTTATATATTTATTATGGTTTATCAAGTCTTTTTAGATAATATTGCGACCGATGACGAAATTTTAAGGTTTTCGTTGCTGAGATAGCTCGACCGCTGGGGAAGGAGTCAGTCAATTTCTGTTGTGTATTGTTGCTGTTGAATATTAAAAAACTACGATTTTCAACCTGATTATTGCAAAACCTTCCACGGATCTGGAATAGGCCTTTTTTTACAAGCTTGTATTTAAGTTACACTGTTCGTATGCAAGTTGTCCGACAAAATTTTGAAATTAGGTTTATTGAAATTTTGTATACTTATGTAACTTGGATGACAATGCATTAATATGGTACCATGGAATTGGTCCGATGATGGAGTCGGAATGTGGTCATAGGAACTGATGAACGCAATAAGATAACCCCAACGTGTTTGGGCTCTTTGAAATGGTCTTGATGAGTAGGTAATATACCGCGCAATACAAGCTTGTTATGAAATATTTTTTTTCATTTTAGAACTTAGTCATCGTACAACTTATTGGCATTTGAACGCCATTTTACCTAATGGTATGCGGCCAAAGACAGCCTATTCACTGCCCTTGAAGGAGTCCCTTGTACACTATAGGCAATTAACATTAAATAAAACTAAAGTCGTAATCCAAAGCGCTTCACTTCATCCTTAATACGAGACTCTCGCTGAAATATAGCCTTTATAAATATGAAACTGGCTTTAACTTAAAACTTTGAGCTTTGTACCGTCGCTTGAAAAGTCGCGGCGATTTTTAAGTTCTCGCCAGCTTACAGGCTTATATTGGACGTGTATTGTTAAGTTTTTACCTTAAAATGTGTATGGGAATACTTATTTCCATATACGTCCTATACGAGCTTTGTATGTATGTATGTATGTATGTAATCTCTTTATTGCATCAATTTATAACATTTGCATAGATTTATTGGCTTTGCACCTACATAGATCTGACGACCTGATTGGTTCAGTTGGTTTACATGCTGGTCTGCCATGCAAATATCCCATGTTAGATACCCGGTCGGGTAGAAATTGAAATGATGAATTTTATTTTCTGTTACGGGTCTGGGTGTTGTATGCATAATAAGTATGTATTTAAAAGTATATAAGTAATTTATCAGTTATCTAGCACCCATAGCACAAGCTTTGCTTAGTTTGGGGCTAGATAGCGCTGTGTGAATCTGTCCACGATTATTTTATTTATTTATTTCCATGTACATCCCATACGAGATTTCATGTTCCATTTTGGCTTTGCACTTTTATAGACCTCCTGACGACCCGAGTGGTTCAGTTGGTTTACATGCCGGTCTGCCACGCAGAGCTCCCGGGTTCGATTTCCGGCCGAGCAAAAATTTAAATGATCAAATTTCTGTTACGGTTCTTTTTACTGTTTTATTATATGTATAGATTTAATTTACTTCTATACATTAGTATCAAACAAAGTCGCTTCCCGCCGTCAGTTCCTCTGTATGTACGCTTAGATCTTTTAAACACGCAATGGATTTTAATGTGTGTGATTTTAATGTCAATAATAAATAGATAGATTCAAGACAAAGGTTTATAGGGTAGGATAACAGCAATCAAAGTCGCGACGGGCCAGCTAGTCTATAAGTGGGTAAATACGCTTCCCCCAATCTATCAAACGCAGGAAGCCGCATTCAATTATGTGTAACGTGTGTTAGCGATCCATTTCTCATCCACAAATTAGCGTCGAATATCAGTAGTGGAGCCGATGTAACTGGATAACTTTCTTCCTTTGGTTTCTGTGTTATTCGATATTTTGGATGGCCACTACTACCGCTAAGGAAATGCGAAGCCTCTGAGTTTATTGCAATAGCTTTGCGGAGAGTATCCTGTGTGGTTCGACTTTGATACGTTACTACATTATTCCTAACAACGTAGGCCAGTGTACTTTCGTATTTATTTGTGAAAACTGCTTTGTGGTTGCAGTGGATGTAATGGATGAGACTGATATGTTATTGTTATGTAAGCATTAGAATACGTTTTTATTGGCACACAGCACAGGGCACACCACGAATGTATAACATATGTCAATGGCTCAAAAATGCTTGAGTCACCCTCATTTGACCTTTAACAATACAAATATTATTAGAGGTCAGTGATTTGACTCCAGAACCTTTACAAAATAAGTGATATAAAAAAAAGCAAAAGGTACAATTAAAACTTTAAACATTAGTTACATTGTTAGCAGTTCCACTGGGTGACTGGTGATAACAACTGGGTACCCAAAATCAAAATTTGAATTTTACAATTTTTTAATACATGTCAGACCAGATGGGGTTACGGGGCCCCACCACCGTCTCAAGGGCCCGACCCAACCTCATCTGCTCGCGGTCCCCTTTCTGACGAGACTTGGTTTTACCCCAAGAGTTAGTAGTTTTACTTTAAAGAGCTGTGCGGGTCACATGGCAGTCGCGGCACGTATAAATCCAATACACTACAAATTTTAATTAACAATTCTGGAACCACTTACAATAAATATGAAATCGATTTTCTAGTAGACGAGCGGATCCTAGCTGGCAAATATTGCGCCAGCCGCGGAGTCGGGATTTGTCACTAGAATGAGATTCAAAGATACAAAAATTTAAAAATGTATTTCCAAGAGATGGGTATTACAGAGGTTTTCAATAATTTCTTCATCTTTTGCCCGCATGCTGAGACTTAAAAATCATTAAATGAGGTGAGACAGGATGGTGAGGATAAGGAAGGTTATATTACTAACTTTCTTCAAACCAGTCCCTCCATCAGCATGTGGAGGCAGCTCTAGCTTTGCTGTGGCCCTGATGTGATATTGTGAAGCTTAAATGACTTTACTCGCTAAAAGGATGAAAATCTTAGAAGCAAAACTTATGTTGTTTCCTGTTTTTTTTAGGCTAGCCAGGCATTTTACTGCCAACTCACCTGGTGGTAAGTGACGATAAGGCCGAAGATGGAGCATGCCTGTTTCTAGGTACAGCCTAATTCCTTGCATTAGTGTAAAGGAAGCTTCTATAAAAATGTAGATACCAAGAGTTATGAGAATTTTTATGAGTTTTTTTATTAGTAATGGTAGGCGCTGTTTACCCATATAGAGATAAGTACTAGTGCGATTTCACAGAGATCGTCCCAGACATCGGTATTTTATCCACAACTATGTTGCATACAAAACATAATTTGTAATTATAAGGAACGGTCGCACTTAAAAGTGAAATCGTTATGTTGGCAATGAAATTCGATCCGAGTCTTATAAACTCAATAACTGTCTGTTGTTTGCTCTTTAGTTATTTTATATGGTTGTATGGAAATGTAGTCACTTATCTCTGTCTTTGGAATGTATTGTGGTTACGTTTTGTTATTCGTTTTTGCCAAGAAACTATTTGCTATTGGAAACGCAGGTATGCATGTTAAGTAGGTACGAGTACGTCTATTACTTCTGCAGCATACAAGTTAGTATTATTTGTATAATTCGATAGCTTAGTCACAAAGTTATGGCTAAAAGTTAATACAAGCTTTTATTTAGTTTCATATGTCCCCATGTTTGTTCGTGATAAAATCCATTTACCGGTTTCCGATTGAGCTGAAATTTTGCACACTCATGTAATTTCGGTGACAATGCAATGTTATGACACCATCGAGCTGATCTGATGATGGAGACGGACGGTGGCCATAGGACCTAAGCTACGCATGGTAAAGTTTGGGCTCGTTAGATTAGTCTTGACAAATACTGTGACTGATCTTATATAGAGAACGCGCGATAAAAGCTTGCTGTGAAAAAATATATTTCATTTGAACTTGTTATAGGTACCTACTATTTTATATAACTTTGTGGGAATATTTCTCCCAGTGCTCCATGGGGAACCGTCGGTAGGGAAGTATTTGCCTATATACTGCCATAGCAACGTGTCCCAGTGTTATAGAGGTGGGCTTTGCATTTGATGATACCCTAGTAGTCTAGCTAAAGGTCCTTTAGCAGCAGTGACCACTTTCCATCAGGTTTCTTGCGGTTTTACATAAAATACTGTGGTACCTACTTGTCATCTAAATTCGTAAAGACTCAGACAGCCATATTATATTAAAAATACCAAAACCGAAAGTTTTTAAAAATCAATAAAATAAAAATAAACAAACAATTTATTTCTGCCTGCTCGTACGTGTTCGAAAATCACTTCAATAACGTATCGAAAATGTAACACGGACCTTTCGTATTTCTTAGAAGCCGTTCCGAAACGCGCCGAGAACATTTTTGGTCATTACAAAAACAAATAAAAAAAATAAACGCATTATCCTTAACGTGGGCCACCAAAATGCATTAATTTTTGTGCAAATAAATTAGGTTGAAGGTGTAAAACAATATTTATTAGGCACCGAAATGTTTTTTGAACATTTAGGTGCCTAATAAAAATTGTTTTAATCTTTTATACACTCGGTTGATAGAGCTCATATCATCATCACAACCTATAACAGTCCACTGCAGGACTTAGGGTCTCTCCCATGAGAGAGGGGAAGTCATTGCCATAATCTCCACGCTTGGTACACAGGTTGGAAATCGCAGTTTTGTAAATATAGAAATGGAAAACGCTGCTGCCCATTTTCCAGCAAACGGGCTCCAGAACTTTTGCCACGAAAATATTAGTCGCCTTGTACGACACCCACGAGTGTACGGGTTTGGTGCTATTCTACTCTTCCATACACCACACGGCAAAGTTCATATATCGGAGGTAAATATTGCACATGGGGTAGTTCGAGCCGAAGTGCAATAATTGACGTGCCAACTAGACTACAAACTCCACATTTCAAATCCAAGAACCAAGGACCGACAATGCTAGTTAGTATGCTTGTGCCCGTTGCATAACTGTCCCAAACATAGTCGGTCCCCATTGCATCTCTGTCCCAAACACAGCATTAGTTAGAGATATACCTGCTCTTACACAGCTTGACACCTCGATAGCTGAGGCTAACCGCACTAGACAGGTGCTGCACATGGATGGTACATTACATCCCACACTCGAGTACAAGTCTCACTAGTATGACGTACGGGGCGTGAATCGCTTTGCTCACTAGACATGGTAATGTGCAGAACGTGCTTAGTTTGAAAATGTACCGATGTCTGGGATGTAAATGCACACATTGGCGAGCGCAGCGGGAGCGGGCGCATAGGCGATAGCGGTTATGAACTACCTGGAGAGGTTTTTCCTGGAGAGTACAACGTCGAGAAAGGGGTGGAAAGGTTTTTATGGGGTCGGCAACGCATGGGTGATGCCCCGCCCCCCTGGTATTGCAAACGTCTATAGGCTGCGGTGACTACTTACCATCAGGCAGGCCGTAAGCTTGTTTGCCACCTTAGTGGTATAAAAAAAGATTGCTCTATAATATTGATGTATCACATTAAAGGCCTACTTTGTTTAACTTCTCTCCTTTACATTAGCGACAGTATTGATAACACATACGACTGACAAAGCTGGTCTCAGATATTTAGAAGCCTTGCCAGACACACGTGGATGAGAGTTGGGGGCTATATTCCGTATCGTTCGTATGTCAGTCGTCCAAGTAGAGTTGTAGAACGAATTAGGTGACCACTACGTCCATTCTGTCATGAGGATTACCACATCATACCCACAGGTTAAGCGTGGACAAACTTCCCTCTCGGTCAAAGAAGAGTCCCGGCAACGCGCTGCCCTTTCCCACAATCAAGTGGTAACTAATTCGTCGAATGATTTTAGCTGCTTAGTACACAACTTAGTATTCTCTTCTGTTTACTGGATGCTCAGACATTCCAAATGTAACAAATGCACTGGGTAGTTCACGACAATATTTCTTTGTTACTTTTAGAGACAAATAGTACCTTAGGAATAACACCTACCCATAAATAAACATGATAACTAGTGATCCAATCGTTTCGTTTGGAAATTTCAAGACTATTTATTTACGATAAAATAAGGAATTTTCAACATATTGCAGTATTAATCCATTTCATTATTGAACCGCCATCTCCCATGAACATGACCTCTTTCTTTCTCTGATGAATTTAGTCCACGCTTTTGGCATATGTTACAGGATCCCGAATACTGGCTTTGAAGATTTGCGGACACAACATATTTTATTGTCTTTTTGATTGTATATGCTTTGATTGATAGACTTTTATTTCTGCTGCATGAACTCCAATACTTAACGCCCTTTTACGTTATACCCAGTCACAAGTACAGTACAAGTCCATACGTGCATTACTAAGAAAATTTCCCTTTGCCGTTACAGCAACAATCACGGCATATGATGCATCTTTAGCTAAAATCAGTTTACTAAAAAAGAAGAATCTGTGCATTATGCCCAAAGGACTCGTCCTTTACCCGCAGGGAATTTTTTATATAAAATAAAAATTAAATTAATGAATTCTATAAAAATCGTCTGCACAGTAGTGCGAAGGAATATGGTTCTTAAAGCACTTATGCTCTTGCATTGTACATCTATCCTATCCATTGCGTACCTATACCTATATCAACAACAATATTTTGTTCATTACACTCTCACAATAAAAGTATTTGAATTTGAATTTCCATTTCCCGTGAGACAAAATGTAAACAAACCACGAAAAAGGTAATTTAAGATGCCATCTTTTCATCAATAACAGAACATTCTAATCATAAAATAATTGCTATTCTAACTAGGCTCCTACGCCCTTATAAACAAAACATAAAACAGATTAATTTAGGTGTTATTTTTCATTCAAAACTTCAATTCTTTGTTTACACTTTGTCTCACGGGATTATGAATAGGGTAAAGGCAATTTTGAATTGTTTACACTCTGTCACATATCACTTTAATGTCATAACTAATTGTGTATGAAGCAAAAACAAATACAACAGGAAATTTCACCGAACTGTCCATTGTCCATAATTAATTTGAAACCGCCGGGTATACCAAATTAAATTAATATAGTATTGTTAGCCGCAAACAAATATTGAATGCGGCATCGAAATGCGGTGACGAATTATGAAAATACATATTTATCAACATTCGTGACGTTAGTATTGATATTCTCTGATTCTGCAGGGAACTGTAGGTAGGATAATTACGTAACTATGTTACTAACAATTCTCTGATTTCAATCTTCTGAACAATATGTGTTCCCCTAACAGTAAAGTCTGGATTACTTCAAAGCTACATAATCTGTTTCTAGTGCATAATCTGTTTCTAGTCAAGCATGCGCCATCTTCGGCTACATCGTCACTACCATCAGGTGAGATGGCAGTCAAAATAACGACTGCCTAGTGTATGTACAGTAAAAAAGAATTAACTAAGGTCTTCGGCTGGGGACCCTGAGACTGGTTGAACAGTTTAGCGTCCAGTGAAAGTATTTGTTAAAGAATTCACTTTCTAAGAGCATGCCATTAATAAAAAGAAGGATTTGTTAAAGTGGCTAATTGACCGATGTTTTTATTCCGTAAAAGAGATTAAGATTTTAAAATTGATTGATTTTAAATATCTACTGTTTGACCTATTTTACAAGCCTCTGTATATTAGCTGAATATGTAAGAACTCATCATCATCACCATCATCATATCAGCCAGGAGACGCCCACTGCTAGGCATAGGCCTCCCCCAGAGATCTCCACAAAGGCCGGTCCTGTGCTTTTCGCATCTTACCAGGTCGTCAGTCCACCTTGTGGAACTTGTGGCCACTTGTCCACACTTGTCCACTTGTGGCCTACCCACGCTGCGCCTTCCGGCACGTGGTCGCCACTCGAGAACTTTACTGCCCCATCGGCCATCTGTTCTTCGAGCTATGTGCCCTGCCCACTGCCACTTTAGTCTAACTGTAAGAACTTCCCATTTATAAGTAACACTTTAAAGTATACCATATTATTTGCAAATTCATAAATAATCTTTCCATATTATTCTTTGTCAAGAGCGTAAGAACAGAAAAAAAAGTGCCAGTAGGTACCACAAAATATTATCAATGCTATGCCTAATTCTGAATTCGAGCTTAAACCAGAATACTCTATATGGTATTGATGTACCTCCTTTACCGAAATCAATTACAGACGTACACTGCAGAACAAACAGATGTGGTTCTAATACCGGGATATACTACTCAATAGTACCACCGAAAATTGCCCACAGCGGGTCCGCTGGTGGCCGAATTCATACAAAATGAATGAAATTCAATCCACACATCACATAGACAATGGCACAATAGCTTATGAGTCCCTAAAACGTCTATTGATCGTCATATTTTTATGATTACGACCATTTGAAGGGTTCCATACTATTTGAGCTTATGATTACTCATTGTCGAACGTCATACGGGGTTTCATTACCAAAGCAAATGTATTTGCAATCAGTTTATACGATATAAAACCCTATTACAAGCACATAAGGGTAATAAAAAGTGAACTTGTAATGCGAATTGGATTGTGCTTAACTTTTTTCGGTTGAAATTCGAGATTTGTGCTTGTTAAACGCTTGTGTATTTTTCGTCTTAAATTCCCTTCGTTTATTGCTCTGGGTATTATGTTTTAAATCGGGCAGATGCAGTTTCGATATCTATATTTTATTTTGGTTGTTAGTTTTAGTGACACTGAGTTGGAGAGTACATTAGATAATATTAGGCAGTTTTAGGACTTGGTAGAGTTTTTTATGTCTAATTATTAGGTAACGCGTGACGTATATACGCTTATGTAAATATTAGGTAAATTTATAATTTTGCCTTTGCCTTAGCTACACGCTTGCTAACGGTTGGAGCTGGAGCGGTGGTGGCCGAGTAGTTACGGTATCTGACTCGAAAGCGAGAGGTACCAGGTTCGAATCCCACTGCGGCCATGTACCAATAAATTTTTTTCTGAGTTATGTACATTAGTTGTATTCTAACCGATGCTCTTACGGTGGGTAGAAACCTGCACATTCAGTCCACTGAATGTGTATCCATGATCCAATCTGGTCTGGTTCCCCTGATAGCAGGGTCACGGAGGTCAAATGGCAGTCGCTCCACTGTAATTATCTGATCTACCAAGTTCTGGATCATGGTCAAGACGGACCTCGGGCCCTCGTGTGCGAGCACCACCGGGACATTAACGCCAAGATGATTGTATTTAATACAGCATACACTGTATACTGTATTAGTACCTATAGCCTACAACATAGGACTGATAATAAAAGGATACGTTTCTCTTGTTCTTCATATCGAGATACTGTTACAGACCGAAACATATCGTGGTAAATTGGTCGTACAATATGTCTGTCCTACTAACCCATTTGTAGGTGCCAGATTTAGTCTTACGGTTCGATAAATCGGTATCCCAACCGTACCGATGTTTCAATTGAAATTCAATCTTAAATACAGCTTACATTTTGCTTTGAGAAGAGACACAAAGGAATCAAATAGATCATTTGTGTTCGTTAGTACATTGGTAGAGATAAACATATATACACACTTATATTGTAAATGCGACAGTAACTCTGTCTGTTTGTCTGTTTCACACCTAAACCGCTGAACAGATTTTACGGCTAGACCTTATTTACACTATTAGGCGCTGTCCTAATTGGCAACGGTTGTGCGACCATGGTCGTACGACGAACGCCGCCTGACTAATAGAAGAACTCAAAACCGCCATGGTCGTATGACCGTTGTTAATTAAGACAGCGCCTAAGGTATAGTTATCCTAAAGAATGTTAAGACTGTTATCCTAAAATCACTACATATCATAAATCAAGGTCCCGCGCTGCGTCTGTCTGTTTGCGATAAACTCAAAAACGATTGAAAGGATTTTCATGCGGTTTTCACAAATAGGCAGAGTGTTTCATGAGGAAGGTTTCGGAGTATAATTTGTTAAGGTTACCCGTGCGAAGCCGGGGCGGGTTGCTAGTAAATTATCTTTTTAAATTTATAGTCTGAATGAAATTTTGTTATCTGTATTTATTCTTACATTACTATATGTTTAAATTACTTAACTACTACACTATTATGTTTAAATTACTTCGTAATTCGTTGAAATATTCTTTTTAATCCGACAACCACTTCCCTTTATTTTCAATTTATT
Source organism: Blastobasis adustella (assembly GCA_907269095.1). Classification (NCBI taxonomy): domain Eukaryota; kingdom Metazoa; phylum Arthropoda; class Insecta; order Lepidoptera; family Blastobasidae; genus Blastobasis; species Blastobasis adustella. The sequence goes on along the minus strand of OU026135.1, from coordinate 8,335,777 downwards.
CCCGACTAAAAAACTGGACGGCAAATCGCAATCATGCTGCCATTTTCCAATAAATGGTGGAGCAATTTAAACTGACTCTACCCTCTACAAAACAGGAGCGCCACAAACGGAAATAGGAAAAAAAGTGTAAAAAATAAACGCTATCTCACTTTAATAGAGTCGCACGCTCTCTTTTGTAGAGATGTCATAGGATTCCAATTTTGAAATTCAGTGTTGAGGATGCTGTCTAGTATTTTTTCAGATTTCCGGGAAAGTTTAGGATTTTGTTGTCAGCGGCATGTTTGATCATGTATGTATGTATGTATGTAATCTCTTTATTGCATCAAATTATAACGTTACAGAAAATAAAAGTACAGTTTATAACTTGCGAGACCGAAAACCGAGGTTAAGCAACGCTCGCAGGCCGGGAACAGGATGGGTGACCGTCTCCCACTTTGAGGCTGGTCGAACTTTAGCACCGCAAGGAGCTCGAAACTCGTTGGGTGTGCTTCCTTAGTGTTGGCGAATCGAGGTTGATGTCTTCAGTCAGCTGGGGAACCCCCAAACTGATAACTGATTTAACACTTTCGGGAGTCGATTGGCAGTCTGTGACGTTAAAAAAATTATCTAAGCGTTAATGTCCCGGTTGTACTCTAGCACGCGAGGGCCCGGACCAGGATAAGGCTGATCGGGTAATTACAGTGTAACGGACGGTATAAAACAAAGTCTCTTACTGCTGTCTGTCTCTCTGTATCTATGTATATACGCTTAGATATTTTAAACTAGACATATACATTATTTATTTTGACATCACACGAATCCATAAGCTATAACATTTTAAGGTAATTATAGAACACTTCAATACTAAACTAAAACAAAGTAGGTACAAACACACGATTACAATAAATCAGGGACCAATGCGATGCCAAAAATATACCCCAGCTCAGCAAATGCTGGAGCGTTGATTGTCCGTGGAATCTTGACGGTAACATAACCCGATAACTACGCAACGGATTTTAATGCATTTTTCAACAATAGAGTGATTCAAGAGGATGGTTTATAAGGTAGGACAACACGCGAAGGAAGTCGCGGCGGGTCACCTACTTGTTGAAAGAGGAACCAATTTACTTTATACGTTCGTACTTCCTATGTTATGCAAAAATATCACAACCACCATTTACGTCAGCTGAATGAACTCCAAACGGACAGGGCTGGACACCCTAACAGAAAATCGGTACAGACGTCACTTCAAACCGAATGGCAAAGGACTGTCACAATCCTTTTTTTTTTCTTTTTTTTTTGACACAAGCATCACAAGTGCACACAAAGTGTCACAAACGTCCCAGTTGCACTATTCGTACGTAACTTGATCGCCGGATGCGCCAATTAAGGGGATGTTTTTGTCCTTTTTCGTGACGACTCATCTCCGTTGGAGTGACAGAGCCAGAAAGGGAAACGGCTAGTTTTGTTTGCGAAACGGTTCGCTTTGAGGCAATAGAATTGACTTGTTTACGTTCGAGGTGTCTGTTAGTTTTATTTTTGTTTTATAATTATCTATCCCAATTGTAAGCTTGTCTAAAATCTGGGAGCACATGGATTGGGGGACTAACAAACGGACAAGCATTACTTCTATACATAGTACAAAACAAAGTCGGTTAGCGCCGTCTGTCCGTATGTATCTATGTACGCTTAGATCTTTTAACTAAGCAACGGGTTTTAATGCGGTCTTTAACTATAGTTAAGTGATTCAAGAGTAAGGTAAGTTTCCTGAATATTTTAGTAATACCTAGTTCATCATAAATATTTGGATAACATTAGGAATAGAGATTGAATAGCAGGCACGACCACAATAATTACAACCTATATATACAACATGCAAATAAACCAGTACGTATGTGCTTTCTTTATTAGAATTTAAATCATACTTAAACCACCCAAGTATCATAAAGAATCGAGAGCGGATCGCTTGAACGGGTCCCTGAGAACCAGCCATTACACAGAATCCGTTTCAAAGGAACGAAAGTGGCCGCCATTATGAAATAAAAATGTCTTTGAGTCATCATTTCTTTTTCTGCGGCGGAATTTTTCTCGATAAGTCTGTCTGCTTCAGTTTTTGCTGCCGAATGATTCGGATGACTCGTGATTTTGCAATGAAAATGATACTTGTAGGCATGGCTGTCGGTGATGATTCATTTGCTTCTGGCGTTTGTTTTTTTTTAAATGGCGGAATTAGTCATTGTCACGTTTCGTTAAGAGAGTTCACGGTTGATGGAAACAAATTTGCCGTGTTAGAGTTTTCTTGCTAATAACTTTGTTAGAATTAGACGGAAATATCTTAGTTGAATGAGTAGTTTCCTGGTTGGTAGTTTCTTGCATTGTTGGTCTATGTCGTCATTTAATATCTATCAATTAAATTGCACAACCTGCCGCGTACTAGATAATAATATCTAGTCTAATTAGCTAGCAATAGACTAGAAAACGAACAATGTTTTCTTTCAATATTTTATTCGATAATCAAAGTTCCATTGCAATAAACTGAAACTATTAAATCATACGTAATCGAAAGAGTAACAACATAAATAATTGAAATTAGAGAATTGTTGGCAACAGAGTTACGTAATCAACCCAAAGGTTATGCCAAAATTTTTGTACAGTCAGACTCAAATGTTACTAGCAAAATATCAGATAATTTCCACGACGTAAGGTCCATTTCGGTATGGACACAGTTCACGACAAATGACATTGTAATAAAAACCTTGCATACGGACCATTCTGAATTGTCTGGTTATTTAGCCCATCATCATCATCATCACCAGAGCAGCCCCTCCCATCCACTTTTCGTTTGCATGCCATTCTCATCTGTTCTATGCCATTCTCATCCAATCACTTATCCCACTGCCATCGCATATCGTGTTTAGCTACTTCCGATGATCCACCTACGCCACAAAATTCCTGAACGAAACCCGAACAACGCCGAACCAGCCCCAGAATGGACCCAGAGACGAAATACAAAAATTCCACAGCGTTCGCGCTAAGCCACAGCTGTCACCTGCAAATAAAGGCGTTACTCGAACGCATAATGGCGTTCGGCGTGAAAATATAAAATTTAATCGTGCGCCTGCGCCGTTCGCGTTAGTCAAACATTTTGGCGCGGCATGCAAAGTGCCGCTCTGCATTTGATGCGATTCGGCCGGGCTTACGGGCGGCTGTGCGTCACACCGGAGTGTAATCGGGCGCAGCGAGTTCGGTATTTTTTGGGGAGTTTGGGGTTGGGTCTGCTGTTTGACATGGTTACTACTTACACGAGAAAATCTATGGAACTGTGTAGGCAATAGTCCTAAGGGTGCGTCGTACCGTACCGTACCTTCCAAATAGCACGTACATACTTAATATTCTAGATTTAAGTTTGCACGGTTAGCGTTAATTAACAAGGTCATCTTAGCTGTAATTGATTTCGATACTAGTGTAATAAATCTGTGCAACAACCACTCGACGGGGTCGGACTTTTCATTTAGCATCAGCATATGTCATCCCATAACTTCAGCATCTTAGCATTAGCATTTACAAGTTTCAGCAACCGTACCATAACATTAAGTGTACGGTCCTGTCCGTACATACTGTGTGTTTTACACTCCAAACTCTCAGTTAATGATACTAATATACAAGGCTAAAGTCAAACAGTAGGCGAATCGACACTAACACACTCTACAATGTACTGTACTGAATACAATGTACTGAACATTGTATTCTCTATGGAAAAATAAAAAAAATAAGCGTTTATTTACCATCTTCCAAAAAAAAAATTTATGTAAATAAATGTAACAGAATTAAAAAGAAAAACAAATAGAAAATTTACACGATGATAAATGCTTATGGCTCAGGGTAGCGTGACACAAGTCCCACCCCCTGCTATTCTGCCACTCCCTTCAAAAACATGCCGAAGGGCAGAAGATTCTACCCGGCTAATAGAGACAACCGAAGACCCACGTGCGGGTATCTCGGACAACGTATCAGTTGACAATTCAGAGAGTTAACGTCGCCAGCCGCCAGTCGTGGGAACGCTCCCGCTTCACTTACCACCAGACATGAGATTGCTGACAAATTCTTGGAAAGTGTAGATTAAATATTACGCAACGGTGTGATAGCTTCCCGGTGCCATAACGTTTCGCTTTAATATTCATGTACAGCTTATCCCGGCTAGCCCGGGTGTACTCTGCCTTACAGATGTATTGGGATGCTGCGAGTGTGTGCACTCGTCTTTATTTGTTTTAACGAACACTCCAAATCTGTGTTGAGTGTAATTGATCTTTCGGCTGATAAGATGATGATGATGATATGTCTGCGAATCCCTGTTCAGATTATCTTGTGTGAAGTCCCGTGGAAATGGTTTTGTAGACGACTCGAACAATAAATCTGTGCAGGTGGCAACGTGGGTAGCGCACAAGGTGGACCGACGACCTGTTAAAGATCGCAGGTACGAGCTGGATGCGGAAGGCACAGGACAGGCTTTAGTAGAGATCTTTGGGGGAGGCCTATACCCAGCAGTGGGCGTCTTGTGGCTGATGTGATGAGGTGGCCCTCCAGACAGGTGGAGTGACGATTTGCGAGGCTGCAGGTGGATGCTAGCAAGCGGCGGACAGGGTGGATTGGCACTTGAGGAAGGCCTATGCCCAGCAGTAGACTAGTATAGGCTGATGATGATGATGTTTATGATTGATTTAAAAATCGTCATCTTGGCGTTAATGTCCCGGTTGTGCTCTCGCGCACGAGGGTCTGGGGTCCGCCTTGCATACCTTGGGGTTAGGTAAACTCTTGTGTCGTGCAGCATGCGGCATGATGGCGTGACATGGCGTGGACCGTTTGCCGCTATGCCATAGTCTTCTTGACGCGTGTGGGATAAGTACCACTATTTTATTTTAAATGTATTGTATACTGTACCTCGATGGCCGCAAAAATATTGTGGTGATGTTGAGATAGGTTCAGGCTCCTTCCTAGAAGGCCCTTATCATGCAGGCTTGGGTACCACTGCTGGAAGATCATTTCATAGAATGGTCGTATGAGGCAGGACGTTTCATGAAATCTTGTATAATTTATTGTAATTTAAATTTAAGAAAGTATTACGTACATACCTAATTCTATGGTGTTCTATTAGCATAAAATTTGAATAGTCCAAACAAATGAGCCGACAACTTAGTTCGTTTTGCAACTTTAAAACTCCACGCTTGAGCGCGAGGCTGAAATATGAAGTCGGAGGATTCAGAACTTCGGAAGTTAAGTTTACAGTTCTCGCATACAGACCGGTTACGGCGGCATGCCAACAAAACAGTGTACCAAATTTTTCGAAGGTAGGTATAATAAACTGAAATGACGATTTATTAAATAATAAATATGCTTGGACAATTCACACAGCGCCATCTAGCCCCAAAGTAAGCAAAGCTTGTGTTATGAGTGCTATAGATAACTGATAAACTACTTATAAACTTTTAAATACATACTTATTTTACATTCATCATTTCAATTTCTGCTCGGCCGGGAATCGAACCCTGACCTCTGCGTGGCATGTTAACTAACTGAACCACGCAAGTCGTCAATTTACGAAATAGTTATATAAAAATAGATCCCTGGTTCTTGGGCTTTAAGTCAATAGTTAAATAATTTTATTCAATTTGGGTTTACAAAACTCTTATGAACTTTGGAGGTGGACAAGGCATTGGCGTCTACCACAGGCAGTGGTTACTACTTTCCATCAGGTGTCCTGTGTCCTTTGTCTACCGTATGACAATAAAAAGAGGTCCGAGGGAAAAGGCTTATTTTATTTTCTTTGAAGATGTTAAATGTCGACACAATCTGTATTCCAACAGGAGGGTATTTTAAGCCTCAGTTATGATCGGTAATCAATAACTCTATTTTAGGTTCCTCTCCAGAGCCCAGACAACGAGCAGAAAGATTAAACATGGCAATAAAATACAAATATATATACCAACCTAAGGTCATACAAGTAGTTTTTCCTACAATATTTTTACGACAAGGTATTCCAAGCCTCATTTGCCAATCTGTTTCATGGTCAAGGCGGACCCCGGGCCCTCGCACGCTAAAGCACAACCGGGCCATTAACGCCAAGACGATTATTGGTATTCTAAACCAATAACCAAAATAGTTTATTCAGTAGCAAAAGAAGCGCCTGTATGTTAGTATGGTGAACGTTACATGTTTTGCTTGAACTTTAAAGTTAAAATAAGTACAAAAGCTCCAGAACGTGACCTTGTTTCAAAGGAACTTTTTTAAGAAAGCTTTAAAAATCAATTTTGTTTAGAAATTATTTATAATATACGAAGACGAAACATAAATATTGACGATAAATTTGACGTGCCACTATCCACTGCTATGTAGCTGTCATTGCAGGACACCTGTCAACAGGGGCACACGAGCAGGTGAGGTTGGCTTTGGCCCGAGAGAGGTGGAGATCCCCACAACCACCTAGGCGCATCATCCACTGCAGGACTTGGGGCCCCCCCGAAAGGGGATGTTATTGCCATAATCTGCAGACCAAATTGGCATACCAGGCGTCAATTAGTCCCCACGAGTTATGTCATAAACTCATAAGTGTATTAAAACGGAACTAATTTGACTGGAATTATATTTCGTTAATTTCGCGGGTAGTTAAGCGGTCGAGGTTTAATTGAATCGAGCGCAATTGAGTTTGCGGGTAGTTTTATGCAGCGACTAATTTCGTGATTTCAATTTTCATACGCCGACCGTTTTGTTTGATCAATTTACGTCTGTTGCCGGCGTGTTGGTAAACGAATTGGCTTCAAATTTTGTCATTGGTAAAAAAAAATAGGTTTAGTTTAATTTATAGGTAAAATAGTTAAGTAAAGCCGCCCGGGTATGAGTGAAGTTAGCACAGTGTTCTAACTGACAACACTTGAGTAGCGATCGGCACTAAGCGTCGGGGGAAATGAACGCAATTGAACAATCGAACACATAGACATAGATATTATTTATTTTGACATCACAATACTTATAATACAAAACTCATTGAGTAAGTTACACTTGTATATCTAAATTTACCATATATATATATATATATATATAGGTACACATATATTTAAAACCTACTTAAATAAAGCGATTCGAATATGGAGTAATGCGATGTCAAAAAGAGCCCGACTCAGCATTAGCTGCAGCAGAACGATGCAGCGCTGGTTTTCAGCTGGACCTTATCGGTGTGGAGACCTCATCATCATTGAGTCGTATTGAACGCAGTGCAGTCACTTAGCGGACGAGCACTGTCATCATCTTGGCGTTAATGTCCCGGTTGTGCTATCGCGTACGAGGGCCCGGGGTCCGCCTTGAAAATGATCCAGGATTTGGCAGGTCAGGTAATTACAGTGGAGCGACTGCCATCTCACCTCCATGACCCTGCTACCAAGGGAACCTGACCAGATTGGATCATGGTTACACATTCAGTCGCCTGAATGTGCAGGTTTCATCACGATGTTTTCCCTCTTAGCGGACGTTTCCCGTTTAGCGGACGAGCACTGTGACTCATAGTAACTCGCAGAGTAACTCTACTTAGGATAGGCAAGTATTGTTTGTGTATACTGGTGTCTCGTGTTCATTGTTTCAATCTTGGCTTTTTCACGACATTTATACCATCCAGTTGGTATATTCACTGGCTTGAATGTGCAGGTTTCATCACAATGTTTTCCTCACCGTAAGAGCATCGGTTAGAAGTCAACTAATGTACATCTACATACTTATTCATGTTAATATTAACCAATATTTGTGAAAATTATAATTTAACATCATTTTTCTTTTCCCAGGTAATACGGAATAAACTTGCCAGAAAATTGCTGGAAACGTAAGCCTTAGAATTAATATTGTGCTGTAAAAATTTGATTAGCCGATGTTTATTGGTAGATTTATGTTAATAAAGCTGTATTCTTCAAAAGTAATTTCTCAGTTTGAATAAACCAACATTAGTACTAAATTCTTCAAGGAAGCTAATAACATTTCTGTCTACTATACTGTCATGACCGGCTGTTTTAATTGTCATTTTACTGATGTTAAGGGCGGCTTCCACCATATTCTTAAACGCATTTAAGTTTATACTTAAATAAAAAACTACATACAAAAAAACGTTAAACGTCAAACGTAAACGTTTGGTGCAAGTCGGGCTTATTATAAAACAGTAACTACTTCATACGCAAACACATAGTTAATACTAAAGTGTCGTAAATCCAGCGACCAAAAAGACGAAGATTTTTGCATATCTATATTCTACGTCCACTACGTACCTACAGTTCATACTTATGTACTCACTTAAATTTTGATAAACCAGAAAAGACTGAATTCTAGATACGAGTTATCTTTTAAAAGTATTTAAAAAGCCACGTTCAAAGTAGACCAAGCCACATTATCTAAGCTGTATGTATGTATGGCCATACAAGCCGCTATGGGCAACCGAGCGATGTGGTTCGGTGCTCTTATTTCTGACTAGAGTTGGCAATTTATGTGTATAATTCTATCGATGTTTCCAAATATAAATCTAAACTTAAACAGTAATACACAAACACAACAAAAACTATGCAATGGTGAAAAACTTAACCAACTAAATAAACCTAAAATCTGAAACATTTTCAAATATTAGGTCTCATTCGTTCGGGACGTCTACTGCTGGATATAATAAATTATGCCTCAGCAGCACTCCGCTTTGCTATACGTTTATCGACACATCAAATAATCTTCTTTTTAAGTTTTAAATTATAGATAATCAGCTTTTAGAGCCCCCTCCTAATGTAATCTTTAACCATTAATAAGGCGATGGCCGAAGAGTTACCACCCTAATTTTTTTGGTCTAGAATGTTGTGGAATGATTTGTCATCTCTCTCGCTTGACACATTAATTACTTAACCTGGTACTTTTCTCATACTGGCTACACTTCGATCTGTCGATACGTTATATTAATATTATTTTTAGGATTCTCTTCTGCCACACACTCATATACAACACTTATTAACGTATTATTCACGGCGTTTTATTATAAAATAAAGCAAATTTTATATTCTGCTGTGTCAATCTGATACGGTACAGAAAGGCTGTATCGTCACACAGTTATCGATACAGAACCGAGCACATCCCTTTAAAATGCATCAACCCGGGCTGTGTGCCCGACATTCTTTGCCGCCTTTGTTTGCCGACAATCGATAATTTTAACGCGCATCACTACTCGACTGTTATCGACATCCCATCTCACTGTAAATATCAGCTGTTTTACAGCCGATAATCTAAGCTTTAATAGCGTTAACGTCAAATGCAGGAATTTAGAGCGATTTCCTTCTAATAATATTATAAATGCGAATATTTGTGGGAGATGTTTGTTATTTTTTCAAGCAAAAGGTACTGAACGGATTTCGATGATACTTTACAGTGTTGTGGTTTGTATACTAAATTAATACATGATTTATAATTTATCCCAAAAATCGAAGTAGTTCCCAAGGGATCACGCTAAAACAGAATTTTACGCCGGCGTAGACGCGGGAGTTATCATGATCCAATCTGACCGACTGAATCGCGTCCGTCACAATGAACGAACTTATGAACGCAGTGCATTCACTTAGCATACGAGAACTGTGAGAACGCATAGTAACTAAGTAAAGTACTACTTAGACAAGTTTGTCAGCACGGGTGTTAGTTCATCGTGATAATAATGTAAGTTGGAGACACCACACAGTTTGTCCGCGAACTTCCCTCGACATTACCCATTCATTTAATATCTCATAGTCTAAAAGGCACTGTCATATACGCAATTATAATTTTACGCCTAGCCAGTCACTCCACCAAGGAGCCCTCATTGGGTTGCCATCTATTTTAACCGCAACCACAACACGTGTTCTAGACGGTACGGTGCGCCCCGACACGCCTTATTAAATCCGTTGACAGATTTATGGAAATATAAGACTTATCGCCTACGGAATAGCGACGCGCATGATTTACTGTCACGCTCAGGTTACGGTCTCGTATATTTTTAATAATTATGTTAATCTATGCTACTGTAAAGAGGGTAAGTCGAGAAAACCGAAGCTGTTTTGGTGTTGACCTGATTCTTTAATCAGTTACTAGTGGACCCGGCGCGAATTCGTTAGCGTACACCTATTTTACCCCTGCCTACCGTTTTGTTTGGCTCCACTGTATCTGATCTGCCAAATCTTTGATCATGATCAAGATGGACCCCGGGCCCTTTTGCGCGAGAGCACAACCGGGACATTAACGCCAAGATGATGATGACGTACATCTCGGGCTTCAACTTTTGACCATTCTTTTGACTCATACTTCCTCAACCTTATTTCTCCTCCTAATATGAATAATATTTTTAGTTAATCTACTTTCATTCATTCCATCTACATGCCTGAACCAACTAAGCATTCTTACTTTGCTAATAAACATCTTGGCGTTAATTTCCCTACGAGGACCCACAGTCTGCCTTGACCATGATCTAGTTTTTGGCAGATCAGATAATTACATTGGAGCGAATGCCATTTGACCTCCGTGACCCTGCTACCAGGGAAACCTGACCAGATTGGATCATGGTGACAAATTCAGTCGCTTGAATGTGCAGGTTTCATCACGATGTTTTCACTCACTGTAAGAGCATGGGTTAGCATTCAACTAATGTACATAACTGAGAAAAGAGTCATTGGTACATGGCTGCCGTGGGATTCGACCTCGGTACCACTCGCAAAGACCTCTAACCACTCCGCCACCGACGCTTGCTTATTTTTCGTTAATCTCCCTTCATTCACTCTCTCTACATGTCTGAACCAAAGCATTCTTTCTTTTTCTCATAAATCCCAATCAAATTCTATGCGACAAATGTCATGCGCATGTTTCTAACACCCTTTCATAGCATAGCATGACTCACGACTTCCTTCGACAAGATGTGGCTGAAATGGCTCGCGCTAAATATATTTATATCACCACCTAATTAGTATGAGATTGCGTGCTAACGAAATTGATGGTTTTGTTTATTACTTTGTTTTAGTTTGCTGCTGTTTTAGAAGTAACTTAGGTACGTTTTGATGTACTGTTTATACCTATGGTTTAAGAAAAACTAACATTGTCACTTTTGACACCGACGTGTGTCGGGTATTATGTGCACCACCTATTGAAGTCTATTATCTATACTCTTCATTCTTCATTACACAAAAATAAATAATGAAACATAGTCACAATATGTACGTACAAAGGTAAGCTTATCCCCAAAATAAGATCTCGCCCCCTCGCCAACATACAACTTACAAAATGATTTGTAAGTGTAGATATCCCACTACAACCTGAAGAGGCGCTTATGCACTACATCTGATCTTACTCCCTGCAGTATTACCAGCAGTGACTACTGAACAGCTAGGCCCATCATTAGATGATACCTGCTAATATAATCTAATGCTTATCTCCATTTAACTTGACGAAATTTTTTATTTTTTTTATTTTTTACGTCTCCGAATTCCTGTGGCAATTGCTTTACACAAAACTTTCAACACCGCAAACGCAAGTGCCAGTGCCACCATAAAACGGCGATCCGAGCGCCAGACGCCATTTTACGGTTCGCTATTAAAAACCACATTAAAAAAACTACTGTCGCAAACAGGTATTGCGTAAATCAGTCCGAAATAAATACAAACGGAATTGGGTCGTCGCCGTGCGTAGAACGAAACGTTGTACATCGGGGGATGTGACGTACTAACGGATGCAGATCTAGTTACATGTAGAGATTTCTATATCGCAGCGGTATTTGATAGAATCGGCAAAAATTTCTCGCTCATTGTACCACTAGCTTTCTCCTATTGCCGGGATAAATCGTTCGCATGAGAAATCGTTGAGATTTTGATTTGAAAAGGTATGACGTGCTAGGGGAGCCTATATTTCAGGCGACTGAATTTGTAACCATTATCCAATCTGGTCAGGTTCCCCTCGCAGGGTCACGGAGGTCAGATGGCGGTCGCTTTTCTGTAATTATCATACTTACTCACTGCGCTGGCTCAGCGACCCAAAGTGGATCTTGGCCTCCGACACCAGAGATCGCCACCTCTCCCTATCCTGTGCCATCTCCTGCCATTCGAGGATCTGTAATTATCTAATCTACCAAATCCTGGATCATGGTCAAGGCGGACTCCGGGCCCTCGTGCGCCAATAGCACAACCGGGACATTAATGCCAAGATGATTATTATTATTTTATTTAGTTGATAGAATCAGCAAATATTTCTCGCTCTTTGTACCATTGGCTATTTTCTTTTCCCGGGATAAATCGTTGAGATGTACACTAGAAAAAGTATGTTGTGCTAAGGGAGCCTATAAAAGAAAAAGCAAAGGATAGTAACTGAAATAATACAATCCTAAGGCCGTCAGACACGCGAATCTCTTACCGTCCAGGGCGAATTCTTATGTCTGCTCTCTGTGTAACCGAGTCTGTCTGTCCCGTGTTGGGCTCTACAGTCATCAGAGAAAGTGCCCTACACAAACTCCTAACCATGACGCTGTTTTAATCATCTACAATATATGTTTAAGGCCAATAATGATGAAGACCGTCATCGTGTTCGCGATTCCCTGAGTGTTGCGGTTGTCTGTGGGCGGTGGTGATCGATCACTGTTCATCAGGTGACCCGCCTTTTCGTTTATCTCTTTTTATAAAAAAAAATCACGGATGGTAACATTATCCGACTCATAAGCGAGAGGTACCGGGTTCGAATCCCACTGCCGCCATGTACCAATAACTCTTTTCTGAGGCATGTTCATTAGTTACAAGAATTTATGCTCTTACGGTGAGGGAAAACACCGTGATTAAACCCGCACATTTAAGCGACTGAATGTGTAACTATGACCTAATCTGGTCAGGGTCCCCTGGTAGCAAGGTCACGGAGGCCAGAAGGCAGTCGATCCACTGTAATTACCTGACCTGCCCATCATCACAGTCAAGGCGGACCCCGAGCCCTCGTGCGTGAGAGCACAACCGGGACATTGACGCCAAAATCATTTTTTTTATAATTAAATTCATTATTATCATTATTTTAAATTTATTTTCCATCCTTCTCCTGTGGCCTACGTAATCATCACCCCATGAGTTGGTCGTATGTCAATACGGTACTAGAAAAACTGTTCCAAATCACCACCAGTACTAAATCAGGTTACCGTCGTAAGGTGTAGTGCAGACAGAGTAATGAGCGTGAGCAAATGTTTACTCGGCGGGAGTCTACAGATTTGGGTTTATCGGTTTCTCCCGTCGATGCGGACAGATGTTTGCGGAACGCGATTTGTTTTGACTTCGATTTGCACCGTGAATTAGTACCGTGGAGCGTTGGTTGATGAGTGGTTAGGTTAGACTTGGAAGCGGAGGTATCGGGTTCGAATCCCTCTAAGGTCTTGTATCAATGATTCTTTTTTGAGTTACGTACTTATGGCCTTATATTTAGGGTTGTTTAAATTTTTTAAGAAGAATATTGTTGTTTTCTTTTAGAGTGTCAACAGAATCCATGTAAAAATAAAGTTTCCCTTATGGTGTTCTAAGTACAATGAATAACAATTAACTTAAGCCGACATAATATGTTGACCTGTGTCAAACCATCACTAAGTTATCGTAAGGTTTCCAATGACACGACCGTGTCCAAGTTTCCGCTGTATGACAATAATGTAGTAAATTTGTCTATGTATAGTTCCAACTTCTTCAACAATCTTAACCCTAAATATAGTAGCATATGACGTAGCTATATTATAAACTAGTGGACCCGACGCGACTTCGTTCGCGTAAACCTACTTAACCCCTACCTACCCCTTTTTCTAGCTTATAAACCTTCCCCTTGAAGCACTCTATCTATTATTACAATGCGCATCAAAACCCTTGCGTAGTTTAAAAGATCTAAGCGTACATAGATACATACATAGGGACAGACGGCGGGAAGCGACTTAGTTTTATACTATGAATTATTATATAGTCTAGTAGATTTGCCAACCCTACTTATAGCTATAGAGACTATAAAGATTAATTTATCAAATAAAACCTCGGTTTTGCATACGAGTTACGACAACTCAACTACACAACTGTCAACTACCGACCGCGGCCGTTAAACAAAAAAATTAAGAAAACCAACAATAATAAAAATTCACCCATTAATTTCGGCACCCTTTAACAGCTTGTTAATTTAATATTAATCCAACGTTTACGCTGCGCATAAAAAAACCAAATTAACGGATGTACGCTCGTAAATCGGATCGTAACTGTGAGTTGTAATCGTAAATTGTGATAGTAAAAATCGGCGATCGCCGCGGGACGCGAGCGTGTGTGGTCGCCCTTACGGTTTATGGCGGGCGGTTAGTGTGCGCGGGGCTTTACAGCCAAGTACAAATCTATTTGGCCGTCCCTACATCATGCAATTTGGCACTTGAAAAGAAGTCAAATCAGCAACTCTTGCACTGTTGGAAGGCTTACTTTGTGTATATGGAATTAACTGTAATTACGTAGAAGCTTCCTTTACAGCTCAAAACATAAGAGAATGAGCTCCCACACTGATGTTTCGCTGATTGCAACTGCACCATCTGCCTCCATCATCAGATCCTCATGATAAATGAGGTTCTCATAATATTGTACTGTCTCAGGAACTCAGTATGTGTGCAAACTTTCATAAGGATCGGTTTAGAAGAAGTACTTGAAAAAGCTATCGCAATGTAAAAAGATGACTCAACCAGAAAATGACGTCGCTCGAAATTTACCTACTGAGAAAATGACAGACCCAGAAAAAGGCGTTCCTCTAAATTTAGTTTTCAAGAAAATGATCTGCCTCTCCAAAAGGTTCCTTTTGTTTCGTTTTGTTTTGTTGGGAATAGTTGCAAACTGTTTTCAAGTTTTAAATGTTCGCAGACAGAGTATGGTGACTTTTGTATTTGTTCGCATAATTAATTTTGTCAATTGTTGTGAAATGTTTACTAACAAAAGTTTCTCTAGCCTGCTTTCGAAAAACACCAGATTTTTCTTAATATTTTCAAACTATTCTCAACACCAACAAATAAGACTTTTTGTTACCACTTACCATCAGGTGGTCTGTGTGCTTGTTTGTCACTGAGTAGCATAAAGAAAATGTGGAAATCTCTATAGTAGCACTACCAATCCTTGATACTCGCTTCGAACCTTATCTTCTAATAGGTATCTTCAATATTAATAACGACATGATTGGTCAATTCCATCAAAGAAGAGAAGGGCTGGCACGTGATTCGTGAGGCCGTAGTGACCGTAAATAATTCAGATTCAGCGCAACTGCTTTGCGAATGTAAATTCCAGCTGTGATCCAGTCATTTGGTCCAGTGGTGCTCAAACATTTAGGGTGAGGAGCTGTATTAGAGGCATTCGAGCCTAATTTACGTACATATTTTCTATATTTTAGGGGTTCAAAGAGATTATGTCTACCACTTTTATTAGTTTTGTTCATATTATTTAAGATAGGATTGTGTTCGTGCCCGGGAATATTGGCTTTGGCAGTGGAGGGCCGGGTCTCGCTGTTTCAGAGGGTTTTATTCGGTGCTAAGAATCAGTCAAGCCTGGGAAGTCCGCCAGGATGAGTACCATCGTCTTATCCATTTCTGCCGCCAAGCAACTATGCTTGATTTACCTGTCTTGGACTTATTTGTCATCATTGACAAAATTGTCGTATTGCCACTTTTATTAAATAGGCTCCTGGGGATGCTAATGTATAGGCAGCGGCGACCACTTTCCATCAGGTGGCCCGCTAGCCTATTTTTCTAGGACATAAAACATAAGGTTAGGTTGGCCATATGGTGTCCGGCAGAGTAGAATAGCACCAAATTACACTCGTGGGTGTCGTACAAGGCGACTAATGTTTTCGAGGCCAAATATCTAGAGTCTCCGTAGGCTGGAAAATGGGCAGCAGCGTTTTCCATTGTTATATTTATAACACTGCGATCTCCATTCCTTCCAAGCGTGGAGATTATAGCAACAGCCTCCCCATTCGTGGGAGAGGCCCTAAGTCCTGCAGTGGACTATTGTGGGCTGTGATGATGAGTAGGCTAATTTGTTGAATGACTGTCCGTCCAGTTTGACAACCACCGGCGGCTTACCAATCCGCTGCGCAGGCGCACCGAGCCGTACACAGATGATTGAAGCGCAAAGGGCGCGCCATTAAACTGCAACTAATTCATGTGTCCGCTCCTCCGAATGGCAAGTCAATGCATTCCGGCTGCATTATTTCAGCCCTAATTACTTGCATTGCATTAACTTTGTGTTTGTGAATGCTTTGACCCCGTATCGACGGGGGTAATTTAATTGTGGGTGCAACGGATGTTGTGTACAATTTTAGAATTGTAGATATGTATTGCTGGTTTTGTTTTTACGGACTTGAGGAAAATTTGGAATTTTCTTTAATGAGTATCCATTGGAAAAACGGTATCAAAGCCTAATGCATAGTTTAATAAATTAAGTTAACTGAAGTGAATAGCGTATTTCATCATCTGGGCGTTAATGTCCCAGTTGTCCCAGCTAACTATACATTAGTTAGCGTAGTAAAGAGTCATTGTTACATGGCCGCAGTGGCACTCGAACCCGGTACCTCTCGCTTACGAGTCGGATACCTTAATCACTCGGCCTCCGGCGCTCCTCTGTATAGCGTTTTTGTTACATACGAATTAATTTACTGATTTACTGTATTACCTCCGAAAGTAAATATTCGGACCGAATTAAAGACACATTATATCTTTATGTATATATGCGCTGACACTCTTCCTTATAAAATACACAATTAAAATCAAGAAACAACATTAACATTTCACCTTCAAACCTTAATAAATTCGACAAAAAACAAGGTTTCAAACCAACAAATTTGAAACCAAAATAATTTATTGCCTAACTACAAGACACGTTACACGCAAGCTAACCGAAGTACATTTGTTAATAATCATTCGAGGATTCCTTGTACGCAATTTGTTTTGCGGAATTTCGCAAAATAAAGAACTCCTGCGCAGCTCAGCGGGTTGTTAATGCTGCCGTGTTTCGATGTGGTACTTGACTTCTATTTTATTAAATAAAAAGAAGTGTGAGATGAAATATGTATTTCGGAATGAGAAGTACTCGAGAACAAATAACCGTTGTTAGCTTTATTCCCGATCGCATAGCATTTTGATTCCATTGTCTAATATTTTTAACCCCCTATGAAAAAAGAGGGCGTTATAAGGTTAATTAGTGTGTGGTTCTGTGTATGTGCGTGTGTGTCTGTGGAAAATGAAAATGAAAATTAAAATATATTTGAGTATCTAAAGGTATGTAGATACTTATATACCTTGGTTGTGGTTTTGCTTAGGGCTTTTGTTTGTGTCAGTTAGGTTATTCCTGCAATAAATTAAATTCCTGTCCGTGTGCTGCTCGGCAGCAGAATGTAGCAACTAGCAACCCCATCCCTTGTCGGTACCGTATAAAGGCACAGATTAAGGCGATCTGTGTCATAGATGCAGGCCATCTTACTTTATCTTATACAGCAGACAGAGAACAGCCAACAGGCAAGCGGGCCACCTGTTGGCAAGTGGTCACCACCTACCAACCTGTTACCCCCGTAACCCAGAATTGTGTTTGGGGAACTTCAACTCTTTTTTAACCAGGATCTTCAGCGGCGACCTGTAACGCCCGTGAATTGTGACACTCAGGCACCTGAGGCTTGGGAACCGCAACAAATATAACTTAGAAGTAGAAGCTGGGAGTCAAATACGTTAATAAAATAATCTAGTATTTTATTTTATTACTTACTACAAAAAACAATTCGCAATAAAACTGAGAATTACAAATCACGATACCTGTATCCAATATTTACATAATGCCATGGCTAGCAATCGTAAATTACGATGGCGCTGACATTTCGAGAGGGAGAACAAAAAAAAATACAAATTAAAAAGAACATTAAACTCGCAACTGTCAGCAGACTGTCTGGTTCCCTACAAACAGACAGACATCGGCCTTGTCAATTAATTCGCAGGCCAGTTCCCGTCTCTTTCACGCTTAGCTGGACCCTGTAAGAGTGAAAGAGAGATTGTTGTGAAAAAATTTATTCTTTCATAACACGCGAACCTACTCGAGCCTGCTTAAGGCAATGAGAAGATGCTTTATTTATTTAAACAGCTTTTAGTTCCTTTTGTATTCTCGCATGAGATTTCACTGCTTATTTGTTTAACATAAATTACATTATTACCTACAGGTACACTGTTTTCTACGTTTTTGGTCCATACATTTAGGATCTTCTTAACTAAGTGGCTTTTGTGGTTAAGGTCAATGGGATCCAATGCGGTCATGTACCAATGACTCTTTTCTGAGTTATGTACATTAGTTGAATGCTAACCTATGTTCTTACGGTGAGGGAAAACATCGTGATGAATTGATGAATGTGTAACCATGATCCAATCTGGTCGGTACCCCTGGTAGCAGGAGGGGAGGTCAGATGGTAGTAGCTCCACTGTAAGTAATTATCTGATCTGCCAAATCCTGGATCATGGTCAACGCGGACCCCGGGCACTGGTCCGCGAGACCACAACCGGGACATTAACGCCAAGATGATTTTTTGATATATTTATTCTTCACCTTCTTTTGTTTGGAGAAAACTTGGAACCTGGAAAAGAACGTAACATAAGTTACTTTTTACAGAAGTCTGCTCAGATAAAATCGTGGGCAAAAGCACTGAAGATAGATGATACGTCACTATACATATAACATCACAAACTCATTAAAAATGTCTTGCACGGCTAGCACAAGTGTGATAAAAGGCGCGACATAGATGCTGCTATCTCTTTCATTTTAGTATTGAGAGAAGGAATGCGAGAGATGCTCTCTCGCGGCGCGTGCTGTGTCGCGAGCACACTAGCCGTGCTGAATGAATAGCAATTTCGCGATTTGATCTTGCAATAAAAGTTATTCAGAATGATTTACATGTAGCGTTTACCCTTTCGATATTATACGCCCCATATTTTACCTCCACCATTTAAACGAATACAAACAAAAACAAAATCGTACAATTTTATCACAAATTACTTCCTATTCGGCCCTATTTCGGTCCAATATCAATATTTTCATAATAAATGAGGAATCGATTTAATGTTCAGTTCCGTTATTAATAACAGTCTCTACGAATCTCAATTCTGAAGCTATTTCTGTTTCCATATCGGAACCCTTTGGCGAAAACGGTTCCGATAAAATCTTAATTATTTCCTCCAGACTGACAGTGGTTGGAAGATCGCCAGCGGTCGGAGATAACTAAATATTCTAGATTAGTGTTTAGTAAAGTCTAGACCGATAAAAATTGGAACTCCGAATGGGAGTTCTTCTAATGACAGACTTAGAAAGGTACTCGTAAAAGCTAGTTAAGAGCGTCGGTGGCTGGGCGGTTAGGGTATCCGAATCTGAAGCGTGAGGTACCGGGTTCGAACCCCAGTGGCGCCTTGTACCAATGACTCTTGCCTGAATTATGTAGGTACATTATTTAAACACTAACCGATGCTCTTACGGTGCTCGGTTCGGATGTGGAATGAGCTCCCAGCCACAGTGTTTCCTTTGGACTATGACATGGGGTCGTTCAAGAGGTTTATTAGAGGTTTCCTTAGAGGCGGGCAACGCATTGGTACCACCCCTGGTGATGCTGATGTCCATAGGCGGCGGTGACCACTTTCCATCAGGTGGCCCGCATACCTGTTTGTCTGCCGGATAACATAAAAAAAAAAACGAATGTACATAACCAAGAAAAGAGTCACTGGTACATTACGGCACTGGGATTCAAACACGGTACCTCTCGCTTACGAGTCTTGTACAACTAACATGCAATAATTAATACAAAATATGATCCGACTGGTGTAAAAGGACCTCTCAGCATTGCTGTATACTCCCTCCAAAATTTACTTGAATACCTTCTCTTAGGGGCTGGTAGGAAAGTTAGTGGGGCTGGGTACGTTTGGGAATATCTATGCCCACCACAGCGCGATGCGGAGAACCGGGGTTTTCATAGAAATGTAAATTCCGTGAGTTAATCTCCCAGACTGTTGCACCGAAATTTAATTCCGCCGGTGCAACGATAGCGTCTAAATAGGTTCCGTTGGGCTGGGTCTAGGGCTGGCGACGTTGTTTTTTTTATTATTTCAGTATTTGGACATACCTCTAGACATTATACTTAGAAAGAGAGAACGTTAGTGGCCTAGCTAGCGGGCCCGATTCGTATGCGAGAGCTACCCGATTCGAATCTACTGCCGCCTTTTCTGAGTTACGTACATTTGTTGCATATTAACCAATGCTCTTACGGTGAGGGAAAATATATAGTACACCCAGTACATATTTATTATATATAGCACATCCAGACCCGTAACATTCATCAGTTCAATTTCTGTCCGACTGGGAATCTGCGTGGCAGACCGGCGTGTAACACAACAGAACCACTCAGGTCGTCTCCACTAAATCCTGCTCCCTACGACCAGCAGATGAACGTGTCGGAGTTCTTCATCATCATCATATCAGCCGAAAGACGCCCACTGTTGGGCATAGGCCTCCCTCAGAGATCTCCACAAAGGCCCTGTGCCTTCCGCATCCAGCTGGTACCTGCGACCTTTCCCAGGTCGTCGGCCCACCCACGCTGCGTCTTCCGGTACGTGGTCGGTCGAGAACTTTACGGAGTTCTCTTTAATATATATTCCTCAACTTGATACACATCCCGTTAACAGCATCGTAGCCGTCTTGGGGGGTGTAAATCGCTTATAAGCACCGACTCTGCCAGTTGCTGGCAACCCTCAGTCCATAACGGAGCGTGTTTGGATCGCGGCCAAACTAAGACGTCGCACCGACATCTAGTGCATTCAATATGGAGATGGAGCACTTTCGAACATGTGATGGGTAACGTATTCATTGCTGGTCACTGTACTTTCGTTTCTGGGTAGTGTTGGGGTTTTTTAGTGATGTTTCGTCGAGTTTCGGCTGTCGATAGTAGGCCTACCACTGTGTTGTGAGGCCCTCTAGTCCGCTAATTTACTAATGACTCTATTTGAATTGTAATTGGATCACAATCGTTGGTCAATGGCAGTTTGACACGTTCTTGGTATTCTGCTACATTTAACAGCCGTTGGCCTGCTATTGCGATCCAATTACAGTTCAATCGTTCCAAGTAAATGAGCGGACTCGAGGTCCAGTTGTGTCGTTTCGTTCTGTTTTTTTTCTGGCAGCGATGAGTTACGAATGTTGTGAATGGTCGTAAATTAAGATTTAATGTCCTCATGTTTCTCGTCATTGGCTAACGGCCTAATAAAGATATGGTAATACAATGACATTAAATTAGGAGTGCGGAACTGATCTCGCTGGATTTTCGACCCGCGGGACGAGTCGGCCAATCTATTTATTTATTTTTTTAAGTCAATTTGTTCTTATACGAAATTTCGTCTAAAACTATTTACTATGTTCGGCGTCGTTGTATTTATTTATCCTTCAAATTTTTTTAGCATTGGGTAAGTGACGTCTACTTTAAAATTAATATTTCATCATTAACAATTTCATCAAACAATTTAAAGTTACAAAGACAATGCGGTTTTTTAATAACCTTTTTTCTAAAACTTTAATAAATAAGAGCAGCTTTTTTCTATTAGTTTAAATAAGTTGTGACGCGACCCTAGATTTCGCGAATGCAGTAAGTACCCGCAGTTTAACATAGCTCTAGGTATTTATCACCCACTCCTCTGGTATGTTTTAACAGACTACAGCCAAGCGAAAAGGAAGTATGAATTTGGTTAAGTATGTTCCACCGTAGCGCTCAAACTACTGAATTGATTTCGATGTTTAATTGAATTACTTCCATTGATTCGGCTGGTATAAGATAATATAACAATCATGTTGACGTTAATGTCCCGGTTGTGGTCTCGCGTACAAGGGCCCGGGGTCCGCCTTAACCATGATTCAGGAGGTGGCAGATCAGATAATTACTTACAGTGGAGCGACTGCCATCTGACCTCCATGAGCCTGTTACCAGGGAAATCTGACTAGAAACATGAATCTAATCTCATTGTTTAGCATATTTAGTCAGTTCGCTGTTTTGACCTTTATTATTTTAATTAAATTTGGGGTGTTGACCGCCGAACGAACGAAATTCTGAGTCTTTTTTTTTTATTATCAATGCAAGCCTCATTTGAGTAAATTTTTACTTTAGTTTCACACACAATAAACTCTCTAATTCTGGCTTACATTTTAATTCGTAGATATCCTTTACAGTCCCTTCGGCCGTTTATGGAACCGGAGTTTCGTACACCAAATGTTTTGACATGTTTCGGATGAATAACTCTGCTCTATCTGCAATCCCGACTGGGCCCTCCGATGTTCCCCCAACCCGTCTTATGTACATCCACGTACATTATGTAAACAGTAATTTGCGTGTGAATGGAGCCAAACATATTTGGCTTGGACCCAACTTGGTCGCGTACTGCTAGTGCACTCCCGGAGCAGTGTGCTAGGCCGGAAAATTAAAAAGTAAAGTGTACTAGTGCTTCGAATTGAATTTCCGAATCTCAAACGTATTATAGGATGGTAAAATCTCCTACGACATTGATGTTAGTGTTATGTAGTAATGCCCGGGTAAAAGGGGATGAATTCATATCATCCTATCTGGAGCTATTCTCAGGCTCGGTTCGTTACTACGAAATTACAAATCCGTCCGTCAGTAAAACTTAAATGACCTAAACATGGGCCCCAAAAATTTAAAAATTCGCACCAATGACAGAACAATAAGAGGTAGGGCAAAGTGGGATATCCCATTTAAATTGAAGGTGGTAAGGCGACTTGTATCTTCGCCTTACCACATGGCAAAGCCAAACAATGCTATTTGAAATAGTATTGCATAAAAACGCAAGAAGAGCCGGCGAGTAAAGTCTCCAGTGCTTCATGGGGTCCATAGATTTGGCAATGGAGCGGACTAGCATTTGATCTGATTTATAATTCATAAAAACACCTTGGGATTGTGTAAGGTATAGTGCAGGAAAGGTGACAGGCTTTAGATGGACTCCACCCTTGACAGATTCAGCTTTGTAGGTGTGATTATCAACTATCACTATTGAATTCCTACTATTTTATTGTGGATCTGTTCTCTCAACTATTTCACTGTACATACATACATGCACGATCACGGCATCATCCCGAGATGTAATCGAACAATTGATTGCAATTGTTGAACAAATAATAACAATATATGAAATAGAAATATGGCAATAAAAATTGAAAACCCTTGACTAACCACAGCTTCATCAACATATATTTAAGAATATAACTCTTGTCGGTATAGCACTCGCCACTCCTCTCTTCTGTCTGCCAACCTCATCAGTGTCATTATAATCCCCGGCACTCACTTTTCCTTCACGTCCTACCAATATTCAAATCTTTAGCTTCCTCTTCCTCTCTTTCCCTCAACTTTGCCTTCTATTAACTACAGCTTATATTTACTTCAATATTCTCATCTACAACGAGATACCACGTTATAAATCACCAAGCCAAGACGCGTTAGCATCAAACGCGAGATTCAAGCGTAAAATAACATTAAAAACAAATACTGTAATCAGCTTGTAAGCTATAATTAAACCCTTGTTAACTTTACACGGTTCAATTTGCCGTAAGTCATTCTAACATTTCCGCTATTGCAATGGAATAAGGTCTAAATTCCTCCAATTTCAATTAAATTAACAGATAAATATCCTGGTTGAGGAAGGTGTGGTCCTTACAATCGACCAGATTTAAAAGGACTGGCCTTTGAATTTCAATTATACTTTATTATACTTTGACGACCTGTGTCATTCAGTTGGTTAACGTGCCGGTCTGCCACGCAGAGGTCCCGGGTTCGATTCCTTGCCGGGCAGAAATTTAAATGCTTAATTTTAATTTCTGTTACGGGTCTGGGTGTTATATGTATAATAAGTATGTATTTAAAAATACATAAGTAGTTTACCAGTTTTCTGGCACCGATAACTCAAGCTTTGCTTACTTTGTAGCTAAATGGTTCAAGCATACTTACAGGAGGTAGTTATTTAGTAAAGATGATTGAAGAGATGCCTTTTAATTTGTCTATCTATATAGACATTTGTTCTATCGAGCTCTTTATTAAATATTCCATCTAATTTTAGATATTATTTGCTATTCTTGTTGCTTCAAGTGTAATAATGGCAAGGTGACCGTTACAGAAAGCTTCATCAATTGAAAACGTCTTTTCATTATGATCTTCAAAGCAAAGAAATTTGAGGGCAAAATCCTCGAGTCAATACGAAATTTCTACAATACAATATCTTAAGGACATGTGGGGTCATCTTACAGTGGTCACTGGAAGGTTAGTGAAGACAAATCGATCAATGTCCAGTTTGACCGGCTACCCGCTCGATCATAGTCCTTTCAAGAGGCGTTATAGTGATTATGTGGCTTTCGTTTTGTTATTTGGGCGTGTAAAGACATAATTTTATAGCGGTTTAGTTCATTCATTGACCTCATGCTTTCTATTGGAGATCGCGTTTGAGCCCTGATTGGTTGATAAGTAAGATCGGCTGCAATTTTTTGAGACAGAAATAAGTCTAAAATAATGTTTTACACTATCGCGGTTATTATCACTCATATTAAGGGCATGTTCCGGGTTTCCTACCACGTACTGCGTCGAAATTTCGGGCTACTCGTCAACAAAGGTACGCGGTAGGAAACCCGGATCATGGACTCATGTACCGGGTTTAAAATGAGAAAAACGTCTGTCACGTGGAGAAACGATTCAACCGACACGTTGTCGACTTGTTTTAAGCCGTTGTGGACACCATAAAAACCAAAGTTGGTCATTTTCTTTCCTGGTGAGTCGCAAACACCTGGAAACACACGTAACCACAGTAATCACGCCAAGTCGAGTAGACAAGCACGGCCGTACATCCTTTTCTCGAAGTTCATCACATTCGACCCCTTACATCCAGAAACACAGAAATTGCCAACGATTTCACACAAACATAATTATATTCGTGAATATGTCCGACCACCTTAGTAATCACGCCAAGTCTAGGCCGTAGCAACTAAACGCATTTTCGACTCCTTATATCAATTACAACGACGTTGCGTATCGTTTGAAGGCCATGCTCGAAATTGTCTACGTAACATCTTATACCATAAGGTGGCAAACAAGCTTACGGCCTGCCTGATGGTAAGCAGTCCCCGCAGCTTATGGACGTTTGCAATACCAGGGTCATCACCCACGCGCTGCCCGTGCCGTAAAAACCTTCACCCCTTTCTTGAGCAACTCCATGTTGTGTTGTACATTCCTGAAACTTGTTACAGGTAACGTTACGTATCGGGAACGTTACCTTTCAATCGAATATCTATCTACCTTCAAACTGCAACAACAGTAGCTACCCACAATTCCGTATTTCACCTACCCTCCTACATAAGCGTACGTTATCATTGCTTAACATCACATTCAACCTTGTAGCTCTCGGGTAACCAATGCTCTATTATTATTTAATAACCTCAGGTTGTTTATATAATAACCATAAATCAGGAACCGCGTCGAGGTGGGCTCACTACAATCTATTCATTTGTTATTCCAGCCCCCTTGCTTGTCAAAATACAGGGTCCACTATCTCGATCAGTGGTTGTCAAAGATTATTGACACTGGACCCTTTTGGAATCGGCTAATATTGTAGAGGAATTCTGCGCTACTGTGTATTACTACATGTTTTGTCCTCAGTGTTGTCAAAACTTCTCCACGAGGGTTTAAGGTTTCGTTCTTGTTAAGAGGAAATTCATGAATTTTGTTTCCCGTGTATTAACACGCAGACATTGCATAAGCAGACATTTATGTCTGCTTATTTTTATGTGTGAAAATCATAGTGTCATGGGATTGTCAGTCTGTCATAAAAAATGCGTACAATGTGGGCTACGTTGGTAACAGAAAATCTCAAAAACCTGATCGCTTGGCCGCTTGGCCGTTCGTTGTTGGACATTATATGCTCCATGACCGTTATTTTTGCCTTTATAAAGTTCAAGGTTCAAGATTCAAGGAAGTTGATGATGTTCTATCTTTAAAACAAGCAGACAATTGTGCTACGCACGAATTTCACGATGTTCAACAGCAATGATGCAATAATGAATGGTTTGTATACTTCCTGGTTCCAACTTCCAAGTGTTTCGTGACGTTCTAGTACTAAAATATTAAGTCACCTTGTGCGTCTCGAAAAGAGTTTTTTTGTAATACCTATTTAAGGAGCTTTGTCCGGAGACACTGTCACTCCATTATACGTCTACAAATACAACATTCATAAATAATAAAACACAAAAATGACCTCCTTGACATCCCTAGCCTAACAATCCTATACAAAAGGTTTGGGCCTCTCTAGAAAAAAATCCACAAATAGCTGCTATTCGGGATCCTACGCCCAACGAATCAAGCCTTATAACCAAACCCTTATTAACATCGACGTTATTATACGCCTTTTCAGAATCGAGAAAGCAAGCAAGAGTGATTCATCTTTGGAAAACCCAATTTGTATTCTAGACACTAATCTACTAAGACTATCAGTACAAGACCTAGCCTTTCTAAAGAGTTGATAAAGATACGTCTATGTCTATAACACACCCCAAATAGAGAATATTGCTTAAAGATTCGCCTCGGGGTGACAGTATCGTTCACAGATTGAGAACCGTTTTTGCAGTGAGCTCCGTTATCTCGGCGTACCATAGTCGATTAATTTTCTAGTATAAACAATGATTTACATATGACACGGTAGTAAACAGGGGTTACTACCCTATTTCAAATAATACCTACTGTTACCATTGTACAATTTAGGTATACCCATTCTAATGTTGTGTGTTGGCTTGATTTGATTATATTCCGGATGGATATCATATTTGTTTTCAGACGACCATTTCATGCCAAACTATAACGTTACAAAGAATCGGCATGAGTATGATGGATAAAGTCACAAAAATATTTTGTTGTCATACTAGATGTAATGCGGCTTCTTGTACATTAGATACTGAATAGGGTGTATTAACTGATTATTCTATACCTTTAACTTTGTTATATATTTTCATTTGACTAAATACTTGCTTACCTAACCTGCCAAATCCTGGAAAGACCCCGGCCTGACTATACGTCACACTTAACTTATATTTATGTACTCGTATTACTAGTGGATCCGGCGTGATATCTACTTTACCCTACACTACACCTACTTTCTACCTTACCCTACCTACCATATTTCTCTTGCTTGTTATTTTTCTTCCTCTTGAATCAATCTTATCTAATGTAGAAAACTGTTACGTAGTTTAAAAGATCTATCCGATACATAGGAACAGACGCGGGAAGCGATATTGTTTCATACCATGTATAACGATGTTACACCATACCATGTAGCACTACATAGGTATACTATATCATTATGTACACTATTAAGCGGGTATACGCGCATAAAGGAATATGTTGTCTGCATGTATGTTTAGGTTAATAAGAGATTGTTATCCAGTGGTTTAGTGCAAATCCGTTTGTGGAAATCTAGTGCCCAGCATGACAATGGACTTTAAGTAGGCGTTAGGCTACGTACTGCAGGGTTTTCTCTGCAATATATTATGAACATAGGTAGGTAACTTTGTAACTATTGATATCTAATAAAAATGGGACGCCATAGGCTGCGGTGACTGCTTACCATCAGGCAGGCCGTAAGCTTGTTTGCCACTTTAGTGTTATAAAAAAAACGCCTCTATATTATACAATACAATACAATAAAAAAACTCTTTATTTGTACACTACAGGATTCACACATGGGATAAAATATAGAATAGTAAGCAGTACAAAGTAAAATAGTAAGAAGTATAGTTATATGTTTTTAAAAAGCAAATTTATCTATCCACACATAGTATAAAACAAAGTCGCTTTTCGTCGTCTGTATCTATAGACGCTTAGATGTTTTAAACTACGCAACGGATTTAATGCTGTTTTCAGGAGGAATTTTTATAAACCACAAAAATATAAAGGAAAGATAACTTGTGGACCCGGCGCGACTTCGTTCGCGTACACCTACTTTACCCCTACCTACCTACCCACTAGTTATCTAATAAAAATGAGACGCAGCTGTGTTATTTTAAAAAGCAAGTTCTTTAAAAAATAAATCTCATTCAGCCATCTCTATGACGACCGCCTAACCCAAACTTTTAACCCCCGACGAAAAAAGAGGGGTGTTATAAGTTTGACGTATGTATCTGTGGCTTTGTGTCTGTCTGTCTGTCATTCCGAACGGATGGACCGAATTGGATGCGGTTCTCTATTTGTAAGCAGATTTTAATGAAACAAAACTAAGAATAATGTCGATTAACGAGATGGTTCTTAGCTTTGTTTCATAATTGTTCTGTAGTTTAGAAAATATTTGAGTTTAAGTAAACTTAGTAATATTCGTTTTTTTTTTCTTTTTAATTCTGTTACATTTATTCAATATAATTTTTTTTTGTAAGATTGTAAATAAACTATTATTTATTTATTTATTTATTTAAACTCTGTCGGGGGTTATCCGAGTTTTTCTTCCGGTTATATAATATACAGACATACATACCGAAGCTCCTTATACTTAGGTACTGTACATGCTCTTGGTAGCTCTGCACAGTATTTTAGATGATATCTTCATATGATGAATAAAACTTGTATGTATGGGTTGTAAATCCATTTTATTTGAGTCCTTAATACGTGAGTATACTGTCTGATGGTATGTAGTGAACTGACCGCAGAGGTACATTTATTCTTTTTTTATATATAAACGTTGGTTTAAGTTAAGCGAAATCAAATGTCCTAATGTAAACTGAAGTTAAAAAGTTTGATATCATTACAACAATATCTTTAGTTCTAAAAAAGTGAATTTTTAGAACTAAAGATATTGACATAGATATGTAATTAGATATTATTTTATTATTAATTATTATTATTATTTTGAAATCATCAGCTTGACATACTTATACTGTAATGGACTTGTAATTAACAATTATCAATAAAACATGAATAATAGTTGTCATACAAGAAATAAACCGTAAGCAACTGACCCCCCCCCCCCCTTAAAGGATTACTTTAATAGACTGGAACGGAACCCCAGTATACGAGTACAGTGTCTTACTGAGACTTCCTCTTGTGTTTATTGGGTAATATCCATGTTACTGTTATGAGGATGTTAACTGAGCCGTAATACTGTTATATTGTTTGTTTCGTATGACACATCTTATTTATTATATTACAAGGTCAGAGTATTAAGTGTATGTATGGCCGTGTGGTGTCTGGCAGAGTAGAATAGCACCAACCCCTTACACTCGTGGGTGTCGTACAAGGCGACTAATGTTTTCGAGGCAAAATATCTAGTCTCTACAGACTGGAAAATGGGCGGCAACGTTTTCCATTGTCTCCAACCCGCCTGCCGAGCGTGGAGATTATGGCAATAACCTCCCCTTTCGTGGGAGAGGCCATAAGTTCTGCAGTAGACTGATATGGGCTCTGATAATGATAGGTAGATGTATATACAAATATTTCGTGTCCGCGAATGTGTTTGGCTCAATTGCATTGTAATTGGAACGCAATAGCAACTCAGCGGCAGCTTTAATTTTTTTTTTTTAATGTTATCCGGCAGACAAACAGGCATGCGGGCCACCTGATGGAAAGTGGTCACCGCCGTCTATGGACATCAGCATCACCAGGGGTGCTACCAATGCGTTGCTCGCCTCTAAGGAAACCTCTAATATTTATATATATATTGTAACAGAATACCAGAAACACGTAAAACTATAATTGAACTGCGTTTGAGATCTAATTACATTCAAATCGGCGATAGTTTACATGATCTAAGCGTACATAGATGCATACAGACAGATAGGTTCAGACGGCGAGAAGCGACTTTGTCTCATACAATGTATTGATAGATTTACGCAATAACAAATCCGCCGGATTTTTGCGTAGAACACATAACTTTTACTTACCAACAGGTGAGATGGCGGTCAAATGCCTGTCTTGTCTAATAAAAAAAAATCACATAATTAGTTCAACTTTATCCTAGATTTTTTTTACTAAACAAACCTGACAGAACCGCTCGTGCGAGCTAGCGAAAAAAGGAACAACCAAAAATTCCTTAACTATTTACTTTTAAACAGAAGTTAATCCAACTGGCTAATAAACGAGCCGGCACCTTCGAACAAGCAGAGGTTAAGTTCTGCAAAGTTGCGCCAAGTTAACCCTTGGGGCATCGCTTCGGGCATTTCGTGGCAACTTCACCAGGTTACAGGTTGCAACTTCACCAGGTTAGAGGTTGCAACTTGTGACCGTTCAGTAACAGGGTTAAACGGCGATTAAGAGTTAAATGGTACGAAGTTAAGCGGAAAGAGTTCAGTTCGTTGTAAGTGTGAGAAGTAAGAACCTATACAGACGTACATTGTGCGTGGTTTCTCCCAAATGTTTATGCAATTTTGGTTTCTATGCTGATGACGGAAAGCTCAAAGTCTGTCAGCAAACGCGCTGAGTTCGCACAGTCACAGCACAGCCACCTTGCGCGATTTTTGTACGACGCGCACCCGTTTTCTGTCCGGTTTGTAAGCGGTGACGTATAAATACCTATTGTAATTGGATTCATTTTGGCATTGGTAGGGCTCCGACATCCATTTGGATAGATAGCGTTTTTTTCTATATTTATTTGGCCTTTGGTCAAGCGATCGATCTTTTTTATGCTACACAGTGACAAACGTCCAGACAGCCCGCCTGATGGTTAGTGGTAACGCCCATTACATCTAAGATTAATGCTTACTGCATGCAGGCCGGAAATCGAAACCGGTCCTCTGTTTGGCAGACCGGCTTGTTAACCACAGCACAATTGAAACCTGAACTTCCATCGCTATAAAACATTAAGAAAAACAAATACATGTAATTTTTCACAATTCTAAAAAAAATACAGTTACATCTAGCTTCTCTATGTCTGTGTTTTGCTAAGTTATAATTGTGCAATTGATTTACAAAGTTTCACCCTCTAGACTTTGTCTGCTGCAGCTTTCTTGCAGCTTTGGCTAAGCTTTTACCTTGTATCTTTGTAATTGTGATCATTTTTAACTCCAATGTTGAAACAAGGGTGTTGTTACTTTGACGTTATTGTTTATCTGTGACATCCTGTCATCATCACAGCACATAACAGTCCACTGCAGGACTTAAGGCCTCTCCCACGAAAGGTGAGTTTATTGTCATTATCACCACGCTTGGCAGGCGGGTTGGAGATCGCAGTGTTATAAATATAACAATGGAAAAAGCTGCTGCCCATTTTCCAGCCTACGAAGACTCTAGACCTTTTGTCTCGCAAACATAAGTCGCCTTGTACGACACCCACGAGTGTAAGGGGTTGGTGTTATTCTACTTTGCCGGACACCGCACGGCCACCCCACCCCACACTACCAAAGAATTTTTACGTCCAAATTCTTTGCATAATACGTACGAACGATCGATCTTTGCGTTATTTTTTTTAAATGGCAGTGAGCCAGATAGCTAGCAGAATCGACAGCCGATGAGGCAAGTATTTCTCAAAAAAAACTCGTCCCAGAATTTCCCTTTTCCTATCTGCTTTTACGGTGACGGAAAACTGCAAATTCAGGCGACTGAATGTGTAATCACTAACCATGATCCACTCTGGTGGGATTCTCCAGTTAAGAAACAAGTCAGTCGCTTTACTGAAGTTACCTGATCTCCCAAATCTTGGATCATGGTCAAGGCGTACCCCAGGCCCTCGTACACGAGAGCACAACTGGAATATTTACGTAATTAATAATTCATCATCAATATTTATTTATCATCATTTACATCATATGGCAGGCAGCTATAACTGCCCAATCTTGTTCGTGCAAAATTAGTCGTCCCAAACTCACACGTCACTGTGAAACAAGTATATGGGAAAAACATGAAAATCCGTCAAATTTCGGGACGTCCACAGCTGGCGCGCGACCATTGATAAATATTCAGGAGACAGGCCCGGCGCCCCGGGACTTGTACGGGACCGCCGGACTCCGGGACTTCTGATTCCGGCGACATGGCGTATTAATTTTTCGCGGGGAAACATTGTCGGGAATTTTTCTGCGCGAAAATGTTTGCTTTGGTTAGGAATTGAGGTGCGTGGAAGCTGGATTTATAAATTTTAAGCGACTTGAAGCGGGTAAAAAAACTGTTGCGTTACTGCCTAGCTGAGTTGCGAAGGCAGTTCAACCAGTGTTCAAGGCAAATATCTCCTGCATATTTCCTCCAATAAAGAAAGAAATAAAGATTAAACATTTAATAGGTACACATGGCCGTGTGGTATCCAGCAGAGCAGAACAGCACCAACCCCTTTCACATACCTCGTACGAGCCGAATTATGTTTTCGAGGCAAAAAATCTAGTCTTCGTAGGCTGGAAAATGGACAGCAGCGTTTTCCATTGTTATATTTATAACACTGCGATCTCTAACCGGGGGTCACCTCAAGAGTAAATAAACACTTTTAAACAAAAAAAAATCTGTCTCAAAATCGGTGGACATACATAAAAAATGGACCACCTCCACCATAATATAGTTGAAGATAGAAGAACCTCCTCTTTCTGTTTTGAAGTCGTTGGTGAACCATCTCGAGGTCTAAAAAGTTCACATTAGCGTTTCATATTGTGATTCCTATTAATTTGTCACAAACTTATCTACAGCGTCGCTGTTGTTATCATTGACGTGACGATTCGAAATGGCGTCACTTAGTTCCAGTTTAGGCCACCGGATCAGATAAGAATCACTCTAATATGAAACGGTAATGTGGCTTTTTGACCCCCTGACCGTGTGCCTCGCTACGCAATAAAAAAACTAAATTGTATTCATATTATTAAGACACTTAATAACTATGTACGATATACTGTATGAACAAGAATGTTTATAAAATTGGTATGTATAAAAAACCAGTAAAACACACGGGTGTGCAGCATTGTATTGAAGCATTATGCAAAAGACGTAAATCAAATATCGAATAACAGTAATAACTTCGCTCTTTCAGAAACAGTGCTTTACAGATGCATGTTATAAATTAAAGATCCTTGTAGTATGTAAATCGAAACACCCACCGGTAAAGGAACAGGTTATAGGGTAATTCAAACCTGTTTTTAAATCATCATCATCATCTTGGCGTTAATGTCCCGGTTGTGCTCTCGCGCACTAGGGCCCGGGGTCCGCCTTGACCATGATCCAGGATTTGGCAGGTCAGATAATTACAGTGGAGCGACTGCCATCTGACCTCCATGACCCTGCTACCAGGGGAACCTGAACAGATTGGATCATGGTTACACATCCAGTCGCCTGAATGTGCAGGTTTCATCACGATGTTTTCCCTCACCGTAAGAGCATCGGTAAGGTAGTATTCAACTAATGTACATAACTCAGAAAACAGCCATTGGTACATGGCCGGTGCGGAATTCGAACCCGGGACCTCTAGCTTACGAGTCGGATATTGTAACCGCTCAGCCACCGACGCTCCAAAACTGTCATTAAATGAACGTCGGTATAACACTAAACTTGAAAATAATAATTTAGTATTAATGTTACAAAATCGTAGCTTACCTTATTTACACTATAATTTAAACAAGTAGTGAGTATATATGCATCATCATCACAGCCCGTAACAGTCAACTGCAGGATTCAGAGCCTCTCCCATGAAAGGGGAGATTATTGCCATAATCTCGCACGTTCGCAGAGTTATAAACATAACAATGAAAATCGCTGTTGTCAACATCAAAAGCAATTTTAAGGGAAACGGCACAAACCAGAATTGAACCGTTGTGTAATGACCTGTGGTAAACACCGAAAAACGGTTCTATAATGACATATTGACCGTGTGGTGTCCGGCAGAGTAGAATAGCACCAACCCCTTACATTCAAGGGGTGTCGTACAAGGCGACTAATGTTTTCGAGGCAAAAGCTCAAGAGTCTCCGTAGAAAATGAAAATTGGCAGCAGCATTTTCCATTATTATATATAAACACCTTTCGTGGGAGAGGCCCTAAGTCCTGCATTGGACTGTTACGGACTATGATGATGATGATGAATGACATATATGTAGTGGATAAAAATGACACTTTTCAGTTTTTATCTCCATTTACTACCAGCGTCATACTTAATTTATAATCTTTAAATAGAAAAAAGCATTTATCGAAAAGAAGCCAATGCCTTTTCGTTTTTGTGTAGAAACTCTTCAAACCCTTAATTAATAATGTATGAAAATCAAATTGGGTTATATTTGTATTTCACAAATTTGCTCATTTTACTGAACAGAATGCTGTGTTGAAAGTGCCCTGGTACGAAGTGCCGGCCTACATATTCGTGGAAACCTATTCCGTAATGGCATGCCCTGTATAAATATTCAAAGACACTCGAGTGCTAAATATGCGACTAGATTCGCCCCTTCGCATATTTAATTGTTAAGGCTCATAGCTTCTTACGAAGCCTTTTAGACTGTTAGAGCTTTTTAATTTTTTCAGTGAATATTAATAAAATATCTATATTTTTATTTTGTGGGATCTTTAATATAGGCAATGTAAAAATGCAACATAATAAACTTTGGTATAACAATCGCAACACAAGATCTTAGATTTTTGTCATCCATTTTTTGTCCTAAAAGTTTGTTGTAACTTGTCAAATTTATCACATGAACTCTTTAAAGTCCACTACTGGTATTTAAGACACATATCTAGTTTATTTTAGGTCAAACTTGTAATAATTTGTATTTTCGGTGTTGAGTCCTAAGGACCTAAATGCGAAGACCTTTTACAGAACTTACGAAAGAAGTACCTGGAGTCGAGCGAAACACTCAGAAAAGTAAAATCCATTTAATTTCTTATTTTGCATTGAAGCTACCCCTTAACGAAAGGCGTTTTATTTGTACTCCCTGAGCTCCTGTTCTGCGTTACTTAACTGTATACTTAACTTACTTAACTTGCTGATACTTTCTCATAACTGGATTTAAGTTGGGAGCTTTATCGTGTTATTATTGGATTACCCTACCCTCCTTGTCGGAGTACTCGGAGTTTGAGGGCGAGCTATCGGCTGTCTCGTTCTTTGAAGAGCGATTTTAGTATTCAGCTAGCTGAACTACCTACTGGGTGAGATTGCGAGAACACCTGGCTACCGATATTGGATATGTTTTCGGGGTGTTTTGTATGGGGATACGTATTAGTAGTGTTTTTATCGGAGACCTCTTACCATCAGGTGAAGTGGTAGCTTGTTTGCCTCCTGCTTGCGAATTTGAACCATAAATATCATATTCTTCCATAGCCTTTCATACTGTAAAATAAAGTCGCTTTCCGCGTCTGTCTGTATATCCGCTAACTCTTTCTAAACCTCGAAGGTTTAATGTATATATAAAATATTAATCCCCCAGTTAATGCCCCAGTTATGTACTCGCGAACGGGGCCCGGGGTCCACCTTGACCATGATCCAGGATTTGGGCAATCAGATAATTACAGTGAAGCGACTGCCATCTGATCTGCTGCCAGGTTCCCCTAACCAAATTGGATCGTGGTTACACAATTAAGTCGCCTGAATGTGAAGGTTTTAGTAGTGTTCAACTAATGTAATTTTTTTTATAAATATTAGACTAGACAGGCGTTCGACCGCATCTCACCTAATGGTTTTTGACAGATTATTAGCACTGGCAATAATGTTGTCTGATATACTACGCAATGTCTTTGTATGTGATCACGGGTCCGCGTTGCCACTGCATTGTCAGACTGGTCGAATTTGTCATTCAGTTAGAGTGTAGTTTCATTAGAAGTTCACAGCGCTTGAACGAACGATGTAGAACTAGCTGGATGTGAATCCGTTTCGCTAATGTGGTTAGAGTTTATATTAGATAGCCATCGATATGTCTGGCTGTCTATCCAGTTAATTATTTCAATTACTTAGTTTAGTATAACGTCCTTGTGCTTAATTTACTCTGAATACCACTTCTAATACACCCCGAAGATATAATATAGATAAGTACTATCATTTCTCTTTAGGAACTAGTGTTTTAATACAAGTAGTTTCCGAGTTAAGTTTGATAGCTGTCATCAAAGATATAGATTTCGACGAGTGCTATGATTTGTCTTTAGTATCTAGAGTTCGAGGACCAATAGTTTCCGAGTCTTGGTACTTGTTCTTGTGCTTACATTCATATTCCATTCTAACGTCCTTGTGCTTGTGTAGTTAGAGCCTGTTTTTACATCGCCGTTTAGAAACCGGACAGAAAACGCGTACACGTCGTACCCGCCTAGTCAACGCTTAGCAACCGCCAGTAAACGTGCAGACTGCACGTTTATTACTGCCCTATTGCCGCGCTCACGACGCGGTGACTAGTGCTGCACGGCTATGCGGATGCGACACGGGCACTGTGCGGTGTCTATGCGGGTGCTGCGCGTTTGTTTACAAATAGTAAATTAAGCTTTCTGTCATTAGTATAGAAACCAAAACTGAATAAACATTTGGGAGAATTCGTGCAGAAATCGTGTACTTCTGTATAGTATAGGTTCTTAGTGTTGAACGAAACAAAGCTTGTTTTTGGACTTGATGAAAAGAAAATATAACATAGGTACATGCGTGTTGAAAGACAGATAAGAATTGCGTCAATCCCTTTCAGAGGTACACCATTATTTTATCAACTCTGCTAATTTCGATCCTTCTGGTAATTGTGACGTAGAGGCTAAACTCAACGCCAACACAATGGAGGCTTTAGCGCACAGTCCAAAAGAATTACAGTCAATTACAATCAGCCATGAAGATGGCTAACTTTCCAATATATTTACTTCAGATACGTACAACTTTAAAATGTTTTCTGCTACTGCTGCTAATATTTTAGTACACTAACTAACTACTAAGTACTACTAACTTTAAAAAAAACTACGAATAATAATATCTTCGCCAAATTTCTTCTATTCGCCTAAGTCTCTTTTATTCGAAACTAAACGAAATAATTTTTTTCACAAGTTATCAAAAGAGGACGAGTTCCAACTAAAACAAATAGTAACTGTTTTTTATAAAACCATTATTTTACTAACACTTCTATATCGACTAACTGCTGCACTTCTCTCTCTATATACCTGTGTCTTGTTATCTAATTTGTCTAGTCTAGTCTGAGTCTAGGTGGACTAGCCGCCGGCTAAAGTTTAGGCGACAAATTAAGCTCATGTTTTGCAGCTTTGCAAGCTTACAGCGTCGTAATTAGTGGTGTGGTCCGTACAGAATAAGCTCTAAGACACCCTGTATTGGAGGGAGTTATATTTGGCTGAGCTTTTCGGTTGAATGACTTTGAGCAGTCTCCTGGGTTGTTATTATATGAAAGCTTCTCGAGTGAAAGCGTCGTTATAATTTGAAATTTATGGTAAAGTAAAATAAATGTACATTTTGTAGGTATATTTGGTAGCACGTAGTGTCTGTGGCCGAGCGGTTAGGGTATCCGACTCGTAAGTGAGAGGTACTGGGCTCCAATCCCGCTCCCACGAACTAATGACTATTTTTTTTAGTTGAATCCTGAGGAAAAATATCCTGCGACAACCTACATATTCAGGCGACTGAATCTGTAACCATGATCCAATCTACTCAGGTTCCCCGGTTAACAGGGTCACGAAGGTCAGATAGCAGTCACAATGATTATTACACCATGCCAGAGTACATTTTCGTAATCCTCGCGAGATTCAAGCCAATTCCAAACCAGCTCACACTAGTTCCAGTTTGATACGAGCCAGCATTATCGCAGGTAACATTGTAGTGTATCCGAGTGGGCCTAGACTAGTCTAGACTAACTTTAATATGCTGGAACTAATCCCAACTCGGTATCGAATACCGTTATTTTGCATGCAACCCGAATTTTGTTAGGGTAGTTTCTCGACAGGAACATGCATTTTGTAGATGAATTTACGTTTTATTGATTCGATAGCGATCTAAGTGGTTCAGTTGGTTAATATGCTGGTCGCCACGCAGAGGTCCCGTGTTCGATGCCCGGCCAAGCAGAAATGGAAATGATGAATTTTAATTTCTTTTTCGGGTCTGGGTTATAGTATGTATAATAAGTATGTATTTAAAAAAGAAAAGTATATAAGCAATTTATCAGTTATGCAGCACCCATAACACAAGCTTCGCTTACTTTGAGGTTAAATGGCGCTGTGTGAATTTGTCCAAGCATATTTATATTCCTATATTTATAGCTTCCATCGAAATAGTTTTGAAAAAGAAAATGCTGTAATGGTATTGTCTGTATCGCATTCGGTACAGTCGATTAGTCGGGTAGGTAAGATAGGCACTGGATGTGCAGGATGGCTGTAAATATGCGCATCGGCTGTTTTAGACTACGTTTTACTAGGGCCCGACACTACACAGATACAAGAACGACGCTTCACAAAGTCGGACTATATAGATATAATATGTTTCTATTCCAATGAAACTAAAATGTGTTTCTCTGTAAATTAAAGGTTATATTTCAAACTTATTCAAATAATAACATGAATTCTAAATTAACCAAAATACATAACACTTCCTACCTGTAAATTAAAGAAACGACATTTAAAGTCAATTTCTTACACTGTTCATTTTATTATTTACATGTTAGTTCTACAGTCGATACAATACACACATTACATACGCCATCTTGTTATTCAGCTGTCATGTCTAGACAAAACAGCTGAAGAAAAATAAATTTAAAGAGTCTTGCCATATAAGAACTCTTTACATAGATAGCCAATGAACATTACTTACTGCTGAAACTTGTACCTACAAATTGACTTGATGTCTTATACATAGGAGCGATTTCTGGTGTATATTTTGAATTTCCATACCTGCTGGTGTGCCGGATGCTTAACTCCATCAGTATTCTGTTGACTGTTGTTTTCCATCCTCATCATTCATCTTTATCATCGTTTAGGAGTCTTGACATTGATCGACGTGAAAAATCTGCAGCTTTTAGTGACACATTTTTTCACATTATCCATATTTGTTCAAACTTCTTCTTTCTTCTTTTAAGTCTGATTATCTTGTGTGAATTGTATTAAATATGTAATACTTAACAGCAAACTTTCATTTTCAAGCAAAATTACCAATTTCAAATTCAATCATTAGATATCACGATTCCCGTATCGTAGGTCCAAAGAAAAAAAACACATACGCGCCACACAATTCAATTTGGACCACTTCACCCGAAACTGTTGGGATGTATCACCTTTATTTGTTCGAAGGACCCTTATCACCCACTTATCATAAACAAATACAGCGTATTTCCATTACCGACGTATTTCAGTTGCAGGGGCGTACTAAGGAGGTTTAATTTTACGTGGGGGGTCTTCCTAAAGTATAATTGTCAGCCTAAACTAGTCAATTGCTGGACATAGGCCTCCCTAATGACCGCTTATTCCTGCAGTATCCTGCAGCCATTTGCAAATCGTGACTATCTGGCTTGGCGTCCTACACTATCCTTGCCAAGTTGTGGCGTTCACTCAAGAAGAAGAAATATTTATCGGTTCTACGGCATATATCACTGAATGATAGCTACTGTTACACACTAAAAGTATAGTTAATCTACCTACATTTGCGGTGTGTAACAAAACTGCAGAATCGCTTGTGTGTTCTCACTGCGTGGACTAATGATGTTCCAAAGCTAACACGGAAATGTAGATAAAGCTCGTACCATTGCACAGATATTCCATATAAAAGTAGTGTAAATGTAATGTACTAATTATGTATATCAATTATTTTACATGTTATGTACGAGTGCGTACTTTTGCATTTGCTGTTTGTCTAGTTCCTACACTCTACAACGGACAGCGATGATATAATGTCGGTTATTTAAACTAAGTGTATTTCGTGTCATAAAAAGAAATACAAAATACAATTCAATATTCTTTGCGTACATAACACGATCTTGTTTATTATGTTGCCCATATAATGCTATCACTGATTTAAACGAATATTGTCAACAAAATAGGAAAGAAGGCACAATTTCATAATAAGTATAAATTTGATTAACAGCAGAATGTGCCACAATGGCTACTGCCAGACATGGACGGAAATATCTCTGCAATGTTAGTCCTAAATTGCATCATCCAAATCCGATACTGCATCCTCGCATTTGCATTTCGGCTCACGAGACATTGTATTTGCAAACTACTCGAGTGAACAATACCCCGTTTGGGGGTATCTTTTGTGGCCCTGACTACGTCCCTGTTCGGACTTGGGGAGCCATGAATTTGACTACTAAATTCGAGCCTGTTTCGGTTTCCGTTCCTACATTTGCATTCGAGTTTACGGGACGCTCTGTTTGCGTAGTACTTGAAAAAGCAACTTCTTAATCCGTACTGCTGTTACTCTGAGACAGGCGTCTGTGACACCGGAGCGAATGTTGCGTATCACACTTGGGACCAGAACTTGTTCGTCGGTCTTGCTTAGGTGAACTAACAGATTTTGGCTATTTGGGAGATTATCTTTGCGAACCAACTGATTATCAGCTGTTCTGAAGACATGGGAATTAGTAATCAAAAAGAACATCGTTCAATGTTGACGTATAGTATTAATAATGTACATAAAATGTCGAATGCAAGACAGAAGAGCCACCATACATTTTGTACTCGCACATATAAAGACTAAGATAGAAGAAAGATCGAGTCAATAGAGGAAAATTTCCGCTAGATGCGTAAAACTTCCCCATTTCGCTTAAAAGTAAGAGTTTTTTTAAAACACATGAGACCACATGAAGGAGTTATTCTTATTCTTTAATATTGTACTATGTGCTTTGAGAATATGTGCCATTTCTGGGGTATCTAACGAAAATTTTCTACTATTGACTATGATCTTTTTTCCACGTTAGTCTTCTTGTGTTGGATAAATAAATGTGTTGGATACAATCACAAAAGCTGAATACACCTCATTTAATCTAGTGCCACTGTTCAAGATATCTCGAAGAGTATCGGGGTCCTTGGCGATGGCATTTCAAACGAAACCCTATTTAGGGATTACTTGGAAGGTAAAGCAAATTCGCTTTGTAACAACTTGGGGTACTTAATAACGAAGAACGCAACAGCTCTATTGATTAGAGGCCTCCAAAACGTTGTAAAATAAGTCGCTGCCATTACGCAACGGTTTGATAGACGCCCGTGCCTAGTAAACTGCGCAAGGTATCAACTCGGCCTTATGGCAGGCCGCCGTGGCACCGTCAGTGCTGAATTATGAAGGCTTTACCAGCCCCAGGTCTCGACAGGGTATTCCGAGTGCTGGAAATGTATTCCATTCCGTTCTGTAAATGTTGGAAACACTGGAATTACCTGGAAATCCTTGCAGTCACCGCGCAAATTGTAACGTCTCTCTGTCTCGTTGTGTGACCATTGTGAGCTTGAAAGGTTTTAACCCTTTGGCGATTGTTATTACTTTAATTGCAGTAAAGTTGTACTTTACTAGTAAGTTATGTATAATAAGTAGGTATGTATTTAAAAAAGTGTTTTAGTAGTTTATCAGTTATCTAACACCCATAACACAAGCTTTGCTTACTTTGCCCTGCTTCGTTATTATGTACTTCTTATGTTAGTTTAAGGTTTTTTTTTTTTTTTTAATGTTTTATTGGGCCAAATAAAGATACGTCTATGTCTATGTCTATGTCTTTGGGGCTAGATGGTGCTGTGTGAATTTGTCCTATCATATGTATATTTATCTATTTAATTAATATTTCCTTTCCCTCTTGTAACTACAAGAGGGAAAGTAGCAATAATTACCACTGTCTCATTAGGATATTATTCATACTATGTTTTGCGTTTTATGTGACAAAAAGACTGGATTTTAGTATAAATAAGCCTCTTCTGGAGCGTCGGTGGCCGAGGGGTTAAGGCATCCGACTCGTAAGCGATAGGTACCGGGTTCGAATCCCAGTGCGGCCATGTACCAATGACTCTTTTCTGAGTTATGTACAATGCTAACAGATGCTGTTACGGTGAAAGAAAACATCGTGATGAAACCTGCACATTCAGACGAGTGAATGTGTAACCATGATCCAATCTGGACAGGTTCACCTATCAACAGGGTTACAGAGGTCAGATGGCAGTCGCTCCACTGCAATTATCTGATCTGCCAAATCCTAGATCATGGTCAAGGCGGACCCCGAGCCCTCATGGGCGAGAGCACAAACAAGACATCAACGCTAAATTATTTTTTCCTCTTATCTGAGAGAATCTGACTCTAGGTGACTCATCGAGCTTTATTTATCTAGAGTATAAATACACAACTTTTAAAAATTTCGGAAAAGAATACGGTATTTATCTATTTGCATTGTAGTTGAAATAGCATTGGAGAAACTAATCCACTAAACTAGAACTTTAAACAAAGTGCAAACTTAGGTAAAGTTTAAATGCACGAAAATATTTCATTTTGAGTCTGAGACTTTCAATAGTATCTTTAATTATTAATGCACTTGTGCAGACTTCTGATGATAACCTTGGTATATATCTACGCAGTTTTGAAGGTGGCTCAGGTTACTAATTAGCTAGGTATTCGACACTAAAGGTTCATTCTTATAAATATTTGATTTATTTTAGTAACTCTACCCCAGCTCTACGTAAGAAATTGTAGTAATAAAAATAATTACTGCGAAGCAAACCTCGCCGTCTCATGTTCCACGAATTTTCTATAGAACCATAATCGGAATTTACCGCCAAACTCATATCGATTCATTCTGAGCGAAACTGCATTCGACGATAGAAAAAAGATGGGGCCATGCATTTGCAAACATAACTTACAATGCTGTCGAGACAATGCAAATTGTGCTGTAGTCCCTCAAAATAGGGGTGAGGGTTGAAAATTCCGAGCGCAGACACTGGCCGACCCACGCGCTTTCGAAAAAAAAGGTCGGGATGCAGGTATAGAAACTCAATACAAAAGACAACTAACGTTCCGTTCTTCCTAAACGAAACAACTGTTCATTGCATACCGAACAGTGTTCCATGTTTATGCTCCTTAGCTACGAAAGAATAAGACTTAAATTTGATCTCGAGGAACGCAAGAAAGTAGTATAAACGTCCCTAAAGCCGTGTTTCTGTACAACAAGCTTTATCGGCGCTCAAAGTTTTATGTTCGTTTAAGTATGACGGAACGCGCCTGCGCGAGAGCTCGTACATTTTTAGGTTAGTTTCGTTACGTTTCCGAACGCTGCTATGCGCGTCCCATTAAATATCTCTTTTTCTAGTAAAACAGTGTAGTTTTCATCATTATTTTGTTATTGTTGTGTTCATTTGTGTATAGTGATCTTGTGTATGTGGATTTCTGTGTATCGGATTGCCCTTTTAAGTGATAAAGGTACGTAATACTCGGTTGAGCGGTGGATGCGTTTGCGTCGGCATCATAACATCTGTCGTTCCTGTTCTTCTCCAATGATATAATCATATATAGTGATTGGGTATTTCTCTGGGACGCTCCGAGATTTGATTTCTATTCGTTTCAATTTAGTGGACTTTGTACGTGATTGTTTTGATTATGATTCTCTGTATGCGGTATTCTATTATGACAATCCCATACGAAAGCTCCGTTTGGATTACAAACAATACAATTATTCTCTATGCGGTGTGGATTCAATACTCTTCTTAATATTATAATCTACTCCGTACGGTTATTATAATTTGGTTCTAGTCTAGAATACTAAAGGACTCAGTCG
Organism: Blastobasis adustella; assembly: GCA_907269095.1. Classification (NCBI taxonomy): domain Eukaryota; kingdom Metazoa; phylum Arthropoda; class Insecta; order Lepidoptera; family Blastobasidae; genus Blastobasis; species Blastobasis adustella. Next base: position 8,292,076 of record OU026135.1, on the reverse strand, counting down.
CTGTACTCATAAAAGCCGTCCAAAGCTCAAGCTTAAGCTCAGACAGTTCTGAATGACGCTTTTGTAACACATACTCAATGTACATAAATAAAGAAAGAAAATGTCGAAATACGTGTAGCTTAGAATACATACTCAGGTAGATTTAATACATTTCATATTATGGATACAAGAGCCCCTTAACTAAACGTTTTCAAGCACCTGCCATGTGTGGATAGAGTGGCACAATCTAGGCTTCAAAATTATAAGTATCAAATTGGAGAGTTTGGTTTTAGAGCTGTTGATGACCGTTGGCCGTGTGGTGTCCTGCAGCGTAGAATAGCACCAACCCCTTACACTTGTGGGTGTCGTACAAGGCGACTAATGTTTTCGAGGGAAAAAATCGAAGTCTCCGTAAACTGGAAAATGGGTAGCAGCGTTTATATTTATAACACTGCGATCTCCAAGTTGCTTGCCAAGTATGGAGATTATAGCAATAACCTCCCCTTTCGTGGGAAAGGCCCTTTGTCCTGCAGTAGACTGTTAGCGGCTGTGATAATGATGACTGATGATGCCAAGCACGTTGGCGTAAATGGCTCCAGATCTTTCACAAAACTGTGCCATGCTACGTAAAGTCTTAGGAAGTTAATAACCATTGTGGCGTTTTAAAGTCCCGGTTGTGCTGTTGCACGCGAGGGTCCAGGGTCCGCCTTGACCATGACTGAGGATTCGGCAGATCAAGTAATTGCAGTGGAGCGACTGCCATCTGCCCACTTCTATAATGGTTACACATGCAGTCGCCTGAATGTGTAGGTCTCATCACGATGTGTTCCCACACCGTAAGAGCATCGATTAGTGTTCAACTAATGTCAGTCATTTTGACATTTCGACATTGGGAATCGAACTCAGCACCTCTCGCTTACGAGACCGACCCCGCCGACCTGCTAACCATTAGGAGATTCCACTAACTACAAGATAAACGGCATTATTCAAAACACACACGTTCGCACACGTTGTGACTACTAGCAAATAGCTAGGGTTACATCATTAAATGCTTAGCAAAACATTGCAATTAGTTGAAACAGCGCCTGGCTGTAATTTTAGATGCTACTGTCGCACACTACGCGTCTTTAGCATATTTAATTACGGACCTGTGTAAAGGGGTCTTTACAATGCTCGGAATTTGCTTGGTTTAAAACATCGATAGTTTCGCATATATTAATTGAAAGTATTATCGTATACACTTGGTATTAGCTGTGGCCCGCAACTTTGTGCGATGACGTTTGCATTTCTATCATTTTTCCATACAACTATTTCCTAAAATCAATCAATCAATCAATTTATTTATATGCTAGAATACACGGTGATTAAAATGTACAGGTACAGGTGTTAAAATAGGGTAGCCCAGTAGGAGTATTCAACCTTATAAGGCGTGCAAATTATCATTAATATTTATTAAAATGTCGTATAAGTATCTGCAATTATTGGCATAAATGATATCAGTAATTACAAATTAATTCCAAATGTCAATTTAATTTCAATATAATAAAACTGTCAATGGAATGAATTGATTGAATTGAATCTGTAGGAATTCAATGAAAATTTCCATAAATCCCTTCTCATTACTTATTTGAATTGCGATTAATATGGGTATCGAAAAGAAAGCTATGAGGTGTTCATTATTTCTTTGAAAGAACGTTACTCGCTCGTACGATTTGGATGTGGAATGAGCACTCAGCCACAGTGTTTCCTTTGGACTATGACGTGGGATCGTTCCAGAGGTATATTAGAGGTCTCTTCAGGCGGGCAACGCATTGTTAGTGCGCCTAGTATTGCTCATGTTCACAGGCGGCGGTGACTGCTTTCCATCAGGAGGCCCGCACGCCTGTTTGTCTACCGTATAACATAAAACCAGCGCAATCATGTTGTCAGTCAGTCAGGTCATCTTGGCCTTAATTTCCCGGATGTGCTCTCGCGCACGAGGGCCCGGGGTTCGTCTTGACCTTGATCACGATTTGGCAGATCACGTGACCCTGCAACCAGGAGAACCTGACCAGATTTGATCATGGTTACATATTCTATGTATCACGTTCACATGTTCACATATAGCCTTTTGGCTATTTTATCCAATAGCATTATCTGTAAAAATCTAATAAAACAATGAATATTGGCTTCTATGTATCTTACTTGTACCCTGTTTAGAGCGCTTTCCTCTCACTAAAATTTAGCAAGTCGGACCTAATTCATAAGTACTCGATTACTAAACGCTAACAGACCAAAAACATAATAACAATGTGTAACAGTGGGTAAATCATAAACAAAATAGTAATGAATTAATTTAGTCATACATGGCTCGGTGAAATATTTGCTTTCGGTCTCGATCTCGGTAGCAATCGCATATTGGCAGAAGCAGCATAATAGCAGCCGTCATAAGCCAAGTCGAAGGCCTTTTGAACGGTACAAAACTCCTCTACTTTGAATGAGGCAAACGAGGCAAATAAATTGAGGTGAATGGGAAATGTCACAACTTATAATGTAGAGTCCCCTTTAGCATCGTTAGTGAATTTAATTAGAGAAATATCTCTACACCGCACGGCTACCTGCTGAATTATGGGGAACTATCACGTACGAGTATATGTTGGTACTTGACAAGTTACATTATCGATGCCTGCCATTGACAAATATTAATCATCATTACAGCCCATAACAGTCCACTGCAGGACTTAGGGCCTCTCCCACGAAAGGGAATGTTGTTTCCATAATCTCCACGCTTGGCAGACGGGTTGGAGATCGCAGTGTTATGAATATAACAATGGAAATAAACGCTGCTGCCCATTTTCCAGACTACGGAGACTCTTGATCTATTGTCTCGAAAACATTAGTCGCCTTGTACCCATGAGTTTAAGGGGTTGGTGCTATTCTACTCTGCCGGACACCACACGGCCACGGATATGAATATAACAATGGAAAACGCTGCTGCCCATTTTAGAGAGACTCTTAGATTGTTTGCCTTGATATAATTAGTCGCCATGTACGACACCGTACGGCCTCCAAATATTGATACCTAATCGAAAATAGTACCTAACCATATTCCTTCCATAATTTTTACCCATTTCGAAAACGTGAGCAGGAACATCGCAATATGTATTCTCATTACAATATTCATAAACCTTTCACCCGGCAAATTGGAGTCTACAAGCTGCGAGCACACTTGATCCAACTCTTAATTAAAATTTTAACGTACAGTAATGATTTTTCAACAGCAACCGCCGAGAGTGAATAACTCATGAGTTGCGAACTCACTCCGGTATCGAGTTCGAGGCTCTTAGGCACTAGGCTTAGGCGGCGGTGGTGCTCGCTGGAGTTTTAAACACATTTAGATACGTACCTCGTAAGAATTGAGTATTCTAGGGCCCAGAATTGGCGTATTTTACTAAACTTTATAAACAAAAAGATTTCTTTGTTTCTTCTTTGGATGGCAAGGCATAAAAATATCAAAATCATCTTGGCGTTAATGTCCCGGTAGTGCTCTCGCGCATGAGGGCCGGGGGTCCGCCTTGTCCATGATCGAGGATTTGGCATATCAGATAGGTAATTACAGTCAAGCGATTGCCATCTGACCTCCGTGACCCTGCTACCAGGGGCACCTGACCAGATTGAATCTTGGTTTCACATTTAGTCGCATGAATGTGCAGGTTTCATTGCGATAATTTCCCTCACCGTAAGACCATCGGTTAGCATTTAACTAATGTACATAACTCAGAAAAGAGTCATTCGAACCCGGTACCTCTCGCTTACGAGTCTGATACCTTAACCACTCGGCCACCGACGCTCAATTAGAGCAATAATCAATTATTTATAATTTAACCGACTGATGTCGGAAATCCATTGACAGCCTTCTTCGAAATCGGCCCATCCGTTTGGAAGCTCTCACAAGATACACACATTATTCTTATTACACCTGAAAATATGACAACCCAACTACTTTTTAAGAAAATACAAAAATTAACAAACATACATACATCCTAAACGTATCGTATCGTTAACCCTTATTCCTCGCATGCGTGATGGGTGAAAATTTTCTTGGCACCATCAAAGATTCACGTTCACGACGGCTAAAGGCAGACTTGTACCGAGATTAAAGCCAAGCTTTTAAATATTATATTATGTATGAGAATCATGCGGGGAAATTCCACTTATTCTGCGGAGTGTGAAGAAGATTGAATATGTTACGTGCTATGTACAGTCATCTGCAGAGGGAATGGATCCTGTTCGTGAAACGAAACGTCTTCGGCATTGACCTTTAACTGTCACAATCATAGTTACGTTACATATTAGCTGTTCTAATATCAGTTTTATATAATACGAGTTATATCCATATATTTAATTGTGTAGTCTTCTGTGTGTGTACCTATCTGTAGTGTGATCTACGTTGAATAAATCCAGTGCTAAAAATTAATATAATCAACTCATTTCACCATCACAAGATTTAGACCCTACTGGAAAGGATTGTGGCCTGCAGACCATCTAGCATACATTAAATATAATTAAATATACCACCGCAGTGCGGTTGATTTTTGGAACATTATGGTTTTCTACCCATACAAGAGGAATAATAGGGGTCAGTTCTCTCTGCGGCTGACTGTACGAGTACCTAAATGGTCAAGAAATGTTTCGTCAACTAGACTGTGGGCTGAGTTACAGAAACTGTCAGACTAAACCCTGCTATGGTGCTGGCACAGCGCATACGCACATACACAAAACATATGACAATATGTCATCGTCATCATCATGTGTCATCATGTGACAGCAGCTCAGCAGACTAGTAAGATCTCTAGTAATCATCATCCCCTGTCCTATCCCACTAAGTACGGTCAGCAGAATATGACTCTTACTTTTTTAAATTGTCATTATTTCATGTTTTATTTTTGTGTGCCGTGCTGGCAGGTCATACAGGACCCATTTTTCATAAATTGTTTACAACTGTATATAAACTGTGCACCACAAATAAATAAATGATTAATGAGTAATTATTTACTTTAGTCATGTTTAAAAAGTTTTAACTTCCTGTTTCATGATCGACCGCCTAATCGCTGTTTCAACCTAATCTAATCTAAATTTTGCCCCTTCCACAGATGTCGCACCCGCACCCGGTTATCATGTAGGCGGGATCCCCTGACGGTGATGGCGGGAAACCTGATGCGCGGACAGAGACTGAGCGCCATGAGGAAGCAGGATTCCAGCTGGCTCAGAGTGCAGTGTTGTGTTGTGCTAGTGCTGTTATGTGTGTGCGAGGGAAAGCAGATGAGTGAGACGCTGCAGAGGGCGCTGTCGGCGGTCCGGGGGCCCAGTCCTGGAGCCAAGAAGCTGCTCAATATCCCTGAGGATGGAGGTATGTGGTGTTGTTTGAGTTTATTAGATTATTTAGTTTCCACACCAAAAAGCGTAAGCAAAACGAAGCTACGCGAAATGTCTAACGAACTATATATACGCCTTATGACTAAATGCTTTATGCAAATTTATGGTCGTAGTATCAACCCTTTCTTTGGAATATCGGTTTTAAGACTTTCGTGGTTATTCACTACACTTTCACTACACATATTATCGGGGTTGTTACCACGGTTAGTATTGATTTTACCTCGATATTTCGACGCAGTTGCATTGTTTTTTTGGCTCCCGTTCGATAGACGAATGTTAACAGAGTTTCCGAAATGCATTCGAGTGCAAACCACGAGAGACCGGTATATTATAAAACGTGTTAAATTTTTCAATTATATTGGCCATCATCCTTGCTGTTGTTCACCTTCTAAAGCTAATACGAAAATGAATCAGTATCGACAGTCTGTTAGGGCCTGTCACGGCGATTTCAAAGAGGTCCATGTGCTCTATACGGTTGATACGATCGAGTACAATATGTTACAGTTTGTTGTTTGATATTATCCCTTGTACCTTGCATTAATGACCACTTCAATTTTTTATAAATTTTACTTTGCCGCTACAGAAACATTCACAGCATTTGGTGCATAGTTAGCTAAAATCAGTTTGCTAAAAGAAGGGAGAATTAGCTGTCCCTTATGCCCATAGGGCTTGCTTGTCCTTTACCCCCAGGGTATTTTTTACATAATAAATAAAAATTTAATTCATGAATGTTTAACAAATGCCCAGTAGTGCAAAGGAATATGATTCTTAAGGTGGTCATGCAACTTATGCTCTTGCATTGTACGATCTAGTTGCTTTCTAATGCTGTCGCCTACCTTCTAAAGGCTGAACTTTGTTATTTTACTTACTTTATTGCGCAAGGCTAATAAAGCTCTTTGTCAAGTTCCTGATTAAAGCTCGTTCAATTAAACGTGGAAAAGTATGAGAAAGGTATTGTTCGAGTAGCAAGCTGTAAATAGACAAGGCAATACGGTAACGACATTCTCGGCAATCTGTCTTTCATAAAGGAGACTTTGAAAATATTTCGAGTTTTGTTTATTTATACCACTAAGACGGCAAAGAAACTTACGTCACCGCCGCCTATGGACGTTTGCAGTACCAGGGGCATTACCCACGCGTTACCGACCCCGTAAAAACCTTTTCACCCCCCTCTTGAAGAACTCCATGTTGTACTCTCCACGGAAAACCTCTCCAGGTAGTTTATTTGGTGCCCAATCGCGTTTGAAGCGCCTAATTATTACTTACGACTTATTTTGTCGTATGTAATAATTAGGTCTTTAGTGTAAGTGTTTAGGCTAATGAATTCGTAAAATCTAATTTCTAAATACAGCTATAATATCAAAATAGAACACCAACGAGACGGTCTCGCTTAGTACCTATCTCGACCCTCTCGCGTACGAGAGTCCGTCTTGGCCGTGATCCAGGATTTGGAGGATCAGGTAATTACAGTGAAGCGACTGATATCTGACCTCCGTGACCCTGCTACATGATCATGATTACACATTCAGTCGCCTGAATGTGCAGGTTTCATCACGATGTTTTCCGTCATCGTAAGAGCATTGGTTAGTGTTCAACTAATGTACATAACTCAGAAAAGAAAGACTCATGGCGGGCATGGTCTCAGGCGGCAGTGGAATTCTAACCCGGTACCTCTCGCCGTTTACGACTAGGCCACCGACGCTCCCAGACTGTTTCATAATAATAAAAAGCCTCGCTTATCTTTGTGCTGGCAAGTCTGGGAAGTCCATTGAGGGTGCTCAAATCAGGTCCTTTATTAATTGAAGAACTCTGACGATTAAGGCGTCCAGGTGGTCTTTTGTTAGAACCTCCGGCAACTTTTTAAGACCTCCCCGCACTTGATTTGCTAGCGGCCTCGTTTTGCACCGAACCGAAATATTATTTTTATTTTTAGTCTTCGTGTTATTTTCGATTCCGTTGAGGTCATAATATTTCCATGTTATAATATTATGGTTTGGTTATTGTCGTTTTAGAGGCATCATATTCAAGGTAATTAAATCCAGGTAAAACAGATGAGACAGAAAATTGATGATAAACGAAAAGGGTATTTTCAAGCGTTTTTTATATAAACTTGAGAAAATATTTTTCTTTATTTTTGGGACTTACTGGCATCTAAACATACTTTATTTCCAAAATCAAATTTGATATGTTGTGCACAATTAATATACTTGAGCAAATGTGTAATTGCGAAAAATCACCAATTTCATAGATGTGCGGACCCAATATTTTTGCCCTAACGTTCGTACCTTCATTAAGAATTCCATCCGGTGTAACAGAAGCCAATGGCACTCCCGGCGTACATAAAAGCCTTTTACCGTCAAGTAACTGATTGCACAAATTAGTCAGCGGATTTTTTTTCATCCCACCCTCTTTTTGTTTAAAAGGCGAGGTCCTTTATTTTTAATGCACATAGATAAAAGGACGATTTATGATCTCCTCGGGAGAGAATTTGAGAGATGGATAAAGCTCGTTTTTCATTACTTCGCACAATTTAGTGAGGAAGTCCAGTTCTGGTTCCGGATCGCTACGCTAGATGGCGGTAGTAACGAAATTAAAGTGAGTAAAGTAATACACGTTTCTTCCACTCAAACACGGCACAACATTCACATATTCATAGAAAAATAAAAGTAAAACAGACAATCTACAGAAAAAAATATAGTCTAATCTCGTTACCTGTGCCATGTGGAGAGTGATCGTGGCCACACTCAGCATATGCTGAGGCATATGCTGAGGCATATGCTGAGGCATATGCTGAGGCATATGCTGAGTGTGGCCTGGTTTTCAGTGGGCTCCCTATGTGATGCACGGACAAAAGTGTCACTAGGGATAAATGGAATTAAATAAATAAATAAATGTTCTATAAGTAAATCTAGCCCTGCCTACAAGCAAGTGTTGTATCGAGGTCTCCCGAACTCCGCCGCCCTCATAAGCATCAGTCGCTCCCAATTCCCTGCAAGAATGTCGCAGACACATTGCAAGATTGTCAAAATGACGTTTCCCCAAATTGAAATTTTTACTTTTATTATCCTGCTAACAATATTCTGTCCGGATTCCAAACTTTATCCTTCCCGGAATCATACCCGGAACGGTTACTGCGAAATTTTCCAATGTGGCATAGTTGTAGTTGACATAGTTGTACTCGTATGCAGAGACTTCTACATACATACACAATAACACACTCACGCCCGTATCCCACAGGGCTAGGTAGAACTAAAATAATTCAGTTTATTTTTGTATAAGTAATTATCCCCCCCCCCCATCCCCCCCTCAATCCAATGTAGCAGACATAGTTGGCGCTACATTCGGCGCAAACGTGTTCCGTTTCCAGCGAATTCCACGAAATTAACATAGCTTACGGCGATAGATTCAACGCCGGCGACGTTTCGCATGTAAATTTCATTTCGCAATACATTGCCGGCTGATAATGTTATCTTGTTAATAGTGGCTTAAGACGTACAGCGTTGTATATCGCGCGTGGTGTCAGATAATGTATTGCAGGTGGTCGGTTGGACATACGGGCGGACGAAGCAAATTGATCTCATAGTAAATTGGATACCAGGATTTACTCGGCAATCCTCCCCCTATATAGCATATATTATATGTACGGTAGGGGGGGGGGGGGGGGGGGCTCTCTGCAGTTGACTGTACTATTCGGGGACCAAAATTACCCTATACATGATGACCAGAGTGGTTCAGTGGTTAACGTCTCGTCATCCAGCCGGTCTGCCACGCAAGAGGTCCGGATTCGATTCCCGGCCGAGCATATATTGAAATTATGAATTTTAGTTTCTGTTACGGATCTGGGTGTTTATGTATAAAAAGTATGTATTGAAAGTATTTGTGTATGTAGTTGTTGAGTTGACTAGCACCCATAACACATACTTTGCTTTCTGTGTGAAACTGAATTGTCCAAGCATATTTATTATTAATATTATGATATGCTATTTCCTTATCAAAGTGGAATACCTTTTAAAACCCAATGTCTAGTCTCGGAGACTACCTCATACCTAAACCTTGCAAACTTTCCCCTTCATAAAGTTGCAAGAACCAAACCCGTGTGTAGTCACCACAAATCGTTGCACTTGCATAACGGCTGAATAGTTGCCATCGTCATTTGAATAACTTTCTAATTATGCCCCGTACCCGGCTACACGCATTGTTTAGCTGCTCTTTTAGCTTTTGAACGCTCCGTACACGCTGGGATAGCGCAGGGGCGGATTTGGTTGTGGTCTATGGGGCCCTGCGGTGATTGGGGCCCTCAGTGGTGTTAGTAATGTATGCTAGGGTGTCCGGTTCGTGCCTGCTCAGCAGACAGTACGAATTAGATTCCCATATTAAGTAGAATACCATCTCAGCTATTATAATATTTCGTATAAAAATTACATTTATTTATTCGTCAGTTGGACGACCTGAGTGGTTCAATGGTCAACATTAGCACTATTCGGGATTACATAAGAAATTTAAAATTGAAAAAAAGTTAAGATTTGTAGCAACAGGAGCTAAAAAACCATCACAGGGTGTACATTTTCTCGAAAAAAAAAGAAATGCCTATAATTTAAAAAATTCAAGACTTAGATTTTACCTTAGATCACCCGATTCCGGCTTGACGTCGACTTACGGGACACCCTGTATATATTTTTCGTTAATGTAAAACTATTGGTGTTAGTAACAAATGTCATAATACAATGTAGTGTATACAGTTTAGGATTTATTTAGTTAATAAGGAAACTAGAGGAAAGCAATCTTTGTTTTCTTTTATTATTCGCTGGAAAAGATTGTGTTTGTCGCAATCAGTAAACTGAAATCACTGAGCCAATATCGAACATTCTCACTTTCTCACTAAAATGTGGGTAGACCGTACGTGGATAGTGTATATCTTAGTGCCTTTGTTTCTGGAGCTTATCACGGGAAGACAATGAAACGGAAATGGTAAGATTGTATACATAGGTATTGTATGGTTGTATGGAATAAACACGGTGAATACAAAAACTGAGTAAAAAAAATAATTATAATATTATGGTGATAAGAGAGAGGTAGAGGTTAAGAGAGATAAGTGAGATGATTGGTTATGTTTACGTGTGGGTGCATGTATTTATGTAGTGGTGTATAATTGTGTATAGTACACATATACATACATACATGGATGATGATGATGATGATGATGTGTATGTATGTATATTTTTACTTAATAATGTTAATTTTAGTTTTTTAGTTTTAATTTTTTAGTTTTTTAGTCTTAAGTCTGGCCATGACAGAATACCAGCGGGTGTGGGTTCCACCTTCACCCTAACGCTGAGTCATGGACCTTTTTGTCTATTAGAAGCTTTTATTTTAAAAACATTTATACAATTCTGTTAATTTATAGGCAAATAAATATTTCTATTTCTATTACTATGTTCATTATCGTCCTAGCGCTCATCCCGGCCTCTGCCAGGGTCCGCTTTCCTACTTAATCTTCTCCACTTCAACCGGTCTTCGGCATCCTCTCACCGTAAGCCGTTGGCTCTCGCATTCAGTGGTGTACTATGTTACCTTTACATAATTATTTCAGTTTCAACCATTATTTTAAGATATTCTTACATTCATAGAGAATGAGTATAACCAAAAGTAACGAAAAAAGGGAAGTTGTAGCATTTAACGGATATTTAGTGGCTTAATTTGTTGCAAATACCATAGGACACGTCAGAGATCCCAATGGCCCTCTAAGACCTCAAACCGAGTCCACCCCTGTATCTTTTCCTAAATTTCAACGGCAACTTTGCTCTGAATAGCGTATTTTAATTTAGTTAACGTCCTTCAAGCTTCTCTCGCGACAATGGTCTCTTTTGTTCCCAAGTTTTTGGACTAGAACACGGTTATCAGCTGGTTTTGTATAAGTTATTTATTAAAGCTGAGTTAGAGGAGATAGGGGCGAAGATTAAATGCCACTTTTGTTCTAGGTTCTGGAGGAATATAATGGTGTCAACTAACGTAATATAAAATACGGGTTGGGCAAGTCCATTCTAGTGTGGCGCTGTGTAGGACGATCCCCTATGAAATGATAGCTAATAACCAAAGATTTTGACACATATACATAGAGGGTCCTGAAGTTCGTCGTGGACCTCAGGCACCTAAGTAATGGGAAAAATATATATGTCAATGATGAAATGTAAAGCCTGGCTTGGTGGCTATAGTACTCATGTATGCTGGTGACGCGGACTGTATTTCTGTCGCGATGTTTTTCTTCTACAGAAAATAACAAATAAGAATTTGTACTACCTATAAAGGTACCGGCTTACGACTTGAGGATGCCGAAAAAGGACCCTCGTAGAAGTCGGGATTGACCACTCGGGTGATGATGATGACTACCTACATAGGTAGATTTTAAAAGTGAATGTATGCATCTGAGTACATCTCTGGCTGGCCACCTCAATTAGGGAGAAGGCCGTGACGATACCTACAGATTTTGAGACGAAAATTATTTTTAGTAGAAATTCAAAGAAAACCATCCTTCCGGTTATTCCGTATGTATGAGAAGATGTATCAAGATGTAGGAAGAAGCAAAATAGATATGGTATCTGCCTACCCTGCCTATCGGATACGGGCGTGATTGTGTATGTATATTATGTATGCTGGCCGTGTGGTGTCCTACAGAGTAGAATAGCACCAACCCCTGACACTCGTGGGTGTCGTACAAGACGACTTCGTACAAGATGTCGTACAAGACGACGGGTTCGAGGCAAAGATCTAGTCTCCGTAGACTCGAAAATGGGCAGCAGCGTTTTCCATTGTTTATTTATTACACTGCGATCTCCAACCCGCCTGCCAAGCGTGGAGATTATGGCAATAACTTCCCCTTTCGTGGGGCCCTAAGTACTGTGGACTGTTATGGGCTGCGATGGTGATTATGTATGTAAATTCAAGGATTCGTTTCTTTCTTGATAATTTGTTTGTTTCTAACGCCACCTGATATAAATCAATCAAACAGTATCCTCTTTTCTATTAGCGGCGGTTTATTTTGTCTACGCTTTAAATAAACACACGTATCACTATTTACTTAGACTGAGTAGACGGGCGACTTTAATTCTATTTCTATACGACTTACACCGAGTTCCATTGGATGGATTGAACGGACGCAAATAGAGTAAAGATGTTCTTCAAAAGGCATATCGACAGGTTGCTCAAAGACTGGCAGTGCATCCACCTTAGGTTGCTGTTTTCCTGGGCGACGGTAACCGATTTTCATCGCCGGCCGTCTGACGGTGTGTCTATTCCAATAAAAAATTCTAGTCTTAATTATCACGGCGTGGTGTCTGCAACGTGCAATAAATGTTTTCTTTCTTTCTAGTAAGTAGTAAATATGTATAATATTACAAATATTGCTCTTTTTGTAGAAGCTATTAAACGTTTAACAGTCTCGGGAACCGATTATCGCCCCAGGACGGTGGAAACATATTGGTTTCCACGGTAATTTACTACCGGTACTACTACTACTACGGTAATATACTTTTTTATGTACTTTTTATTTGATCAGGTCAATAGTCAACAGTCGAATCGTCTTCTAAAGTACTAGTGGAACCCGTGACTTCGTTCGTGTTCCCTACATTACTCCTATCTACCCTTTTTTTCTAGCTTATAAACCTTCCTCTTGAATCACTCTTTCTATTGTTTAAAATATCTGAGCGTACATAGAGACAGACGGTGGCAAGCGACGATTATAGATACTTTATACGGCCCCGTGATTAACATTTTATAGTTTGTTAAAAGCCTACGACTTTTCCAATCGATACGCACGACTTTAGTCGCTGGTCTGCTCTCCACCGACTGCATTCGTTAAAGGAAACGCCCACGTCAATGTTTAGTATAACATGACACTGCATCTGTTGATATTGAACATGGGAGGAAAGGATACAGCGTCAGGTTTGTTTGTTTTCAACTTAAACGCGAGTGAACCCGTGTCGGGGCTTTGGATTACGTGAAAATAAATAATAAAGTATTTAGAATACTTTTCTGGTATATGGAAATTACAATCGTGATGGAGGGCGGGATATACAAGTTCTTCTCAAGTATTTATTAAATAAAAAATACAAATAATAAAAACAAAACATACTAAAATACATCACCTATATGTACACATACATATACATATGAATGAATTGTATTTATGGTACTTTAAGTAAATAATTTTGTATTCCGGCTGCCAGGGTACATCAAATTTATGCTAAATTCTAGTAAAATTGGAGATATTATAAAATCATTTATTCATATTTATTCTCATCGCGGCACCCATGAATCCGATCTCTGTTGAATAAAATGGAAATAGTATGTTTACGTTTTATTTTAAAATTAATTTACCTTCTAAGTTTGACCTATGTTTTATTTAAAACTAGTTAACCCGGCGCGACTTCGTTCGCGTACGCCTACTTTACCCCGACCTTCCCTTTTTTATTGCTTTTATAAACCTTTCTCTTGAGTCACTCTATCTATTGTTGAAGACCGAATTAAAATCCGTTGCGTAGTTTAAAATATATAAGCGTATATAGATGCATAGGGACAGACATCGGGAAGCGACTTTGTTTTATACTAAGAATAGAGATGTACCTATCTATTATTATGCCATCAAAGTCTTTCTCTCTATTCTTTTCTCTTTACATCCTGAAAATGAAATATGAGTTGCTTCGAGCGGACGATGCAAACAGTTTTAGTTTGAATACTTATGTGTTTGTCTGCCGGTTTGAAATACTGAAACCTCGACCTAGAGTTGGAACAAACAAGTTTTCAGCTCCTACACAGATTTTGTTGCGAGCGTACGTAGGCGGTAGCGGAAAGCGTTTTTGTAGTTCTTCTGATTCAGGAAAAAACAACGTGCGTGGTCAACTTAATTTCTCTATTAGGTAATAGCTGTACTTGACCGCCATTTCATCTGGTAAAAATATGAGTGTTACACCTTATGAAAAGTTTGACCGCCATATCTGGTGGCTAAATGAAACCCTACCTATACCTTGCCTAATCGTCTTACACTGTCCGGGAAACGTCAGACCTCAAATCTTAGTTTACCAGAAGTCGCTGCAGAGGGAATGACTTCAAAATGTCATTCGGCCTAAACAAGACTAGGCAGCATAACTTAGTTTAACAATTTCTATCATTGTAGTGTTGTTTGTATTAATGAATGTTTTTTCATTCTTTCAAATAGGAGATGCAGCGGCCACTATCCGCTGCATCATTTTTGTTGTGTTTCAGAGCCGAGCAAATACCTCTCTCTCCTATTCTTCTACTCAGACCTATTAGTTGCCAGGCCTCTCCACTATTTCTCAAGCGCCTCTAATTGTCACCTTTTTTGAGAGGCCGACCTTGACGTCTTTTTGCATTACCTGGGACCCATTCAGCGATTCTGGTCACTCACAGACCAGATCTTACAAAAAAAAAGTTTCGCATCCCGCCACCGCCTGTCACTATCATCGCTACCCAACGCTCGTCGCTCGTCGCTGGTCTCGTGAGCGTGCCAGTCATTTGTCTCATTCAAATTCGCGTTTGCGCGGCTAATGCGACACTACATCACCCGGGCGGCATTTTTCACAACTACCCGCGTTGTGATGCTCTCTCTCCTACCACGCGGGCAGCCAGTGTTGCCACCTTCGTTGTGTTGCTATTGAAATTAAACTTGTGGTTTGGGGCTGTTAGAGTGCCATTTTTTTGTTTTGACGGTCTTATATTATATTCTTGAAGATACTGCGAATGTTACGGGTTTGGATTTTGTATAAATTTGACACTATTTTCGATTATTTGTTGTAATAATCGAAAATAGTGTCAATTCAAGAAAATCTAATCTCAGAGCAGATCTGTACATTTAAATTTATTTAAATTTTAATATCTCGTATAATATGTCCCACAACGTCAATAAACAATGAAGTTTTTCTTCTATCTGTGTAAAGGTTTTACGCTCTATTTTTTATTAAACGTGTGTTTGCCATTATGTTGGTCGTTCTGGCGATTTCGAAACTGTCGTTATAACATCTCGACGTTTTCCCGTGCTTTTAGGCGCCCCAACTGTGCTGGCAACACTGGACACGGCTTGTAACTTGTAATAAGTTTACTCCTCGCGTCTCGTTCTATACGGAAAGAGTTCGCGGAATTGGATTCCATGCGATATAAACTCGTGAAGAAAGTTGCGTAATATGAATCGGGTGTTTATAGGTCTTCGGGTGTTATTTGGTGGTTTCTAATCTGTTGTGGGTGTCAAGAGCAAGACTTATTAGCGTGTCTGCGGAGTTTAGGACTAGTTTTAAGGAGCAAGGAGTTTCTTTCATCATTGAATATACTCATATTCGGCATTATTAATTTTGCCCGGGCATTATCCCGGTGATAAATCACTTGGTCCATAACATAAACGTACACACTCACGCCCTTAGATGAGACTAATTATACTCTTTAGGTATTGCACAAAACACATTAGAAACATAGTAACAATATAAAGTACAAAGGCGAGCTTATCCCTAAAAGATATCTCTTCCAGCCAACTTCACATTCTGTGGAGAGACCATAATGTCGGGGTGTAATACGTGCAATTGAAATTTTAATTTAAGTAATATGTGTAATATCTATATTATTACAAACATTTAAATACATATAATATAAATAAATATAATACAAAATAAAATAAATACCTATATTTATATTTATAGGACTGATTTATATATGACGACCTGAGTGGTTCAGTGGTCAACATGCCGGTCTGCCACGCAAGAGGTCCTGGTTTCGATTCGCGGCCGGGCAGAAATTGAAATGATGAATTTTAATTTCTGTTACGGGTCTGGGTGTTCTATGTATAATAAGTATGCATTCAAAAGTATTTAAGTAGTTTATCAGTTATCTAGCACCCATAGCACAAGCTTTGCTTAGTTTGGGGCTAGATGGCGCTGTGTGAATTTGTTCACGAATATTTATTTATTTATTTATACTATATATATATATATATCTAGACTCTATCTAGATAGAATCTAAAAAGAGACTATCGCGTGCCAACCACGACCAGCTGATGTGTGTCGAATTTTATAGACATTTATCATCAGCCGATGCTAGTGAACCAGGAACAGCATGACATAGGCCATTTAGACATCAAAACGCCATAGTTAACAGCCTCCAACCACCAGATGGACTTGAGCCTCATCCAAATTGGTGGAGGGTTTGTCGTTATCTCCTCGCTTGACCAGCGGGTTGAAAATAGCAAACTTGAAGATGCGCAAAAGAAAACACTTTAAATCTCTCAGCTCTACTTAGCCTAAGTAGTCTTTGAAATTATTTCTCGTCATTGTTAGGGGTTCATCATCACAGCCCGTAACAGTCCACTGCAGGACTTAGGGCCTCTCCCACGGTTATTGCCATAATCTCCACGCTTGGCAGGCGGGTTGGAGATCGCAGTGTTTAAATATAGTAATGGAAAATGCTGCTGCCCATTTTCCAGACTACGGAGACTCTTGATCTTTTGCCTCGTCTTGTACGACACCCATGAATGTAAGGGGTTGGTGCTATTCTACTCTGCCGGACACCACACGGCCAGTTAGGGGTTGGTAGTGCGTTATCTATTCTGCCGTTTGTTCTGCCTCGAAGATGTTTGTAGCTTGAAGCCGCAAGCAAAATAGATACGTCTTCAATGTCCAAAAGGCATGTCTACTGGCACCTCAAAGGCTGGATGCCCTGGACGACGGTGGTCAGCACCGTCAAGTAGACCGTCCGTCCGTGTGCCTCCCTATGCAATAGAAATAAGTAGGTAGATTTTGACCCTGCCGACCCGTGTAGCCAACATACTTATCCGAAATACCCAATACCTAACGCCGGACCCAATCAAAATGCGTGTGCCTCCACTAATTGCCCTGAATCCGTCACCGACCCCCCAGAAATGGGGCGACCATGTCCCACGCCGAATGAGGTATGCCCCCCATACATCTCGGCTGCCCAATCGCGGGCTGGCCGCTCGCATTCTTTCGCATTTCGGTACACAATATGGCAGACTTGTTACGTGTGGCTTGCTAGTCGCCATGGTGGTCGGTATTGCTATGGTGGTGTTGAGGCGACAGAGTGTTAGGATGACTGGGTTCTGCAACTGGTAAAGCAAATAATACCGCTTTATAACGGGAAAAGTAATTTAAGTCTGAATGAATAGAAATATCCTGATCGATCAAAATGATAATTGTGGTCTGAGTCTGCATCCTATGTTAAAATTTCGTACCGACTACTTAGTTACTTTTCGTAATTGTACAATCTAAACTGTTCCCTTATTCAGTCTAAGCCTGGCTATGTATGGTATGGTAACAGAATGCCAGCGGGTAAAGGTGAAAAATTCACCATGTTGTCTTCATTAGATAAGAACTACTCTATTAGGTACCAATTCAGTTCAGAATTTCCAATTGCCAAAATGTCAAACTGTTTCAAAATATCCAAAGTTTACAGGTAGTTTTCGGGAATCTATACCATTTGTACTTTACGGTGTAAATAATTTCTATTTCTAAACACCGAACACCTGTGTAAAAATAAGACAGTAAATAAGAATAAAAACGACATGAAAAACACAATATTGCCTACAAGTCTAATGCGAATCCTCTCTAAATCTAATCCACGCATAACTTGATACACGCTAGGAGTGGCAGCCAGGCATTATCATAAACGGTTAGACATTTTAGAGCGACGCAGCAATTTGAATTCTTTATGTTCATTGCGCGGGCGGGATATTTCACAAATTGATATCATATAATTTTATTGTTAGTCGTAAATTTTTTACGACCTCTACATTGATGTGAGCACGTATGCATATTTGGCATATTGTAACCAATTGTTGACCTGTAACCGGTTGTAAAAGTTGTTTTCGCTATCCATAATAAGCAAGGAGATGAAAATCGCCTTTTATGTGTTGCATTTGATTTACTGTGGGAATCGTTATGATTCATCATCACAGGACATAACAGTCTACTGCAGGGCTTAGGGCCTCTCCCACGAAAGGGGAGGTTATAGCCATAATCTCCACGCTTGGCAGGCGGGTTGGAGATCGCAGTTGAGAAACGCTGCTGCCCATTTTCCAGCCTACAGAGACTAGATCTTTTGTCTCGATAACATTAGTCGCCTTGTACGACACTCACGAGTGTAAGGGGTTGGTGCTATTCATCGTAATAGTTACTGTCGTTGTATGTGAAATCGGAAACGGATGTCATTTTCTACCATTGTTTTGTAGTTTATACTATTGGTCAAGGTAGGCGGTAAACATATTCTGTATCTTTTAGTTCATTTTCAATCAATATTCTTGAACCCTGTTTTAAATTGTGGACCTGAACATATACGTCCAGGAATTTCATAAGGAAATCACACAGTACCTATCAAACAGACGAGTCAATCTGGCTTTTAGTGTTGTAATCAATTTATTTCAGTTCTAATTACCTGCACTCCAATCCGCTTCGGCTGCCATTCTAAGCATAAATATAATATATTAAAAAAAAAATATTATCTCTTTCAATTATATCTACCTAAGTAAATACTATTAAAGCAATGGAGTCACCATAGCAATAGCCACTATACTTTGTATTGGGGGATTTGCCCCCTTGGGCCAGGGCACCCGTTCCCGTGACGTAGACTCATGTACGCGATTAATTCAGCCTTTCACTCACGTAAATGCAGACCAGACGTACGAATTTTTTATGTGATAAAAAAGTGTTATATGTATTATTTCTTACATTAATTAAGATTTGACGGTATTTTTATGGAATATTTTGATTGTTAATCTTGGGAATTTAGGTACCTTGTATTTAAAATTGTGGTTTTTTCATGCAAAAAAAAAATCAAAATTGAGCCAGTTCGACTCGAAACGATCGGTTAAAAAGTAGCGGCTCTGTAGCTCTTAGAAAAAAAAGTGTTCTATTTTCAAAGTGGTAGACCTATGGTGCCTAAGAGTACATTCTTATTTCTTTTAACGTGCCCCTCGTAAGCACCTATTGAAAAATTAAGTAATCAAATCCAGCCTACGCGAAGTCCCTCGCAAAAACATTACTATTAACTACCTATAAAATAATAGTTCCCGCCACCGCCATTACCGCCATACAGGCGCGAAACACCATACGGGCGCGCAACGCGACACCTTCGCCTTCAACGGATTAAATCCACTTATTAAGAAGTAAGAACCCGCGAATTAGGTGCGACCATAAACTGAGGCGGTGTATTTATGACGTGTCGCGATTATTGGAACAATGGCGTGTTTTAATTATCGATTGTGAGCGCCGAGACGGGGTTTGCGCCTTCCGTGTTCGCTAGCTTTAGAGCTGGCAGGTTTCCTGGCATTAGTTCTGATTTACGATACTAGATGGCGGTGCAGGTATTTTAGAACGCGCTATCGACGCTGGCCTTGCGTTTTTGTGGGGCTGGTTTGTCATTTCCTTAGAAACTGCGGATTCCATCCTCATGGGGTGTCGCATCCGATGAAGCCTGAAAAGCCGGCTACAGGCAGTCCCAAAGTCCAGCATTACCAGCTGGCCGGCCGCGCTGTTACACATGAATGTTCTCCCTCTGCCTCCATCGCTCGATAGTCCAGAGGGTTCCATATACTCTTTGCGGTAGGCGCAAAAAAAAGCCTTAGAAACTGCGTACCCCATCCCCATGGGATGTCGCATCCGGGCTACAGGCAGTCCCAAGGCGGAGTTTAGCTGGTAGGCGCTTAGGCTTGCGTTGTGAGTCCAGCAACCTGCCGGCCGGCCGCGCTGGAACTCATGGGGTATGCTGGTACTCCGGCTCCCTTCCCCGTTAGCTTGGAGAGTGCCCTCTACCCGGTGCGATGGGCGCAAAAACAAAATAACTGCCGCTTCCTTTCCTTTATTATGTTAGTTTAGGGTTATAGAGAGCGGCCCCAGTCTAATGGCAACAGCGTGCTAGTAAGCGCCGTTGCCCGTAACTGGATGGGTGACCATTTCGTACCTTGAGTTGAGGCTAATCGAACCACCACCTCTTAAAACCGTTGGCAGAGCGAGGTTGATCGCTGAGAGAGAACCCTGTCACTGATTGAACAGTCTCGGAAGCCATTGCCAGCACGATATTTATTGCTTTTTACATACATCTCTACCTAATAAATTTGGATATACAAATGTAACTTACTCAATGAGTTTTGTATTATGAGTATTGTGATGTCAAAATAAATAATGTCTATGTCTATGTCTATGTCTAATATTGTCAACTCAAGATGAGAATAGGATCGACTCCGCTACTGACTTCACACACTAGCCGTCACTCAGATGCAATAAAATACGTTCAATCGATCAAATGCATATTCGCATAAACGCAACAATCCATAGCTAAGCACCTAACAGTAAGCTCTGAGGACAATTCTGCCACAACATGGCCGCTCGAGCGTCCAGTGAGCGATTGAAAAATCTCGAGCCAAAGTTATCAATAGAGCGGCCGACGGGCGCCGTGGAGTGTGAAATTGGCTCGATAGTGGTCGGACGAAGTTCGACTGTACATATAAATCAGCTGATCGCGACTCCGAGAGTGTATGGGGGAAGGGCGCCGTGTATGGAGCGGTTTAGGAATAAAAGGTCGTTACCCCGATCGCTCCATTCCTGAATGACCTCATTTCCTAATTGGCCCATTCCTAGGTGGTCCCATGGGTGTGTTAAGGACTAGCTTTCCGCCCGCGTGGACTGTTGTACGTGTTGAGGTATATCTTGGTGGAGGGGAATAAAAAGCCTATCTCTACCATCAGGTATTTCTTCTTCTTCTTCTTATCGAGTCGATGGACTAAACTCTAAATTACACTTTATTCGCCCAGTATTCGCTGTATGCGTCGCCTCAGGTGCTAAACTATATCCATACCGAATTTCATAAAAATCGGTGTAGTGGTTTAGCCATGAAAGCGTAACAGAGTCAAACAAAGTTTCTTTCGCATTTATAATATAAATAGGAATTGAACAATCAAACAATTGACTGGACAGGACGATCTGAAAATGTGATTAGTGAATGCGTGATCAATTTGAAAATGGGACTATTCGGTCTAAGATCTATGTTTAAAGCTTTAAAGCTGGCACATGACTAGTCTAAACAAAAACTACACTAGAAAGGCGAATAAACAATATCGTTTATGTTATACTGTCTTCACAGTCAGGATATGCTTATGACAGAAAGACCTAACCACACTATATCCCTACCTATAAGTAGCGCTATTTGTGAAATCGGAATCCATGGGTGTGAGCTTTGTGACCTACAAAATCCGTGGAAAAGTGACTGTTCAACAAAGGCCTTTCGTACACTGCGCAATGTACGGTGACAGTTTGGCGGCGGCCCAACGTCGGTGTTGCCACCATTAAATCCCGTACACCCCGCGATAATATCTCGGGAAATTAACGTCTGCCCAAAATGTATTGCAAAAAGTAAATGTATTTTAAAATGTGTTTATTCGCGTTTGAAGCGGCCCGAGGTGAAAGTATTTTCATTTGGAAAGTTTTTTGTGTGGGTAAAGGATCGTTGACGTTGTCTTTGTAATATTTACTATGCGTACTGATTTTTGACATGGTCTAAATATACAATATTTTAGTCTTACGTGAAAAGTGATTCTCGCCTAGAATATGTACAAATTATATATTTACAATCAAGACGATAGATTCAATTGAAATGCTATACATTCAGGACTACTTTTCTCTCGCGACTTTGTTCGCGTAAAATTCGATTAATTTTGTACATAAAGGGTAACCCATTACCACACGTATGTTGCCAGGTTGACATCAATTTCCTTGCCAAATATTATCCAAATCTGTTAAGCGGTTTGGGACTGAAAACGCCTCAAAGTTTTGCATTTACCAATGTCCAAACAATAATTTTGGTCACCTATGATTTTGATGTCGTTTCAGTACATACATTCTCAGTATACCCAATCTACGCACTCTTTGATCTAAGCGTCAATATTGAATATTTCGTGTCGTGAACACGTTATTTCAATTCATAGGTTCAATTCATTCATTCAATACCAATCCTCGCGACATTGTCAAAACTACCAATACTGAAATTGTTAAATTTTTTTTTTGCCGGCAACACTCGTATCGAAATTGAATTGATTCCATACTCTGGTTAGGTACAACTAAAAAAGCTGTGGCTATTGGCTGGCTCAATTAAAAAGCCACAATTCAAATTAAACTTCGTCGCCATGTTTGTTTCGAGCTAGCAATCCAGCTATGCATGGCTATATAGCTCATACCTACTACTATAAGAACATTCTAGGACTTTCAAGCCTGACCACAACGCCTGCCTGATGGGTGCCACTACTTGGGCTGCCAAATTTATAAATTCATAGCGAAATCTTAGGCGGGAGCTATTCGAGCTTAGTCCTTACGTTATGTTCGATTTTATTGGTCAAGGACATTGAGGAGTGACAGTGACATTACGCTGTATGGACTCTGGTGTGTCTGTGTATGTGGTTTGTAAGTGAATTCTCTAATGGGTACCCATAAACCTATTGAAAATCTCAGTCAGCTTTTCTAAATTTTGTTCCCTAAAATGTATACTTTTAAAACATACCATCGGTCCCGGTCTGAAGTCATTTGCTTGCCAAAGAACAGCATATTTTTATAACGTTTCTACTTTTTAAATATACATACATAACTTATAGTCACCTGCAGAATGAACGGTACTAGCGGCCAAGCACTAGTTCTCAAGTAACGTCTTGTAAAACAGCGTATTACTATATTATCTAGAACCTGTCTAGTAAGTATTTGGTTTATAAATAAATGTATGTAAAAGTGTATGCATCTATAGTAAATGTTCCAAGCACTAAGGAATGAGTAAGTTGGTGGTGCTGTCAAGATAAAAGGGCTAAGTGAAAAGCGGTTTATTTTTATTCTTAAGTTAAGACCGCTCACGCATGCGTCGTGTGGTTTTCTATAGCTCTTGGAGTGAGGTGAGGACTTTTTATCTTTTTATTACTTCGAGATATTGAATATGCGAGGGCCAGTTGTTTGGTGACCAATACGTGGTCAGATGGCTGAGTGTAAGTTTTGCTTCAACTTTACTTTGATGATGATTACATTGATGCCACTTTCCTTGTTAGTGCAGGAAAATAATTTTAGGGTCTGTTTTTAAACCCCTGTAGAAATAACTTATAATAATCATCTTGGCGTTAATGTCCCGGTTGTGCTCTCGAGAACGAAAGCCCGGGGTCTGCCATGACCATGATCCAGGATTTGGCAGGTAATTACAGTGGAGCGACTGCCATCTGACCTCCATGACCCTGCCCAGATTGGATCATGGTTACACATCCAGTCGCCTGAATGTGCAGGTTTCATCACGATGTTTTCCCTCACCGTAAGAGCATCGGTTAGTATTCAACTAATGTACATAACTCAGAAAACAGTCATTGGTACATGGCTGGAGCGGGATTCGAACCCCGAACCTCTGGCTTACTAGTCGGATACGTAACCGCTCGGCGACCGACGCCCTGACGAAATAACCTAACCGACAGAGAAAGTCGGGTAACTCCCACCAAGTTTAGTTAAACTCAAATATCTCCTAAACTACTGAACCGCTTTTAATGAAACAAAGCTAGGAACCATCTCGATTAAACTGGCTTTCAAATAGAGAAAACCGCATCAAAATCGGTCCATCCGTTTGGGACCTACGACGCCACAGACAGATACTTCACGTCGGGGTTTAAAGATATGGGTGTTATAAGTTTTCGTGTGTATCTGTGGCACTGTGTATCAGTCTGTGGCATTGCAGCTCTCGGACGGATGGACCGATTCCGATGCGTCTTTCTTTTGGTTTTTTGGTTTGTGTCATTAAAATTGGTTCAGTAGTTTAGAAAATATTTGAGTATTTATAAACTTAATCGGAGGTTTTCGTACGTTTTCTGTCGGTTGTATTGAACATAAGTTTGGCATTTGCCATCTCAACTGGCACGGTAGCTGGTTGTGTAACATGTAACCCTCAGAACTCTTAACTCGGCGCTGATGTAGGTAGAAAAGTTTACTGTCGAGCTATACAGGTACTGAAAGGTCCCTTGGGCTTGAAACTTCGATAGCGTAGTTGATGCCGTCCGAAAAGTTATAAAAATAAACTATTACAATTTACTGGTATACGCAGCTCAAAAAGGATGTAAAGCCCATTTAATCTACATTTGACTGATTCTACTTTTGACATCATAGTCTATTTTTGACCTATTCTGCGTTTGACCGATTCTTTAAAACGTTATAATAGTAAATCAAACGTAGAAAATACTATTAAAAGTCGCAATTACTCGCCGATAAGCCTGGCACAAAGCCGTGATGCGTGCTGAACACTCAGTTCCACATGGGGACCTACGCTGACAGCCTCAGCTGTAAATATTAGTTACATACCAATTACCAAAAATGATAACGGTTCATCATCACAGCCCATAACAGTCCACTGCAGGACTTAGGGTCCCCCCACGAAAGGAGAGGTTATTGCCATTATCTCCACGCTTGGCAGGCGGGTTGCAGATCGCAGTGTTATAAATATAACAATGGAAAATGCTGCTGCCCATTTTCCAGCCTACTGTGACTCTAGATCCCTTGCCTCGAAAACATTAGTCGCTTTGTACGACACCCACGAGTGTAAGGGGTTGGTGCTATTCTACTCTGCCCGACACCATACGGCTGATGATGACGGGTATACCTTCTTAATTAATAAGTAACGAAAACCTGACTTTTCTTCTTGTTTTGTCACTGTCTTTTAAGTTAGCCAATGACTTGGGAAGTTAGCGACGACCCTGAGCATTCAGCAAGGCCAGAGATAGCCAATCGTCGAATAGTCACGGAGTTGTCCCCCAAGTTATACAGGCAGTTTCAATTTGCGCCAGATGTGTCGCCCCCAAGTTGTTCCAGAGTTTTAGCGTCGCCCTGTATCAGGCAAGTTTTCAGAAAAAGTTGCAAGGAGCTCGTGTTCTGTCGGGATTTATCGGGTGACAAGCTTTTTCTTACGGTTTTCTTGTTTGCGTCGCTGTTGGGGAAATGAAATTTTATATATCTAAGTATTTTATTTTATTTATTATGGGAAACAAACAGCTTATTACATTTGCAAATTGTTAAAGGTATTTTTACTTAAGCACAAGCTGAGGATCCTTTTGCACTGGCCACCGCGACATTACTTACCTACTTATGACAATGTTTTTTTTGTATTATTTTCTCAACTTTGATTGTTTTTTGTTGTGTAGTGGTGTCTTGTGGCAATAAATGCTCTTATTCTTATTCTTTTCTCTATACAGGCTGAATTTGAATTAGTTCTTGATTCGATATCAATGTATATGCATGTGCTCGTGGTGACAAACAACTCTTATTATGGCACCAACTTTCAAATCGCGAAAAGAAATCAGCTGCTTCACACAAAATTGAAAAGGAATTCTGCCAAAATATATGAAACAGCAGATTGTTTTCGATTTATAGTTACCTCTATCACTACACATTATGTAACACAATCCCACGCCGCGTCTGTCTGTCTGTTCGCGTTAAACTCAAAAACTACTGAACGGACAGAGTGATTCATGTAGAAGTTTTAGGTGTATAATTTGTCAAGGTTATTACTCGTGCGAAGTCGGGACGGGTCGGTGTTTCGCGTCTTCCTGTTACAACTAAACGCCTAAACTTCTCAACGGATTGAATTAAAGTAATGTAAAATAATAAGTACGCATTACCCGCGAGTATGTTTCCTGATCTTTATGATCTAGATGCCTTCAAGGCCAGAGAGAATAGACTGTTCCTAGATAGGCATGCTCCGTCATCGGCCGCATCGTCGCTAACCACCAGGTGAGGTGGCGGTCAAATGCCTGGCTAGTCCAATTATGAAAAAAATATTTATGTATTACAGTTTACAGCGATTTATAATGAAAGCATAAGGTAAGGCCTCTCTGCCCCTAATATTTACAAAAAAAAATCGGCTTTACATGTAGGAATTTTGTTGATAATACAAAAAAGAAACACCGAAAGGCATCCGCGGCAAAAATCATTTGCTTCGATGACAGAAACAAAATGTATGAGCACATGTTATTTTATTTACTTATCTCTGTCTTCACAGGTGAATGATTCGTTTGACACAAGACTTTGCCGCAAAACAAATATTGTATGTATGGATGTATATCACACATACGCCAACAAACGGAAATAAGACAGCCGGAAAAATATGTTCAATAACTTATTTCTTCTTTGTTACGCGTTCGATTGTGGCTGTGGGTAACCGGGAGTTTCTTAAATATTTGTGTACGTAAATGTTTACTTCCGTATTCGTTCAGTGTTCAACGGGGTTGAGATATTTGTGAAATATGTCAATGATGAATGAAGGAATGTATTGTAATATTGTATTTTCAATGTGGTTGTGGATTAGAGCGTTGGGGGCCGAGTGGTTACTGTATCCGACTCATAAGCGAGAGGTATCGTTTCCAGGCCATGTTCCAATGAGTGTGTTCATGTTTTCTGAGTGATGTTTGCTTTTACGGTGAGTGAAACATCGTGATGAAACGTGCGCTTTCAAGCGACTGTAATAATAACCTTGGTCCAATCTGGTCAGGCTCATTTGGTAGCAGGGTTACAGAGGTCAGACGACAGTCATTCCACTGTAATAACCTGATCTGCCAAATCCTGGATCACGGTCAAGGCAGACATTAACGCCAAGAGGATTTTAATGTGGTTCTGGATTATGACCGTTTACATAAGGCTTGGCTTAAGATTTGTGATGTCTTTGCTCTTTCTGACTTAATTACTAAGTTATGCGGGCGTTTACGATTGTGTTGACTCTCATTGTTTGTCTATGGGTTCGTCATAGCCAGTAAGACTTTTGTAAACTTTTAGCTTAGTTTTAGCCTTCCTAGCTTTGTATTTTTATAATATTGGAATTTTGATCACCAATCTTACTTACTGCGCTGGCTCAGCGACCCAAAGTGTACCTTGGCCTCCGACACCAGAGATCGCCGCGAACACCAATCTGGAAGTTTAAAAATAAATCGTTTGGAAGAAATTTAGTTTTCGCCTTAAAACACCCATCAATAAATACTTACCCACGTGATTCAAGCTAAATTAGGTATAATCACACGTTTTAAAGGTATGTTCCGGGTTTGCAACCGCGTACTTAAAGGTACGCGGTAGGAAACCCGGAACACACCTTTAAAATGTGCGATAATGACCGCGATAGTTTAAAACATTATGAATTATATCCATTACGCAGCATGCTCCGCCATAAAGTGTAACCCTATTCATGGGACGCACAATACTGTCTGCTGCGTGTCTGGGGCCACAATGCCGCGGGCTGGGGCCACAATGGCCCCTCAGCCCCCCTCGAGGGCCCTACAGTCACTTCCAGGTGGGAGACGCTTGAATACTTAAACGAC
Source organism: Blastobasis adustella (assembly GCA_907269095.1). NCBI lineage: Eukaryota > Metazoa > Arthropoda > Insecta > Lepidoptera > Blastobasidae > Blastobasis > Blastobasis adustella. Next base: position 8,264,313 of record OU026135.1, on the reverse strand, counting down.
TTCCCTAGATTAGGTGATGGTGGATATCGGGAGATAAGAGCGGGTTTTAGACCTCATCTGTGTTTGTTGCTTGGTCGTTTTCTTATTTTAAATGATGCGAAAATCAAGGATGAATGATGAATAAAATAGAATTTGATATCGGAAGCGGCGGTGGCCGGGTGGTTAGGGTATCCGAATCGTAAGCGTTGATCGTAGCGTCGTACCGGGTTGAATGCTTACCGATGCTCTTACGGTGGGGGAAAATATCGCAAGGAATCCTTCACATTCTGGCGACTGAATATGTAACCATATCCAATTTGGTCAAGTTCCCCTGTTACCAGTTTCACGGAGGTCACATGGCAGCCGCTGTACTGTAATTACTTGATCTGCCAAATTCTGAATCATGATTAAGGCGGACCCGGGGTCCTTGCTTGTGAGTGCACAGCCGGGAGATTGCTGCCAAGTCGATTTTACATTTATTTATCAACATATCAGCCAAAAGGCACACATTTATTTATTTATTTATACTTCATGCACAAACAGTACATTGGCGGACTTAAAGCTAAAATAGCATTATCTATCAGTCTACCAAGAGAGATAACAATTGGAAAAGGTTTGCGGTGCAGGAAGAACACAAGCAAACATTACACATAAGCTTTTTCAACCACAATCAAATAACAGAAGTTTAATAATAAATACACTAATAGTTAAAAGTAGCAATAGATATTTTACAGGGCCTAGGCATCCATACATACATCATACTAATAAATAATAGATAAATTTATATAAATACATAAAAAAATAAAAAAAGTTTGCTTCCCTCCGTCTGTATCTACGTACGCTTAGATCTTTTAAACTACGCAACGGGTTTTAATGCGGCTTTGTCGTACTCATTTAGGCGCTAGATACAATCTTGCCACCTTCTAACCTCTTGTAAAACACACCACACGATGCACCGCCCCGCTCACTACACACGCAATCCTGAAAAGACTTGCCGACGTCGCCTGAAAGATTAATCTTACATGGAAATTGTTTTCGCCTATGTTTTTGCTTTCACCTTCCTATCTGAGAGTGACACTGACAGACTGAGGAACGATGGGTAGCACCCCTCGCGCAGTGTAATGGGACACCCTGTATTTGTATTTGACAAGTGAGTCGTTGATATTATTTTGCAAATGTTTTTGACGAAGTAACCAGTGTCAGGGTTTCTAGCGGAAGGCTTTGGTTGGTTGAAAGACTGGTTGGACTGTCTCGAGCGCTGATTGGCACCTCAGGTCGGTATTGGACCATATACATGCAAAATTCGAACGAACGAAAATATTCGAAAGAATGTTTCTCGCTCGTTCGATTCAGATGTGGAATGAGTTCCCAGCCACAGTGTTTCCTTTGGACTATGACATGGGATCGTTCAAGAGGTATATATTAGAGGTCTCCTTAGAGGCAGGCAACGCTTTGCGTCCCTGGTGTTGCTGATGTCTGTAGGCGGCGGTGATCACTTTTCATCAGGTGGCCCGCTTGCCTGTTTGTCTGCCGCATTACATAAAAAAATACATTCGACTCCAGAATACGTTCGTTGCTTCAAGAGCAACTTGGTGTATTAAGTTGGGTGTTTTTTGTTTATTTTACATGCGCACTGAATCCATATCTTTATAGTGTCGACGTGCACAATGTGTCTTGCTCAAATACCTAGTATTTTATTCGAAAAAAATAACAAAAAAAACTGGTACAATACAACACCAAACGCAAACGAAGTGCTAAATGATTTAGTAGGAGCATATCGTGATATTTCTGATAAAATTTTACCGACCAATTGTGTCCGAACTCTTAAGGCAAACATCGTTAACATTCCATCTGTCTCACGGCAAAACCAGCCCTATACACCACACAATAGGTTTCATTTTAGGTTAGGTGTAGTTTCTGTCCACGGCGTTCTTCATAACCCGTTCACAATTAGGTGTTGGGGCCGCAACGACAAACGGATATGGTTACTGCCGCGGCCGCCGGCCGAATTTACAACTTTGTCGGGAACCAAACAGGGCCACAGGGCTGAGCGTTGTAGGTCATACCTAACCGACAGAAAAAGTCGGATAGTCCCCAAATTCACTCTAATATTCGTTTGATATATTTGGCACATCAATTGGCTTTATAAAGAAAACATTGAACTCGTGATCGTGTACTTGTATATGAAAGTGTTCAATCTCTAAATTCTAAATTTATTTTGTTTTTTGTTATTATATGTATAATGTAGTGAAATTTATGAGTTAGGTACCTCATAAGTAGTGATATATATGCATGCTGTGTCTACTTCAAGAAGGATGTACACTGTTTTTTATCATACGAGCCTTGTTTATTAAGTCTTCTATGTTGTGTCACATCTAGTTTAGTAGACCTAATAAAAAAAAATAAAAAGATATTTTCTAACAGCTGAATCCGCCCGACCAGGGTCACGTATACCCAAATATTTTCCAAAGTACTGAACCGATTTGAATGAAACAAAGCTAATAACTATCTCTATTACACTGGCTTTCAGATAGAGAAAACCGCTCCATCCGTTCGGGAACTACGATGTCACAGGCAGATACATAAAGCCACAGATACACCGATACACACGTCTTACACGATACATCTTATAACACCCCTCTTTATTCGTCGTCATTGGGTCAAAAACTGTTGGACTGCGTCTTTTATGTAGGTACTAGGAGCGGTTAGGTTAAGTTAGGTACTAGGGCGTAAAAAGTGGCGTGTAATTTGTAGGTTTCGAGGGTCCGGGGTCCGCCTTGACCACGATCCAGCATACGGCAGATCAGCTAATTACTAACCCTCCAATCTCAATAAACGTTACACGAAATTCAGCATTCCGGCTACCTGCACGCTAAATCGAAAACCGGTGAATTGACGTTATATTTTTACGAAAACCCATCCGCTGATAGTTATTAGGGCGATCGCGGACCACCGGAAGCTGTAATGGCTGCTGTGACCGAATTTACGATGCACTGCGGAATATAGAATAGAATAATTTAACGACCTATCTGGTATCTGTTAGCACGCGGGTTTGCTCGCAGGATTCGCGACTTGGGGTGCAAATTTCTATTTGTGAACCGCTTGCATTCACGCGAGCGCTCGAGTGCGCCACCCATCTCTTTCACACTCGTGGCAAGTTGCTAGAGATAGAAAAGGCAGGCATGAGAAGGCGAGCGCTTGGTTTTGACCGCAGCCTATGGACGTTTGCAATACGAGGGGCATCATCTACGCGTTGTCTCTCTCGCAATTTACACACTAAGTGGACTCTACCTTGATTGGGTCACCATTGTACTGGGGAACAGCTCAAAACAGAAGTTCTTCTAAATAGGATAAAAAATAATAATACATACCTACATGCAGACACGCCAATTTTTATATCTCGGTTCATTCTGAGCCCCGAAATTAAATCTGAAATCGGAGCTTGTGGCTGCAACTACCATTAGTTACGTGCCATAGTTTGTGATGAAATATAGTTTTCATTTTGAATAATGCTCGTTTTTTCCAACTATTGAATTATAGAAGGAAAGGGCTTTAAATTAATTACAGTGAAAAATGTTATTGCACTTGATTTCCTGTTTTAACAGTGTTATTTGATTAAGTACTTTTATTTTAGCATTGAGAATTTTCCGTGCTATAATAAAACTTTGAGACAGATTCTGGATACTTTGCCCATGAATATTTTTTTGTGTTCATTAACAGATAATTAATTATTAGTTTAAATCTATAATATAATGGAGTACCATCGAGAATGCACAACACAAAGTGTCAAGAATTTTTTGTCTAATTTTGCTCTTACGTAGTCAAATGTTTTTTAAACGTTGACTAAACGAAGTTTCTTAGTGTATAAATAGGTACGCCATTTTTCATTAAACCGAAGGGCATGTGGAAGAAGCGAATGAGGTTATTCGGAACTGTAACAAGTGGAACAAAGTAGTGTCCAACAAAAAGTGTCCGCTGTCGTACAATATTACAGAAGTAAGTTTTTAATAAAACGTTTCATCGACGAGAATGTTGTAGGAGCGTTGGTGGCAGAGTGGTTAAGATATCCGACTCGTAAGCGAGAGGTACCGAGTTCGAATCCCACTGCGGTCATGTACCAATGGCGCTTTTCTGAGTTATGTACATTAATTGAATGCTATCCGATGCTCTTACGGTGAGGGAAAACATCGTGAAGAAACCTGCACATTCAGGCGACTGAAAGAGTATTATCCAATCTGGTCAAGTTCACCTGGTAGCAGGGTCACAGAGGTTAGATGGCAGTCGCTCCATTGTAATTATTTGGTCTACCAAATCTTGGATCATGGTGTAGGCAGCACCCGGGGCCTCGTGCGCGAGAGCACAAACGGCAAGATCATGTATTTTTCGACGAGAAAGTTGTCAACATATCACGTATTCCCATATGGTATCAACCATGACAGTTTCCAGAACACTGACGTGATAATGCATTATTGTAGAACCGGCTTCTCGGAAATATGTGGGCGATGCATGGACGGACAGACGGACATAAATGCTTATCTGAGTGTGAATGTTTGCGGCTATGCTCATGTTTGCCCGCCGATAGGATCGGAGGTTGTACTTTAATACTTTTTTATTATAGTGCAAACATCACTCTGATAATATCTGAGTAACGGGATTTCGTATAGCTTGCAGTTGACAGCTTTTCTCCATCGTTTTCATCGACTTTTGGACGACTTCCGACGTGTAATGGTTTCACATTTGACCTTATTTTAGAGTCGTTTGGATTCGGATGTGGAATTAGCTCCCAGCCACTGTTTCCTTTGGACTATGACATGGGATCGTTCAAGAGGTATATTAGAGGTCTCCTTAGAGGAGGGCAACGCATTGGTAGCGGGTGTTGCTGATGTCCATAGGCGGCATGCCTGTTGTCTGTCGTATTACGTATAAAAAAAGTTATGATTATCTGAATCCTTTTCTGAATTGCACTCAACTAGACGCCAAACAACGCATCTCGTTCGTGTCAAATACTCCAAGAAATAATTTAAATATTACGTACTTACGTAGTAGGTATTTAGTGGTAATCGAGTTACCTATTCACATCCGTCGTGACACTGGAGCGTCGGCGGCCGAGCGGTAAGAGTATCCGACTCGTAAGCGAGACAGCTCCACTGTAATTACCTGATCTGCCAAATCCTGGATCATGATCAAGGAAGACTGCGGGCCCTCATGTGCGAGAGCACTATTGTTATACCTATTCACATATAACTACCTACTTTTGTAACCACTAAACACTTTTATTTTAATTTTACATGGAAGAATGTATGAATAGTATTGAATAGATAATATTGGGTTCCTTTCTCCAAATCCCAAACACAGAATACTACTTTATACCATAAGCTATATTCATAAGCTGTCATTCGAATGTCCATAATCAATCCGTATTAGATATCCAAACCTCGCGAAATGATAAATTCATACATTCAAGTTCATACATAATTCTGACCAACCTAAATCTACAGGGCTCCAATAGAATCCCTATAATTACACCTTAACTTCTGGAGCTGGACACCGCGTTTCTCATAAATATTTCATCTGGAATCTGGAATGCAAATCGACCTCTCATGGCAAGACAGTCCCTTGTCAGGGTTGGAGGACACCTGCTGGCGTGTTTTCGCTTTACTTACCGCGCTGGCTCAGCGACCCAAAGTGGATCTTGGTCTGCCTCTACATAATTTATTTTCCGCATTACACCTACATAATTTATGCCACATTAGCCACATAGCTTGTGGAGCGGACGGCTGAGTGGCGACCAAAGCAAAGTAGTGATACGGTGGAGTAGAATATAGATCATTTCTACTTTTGAGTGAAGTACAAGCTACGACAGTTTCACCGAGGTGATCCTTGCTTTTGTTTCGTGAAAGTTTTTACGTACATGTAGGTAATACGGCAGACAAACAGGCATGCGGGTCTCCTGATGGAAAGAGGTCACTGGTACTTAATTTAATTAGTTAGATTATTAACATCTGTGCTTGAGTATCATATCACATCAACAGCCCGTCCACTGTTGGACTTTAGCATACAATACAATAAGAAATTATATTATTCTACTCTACTGTACTCTACTCTAAATAATACCTATTCCATTCTCATGTCACAGAGTACAAAATATGTACTAACGATTTTTTACCACGTGATATTTCGTGCAGACACGTGTGCTCCAACCCTTGCGGCCGTCCCTTCAGTCCACCCTTTCGTCGCCCGTCGCGACAGTTAAGCCTTGACTGAATTCTAACAATAGTACATTAAGAGTGTGCAGGGTTGATATTTGTACACGGATGTCTAAGGGTTTAGACGCCGCAGTTTTTTTTTTTTTTTATCCCACTAATGTGGCAAACAAGCTTACGACCCGCCTGATGTTGCAGTACCAGGGGCATCACCCACGCGTTGCCGACCCCGTAAAAACCTTTTAAAACCCCGTAAAATTTCCCGAACTGTTTAATCTGGTTTCCTTCAAGGCAGGTTCGTAGACAGGCATATTCTATTCTAGGTCGTATCGTCATTTATAAAGTTAATGATATTTCTTTCTTTCTTATCATCAGGCGAGCTTGCGGTCAAATGCTTGTCTAAAATAATAATTATTATATAAAATTTACACAAGCAGCTAGAAGCTGTTGCGTGCACCTCATAGTTCACTTGTGTCACGGAGATAATCAACTAGTTTGAAACTCGTTTCAAACGTTGCGATATGTGTTATTTCATATAAGAGAGAAAGAATATGGGCATGAAACTCCAAAGTAACTCGAGTTGCAGTTTCATCACTTTTAACTCAGAAGTGATGAAACTTTGGCAGTGGAGAGCCATTTGCCTTTTTGCTGCCAGAGCAACGTGTTATAGAGGTGGGCAACGCATAGGCGATGCTCTTCATGTTGCTAATGTCTATAGGCAGTGACCACTTTCCATCAATTTACCCGCTTGCCTGTTTGTCTACCGTATGACAAAAATAAGAAAAATATAAAAAAAAACTTCGTGTTTAAATTTATTGTGGCGTCTATTTCGTACACGGTCTGCGTCCAGACAGGCTCTTCGTCCCTTATTTACTGAAACGCGAAAAAGTCGTGTAAACAAACCCTCCCGGCACATAACGGGTGACTACAACCCTTTCGTATGATGATTTCTCGGGGACCGGTGGCTTTTCTGCTTACTCTATTTTTTTCTTAGCTTACGGTTAAGTATTCGATTTTATGTAGCTTAAGTTGGATACGGTCTGTGTGTATTGTTTAGGAGCGATGGCGAAAATCGGGATTTTATTCTTTACCAGCGATAGTAGCGACCCGCTCCGGCTTCGTATAGGTACACAGCTAAACTTTCCTCGTGAATCACTCTAAATTGGTGAAGACCGCATTGAATTTCGGGATAAATTTTAAGCTTTATTGCTGCCAAATTTCATCTGAATCCGTTCAATCGTTTTTGAGTACACAGACTGACCGAGTGGCAGACGCGGCTTGGGTCTTTGTTTTATAATATGTAGTAACGATACGAAATTACGTCGAACTACACGAAGAACAAATAAAAGGCTACACAGAGGCCTCACCAGGTACGCGTCATTTTCGTTTGACTGTACCAAACAAGCGTTACCTTCAGGGGAAGTTTGGTGATCTTTTATCAGCATTATAGTTTTTCCCTGCGCAAGTAATAGTTATTCCCACTGATGGATTTTCGGAGATTTTTATTGCCTACTTAATTTGCTAAACGAATTTAAAATGATGATACACGACGATATTTTTGTTACTTAACAACCATGATGTCACAACACAACAACATTTAAACAAAGAATTTCATACATATTTCAACACACACAATCATACAACATAAAATCAAACAATAAAAAATAAAAAAATTAATTGATAATTCCTACAACTAAACAACTTGGCATTGCCGTGCTGTGGCCCTCCTGGTCGATAGAAGGACCTCACTCAGCATGAGCCGAGGCCAAAGCCACGGCGCTGGTCTTCCGCGGGTCCCGCGGAGTGAGGTCCGGACCGCTACCCTTACTACGTGCGTTTCTCGCTTTGTGTAACACATTAACTCTGTTTTACGGGAAGAGATCTTTACAACCTTGTAACTCCTTTTTGTTTTTAACCGATTTTAATTTCGTTTGCAATATTTGTTATGTACAGAATGACGGTTATACATTCGGTAGCAGCTTATTCTATTCCAATTCTCAGAACATACGAGTAGTTTGTCATAAAGCATTGGCGACTTTTTGCGATGTTTTAACACAATTTTGCATAAAATTTTGTTCAGCAGCGACCGGGAAAGGTACGAAGCAGTTTAGCAAAAAGAAACGTTCAGCGAAGCCGCAAATGAAAGACACTTCTGGTGGCAAATATTCAGCTGTATTTTTAGGGTTCCTCTGTGTACGCGTTCAAATGTCCAAAGTTAAAAAGTTTAGGGCACTCAGTTCTCCCTCAGTCGCTTTAAGCGATAAGGCCGCCGGTTGCATTTCGTGTTAATTTGTTTTTGTTGTATTTGTGTATTGGGCAATAAATAATTTTCATTCATGCATTTCTTTGTAACGAATTTCGTCGGTTTTATTTCATGTTTCGTAAAGATACCGGTACTAAAGTAAACATTCCTGAATCAAATCAGTGGATTATGTATTACTATTTACTTCTGCTATGGCTCTGCGAGACAAATTGGACCTTGGCGCTCCGACACTAGCGAACGTTTTCCTATTCTGCTCGATCTCCCGCTAGTCAAGGATTCATCATCATCATATCAGCCCACAGTGTGTCCGTCTTTGAACGCTCAAAAGTTAGCTGTCCATCAATTTGTTTGCTGGAATAGTCAAATTGTGGTGCTTTTTTGGTATTTAAAAACTTTACACAAAAAACGTACGTAAAAGTTTAATTTTATTGAATAAAAGCTTATGTAATTCCTGGTTTTTGGAAAGAACTTATTGATGATATTTTGATAAATTAATATAAAATTGACACGAGTTGTACTCTTTTCAAGTTTTCAAGATTAACGAATCTTAGATATACCTAAAGAAAAACAGTATTTTCTGCACTACAGAACTACGAAAGATCGCTTAACCGTGCGCCTTCCAATTCAACAAATAAACCTGCGGAACCCCCTTCGAGATTTCCAACTCGCGCCCCCCGAAATACTGTTTGTGTCCCATATGAAAAAGTTTCGCAATCAACCCCGGCCGTGCCACCAAAAACAACATACACGTTGTGCAGCGCGGTTTTCCACGACCTTTTTCTGACGCAATATTCGCCGCACGCGCCGCTCGATGCCGTTAGTGGCGTGTTCAGGAGTGTGTCTGTTTGTACGGATTTTTTATACGTATCTAGGTGTATGGGTGCGGTTTGGTTGGAAAATTTGTAGGTAATTCGTGGCGGGTATTCTACATCGGTGGTTAAGGTATCCGGCTCGTACGCGAGAGGGTTCGAATTCCACTGCCGCTATGTACCAATAACTCTTTTAAGAGTAATGTACATTAGTTGAATACTAACCGATGCTCTAATGGTGAGGGAAAACATCGTGATGAAACCTGCATCAATCATGATCTAATCTGGTCAGGTTCCCCTGGTGGCGTCACGGAGGTCAGATGGCAGTCCCTTTACATTAAATACCTTATCTGCTAAATCCTGGATCAAGATCAATTCGGACCCCGGGTGTTCTTGATTATTATTATTCTATGTGAACTATTGCGGCTTACATCGACCTATGCAATATTTATTTATTTATTTAACAGTTTATCTTAACATTAATGAATAGTGAATAACATAAAATAATTTAAAATCTTCAAAAATGGAATGGGATTCGCGCATCATGGTTTCAAAAATTATAGGTACCTACGGAACCCTTTGTATGAGAGTTCGATTCAGACTTGCCAGGTTTTTTTGTCATAATTCAATTAATTACTTTCAAACAATAAACGTATTTAAGCCAAAGAAAAGAACGTTGAAATTGAAACACAGCAAGTTAATTCGATAATAAAATACGAAAACTACGTTCTACTTACACCTTAAAAGGCTAATTCATCAAAATTCAATGCGAGAAGAACAAATAAAAAGATCCATTAGCCAGAGATAACTAGGAGTTTCTTGCAACTTTCTCCCCAGAGATAAGTTTCGCTCATATTTAATGCATTCAGGATCTTAGCGGGGAAACCGGAGCGACAACCGTTTTTAAAGCATTACCATAGCAAAAGTTAGCCATAGTGATGGTTAAAATATCAGGACTTCACATACCTAGTTGTTCTTTCAAATAAATTATACATGTGGTGCCGGCGTGACTTCGTTCGCATAACCCTATTTCACCCCTACTTACCCTTTTTACATGCTTATAATCCTTCCTCTTGAATCACTCTACCTACTGTTGAAAACCGCATTAAAATCCGTTGCGTAGTTGAAAAGATTTGATCGTACATAGATAATAGGGAAAGGCGGAAAGCGACTTTGTTATACACTATGTAGAGATAGAGGTACCGAACCGAACCGATCGATCGTTAGCTACCTTCATAGCAAGATCTAAATTTTTTCGTTCTCTATGATTATAATTATCATGGCGACAATATTCCGGTTCTACTCTCGCACGCGAGGAGTGCCGATCCAGGATTTGGCGATCAGGTAATTACAGTAGAGTAACTGTCATCTAACCTCCGTGTCCCTGTTAACAGGGAAACCTGACTGGATCACGGTCGCACAATCAATCGCCTGAATGTGCAGGTTTCCTCACGATGATTTCCCTTACCGTAAGAGCATCGGTTAGTGTTCAACTCAATAAAGTTGTTGGTTTGGCTGATAGAACATACCCGCCACGTTTTCTCAGATACATTGCTGAACGTTTATTGTCACACGTACTAACTAGGATATAGAAAAACACGTAGATATATAAAAAAGAAGTTTCTTGCCACAATTCCGCCAGAGCCTGCGGCGTAGTTGGAAAGTCTACTAAATTCGCTGCGCCCGTTGACAGACTTAATTGAACGCGATACGGTATCGCGCCGCCATTGGTTCGATTCGTGACAGTAACTCTTAGCGAATTTCAGCTCGCTATTACCCGTAGTGTTTGGGGCACGTTAGTGGTCGCGAAGCAAAAGCTTAGATGCGGCGGATATTTTAGGCCCATTTTTTGTGTTATCGGTGTGATTTTAATCGGGATTTCTGCGTCGTTAGCAGACAGTGGGCATTCAGTTTTCAAGTAATATAATTACGGAACCGCAGATGTATTGTCACTAGGACTAATGCGCTTATTAAACTGGCTAAATTGAGAAGCAAAATGCGTGCGAGTATTGTCAAATTGGAATGTATTGCTCATAAAATTAGTTAAATTTTTTATCACTTATATTACGTATCGCGTTGCTCCTCTTTTCACAATGCGTGATACAAAAATTTACCTTCTTTTATAAGCACTACATTCCATTTTGATTTGCTTTCACGCTTTATGCTTCTGAATTTAGCCAAATGTAAGCGCAAATAATGTCAAACCACACCACGGAGAATAGAACTCATCTATACACCCATACATACATACACACATAAACAGTTTACAACCAAACATTCACCGTACCTCGCACTCTAGATGGCCCTTTGGACTTTGGTTCTAATCAAGCCCGCTCATTTGCCGAGTGCAAGCGTGACCTGGCTCAGGTGTATTGTCTTCGCTCGACCTTTGACACGTTATATGCGCTAGGGGCCTCGTTTTGGTGCTCTTGATGAGGATTGCAAGCCGACTCCTTGTCTTGTATGCAGCAATTTCAGCAGCGTACGTAATATGGGTGGGTGAAGGCTGGAATGTTTGTAGATATCTGTGTCGGACTCTGTGGCATCGTAGTTTGAGAAGGGATGGAGTTATTTAGATGCGGTTTGCGTCGTTTGAAAGCCAGTTTAATTGAGATCGTGCGTGGCTTTGTTTCATTAAAATCGGTTCAGTAGTTTATGAAATATTTGAGTATATGTAGACTTTGGGGTTGTCCGATTAGTTAGTAGCACTTTCTTCTCTCAAGATGTCTGATTTGCGTAGTAATTTTGTAAACGAGTTGTGTACTTTACAAGAAGTGTAGAAATAGATAAGATACTTCAGAAAAATACTAGAAAGAAAGAAACTAACATTTGTTACACATGGACGCCACGACACAGAAATTTTACAAGACAATAACATGAAAAAAAATCAAGTAAAGAACACTGAGACAATTAGAAGGTTCCTAGTGGCATTGCAGTTCGTGGGCATCCACTACAAAATACTTTTATGTGCCATGTGATTATTTCGATTTTGTTTTTAATTCACTGTAGATTCGATTATTTTGTTCGTCATTGAAATTTACTAATAGATACTATATTACTAACAATAGTAAAATTTTCATGAAAGAATTTATTAGTAGTAATACACAGATACATTCAAAATAGTATCTACATCAAAAGAAAATGTAATTTCCCACACAATTTAATGTACACAAAATCCATTCCTTTTTAATATTTCGTCTACTTTTCGATGCTGAATATCGTGTGCTCTGAAAATATTTTGTATCTAAATCGAAGGCTTACACAATATGTAGCTAGTAAATGCCAAGTATTCGCCTGGGAAATCTCGCGCAAAGAAAACTCGAATAGGTATAATATGGAGTTTATACAAATATTTTATTTTATGACGGTTTTTGCGTATTGTTAATAGTGAAATTGGTATTAGTTTGTAGTAAGTACCAATGACTCTTTTCTGAGTAATGTACGTTAGTTGAACACTAACCGATGCTCTTACGGCGAGGGATAATATCGTGATGAAACCTGCACATTCAGGCGACTGAATGTGTAACCATGATCCAATCTGGTCAGGGAAACCTGGTAGCATGGTCACGGACATCAGGTGGCAGTCGCTCCACTGTAATTACCTGATCTGCCAAATCCTGGATCATGATCAAGGCTGACTCCGGGCCCTTATGCGCGTGAGCACAACCGGGACATTGACGCCAAGATGAGGTTGACAACATTTTGATATACATACTTAAAAGTGCTATCGAGTTCTTTAATGTCTGAGCGTGTTCATGAGTCAAAAATTTGGGGGCAATGGTGTCTAAGTTTCATAAAAATCTTTTTGTATTCATTAATAATTTAAAGCATGTAATTGACACTGTGAAGTCGTCTGTACCTTTATTGTCAGTCTCCAAAATGTTTCCCTCATGTTTTTCTATAATTTGTTTCAGGTAAGTCCACATACTAGTAACTCGTCAAAATTGCATGGACAGTGAAAATCACAAGATTATTTGCGACATCCAGAAGTTCTGTAAGTATATTTCTCAATCTTACGTCATTAAAATTCAACCTAGAATTAACCCTTTGAAATACAAATTGTAATACCATAAATAACACAGGAAAATATAAATCGCCTAAGCAAAAAGTTTATTACATTCTTATTGCTTTTATATCCCACGACATTGGCGACGTTCCTCCCATACGCGTTTCCTGTTCTGGTTAATACCTATAGGTATTACATATACATGTAGAAACGTATGTAACGCATACAATATAAAGGCATGGACAATACAACATTGAAATTGATACTGACAGACTAAGGCACAGCTGAACCTGGAAATTTGATATTTAGTTCAGAGGTTTCCAAGTCTCCGTTTGGGAGCTTCTATGCCAGAGACAACACACTTCAAACTTCAAACCCTTCTTTTAGCGTTGGGGCTCAAACGTCCATAGGCTGCGGTGCTGCTTTCCACCAGGCAGGCCGTAAGCTTGTTTGTCACCTTAGTGTAATAAATAAAAATTGGTGCTCGCGAACGAAGCCCCCCGCCTGAATCCTTTCTAGATAAGTCTACGAAACCTGAACAGGACCGACGAGTCAATATAAGTACAAACTCTGCAAGCGCATTAGCAAGAAACGCTGTCTAAACCGCCCCCAGTCGCACCCACATCACAGGCCAGCTCGCATATAAAAGGCGATAATTTAGCGCCTATTCATACCCCCTTTTCGTCCGTCGGGCGCACAACAAAAAGCCTAACTCGGCGCTATCTAGATTGTGGGACAAATGACAAACTTAATTATTTCAACAATAAGGCCCTGTCGCAAGCAACACTATTGGGAAATAAATAGCGGCCCTTCAGTGTGAAAGCGAAGGGTCCCGTATAGGAAAAGGGTGCAATCTAATTTCACAAAAAGGGGCATTTCAGACCTTTCGCGGGACACAGCGGCGAGCGGGATGGACAGCGCGTGGTTTTTTCTAATTTTGTCCGATGGAATGGCCGATATTAATCTCCGACACGTGATTATCATTATCTTCATGTCGCTCGCATGTCGGCCGCTGCTGGAAATGGGGCTTCCAATCGAATTTGTGCCAGCATCCACCATGCCATTGACTTCCTCGACCTTTTCTGAGTAGTTCTTCTGTCCTGTGTAGGACGTCCTCACCCCACTGGCCATCGGTTCTACGAGCTACTTAGTCTATCCGTGGCGGCTTCAATTAGACATCATTTACGTTCATACATTTTTGGACTAAAAATCTAAAAGTGCCGACCAGAAGAAAATCATTATTTTCCGATGGAGGAAACAGTTTCCCGCAATTTTATACTAAGACGTAAATCTCTACTCGCAATCGTTCGGTTGTAGGCTATTAGAATACGGAGATTTAGTACTGTGCACCCAGTGGTACAAAATGGTGGTGGTGGTGAGCGACTGAGCTTTTGGCGGCATATTAAAAAAGGTTAGGAATTGTACTCTGTCCGAAAATTACAATATTGTTTTCTAGCCAGCACTTTCAGCGTTTTGATCCAAAATTAATTATATCCAATAATTTCAAACTAAACAACGACAACTCGTAAACTCTTTCCGCGGACTGAACTTCTATTTGCAAGAGTTCGACATCTCCCTCGCCGTTGTGTATCCAAGCCTCAGTCGATGGCTGGCCAGGCGTGCTCTGTCTACCGGAATGCCATCAAGCGACTAGCTTTTTCAGAGAAACCACTGCCCATGAATCCGCTCCACCCCCACCCCATAGGGAATTTTCTACCCGTTGAATGTGAGAAAATTCTATCGGGAAGAAAATAATTTCTCGTGCGACAGAACCCTTTTATTGGGAATTTATTGAGGGACCCCCGCTTTGTGAGCAGACACTTGAGGACTTAAAACGTTTCCAATTGATCTATTAGGATTTATAGTTTCCGCCTCGTTTTGGTGGGTGTTTATTTTGTACGTGCTAAGGTCGTTTTTGCATTGGGTTGTTGGGTCACGCATTTGTGTGATACTTAGCGGGTACCGTATTCTGGTCTTTGTGGTTAATATGTTTCGGCAAATCGGTGGCCGAGTGGTTAAGGTATCCGACTCATAAAGGTTAGGTGAATACGAACCGATGTTCTTACGGTGAGGGAAAGAAACATCGTGACCGGCACATTCAGGCGACTGAATGTCAGGTTCCCCTGGTAGCAGGGTCAAGGTCAGATGGCAGTCGCTCCACTTTAATTACATAATCTGCCAAATCCACGATCATGTTTAAGGCGAACCCCGGGCCCTCGCAAGAGCACAACCGGGACATTAACGCAAAAATGTTGAAGATAAGGTTGTGACAACATCTTTTCATTCCAACAGACGGATAATAAACTAATTTGCCGTGATTGCTACTATTATATTTAGTTGGAATTCGAATAAGTACTGAATCTCTAGAAAACCTATGAAGAACTCTACGTTTAACATAATAAGACAGCTTGCTCCGGGGTGGAGACCTGGTGACTTGTAGCACAGGTTTTCCTAGTTCAGGCACCCGTCGCCACAAATATATATACGTGGCCAACATGTTCTGATGCCTTAATATTGTACCAAATTATGTAGAAATAAATTGATTATATATTATATTTATAGTCTCAACTCAAACCATAATTTAAATCACATTTGCTGTCACAACGTAAATCTACTGCAATCGGAGTTCAGCCAGTCCTTAAATCATACCAGAGGCTTTCAAACAACGAAGGCTTCAAAACACTCCACTGACCACCTGCATTGGTGTTCCGCGGTGGACTGATAACTAGGTACGCTCGGAGTTCTATCCAATTCATGTCCACACTCTACGTCCAATCTACGTCCATTGGACGTAGAGTGTGGGCTGGTTAAACAAGGACCAACTAGTCAAGGAATTCAAAGTGACTGAACCGACGACCTGCCCTAAGTCGAGGTGTTTATCGTACACATGCACATGACACGTTAGAGGGTGGGTATCTTCACTACTGAAACTTGCATCCCTGTACACATTGTCGACATGCGTAGATAGGTACTATGATAGGTAGGTACGGGGGGCGATAGATCAAATTTAGATGATGATGACTTTGTTGAGTTAGAAAAAGAAACGTAACTAATATAGCTTACTACTATTTCAAATGGAATACATTTAAATTCCTCCCTAGCCAGTGGTACGTGTGCTCAACAAGGCAGCCTACAGACGTTCCGATCCCTAGTATGACCAAATCTATCGAGTGCGGACGTGCGGAGTAGTAGGGTCACGTAGGTCATATGGCAGTCGCTCCACTGTAATTACCTGATCTGCCAAATCCCGGATCATGGTCAAGGCGGACCCTAGGCCCTCGCGCGCGACAGCACAACCGGAACATTAACGCCAAGATAAGACCTAGTGTAAGTCCCGTTTAATACAATAATATGTGTAAAGATAGCGAGTCTAGTTTGAAACAAATATAAGATAAGGATTGCTCGAAAAACTCTAAAACTCTAAACCAAAACAGACGAAGGTGCAAGTTGCGAGATAGTGGCGCGGCGGCGGTTCGAAATTCGAATGCGAAACGTTAATAAACCCAATTCTAAAACTGCTGCTCTCTAACGAGAGCCCAACATTATTATGGAAGTTACACACGGAGACAGGCATAAATTCCGTGGTAGTTAGCGCACATCCGACTGTGCAGAATTATTTGCTAGATAATGCACGCGCCATGAAATATAACCGTCGGTGTGTTAGGGCTGCCGCCGGCGTAAGCAGCCGAGCGGGTTAGGGTTGTCGACCGTGTGATTAATTTGTATTCGGAATTTGAATGCGTGTGTTTTGCCTCACAATAACCTCCGATGAAAAGAAGGGTGTTGTAAGTTTGATGTGTGTGTCTGTGGCTTTGTGCGTCTGTCTTTGGCATCGTAGGTCCCGAACGGATAGACCGATTTGTACGCGGTTTTCTGTATTTGAAACCCAGTTTAATCGTAAATAGTTATATGAAAGGGAGGGAAACGAGCGATCGGGTCACCTTACGGTAAGTGGTCACCGCCACCCATGGACATTCACAACACTCGGGGAGTAGCAAATGCGTTGCCTCCCTTTGCGATAGGTAGACTCGTTTCTTGAAGGTTTTGATGCCGTAATGCTATGGAAACACTACTGTAGGAAGCTCGTTCCATCTCGTGCCACATACAACACAGATACATACGTCAAGCTTATAACACCGCTCTTTTTTCGTCGGAGGTTAAAAAAAGAAGCAAGAGGGAACCCTCGAAGCAAGACGCGCGTAGCAGCCCTGGCGATATGATAGACGGCCGCTGTAATCCCTTATTGTTGGCAAAATATATATGCTCGAACCGCGGAATTGTTCGCGGTGAAAGCGTAGCTATTTATTGGATCTGACAACGTACAATCCCGGGGTATCTTGGAGGTGTTATTCCATTTCTTAATTTATCCATCTGCGTAATGCTCTTGTGAAGTTCCAGATTAGACATAGACATTATTTATTTTAACATCACATCGTAATACTTAAAATAATTTAATAAGTTAAAATTCTTATATTCATTTAAATCCTACTTAAAAAAATCTTCACGAATATGGAGTAATGCGATGTCAAAAGGACCCCGACTCAGCATTATCTGCAGCAGAATGATGCAGCGCTGGTTTTCAGCGGGTCCTTATCGGCGTGGAGACCTGCACGAAGTACACAACTACCAATAGTCCGCCAATTGTAATAATTTTAGTGCAATAAAGTTTTTAAATAAATAAATAAACTACCAAGTAACATATAAAAAGTTACTTATTCATGTTGTAGTTATTGAGGATCTAACGAAGTTGCAACAGAAGGAGGATCAGCTTATATTTGCTTTTGTAAGCCACGATTTTATGTCACGAGTCTGGGGTGATTATTTAATCGATTTTCAGTATAAAAATATCCACAAATAAAAGATCAACGAAGCTCATGCAGATGGATCGCAATTATTATTTAAAATTATACAGGGTAACATTGCCAAGATTGCATTGCAAGGGCCAAAACAATACGAAAAGCTCGTTGCCAAGAAATTGGTGACCTGTAAAGAATGAGCTTTGAAATTCAAGTTGGATTTGTACAATTTCTTTTCGGAAAATATGTATGGGTTACATAGCACATTATTTTAGGGAACAGAGTCTTTGAGAAACCTGTCAATAAATAGGTATGAAAACCGGATAGCAACACCACAAGCGTTATTGTTTGGTGACAGAAACAAATAATATAAATAAATAAATATGCTTGGACTAATCACACAGCGCCATCTAGCCCCAAAGTAAGCAAACCTTGTGTTATGCGTTCCAGAAAACTGATAAACTGCTTATTAATTCGATTGAAACCATCCATAACAGTCCTCATGTTTGCTTCAACCATTTGCCAAATACCCACCATCGTTATTCCTGAAACGGTGAACTTCTTTCCCACACGGCTACACAACATCGTAACTAAACAAACATGCACCCAAACAGAACACAACTCGAGCTGTATAAACCGCAAACCCGGCAAGAAAAGTTGGAGGCGAGCAATTTTTAATAAGCAATTAAAATTTAAACTGGGCGCCGCGGCAGGCGGTCGGCTCCGTCTACATTGTCACTTTGGATTCGGTTAGCCGAGCTTGCACAACAATGGGGACACACTAGTTTGAGGGTAGGCGAACATAACTGGCCGTGTGGTGTCCTTTTGAGGGTAGGCGAATACAACTGGCCGTGTGGTGTCCTTTGAGGGTAGGCGAACGCAACTGGCCGTGTGGTGTCCCTTGCGGGTAGAATACCACCAACCGCTCACACTCGTGGGTACAAGGAGAGTAATGTTTTCGAGGCAAAAAATCTAGAGTCTCCGTAGGCTGGAAAATGGGCAGCAGCGTTTTCCATTGTTATATTTACAACACTGCTCTCTCCGAAGCGTGGATATTGTGGCAATAGCCTCCCCTGTCGTGGGAGAGGCCCTAGGTCCCGCAGTTAACTGTTAAGGGCTGTGATAACACAGCTTGGGCTTGATTCCTGCCACTCACCATCATCCTGTTTAATCCAGTAGCATGATAAAATACGAGGAGGCTTGATAAAGCCAAACTTTTAGGTGCTTAACACAACGTCAAGTGGCATGACGTCCTTCCAAAATTTCTATCCGTACACTGTCAGTTTTGCTTGATCAAGGTGATCAAGCCACTTGATGAAGCAGCATGGTAGTTAGAAGGGAACCATTAGACTTCGCACAATTTCTTTAAGGAGTAGGACATTAAAAATCTCTTTCAATCATGGGAGGGGTATGATATTAGGAATGAAACACAGTGACATGTTGGCCGTCCCATGGCCGGAGCACACCCACCCCACACCGACAACGGCCGGACCGTGTCCGACAATACCAGTACAGTATTTAGGATTATAGCCTAAGGCCTACGGTATACGAGCGGGAGTATGTATGTAAATATTAAGGATTAAAAGTATGTCTGTATATATACTATAGTATGGTAGATAGCTACAATGTGACTGAATCAAGCCAGAAGCTAGTAGCTCAAGGCTAGAGTGAATAGGCTGTTCCAAGACAGGCATGCTCCATCTTCGGCCGCATCTTCACTTTCCATCAGGTGATGTAGAAATGCCTTTGAAAATGTAAAAAAAATCTACGAAGTAAGAAAAGAAATATTTTGTAAAAGTATCACCCCATAAAGCTAGTCAATTGCCGCCGTCAATGTGTCCGGGATCCGACAACAATTTAAACGTTTTTGAACAGGGCAAATCCTCCAAAAGACGGCTTTAACCCGCTCTCGAGTTTAGTATTAATTAATCATCCAATTACAAGTTGCCAGTTAAAATCTTTAACGAGGACCAACATGGTGGGCTGAGGGATGGGTGGGGGCGGTTTTGGTCGCGTAAAGATCTATACGGCGAGCTCCAGTAGCTATGAAATAAATAAAAGGTTCAGTAGCGAATGGCCCTTTTTTCCATACTTTGCAGCACCCTTGGTCATCATCGGTCGCGAACTGTGCGGTTCCAAAGCAACTTCCTCCTACGCACACTAAGGTTTTGGAATGAACTACCTGGAGAGGTTTCCTCTGGAGAGTACAACATGGAGTTCTTCAAGAAAGGGGTGAAAAGGCTTTTACGGAGTCGGCAACGCCCCTGATGCCCCTGGTATTGGAAACGTCTATAGGCTGCGGTAACTGCTTACCATCAGGCGGGCCGTAAGCTTGTTTGTTAATAAGTGGTACAAAAAGAAATTCTTAAATGATCCCAGATTGTTTCGCTTCTAATCCATAATCGAGTTAGAATCAGACTAGGAAATAGTCAAATGGAATGGTAATGAAAAACTATTTGTCTGAAATTGGTAGCAGAATACCAAAACTGTAAATGGACCATGGGGTCCGTGAGACCAATGGGGACAACCGGCACACGGCGGACTCGCTTCATCTCACTCCTTGTCCCCGACAAGAGACAACAAGAAGCCCTTTTACTCATCCACAGATTAAATAAGGCAAAGTTGTCCCGAGGGTTCTAAACAAGCTAACTCATCGCCAGTAATCCAAATCCGTATTTCCAATACGGAACCCTTATTCATTCACGGCTGATTGGACTTTATTTGTTTTACGGCCGCCAACTTGCGAATTATGATGGGTTGGGTCGGCTGTTGGGTTAAAAAATCGGCTTTATCGATGTTTATGGTTTTGTAATCTAGACTGAAGCTATTAAACCGAATACTAGGTCCATTAGGTTAGGTTTCGAACCTCTGAGAAAATGTAGTTCTTAATTATGTCTGGGTTCACTTTATTTATTTATTTTATTATTTATTACATACAATAAAGAAATACAGAGAGATAACATAGATATAACTGACGTACCAGGCACTTATTTCTAAAAGCAATTTCCAGCAGGCTTACAGACAGGAGATGTTTAGCTCAAGAATAGCACTTTGTTTTTATTTAATTTTTTCCTCTCCGAAACCGTAGCAGCCCACAACAGAACAATGACCGGTGAAACTGTATAACGCAACCTACTCTACTACTGAAGCGTCTTTAAAATAACACTGAAACATTATGAGTAGGTACCTACCAAGTCAGAAAACCGGACCGTAACGAAAATGTCTATATCGTCTTACCTTTATAACTGTACAACTATTAATCTTACAAACATGAATCTAGTGTCATCGTTTAGCGTATATAGTAAGCTCATTGTTTTGACCGTAAATTTGAGTCGGGAGCGAGGGCACTGCATTCCGAATAAGAGAAAACATCCTGATGAAACCTTCACATTCAGACGACTGAATGTGTTAACATGATCCAATCTCGTCAGGTTACCCTGGTAGCAGGTTCACAGAGGTCAGATGGCAGTTGCTCCACTGTGACTACCTGACTTGCCAAATCCTGGATCATAGTCAACGCGAACCCCGCGCCCTCGTGCGCGAGAGCATAACCGGGACATTAACGTCAAGATGAATATTTTTATAGAATTGTTACAGTTGAAAAGTTATGAAATACTTTTCCATATACAAGCAGTAGATTCTGTATTAAAAGTAATAGTGAGTAATTTTAGTAACCTAACAAGGGTAAAGTGGGTAAAGTTGTAAATTTATATCATTTAGATACCAGGCTCCGACAAAATCTGCTTCCGCACCAGGTAAGGTTATTATGGGATATTATGCTTGAATATTTTTAAAACTAGTTACTACGGAAACTCGAATTGATTTAGATTCAATTTTGAATTCCGTTTTCTAATAAATAAAACTCTAAATGTTGGACGAGGCAATGACATTCATGTCAGAGTCCTGTGTCAAGCAATGGACTGCTATAAGTTGATGATGAAGATAATTCATAATTGATTGACTTATCTGATCTAGACGTAACACTACAATAATATCATCAGGTGAAGTGGCTGTCAAATTCTTGCCTAGTCTACCTAATGTGAAATTGCACAGCAGACGAGGGTAGGTAGGGGTGCGGTGGGTCTGAAATGTTCTCTTTTCAAGAGAATTCCGTAACAAATATATTCATGCGCCGCACCATCTAAAGGTTTCCTTTTTGGAATGGAATGACCTCCCAGCTACGGTGTTTCCTTTGAACTGACATGGGATCGTTCAAGAGGTATATTAGTGGTCTCCTTAGAGGCGGGCAACGTATTGGTAGCGCCCCTGGTATTGCCGATGTCCATAGGCGTTGGTGGCCACTTTCCATCAGGTGGCCCGCATGCCATGTTTGTCTGCAGTATTTGTTGTACATGACACAACAGTACATGAGTCAGAATACAAATTTAGTTAAAAATGACTCATATTCGCGAATCTGTGGTAAGTGCCTATCGACTTAGTGAGATCCAATTATGTGTATCAGTTTGTTCATCGCGCATCTTTATTGCTTATCGACTGTGATGGGATTAACAAAGTCTCTTTCACGTGGGGATGATAATGGAAGCAGTCTATGAAAGCAGTTTTCCTTTGACGGAAGTTGATATTCTGCTGCATTTTTCTTTGCTGTTTTCAGTAGCGTTCATCTGGAAGTTGGAAGGTCTTTGACAGGTGAAGAAGTTTGTAAGTTATAATCTGGAGTTTAAGTGGATTTAAGGTAACTAATAGTGCATTTAGAACGAGCGAGCGAGTCGTTCTAACGTATTCGGTTGATGTACACGGAGGGAGGGGGTCATTTCGTTGTTCCGTGTTTATTAGTAGAACATCATCATCATCATATCAGCCGAAAGACGCCCACTGCTGGGCATAGGCCTCCCCCAGAGATCTCCACAACGGCCGGCTTGTGGCTTCGGCATCCAGCAACCTGCGATATTTACCTGATCGTCGGTCCACCTAGTGGGTGGCCTACCCACACTGAGTCTTCTGGTACGTGGTTACCACTAGATTAGTAGAACGTTACTATCTTTTTCACCAAAAGAGTTTGGTCTAAATCTACCTTAATGTGACAAAAATTCAAGTCTCCATTATATTAAAATATATTAGAAATAACTCCGCTATTTTAATTTCGTAGTTCGATTTGGTTGTTACAGTATCGATTAAATACTTCCTCCTTCGAAACTGTATGCGTAATCGGTCAGAATGACACGCCTGGAGTTCATAAAACTCTCTCCGGAGTTGTGTAAATTTTTACACAAAACGCTCAGCGAGATTTACACCAAAAGTTTTGGTGTCGACAACCCCCGCTTCCCCATTTACATGCAAAAAAGGGTGGGTACAGCTTAATAGGTTTCAAACTGCGTGCGCCGTGCAGCACGGTTGAATTACACAGCCGTATCGAGCCTTTGACATGGCATGCGGCCGGTATTTAGATGACCAAAAGAAAAATAAACTTTAATCTGTGATATCAAAGGTTTTTTTCGAAGTTAAATAAAATACGTATAACGAAAATGTACAGGGAATTAAGGAAATGAAACAAAACGAATAATATTAAAGTATACTTCAATTTTGTTTCGTTACTTGGGGCAGATCGCAGGTACCAGCTGGATGCGGAAGGCACAGGACCGGCCTTTGTGGAGATCTCTGGGGGAGGCCTATGCCCAGCAGTGGGCGTCTTTCGGCTGCTATGATGATGACTTGTGGTCATGTGTGTAGCGAGTAAATTTAGGCCACACTCAGTATATGCCACGATAGACACCGCTCGCGCCGATGTGGGTAACGCTAGTTTTGAGTGCGCTTTTTAACTGTTAATATGATTATTTTTTCGACTTTCAAAATGCGCCGTAAACAGCCATGGTGGAAGATGAAACTGCCAGGATCATCTACGATTCGTTCTTATGATTCTAAAGGAAAATTAGAATGTTAAGCTCCAGGTATGCATGGTTTGTTGTCATTGTCACTGGATTAAGCGGAGATATGATTAGTAATAATAATAATCATCTTGGCGTTAATGTCCCGGCTCTGCATTCGGTCTGCCTTGACTATGATCCAGGATTTAGCAGATCAGATAATTACAGTGGAGCGATTGCCATCTAACCTCTGTGACCAGGCTCAGGTAGGAGCAGGGCAGGCCACCAGGTGAACCTGACCAGATTGGATCATGGTTACACATTCAGTCGCCTGAATGTGCAGGTTTAATCACGATATTTTGCTTACCGTAAGAGCATTGTTTAGCATTCAATTAATGTACATAACTCAGGATAGAGTCATTGGTACATAGCCGCAGCGGGATTCGAACCCGGTACCTCTTGCTTACGAGTCGAATACCTAAACCACTCGGCCACCGACGCTTTAAGCTTAGTGCTAAGGGGTGAAATGGTTTTTTACGAGGTCGGTAGCACGTTAGTGATACCCCTAGTATTGCAAACTTTAGTGGTATAAAAAATGCTGATGCCTCGTGCAATGTTGTTTTAAGCGAAAAGTAATACGTTGTTGTTCTAAAAGCTTTTCCCAAAGCTATAACAGCCGATGAATACTCACCCCATATATTACCTTTAGCATTTTTATTTCATTTTCTCTCTCAAACTCCACGTCACAATATAAATTTGCATATAAATGACACCAAGTCAATATTATTTTGCTGGAAATATGGGGCGAAAGATATAATCTCAGGTGTAAAAGGCAAAATAATTTGCCTGCAAAATTTCGTCTTTATGTGACAGAGTGGTGATCAAAGGGTTGAATTTAATTACATTTGATCACAAATAAATTAGGTTGGATGTCACACCAGCCGTTCTTTTTAATTATTTTGTATAAAATATAAATAGTACATATTGGCACTATGTTTTGGCTATAATATTAACATATAATTTGGAAGAAAATGGAAAAAAGAGAAGGTAAGAATTGAATTATTTTTAGTATATACTAGGCGTTCTCAGCGACGGATCTTTGAAAACAATCAACATTTTTGCAGAAACCTATTATTTTCTCCGGATAAAAAGTAGCCTATGGTACTCAGTGATAATGTAGCATTCCATTATTGAAAGAGATTTTTAAATCGTTGCAGTAGTATTTGAGTTTATTCATTACAAACAAAAATAAATTTGGAAAAATGGAAATTATATCATTACAATTTTACCTTTTTACTTTGGGTTCTATTATTGCAACTTTCCTGGGGATCTTTAATTTTTTTTTTTAATAAAACCTTTTGTACTCCCTGATAATGCAGCTTTCTGTAGACGAAAAATTTTAAGTAGTGTTTGAGTTAATTTATCACAAACAAATAAACAAATCTTTCTCTTTCTCAAATTATCGAAGCCGCGGGTGAAAGCTAGTACTTCAATATATGTAAGTATGTCTAAATATCCTGTTAACACGTATCGTCTCAGTTTATCTTCAAAAATCAATTACTGCTTCCTCAAAGGCTGTATTTTATCAGTTTCCATTTTACCGCACGCGTTCAGGTCGCAACACGCGATACTTGTATCAAATTCGCCTTCGCACCTAATAAAATACATTAAACTGGCCGTCTATCACACCCAAGTGTAACGTAAAGGGGTGTGGATAATTTTTTATGGTGATTCAAGTGTAGGTTGTATATGGCATAACCAAAAAGTGACTTAACCCAATGGCGGTTTGGTCTCTTTTATAATTTTTATAAAAGTGATAAAAGGTTTGGTATGTTGTTTCTAAATATGCAGTGTATAATACTGCATCAAACATTCTTGTATGTTCCGGCAACAAACACTTCTTTTGTTGTAGACTACATACATACCTTCGTTCGTACTTCATGTTGAGAGCGTGATAACTCTTTTTTTTATATAATTAGACAAGCCAGGCATTTCTTTCTTTCTTCTTTCTTTTTGACTTTCTTCTTTTCTTTACTGCCACAATCTTCAATGGTCGTATTATAACACATGAGCAGGGGTTGCTTCCCGATCGTTTGACAATTACACCGCGCGCGGTACGCTATGCACGTTGCGCGGTGTTACGCGACGGTGTGACCCGCGCCCCACCGCCAGCATCACACATAACATATCCGCTGAAAGCAATCTCTGTCCAATTTTACACACATTTGCTCGCAACGCGATCACGTGATGGAATTGTAAGGAATCGCATTTGCTGCGTCGATTACATCGCTCGCGGTGTTCCTGCAGGACGTTAGGGAGTCGATGGCGACGCAGCAAGCTACGTTGTGCTGTGTGGCGAGTCGCGGAGCCTAGGGAATTAAGTTTGTGACGCGCGACGCACTTTTCGACTTTGATCTCTGCCGATAGAGTGCGTAGTGTGTTTGGGGAGTTATGGGAAGTGAACTGGGACTGCTGTGGGATGCATGGTGGGTTCGATTGAATCTATGTAGTTATAATAACTTTGTGTTGTGTAGCTGTGTGATAGCTTAAAAAAAGGGATAAGTAGTAGCCAGTGCCATTCTTCGTACATTGACAAATCGTAAATAGTTTATTAATGCTTATATTAGTATAGAGTGGTGGATTCTTCGCGTAGGTACGGCAAAAACGGATTAAATACTTATAAATTTAGATAACTTAAAATTTACTTTCGACGGAGTTCATTCCAATGTTTTATGCTACTAGTGATAAACGAGCAGACATGCCACCTGATGGTAAATGGTAACTGTCGCCCATAACATCTACAATTCATACATTTAGCTTGCCGGTAACAAAAATGCAAAACCGCAGGTGCGTTGTCACTGTGAGGACTAAGATGTAATGCCTCATGCCTGTAATTTCGCTTGGCTTGGCGGTAGAAATAGATAAGGCGGTGGTACTCACTCCGAACTCCTCAGGCTTGACAGAGTCCTACCACCTAATAAAATGATCTACATCGCGCTAGTTCTGAGTATTACAATATAATCTACCCATTATTACTTCTGTCGTGACAATTAACATCCATATCTCATCGCAATAGTGTAGCCTCGTTATGAATACCATCATGTTAACAATATCTTGTTCTCTGTGCGGGATTCATTACTGATACACATATCTGTAACGGATTACTCCCGAAACTGTATTAACGCCTACATTGTAATCTTGTGTAACGCAATTTAGTGTTACAAACTTGTCTACGGGAGTTATAATGTGGAGATCTGTACAATTACCTAGGTGTATAGCATGTTGTAGAACTCTACTGGTTCTTATATGGCTGTTATAGCTTTAAAGAAATGTGTATCTGCAATATGCGGAGTGCCACCTTGGGTGTTGGGCAAAGAGGTTTTCTTTTTTAATACCACTAATGTGGTAAATAAGCTTACGGCCTGCCTGATGGTAAGCAGACACCGCAGCCTATGGACGTTTGCAATACCAGGGGCATCACTAACGCGTTGCCGACCCCGTAAGAATCTTTTTACCCCCTTTCTTGAAGAACCCATGGTATTGGTATTTAAAGAAGTAGGCATTTACATTACCGTGTTTGTATATCCAAGGTGTACTAGAAACAAGACAAAACTTGTGTATTCTAGAGTTCCTAAAACGACAAATTATTGTAGTGCAACATTGCGTGTGTGGGATTATTTTTGGTTTGTTTTATTGTAAGTTAGGGTCTTTTTTTCACCCGATAATCCTTATAGGGATCCTTGGTGAGCTCGCTCCATTGTTAATCTTACGTTTGCATTCAAACTAAGATATAGGACCAAGAAATAAACAATAGTATTGTATACTTTAGAGTGTAGTATGATTTTTCTCCTTGGCTGTGGCCGTGTGGTGTCCGGCAGAGTAGAATTACACCAACCCTTTACACTCGTAGGTGTCGTATACGAAGTCGAAGTTTTCGAGACATAATATCTAGAGTCTCCGTAGGTAAGAAAATGGGCCGCAGCATTTACATAACTGCGATCTCCAACTCGCCTGTCAAGCGTGGAGATTATGGCACTAACCTTCCCTTTCCTAGGAGAGGCCCTAAGTTTGGCAGTGGACTGTTATGGGCTATGATGATGGTGATGATGATGACTTTTCTCCTACAACTTGCCCCACAATGCACACCCTGTTTATACCAGACTCGAAACTTAGAACGTATAAATTTAATTATAACAAGACAAGGACAAGCCAAGTAGGTTGTTTATGCTGTTTAAGAGCTGTGATGCTATCGTATAATTGGAGTTAGAACTGAGGTTTTAATTAAACTGTGTCCGAGCCTCCGAGTTAATTATTTGGTGTAGTTGTTGGATACTTGAACTAGGTTTAGAGTAGGGAATTGGGGAATATTCCGTACGAAGTACCTCCATTCAAGAATAAAATAAAATAATCGTGTTGGCGTTAATGTCCCGGTTGTGCTCTCGGGCACGAGAGGGGTCCGCGTTGACCATGATCCAGGATTTGGCAGATCGGGTAATTACAGTGGAGCGACTGCCATCATCCTCCGTGACCCTGGTAGCAATAAGGGAATCTGACTAGATTAACTTAGATAAGAGTCCTTGTTACCGCCTGAGCCGGTGACCTCTCGCTAATGAGTCGGACACTCTCACCACTAGGCCTCCGACGCTTTACCTACAACATATGCACCCGTTATTATGGAATGAAAATGTACTCTTTTATTACATGAATTAATTATGAATGCGCCAATTATGTTTTGTACATTTTTATGCCTCTCCAGTTGTGTTTTATGCAAATACGCGGTGGTTTGTGAATGATTGAGGCTGATATTAAATATGGCGCAATTATTGATGCATTCCAATTCCATTTTCAAATTTAATGTTTAATTAGTACGTATTATTTTCGCGTTCGACTGTACGTACAGTGTTGATCATTCGTTTGGAAGCCATTTTGGGGATATAATGTAAACGGGAAATTGTCCGAATGTCGGTGCTGTGATCCAATTGAATTACAGTTAAGTTGCTTTGTTATTTTGTAATTGAATGAAGTAATCATAGAATTGTAATGTATAGAATACGCTGTTTTTTTAGAGGCGAAGAACTTTAAATTGAAATAAAATAAAGAAAAAGTATTTCGTATCTGTGAAACTACCTTTATTTTAAAGACAACCTTAAGGCATTTATGTTTGAATATTATTTCGGTCATGTTGCCATCGTGTGCTATAGGCGATAGTTATAGCACTTTGTGTTCATACATTTCTAGAGCATATTATTGAAGTAATTTAAAAAAAAAAAACGTGTCAATAAATTTGGTTAAGAGTCAACATATAATTAGTTCAAGCACAGCAGTGGAAATTTAATACTGACTGTTTAACGGTAAAACTAATATATTATATCCAACGTCCACAATACGAAAGCGTGGCATTCTTGGCGCTTGTTCCTTTAACTTTATTACACCGTCTCGTAACACCGCAGTTTCCGAAAACAAGTCCACGCGAACCAATAAACCTAATTATAAAAGTATTAAAACGCCGGCTCGAAATACTCGGCAATTGTTGAGTGGGCCGCCTGTCACACCGCCGCGTATCTACCGTTCGTGGGGCCTTATTTTTGAACCGCTCGCCTCGAGTCGAACGGTTTTCGGTTTTTATTTTAGGCATAAAAATTTAATATTTTTTAAATTACGTAGTTGTTACTGTTCCTGTTGACGTCGAGTGCTTTTAAGAAAGGTCAACGTTATATTCTTGAATTTTCTTTTTTATTAGAATTACTTGCTGTTTTCTGGGGATTACATCTGCGCGAAATTGGATACTGTGTGAATTTACCGTTTTCCTTGAAAATCCGTGTTTATTACTTTCCGGAATTGGTCTTATAAAGTCGCGAAATATTTTATTCTATCAGCCTTTTTTATTTCCTTAGAAGTTGGGACATTTCGAAAAAAGAAAGAAATAAGTAATACCTTTCACTAATAGGAAGCGATGTTACTTCCGATTGACGTAGACTACTATTTATCCCGGGAAAATAGTAGGGTCTCGTGGGCAAGTTGAATGTTTACAGAGATCCGAAATGCGCACGGGCGAACCGCTGAGAACGGCTAGTCTAGTCATGGGCAACCCACCTGATAGAAAGCTCTGTATCGACGAAATCTGAAGAATCATACCATCTAATTTACATTCTTACGACATTTTACGGTTATGGTAAACATTTTAATTAGCAAGAACTAAAAATTGTAACAAAAAGAGCCATTTGAATTCATTGTTTTGTGCCGACGGTGAAAGCGATTCACATATACAACTCATAAAAATAACTCTTCATTACGAAATAGGCACTAGTCCCAGCCCAGGCATTAACCTCTAAACGCGTCCCAGTCCCAGAGCAATAACTCACTGATCGACTACGCCATGGGATACGGCGTTGCAGTAAATAGAGGACGCTGCACGTTTATTTTACAACCGCGTAATAATATATGATTGAACAGTGCCCAACGGTTTTACGAGCGACTTGTTGACTTTACACCGATAAAATTTGTACAAATGTTACGACACGGTGTAATAGGAAACGCGTAGGGGGAGTTTTTTTACGGGGCCGACCGCACTCGTGTGGCGCTCGTATTCGAAGTGTACTCACCATTTTATAAATAGCTGCTGGAATTTAGCCCGTAAATGAGCCGTGATACCTACATTTTGAGTACTATGATAATGTGTTTAAATCATCAACTTGGCGTTAATATCCTGGTTATCCGGGGTCCGCCTTGACCATGATCCAGGATTTTGCAGATCAGGTAATTACATTGGAGCGATTGCCATCTGATCTCTGCGACCCTGCTACCAGGGGAACCTCACCAGGTATAGGGTAGGGGTGGGGTAGAGTTAGGGCGCCACGCGAACAAAGTCGCGCTGGATCCACTAGTTGTTATTATTAGCCAATGTGCAACTGTTAAGGATTCTTTTAAGCCTTCTATTTCTGCCGCCAAGCAACAATGTTTGCATTCTTGTGTTATGGTTTGAAGGATAAGGTAGCCAGCGCAATTGCAGGCAGCATGAGACATCTCATCACAGTGATGACGCACCTGCGGTTCTGCATTTTGGTTCACTGCAAGCTAAATGCACGAATGGTATATGTACCCAACAAAAAATTAAGGTCAACATGCCAAATGTCAAAAAAGAGCAATGGCAAAAACAATCAATATTTCAGCACTTCCCTGTCAGTTGTTAGACTGTGGTTTGTCATATTTAATATGTTTGTCATATTGTCATAAACAATAGTGCTAACAAAAAGCAGATTAACACGTTGTATTACAAATATAGTGAATGGCGAATAAAACTCTAATTCAGGAAGAATTGCTTATTAAAAAGGCTAATGATTGTGAAAGAAGGTAAATATATTAAAAATTGACAGGACTGTAGCAAGTGAAACATTGTGGGTCTTTACCTACTTTGTGTACGAGGAAAGGCGTGATATCATATACGTACGTATGTATGTTGTATAAATACAAAACACACAGCTAATAAAAAACATCGCCAGCCACCGTTATCAGCGAAAACAATCTATTCCATGCAACCATTTTTGAACGACCGCCCGAACGAACTGTGTGTACAGGCAGAGCAGACAATAAATTATCCTTTATTGCCCCGATGACACAGAAACGCAAACACACGACCGTACGTACTTACGTATAACCGCGCTTTTTTGTATATCTAACCTATATATCTACTATATGTTATATATAGACTTATGGTGTCCGGCAGAGTAGAATTGCTCCTGTGTCGTAAAAGGCGAATATATCTTAGACCAGAAAATAGCCAGCAACGTGTCGCCTGTGCGTATTACGATCTCCAAATCGCCTGTCAAGCGTGGTGAATTTTTTCATTCTTGTGGGGGATACTCTTCTTATTTTGTTATAATTAGTCTAGCCAGGCATTTGACCGCCATCTCATCTGGTGGTAAGTGAGGATGCGGCCGATGATGGGGCATGCCCATGCCCGTTTAGGAACACTCTAGCCTTGAAGGCGTCTAGATCGCGTGTCCCGATGGCGGAAAGGGGCCGGCGGTATAAGGCAGTGCAACTGCTTCGCACAGAGTCCAAAATGCAAGCTGTAAAAGACCGACAGACGCGCAACTCTACGCAGATGCTCGAGACTGCAGCTTAGCATCAATCAACTGCGGATCATAGCTGATAAACGTGGAAGAGGCTCAAATCCAGCTGTGGGCTGTTATGGACTGTCGATGTGTCTAGTAGAGTAGAAATATTGCAATTACTTAACGTTACTTATTAGTCTGTGGTAGTAGTATTATAAAACTCGCATAAAAGGAGTGTGATTATAGTTCGACACGAGTGTTTTAATAATTAATTATATGCATTTGCATACACTTGATTAAAAAGGGCGGACTAAAACGTAAATCCTTTTTTTCTGTAAGTAGGTACTACATCGGTTTAAAAATGTAATTCATATGATAATGCCAATTCTGGTGATAAATACAGGCCCACATCCACATTAACAGCTGATAAAATCAACATGGCGGTCGCATTTCAATAATTATTATGGCTTATTTTGTACTGGTGGCTTTTTGCGGGCATTATCATATTTTATTACTGGATATCGTGATTGAGGCTTTTTCATTCTGTTGCTTTACTGGCACATTTTAAATTATGTATCATGTAAATGTTGGGTGATTGTTTATGGATAGTTTAATGTAAATAAATGAAAAAGATTTTAACGGGGTACATCTACGACATTGTAGACTGCACTGTCCTAGCTATAGCGACCAGGGAATAAATTACCTAAGCGACAGAAAAAGTAAGAAAACCCCCGACCAAGTTTACTTAAAACTAAAATATTTTCTAAACTACAAAACTGATCTTAATGAAACAAAGCTTACAACCACCTCGATTAAACTGGCTTTCAAATAAAGAAAACCGCATCCAAATCGGTCCATCCGTTCGGGAGTTACGATGCCACAGACAGATACACAAAGCCACAGATACAAACGTCAAAGTTATAACACCCCTCTTTTGTCGTCGGGGGTTAAAAATATAGTTTTCGTTTGTAAAGGATGTGCTTTATAATCTTCAATTTACAAGACTTTCCGCTGCATTTAAGTATTCATCATGACATTTTGTTTTTCAGGTAAGTCGCCGGTTTTTAACGTCACGATTTTTAGAGCTTTCCTCGGTAAGTGAATATTTTCATTTCAAATACATTTACCAATATGCTTGTGTAACTTTATTGAAATCCTAAATCAATGCTACGCAATACCTAGTCTATTAACCATTTCATGTAATATGAGTAATAGTAAATACTTATTGAGTGTCCCCCGAGCGCGCTCCATACGAACGTACTTTGATCATGCTTTCAATATTACGTTATTAAAGCCAATGAAATTACGTAGATGTGATCCAGAAACTAATTTATACGCAATAGTTTGTCAGATTTTTGTTAAAATACATCGTTTCAAAGTTACGTCCAGGCCGAAACGCCTGAACACTCCACGCAGCCATAAAGCGTCACAGGCCTAATGATGCTCTTGATACAGCTTCAGGGTCACGGTTGACCACCATTTACACTAGGCTGCGGAGAACCACACGGAACAATACAGGAAGACAATCTCATCATCATCATCATCATATCAGCCGAAAGACGCCCGCCCACTGCTGGGCATAGGCCTTCCCAGAGATCTCCACAACGGCCGGTCCTGTGCCTTCCACATCCAGATGGTACCTGCGATCATTACCAAATCGTCCGTCTACCCTGAGAGGCCTACCCACGTTGCGTCTTCCGATACGTGGTCGCGACTCGAGAACTTTACTGCCCCATATCTGTTCCTCCCCAGATCTGTTCTTCGAGACCACTGCCGCAATCTACCGACAATCTACCGAATGCTTAATACAGTTCATTATTGTAAATGGGTAACCATTACCCATCTATCAGTTTTAACGTATAAAAATGTAACATGTCATCGAAATAAATTGGTCACACGAGCATTCCCAAAGGGCTGACTCACACAGGAATGACCGAATGACCAATCCCATACAATGAAGGCTGGTCCGGTTCTTATTGACAATGGTTATTTTATTACTGCATTGAAATGGGATAGTCAAGGCCCTTGGGTGTTATTGTAGGTTTTAAATGGCTAGATAATATAATTGTGCGTCGTTTTAGGCCTAGTTACAAGAATAGGTACCTATTAAAATACCTGGATAGGTACGAAGGAGTATTTACTTTACCTTTTTTGTAAGTCATATTTTGAACTGCGTTTTTGCTTGGAGGAAGTTGGTAGTGTAGGTATATGATTCTGGGGTTTGTTTTATGTGTTTTTAATTAGATATAAGAAGAATATGGCTGAGTAACTGCTTACCATTCGCCACCTTGGTGGTATAAAAAGAAACAAAAGCAAAAACGGGCAACGAGTGTAGATACAACAAACAGTGCAACATCAAAAAACGCTTACCAAAAAGCGACTCACGAATGTCATACACACCTTTAAACAACAAATCCGTAATTAAATCCACAACACATACACCCTAATAAGCTCCAAACGGTGCTGCCAGGTCTGTATGGGTGTTGGGCGCTAAATCAGTTACAAAAAAGTGCTAGATTCCGCTAAACAAGCGTGATTTTAAAAAAAGCCGCCGATGGCCGATGTTCCGATTGATGGCCGAACAGGGGCAGTAAAGTTTTCGAGTGGCGACTACGTACCGGAAGACGCAGCGTGGGTAGGCCTCCCACAAGGTGGACCGACGACCTGCTAAAGATCGCAGGTACCAACTGGATGCGAAAGGCACAGGACCGGCCTTTGTGGAGATCTCTGGGGGAAGCCAATGCCCAGCAGTGGGAGTCTTCTGGCTGATATGATGATGAGTGTGGTTTGACGACCTGATTGTTTCAGTGGGTAACATGCTGGTCGCCACGCAGAGGTCCTGGGTTCGATTCCTGGCCGAGCAGTAATTGAAATTATTAATTTTACTTTATGTTAGGTCTGGGTAGTATGTATAAAAAGTGTATTTAAAAAAATATATTATATAACTAGTTTATCAGTTGTATAACACAAGCTTCGCTTACTTTGGGGCTAGATGGCGCTGTGTGAATTTGTCCAAGCAAATTTATCTATTTAAAAAAAAAAAGCGCTAGATTTTTGAAATTACGAGTTGAAAATTACGTTCCACAACCACATCTAGTGTTTGACTGACCAAGAAATTAATTAGTTGACTTCCACTAGAGCGGCACAAAGAGGAGCTCGTTGCGCTCGCTCAGTCTGTGGTTTACTCCATATTCACTCCAGGTCTTTTGAGCCAAAATTTGACATATTTCGGTCTATGTTAGGTATGTAACAACTTTTAAGGGTATGTTCCGGATTCCCTACCGCGTGTCTTTGTTGACGAGTAGCCCGATATTTCTCTTAAAATGTGTGATAATGACCGCAAGTTTAAAACATTATGTAGCAACTATTTCGACAAAGCTAGAAAGCTAGAAGTATTCAGCTAGAAATCAAATATTAAGGAGGTGATTAACCTAAAACTCCGCTAGATCCAGCGCCGGAAGCGCTAAAGTGTCACACTGACTCCAAAGCTGATTGCTGAAGATTTTTCGACCGCATCCACTCCGGTAAGGCTCTGCACACACTCGCGCCCCCACGTCGGCAGATAAGGCACGTTCTTTACTCACACTTTAATTAATTGGACCCCGTGCGCGAAAAAACTGTGTGCACGTGACCCTCCATGGCACCTTAGGGGAGTGACGTATGAGCCGCTTGGTGGCCATACTTCATAGCGATGGGGTTGTAAATTAAGGGCGCATTGAATGGCGAATTTTGGAAGATCTCGCGGTGTCGTTCGGTTGAAACGCTGAGGTGGCAAACATGTGGTTGGTCTGATAATGTGCGGGTACGAGAACGGAAATTGAATATTTTTTTATTATTGCCAAGGGAGACACACCGACGGACGGCACACCTGAAGGAAAGTAGCCACCGTCGGCCAGGACGCGGAGGGCGGTATTGGACATCGCCAATACGGATGCGAGAGCCAATGGCCTAGAATGCTGAAGTGGAGGAAGAATAGTAGGAAATCAACCCTTGGAAACCCCGGGATAGACGTTAGGATAATGATGATTATGATGACGATTATCATAAAAAGAAGATCAACACAGGGTTCCAGTCGGCTCCCGAGACCGTTTACCCATTCCTTTTTCATCATCATCACAGCCCGTACCAGTCCACTGCAGGGCTTAGGGCCTCTCCCACGAAAGCGGAGATTATTGCCATAATCTCCACTTGGCAGGCGGGTTGGAGATCGCAGTGTCGTAAATATAACAAAGGGAAACGCTGCTGCCCATTTTCTAACCTAAGGAGACTAGATTTGTCGCCTCGATAACATTAGCCGCCTTGTACGACACGACACCCACGAGTGTAAGGGGTTCGTGCTATTCTACTCTGCCGGACACCCACGGCCACTTTTTTATTCATTTTAATGACTTACTAGCATTAACTCTTACTTTAATCAAACGTTGTGTTAAACAACGGATTCCACAATTTTCCCACACCACGAAGCTTAACGACATGAAAACGCTCGTACAACAAGTCAAACTGCCAGATACGACGGTAGTTACGGGCTCCCAAGACGACATGGCCCATGTGTCGGTAATTACACGACTCCAAGTCGGGGAAAGTTCGACATAGCCAACAGTTAGTGCCTAGGTATCCACTATAATTTGGGTCACCAACTTGCGCCTTAATATGCCAAATTTTACCGCTCGCCGTGATCAATTTGTATGCAAATTGTTGGAAATATAGCAATATAACGGGAAGTTTTAAACTATCGCGGTTATTATCAGATAATTTATCATATAAATTTGACCGGGTTTAAGCGGGTATAGCGGGTAAAAAAATTTGTTGACGACCTGAGGGGTTCAGTTGGTTACCATGCCGAGAGGTCCCGGGTTCGCTTCCCGGCCGAGCGGAATTTTAATTTCTGTTACTTGTCTGGGTGTTATATGTATGTATATAAAAGTATATAAGTAGTTTATCAGTTACCTAGCACCCATAACACTTTGCTGACTTTGGGGGTAGTTTGCGCTGTGTGTATTGTCCAAGCATATTTATTTAATTTAAGACTTCCTTAGACAAAGGTGGATATTAATATTGTTTTTCACTAGCAGCTTATAGTCATTATATCCGAAACAGTTTCGTTGTGTGTTTTTGTACAAGTACCTTAATACAATACAATACTACTATATGTATACTCTTTATTTGCGCACCAAAGTACACAAACACAGATACAAAATATATGGTAAGCAGTATAAAGAGTTGTCTTATCTCTAAATTGATGTCTTCCATGGCATGGAAAGAACACAGAATTCTAGCAGCAGAAAGGTTAATTTCATAGGATATAGTTCATTTAAAATGCATCCGCAGTCCTCCCAGCACATGACACATGCTTTGCTTACTTTGGAGGCAGTTGGCGCTGTGTGTATTGTCCAAGCATATTTATTTCTTTATTTAATTTAAGGCTTCCTTTTTAAGTACCTGTACAAAGGTAGACAAACAAAGGTAGATATTAAAAATGTTTTCACTAGCAACTCAAAGTTGTCTGATTAAATCTGAAATAATTCCGTTTTATATTTTTGCACAAGTAGGTACGGCAATTTCACATATTTTACTATTATTACTAAGGACAATCCAGTCTATAGACTACACCCTTTAAATCCCATCCACCCTTCAACAGTTCATGTAAAATGCATCCACAGTCCACACAGCGCATGACACATGCTTCAGTCCGGTCACATTCGGCTTAGCAAACTGAATTTCCCAGTGTCCCGTCGTAAATAAATTGCTAAAGTTCACGGGACACGTCTGCTCTTGCACCGGGAGCGGTGTTTGTCAGATTGTCAGCGGGAGTCGGTTGGGTCGTTCCCGTTTGGACCGGCAATTTAGGAGTAAAAAAAAAAGTAAACAATTTTTTTTTTGTGTTGGAATGTTTATTGTCCTTATTGTAAACAAAGATAGTGTAAAACAAAGTCGCTTTCCGCCGTCTGTTTTCATCAATAGATAGAGTGAAGAAAAAAAGGTTGATAGGGGTAAAGTAGTTGTAAGCGAACGAAGTCACGCCGGATCCACTAGTTGTAAATAAAGAAGAGTCAATTTTATAAGCGCTTCAAGGTACCGAGAGCTCATCAAAGAAAGCAGATTGTATATTCATTCAGTCAGAAACACACACACGTAGAGAGAGAGACTATTGAATGTTCTGATGTGTTAAATTTTGTAAATGTGGTATGAGTAAAATGCAGAGGTTTAAATAACTACTTACACCCAAACGCGGAACAAATATTAAAATTAACAATTTCATGTTTAGCTGGAAATAGAATCCTTAGTAATAGCTAAAGTGGGATATCTGTAACATAATTGTTGAAGTTACTTAGTTATTATGTAATTTATTAGGACACAGTCATTGTTTTTTATCTCGGCACTAATCAATGCCGTACTAATTTATGAGAAACGCGTAACAAAATCACTTTTAAACGAATACGCTTGCGTCGT
The DNA here is from genome assembly GCA_907269095.1 of Blastobasis adustella. Classification (NCBI taxonomy): domain Eukaryota; kingdom Metazoa; phylum Arthropoda; class Insecta; order Lepidoptera; family Blastobasidae; genus Blastobasis; species Blastobasis adustella. The sequence continues at coordinate 8,225,931 of OU026135.1, read as the reverse complement.
AGCAAAAAAAAAGTACGGAAACAGCGGGAAAGTGCCGCAAACATCTCCCGTTCACCTGGGACAGTTCGGCAACTTCTCGCAAAAGTTGAACGATAGTTGTCAACTCGCGAGTTTCGCTACGGACGCCTCGTAGACACAAGTGTTGCCCTGTTTGTGTTTACTGGGTATGTACTTGACTGCGCGCTTGCTGGGGTCGTAATGGGAATGCACCTTTTTTTGTTATGACGCGTTAATTAGGTACTTCGATTTGGGTATTTTCTCACCTTTTCCCATACAGGAAAAAGCGTGACGTTGTGTATATTGTATGTATGTATTCTCAAATGAACGTGGTCTGATAATGTTTTCGTTGCCAAAAAAGGTTAGTCATTGGACCATAGCACGGACCGTCCACGTGTCTCCCTAGGCAATAAAAAAGAAAAATAAATGTTTTTCTTCCTCGCCCGGCAAATGTGTATGTTATGGCAATACCCTCCACTGACGTGGAGGAGGTTCAAATCTAGCAGTGGTTCCTTTTGGGCTGTTTATAATCACGTTCAACGGATGGTCTCAGAAAGTAACTCTCTGTGCTCCAGGCCCCGAGTAACATTGAAAACTGTGCCATCCGCACACAAGCCGGCCGCATTGACCACTTTACCACCGCCGCAATTCAATTAATTCTTTATCAATGTCAATTAAGTGTTAAAGTTTACATACACACGGTTGTAATAAAACAACTCCCTATAAGGGCTTACCCACAACTCACACATATGCTATTCGATTTTGGCTCTTCTCCCTATCGCTATAAGGACCTTAAAAGACCAGAGACGGTAGCTTAATCCACGGTGACCGAAGCCAACCCGAAGCTGAGAAATCAACTGAGTCTCATTTAAATATTTACCCAATTTAAATCTCCTTAAACGGGACGCTGACCTTTTAAAGGCTTGCCCTGGGACCGGGATGTTGGTCAGGTGACAGCCGTGTTCCATCACTTATCACCGGGCATGGAGTAGTTCCTTACCTGTCCTATTTGGGACACAAGTAGTGTAGGTTTAAGGCTACATCCGCACTGACTAGTGGGTACCCTAGCACCTAAACTCTACCTAGAACCTAGGGAACGAGCAGCGAGTGCGACCGGCTGTTTCTATAACGTTAGTTTTTTTTTTTGCCACAAACTTGGTTAACAATCTTACGGCCTGCCTGATGGTAAGCAGTCACCGCACCCTATGGACGTTTGCAGTACCAGGGGCATCACCCACGCTTTGCCGACCCCGTAAAAACCTTTTCACCCCTTTCCTTCCCTTGAAGAACTCCTTGATGTTGTACTCTCTAGGGAAAACCTCTCCAGGTACTTCATTCCACAACCTTAGTTTTACTTCGCTACACTCCAGATGATTAGCTAGATTCTAGGCGCTAAGCAAGCCACCTGTCAGTGCAGGCTTGGCTTAGGGTGGGTATATCTGACTTGCAACCCACCCCGGCTTCGCGGAAGATGGTGGAAAGCTCCTCAAAAATCCGTTCCATGGTTCAGAAGTTGATGATATGCAGACAGACAGGCAGACGAGGAAAGCGACTTTGTTTCATACTAGCTGCCCGGCGCGACTTCGTTCGCGTGGTGCCCTCCTAAAGACATGTATAAGGATTACGAAATGGAACCGGTTGTAGGTTGTGAACCCCGAGGTGCGACATGAGTGTAGGTATCTGTCTACGTCTGAAGTACTAGCATCATAACTTCCGAACAGATGGACCGATTACGAATCGGTGTTGTTATTAGATAGTCAGTTCTTAGCTTTTTGTAATTAAAATCGCCGGGCTGGACGCCGCAGTTTTGAAATATTTGAGTCTTATTGCGTTTTTTGGTATGTAATTGTAATTTTTATGTGACCACTAAATATGCTTAGCCATAATTGAAAATGTTAATAATATTTCCTATTTAAACAATCATCATCAATCGAATACGTTTATTCAGTTTAGGTTTTCACAAACACTTATGAACGTCATACATTATAGAATTAATGATAGGCACCATGGCACCATCGAGCGGACAACGGTTTCTTGGCCAGTATGTAGGGCCACGAAAAAAACCTTGTAAACAAAGATTTATGCTAAAGTTTAGACACTAACTTTTCTACAAAATGTATCCACGAATATTCCTTTCACCATTTAACACAATCACACAGCATCCATCTTCATTACACGTAAATACACGTAATACATTCATTATTAAACTGCCTAACGCACCCTATGTTACGTACGTACATACATACATAATTTATGCAAATACAATTTACATTATGTCATGCATAAATGTGTTCATTGCTAATTTGTTCCCGACACACGCATTTCAGATATTTAACGCGCGTCACATGTTAAATTCTAATTGTGCTATTGAAATGTTGTGCGGATTTGTGACTGGCACATTATCATTCGATATTCTAGTAGAAACTGGCTTAATTTTATTAGACTACTAATGGACTCCGCAGCTTCGTTCGCGTGGAAACCTACCCCTACTCTACACCTAACCTTCATCTACTCTACGCCTACCATACATCTACTTTACCCTACTTACCCTTTTTTCTTGCTTATAAAACTTTCTCTTGAATCACTCTATCCATTGTTGAAAACCGAATTAAAATCCGTTGCGTAGTTTAAAAGATCTAAGCGTACAAAGATACATAGGGACAGACGGTGAGAAGCGACTTTGTTTTATACTATGTATATAGATTACGCTTTTATATTATATCAACAGCCCATAACAGTCCACTGCTGGACTTGAGCCTCCTCCACATCCATGGAGGACTTTGCCATAATCTCCGCGCTTGCCGCGAAATGTGTTAGGATGATCTTTGGGAGGAGAAACGAGGTTTCAGTCGGTTAGAGTAGTGTGCCGTTGTTGTGTTAAAGTTTCAATTCGCTGGTTGCTCCTGTTGGTGCCCTGATCGCTAGCGAGTTCGACTCTTAAGCGAGTGGTACCACGTTCGGCAAAATGCGAAACATAACTGGTAACGCTGCTGCCCATTTTGTGTTCTAAGACATTAGTCGCCTTTTTCTAGACCCAGACGAAGGGTTAGTGCAATTCTACTTTGCCGGACAGCACACGATACTTATAAATATGACAGTACTGACAACCCGCCCGCGGTTTCGCACTAGTGTTCTCGTAGTTTCTCTATTATAATGTTACACACGTACCTTCCGGAAGAGATTCTCTAAATGATAGTAAAAACCACATCAAGAAGTGGACACAGACAGACGCGGACACGGCCTTTAAAATAAATTATTATATTTTACACATAGTATAAAAGGCTAATGTCGTAGAAAGGCGACCCTGGAAGAACCTGGGATTGATCGCCATGATGATGATGTAGGGTATTTGGCCTTTTCATTGTTTGTTTACACTTTTTTTTTGCTATCCTCAATACGGTATCCACAATATTACTCACAGTGACAACGCATGTGCGGTTCTACATTTTTGTTGCCTGCGACCTAAATGTGTGAATCGTCGATGTTATGGGTGGCAGATACCGCTTACCATCAGGTGGGCTGTCTGTTCGTATGTCATTTCGTAGCATAAAAAAAATACCATAAAATTTCACAACCTTAAATAGGTGCCATTGCCACGTTCCGCGCTCACCTTTCCCCATAACTGAAAATTAAATGATCGTGCGAACGTTTATTGATGTGATAATTATCACGGGCATTCGCCAAAGACAACGCTAATCAGTTACTTAACACCTTTCAAGGAACAACGCCTTTGTTCTGGTACTGTTACGTTTGGAATTAGAACGTGTTTAGAGCAGGCTCCTTAATGGCTGGGCTTTTTATCGAGGCATCTTTACCGCATTTTCGTGTGAAGCGATCGCTTTGCGATCGAGAAATACGTGTTGGTAGTGTGAGTTTATTTATTTGTTATGCAATATATTTATTGTACATGTTTTCAAAGCCAAAGGTCTAATAATAATAATAATAATAATATGTTTATTTTCTCTTCACAGGCTCTTATGAACTATACAAAAATAAAAAAATTTACAGTAGGAATAACCTGCGTGAGAGACTGGTGTCTGTACTAGGTTATAAATACCTGTTTTACAGATCACCAGGCCCCCAGCCCATTGGAATGTAACCAAGCCGAAAAAATGATTAATCTCTAAATTTAAATAACAGAGAAAGTAAACAAGAAATGAATACCTACTAGTTGGAAACTAGTACGTATAAAAAATGTTATAAATAATTAAATAAATGAATTAAACAAAATTATAATTAAATCAATCAAATCAAATTATACAAAATTAATCAAACAAAATAGTAATTAAATTAATCAAATCAGACTGTACCAAATTAATTAAACTAAATTGAATGAGTAAATATTATGATTTTAGTTTTGTGTGTGTGTGCGTGTGCGTGTGTGCGTGTGTGCGTGTGTGTGTGTGTGTGTGTGTGTGTGTGTATGTGTGTGTAACCGTATTTATGTGTGTTTATACATCAAGTAGAGCCTCAGTTGCATCGTAATTCAGCTCCATCAGCCATCTCAGAACGCAGGTTTTAACTTCAAATTTGGCGAGCGAGTATATATATAATTCTTTGTTAATATTATTATAAAGATATGGTCCTCGAAACTGATAAAATCTATGTGAAAAAGCCGACTTACATGCCTGTGTATGACAAACTGTGTGCTTCCGTCTCTTATCCTGGTTTAGGGTAGGGTCAAAACCAATCTCCGAATGTTTCCGGAGCACAGTGTAGTGAATGTATAGTTGGCGGACTGTTAAAACTTTACATCGCTTGTAAAGCTCGGTGGTAGGATATAAGTACGGGAGTGAGTAACTGGTTTTTAAAATAGCCCTCTGGGCACGCTCCAGTTTTAATATGGTTGTTTTGGGTATACCACCCCATGATGTGATACAGTACGTTAGCACTGACTGACACAATGCGTAATAGACTGTTTTAATAATCGACTCGTCTGCTACATGTTTTAAGCTTTTAAATACATATATGAGTTTGCGTGTTCGAGTTGTTAACAGGTCAATATGCTCTTTAAAACTGAGAGTGCTATCAATCATAATGCCCAAATATTTAATCACAAGGGTACTTTGAATCAGCGGGCAGCGGCATGAAGGGTCACTAAAATCTGGACAAGAGTGGGCAACAATTCTGTTATGGCTACTGGGTTTTGAGCTTTTATGATGGGTCAAGGTGAATGTGATGTACTTTGTTTTATCTATATTTAACGATAGCCTATTAATTCGTATCCAGTTTAATACGGAATTAAAGCCATTTTGAGCATATTTAAACACATTATCCCATGTATCAGCTTCAAAAATAAGAGTGGTGTCGTCAGCGTACGATATAATTTTGCCGTGGGAAAGCTGTAGACCGCACAACTCGTTTATGAACATCAGGAAGAATGTGGGGCCTAGGATACTTCCTTGAGGCACGCCGTAATCTGATAAAGGAAGGTCTTCGCTAGTGTGATCTCCTATTTTGACACGTTGACTCCTGTCTTTGAGATAGTCAGCAAGTAGATTGTGCTGTACATCTCGAATACCCATGTCGTAAACTTTTTTAAGTAGAAGTGGGACAGACACCGTGTCAAAAGCTTTGGCAAAATCAATGAATATAGCCACCACCTTCTTTCCCCTATCCAGGCCAGACACTGTGAAATTGGTTAGTTCATGAACTGCGTCATCAGTAGACCTCCCACAGCGAAAACCAAACTGGGAAGCTGAAAGCAGATTATTTTTTTCTAAGTAGTTGATTAATCGTCTATTTATCAGTTTTTCCAGGATCTTAGAGGGGCTGGTCAGAATAGATATTGGCCTGTAATTATTTATAGTGCTTCTAGAACCTGCCTTATGTATAGGATGCACCTCAGCCTTCTTCATAACCGAAGTCTAGAGTCTCAGTAGGCTGGAAAATGGGCAGCAGCGTTTTCTATTGTTATATTTATAACACTGCGATCTCTAACCCGCCTACCAAGCGTGGCAATAACCTCCGCTTTCGTAAGAGAGGCCCTAAGTCCTGCGGTGGACTGTTATGGGCTGTGATGATATGATGGTGACGAGTGGAACATGAGCAATAACCATTACGTACATTTACATTTTACATTTTGGGGATTGTAATTGCCTTACCTAATCATGCTTTCTGTCACTGTTAGCCTTTCTTCTAGAAGCATCTGGGACTCTACCGTTGTATGGGCCATAAAAAAGGAAAACGTCCCAGACTTTCAACTGCGCCAGAGAAATTGCGGTAATTAGGCATACGGCTGTACTTTTACTGGATAATTAACTGGCCTCACCTAGTACTTGTAGTCGTAAATGTTGATTGCTGTGTGAAATATCGGCGTCTCACCATAACTTCCTTTATTGCCTGTGAGAGTTCACTCGGAACGTGCGCTTGCAAGATTAAAGTGTTTAGCGTTATCCTAAATAGCTAATGAATAATGATTTTGGTTTCGCCATTAGTATTTATATCACTCTAATGTGTGAACAAAAATTTACGAAAATGAAGGAGTCATTGGGCCACAAACTACTGAATTGATTTTAATGAAACGAAGCTAATAATCATCCCGATCAACTGTCTTCCAAATGAAAGTAACTGCATCGAAGTCGATGCCACAGACAAACACCGACACAAGGCGGACCCCGAACCCTCCGAGCCAAGGGCATAACTGGGACATGAACGCTAAGATGATTATTTTTTTATTTTTAGACATACACACACAGATAGACACGGCAATCTTCAATCCATTCAAGCTCACTAGTTTTCAATTTTATTCGTCAGCATTACATGTTTGTTGCTATTAATTTAAAATGCCTTATTCTTGTAGAAAGTTGTAGATGGAAAACAATTTTTTATTTTGTATGGGTAAATGTCGTGCCGTTTTGTTCGTATGTATGTATTTTTCATTCAAAATGAAGATTTTCTAGAGCGATTGCGCAAAAGCGCAAGAAGTGTGCGTGTGTCCGTCCATTGTTTGTGTTGGTACAAGATTATCGCATTAGGAGAGACTGGAGGCGGGCTTATGGCCATTAATCTCCATCTCTAGTGACCCCACGCGTGGGACAAGTTGTGGGACGCAGCGTGTAGTTTTGTATATGTAAACTGCTAGCGACTCGTCCCGCTTCTTTACTGTGTTGTACATACCCATTCAAGCGACTGAATGTGTAACCATAATCTAATCTGGCCAGGTTCCCCCCAGGGTCACGGAGGCAGTCGCTCCACTGAAATTACCTGATTTGCTAAATCCAGGATCATGGTCAAGGCGGACCCCGGGCCCTCGTGCTCGAGAGCACAACCGAGGGACATTAACGCCGAGATGATTATTTGCATTACATACAAATCTTCCGGAAGAAATGTAACTGATAGTGAAAACCGTATCAAAATTCTTTGCTTTAGGAGGAGGTAGCAGAAATTCATACAGCCTAAGCGACAGACGTGGAAAGCGACTTTAATTTATACTGTGTAAGGATAAAGATAAGGAAGAAGATGGTATTTACTGGAATTTTAAGTGTACTAGTTTTAACGATGTGTGAAATCCGTACAACCCCTCCTATTACCTGAATGAATTTGAGGCAGGCCCTCCCCATAAATCTGAAAATAGAAATTTTAATGTTGTGTGTTTTTAGTATAACGATCTGCTAAGCCGCCTGCCAAGCATAGAGATTATAGTAAATCCCTATACTGATGTGGAGCTGGAAAATTTGTAATCTTTGTTTCAAGTAAAATGCACGTAAACATAATTAATCATGTTTTTTTTTGTTTTAGGTATGTTAACAAACAGTCCACAATTAAATTACTACTATGAACGTTGTTTCTGCCATCTGTAAGTAAATTTCTTTAATTTTGGTTGCTTGCAAACTGCCAAATCAGTCCAAAGCATCCGCGAGAATGATTTTTAAATTTAGAAAGAGGTTGAATGAAATGTTATACTGCGATCTGGATTTCGTATAAAATTAATAGTTTTGACATTATGCTTAGAGGCTACCTGGCATAAACAAAAATGTACAGTGCCACATACTTATCTGACCCGGTGGCCAAAACTGGAACTGTGGAAAAATAGCGGCACTTCATTATGTTTGAAAGCCAAGAACAGTGACGCTGTCATCGGGCCAGATAAGAGCCAGACGCATTGCCCTGCTTCCTTATTGTGTACTTATTCTGATAGTTTGAAATTTTATAAATGTGTTATTGGACCAAATAAAGATACGTCTATGTCTAAGCCTGTGGTACTGAACCGTCGCAAGGTGCCAACTGGCTCCGTATAATTATAATCTATAAATATTTATCTAAATCGCTACAAGCTCACACCGCGTCCCGTACGCCCCGAGCTTCTGGACAAATGATGACGTGGAGTACCGCGGACGAGTTCTTGCTTAAAAAATCGACTGCGCCGCCGACACCGTTAACTTTATCGGTGAATTATTGAGGGTACTCGAGTGTTATGTGGGCGCCATTTGCGGGAGCGCTCGCTTATTTTTTTTTATACCACGCATCAACAGCGTACAACCGTCCAGTGCTGGACTCGAGCAGCCTCCACGTCAGTGAAGAGTGTTTTTTTTTACCACTAAGGTGGGAAACAAGCTTACGGCCTGCCTGATGGTAAGCATTCTTGACCGTTATCTTCACATTTGGCAGGTTTAGAGATCGCAGTATTGGAAATACTCAGCTGACAATGCAGCGGCCCATATGTGGTGCCTTATACGTTTTTAATTGTGGTGTTTCGGTTTGAAGGATTAGGTGGGCAGCGCAATTACAGGCATGAGACATTTCATCCTAGTCTTCAGAGTGACTAAACCTTAAAGGCCGACACCGCATCCGCTCCCTTTAGGATGCCGATGTCGTGGTCGACGGTGGCCGCTTTCCAAAAGGTGAACCGTCTGACTGTGTGCCTTGCTAGGCAGTAATAACCTAACTACTGAACCAATTTTAATAAAACAAAGCTAAGAACCATCTCGATGAAACTGACTTTCAAAAAGAGAAAACCCCTCTTTTTCGTCGGGGTTAAAAAAGTCCACGTAAATTTTTTTATCTAGCCCCCAAATCGGGCCACCGACCTTCCTACAGGGTCATTCTCCACCCGTCAAAATCCGGACCCGGTTCTCGGCGACGCGAACGATTCCGTTATCGCCGACATCTGCGTCCGCACTGCGCATGCGGTGGTGCGATCGTAAATCAGTCGTGTTTGTCCGCCCGTCCGTCTGTCACGGCGCTGTTGTCGCGCGGACGTGGCCATTAGTCACGTGGGCTGTTCCTGTGCCGCGGATTCAATCTGTGCTGGATGCATTCTGTTTCATTTCACGGTGACCGGTAGTGGGCTGGTGTTTTTGGGATGATTTAGCGGGGTATGATGTTGGGTAGGTTAATTACTTCATCATCATCATCATCTTGGCGTTAAATCGCGGTAGACTCCCGCGCAACACGTGGGGGCCCGGGGTCCGCCTTCCTGCTTTTAGGTAGGTTAGGTACTTCGTTCGTATATAATTCGAACAAAATCATTTTCTACACACTTGATTAGTCGTGAATATTTACATCGGTTTTTAAGTTAGTGTTAGCGGCGATAATTATTAAACACAGTATAAGATAAGTTTTTGTCATTCACTTCTTCGACAATTTTTTGTGTCAAATACCTTTTTGTTACTAAATGTTTCTAAATGTATTTGTAAGTCTGTAGTAGTTTTTATTTATAATAAATAAACTCAAAAGTGCTGGATCATACACAAACAGAATGCTACATTATTACTGAGTAACATAGGCTACTTTTTATCCTGGTTCCCGCGGGAAACTACTGTTTACAGAGATCCGAACTGCGCGCGGGTGAAAGCCGCTGAGAACGGCTAGTTTTTAATAAATTGCTTAAAAAATCTTTCTTCACAAAACTCTCTATTGCTATTAGGTACCTAGAAATTTGTTCTTGCATATAATATATAAAAAGCGACAGTAAGCTTTTCAGATTGTCAATGAAAGTCGTGAAGTAATATTTGTGTACGTAAACTTTTCCACCGAGTTTCCAGTCATTAGTCTTTACAGTTTCATCATAAAAACCTAATTTTCATATTCGTTCATTTGTATCGAGAATAGCCCACCGAATTGTGACGAATGACCATTTCGTTTGGAAGTGGCAACTTTAAAGCCACAATTCGGTTTTGTATGTGGCTATTAGGCAATAATAGTGCAAGTTACGTGTTATTGTACTAAGCCTTTATAGTTTATTATTTCAAATTGTTGTGTTGTTGAAAAACAATTAGGTATTGTTGTTTTTTTTTTCTGTATGCGTCAGACGTTACAGTGCAGGATACAAAGTCTTTACAATAATGCTGTCGCGGGTTCATATTATTATTATTATAAGAATAATTTATTGAGACCTATCCCTGTTGTCTGCAACCTAAATGTGGGCGATAGTTACTGCTTACCATCAGGTGGGCTGTCTGCTCGTTTCTCACTGCGTGGTATAATAAAAATAAATATAATATGCCAAGGGTGGCCAAATTTTTGACCTATGAGGTGTATTAGTCTTCAAAAATACTTCTTGCAGATTACAAGAGAAATATTAGCTTAACATTTCTCCATTAAGTTTGGAAGCATTTTCAAATACAAAATCCGCAGTTTTTTATTCCGCTTTAGATAGGAATGGTTTTGGGTGTATATTTTTGCATTGTATATTTATTTTATATTAAGTTTATCATATTGGGGAGTGTAGAAATAACTACATACGTAAACAGGAAGTAAAGTGGGGCTGTGTTGCTAGGGTTTTATTAAATATGGTTTTATAAAAAAATTGCCAGGCTCTTGCTATCGGTGCGAGGCGGATTTTTGAGTTTTAAATTGTTTGTTCTGTTTACGTATCTATTATTCTAAAGTCTTGAAGTGAAAGTCCTCAAAAGCTACTCAAGACACTCGCGTCACCAAAACAAACGCAAATAAGGAAAATGCACCGGAAATCGCAAAAATTCTCTGTCACTGACTACTTTGACTTCAACAGTACACCATTCAACACACTCACCGCACTTAACATACATACTAAACAATATTTACCGCAAAATGATGCATAATGCAAACTACGCCATGCATATGTATTGCGGCGTAGTTCCCTCGAAACCGCATGCTGCAATGAACTGACTAATGCTCAGTGACTAACAAATTGACTGACAACTGTGGCCGTCGACTTTCTAACTGTTGGAGTCAATTAATACTTGTTACTGGCTGTGTTGATGACTGTACGGGTGCTGTCTGATGACCGGATTGTTTTAGTCTTTGTTTAGTTTTCAGCATAAATTATACGTCTCTATATTTTTTATGTTATACGTCAGATAAACAGGCATGCCGGCCACCTGATGGAAAGTGGTCACCGCCGACTATGGACATCAGCAACACCAGGGGCGCTACCAATGCGTTGCCGCCTCTGAATAGATCTCTAATATACTTCTTAAACGATCCCATGTCGTAGTCCAAAGGAAACATGTACTGTCCTATAGCACAACTCTTTATATTCAAGGGTTTCGTACAAAGTGACTGATATCTTACGAGGTAGACAAACAAGCCGACAACTTCCAGCTACGCCGCTTTGGTTCAACCTTAATAATGCGTACGGCCAAGGAATGGAACACGCTGCCTGCGGGTGTGTTCCCTGATAATTATAATTTGGACTGGCTTGTCCCAGTGAAAATGCTGTTCCTAGACAGGAATGCTCCATCTTCGGCCGCATCGTCACTTACCACCAGGTGAGATGGCAGTCAAACGCCTAGTTAGTCAAAGGAAAAAACGGCGGGGATAAACGAGTTCTTGAGTGGAGACCGCGACTCGGCAAGCGTAGTTGGGGACGCCGTCCGGCCATGTGGAGTGACGATTTGCGAAACCCGACAAGGCGCATTAGCGCTCATTAGCGGCGGCTAGTGATTAGTAAGGCTTATGATGAGACAAACAAGCGTCCTTGTGGACATATATGAGAATGGGTTGCAGCGTTCTGATTTTAGAAGAAGAACGTGAAGAACTGTGACTTTTGGTCGTAGCGGGGCTGGGGGGCGTCTGCTCTGTGCGGACTGCGGTAGGGATGGCGTAGGATAAGATAGGGGAAAAGTAGGGGTAGGGTTAGGTTAGGTTAAGGGGTAGGCCGGGGTAGGGGTGGGTAGGGTAGGATAGGGGTAGGCTACGGGCAGGGTAAGGGTAGGGTGGGAGCAGCTACCTATCACTGGTATTGTCGGCGGGGGGTGGGTGTGCTGCGGCCATGGGGCGGCCAACATGTCACTGTGTGTTTCCTTCCTAATTTCCTACCCCCTCCTCTTTGACGATTGAAAGAGATATGTAATATCCTACTCAATAAAGTAATTTTGAATTTTGAAACGGGGAAGATTTTATACGCGTACGCTCTCAGAAATGTACAGTTAATGTAAGCTGAGTACTGACATGAAAGACGCAATTTGTGCAGATCCCCACTAGCAGGAGAGCTTCGTCCTGCATTTCAAGTATACTCACTATTACGCAACATCACAACCCATCAATCAACGATCCGTCCCACCTGAACATCGCAGAACAGACCTGTATATCATTTCAACATTTCTATGATATACAGTTCCTCGTACTCCAACGGAACGGGCGGCCAGCGAAAGCCGATCTCTTTAATTCCGGGGCGGGCATTCGGAAACCTTGGAGCATAAAATCGAAGGCGTCCGTTCCGGGATCCACTCGGCGCGCAATCTCGCGCCGCGGCCGCCGTTATTGCGATCCGGAACGCACTCCCATGCAGGGCACGTCGCGCTCCTCAAATCGGGGCGGCGGCGCTTTACACGCGGCGACGACACGACACGGTGTGGTTGTCGTCTTTCGTTGGGATAATATAATAATAATTTTTATGTCACTATTACTCTATTATGCGGTCAAAACCCCGGTTGTACTCTCGCGCGCAAGGGCCCAGGAACCGCCATGATTATGATTCAGGATTTGGTAGATGAGGTAGTTAAGGTGGAGCGACTGTCATCTGACCTCCGTTGCCCTGCTAACAAAGGCACCTGATCAGATTGGATCATGGTTACACATTCAGTCGTCCCCATTACGATATGTTGGATAATAAATGTACGGAAACCAAAGGTAGATTTCATCAACATCATCTAGGTGCCATCCAAGTAACGTACGGGTATCGGGAGTCTTTTTACAGTGCACGTGCAAGATAACGAATGAGCCTTTCCCCAAACCTTTTTCGCCAACAAAAATTATTACATTACTGTATTACGTAGAATCATCAAAATTAATTTGGCTATTCTTAGGGTTCTCGATTTAGTCTGTCTAAAATTTGAATTGTCGTTTCATAATGTATTCCCTTCAAAAGATTCCTTATTCTAAAAGACGAAATAAGTACCGGAACTTAGTACTAATATTCTGTGTCGGAACATATCGTGTCGCCGCCTCGGAAGCGGCGCCCGCAACGCATCCGCAGCGTTCTTTTTTTCGAAATTTGAAATTTGAACTGCGCAGCGACTGTCACGATTTATCTGACCGGCGTGCCGATGTGACGTCTGGAGATGTTCTATTTTTAAATCGGAGGATCCTTTTTACTCTATCCGACAGTGCATGTCGTGCGCGACACGGAATTTATAGTCTGTTATGCGAAATTTATTTTGCTGGTTTTGGTTCGGTCGCGTTTGAATCTCCTTTGTTGTGTATGGTTGATTTGAGTTAATTCTATTCTATTTTCAAATTCATAAGCAACATGCATGATAAACATAGAATTTTTGGATTGTTTTTAGTGTCTTTGATACTTTGCTATGTGTAGGTTTGGTAATTTGTCATCCTGAAACAATTTCATGGTTGTTGTACCGACATATTATCTTGATATAATGTAAAATAAATAAATATCAATTTGGTTGGACAATTCACACCGCGACATCTGACCCCAAAGTAAGCAAAACTTGTGTGCCAGAAAACTTACAAACTATTTATAATTTTTTTAAATACACTCTCATTATACATACAACACGCACACCCGTATAACAGAAATTTAAATTAATTATTTCAATTTCTGCTGGGCCAGGATCGAACCCGGTACCTCTGACCGGCGACGTTAACCAACTGAACCACTCAGGTCGTCAAATTATGTTATTTTTAAATACAAGCTACTCTATTAGACAAATATAGTCTTAATATTAATTTAATAGTACCTAACTTAGTAAACTCTGGCTACAAAATTGCGTCACGAAGCCACTATGACTAAAACATTATCTCACACGAGCCGTGTACGTGATGTGTTTTACATGTAATATTAAATCTAATTTGCAGCTTCCAAAGCTTAAGCCTTAAACTATTCAGCCTTGCATACTTGACTACCTACGACTGTGAGCTCAGCCATTCATGGCCCGAGGTGAGACTTCATACACTTCATACACTTGACGTAAGACAATTCATATCTATTGTTCGCGATTGTACCGACTGTGAATTGGAACTACCTGTAGTGAGGACTTGGGACATTTTATTTTTGTTATGCGTACTGCCTGTCTGTACTTTCGGGTGTATGTGACCCGAAAATATTGAAGACTAAATTTTTTTTATTTAAAATTAAAATAAAATGAAATTCATATATTTCAGACATATTTTACATTATACATAAATTTAATATGTCAGATTAAAAATATTATTACTGCAATGTCAAATAATTAAATTACCGTTAACAAAGTCAAAATTTAAGTCACGAGTTAATAGGCATTTTCTGGGTAAGCTAGTTCCATCGTCGATCAAATCGAAGCATTTTATCTAAGATATACTCGTAGATCAAAGCAAACCCATTTTTAACCCCCGACGAAAAAGAGGGGTGTTATAAGTTTGACGTGTTTATCTTTGGCTTTGTGTATGTTTATGACATCGTAGCTCCTGAACTGATGGACTGATTTGGATGCGGTTTTCTCTATTTTATAGCCAGTTTAGCGAGATTGTTCTTGTTTCATTAAAATCGGTTCTGTACTTTAGAAAATATTTGAGTTTAAGTAAACTTTTTCTGAGGGTCAGGTTATTAATTTTTTTAAAGTCGTTACTGTCGCGAAAACAGGGTTATTGTAAGTTTGAAGTGTGTACTGTGTATCTGTCTGTGTATCAGCTTCTGTCTGTCTGTGGCATAGTAGCTCTCTAACGGGTGGACCGATTTCGATGCACACATTTTCATCGAAATAGTTTGTTTCATTAGAATCAGTTCAGCAGTTTATGACATGTCGGTTAGGTTATTATGTTCTGAGGTTAAAAATGTTTTTTTTTACAAGTTATAGGTTATCCAGGATAAGGGGTAGACCCATCTTGCAAGAAAATTTATAGCCTTCAATACTAAAATCTTCGTTCCACCTACCAAGCGTGAAGATGAGGGCGCTATTATCGAATCCCAGGGCGGCTATCAATCTTACCATCAGATGTCCCGCTCGCTCAAATTGACTCCCTCTATAAAAAAAATAACAACCGCATCCCAAAAAAAAAATTGAATAATTAGAAATTGTCTCAAGTCGCAACTGTTCGCGTCCCACTAATGCAATTGACCTATACCTAATGAAATTCCGTTCCACATCCAGGTCAGATGGTATCGACGCGCCAAAACAATGCGTGTCATTGATGCACGCAGCTTTAAAAGCTGTATGAAAGCTCGCCGCTTTGAAATTAATTGATACGCGTTGACCTCAGCGCGGTTTGGTATTCATGGCTTTTTTGGACGGGTATTTTTTTATCTCTGTTTATTTTTTCAAAATGACAAGGTGCTTGTACAGTTTAGGCGGTTGCGCTTTGCATTAGGTATACGAATCTACTAAAAATACTCTTTACTAAAAATACTATTTTTTTTAATAAATAATATAATACTTAGATAGTCCTCATGATGGTGAAGCTTAAGTTACTTAACAGCTCATCACAGTTGTTTACTGCTGGACTTGAGTCTCCACCTCATTAGCGGAGGATATTGCTAGAATTTCCACACTTGGTAGGCGGGTTGGAGGTCGCAGTATTGAAAATACTGAACGGTTTTAAAGATTTCCATACAAAAAGTGCAACTTTGAAACTATATATTTTACCGAAAATTTGACAAACGACAGACATAGATATTGTTTACTGAATTAGGTACGTCTGCAAAATTCTCCTTGCCTTGAAAATATGATCAAACTCGTGGGACACTCATCCTAAGCATACCAAATAAACTTTTTGAATGAAGAAAACTTGAACAATACAGCTAACAAAGTCACTGGGCATCACAAACTGAACATAAAAACGCTATCACGTCTTTTGGCCCGCTCATGTCGCATACAAACTTTGTATTTAGCCATTCGTCGCTTTGTCGTTATCGTGGTGCGACACGCGACATCCTAAACTGTCTCTGGTACGTGTGAAAATACTTTATCTTCGTTTATCTCGAGGTTTTTATGGTCTTAGAAAGAGGGCAGAGTTTGATGCCAACTAGGAATGCTAGATTTTGTTGTTATTATTATATTCTTCTTCTTGTCGTGTCAATTATGAAATAGGTTAGTTTATTATTATTTATATTAAACGGGACTCACACGCGAAGTACCTTTTCGATTTGTTTTCTCGACGTTTCGGTAGGGTTACACCCACCGTGGTCACGAGAAGACTGCCGTGAAGAGGTGACAGCTGCTGAAAGAGATAAGGAAACAGAAACCCAGACGGACACCTCAGGCATATAAATAAATATGATTAGACAAATTCACACAGCGCCATCTAGCCCCAAAGTAAGCAAAGCTTGTGTTATGGGTATTACGTAACTGATAAGGTACTTCTATAGATTTTTTCTCAATAAGTACAAACTTATTATACATACTACATCCAGACCCGTAACAGAAATTAAAATTCAAGGTTTAATTTTTGCCCAGCAGGGAAGCGAACCTGGAACCTCTGCGTGGCAGACCGGCCATGTTAACCAACTGAACCACTCAGGTCGTCATGATGAATGATAAAAAGTACTACTAAATAGCGTTCCTCCAGACTCTCTAATCAGGTCTCGTCAAACAGCGAGGTTATCATCACAGCCCATAACAGTCCACTGCAGAACTTAGGGCCTCTCCCACGAAAGGGGAGGTTATCGCCATAATCTCCACGCTTGGCAGGCGGGTTGGAGATCGCAGTGTTTAAATATAATAATGGAAAATGCTGCTGCCCATTTTCCAGACTACAGAGACTCTTGATCTTTTGCCTCGAAAACCTTAGTCGCCTTGTACGACACCCATGAATGTAAGGGGTTGGTGCTATTCTGCTCTGCCGGACACCACACGGCCTACAGCGAGGTAGTAACAGCAAATTTTGCAACCACGCATCCCATTTGGAAGCACCTTAATTTATATGTAGATTACGCAATCGATACGCCCAGAGGCGATATGCATCTAAGATAACATGTAAAAATAGCATGCAATATGCATGATGGGTTGGAATATGTTTCGCCAACAATAGCAACGCGTGGGCGACCTGTCACAACCAGTTTCGAAGATTATCTCCTTATTGTAGACCAAGGGGAACTAGGGGATTATTTATGGTGCTCACGGCTTGGTATCTGCTTGGTTTTCAATCTTTATCTCTGTGGATGGAATCGATGCATGCGCAGTGATATTTTTTATAGGTCTATTGAATCCTGTCGTCGCTGCCTGTTGGTCAACATGCCGGTTTGCCACGCAGAGGTCCCGGGGTCGATTCTCGGCCTGCCAGAAATTGAAACTATGTATTTTAATTTCTGTTATGGTTCTGCATTTTAATTTCTGTCAAGGTGTCATATGTATAATTAGTATGTATTTAAGAAATATGTAAGTAGTTTATCAGTTTTCTGGCTGCCATAATACAAGCTTTGCTTAGTTTGGGGCTAGATGGCCCTATATGCATTGTCCAAGCATATTTATTTATTTGTATAGCTTTTATAGTTTCTTGCTAAATTTATCTCGTTCCGTTAAATACAGAAATTCGATTAATCCTTTCGTGATCACTGCAAACCAGTAAACCACTTACCCAATTACAGTTTGAAGTGAACAGTTCCCATCAGCTGTTCATGACAGCTCTTGATGGCACTCAATCCTAGAAATGTATTAATCGACTACTTGAAACCGAGGGGTTGAGCCCACCGACCCTTTTCAACGGCTCAATATTGTGATATCGAATATCGGCCAGATATATTTTAAATCTGTTGAAATGATTGGACAGACTGTTTAATTTATTTTTTGTATTATAAGTGCCTAAGGAGCCGATGGAATTCGACTGATTAATTCTATATTCATTCCTGAAACTGTCACCGATAAAATCACGATTTTTTATACTACGCAGCGACAAACTAACAGACAGCCCACCTGTTGGTAAGCGGTAAAAGCTGTAGTCCACAACATCTACCATTTGTGCATTCAGGTCGCAGGCAACAAAAATGCAGAACCGCAATGTGAAACTATGAAATGCCTCTTGCCTGTAATTGCGGTTCATTTCGTTTTACAATTATAGCTTTCGTACAATAATGAGTAGCATAGGTCCTTCTATAGAGCCATGCCTAAATCAGACCAAAAGTTTTCGGCACTGGGATTCGAACTCACGACTTCTGCTCACACGTAGGTATGCATTCTCTGAGCCATCTCAAAATTAGACCAACGAAATAGTCTGGAAATCATGATAAATAAATAATCTATTATTCTGTTAAACAGTGTTACACATCTTACTTAGGTGGGTATCTATGGTTAGAAAATCTTTATTTCTCTAAGAATTTACAATTCCTTGAATCTCCTAGAATTCCTCTCCTTTCTAGAATCTCCTACTTGTATCAGGAGAATCTCGCTTGCAGAACTAGAAGTCTAATAAACACCTCTTCTAAATAAAGACCTCACCGTACCTGCGTTATCTTTCAGCACCGTTCCTGGCATACTTCGACTGCATATGCTCGTAATATGTAATAATTAGTCCTCTCACACATCGCTCAGTGGCACGGTACCAGATTAATCAAGCTGTGTAGCTACACATACACACACACACACACATACTCAATTCCCTTTGGGATGTAATTACATACATGTCCGATATGATTACAGGGAGCATGTGACGTATTACGGCAACAATTTGGACGAGATGAGTAGCGATGAATGTATGGCTGGAACGCGGCACGGTAAGAGATTTTTGGGACGATTTTTAATGGTGATAAAGGTGAAATTCCTGTGACAATTATAGGGATTACAAAGATATGGCCGCGGTAGGTTTAGGTTTACGCGCTGTCCTAATTGGCTACGGTCCGACCATGGTCGTACGACGAACGTCGCCCGAGTAATAGAAGACCTCAAAATCGCCCGTCGCACGACCGTTGCCATTTTTTTTTATCTCCTCTTTTTTTTTATCTGTCTATTTTGGAAGACATTGCCACTCAGGACAGCGCCTTAGACATGCCATTTCGGCAGACCGAGAACACCTAACCACAGAATCTATAACGAGCTGATTATGAAAAGGTTCCAACGTGTAACTATTACAAATTTTCCCATGATTGCGTGCGTTTCCGGCTAAAATTTGACGCTCTGTCAAATAAATGTATGCGCGAAATTAAATTCCTTGCTACATTTATTAGTTCTCGCGCACGTAGGCAAAGACCCGCCTGCAGTGCTGTCATGTCTGTTTGAGGGTTGGGCGCTAGATCAGTTAAAAAAACGCTAGCATTCGCTAAACAAGTATGATTTAAAATAAGCACTAGTTTTTTACAGTTTGGGGTTTAAAGGTTACGTTCCACAACCTTACCTAGTGTTTGACTGACTAAGAAATTAATTAGTTGGCTTTTACTAGACCGTATCATATTCGCTCCAGGTTTTTTGAGCAAACGTTTCGCATATTTCGGTATATTTTAGGTGTTTGACAACTATTTCGATAAAGCGCTACATTTTCCGCTATGAGTCAAATATTAGATAGATCAAATATAGAATGGCAGTTGATTACTCTGAAATTCCGCTAGCTCTGGCGCCGAAAGCGCTTCTTCTTATCGAGTCGATGGACTAAACTCTGACTTAAACTTTATTCGCCCAGTATTCGGCGACGCATACAGCGTTGAACTGGCCTCGATCAAGTCCTCCGTTGTACAAGTTTTAGGGCACGCCGAGCATGGAACAAGGTGGTCCATGGTTTGCCGAAAGCGCTAAAATGTCAGCACTGCCCGCCTGTACTCTTTAGGGCACCTACTTGTACCCCACTGTCCTCATATGGGCACAAAGTATCTCTGGCACGTGACAAGCATCCCGCAATAATGCGTTTCCGGGCAATGCACCCTGTGTGCACATGCCTACGTTATTAAATCTCTCGCGCGTCCAGCCTTCACAATTTGCTTTGACAATTAAGTATTGTTTTTAATTAAACACTGGATGCGTTGAGTCTAGTTCGGTTATATTTACCTGTTGATAACCTGAGTGGTTCAGTTGGTTGGCCGGTCTGCCACGCAGAGGTCCCGGGTTGTATACCCCCGGCCGGGCAGAAATTTAAATGATGAATTTTAATTTGTTACGGGTCTGGGTGTAGTATTTGTAATAAGTATGTATATAAAAAAATAAGTTTATCAATTATCTAATTCCCATAACATAACAAGTTTTGTTTACTTTGGGGCTAGATTGTGATATGTGAATTTGTCCAAGCATATTTATTTATTATTATTTAACTTCGTGGTTTAATTGGCATGAAATTGAAAGCCGTAATTAATCACTGTTTGCTTTGCCAGCTTCGTCTTGTCGATGGTAGGAGGAATTTTCTCGAAATGGGTACTACTGCTGTGAAAATTTCCGATACCAAGTGACACTACGATCTCTGCCCGCCATGACAGGGTGGACGACTCAGACCGACGAAATAAAGACAGAACCCTGCGTACAACATACTGAGGAACGCAAAACTACGCCATATGTACTTACACGGTCACACGTACACATTGACAACCAAACTACGCCATGGTTACGCAACCGGCCGGAAATGTCACTGTTGACAGCGCGCCATCTTATTTCTGATTTAATCTGTGGCGGACGATGTATCGTCTCAGTGACAACGCACCTGCTGTTCTACATTTGAAGATGCACATGAAATCTGCTTCTATAAAAAGTATTGCAATATCCGTAGGGACAAAAAAGTGCTATATCAATAGGTTATTATTACTTGCACCCGGTCAAACTTTGTTGATGTTATTATTACAAGAAAAATAATGAAACTTAGCACCCTTGTGAGAGTTGTTTGTTTGTTTGGCTTCATCAAATAAACAAGAGATCGAATATCCGTTTATTACAACAATACACTATGTGCGTTTCGATGACAATAAAGCCAATGTTCAATCAACATTGGGTTCGGAAATAAGCAGTTCCACCTCCTCGTTCGTCCTCCTCTTCCACATGTCCTCCTCTCCCTTTGTTGGCCCCAGAATCTTACGGAGAAGTTCAGCTACCAATAACTTATTTCCGAACTCAGTATTCTTGGAGAGATCAAGGCCGCATGGCAGCGTTGGCTTGGCCACGTGGTCTGGATGGGGGTGGATCGCGCTGTAAGGAGAGCAAATGTGGGCCTAATGTGAATGGATAAAGTCCTAAAAGACCTGCATGCACTGTACGGCTAGCACGAGTTGCTCTCGCGCGCGATAATTGAGAAAAGGCCTGACAAAGATACTGCTATCTCTGTTACCTTAGTATTGAGAGAAGGAAACAAATGCTCTCTCGCAGCGCGAGCTGTGTCGCGGACACCCTTGTGATAGCCGTGCTGGGCGTCCTTGATTGGCAAAGAAGGCGCAGGATAGGAAGAGGTGGCGGTCTCTGCAGCGGCACCGCCGATCTCCAATAGCATGATCCCACCCCTCTGGAATGACGTCACAACATGTATTTCGGATATTCTGTGACGTCATTCCTGAGGCTGGCATCATGCTATTGGAGATCGATGGTGCCGCTGCTGGTGTTGGAGGCCAAGATCCACTTTAGGTCAATTTAGGCCACTTACATTAGCTGTATTGTCATCGAGACATTTAAATTAACCAGTGGCTGTACGGCGAATCTGATAGCCATAACACCTGCATTACTCGCCGCCAATATCTCTATACAATTGGACACATCGCTGATCGCTAATCACGATGGCCTTTGCTATTGCAACATAATAGACTGTAAGGGCGCCGTAGGTTATCATACGTCATCGAGGACCAAAAAAAAACCACTTTACAGCGATAGTAGAGGTTTGGGAGACCCACAAAAAGTGGGATTAGGATTATTTTTTGGTAGTCTAAACTTCGACTTTTCATAGCTGTAGTACTTACTTATCCTCTTGGCAGTTTTACTTTTCAGATACATTAAAATTACTTTAAAAAAAGTGATAACTATCGCTTAAGAAAAGTCATATTTAGGTAAAAAAAAAATATTTTTGTCTGTTTGTGCTCGGGCAGTTGTGTAGCCGTGTGGTGTCCGGATAGCCGTGTAGTGTCCGGCAGAGCAGAATAGCACCAAGCCCTTACACTCATGGGTTACGTACAAGGCGACTAATGTTTTCGAGGCAAAATATCAAGAGTCTCCGTATTCTGGGAATTGGGCAGCAGCATTTTCCATTGTTATATTTAAACACTGCGATCTCCAATCCGCCTGCCAAGCGTGGAGATTATGGCAATAACCTCCCCTTTCGTGGGAGAGGCCCAAAGTCCTGCAGTGGACTGCTACGGGCTGTGATGATGAAACCTCTCCTATCCTCTACAAAGCGGAATTTTTCTCGCCCTCGATGACGTAACAAAACCTACGACGCCCTCACACACCGTCCACAACGATTCACATCTTGACTCGCACCCGACCCGGCCATCCGAACAGTCGCCGGTGGGCGGGGCGTATCGGTTGCGTATCGGCGCGGGTATCGAGACAAATCGCCGTTGCGATTCTGACCCGCTGTGAACTCGCGCGTTTCGTAACCGGCACGTGGGAACCGTGACTGGGCAGACGCGGATTTATGCGGTGCTCGCGCGATGGGTGCGGTCGTAGAGACGAGCAGATGCGGCGATTCCTGCTTTTTGGTATGTTACTCCGCGCCTGCATCAGGAACTTTAGTACATATTAGCGATAGATTAGGTGTCATCCACGAAACAATATTCGATATAAAGGGAAATGACTTAGGAATGAGGAACCGTGACTGGGCACACGCGGATTTATGTGATGCCCGCCCATAGAGAATGCCAAATGTGGTGGCTCCTGCTTATTGGTATGGGACTCCGCGCCTGCATCAGAAATTTTAGTACATATTAGCGATAGGGCGTCATTTACGAAACAATATGCGATAAAAAGGGAAATGACTTAGGAATGAGGAACCGTGACTGGGCAAACGCAGATTTATGCGATGCTCGCAGATGGGTGTGGTCGTAGAGAGCGGCCGATGTGGTGGTTCCTAGTTTTGAGGCCATGCAAACGAAGT
The DNA here is from genome assembly GCA_907269095.1 of Blastobasis adustella. Lineage (NCBI taxonomy): Eukaryota > Metazoa > Arthropoda > Insecta > Lepidoptera > Blastobasidae > Blastobasis > Blastobasis adustella. The sequence goes on along the minus strand of OU026135.1, from coordinate 8,202,594 downwards.
CGCGCCGGACCCACTAATATTCAACAAAAAGGGTTCCGAAAATTAAAAAAAGTTCAAAATTCAAATGATTTATTTAACATAGGTATAGTAGGTATACGTCAACCGTACACAAATGACGTAGTAATTGCATATCTGTCGCCCTAGCCTTCAATGCCAGCTTCTGACAGGGTTTTTCCTACTCTTCCTTCTCCACTTTGTCACCATCTGTATATCTATGGAATAGCTATTAGGTTTTGAATATGAGACAGATAGATCCTTTTCCCGGAGCAGTTGGTAGGTTAGTTGTCTATTGTATAGTAGAACAAACATAAGGTACTAACTAAATGCGTCATTTTGCTGAGAACCCTTGTGTAGCGTTAGATTTGTTCGATAACAACATTTCAAGGGCAAAAAGAATTTGATAAAGTAAAGAAAGTAACATGAGACAAGTGCCCAGTCATCAATCTTACCTGTAGGACGTCCATTACTGGACATAGGCCTTCCCTCCCCCCCTCCATCGACTTCCACACCGATTGGATTCCAGTGCCCAGAAACTGGTGAAAATTTACCACACTCGACGGACGGGCTGAGTAGTTCAGTTTCTGCCACGCAGAGGTCCCGGGTTCGATTCCCGGCCAAGCAGAAATTGTTATTTTAATTTTATTACGGGCTTGGGTATAGTATAATCATCATCATCTCGGCTTCATGTCCCGGTTGCGCTCCCGCGCGGCCCGAGCGACGCGGGTAGTACCTATTTATAACAAATATCTAACACCCATCACACAAGCTTTGCTTACTTTGGGGCTAGATGGCGCTATGTGAATTTGTCCAAGCATATTATACTCGTACCCTAAGAATCCATACATAATAGTCGATTGAACCGCGTAATATGTAGAGCATCTACTTATTTCTATGACCCTATCGCTAGATCATGACCATACTGAGACGCGAACAGAATCATACAGTCGGTTTCACATATCGAAGTGACAGCTGGGGGTGGCAGCGACCAACATTATCGTGGGTACAGTCGGCTGCAGAATGAACGGATCCCTCGTGCTAATGTGTGCTGGGGGTTCACTCTGCAGCCTGAACATTACTTGCCCCATGCAGTTTCAATCGTATTTGGGATTCGAAACAATCAAAAGTATAACTATTTCTGAGTTATGTACATTAGTTGAACACTAACTGATGCTCTTACGATGAGGGAAAACATCGTGATGAAATCTGAATGTGTAACCAGGATGCAATCTGGTCAGGTTGCCCTGATAGCAGAGACACGGTGGTCAGGCGGTAGTCGCTCTACCGTAATTACCTGATCTGCCAAAGCCTGGATCATGGTCAAGGCGGACCCTGGGCCCTCGTGCGCGAGAGCACAACCGGGACATTAACGCCAAGCTGAACAGAATCAGGTATATTCGAAGATTGATTGCTTTCTAGAAAAATCTGTCACTCATTACAGTTCACTGTTGGACCTTAGCCTCCACACGAGTGGAGGGTTATGCAATAATCTACACTCCACGCCTGGCAGCCGGGCTGAAGGTCGCATTATTGATACAACAGAACAATACACACATACTTACAATTAATTTCGCCTTTATTGTATTAAGCAGCTTATAGAAGATTAAGACAATGCGTTTCGAGCAATATTAATTAATTGTCATTCGGCTTAAGGTCTTCGTTGATTAATTAAGGAGTCGACATAAAATTTCCATGGAGATTCGACTAGCTATGGCCTGCGAGTTTGCGCAGTTTAGCTTAAAAGAGATCTTAAATACTTTATCGATTTACTGAGTATCATTGATATTTAGATGGAAAAATTAGTTGGTATGGGGTTAGGGGCCATATTATCAGTATCTTCACGTATACAATAAAATCGCTTTCCGAGTCTGTCGGTCTGTCTGTAAATCTGCTAAGTCCTTTTTTACCATGCAATGGATTTTGATAGGGTTTTCACTGTCAATTAGACAGATTAGAATTTCTTTCAAAAGGTTCATATTTATAAGGCATGCATATTAAAATAGACAAACCTAAATAACACTTAGAGTCGCTGGTGTTACTAAAATAGAAAATGAAGAACTAGTGTGGGACGGGCGGGTCGCAGTAAAGTATGAAATCAATTTTTTTTTATAATATTTTTTTTACCGCTATCTCACCTGGTGGTAAGTATTGTGTGAATATGTTTCAATGTCATCATCGTCATCATCTTGGCGTTAAATTCCCCGGGTCCGCTTAATATGTCGCAATATCACTAGGATTAAATAAAAAATAATTAGCGCGGAATACAACCCGATAGTATTTAACCATTTTACCAGAGTAGCCTCTGCATCACAGATCTATCAAATTCTGGACCATGGGCAACGCGGACCCCGGGCCCTCGTGCGCGAGAGCACAACCGGGTCATTAACGCCAAGATGATTTTATTTTAGACAGGTTTAGCCACGAGGTTTCTACGGTTGGTCAAGAGCTATGCCATTTGCAACACAAAAAACCTACTTCACACAAAATAAAACACATGCTTCTTTTGCCTAAAAGAAATATCTTCACCGTCCAAGACAAACAAAGCGGCTGATTATGAAGGATACCATTACACATCAAGTGTGGAGTGGTTGCATGATTGTGGCCGGGGTCGAAGGTCGAGGTTCGATTCCTATCCGAAGCCTCTCACTTTGCGCAACCCACATGCGCTCAGTGATACTTTAAGCTGTCATGTTTGTGTGTTTATACGAATGTGTTATATTAATGTTTTATGCTTATGCTTTTGCCCGCGGCTTCGTCCGCGTCGAAATCGTTTTTAGGACAGTTTTATCTTTTTGCGGCGCGACCATTTTCAATGACCTTCCTAATGTATGAAAGCTGATACTACGGAGAGGTCAAGCTGTGGTTCAAATCAGATGTTCCAATTTCCAAAATCAATTATACCCTATATGTTGCCCAGGCTTAATAGCTACACAACAGGAAAAAATTCATTCAAATCCGTCCAGTAGTTCCGGTGATTACCGTGTACAAACAGACAAAGAGAGAGGCAAAAATTTTTAAATTTCTTATTCTTGTACTATTTTTTCATCGCCCAATTTTTATTTCTAAATATATTAAATGTACAGACACACGTTTTTTGCTGTTTTATTATATGTATATGACGATAACATTAAATGTGTATTTGAAAATTCGATACGCACATCACTTGACTTATAATACAACGCAACAGCGCGATGGTATTAAATATTTAACTAAGTGTTTGTACGTGATTATTGCAGTAATGGTTCAGTGAAGAAATATTGCGCGTTTCTTCAATTATTTCTGATCGTGTAAATAAGCATTTGTAGCAATAAAGTTATTGGGTTTAATGATAAATTGGTTTGTGTACTGTATTGCGTTGATACAATTTTAATGGGTTAAGTTTTGCACTTCGTAACGTCTTTATCTCGGTGTACATAAGATTGAAAATTATGCATTTGCGATTTGTATTTTTGTAGATTTGCCGATTAAGTTCGGTAGTTATTAAAGTTATGTTGTTTTATTATTATCTGCTATATAATTGGGCCATGATTTTGCTTCATTTGTTGTTGATGATATTTTGTGTGTATGGACTGAGGCAATTTTAGTTATTTAAAACACGAAGCGAAGCTATAAAGTGTAGTAATGTAAGTATTTAATTTACTAGTATATAGTAAATAATCTGGAAACTTTTATTTCATAGTCACGTATTTCAACGAGATATCGATTGTAGTCATTGTTTCAAATAATATTGTGTCAAAAAAGATAAAAAAATAAAAATAAAAAAAAATAAGTAGGTTTGTGGATAGGACTAGGTATATCATCAATCACCGTTTTTTTTTCTGCCCTTGCCGTAGTGTGTAAAACCGTCAACTGTCATACCGACCGTTACGTTACATATCAGCTGTTCTTATATCAGTACATTAATCATTATTTTTAATTGTGTACTCTTCTGTATTTGTATTACCTACCTTCAGTGTTAGCAAAGAATGAACAATTTTGAATATACCTAATACCACCGTCACAAGATCTAGACCAGTAATAAAAGGATTGTGGACCACATTCCGTCTTCTCAGGTTTGACAAGAGTCTACCCTAGAGTTACCACATGGTAAAAGGCTGATTTTCTAACTGGTCTGCCTCTAAGCCTCCTTATCCACACATGAGTGGCAGGAATTAATATACATTTTACTCTGTCGTATAAAACACGACCAAACCACAAATACCTAGCAATACCTACTCAACCCAAACTCATAACTCGACAGTACTCGGTATCCCAGTGCAAAGTTATACATTACCCGTCAAAAGTTATTGGACAAATGTTTTTCTTATAATCCGTGATGGCCGAATCATAACGGACGCGAAGTTCCAGGAGTCGCGGTCTGCTATTTGACTTGTGAATTGGATGTGGGGGCCGGTGCAGGCAGGTATGGGACGGGCACTGTCTAGATTTTGGGCAGGAATATGCCTAATATGTTTAGTCCTTCCTACCCCTCTCCTTTTTGACGATTGAAAAGATATTTAATGTCCTAATCAATAGAGAAATTTTGAGTTTGAGTCAAAAATTTACATCATCATAAAAACAGAAGGAATATGATCAAGCGGGTCAGCTGATCGTTAATTATCACTGCCGCCCATAGACACCCGAAACACCGGTAGTCCAGTCAATAAAGGAGTTGTAGACCCTAATCACTCAGATTAGGGTCGCAAGGTATCCTTCAACGTAACGTAATCTTTTGCGAATGTGTCAGTAAGTGGACACCGTTGTCCGCCTCAAATTTATAATTTTAGGTGGGTTGAAAGTGCTACTAATTTTCTGGTCTATATATACTTTTTATTGCAAGAAACACGTTTGTACAATGTGTTTCTTGCAATAAAAGAGGCTTATCCCTAAAAGAGATCTCCTACAGCCACCTTCACATTTCCAATTTCCGTTGTCTACGGAGGACCTAGTTGGTCTGCCTCTAATAACTAGGGTAGGTATCCCTTGTTTTCCTTTAAGGGTCGCTTAGGGTTGAAAAGAAGTTAAGTGATTCGTGAGTTACTTAAGCCCGTTCATTATTTGAATATTATAAAAAAATTGATTTCCATTCACTACGAATGCATTAAAACGGACACAGCTAAAAAACCCCCTAGTCCTCACCGCCCTCACCGTACCTACACCTACACCGTGCCCCGAGCCCGAATTAATCCGCCAACTTTTCGTCCTTGCCGCTCATTATGGCAAGTTGTGCGGTGACGTCACAGGGGACCCGGTACATGTGTACCGGAATAATATTTGGCCCGGTATTAAATTACGGTAGCGTCAATTAATTACCGGGATTTATACCGGGTAAGGCAAGTCCGGGGTGCCCCAGGGAGAGCTCAAAATATTTGATTACAAGTTTCCTTGATTCTTGTGGCAAACAAGCGGCTCGGTAGGGCAGGTACCGTAGGATGGCCAATGTAATTATAAGGCCTAATATTTGCACGTCTGCATGCAGACTAAATGCATTAAATAATAATAATAATAAATATTCGGGGACAAATTCACACAGCGCCATCTAGCCCCAAACTAAGCAAAGCTTGTGCTATGGGTGCTAGATAACTGATAAACTACTTAAATACTTTTAAATACATACTTATTATACATAGAACACCCAGACCCGTAACAGAAATTAAAATTCATCATTCCAATTTCTGCCCGGCCGGGAATCGAACCCAGGACCTCTTGCGTGGCAGACCGGCATGTTGACCACTGAACCACTCAGGTCGTCGGATTTATTATTTATTTAAGACATATAAATTTATATTGATCTCTGAGCTATTACTTCCACATCACACAGTCTCAATCTATTTAGATAGCCACTCACACGTCCACGGGAAGCGTAGTACCCGAAAAAATTACTCAACCGTCCAAGGGAACTACAGTCCCAAAGTAATTTTGTTACCTGTCGACAGTTTGCCAGCTGTCATTTGTTTTACAAGATGTCAATAGACGGTTCTGTATTAAATCATTCATCTTCGGTGGTCATCGATTTATTTTATTTATTTATTTAAAAACTTTATTGCACAACAACATAATTGGCGGACTTAAAGCCATTAAGGGATTTCACATAGTCCCAGTTGTCTCCGCTATATTCTCCTCAGCCTCTGTAACATAAGGAGGGCCTACCTCTTCGAATGATCATCATATTCATACTCATTAATTCGTAGTAATAATCATCATCATATAACCGTAAGACGTCCACGGCTAGACATAGGCCGGCCCTACTCACTCCACACCGGCCGACTTTGTACCTTTCGCATCCATCGGCCTTTACAAGGTCGTCTGTCCATCTCGTAGGAGGCCGTCCTACGCTGCGATTGCTGATAGTGGTCACTTATGAAACTATAATAGGTAAAATTAACTCTGCAACCTAACAGACCCTTAATTTTTGGAAAATCCCCACTAGGTTTATATATACTCAAATATTTCCTAAACTACTGAACGGATTTTAATGAAAATAAGCTAACAAGCATCTCGATGAAACCGGCTTTTAAATAAAGGAAACTGCATCGAAATCGGTCCATTCGTTCGCGGCACAGACAGAGCCACAGACACACACATAAAACTTCTAACCCCTCTTTTTTCGTCCCTGGCTAATAAGACGACATTTCCCTCCATAAGGACCTCTTAGTGAAGTCAGACAGAGGCCGAGTGTTTCGGCGCTTACGAGCAAACAAACAAACACACATTAAGCCGGAAAGCCTTCAGCAAACACGGACCATGGCGGCAGACGCTTATTTACGTATTACAATGGAGCTACGAAAGCGGCAATGTAACGCGTTGACAAAGAACAATATCTTTGGCCGCGGTGTCTATTTTTTCTTCTTTTTTTATTGGCTCTACATACTGGCCAATAAACCGTTGTAATTCATTCTTAATACATGTATTGTATGACGTTCATAAGTTTTTGTGAAATCCTAAACTGAATAAACGTATTTGATTCGATTTGATTTGGTGTCTTTTGATGGAGTAAAGCTGCAAAAATTGTGACGAACCGTACTGTGTTAGGGGCATCCCCACAAGCATACATTAATGTGCTGGGGTCCGTTCTGCAGCTGACTGTACAGAAGAGTGATCGACCTACCCATAACCAGTATAAAAGGAGCTGTCATGGCTATGCACGTCTATAGAGACGCTAGCTCTTATAATGGTTTTTTAGTAGGTCAATATGGTGTTGAATGTACACGATATTAGGATTGACAGATCGAGATAGACCAGCTCCGTAGCAATTCTAATGGTTTTATGGGTTACTTTGTCGACAAATATTACAAAGGGTTTCAAATTAATTGCACCTGCCTACATACAGTTACCTGCAGTTTGATCTCCTATATTAGCACATATTATTTTTGTGATAAATAAATTCTATAAATTGCACATCAGCTACTTCGCCTTTTACTCGCGCATGTGTGTAAGTACATAGCCATGCTATATTCACCTCAGTCGGTCATGTAACAGCAGCGAGGTGTCCGGTCACTATGCAGGTCTGTATATAAAAAAAAATACATTATTTATTATCAACTAGACGCCACAACACAACATTTAAACAAAAAATACACTCATTGGTACACACAAGTAGTTCAACCCGATAAAAATTTCCCTCTCCCCTGAGAATCAAACTTGCCTCATCCACCTTTCCATACATCCCAGACCTCGTATCAAATATTCCGAAGAAAAAACCCTGTAACAAGAATAACAAAGATTCATATACATGTGGGAGCTTCAGGTTTTTGCGTAGCGGCCCCGAAAGGAGGTCGCGCCTGCTGGGACCGCTGGGGCAAAGTGGGTAAAGGTGAACCCCGGAAGCAGCTATGCGGAGTATGCCGGGGTAGACTGGACGTGCTTGTTGCGATTCGGTTGACGGGGGTGGGTAGGTTGGTTTTTATTTATGGAAAGATTATTTGTGGTCGATTGAGTTAGTGTACAAACTAAAAATTTAAAAAAGTATGCGTAACAAAAGCTTTGCTTACTTTAGGGCTAGATGGCGCTGTGTGAATTTGTCCAAGCATATTTAAAATTTAATATTGTAAACGTTAATAAATATGAGGGTGGTTGTTGATGATGTTCGTTACACGTTTAGTAAAACTGTTGAACTTTGCCATATTTTATCCAAATCGGTTCAGGGGTTTAGGCGTGAAAACGTTTGCATATAAACTACAACCCTGGACCAGTTGAAGTTACAGTTACATACTACACCACGTAAGTATGCCCATTATAAATTATGTATATCATACTATGAGTATAGGTACCTACTTTAGTGTGCAACCTTACCCTTAATAATCCTTAAGCATAGGTAACAGAATACTTCACCTGTTCTTATTGTTTCTCCCGCACCGCCTACCGTTTCCGATCTTTTTTTTTTCACGGTTGACTGGTAGATAAGGCTACTTTAGCTTTAAGTCCGCCAATGTACCTTTAGTGCATAAAGTTTTAATAAATAAATAAATAACGATAGAACTGTCCCTTTCTCATTGTTTCTAGTCTACTGTATTATGCCATGTATTGTGACCAAAGGTACTGTGCCATGTGTGAGATAGGTGTAAAAAACTGTTTTTATTTTTTTATTTAATAAATATGCGGGTGGATGGACGAATGGATGTTCGTTATACCTTCATGGTAAAACTGTTGAATTTTTCCATTTTCCGTGTCAAATTTTGGCCAAATCTTTTCAGCGGTTTAAGCGTGACAACGCACAGACAGACAGACAAACTTAGTTACTACGAACATGAATGTACTTTCGTGCATTTATAATACTAGTTTGGTTAACAGTATAAGTTGATAGTTTCAACGGTAGTCTATGCATATTGTAGGCTAGGGTCAATACCGCCTATCTTTTTCTTTACCCAACATCTCCTGGTTGACTGGTAGATAAGGCTATTTTAGCTTTAAGTCCGCCATTGCACTATTTTGTGCATGAAGATGTAATAAATAAAAAATAAAAAAAATACCAAGAGTTTATTGAGTATTCGTAGAAGTTACTTACAAATCTTCTGTATATGTTACAAGTGCCGCCAATCGAGTGTACTTCACCGTACTTATTTAAAGTGCTTTTCTCTTATAACCCCATCTTATGGTAAATATTTGCGACGTCAGACAGACTCGACGACTTACGCCCGTTAATAGGAATTCGATCGGCGTGGAGGCATGCGATGTACGTTATATATCTACCCACCATCTCAGACCAAATAACCGTCCGCGCTTTTAGGGCGCACTGAAAATCTGGCTGCCTGGAAAAAAGGCGCGACACAGATAAAATATAATACGTTTTTATTCACACATAACAACACATGACAAACATATAACATATTTAAATGACTCAAAAATGCTTGAATTACTTACCTGTAACAATACAAGTATTATTAGATGTCAGCGACTCGAATGCAGAGCTGTGAAACAAAAAAAAATTATAAGAAATAAAAAACAATAAATAAATAAAAAACAAAACCAATTTTAAACAACATGAAAAGTAAAACAAGAAGAATAGAATAAAAAATAATAACAGAGCCGTTGCATGTGGATGTGATGAGGCCTGTAAAAGGGACCTCACTCAGCTTCATGCCCATACGCTATCTCTTTCATCTTAGAATTGAGAAGAAAGAAACAAACGCAACGCGAGAAGTGTCGCGGGCATACTTGTACTAGCCGTGCAGCGCCATAGCACCAGCCATGGCATACGCTGAGTGTGACCCCTTTGCACGTCTTCCCATGGCACGGGTAGCGATACATTATGGATATAATGTCACTGTTTCCTTCTTTAATATTGGAATGTACCTATCGGGTCATGTACATTGTACGTACCGGAAGACGCAGCGTGGGTGGGTCTCCCACAAGGTGGACCGACGACCTGGTAAAGATCGCAGGTACCAGCTGGATGCGGAAAGCACAGGACCGGCCGCCGTGGAGATCTCTGGCGGAGGCCTATGCCCAGCAGTGGACGTCTTCTGGCTGATTTGATGATGATGATCGTGTCATGAGTTTATGTGTAATAAACGTCTTTATTATTTATTTACATGAGGCTGGTTCGTAAACATGTGTGCCATGGCGTAGTTTGGTTGTAAATCGACACGGGTGAGGCTAGTTTGTGACCTAGCATGTGACCATGTACTAACACACAGCATGGCGTAGTTTTGCATGCAATCAATAACTCCCGGCTCTTGTACCTACGTCAGACTTGCATATTATTCTAAAAAATTGACTATGGCATTTTCAATCTTACCTGTGTTCGTACTTGGGCTTTTATCTATAAATACTTGTGCTTTTTAAATTCACCTATTCCGTTTAATTGATTCCCATTGTGTTCTAAGAGTGGACGCGAAAGTACATCAAATCGATTTAGAATCGAGATTAAGTTAAGTGTGGATTCGAGATGAAATCGGGTTTTCTGCGAATTTATTTTTCAGACACCGCGCTTTGTTGAAAGCTCTTTTTTCAAGAATCCATTAACACTAGCTTCTCAACGCTTCGGAAAGCTGTGGCTGAGTACAATTTGTCATTTCGGTTCACGATACCGCCGTGGGGGCCACGAAATTCGCGATCAGTTCTTACGAGCTCGTCACCACATCGGCGGACATGGAGCAACTTCACCAGTGGAAAAATCTTACACATCGAAGGTCTTTTTATGCTACATAAAAGATTTCTAAAATTTTAACGTAAAAGTGTAACACACATCCATTCAAACCTCCTTACAAACTTTCACATATTAGCTAGTTTGATAGGATGCGTTCCATAATATAGCTACTTACAGTTTTAAGTTGTCGCTTGTCTATGTTATCCGTTCATACCAACCTTACCTTACCTTCATACCAACCATATCAATGCTCATCACCGAAAGACTTTGGCTTCATCAGCATCCGAGGACAGTTCGAGGCTTAGCCTGTAGAAGTGTCCGAATCGTTCCCCCTGCCCACCTTTCATTAGAATACGTACAGCTAATAAGGAGTGGAAAGCGTTGCCTGTTAGTGTGTTCCCTCTACCTTCGGCCGCACGTCGCGTCCCATCAGGTGAAATGGCGGTCGAATGCCTGCCCTGCGAATTATATATAAAAACGTATGCTGTCGCCAACCTCGTGGCCCGCCACGTGCCGCGAGCAGTCCTTTCTCACTGGATTTCTAAAGCTGCTCACTTCTTGCCCCATATGAGTGTTTGCTGAGCACAAACTGACGGTGCTCCTCGCTTTTTATAGTCCGCCAAACTCTATACGGAGCACACGTTTGCGCAACAAGGATAAATAAGTGCGTGTTGATTCTGGACTTGGAGTTTGACGGTGGTGGGTGATGATTTCTACAAGCTTTTACTTAACTTGCACCGATCGTATGTAAGTTGTCCGTCATAAGTTGCACACCATTTTTCGACCATTTGTTGGTATCCGATTGAGCTGAAATTTGGTATTATGTAACGTGGATGACAGTGCATTAATATGGTACCATGTGGCTGGTCTGATTATGAAGTCGGAAGGTGGTCATAGGAACTAAAGAACGCAATAAGATAACCCCATCTTGTTTACGCTCTTTGGAATGGTCTTGATGAGTAGATACTATACTGCGCAATGAAAGCTTGTTATGAAGTTTTTTTTTTTTTTGAGAGATTTGTATCTAACTAAAATCTCATTATAGACTCATCCCTTGTCCCAGAATATGAAATTGAAGAAAAATTTATTAAATTCTATGTAATTATATTCCTAAACGTTACCTAAGTACAAATTACCGTTGGAGAACTAAGCGTTTTCTGGCTTTCATTTTCAATACTGATGAAGATTGTTCGTTGATTGCAGCTACGGTACAATATTTTTATAATAAAGGGAGACAAACGAGCAAGCGAATCCCCTGATGGAGAGTGACCACCGCCGCCCATAGACTGGGTGCCAACACCCGGAGAATCCCGAATGCGTTGCTGACCTTTGAGATAGCGAAAGGCCCATTTTTTACACTATGTACAATTTACAACATTGCAATCGTAACCATTAAAATAATTAAACCACTTCAAACGCAAATGAACCGAAACCACGAACCGGTTTAAACCCGATCGGTTCCGCTCACGAATGCGGCCTTAGCCCAAATTGCGATTTCGATTCGCAACGTACTGACGCCGCATCAATCTTCGAGACACGTCGATTTGTACTGAACACCGAGTTATTTATAAACGCACAGACGTGCATGTTATTAGCATAGATAATGTTTATGTGTATGTTGTTGGGTAGAAACGGTGGGCTTGTGGTGGTTAGTCACGAGCAAGACGGATAAAATTCTAGCATTTGTACTTAAATAAGGACAAGTGGAGTAAGGCCGTGTGGTGTCCGGCAGAGTAGAATAGCACCAACCCCTTACACCCATGGGTGTCGTACAAGGCGACTAATGTTTTCGAGGCAAAAGATCAAGAGTCTCCGTAGTCTGGAAAATGGGCAGCAGCATTTTCCATTATTATATTTAAACACTGCGATATCCAACCCGCCTGCCAAGCGTGGAGATTATGGCAATAACCTCCCCTTTCGTGGGAGAGGCCCTAAGTCCTGCAGTGGACTGTTACGGGCTGTGATGATGATGATGAAGGACAAATGGCAGCATAGTACATAGTACTGTGATGGCTGAGCGACGAAGTGGTTCTTGGCCTCCGACACCAGAGATTGCCACCTCTTCCTTTCCTGCATTATCTCATCTATTATATATCTAATAACTCTTCTTGGCGTTTATGTCTCGGTTGTGCTCTCGCATGCGAGGGCCCAAGGTCCGCTCTGATCACTATCCAGGATTTGGCAGATCAGGTAATTACAGTGGCGCAACTACCATCTGACCTACTTGTCCCTGCTGCTAACCTAAAGATGGGATCATGTCGGCTGAATGTGCAGGTTTCATCACGATATTTTTCCGCACCGTAAGAGCATTGGTTAGTGTTCAACTAATGTACATAACTCAGAAAAGAGTCATTGTTACATGGAGGCACTGGGATTCGAACCCGGGACCTCTGGCTTACGAGTCGGATACTGTAACCGCTCGGCCACCGACGCTCCTAAGTTTGACGTGTGTATCTGTGGCTTTGTATATCTGTCTGTAGCATCGTAGCTTAAGAAGGGATGGATACGACTTAGGTCACAGAATATTTGTACTGTTTTGTGAATTAAATAACTTTTTGTATATTAGTTCCACTTTATTATTCAAATTTAATTAAATTGCAACCGGTTTCGAATTACTCATCTTCAGGCATGAAGATGTGATGAGTAATGGAGTTCCATTATGAAATCCCAACACAAAGTTTTTAAATATTTAATACTGTTTTGTTTTAGAAATATTTCAGTAGGTATATAAATTATAGACTTTGTCGGGGGCCTCCCGACATCTGTCGGTAATTTTATTACTTTTCTGCCTACCTGCTACAATGATAAGATATGAAATATTAAACTTTTAATTGATCAGAACCCGAGAAAATGGCCAAAGTAAACCTTCAGAGTTAATTGAAAAACTTTCGGCCTGATTGGCCATAAAATATCCGACAGGTGTTCACTTCCAGGTCTCCAGATCGATAATCATTCCAGGTGTTTGACCAGGCTTTCTTCTGGTTTTATATTTATTTGCCTTGTTTATCTACTGTGACTTATTAATAACTAGTGGACCCGTTGCGACTTAGTTCGAGTACACCTACTTTACCCCTACCTACCCTTTTTTTGCTTATAAACCTTCCTCTTCAAACACTATCTATTGTTGTCAACCGCATTAAAGTCCGTTGGGTAGTTTAAAATATCTAAGCGTACATAGATACTCGTACATACATGTAACATAGGGACAGACAGCGGGTAGTCACTTTATTTTGTGTGATGGCGATATTTCATCACCATCTTTGGTTTTAGATGTAAAATTGTAACACGCAATAATTACCGACAAATATATCGGCAGAACAAACCCGACTAAATCTACGTATTTAAAGTACAAAACTTGTCTATAGAAAGTTCATAAGTTTAAATATATTTATTCAATTTGGGTTTTCATAAAACACTTATGAATGTCCTACAATTTACAATGGTACGTGCCGCTACGGTACGTCCTACAATTTATAATGGTTAGTTTTAGCCCACTGCTGCGTCCGCGTAGAATTCGAAACCTATGCCCTATCCTATCCCAGCTCGCCATTAATCTCCTAGCCTCTTTTATCCAAATCTGTTCAGCGGGTTAGCTGTAAAAACATAACAGAATAGATTTAAGCACTCTTATTAAATACTTTCTTTCACTGATCCACTTGTGTGTTCGACGTAGCAAAAATCTGATATAAAAAGTATTATTTCTTTTTTTTTTTGTGAATAAGCAATAAATTCCCTCAAGCATACTTCGAACAGTTTTATTTGATGTTAGTAAAATATAATACGAGAAAGATCTTTAAGAATATGAGTTTATGTAATATTCCAGTAATGGGAATTCTGTTTCACAGAATTAATAGTTAAATGGCTGACTTCGCTTGATTTAAATTTGTAGTTGAATGTGTTTCTCGTATATTGTATTTTTGCCATACGAATAAATAAATAAACTAATAAATGGCTTCTCCATCGATCATAGTTTCGAGGAATCTCTTATCTCTGAATAGTTTAGTTCTGAGTAGCTTTTCGTGTCTATTGTTCCTTTTTCTTCTAAATAATGCAACAGATTTATACGGTTTTTTCTAACATGGATTATGGGAGCGTCGGTGGCCCAGTAGTTACTGGTCCGACTCGTAAGTGGGAGATCCTGGGTTTCTGAGTTATATGTACGTTGATCACTAACCAAGGTGAGGGAAAACATTGTGATGAAACTTAAATAACTTTTCATCAGATCGTATTCTTACATGCTTGTAGTAATAAAATAACTTCGCTTTCCGAGTCTGACTGTCGGACTGTATTTCCGCCTATACTTCCTAAACCACGCAACGGATTTTGATGCGGTTTTCACTATAATATAGAGATTTTCTTCCGGAAGGTTTATACATAATAATGAATGCATATTGTAATAGAGAAACCCCGAGAAACCCCGTGCGAAGCCGGGGCGGTCGCTAATATTAATAATATAACAAGCCATTCTATGAACTAAAAAGAAATATAACTTAATTTACCTCCCCCGAACCTTGTTTGCGTTACAATTTATCGGCGACAACGCCAAACGATTTTCGTCTCTAATTGGTTAGCTATACAAACCAAAATCGTGTGCACCATTTTAGGTCGCGATGGAAAATTTATAACTACCCCCCATAAGTAAAACGACCGGAGAATGAGATATGGGGTCAATCTTTATTCATAGTGGTAGTTCGGTTCGGACCGTCCGTACGGATTGGGCTATAAAATTTGTCGGAATTTAAAATACGACGCATAAAGCGGGTAGCTCATAATATATCGCGTTTAATTATGTTAAAACTAAAAACGTATGTAGCATTATTTGACGACTGGGTGGTTTAGTGGTTAATATCGTCTGCCACGCAAGTGGTCTCAGGTTCGACTCCCGGCCGGGCAGAAATTGATATGATAAATGAAAATCTCTCTGGTCAGTTTGTTTGTCTCTTCGCGCATCACGCAAAAACTACTAAACGGGTTTTGATTCTGTTTTATTAGTTTCGTAGCTTGAATTTCAGGATACAATGTAAGCCACTTTAATCTCATTTAATATCGTTTAATCTCATTCGGGTAGGTAGGACGAGGGACACAGCTTGACGTCATTTAAAATGGTACCGCGGGCAAAAGCTAAATTGTCATAAAAACTACACTCGGACGAAGTCGCGGGAAAAAGCTAGTAACGTTAAAAATATGAAACCGCGACTAAGTGGTGCCGCCTATAAATTTTCATACGACTTCTAATTTTCTGCGAATCCAACGTAAACTTGCTCATTCCAATAAAAGTCATGACAAAAAATTTGCAACGTAGGCTTGCTAAATGAAAGTCATTCTACTAACCCGTGCTATCCTTAGCAACGTGGCTAATGGAACAATACCTTGACTCAACGAAGTTCAATAAGGGAGCTATTCCATTAACAACCAAGTGACAATGCAAATTAAAAAGATAAAAGTCAAATGAGACTAGTCATCGTAATAAAAACTCCTTTCCCTTCCATTTCGCTTTAATCTCCCTGTACCTACAGTCTCGCAAAGTGCAAGTTGCAGTTTGAAAGACAGCAATTATTATTAATACACAATCACGGGGGAATTATCGACCCCCCGGGTTTCCCCCGGGGGTAGTTACGCCCCCCACCCCCCTCTAATTACGGACACTGGCAACAATGGTCGTAGGAAGAAATGAGACGAAAAATTGCCTACTATTACACGTACAGTCGACGATTCTGCATTTGTATTAGATCGAAATTGTAGAGCTTACGGTTCGTAATTAAGTCGTGGCACATTGTCTATTAATGGTTCAGGGATGGATGGATGACCGTTTCGTACTCTGACGCTAGTCGAATTTCAGCACCGCAACGACCTTCGGCCGTGTGGTGCCCGGCAGAGTAGAATAGCACCAACCCCTTACATTCACGGGTGTCGTACAAGGCGACTAATGTTTTCGAGGCAAAATATCAAGAGTCTCCGTAGTCTGGAAAATGGGCAGCAGCATTTTCCATTATTATATTTAAACACTGAGATCTCCAACCCGCCTGCCAAGCGTGGAGATTATGGCAATAACCTCCCCTTTCGTGGGAGAGGCCCTAAGTCCTGCAGTGGACTGTTACGGGCTGTGATGATGATGAACGACCTTCGGGAGTCGAACCCGGGACCTCTGCGTGGCAGACCGTGGCTGACGGTAGCCGCTTTTTAACAGGTGTACCGTCCGTCCGTGTGCCTCCCTAGGCAATAAAAAAAAAGAACGTGGCAGACCTATGTGGCATGTTAGCCACTGAGCCACTCAGGTCGTCAACTAGCTAGACCTCGAACTAGCCGATCTGCATTATTTGAAGCGGTCATCTGTAATTAGTTTGTACTTATGTTTTGTTTCAGACGTAAATCTTTGTTAATGGTATGGACAGACAGAGACATTCAATTAGTTGGTTTAATAACGCCGTGACATTATAATTAATAGAAGCGTGTGTTTTAGATGCCTAATTGAATATCTAATCTCTCATTCTAATAATAGACTTGTCTATCTTGAGACACAGAATGTCGAGTAAGCTCTTAAGTAGGTGCCTACGTTGATTGAATTATATGAAGTTACTGCATAAATAGTTGCGTAGACTAAAACTTAATTTCACAAAGGAGTCTGTTATTTAAGTGGCTTCATTTACTTAGACTCAAATTAGATATAGGCTGTGATGAGAGGGTATTTTTAATATTGAGTTTTCGCTTTTTAGATTAGGTTATTCTGAAATTTATTTATTATTAATCATGGAGTGTTCCTTGTGTTTAAAGTTTATTTGTTCCTTATGTCGATGTAGTTTATCTTGTAAAAAATTCATTTTAAATAATCTATTAAAAAGATAATGCTACCACCAGGGTACTAAATACTGACGATCTCAGTACATACGTTTGTATTTTATGTAAAACTTAATTATGAAAATTGTACTTCTAGAAATATATGAATATGAATATGAAATAAGTTGCATCGAATTGTTCCGCGTACCTTGCGCAATAAGAGACGGATTTGCTTTTACGTATTTTTCCGGAAAAAACTTATGTTTCAATTCCGAAGTTGTAGAAAACGTTCGGTCTTTTATATTACCGTCCTCCCAGCAAGCAGTCAAAGCCTTAATAAAAACTGTCTCAAGTGGATTCCTTCGCAGAAAATCACTCGTCAGATTTGCGTGTACGACGTTTTTGATCGATACGGCTGCCCCTACCTGGATTCCAGACTTTCAAATCCAATTCTACCAATGGAAATTAGATTACTATCGGGATTTCCATTTGGAAAAGTTGACTGATTTAACCTCACTCGAGCGGATTCAGCGTCAAAGGCATAATCAAACTCTTATAATATCGGCGTAAGGCCGAGCAAGGGCGTTTGCAATCGAGTTACACAGTGAGGGATTGTAATGTTACTGCAGTGAACACTGATAAAGCGATTTTTGAGACAGATTACTTGCAAAATTTTTATCTTTCATTTTCAAAGTATAAGAAGAACAAAATAAAAATTCACTTACTAGTAGGGTTGCCAAACATTGTCAGTGTCAAAATCCAGTATCCATGTAAAAAATATAGTATATTTTGTTATAAACAGGTTTTCTAAGTACTTTTATCAACTTAAGTCAGGCAACAACAATTTAATGATCGTCAGCCGACGCCCCGACATAAACGTTGACAATTTTTATCCCGTTTTGTTCACCGTATTATTACAATTTTACGTTCAAGTAATCGTTTTATTACATGTTTACTAATGTATGGTATTATTTTGTTTCAGGTAAATATCTTATGAGAAACGCATGACGGAAAGGTGCCTTCAGCAGGTAATAATTTTCCATCTCCTCAAGCTCGAATCTAAATGATGATACGGCTGAAGATAGAGCATGCCAGTCTAGAAACAACGTTTTCAGTCTAGCCTTGAAGGCGTCTAGATTATAATGATTAGGGATCGAGGGACCACTCGCAGGCAACGCATTCCATTCCTTCACAGCCCACCTGATGGTAAGTGGTAACTGTCGCCCATAACATCTACAACTCATACAATTAGGTTGCAGGTAACAATAATTCAGAACCGCAGGTGCGTTGTTACTGTGAGGACTAAGGTGATAGACTGCATGCTTCACCGTCACTTACCACCAGGCGAGATGGCGGTCAAATGCTTAGCTAGACTAACAAAAAAAAATTTTGCTATCACTTAGTAGAGTCTACTGCACTCAGTAGACAGTTTAATGAACTGAAACTTTTTATTGTTGGCGTTTTTTTTGTTGCCTGATAAAATTCGATATCTAGACTTGTCATGTAAAATTATAACTATAATCACGTTCTTTTACATTTTGCCACATTCAAAACTGAAAGCAAAGCTCGGGTTAAAAGCTCTAGGCCAAATTATTAAAGGTCAGTAACAAAGGCCCGCGGAAGGTATCAGCTACTTAACAGGTATTACTTTTTACAATTGGATCAACCCCGCAATGCTTTGAGCTTACGAACCACCGAATATTGTTCGTGTTAAGGGCAAGCTGGGTTCCTGGGTGAGAGTATGACTTTTGTAATTATAATGTTGCTACGACAAAGGGATATTTAAACGAGCTCCTGGAAAGGGATTGCAATTTGCAACCAATAGTAATTCTATATTATTATTAAGGAGTGTTTTAGTTTTTTTTGTTTAGATATTATTAGCTGTGCATAACAGAAGAATCTAGCATCTACGAATGATTTTTATAAAAGTGGACAATATATACAGGGTAATTTATTCTTATTATTCGAGATGTATGGCTTTAGCCAATTTAGCCACATCACGGACGGAGGACATAGCGAAGATCGCGGAGCAGATAGATGCAAGAGCCACAGAGTCGGTCAGTGTGGAAGACGTGGGGATCCATGTTCAGCAGTGGACGTCCTGTTGCTGAGATGATGATAATTATGATATTGATGGACAATCTGAGTGGTTCAGTTGGTTAACATGCCTTGAGTCACGCAGAGGTTCAGGGTTATATTTCCGGCCAAGCAGAAATTGAAATGATGATATATAAAAAGCATGTATTAAAAAAAGAAGTATATAAGTAGTTTAACAGTTATCTAACACCCATGACACAAGCTTTACTTACTTTGGGGCTAGATAGCGGTGTAAATTTGTCCAAGCATGTTTGTTTATTTATATTTATTTTTATGTTTTAATCGCTAACAAAAGCTTTGGAAATACCTCAAATGAATTAATTAATTATCAGTAAGCGCCTGCCCTTAACGGATCGTAACAGAGCACCCTCAAGCATCCTGGTTAATTAATATAGAAATTCTCGATTAAAATATAATGGGATATCCGGGGGCCCGGTTCGTTTGCATTAAACCGGGTGACGGTTTGTTAACCGCGGATTAAGGGGTTTCCCTTGAGGTGAGGCTGATGGTAACCAAATATTTTTTTATGTTATGTAGTAGGTAAACAGGTGTGACGGAAAGTGGTCACCGTTGCCTAAGGATAAAGGTAACACCAGGGTCGTCACTAGTGCATAACACATATATAATTTATCAGTCATGTCATAGTCCAAAGGACAGAGCAGACAAAAATATATCCGTGAAGGTAGCTTCCCAATATTTTTGGTCCAAAGGAAGCACTGAAAAGTTCATTAACATCACACATTAAAAAAATTCACAAAAACAATCAACAACAACAACTCATGAGCAGTCCATTGCTGGAATTGAGGATATTGGCATAAACTCCACTACGAAATACATTGGTAATCCAAAAACACTACACATATTTACGTATTGCATACATACACAACGTCACGGACGTTCCCTCATTGCATAAAAATCAATAACAACATTTAATCATAAAATACAAGGAAAGAGGAAGTTGGGGCTATCAAAAACGAACGCCGTAAACAGCAATTGCAACAAAAGTCGCTTTAATAAACACCCCAAAATAGACGTGAAAATGCTAAAACGTATTCCGCCGGATTCATAACGGTGTATGTCGCTAAACACAATTTAGGGGAGGTCGGCCCAATATGGGACAACACTCACTCACGGCAATAAATCAATAACACGATATTAAATAAAATTCCCTCTCATATTTCATATACGGGGGCGTTTGTATTGTGAGCAAAAAGCGGCCAATTTCCTTGGGACTTCCTTTCCCTTCTTACGGCGCTTGTTTGCGATGAATTGGGGATATCTGGTCGAATAGATAGAGGTCGACATAGATTGGTCAGGTCATCTGTCAAAGGCGACTAATGTGTATTTAATACGAACTTATTGTGCTTATTAGGACACGGTTGTATACCGTTTGGGGTTCTAAAATTTATTGCTTGTGACGAATTAACTGGTTTGCCACGGGGATTTAGGTGATGGTCAGCGAAATTTTATAAATTTTGCGCTAGGTTTGTGTAAAATTTAATCTCGTAGTATTTTGTGGTGTCTGTGCTAATTCTTGTATTGAATTCCAAAGCTATTTAATTTATTTATTTAATATACCAACAGAGTACACATACAAAAGTAACAATTTAGTTTAGACAAGGTACAAGCCTTATATGCACCCCAATTATAGGTATATACAACATTAATTTCAACCTAAGTATTTACTCAATATAACAATGTAATATAAGGAAATTTAAGTTAACAATAATTTACAAAAAACTTAGTATTAGTTAACACATAATTTTAAATTTAGAATCATGATCTTTAATATATCGACTACTAAAATCAGTCCAGACTGACTTATCTTATTTGGTGAACAAACAACACCCAAAATCACGAGTTGCCGTATCAATCACGCTACATACACTGTTTAATTCAATAAGAAACACATAGAATGTGAATTTCAACTAATAGTGCTGCAATTTATCCATTTCAATGCATTTCCATACCAAACAAGACAAGTCAGTCTGTACTGATTTAAGTAGTCCACATATTAAAGATCCTAATTCTAAAATAATTAAATATACGAATTCTTAAATTTGATCATATATTCCCAACGATGTGTTTGCGATATTCGCCCGAAAGATATTAGAAAAAATTAATAACAAACAAAAAATGCAAACAACAATAACTCATAGTCGAACAAACAATCAGGCGTGATGTATAGGAGTCAACACAACACTCGACTGTGCAAACTATTTCTTACGCCAACACGCAAGATGGCGCCGAATTTAAGTAATAGACCAATATACGTAATCTCTATTCGGGATCAGGGCGAAAGGTGGGAAAATTTGTTCCCATTCAATACCGTAGAGTTGTAATACGGTGACAAAAGCTCGCGTTTGTAACCCAATATTGGCGTAATGCCGTGCTATTTATCAAGAGTTCCGTTTTACCCCAGCTTCCCCGGAGCCATTGCCATTGGGAGTCACGTGAAGGTATATTCGGCGGATAGATTTAGAATTACTATCTCTATTGTCATGACATAATATATTTTAAACTAGCGACCCGCCCCGGCTTCGCACGGTATGCATGTGTTATACACATAGACCTTCAGGAAGAAATTTTCTAACTGATTGTAAAAACCGCATCAAAATCCTTAAAAATCATCTAAATGTTTTTTTATACCACTAAGGTGACAAACAAGCTTACGGCCTGCCTGATGGTAAGCAGTCACCGCAGCCTATGGCCGTCTGCAATACCAGGGGCATCACCCACGCGTTGCCGACCCCGTAAAAACCTTTTCACCCCTTTCTTGAAGAACTCCATGTTGTAATTTGTCCAGGGAAAAGCTCTCCAGCTAGTTCATTCCACAACCTTAGTGTGCGCGGGAGAAAGTTCTTTGGAACCGCACAGTTCGCGACCAATTTAGTTTCAGGCATTTAAAACCGTATCGTAGATACTCTTGTTCTCTAAAACGTCGACTACTGCTGCCGATCCTCCGCACCCGTGTCTCCCCACATTCAGGGAGGAAGTTGGCGATCTATTCCGCTGTCAAATTGTCGCTTCTAAGTCATGTTCTGTGAGCATACCTAAGGGAGTTTGTGCTGGCGTGTATGCATTCAAAATTGGCGAGTGCGCTGGCTGCAATTTGCATAATTATTTGGAGTTATCAAGAGTTCATTTGGTCATTTTGCTTTTATTAACCCCCGACGCAATGAGAAGAGGTGTTGTAAGATTGACGTGTGTGTCTGTGTGTCTGTCTGGGGCATGAAATGCAGTTCAATCGAGATTGTTATTAGCTCATTAAAATCGTTTTTTTTTATTTAATTCGGTTCAGTAGTTCGGGAAATATTTAGTATGTGTAGACTTTCTCGGGGATTTTTAGATACCTGTCGGTTAGATTATTTAAATTGTATTGATTCGCCAAGACAAGTTATAAGCTACCTAATTATCCTAAGCCCATAAACCGAACATAGTGTTTGAATCATTTAGCTCTTTACTGCTCATTTGCACTGATTAGAATTGTAGATTCGCATCTAGTTTTGGCTGGAAAACTTCAGATCAAATCAAATCTAAATTTCTTGATTGAGTAAGACATTCAGTATCTTATTCAATAGTCAAAGAGGAGGGGAAAGTAGGAAGGAACACACACAGTGACACGTTGAACACCCCAGGACCGAAAGCACATCCACCCTACGCCGACAATGGCCGGACCGTGTCCGACAAGACCAGACCGAGCCGGTCAGTGCCCGACAATGCCAAGCAGAGTCGGACCGCGCCCGACATCATATATAGGTATATTATACTTAAAAAAAAGCCACCTAAAATGCAGTGAGGATTACCCATTAGGTAAAACTCTATATACAGTCACGATTTACTTATGAAAATTATATGTAAAGTACTAAGTGTAAATCAACAGAATTCGGTCTGTTGAAACACCCGCCCACACACAGACATAAATATTGCACTGTTATTAGATGCTTCTCCGTGCTGTCGTGCTGGTAGTGATGTGACACTATGATGGTGTTTCTAGACCGAGAATCAAAATCGATTATAAAATGGGACTAAAAACTCACTATCTAATAAATGTTTTTGTAAATGCGGAAGTTTGTGAGAACAGACCCGCTGGATGTTTGTTGCTCTTTCACGTAAACGCTACTGAACGGATTTGAAATACCAGAATCACACAATATAATATTCCGAAATACATATACAATAGTTGCCAGGCGATCACGTTGTAAATTTGTTTAATCTCTTGTATCCCTTGTTATAAGTTGATAATTACAGTCAATGAAAATAAAACGTCTCTGATATTCTATAATTTTCGGATATTTTATTATTCTTATAATTCGGTAATCTGATAATCACTTTTGATAATGAATTAACCATAGGCTAGTTATGTAACCCTGTTTATTTTTCTTTTTTTTTATGTCATACGGTAAGCAAACAAGCGAGCGGGCCACCTGATAGAAAGTGATCACCACTGCCTATAGACATTAGCAACACCAAGAGTATCGCCAATGCGTTGCTCACCTCTATAACACGTTGCTCTGGCAGCAAAAAGGCACATGCCCCTCTACTGCCAAAGCTGCGGTTCCCCAAATCCTCACCCATGGAGTACTGAAGACCTTACTCACCGGCAGAAACAATACTATTTAAAAGAGTATTGTTTAGCTGCGGTATTCTGTAAAGTGGAGGTACTTCCCCAGGCGGGCGGCTGCAATTCGAACGGGATACCCCAACCATACCCTACCTCTCTTGTTGCCAACAATTCATCATTGAAATCAGAGAATTGTTGACAACAGATTTACGTAATTAGCCTACAAAACCCAACGACTTAGTCCTAGACCCGGTGTTATTTACTGATGTCGCGTCCCTAGCGCTGCTCATGCATATTCATAGAACTAATAGTAATAATTCTAATTGCCTCGGAGTTAGGAATGATTTACATTAAGCTACGGGTTTAGCCGACACCGCCTGTAAGTGGGGGCTATGTTTTATTGACAGACTTTTCCCATTAACTATTGGAAAGGAGATAGGAGCGCCGGTGGCCGAGTTGTTAGGGTATTCGACTCGTAAGCGAGAGGCAGCGGGTCCGAATCCACTACGGCCATGTACCAATGACTCTTTTCTGAGTTGTGTACATTAGTTGAATGCTAACCGATGCTCTTACGCCGAGGGAAAACATTGTAATGAATTAAATACCTTTAATTACATACTTAGGATACATGCAACAACCAGACCCTTACCAGAAATTAAAATTCATCATTTCAATTTCTGCCAGGCCGGGAATCGTACTCGGGACCTCTTGCGTGGCAGACCGGCATGTTGACAACCGAATAACTCCAGTCGTATCTATTAACACCATTGTTGCTTGGCGGCAAATTTAGATAAAGCAATTGTTCTTAGGCGGCATAAAGGCATAAAGGGCCCTACCGCCGAAAAGGCAAACCTGTATACCTTATATACTATTACTTACGTTATCCATTACACTCACTTAAGATATCTTATCTGAGATATCTGCAAATGCATCGTATCAGGAAATGGCGCCTTGCATTCTCTTTTATGAGGTTCCAAGCGTTGGCTAAGAGGTTTTCTCTTAAGGTGATTAGTGTATTTGAACGTTAAGCGTAATTACACCTCGGAAGAAACTTCTTAGACAACACGGTGGTATATAAAAAGAATTAGAAGTTAAATAAAAAAATTACTTCGCACTATGATACCACAGGCAAAGGTTAAAAACTTCCCTACAGCCTTAAACATCGGAATAGAACGAAGAATATGAAGATAGGCTCGATATAACGTTTCTTGCTCGTACGAATCGGAATGAGCTGGGAATGGCTGGGAAGCCACAGTCTTTCCTTTGGTCTATGACATGGGATCATTCAAGAGGTATATTAGAGGTCTCTTCAGAGGCGGGCAACGCATTGGTAGCGCCACTGGTGTTGCTGATGTCCATAGGCGGGGGTGACCACTTTCAGGTGGCCGCTTGCCTGTTTGTCTGCCGTTCAAATTGTCGTCTTTGTTAAGATATCTGCGCGATCTAACATTATGATTCAATCGTTTAGAGCTCAAGAAACGCTCACAACCAATGTTAGCTTTAGCTTTGGCAAATTTTGTGAAAGAGGAGTCATTTGTCTGGCAAATATCCAAATAAGACGTGTGTGCTTTGCATATTTGCCAGACAAATATCCCATTAAGCGAATACACGAACTTTCACATTAAAAATCTATTTGGACCAACATTAACTGCTTCAAGTTTATTATCTTAGCTATTATGGCAGAAATTTGCTACATCCTTTTATGAAATTGAAACGTATATAAAAAATATATGATTAATTTCTTTAAAAATAAGGCAACATTTATACAAATATGTTAAAACCTCCATTTCAGCATATTGCTTGTGTGTGTGCGCGTGTCTTGCATGAGCTTTTTTCTTAGTTACTCATAGGCGAGGATAGTGCTTTCGGTGTCATTGTAAGTTTTAGTTTTTACCCAATTAGTAACTTTCTTTTTTCTTTCTATTAGTGTTATACGGAGTTTATATTAAAATATTTATTAATATTATTGTAAAAGCGGACTGTTCTTGGTACCGCATTTGGGCAAAGCTTGATCTACGCATAGGTTCAGGAGCCACAATATGATTTCGCGAGTTATTTTAAAGCTTTTTATAACACACAGATAAATCTCCAAATTCACAACGTTAGTGAGTATGTATAATAAGAATGTATCTATTAAAAAAATATATTTAAGTAGCTTTGCCTACTTTGGGGCTAGATGTAAATTGTCCAAGCTTATTATTCAATTCAATTCAAATGTTTATTGTTTTAGTTTTGGTACTGCATTTGAGCAAAGCTTACGATTTCGCGTAATATAAATATATGTTAAATTTAGATATACAAATGTAACTTGCTCAATGAGTTTTGTATTATGAGCATTGTGATGTCAAAATAAATAATGTCTATGTCTAATATTTTAAAGCGTTCTAAAACACACAGACCAATCTCCAAATTCACCTAAGTGCGTTTACTATCCAAACTCGTATGCCCAACATTAGTGGGCACGAATCCCACCCGTGGGGCGATCCGATTCAACTAATCGACCGTAACAGTAATTGGTGGGCATCGGATTTGTTCCATGCTAATCGGACCCCCGCGATTAGCATAGCGGCCCCATATCGATCCCTGATTAGTGATGCGACCTGTTGATAGTGCTATCGATTGGGTGTCGATAACTTTGTTTAGGGCCGTCTAAACCGGCGGTCGTGTATGGGTAGATTGATGGATGCGGAAATGAAGCGAGAAAGGTTTGTCAGGAGTGTAGGACGTAGGACGATGTGGTTTCTGCCTACTCCTATGTCATGTGTGTAAGTTTGTTGTGGAGGATGGATTCCTTTCTTTTCTTCCTTTTGTTATAGTTTAGGTACGTTGAAAAAAAATGGTAGTTAATATTGGACCTCTTCCTAAAAATTGCAAAAAAAAATATTAAATAATTTTTTTTTGTTTTGTATTGTGAAAACACATATAGCGAGACTTATTTTTAAAAGGCATATGCCAAATGCAATTAGTAATACGCGAGAACGTAGTAATTGCCTTGTTTGATATTAATCGGACGCTCTGCAAACGGTATTTTTATCTGTGGCGATGTGTTCCTGAAATTTGCATTTCGTCATCTCTCATTGTATAACTGCAGTAGTTACAAAACTACGGACTCATGCACATTTCTTTCATACTCTTTTCAGTCTCTAAAAGAATAAGCGGAAAATTTGCTATACGCGAGCCGGGGAGTGTGACGTCCCATTCCAATTTGAATGTCAAATTCGCGGTTTAATTTTAAAACCGGCTTTGTACTCCTGCGAGCCGGTTTTTTGTGAACCGTTTTGCGTGAAACCGGTTTTAATTGGTTTCGCGTTTAACGGACTACCTCCGCTATGATTACATCAGCTTTTTCGTGTAGTGTTGGATTATTTTTCCGTTTCAAAATTATTTACGGTTCTTGAGTCCCAGGGGTTTCTTTGAAGTATGAAAATGGAGAAGTTTAGTCACCGAAATTTGTGTGAGCATGCGAATTGTCCAATTATTTCGTGCCTCAACAGTGGGACAATATTATAGGCTAATGATTATCATTATTTGATAAACTAAATCAACCCTTGCAGAATAATTTGTCATATGAATAATAATAATAATATCATCTAGACGTCAATTTTCCGGTCCGCCTTGGCTCCTTGAGCATTATCCTATTTGACAGATCATCTAATCCAATGGAGCTACTGCCGTCTGCCTCCGGTTGTAAATCTGTTAAATTCTGAAGTCTTCGACTATTTTTGTTCAGACTAGGATGGAAAATACCTCTGAGAAACCGCAAAACTGAAAGCCCCATCCAAACCAGAATTACAAAGGAAACAACGTCTTTGCACCTGGCCAGAGCTGGCGCACTGCTTCGCCGGGAAGTTTAAAAAACTCGTTTAAAATGATGAATTCATCCTCCGCCGGCAGAACTTTCTCGACTATTCCGTCCATTAATAGTCGAGTAGTTTCGAGACCGCGGTGTGTTTTATATTTCGCGAAACTATTCGGTGTTTCTGTTCAGTTTCGAGTGGGAAGTTTGCCACTCCGAAATCTTGGCGGGTCGGTTGACGGTGACTATTTAGCGTCCATTTTGGCCGTGTGGTGTCTGGCAGAGTAGAATAGCACCAACCCCTTACATTCATGGGTATCGTACAAGGCGACTTATGTTTTCGAGGCAAAAGATCAAGAGTCTCCGTAGTCTGGAAAATGGGCAGCAGCATTTTCCATTATTATATTTAAACACTGCGATCCGGGTTGCAACCCGCCTGCCAAGCGTGGAGATTATGGCAATAACCTCCCCTTTCGTGGGAGAGGCCCTAAGTCCTGCAGTGGACTGTTACGGGCTGTGATGATGATTGGCTATGCCTGAGAGCCTTGGTAGCCGAGCAGTAGGGTATCCGACTCGTAAGCGGGAAGTACCGGGTTCGAATCCCGCTGCGGCCATGTACTAATTACTCTTTTCTGAGTTATGTACATTAGTTGAACACTAACCAATACTCTTACGGTGAGGGCAAACATCGTGATGAAACCTGCACATTCAGGCGACTGAATGTGTAACCATTATCCAATCTGGTCAGGCCTGGTAGCAGGGTCACGGAGGTCAGATGGCAGTCGCTCCACTGTAATTACCTGATCGGTCAAATCCTGGATCATGGTTAAAGCGGACCCCGGGCCCCCGTGCGCGCACAACCGGGACATTAACGCCAAGATGATTGGCTTTATGCTTTGCGGGTTTGTGTGTGATGCGTG
This sequence comes from Blastobasis adustella, assembly GCA_907269095.1. Lineage (NCBI taxonomy): Eukaryota > Metazoa > Arthropoda > Insecta > Lepidoptera > Blastobasidae > Blastobasis > Blastobasis adustella. The sequence continues at coordinate 8,173,879 of OU026135.1, read as the reverse complement.
CGTTTGCTCGGTCGCATGTGTAGATATTTCACCTCAGTAAACTGTCTATTAATGTGAAGTTGTAGTTGATTGAGCATGTTCTATGATTAACTCAGTGGTGGAAGATCTAAAACGTATTACAAGACTGCAAGATCTATGAGAGTATATTTAAAGATAGTTTTATAATTTCGGGGATTTCCACGGTTTTAAGTTTTACGTGATTTGCTCAAAAAAGATCACACCTACAGCCCATAACAGTTTACGCGTTGAAACAGGAGGGCGTTGGCATAATCTTCACGCTTGGCAGGCTTGTGGGTGTTGAAAATACTAAACTGAGAATGATGCTGCAGATTTTCTTGTTTACGGAGGTAATTTATAAATATGCTGCGTCTACGACATTAATTGAGTTTTACGACACCATGTAGTCTACTCTGCCGGGCAATGGCGGATAAAATACATACATACATACATACATAAAGCTCACGACTGTGTCCCACAGGTGGGGTAGGCAGAGACTATGGACCGCCACTTTGCTCTGTCCTGACACAACTCCCTAGCCTCGCATATATCCACAACTCTTTTCACACATCTCCTTTTATTCTTACCACTTCGGACCCCAGCTGGTACCTGTAATTTTTACCAGATTGTCGGTCCACCATGGGGAGGCCCACGCTGTCTTCCAGTACTTGGTCGCCACTCCAGAACTTTCCTGCCGCATCGGTCATCTGTTCTGCGAGCTAGTAAAAGTGTGTATGATACAGGACAAGTTATCGCCACAAAAATGCATGACTACTAAGTTTTATCGATAAAATACGTTACATCACTAAAGATCAGTTGTCACGATGATACAACCCGTCTGTCTCCAATGTCCGCAGGCTTGTAAAAGTTAATTACAGATCATAATTCTTAATCTAATACCATGTAATTTCTATGGCTATGTCGTTTTCGCTTCGATTCAGTTTTTAATGGCTTTCGTTAATGGATATTCTTCTAAAATCGATGTTATGTTAATGTTATGGTTCTCTCTGAGTGACCGCGCTGAATTAAGTGTTTATTTTAGTATTTGTTTACTTTAGGATTCCGCATTTCTAGGACCCTTATTGGATAATTCGTGTGTATGTTATAACGCCTTTAATCTATTTATTTATTTATTTATTTATTATTTAACCATTTATTGTACACAAGATTTTTACAAAACTATATGACAGAATATATCAGACACTAGATCTAGTTAGTAACAAAGAGAAATATTATTTTCAATCTGTTGGTTATTGAATTGTTTTATTTATTCGTATGTCATTTTAAGTGATACTACAATATGATCATCAAAACTTCACAAAGTAATTTTCTCTCAAATTCTATATCCAGAGGAGTGCGTAATTTTTAAGGATTGAATTGTATGCATAACATATGTATATAAAGATAGTAATAGAAACAAATTAGCATAGTATACTCTATACAATTAGATATATATACTTTAAGAGAAAAAAATGGAAAAAAAGTAATTAATAAAAAAGATTAAACAAGAACAGAAAAATACAAAAAACGAGCAAAAATAGTGACTAAGACCTCGTGAGTCTATGACAGAGGAAATTAAGTAACCTGCCAGTCTGTCCTAATTGGCAACGGCCAACGCACAACGGTGCAACCATGGTCATACGGCGGTCATCGCCCAATAGGAGACCTCAAAATCGCACAACCGTTGTAGCACTTCCGTTGTTAATTAGGACAGCGCCTTAGACTATTGTCGACAGTCGCGGCAGTAAGACAAACAAAACAAAATCTTACATGTTCAGGATATGTTCCGGGTATCCTACCGCGCACCTTTGATGACGAGCATGCATCATGGTCACGGGACGATAACAACGGCGATTGTTTAAAACATTATTTAAAAAAAACTGTTTGTTGCTCATAACCCAGCACCATCCATAAACCCGTACCATTTAAAAAAACAAAATTACGTTGTATGATTGTAAATAACAATTTACAATCACCCAACTACAGAACTATCGAAGCGTTGCCCCAGACAATATCATAAACTACTCCAATAATGTTGGTCTAATCACATGTGATACTCCAAAAACTATAGCAATTAATACAAGACATAGTTTACGACCTATTATTTAATGTGGCTTTCTATAGGCGTGGGTGTAGGGTTGTCACAAGCTCCACCACCAAGCATATCGATGACCTAGTGGAGTGGGCCAAGAAGAGTAGGAAGTGCATACCGCGCGGGAACGCAACCGGGACATAGTGTCAAGATGATGATGATGATGATGATAGGCGTACATGCGTGGGCTGTCGTCAGAGTACATTGTTTTCCATATGTTTTTACGTACCTAGTAGTAGTACAAATACCTAGTAGTGAGAAAAAAATATTCGTCATCTGTGGTTGCATACAAAAACTTAAAACTCTAAGATAAATTTATAATTTACAAGTAGTGAAAATGTTTTAAGCGTATCTACAATTTTAGAAAATCGGGTAGGTGCTATTATTATTTGTTGACTCCGAAACGGCTGGATCGAGTTTGATGAAATTTTAGTTGAAAGATTTTGATGAACAACAGCTGTTTTAGTGGCTGTTGCAGCGGTTGTTATATCCCATCAAATCTTAGTGAATTCCAAAGATGCGAACATTTTCTCTAAAATCGCTAGCACTACATATTATAAAAAAAATCCCACACCGCGTCTGTCTGTCTGTCCGCGTTAAACTCAAAAACTACTAAACGGATTTTCACGCGATTTTCACGAATATACAGTGATTTATGAGGAAGGTCTATAGGTAGGACAATACGCGAACGAAGTCGCGGCGGGCCAGTTAGTTTATAATATTCAAAATTAAATTTAAAAAATATATATATTATTTCATTATTGCTTCTGGACAACCCTATCCCAAAGCAAGGTTAACGGTCGCATTTTGTCGGATGAATCGGATGAATCTTCACGTTTACGTACCTCATACTATACCTTTATATTGTATTTATAACTTATATATGTTTTCCTATTGTTTTTATGACGATTTTATGACACCTTAACACTGTTACGTTCGGGCCCGAATGGGCCCCGGTCTGTGACGGAACTACGGATAGGCCGATCAAGGGTTAAAAAGGCTATAAAAGTTAGGGTTGTAAAACTAATAGCATCAGTTACGGCCCGGAAAATGTTATTTTATTTTTTTATCTATGGTGCTTTCTAGGGTAGCGCTGTGGGTATTTTTATCTGTATGGGGAAGGGTTTGGGTTTGTTCTGTTATTGATTTATTGATTGATTCTTAAACAAATAATCGACAAACTAATACCGTGCATTGTTCGACAGAACGTACCGACTTAAAGGTGACTAATGATTGAGAGGCTAACCAGCTAGGACCTCCGAAGACCAGGGCCTTAAGTCCGCTAATTTACTAACGCGCAATTGAATTGATATTGGATGCAATGGCAGTTTTAATTGTAGCAGAATACCAAGAACTATTACGATGCAATTAAAATTCAATCGTGCCTTAATAAATTAGCGGACTTGAGGCCTTTGAGTAAAACTAACCATTCGGCACCATAGGTCTACCTAATCAAATACTCATGATATGTAGGTATGATGTGTCATATGTATGATCGATTTAATAGTTCCCGTTTATTGCTATGGATTTTTGTTAGCAACTGAACCTATGAAATCGAAGATACGTAATCGCAAAAGTAACAATTTCAATAATTGAAATCTAAGCGTGCAATTTAACAACCGAGTTACGTACTTTGTCAAAAATAAAAGCTGAAAAGGTTTACAATCAATCAATTTATTGAAGTGTAACTATTGAGAATTACTTGTCACAACGCCACTTATTCATAAGCACTCAATGTTTTTTCGCCCCACAAAAGGCTGACGAACCCTGACAGTTTGAGGCGCTCCGTCAATTTCAGCCAATCACGGTGCGTGCCCGCCGCAGGTCAGGGGTTTGCAAACTTTTTAGCTGGTTATTAAATTTATGTGCTGTAAATATTTATATTTTTTGTTTTCGTAACCAAAGTACACCTATCTAACATTGTTAAATCATCAATCGAAGGTTATTATTACTATCTAATTAATGCCTAATAGAGATGATGACTGGGTCAACTTTTTAAAATTCTAATTAGTCCGTTAGTTAAATTTATGAATATATTAAGACACGTATTTTTTTATTTATCATATCAATAAAAAATTACAAAGATAAAGCGATACAAACTTTCGGAGTGAGGGCTCGTGTCGTCACTTCTGAGTAAAATGTCACCTCAGGCGTGACGTCACACAACATTTCAACGCACTGTATCGGCGTTGTTTTTTGTTAAAGTAACAAAAGAAGAAATTCCTGTAATTTTTTGATAATCTACCTAACGGACTAAAAAGAAAGTTGATTCTTATATTAAAATGAATTTTGAATAAAATTTCTTAAGTGTCAATTTTGAAATGACAAATGCTATCTACTTATTTTACTTACACTGAAAAAAATTACATACCTCTAGACGTAGGAGTAAAAAAGTTTGAGAACCACTGTCCTCGTAAGAACCAATTGACACCGCGCGTTCTCCAAGTGCCCCCTGATAGACAATTGTCACTCACGACATGTTGTCTCTTGTCGTATGATTTTTTATCGAAACTCGATTGGTTGGGTGTCGACTCGTGTTTTTTTTAATTCAGGCCAACGACCGAATCTTTCAATTATTGGTACTCAGCGATTTATTGAATGACTAGCCGTTTAAAGCGACTTTCGCCCGCGCGCAGTTCTGATCTTTGTAAATAATCAACTTTCACGCGGGAACCTACTATTTTAACGGGATAAAAAGAAGCCTATGTTAGTCAGTCATAATGTATGATTCTAGTGTAAGATTTTTTAATTCGGTCGAGTAGTTTTTAAGTTTATTCATTACAAACAAACAAAAATACCTTCCAAAATACAATTTTTTTCTCTTTATAATATTCGTATAGGTAGTTAATTAGAGATGTGACGAATATTCAGCTACTATTCGGTATTCGCCCTAAAAGGCTTTCTAGGTACTTTTAATGTACGGTATTCGGCCGAATATTGCGACCTTATCGGACGAATAACGTGCACCAGTAGATACCTACGTGAAAAAAGCCACTAATGTTATTAAAAATGTATTTATTATAACAACTAATCAGCACATTCGATACTTAAAATCTGTCAGTGTTAAACTATTACGTTTCAATTTGCATAGCAAACGATTGCGCTTTTCCTCATTAATTAAATTAACATACACAAACACATACTCACACACACAATTACAGGTTTTTTGCATGAAGACCGGTAGTGGTAACTGCCTAAAAGCAAAGGATTAGCTTACTTTAATGAACGCATTCATTGACACCTACCCACAAGAGATTACGTAGAGGCTCATGCGAATAGCTAGCTAGATAGTAAGATACTTACGAGGGTGGTCTGAAAAGTTTCCGACCTCAGCGTGAAGATGGCTGCACTCGTAAATAAAAGCTAGTGCATTTCGTTATTCATCTGCTGACAGTTGCTTAAAAAAGTTTCAGCCATTTTGGACGGGCAGTTGTTATGTAACAGTCGTTTGAGTGAGTTGAAGCGAGTATTTTAGCGAAAATTGACAAAATCGAGTATCGAGCTGTCATTAAATATTTGTTTTTGAAAGGCAATACGCCTACGCAAATCAAAGATGAGTTGGATTCTGTGTATGGGGACTCTGCACCATCATTTAGCACAGTGAAATTTTGGGCAGCTGAATTTAAACGTGGCCGTAAGAGCTTGGGAGACGATGAACGTCCAGGACGCCCAAATACGGCAACTACCGACGAAAACATCGCCAAAGTTCACCAAATGGTGCTAGACAACCGCCGAATTAAAGTGAGAGAGATAGCAAAGGTTATGAACATGTCAAAAGAACGTGTTTGTCACTTATTAAAGAAACATTTAGACATGAGAAAGCTGTCCGCGCGTTGGGTGCCGCGTTTGCTCACGTTAGACCAAAAACGTGTTCGAATGAACATTTCCCACGCTCTGTTGGCGCAGTTTAGGCGCAATAAATCCGAGTTTTGGCGCCGATTAATTACTGTAGAGGAAACTTGGATACATCATTATACGCCTGAAACAAAAATACAGTCCAAACAGTGGACTGCAAAGGGGGAACCAGCTCCAAAAAAAGCAAAAACTGTTTTTTCGACTGGGAAAGTGATGGCGACTGTTTTTTGGGATAGTCGTGGAGTTATTTTAATGGATTATCTTCAGAAAGGAAAAACCATTACAGGAGCATACTAGGCATAATTACTTGACAAGCTTAATGCAGAACTTGCGGAAAAAAGGCCACATTTGCAGAAAAAGAAAATCCTGTTTCAAGAGAACGAACCGTCTCACACATCAGCGGCTGCCATGGCAAAAATCCACGAATTACGGTTTGAACTGCTTGACCATTCGCCTTACTCACCAGATCTAGCCCCTAGCGACTTCTTTTTGTATCCTCATCTAAAAATTGTGCTCGGAGGACAGAGGTTTTTGTCAAATGCAGAGGCAATCACCTTCGTGAACAACTATTTTGTAGAGAAAAACGCCGAGTACTCTTTGGACGGGTTACAGAGATGGGAGCATCGCCGGGAGCATGCGTGTGTAGAGTTACAAAGAGATTATGTTAAAAAATTATATAAAAAAATTAGAAAAAAATGTCTTGTATCTTTGTTAGGTCGGAAACTTATCAGACCACCCTCGTATAAGTACTTAAAATATTTCAAAGCGGATTTAACTTCGAACAAAAAAGCTTTTAAGAATTAGCCAACTGAAGTGGCAGCGATCGCCCAAGAAGTTATTTATATTAGAGGTATATTTAGAGGTGGGCAACACATTGGTAGCGTTCCTGGTGTTGCTGATGACCATAGGCGGCGGAGACCACTTTCCATCAGGTGACCTGACCCCGGCCATTGGCTCTCGCATCCAACTCGGAGATGTCAATCCATCGCTTCTTAGGCCTTCCACCCTCTTCCTCTTTCCTGATGCCGGAAGGTTTAACCCCTTCATCGAAGGTCCACAATGCCAAAATTCGCTGCGCTCACTCATTCATAGACTTATGTTATTTTTATTACTATTAATTAAACTGTAAGAATGTGTCAAGCAAAAGGCAGTCCATGGTAAGCCAAATAGTCCCTCTTCATTAAAAGATCAAGAACCACTGATCTAGATAAATGTCAATTATAGTTTATAGGCATCTAAAACGATTTAGCTTGCGTGGACTTTATGAGCTTGAACTTAGTCTTCCCGGAATTTGATTTCCCAAAACTTAGCACATGAAACGGTTCCTAAAGGGTTAAGCACACAAGAAGGCCTACAAGTTGTAGGTTAAGCGAAAAGTTATGATAACCATTATGGAAGTTAGTTATCTTGACTTACTTTACGCTGAAAGGTCTTAGTTGATGCGACGGATTAAGGGTAACCTCCTACAGGTTAATTTCAACTACAAACGTAAGGTTACCGCTAAACCAAACATAAACTCAAATTTGAACACTAGCCGTTCCTCGCGGCTTTGACTCGCACGTAGTTCGGATCTCAGTTTATTTATTTATTCGTATGGGAAAATTACAATTTAAATCAAGCGAAGTCAGCCATCAACAGTCAACTATCCTATTACAGTTCCTATTATTTTATGGGATCAAAACCACTGCCACAGTGTAGTTTCCTGTTAGTGAATTCTCGAAATCGGTTCTATGATTTCGGAGTCATCCAAATATAAATAAATATTAATTAATTAATACTGTCACGGGTTGCCAGTCGGCTTCCGGGACTGTTATTACATTTGACTAAATTCAGAAATAAAAAGCGTGAGAGCATATCAATGTGGAATGTATTGCACATGGAATAAGGTCAATTTTTGTATCACTTGTCTTATTCCACGCGTCGCTCCGATTTTCAAAAGCCGTAATACAAAAATGGACCTCATTTTATATGCAATACATTCCATTTTGATTTGCTCTCGCTCTTTTTGCTTCTGAATTTAGTCAAATGTAATCAGCGCATAAGTCAGTGGTCAACTAAATTTGACATTAAATAATCTTACACTACTCTAATTTGGTAGACGTTATACACAGTGGCCAGCGTAGATAACGTAGTGTAGAATTCATCATCACAGCCCGTAACAGTCCACTGCAGGACTTAGGGCCTCTCCCACGAAAGGGGAGGTTATTGCCATAATCTCCACGCCTGGCAGGCGGATTGGAGATCGCAGTGTTTAAATATAATAATGGAAAATGCTGCTGCCCATTTTCCAGACTACGGAGACTCTTGATCTTTAGCCTCGAAAACATTAGTCGCCTTGTACGACACCCATGAATGTGAGGGGTTGGTGCTATTTTACTCTGCCGGACACCACACGGCCATGTGTAGAATTATCTTATGTCAAATTCAATTGTCAACTGAGTTAGACAATAACCCCGCTGGTCCCCAGTAAAAGACCTTGCGACCTCGCGTCGCCAGTGATATTCGGCAGCACACCAAACGAGTGGCGAGCTTGTTGCGGTGCTGAAGTCCTGACTAGCCTCAACTACTACTACCAGTTACAAACATAGGTACAAACGTTTCCACTTCCTAATGTTAGTATTAGAATTTCACGGTGTCATCATCATCATATCAGCCGAAAGACGCCCACTGCAGGGCATAGACCTCCCCCCAGAGATCTCCACAAAGGCCGGTCGTGTATCTTTCGCATCGTCGGTCATCATTTACCAGATCGTCGGTCCACCTAGTGGGACCACCCATGGTGTAAATACATGTATCCCTGAACCAACGATCTAGGTACAGTCAGCTGCCGAATGAAATGACCCGCCCTACATAATATACATTAAGTATTTGGTAGGGGGCTCCGTTCACTCTGCCGCTAACTGTACGTGACTCGGCAACATCTCGCACCCAAAGACGCGCAAGCAGCTAACGATATCCGTTAGACAACTCGTTGGAATTTACTGCTCCTCCGGTTGACGGATAAATTGGATTATTGTCTACTCAATGCCGAATTCCGTCAATGGTTCACGGTCTGAGTGCTGGGTGGGAGCGTTTTATTCTTATTCTTAACAAGCGACTGGCCCCGCTTCGCACGGGTAAGCCTTAACAAATTATGCACCTAAACCTGCCTCGTGAATCACTCTCTCTATTGGCGAAAACCGCATGAAAATCCGTTCAGTAGTTTCTGAATTTTTTGCGAAGAAACAGACAGACGCGGCGTGACACTTTGTCTTATACCCCGATGAAAAAGAGGGGTGTTAGAAGTTTGACGTCTGTATCTGTGGCTTTGTATGTCTGTCTGTAGCATCGTAGCTCCCGAGCGGATGGACTGATTTGGATGCGGTTTTCTCTGGTTGAAAGCCAGATTAGTCTAGATGGTTCTTAGCATTGATTCATTAAAATCCATTTAGGAGTTTAGAAATTATTTGAGTTTAAGTAAAATTGATCAGATACAGGCACACAAATACACAGAGCCACAGCGTTTTTTTTCTAGCCACAAATCTAAATTAATAATGACATTGAAATGTCTATTGTAGCCTAAAAATATTTTCTATACTATCATCGACAGTCGTATATTGTCGAAGATAAATTTCAGTGATGTTTTAATACCGTTTTTTGGCTCCCCAGGCACCCCTCTTTTTTAGTCGGGTGGGAAAAAAGGGAGGGAGCCCCAGCGAAAGCTCGCTTCTTACCCCATCCCATTAGAGTTTGATCCGTCCCGGGGCCGGGTCGAATCTTTATGAGATTTGTTCTTAATTCCTTCCCGGGCACAATAAACGCTCTTTATGATCCTACTCTCGAACCTCGTATATCGATATCGGCACTTGTGTAAGGAGCTCGTGTAAGATCTTTGTTCGACAACGGGTTATTTTGAGGACACTTATAGGGTTTCGGTCGTGAATGAATGCCTGAATGAAGGATGTACTTGTATAAGTTTGTTGGAGAAAACAAGTTTTCCGTATCCTTTTCTAGCCCCACGCAAAAACGTGGGTGTTCAGTTTGAAGTGTTTATCTGTGTCTGGCTTTGATATTATAGCACATGTTGGTTCCGATAAAGGACTTGCCAAGGAACCTACCAAGATATATCTTTACCAAAGAACAGTTTTGACCGAAAAGTGTACTTTATTGGCGATTCCGAAGCTACACCCACCCTGCGGGTGTTCTAAATGTATAGTTTAATCATTGAGTAGTTTTATAAATTTTACTATAAAATTTTGAAAAAAAATATGTTTATCTTTTAGTTCGATCTTCATTTTTTAAAAGCTGGACCGTTGTCGATGCGGTTTATTTTTCACTTGGAAGACGGTTTGTTCGAGATGGTCAGCTAAATCGGTTCTATTGTTTAAGAAATAGGTATTTGTGGAGGATGTGTAAGCTTTGTGCGGCGAGTCGAGGGCAGTGTGTGTTGGCACTTATCGAGGGGGCTATGTCTATGACTATAATTATTATAGTCATTGATCATATGATGATGAAACTTTGTCGGTGATTTTTCGACAGCTGTCGTTTAGGTTATTATCATTAGTTCAAATTAAAATCTAGTATCTACTTAAACATGAATAAATGCATAAGAGACACCGACAAAAAAGATCGTAGATAAATTACAGCAACTCATTCTCAATTCATTCATTTAAAGGTTACCCCGTAATTAGATTAAGTGAGTGAATGAAAGAGTGACCAGTTGCGCAAGTCACTCGTTAATGAACGAACTCTTTTTGATGAAACAAAAAGTTATTACTCGGTAAAAAGCTTTGTTTGTTGTTTTGTGAAAAAAAAAATGTTGGATTTTAAAACGTACATTTTTAAATTAATTAATGGATCGCATGACTTTGTGGAAGTCGCGATGAATATTAACGGGATTTGTTTTTTGATATTGCTTGCTTTTTACTGCGACTTTAGGCGCGTGGGTTATGTTTTAGTTGGTCTATAGGGGCTAACTTAGGTCCAACGTAGGTATAACTTATGTAAAATCTAAGCTAAGTAATGGTTTTATCAGGTTCATCGCTTGTGAAAAGACACTATTGGAAAACAAATTGGAATTGCGCAATATGTCATGTTTTCAAAATGACTCATTTGCAAATGTGTCATTTTCATTTTGCGTCATTTAGTCGCCTTGGGAATACCGCCTCATGCATCTACATACATCAACGTATACCTTCGTTTTATGGGCGATGGCTACCATTCCAGCAAATTTCATGTCTTTTGTCATAGGAGAAATTTTTTTTGTAAAAAACAGCCGTGTAGGAACCCTCCAACGGCCGACAGACGTTTTCGTAATAAAAAACCTTATATGCAAGTCACGAAAAATGCAGGGTCGATTCTAATAACAGATTTTAATCACATTAAAAAGTGATCGTGTAATAATTGAAATGGATGACGGCATGAATGAGAATTGTATTCTTGTGATAGATTTCCATGTCATAATGCCTTGCTATACTGTTTTGTATCTAATAGAGACATTTTCTTTTTATTTAATAAATAAAATGGTTATTTTGTGGATTTATATGGATATTATGTCGTCGTGGGGCGTCGGTGGCCGACCGGTTAGGGTATCCGACTCATAAGCGAGAGGTACCGGGTTCGAATCCCGCTGCGACCATGTACCAATTACTCTTTTCTGAGTTACATACATAAGTTTAATACTAACCGATGCTCTTACGGTGAGGGAAATCATCGTGATGAAACCAGCCACATTCAGGGGACTGAATCTATAACCATGATCCAATCTGGTCAGGCCCACTTGGTAGCAGGGTCACGGAGGTCAGATGGCAGTCGCTCCACTGTAATATCTGATCTGCCAAATCCTGGATCATGCTCAGGGCGGACCCCGGGCGCTCGAGGGCATAACCGGGGAAAAATGTGCTTGGACAAATACACACAACGCTACCTAGCCCCAAAGTAAGCAAAGCATGTGTTATGGGTGATATACTAGATAACTGATGAACTATAATAATAATAATAAATATTTATTTACACAAACAGAAACACCACAACACAAAAATTTCAAAAACACGACATTTTGTAACACAGAAGAAAAGAAAAAGTACATAATAATTAACAAAAAAGCGCATAAAAGCGGAAGCAAATGAAAGCTAGCACAGTGTCGATGCGTATGGTAGTAGATAAGTTGTGTGTGTTAATGGTGTAATTCATGTGTAAAACTACTTATATACTTTTTAATAAGTTCATTGTTCCTTGCCAGGATCGGTCCAAAGCGCAATCTAAATCATTATTTCTGGTTCAATTTGGCTCCACGATGAATTTTACTTGCTTTACTTTCATAATATCTGCGTAAACACATCGCCCGTACCAATATTGGGTGGGTAGGTGCGCAAAGTAATTATTTTACATCAAAGAAAATTTGCTATACTGTTAATATTAAATACGGTGGAGGGCTTTGATGTGTATAAACCTTAATTTGGGCGCAGGGCACACTAAGTTAATTAACTAATTTTAACGGTAAGGTCGTGTTAAGAAGTTGAGTTTAGTGACTTGTTACAACGACACGTTGAATAGACACACGTTTTCATATATGCGTGAAGATATTTAGCACCAATCTGTAGATTGTAGTTTTTAATCTCTGTTTAGCTAAGTGGTATTGAAAGATATGTTTTTTATACCATGCAGTTTATTTATTTATTTATTCCCTAAGTCGTATAATATTACGATTATCAAAACATCACAAAGTAATTTTCTCCCTCTAATTCTGTATCCAGAGGATTGCGTCATATACTACACAGTGACAAACGAGCAGACAGCCCACCTGATGGTAAGCGGTAACTGTCGCGCAGGTGCGTTGTCACTGTAAGGACTAAAATGAAATGCCTCATGCCTGTAATTGCGCTGGCTACCTTATCCTTTGTGTTCGTCTATATTTATATTTCCACGTGACAGGGAATCATAACATAGGTATTGAGAAGCTTATGTTAAGACAAAAGGGCAAAAAGGAACAGAAACAAAAGTAGCAGAATAAATGAGAAAAAGAAAGTTATCAATCTGTTACCTTCTATCTAAAATCCTAAGACGCGACAGGGAAACTCTAAACAAGGTCGAAGTTAAATAATCAAACTTTAATTTTTTGCCTTCATCTCCAAGAAAGTTCGTTCAAAGCCTTAAATTACAGTTTCCCAACAACCGGCCGAAACTCTTTGAAGGGCAACCCTACACTTCGAATCCAAGACTTCATTAAAGCCCCATCACCATTAAGGCTCACATATATAATAATAATATCTTTATTTACGAGACAACAGTGGTCCATTTGTTGTTAGTAAATCTTAATCTATGTTAGCAAAATTTATAATACCTATGTCATAAAATAAAATTAAAATCAAAATTAAAATTAAATTAAAATTAAAATTAAAATTATCAACTTAATTATTTTCTAATATACCTACATACATTTATTTTCAACACAGAATACTAAAGCGTAACCGTACTACTTTCCAGCAGGTGGCCGGCTTGCCTGTTTGTCTGCTGTATACTTTTTTTTTCAGTTACCGGCGGTCCCATTTTTACACTTAGATTATAGATAGATAGATACAATAAAAAATATATTCTAAATTTTAGGGTCGGCACAGACCACATTCCACTTGCTATGGTCCTGACGTTTAATTCCAAAACAACAATGATGTTCAAATGTTTATACGTCATAAAAACCGTCAACTTCTGAGCACATGAAAATTAGAACCTTATCAGAACTATGTTTAAAATGACTAATAATCTAACCGACAGAAAAAGGAGGGTAACCCTCGACCAAGTTTACTTTAACTTGAACATATTCTAAACTACAGATCTGATTTTAATGAAACAAAGCTAAGAACCATGTCGATTATACTCGCTTTCAAATAGAAAAACGCAATCAATTCGGTCCATTCGTTCGGGAGCTACGTTACTACAGACAGACACACAAAGCCACAGATACACAAATAAAACTGATAACACCCCTCTTTTTTCGTAGTAGGTTAAAAATGACACGCATCATCATATTCTTTTACATAATCGCGACGTATTCCAGCCTCACTGAGTTTAACTTCAGATCAGCTGTTCATGGGCTTGAATATCACATTGTAGCCCTTCCATTCTCTTCCCCTCCCCTCCCCTCCCACTACATTCCGAGTCCATAACGAGCTCGGTGCGCATAACCCTCCCCATTTGACAATGTCGCCTACAGACGTAATCTGCCGGGAAAGCGATCTTAAAATTTACGCCCTCGCAACTACCAAGACTGCGACGTCTGCGTATAATGCTTGGAGTGCGTGTCGTGTCTCTTTTTGTATGCCAATGACGTATGAGACGCTTTATGAACGTATCATAACATCTTGAGTGAGTATGGTATCTTCTCGACCTCGTCATCGTTTGTCATTAGAGAAGAAGCGGTCAAATTGATGGTGGTAGGACTCTGTCAAGCCTGAGAAGTCCGCCTGGGTGAGTACCTCCGCCTTATATATTTCTGACGCCAGCAACAATGCTTGCATTGTTGTGTTCAGGTTTAAAGGATAAGGTAGCCAGCGCAATTACAGGCATTATGCATTCATCTTAGTCCTCACAGTTACAACGCACCTTCTGTTCTGCATTTTTGTTGACTGCGACCTAAATGTATGAATCGTAGATGTTATGGGCGACAGCTACCGCTTACCATCATGTAGGTTTGCTCGTTTGTCACGGCGTAGCGTAAAAAAAAATGCAAGCCATTTCATCACCATCGTAGCGGCCAACCTCGGCTTCTGTCTGCTTCTCTCCTTGCGTCAAAGGCCTCTCGTGTCCGCAATCAGCAATGTTAATACATCGCATAAAATAATATTCAATTCGTGCATCTGAATGAACTCTACTGTCTCAACTCTGAGTCTGAACTCCCGAGCTACAGGATCATCCTATGTCATTTCTTATGTGTCCATGCATCATTCGATAGCCGAATAGTAAGTATATTTTAAGTACGTATACTAATTACGTAGTTAGTAAGCTGGATTTTAGAATCCTCTCAAAACGCTGAAAAATGAATAATGTAGCTACATTACCTGTAATACCAACAAATCGCGTTAAACGTAATTTACAGGAAGATAATCCAAGCATTCACGTGCAAAATTACAGAAGAGCGCCAACACAAAAACACCATCCTCCATACATTTGGAACAAAAGGGCGTAATGTCAAAACCGCGTAACCATTAAATTGCGGTTTTCGCAAATCATATGGCATTCCCCCCCTTCCCCCCACTTCTGGATCGTGTGGGGTTTTATTTCGACTATTTATGTTACGGGCGAGATAACAGTCCTTTTTGTTTGACTTTTGCGTTTACCGCACGGCTTTTTCATTGTGCCCCCGAATTTGCGTGGCCCTTCATTATCGAGGCTCTTTAACCTAGAAGCTTTTGTTTGTCGGTTTGTGGTCATCCAAATTACTTTGTATGGTGGGTTTAACTACTTTCTCTGAACTGTGTTTTGATGATTTGAAACCGGATAGGTACGTAATTTATCAACCGCAGGATAGTTACTGTCGGACATAGCGCTTCCACGAGCCTCTCATAACTACGTCTGATGCTTATATGATAATCATGATGTCACTATTACGTAGAGTCCTTTGTAGAAGAGACGTCGCATCACTTACTCCTACAATCTGAAATTTAAATCAATATTACATATACATATTTTTGTTTCAAACTAAACTCGTGTTCTTTACACATGTATATTATATTAGACGGGACATACACGCGACGTAAATTTTCGATTTGTTTTCCCAACGCTTCGCACGTCGTGTGTTCGTCATATTAGCTGAAAGACGCCCACTGCTGGGATCTCCACAAAGGTTGGTCCTGTGCCTTGTGCGCGTGTTAGTCCTGTCTAATATAATAATGTATACACATTTTGTTATTTTAATACATACATACATATACATAACATCACGCCTTTTCCATTTTCCGCCTTTTTTATTTTAATATTTCCCGGTTATCAGTCCAGTAGGTACCTAATGCGCCATTACCTGAGTGAAATGATCCGTTTCTTAATAACAGAGGCCGTATTTTCGCAACACCAACGTCGTAAGTAGGCGTTGCAAACTCTAACCAGTAAATTGGGCTATATCAGTAACGGCAAATCATACGGAAACACAACCTTACCCACTCGTGAATGAGAGTAACCGCGCAATCTTTTTTATGCCTCCGACACGGCAACGGCCTAAGGCGCCAGCGAAGTACAGCCATGAAAAGTTTTTGGCGAACCGAGATTTTCGGAGTTGCGCGGTTTGGCTCGCTGGACGTAGGTGGTATATTTTTGTGTGGCAAAAGTGTTTTTGGGAAACAATTTCTATGTTTGTATTAAATTATATTAGTTATTGCGAGAATGAATATGAGCAACATGATGGCATAATATGTTTAAACAAACATAGATTCATATAGCGTTTTATTTTCAATTGTAAGATATACGGTAATGTCGAGAACTACTTTTCAAAGTCATCATCACAGCCCATAACAGTTGTACTTCGACGCTAGTCAAACTTGAATACCGCAACGAGGTCGCCACTTGTTGGGTATGCTTGATAATACCGTGGGCGATTTTGGCGAAGCGAGGTTGATCTTCTCTTCTGCTGGGGACCCACCCGGAGACTGATTGACCAGTTTAGAGCTACGTATTTATTTTATTGCCGCAACGTCGCTTTAATAAATAAAACCAATTTCCACTCAATCGCCGGACCGCACAACCGCCTAGAAAACTTTTCGCGCCCAAAATTATTATTTCCCCAAAGTAATTTCTATGCAAATAAACATTTAACTCTTGCCCGGGAGAGATCTAGATAGGATTCCAATTAAACAGAAACCTTGCAGCTGTTTAGACAACTTGGCTATCAAATGAGTTTAAAATTCCGCCAATTTTCTATCCAATTTTCTGTGCTGGGGAGGGAAAACAACATTAATTTCCTTGTGTCATTCCCTAATTATAAGTTTAAGGGACCGTGATTTATATGGGTGGTACCAGGAATGCCGCTAGTTGCCGACCCTCGGAAGAAATGTGGATATCAGCCCGGAACTGTCTTTGTCTTTTGTCCTCCGATTTAGCCGCGGCCCCGTCACCCGGGACACATCTACGAGGCGGCTAAAGATTTTCCGCTTCGACACCCGTCCAGTATTCTAGGAGTGTAAATTAGGTAGACTCCACGTATTTGTATGTTATATTTATTTATCAACGATATCAAACTATACAAAAGAGCAGGTAGGTATATTGTTGACTGTGCGGTGTTTCCTAGTGTTTTTTTTTTCTTTATATTATTGGACTAGCCAGGCATTTGACCGCCATCTCACCTGGTGGTAAGTGACGATGCGGCCGGTTGGTGGGTCCACTGAAAGCCAGCGCTATGGTACGCGTCAAGCGGCCACAACTTTATGCTGTGGGGGGCAGTTGTTATATTCTAACATTATTTTTATTTTATGTACGCTTAGTTCCTTGTTTTTTTTTGTTGTACCTAATTATCGTGTCGTGGTATTTACGTGCAATAAATGTCTTCTTTCTTTCTTTCTTTCTTACTTATTCATGTATTCCTTTAACATATCTAGATGCGAGGAAGGCAGGCATAGAGGCAGACTAGCTAGGACTTCCGACAGAAGCATGCATTCGGCTATATGTACAGTGCAAGAGCAGTGCATGACCACCTTAAGAATCATATTCCTTTGCATTACTGTGCAGTTGTTAAACGGTTTTATAGCATTCCTGACTTAAATTTTTATTTATTATATAAAAAATACCCTGGGGTAAAGGACAAGTGCTTTGGGCGTAAGGGGCAGCTAATTCTTCCTTCTTTTAGCAAACTGATTTTGGCCAAAGATGCACCAAATGCCTTGAAGTGGTAATGCACTTTTGCCCTTGTACTGTACCCAAACAGTTTGTATACAAATACGTACGTAGTCTGTTTGACAGACAGACCAAAATGTAGTGATGGGGCCCGACCGTAATTTTGGTTAGTGTCGATTGTCGATAGAATCGCAAACTTCGAACCTGCGACTGTTTTATTCGGCCCTTTCATTAGTGATGGGGACACAGTGGGAGAATTCAATATTTTAGTAGTACATATCCTCTCAAAAATACCAGTTAGCTACTATAATCTTGACGTGAATATCCTGGTTGTGGTCACGCGCATGACGGCCCAGGGTCTGCATGACCATAATCCTGTATTTGGCAGATCAGGTAATAACCTAACCTAACCTGACCTCCGTGACCCTTAACAGGGGTACTTGACCAGATTGAATCATGGTTACTCATTCAGTCACCTAAATATGTAGGTATCCACACGATGTTTTCCGTAAGAGCATCGGTTACTGTTCAACTAATGTACTTAACTCAGAAAAAGACATTGGTACACGGCGGCACTGGTAATCGAACCCGGCAGCTCTCGCTTACGAATCGAACCCGCTAGCTATCGCTCGCTACCTACTATGTCATTGATTTTTCGCAGCCACTGAACGACTTTTGTAGGTCGTTTTCCGACATCTGTGTCGGTTAGCTTTATATAGACAGACGTAACTCTCCTCACGATTCGCCGCCATCTTAACCCACTACCCTACCTACCACACTCCCACGTCCCATCCACGACGTATCCCACTACCCTACCTAGCACACTCACACGACAGTTTCCAGCCAACGTCCACCGTACACTGTATGTAAAAAATGTCCGTAATCAAAAACTCCGCGTCCAATGCGTCCCCTTGCGCTCCAAACGGCCAGTTAACCCTTAGTCACCGGCCATTCCGGCGAACTAGCCTTTTTATGTAACCTTTGCAACCTTTATGTAACCGACGATGGGGGGTTATCGCACGTTTGGGGCAAACTAGTATGTTTTATTCATGCCACGCGCACAAGAGTGAATATAAATAGGTAAGTCCGTAATGAATGTAGCCGGCTTAATTGGGAATTTTGAACGTCGAATTTCCGGTATCGGAAGTCTAGTCATTTGTAATCGAAATGCGTAATGGCGTGTGGTGTCCGACAGTGTAGAAGACCAGCCCCTTACGCTCGTGGGTGTCGTATAAGGCGACTAATGTTTTCCAAAGCAAAAGATCTAGAGTCTCCGAGAAAGCTGGAAAATGGGCAGCAGCGTTTTCCATTGTTTGATGTATAATATTGCGATCTTCAACCCGCCTGCCAAGCGTGGAGATTATGGCAATATTTTTCTTTTCGTGGGAGAGGCCCTAAGCCCTGCAGTAGACTGTTATTGGCTGTGATGATGATGAGCTGATCTACAAGCTTATCTTTACGTTGGTTTAACTATTGTAATGGCCGTTGGTGTAACTATGGCCGTGTGGTGTCCGGCAGAGTATGATAGCACCAACCCCTTACATTCATGGGTGTCGTACAAGGCGACTAATGTTTTCGAGGCAAAAGATCAAGAGTCTCCATAGTCTGGAAAACGGGCAGCAGCATTTTCCATTATTATATTTAAACACTGCGATCTCCAACCCGCCTGCCAAGCGTGGAGATTATGGCAATAACCTCCCCTTTCGTGGGAGAGGCCCTAAGTCCTGCAGTGGACTGTTACGGGCTGTGATGATGAACTATTGTAATGGCGTTAATACGAAGAGGCAATTGAGTGACTTTATTGGGTACCCATTTTTCGTATTACACTTGTTGGTTGCAGAGACCAACGCTGTGACTCTATTTCACTTATAAAGGAATCATCATCGTCATCGTCCCGGCCTCTGCTCTGGCCTCTGATCCGCTTTCCTACTGTAAAGTATACTTTCACTTATAAAGCAATGTATAACTATAACTTTAATAATATTCACCTCTTTATTTAACCTATAATTCTTACTTACGAGTAATCAAATAAACCTAAATTCGAACGACAAAAATAATTTATGGATAGGACAACAAAGGTTTATCAAGATAATGACTAAAAGCCACAATACTATCGTAATTGAAATCTGTCATTGTGTTTAAGGTAATCGTAAGTATCCGCCATAATGACATTACACACATTTCCATCCATCACTAGCGCATTAGCTACTACCT
The DNA here is from genome assembly GCA_907269095.1 of Blastobasis adustella. Lineage (NCBI taxonomy): Eukaryota > Metazoa > Arthropoda > Insecta > Lepidoptera > Blastobasidae > Blastobasis > Blastobasis adustella. The sequence continues at coordinate 8,153,928 of OU026135.1, read as the reverse complement.
ACTACTGATTTAGACGTATCATTATTTGGTCCAATTACACATTCAAAAAACTTAATATAACACGAAAATCGAACCTGACTCCGTTATTCGACCAACGTGATCCTATTAATCAAAATCAACAAGCACAACAAACAAAAAAAAGAAGAAAAAGAAAAAAAAATAAACGAAATAGAAACTTTTCGCCGCTGGAATTAGCATAAGACATTCTTCAACAAACTTTTGCTGACAATTCAATCTGCGCATGTAAATTTATTTGAGAAGAAATTGTGAGTAATTTCGCCCCCTGTTACCCCGGCGGCGGGTTAACACGGCACGACAACGACGCCGACATTATTGGGTCGTAAACTCAAAACAACTCAAACTCAGAAATTAAATTTTGAAATAGCTTTATTCTCTCTAATCTCTTATCAAACTCAACAAAAACTTCGGGAAAACAAAGGGTTTTTTTTTCTCATAATTGGACTAGCCAGGCATTTGACCACCATCTCATCTGGTGGTAAGTGACGATGCGGCCGAAGATGGAGTGTAACTTTATATGTCATCTTCATCACAGTCCATTACAGTCCACTGCAGAACTTAGGGTCTCTCCCACGAAAGAAGAGGTTATTGCTATAATCTCGACGCTTGGCAGGCAAGTCGAAGATCGCAGTACGTATAAAAATATAACACCGGAAAACGCTGCTGTCAATTTTCCAGTCTACGAAGAGTCCAGATCTTTTGCCTCGAAAACATTAGTCGCCTTGTACGACATCCACGACTGTAATGGGTTGCTGCTATTTTACTCTGCCGCACACCACACGGCTAATATAGCTCAATGTGTGAGCTTGTAATATGCCGCTTTCTTTTGAGTGACTATCGTACAATCTCTGAGGTCAAATTGGAAATAGCACGAGGTCGTGTCGTCGTTGTCGTCGACTATAAAGTGAACTCTATATATTCCCGTTGTAATGGAAATGAAGCAAAACATGCTCCTACAAGTTAAGCAGCCATCACACACTGATATAGCTGTTCAGCTTTATGGATGTATCTTGGATATGCTTCGGGGACAAGGTATCCTTTTTGCAGGGGTTAGTTTAAAAGTATAATAGTCTGAGTAAGAAACCTGTCGAGTTTTCGTCGGACTTTTACGGTCTTCAGCGAAAGAAGGTATGTACATATATTACAGTACTATTTCTTATTATTATTTTCTTTGAAATGTCTTGCTTTTGCATTGATTTGACCCTACATGGCGCTATTCGATTACTTGACGGAAATATTATATTTTGCCATGTATATAATGTGATATTTATGTATTATGGTGCTTATTAATTAAATGAATAATAAAATAAAATCGTTTGTTCCATTAAAATAATGAAGTCACAACATCAAATTGATGAGAGCTAGCCACAACTGATAAGTGTTTTACAAAACTAGGTCTTCCTGATCCCTAAACTAAGTTTTTTTTTTTTTTTTTTTACCATTAATGTGGTACATAGGTATTTATTTATTCGCCAAACTGTAAAACAGTTCGTTGGCGAAGGTTATGCTTTCAATATCTTTACCCTACCAACATAGTACAACAAACAAAAATATTACTAATAATACTAATAAACACTTATACCCAATTTGCACCTGGGCATAGACTCCGAATGAAGCTATCTATCAGCAGGCATTTCAGCTTTGACTTATAAGTATGTCTGCTCTCGGTTGCTTCGATATCAACTTCATTCAGAATACCAGGCACCAGGTACAATCTCTGTCACTGGCCAAAGTAAAGTAAACTTGTATCTTAGGTATCAGTGATCCACCGAACGGAGACTAGCATATCTACACTTAGTCAATAATTATATCATTGGCTTTTGTATTGGAAAATGCAGTGACTTGCTATTGAAAAATACAGTGGCGTGCTCAGAGAAAGACTTAGCTAGCACGCACCTGGAGTCACGTAGAGAGAATTGATGATAGGTGAGGTGGTTAACGAAAGTGGTTTGCCAGGAACGTACAGCGGTAAGATATCGGCTGTTCGTAATGCAGAACGGCTAGTTCGACCGGGCTTCGTAGAGCAGCGCCGCTGTCGCACGCTTGTCAGTAAATACTAAGCCGAATCTATAGGACGTGCCAAATAGATTGTTCATACCGGACGTTGACCTCTCGGTTGGAACTTATTCGTATGTGGTCAGAGCGATTGTTGTAATACTTTAAATGGTCATCTTTTTCAGTAGGTAGTCCGTAAGATAGTATGCGACTGAATGTGTATCCATGATCCAATCTGGTCAGATTCGCCTAATAGCAGGGTCACGGAGGTCATTGTAATAACCTGATCTACCAAATCATGGATAAAGGCAGACCCCGGGTCCTCGTGCGCGATCGAGACATTTACGCCAAGATGATTATTTTATTTTTTATGATTAATATTTTGTATCACAAAAACATGCTTTTTTCTGAAAAGCTATATGCAGGCAAAAACTATTCGTGGACGTTGAACGTTGTAACGTTTCCACTGAAACCGAACAAAAACCCGTACATCGATCGACGTTATCAACGTTCAACGTTATCAACGTTATCAACCGTTATCAACCGTATAGTTACCGTATCAACTACTAGCTCGATCTGGTTCGAACTAGAAAATATCTAACCTAGAATAAAGCTCAACCAGCTCTCTCATACATCACCGTGTTATGACATTTCGCCGTCAAAAAAGCTCGGTGGAGCACTGAAAAACTGAAAAACTAGGTGACATATGAAATTTTCAGATTTATCACCCGATGTGCTACCGACATAGCTGTCATAAAGATATATTCAGTCGTTTGGAATATATTTTATGCTCTCACGGGTGTTAAACCACAATTTTTGTGCTGTGTTTTTAATATTTTGTTAAAATAGCCTACGAAAAAACCGGTTTACGTTAAATGTTTTGATCAATAAAGAATAAAACTTACACCGTCGATATTATATTAACATATAAGTACCTAAACTAAATGTTATAATTTGTTTTTCAGGTAAGATCCAGCCAGGCGATCGTGATTTCTTTTAATTCGTTGATTTAAAAGTTAGGTAAGTCTTACAATTTTTATAATTGTTAAAAATGCTGTGTTGCCTCCTGTGTCCTAATCCTCTAAATATCAACAGTTACTATCATCAGTCAACACTAAAAATACAATAAAAACATAAAGGCGCGATTGGGGTTTACGGTGTAGTAAACTCGAAGGACTACCATTTATTGCACTTCACAATCACTGTACATTTACATATTTTACCACCCAATAAACAATTACTAATGTTGTGAAATTCAGAAGAGTTAGAATAAACTTAGATAATTACAGGCATGAGTCCTCAAAGAACCACAACGCATCTGCGGTTCTACATTTTTGTCACATTGAACCAAGGTGTTTGAATCGTAGGTGTTTTGAGCGACAGCTACCATTTTCCATCAGGAGTTCTCACAAGGCTATATTAGTTTTTTCATATTATGATTCCTATTAATTTGTTACAAACTTTAGTGCAGCGTCGCTGTTATTGACATTGACATGATAATTCAAAATGGCGTGACTTAATGCCAGCATTGGCCACCGGTTCAGATAAGCTTGTGGCACTCTAATATGAATCATAATATGAAACGCTAATTTCATCCAGGTGTCGCTGTCTTGTTTAAGAAAATACAACTGCAACCTCACTTACAGATATACTTATAGTCTCAACAAAGACAACACACTACAGTTCCTCCTCTTGACGGCGACAATAAAAACCTACCGACACCTGTTCAAACCTCATTTAGACTGTGCCCCATCGCCTTGTGGGACTCCCTGTGACAGGAGCTGTCGAATGCATTTCGCCGCATTCGATTACTGAATCCGTTCCCTCAGCCCACTTGGCGCCCCATTCGCCCTTACGCACGACTGATCACCTCTCGCGGGCCTCCAAGTGCCCCTCACGCCGTCTGAGAGCCCCCCCGGCCATATTGTGTCAAATGAAACACATGTATCCGGCCCTGAGTGCGTTGTCGGAGGGTTAGGGCCGTGAGAGGCTGACTGCTTTGGAGCCTAGTGTATGTATGAAATTGTAAGGCTTGAATTTCAAAGGGCAAGTCGCATTTCGTATCGGAGACCTTTCGGTTGCTTCCGAACGCTCTTGGCACGGAACCTTTACATTGACCTTTAGAGAAGAGCACTTTCGTTAAGTGGAATATTCGGAAAATTCTTATGCATGTAAATAATCCTTATTAATATTTTAAATCGGGAAATGGCTTTTGCTTTTTCAGATTCTGATAGACAAACCTTTGCGAAGAACATTGTCCCCTTTGATCAAATAATCATCTTGACGTTAATGTCCTAATTGCGCTCTTACGCAAGATGGCCCGGGGTCCGCCTTGACCGTGATCCAGGATTTGGCAGCTCAGATAATTACAGTGGAGCGACTATCATCTGGCCTCCATGACCCTGCTACCAGGGGAACCTGACCAGATTGACTCATGGTTACACATTCAGTCGCCTGAGGTTTCTTACCCCCTTTGCATAGTACCCTTTGCATGATTGAAACCCAGTGCACTATAAAACTTGTAATTTTTTTAAGTCTGCGCAGAAAGACTCGAAGAATGTGTCGGGTAGACAATTGCAAGGTGTTCACTATATTGATAAAAATAACGTGTGACCATTTGCAATAAATGTTCTATCTCTAGCGTCCAAACACTCATCACATACGTAAACAGACCGAAACAAAATAAAACCCCACTCTACAATTTTACTGCTAGCGCTCTCTACAAGACAACTACAGACTAGACGGTCGCAAATAATGTAGAGCCAATAGAGAGTACAGTCTGTTCCCTTATGTCACCAGACATAATGGTGGTTTTGCATGCACATCTTAAGTCTATGGTAATTTGGTGCAGTCGCTCGAAATAGATACGTTATGATAGTAATATAATAATCGATTTGTAAGAAACTTGTTTGGCTCAATTAGGACGTCTTCTGTAGTAGAATACTATACGTTTGTCAACAAAAGGTCAATGCATTTTCAAAGCTTTGAAACCCAGTGAAAGATTTTGTGTAATCCATTTTGAAATGCTAAAGTCGTAAAGGTTTGAAGGAAATGTCAAGCGCTGTAAAATGTGTGCTTTATAAGTACGTTAATAAGATTTCATCATCACAGCCCATAACAGTCCACTGCAGGACTTATGGCCTCTATCACGAAAGTGTAGGTTATTGCCATAGTCTTCACGCTTTGCAGGCGGGTTGGATATCGCAGTGTCATAAATAAGGATAACAATGGAAAAAGCTGCTACCGATTTTCCAGTCTACAGAGACTCTAGATCTTTTCTCCCAGTAAAAACCATCAAAACCACCAATATGCCTGGTGACATAACTTAGGGTACAGACTGTACAAACATCCAACTCTACAATATCCGTAGAGACGACCTCCGACACTCTTAACAGTAGATCACACGTGCGTTTTATTGTCGCGTGTCGCTGCGACAAACGACACTTGGTCGCAGCGTCTAGTCGCATTAATTATGTGCCCAAATATATCCTCGTGTTGTCTTGTTGTAGCTGTGTAGAGCAAAGGAATTGTTTGGGGGAGCCTTTCTCTTTGTTGGCGTTGTGATTTTGGCTCTAGTTTGCGGTCAAGATTTCATTGACGTGATCTGGAATGAAAAGTAGTCTACTGATAACTAGGCCCAGGTCTCGCTGCCCAGGTCGAAGTCCCAGGGTAAGTTGGTATATACGAACGAAGTCGCGTCGGGTCCACTAATTATTAACATAGTAAGGTTAATAATTTTAACACTAATTATTAATAAAGAACTGAGTACAAATACGAATAACATGGTACGTAATATCAATTACTTAAACAACATAGTTACTCCGTGTACTATGTTGTTTAAGTAATTGATAATACCTTAATAATATTGTAATATATTATAAATTGATAAATATGGCCTTGTGGAGCAGATTAAGCTCCAGCCACACTCTCTCCCTGTTGTATCAGCAAAAGGTTTTGCTTCATCCTTCTACCTACTACAAATTCTATTATTTTACATCGACACAGACAGCACTCTATTCGCTTCCACATCACATCCTTAACCTAAGGTAAGTATAATAAAAAAATTAATATTTAAAATTACGTAAGACCAGCCGTGCAACGGAAACCGAAGGACCAATCTTAGCATATTGCTGTGAGGGCTCATGGGCGCTGGTTACACACTATGTTGCGGCCACACTTATGCTAGCCGTGCAGAGGCTATTATTTTACCGAACACTTAATAGCATACACGAAGATTTGTCACAAAAATCGTGAAATTATTTAAATTTGCAACACTTTTCTTGGCGACGGTACACGTCACATAAAAGTCAATCCGTAAACCCCTCACACATACACACATACACACCATAAAACCAATATGTTGTATGGAAATAATCTATCGGAGCTCGTCAAAGCGCTGCATGGGCTTCCCTAATATCCCTTGACTTATTGAGTTTGAGGGATTTTGCATATTATATTATGAGTCAGACTATTCAGTAGCCAACGGAAAGCCGTCTGATCCGCGCAGGTATTGTTGGGATGGTAGGTATCGATAATGTGATATATTTATGTAGGTAATCCTTTTGGATAATTAGTAAAAAAAATCGCCGGATTTTTTTTTATTATTGAATAAGCGAAAAAGTTACAAGCGGTATTTGTTGTTTTAAAAATCGAAATTGGTTTGTAATTTATTGATTTTTACATAAATTATACAAATTTATTTTTATAATAAGAGGGACAAAATTAGATCTTACATAACCTAAAAAAAATTTATCTTACGTAATTGGGATACCTTTAAGCATTATTTATTTTTATTTAACTATTTATTGTACACAAGATTTTTACAAAACTATATGACAGAATATATCAGACACAACAGGCCAACTTATTTCTATAAAGAAATTTCTTCCAGCAGGCCTACAGCAGAGATCGTGACAACTAAAGCATCTTTCGAATGGGGCACATTTTTACACACAACTCTCAATTCGATATTTCAACTCTTGAGTAATGCGACGGGAAATATTTTCCCGATCGGTTGGTAACCTTTACCTTTTGGGATCCTCCGTCTCTATATGCGGAATGTACTGTGACCTTTTTACGAAAATCGTTCATTTCGACGTAATCTAAGGATAGATGAATTCATTGATATTGGATCCAAATCCTGGATCCTGGAGCCCCGGGCCCTCGTGCGCGAGAGCACAACCGGGATATTAACGCCAAGATGATCATAACTGTTTACGACAGCTGTCAGATCAAGCTAGCTATCTGTACATATTTTACGTAATAGTATGTATGTATGTAAACTCTTTATTGCGTATAACTTCATAAATAACATTAACAAAAGAAAAAAAATATACATTGCAAAGGCGAGCTTATCACAATGGGATTTCTTCCAGCTAACCTTACCTTGGACAGTCCGAAATGAGCTATTTAACGAGCGGTGGTAGCAATATATATAGAAGTTTAGAACGCTTTATAGTCCATGACAGCTGTCAGATCAAGCTATCTGTACATATTTTAAGAACCTATATAGTGTTAATATTCATAGTTCATATACCCGTTCGGTATTGCTTGTAATTGTAACAGAACCACCTGCAACAACCTTCCTTCACCTGCGAAAAAAGAAACCCAAACATTATTACCGCGTATTTTCATTAGGCTCAACCCTTCTCGCGCCCCATGACAAATAGTGGGCGGTTGTTGGAAGACAAACGGATCCGCGAGCTGTCCGGACCCTCCGCGGGCGTAGGGTTAAACCGCATGGACAGATTGATTGTTGCAAATTGATTGTTAGTTAATGTTCTGAAAGGGGGGGGGGGCAGTCGATGTAGGGAAGTACTAACGGTCTTAAAGGGTTTAAAACATTAATAAGGTCTTAAAAATATATTTTAGATGTTGTTTATATATTAGGCAGGCTTTTGACCGCCATCTCACCTGTTGGTAAGTGACGATGCGGCCGAAGATGGAGCATGCCCGCCTTGGAACAGCCTATTCCCTCTAGCCTTGAAGGCATCTAGATTACGTTGATCAGGGAACACACTCGCAGGCAAGGCGTTCCATTCCTTTATGTATTTTCGAATTACTTATTTATGAACGTTCAATAAACCTCTCATAACGTAAAGGTCTGATGAAATACAGATTAGCATAATTATGTTGTCGTTCTGATGAATTTATAGTTAAGACAGAAAATCGATTGAAGCCAAGTCTCAAAAAAAAGTTAAACGTGCTGAAATTTGCTAAAACGGAATTCCATAGAAAATGGCTGTATGGATGCATTCCCTTTGCCTATCCTCTTCAGGATAAAAGTCAAGAGTGGAGCCACGAGCCAATCACAATCAATCACCAAGCAAATAAAATCAGCTGTTCGTGTGACGGCGGCCATGTTTGCCACTAATAAAAGGTTTATCAGAGGTTTCTAGAAACAATCGGTCGTCTTTTAAGCTATGAAGATGTTAGTGAGCGTTGTAGCACTATTATGCATTTATGAATAATGTTTTCAAATCAACGACCATATTTTAGCAAGCTTAAAACCTTCTATAAACATCTCACAACTTTTCATGAGATCATGAATCTTATTCATAAAAAAATATGTTGTTACATACTGTGTGGTATACACGGTTACTTATACTTTACCGAAGTCCAGACATGACCCTGAGATTCCACTCCCACCTATATGTTTCATTGAGTTCGACTTCTGTGTGTCCAGGGATGTCAAACCTCACGAAACGGAACGAATATAAATATTTGACTAGCTTTTGCCCGCGACTTCGTCCACGTGGAAATAGTTTTTGTGACAGTTTAGCTTTTGCCCGCATTAACATTTTAAGTGTGTTAATTCCTTCGTATTGTATGAATGCTAGTACTACGGGGAGGTCAAGCTGTATCTCTAGGTCTACCCAACCAAATTAGATGAAACATGGCTTAGATTGTACCCAATACTTCAAGCTACCTTGAACTAACTGCTAACTTAATACGCTAGTGATATCTCTGTATTGCAAACGTCCGTAGACTACAGTAAGTTCTTACAATTAGCGTAAAAACATTACTTAACCCTATTATTAATTCTCAGTCATCGGGTGAGAACCGAATCGACAGATGTCGGAAAACCCCCGACTAAGTTTACTTACATAATCTCAAATATTTCCCAAAACAAAGTTACCTGCCCGGTTCCAAATGAAAATCCGCATTGAAATCGGTCCGGCCGTTTGGGAATTGACAGACACACAAGCGATAAGGCCGCCTTTGCGCGCATATAAACTGTTATATTTTTCTTTTTATGTATCTTTACTTTTGTGTGTGCAATAAAGAGTTTTTACTTACTTACTTTTTTACTTACACACCTCAGTTTAAAACACCCCCTTTTTGCTTCAGGGTTTTCAAATAAGAGTGTTACATTCGGAACTGCATATATCGCAGTTACCAACAGGACAGCCCTGGTCTTAAGTATCGTACGAGAGCACTCGCGAACTCTTTTGAAATCCTCCTCCTGTATTACTTGGGACTCGCAACTTTTGAAGTACTCATCTCTGGTAATATAGAGTTTCCAATTTTGGAGTACTACTTCTGAGTCTTGTATTTCAGTTTCAAAGTGTGGACATGTGAGGGCCTTAGTTGATTCGTAAGCGAGCGTCTTTGCTCTGCGGACTTTGCTTGGAAATCTTCAAATGTCATAAGTAAATGAGATTTCTTATTGACCTACTAACCAAGGCTTTTGAAGACTTGCAAGTGAAATAGTATTTTCGCGATGTAGTCAATAAGAGACCAAGGCTTTTAACCTTTTTTTTAACTTTTTTTTTTTAAGGTTTTCCCAGATTTCCTAGTAATAAACACTAACCATTATATTTAGGTTACTTGAATGTAATTTTATACGCTTACTTGTGTAAGCGTATATGATCTGGCCAGACTGACTTGTCTTTGTGAACAAACAATAACCAAAATTACGACTTGCCGTATCAATTACGCTACGTACATTGTGTATACGTGCGCTCGATGTCTTGAATTATATAAGAAACACGTAGAATATGAATTTTAACTAATATTGCTGCAAATTATCTATTGAAATACATAAATTCCATAACCAAATAAGACAAGTTAGTCTGGACAGATTTTAGAATGACTTTGATCAATAGTAAGAAATACAGAAACAGAAACAAGATGCGTATAGAAAGGAATCAAACAAGAATGTTCATATCCATATCATATCGGTCAAATGTCTGGCTAGATAAAAAAAAAAAAAAAAAAAAAAATTTCTTGTCAGGTAGTATCTTCTAAAAATTAAATTAAATATCTATAAACATTACGCCCTTCATAATAAAGAAATTAGAACTCGGAAAGTCCACCTCTTACACAACAATTTCGCCCAAACACGCTTCCCAAAACACTTACCAAAAGAAGTTATCCCCCGCCATTGTTGGCTAGATGCAAATGTCCGCAGTCGAACCCATTACAGCAAAGGGGGAATGGTCATTTATCAAAAGGAGCCACTTTTTGTGGCCCTTATCTCCCTTATGAAGAGGAGCCCAGTCATTCTCCTTTCAAGCGAGGTTATTATTGCCCGTGCCGAGTACCTACCTCCTTATGTATAAATCTTGGAATTTCGCAACTTGAGTTTTTTAGACTTGAAGGGTGTAGGCTCGTAGGGTTGCAGGCTGTTTTTTCTCGGGCCTGTTTTGCGTTTAAACAAACTTTCTAATTCTTATATGACTTCAAGAGACCATTGTTGCACTTTAGCCTTCTCCACATTAGTGCTGGCTTTTGCCATAAACGCTTGACAGGTTTGGGCAGTGTTGAAAACGCAACAGAGAATGCTGCTATTTATTTTCTTATCCTCGGAGATCGCTGGTCTGCCACAGAGAGACTACGTTATAAGTAGGTAGCTCCGAGCCACGATGTTTCTTTGGACTATAACATGGGGTCGTTCAAGGGGTATATTAGAGGTCTCCTTAGCGATGTCCACTGGCGGCGGTGACCACTTTCCATAAGGTGGGCACGCCTGTTTGTTTGCCGTATTACATACAAAAAAGGAAGTTTCTCAATGTGTGACACCCGTCAACGGAATGTGTGTTGTGTGTGTATGGGAATCGAATACACAACCATCATTGCTACATTACTAGCTAACTTAGATATGTTTCTATTTGTTACTTAGTAATGTTTCGATGTCAAAACTAGAGCTAAAGAGAGTTTATTATTCGTTTTACAGTCTAACTAAATGCGCTCCGCGGCCCGCAGTTAAACGTTCCTTAGAAAATTCAGCCTCTTCACCTGCTCACATGCATTGCATTCAGTTATTTAGAAACTCAAGTATACAAGGTATTATTAGTAGGTGCTTCAGAGTTTTGACCAGCAAGATGTACGCACCTCGGATAGACTTCTTTATTCCCTTTTAACCAGCAAGTGGCTTGCCGTGTGGTGTCCGGCAGAGTAGAATAGCACCAACCCCTTACACTCATGGGTGTCGTACAAGGTGACTGTTTTCGAGGCAAAAGATCAAGAGTCTCCGTAGTCTGGAAAATGGGCAGCAGCATTTTCCATTATTATATTCAAACACTGCGATCTCCAACCCGCCTGCCAAGCGTGGAGATTATGGCAATAACCTACCCTTTCGTGGGAGAGGCCCAAAGTCCTGCAGTGGACTGTTACGGGCTGTGATGATGATGAACCAGCAAGTTGTACGTTGGACAGACCTTTTTATTGCCTAGGGAGGCGCTCTGTCATACGGTTCACCTGATGGAAAATTGTCACCGTCGTTCAGGACGTCGTCGGAAGGGAAGCGGATGCGGTGGCAATCTTTGATTTTATTGTAGACTAGCTTTTACCTGCGACTTCGTCCGCGTGGAAATAGTTTTTAGGGCAGTTTATCTGACCTAGATTTTAATTTAGACCCCACTTGGACCCGTTGGACACTGAGTGTTTCAGTGATCAATATCTGTCTGCTACGCAAGAAGTCCCGGATTCGATTTCGGCAGGGCCAAGATTTAAATGATAAATTTTAATGTCTGTTACGGGTCTGGGTGTTCTATGTAGGTATATTAAGTAATAGTGGACCCGACGCGACTTCGTTCGCGTACACCTACTTTACCCCTACTTTTTTTCTTGCATAAACCTTCCTCTAGAATCACCGTATCTATTGTTGAAAACCGCATTAAAATCCGTTGCGCAGTTTAAAAGATCTAAGCGTACATAGATACAGACGGCAGGAAGCGACTTTGTTTTATACTATGTACCTAAAGATGTATTTAAAAGTATTTAAGTAGCATATCAGCTTTGTTTAGTTTGGGGCTATATTGCGCTGTGTGAATTTGTCCACGATTATTATTAATTTCTATATTATTTGTTCCAAATCTCAATGTGGTTCCCGTAAGAACAGGTGTGGAACGAAATGTCCGCAAGAACAAGCTAGTAACAGCTGTTATCCTTCAAGAGTTCCAGTCATCATCATGCAAAACATAATACAAATTCAACTCGCCCAATTTCGTTTCCATTCACCCATCAAAACCTCATACAGCGAACCATAAATCGGTTACCGCAGTATTACAACACGCTATTGTTGCGATGGTATATTCCTCTATTGAGAATGTTGGAAATCCCCGTATTCTTTGAGAATTTCACGTAGCGCCTTACTAACAAAGCAGAACTGGTAGGGTTGCCAGATTTGCGTGGCTGAATTCCAGGGAAAAATCAAGAACTATTCTTTCTTGTTGCACCGCCTTGTAATTTTTATTAATTGACCGGTTGACTGGTAGAAAAAGGTACGTAGCTTTAAATCCGCTATTGTACTGTAATGTGCATGAAGTTTTAAATAAATAATTAAGTGAAAATGTCATTGATGAACTGAAGAAAATCTGTAACCTATATTATATATTATAAAGAAGAAAAGTTTGTATGTTTGTATGTTTGGGGGCAATCTTTTGAACCACAGAAACGACGACGAAAATTCTTTCACTACAAAAGACTACACCTGAGTGTCTTAGGGTACTTTTGATCCAATAAAAATGTAACTTCACCATACGTTCAGTAGTTCCTGCAGGATAGTCGAATGTTTACAGAGATCCAAACTGCGCGCTAGTGAAATCCGCGACTAGTAATATATAAAATCACAGAAATAATAGCCAGCTTTAGGTATCTCAAAGCTATTCAAAATGTAATGCTAAGCACACAGCCGGGCCAGCAAACCGAAATCACTGGACACCGGCCACTCCCGTATTCGCCGGCCATCTGGCAACCCTGAGACTGGAACACGGCATCCCGTGCCAATGCAAATTTCTCAAATTTCCGCAGCTCTTCAGCTCCTCTCACACCCGAATGGAGTTAAAGGAACTGAAACGTTGGGAATTCAAACGGTATAAAACATTATATACGAGGAGTTTGTTAAAATGGGAGACGACCAAGTTTGTTTGGCGGCGTGTGAGCGATTTATGGTTGGCAGTGAAGACTGTATGTCGGTGGGATGGGTGTGGAGAAACAATTTATTTGTGGTATCTTTAAAAAATAAAATGTATCTCAAGAAGTGCGGGATTGACCTAGCACAGGTCAATTGGGAAAATGACAATCAACTATTCTTACATTTAGTTTTAGGGCGTGTAATCCGAGTTCAGAAAGCAGTAAAGAAATGTGTCTGTACATTGAATATATTTACAAAAACAAAATTTACGGAGATGAAGAAATAGTAATAGATAAGAATTTTTGAAACTTTTGTCGAGGCGATTTGCACATTCAAGACATTTGCTATGTATTAAGGAATATGAATGAAAACTGGAAATTATAATACAGTAAACCACGTCCGCGTTTATCAGCCCTCCTACATGAAGGTAGAGCAGCAGCTATTATTCAGGAAAAAAAATCGAGTTATTAAGTAGAAACGACCTGCCTAGTACGACCGGAACGAGCTTCCTGCAAGGGTGTTTCCAGACCATTACGACCTTCAACAAAGCCTATCTCAAAGGGCGGCAACGCATTCGTGTCTCCCCCAGGTGTCTATGAGTGTCTATGGTGGTCACCTTTTTTGTTGCCTACACCCTAAATGCATGAATCGTAGATTTTATGGCCGACAGTTACCGCTTACCATCAGGTCGTTTGTCACTGTATAGCATTAAATAACTTCTCAAATGAAAATATTTTTTCATGGCAAGCTTTTATCGCGCGTTCTCTATGATCAGTCAGAGTATTTATTTATTTATTTATTTAATTTAATAGTTTATTGCACACAAAAATGGCAACAGAGACATGGCAAATATATACATGACACAAAAGGCACTACTTATTTCTAAAAAGAAATTCCTTCCAGCAGGCCTACAGCAAAGAGAATGTGATACTATGTGATGTGATATGTGATGTAAGTACTTGTCAAGACGTATCAAACGAGCCCAAACTCGGTGGGTTTATCATGTAGTTTAGGAGATCCTATGGCCACCTTCCGTCTCCTTCATCAGATCATCTCAGTAGTATCATAGCATTGTATTGTCCCGAACTTACATGCAACGATTCAGCTCAATTGGAAACCGGGAAACGGGTCGAATTTTTGCAAGATTTTATTACGAACAAACATGCGGTCGTGTGAAAGTACATAAAAGACTGCTTTTATAAAAAAATCAAAGTTCTCACCTAAGCATTTGTTTCTCAACAAAGCGGCAGGCAAAAGAGGCAAGCACCTGCAGCCGGCGGTGAGTATCTGGAAAATTCTAAAATTACTCGCCAAAGAAATAGGAGGCGCTTCGCCTGGGCTCTGGGCGAGGCAGGCTTTGTCCGCCATTGCAACACCTTCCATTAACGCCGTATCCGATTCGCTGCAAACCGTAGCAAGGTTTGCGAGGCTGTGGATGTGGTATCTTTTAACGTACATTTTTACACTCGATGGCCCGCCGCGATTTCGTTCGCGTGTTGTATTACCCTACAAATGTTCCTCTTGAATCGCTCTATCTATTGTTAAAAACCGCGTGAAAATCCGTTCTGTAGTTTTCGGTTTATCGCGAACAGACAGAGGCGGCGTGGGACTTTGTTTTAAAATATGTAGTACTAGGTAAACATTTTACCGCCATCTTACCTGAGATGATGATGAGGTTGCCGAGGATGGAACACTTTTTTATCAAAAGAACTAGCTAGGCATTTGATCGCTAACACATTTGGTGGTAAGTGACAATGCGACCGAAGATGGAGCATGCCTGTCTAGGAACAGCTTATATTGATCAGGGTACTCGCTCATGACAACGTGTTTCATTCCTTAGCCGTGCGCATTATAAAGGTTGAATCAAAGCGGTTTTACGATGGATAGCGATATGGCTTTGTCACACAAACCCCCATCCCATAATCTATAGGTAAATCAAATCAATATCAAAATTGGTGATTGAAAATCCCATATAACCAAACAAGCTGCAACTAAAAAGAAACAGATACCACATCCAACGCAAACCAGTCTTACGAGCTCCGTGTCCTCATTAAGTAGTTTCTTTTGACGGGGCCAGGATCCATTGGCTAATAGATCGTGACCAGCGATCGTGATCCGTGGACGGCCGATTATATTGCCCAGGTTAATGGTGATGAGATCCAGCATTTTCGTGCGAAAAATGCGGTTTAGTAGTGTTTTCAGGAACTAGGAACTTTATTATTCTTTTTTTTTAATACCATTAAGGTGGCAAACAAGCTTATGGCCTGCCTGATGGTAAGCAGTCACCGCAGCCTATGGACGTTTGCAACACCTGGGGCATCACCCACGCAGAGCCGGCCCCGTAGAAACCTTATAATCTTTCATCATCATCATCATCATCTTGCCGTCAATACCTGTTGTCCATACCGAAGCGCCCAGGATCCGCTTGCCGAGTTCTTCTTGTCCACTTCGCTCGGACTTCGTCATCATTGGTGGTGAGGTTTTTGGCACGCATGTCATCCAATGCCATGTGGCATGGCAGGCCGTAAGCTTAATCGCCACCTTAGTGGTAAGAAAATAATCTTTAACGACATCAAACCATTGCTTCTTAGGCATACTCCATCGTGACTTATCAACAGGTGAGATGGCGGTCAAGTGCCAGTCTTGTCAAATTTTAAAAAGAACAAAAAAAATATTTTTAACGACACCTGACCTCTTGGCAACAAGGCGTCCGACCTCAATCATAATTTAACCCATATATACGGCGTATATAAAGCGACTGAAGTCCAGAAATACAGTCCGAGTTTGGAATTAGGTATAACAATCGGAGCACCGGCGGTCGGTTCCCGCGGGGTGCTCAGTAAACTAGTTATAGTTCACATTTTCCGCACCCATTATATGTACAGCTACGCCACTCGATTGGATGAAGCAATTGCGCTTGCGCAGGGTGGCCATGGGGGCGCGTGGTGCGGGGATTGTGGCGTTTGATGGAAGTCAATGACAATGGAACACGTTGGCTGCGTGTGTGTTGTCTTGACTTTATAATCTAGAGACTTTTTAGATAGGCATCTTTCTTAATACCCTTGCCTTGTTCATAAATACAACAAAAATTACGGGTTCCGAGAGATTTGGAGCAGTGGCCTGTACCGCCACCGTTTAACGAATGCTAGTGAAGATGTCAGAAAAATTGCACGGATATTACAATTTTAAGGAAATATTGGCAATGCCTACAAAGATTGTCAACGGTCATGTGAGCTAATCCGCTGGTACACAGGAACCGTGCACGCTTTAATATTGAACTTTCTTAAAATTCGATTGAATAAAAATTGCAAAAGTAGAGCACGACCACGATAAGTACCTATTATCCACAAAAATCTAAATACATGGACTTCTTCAACGTATTATTTACAGAAGTATCTATATTTATTTAAAATCACTTTATTCACATTTCTGTGAATTAAGCTTTTCGTTATCGTGCTCTACTTCTTTCTTTTTCTATTGTATCGTGCCTTAGAGCATTGCTTTTCATACAGAACGGTTTAATTTATATTTTTCTTAATTCTTGTATCGAAGACGTTGCATGTCCCAGAAGGCACCCGCCACCATGGCCGCCCTACTGGCCCGTCACGCGTCGCGGTCAGCCTCGCTTCATTACCGCGACGTTATTTTCAATCATAAAACATAAACATGTATTGTTCATTTTAATGTACCGTTGTTCTCGTATAGTCCGTGGGACAGCCCAATGTGGAGTTTAAATGTGAGGTTTTGAGGGTAGGGGAAAATGAGCGAGTCGGGGTTATTGGTCGATGGTTTTCGGATTCATATCTTGACAATTTTATTAGGTTTTTTAAGTATTTGAAGCCTGTAAAAAAATTTGAGATTTATTTGCGTGCAAGTAACAGTGTAAAAGGGTTAACGTTTTTACACGGGGATTATAACAGGGAACTTATTTGCGATACTGAAACTTATTTTTGAAATTAAACTTTTTTTTTATGTAGATGTTAAGTCTAAACACAATAACACATGGTGGTTACTCATTTCCATCAGGTGGCCCGCTTGCCTGTTTGTCTGCCGTAAAACATAAAAAAAAAACACAGAAACCGAGGGATCCTGTAATTTATCTCACGAAAATGCTAAGAGTAGACTGAAGGATAATATAACATTAGTAACAAACAGACACGGAATAGTGAGCCTAACTTCATTCGGAAACATTGGGGTCGAATTACACCACACCACTCATCCCGAGCTTAAACCAAGGTTAAACGGGCCGGGCCGAATCCCCCGTAATCCCGGGTTGGCAGGTCAGCGCAGCAAGGCGTACGAGTCACTTCGCGGGACAAGTCGTGCGTACAATGAAACGCACCTACGCCGTACCGGGTTACATGATCGGAGTGTGTGTTGGGGGCTTTATTTCTTTTTCTTTTCTTTTTTTTATATTGTACGGCGACCTGAGTGGTTCACTTGCCACGTGGCTGCCACGTAGGTTCGATTCTCGGCCGAGCAGAAATTGAAATAATGAATTTTAGTTTCTGTTACGGGTTTGGGTGAACTATGTATAAGTTACCATAAATGTCGCGTGTACCTACTTGAAAAAGCGGCTTGCTACCTATGCTAATGTCTATTTTGTCTTTTTTAGTGAATTACAAAACATTGATACATTTTAGACAAAATTACTCCGTACGCATTTTAACTTACTGGACACATCAATCGTTCAGTAGTTATTCGAAAGATGTAAAATACTTCAAGACTAAACCCATCAAAGTAAATTTTAAAAAAATTAAGAAAAATTCAATAAATGGTTTTTTCTTTCATACACATAAGTACAAGAGTTGATAGAAACATACATTTTTTTATTTCTATAGAAATATCACGTGGCTGAATCTTGACCAATGTTTCAGAATCTTTATTCAAAAACTACCAACAATCGCGAAGTCTTTACGGAGAGGATGGCATGGATCAAGTTCCATTTACCCCGCTATTGCAACGATATTTACAAATCAAAACCGCTGGGGCGAATGATACGGCCCAAGATAAGTTTGCCTGTCTTAAAAACAAAGAAAGAAGATGAGTCTGAAAACAGAGATATCAGTCTTGCTTGATCCACAATTTACTGTTCAGATAAAATATTTGCGGGTAATGATTTCCTTTAATGTTGTAATGTGATAAATTGTTTATGCAACGCTGAACTCAAATTAATCAGTTACATTAATGTCCGTAACAATGGCAAATTATTCATTTCATTTGCGCACACGCATCTACTCGTCCACCATATATTATTGAGTCACCTTGGCATTTATAATAACCCATAGCAAGCACCTAATTGTTATCCTATCACATTGGTAAGATCTCCAAACCACCAGACCGCCTGAGGCTCAGCACAAATAACTTAAAAGCATCAAAAAGGTCATCCAATTAACCCAGGAAAATTATGAACCGTATGCTAATAACTAATAAAATTCAATATCCTTCAGCTATCGCTTAATTTATTACCCGAATTGCGAATTCGACACGTACCTGCAGCATTATAAAGTTCAGTTCAGCTTAATGAGCGCGTCGAATCCTATGATGCGGTAGTATCATACGGCTGACCTGTGACCTGTTACGGGCTTCTATGTTTTAATACCGGTTGGAACTGGTTTCGGACAGTTTCGTGGCGTTGGTAGGTTGCGGGTAGACAATTATTCCGTGCGATAATGTGGGTTATGCAACTGCTGTGGCAACTTAATAAGGCGAGGTGGGAGAATGGTGAGCATAACCGGTGACCTAGTTAGGCTTTGGAGTGAGTTTGTTTGGAAAGTAAGTAAGTAAGTTTTTGTTTCTCCCACGCACACCCAAGGTTATGGAATGAATTACTTGGAGAGATTTTCCCTGGAGAGTACAATATGGAGTTCTTCAAGAAAGGGGTGAAAAGGTTTTTATGGGCTCGGCAACGCGTGAGTGATGCCCCTGGTATTGCAAACGTCCATAGGCTGCGGCGATTGTTTACCATCAGGCAGGCTGTAAGCTTGTTTGCCACATAGTGGTATAAAAAAAAATTACGACCGTCAGGTTAGGTTAGTTCAGTTGGTTTGTGTGCCGGTCTGCCACGCAGAGGTCCCGGGTTCGATTCCCGTAACAGAAATTGGAATGATGAATTTTAATCACATGCATCAGTAATGTCCTCCAAAAAGCTGGGATCCGAAGTGGCAAGAATAAAAGGAGACGTATGAAAAGAGTTGTAGATATATGCGAGGCTAGGAAGTTGTGTCTGGACAGAGCAAAGTGGCGGCTCATAGTCTCTGCCTACCCCACTTGTGGGGCACAAGCGTGAGCTTTATGTATGTGTGCATAAATTTTAATTTTTGTTACGGGCCTGGGTGTACTAGCTATAAGTATGTATTTAAAAATGTATATAAGTCGTTTATCAGTTCTCGAACACCCGTAACACAACGCACCAAGTAACCAATACTTTGGGGCTGTGATAGCGCTGTGGGAATTTATCTAAGCATATTTATTTAAGTTATTATCTTATTTAATTATAACATTTAATAGAAAATTTCTCAGGCCATTGAGGAGACCATTTTGCGAGGTATTGGTTTTGATTTCAACCTATTTGATGGATTTATTTATACTAAATATAAATTAAGGCTGAATTATTTCGACCTTGTCTACGATTATAGAGTTAATTGGATAATTGGGAATAATCCCGAGAAAGGAAAATGTCGTCAGGGCAATATCAATACCAATAACCTTCTTAGACTTTAGTCTGGCGTTGCTAGTATTCCCACAGCCAATTTCACTATGATAATTTTGTAGTTAAGGCGATGGCTGCGTTATAAATAAAAATCAACTTGGCGTTAATGACCCGATTGTGCTGTCGCGCACGAGGGCCTGGAGTCCGCCTTGACCATGATCCAGAATTTGGCAGATTAGGTCATTACAGTGGAGCGACTGCCATCTGACCTCCGTGACCCTGCTACCAAAGGAACGTGACCAGATTGGTGGTTACACATTCAGTCGCCTGAATGTACACCTTTTGACGTCATCAGACATGCCAAAATCAGTGTTCTAGCGCATATATCTTCTCTGAGTCTAAGAGATATCGTGAAAATTTCTTTACAGTCAATCATGTGGTATCATAAGTTAATGGAAAAGTCACTATTTAAAAATCGTGACTGATCCTCATTACCTAATTAACAGTAACATATTTCATATGGAATCGAAAGATTTACATCCAATATGCAATGAAGGCACACACAATCAAGTGCCACCTGCCTCGAAGCAAAACGAAATAAACTTCCACATTTTGTATTAACATGAAAGACGGACCGCTTTAAAAATTCAATTAAGTCTTTAGAAACACCAAGGTGCAAGCATTCACACAATAAATTGGGCTGAAAAAGGGCACCAGCAACAGACTTCCTTATCCACGTTTTCAATTAAATACAGGCAGTAAATTAGCCACTTTTTTCTCGAGACAAAATGAACTTAATACCTCGCGATGCTCAACTGCTGTTGTCAAGTTTCCTTTTCCCTTTGAGCCGAAAAATATACTCCCCCGGAGGGTTTTAGATAATAAAACTAAATGAGAGGCTCTTTTTGTTCCATTAAAATATATCTTAATTGAATCTATTGCGTTCATTAGTACGTCTTCCTTTGAAATTTTGACAGGAAAAACTCGGCTACCCGAAATATAAAAATCTTGAGCGGAGTGCCACCACTGTGAAGTCCCGGCCCCGGGCCCGGTGCAAATTTATTAAATTAATTTGTTATAATTAATGACGCTCGCAATTCGATTAATTTAAAAAATACATTTCGCAGGGAAACAATTAGCGAGAGCTCTTAGACGGGAAATGAAAAATACAATTACACAACGCATGGAGACGCTGAAGAACTATTTGAAACCTAGAGAGCAGATATTAGTACAGTTAGTTTTCTGTCGATTTGGTATCCAAATCGACAGAAAACTAAAATATTATTACTCAAACTAGTGAACCAATTTTAATGAAACAAAGCTAAGAAACATCTTCACCAAATAAAAAAACCGCATCGACATCGAACCATCAGTTCGGAAGCTACGATGCCGCAGACAGACACACTGAGCTACAGATACATACGTCAAACTTCTAACACCCCTACTTTTCGTCAGCGGTTACAAAAAGGCGTAACAGATAACCTTATTGATTAAGTAGACGGACCAAATACCAGTACAGTTAAGAAAGCCGAAGAAAAAGCTCAACTAAGCTAGCTAAACCTCATGGAGCGCGAAATATAAAATGTGGCGCGAGCTGGTAAAACACTTAACTTTAACTAGGCTACGGTTAGCAAACGAAAAAGCGAAGAGAACGGTGTAATCAAACATGTCCGCGGTAAACAGTCTGCGGGAACTTTTAGAGCTTTCCACCACGTAGGTATTAAAGAGAGGTGAACTTGCGGGAAAAAGTTGGGAGCTTCGTTGCATCTTGTTGTCGGGGTCGGGACACAATGGAGGTGCTATAGCGGTTTATTTCGACTTCGAATTCACTTTATGTGGATGCTACGTTGACCGAAGGACTATCGGAAAGCTACCTACAGTTTACAGACAAGTACGCTGTTTTCTGGTTTAACTGAGTTGTGTACAAAAAGACAACGCTGTTGCTAACAATTATCTGATTTCAATTTTTGAAATTGTTACTTTTGCTATTACGTACGATGGATTTATTGCAATTGCACGTTGTTAGCAACTGCACACACGAAATCGATCGATCAATTTCAATCATTGAAATCAGAGAATTGTTAGCAACAGAGTTACGTAAAGCCTACAGGTAAACGGCTAACACAATTGCGTCCTTCTAAAAAAATATGTGAACTCGCAGCCAGCGATCTCGAATCGCTTCCCTCCAGGACCAAAGGCGCACCGCTCCGCCAACTATCTCGAGGCACGTAGGTAAATCGTGATTCCCGGGCCACGGCCCGTTAAGTTCCACTGTTCTCTCCCCAGAGGCGCTTTTGAAAAATAAACGAGCCACAGACGGATGGACGCCGTATCCGGTTTTGGTACCCGGCTTGGCATGCATGCCGGGTATGCGTTCGGTGTTGCTTATGAGGGTACAGTCGGCTGCAGATTGAATGGCACGAGCATTAATTACATTAGGAAATTTTTTTTCACAGAGTAGTAATTACGAAAATTTTACCCACATTTACTTTAAAAGTTCTATATATTATGTAGAATTAAAAGAAATAAAATAAAACTAGGTGCCTACCAATCTGACACTAGAAAACATTACTGAACCTATTCAAGTAAAGTTAAAAAAATTGTCCCAGGTCCCCCAGATTGCGGAAAAGTGCCTAGATGAAACCGTACATAGCACGCAATAAAGCACATATTTCATTGCGCTTGACATTTCCTTCAAACCCTTATAACTTAGGCCTTTCTAAACGGATTTCAAAATTTTTTTCACTGATGCGTTTCATTGTTACGAAAATGCGTTCGGATTTTATCAACTAACCTATAGAATTCTACCATATGATTGATCCTCATTGGTAGGATCGTACCGTCAGTACCATATTGCATTGTTTTTCTTCTTCTCATCGAGTCTGTGGACTAAACACTGACTTACACTTGTTCCTATTTGCCTCTTCATTTTCTAATAATTTTCAAGACAAACAGTGTACACACAATTACACGAACGGTCAGCTATACATCACTAACTTCCTAAAACAAATATAATCTGTAGTAGTTTAAACAGACTGACCCGCGGTCAGCATTCCCATTAAAATGATTTGTAGGTCATTCCCCGATGGCCTGTGGCAATGTTCCGGCCTTGGTTGGTATTAGCGCACCAGATTTTGTGTTGCTATTCGCAGGGTTTTAGACCTTGACCTTATTGTCGAGATTTTACAGCAAATGACACATTGCTTACGCATTGGAGATACTTCTGGTGTTGCTAATGTCTAAAGGCAGCTGTGACCACTTTCCATCAGGTGGCCCGCTTGCCTGTTTGCCTACCGTATGGAATATAAAAGGAAATGAACACTTTCTGCAGAAACCGTTGCATAAAGTTAGAGGAAAATAAAATTTGTATATGTGTGTGATCTCTCACCGGGATTTTTTATCTAGGAGAGGAAGACAAATGAGGAAGCGGGCACAATTTTTTTAGTGATCGTATCTTCGAGTTTTCTTAGCGATAGTACGTACTGATCCCTTTGTCTGGGTTCTAGAAGTAAAAAAAAGGAGGTGCCTCACATACAGCTTTTCAGATACATTAACGTCGCGAATAAAAATTACACAAACAAAAAAATTTTGTGACAGGTTGCGCACTGGCATACCAACGATTTGTGGGTCTCCTAAACATCTACTATCGCAACAAAGTGGATTTTTTCTTGTACTTGATGACGTAGAATAACTCACAGTCTAACCCCTAATCCTCAAGGGGGCTAAATCTAATAAGCCCACTGAAAACCAGCGTCACGGCGACTGTCGTGCCATATGCTGACTGTGGCCCCATTGCGCTCTCCACATGGCACAGGTAACGAGATTAGAATGTATCTTTTTTTCCTCGGTCGGGCGGGATATCCTGCTATACCCTACCTCTATTCTCATTATCTTCATTCTCCTGTAGCACAGTTTCAACTCCCTCAGGCTTCAGTATTTACTTGTTAAATGTGTAATCAGTTTTTATTGAATAAAGATTATTTATTATTATTATTATTCTCTTACTCCGCTCAAATCATATCCACTTCCAATAAAATTTCCTCTCCAACAACCTCCGGTTTCTTGCACACATTCTACTGCGCCGCGATGAAATATCGGTTCGGCGGGTATTTTCCAAAAAACTCCCCAAAATGTACGGACGGCCACGTCGAATTTCCTGGCGGATTTTCTCATAAATTTTCCAATAAAGGGGGATTTTAAAAAGTATAACAGCTCTGCGGCTGGCCGTGTGGCGGGGCAAGATTGCGGGTGACGTCACTGCTTCGCTATAATACGGGGCGGGGAGGCGGGGGCTGGATCGGCGGTATTCCAGTTTTTGATTTTGTATTTTGTTAAAGTTTTAAGTTATTATTATCGGGCACTGTTTATTTTGGACGTTAGTCATCGTATCGTTTTAGAGAGAAATTTGGTTTTCGGTCATATTGTTGGTGAAGGAGATATGTCCATATTGCATTATGTAACTTAGATTATTCTTGTATGGAACTCAGTAACATACGAGCAGCTATGTTATTCTCTAAGTCAACATCAGTGGCGTGACAGATCGTGGCCAAGTTGCCAAGCAACGCGCAAATTTCTATTGAAATATAAACAAATTATAACAATTTGACAGAATATTAATAATATCGTTAATTTCATCGTTGCGAACAAGGATTTCTTAGAGAATCGTACTCCAGACAGAAAACTGTAACTGTTACCCATAAGTCCCATAACATCTATGATTTATAAACTTTGGTACGTTTTTGTAACAAAAATGCAGAACCGCAGGTGCGTTGTCTTGTGACTGTAAGGACTAAGATGATATGCCTCTAGCGTGTGCTGGTTACTTTATCTTTAAAACCGCAACACAATAATTCAAACATTGTTTCAGGCGGACTCCCCAGGCTTAACAGAGTCCTACCACTGGTTACTTACACATCTCTAGTTAATCCTTTATGTTGTGTTCCAGGTCGTGTGCCACTGATTTCTATAAAAAACGTACCAATACGGTTTCACCTTGTTACGAAGCGTATTCTCTTCGTAACAAGGTGTCTTACCAAGCGTATTCTGCTGGATAGCGCAAGTACATCGCTACAAAATCGTAACCAAACTAGAATAACGATTAATAGTGAGACTCCATGTTATGAATCTAAGCATAGGTTATCACGGCCTCGCCCTGACGGGAAACAATATATTAGCTACGCTCCGCCCCTTTGGCTGCGTGCTGGTCCTTCGAGCCTGTTGAGGTAAGAAACTGGAAGAGAGGGCATAATGTTAAATAGGGCGTGTACATTGCCACAAATTTATCTGAGCCGGTGGAACTGTAACTGAGTGTCACTATTTTGAAAACACCGTCTCTGTCACCGGATCAGATAAACGGCCTACCTTTTGATATATAAAATGGCCGACAGATGTGCCCAAAAAGAACTAGCATAAGTATTACACCAGGGAACACAAGTAACACGAATACACACTATTTTATTTATTTGAATGTACCGCCTTTATAGGCGCAAGGAGACGGTCGCAGCCGTCTACCTACTTATCTAACAATAAGATTTAAAATGAAATGAAATGGAATTATTTATTGATAATATACGTTACAAGCCAGTTAGAAAATATAGAACTTATGAGAATTCCCTAGCATCACAGTACACAAAATGCCCTAACGGCACGCTTGTGACCTGTCGCCATAGAAACTAAACCATACGGCCTCTCCTCCTTATGCAGGAGTTTCTTTCATCATTGTCCGTGCCGGATACGTGCGCGTGCCTCCTTTTCGGTAGATATTAATTCGGATCCCACGAACGGCCTTCGGGCATTAGGAACATGTGTTGCGTCAGTATTAAATGAACACACGACAAGTTGAATGGAAACTTGTAATAAATCTGAGTAAATTATAATAATAATCATCTTGGCGTTAATGTTTCGGATTTGCTCTCGCGCATGGGGCTCCGGGGTCCGCTTTGACCATGATCCAGGATTTGGCAGATCAGGTAATTATAGTGGAGCGAGAAACAACTTTGCTTGAAACTACGTGGCCCTAGTTAATACAATAATTAATATTATGCGAACAATTAATATAGCAATTATTTATTAAACGCCGTGTAAATAATAATGAGCCTCAAGTGCTGGTTTAATATTAAAATTATAATCAAGGCTTGTAAATTGCTTTCCACTTTGCATCCCCAAAAATACCACTTTCAAAGTGTTCGCTCGATAAATTAAATGGAAATAGTGTGGTTAATTTCAATATAAATAAAGGGTGTTGATTAATACAATCGCGGGAAGCTACGTGACTCGTTTTCGAATGAACTGTGAATGCGAACGAATGAAAATTCGTTTGACTCCAAATATGAGTAAGGATAGCATTTAAACACTTTCCGGGTTTCCTACCGCGAATAACCGCGATGGTCTAAAACATTATGAGTATTAAAACACTTTTTGAATTTTATTTTTATCGGTTTGCCTGATTTATTCGAAACCGATCACAATATATTAAGTTTATTTTAATTATAGTGGAACTTGTTTAAAGAAGTGTTTTAATTCTATTATACAATGGAGTTCCATCAAGAATGCACTGTACAAACTGTTAACTACTTATGTGTAAGAAGATAACTCGTCCCGTGGGACTAATCGTTCACCCTATTTATTTTATATAAGTATATTTTAATACTACTAAGGTGGCAAACAAGCTTACGGCCTGCCTGATGGTATGCAGTCACCGCATCCTGTGGACGTTTGCAGTACCCGCATTGCCGACTCCGTAAAAACCTTTTCACCCCTTTCTTGAAGAACTCCGTGTTATACTCTCCAGGGAAAACTTCTCCAGGAAGGTGTGGGATTTTAGTAGAAAGAAAAAAAAGTACAAGTATCTAATGAGAATAAGAGGTGATTACCTACATTACCCATTGTCGGGGTTATTAGGGTGAGAAACAATTTCAGTTTCGTTTGATAATGACATGGCTATACAAAAAAATCACATCGAAGCGAAAAGTGCACTGAACCGAAAATGATCAAATTCTACGCCAGTACCTCGCGCCGCCTTACAAAGGCAACCGGTGGACGCCGGTAAATATCAGCCACCAACACAATGGAGTTTTCGTTACAAAAGAGGGTATTTTTGAAAAACCCTTCGGGATTAGCCGGTGGGGCTGAAAATTGTTTTTCCCCTTCTTTACCGGACTTTTTCGCTGTGGAACTCCGTGAACACTTACGTGTTGAAATGGCTTCGATATTGTCGAGTTCATGTTTTAACGCGTAACAAAATGGATCCAGTTATGACCTGTGTATTAGGTCTTTGTCCTTACCTATGAACATGGCGTTTGATATGGCGAAAATGACGGAAACTGATATATTCAAACTATAATTTTTTTCAATTTCTTGGAAATGGCAATTCCGATTGCAATGAAACTTTGTAGGTATAATCAAACAACATTAAGCTAACTGGTGCATACCATTCTTTTTGTGATAACTACCCTCTTCGTAAAATTACACCTGGTTAAAAAAAAAATACCGTGGCGTTAATGTCCCGGTTGTGCTCTCAAGAACTCATTCTCGGGCCCTCAGGCCCGGGGTCCGCCTTGACCATGATCCAGGATTTGGCAGGCCAGGTAATTACAGTGGTGCGACTGCCATCTGACCTCCATGACCCTGCTACCAGGGGAACCTGACCAGATTGGATCATGGTTACACATCCAGTCGCCTGAATGTGCAGGTTTCATCACGATGTTTTCCCTCACCGTAAGAGCATCGGTTAGTATTCAACAAATGTACATAACTCAGAAAACAGTCATTGGTACATGGCCGGAGCGGGATTCGAACCCGGGACCTCTGGCTTACGAGGCGGATACTGTAACCGCTCGGCCACCGACGCTCTTAAAAAATTACACTGGTTAAAGAGGCAAAATGGGCGACCACTGAAAAGAGGTATTTTCAAACCCTTATAA
Organism: Blastobasis adustella; assembly: GCA_907269095.1. Classification (NCBI taxonomy): domain Eukaryota; kingdom Metazoa; phylum Arthropoda; class Insecta; order Lepidoptera; family Blastobasidae; genus Blastobasis; species Blastobasis adustella. The sequence continues at coordinate 8,125,982 of OU026135.1, read as the reverse complement.
ATATTGAAGATTATATTGTTTATTTAATATTAGAGGCTTATCGGCATCTAAATATACTCTGTTTTCGAAATCAAGTATTAATTTTGAATTGTATTAAAAATTTCTAAACAAATATCTATTTGCTAAAAAAACGCCAATGTCACAGGTAAGGACCCAATATTAATAATATTGACAACGGCACGGGGTGCCATTCGGGTCCTGAGACACTCAGTGTCTGTGTATTTTTAACAAGTAAGTATTAGAATCTATAGAGATAATGAGGATACAAAATTGAAAGAGGTTTGAAATATCTGATTACCTTTTACTAAGGCAGCGAATTGTCACTTAACCGAAATGTATTAGAGTATTTTGAATATTGAGAATTGATCTCATTTGTAAAATAACAACCTGTATAAATGCTAGTAGGTACTTTTTGTTTAAAAGCATAGATCAGTACGTAACCATACAGCATGATACAGGTAAATGGTCCAGCCAAAAAGCAATTTCTTCCACACAACGTGGAGAGAAAAGAGATACGATAATTAAACCGCTCTCCTCCTTTCTGTCTGTTGTGGAGAGTTCTATATCGACTTGAAACTTTCCTACAAGCAACATTGGAAGGCAAAGGATTGTAAAATGTTGTTCTTTATGCTTGCATATAAATGTAATGGTGGGGTAAAAAGTCGACTATAAGTTTTGGTTGCCGACTTTTGAAAAAATAACTCAATCTGTAGAAAGAAAATGTAATGATTATATAAAATAGTGGTTATCATTTGGTTTATTTTTCCCTGGCAGAGGCCGGGATAACCGCTAGGACGATGATGATTTGAAAGGACTAAGTTTAGTGTCGTCGTTACAGTATATGACATTTTGTTAAATATCATCATCATAATCATTTATTCATTTGTTTATTCATTTGTGGTACACAGGTTATGAAGTTGTTACAGTTTAAGTAAGTAAGTTAAGGCCTCTGTGAACTGCCATCGGCATACACATTTTAGATACATAATTTAAATTTTAAATTAAAATAATGCCATTACTCAAATATATAGTTACAAAGACTTTAAAATTATGCAAATATTCTTTTTAACTATTATTAATAAATCATTATAAAATTTAATTATTACCTATTCAATGTACAAGTTGAGAAGACTTATATTTTTAAAGTCAGGCAACAAATCTAGACTCTACTTGTTAGTCCATCGCTAATTATATTGATATACTTTCACAAGCATTTGCTTCCTAGCTATACTTTACAGACTGTCTATTTAGTATACCTCTTGAAAAAGACGCGTTTTTGGTATAGTTTTGTATCGAAAAAACCTGAGCAATTTCAACCCTTTCGTCTAAATATGGTATATTACAATGCCTAGTGCACATAAATAGACCATGATAAGGAGTCCCTAGGCGGTTATCTCGAATATATCTTTTGAACTAAAGCTTCCCACCCACGCGAGCCTTTCTGAGGGCAAATAAAGCTTCCAAAAGCTCATAAAATACGTTAAAATAGATCATCCGTGGGACTATGACCTTCGGAAACATATTTCTTCCACTTAAATCGAGAAAAGCTTTGAATTTTTTACGGGGAATTTGTGAAAGAGTATCATAGGAAGCCGTTATTACAGCAGTGACGCCAATAAAAAATGTCCGAATTGCACTTTTTGAGGGAGATAGAAAAGTGAGGAAGCGCTTGATTGTGTTTGGGTGTGAAGAAATACTAATATACCATTAGGATTTCTTCGAAATGGTTATCGTGTTGTCTGTCTGATTGTTAGTTAATAGTAGGCGCAGTACTTTTGCAAGTGAAATTGTCCGGCCTCAGGTTATAAACCATTTCTACTTATTCGATCTATTGACTCCAAACGGGATTTTACCTAGGTTTAATTTTCACTAATAGAGTTTGCTAATCGTTTAGTAAATACAATACAATATATACGAAGGATTTTCATAACAAAAAGACCTCGTAGTGACGAATTTTGGTTCTGTGGACTCGGATATTGTGACTCGGGACAGCTGTTTGGCCTGAATGGTTGCCCACAATAATGAGACGATGACGATGATTATGATGACGAGAACAAGGTGTGTTTGCAATTTCATCTTAGTCCTCACAGTGACAACGCACCTGCGTATCTGCATTTTTGACATCTGCTACCTAAATGTATGAATTGTAGATGTTATGAGCGATAGTTACCATTTACCATCAGGTAACAAAATAATGACTTAGTACAACCTGCGAACAACACCACCTTTCAAAGGATGGCAACGCATTCGTGGTTCCCCGGCTGTTGCGGGTGTCTATAGACTTCGGTGATCACTTACCATCACGCGACCGACTCGCTCGTTTACCTTTCTCCTCTGCTAAAAAAAACAACTCAAACCCATCCGTATTCCGTACGGATACGCCGCATACTCATCCGCGAAGCCTTGCCCGTCGCGTTATTACGTGAAATTCGCGAAAACAAGCCCCCGGTTCTCCCGGTTCCCCGCGATCCCATGACTGACGCCGTTCCGCTTATTACCGTTGAGTAGACAGAGAGGGATGCCTCGACATGAGCGACTATTTCCGAGCTCATTGCGAGCACTTATCACGTCTTATATCACGCGGCGCGGCAAAGAGTAAATGGGGTAGAGGGGGCGATTAAGATGTGGCGGTGAAGTTACCTACTGCGAAGGGATGAGATTCTTTGCAATTACCTGATTTGAAAAATCCTGGCTAATCGTCAAGGCGGAGCCCGGGTCATCGTGCGCGAGAGCACAGCCAAGATATTATGATATTGGGATTGCCGGGAAGTTGGATACGCCAAGATGATGTGATAAGAAGAGATGATATACCAGTGGCAGAACGAAGGTCATTGATATATTTAGAATGGCAACCGAAATAGTAATGAGATATAGTTTGCAAATAGGGCGGAAAATTTCTCGAGTGGTGGCTAAAATACGTACGACACTGCTTGCGAGGTTTTGCGCCGGTTCAGACAGATACACACCTCCACAAATCCACGAGATCCACAGAGATACAAACTTACAACACCCCACGTTCATCGGGGTTTAATAAAATAGGCACCATAAAGCGTACCTAAATACAAGCTTTAAAAGTCTTCACCGGGTTAAGGTACCTGTGGTTTTCAACATTTACAATACCCACAATTAAAGCTAAATATATAACAGTTACGGGCGAAAGTTACGCCATACATGTCAGCAAGCTATCAATGTCGTTTGTTACTAAGTAAATATTCGTCATCAAGGTAGAATACACCTCCACGGAGACCTTGCCAATTCTACACCCGCGTATACTCTTTGCCATCCTAATATTTCCTTTAGCACTTTCGCAATAACGTTTCAGGGATAGTTCGGAACTAAAAGTTGGGTAATGAAAAATGTTCCTTGGCCGTCTGGGTTGACAAATGTCGCAACTTGCCCAGGCGTTGGTCATAGCAATTTTGTGTTTGTTGCTTGCACCCGTGCCCAGATAAAAATGGCGAAAAACAAGATATTAATGGCCAGTGCAGTTTGCTGAAAATGAGTTTTCTTTGAGCTCTTTGAATGTGCGAGTTGGTTAATTGTTGTTTTTTGTTTGGTTTTTGAACGACGGCGCTGGTTGTAGTGGAAATTGTGTTGTTGTTAATGAGAGACACATTAATGGTGTCTAGACGCTTTATTTGTTTTTCTACACTTTCACTATACATATTATCGGGTTTATTGTCACGGTTAGGATTGTTTTTGCCACGATATTTATTTTAATGTAATTGTAATGAATAACCACGATAGTCTTAAAACTTGTATTATTTGTTTTTTTTTTGGCAAAATTTGTTTTTTTACTCGCTATTAGCTATATTTGCTGTCTGTATATTTTTAAATTGCAGAAAATCTGTAGGTAGTCATCTAATCAGTTTTTGATAATTATGGTAGTAAATCAAGTATTTACTTATTCATTTCATATTTTAACAGCAAACAGAAAAGATCAATATTACCTGTGTATGAGAATATATATCAAAACAGTCAGCCTGTAAGCTATTGTAACATGTTAACGTATCAATTACCATTAATCTCCATACACACACCAATAATTATAACACTGACCTGCACTTGCAGTGTAACAATCTATCTTGCACGATTCATACTTCTACATTAGAGCGTATTAAGACAAGGACGAAAAACATTGCGCAAGCACCTTTGCACTTTTTCACTCTTACTTTTTGCGTTGTCTTGCGCAACTTGACGTTTGACGGATTAGTCACGCGGCGGTTTGACTGACGTGCGTTGACATCGGTGTCAACGGTGTCAAAGTATGTTAGGGCATGTCGAGAGTGGCGATTTTGACAGGTTGCGTGGTAAGTTATGGCTGGACGTCGCGTCGGACGGTGCATAGTGCATTTTGATAGTGGATATGAGATCTTGGCCTTTGATAGTGGTTGAGTTTAGAAGTGTTTCGGTGTTTAGGTGCGGGATGTTGCAATCATGTCAGAAGTTATGGGTTTGTAGCACAGTTTTTATACTAAGATATAACTAATATTTTATTATTAATTATGAAACATAATAAGTTTAAGACAACACTACATATAAATTAAAATCATATCGCCATGACAAAATCATGTCAATTCCTTGCTACCTTTCTGTGTGTGAGACGGACAAACTTTCATAAGTTGCTTTTTCAAATACACACAATATTCAAGTCTAGGGCTGCACACGTAAAGTTGAATATGGCATGTCGCGTCATACGGAAATAGTTGAAATCGGGTGCGGACACTTAAGCAGACCCTAAGGCGGTTAAATTGTTAAAAATGATGTTTTGATCTATGGCGACTCAGTAAGTGCTGTAACAATGCCCTGCTCAATAAAGTACATCGAACTTGTTTTGAGCCATACTTGAGTGGTATCGACCTCATAGAATTTTTTCACCACATTTTAATATGTTTTATGAAAAACTTAATTTGATCACAAATAGATAAACACCCTATTGCTCATACAAAAACGTAGTAGTTTTGGGGAGGGGTGTTTGAATAATTATTTAATTGTTTCACAATGCCTTATGCAGAATAAGCTCTGCTGGTTTTATGATATGAAAAAATTGATGACTGTTGTGTATAATAATAATAATAATCGTTTACAAATTCACACTGCGCCATCTAGCCCCAAACTATGCAAAGCTTGTGCTATGGGTGCTAGATTACTGATATACTACTTAAATACTTTTTTAAATACATACTTATTATACATAGTAACGAAGCAATGAAATGGCTGACTTCGCTTGATTTAAATTTGTAGTTGAATGTGTTTCTCGTATATTGTATTTTTGCCATACGAATAAAAAAAAACACCCAGACCCGTAACAGAAATTAAAATTCATCATTTAAATTTCTGCCCGGCCGGGAATTGAACCCGGGACCTCTTGCGTGGCAGCCCGGCATGTTGACCATTGAGCCACTCAGATCGTATGTGTAGCGTGGAGCACTAGAATCTCTAATCTACACTGTAGCAGTCTCTACCAGCTTAAGGATTCTAGTTTCATACCTAGGCATCCTAGCTCCTACAATGTTACAAGTCATGCGCAATCACGTAGCTTGTGTACGAGGACACGCGTTGCCATAGCAACGCCAGATTCGCACTTGGCACAGTAATTAATCATACAATTTAGTAAGTTAGGCGGAACAGCTGTAACGCGGGTACTCAACATAATTGAAGTATTCTCGAATGTGTTACCCAGTCAGTGAAGTGACTGACTGACTGACTGACGTACTCTCTCTTGACAAACATTAGTCCTGTTTATATTAAAATTTATTGCTGTAAGATGGATTCTGATTCGTCAATTACATGGGCCCCAAGAACTTAAGAGAGATATTAGAGGTTACATTGGAGGTGTGCAGCGTACTAGTGACGGCCTTGGTGATGCTGATCTTCTTAGCGGTGACCACTTCCCATCAGGTACCATTCGGTGCCTACCGTATACCATAAAAAATTAAGATTTATTTAAGATTTTAAGCTCTATTACTTCTAGGAGGTATGCGCTTTTTAATGTATGACAATTGAATATTTTACACTTTGTAATCCGATTGAATCGTGCGATTTTAAACCTTTTATTTTTATTACTACTTTCTACGATCTCTTTTAAATCCTCTTTAAGACCAATGCAACGCTGAAAAGTCGAGTATTTTCTCCCCCTCAGAAACGGACGTCTGCAGAAACCCCAGTATGATAAATAGGACTGAGCGAGTCTGAAAGCTTGTTGCAATGTTGCTAACCGAGTTATAAAAAAAAATAAGTTGCACTCTATCAAAAGATTTTGCTATTTCAACCCGTTCTAGACGGATTATTGGAGACGGTTCGTCGTTAGGTTTAGGAGAGAAGTATTTTTTTTATTATGTTTAGTGTTCCTTTAAATGTGTCGAAGTAGAATCTTTCCATCAGGTGGCCTTCTTGTCTGTTTGTCTGCCGTGTTACAGAAACAGTGCCACTATTTATATTTTCAGATTAAAAAACTGTTGTGGGGAACACTTGGTGGCTTTTGGCTCTTACGGTGAAGAAAAGCTACACTTTAATTTAGGCGACTGGATGTAATACTTGGAACTAGTAACGAAACTTTATATGTTAAACGAACAGTAGACATATTGGATCCGACTACCCTCTTCAAAAAAAGCCACGTCAGCGCCCAAACTTTGCCTATCGATTCATGTATTCTTTCCATCTACTGGAAATTGTCGGAAAGCCCCCGACGAAGTACACTCATACTCAAACACTTCCAAAGTCTTATACTACTGAACCCATATTAATCAAACTCGATTGAACACGTCAAAATTACAACATCCCACTTTATTAAAAAATAAAACTTATTGGTAACTCCTATGGTGTTGCTGATGCCCATAGGCAGTGACCACTTTCCATAAGGTGCCCTTGCCTATTCGTCTGCCATATATAAAAAAAAATACACATTCAACTTATAACTTATCCCTATTCTTTTTCAAAAATAAAATTTGTCAACTAAAAATCACAATCATTGGTCGTTGCGTCAACATAGTAAGTAAGTATGTAACCAAAAATCTCGAGTAGATCGACCTATAAATCTAAATCAATTCCTTGCCGTTATTATTTTCGATGTAGGTACCTATACATACCCCAGAAGGCTGCAGCCGTACCGACCCCGTCAGTCACCGTTTGCCATCCATCTTGCGTAAATTCCTAAGTCATTTGTCAAGGGATGAGACCCCGGGCGGACTCAGTCAGATTTCGGCGGTTAATCTTGGCCTCAGACGCGGTATTGTCATTGCCACACCGCCCTGGGGTTATCTGCGGGGGGTCATATTAGGTTGGAGTAAGAAGAAGAAAGCGTGGAGGTTTAGAATGAGCTACACAATAGAAATAAAGGTCAATATATGCATTGTATGCAATGCACACGAGATTTGAGACAGGTATGAGTTCAGGACTCGCCCCGTTTTGCCTCAGTTTGTATTCCCATAGTTATTAACATGCAATAGAAAGTATAACCTAACCAAAAGATGTTGAAAAGTTCCGACAAAATCGACAAATACTTCCCAAACTTTTTCATTAATGATTGTAATGAAACAGAACTGAGATCCGTTTCGATTACACTGGTTTTCAAGTAAGAGAAACCGCATCGTAACGGTCCATACGTTCTGATGCTACGATATTACAGATACAAATTCGTAACACTTCTCTATTTGGGGCGAGGTATAAAGTACAAAGGGCCTATGCCTTGGCCGTGTCTAATATCCAAGAGCCGTAGCTTCTGTGTGCCTCTTCTACGCTAATATAATAATAAGGGAACTCGTATTTTTTAAGTTTGTATTTGTTAAGATGAATGTTTAGCTAAAGCGAACTGAAGCTTACCCATGTAAAAGCAATGTTATTAAAACTTGTTTTCTCTCTTTTGTTGCAGGTAATTATTGCAGCTTCCTCAAAACAACTTCGGGTAACTTTGGTAACTTCAACGTCACTATAAAGTTAGGCCGACACGAGTGAGCGAAACCATGAAGGTTTGAATCATATTCTAAGTACGAAACTTCAAAGATAACACGAACAATTATTATAATACGGATAAAGCATATTGTTGAACAAGAAAATAAGCTCACAATTTTTTTTTTTTTTTAATAGTAAGCTTTTATCGCGCAGTATGATAGGTATGATAGAACCTACTCTTCAAGACCATTAGAAAGAGCCCAAACGCGATGGGGTTATCTTATTGCGTTCATTAGTTCCTATGACCACCTTCCGACTCCATCATCAGCCCAGATCCACGGTACCATATTAATGCATTATCATTCAAGTTACATAGGGATACCAAATTTCAGTTCAAGCGCATACCAACAAATGGCCGAAAAATTGTTTGCTTTTGACGGGCAACTTACATACGTTACATTAAAGAAAAGCTTGTAAGTAAAAAGCTTGATGGTATGCAATACAATTGACATGACTGCATCGAATGAATTTATTGAAAACAGCAATCAATGTCTACTCTTTTGCCAATTGCATAATTGTCACCCGAAAATCTGAATACCTTGAGGCCAAACACTGTCGAGTCTAATTTTACGAATTTTCGAATTTCGAATGTTGAAATATGAATGAACTTCACAACAATATGCAGAAGCCATTGAAGCTTATCTGTCTTAATCTACACTCAGAACACTCAGCTGCAGATATCTCTAATTCCAATGCCCACTTGTTCATCATCATCTTATCGCGTTCACCAATTTACATTTACTGTTAATGGATCGCTACACCTTCTTTGCTGTTTCAGATATAAGATTGAAAGTTGTGTGGCTGGGGTTTTTGTGTTCGCAAGCGGTGTATTGTCCTGGTGTTTATGACAGGTGGAGGTCTTCTTTGGCGCAGGCTGGGTTTGATGTCTCGGAGGTACCGCTTGAGTAGTAATTGTGGTCCTTAGGGGTTAGTAGGGACGTGCCGCTGCCAAGACGAATAAGGATGCGGATAGAGTGCGGTGTTTATTCATTTATTATTTATTTATAAACTCTTTATTGTATAATTACAACTAAAAACAGACACAGCAAGATTACAAAAGTACAAGGGGGGGGGGGGGGGGGGTCTTATCGCCAATAGCGATATCTTCTAGACAACCATTATGAACGGTTATGGTGTTTCTTAGTTCCGATGGAATGAATTTGTAATTTTTTGTTTGTAGTTTTTATACCTAAGTAAGAATGAATTGAGGTTTTCTTTGTAACTGAATCGGATGCCTTGTGTTTGAATAGACGATTTGGGTTAGTGCAGTAAACCTACTAAACATATTTCTATGGTAAAAAGGCTTTCCATTTCTGGACGATGGAAGAAACAGGTACGCATTTCCAACACAAAAATATGGTGATAAAACACCTGAGTTTTTGAATCATTCGGTGGGTCAGGTTAAACTCGGGATTAGACAGGTCCTACAATAGGACCTGTCTAATCCCGAGTTGCAGCAGCAGAAATGTACTTATTTCAACACAAATCAGGTCAGTTTATAAGTATTCAATTTTTATACAGCCGTACGGATGCGTACAAAACTGCTTCATCTCTACTACGGACGCGAGTGTTGCTCAACATCCGCATCACTAAATCTCAGGTGGTTCATTTGATAAAGCGGGGGTCGATTAGATATCTTATTGTTAGACAAATTTTCGCAATGCGGGTGAAGGGGTCCCGCCTATAATGGTGCTAGTTCATAATAGGACCCTTTGTTTGTTCCCGAGCCAGATTGAGGAGTCGTACTCAAATAGTAATTAACAGAGGTTAGTGTACTTCCCAGATTTGATATATTCCTCCATTGTCACTTTTGATGTGACCACATTTGATATGTTCATGGATATATTCGTCCTGAATTTGCGTCGCCGAATAGTTATGCTATTGCAATTCTGACTTTAATTTATAGTGGTGTAGGTTTACAATCAAATGAACATCACGGTAAAATTGTCATCGATAACATCAAAGACTGTCACTCTTGCGTCGCAATTATGTATTAATAATTATTTGAGAAGGATTATGAAGTAATGTTTGAGGAGAATATACTTGTGTATTTAAACTCAAATTGTAAGCTATTATAAACATAGGCACAAAATCCCCAAAATCTCAAAATGGCAAATTTTTTAGGACCGGAAGTATTCATAAAAATAAATGAAGAAATTATGAAGTTATTATTCATATTAAGCGTAGATTCGCGCGACATCATAATTCAATATAATCCACTAAATCATTTATCCAATACCTATATTGAAATTGTAGGTTTGCATTAGTCGTCGTCGGTTCAGTCAACATTAAACTATGCCTGTCAAAGCATAGGGTTGATTAGAAAGGAAAGGTCGTGTTGTTCATCGAAGGAATTGAATTACAGAACCGTATCGACTTCTGACTTTTTTTTTATACCACTAAGGCGGCAAACAAGCTAAGCCTGCCTGATTGTAAGCAGTCACCGCAGAGGACGTTCGCAATACCAGGGGCATCACCCACGCGCTGTCGACCCCGTAAAATCTTCAACCAAGTGGAGCCAACAACGAGTTCATAAACCAGCCTATATTCGACGCGAAAAACCTTGCACAGCGATCCACTGCCCTAAAAAAAAAAAGAATAACTTCTTAACCTGTCACCTTTTAAAGAGATGTCAGTTTTATCACTGGCCGTTTTTTCGCGTCATACTTTTTTGGAGTTTTTTCGCTATGTCGCTTCTTAGGAAAAAATGTATTAGCAAAATGGATGGAATGTTTTCGCGGTGTAAAAGGTTACTTTTCTCTGGGCTGTCTCTTGCAGATATTATCGGAGACAATGATGAGCGGACCAGTGGCCTGTTTATTCAGGGGCGGCGGAGTGTAACGCACACCGAAGTGTAACACAATACTCGCAGTTTGATGGAAGATGCAAAGATGCGAAATCCAAAAAAAAATACAAGGAGGAGGATGAAACACCTCTTTACCTGATCTGCAAATGTGAGGCAAAACGTAGCACCAATCTGGGTAAACACCAACTACTACCCGATGAGGTACATCGTGCACCTCATCGGGTAGTTATTATTAAGTTATTAGTGTTAAAAACCTATTTCAGTTCAGAATTGATCACTGAATGGTGCGAACGAATAGTTCTGTTTTAGGGGTACCTAGGATTTGCCCGTAGCAAGTACCACACCCTTTACTTAATATGTAGTTATGGTCCATCGTAGACTGCATCTACACCTAACATCAAGTGACAGTAGCCAAATACCTGACTAACAACTGTAAAAAAGCACGTATAACTACGTTTTCACTTAATGTGCTAGGTAAGATGGCGGTGAAACGCATGACTAATCGAATTAAAAAAAAGATGACCGGCCAAAGTAATAGAAATATTAAGTTATTCAATTTATTTTGGCACGTGTAGCGTTACGGTGTAAGAGTAGGCCATCGCAAAGAAAGGTCTGGAGTAGCCCTGAAAATGAGGAAAAAACTTTGTTTTTCCAAAGGCCGCCCACGGAACAGCTATCGACTTATTTTTCCAAAGTGTTTGTTTCCGACGCGGCTCTCGACTGGAATGTAAGGAAATACCTATTTAGATACCACTTACTTGTAAAATAGGGGTAGATTTTGTATACTTACCGGACAATATAGTGTTCTTTAGATTGAGACCAGCAGACAACCCCCGTGCCGCCATGTAGGTACCAATAACTCTTTTCTGAGTTACGTACATTACTTGAACACTAACCGATGCTCTTACGGCGAGGTAAAACATCGTGGTGAAACCTGCACATTCCGGCGACTGAATGTGTAACCGTGATCCAATCTGGTCAGGTTCCCTTGGTAACAGGGTCACGGGGGTCAGATGGCAGCCGCTCCACTGTAATTACCTGATCTGCCAAATCCTGGATCATGGTCAAGACGAACCCCGGCCCTTGTGCGCGAGAGAGCAACCAAGATATTAACGACAAGATTCAACTTGACGGATCATCAAAATTCAGCATCGGTGTCTGTTCACCTAATGCACACGTTCATAACTCAGAAAAGTCATTGGTACATGGCGATACTGCGTTATTGTAAATATATAAAAACCATTTCAAAATTCGAACTGTAATTCGAGAAGCAGAGGTCAGAGAACCGCAGCCAATGAGCAGTGCACAAAGAAAACACAGCGTTGCAGTAACTAAATTTATGTGTGTCGCAACAGAATTCACCCTTTGTTAAACCTTGCTTCGTATTCAAAAGACTGGCGATATTTATCTTCGTTAATACAAAGAGTACAGAAAAATTTGCCCGTCTGTCCGTACAAAGTGGGAACGAACGGAATTTTTGAGTTGCCCCGATCTTATTTTAGTTTCTGTTGGCCTTACTATCGGTGGTACCTATAGTCGAGTGGTGTCCAATATTGCACCAACACGTTTGTATTACGCTATGATGATCATCTAGAATTTGACTTAGCAGCATATACCGTAGTCTGTCTACAACCCGGCTGCCAAGCGTGGAGATTAGGGCACAACCCTCGTTTAATGTGGAGGCTGAAGTCCGGCTTTCCGGCTGTTGATGGGACGTGATGATGTGCAGTGACCTGACTATTTAGTTAGGTTAAATTCGTCATCCAAATTAGAAAATATGTAACTAAAGAAGTTTTGCATAGGGATAAAATATATTTAAGCATTGATTGCTTTCATCTTCACCCAATTGTAGTCAGCCTGCTGTGCTGGACATAGGCATCCCTCAAGGTCCGCTGTGAAACGTAAGGCTCCCCCCACGTCTTTTTTTTATGTAAGCAGGCAGAAAAACAGGCATGCGGGCCACCTGATGGAAAGTGATCACCGCCGCCTAAGTGCAACCCCAGGGTTGCTACCAATGCATTACAAGCCTCTAAGGAGACCTCTAATTCACCCCTTGAACGATTCCATGTCATAGTCCAAAGGAAACACTGTGGCTGGAAGCTCATTCCACATCCGAATCGTACGAATGAGAAACGTTATTTCCCAGCCTGCGAGGGGTGGTGCGATGGCGGAATTGTGCTGTGGGCACCAGATCAAATAACTCATCAGAACACTCCCCATTGTACAGTCTGTAGAACACACACAGGGAGCCAAAGTCCCTTTGGTCAGCCAGTGGTCCCTTCGGTCAGTCTTAGCTTACACAAACTAAGTCGCGGGCAACAGCTAGTATATTTCATGCAAGTATATCTTGCAATTTTACGACGTAAGTGTAAAGTATCACAACTAATTTAATTATTCACTTAGTAGGGGCCACTGCAGACAATAGAATACTTTGTCCTTTTATTCCTGAACTTCAAAGCAACTGTGTAACGGTGTTTTGTCTATTCCTGCTAATTGTTTGTGTTCTGTGTAACTTTTTACAATATTATCTGCTTTACCTAGTTTGTTAGCTAGATATAACTCCTTTTACTTTTTTTATAGGACTCGTATTTTTTCATATTCGGAGATTTTTAATAACTAATATCCGTTTATTTACATAACAACTAACACAAAAAATAAATATGTACAATAAAAAGAAAAAGTAATGCTTGTTGTGTCAGTTATACATGTGTGCAATAAATGGTTTAATAATAAATAAATAAATAAATAAAAAATAAATTCACTAACTTTAAAAATGTAAAAAATTTGGGCCGTGTGGAACCGTACCCAAGATGCTGGCAGCGTTACCTCTATGCAAATCAATGCTTATTCTTTGCGTGAGGTTGCTGTGGTGTCGACTAATTTCTTAGAAAGTTCTCCGTACAAAGAGAGGGCTCCGGGGCCCCACGGACCCAGGGTCTCGACACCAAATGCAACAAAATTGTACTGTAATATCTCTTTCGTTTGCAGTTCATGTCGGAATATCAGACTTAATTTTCAGTTGCTCATCAAATATAATATTATTCGCCATCAAAGTAATATTTACTTTAACAAACACGAAACCAAAAGCAGCAATTCAATATTTCAAATAATTACAACCTACTCGGCAGATCTGGAATTCCCGGATATAGTCTACATAAAACTGAACACTACATGAAAACAAAGAACATCAGAACAATTTCGATTAAATCGATTTTCAAATAAAACTATCTGCATAGACGTCATCAGACTTCATACCATTAGAAAGGCCGATATAACTTCATACTAAAAACTGATATAGTTTTATATAATTATGACGTCACCGGGTGCCAATCGGCCCTCGAGACAGTTCAACCAGTCTCAGGGTCTCTAGCGGAAGACCTTGGTCTACCTCACGTCGCCATCGGTATTAGACACCACACCTAACGAGTTGCAGGCTCGTTGCGGTGCTGAAGTTCGACTAGCTTCAAACCCATCGCCCATTAGTCATGTCACCCATCCAGTTCCCGGTTGCTTAACCTTCGTTATCGCTCTCGCAAGCACGCTGTCGTTAGAACAGGGGCCTAACTCTTGAGCTGTGATGTCCCGAATTCGACAATTTTTCTAGCTAAATATCTCTATTAAAAATGTAATTTTAAACGATCTTAGACCATAAGGGGTTAACGAAAATCGTTGAGTATAAGTTTGCAATAGAGATTCAGTAACTTTTTAATAGATATTTGTAGCTAGAGAAAATTTCGAATTCTAATGTCGAAAGCGCGAGAATCGCACTCCAGTGTCGCTCCCACTAAAAGCTGAACATTTCAAAATTTCGATAAAATTCCACGAATCCATATCCAGCGCCGCATTGTAACCCTGTCAGTGGCGGTTCAAAAGTGACAAAAGGAGAGCCTCTGACAACAAAGAGTGTCAAAAACTACCTCGCTCGCGTATCAAAAGCTCCGACGCAATGCAATTGGCCCACATCCTAAGTGCCGTATCGCGCATTCGAAGTGGGGCGTGCGAAAGCCCCGCGGGAAAGCTCCAAAGCGAACCGCCGAAAAGCGCTTTGCTAATTCCGCAAAAAGCAATAACAATTTAGCTATGCGGAGAGCTTTTCATTGCAGCTCGCTTCTAGCGCGTAAATCATAAAGAGGCTTCACACTGGCGTTTTGTAGACGCGTGTGAAACGATGGCGGGCCGTTTACGCGTTTCTTTGATATGTAGTTTTTAATTCAATATGATTTGTTGCAGTAAATGTGGTAAGTATGTGTACGACATGATATTACTGAGTATTCAGTATCGCAAATAAAGCCAAGTCAATTGTCCTGCCAAATTCATTATCTTCTATTATAAAATAAAGTTTGCTGTTTATAATCTTCGTTTGTGTATGTTTGAGAAGTGTCAGTGATTTTGAGACGTGTGTGAGTGTTCAGGCGTTCAAGCTGGTTTTGGCCCGCGGGCCGAAACGATGTGCTTCAGATGTTGTGGTGTGATAGTGAAATGTGAAGAACAAACAACGTGTCTTGTATTTCATTGCGATTACAATAGAAAGCCTAATAAGAGTTTACAAGTATTGTTCTTTCTCAATTGTATTAGGTTACCTACTTATGTTGCTGGCTTGATCATTTTTTAAGTTTTTATGCTTCAAGTCTTCTTCAAATCTTATTTAAATGTACCGTGATAAATTTTTGCTCACCAAGTTAGCATAACAGGCGAGTAAGTTCAACTTATTGGTTAAATCCAACTGAAAAATATGAGAGTCCCACCAAATAGTACGATGTATTTTGACAACAGACGCACACGACATTTTCGCAGTGTACAGGAATTTTGAACTCGTGTCAGCACTCAGCCCCCATTACCTACCTACATATATTTTTACAGGTCATTGTTATCTCAGCAGAATTGGCATTTATTGCAGAATTATAGCGGTAAATAGATTTCATTAGCGCGACCATTTGGTTCGGTGCATTTGGACGTTTGCCACAATAAATTAGGCGTCTTAAAACGCCAGTGTGAAGCTCTTGTTATTGGTACCAAATAAATAGATACCAACCGCACCTAGATGCTGAAAAACGAATGCACAGCGGTTGACATCTCAATAAGTCAGTACCGAGTGCAGAGGCGAGAAGGAATACCTGTTAACGGTTTAAATTTATGCGAGCGCCATTTTGTTTTTGTTGGCTGTACCACGCATAGCTGGGAGTGGACACCTTCAACTGTTTCGCATAGTGATTGTAATAGATCGCACCTTGTTGTTTTGCATTCTGTCTGTACACTTAGTTGGCAAGAAATTCAAATGCAGCGCGGGGCCTAGAAAGTAATTATATGTGTATTTATAACATTTCAACTTAATTTTGCTTTTTCATTTAATTTACAATTTGTATGGGTTCTCATTGTTCTTCGTTGGAGTAGAACATATTACGTAGGACTTCTGATATTAGGTATAATAAATTATTTGTACAGAAAAATATTACAGAGAAATAAAAAATACAGGGGCACTTGTATCTATGAGAGAAAAATACAAGATCCGAGCCTAAATAATCTCTAATACTTACACTAAAAATATTCTATCTCAGAATAGAATTTTTTATTCCGTTCTGCCGCTTCATTTCGCTGATTAGAAGTGTTACTATCCAACCGAAATCAAACGCGAATTTTTGTTAAAAAGAGTTAAAAAAAAACCGTTGCCCACAGCCATGTTGCTGCATTGCAGACAAAAATACAAGAGGTATGGCCCAGAATATTTTTTCTACAAATTTTTTGTGCTTGTTGAAAAAAGGCTTTGTACCCAAATTCACCTGCAATCGCTCGGACGAGCGGTGTACAGTCGGCCAAGGAAGTTTCTGGGTGGTGTTATTTTATAGAATAAAACCACGCTATGTCCGATTCTATTATTAAAAAAAAAACTCGGTATCTGGCAACCTATGCCAAGTTTTTATCCGTCATAGAGCGTCATTCATAAAACTCATAACAAACAAATTGATATCTGTAAGATTGTTTATTTTCGTGAGTTATGAAAAATATTTTCAAATAATGGGCAAAACAATTAAAAAGTCCACACTTTATAATTTTACTACTGTCAGTCAATACGGACTTATCGTGGTCCTATTATATTTCCCTGTCCAACTACAGAAAAACATAAGCCTTTAATCTTAGATTAGAAGAAGCTCCCTTATTAAAATGAACTCTTTTATGTACATTTTTTGTTCTATTTCTATTTTATTCGCGCTCTGTTATTAATTTATTAATTAAAGAGATCAATCGGAATCATGGTTTTAAGACTCTAAGATTTATTTATTTATTCGTAGTGCAAAAATACTATTTACGAGAAACACACATCACAGCCCGTAACAGTCCACTGCAGGACTTAGGCCCTCTCCCACGAAAGGGGAGGTTACTGCCATAATCTCCACGCTTGGCAGGCGAGTTGGAGATCGCAGTGTTTAAATATAATAATGGAAAATGCTGCTGCCCATTTTCCAGACTACGGAGACTCTTGATCTTTTGCCTCGAAAACATTAGTCGCCTTGTACGACACCCCTGAATGTAAGGGGTTGGTGCTATTCTACTCTGCCGGACACCACACGGCACGAGAAACACATTCATCTACAACTGGCTCTGAGATAATCGTACTACTACTGTACTATTCCTTACTAGTATTCCTTATTACATACCAGGTCTTCAGTAAAGGATTTTTTACTAATTAGGTACTAAGCATCTCTTCTGAGAGTAAAGCAACTATGCGCAGGCTATTATTTCTGGCTTTCTGGATTGTACAGTTCGGGGAACAATTAGCATTCAAAGCCTTTTATTCCTTAGCTGTAGTTCGGAATCAGACACTCAATCGAACTCTACTGTCGAGTTCTCTAGTAACGTTCATATCTTTTGAGACTTAGGCCCACAGCCATATGTTCTAAAACTAGCCTGTCAACTTATGATCGAAGTGGTCTCTGTGACTGTGTGCGGCCGACTGTACCTGCGGCATACAGTTCGCACTCCGGGGAAATCGCGGTGTTTTCTATCTCCTATCTATCTCCGCGAACAATATTGTACGTCATTCTGTATGTAGCCCCACCCACCTCTGTGTACAGGATGTACTCAAAATCGGCGAAGACAGCTTCTGTGTTGGAAATTGGTTTTTGTTACTAGTTTTCCCTTGGGCGAGAAAATTGACTTTCTACTAAGGGTAAGTAGTTTATTTAAGTAGTATTTCATGTAAGTTGTAATTTCGTAGCTTTCGGATACCGAGAAAGGTTAAAAGATATAGTAGTTAGATGCAACAGTACAATACATACTCTGATTATCTACAATTTATTTTTTAACAATTAAGGTAGTAAGGTGATTTTTAGTCTTAAGTCTGGCCATGACAGAAGGTATTCTGAAGATGTCCCGCTGGTAAGCGGGTGTGGGTACCCGTATAGGATAGGATAGGATATCTACGCTAGAGTATTGTGTATGTTGTATGTGAGTTATATGTGTGTATATTCGTAAGTAGGTGTATATTTCAGCTTTAAAGTTCGCTAGTTTTTTAAAGTCCATGTTGTTGACTTGCTTTGTTCTGTAGTCAAAGGTTACCTGGTAGAGATCGCTTCGCAGCTATAAGACCGCCTTTGCCCACATCTAGATAAGGTTTTTCTCTACTTTTTTTTTGTAATTATTCTTGTGTGAGCAATAAAGAATTTATCTATATATTTATCCAACTATTTATCTATCTAGAAACTCTCAAAGCTTCTGGCTATCCTGAAAACCGAGCACCCTGTATAAAAAGCAGTATCAGAAGCGGGACCAGTATCGGGTATTTGTTTGAAGCAGTTTATTTTCTTGCAGATTTCATTTCCTACATATCCATTGGACGTGTAGCGCGACAGAAAACAAATGGTACTTTATGTGGGTCATGCGCTCAATTGCCGCGACGGATCAAGAAGCTTTGGTTTTGCCTGGGCTGTTGTGGTACCGGGTTCGCATGGGAATAAAATATGCGAACCCGGTACCACAACAGCCCAGGAAAGGGCCTCTCCCACGAAAGGGGAGGTTATCGCCATAATCTCCACGGTTATCGCAATCAAACGCTAGCTGGCGGGTTCGAGATTGCAGTGTTATAAATATAACAATGGAAAATGCTGCTCTGCATTTTCCAGCCTACGGGGACTAGATCTTTGCCTCGAAAACATTAGTCGCCTTGTACGACACTCACGAGTGTAAGGGGTTGGTGCTATTCTACTCTGCCGGACACCACACGGCCAATTATATGTCATCATCTTTGCGTTAAATCCTAGTTGCTGGCCCGGGGTTCGCCTTCCTGCGTTTCTTAGGCCAATTATATATTCCTAATATTAATTGCAGCATGGGTAGGCCTCCCACAAGGTGAACCGACGACTTGGTAAAGATCGCAGGTACAAGCTGGATGCGGATGGATCCAGGCACAGGACCAACCTTTGTGAAGATCTGTGGGGGAGGCCCTTGCCGGGCGTCTTTCGGCTGATATGATGAGATTAAGATTTTTTATGTTTCGTTACTGTTAAAGCTAAAACTAATGTTAAAACATTTGTTTAGCCGCCCGAAATAATTTTTATTTTACCTAGAGCTGAAAAAATCTTCAAACCTAATCTGAAAACATTACCACAACGTCCAAACTTTGTTCAGTGCCACGTTAACTAATTACTTTAATGCGATTAAAATATTATGCCCTTGGCAATTTTACTACTTCTGAAAGCCTTTATCTTTTATCCCAACAAACGTTGTGTATTATTAATTACTTACTCTACTTCTCCACCAAATTACTGGACAGAGAAAGCTTAAATTAACACAGTTATGAATATCGTTCGTAAAACGTTCTATAAGCTAAGCATATTTCCCACCACATAAATAACCTTAGCAGTAACGTATTCATGACACTCAACGTGTCAGGAACACACATAAGCAAAAACTGTAAATCCGCCCGTCACAACATAACCCTGCAAAACCTGGAGGGTCGCAAAAGGCAGCGTCAGACGTTCGATGCAGGGTGAAAAACAAAGCGCTCAACATGTGTGTGAACCAGTATTGGCATCTGTCGAACTGGCTGGCTATAATGACATTAAAAAAAAGAAGTAAAGCGTGTAATACATAGGTGTGTGACGTATACTCAAAAATAAGCACAAGCGTAGAAAAGACAAAAATACACTTTCTTTTTTTACATAGCTACATGTATAAAAATACAAGTATAAACTAAAATGATGACACTTTGTGTTGTAACTTAGCGATGCAACTCCATTATATTATTAATTAAATCACCATTTGTAAATTTTTTATTAAATTACAACCGGTTTTGAATTACTCATCTTCAGGCCTAATTTGGAACCGGTTGCAATTTAATAAAAAAATGTATAATAAAGTGCAACTAGTGTACAAAAGGTAATTTGATTCGTTATATAATAGACTTCCATCACGAAGTCACAACTCACAACATAAATTGTTAAATATCTGAAATGATGAAACAAAATTATGAATTCCCAAGTCATACCTAATGGACATTTTTGACCTGTTTAACTCGCCGTTATCACAACCACCCCCCGATTTATTTATCTCTCAACAAAACAAAGAAGAAAACAACCACAATCGCCCGGCAATTCCTCTCGTACAGACAGCCAAACCCGAGTGGCCGACTTTTTGTTTATTTCCACCGAAACCAATGGCAGCTGTGTGAATGTTAAACCGGGAATATTGAAAACTGACAGCTCTTTCATAAAATATGTCCGCGGCAGCCCGAGGTCGGTTGTTCTGTTCGCTTTTTTTTTAGCCGGTCCATTTCTGTGCCGTAAAGGCAGAGGGTTAAAATTAAAACTCATAACGGTACTGAGCGAGGCCAAAAGTCTGAGTAGGGTTAAAAAAATTGCAATTGTTTTTATCAAATCATAATCCACAAAAATCGTATCATTCTATTTATCTGTATCATCACTTAGAATACCTAGGACGTAAGTAGAGTGAGAAAAGTGCAGCTCACATTTGTGTAGTTTTTTCAACTGAGATCGCCAAGCGTGGAGATAATGGCAAATATCTCTACTAATGTGAAGGAGGCTCAAGACCAGCATTGGACTATTAAGGAGATGCATAAAATAATAACTTGGTTCGCAAAGAAATGTATAAAATACTAGTTTAACATAATTAAGTGCGAGCTAATAGAGCTTATTATTGAGATTATAGGGTCTTTTCTTTTCTAACATAGAAGATGTCGCGTTTGAACACCACTCCCAGAATTCACACTACCATATAGAGCAATAATTTTGCAAATAAATCCACTGGTTACATTTTGTGAAAGGGGAAAAAATAGAGAAGGCCACTGCACAAAAGATAAAAAAGATGTAGAGCATGGTGGAGCCCGCATAGCCAGCGACAATTCCGTAAACCCGATGTGGTCATATCTCAAAAAAGTTTGGCACACCGCCAGCCGCCTAGCCTGTCCTAGGTTCGATTCCCCGTTGGGTTAATGTTCTCATTAACGTTTAAACGGCTGTAACGCGAGTTTTAATTACGTATTTTCGTACGTTGTTTTGGGATCAAATGATATGATTATTTTCGCTAGTGTGGGAGTTTCCTTTTGCTGTGGTATTAGGGTGAAATAGAACTACTAGTTAGATTGCTTGTCGGATCGCCCGACACTCTGAAAACATCTTTTAACTATGAAAAAGACGCGCTACACGTGTTGCTCGACATGTCGTTCAATCTGACTTCGTCCGACATCTCACGAAACGTGTTGAGCGACAATAATAGTCCTATTGAAAACGAGGCTTAACCATAACATTGCGACAGTCACCACTTGCCATCAGGCGGACCGGGCCATCTGCTAGTCACTAGGGCAGTAGGGCTGCAAAACAAAAAAAAATAAAGTAAAGGGCAAGTTTTATGGCAGTAACTCGTCCAAACACAACTGCGACTTCGTAACAGCGAGTTGAAAGCGTCGCTCCGTACTGGTAACCCAGTTAAACGGGAAGCGGCCTATTTTGCCCGCGGATATGGAGCAGGAGCTTTGTATGGTGGGGCTTGCGACAGTGGGGTTAAAACAACTGTGTTTTATAAATTTACGTACACCTACCCTTATTTTCTCTTGAATCACTCTTGTCTATTGTTGAAAACCGCATTAAAATCCGGTGCATATTTTGAAAGATGTAATCGTACATGCATACATACATAGATACATACGGACGGACGGTTGGAAGCGATTTTGTTTTATACTATGTAATAGGCTCATTCAGGCGACTGGATGTGTAACCATGATCCAATCTGGTCAGGTTCCCCTGGTAGCAGGGTCACGGAGGACAGATGGCAGTCGCTCCACTGTAATTACCTGACCTGCCAAATCCTGGATCATGGTCAAGGCGGACCCCGGGCCCTCGTTCTCGAGAGCACAACCGGGACATTAACATTTTATGTAGTAGACTAGTGTACCCGGCGCGACTTCGTTCGCGTAACCTCCTTTACGTCTAATCACCCTTTTTCCCCGGTACCAAGTTCAATCCGCACTGCCGCCATGAACCAACGACTTTTTCTCAGTTATGTACATTAGTTGAACACTAACCGAAGCTCTTACGGCGAAGGAAAACATCGTGAGGAAAGATAGATAGATAGATAAATTCTTTTTTTTTAATAAATAAATAATCGTGGACAAATTCACACAGCGCCATCTAGCCCTAAACTAAGCAAAACTTGTACTATGGGTGCTAGATAACTGATATACTACTTAAATACTTTTAAATACATAGAACACCCAGACCCGTAACAGAAATTAAAATTCATCACTTCAATTTCTGCCCGGCCGGGAATCGAACCCGGGGCCTCTTGCGTGGCAGACCGGCATGTTGACCATTGAACCACTCAGGTCGTCAAATTTGATACACAAAGCGAACTACTTGTAGTAGTAGTAAGTAGTAGTATAAGTTTATTCTTTATTGAAAGCTACGCATTCAGGCTGCTGAATGTGTAACCATGATTGAATCTGTTCAGGTGCCCCTAATTCACGGAGGTTAGATGGCAGCCGGGCTCCACTGTAATTATTTGATCTGCCTAATCCCAGGCCAGGATACGCATGATGAATGATTTTATTTATATTATTGTGTATTATAGTCCAAGATTATCACCCTCAAAAGTCACATAGGCCCATAAAAGGCTTTACGGACGATCTCCCGCTGGGAGGAAATGATCGGATTTCCTCAATGGCCACGTGGAGACACCGTTCAGACGTGATGAGCCCCATTTGCTGCTTATTGCGAAGGTCATTTGACGTTGACATATTGTCATTGGCTTCGGAGAGAGGTGGTGTTCGCTTTTGTGTTTGCTTTATTTGTTTGTCGCTCTTGCTCGTCGATATCTTATTGTTGTGTATAGAATAGGTCCTGCAGAGGTGAATGGACCACGGGCGGCGGTGATCGCTTACCATCAGGCGGTTCACGTTTACCTCCTTCTGTCTATATTACTAAAGACTAAGAAATTGCTAAGATATTGTCATCATCTTCATCATTATCCCGGCGTTAAATCCCTGTTTCGCTCTGGCACAGCACGCGAGGGCCCCGGGTTCTGTCTTCCTGCTCCTCTTGCTCCACTTCAAATTACCTAACCAAAGATATGCTGAAGTTATATAACATATTTCCTCAAAATCGAAAAACAAACATTACACAACCCTTTCATATCAGTACTTAACACGATTGAACCGTTCACTTCAAGAGCTCCCAGCAGGGAGCAACAGCACGTTTGCGTAAAATCAATCATTACTAGAGTTAACCTTACAACCGTTTAATTAACATTGTATCAATGCCCGAGGGCGTACATACTGGCAGGACAGCTACACACGTCAGTGTTCGTTCGCACAAACAGCCCAGATTCGTACGTCAAAAGCTAATTTCTGTTCTGTGGGCCGTGTAATTCTCTGAGGGAACTTAACTGTGTACGACAAAGTTAGTTGCGATTATTGTTCAACCGTGTGGTGGTTAATTATTATAATGGAATCGCTTCAAGGGGCTGGAGGCGAGGCGAGGGTTCGAAGCCCGGGCTGGAGGAATTCGTGACGAGTTGGGGGTAGGTTGGTTATTTTGCCGTATGGTGTCCGCCAGGTAGAATAGCTCCAACCCCTTACACTCGTGGGTGTCGTACAAGGCGACTAATGTTTTCGACGCAAAAGATCTAGACTCTCCGTATGTTGGAGAATGGGCAGCAGCGTTTTCCTTTGTTACATTTCTAACATCGCGATCTCCAATCCTAAGTGAGGCCCTAAGTCCTGCAATGGAGTGTTATGGTCTGTGATGATGAAGCGGCTAAAACATTGCTTGAACATTAACGAAACTTAAAAAATCATAAACTTGACAATGCTTGTTTTAAGTTTATACATCCTTCAAATAACATTAGGCATATATATAAATGGCCGAACAGCAGGTGACCGAATTCAGCCTGATTGACAACGATTAGCTGACGGGTCTCCTCGCTGTCAGGCCCCGCCGCCTGATTGGCAGAGGTGATTTGTTACGGATTGACAATTTCGATTTGCTGTCAAAGTGTTTGGTGGATTTGGAATCTACGCCGGTGGCGGTGAATTAATTGGGCTGTAAGTGGATGGAATTGGTCAGGTTTGGAGAAAATATCGCGGTTGTCGGTTGGCGATGCTATTTTTTTTATACCACTCATGTGGCAAGCTTACGGCCTGCCTGATGGTAGACAGCCACCGCCATGTACGTTTGCAATACCAGGGGCGTTACCCACGCATTGCCGATCCCGTAAAAACCTTTTTATCTCTTTCTTGAAGAACTCCATTGTATAGGTCTATTTTACATTCCGATGAAAAAGGAATCTGCCCAAACAAGAGTCTGTTCAAAACGGAGTCCGTCTAAAAAAGAATTTGGTGAAAAAAGGACTTACTTTGACGACCTGAATGGTTCAGCTGGTTGACCGGTCGGTTGCCACGCAGAGGTCCCGGGTTCAATTCCCAGCCGGGCAGAAATTGAAATGATGAATTTTAATTTCTGTTACGGGTTAGGGTGATATATGTATAATAATAATTATGTATTTCAAAAATATATAAGTAGCTTCTCAGTTTTTTGTCAACCATAACACAAGCTTGAAAAAAACACATTACTTCGTGTGAAAACATATCAACACGCCTGTTTCCCACATAGAGTCAGGCAGAGAGAAAATACTGTTCCATTTGCTATGGAAAATAGTGTTTGTATCAAATCTTAGCTCAGACAGGTGCGCCGGGAAAAAGGTATAGGAGTGTAAGGCATTTCCGATAACAGGTGAAAGCTCCTCTGTATTCTTACCTGTTATATGTTCAAGATCCCCATATACTGTATCTACCAAAAGTGTTTTTGTATTTTATGCATTCAGAGACATAATTTACGAGAAAAAAATCCTGGAAAAGTGAGTAACAAAATTAAAAAAGTCGGTGTAGATAGATTGGTAGTAAAGTAGGATATTATTAGCACTTGATAGGATAGTCCATCAAACAAAAAAATTATATTAGGTATTTTTTTTTGTTTGGTCACGGGCTACCCTGATACCGCTTATGTATCATAATTAATTACGACAGCCCAATAAATAGCTTTTTTTTTTTATATTAAACAAGACAGGCATTTGACCGCCATCTCACCTGTTGGTAAGTGACGATGCGGCCGAAGATGGAGCATGCCCGTCTTGGAACAGCCTATTCACTCTAGCCTTGAAGGCATCCAGATTATATTGATCAGGGAACACACTCGCAGGCAACGCGTTCCACTCCTTAGCCGTACGCATTATAAAAGTCAAGCCAAAGCGGCTCGTGCGGATAGTTGGAAGATAGTTTATTTTAAACGGGTTTTTGTTGGGGGTCCTGAGACTGGTCAAACAGCCTTGGTATGGCACCTTAAACACAATTTTTAATCTGCCCATCAACTGTGAAGAGACAATAAATAGTCCGCGCATCGAAGTCTACAAACCAGCGCTGTGATTGGCTGCTGCCATTCATAGCATTATGCTGAGGCTGGTCCAGTTTGGTCCGACGACGCATTTATAACAAAGGACGCCACGACATGATAATTTGCAATACTCCCTTATTATGTACATATTTTATTAGTTTTGTGAATGTGTTATTGGACCAAATAAATATACGTCTATGTCTAAAATTCTTCACTAATGTGGAGGAGGGTCAAATACATACATACATACATATAGCTCACGCCTCTGTCCCACTAGTATATGTATCATCTTGGCGTTAATGTCCCGGTTGTGCTCTCGAGAACGAGGGCCCGGGGTCCGCCCTGACCATGTCCAGGATTTGGCAGGTCAGGTAATTACAGTGGAGCGACTGCCATCTGACCTCCATGACCCTGCTACCAGGGGAACCTGACCAGATTGGATCATGGTTACACATCCAGTCGCCTGAATGTGCAGGTTTCATCACGATGTTTTCCCTCACCGTAAGAGCATCGGTTAGTATTCAACTAATGTACATAACTCAGAAAACAGTCATTGGTACATGGCCGGAGCGGGATTCGAACCCGGGACCTCTGGCTTACGAGTTGGATACTGTAACCGCTCGGCCACCGACGCTCTAGTGGACTAGAGGAGCCGACTAGTGGAGATGCTCAAATTCATTGGAGGACTATTATGCGCCTCACATGCAGATATAGCGCGCAAAAAAAAATTGCCGTTGCTATTTCGCCCACCTTACGGGGTAGGTACGAGGTTATCCGGGCCCGTGTCGGAACGGTCGGCCGGGGTGCACTAACAATGATTGAGTGCGCGAACGGGTAATAATGTTGTTGGATCCACAGCACGTGCGCTAGAGAACGATGCGACCTTGCAAACCTTTTCACACCTTTTTTGAAGTACTCCTTATTGCACTCGTTTGGGAAATCCTCGGCGGGCATGTCAAAGCGACAACGCATCGGGTAGGCTAATTACTAACTCTGTTGCTAACAATTATCTGATTTCAATTATTGAAATTGTTAATTTTGCGATTACGTATGATCGCGATTTGATATTTGCAGTTTTTTGCAATGGAACTTTGTTAGCAACTGAACCCATGAAATCGCTGATACGTAATCGCAAAAGTAACAATTTCAATAATTGAAATCAAATCATTGTTAGCAACAGAGTTACGTAATTAACCTACTGATGCGATACTATATTTTTGTTTCACGAAACCGCAATTTATGAATTGTAAGTGTTACGTTCGACAGTTACCGCTTTGCATTTTGTTGTATCATCATCATCATATCAGCCGAAAGACGCCCACTGCTGGGCATAGGCCTCCCTCAGAGATCTCCACGGCGGCCGATCCTGAGCCTTCCGCATCCAGCTGGTACCTGCGATCTTTACCTGGTCGTCGGTCCACCTTGTGGGGCCTACCCACGCTGTGTTGGTGATTTTGTTGTACATCTGAAATCTATGACTAAAATGAAGAGACAAGAAAATCAACGCCATCATTTTAAGCAAAAATTAAGCTCTTTGTCGTTAAGAGATAAGCAAAACAAATGGCCACTCACTCACTTAAAGGTTGCTGTCTCCATCACCGTGGGCATTAACTTGTCAGACTAATGCCTTTGCTTTCAAAAATGGCTAAAACATCCCCTGAATCTGATAAAAGAGCAATTTTTTGGGCCACTCATTGCGTTTCGCGTCGCTCAGCTGTCAGTTCAGTTTAGATCTAGCTATAGTTCTAGGTTTAACATCGGCATTTACGAATTTTTTCTGAGACTGCGTCGATGTCAATCCGAATTAGATTTTCTATTCCAATAATGCGTTTTATGAAAAATATTACAGCCCGTAGACGGTTCGTTTGCTGCGAACATTGTGTCAATCGGGTAAATGGTTTTGACGGCTATTCACGCTAGTCTATCAAACGTATCATTTATATTTTACAGTCTACGCACATTGGAAGGGTAATGAACTTTGTTATATACTGTTGAATGAGCTATTTGTCTTATATGTTTGTGTAGGATCTTTTAAAATTGAGGTCCAATAACCAGTAGTATAGGTAACTTAATATAATAAGGTTTTACGGGGTCGGCAACGCGTAGGTAATGCCCCTGTTATTGCAAGCAAACGTCCATAGGCTGCTGCGACTGCTTACCATCAGGCAGGCCTTAAGCTTGTCGCCGTAGACCTTTATTTATTTATTTTATTTTAATTTTAGTATCCATCCTCCACGACTTACGGTCGGATGCTTTCCTTGGCCAATCCTTAGAAAAGGCCTCCTACTCGTCCCGCCATCTCCGTCTTGGGCTATCGCGCTTCCTTGCTACGTTTTGTAGGGTCCAGTCGGTGAATATTTTAGCCCACAATTCGTTTGACATGCGGCATACATGTCCAGTCCAATCACACTGCAGGTTGGCAGCTTTTTGACCTACATCGGCGATTTGAGTTTTGGAGCGCAGTAAGTACACTGTTTCTTATATTTTCTTATATGTAGACCTTGGGGTATAAAAAAAATTAAATGCCTAAAGGTAAAACAAAAACACTACCTAAGTGGTTCAGTATGCAGCCGAGTAAAGTCTGACCTTGATGATGACAAACCTATTTTTAGCATTGCCCTAGTAACATGAGCATTTCTTTTGCCCCATTTATTATAATATAAATTGTCATCCAGTTCTATTGTTGGGATCTATCCAGCCAATGAATTATGCAGAATGAGTGTTGCTGGGTTTTTTTTTCTCCTATTCTTGGGTGTAAGTTAGAATGTCTACCCTCAATTTCGACAAAGCATTTTGTGAATTTGTTTGTCACTGATAGACTATTGTTGGTCACGTCGCACCCGAGTCTCAAGCACGTAGTGCACCCAGTTAAGGGTGCGCGGGGCATAACAGAGTAATTTTCGTAGACAACGGACCGTGGACACGCCCCGTTCCCAACTAACGCACTCGTGCCCCGTTTACATCGCCACTGGCGCCAGTAACTTGACACTGAAGGCATGGTTTGTAAATCCTGAATTATTTTTTTAACTTCTAAGCGCTAATATACTTGCCGCGATTGAAATGTAATTGGATCGCAATAGCAGTTCAACATCAATTTAATTGTAGAAGAATCAAAACGCGTAAAACTGCCATTGAGCTGCAATTGCGATCTAATTACAAATCAATCGATATGTTAGTGAATTAGCGAACTTGAGGATTTGTTGATCTTTGCCATTAATGAAATACGTTTTCTAGTGCTGAAATAAACTTCTTTATTTGTTCAAAATTATGTATATTTGTAACTCTAATATTTGGTGTTTTAGTATAATTGCCTGTTAACCAGCCCTATTGCGTTCAATTGACTTTTAACAGCTTAAAATAATTTGTCTGTTTACTAGGCTTTCAATAGCGTTATAACAACTAAAAAGTTAAGCCCTAACCCATGTACAAACTTACCAGTTTTTAACTTACCACTTTTGTTTTACGATTTATTTTCGACTGTTCAGATCCACTGTCCCACGCACTGGCCCACACCAAACGGGGCATTAAGGCGCAGCTACCTAAGAAAGCAATTTGGTTCATGCCGCAGATAAGTATTGTAGCCTTAATTGCGAATGGAATTGCCTCACTTTTGTTCAATGGGACCACTTC
The DNA here is from genome assembly GCA_907269095.1 of Blastobasis adustella. Lineage (NCBI taxonomy): Eukaryota > Metazoa > Arthropoda > Insecta > Lepidoptera > Blastobasidae > Blastobasis > Blastobasis adustella. Next base: position 8,096,702 of record OU026135.1, on the reverse strand, counting down.
TGTGTTTGTATAATCGCGGTTGGGCGTGTGTGGTTATAATTGGGTTTGTTGATATGTCTTGGTTGACGGGTGGTGGGTTGTACGTCTTTCTAGGGTTAAAATATGTATCATCATCACATGATCAGAACCCATAACAGTCCACTGCAGGACTTAGGGCGTCTCCCACGAAAGGGGAGGTTATTGCCATAATCTCCACGCTTGGCAGGCGGGTTGGAGATCGCAATGTTATAAAAATAACAACGGAATAAGCTGCTGCCCATTTTCCAGTTTACGGAGAATCTTGATATTTTGTCTCGAAAACATTAGTCGCCTTGTACGACACCCACGAGTGTAAGGGGTTGGTGCTATTCTACTCAACCGGACACCACACGGCAAAAATGTATGGTGACCAAAAATTTTTGAAGAGAGCAGTGATAGCTAGAAATATGAGTAGCCAGTGTAACTGTTATGAAAAAACCCTTTTTTGCTGACCTTAGGTTTTACAGGCGGTACCCCTGGTGTCTATAAGCAGCGGTGACCACTTTCCATCAGGTGGATCGCTTACCTGTTTCTCAAAGCACAGATTCGTCCCCATATTGAGTACTGCTCCCACCTGTAGGTGGCGGATAGGTGTACCGGGTGAGATGGCGGACATACAGTATAAAAAAAATCTAAAGATGACACTTAGTCCCACAGGCGGGCAGTCTCGAAGATTCCAAAGAATGTTTCTCACTCGTACGATTCGGAAGTGGAATGAGCTCTTAGTCAGTGTTTCCTTAGACTATGACATGGGAACGTTCAAAAGGTATATTAGAGGTCTCTTTAGAGGCGGGCAACGCATTGGTAGCGCCCCTCGTGTTGCTGTGTCCATAGACCGCGGTGATCACTTTCCATTAGGTGGCCCTTGCCTGTTTGTCTGCCGTATAAAAGCCTGCTTGTTTTCAACCGACAGTGGCATGGGAGGCCGCTCATTCTATCAAATATTTTAGTAATGTTTCCTGTGTTAATTTTGTAACTATTATTGTACCATGGTGTGCTATGTGTAATAAATAAAGAGCGCAGCTCGGTCAATGAATAAACAAATTGGAACTACCCGCAAGTAAGATGGCAATGTGTCATTCTAGTCCGTATGTCTGCGCAATAAAAATATACAACCACCTTCCGAACGATATTAGGGCAGAGCGGGATGTAAACAAATTCCAAAGCAAACTGAAGCAATTCTTATATTATAAGTGTTGTTTTACTGTAAAGGAATACTTAGACGACAAGATTTAATTTAAGTAGTTACGATTACCACATTTATTTGATAATTAATGATTATAATGTTCCATATAGGTATAAGAAGACATGTGTGTTAATGAATTGAACTGTCCTGAATATTTTACCATTTAATAGACATTTTGTAATTTTATGTTTCGATTATTAGTTTATATAATATATTTGCCATACCCACATGGGTTTCATGATGTAAGTACTTTAAAATTGTAAGACCTTAATAACCTCATGAATGCAATAAATACATTGATTGATTGATTGAATGTCTCTTATTTTCTTTTCTTCAACGAATAATTGCACAAAATATATAATCGACTGGCACCTGCCAACTTTATAAGCGCATTTCCCATTGCATCGTCCGAAAATCACGTTAAAGGCTCCAATTCGGGGCCCTTATTTACGGTCCTTTGTCCGTCCATTTGTTGGGGATTGGCCCTTCTTTTTGGAGGCAACTTTTTATTGTACCGACGATATATCGCTCACGATTTATAAGGCGGCCCGAACCGGTAAGGACTGGATAAAAGCAGTTACAACGATAATAATTTCATTCCGGTGACAGATTGATTCGGCTGGGTTTTTTGGTGATTCCAAAGAGCGTGGACATAGAGCGTAGATGGAGCCTCTAGCGAATACGTATAGAGAATGTACACTGTCAATTTGACACAACTCTATACAAATGAAAGACAGAAAGAAAACATTTATTGCACATAGCCACCACGACACGATAATTAGGTACAAAAAAGCAAATAACTAATAGATAGTACATTAAGATGCCCAATGCCACAAAATTCGACAATAGCAGTGGTTAAGGAAGGAAGCTTTTTGAATACGTTATATGCAATAAAGAGATTACATACATACATACATATTATTTAAAGAAACCTCGATTAGTGCTTTATTGGATCCATAGATAGGTTAAAAGGTCATTGTGCTGTCTCACTTACAGATCTCGTTACCTATGGTTTGTGAACGATTTTCTAAAGTCGGAGGTCTGAGAGCGGCCAAGACGTAAACAAGGAAACTATTTTCTTAAGCATTTCTAAGACAAGAAAATTGGAAGCATGAGCTGTGATATTTGTTGTGCAATACTGATAGCCATACGTTAAGATTATGGTAAAACATTCCACTAAAGTGAAGGAAGTGTCATGTAGTAGATAATAGGCTCTGTTGGAAGACATATACTCCCGACCAAGTCTACATATACGCAAATACTTTCTAAACCACACGACAGATTTTAATGAAACAACGCTCAGAACCACATCGATTAACCTGACTTTCAAATAGGGAAAACCGCATTCAAATCGGTCCATCCGTTCGGGAGCTACGATGCCACAAACAAATACACACCGCCACAGATACACAAGTCAAACTTTAAACACGTGGGCGCGGAGCAGGGTGGCGCTGCCAAAACCTATAAATATCGATGTACAGAAGAAGACGCTCTCTGTTCTTATTACCACCTAACTATCTTCTTTCTGTCGGTATCTTCTTTTCAACCCTTCTTTTGCATCGCGGTTAAAAATCAAGCAAACAAACGTCAAAAGTGACAGCGCCAGCTTTAAACACCGTCATTTGATTTGATTTCAACCGCGCATTCGAGCAGTCAAGGCAAACAAGCCCAATTGCAGGTGAATTTGGTCGGTCAATAAACAGACAAACACACAAATAGAGTAATAACATGCTTACGGTGCGCCAGCTCCCACATAATGTCAAACTGTGTTCACGCAAACTGTCGCCCGAGTCGACTTTAACAGCTAATTTCGGTTTTCGATTCGCCTATTTAGACTTTGCTGGGGTGGCTGTGCGGGTTGGATTCTTTGGGATAGTTGTGTGAAGTACGTTTGAAGAGAAAAGGCGAAAGTAGAGTAGGATAATGGTAAGTAATATCTAAAAAAATTTAAGTTAATTGACATGTTTAATGCAAAAGAGTATGTAGGAGAAAATAATACCTATATTTATTTAAATAAGTCAATTTTAATAGATTTTTTGGACATTCAACCTTTCATCGCAGCCAAAAACATTGTGATAAATAATTCTGAACTTAAATTTTCTGCATAATTAAGGTTCTAAAAAATTTTCGCTCTTAAATCTGCATAATTAAGTTACAGTTTATAAAAATCGACCGTCAATGGATTTTGGTCTGAAAATTGACTACACGTTTTTTGTCATATTCATTTACGTAATGAATTTTCTACTGATAGTGTCTAGCTTATGTAAGAAAATTACTTAAAGTATTAAGAACTCTATTTTCTAAAATCAGTAAGCTAATCGAGTAACTCGTAATGGAGAGTCCACAAAAGTTTAAAAGAATAAAAATAATACTATACAACATGGTCACACTACATCCCATTCTCACAATCATTACTTCATGGAACAGTGATTTTCACTACCGCAAACTATTCTGAACCTTAAAACAAATTAGCTAAGACGCATTTTCCTCTGATAATGATTGTAATCACTGCTTTGATGTGCCAGAGAAGCATTTTGAATACGGAGAAATAACTTTGGTACACAATGTGATGTAAATTACGGAATTTTATATCGCTGAAATTGCTGGCAGTTCAGTTTTAGAGGTTCCTTTCCTAGTATTTTAATAAAAACTTCTACGTGTATTGTTTTAGGTTTATTTGCTTTAAATTTCTTCGGTACAATCCCATATATTTGTTACCGTAACATAACAGTACAAAGCCCACGCGTTAGTTCTATAGGAGGAATAGGCATTCATGAGCATTCATGAAAGTCACTTTTCATTTTGGTAACTATAATGTGTCTGAAAAGCGAAACTGGCAAGAGGATATGCAGGTATTATCGCTACAGAAAGTCGAAATTTCGGGCACCAAAAATGTTTTATCTACACTCATAGCGTAATGTTCCAATTACATATTCGAAAACAGTTGTTTAAGGATACACTTTTTTCACGCCAGTCTATAAAATTTTCAAAAATTACTTTTCGATACAGCATTTCCCATACTATTTTCATTACAGCTGTATCGAAAAATAACTTTTTAATCATTACGCAACACTTTTCTTTTTTAATTTTTTGTCGGGCGCCGGGACACGGCGAAATGTAGGCTGAATACCTAAATGCCTTCAACAAATTCAAAATTCAAATTTTCCTGATTAGTTCATAGTTTGTGTTCCTGATTATGTTTGTGCGTAATTATTATCCCGCCATCCAAAATATTTTTTCTAATTGTTGTAATTTGTGTTAGTGAATGCTTTTTTCTTGTTTGAAGCATACAAATAGATAAATGTAAAAGTAGTTAAGTGAACTTCCCGCCGCTTGATATCCTCCACGCGTAGATACGACAAAACTGACTTGCAGCTTATTTCCAGAAGAGTTGACAAAATTATAGGTACGAAATTTTAACATGAAAATAAAGTGTAGATAAAGTAGTGTATACCACTGCATATAATTAGGTATTAAAACACTCGTGTCGAACTATTATCATACTCGGCTACTCCTCGTATGATAAACAGACACTTATGTGTTAATTCCCTCTTTGTTATGACCGTTGCATAAACTACTATTTTGTATCAGGTTGTGCACGGGCAGACCAACCTTTTCTGGGTAAACGTCTACTATCCCTACAAAGTGCATTTTTTCTTGTTCTCAATGACGTAGGATAACTTACAGCGTCCTCGCTGTCTATTAAAAAAACAAAGGAACCTCGACGTTACCCCGAGTTGTTCTTGGCCGATTTACAATGTTATTTGTGCTCAGTCAAGTTGTCAACCCGTTGCCCGAGTCTTGACGAATGCTGCTATATGTTGACTGAGTGAGTGGCTCCAACAGAACGGTATATAACATTAGTATAATGTTCTCAGATTTGTCTGTCCGCGTTTGAGATTAGATGATTACTTCGAGATTGCTTTGCCCTTGTCACACGTCGGTTTGTGAAGTATAATGTATTTGTTAATGTTAGGAGGCGAAGCTATAGCTAAGATATTAATTGACTTAGCATGTTGATGAAGACTGTACTAATCTTACTGCTAACTAATATAGTAAATACCTGTAAAAGATAAATGTATCGAGAAAAGAAAGAAAACAAAATAGATGCGTTTTGAACCATTGCAATTTTAACCGGTTAAAATATGATTCTTTTCTATACTAATATTATCAAGAGAAATATATTTATATATTTTTTTGTAATAAATAAACTCAAAAACTACTGGACCGATTCACATTATCACTGTCACCGAGGACATTATCACTGTTCTCAGCCCATGTAGAACATAGGCTACACTTTTTATGTTATACGGCAGACAAATAGGCAAGCGGGCCACCTGATGGAAAGTGGTCACCGTCGCCTATGGACATCAGCAACACCAGGGGCGCTACCAATGCGTTGCCCGCCTCCAAAGACTTTTATTTTAATTAATATACCTCTTAAACGATCCCGTGCCATAGTCCAAAGGAAACACTGTGGTTGCTCATTCCACATGTCCGAATAGTCGATTGTTCACAGACATCTGAACTGCCAGTAAAAGCCGCTGAGAACACAGTCACAAAAAGGTCGCTATTTCTCTACATACATAAGGTCCACACGACGCATCACTGCCTTGAACCCAGCTCCACCACAACATCAACAATTCAAACCTTATTTAAAAAAGGAACGCAATACGTCCACCACAATAAACGAGAACAGAGAATACGTTTAAGGTCAGCCTCAGTTATAGATCACTTGCACAAAAGCTGGCCATAAAAACCTTCCATGTGATGTATAGAATCGCAAAGCGAAACAAAGACTAAGATCGGACCAATAAATTTTGTATGAAGCTGAGATTTTTGCGCTGCAGCCTCTCTGAATTCCAATTGGGGGCAGAGAGGAGGAACGGCGAGATGTATGCGTGGAACCGTTTTAATGGATGTGATGTATTATACCATTTAAACTCCGTTGATGGCAAATCGCGTCTTCAATAAAATTTGGGCTTATATCTGCTTTTTTGGCTCTTTATTTTTAGTTAGTTATTTAGTTAGTTATACTTTAGGTTGAAAGTAAGTTTAAAAGGTTTAAAGGGATGTACAGGGGGGAAAGCTCAAGTCCACACAGTTATAGACTGTTGATAATAATAATTGACGACCTGAGTGGTTCAGTGGTTAATATCCTGATCTGCCACGCAGAGGTTCCTGGTTCGATTCCCGGCCGAGCAGAAATTTCTGTTACGGGTCTGTATGTGTTTATATGTGTAAGTAGTTTATCAATTGTCTAGCCCCCATAGCACAAGCTTTGTTTACTTTGGAGCTAAATGGTGCTGTGCGAATTGTCCAAGCATATTTTTTTTTTATTTTTTTATAAAATAAAAAAAAAATATTATGAAATAAAATGTCGGATACTGGTAGACGCCTCAATGTACAAATTTATTTGCAGGGAACTGTACCTCTAACCGTAAGTACAGCAAAGTACAGTTTACTATGTCGTTCCTAAGTCGTTACGTACGTAAAACCTATAGGTATGTTACCTCTATCCAATTGTGTGGTGTCAGATGATTAAAACCATACTACATTTGACCACCAAAGTATTCATCCACAGTCATATCATAATCATACCTACACAACCACAAAGTTATATGGAACAAAGAAAAAACAGATACAACATCTTCAATTTCCGTCACTCCAGCACCCAGAATCGAAACCAGGTGAGAAGGAACAGGCGTTTTAATAAACCGTAGCCTGGCCGAGCGAGACAAATAGAGCTATCTGTCTCTCTCCTCATCAAAATTTGGTTCAAAGTATCAAGACTTGGCGGCGAGCTGGTCGGGTTATAGCAGCTGAGAGGTTTGTCGATTCGGTGAAGTTTATACAGGTTTTTGAATACTCTATAAAAGGTTCAACAAAATATCAATCAATACAAAGCATAAAACAAAGTCGCTTGCCGCCTGTGTATCTATGTACGCTTTAAACTGCGCAACGGATTTTAATGCGGTTTTCAATAATAGATAGAGGGATTCAAGAGGAAGCTTTATAAGTAAGAACAAAAAGGGTAGGGAGGGGTAAAGTAGGTGTACGCGAACGAAGTTGTGCCGGGTCCTCTAATAAGACAAATAAAAATATGTCATAAAACTAATACGACAGAATTGTATAAATGTATGACAACGATTTTCACTTTTAATGGTAATCTTCGAGTCTGACTGTTCACGGCAGAAATCTGGGATAGTAAAGCTTGGCTTAAGCTAAAAGCTCCCGCTGGAGCTTTTCACTTAAAAGCTTATTTATAAACATTACAGAGCCATTTAAAATAAAATGTACGTTGCTTTGTATCCGACTTTTAAGAGGATTAATCGTGTACTTTGCGATTAATTCCAGCCTTTGGATAAACATTGTGATCTGGGTCTCTATTTTTGAATCGCTTGCATCGATTCAAATGAATTTCAATTATGGTTTTCGACATGAAAAATTCAATATTTTTTTAAGTCACATTGGCAACACTGAAAGAGTATGGTTCAAGAATAACTATTTTTTTTTTCATTGAAACCCGTTATTCGGCATTGGAAACCGTTCGAATCGAGGCGAGCGATTCAAAAATAGGGGTTCTGGAATTGAATGGTTTTGGAATTACTCCCAGAACCAGTTTTCTGGGTTTGCCAGGCATTTGACCGCCATCTCACCTGGTGGTAAGTGACGGTGCGGCCGATGATGGAGCATACCTGTCTAGGAACAGCCTAGGAAAACACACATAAAGACTTTATCTTATTGCGTTCATTATTTTCACGACCACCTTCCAACTCCATCATCAGACCAGATCCACGGTACTATATTAATGCATTGTCATCCAAGTTAAACAGGTATACCAAATATCAGCTCAATCGTATATAAACAAAGGGTTCGCCAATTTGATGGACAACTTACAAACATACATACTAACAGTGCAAGTTAAGTAAAAGCTTGTAAAAAAACGAATTGAACTTTTGAACTTCAGAAATTCCCACACTAACATACGGTAGTGAATGTTGGGTATGGCAGAAGAGGAATTAAAGTAGAATAAATGTGGTGGAAATGAGGTCCCTAAGGAAAGTATGTAGAGTGAAATTGAGTGATAGAGTGAAAAATATAGTGATCCGTGAAAGGTGTGACATAAAAGATGATGTAGTATCAAAAATAGAAAGAGGCATGTTAAGATGGTTCGGGCATGTAGAGCGAATGGATGAAAGACGATTGACGAAATAGGTACATTGCGCGAATCTGGAAAACCGGTCCTTAAGAGGACGACCCAGGAAAACTTTCACTGATCAGATCAGTAATGTTCTCAATAAAGCTGGGGTCCGAAGTAGTAAGAATAAAAAGGAGATGTATGAAAAGAGTTGTGGATACATGCGAGGCTAGGGAGTTGTGTCAGGACAGAGCAAAGTGGCGGTCCATAGTCTCTGCCTACCCCACCTGTGGGACACAGGCGTGAGCTTTATTTATTTATTTATTTATTAAAACTTTATGCACTAAAGGTGCATTGGCGGACTTAAAGCTAAAGTAGCCTTTATGTATGTTTTATGTATGTACTTCAGACATATGACTACCGCCTACGCTTTTTAATCTCCTTGAGAGCTCTGTAAAGATTTTATAACCTTTACATAGCTCTCATAAACCAACTACAAACTCGGAAGTATCTCTAAACTAGACCATTCCCATCCGAGGCAATCTCTAAGCAGTGGAGGTATCAAAATTTTAGCTCTCCTGAAACAAGGAACTCCTGTAATTTCCCACTTGAATTCACTTGTGATAACAGCATTGTTGGGAAATCGCGGGTAATGCGTCTGTCGGATCCGTGCACGCTTTGACAACGGACATACAAACTACATACATATAATACAAAGCTCACGTTTGTCCTGTGTGACAAAGACAGGGTAGGCAGAGACTGGACCGCCACTTTTCTCTGTTCTGACACAAATCCATTGCCTCGCATATATTTACATTTTTTACCATCCCGCCTCTGTTCCCTTTCCTCATATCTGAGGGTCACCACCCCTCTCCCCCATAATCCTCTCACGGACAAAGACGCCATCTTCCCGTGTCCTCAGAACAGTGCAGTGCTTTGTGGAACGTAGTCTGTAATGTGGTGCGGATCTGATCGGATCAACGCATTGGCCTACGATCTGTTCTTTTGCTATCTACCTTATCAGTGATCATCAGTCTTTCGAGTCCACTATCTGGAGATGAGTAACGCACACTAAGGTTGTGGAATGAACTAGTACCTGGAGAAGTTTTCCCTGGAGAGTACAACATGGAGTTCTTCAATAATGGAGGGGTAAGGTTTTTACGGGGTCGGCAACGCGTGGGTGATGCCCCTGGTATGCAAACGTGCATAGGCTGCGGTGACTGCTTACCATCAGGCAGACCGTAAGCTTGTTTGCCACCTTAGTGGTATAAAAGTGAGATTGAGCTTATTCGCTCAGTCCACCACAATCACTTTGGTTTTGGATTTATTATCTGTTGCTGACCAACTCCATTATTTTCATACATGTCCTTTTATTCTTTCCCTAATGTACCTACGCAAAGACATACCTTTACGCCGTTTAAGGGTTAGCCCGACCTGTCTTTTCAATATAAATAATTGGCTCCATAAACATATTTAAAAATAAAAAAGAATAAAAGATGATGTATGAAAAAAGTTGTGGATATATGCGAGGCTGAGGAATTGTGTCAGGACAGAGCAAAGTGGCGGTCCATAGTCTCTGCCTACCCCACCTGTGGGACACAGGCGTGAGCATTATGTGTATATGTATGTGTATATTTAAAAAGGCAATTTAGCGGTTGAAAGAAAAAACATGCGAGCTTCTAATCTCTCTGCGATTAATTTTGTTTCCCTTCCGTGATTCTATAAATTGGTTCTGAGGGCGGAATGAACAGCCCCGGTATTTTCAGACTCAATGATAAAGGATCCCTCACATTGATGTTCCTGGAAGCCCGTGATTAGTTTCAAATAACCTTAATACGCTTTGATATTTTCACAACCCAGTGGATATCTGATCGGCAAAGGTTTATATCTATGGATATGACTCTGACTGAATACAGATATAACTAAATATAGCATTATGACACAAGCCTGCGTCACTATTTGACTTGTTGTTGTTACGAATTACTATTACGTACTGTACTGTAGTCAAAGTAGGTATCCTTGCGAATTCTGCCACAGTGTTTCCTTTGGACTACGCGTCCAACTACTAACGCGTCGGTAGCGCCCCTGGTGTTGCTGATGTCCATAGGCGGCGGTGACCACTTTCCATCAGGCGGCCCGCTTGCCTGTGTGTCTGCCGTATAATATAAAAAAAAAAACTGCGTTTAAAACATGGAGACAATTATAGTCAGACGACAATGATTAATTATTATAATAATACTATGAATAATGTTTAGGTATATATTTAATTTTCCTTACGTAGGCAAATTAAACACCGTGATGCCTACATACCGGCATGCCTTTTTAACCATAGACGAAAAAGGAGATGTGTAAGTTTGGTGTATCTGTGTATCTGTCGCTTTGTGTAGCTGCGTTAACTGACATTGTGTAGCTGTCTGTGCCATCGTAGCTCCCGAAAGGATGGACCGATTTGAATGCGGTTTTCTTTATTTGTAAGCCTGTTTAATCCAGATGGTCCATAGCTTCATTGAAATCGGTTTTGTAGTTTAGAAAATATTTGAGTTTAAGTTAAGTTGGTCGGGGGTTATCCAACTTTTTTTGTCGGTTAGATTAATGGTGGGGAGAGACCACATTGTTCCATTTCATTTGACGGTATCTAAATATTAAACCAAAACCGCAGTGAATTATTATTTGTTGCATGATAATCAAATGATAATGGATTAATTCATGCAATGTGGTTAGCTTGAATTCGACTATTATGTGGTTTAAATTTGAAATAAAGTTTAACCATATCAATCACGTATTATGTATGTTTAGGTCGATAAACTAATGTGACGTAAAAAGTAGCCTTTGTGTTAAGTACAGTATTTTAACTTTTAAATATATTTGTTATAAGCCTCATTTTTGCTTAAACAAACTAATCGATTTAACCCCACAACGGTTAAGGGAAGATTTACTGGGTGATTCTCATCCGCGCTCTCATCACATTGAATTCCACAAAAAGTAAGTTCCATTCCATTATTTCGCGGCGAAACAAATAGGGTAGCGATCGACAATGGAATTCGATTCCGGGTATTTTCGCGGAACGGCGGTAACTATACGCTTAGATACAAAAAACAGATAATTTGACCCTTTAGCAATATGTGCGTCAACATGGCGACATTCACTCGGGTGCGAATTCGCTTCCTTTGATCTGACTTGATTTATACACAAACCTAGTAAGTTACCTATACAGGGTTTTGCTCGGGACGTTCTTATGCGGGGCGAATAAATGGTAGTCTAGGTCTTTAGTTATTTCTGCCCTTGCTTTGATTTTCTAATAGACTAATAAAAGCCTATAGGAAACAACGACCACGTTTAAACTTTTGACACAAATGTCCTTCAAAGGAGATAAGTATATTGCCTACCTTTAATCCCTGTTCTACGCGAACTAAGTTTACTTTAGGCAGGCCACGACCCACGCAAAATCAAGACTCGTGCCCAATCAAAGCAGAAAACCCACAAAAATAACACTTAAAACGACCAACGGTGGCAACTATCAAGCTGGAATCCGCGCAACAAAGCAATAAATCGCCACTTTTATTTGTGTAACCGAGAAAAAAGAGAAAAAAAAAAGCGAAATCACCACCTCTGTGGCCGCGCCACTGGAACTCACACAATTTGGGAGGTCACAGAGAAAAACGGCGGCCTGTGCTCTGAATTATTCATTATGAGACGGAGAGGCGATGACGGAAAAACAGCGCTGGCATTACCGCCGCGGCGGTGTGAGAATCACCCACACATGCGGGGTTAGTGGGCCCGTAGTTGAAACCGCGATGTGCTCGTTATATAGATAGATAGATAGATATACTCTTTATTGCATATAAAAGTTTTGTTTATTTCGTTTTTTTTTCCACAATGTTGGCAATAAAGCTTACGTCCTGCCTGGTGGTAAGTAGTCACCGCAGCCTATGGACGTTTGCAATACCAAGGGCATCACCCACGCGGTAATTTGTGCTGCGTTAGAGACTTTCCTACGTGCCTACGATGTGCTGAACACCATAAGAATATATGTATAAAAAATCACTTGCTACTTGTAAGAAAGACATCGCAACACACCAACAACTGCACCTTCGCGTTTAAATGTAGAAATGACTGTTACAGAACCCTTAAAAAAGGGGAGACGTTTTGAGGGAGATCGTTCAAAGACGTGTTCGGTAATGTACATGTGCAGCTGACGGATGGATTGGATGGGCTGTCAATTTTCTTGTAATTTACAGACCGTCCCGTATTTCAGTTTCAATTATTGAAATGAGAGAATTGTTGGCAACAGAGTTACGTAATTAGCCTGCAGCTATCATTTCGGCCGTGTTCTGCATTTTAACAACATCAATACAAGATCATACATGGTCCCGTATATTTGAATTGTTCGCTCGCTTAATTTATTTCGGGTAAATGTAGAATCGGTCAAATGCAGAATCGGTGAGTAATAATATTCACATGTCAATAGTAGAATTAGTCAAATTGTACTATATAATATTCCGACTACTACTCGATTCATTTTAGGTACGCCTTTCGTGCGCTGCCCGCCGCCGCCATTTTCATTGCTCATTTTTTATGTTTTACTAGATAATCCGTGAAAGATCAGCCGTGTGGTGTCCGGCAGAGTAGAATAGCACCAACCCCTTACACTCGTGGGTGTCGTACAAGGCGACTAATGTTTTCGAGACAAAAGATCTAAGCGCCTCCGTAGACTGAAAATGGGCAGCAGCGTTTTCCATTGTTATATTATAACACTGCGATCTCCAACCAGCCTGCCGAGAGTGGAGATTATGGCAATAACTTCCCTTTTCTTGGGAGAGGCCCTAAGTCCTGCAGTGGACTGTTATGGGCTGTGACAATGACTAGATAATCATCTTGCCGTTAATGCCCCGGTTGTGCTCTCGTCCGCCCTGTGTCCGCCTTGACCATGATCCAGGAATTGGCCGATCAAGTAATTACAGTGGAGCGACTGCGATCTGACCTCTGTGACCGTGCTACTAGGGGAACCTGGTTACGTACGTCGCCAGAATGTGCAGATTTCATCACGAAATTTTCCCTTACCGTAAAAGCATAAGTTAGTATTCAACTAATGTATTGTACATTGCCGCAATGGGATTCGAACCCGGTACATCTCGCTTACGAGCCGGATACTCTAACCACTCGGCCACCGACGCTTCTTTCTTTCATTGTCTAAATCATGCAATTGGATCACACAGGGTTAGCCATCGTAATAGGCATCCAGATCATGCGGATGAAGTCGATCCCATCGGTAATCAAATTTCTCTAATGTTAACAGATTACAAATAGATCATATTTACGACAGTTACCTCACTCCACCAGGTGGCCTGCCCGATCGTCCACTAGATACGGTTACATAAGAAAATATCAGCGAAGCCTGTGAAACTGATCATAACAAATGATATCAGCACGCAAATAAATCCGCCCACACGCGCCCTCCTATCTTTCCATTACGAATAGTCGGACATTTCGGCAAATCCCTGGCGGTCTTGCCGCAGATTGTAGAAGAACAATAGCTATTAATAATAATTATTACATGATTACCGCGCCCGTCCATTCATCAAGGGGGGAATAATCTTAGTTTTTCACAAACCGCTAAGTGTTGCCGCAAAAAAGAATGATGAATTTGTTATTACCGCGTTGGAGATACGACGGTTTGGCTTTCACTCTCTAATGGCGGTGTGGATGCTGATTTTGAACTTCATTTGGATGACTTTAAATTATATTAACGGAATGTTGAATGAGATGTGAAATGAGCTCCCAGCCACAGTGTTTCCTTTGGACTATGACATAGGATCGTTTAAGAGGTATATTAGAGGTTTCCTTAGAGGCGGGCAACGCATTGGTAGCACCCCTGGTGTTGCTGATGTCCATAGGCGGTGGTGGCCACTTTGCATCAGGTGGCCCGCATGCCTGTTTGTATGCCGGACAACATAAAAAAAAATTGTTTGGCTTGTCAAAAGTCGACCCTTACATGTGACTAACAAAAACATGTGTTATAAGGTTACGAGATAACAAAGTTATTAAATACAAATAAGTTTATTGAAAAAATCTAATTGAGTACATATTATGTTGTTACACGTTCCCAGTACGTCAATGAGTCTTACAGATAGATGGAAAGGTTATTATGGTCTCCACACTGGGGCAAGCCTGTATCGTGGGGCCAGATTGTATCCGATATGCATCCGAGGATGCAATTCAACGACATTGTTAGTATCATATGTATAACTATTTGGTTGGCCGTTGAACCCTCAATAAAACGTGTCTAAATGTAGACCACGTAATTTGGATTCTCATTTTTGGTGCCATAAAGTACCTCAAACTTTAACTATGACAGTAAAAAGTAGTGACCTCGACTGGACCGTCCCTGTTATATTGCTGTCTTATTATACAAACTACAATTACACCAACCCTTTTAATACGACGTAGTACATCAGAGAAGCCGCGTAAACCTCCAAAAGGCGAATGTTAACCTGACTAATAAACAGTAGGTCAGCGATGGCTAACCTTTGGCACGGCAGTAGTGAGAAAAGCTGCGTAAATTAGCTGGCCGTTAGTGGTCTTTGTGGTTGCTCTCATTTCCTTTGTTATAACAAATTAGCATGATCGTAGTTAAGAAATCTTTTGACTTGATCGAAATGTTAATAATTGCAGTAACTGTTCCGGAAAAATTTCATGTTCTTACATTGTCTGTTTTACATCGACGCACATAATCTCAATCGTTATATAAAACGTATTATTTTTGTAACGATTAATTGTTTTTTTTTAAGCTATTCGGTGACAAACGAGCTGACAGCCCACCTGATGGTAAGTGGTAACTGTCGTCCATAACATCTACAAATGATGCATTTAGGTTGCAGGTAACAATAATGCCGTAACGCAGGTGCGTTGTGATGTGTGTTTATGTTGGATTAATTGTAATATAATTACGAAATTAATATTTTTGGATACTCCGACCTAATCTAATGTGACCTATGGGTTGATACCTAGGTAACAAGAAAGAATAACTTATGAACATTTTTCACCAATAAAATTATGTCTATGTCTGTAACGAGATTCATGCCTTTGTAGACACCTGTAACTGCACTATAACTAGGAGAGAATTGTCAAAAAAATTGCCTTCACAAATATTAAAATGTTCGTCACCCCCGAGTTGGCCTAAAGGGTGAGGGGTGCAAAATATGGCACACGCCGAAATGTCGGCTGTCTCCTGAAAAGGCACCCCGTTACAGCGGGGATATTAAAAAGGGCGCCGATGCCGCGGAGCAGCGAAAGTGCTGACGTGGCGTGTCGGCTAGTTCGTTAGTGCTTTTCTAAGAGCTTTTTTTTACCATGATGAATTAGTAAAACGAACAGATAGCCCCCTGATGGAAGTCGGCAACTGCCTACGTATCTTTTTTTTCATGTCATACGGTAGGCAAACAGACAAGCGGGCCACCTGATGGAGAGTGGTAACCGCTGCCTATAGACATTAGCAACACCAAGAGTATCGCCAATGCGATGCCCACCTCTATAACACGTTGCTCTGGCAGCAAAATGGCAAATGCGCCTCCACTGCCAAAGCCACAGTTCCCCAATTCCCTATGGAGACCTTACTCACCGGCAAAAACACAAAAATGCAGAACCGAAGGTGTGTTGCCATACTGTGCGGTATGCCTGGGCTCACTACCCAAATGACACTTGTCAATTTAGAATGACGGTGATTTAGCCAATAAAATTTTGGTTACACTATTTGAAAGGGAGAAAAGACTAGGTTGACTAGGTGACTCTCGCACGGTTCGTTTTTGTCATAGCAGCGCAAAGTCCCTTTGGGTAGTAAGCCCATAGCACTATGTTATTTAATCCTTCAAACCTGCGTACGACGCACGCATAGCATTCGTAATGCTGAAATAAATATCTAGACAAATAACATAGACCTATTAAGTTTTTCTTGTCATTCTCATACAGCAGGCAAGCGGGCCACCGAACAAAATCTCAATTTTTTGGCAACTGAATTTGACATAAGATAATTCTACACTATGTCATCTACGTTTACCGCTGGCTAAACCGTCTACCAAATTAAAGTGGTGCAAGATTGTTTTATGTCAAATTGTCCACTGACATAGCCAATAGCCCCGCAGATCGTGAACTAAATTACTATGGTTTACACTCGTAAACCATTGGTTGTATAGATCTTATGAAACTTTCTCGCATTCATGGCACGGTTGCAAGAGAGTTGCCTGGTCTAAAGCAATAAAGTGTACTGTTGCCCGCTCCAACTGTGGCTGTAGTCCTTTTAAGCCTTTGCCTGATATTATTAGAAGGAGAAAAAATATGACGGCGAAGGACTACGGTAAAACGTGACAGTTTTTAATAGCTTTTCTTATAAACCTTGTTTTAACGTTTATTTCCTAATATATAAAAAGTACCGTGGCCGTGTGGTGTCCGGCAGAGTAGAAAAGCACCAACCCCTTACACTCGTGGGTGACTAAAGTTTTCGAGGCAAAAGATCTAGAGTCTCCGCGGACTGGAAAATGGGTAGCACCATTTTCTATTGTCATATTTACAACACTGCGATCTCCAACCCGCCTGCCAAGCGTGGAGATTATGACACTAATCTCCTCTTTCGTGGGAGAAGCCCTTAGTCCTGCAGCGGACTGTTGTGGGCTGAGATAATATGACTCCTAATGAAACAGATGTTTAATAAATAATATTTACACCAAACTTGACTTAACAAATAAACGATAGCACCTAACAAATAGTTATTTAAAATGACAACATACAACATGTTTATGAAATACATAAAACATGTGAGAACAAACATAATTGAAAACAAATATTAATAGTTGCCATTTCGAAAAACATCGACGTAGTACTAAAATAAAGCATTCATTTTTTGGTTAATATTTCTGTCGGAAATAACAAATCCGTTACTTGGAAATTCTATTAAAGTCCTTTAATAAAAATGTATCATGTTTTTTTTTTCCAAGAATCCAATATTCCACAGCCATTATATTATGCCTTTATAGTCGAAAATCTGGTTTTTACTGGTTTTCAGTTACAAACTCACTACAGCTTTTTCACGTAGACTTTCTCGATTAGTGTTTGAACTTCGATGTCAAAGCTGCGTGAAAGCTCTCTAAAGCTCCTGACGCCGACAATGTGTTTTCTATTTTAGAAAAAGATGTTTGTTCTTGCGTGGGTGTTTGTGCTGTCGTTGTTTGTATTTGTCTTGTGTTTTGGCCAGACAATGGTTTAAGTAAGACGACAACAAAAACAAATAAAAACATAAAATAAAATAAAATAAAAGGTTGGCTAGATACCTTAGTAATATCGCGAAAAGGTTGTAGTAGCAGTGATTAAGAACTTCAGTGCTCCATTGGGAACCGTGCAGTGGTTTTGTCTTTCAAATTTATGTGCATGAGAATCAATCAAATGGCCGAATTTTAAAGGTCTGTTAATAAAATCTGAACGCATTTTCATAGCAATGATACCTTCATAGTACTAATGATACCTTCATACCTAATGATACCTTCATTTCATAGCAATGATAGCAAAAATATTTTTTTAAGTCTGTTTTGAAATGCCTATGTGTGTAGTTTATGTTGTGTAAGGTTTATGCGGATGTCGAATGACGACTTCAGACATGCCAAAATCACAGTGTCCTAGCGTGTATTACCTTCTCTGATTTGAGAGATATTGTGAAAATTTCTTCACAGTCCTTCACGTGGTATCATAAGCTAATGGAAATTTCACTAAACAAAAATGTGACTGATCCTCAATGCACAATGGCTACGGTTACCGCTTACCATCAGGTGGGCAGTTTGTCCTAATTAGTATAAAAAATATATTAGCCTAAAAACAGGAATACCTAAATTGGAGAAATAACAGCTGAACAAAGGCCTTCACAAACCTTCCATCGATGCCTCTTGCATCCATCGACTCACTACGTCCTTTACGAGGTCGTCCATCGTCACTCATAGGACCTACGTGTCTCCTCCTACAGTTACGGGTAGAAACATGAAAATGAAAAAAAATAATCATCTCATTGCAGAGAGTCCAATCCATAGTCCGAGCCACAATTGCGTCGCTGGCCGCGCGGGGGCTGTTCATACATCACGGATGCTTACCGTGATGGCTCCCATTCCGGCCGTAACAGGGCCTCCGCGTTTTTCTTTTCAATTTACGATCTCCCGCACCAGGCACAGGGACGCACTTGAGTGTGGAAATTGGCCCCCTACCTTATCTTAATTGGTGTATTATTAACTCTATAAGGTTTTAAAGACTTTCATGGTTATTCACTACGCTACACGTGACCATGACGCATGAAACATCGAGGAAAAAATAATACGCACAGTGGTAATTAACCCTAAACATGTGCGATGAAAGTGTAATTCAACTCTAGTCAGAATGTGTTTAAAAATTCGCTTAAGAAGATGACCCGCTTGCTCCTTTACCTACATTTATTAAAAAAAAATACCAAGCAGAGAAACTGTATAGCACATATATTATTACAAAATTAATTAATTCAACATAGTACACGCTTTGATTAATTCGTCATTCGAATGACGCTGTATGAATTTGTCCAACACTTTTCCTTTTTTTAATTCAATAAACATCATTTTATATTAAACAGTCACCGTAGCCTATGGCCGCCTATACGTTTGCAATACTCACGTATTGCCGACCCGTGAAAACCTTTTCACCTCTTAACAAACTCCATACGTTTGCAATACCCATGTGCCGACCCCATAAAAACCTGTTCATTCCTTCCTTCAAAAACTCCACATTGAAAGCTTCCGCGAAATGACCCCCCACCTCGATACGGCCCTGGACCCACGCTGGATATTCCGTAATTAATGGCCTACTATCATTTACCTCTTAAGCTATTACTGGCTACTGGAAAGGGTTGCTTTTCTTCTGTTTCGCATCGGGAAACCCGGGGTGAATTAATACTTTCCCCCATTAAATTCCCAGAACGCCGTGTGTGCTGGAAAAGGGCACTCGGTATTTGAGGGTTGAGGTTTGTGGACTTTGTTTTTATAATATGAAATCGGATATTGTTTCACAATATTTGTTATTGTGTTGAAGTCATCCACAATTATATCCAAAAGGTAGCATTTTATAAATATTAAATCGAAATACTTTTACCGCTAAGGTGGCAAACAACCATACGGCCCGCCTGATCTAAGCAGTCACCGCAGCCTATGGACGTTTGCAATACCAGGGGCATCACCCACGCGTTGCCGACCCCGTTAAGACCTTTTCATCCCTTTCTTGAAGAAGTCTATGTTGTTCTCTAGGTAAGTGTGTCATTCTACAACCTTGTCATTCTACATGTCATTCATTGCCATGTCATTTTACAACCTTAGTGTGCGTGGGAAAAAATTTCCCTAGTGGTTTTTCTGCCATAGTCTAGACACTGTGATCTCCAACCCGCCTGCCAAGTGTGGAGGTTGTGGCAAAACCCTTTGCTAATGAGGACAAGGGTCAACTTCAGCAGTAAACTGGTATAGCTGTTGGTCTGATAGAGGCCGCGAAAAGTATTCTGTTAGTTATCAGTTCGATACAACTTTCTACATAGCTTTGACCCAATAACGGCGATATCACGTTTTCGAAACGGACCGTGCTTGTACAGTCAGCTGCAGATCCAACTGACCCCCTCTTCCGTCCGTTCACTCTGCAGCTGACTGTCCGTCTACCTAACTAAACTACTCGCCCTATCCCTTCGTCGAATAAGGCTAACACAACATCGTATCACATTATCTCAGCCGAAAAATCCGACCTCGCCCGTCCGTGTAGCTACAGGGTGTCATCCTAACAAAACATAACGCGCACTTTCATTGCACCCTGTTTATACGGGCGGCCATATTCGCGACCGTTAAATTTCATCGCCCTGTATCTACTGAGCCTTGCGAAGGGCGGTTTCACAACCGACGACGGTGTAGTGTCCTTCGGAGGAGAATGCAGCACAAAACCCTTGCGTTTATGGAACAGGGTTATAATGTAAAGTTCATTGATAACTTAACCGTCGAAAATTCTGATAAACCACGACCAAGTTTATTTATTTAACTATTTATTTTCCTGTAGGTACTCAACTCATGTAGGAACCGATTTTAATGAACCAAGCTAAGGAACCATCACATTATCTTTGCTGTAGGCCTGCTGGAAGAAATTTCTTTTTAGAAATAAGTAGTGCCTTTTGTGTCATGTATATATTTGCCATGTCTCTGTTACAATTTTTGTGTGCAATAAACTATTAAATAAAATAAATAAATAAACCATCTCGATTATACTGGCTTTTTAATACAAATACCGTAATGTTAGTTACTTATGGTGGTATTCCGTGGTATTACAATGTGGAGGAAGCTCCTGTCATCAGTGGGTTTTACGGGCTGATGATGATGAATTTTTTATGACGATCATGATTGATGATGTACAAGGCGACCAATGTCTTTGTAGCAGGCCAGCTAAGAAATGGGTAGCGACACTCTCCGAATCAAACTTTGAATATCGTATCTGAACCTAGTTTTGTGTCCGAAGCGTCATCATCATCATCAAATTCCGGCTTCTGCCAGGGTCCGCTTTCCAGTTTCCTGCTCTTTTTTGTCCACTTTACTAGTATTTCGGCTTCACGTCGTAAGCCGTTGGCTCTCACATCCGACTCGGCAATGTCAATCCGTCGCTTCGTGGGTCTTCCTTGAGACCTCATTCTTGATACCGGCAAGTTTGGGCACCTATTTCACACGTTTCAAATGCCACTGGGAACCCAATATTGTCCCCGTGTTTTATGTACCGATTTTTTTGTGTTATATGTAATTATATTGCAAAATTGTCGTGTCGTTGCGTCCTTTGCAATAAATGTTTTCTTTCTTTCTTTCACACGTATTCAAACGTCTCTGAATCTGACGATATCGTGATCCTCCAAGCTGCTGACAATGTCGTGTCGGTGTCGTGTCGGCCATTGTGAACGGGCCTAATGGCGCTGAAATATTTTGATGGAGAGCAAAAACTGTTATGTGTCCGGGTTAATAGTGTATTGGTAGTGTTATCGGAAACCTCATGGAATTCGACGACTTTCTTATCCCTTAGGTAAATACCTAATATTACAAAAGATAAAGTCTGTTTGTAAGTCTGTTTACCTGCTTACTTATGATGTAAAATGAGTCGTGCCTAGTTAAAATCAAATTGTCAAAGTTAATAATTGACTTATTGTTAAAATCTGTATCTCTCTCTTGACTCTGGGTGGGCTTAAAACAAGCTCATGCTGTGCCCATACCTATTCCACCATTGTGCAAGATTTTAAAATATAATATCTTCTACCTCTAAGTATACTAACTCTCATGCTACATTTTGTGTGGAATAAATTGTTTTGTATTTGTATTTGATTTTGTACTTCTTTCCCCGCGAGACCAGATTTTAAGCATTTATAAACTGAGTGCAGGACACAGATTTCTGTTTAACCTTCCAACTTTATTAACTGGTAACTAACAACACTATCCTTGTGCCACAAATTCATGATGGTGAAGAGCATCTATTCTTATTGTTATTTACATATATAGGTATACAATGTAAGCAAGTTAATTGAAAGCAGCTAGGGTGTTTGCAGGTATGTCACCTGAGCTGACCCTCGAGAATGTCACGGGGCTGTAATTTAACAATGCTTGTCGCCCTAGACCGGTCATAGACATACATACACACACACCTGTATCCAGAGATTATCGAGTGTAGTAGTGGTAGTAGTAGGCAGAGACTATCGGGTGTCACATGCCACGATCCTTACACAATTTTGTCTTCACATCGTCTCGCACCTTTACGCCAATCATACTAACCGCCTTGTTAGTTGAGATCCAAGAATATTCATCGCTTTGCTACTGTTTTGTTAACATTTTTTGACCGTGGTTGCACTGAATGTGAACGTAACCGTGATCCAATCTGCTACCCTGCAACCCTGTTAACGGGGTCATGTAGGTCAGACGGCAGTTGCTCTACTATAATTACCTGATCTGCCAAATATTAGATCATACTCGAGGTTGATCCCGGGTTCTCGCATGCGAGACCACAACCGGGATATTGACGCTAGAATAATTATTATTCGTTTTATTTTTTGCAATCATCAAAGCCTTGGATTTCTGATTAACACAGACGCTACCCAGCTACACCGCTCATCAAACCCCCAGCAATTCCATGTCCGCGAAACACCCTATAACCTCCTAACCCCTCGTCCGCCGCGTGGGTCTCACGGACCCCATGTAAATCATTTTATACGGGCAAAAGCGTTTAATGCACCGACCCAATTAGGGCGGACTTAAGCTCACACGACGGCCGGGCGGCGGCGTTTACGCTTTTTATACGCTTTACGCCGATTCCGGGGCTTAGGGACTAATCGGACGCGTATCGGCGGTATTCCGCTGGTTGAGGTACGCCATGACAGTTTTTGCGACGGTTTTTCGGTTGGAGGGTTTTGTTGGTAGCGATGCAAGGGTAGGTATTTTTATGTAAGCGTATATCTGTCACGTGGTAGGACTCTGTCAAGCCTGAGGAGTCCGCCTGGGTGAGTGCCACCGTCTTATCTATTTCTGCCGTCAAGCAACAATGCTTGCGTTGTTGTGTTCCGGATTGAAGGGGTAGCCAGCGAAATTATAGACATGAGGAATTTCATCCTAGTCCGCACTTGCGTTTCTGTTACCTGCAACTTTAATGTATGAGTCGTAGATGTTATGGGCGACAGTTACCGCTCGCTTACCATCAGGTGGGCTGTGTGCTCTTTTGTCATCGAGAAGCATAAAAAAACATTGTGTACGCCGATTTTTTTTTGTGAATATTCTCACTTGTGTTCCGTGTGTTCATTTGCCTCCAGTGTGCCCGCGACATAGCTCGCGTGACCGCGACATATCTCGCGAGTCTGTCTGTTTATTCCCATCTCTCGTCGCGCCTTTTCCCGGTCGCTCTCACACACACTTTAACAAAAATATTCGGGTTTCGTAAGATAAAAATGTTATTTCTTTTTCGTGTTAAACGCTTTACCGCCCGTCATACTACTAAGTGTCAACCCGTATCTATATTATTATTAGTAATGCGTACAAGGACAATTTGGGCCCAAGTGTCCTTTCGGCGTGTGAGGGTTGACGCCCGCTGTCGAGATCCCATAAGGTTATTATGGGACGGACATACATCCAAATCTATATAGGTTTTACGTACTTCATTAATATAAATACGTCGTATTTGCTTCGTCTAATTGGACTGGCTCTTATGCCGCAGTTTCGTCTGCGATGGGTTCGAATTTGCGAATTTACAATGTTCCGCAAAATTTTTTGTTTGGAATTTCACATTTGATGCATGCTTATAACTATTAGAATCTAAGTAAAATTAGAACCAAATAAAGTAGAAACACTATAATATCATTGTTGAATGCGAATACCGTAGTCCATTTCCAAAATAGGTAAGCCAACCTACTGGATCTTATTGGATATATAATAACGGAAATTTGTAGAAATGTAGGCGAGTTTCCAAGTCTCTTTTGCTTTGATAGCCTTAGCTTAGATGGCTTAAAATGGATGGGTGATGCCCCTGGTATTGCAAACGCCCGTAGGCTACGGTGACTGCTTACCATTCTTTATTCTTTATTGTACACAAAATAATAAATATAAATTAACAGAAGGTAACTTAAGTACAAAGGCGAGCTTAACTCAACAGTTTAGTTTTCTACCAGCAAACCTTGGAGTCAAAGAAACCGTAAGTCAGCATTTAGGCATAGGAAGTGCACACAAGTAAACTAAATACTATAATTAATAATACACAAATACTATAAATAATAATGAATACAATTAATATATACGTACTATAACTGTATATTAGAAAGAGAAAGATAATGCTCTTTTAATTTCCTTTTAAATGTAGACAGAGAAGGACTAGCACGGATGTTAGGTGGTATGGAGTTCCATAAACGCGCAGAGTGTACAGTGAAGGAGCCGCCGTCGTATCAGGCAGGCTATAAGCTTATTTGCCACCTTAGTTGTATAACAAAAAGGTTTGCCTGGGAATTCGCCCTCATCGATTTTTTTTATCTAGTACCGTTTTCTTCGACTTGTTTTGCTGGTAAATATCAGGATTTCGAGCAGAAAACATATTTATGTATTGTCATAACAAACGTAGAGTACAAGTTTAGTAGCATATCTAATATTATAGTCACTCTGAAATACTGTGTAATTTGTTACACAGTCGTACACAAAGCAAATGATATCCAAAAAGCTCCCAAGTATGTTCCTGTGGCTCCGTTCTTACGTTCAACGGTCCGCCTAAATAAGGTAATTTTTCATACACACATTGCGTCTAAACCTTAGGTTATATGTTAACGTCAGCCAGCGTTCGCCCACAGTTGCGTTGACAATAAATTACCTCGTTACAATCTATTAGGGTGCGTTTAAAAATAATTCCATGGGAAGTCGAGACGACTTAGTTGATGGAAGGTTATTATTTGTCTGGTTGGGATGCATTCTTCCCTTCAGATTTCAACTTGTTTGATGATAAGTTTACTGCGTTGGAGGAATTTGTACTATGTTTTAAATTATGTTCAGATTTAGATCAGATACTTATGTAATTATTAAATATAGAGCGCCGGTGGCCGAGCGATTACAGTATCCGACTCGTAAGCCAGAGGTCCCGGGTTCGAATCCCGCTCCGGCCATGTACCAATGACTGTTTTCTGAGTTATGTACATTAGTTGAATACTAAACGATGCTCTTACGGTGAGGGAAAACCATCGTGATGAAACCTGCACATTTAGGTGACTGGATGTGTAACCATGATCTAATCTGGTCAGGTTCCCCTGGTAGCGGGTCATTTAGGTCAGATGGCAGTCGCTCCACTGTAATTACCTGGCCTGCCAAATCCTGGATCATGGTCAAGGCGGATCCCGGGCCCTCATTCTCGAGAGCACAACCGGGACATTAACGCCACGATGATGATGATGATGACGTAGGTAATTATTTGGCACTATGAACACTTTTTACAAGTTCATTTTTTATACAAAACAACATATTATCTGGTTTTCCAGTTTGATTTTTCAGTGCTAATCTTGTATTTCTATGAGTAATCAATAATCATCACCTTGACGTCAAAATTCCGATTGTGCTCTTGAGCGCGAGGGCCCAAGGTCCGCCTTGACCATGATCCAGGATTAGGCAGATCAGGTAATTACAGTAGAGCGACTGCCATCTGACCTGACTCTATTAACATGGGAACCTGACTAGATTAGATTCGGGTTACATATTCAGTCGCCTGAATGTGCAGGTTTCATCACGATGTTTTTTATATTTTTTATTGTACACACAACAATGTAACAGAGTTAAGACCTTAAGATAGTTCACAGAGGCGAGCCTGTTTGAGATGTTTACCCTAGCCGTAAGATTTGTCCTTTTGTGTTTTTATGTTTTGTGTTTTTATTAGTAATCTCTACTAATTTGTTGTATTGTATTTGTTTCAGGTAAGAATGGCGCTAGAATTAAAACATTGAGAGTAAACAAAGGATGAAGGTAATTACTTATTAGGACAAGCGCTATTTACACACGAAAAAAGAACTAATTAGATCGTTTATACTTATGTAAGAACATCGTTACAAAACCAGTTCTCACGTCGTTTGCGTTCCCTGCGTTTAATATTTAGTGCCTCGGTGTATTTCCTCAAATCGGATAACAATCTTAAAGAGTTGTATTTAAATTAAATATTTATTGCGTCCAAGAACATCTGCCGCTGCCCCGGGCGTTTGCTCGTGAGTGTAAATACTGTTATTTAGTCGTTATTTGTTTCAACACCTCTGTGGGGCCTGGTTACGAATTTCGAACTGATGGCGATGTGGGCGATATTTCGATTCAAGGGATCCGTGATCGATAAGGTGGTGAAAGATGTGTGCATTTGTTACTTCAATAGGGATGGTAAAAAAATTATCATCTAGGCGGTTCCCGTCTCCACATCCCGGTAATAAATATTGACCACGGATTTTGTATTTATCGAATTAATAAAAAATTACTTAGTTATAGCATGCCAACGTTTCGGAAAGGGGGCTCGTGCCATTCTGAGTAAAATTTCACCTCAGGCGTGGCGTCACGCAACATTTTGTAAAGTAACATTAGAAAAAATACGTGTCTAATATTTTTTGATAGACTACCTGACGGACTAAAAGTATTTTTATAGACTAGACTGTTAGACTGCTAGAGGCTAATGACAATTGGCGTATTTTTGGTTAAATATTTTATTTTGCTTTTCTCTGTGCTGTCTTGACAGCATTATAGTATATGCACGTCTACCATTTCCTAGAATCAGGTTTGCCCGACATCGCATCATCATATCGTCTGACAAGTTTATCTCATCCGAATGTTCTGCCGCTCGTCCTCCGTATTCCTCCACACCGCCGCGCACCGCGCCAGCCTACCTCACACCTCCGCGACGCGAGGGGTGTACGCAATTTGCGATACCATCGCGCCCCGAGCCAGTGGAGTAACTGCCATCTCACCTCCGTGACCCTGTTACCAGGGGCACCTGACCTGGTTCATGGTTACATATTCAGTTACCTGAATGTGCAGGTTTCATCACGATTTTTTCCCTCACCGTAAGAGCATTGCTTAGCATTCAACTGTACCTAACTCAGAAAAAAGTCATTGGTGCATGGTCGCAGTGGGATTCGAATCCGGTACCTCTCGTTTGCTAATAAGATACTGTTACCACTTGGCCACCGACACTTCCCGTCATATTGTCTGACAAGTTTATCTAACCCGAATCTTCTCCCGCTCCTCCTCCGTACTCCTCCACACCGCCGCGCACCACGACACACCTCACACCTCCGCGACGCGAGGGGTGTACGCAATTTGCGATACCATCGCGCCCCGAGCCATGTGCCGCCCCCTTGATGTGTTCAAATAAAACACCGGCCGTATCTGTGTATGTGAATTTGTACTGATGCAAATTCGCGACACATCACAGTCGCGGACAAAAATTGGGTCAGCTTTTTTTGATGTGTAGCTCTCGTGGTAACGCCTTGCCTGGCCGTGTGGTGTCCGGCAGAATAGCACTAACCTCTTACACTCGTGGGTGTCGTACAAGGCGACTAATGGTTTCGAGGCAAAAGATCTAGTGTCTCCGTAGGCTGGAAAATGGACAGCAGCGTTTTCCATTGTCGCCTGCAAAGCGTGGAGATTATGACAATGACCTCTTTCGTGGGAGAGACCCTATGTCCTGCAGTGGACTGATGATATGTCTTAAGTGAAACAGGGACAATGATGTGAATGAAAGCAGCAGACCAAGTCAAAGATTTAGTGTTGCAGAACCATTATGAATTAAAGACATATTTTCGTTCTAAAATTGGTAAATAGAGATACTTATTTCGAATCTCCTAACAATATCAAATATCTGAAGCAGACACAGGTACGAAGTCACTTGAAAGTCATCCGCGCGGTAAATATTTGTGTAAGCGAAGCTCCGAGATGTTTGCGAAGAAAATAATTATATTTAATTTTCTTTCTTGATAAAATCTGTTTTGTATTGCGAATCGCTTTTATGTTCGTTATAACGGCCAAATACATAAAATTAAGTTTTAGATAGCACTAATTACAGAATTAGCAGGGCTGGCTCATTCCTCGGTCAACGTATAGGGATAACCATCCAGCGGGGGAATGCTGCCAGCCTTACGGGCATCATTATGCATATAGATTTTTAGATTAGAGTTGTAGGTTAATTTAATTTTAGTTAGATTATTAAGTTTTCATATTTATTTAGTTAGTATTTTTGTATGTTTTTTTAATAAATAATACGTGATTTGTATGTAATTAGCTATGTCTTTAAATAATATTTCATTTTCGTGTCCCGAAGTGTAATGATACCGAAAGACGTTCGCAAGACAAAGCAACTGGATCGCACCTGTGCTGTTTGTGAGCCGTAATTTTAATATGAATTATTTTCGTGCTAGCAATTCTCAGGATCACATCGCGCGCGACGCAGCCAGGGATGTAGTAAGGACTACATAAATGCCGAAAAATTATTTAAATGTTCCCCAACAATAAGGAAACTCGTGGAGGAAACTATCACATTCATATAAATTTAAATTATGAGCAGGCTTCAGCATAATCACAGCCCATAACAGTCCACTGTAAGACTTACGGCTTCTCCCACGAAAGGGGCGGTTATTGCCTTAATCTCCACGCTTGGCAGGCGAGTTGGAGATCGCAGTGTTATATATATAACAAAAGTAAACTGCCCATTTTCCAGCTTACAGAGACTAGAAAATTGCCGCGAAAACATTAGTCGCCTCGTACGACACCCGTGAGTGTAAGGGGTCGGTGCTATTCTACTCTGCCGGACACCACACGGCCATGAGCAGGCTTAAGTGACATTAAACGGTATATAATGCCACAAAAATAATTTTAATAATTTACTTTCCTACATGTACCATCAAATCAAATATCATTTATGTAGGGTCCCAGGTGGGTGACAAGTAGAAAAATTATATCTACGGTAGGTACGTGATTTTGATTCCCAAATAAATTTTTAAAGACAGCTTCTGAATACGGCTCTGTGTGACATAGAACAAAAACATTTATTTTACGCTTGAAAACAAATACGACTCTTAATCTTTGCTTCCCACTCCCTTTATAATGATTTCTCCCTCTACCTAATATTGCTATCTCTCTCTACGAAATATGTTTGCTGAAAGGAACATGTGTTATTTGAAAGGGTTACACGTAATACTTAGGGCTGAAGATTGCGTGAAAATGTGTAATATATAAATTTTTTCTTGCTTTTTTAATATTCTGTTGGACATTTTATATTTAATTTGTAATAGATATTAATTTATATATATTACATTTTATATTTTATTTATATATCTATTATTCTATTTCGAATAGGTACTTATACCTAAATATGCAATTGATATATTTTTATTTTCCTTTAAATTTTGACCATTTGTCATCAATAATTTAAATGCTTATTTAATTTAATTTAAAATTGTATTATATATATTACGACATCTCTGTGAATTGCTTATGTGAACTGTGTAGTATAATGTATATTTTCATTGATTAATAAATGAATCTAATCGAATATTTTGTGGAATTTTGTGTATAACAGAGCAGAATAAACTCGTTTTTGTCGAATACCTATATTATTGTTACTTGGACTGACCCATCTAATTCGGGTACTAACGTGTAGGGGGTCAGCTGTTTGTTGTACCTGTCAGTTCCTCTAGCACTCTAAGACCAACGTTTTTCACTGTCGTATAAATAAAACACACAAATACACAGACACCCAGTCCACCTGGCGTGGGTGGCAGAGACCCCGGGTTCGATTCTCGACTAGCGGAAATTGTAATGATGAATTTTAATTTCTGTTACGGGTTCAGATGTAGTATAATACTTATGTATTTAACAGTATATCAGTAATTTATCAGTTTTCTAGCACCCATAACACAAGCCTTATAATAATAATAATACAATTTCTTTATTCAGGCAAAAAACCCGTAAAATACATTAAATACAATACAAATGCTTTGCTTTGCTTGCAACTGTGTGAATTGTCCAAGCATTTTTTTTATGTGTTGGCAACCCTAGGTTATAGTCCTTTGTTAGGCTTTATTAATTTCGTTTGTAGATCGTGTTATTTCGGTATTCACGGATTGTCTACCAATATCAAAATAATATATTTTACCCGAATAATTCTGAAACCGTCCTTTGTGTCGTGGTATCAACAGTTTATTTTTGGGATATATTTATTTATTGTGGGAAACAAACAGCGTAAGATATTTGTTTGAGAATTTTTGATCTGTGCTATACACAAGCTAATAAAGTTTCTATTTAGTTCTAGTGTACATTTGTCATCTACATTGCTAACAAGACTCAATATCTAAAGTAAACAGCGCATGTAAAGCAAAAACTTCATTACCTTGAATCACAACTTAACATTTTCTTAAAAGTTGATAAACTGTGCAAAAACATATCGGCATGCTTATACTGCTGGTTGTATTTATCACAAACACGGATCAAACAGCCAAGATATTGTGAGGGAGTGATGTTTTTTTTACTTCTTGAACCCTCATAAGAGGATAAGACTTCTAGAACGTCGCGTGAAGGATAACACGCTCATACATTAAACAAACACACGAACACACATACACACATACAGAGAGAGAATCTTGTATCATATTTTAGAGAGAGAAGTTTATATTTTAATTTTGATAGTAGTTTTTTTTTCTATTAGTATTTTATATGGTGTTTACAGGCTTATATTAATTATCAAAATTATAAATTGCAGTTTTTGTAATTGGCATTACAACTTAATAGTGTAACATTTTTGAATTATATTTTATTGGCTGTAAAACTGTGAAATAAATAAATAAATAAAATAAATAAAAATAGAACCCTCATAAGAAAAACCAGTTAAAGTCACTAAGTAAAATTTGTGCCAGATTGTGCACGGACACACCAACGTTTTGCGTTTTGTGGGTCTCCTAAACCACTGCTATCGCTACAAGGTTGATTTCTTCTTGGACTCAATGAAATAGGATAACCTACGGCGCCCTAACAGTCTAACAGGGGCGTCTCCTGTCGCCACTTGTGTTATCGCAGATATCTATAGCACCCATAACTCAAGCTTAGCGTACTTTGGAGCTAGATGGCACTGTAATTTGTCCACGCATATTTATTTATTTAATGTTATTTACATACATACCTTTACGCCTTTTTCCTTTTAAAACGTACTCTAGTCCAGTTGTATTACTGTTAAATAAAATGTACTCAACTGAAGGGTTTTCATACTGACTGACCGTCTTCCACGCCATATTTACGCTCATAATATGTAATTAGCACACAAACTGCCACCAACTCCGACAGTAGTTCAACTGGTCAAATCCCAGTTGGGCTAAACGCAACATCCATTTAGCCGAACACATTGCAATACAAATTAATACGTCTGCCTAACGTAATTAATATAATATTGCAAATGCGGTAGATGGAGATGGCTCAATTATCAGTAAATTACAATGTCGACTGATCAGGCGATTATCTGGAGATCTCACTCTAGATCTCCGCGAGATCTCCCTAACTGTTTGTGGGAGCGGGAGTTACGATACTGATCGAGTTGATTTCTTCA
Source organism: Blastobasis adustella (assembly GCA_907269095.1). Taxonomy (NCBI): domain Eukaryota; kingdom Metazoa; phylum Arthropoda; class Insecta; order Lepidoptera; family Blastobasidae; genus Blastobasis; species Blastobasis adustella. The sequence continues at coordinate 8,065,224 of OU026135.1, read as the reverse complement.
TTTCTTCTTAGCAGATATCCACGTCGATATTAGTAGATTCGCACCCCGAGGTACGGGGTTCGGATCCTAGTGCCGCATTATACCAATGACTCTTTCAGATATTTTAGGTATTTTATTTAGGTATTTATTTCTCCCAAAAAGTTTACAAAGACATTTAAAATATCAAATTGTTGATTGGGAGACAGGAGTCCAAACTAGGTTAGCCTGTGTTATGGATCTCCTGGCCCCCCCTCTTAGATAAGTGTACAACTTAAAATAACAAAAAAATTCTCTTTGAGATATGTACATCAGTTGAACACTAACCGATGCTCTTACGGTGAGGGAAACATCGTGATGGAAGCTCCACACTCAGACAACTCAACATGGTCAGGTCGGACCCTGGGCCTTGGCGCACGGGAACACAACATAACGTGACAAACCATCGAGGCTCTGGCATCTCTGATTATCCTTCACGGGGTGTGCGAGGCAAATGGTGGTAGTCGCCGCTCGTAAGCCGAAACACCATAAGTTCTCTGGTAGAAAGCTTTTTCAATTAATCTGGTAAACGTCTGACAGGGTCCGGCATTAATCGTTAGTTAGCATGATGGATGATGTACGACGATTCCTCGTTGACGGTTTTCATAATCATCATCATCATATAAGCCAGAAGACGCCCACTGCTGGGCATAGGCCTCCTCCAGAGATCTCCACAAAGGCCGGTCCTGTGCCTTCCGCATCCAGCTGGCACCTGCGATCTTTACCAGGTCGTCGGTCTACCTGTGGGAGGCCTATCCACGCTGCTTGTTGGCGATACGACACCCATAAAAGTAAGGAACTTGTGTACCTAACCGCACACACTTTTCCTCATAACTCGACGCAATCGACGACGACATTGCGTCGAATCTCGGCACAGTGGGTAGGGAGACCCACATGGGAACGGATCGCGGTTAATTTGTTAACTTAATCACCGCCAGCACATGGGGACAGCTTCGGACGGACTCCTCAACTCGGCACTAACTCACTTAGCGACGCACTAATTGTTTTGGATTTCGGACGCAAACTGTGCAGAGGGTACGTCGGCTCCGGGTTTGCGCGGTGTTGTACCGGACAGCTCGCCGGATGGCGGCGGTAACTGTCGCAAATAACATCAAGACTGTGAGGGCGCAGTAGGTAATGCTACGTCATCGAGAACAAGAAAAATTCTACGTTCTAGCGACTGTAGACGTTTAGGAGATACACAAAACGTTTGGTCTGCCCGTGCACGACCTGGCACAAAAACATTTTTTTTTGTGTCACTGTCGCTACAAAAAGTCGAAGTTTGGGACACTAAAAAGATTTTGTGCTACGTTGTGCACGGGCAGACCAACCTTTTGTGGGTCTCCTAAACTTCTACTATCGCAAAAAGTGGAATTTTTCTTGTACTCGACGATGGAAGATAACCTACGGAGGCCTCACAGTCTAATCTACATTTACATTTAGGCTGCATACATACCTAACCATACATACATAACAGTTAATACAATCACGTACAGAATCAAAATGGCCGCGGCACCAGGTACGCATTGAGACAAATAGACAGCATTATCCCCAGGCTTGTCTCGATATTGGACTGATAGGCTCATTAAAATCTCCGATCCTTTGTAATTATCGTAATATTTCACGGCAGCCGTGCCGGGGTGAAACGTTATGTTTATTGAAACGTATCGCATTATTTATTCCATTTATGATATCAATTTTTAAATGTATACAGAATTAACGGTTGTTTTCGGCGCATCCAATAAATTGACAGAGTTAGAGAAATAATGTTATTTTATTTTGTTAAACAGTTTATTGCACACAGTAAATAGCATAGAGATATAAACAACATGAAAGACAGAACAGGCACTTCTTATTTCTAAGAAGAATTCTCTTCCAGCAGGCGTACAGAAGAGAGACGTAGTAGAGTATAGGGGATGAGTTTAGAGTAGTTATACAAAAATTTAAACTACTTAACCACATAAACTACAAATGAGATACTAAATACACACAATAGTATATACATATACACATACATACATATACACATACATACATATACAAATACATACATAATAAATTATAAAATATATATGGGTGTAGTACAACATTCAGGCACATAAAGAAAGATAATGTTTTCTTACATGCTTCTTAAAGTTTATAATCGACATTTACTTATTTTAGATATATCTTTTCACTTTCGAAACCAACCCCGATCGTTACGCAGCTACGTACAAAGTTATCTGGTTTGTACTCTTTATTTCCTACGTTTCCGCCTGTGCCTACAGCTATCAGTTAGTTACCTGGCCATGCTTAGACGTCTGTCGCATATCTGGACGCAGCCACGCAACACTGATTCGATTGGGCCGGAAACCAGTCTGCCATTAGCGATTCAGTTTCTGCTGGAATACCAGTGGGTATGCATAGTCAATATCAATATAGTCAATGCTATGTGATTGAGTACACGACAATTTTAACTTTGTAGTGACAGTAGACGTTTAGGAGACCCACATAACATTAGTGTACCCGGGCACAACCTGGCACAAATTTTTTTTAGTGACTTGAATTTTTTTTTTTTTATCGATGGCACTTCATCATCATCATCACAGCCCGTAACAGTCCACTGCAGGACTTTGGGCCTTTCCCACGAAAGGGGAGGTTATTGCCATAATCTCGCTTGGCAGGCGGGTTGGAGATCGCAGTGTTTAAATATAACAATGGAAAATGCTGCTGCCCAATTTCCAAACTACGGAGACTCTTGATTTTTGGCCTCGAAAACATGGAACTGAACATGGGACATGGGATGGAACTTAGTTATGCTATTATGAGGGTTCTAGAAGTAAAAAAATAACAGTCTGCCTCACATTCTCTTGACATATTCGCTTTTCGGCCACATTAAAGGCAGTTTGGGTAGCAAAAAAATATTTTTTGGCTTGTGCTCAAGCATTGCTCAGCATATAAAATGACGAGCCTTTACTTCTTTATCATTATGTCTGTTATTACTTAAAGTACAAAAACTAATGGGGATCTATGACTATTTTGATCGAGGAATTTTTATATTACTCGCACCACATCCGCTCCCCTTGAGTTGCAGATGTCTTTGACGATGGTGGCCGTTTTCCATCAGGTGGAACGTCCGTCCGAGTGAAGTAAAAAAAAAATATATGTACATTATACCTTATTTTGTAGATATCCCACTAATATGAAGCTCCAGACATAACTCAGCTAGGTGTTAACCGTTAGCCATATCCGAAGGCTGCAAGCTTGATTGACGCATCACTAATAGGTATGTACATATTAGATGCACCATTACTCCTAGAATCCTATATAACCCGCTCGTAATGCAATGTAGCCTGGTAGGCTTTGAGCCTAGGTTATAGGCCTTGTGGGCTAGCTCATGGGAATTCACGCATGTATATGCCTACACGAAATTATTTTATGGTGCGCAGGATACGTTCGTGATATCTACACTGTCGCCTAACCAAGAAATGTTGGAAAAAACCTGTCAATAAAGTCCAATAGGTACGTCAGGTTAAAAACAAATGCCAGGCAGAGCCGGACCGTGTCCGACAATGGCTGGCAGAGCCGGGCCATGCTCGACAATACCAGGCATAGCCGGACCATATCTAATATTACTAACTGGCTTTCAGACCTCAAGGTCCTCAAGGTCGGACTTTGTATCGAAGAGAGTGGCTATTATTACTCAACGCTATAAATCTGCATTAGTCTTAAGTAAGGTTGTCATGTTCACAGTGAGGACGAAAAATATGGCAGCGTGGCGCGGCTAGTCTGTGCGAGGCTAACGGATTATTATAGACTGGTATTGCCCTTATTTGTAATTTAGAGGACGCACGCAGGCAGATATCCAGACTAGACATACATGGAGACTTCTATGTGCGAGTTTAGATACCTCCAAGCGGTTATATTCAATCTAATTGTGTAGTTTGAGTCCTTGTCAAATAGTTTTATAGATTTAAAATGCGTACGCGCAGGTATTCCAACAAAGTTTACATCTAATTATACTCTAATAGTTTCTAAACTACTAAACTGATTTTAACCTAAAGTAAATACCGTCTCGATTAAATTTGTTCAAATAATGAAAACGGCATCGAAATCAGTCCATCCGTTCCAGAGCTATGATGCACAGACAAACACATCACACGTCAAACTTACCACACCCATGTTCATGCGTCGTAGGCTAAAATGGCCCCTCCCCAGCCTCCCCCCCCCCTGCTCCTCCCCTCTAGTTATTAACAGACCCTCACCTCTCGCGAATCAGATATGCGAAATAAATATTATATTTTCATATTACGCGCTAGATTGTAGCCAAAATTGAAAACGGATTCGCTGATGTTGGTAGCGATGTACGCAAAATATGATTTTCCCTAAACGGTTTTCCAATCCAATCTTGGATTTGTAGAAAGTTGTCTGTATCGCTGCTACCTGCAAAAATGATGGGGGTATCACTATGTTATGTTATGTTTTTTATTATTGAAAGCTGGATTGATATATCAGAAAAATATATCTAATAAATCATCTTGGCGTTATTGTCCCGGTTGATTATCGCGCGAGAGAGGTTCGCCTTGACCATAATCCATCCATTGACCATAATCCAGGATTTGTCTGATCAGGTAATTACAGTGGAGCGACTGCCATCTGATCTCCGTAACCTTGTTAACAGGGAAACCTGACCAGTCGGAGTAATGCTAGTCGAATGTTCTGTCGAAGCAATGAGTAGACGAACTATTGTTTTTAGAAATTGGGGCCGTGTCGAAATAATTAACTGTCGAAATTCAGTATGACAGTCTTTCATCCTTTTTCATAGAAGTTGATTCTGTATTTTGGTATTTATTTTACAACGATCCTCGTTGGATAGGTGGAGGAGGTGCTTTTCACGTCGCCAAAAAGTAGTTGAATTTTGCCGAAACACCCCCGACAAAGCATTTTTTTATGTTACTCTGCCTCATGAAGTACGTGATAGTTCCTCTATCGCGATGTTTAAAAAGCGAGTAAAAGAGCATTATCTCTCTCTATCTGTCTAATATTTTGTATATATGTATGTATTGTAGTCTGTCTATATATGTATAGTCTAGTTTTAATAATTAAATATTTATGTACGTAATTATTTATTATTATTGTGCACGTCTTAAACTGCTTCCAGTCATCACATTCTTTTTGCTGTAGGCCTGCTGGAAGAAATTTCTTTTTAGAAATAAGTAGTGCCTTTTGTGTCATGTATATATTTGCCATGTCTCTGTTACCATTTTTGTGTGCAATAAACTATTAAATAAATAAAAATTTACAGACAGCCCACTTGATACACCACTAAGTGGTGACTGTCGCCCATAACATTAACAATTCATATATTTAGGTTGCAGGTAACAAAAATTCAGGACCGCAGGTACTTTGTCACTCGAGGACTAAGATGACTAACTTTTGCGTCGGGAGTTAAAATGGTCCGCAACTGTATCACGCTCCTACAAGGCTAAAAGCTCTAGCCACACTGCTACACCAACTTGACACTAACAAGTAGGGATAAGTCCGTCCCGAGTGTACGCAAGGTTAACTGACGAACTGGACCAACACATGTAATGGACTTACAGAAGTTACTTGACCCCAAGTAATTTGTTTAGACAAGTTACTTGTCTGTACGGAGTTGACTAAACGCTCAATGCCCGTGACACAGTCGAGGTTGGACGATTGATGCTGTGATCTTAGTTTCGAGACGCCCTGTAGATTGAATAATTCATATAGGAACTGTTATGGTTAATTAACTAAGTCAATATTGACGACCTGAGTGGTTCTGTTGGTTAATATTTGTCGCCACGCAGAGGTCCCGGGTTCGATTCCCGGACGAGCAGAAATTGCAATAATGAATTTTAATTTCTGTTACGGGTTTGGGTGTAATATGTATAATAAGTGTGTATTAAAAAAACTATATAAGCAATTTATCAGTTATCTAACACCCATAACACAAACTTCCGTGGCCAACCTGGAAGGCGCTAAATATTCTGCGAACCCAGGTGGGCCGATGTAAAGAGAATCTCTTTAGGTGTGCATATCTCCGGAAACCATGGATCACCTCGTTTCATGGTCGGCGTGCCCTGAAACTTGTACAATGGAGGACTTGTTCGAGGCCAGTTCAAACGCTGTATGCGTCGCCGAATACTGGGCGAATAAAGTGTAAGTCAGAGTTTAGTCCATCGACTCGATAACAAGAAGAAGAAGAACACAAGCTTTTCTTACTTTGGGGCTAAGTGGCATTGTGTGTCTAAACATAAGCATATATTAGGCTGAACAGCAATTTTTCTAGTGCCTTTACTTGCGCGCTGCGAAAAAGTTTTTGGTCGCTTTTTGTCTTAAACTTACTTACCTAATCTGTGGGCTAACGACTAACAAATCGGTCTAAAAATGTTTGTAGAAAAACGCTAAAATAAACGGATAAATAAGCGATAACGCAAAATCGCGAGCGTAGAAGAACGGTCCGCTGACGAAGGGTGCTCCACAGTGGACCTAAGGTGCAAAATATAAGTTTTCGGATTAGTAACCAAGAATATACAGTTCATCTTTTGAGGAAATCAGCTGGCCCGCTAGCTCGTTTGTCCCCCTCTCTGTGGAAACCGTTGTTAGCCAATTTGACCACATTTCACTAGCGCTTGCTAGTTCAAAGTTACCATCAACGCTAGTAACGAATGCTGGCTAGTTGGAAGATGTTTTAATGCAATTTGTGCGTTTTTGCCTGAGAACTAGGGTTTAATTTCGTGAGAAAAGTATCTGCCTGTTACGTCGTAGATCCCGAACAGATAGGCCGTTTTAATGCTGTTTTCTTTATTTGAAAGTATTTTAATCGTACAATGCAAGTGCATAAGTGCATGGCAACCTTAAAAATCATATTCTTTTGCACTATACAGTGCAGTTGTTAAACGGTTTTTATAACATTCATAAATTAAATAGTATGTATGTATGTAAACTCTTTATTGCATAACAATTAAATACAAAATGCGAAAAATGAAATTTTACAAAGCAAAGGCGGGCTTATTCCACAATGGGATTTCTAGCCAACCACATACCCTTTGAAAGGAGATCTAAAGAGCGGTGGAGGCAATACAGAGCACTTATAATTAAATTACATTTATTTCTACAGTATTAATTAACCTAAACAGAAACTCAATTATGTTTAATTTTGAACATGGTTGTCTTCTAAATAAATATAAATAGATATTAAATAGTTATTTATAATATTAAAAAAAAATACCCTGGGGATAAAGAACAAGTCCTTTGGATATAAAGGACAGCTAATTCTCCCTTCTTTCCCTTCTTTTAGCAAACTGATCTTGGCTAAAGATGCACCAAATACCGCGAATCTTGCTATAGCGGCAAAGGAATATTTTCCTAATTAGTGGTTAATTTGATAATGCACTTATGCTCTTTTACTGTACCTATATTATTATCTCAGAATTTAAAGATTTTATACAGTTGAAATTTTAAGTCGTTTTTAACGGAGTAGGTATCCGATGAATAGACTTAAAACTGTAATTATTTTACAATCACATTCCGCCTCTAAGCCAATTCCCGATCCACGCACGTGGCAAAAACCTCGTAAGTCAACAAAAAACAAATTTAAACTCACCAAACCTAATTAAACTGAAGCGTTTTACATTTAATCAACTGCGCACATGGGAACAGGTAATGTGCAGCCCGGGAACTGAACTTTGATACGCCATCTCACTGCCAGCTAATTAAAACCTAGGACCTAGGAATTCCACTGCAGATAACATCTGGTGGTTAGGGCGGGGAACATTGACGTTTATTGTAATCAGATAAGGTTTCTATTGCTGTGCGCTTGCGCGGAAAAGGTTGTTATTGTGTTGTATGTAAATTTTGTACGTGTTATATTCATTATTTATAATAATACTCGTGGGTATGTATATAGGCATTTGCCTGAGGCAAGTTCGCGTAAAGGCTAAGTTTGGCCGTGTGGTGTCCGGCAGAGCAGAATAGCACCAACCGCTTACACTCGTGGGTGTCGTACAAGGCGACTAATGTTTTCGAGGTAAAAAATCAGAAAATGGGCAGCAGCAATTTTCATTGTTATATTTAAAACACTGCGATCTTCAACCCGCCTGCCAAGCGCAGAGATTATGGTAATAACCTCCCCTATCGTGGGAGAGGCCCTAAGTCCTGCGGACTGTTATGGGCTGTGATGTGAAGTGTACAGGAATTAGCCTGAGGCTGAGTTCGCGTCAGGTTCTTGAAGTTTTAGAATGCGCTCTTCCGCGCGAATGCATATTTTCTTTGCTTGACTCAAATTTACAAACTATATATTCACAGTACAAGCTATAGTAGGTACAAGTTTCCTCGGGGAACATTTACATCATCATCATCATCATCATCATCATCAGCCAATTGCTGTCCACTGCTGGGCATAGATGTACTCCAGGCATGTCGCGACCAGTATCAAATAAAAATAATATTTTAATTATGAATGAAAATATAATTACATAATATATTAGTACAATTAGTATAATCGTGAAGAGTGTTTATTCGAAAATCGCAACATTCTTCTTTTTTCTCCTCACAATAAAAAAAAGGCGCTAATACAAAAACTGTAACTAAAGACTCGACTAGGCTGTATGGTTGTAGACGTTTTCTCAAATTGAGCAAATGGGAAAAAGCAAAAAAATGTAAATTTAAATAAAGTGTTTCGCATTATTATAATTTTAACAACTCGAAATCACTTCCAAATATTATTTTTACGTTGACACGAAAATGTCGTGGAGCGGTACTGATTTGACTTCGGAGTTCGTTGAATCGGAAGCTTTAATTGCTGTTTAATACCTGTTTATTTTCTCACAGATGGTGTGAAAAGTAGAGTATTCAGCTCGAGGATAAAGCTGGCTTTAGTCTTGGGCGGCAGGAAGCCCAGTCTTCACTCAGAACTCTACATACTACGGAGTTAAACTCTAGCTTGTCTTTCGCTATGCCCAGGATCCAATATGCTGCCCATAACGTAAGACACAGCTTTATCCCCTTGGTGTATAATCTACGAAGAATGGAACGCTTCGCCTGCTAGTGTGTTCCCCGAATGATACAACCTGGACTCCGTCAAGGCCAGGGTCAATAGGCTATTTCTGGACAGGCATGCTCCATCTTCGGCATAGTCACTTACTTACCCTCAAGTAAGGTTAAATGCCTGACCAGTAAGTTGACGACCTGTGTGGTTCAGTTGGTTAACATGCCGGTCGCCACGCAGAGGTCCCGTGTTCGATCCCGGGCCGAGCAGAAACTGAAATTATTTGAAATGATGAATTTTAATTTTTGTTACGGTTCTGGTTGTAGTATGTATAATAAGTATGTACTTAAAAAAATTACATAGGTACCATAACACAAGCTTACTTTCGGGCTAGATGCGCAAGCATATTTATTTATAATACTAAAGTTCAAATTGTTTATGTTTTACCTAAGTAAATAAATACACTTTCCTGCTAGTAAAGTCAGCTGCAGAATGAATGGCATAGCTCCTATGATACCTACACTAAATGTATTGTAGGGGGAGGGGAGATTTCAATTCTCTCTGCAGCTGACTGTACTAGCTCTTCATCGATCTAGAATTATAATCGATTTCGAACCTTCTCTGCTATTTAGTGTATTCTCAGCTATCCCTCTCTTCCCTCGTTCCCTAGCGGCGGCTTCGCGTCGAAACAACTGACACGACCGCGCGACGTTGCCGCTCCGTGCACAACACCGGGCTTAGCTTGTGCGCTGAATTCTAGTGCGTAGCGAGCACGCGTTATCGAGTTATTAGGTAACTGGGTGGACGGTTCAGCGTTTGTGTACGTAGATAATATTGGTTTATTTTCAGTGTTCTTATTAAATGGTTAATTATTTTAGTGTACCTTAATATGTAGTAATTAAAATGTTTATTTAAAATATATGTTATTTAACATCGGAAATCTGATGTTGCATTTTTTTATTTAAGGTCAGAGAGAATCTGATAATTATATCTCGCGTGAAAATATTTATTTACCTAATCATTAAACAAATACGGTGGATAATACTCGTAACGTAACCAGACACAAGCGTAAGCTATTCACGTTTACTACAGTGAGATGAAACCATGTTTAATAGTTACATGGCCGCTTATTTAGGTGGCTTATGCACGTGGTTATTTCTCTTCGCAGACTGCACATTACTTTAGCGCGTACTCTCAACATGGCGTGGATTGCCACGATGCGGCGCCGCTAAACAATAGTAACGCCGTCTCGCTCACTCTGCAGTAGTCCGCCGCACGTCATTCGCGTCTCGCCCCGCCGCCGTCAGTCGGCTTCGGCCCCACGCCGGTTTTTTCCGTTATTTTAGCGTATTTAGACGAATATATTCATGTTGCTAATGATGTATTCTACCTAATTTCGTTATAATTAATTGATTATTTGTTTTATTAGCTCAATAAACTGGGCAGTTGAAAAGCTGAAGTGAAAAAGTGAGGTTAGAAACAAAATGGCGGACGAACCGTCGACAAGTTCTACTGCTGATCCTCCCAGGGTCGCTAGCAACGTGCAGTTCAACGAAACCGAGGCGACTCTTAAACGATTGCACCGAAAACTGAATGATCACCGCCTGGAGTATGTACCTATCGAGAAGCCGTTGCTACGAGCCGAATTCTTGACTGGACTGCACGTGAAGGTCTTAGAAGATATGGCACAGGCAGATTTCATCAAATTCCCCGATATCGAACCCTTGGAGAGAAATCACATTCTTACTGAACTGCATAAGTTCTACTTGGACTGCAAAATACTGCCCACTACCAAGCAATTGTTTGACGCTGTGTTAGAAGTCCACGAATATGCCCGATATATCGATCTCGATTTGTTCCGAAAAATATTGGTTTTAGAAGGATTTGTCTGGAAACACTTGAAGGACTGGGGCTTCGTGGTCATGGAGAGACCGCGAGTGACATTCGAGAGGTACAATTATTTGAAGAAATTAAAAGCCTTGAGAGCGGAGGATAAGCCTGTCGTGTTCATCGACGAATTCATTGTTAGCTGCTACCACGGTCCCGTCATTTACAGCTTGTATAATAAACCGAAATTTCGAAATAATGATGAAAAGTTTATACACGTATTGTATGGTATATCCGCCTTAGGAATCCACGGTTACGAGTACTACACGAGAAAGGAGGAGCAAAATTGTTTCTATTACTGGGTTAGCCACCACTTGGACCACTTACCGCCGTCGACAGTTATTGTTCTACCGAATACAAAGGACAAGCATTTCATGGAAGAAGTGGTGCCATTACCCGGGCCGGATACTGTGAAAGCTGACATTTATAAGTGGCTTGACTACCACGACGTATCGTACCGTCAGAACATGTCGAAGGCAGAACTAATCCGTTTAGCTGAAAAGACAACAGACATGAAGAGGATATACAAAGAAGATGAGTTCTTAAAGATGAAAGGGTACCAGGTGCTACGGATGCCGGAGTCGTTGAAGGATATATCGCCAGCGCATTATTTTAGAAAGATAGTCATCAATAATATCTTAAAGCCTGAACGGCAGGCCGGCTCGTTCTCGATAGAGAAGCTGAATAAAGGTATAGAGAATTTCAACACGGATTTTTTCGCCGCTATCGCACAATGTGTAAGTACGAAAGAGGAAAAGTTGATAGCTAGAGATTTGAAAGTTGATGATGTGATAGATGATCTATGCGATACGATGGAAGAACATGATCCACCAGATTACGATTCCGATTTGCCACCTTTCGACGACGACTTCTTGTAATTTCCATTAATAGAGTGAAATACATATTTAAAAGATTACACATAAGTGGTCTGTTTTATATTAGGTAGGTCCTGTCTATAATTTAGAAGGAACTGGTGATTGTTTTGTACAACTAACAAGTGAATACAAATTAGATACTTAACTGCTATCAAGACCTTTTTTGTTTTTACATTTTCAAAACTGTATTCCGTAGATAAATATAAAAACACTGAATTCATTTAATAAATGTGATATTGTAATTAATTACCTACTTTAATAGATAATAAAACATTATTAATTAATCACTTTATTTTATTGTTGGGGTACAAATCTTGATGGAGGCAACTGAATTGATATGATTTTTATAATTTAAATACTGGCTGTCTATACCAAGCTTTGGTGTGGTTCGCGTGAACCACATCAAAGCTTGGTAACTCTTGCAAGACTGCGTAGTCTTGCAAGAATTTTTATTCTACAGATCAGATCTAGACTTTCATACAAGTTCGGTACCTGTCCCTGCTCCTTTTCCGGTCTTTCGCGTACCTTTTCTAAAGTTCCAAAATAAAATAAACATCTGTTTCCTACATTCTATACAAACTTGCTTGTGGTTCCCGCAGGAACGCGTCCGAAACGTAATACCTAGGGTAAACTAGGTAGTAATAACCTAATTTTACAGTAGAATTCGCGGACAAAAGCTAGTTTTTATAATACCTATAAAAAGCTATTTAGTGCTTTACGCTTATGACTAATAAATACTTCACATAGCAATGTTATTGCGATCTCAGATTGATCAGTTTCCCACGATATATTGCTATGCCAATACACCTATCCATTAGTATACAGAATCTGACTTGATAGTTGGAGGTCGAACTAAATAGAAGTCATTTTCGCATGACTCAAAGTTATTACTTCAACGATCAGGTGTTTACGCTATCTAGGTTATGTTGATAACCTTTTCAAATATAGCTAGCGGGTGTTCTCAGGTTTCGTCTATTATAATGATCGCCACTCAAATTTTGTCTGTTGGAACCCAGCATTCACGCGCACTATGAGACCTCATGGTAATTATAAATGTGGGTGTGCCTTGTGAGCGTCGAATTCAAATTTTTTGTTTTTATTTTATCTTCTGTTTATTGAGGATCACTAACAATTTATACATCAATACATAAATATATAATATAGCATTACATTTATTATGGACTGGCTAACAATCTTAGCTAAGTGTTAAATTACTTAAAAGTGACCATAGCATGCATATCTATTTCACAGTATCTAAAAACTTTTATAAAGTTGCGTGAAATTTTGTGGATTAACATTAACACAATAGACTATAAGCAATAATAGATTAATTAAGCGGGTTTTTTATGGTATTCATGCCATAAAAACACTGCCAGAATATGATAAGGCAATAAAGTTTTAAATAAATAAAATAAAATAAATAAAGAGGGAAATTTACGTGAAATAAGAAGCCTTGGTGGCCGAGTAGCGTAGGCGTTTGCCTTTCAAGCGAATTATCCTTTTCAAATCCCACGCAGGACCCTAGTATACTCTGTTTCCTAATGTCATCACACGGCGCGCGCCAAAACTTTACGAATGGTATACATATAAGTAGATACCTTATTTCATCGTTAGGCACTAGAGTAGTGCGAATTGTGTTGTTTTAATTTAGTTGTTTAGTTTGTCGTAGGGAACTCAATCAATGGCCATTTCAATGGAAATAATCTCTTTAAATTTTTTATATTTAAATAATAAAGTGAGAACAACATCACTTTACTTATTGTCTGAAAAATCCTTACAGTTTAGCGGAAGTCACAACATAAAAAGAAGAAGTAGTTACCTGTAGTTTCAGTGGCTGATATGATACGCACTCGTTCTATGAATTTAGAACACGAGTTACACTGCCTAAATACGCAAAACCAAATACATAATTTTAGGCAGCCACATTACACCAAGTTGAATGTTGATTCGGCCTCTCCGCCCCGGGGGCGCGGGAGGGGTATCCTAAACCTGCGCTTCACCCGCCCCCGCACCTCACCTCACTTCCCCTCTCCACGCCTCAGTCGTCCACACACTGTCAAGGCCGGAGGACGTCTCGCCGCCCGCAGCTACGCGACGCACAAAAAACAGGTAATATCACCACTATATTGCAACTTTGGGACGTTGTGTGTGTATTTTCCTGTTGTAGACTATTCCGCGAGCAGGTTCCCAGGGACGTATAAACGAGTAACAGACTTTACGTTTTGGCTGGTACCGACCAACCGTCAGTTGCAGTCGATACTTAAGTCGCTTTTGGATTTATTCGGATGAGCGGGCGAGCCGACCTTGGTCAGTCGCCCGACCACGTGCGCCACACCCAAAAGCGACTTTATTGTATACTGCGTGAGGATTAGTATCAACTGCAACTGACGGTTGGTCGGCTCTAGCCAAAACGGAACGTCTGTTACTAGCTGCAATGTAAAATGTTTAGTTAATGCCGCTTTGAAATATGGGTAGTGGGGAAGTGTTATATCGTATCCATTCACTAAATACCTAAATTTTTGTGTAAAGCGCTATCCTATCTAGCTCGGTGCGTTTTCGTTTCTGTACCGAATCGGTAACGAATCTATACTGCACGGCTAGCACTTGTTTCCGCGACATAATTCGCGCCGTGCGTTGTTAGCACTATCTATGTCGCGCCGTTTCTCGCCTGTCAAGCGCGAGAGCACACTTGTGCGTGCACACGTGCTGTAATGCACGGCTAGCACAAGTATGCTCTCGCGAGCAATAATCGAGAAAAGGCGCGACATAGATAAATACTACAATCTCTTTCATCTTAGTATTGAGAGAAGGAAACAAAGGCTCTTTCGCGGCGCGAGCTATGTCGCGTGCACACTTGTGCTAGCTGTGCAGGATTGCATGTAGCGTTTTGACTGAGTCGTTTCGATACATAAATTCTGTACAGACCGCAGAGACAGTCTGAGTGCCACAAACTTATCTGACCCGGTTACGGCGGCGTCGCTGTTTAATTAAAATGGCGCTGTTTGTTTTCGCCACCGGGTCAGATAAGGTTGTGGCACTGTTCCCTCTATCAAGTAGTGGGGTGCGAAGTTTATTTATCACATCAAAATGGTGGACCGGATACGTTTGAAACCTTTGAGCTATGTGGGTAGGTACTAATATTGTTTAAGCAGTCTTCCGCGGTTTTCACCCGCGCGCAGTTCGGATTTCTGTAAACATTCAACTATTCCTATTATTTTTCCGGTATAGAAAGTAGCCTATGTCACTCGGGAATAATGTAGCTCACTATTGGTGAAATAATTCAAATAATCATTCTAAACAGATGTTTTGAAAATTAGCCCTCAACAAACAAATATACAAACATTTCCTCTTTATGATATCAGAATAGACTACAATATAGGTAACTCATTAAGATTTAAACATACCCTCTTTTTTTGTAGGATTATAAAGCACTAGTGGACCCGTCGCGACTTCGTTCGCGAACACCTACTTTACCCCTATCTACCCTTTTATTTCTTGCTTATAAACCTTCGTTGTCAATCACTCTATCCATTGTTAAAAGCCGCATTAAAATCCGTTGCGTAGTTAAAAAGATCCAAGCGTACATAGACACATTGGGACTGACGGCGGGAAGTTTGTTTTTAAAACAATGTAACTTTATTTTATACTATGTATAAATAGATGAGTGGGAATAAGAAGACAAAGGAAAGTCAAATTCCCCTTTTTACAAGCTTTTGTTTATCTTGCAATGTTTGTATGTAACTATTTGTATGTTCGAGGCAAATCTTGCAAGCCTAATTTGACCACTTCCCGGTGTTCAATTGAGCTGAAATTTGGTACCCATGTAGCTTGGATGACAATGCATTAATAAGGTACCATGGAGCTGGACTGATGATGGAGTCGGAAGGTCATAGAAACTAATGAAAGCAATAAGATAGCACCATAATGTTTGGGCTGTTTGAAATGGTCTTGATGAGCACTATACCGCGCGATAAAAGCTGCTTACGAAAACTTTTCATTTGAGAATTTATTGTGATTGTATATTACTAGTAGGCCCAGTGCGACTTCGTTCGCGCACACCTACTTTACCCCTACCTACCCTTTTATTTCTTGCTTATAAACCTTCCTTATAAATCACTCTCTATCTATTGTTGAAGGCCGCATTAAAATCCGTTGCGTAGTTTAAGAGATCTAAGCGTACATAGATACATAGGGACAGACGGCGGGGAGCGACTTTGTTTTATACTTAGATTACACACAGGGTTTGATTGCAGCCGAGTGCAATGATCTTAGTTCGTTTGTATCATAGTAATGGACGGTGTATCTTTAAAAATAATAAGCAACAATAAGAACGCAAAGGTCTAATACGATGATATTTAAATTGCAGCGAAGTGGCACAAGAATGGAACCTCCAGCCACTGTTGAGGGGCTTAACGCGAAATTAGAGATAGTACAGAACATTGTACAAAAATGCGTTGCTGAATCAAAACCGCCTTCTCCCTCGGATGCGAAGCGACCTAGAAAGAAACTAGCCCTGCTTAAGTATTATACCCAAGTATCAACACAAACCGCGAAGCGATTTACTAACGCTGAAATAATGGCCAAACCTTTCGACCTTTGGATATCAGAACCAAAAGATATACTAATAAGTTTAGACGAAGAAAAACTAGAAGAACTAAAGCAACATATATACGAGTTATATACAGAGAATAATATTATACCAATAAAGTCAACGATAACGGCGTTTCTTAAAGCGACCCAAATAAACTACGACAAAGTTAACCGATATTTAAAACGAGAACATTTCGCTTGGACACCATTGGCGAAAGCGAAAGAAAAATGTGTTCTAGTCGAACAGTTTGAACATGCTGCAAAGAGATATTGTTACTTAGAACGAATTATAAAGTACAGGAAAGATGGAAGAACCATAATTTATATAGACGACAAGTTCCTCAACAAGCATATTCAAATGATTTCTGACGGAGATCGCCTATTCGATGTTTTCTTCAATGATGGGCGTGTCGCTATTGGTGTGTGCATGGAGTTGTTTGTCATGAATAAGCTGCCATTACTACCAGCTGGAAGCGTGTTGGTTATGGCTGAGAGGAAGGGTCACCCTCTCGAGATGCCGGACGAGAACAGCAAGAAATCAGAAATGATAGACTGGCTGGCGAAGAGGAATATACCGAACGACGTGCAAATGCATCGAGCAGAACTCTACGAGCTCATAAAGAGATCCAAGGTGGACTACGAGCCTACAACCTATGCTCTTGATGAAGTCTTAAAAGCGAGAGGTTTCTCGGTACTGCGGCGACCGCTCGGAATGGACCAGTTCAGTTTCTTTTACAAATTCCTCAGTGAATATGATAAGGCGTTAAAGAGGGAAAAGGCTACCGCCCTGACGGAATTTAAAAGCGAATACACCAGTAAGGATTGGAGGGACATGAATAACGCATTGATTGAATTGGAGAAGGTGACCTACGAGAGAGACATGCTGATGGAGACCATCACTGATCAGCTGATGACCTTCGATTGGCACGATTCCTCTCAAAAGGACATGTGTCAGTCTTTGAAACATCTAGACAATTACGTTCTGAATCCAGATGTGTTAATGAAAGATTACGTACTATGAAATTTACCTGAAAACAGTTGTGAGGACTTTGTGAATGAAGTGAATTCATTGCTTTTAAACTATTGTTAAGTATAAATAAGCAACAACTTAAGTAATATTAAAAACTTGTTTCTGTAAGTTTTCTTTTTATAAGTACCTTAGTGCATTACTGAGATACGAGCAGACAGCCCACATGATTACCGAAGCGGCAACTGCCGCTCATACATAACATAATTCATACGTTTACCATTAATCTCATCAAGGATAAGTATTAATTACCTAACGGAAAGATGTCGGCAAACCCCCAACAAAATCTACACAATAGCTACTCAAATATTTCCCTTTAAAAATTAAATGTCGAAAGCAAAAAAAAAAGACAGACGGCAGTTGAGAAACAGGAAAAAAAAGAAAAAAAACCTGTTCCAAACTCTTCTTCACGCGTCAATCTTGGAGAACGAGCGGAGCGTGCGCTACGGCGCGTGGGCCAGCACGGCCACAAGTGTGATCGCGCGTGTGATAACCGAAAAAAGGCGCGACATAGAAACTGCTATCTCTTTCATATAAGTATTAAAAGGATGAAACAAACGCTCTCTCGCGGCGCGAGATATGCGCAGGCACACTTAGGCTAGCCGTGTTGGGCCCTATTTTTTAAGACGCTTGCATCCACACGAGCGCTCGCGTGCGCTACCTCTCTTTCACACTCGTGATAAGTTGCTAGAGATAGAAAAGACTAGCATTAGAAGGAGGGCGTGGATGCGAGCGGTTTCAAAAATAAGGCCCCTGTACTGCTAGCACGAGTGTGCCCGCGACATAGCTCGCGACATACCTCGCGCCGCGAGAGAGCATTTGTTTACTTCTCTCAATACTAACATGATAGAGATAGCAGTATCTATGTCGCGCCTTATTTCGCTTATCGCGCACGAGAGCACACTTGTGCTAGCCGTGCTGGGGTCTGCTATCCTTACGCTCGAACTCGATCCGATCTGCGAATTAAGATCTGTCTCTCGACCTCGTACAAACGCGGGTGCGGGGTGCGCGGGAGGGGTTATCGCCCCGCCTCACCTCATCATCTCGCTTCCCCTCCTCAGTCGTTCACACACTGTCACGGCGGGAGGTCGTTTCGCCGCCCGCGGCTACACTACACATAAAAATCAGGTAATATCACCACTATATTGCAACTATTGGACGTTTATTTTACGGTTGTAGACCATCCCGCAAGCAGATTTTGGTAACATGTAAGGTAAGACTTTGTTTCGTAAGAACCCCTTATATCGAAACTTCTTGATATTGTTATCTGTTGAACAACTGAGAGTTAGGTCTTTTACCAGTGGAACGGGTACGTTTGAAACCTATGTAGATACCCTGTTGTATCTACATGCCTAATAAACGTATATGGGTAACAGTTAATATTTTAAGCGTATATTTGTGGGATTTGATTATCACTACGTATTATATAGCAAAGTCTCACGCTGCGTCTGTCTGTCTGTTCGCGATAAACTAAGAAACGAAAGTTTTCACTAATAAACCAGAGTGATTAATGAGGAAGGTTTAGGTGTTTAAGTTGTTAAGCCGTGCAGTGCTTAGCCAGGGTGGGTCGCTGGTTATTTTATATATTTAAAATGTTAACAACAAACTAATCAATGTATGTATTTAGGTACTTTTAATTAACAAAAATGTATTGTTAGCTGATGATGTATTAATATTTCTACTTGTAACCATATTAAGGGGCCATTCTTTCTTCTTTTTTTCGGTCAAAAGTTTTACAAATCCATAGCAGTCTTCGAAATAGCGATTGAGGTAAAATCGTTTTCAAGTAATCGTTATGGTTTCGAAAATTTCATTGAAGCAGTGACATTTTTGGCAGAAAAAATTACAGAAAGAATGGGATCTTCAACAAAAGATGGCAAATTTGTTTAACGTAGTTCCTTCTTGTGATTACAACATATTTTGTTGATTTTGTTCAAAAACGTTACACAAGAATTAATTGCAGCACTCATTTCATCAAATTTAGAATTAGTAAATGCTAAGGTCTAATACGTTGTTATTTAAATTGCAGCAAAGTGGTACAACAATGGAATCTCCAACCACCGTCGAGGGGGTTAATGCGAAGATGGAGCTGGCCCAGAGAATACTGCGAAAATGTATGATTGAACCAGAAAGGCTATTTAAAAGACCCAAAACTTCTAAGGGCCTGTTAAAGTATTATGGCGAAGTATCAAGTGAAACAGCAAGACGCATTACTAAACTCGAAACGACGACGAGAACCTTCGAGTACTGGCGGGCAGATGAACTCAAAAGAGAAATGATTTGCAACATAGAAGAACTTACACAGCATATATACGAGATGTACACAAAGAAGAGCCTCATACCAACAAAGATAGCGATTTCCTCGTTTTGTGAGACAAGCCAATTAGACCTCGAGGCGGCCGATCAATGTTTAAAACGAGAACATTTCACCTGGGCACCATTGCCGAAGGCGAAAGAAAAATGTCTTCTAGTCGAAGAATTTGAACATGCATCGAAGAGATATCTTTACTTAAAACAAATTATACAGTATAGAAAAGAAGAAAGGAGCATAATTTATATAGATGACACTTTCTTCAACAGGCATGAGATCAGAGAAAACATCTTGGTAGAATCGGACGTATTACCCACAATGCATATTCAAATGATTTCTGATGGAAATAGTCTGATCGATATTTTGTTCAATTGTGGAAAAGTAAAATACGAGTTCATAGAGCTATTCGTCATGAGTAAGCTTCCATTACTACCAGCAGGAAGCGTGTTAGTAATGGGTGCGAGAAAGTATCATACCAATACCGTAATGCCTGACGAGAACAGTAAGAAATCTGAAATGATAGACTGGCTGGTGAAGAAGAATATACCCCACGACGAGCAAATGCATCGAGGGGAACTCTACGAGCTTGTAAGGAGATCTAAGCTGGACTACGAGCCTATAACCTATGCTCTTGATGAAGTCCTGAGAGCGAAGGGTTTCACGGTACTACGACGACCGCTCGGAATGAACAAGTTCAGTTTCTTTTACAACTTCCTCTTCGAATACGATAGAAAGGTGGGAAGGAACAAAAAGTGTAACACCCTCAAGGAATTTCAAAGGCAGTACACCAGTAAGGATTGGATGGACATAAATGACGCATTGATCGAATTGGAGGAGGAGACATACGAGAGAGACATGCTGATGGAGACCGCCACTGATCAGCTGATGACCTTTGATTGGCACAATGCCGCGGAAAAGGACAAGAATCAGATTTTGCAACAACTGGAGAGTTACACGCTGGATCCGGGTGTGATAATGAGAGATTACGTTATCTGATATTTGCCTGCAGACTCTTGTGAGGACCTTGTGAATTAAATGAATTATTTACATTCAAACTATTATAAAAAAACTAGTTTCTGTGAGATTTTTTTATAAGTGCTCCACTGAGAAACCTTGTGAAGATTTTGTGTCTGACTGATATAAATAGAGGACATAATTTTGCATGGGCCGTGTATGGTGTATTTACATCCAAACCATTGTTATAAACAAATAAACATATTAAGTAATTTTTGAAACTAGTTTCTGTGAGAGATGTTTTATAGGTACTGCTCGCTTGCTGCTGCAAGGACCATTGCCAAAAGTAACTCAAATTTACGCGATTAATAACATGATGATTAACACAGGTAATACACACACAGGACAGGTAGTCTTGCTATATTATCCTATTTTATTTATTTATTTCATACTTTATTGTACACAATAATGGTAACAGATACAAGACAAATGTATACATGACATAAAGGGCTCCACTTATTTCTGTAAGTAAAGTGAACGTGACGAATAGAAGCAGTTACGTGCACAATAAGATAATTACGTAAATTTGACTAAATAAGATAGTTAGGTGGGGTTTGGAACGGAGATAATTCCAAAAAGGAGTCTCGGTTTGAAACCTGGCTAACTGTTATTGTATCAAATTAACTTTAAAGCTGTACAGAGCGGCATAGTCGCAAATTGTGACCAAGCTCTTTGAATAAAGAGTAAAAAAAAAAAGATAAAAACTCCGTAAATACGTACATAACATTTAAATTAGGAAGCCCTGTTAATCTTGACCCCGTAACTGTATCAGCATTTTGTCTTTCTACCTAACGACAGTTGCCTGGAAGTTTGCATGGCATGCGACGCGAAGGCCTGGATACATATTTTTTCATACATTTCCATACAGAACGGTAGGCATCGTTGTTTGACCTATTAAGATCTAAGAGTGGAGACGAACTACAGCGGAGGCGAATATTTTTATGTCGTTAGATCGTATGAAAGGACAAACTAATTACACGCTTATAGCTTTCCTTGTGTTATGGGTAATTATAATCATTTTAGCGTTAATGTCCCGGTTGTGCTCTCGCGCATGACGGACCATGATCCAGGATTTGATAGATCATATAATTACAGTCGAGCGACTGCCATCTGACCTCCGTGACCCTGCTACCAGGGGAACTTAACCAGATTGGATCATGGTTACGCATTCAGTCGCCTGTATACCGTAACCACCGACGCTCCTTGTGCCATGGGTAATACGATGTACTAACAAACAGCCAGGCCCATAAAAAGTCCGCATCGCTTGAGCCTCCTCCAAATATAAGTGGAGTGTTTTGTCATAATCTCCACGCCTGGCGGGCGGCTGGAGATCAAAGCAAACAAAAAACGGAGATCTTCGGTGGTTTGGTAAGGGCCTTACCAATTCATAGATAGCCTTAGATATATAGATAGTAGCCTTTGAGAACATCCGTAAGTCGAGGGGGTCAGTCATTAGTGCAACTCTACTCTGCTGGCACTCTTAGGGCAGCGGCATACTCCGTACACTGCGTGACACCCACTAATAGATCTATTTTATATAGAGATATTCTCTAAATATATTACGATAATCTAAAAAAATATTGTTAAGAAGTGAAGTGGTCACACTGAAAATTCAACAAATGGTAATTCGTCACACATTCACAGATTAATGGCAATTGATTATGATAATGATGATCATTATGAAGATTCTAATTCGAGCTTTTTCTTTCTTTCAGGTACGTAAAAATCTTGGAACAGAAATGGCGGATCGTCTTGGTAAAAGTTTTGGTTTTTTTCCGGAAGGTTTCTACACATGCATAGATATTTTAATAGCGAAAATCCGAGAAAACCTGTGCGAAGCCAGGGCGGATCGCTAGTTAACCTAGAATCTAGATAGATGGAATCCAAGACATGGATTATACTGCGCCCGCACGATTAAGATACTCGAAGAAGGTATAACTGGACCAACTGAACTTAATACTAATAATCATATAAATTTTCTAATCTTATCTTTAATAAAATATTTAACCTTTAAGAAATTGCTAGTGCACAAAAACGCAGACAAGCAGTATTTATTGAGTAGGTAATTAGGTAGGGTGAGGTTAGTAGCGCCCCTGGTGTTGCTGATGTCCATAGGCGGCGGTAACCACTTTCCATCAGGTGGCCCGCTTGCCTGTTTGTCTGTGTAATACAAACATTAAAAAAAATCTAACTTGATAATTAATTTCATTGCGATTTCCGACCAGCTTGCCAAGCGTGTAGATTATCGCAAAGACCTCCACTAAAGTGGAGGAGGCTCAAGTCCAGCAGTAGACTGTTGGCTGATGGTGAGTATGTGTGATTTCCAGCTCGCCTGTCAAAAGCAAGGTTTACGGTCTGACTCTGTACTGGCATGTTTACGCGCTATACCTCTAAAATAACACTAAAACAAATGCACCTCAATGCGACGTTGTGGCATAAAACCATCCACACTGCTATACGAGCGATCAGCTGTTTATGTCTTTGCTATGTTGCTAAGTGGATATCTGTACATTGTGGTGACTTCGCTGGTTGGTTCTGGTTGGTTGTTTTACAAGTCCACAATGGTTATTTTATTATTTTATTTTATTAATAATAATCATCTTGACGTTAATGTCCCGGTTGTACTCTCGCGCACGAGGACCCGGGGTCCGCTTTGACCATAATCTAGGATTTGGCAGATCAGGTCATTACAGTGGAGTGACTATTTTCTGATCTCTGTGAGTCTGCTACCAGGGGAACCTGATTAAATTGGACCATTATTACACATTCAGTCGCCTGAATGTGCAGGTTTCATCGCGATGATTCCCTCACCGTACGAGCATCGGTTAGTGTTCAACTAATGTACATAACTCAGAAAAGATGGCGGCAGTGGGATTCCAACCCATTCGCTCTCGCTTTGCGAGTCTAATACATTTACCACTAAAC
Organism: Blastobasis adustella; assembly: GCA_907269095.1. NCBI lineage: Eukaryota > Metazoa > Arthropoda > Insecta > Lepidoptera > Blastobasidae > Blastobasis > Blastobasis adustella. The sequence goes on along the minus strand of OU026135.1, from coordinate 8,041,588 downwards.
CACCGACGCTCCAATACGTCACTGCTTTCCTTGTGTCGTAAGGTCTTAGGTAAGGTATATTGTTCACTTTTCCACACCCGCCTGTCACCTCTGCATTACATCTGGCGTCGACAATGTCCCAATGATTGGGATTGACAGCTTATAAACCTCTCGCGGAAGATATTACAAGCGTGACCTTGACCTTTCCACAAATGGGAGGTCGCTTTATGTTGCTCGTATTAAATAAATTGCACCTCGAGTACTGTGTTACGTTACACCCGTATTAGGGATGTCGTGTGCTATCTCAGGTGCTGCTGTCTCACTCTGCCGCGTTGGTTGGAAGAGTGCGCCCGCTATGTATGGGGCCGGGAGCGGATACGGGGTCGAATTGTGTCACAAACGACCTGGTTTCAAATTTTTTCGATTCCTACGGCTTTGTTATCGAATATTTTTAACATGTTATATTTCTGGTAATGTTAACTTTGCAATCGTTGCCTTAACGAGGGAATTAAAGTGACTCCAGGGAGGGAAATTAAGTTATTAATTAGGTTAGGCTGGTGACGTTTTTTTATGTTTCAATAAGGAGCTAAGCAGCAAAGCGATCCGAGACAAGTATTAAGCCTGTTAAACCTGAGGAGTCCGCCTGGATGAGTACCAGCGCCTTATCTATTTCTTCTGCCAAGCAACGATGCTTGCATTGTTGTGTTTTGGTTTTAAGGATAAGGTAGCCGCCAGCGAAATTACAGACATGAGGCATTTTATCTTAGTCCTCATGTTGACAACGCACCTGCGGTTCTGCAGTTTGACAGTTACCACTTACCATCAAGTGGGCTGTGTGCTCGTTTGCTTCACTGAGTAGCATAAAAATATATATGACGACCTCGGCGACCCTCTAGACATTCCCTTCTCAAATGAGGCGACGCTATCCCCGCCCGTGTGCCCCGCAGCTCATCTATTACACCGTGCTCTCAATCTGGACACGCCACCGGCTTATCTGGTCGCCGCCGCAGACGCTCTTCGGAAATCCACATTAAACTGTTCAATGAAATAAAAAGAATTGGATCGAGGCGAAATCGTCGGCTGCATGTGTGGGCAATAGTGGAACATCTTGCGGGTGCAACTTTGGCTGGTTTGCCAGGAGCGTGCATTTATGAGAATAGAAGTGAACATGTTAAAGTACGTAAAGATTTCATAAAAAATAAAACATTTATTACACTAAATTACATGGCACAGCAGGTACATTTCAATTTATTTATTTAATCGTCAACATGGGTTACAGAGATGGTTACATAGATTTAACAGATCTCCTTACGGTATACGATACAATCCAAATTGGTACATATTACTTTATACAAATGTAGAATAAAATGAAATTCAACTCTTTAAATAATCAGATATTTTAAAGAGCTGAATTTAGATAAAGCTTATTTATATCAAGAAAAGGATTTAAATATATACTACAATGACAGTAGTAACGATGATATAGAATAGTTTTTTACTAGAGGAACCAGAGAAGAGAATCAGCAATTCAACTGATGTAGTGTTCACAGTCACTCACAGAATGCGCTGCTGCGATACGCTTGTTGTCAATGAGTTGTATATACCGGTTTTTATCCGCCATTTTTTTTTACTACGCAGTGACAAACAAGCAGACAGCCCACCTGATCGTAAGCGGTAACTGTCGCCCATAACATCTACGATTCATGCATTGAGGGTGCAGGCAACAAAAATGCAGAACCGCAGATGCGTTGGCACTGTGAGGACTAAGATGAAATGCCTGTAATTACGCTGGCTACCTTATCCTTCAAACTGGAACAGAATAATGCAAGCACTTTTGCTTGGCGGCAGAAATAGATAAGGCGGTGGTACTCACCCAGGCGTACTCCTCAGGCTTGACAGAGTCCTACCACAATCTTGGATTTCATTCCAAGAAATCATAATAGTATGTCGAAGTACTTATAGTGATTTTCAGATACAGCGATGTGTAAAACCCCGGAAAATATATCCCATTAATTCGTTGGTTACATCTTTTGCTTCTCACAATCTCAATTCTAATTTTCTATAATAGTTTAATATAATTATTATTTACTCGCATTACCCAAAGACAAAAACCGCGAACAAAGATGACAAAACGCCAACCGTTTTCCCGGGCTAATGCTTTCCTAAATACAACATCGGGATACACAGCCCCGTCTGATGACCAGTCTCCAGGCTTCCAGGTCATTAGCCAACGGATTTCGCCATCTCACCCTTTAATGGGAGAGTTCGGGCGCCGCGACTTTTAAAGGGTCGACTGATTTCGGCCGCCGATAAAAAAATGGCGCCCATAATTTTCTGCTTCCGAGCTTTCTGATCGCAGTGCATGGTAATGTCTCGATTTGCCGTTATTAAGCAGCGTTTTTGTTTCACTTTGTTTGTTTATAGATCTTTCTTATCTCAAATTCTAAATAGTCGCGTTTGGTGTATCTCTAAATCGGATAAAAGTAATTAGCGGGGAACGTTATCTATTTGGTGCAATTTCTTTTCACGAATTATACCTAGATCAGTGTTTTAAAATACCTTGTCTAGTGCCTTCCGCATACAGCTGGTACCTGCGATGTTTACCAGATCGTCGGTCCACCTAGTGGGAGACATCCCCACGCTCTTCTCGCCACTCGAGAACTCTGCTGCTTCATTGCCATCTGTTCTGCGAATTATGTGCCCTGTCCACTCTTAAGCTTGGCAATCCTTCGGGCTTTGAGGTTGGATATAAAGCTGCAGAGATTTTGTTGTTGTTATTTGAGCGCGCCAATCTGAAATTACCAGTTGAATTAGAAAAAGTGTTTTTGCTCATGTGATAGCCCAATTCTTCTGAGGACTTGTAGACTACATTGCATCATGATACCACCCTTAGGCGCCGATTAATTTACCACAATATAAAGACGGAAAAAACGCACGGGCGGGACATGCGACGTGGTGGATTGCCCGAGGGCGGCCGGAGACGCGTGAGCCCGCGGGACACAGCTAGTTTACTATTTTTTTTTGCCACCAACGGTATCCTAGCAATGACAGCAGCACAGCTGGACTGCCAGTACTTGAATCGGTGCTGCTTGATTGCACATGGAGTCGGTCAGCGCTGATTATTTATATATTGTTTTTGATATCGTAATTTATTTAGTAACTTAGGTATAACTCATACTAACAAATATGAGGCATTTGTTACTTGATTTCATCAATGAAATGACTACCTGAGTAGTTCAGTTGGTTAACATGCCGGTCGTCAGGCAGAGGTCCCGGGTTCGATTCCCGGCCGAGCAGAAATTAAAATGATGAATTATAATTTCTGTTGCGGGTCTGGGTGTAGTATGTATTTAAAAAAACGATATATGTATGTAGTTTATCAGTTATCTAACATCCATAACACAAGCTTTGCTTACTTTGGGGCTAGGTGGCGCTGTGTGCATTTGTCCAAGCATATTTATTATTCATTTATAAATGAAATTGAATTGAAATTGCTCATTCCTCCAGTTAAATTCAAGACCCGACGTAATCCCACCTAAAACGTAACCGTAGACCGGTTGTTGCTTACCCTCCCCTTTTTACGACCGTGTAAATATAGAATTAAACGTCGTTTGTCAGTCGTGTCGTCGGCGATAAATATTTAATGGCACTTTTGAGGGTGAACGTGTGGTGTAAAGGCGCTTTATGGCGGCCTTATGCTTAGCTCTGAATTGTTAATGCTTAGTTATTTATTAGTTATTAAACGGTGATTGGAACGGTTGGTGGGTGTTCCACTTTTAGTTCTGCAAGTAAAGACCTCGACTTTGCAGATTTATGTTTAGTACCAACTACTAACTAAAGGTGTGACTAAGCTTACGTTGTGATTTACGTTCTCTACTATACCATATTATAGGCTGAGGTGACTGCTTACCATCAGGCGAGCTGTAAGCTATGACATTCGTTACAAAAAAAAAATTTTAGAAAATCTATAATATAATCGTTTTCGAGATTATCGTGTACCTACAGGACAGACAGACAGATATACATTTCTGTGGATAATAATACTTACCGTGCTCTATTTGTCATTTTCTACAATTTGAAACGTACTTTCAACAACACAGCCCATAACAGTCCACTGCAGGACTTAGGGCCTCTCCCACGAAATATTATTGCCATAATCTCCACGCTTGGTAGGCGGGTTGGTCCAGTGTTATAAATATAACAATGGAAAAAGCTTCTACCCATTTTCCAGCCTACGGAGACTCGAGATCTATTGCCTCGAACACATTAGGCGCCTTGGACGACACCCACGAGGGTAGGGGGTTGGTGTTATTCTGCTCTGCCGGACACCAAACACCAAACGTACTTTGCTTACCTGTATTCTCATATGCCTATATAGGTTACATTGATTCCACAGATACCTTTTTCTGAAAATTATCTAGCACATTTTCTAACGTCTTCCTTATCCGTCTGTACCACCCACTTTTTCCCAGAATCTTCTAACAAGAAAGTAATACGACGAATGACAAACATCTATCCTCATTTAATTTCGCTCGTCAAATTATTTATCTCGCAAAAGCAGCCTTATCGCTGCAAGCGATCTCTACCAGGCAACCTTTGTCTAAAGAACCGCTTGATACACAGGCAAGTCAACAACATGAACTTATACTAGGGAACTTACACTTAATACAAAGTAGATATATACACTTACATTCAAACGCCACGCCTTTTTTCCGTAGGGGTAGGTGGAGACCCACTGTCCCACTTACTACGATATTGGAAAAGCCTCTCTCGCTTCTTCCACATTCATTAATTAAACTATTCATACATGTTTCGACGATGGGATTGATTTCATCCACACTATCTGGATGCCTGGCATCCAACTAACGTACGGGAATCGCGAGCCTTTCTACCGTGCACTTACAAGTTGTAGAATGAGCTCCTTCCAAAATTCTTTCTTTTGCGCTGCAACATGGGATTCTTCAAAAGGCATGTCTACAGGTAACTTTAAAGGCCGGCACCGTATCCGCTCCCCTTAGCTTGCAGATGTCCTGGATGACGGTGGCCGTTTTCCATCATGTGAACCGTCGGTCCGTGTGCCTCCCTAGGCAATAAAAAAAATGCTCGTTAGTTTAGCTTTAGAGTATTCTTTTCCAGACCTTTCTGTAAAATGTCTCCGATTTGATCGTGATATGTACGTCTCATCATCCCTTTCCAAGGCCTCATTCATTTTCTGTACATGAACAAACGAACCAAGCATTCCTTTCTTTATGTCACTGTTTCATCATTGCATTTAAGTAGGTTTCATTTTATGTCTTCAAGGTCGTCAGTGCTCCAAGGGGAACCGTGGGTTTAGCATTTACATGTTTGCTGCCAGACCAACCTGTCCGTGAGTTTTAAAGGTGGACATCGCATTGATACCCCGGTGTCCATAGACAGTGGTGACCACTTTCCATCAGCTGACCCGCTTGTTCGTTTACCAATAAACATTGGAATTATCTATGTATACTATATCGTACCTATAGTATTAGTATTCTAAAGTGACAGTTCTCTTGACTGTAATTAGTCTGGGCTACCTTATACCTCAAAACCACAAGCACTTTTGCCGGCCAGAAAAAATAAAGGCGGTCTCCTGAGACGACGACTAAAACCGATAAAAAGCGTGTCTGATTAAAAAAAAGAAGCTACGTTCCTATAAAATGTAAATCTGTCCGCGTATTGGTGGAAATAAAAATACCTAAGTGTGTGTAATATAAACTGGTATACATATTAATGCGGAGGTAAGCCCTAGTTCGATTCTTTTGACATTCAAATGTGGTGCTAATGAAATGATCCCGCGGTCCCGGGTTCGGAATGATGGCTCTATCTGCCTTTCCCGTGAATTTTAGATTTCGCACCTCTCTACGCGTGGGTACATTTTTTATCTCGGGATATTTGAATGAGGTTTTTGAAATGGAATTTTTTATTTTGAAGAAGAAAAGTTCGCATATAATATATATGCCTACTTACCAATTTGAATTTATTTTTATGGCTTTGTGATGATTATATGAATTGAATATTTTATTATATACCTACTTATATTATAAGTAATTTTACTAACATAACACAATATGGACTGTTAACATTTAATTTAAATTGGTCTGAAATAAATGATTAATAACAACAATAATACAAGAGCTGGTAAAGTAATAAGTAAAATGAAAACTTGTTAAAATGCTTGTTTATTCTCCATAAATTTTTATTGGAAAATTATTATTTACCAATACGGCCTCAGTAGAGTTATAAGAAAATTTCTAAAATAGATAAAGTTTGAAGAGTCCCTAAGCTCTAAGTTCTAAGTCTACGATATCAGAATAATAGAAAACTTCGTTTCGAGCCTCAGAAAATATATTTTATGAACAAAGCAGCTGAGAGAGCACGTCTTCAGGTCGTTTGGAAAATATTTTTTGTTCTGCATTATTGTGCTTGATGAAAACACGTTTCAAATTAAAACAGTATTATGTTCTCTCCTCTATTATTAATTTAAATTCTATTTAGTTTTTAAGGGGCGACGTCTATATTGAGTGTCTATATACGTCTATATTGACGTACCTCCTAAAAGAAGTGCGCTGAATTTAATTTTGTTTTAAACTTAGATTTGATCATATTACGTCTAGACAAAAAAGTGTAGAATCGTAATTGCTTTGTCATTATGAGTAGCTATCAATCGAAAATAGTTTAATCATCGACAAGACGGTGGTGAGGTTATTCAAACCTAGTTACTCCTACTACAGGTATGGCAGATTTATATCACTAAAACTTTTTCATTCTTGTCGAATTAATAATTGTTTAGCTACGTATATAGTTTAATTAGACTATATAGGTACCTACTAATTTATATTACTAACACAAACCGACTACTGTCCGCGACAGGTCGACATGGCAATTTTCTAGTGGTGCGACGTGACTCGATAATCGATGTCGATATTTCTTTTAATATCGATAGTACCCACTGACTCGCGTCTACCTGTCTCCTGCCTACAAAAGAGCTAAGTAAGAATATCCTCGACACACATTCGTAACAACGCCCGCGCAACGCGTCCAATAAAAAAGTATGATGGGGTAAATCTAACGGCAAAACGGGTCGAGTCACAATCAGGGCTGAGAAAAAAAAGAGTAGAGAAAAAAATAGAGACAATAGCAATCGAAGGCGTTGCCTCGACGATAAAAGATACGATATTGTATGAGGTGGTATGAGAGCGGGCCACAAAAAGCGTGGTTTGCGCGCCCCGACTATCTGGGAATGGAACTCACGACCAATAAAAACCGCCGTATGGCCTCACAAACTGTTATCAAGAGACGCGGGCTGGTCGCTGGAAGTGACATGCGGCAGGGTAGGTTTGCGTAGTAAGTCGACACACATCGGGTTTAGCATTATGGTACGATATAATTTTTATCTGAAAACTACCTGAAAATGTAATTATTTATTTATTTATTTCAGGCAACAAGGGCCCATAGATATAATACACAACATTTAAAATAAAAACCAATAAACGAATACAATGTCAACAATAAGGAAACCTATACATAACAATATAAAAACAACAAACTAATATATTATAAAAGTATTTGGTACATATTTATTTGGACTTTTTACGGTTGGTTGTTGAGTCACTTTAAAGGTCTTGACGCGCTTTGTCACATTCGCAAAATACCACTCTCACACACTTCACAGAACGTTATTTCTGTAAATCAATGAGGGATCAATTGTTCTTTTGCAAATCCTAATGAGACCTAAGTACTATACTGACACATGTCTCGTCTCTATCTACTATTTAATCCCATTTTAAAGACGAAATGGAATTAAATACAAAATTATTTGAAAATGGAACCGAATAGCTTAGAACTCGTTTCACCGTGACATGATTCCATCCGACGTCGCCGCGTTTCTTCACTAACAATATGAAATATTTTATTTATTAATATTAAAAAAGAAATAAGGGGATTAGGTTTGACCCCAATCTCGCGTAATGGAAAATAACTGTCGAGAAAAGTCGCCACTCAGAATGATCCAAACAAATCCATTTCAGTGCTAATATTTTTTCTAAGAGTAGACATAACCTCGCACTTTTTATTTTGTTGTTGTTTGTAATTATTTTATTTCGTCAAGGTTTGACCTCGCTTTGATTCCTAGGTAGAAGCTTTAAGCTTGAACTCCTCTGTCAACAAACTCTGACAAGAAAATATATGGAGCTTATGGTTATAGGTATTGTTCTTTTAAGTTTCCATTTACGATGTTTTGTTTTTAACTATTTATAGATGAAATGTGTAAAAAAAAGTGTTAACAAATTGCCCCAATAAAAATAAACACAAAGGATATTATTTAAAAGTGTTTTTTTTTAAATATTCATACGATTATATTTCATTTTGAAAGTGATAATTTTTACAAATATTTCAATGATTTTAAATAATCCACCCCTTGGGTTCAATTTTTATAGTGGCAATATTGAATTTCATCTCCGAGTGTAGTTTTGGTCACCGGGGCAACAACGACCCTATAATAAAAACTACCCAATTCAAGTCTTTCACTGCCAGTTAGCAGTGTTCTCGCTAATGACAGTGCTCGTCGAAGTCTACATTTCGAATGACAGTTTTCAAACTATAAAATTCGCCATTTTGTGCCGGCAGCCATCAAGCCCTTTCATTTGATACCTATTTGAGGAGGGTGAGAAAAAAATGAAGTCCGCCATTTTATCCATCTTAAATTTGATTTTTTTTATACCACAAAGGTGGCAAGCAAGCTTACGGCTTGCCTGATGGTAAGCAGTCACCGCAGCCTGATTTTTCATGGTTCTCCATTTTCCTTCAACTTGCCCGTTAGTGTAAGAAATGTGTCTGACACATCCAGCCTCTAACACATCTGTTCACATCCAGCCGTAGGTCTGAGGTTGTTATTAAAAAAGGCCCAGAACAATCAGAGTGGCCCGCCGCGCTCATTTTGGCCCAGTATCCAATTACGGGCCTCGGGTTATGCTTATACATTTATTATAGACCGCTATAAGGTCGGCAACACTTTAAGGGTTGGCTTTGAGCCGGTTGGATGTGCGCGCTTGTGGCGTGCATGGTTTTGTTTCATACATTTGTATAAATGTGGATCATGTTAAATGAGGTGGTAGGACTTGCGACTCCGATCAAGCCTGAGGAGTATTTCTGCCTCCAAGCAAGCAGCAAAGCAAAGTTGTGTTTCTGTTTAAAGGATAAGGTAGCTAGCGCTAATTGCGCATGAGGCATTTCGTCTGAGTTCTCACAGTGAAGAGCAAATAACATTTTTAATGGCTGCAACCTAAACGCTTGAATCGCAGATGTTATGGGCGACAGTTACTGCTTACCGTCACGTGGGCTGTCTGCTCGTTATCACTGCTTAGCATAAAGAAATTTAGCGGACTCTTGTGTTCATGTGGTTGTGGTCATGTGGTTGTGTGGCTGTCAATGCCCAGTGCCGCAATACATTAGAATGTAGAATTCAGTCTTCACATTTCGAAATACACTACTCTGAATCGTCAGTTTATAATGTAACGTCATTATAAACTGACGATTTTAACAATCTTACGGTAACTTAAACATGCTAAGGATTATAATCTTGATCAACGTACTGATCATGGATAAATAATTGAATGCGTACATTATATCTCTTAAGTATACCTAAGAATAAAATAAACCAAGCATGCTCGCAATTCCAAGTAAACCTACTAGAACAATGTGAAGGGTTGTAACCTTCGCTTTGTGGCTATACCGATGGATGACTGACTGATTAAGGCCATGTGTTTCTGTGAAATAATAATGGTGGACAAGTACCCTCAACCCTACTCCAGGGACACGAGTACTCTCGAAACTAATGAGGGTATTGCGTGATGCCAACCAATACTGGTGATTTCTTCAGTAAGCATCCTTTGTAACATTCTTGAGATGTGTTCTCTAAATCTAAACATAGTATAAAGCGCGTCGGTGGCCGAGCTTTTAGGGTATCCGACTCGTAAGCGAGAGGTACCGGGTTCGAATCCCGATGCGACCATGTACCAATGACTCTTTTCTGTGTTACATACATTAGTTGCATACTAACCTCTTACGGTGAGGGTAAACTGATGAAACCTGCACATTTAGGCGACTGAATATGTAACCATGATCCAACCTGTTCAGATTCCCCTGGTAGCAGGGTTGTGGGGGTCAGATGGCAGTCGCACCACTGTCATTAGCTGATCTGCCAAATCCTGTATCATGGTCAAGGCGGAGCCCGGGCCCTTCGCGCGCGAGAGCACAACCGGGACATTAACGCCAAGATGATTATTATTTTTATACATAGGATAAAAAAAAGTCGCTTCCCGCTGACGATGAGATCTGTATCAGCCTTAATTGACAGCGAGACATCCCCTTTTGACGCTTTCTTTTCAGTATCTTCTATTTATCTATACATAGTATAAAATAAAGTTGTTTCCCGCCGGTCTGGCGTTATGTTGCTATGTACGCTTAGATCTTTTAAACTACGCAATGGATTTTAGTGCTGTTTTCAACAGTTGATAGAGTGATTTAATAGGAAGGTTCACAAGCAAGAAAAATAAGTTAGGTAGGGGTAGGATGCCGCACGAACGTAGTCGCGCCGGGTCCACTAGTAATTCCTGTTAATTTCATCATTTGTTGGTAACTCAATCGGGACATCCTCCATACTCGTATATTCAAAAATCCAGCTCTGTAAAAAGTTGATCACCCCTGCAAACTCCGTGACGACGCACACAGCTACATTGTCAATAGAATATTAAATATAAAACTCCAGGTGTCGTAAACCAGAGGTAGCTATGTAGCCGCAATTTTTTTATTAACCCTTTTGCCGCTGAAACGATGCCAGGACTGTCGTTACATGACAGTAAATCCAGTTATTGTTTTTAATCTCGGCGACGTCTTTGTAAGACCTTATCACGGTACCATACTTATGGTATTTTTTTTGTAGGTAGTGTTATTTAGACTGTGATTGAAGTGACAGGTATAAGTAGGCTGGAAAATTGGCAGCAGCGTTTTCCATTGTTATATTTATAACTCTGCGATCTCCAAGCCACCTGCCAAGCTTGGAGGTTATGGCCATAACCTACCCTTTCGTGAGAGGGTAAGTCCTGCAGTGGACTGTTGAGGGCTGTGATGGTGTACTAAGATTGCATGAATCAAGAAGGTAAACTTAGTGTTTCCGTATTCATACATACAAACGCCTACGCACTTAAAATCATCTCCTGGCGCACAATTAGAATTCCCACCTAGTCCGACACTTAGTCAGTACAAATTAGAGCGAGGTGGGGAAATTACACTAATGTTGTGTTCCTAGAGGAAATTACTTCAAAGTATAATTACCCCCGTTTTGTTCCCCGGAATATAATTAGGACTAATTTACACTTAGGTCTGGGGTGCTCTTTTCTGAAAATGAGCGGAATGTTTCTCATTTTAATGCCGTGGAGCGAGATCTTTTTCGTTTGTTTTTCGTGTGTTGTATAAGTTGATGGTCAAAGGAATAACCTCTCAACACCAGTTTTCATTAAAATCGAATTAAGCGTTATCTACCTAGAAAACTCTTACATTTAGGAATGGCCTTAGCCAATTGTTCTATTTCATCAAACTTCTACCTCTAGTGGAGATTTATCTATAAATACGCATCTCCACACGCCACAGTGTCTCAAACTTATCTGGACCGTAGACGGCATCGCTGTTGTTGACAACAAAGTGACATTTCAAAATGGCGACTCTCAGTTCCAGTTTTTCACATGAAATCTGCAGGTTTCATCACGATCTTTTCCCTCACAGTCATTGGTAAATGCCACAGTGGGATACGAACCCGGTTCCTCTCGCTGACGAGTCGGATACCACTCGGCCACCGATGCTCCCTCTCAAGTTGTAGATAGTATGCAATGTTATTCAAAGTGTTGTCCTTAAAAATACAAAAAACTTTCTTACAATACAAAGGCACCCGACGAAACAAATATCAATTGGGACGGGTCAGCCTAAAAATCAAAATGGCCGAACAGGAACACGGGTTTGTATTACATGTTAATAGTCCCAGGGGAAGCCATTAGGGACTATTACCGACTGTTTAATAGACAATGAATAAAACACTAGACGAAACGACCCGGCCGGCCGTCACACCGTGCCGTAACCCACTGTTACGAGTGCCGGAGATTGAAGCGTCTTTATTCGGCCGGTGTGATAAATGTCACACTTTAGCTGTAACTGAGATTATGTGGTATATAACTATGGTTTGGGTTGTTTTACGTTGTGCTTGAAGAATATAAAGTTTATTTGTTAATTACGTGGCTTATTCGCTTTGCAAAATGATCAGAGTTGTAGAGAATAACATAACCAACTTGGATTGTTTTAAGAGTTGGAGTCGCGACTTTGCACCTGCTCCACTAATTTCAGTTCAACTTTAGGTATAGGTGGGGTAGGGGTAGCTGTCTTTTGCATCTTAGTCCTCACAGTGACAATATCGCACCTGCGGGTCTGCATCTTTTATTAGAAAATTTTATTGCATGAATTGTATATTACTACTTTAGGCATGGGCTACTTGCCCGTTTGTCACTGAGTAGTATAACCAAACATACATCCTAACAAGCTCTCACATTTTTTTATATTATACGGCAGACAAACAAGCCAGCGGACCACCTGATGGAAAGTGGGATTTGTAATATTTATAAGCATATCGTACATGTACTGAAGGAAGTCTTTTATTTATCATATATCATAACATGGGGTTCTCCAAAAGGCATGTCTACAGGCACCTCAAACACCGGCACCGCATCTGCTCCCGTGGCCGCGCATCATCAGCTGAACCATCCGTCCGTGCCTCCCTAGGCAATTAAAAAGAATCATCCTACTAGAATACCTACACGTAAAGCTTACAGCGACACGTGTGCCCTAGCACATCGACACCCTTATAACGAGGGACAATGGACCCAGTCGGGGAGACTACCTTATTAATAAGCAATTAGGGTGCCTTACGCAACGGTGTCACCCGAGGCCCACATTAGAGCGGACCTCCATTAACCTGGGAACAAATCGCCGGGGCCACAGAGCCTGGGCCACAACGTGAGGGCCACACACCCGGCTATCAGTCCCCTGTCACTATTACTCCTGTGGACCCCCTTAATAGAAACTGGTGCGGAGTTATTGTATGACGTAGTTGGGTACGACGAATTGGGTGCTTCCAGGCTTGTTGGGGATACGTGAATGTGTGGCTGGTTTAAGGATAACGGTGTGGGACGATGAGTTTTCGTCTATATGCAGGGTTTGTCATCTTGGCGTTACCTAATGTCCCGGTTGTGCTCTCGCGCAAGGGCTTTGCCTTGACCATGATCCAGAGTTTGGCAGATCAGGTAATTACAGCGAAGCGACTGGCATCTGATCTCCGTGACCGTGTTATGAGGGGAACCTGGCCAGATAGGATCATGTTACATATTCAGTCGTCTGAATGTGCAGGTTTCGCCACGATGCCCTTGCCGTAAGAGCATCGGTTAGTTGTCGACTAATGTACAAACATTACTCAGAAAAGAGTCATTGGTACAAGGGGACCCCCCTAACCATTAGGCCACCGACGCTCTCAAACAGAAGAAAACTCGATATCCCAGTTGGTAAGTTAAAAATGGCTTTGTAGAGAAACATAAGTACAGAGACATTTAGACAACTTTGATGGTGTGTTTCGATGTAGGTACAGTGCGTATGCAATTTCATATTAAAAGTCACTTACACACATTTCAGTGCATGCATATTGCATAATATATCTTTGTGAAATCGTAATTAATTAATTAATAATTTTATAATAAAAGCGTTCGATTGATTGATTGATTGATTTATTTATTTCGGTAACTTAAAATCTATTACAATATTCAGTGTCTGGAATCTCTTTTTAAGCTTGGATTTGCTTGTATTAAGAGATTCCGCTCTTCCATAGCCAAAAATATTAACTGTTATATAGTTCCAGTAGAAAGCAAAATAACATAAATATAATAAATTTATTTAATGGCAATGAGAAAATACAACTTAAAATATATCCTACGTCTGCGGTGTAGACTATGGGGGTTGTAATAACCCAGGCATCGCAACGGCGCGACATTATAGTTTTATACGAGCTTCGTACAGCTTTTAATTAAATTACCCCCCGCTGTAACCCCACTATTTATGGTTTCGAATTTCAGAAGTAGTTGGACGAGTTTAATGTCGTTTAGGGCAAAGCCAAGTGTAATTTTGCCGTCTTATCCCTGCTACGAGGCTTTGTTGGATCTCTTTCTATTGTCATGTATTAAAAATGGCCGGCAAATTTGATGTTTTTAGATGTTTAGGTGGGTTTTTGTCGTTTAAGCGAACACCAATTACAAGTTTCTGTAATTTGAAGACAAAGGTTGCTGAAAGAACGTAAAGGTAGACAAGTAAAGGAAAATGTTTTGTTAAATCTAAATGTATGGTAAAGTGAAAACCAATCACAGCGGAGGCAATCAGTAAGGTTGGCCAAAGTTTTGAGGACTTTTATCTGGACAGCAGTTCCTATACCTAAATGTATATCACAAAAATCTGGACAATCTCTATGTTCCTATAATTCCTGTGGTCCTGTCCTATGATCCTTATACGAAACAGAGTCGAGACACAATTTTTATTGCCACATTTACTCACGTGAGAGTACCACCGTAATATTGATACTAACATTATTATGATTATTATTACTCACTTTGGTCGTGTGGTGTCCGGCAGAGTAGAATAGCACCAACCCCTTACATTCACGGGTGTCGTACAAGGCGACTAATGTTTTCGAGGCAAAAGATCAAGAGTCTCCGTAGTCTGGAAAATGGGCAGCAGCATTTTCCATTATTATATTTAAACACTGCGATCTCAAACCCGCCTGCCAAGCGTGGAGATTATGGCAATAACCTCCCCTTTCGTGGGAGAGGCCCTAAGTCCTGCAGTGGACTGTTACGGGCTGTGATGATGATTACTCACTTTGATTTCATACAAATTGCGTGAAAAATGTTTTATATATTACTTTTTTTGTAATGTAACTCGGCAGGCAAATAGGCAAGCGGACCACCTGCCGCCTATGGGCATCAGCAACACCAGAGGCTACCAATGCGTTGCCCGCCTCTAAGGAGACCTCTAATATACCTCTTAAACGATCCCATGTCATTGTTCAAAGTAAACACTGTGGCTGGGAGCTCATTCAACATTCGAATCGTAATCGAGAAACGTTATTTCTAACCCTTGCGTGGACACCACTAAAGGGATGCTTGCTATAGTTCTACAAACACGAATATATTTAAACAGAATCGCTCTTTGGGTTGATTTAGAAAAGGCAAACATACTTCTTTAATTTCCCTATGCAATCGTGGACCACCGTCTTCCATTACAATAATAAACATACAAAGGTCGACAGCGTAATTTCCCGGCTTGTCTTTAGCAGTTGCATTTGTCTAAGATCTTTTAGTTCTATAAAAGCGTTTGCTTGCACTGTTGCAGTATCATTCGTTGCACTCAAACTGCTCCAGATAATAATATTATCTGTGACACAGAAGTAAACAGGAAGTGGCTGGTCGAATAATATTATAATTGGGTAGGTGAGAAGTACTAGAATACTATTTAGAGAACGTGAAATATCCTTTCCAGACCGAAAATACCCGATGAGACATTGGTTGTTGACTACACCTCGCGGAAGACCGTCTGCCGACCGCGGAAGCAGGGGTCTAAAAGCCAAATTAGCGTTTCATATTATGATTCATATTAATTTGTCCATTGTTCCATTGTCGTATCACGCATTTTGGAACGCGGAGCGATGCGTTAGTGCCAAAAAGTGCTAGTGCTATAAAATGTTTGCTTGTTACAAAAAAACTGTCCGCAAATAAAAGTGAAACTTAGCGAATATTTATTGTCTTAAGTTAAGTATATAAATAGGAAAATATAGTTCATTAAGGTAGACATCAAATATTTACAGTTATAATAAAAATATACACTAATACATATAAAATACATACTTAAAATTACATGTAAAATGTCAGTAGTTCATTAAACTTATAGCGATTTCCCCTTTGATTTCTCTTTGACTCAGATTGTTTGGAAAAAAAACCCAATTTCTGGCCGGTAACATAATTTTATATAATCACTTCCAGTGTCTTTGCTTGCGGTTCGTGTTTTTAGCGCAGCCATAATGGTTTCCTGTGTTGGTTTTCTTATACACATTTCAGTTTTAGACTGTTAGCGGTTCCTGCTTACTCCAACTGGAAATTGAATTTTATTATAATGTCCTTACCTTTTGTTGTTAGCTCGCATTTCTGTTTCGTTTTCTCATCGAAAATAACCTGTGAATTATATTTATATATTTCGCTTCTGCGCGGTGGAATTCTGTCATCAGGCTTGCCATCAGGCAGGTCGTAAGCTTGTTTGCCACCTTAGTGGTATAAAAAAAGCATGAGGAACTGGTCTGCCAAATATACTTCTTTTTAACCGATTTCTGTTAATCTGTTGATGTTTTTCTCCCTAGTGATTACACAGTCAATACTGTTATTTTGTTACATAGTGATAATTAGCAATTAGTACTGTCTATCAAGTGAGCTGCCTGCGAATTATCATTATGGTATCTATAACTAAATAACGTCAATTTATCTTAATCTAGTGGACTCGGCGCGACTTCGTTCGCGTACACCTACTTTACCCTAACAATTTTTTTTCTTGCTTATAAACCTTCCTCTAGAATCGCTCTACCTATTGTTGAAAACCGCATTAAAACCGGTTGCGCAGTAAAAAGATCTAAGTGTACATAGATACATAGTGACAGACGGTAGGAAACGACTTTGTTTTTTACTATGCAAAGGTCTATCTATAACCAAGTAACGTGAATTTATCTTAAATGTACGTGTAAATACTTAATACACATTTCTGCAATTTATTCGAGAATATGGCGTACTTTTATTATATATGGTTAGAAAATCTTTATTTCTCTAAGAATTTACAATTCACTTACGAGAAAATACAAGTGATTCGTTAGTAGGTACTAAACAGTCCGAGGACAGCAATATAAGCTTAATAAAATGTGGGTAGAATAGAAGCGAGACAAAACACTGTACCCCACCATACCTAGTAAAAAAATTAAATAAGTCACGGAACGATAAGTAGGTAAGCATGTACTAACAATATTTTTTATAGTAATAGGTAGGTAATAATTAGTATCAATCTTTTAGGATGTGGAATTAACTTATTAAAAAATTAACGAGCGTCGGTGGCCGAGCGGTTACAGTATCCGACTCGTAAGCCAGAGGTCCCGGGTTCGAATCCCGCTCCGGCCATGTACCAATAACTGTTTTCTGAGTTATGTACATTAGTTGAATACTAACCGATGCTCTTACGGTGAGGGAAAACATCGTGATGAAACCTGCACATTCAGGCGACTGGATGTGTAACCATGATCCAATCTGGTCAGGTTTCCCTGGTAGCAGGGTCACGGAGGTCAGATGGACATTAACGCCAAGATGATTATTTTTTTTTATTTTTTAGGATGTGGAATGTCAACAGAGTTTTGAATTTCTTATAGGATTTTGCTTGTTTAATATCGTTCGGCAAACCTATTATTCCATACCAAATATTCACATATTAAACAATCATTATTCAATACCCAATGGCTTTGTGGCCGCCATATAAGGCCCAGCAACTTAATTACGCTGGGTGTGGGAACTCGAAATCCCTTTTCTAATTTCTAATTTACCAGACACGCCCAAAGACTTCCTGAATGGACCCTTTTTTAGGGATCCTTCGTCATTAGGGTCCCTTATAATTTGACCGCACCCGCCTCTGGAAAAAATCCTAACGCAATTTATAGATATCAGACGAAATGCTGTAAATAATGGAATTTGTCTCGCCTTTGTTTGGCAGGTTTCGATATCGAAGTTGAGAAGTTCGTAATTTTGCACTAAATGTGTTTTGTTTGCAACAATGCTTGTTAAAGCTTACGTTTTTAAAGAATGTGGTGGTTACATGATTTATTTCTTGAAATAGTTTTCTACTCTCGCGCACGAGAGCCGGGGCCCGCCTTGATCGTGATCCAGGATTTGGAAGATCACATAATTACAGTGGAGCGACTGCCATCTGACCTCTGTGACCTTGCTTCTAGGGGAACCGGACCAGATTGGATTATGGTTTGTTTGTGTGGTTTTATCACGATGTTTTCCTTCACAGTAAGAGCATCGGTTAGCATTCAACTAATGTACAAAACTCAGAAAAGATTCATTGGTACATGGCTGCAGTGGCATTCGAACCTGGTACCTCTACCTTACGAGTCGGATACCTTAACCACTAACCACCGACCATCGAATAGAAAATACACTAACAAAAAAAAAATTTGCATCGTTGAAATTCACCGACTAGTCTAAAACAGTCAGTTACTTTACTCAGTCCGAGATGAGTAAGCCCATTCGTGTATACTTAGTAAACGAAACACATCTCTCAACCTCTCTAATGTTTACGCTCACTTAAATAAAACAAACAGCCACGAAGGCTCGTCGGAACTCATAAACAAATTAATGTAACGCTCAAGCGAGTCGGAAACCAATTTTTGTACCCCACCTACCTCTGGGGTACTTTGGGCTCTTCGGGCCACGGCGGGGGCACATCCGGGCCCCGACTAGCGGTCACAGCTGACACGTGACGAGGGGTGTTGGTTAGTTCACTTGTTTAGAGAGGGGGCTACACACGAAAGTTTGGGGACCACAGGAATGTCTGGGGCGAAGTGCGTACTTTTCGTAATGGTACTTACATTATTACATTATATTACATTGCTTTTGTAAATATTATTGGTGATTTTTTCGAGGTTTTGAAGATAACTCTCAAATTAATATCTCGATACAGAAGCACGGGCACGGATAACAAGTCAATTTCTGTTGGCAAATTATAGAAAGAGCACAGTGCTGTCATTGGTATACTCGTATATGTTGATGCAGAGGGTACCTATGTACTTTAATTGACGTTAACGTCGGAGACTACATAGGATGCCATAATGAGAAGTTTATACGTTTTTTTACGTGGGTAAAATCCATCTATGGGTATCTAAACGGAGAAGATTATGTGTGACTTGCCTGTCATTGAAAATGACAGTCCTACCCACTACAACCACCACGTTGCTCCTCATATTCTCTTTCTGAACGACATTACGGACCTACCTACATTACTTTACAAGGTGTTGTGTGATAATCTTTGTCCCTTGTTGCTCCTTACTATATAGAATAATATTGGTACAAAAACAAAACCAATTTTATTTGACGCCCATTGTTGACGTGAAGGAAGGACAAACAAATACTTTCATTTCTACAATATTTGTCAGCGGTATGATTGACAGCGGAATATATTAAACCTTCATCCTCACGCCAGTGAATCCCAAACTGTCGGCCGGTATGCCCCCCAAACTTCAACTCTCGGTGGCGTCCCAACGTTTTTGCGACGCTGTACAATAAATTATGTAACCTAAGAGTATTGTCTTCTGATGTTATCTCACTCTGCGGCGGGGTAGCTCGCTGCGATTTATAAATGACCGCCATTGTTCTGTGATACAATTGTTCGGTTAGTCAGTTTATTATAGTTGCTTTTTGGTAGCTCGGGAGGGGGGCAGCGGGCAGGGGGCGGGGGTGGGGGCCGAGGGAGGCTCTGTTCATTTAAATGTAACAAAGCTCTGTATCAATAAGAGATAATTACACGTTGACGAATTGTGTTGTCTAGCATAAATTGAGATTTAAGAATTTTTTTGGTGAATTACACGTACTCATTTGCGACTTTTTACGTCTGTTTTAGTTTGACAACGGTAATGAAGTGTTGATAATTTTAAATGATGACATTATTAATGTAAATTGTGTTAAAGGTGAGAATATAGTGTCTTTATCAACCTATATACGTGTAATCCAATGAACGCCAATGCGTCCTATCCTCGCCTTGCCATGTGCCAATTTACTATTCTACTCTTTCTCCTCCAATTCACCCAGTCTTCGGCATCGCCGCGTCTCGCTCTCTCGTCCGACTCAGCTATGGCAATTCAACGCCGCTTCGTCTCTTTTTTCCTCACACCTGATATTCGACGCAATAAAACAATCGTATAAAATTTAAGCGAATTCATCAACCAAAATATATTCCCTGTTACCCGATGATCCCCCCGTAAATAGATTAAAAAGCCCAACATACACGTCGCGACTACGCCCGCACCGTTCGCGTCGACGGCGATTTTAATCGGCGATAATACAAAATCGAAACGTCCATTTGGGAGCTAAAAATTGGCAAGGGAATTGAATGTGTTCAACATTTAAATTTGAGGAACGGCGCCGAGGCCCGGATTTAGTGGTGCAGACGAATTTATACTGAGCAGTTGCATAAATTGCAACCCCCTGCTAAATGTATCCATTACACGTTGACACTGTCGGAAGGCGCGGGTGCACTGCTGCGATTTTCGGAACAGATATCTGTTAAGTTCGCGGACAAAGTCGTTGAAATTGCAATGGTCATGTCGTTACCTTCAAGCTTTCTTGCGTTCCGGTTAGAAGGCTAAGGTAGACAGTGTAATTAAAGGTGTCTCAGTGATAACACATTTGTGGTTATGAATTTTTGTTACATACATTTTTGCATGGCTCTTGAATGGATTTGATGATGATGCATTACGTGGACTTACTGCTAGTCTTCTTAATGGACATGGTAGATTTGGTGAGCCTACCGCTAGAGAGCTGTTATCTAGACGGAGAAGACAAGACCGTGTCTGGCCATCATCACAGCCCAAAACGGTTCACTGCAGGGCTTAGGACCTCTCCCATGAAAGGGACGGTTACTGCCGTAATCTCCATGCTTGGCAGGCGAGTTGGGGATCGCAGTGTTGTAAATATAGAAACGGAAAAACACTTCTGACTGAAACACAGAAAACACGCTACTTCCCACTCTTCTCCAGCACTGCTGCACAAAGATTTATACTCAATCTTAATCGGTAACCAGTCGCCGTGATGGACCCGCACCTTGAGCAGCACTCCGTGCCCTGGCGACGCTCCAAGCCGCGAGTGGCCGCAGATGACGAAGCGTCTCCGAGTCGTTATCGCGCTGGTTGGGCGCACTCGAGCGTCCTGCGACTAGGAGACAACATTAATCGCCCAGTCGCATTAGTGCAAGTGGGAGTTTGCTTTGATTCAATGGGGTTTGAATTGAATGCTTAGGGATTAGTTTAGGGTGGCCAGTATGATTTAATTTACGTAGGAACGTATGAAGATAAGAAAATTATGCATTTCATTGTATTTGTGCTTTGAAAACATCGCTTTGTGAATGGCACTTTAATTCAAATATTGAGAATATTAGGCACACGGCGGCGGCCTGGGGGTCTGAAAAGGCCACATTAGTGTTTCATATGGTTCATATTAATTTGTCAAAAACTTAACTGCAGCATCGCTGTTGTTGACATTGACATGACAATTCAAAATGGCGTCATTTAGTTCCAGTATTGGCCACCGAGATAAGTTTGTGGTATTCTAATAGGAATCTTATAATATGGCCCCTTTGGACTCCCTCGGTGGTTTAGTACCTTTTACCGCGGCAGATCTTTTTGATTTTGAGACAACTTTTTCGAGGGACGTTGTGTTCTGAGTTAGTCATTCGTCGACATGCCTATCTGTAACAATACGTAGAGGTCTCTAGTTCGATTCCCGGCTGGGCATAATGGATGAATGGTAATTACTGTTCCGGGATTGGGTGTTATGTATAATCAAATCACTATATATGTGTGTATGTATATTAAAAAGTTTATTGCAGTTTTGGTGCGTTACACAATAGGGAAAAGCTTAACGGTCATACTATCAAATATCTTTAGGTGGTTCGCACCTCAGTCGCAGTCGCAGCACAGTCGCAACATAGTCGCGCGTCTGTCGCAGCCGTCGCGGTGCGCGTTGCACCGGCGCTAAATCGCATTGATAATTGCTGCGCGGGAACAGAACCGACGACTCGAGCACCCGTCCGCGGTTAGCAAAGACAGGGGAAACGAAAGAGCAGTGAAAGGGGAGGGAGGGGGTGGCGAAGGAATTTGTACCTTATCACGGTGGGGTAAGGTGCGTTTTCTTGTGCGCGGATTAGTTCGCCCCGGTAAGGTAGTTAGTAATGGTATGCCGGTCCTAATGTAGGTTGGTGGTATTGTAATTTGTTAACACTGTTAGGTAGGTTGTGTTTTGTAAGTGATTTTAGTATCGTTTGATTGGTGAAGAAGTGTAGCTCTGAAGGTACTTTTGGTTTCGACTTCGTAAACATCGCCTAGGCTAGGTATTTTTTAGCCCATGCCCTTTTCAGTCCCTTAAATTATATCTAAAACAAACTAGAATAGACATATATCTAAGTATAAGAAATACCAAATGATGATGACACTATAAGACTATCATCATCATTATCCTGGCGTCAATCCCAGTTGTGCTGTACTGCAGCGCACTTAAGTCCGCCTTGCTACTTTGCCTTGTCCACTAAGCTCGGTCTTCGCGTCCTTGATGATGAATTTTTTGTGAGTTCATAATATTGTGTCATCGTAATTTCAACTAGTTAATTCGGATCGGACGACGCCAGGAGGAGCGTTGGTGGCCGAGTGGTTAAGGTATCCGACTCGTAAGCGGGAGGTACCGGGTTCGAATCCCACTGCGGCCATGTACCAATGACTCTTTTCTGAGTTATGTACATTACTTGAATACCAACCGCTGCTCTAACGGTGTTAGGAAAACGTCGTGATGAAACCTGCATATTCAAGCGACTGATCCAATCTGGTCAGGTTCCCCTGGTAGCAGGGCACGGAGGTCAAATGGCAGTCGCTCCACTGTAATTACCTGATCTGCCAAATCTTAGATCATGGTCAAGGCGGACCAAGGGCCCTCATGCGCGAGAGCACAACCGGGACATTATCGCAAAGATGATTATCTTTTATAATTCGTATCGGACTAACACTTGGGTCCGGTATAGCTAAAACACAAGATAAGCTTTTCTGTTTTAAGGACGAAGCAAAAAGTGAGGTGGGGCTCCTCCATCGAGATAAAGAGATTTAAACTGATTGACCCTTGACCTATAAAACATTCAGCTGCACATTGACCTATAAACCAGCGTAACGTAACATAATAACTTGATAGCAAACCCTTTCACTATGGCGCGGTGATAAAGATCGCAGTCTGGCTAACGTGCCGTGAAATAGGCCGGCATCGAACCTTGGACGCTGAGATTGCAAGCAACATTACTCGGTCATTGGACACTGAGGGTAGGGTCGGCTCTGATACAGTGGAAGGGTTTTTGGGATGTGCAGAAATTGTGTTATATTCGGGGAACGCCTTTTTGCGAAGGATGGGAAATTTTTCTGTTTTTTTTGGTAGAGGTAAGAGAGGTTTGGCGCTACATTTGACTAAATTCAGTCGTCTAATTCAGAAGCAAATCATAGTGGAATGTATTGCTCATAGAATAAGGTCAATTTTGTATCACTTATATTATGTTAAGCGTCGTTCCGTTTTTCAAAATCCGTGATACGAAAATGGACCCTATTCTATGAGCAATACATTCCACTTTGGTTTACACTCACGCTTTTTGCTTCTGAATTTAGCCAAATATAATAAGCGCATTAGGCGTTCACTAAAGTAGCTATAAGAACAATTTGACTAAGAGTCGCGGTCTCTACTTAATTACTTGATTACCCCACCCCAGCAGCGGTTTTGTTTCGTCAGTATATTATATAGCCCGGCCTAAAGATTTTGACATATACATTGTATAGTTAATCTCTGGCCCAGTCACTGCCGCACTACACTGTTATGAAAACATATTCAAAATGCATACAGTCATAATGACATTCACAACCGGATGGGTTCAGTTGGTTAACATGCGTCTGTCGCGCAGAGGTCGTAAGTTCGATTCAAGAGCAGAAATTGAAATGATAAATTTTAATTTCTGTTAAGGGTCTGGGTGTTGTAGGTATAATGAGTATGTATTTAAAAGTAGATATGTAGTTTATCAGTTATTTATAGCACCCATAACACAAGCTTTGCTAACTTTGAGGCTAGATGGCGCTGTGTGAATTTTCCAAGCATATTTTTTAATACTTTTTTTTTAATATCGAAAGAAACTTTATCTCGCTTTTGATTTCGTAGATTGCGCGGCCTGTAAAATAATTGCCGGATTTATTTTTCGACATAATAACGGGCATTGCTTTGGAAATGAATTTTCCTGGTAGTAGCTTACTAAGCAACGAGGAAACGTGCTTAATTCCCTTTATGTAGGAGGTGTACGAAATAAAAGATGAAAAGAATGCTCTTTACTTTATTATGGCGTCCATTACTTGGTCTCTTGCTGAGACAATATCTCTTTTCACATCAATTCAATTAACTGTTGGTAAGCTGTCGTTAGGCGAGAGTTTTTCTCTGATTGGGTTTTTCTCTGTCTTATAAATTAAAACCAATACCATTAAACAGCATTTGAGGGAAGAAAACGTCTGTGGTATTACCTAGTATTACCTAAACCGTATAGCGTCCGGCAGACTAGAATATAGCGCTAACCCCATCCCTTGACGGGTAGCGTACAAGGCGATTAATGTCATAGAGGCAGACTAGATAGTACCTGCGTAAAGCAGAAAATTGTCCGCTCTGGGCGCGGTCCGGCTTTGCCTGTTTTTGTCGGGCGCGGTTGGGGTTTGCCTGGCATTGTCAGGCGCGGTCCGACTCTGTCTGGCATTGTCGGATACGGTCCGGCTATGCCTACCGTCGCCGTTGTCGGCGCGAAATTGGTGTGCACTGACTCTGGGGCGGCCAATATGTCATTGTGTTTCTTTCCCACTTTCCTATAATTATAACATTTGGTAATTGAAAGAATGATTTAATCCTCCTGAATAAAAAAATTTAATTAAATTTTTGAATGGGCAGCAACGTTTTTTGTTGAATAGTTTAATATTGCCCGCCATAAGCGTCAGTCTCCAAGCTGGCTAAACCCGGTATTAATGCGGAGGAAGCTCAAGTACTTCAGTATACTGTTAGATGATGCTAGGACAAAGTCCTTTCGGTTGTCTGTTTGTCGGTGTTAAGAACTTTCCATTATATCTACATTTGAATTTTCCATTGCTCTTTGGCATTATTAGTACCTGACTAGACCTATTTGTTTTTAGCTTTGTTAATTTGGAGCCTACTCGTGAATTCTTTGGCCGCAACGAGATAAATGCGGCTTCACACGACTGTGTCCTTGTTAAAAGGGACGCGAAACGTGCTTGCTTCTACGGGGTGCAGTTTTTTTTACGTCGTAATCATGAAGCCAAACGGGCAAGCGGACCTGATGGAAAGTGGCCATCGTTAGTAGAGTTAAAAAGTTAGTGTTATATTATCTGTGTATAAAATAGAACTATATTTAGGATTATGTGAAGTACTTACCGGGTGTTGAATGGTGATGACACGATGTGATGTAGGGAGTAGTGATCAGGAAACCCTCGATTACGGAAAGAGGCTCATATAAGTGGAGGTTGAATGGCTGTTCATGATGCCAGCCTTTGCCATTGCTGTACTGGGTAACTTTATATTATGGAGGTATTTGTTCAATCTATATCAGAAGGTTGTAAAGAATATACCGTCACGGGTTGATAGTCGGCTCCTAACTCAACCAGGCCCAAGCGGAAGACCTTAGTCTTCGCTTTGCCAATGGTATGAGGTCGCTGGTGTTGCTGATGTCCATAGGCGGCGGTGACCACTTTCCATCAGGTAGCCGCTTGCCTGTTTGTCTGCCGTGTAACATTTAAAAAAATGGAGAACACAACGAGTAGCGAGCTTCTTGCGGTGATGATAGTTGCGCGTGCGTTGCTTAACTTTTGTTATCGGTTGTGTAACTGGTCCTGGTCTCTTCAATCCTCGAGGTCCTAAATAAACGTCGAAAAAACAACAGCATGTGCCAGAGAGAGCGCGTAACACGCGTCCATGCGGCACGTAAATATATTCTGCGACAACGGCTGGGGACAATTCTATGTAAATTAGGTACAAACGTGGCTCGAACTGTCTCGCGGGCCGGCGCCTTCGGAGGGCCTCGGAGGGCCTTGGAGGGGTCACGGAGGGCCATGGAGGGAGGGACAAGGCCCTCTTGCATATGATTATGTCCAATGACCGCCGAAGCGAGTGTGCGTTGCGATTTCTCGGAAAGAGGCGGGTTGTTTAGGATTGTAAGGGTGCTTATTTTGAGTGTGATTGGTAGAGATAGATTTTTATGCTAATTAGTGACAGATGAGCAGACAGCCCACCTGATGGTGAGTGGTAACTGTCGCCCATAACATCTACAATTCATACACTTAGATTGCAGGTTAATATAAATGAAGAACCGCAGGTCACTATGAGGACTAAAATGAAATGCCTCATGCCTGTAATTTCGCTGGCTACCTTATCTTTCAAACCGGCACACAACAATGCACGCATTGTTGCTTGGCGGTAGATATAGATAGTTGGTGGTGGGTAGGTTGATGTACTATCTTCTGTACATGAGTGGGATCATACATAGCTCTCCATCTCATAAACCCTTAAAAATTACATTATTTTCTCGAACACTCCCTTTTTTGCTTTTCTTGTGCGATAATTTAATTTTCGATCATTTGGTACCTAATCAAAAATCAATCTAATACTAAAACTCGATTCAAACTATCACTGGCCGAAGCCGTTCGCTTCCCGACGACTGTCGATGCAGAATCACAAAAGCGACGCTAAATGGCCGGCCATTACGGTCAACCCTTTCCTCTTACAACCCCCGACAAATAAGTAACGAAACTGAAACGTTCGACGGCACAGGGACGGAGTTAGGTCGGGAAAGGTTAGACGGTGATGGTACCGAAATATCTGTGGACTAATTTAGATGTGCACAGTCGGACCGAGACAACGTCGCGAGGCGACAGTGGTCGACCAGTCTGGGCCTCAAGTTCGCTAATTTGCTAATAGCTCGATTGAATTATAATCGTACCTGCGTTTTTAGCCTAGACCAATAAAAAGCAGGTATCACTACAAACAAAGGCCCACGCCGCGTCTGTCTGTCTTTTTGCGATAAACTCAAAAACAACAGAAAGGATTTTCATGCGGTTTTCACGAATAGACAGAGTTATTCATGACGTGAAGGTTTAGGTGTATAATTTGTTAAGGTTACTATTGTTACCCGTGCGAAGCCAGGGCGGCTCGCTAGTGCTGCATAAACCGCTGCATCGCATTTGACGTTGGCGCTTTCCGTCAACTGGTGATCTTTGTCACATCATGGCAAAAACACTGATAGCCCTTGAAACGGCCCTGGTCAAAATAACACGAGGGACAATTGATCGACTCGACAAAACGACTTATTTATGCACCAAGGACCGCAATAAACCTACACACATTCCGTATAAACTTTATATTATTACGTTGCGAGTTTCTTCGAACAGTGTTTAGTTTCTTCTTTCTCCAGTTTATTTTATTTTCATAGTGTGTTTAGTTTACAGGCTTTGGTGTACGCTCGACTTTATTACTGTATGTATATATTTTTCTCTTTATAATCTTGTGACCAAGTATTCGTCAGTTTTATTTCTTTCACTCTTGACTAGGATGTCATGAATGCCATGCACATAATACAGAGACTAACTCAGAAGCCTAGACCTCTACACCAGACAGCGTCGGAAAACCGCCGACAAAGTTTTCGTGCAAAAGCAATCGTGATACTAAAATGACTGCATCGATTTTAATGAAGTAAAACTAAGAAGTGGCCGTGTGGTGTCCGGCAGAGAAGAATACCACCAACGAGTGTAAGACTCGTGGGTGTCGTATAAGGCGACTGATGTTTTCGAGGCAAAAGATCTAGAATCTCCCTAGGCTGGAAAATGGGCTTTCCATTGTTATATTTATAACACTGCGATCTCCAACTCGCCTGCCAAGCGTGGAGATTATGGCAATAACCTTCCCTCTCGTGGGAAAGGCCCTAAGTCCTGCAATGGGCTGTGTTGGGTTGTGCTGATGACAACTAAGAATCATCTGTAAAGTTAAACGACGAACGTTAACGACGTAACCGTTAGAAATCAAGATAAACATTGCTCAAATCTGAATCTTAACCCCTGAAAGTCTTACTCTGAACAATAACAAGCCAGTGCAATAACCGCCTCGGATCGCTGAAGCCAAATGCTATAAATAACAAATTAATTGTATTGTTGTGCGGGTTAAAGTGCTAAATCAAATTTCATGGTGTTCGCATCGTTTGACAGCTCATTTCGGATTATGATTTAGTGGCTGTTTTCGATCACGAGAGTTTTCGCTATGTCGCTAATTGCTAATAGATTGCTATGGCTTTGTTTTATTGGGGTTTGGGTGAAGTGTTGGGGTTGGGGTTTGGGCAAAGAGGATCAGTAAACATATATAAAAAAATTCAAAATGTTTTACATAGTCCTTCGCTCTAGCTCCTTTCCAAGATATGGAGATGGCTCTCAAAATTGGTATTGCGTCTTACTGACTGTCCTAGTTGTAAAGCTTTATGGACTAAGTATACTACTGTGTTTTCAATTGTTGCGTCAACTAATCAAGGTAGAAAATACAGAAGTAGTGAAAGCGTAACTACCTGATCTGCCAAATCTTGGATCATGATCAAGGCGGACCCCGGGCCCTTGAGCGCGAGAGTACAACTGGGACATTAATGCTAAGGTGACACAGACATTATAATAAGATGATAATCAATATTTTATGCTTAATTCTTGGCGAATCAGAAATCACGGTTCTGCATATTTTTCCCATCTGGGTCGAGTTCAACTCAACCTCCGTACTTGCTTTTCATGAAACATGCCAACATTTATAAAACATTTGCGACAAAATTTCAGTTACATTTTTAGTTACAATTTTCGTAGAATCCTGTCTGATTTTTAAAAAGCTCTTTATTGAAACTTTGTGTTGCCATTTCTGGTATAAGTTATTAAAAAATGCTCGAAGCTCATGTAGAAAAGTTTCGGGGCTGCCTCAAATTAGAATTTTTATTTTCAGACCGAAATTTATAGACAGTATAACTTGCCGTGTGGTGGCCGGCAGAGAAGAATTGTTATTCCCGTCCCCTTACACGCGTGGGTGTCGTATAAGGCGACTAATATTTTCGAGGCAAAAGATCTAGTCTCCGTAGACTGGAAAATGGGCAGCAGCGTTTTCCATTGTTATATTTTTATCACTGCGATCTCCAACTCGCCTGCCAAGCGTGGAGATGATGGCAATAACCTTCCTTTTCGTAAGAGAGGCCCTAAGTCCTGCAGTGGACAGTTATGGGCTGTGATGATGATAACGGACAGAGAGAGAACAAAAAGCTATTTTCTAGTTTTATTATCAAATTATGTCTCAATGCTTTCTCTGCGAATCGTTTATTTCAATAACAAGTTATGTACATTAGGTGAATACTAACCGATGCTCTTACAGTGAGGGACTACATCGTGATGAAACTACACATTCAGGCGACTTAATGTGTAACCATTATCCATTCTGATCAGGTTCCCCTGGTGGCAAGGTGACACAGGTCGGATGGCATGCGCTCCACTGTAATTACATGATCTGCCAAATCCTGGATCGTGATCAAGGTGGATCCCGGGCCCTCATGCGCGAGAGAATAACCAAAACATTTACGCCAAAATTTACTTCAATATGTTTTATAATTTTTTTCTGTTTCAAATTTTAATAACGTGTTTATTTTGTTTCAGGTACTTGAATAGACTAATAGTTTTGCAGTTATTAAGGTAAAACGAAATAGACCTTTCCGTTACGGTCCAGTTTTCTGACTTGGTACTCGGTGTAATTTAAAAGACGTCAAAAATGGACAAACAACTCCGAAATTATCGATCTTGCGGTACCGACGTTTTCCTGCAAACTTCACATTTTTTTCTAAATATTACCCATATATTTCTAGTGTCACCTGATACGTCCTACGTACTGAATAAATTGAAACAACACAAAATTTCCGCGAAGCAATAAAATGTTAGCATCAAAAGCGTCCGCTCCTAAATTAAAAAAACATTTCCAACACAATGAAATATTGAATTCATTTCAAACAATCATACGACGCGTGTACATACGAGTACATTGTTTTGTTTAGGAGGCCGCTTTCAAATTGATGTTAGTTTTCAACGCGTCACCGTGTGTGGGTTTTACGACACCCAGTCGAAGGAGTTGGTATATACCGACATACGAGACCGTCGGTGGCGTAGTTTCTAGCGTGTCGGTCTCATAAGCGTATATAACGAGTTCGATCCCCAGTGTCGCTAGTTACCAGTTACTTTTTCTGAGTTATGTACACACACCGATGCCCGTACGGTACGGTTAGGGTAAACAGCGTGAGGAAACACAGCGTGAGGACAGTTGGCAGGCACTCTACCTGCCTACCTGCTGTTAAGTACCTAATCTGTCAAATTCTGAGTCTTGGTCAAGCGTATCCCGAACATGATACGGAAAAAGCGCTAGGAAGAAGAAGAGTCGGAGGGGATGATGTAACTCTATTCTGCCCGATGATACCACATGGCCATTGTGTGATACGACCGTAAAGACGATCTGAGATGACTCCCGTTCTCCACATCGTTCGGTCTTCCGCTGCCCGCATCCAGTCACTTACCCATCATCCTTACGTCGTGGATCTTCCGGCTATCCACACGAACCGCTTTGGTTAACAATATAAACCTTTCTCATGCGTACGGCTAACGAATTCAACACGTTCCCTGCGAGTATGTTCCCTGACCGTTATAATTTTGACGCCTTCGAGGTGAATAGACTGTTCCTAGATAGGCATGCTCCATCTTCGGCTGCATCATCACTTACCATCAGGTGAGATTGCGGTCAAATGCCTGGCTAGTCTACTAAAAAACCCTTACCGAAGACAAATTTTTAGGTATCTGCCAATGCGTGTCAATCAACCCACTCGATACCCTTTGGCCCTAACAGCCTTCGACTTTACCCGCTCTGTGTTGTCATTAGTTGCCGTTTAAGTCTCCTAAGCTGTTCTGGATTCGGTCTAGCAGAGAAACTTGGAGCATAGCTCTCCCAAGAGCGACGACTTTGAGCCTACCTGCGAAGCCTATTCCTGGCCTCTTTACAAACCTCTATAAGCACTATGATTTGGAAAGCTTTGAAACTGAAAGTCGCTTTAAATACTTTACGAATTTTGACAATTTAATTGGTTCCCTCAGTCAATATTCTCTCCATATAAAGCTCAATGCACACTGTCCGAGATGTTCTGAGCCATATGAATGATAGGGTTCAGAACGCTCAGAATGGCTCAGAATGGCCTTCCACCTCAATAGCACAATTTTCGCCTCGAGGAGCGGCCCCGAGCGCGTTGTTTATAAGCGATCGTGTAAAGCGATTTACCGGGAACATGTCAAAGGTATATAGGTTAAACCTTTCTTTTGCAAAGTACAATGGGGTACACAAAACCGCCTTGCGGTGTGGTGTGTGGTCTAAGATTAAAACTGCGCGATTTCTGGGCACTTCACATTCACTACACCACATATCATCCGGTTTTTTACCACGGTTAGTATTGTTTCTACCTCGATATTTCGGCGCAGTCGCATGCGTCATGGTCCCAAATACACGAGATTGGTCCTAGGCACTTGTTGTATTTTTACGTCTGGTTTGGGGTAGACCACCGCTGTTTTATCAGTTTCATCTATCAAACAATGTTCGGAACACGTGGCTTGAGGACTGTCAGTTATTGTTCGCGTCATCTTTTTTAATTTTTATTCTTGCTCTTGTCAAGCTCTTTAGCAGTTGATACTAAAATTATTTCACCAATAGGGATGCTACATTCTTCCCGAGAACCATAGGGCACTTTTTGCCCCAGAACAGTAACAGGAGGACTAATTGTTAGTAGTGGACGATGTACAAAGCAAATATCGATAGAAAACCGCAAATCTATGTACAGAATAGCCTTTTGGTACAGGGGTACTTTACGGTTAAGCAATCATTTTGAGCGGTAGTTCTTTATCGAGTTTCCTTCTATGCCTTGAGCCACTCTATAAAGGAGTTCTCACACGTTTCCAATAGAAGCTACCACCGTATACACTTCGGTGTTCCCGACAACAATAACAACTGTACTGGCGCAGAATGCTGTGGACTAATGGACACTTTACACTGCGTATAGTGTGCAACCCACTTAATAATAATGTTGATGCCGGAATCTGCTGCGGTTAAAACCTGTCGCTGCCTGAGAAAGTTCTCTTTTGTTCTCCGTATTTTATTTTCTGTGGTGCCAATTTCAACATTGCACTACGTACAGTGTGCGCACCACTTTATATATCGTTGTTGCTAGGATCGGCTGTGGTTTTAAACCTATTCGCTTTCCTGGAAAAATCTCTTTCGTTTCTGATTCTCTTTTGTAGAGTGCTTGTGGTATCCTATGTGTTAGAATAAGCTCACTTTTGTACGAACTGTTATATAGGAAACGATACAATACCGCTATTGTGTAAATAAAAAACGGGGGCCGACTATTACGGAGCCCCAGAAAATGGTTTACCTTGACATGTATAGTAATAAAACATTTATCACAGACCTTATTTCCCTTAACGACACATGTCTCTCTAATATTTACGAGTCGGCCATTGCCTAAAGTTTATCACGTGAATCGGCAAACAAATACTCTATCAATCGGCCATCATCGCTGTCTATATGGACTATAATAGTCGGGGCTAGAGGGGGGACTGTACCGGATGATTTTGAGACCGAAACCGTATACCAAATATTTGCTTGAGTTACGGATTGAATCTGTGGCTGTATTATCCGTTCCGTCCCGTTCCGGATGCTTGTAGTCCGAGCCTAAGGATCTTCCTATAAGTTTTATTTATTTATTTATTTCACAGTTTTACAGCATATAAAATAATATTCAAAAATGTTACATTATTAAGTTGTAATACTTTGGTCCCGTAAAATAATAGGATCCCGCGAGATAATTGAATGTTCACAGAGACCCGAAGCGCGGGTGATTGGAACCGGCTAATTGATGCCACTCGTAATTAGATCGGTTTTGGTGTTTCGGACACTTTTTTCCCGAATAATTAAATATTATTTAATTTATCATCAGCACAGCCCATAACAGTCCACTGCAGGACTTAGGCTCTCACGAAAGTGGAGGTAATTACCATAATCTCCACATTTGGCAGGCGAGTTGGTGATCGCAGTGTTATAAATATAAGCTGCTGCTAAATCTTTTGCCTCGACACATTAGTCGCATTGTATGACACCCACGAGTGTAAGGGGTTGGTGCTATTCTACTCTGCCGGACACCACATGGACAATAAATTATTAATTATTTAATCAATAATAGTTTATTTATTCGTATGGCAAAAACTCAGTATACGAGAAACACATTCAACTACAAATTTGAATCAAGCGAAGTCAGCCATTTAATTGCTTCGTCACTAAGGGTAATCAGGTCCTCCGGTGGGCCAGGTTAGGTTAGGTTAGGTTAGTTTAACTTGTGTTCGGGCAATCCGATAGTACCACAGTAGTGCCACATCGACTGAATCATCACATCATCATTATTAATTTAATAAATAATTATTCGGCCAAAAGTGGCCGACGCGATGATGTTTCGTGCCACTAATTACGGCGTATGTTGAACAATGTCGGATCTAGGCCGACTATTACGCGTTCCCATTATGACCCTCATGTTCCAACAAAGGTCTTCGGCTGTTGTTGTTCATAAATCATATCCAGTAAGTATGGAAATTATTTAGCTCAACGGTTGTCTGTTTGGACGAAAGGAAACACATATTGACGTTGTCAACGGGGTTAACAGCCGCTCGCTTTGTGTTATTGCCCTACTAATCCTGTAGTTCCACTAGTACTACTGTCTAGGTCCTATTGCGTATTGACATAGGCAACTTTATGGTTCTATCAAATTATTATGGATGAAGCAACGAAATGCTGGACAAACCGGACGACGGAATACTGGACGACCTAAGTGGTTCAGTTGGTTGCAGTTGAGGTTGGACGTTGACAGTTAGTTAACGTCTGCCACGCAGAGGGCCCGGGTTCGATTCCTGGCCGGGCAGAAATTCAAATAATGATTTTAAAATCTGTTACGGGCATGGTGTTATAATATGTTTAATAAGTACCTATGTGTTTATAAAATATGTAGGTAAGTAGTTTATCAGTTTTCTGGCACCGATAACACAAGCTTTGCTTACTTTGGGGCTAGATGGCGCTGTATGAATTGTCAAAGTATTTATTATTATTATATCTTAATCTACTTAATGGATATATCCTTCCGCGTTTCAACAGTAACCTGACCTGACCTGTGTGACGCAGATTTTTGGCACAACGTTTTAAGTTTCTTACTTCAACTTATTTCTTCTAAATTAAATTTGTAACACAGTAAAACTCGTCCGCTCCCAAGATTACCAGCGTTTTAATCCAATACTCAATTAAGCCCATCGCCGATGGCTGCACGTATATTGAATCTATCTCCTTTCAAACGTGAACGAGCCACTGCAGTGCCACTTAGAATTTTCTAACACCTAGTCCCCTCACCTTTACTTATTAGATCGGGAACTTCTACTACGCTACTTCCCACTAACAATTCTTGCAGCGATGCGGTTTTCATTGCGCGGTTTCTTCTCATGTGTTGAGCGAGCGTTGAGGGAATGCAGCAATGGGTCAGGCGGTAACGGAATGGTTGGTGGGGACGTTTGTATATGGAAGTGTGAGGTACGAGGACATCCTTCCTCTGGTGATTGTGTTTGCGGACTCTAGTCGATGGAAGTTAATTTTCTACAGCTCCAGTTCTCTAATATAGGTTTTTTGCTTATCACCTTTTCGCGGGCGTTTGGTTTTTGTTATTTATTGCGATGCTTGCTCCGTTTCGGACGCCATTTTGTTTTAGTTATGGTTAATTGGTTTTTGTTAATATCGCGAGTATGTTATGTGAGGGTACGGGTTATGGTACGTACTCAAAAATTTTAAGTGGGTACATACTTAAGTGTGAAGTCATTGAATGTTAAGATTCTTTATTTATTTTGTAAAGAAAATATTGTTTGTGATTCGGAAATCCTCTGCTCAGAATTTGATAAATAAATGTGAAGATATTTATTGTACCAATATTGTCTTATAGGCATTATCCGTGTCATACTTGAAAACATTGGCGCTCATTGAACTCATTCATGACCTCAGTCTATGTCCAGCACTGGACTATATAGGTTGATGATGATGAATGAATGAATGAATGAAAAATTCTTTATTGCATATACATAAAATAAAACAAAAACAGAGGAAAAAATAAAAGCAACCGGCGGCCTTATCTTTTAAAGATTATCGCTTGATGATGAATTGAAAGCGTATACATATGGAGCTTAATATTATTTTCGCAAAATCATTTTAATTCTATCTAACACCTCCATAGAACAAGTAAATAATAACCATTTTTATCACCCCGTCAATGTCATTGAAATTAAGAACATCTTAATTTCCATCTCGAGAACTTTCCGCTTTGTCGAAGATAAATGTTGTTGTAAACACAAATAGACAGAGAGATAAAGCATTCGACTATCTCGCGATAGATTTCACCACTGCGGTGTGATATCGCGATGAGTTTAATTTGAAAACTCTCTCTGAAAAGATTTACTGCTCTTATCTCTCTCTAATGGGCGATTCTAATCGTTATTATCTGTTCTTGAACTCTTAACAACCTATAAATATGTTTAGATATGCTTAGAGGCAAGATTTAGTACAGATTTATCTTAGCCGGCGACAACTACTGCGGTGTTTTGACAGATTTCTCTCTTCGATTCGAGTTTTTTGGTTGTGTAATGATACGTTTTTATCAGGTACGACTTTGTTAAGACTGAGGAGTCCGTCTGGGTGAGTACTACCACCTTAACTAATTCTGCCGCCAAGCTACAGTGCAAGAATTGTTGTGTTCCGGTTTGAAGGATAAGGTAGCCAGCGCAGTTACAAGCATTTCATCTTAGCCCTTACAGTGACAACGCGAATGCGGTTCTGCATTTTTGTTGCCTGCAACCTCAATGCATGAATCGTGGATGTTATGGGCGACAGTTACAGTTTAACAGAGTGGGCTGTCTGCTGGTTTGTCGCTGCGTAGAATAAAAAAAAGACTTGGCATTTAGTCTACGTATATTTGGCGGATTTTACTTTTGGCATCAAAATGACACAATAGTGCCGTACTAAATAAGGTACAATAGTGCCGGTTAAACGTTCATAAAATTATTAGCAGGAAGGAAAGTATGTTAAATACATAGTTACATAGAGCTTGTCTAAGCTGAAATGACGCGCCCCACTACTTAATTAGATGTGTGAGTGCAAATATTAATAACGACACTTCATCTGTGTGGGAGCGTCGACTGCTCAATCGAAATACGCGTGCTCCTACGTTTGAGTCTCACCGGCAACTGAATGACCAATTACAACGGCATTTGTATATGTATTGCGTCCATATTTTAAATTTGCTTGTGTGCGTTAATGCGATAGTGGGGCGCGTCATTTCAGCTTAGACGAGCTCTACACAGTTATAGGTTCACTGTAATTATCTGATCTGCCATATCTTCGATCATCAGGCGGACCCTGGGCCTTCGTATCTACGCGAGAGCACAAACGGGACATTAATGCCACGATGATATTTTTTAAATGTATGAGGAAATGTATGGACGGATTTGGAAGAAGCAAAGGGTTATGTCAGGATCGCAGCTTGTATATTCGATAGACTCAGCCGTAGACTTAGGATATATTCGATAGACTTAGGATCGTAGCATTAGATAGACTTAGCCTATCCAATCAAACCTAGGCTGCCTCGTACACATAATATATTCTTTACATTCGGTCTTAAGTACCTACCGGAAAAAATACCAACAAAGGAAGTCACTTCTATCTCTGGGGATAATTAATGACTAAACAAATTGCAATTAAAAGCTCGCAATTAATTAGTGTTAAAATGCCCATTAAGATAAACTCGGAACAAGGAAATGAAAGTTTATTAGTTAACTATAAGCATTAATTACTGTAATTACATTAACAAGGCACAGTGTCGGGTTGCCGGTTGCGTGACACTTTCCTGGGGAACAGTTCCGAATGTCTTTAAATAAAAAATGAAATAATCATCCTGGCGTTAATGTCCCGGTTGCGCTTTCGTACGCGGGGGTCCGGGGTTCGCCTTGAATATGATCAAGCATTTGGCAGATCAGATAATTACAGGGGAGCGACTGCCATCTGACCTCCTCCTACATAACTCAGAAAAGAGTACATGGCCGTAGTGGGATTCGAACCCGGTACCTCTCGCTTACGAGTCGGACACCTTAACCAGTCGGCCACCGATGCTCCCACATTTCCTCTTACATATATGGCCCGATATCAACATGCAACGTACAAAACTTTCAAAGATATTTATCAAAATAGTACGCTATGAGCTCATGGCATTTATACACCGTAACCTAATCTGCTTTCCGTGCAGAAACTTCAAACTAACTCCTAACTTAAGCCAAGCAACAGAAAACAGGCCTATACTATGGATCAACGTTATAGTAAGCACTTGATGTATTTATGGATGGGTCGGACCAATCCTTACTAGCTGAGATCCTGTACAATCCTCCGATAGAGGCAACTGCTAAGAGAATGTAAGGCGAATAGTTCGGAAACACCATTAGTTGACCTCTCATTGCCGACAAATTGTATCCCATCGAAGCTCTGAAGTACTGGTTTTGCCCAGAGCCGCACATGTACTCCCAACGCCGTGCTTTTGACCTCTCATTTCTTACATCGTGTATCAGTCCCGGGGTCTAGTAAACTGGTCGAAGGTAGCCTGATGTGTTTCGAAGGCATTCGTAGGTAATTGTAGTCATGAATCAATCGTATCTTTTGCAATGTCGATTCGGGAGTCGGCCGAGACTTCCGCTACTGTTCGGCTTTCATTGCTTAGTTTGCTGGGTGTTGCGTTATTTTGCTTTGTTTTGGGCTATTGTTGTATTGTGATGTTATTAACATTGTTGTCGCAATCGTTACTGAAATTATTTTGGCTTGAGTATATAAAAACTCTTAAATTTTTTATAAAATTTATGTTTACTGTTTTGACTGGTACTCGTTTCTGTCTGTATCTACGCTGATCTCAGAAACCTCAAGGCCATGCCACTAGAAAGGTTTGCACCGAGCCACAATATTACCATTAAACGTCAAGTTCCTATGCGACTAGTAAGTTGTTAAAATTTCGTAAGTACTAACTAAGGTTGTGGAACAGGAACAGTACAACATGGAGTTCTTCAAGAAAGGGGTGAAGAGGCTTTACGGGTTCGGCAACGCGTGGGAGGTGCCCCTGGTATTACAAACGTCCATATTCCGCGGTGACTGCTTACCATCGGCGAAAATCTTGTTTGCCACCTTAGTGGTATAAAAAAAAAAGAAGAAAAAAACTACCAGCCGTCAATGTACGAAATCCTTGACGACATCGCTGTAAACAGTTCTCCGCAGTAGCGGTCGAAAAGACTCCGATCAGAGTAAACGATAGTTTACGTATGTAATATGGCCCATTCGGTACCTTCATCGCCGGGTCCTATCGGCTGAGAATGGGCCACAGTGATTTGTCGCAATAGTATTATTGCCTGGTTAGTTGCGTGCGCAGCCGAGCGCTGATTGGTCGGATGGAAAGGACGACGCGTTTGGCGCCAAACTACTGTTGAATAGCGTTGTGGGTCGTAGGTTTGATGTAGGGCAATTGATGTGTTAAGTATGTTCCTGATTTGTTAAGTAAGTGTCCTACTTCTCTGAGTTCGAAGTGATAATTATCATCGATAATGCAAATCATGTTGATAAATTCATACATGCATAAAGCTCACGCTTCTGTCCCACTGGTAGGTTATGCAGAGACTATGGACCGTTGATAAATAGGTATATCTCGATAATTATTTTAATAATAATAACATGCGTAAAGAGACGCGTATAATATCAAGATTGGCCACTTTTTAGCGTACCTACAGCGAATATTAAATCCTGTTTAGACTGAGTTTGAACGCATTGCAACAACAGCAGTTTGTGGGCGAGATGCTTCAAATGATCATGATGAGATATCTGAGATAATTATCCGATAAATATCATAGAAAATAATTATCTTGATAATATCGAATCCTGCTACTTCTGTTATTATAAAACGGTAAAGTTTGTAACTTCGTGTGTAAGTTTTGTTCATATTGGAGTTAAAGTTCTGCACAAACGATTTTTCTTCAATTCATTGACAAACAAACAGACAGGCCGTCTTCTTAAGTGGTAACTGTCATCTGCAACCTCTAATTCATGCGCATATGTTTCATGTAACAACAAAAACAGACGTACAAGATCTAAAACATGATTTATCCGACTGCTATACCTATAGAAGGTAGATACATCCCGTTAGAAAGGGATCGAAGAAGTGGCCTGGCTCCATGTTCGATTTGACGTTTGACGATGCGATCTGTAACAGCCTTAATTGACAGCTAGACATCCCCTTTTGACACCTCCTTTTTAGTATCTTTACCTATTTATATTATACATAGTATAAAACAAAGTCGCTTCCCGCCGTCTGTCCCTATGTATCTATGTACCCTTAGATATACGGATTTTAATGCGGTTTTCAGCAATAGATAGAGTGATTGGAGAGGAACGTTTATGAGCAAGAAAAAAGTGGTAAGTAGGCGTAAAGTAGGTGTAAGGCAGATGTAGGGTAGGTGTGGGATTGGGTAGGGGTAGGACGACACGCGAACGAGGTACTTTTCTTCCGGTACATATTATAATAAAAAAAGGGGAGCCAACCGGGGTACAAACCACAGTACAAAAGGCAGCATATCGACCTACTTAGGCCAGTATAAAACGAGCTAACGATGCTATGCGCGCCTATAGTGACGCTAGCTCATCTTTTACTGGAGTAGTATGTAGCCTCACCCCTCATTTAGGCATTTAAGTAAGTTGGGATAAGTAATTTGACTCATTAAATGGTTATACGCGAGCCACTTCTGGTTTTGGGTAGGTCTATATTATGTTGACTGTAGGTATCTATTCTTTACATGACGTAGTTTTTCCACACCTACTTCATACAAAAACACCCACAGCTACAATCACATTACACCGCCCGGAACCAGAACTTTCCCCGTCCCAGCAGAAGTCACTGCGAATAACGAGTGATAACACTGTTCACACATCCGTTTCCTGTGCCCGGCGAATGCGCATGCGTCTTCCCGCCGTTCCAAATTCGATTTGGCCACTAACGAACGGCGCGAACCTCGTTGTTTGAACCTGGCTGTTTGGCTTATTGCCTTCGCCTCACTCGTGGAGGGTGATATGGAGATGTATAACTATAATCGACTTCTGTTGTTCTCTCGTTGTGGATTATGAAATAAGTTATTTTAACGCAAAAATATGGGTTTCACGCAATGGTGTATTTGTTCGTTTGTTGGTCTGTGTCTTGATACAACTCACGTTTATCAGGTGGTAGGACTCTGTCAAGGCTGAGGAGTCCGCCTGGGTGAGTACCACCACCTTAGCTATTTCTACTTGCATTGTTGTATCCCGGTTTGAAGGATAGACATCAAAGGCATGAGGCATTACATCTTAGTCCTCACAGTGACAACGCGCCTGCGGTACAGCATTTTGTTTCCTGAAACCTAAATGCAAGAATCGTAGTTGTTATGGGAGACAGTTACCGCTTACCATCAGGTGTGCTGTCTGCTCGTTTAACAGTATAAAACAAAAAAGTTGACTTGTCAATATGAGTTGTAAACATAATTTACCCAAGTCCCGATTTGAGAAGGGTGCCCAGAAGCCTGGCCGCGTTGGCAGATGCGTAAGGTTACTTAGAAAAAGGGTTTTTTTGTTAACTGTATTGTTGTGGTGCTGATCAATAATTTTTTCTAATATCGTCACGTAAAAGATAGGCCTGCTGGAAGAGTTTTCTTCTTAGAAATAAGTAGTGCCTGTCGTGTCGACTTTAATGTTGTAATTTATGTATACTATTTCTTGTGTGCAATAAATACAGGAGAAAAAATATTCAATTTGAATGGATAATTTAACTTGAACAATTGGTGCAGGGTAGGGACCAACGGCGAATTCTTGTGTCGGAGGCCTAGATCCACTTCGTGTCGCTCATCCAGCGAAGTAAGTAAGTAATTTATCTGGGGTGAATTGATACGACCTTACAGATATTCACGAGTCAGAAACACACGATTCGTAACACTTCATCGTAATAAAATTGGCCTTGAAAGTGCCAAGAGGCGTAACCATCGAACTGTTTCTCATTAGGCTTATTATATTACCTATTACCCTTGGGATCGACCCGTTTTGATCAAAACAAGAATATTACCGGCACATAGCCTCCCCATAGCGCAATATTGCAGATAAAAC
This sequence comes from Blastobasis adustella, assembly GCA_907269095.1. Taxonomy (NCBI): domain Eukaryota; kingdom Metazoa; phylum Arthropoda; class Insecta; order Lepidoptera; family Blastobasidae; genus Blastobasis; species Blastobasis adustella. Next base: position 8,000,273 of record OU026135.1, on the reverse strand, counting down.
ATAATGTATAGGGTACATAATATAATATTGCTACTGCTATGGTAATTGTATGCCTGAATGAGCTAGAATGGTACTTTTATGGGGCTATGGAGGGAATATTTAACAGTTAGGTACTAGGTCTCTCGTTTCTCGCACTTGGACTGTAATTAGTGGCTATGGACGATAGGTACTTACCCTATTCCATCACTAGGGCTGTCTCTCCGTTTGCTTCTAGACTAGATTTGTTCAGATCTTAGTAAAACCATGAATTTACATTAACAATTTATATTTTTGTAAAAAAACTTTGGCTGTAGGTATATTGTAACCACCTTTGCTTAACCCTATTGTAAATCATATTCAAAATTCAAATATTTAAATGTATTGACGATTTATTATACACCTATCTTTCACAAGGAACAGCAGCCTCGCTTACCCTGAAGTCTACGACTCTACAAAGTCTACGTCTAGAAAGTAGGCCTGAACAAGATTTAGCTAAGAAACGAATTAGTCAATTGTGCTACTCAGAAGAGGGTCACAGTCACAATAATCATCAACTTTAATCCTTTATTGCACCAATTTTTATTTCCCTTAATAACATCCTCCTCCCATATCAATTCTCAAGTTCGACAAAGGTTTTACACCCAATCGCCGATAAAGTGCGAACATCAAACGTTCCTACAGCTTGAACGTATCAAGTTTGACAATAAAACGACCATCTCCATCTATAAAATAAAGATATGACCTTGTTTACAGAACCAACTGTCTATCGGAGAGTTTACCGCGATTTTCGAACGGTTTAACGACAAAATAAACCGCCGAAAGTCGCGTTCTGGTGCGATATTAAAAGACCTCTCGACAATAAAATTCCCGCAAATGTGTGCCCTATAAATAACCCGCGAGTTATTGTTGCCCGCATTTTGAATTCGGAACTTTATAGTTTTAAATCGATGACGGCGCTCGGAGTGGGGCGGTCAGAGGACACGACACGACTTCGCTTCTTGCAGTCGGTCGGCATTTCTTCTTTTCTTTTTTTTACGGCCAGTAAGGTTATTGACCGCCGTCTCACCCCGGTAATAAGTGACGATGCGATCTTGTATTTACTACTACTCGGGCATGTGCGATGGAATTACACGAGTTAGTACCCCAGTGTAATTCCATTTTCGGGGCTCCAGGTGTAGGTCAGCGTACCATCCCTATGTTGTCGACCTATGCACTCAGCGTTTTTCTAACTCTTTTCTGATGCGAACGTCAAGGGACTGCAACTCGCTGCCTGCACAAGTTTTCCCTGATCGCTAACTTGGGTCTCTTTATGATAAGAGTGAATAGATATTTAATAGACCGATATGCCCCACCGTAGACTGCATCTGCTCTTAACATTAGGTAACATTGCAGTCAAATACCTGACTATATTCTATTAAAAACAACTTATTTATATTATATAAAAAAAGGCTATTCATACCTAACCCTTGCTTGCTATTAACCGGGTGTGATACACACCGGTTAGTGCAAACAAAAGTAGTTAAAATGCAACAACACACGAAAACACAGATAAATTACGGACGCTGACAAAAATGTCGTATGTCGTAAACTGACCGTTTTATCCGTCCTACCGCGCTCCGTACGTTCTCAATTCAAATGCAAGGAGCTCATTCAGCGGGATTTTATTCTGTGTTTACTTCTGATACGTAGTACCTACAGCATGAACTGTGCTCGGTCCTGTGGTTGCCTATATTTTTTCTTGAATTTGTAAAATTTGGTATTTGCGACAAGAGGTTTTTGTGTATAAAGTTTATTTGTTTATTACTCCTTGCTATTCTTACAAATTAGTAATTTGAATGCAGAAGATATGGCAGGCTAAATGGTTGCGAATTTAGATGACATTTGATGAAAGTACCTATTTCTGGTTCAGTGTCTAGCTCCTTATGAAGTCTCTGGATGGATAGTAAAAAATTAATGCTACGGCTACCTGAATGGTTTATTGTTTCTTTTTTTTTTGTTGAGTAAATCGCCCCTCTGCGCTGGTAGGGGGGTCCATATCAATTTCAGTCTTATATCTACAAAATAGACATAGGTTTATCAATTTTGCAAATTAAAGATTAAGCATATTTTAGGTGAGCTTGCTCCATCATAATTTAAAAGCTATAAACGGTAAATAACAAATCTAAAATCAAGAGCTATCCCATTTCTTGTAAAAAGAAACTTCAAATAAAAACTTAATACGATAAATAAATGAGTCTAAGATCAAGAGAAAACCCAATTCTTAAAAAAAAACCTCAAATAAAAACGGAAATCGTTTAGAAACTAACATGCCGAATCAACTTATCATTTATATTTTAAAATGAAATTACAGCCCATAACAGTCCACTGCTGAACTTAGGGCCTCTCCTACGACAGGGAAGGTTATTACCATAATCTCCACTCTTGGCAGGCGGGTTGGAGATCGCTGTATTATAAATATAACAATGGAAAATGCTGCTGCCCATTTTCCAGCCTACGGAGACTCTTGATCTTTTGCCTCGGAAACATTAGTCGCCTCGTACGACACCCATCAATGTAAGGTGTTGGTGTTATTCTACTCTGCCGGACACCACACGGCCAATTGGATTGGATGTTTAACGGACTGTAAATCGCGTAGTATCGGACGCGAGCCGCGAATATTCGATAATGAACTTCCCTGTCTGTAGGTTTCATTAATCGAATTGACTATTTAGTTCCGTAAATACAAATGATGATTGTCGATACTGACTCAATTAGATAATTTAATTCAGTATTTAGGACGCGTCATTTGTAGGTGGCTACTAAAATTACCAACTAATAATTATTTATTAACGATAATTATTAATTAGTTACCGCTTACCATTTGACGGCACCTTAACCACTCGGCCACCGACGCTCCAAGAAACATGCTACAGTACCTAAATATTATGAATTCTAGCAATATTAAACATTCCATTCCGCTTATACGAACATCGTACCAAGTGACAAAGACAGCCAAACAAATATGTTTACAATATTGATATTACCGCGCACAGTGACAGTGCGCATTTGCAGTTTAAAATCTCGAGGCGGGAGGCATCGCCGCGGGACACCCTTAACTTGTCCTCTCCGCTTGGAATAAATAGGGTTGACAGTTAAAAGTTTCGATTCACAAACGGCGAAGTTTGACCAACTATTCCTTGGACTTAATTGAGGCTAGCTCTTGAGTTTCGGTTTGTTTATGGAGAGCGGGTGCTTCGTTTCGATTGTCGTTCTTCTTTTGAGACGCTATGGACATATAATGTCAATTTGCAAATTATTGTGGCAGACGCAGTGTGGAACCACTGATCCTCATAACACAAGTTTCACTTAGCGTGAGAATCAGGGGACATAAATAATTTGTAAGTATTTAATATACTTAGTAATAAGTTGTATTAAAAAGATTGTACAGACTTCTCAATTAAATAAAATATTAAAAAAAAACGATTGTTTTTTACTGAAACTAAGACAAGGTCGTTGGCATCAACAACTAGGTATATTGGTAGTCATTATTAAAAATTTTACTCCTGGAGAGCAGACTACACTGTAAAATAAAAACGTATGCCAATTTTCAGATCTATGGAGCTTTCAGACAGATGAGTGTGAAAGGGTTTTGTACTGTTATATTCTGCCCAATTCGAGATTCTATGCACATAATTCATTCTACATTCAAATTTCATCGCATCAATATGCGAATTAACGCTCGACGTGTTTGATTGTACCGAAATATCTCGCACCATTTTGTAACTAAATAGGCAACACTAACGGCAAAGGTAAATTTTCTACAAATCAATTTGGGAGAAAAATTATTATGAATTTTCGCGTTGTTACAGGTGTTACGACTTTCGTGGTAATTCACTTCACTTTCAGCGCACATGTAATTGGGTTTATTACCAAGGTTTCACGATGTTGTTGCCACATTACTGGGGAGGTTTTGGCAAAATAACTATAGTTTAACAGAAGGCACATTTTCCATGATCATTGGAACCAGTGATATCTATCATCATCATCATCATCATATCAGCCGAAGGACGCCCACTGCTGGGCATCGGCTTCCCCAGAGATCTCCACAAACGCCGGTCATGCGCCTTCCGCATCCAGATCTCTATACATAGTACAACACAAAGTAGCTTCCCGCTGTCTGTCCCTTTGTATGTATGTATGCTTAGATATTTTAGGTTATGGTTTTCAACAATAGATAAAGTGATTCAAGAGAAAGGTTTGTAGGTAGGACATCACGCGAACGAAGTCGCAGCGAGCGAGCTAGTTGTATATAAAAAATCTATATTTTGTTGGAACGAGCTTAGGTTATTTCAATTTTTTTTTTTCGATTACAGCAACCCTAGTCAGCAGTTTCTTGCGAGTTAGCAGTTTTTGCCGCGCCAAGCATTCCCGCGCTGGGATAGGTTAGATTTATTATTTTTATTTCTGTTATTTGCCCATGGAATTTATCTTACTTTTCTAGTGTTTCCTGTAGCTATGTTGGTCGGATTCCCGCTCTATTTGCTATGCGTTAAGGGTTTTGGTGAACGGAATTGGGCGGCACACGCTTTTTTGTCGTGTAAGGTGTGTCATAATGTCGGTGATGTGTGTGGAAGTATGGTTCAAGACGACGACTGGTATTGGAATAGTCTGAGGTTTGTGTATTGGATAATACTAATTTGTATTTGTTACAAGTGCAGACACTTTTCTTTAATTTCAAGTTTTCCTAGTAGCACAGAGAAAAAACTACTACGTACATTCTTTTTCTAAAACTTCAAATGCAGTTTCAGAAAAATAATCGCTAGACAGTGAAAAGTTATAAATTTCAGCGGTACATATAATTATTTGTAATTTACCTACCAGTGGAACCAGCGCGACTTCGTGCGCGTGGCGTCCTACCCGTATCCCCACCCTACCCTTTTTTGCCTATAAACCTTCCTCTTGAATCATTTTATCTATTGTCGAAAGCCTCATTAAAATCCGTTGCGTAGTTTAAACAATCTAAGCGTACATATACGAGTAAATACATAGGGACAGACGGCGGGAAGCGACTTTGTTTTATACTATGTAAAAATATTGCTTACATATACATACGTTATGTGTACATTTACTCGTATGTATAATACTTAATAGGTACTTCAGCTGGTTTTCAGAAGACATTTTGTCGCGTCACGTGGTTCAGCTCTCACCACTACTACACACAACTTCCAAAGATAAGAGATAAATTAACCCTATTTCAATAAACAATATCTTGAATTGAGTCCAGAATATGATCAGACAAACCTCTTCCCCCCATCGAGGATTCTAAGAGCGTTTTGCGGTCGAGCCCGCATCTCACGTGGGCAATCATCTCGCGGCGGCGGTGCCAAGCGACGGAATCACAGCAGCGACTCTAGGCTGGGACCGAGGCATGGACATGTTTATCTTTTTAATGGAACCAAGAAATTTTAAATATGTGTCGGTGGGGCTACAGCTCGGACATGGTTTGCCTGTGTGGTGTCTCCCCCCAGACAATGGCCACTTATTAATTTATCCAGCGTGTCTTACCACCTGCACACGCGAGGATTTGTACGCGGCCACGAATAACGCTGTATCTGTGCCGGAGTACTGGTCGTCGCAAATTTAACCCGTCACTAGTCGACACGTCAAGAAGAAGAATGGAATCAAGGCTTTAAGAAACAACACTGGCATTGGCTGGGTGTTTTTCATATACGTAGGTACTAGCCAGGCATTGAACTGCCACCGACGACGATCGATCGGTGACGATACAGAAAAGTGCACATAATACTAGGCAAGCATTTGTCCGACATCTCACCTGATGGTGACGTTGCGGCTCAAGTGACGATGCGGCTGAAGATGAAACATGCCTGTCTAGAAACAGCCTATTCTCTGGCTTTGAATAAAGAAAGAGGACGACTGGAGGTTGTCTTTTTTGTCCCTCGATGCAAAAAGAGACATGCAGATGCACACTGTATCTGTGTGTCTGTCTGTGGCACAATAGCTCCCGAACGGATGCACCGATTTCGAGAAAGCCAGCCACCGGGGGAAATATCAGTCTCGACTCTATGTTTTTTGATTATTTAGCCTTCAGAGTAGGTGTACTCTTATAGATATATCAAACTTATTATAGCACACTAAAGTAGCTGAATCTACCAGAAAAATAGCCGAAACCGGACCGGGGAGACTCTAAAATCCGTCCACACTCGGACAAACTTCAAACGGAGTGCTTGCCAAAACATAATTTGGTCCATTTTAGCTTCGTCGACTTTTATTAGTGCTGTTATTCTATTTCGAAATTTGCCAAGGCATTGTATTTCGCGAAATCTTTTTTGGAATCCTACGAGGAGGATGCTCCCATTCTCCCAGTAAGCTTTTAGTTTTATATCCAGATCATGTTAATGCTTTACACAGTTAGAGACGCTGAAAATGTATTATTGGCGGTACCTACATTTTGCTTTTCGTGGTGCCAGATATTTCGATGCCGATGTGTGCTGACGAGCTTTGCATTCATATTTTGGTTACATATATACACAGGAGTAGCAAATACTTTACTACAAGCTACGATCATTTATACATAGTATAAAAGAAAGTTACTTCCCGCCGTCTCTCCCTATGTACGTATCTATCTACGCTTAGATCTTTTAAACTACGCAAAGGATTTTAATGCTGTTATCATCAATGGATAGAGTGATTCAAGAGGAAGGTTTATAATTAGAACAAAAAGGTATCTACGTACAGGTAAAGTATGTGTTTGGTAGTGTAAGGTAGGTGTAGGGTAGGGTAGGGGTAGAACCCCACGCGAATGAAGTCGCGCCGGGTCCACTAGTGATACATATACAGCTTTCTTGCGTCTACCCACATCGTCTCATTTTGACATCATATTCGTGAGGGTGGGTACTCCTGATTTTATAAATAGGACTGTTTAAAACATCGCCATAACTGGTATAATAAGGTCGAAATAATAATGGCCAACAGTTTCTAATAATTTTATTTATTCCACGGGAACGTACAAAATTATATCCGTTTCTGAACAAATTCTAAACGTAACAACTGAGAATACCGACTCTGCATACCGGCAAAATATCGTTTGAATGGAATACCGGTTAAAATACCGGAACTTTTGTATTCGCCGTTTTAGCTAGGGCTGGGGCGTGCTGTCATTTTTTTAAACCTTGGCAATGATGAAAGCTGGTGTTTATAAAATGGTGTTTATAGAGTTATGATGAATAATACCTATCATATGGACTTCGACCACGTGGACATTTTCCATACAATGTTTCCACCCTCGTCGCATCCTCTTTCTAAATGATTATTCATTCTCCATACAATATTCCCACCCCCGTTGCATCCTCTTTGTAATGGATTATTCAAGAACTCTCCTCTTGATAACAGATGTCGTCAAAGTAATAGGTTCTTCAAAAACATGCACACAGTTCTTTATACCACTAAGGCAAACAAGCTTACGGCCTGCCTGATGGTAAGCAGTCACCGCAGCCTATTGACGTTTGCAATACAAGGGGTACCTCCAACGCGCTGCTGCTGCACCCTTTTCTTGACGAACTCTATGTTGTACTCTCCAGGGAAAATCTTGCCAGGGAGCTCATTCCACAACCTTAGCGTGGGTGGGAGAAAGATCCTTTGCAACCGTAAAGTTCGCAACCAAACCACCTTCGAAACTATATCAAAGGCCGGCATCGCATCCACTCCCAGTAGGTGGCAGACGTCCTGGTCGACGGTGGCCACTTTCCATCAGGTGGGCCAGACGGCCGTGTGCCTCCGTAGGCAATAAAAAATACAAAAAATAAAATAGGAAGACCTCAAGCGGAGGAAATGCGAAAGTCTTCAAGACTTCGTATTATAGCCGTTTGGGGTAGAAACGTTGGGACTTTCCAAAAAATGTAATGACTCCACTGGTGACCATAGAGCTGGCTCTTTCTTCGGGTAAAGGATTTCTGGGCATTTGGTGTTAGTGTATATTTTTGATTTAACTATAAATATTTTATGTGTACCTTAATAATAGTGTTAATAAACTTAAAAGTAAAACAGTGGCAACCCTAAAACTCTCCGCGCCCCCGCCCCTTACCCATTCTCGCCACTACCCCTCTCATCGGACACATCCCTTTAGGGCACTTCAATACGGTTTTTAATTACCACCGATGAAATTTTATATTAATGAAGGTGTTAAAATTAACATAATTCGCCTAACTGTTATTTCCATTATTCGCCGAAATTGGCCCTTCATAGACTTTTATTGGGCAAAGTTGTGCGGAACTGCACTTGGAGTGGTACTAGTACGAGTATAAGTATTATTAATTTAAGAATTGTCTTACAAATGTTCTGAAAGAAAGGCGTTGGATCCCGTGGCGGGAAAAGCTGTGGATTTGCCGCGGTAAGTGGGGAATCCGATAGTGCTGTACATCACTACATATTATAAAATAAAGTCCCACGCCGTGTCTGCCTGTCTGTCTGTTCGCGATAAACTCAAAAACTACTAAACGGATTTTCATGCGATTTTCACTAATGGCCAGAGTGATTCATGAGAAAGGCTTAGATGTTTAATTTGTTAAGGTACATACCCGTGCAAAGCCGGAGCGGTTCGCTAGTAGATAATAAATTGACGATACCTCATAAACAATCCTTTTTGATCTATAGCAAGTGGTTACGTACCTAATTAAATAAATAATGAATTTATAATTTACGCTGTCCTGTAAACATATCACCAAGATTGAAGATATGAAATGATAACATGGGGTTCTTCAAAAGACGTGTCTACAGGTACCTCAAAGACCGACACCACATCCGCTCCCCTTCGGTTACAGATGTCTTTGACGACGGTGGCCGCTTTCCATCAGGTGGTCTATCCGTCCGTGTGCCTCCCAAGGCAATAAATAACAATTCGAAAATGCGTTGAGTTTCTCCAAAAAAGGATGCATGTACGTCCGTGCTTGTCTGCTCGACTTGGCGGGGTGCACTGCCGTGCCTCCAGAAACACAAAAGGGTTCTCTATCCTGCGACGAACTCGAACTCGACATCCCGTCACTTAGGGCCGTGACAGCAACTTTATCACTTCTCATTTTTTCCTATATTTTCTATTGGCGTTTTCCGCTGATGTACGAAATCGGCAGAGTTGTAGTTTTTTTCGCTATGTAGGCTGCAATTAGCATCATCATCAGCATCTGCCGCTGGAGATCCTTTACTTCTACACCGACAGTCTTTAGGCATCAGAATCTTGCATCCACCTTCTTTTTTTGCGCCCACCGCAGCGGATAAAGGACATCCTCCGGGCTAAAAGGGAAGGGAGGAGGTCATCCCTTCTTTTTCGTCCTAGGTGATTTTTTTTTAACTTTGGGTGCGTAGTCACCGTGAGTATTAACGCTGTAATAACGCTGGCTACTTTATTCTTCATACCGGAACACAGCAAAGCAAGCATTGTTGCTTGGCGCCAGAAACAGAAAATGCTGTGGTGTCCCATCCATCCATCAAGCCCCACAGGACACACTGCTTCATTTATTGTAAAAATTTTTAAACATGGCATATTTTTTGTACTTATCCGACAATCCGCTATTATTCTTCTCCATTTTTATTGGATATATGGATATATGTTTGCTTTTCCAACATCGGCGTCCAACTCTGCGACCTCCGTCAAAACGTCACGTCGCAGCCCGAATGGAGTCGGGCTGAAATATTAACTTACGTGACGGCAAAGGGGCCCGGAAGAGACTGCTTGCTAAATAAAAACTGATAGAGGGTAGGTATTTAGATACGGTACACACGGCAGCAGTTCAACCTACCCTTTTTTACCATTAAGGTGACATACAAGCGGCCCGCCTGATAGTTAGCAACTTCCGCAGCGTAGAGAGGTTTCCAAAACCAGGTGTATCCGTAAGAAGCTTTTCATACCCTTCTTGAAGAACTCTCTGTTTTACTCACTTGGGATAACGTCAGCAGGGAGACGACCCAAGAATGTGTGTAAGAAAGTTTTCCAGACCCCGTATAGCAAAAGGACCTTTTTGGCTCGAAAGTGTGAGGATGAACATCGTCTTGAAGACGAGGCGTGCGATGTTAGAGCGTGTGTGGGCAGTCATGTCAAACAATCCTCGGAGCAAACACCCTTATTCTATGCGCGGTAGAACACCCGATTAGATTAGATAAAGGACCATCTCCAGATTGTGCGCGCATACTTATACTTTTCCATAGTGATGGTAGCTCATTTCATACCGGTGGAGGTAGACAGGTTAATACGCTGCATTCTGTACATATCTACCCTCAATACGTTTTTTATGAAAATTGAACGTTGTTTTCCGGGAATAAGCGGGTAGTTTGACTGTAATTTGGGGGTGGGACGTGAGTTTGTCTCGATGAAATTGTTTTTGATGAATCCCCGATTCCAACCGAAAGCGTGTAAGGCGATTACTTGAATGGGAGCCCGGTACGATTTCCGGGAAGTGTTTGTTTTATGCGTACACGGACTGATGAAGTTTGTTTTTGTCGAATGCGACATTAAATTGTATTTTTAATCTCCGGCGAAAAAAGAGGGATGTTGTAAGTTTGACATGTGTATCTGTGTGTCTTGTCTGTGGCATCGTAGCTCGAACGGAAGGCCCGATTTATATGCGGTTTTCTTTATTTAGAAGCCGATTTAATCGAGATGGTTCGAAGTTTGTTTCATTAGAATCGGTTTAGCAGTTCAAAAATGATTTAAGTATATGTAAACTTGGTCGGGAATTATCCGACTTTTTCTGTAGATTAGATTATAATTTTTTTAGCGTTGTGTTTAACCTATACAGAGTGCCTAACAATATCATTCATCATCACAGCCCGTAACAGTCCACTGCAGGACTTAGGGCCTCTCCCACGAAAGGGGAGGTTATTGCCATAATCTCCACGCTTGGCCGGCGGTTTGGAGATCGCAGTGTTTAAATATAATAATGGAAAATGCTGCTGCCCATTTTCGAGACTACGGAGACTCTTGATCTTTTGCCTCGAAAACATTAGTCGCCATGTACGACACCCATCAATGTAAGGGGTTGGTGCTATTCTACTCTGCCGGACACCACACGGCCAATATCATTATTATAAAATTAAATTATGGAAAATCATGTTTTTATCTAGTAGCTCAAATTCTTTTAATCAGAACCGTAGATATACATAATAAAATTTTATGTCTAGCTTTTACCCGCGTCTGAAATTGCCTGTGTCCTATACCGATGCGTGGTCTTGTGCGGAATTTCAAACAAATCCCAAATGCATACAATCCTTTTTGTGTGACAAACAAAAAGCTTTCGGTACTCAGTGGCAAACTAGGAGAACGAGCAGCCAGCCCATGCCGTGATAAATATAATTTGGAGCGAAAACACATTTTCATTATATCCCAACAAAGCCCTCATTGGGAAAGCGATCCGAAAGCACGCTTGAAATATTTCGAATTGAAATCACATTATTATATTCGAAAACCTCCATATCCCGGGTTTCATCATCCCGCGGTAATCCCGCCGGCCGGGATCCCGCAATATCGGCAGACGTGCGAGGTGCGCGGAATAAGTCAAGTGCAATCCCGTTGATTGTTCAATTCGAACAATGATCTTTTGAATGTAAGACGTATAAATCCGAAGATTTGAAGAGTTTTTTACGGTCGAACACCTACGGTTTTGTTGAAAGAATCAATAATTTTAATGATTAATTTATGATTGGTTTAGTAGAGTATTACGAGGTGTTTTTGTCCCTAACAGTCCTAGAAATGTGTAACAAAGCTGTTACGGAGGTAACAACAGGAGGTTTGTATTGCAAACTGCCGAAGATTGGTAATTGGCATTAGACATAGCTCGCAGAACAGATGGCCGATAGGGCAGAAAAATTCACCACACAGGCCCACAAGGTGGACCGACGACCTGGTAAAGATCGCAGGTACCAGGATGCGGAAGGTACAAGACCGGCCTTTGTGGAGATCTCTAGGGGAGGCTTATGCCCAGCAATGGACGTCTTCCATCTGATACGATCATACGCCTCTTTGCATTTTCTAACAATAACATTACAACGCCAAATGATGCCTCCATAAAATGTCCACCACCTAGTGCACAAGCACAGCCAGCTTCCGCCCCCAAATAAATAACGGTCGCGTACAGATTTCTAATACATTTGCGGCGGCATCCATCCATCGGGTTTGATTTGACGAGTGGGTCGATCAGCCACCGGCGATCACCGACACATGCCGCATGACGTATCGGCCGGACGAGAGGTCTAACCACTCGTTACGGTCCAAAAATCGGCCGAAGCGAATTTATCGGCTAATTTTGGCTAACAAATTAGAAGTGGCATTGTTTTGGTTCGGCTGGAGGCTTCGATCGCATTATTAGGCAGATGATTTGATGGGAAAATGTGGCGGTTTAGCTTTCGATTTTAATTGAAACATGAACATGTGAAACAACAACATTGGTTGGATGGACTTCTGTTTTATATTGGAATGTCAGTGGAAACGTTAACTTATCACTAGATACACTTAACATTGCTTATATACAATGTAGACTCTCGTGAACACACTCTCAATAACAACGACAACCGTCCACTAGTGTCTTGAGTCTCGTTCGCATTTAATGTCAAATTTAACCAATTTTATTTGCATAAAAGAAGACGGTGCTGTCCATATTCTGGTAGTGGGCGATCCTAGCTGAATATGTTGCCTTCCACAACACTCGTTATTAAAAGGGATAGGTGCATTCCTATTAGACTTCATATGGCCGCTGTAAGCACCGCAAAAAACCTTTAAATCTCAGTCAAAATTGCGTCGTCCCTGGAATCAAGACTAATCACTAGATCCGCTATAATAACTTCATTAAAAAAGTTGCTTGCAACTCCCTCCATTGTCGGGCCATTTGTTGAATTCTTTATTCGGTACCGAGTTTGTTTATTATGTTGTTGCCAAGGGTGGGGAGTTGGACAGTTTTTGTTTCGTCTTATTCATCTAATTAACTTGGTCGGGCTTTCGGAAGTTAGATTTCCATTGGGAGGGCCCTCTTGAGTTTCTTACCGGCATTATCTTGTCTGCTATCTTCGCCGGAACGTATTTTTAGCGTTGCGCGCTTAAGGATATGTCAGTGGAAAGTCAAGGGGAAATAATATTGCTGTCGGTAGCGAAACTGCAGGTTTGGGCTAGAATTCTTGTATTTAAGATTGGATGATTCCAACAGACAACAATCAAAACAACTCTTTTTTGCCTGAGTAAATAGTACCTACTTATTATGTCAGAATGCGCTACTGAATTATCCAGTAGCGCAGTAGTTAACCTTTAAGCGAAGCAGTAAAATGTATTAGTAATTTGGGATTTCCTCTTCTTCTTAATAATCTTCTACGATAATTTCCTTTCCTCTTGAAGAATTTGAAAAACTAATTAACGTTTTTTTTTGTTTCAGGTATGTCCAAACCAGCAGTATATGAAATCAGAATAAACAAGATAGAAATCACAAATCAACAGACTCGCGCGGTATATTTTTTTCCGGAATTCATTCAGGAACTGTTTATCTTCTGTTAGAGAATTTTCATATTGGATTTACACCAGAGTTACCTTGTCAAAATAAGATTACGGGTGGTGTAAAGCCAGAGAAGTTCGTGAGAACTACTCCACCGCATTATGTATATGTTGCTTGGGTATTTCGGTTTGAAGGATGAAGATCTAGGGCTTAACGGCATCCACTCCACGTAGATTGCAGTTCTCCCTTAGATCAATTCTCTGATTACAATGATTGAAATTGTTAATTTTGCGAACAACAACAATAAACTGAAAATATTAAATCGATAACACGTAATCGCAAAAGTAACAATTTCAATCATTGATTTTAGAAAATTGTTGGCAACAGAGTTACGTAATTAGCCCACTGGACGACGGTGACCACTATCGATCAGGTGGACCGTCCATGCGCCTCTCTAGGCAGTAAAAAAAAATATTTTAATAGTCACGTGTGCTTTACACAGCAGAGCTGCTTTTATTGTTGCACATAAAAACCTAATGAACCATTGCGCTATAGTTATCGCTTCCCATCAGGTCTTAGATTTCGGTCTAGACTCCACCCAATCCTATTCGTGTGCCACAACACCCATCGTAAATGAACGCAAATTTCCTATCCTTAAAACTAAGCCCGCTTGTCTCTCAATTATACAAAAACTAGCTTTAATATAAAAAGCATCATTTTTGCGATAATGTCCCGGCTGAGCTCTCGCGCACGAGGGCCTAGGGTCCGCCTTGACTATGATCCAGGATTTGGCAGAGGTAATTACAGTGGAGCGACTGCCCGAGGAGATAAAAGGCATAATTCAATCAATTTGGTAAATGCAATGGCGCTATAACGACCAATGGCGCATTTTGAGTTGCGCAGACGCCATCACTGGCATAAATTAAAGCGTTTGTAATCCAACCGATCGTTCTGTGACCATTATAGGGATTGTGTGTGATATCGGCGGTAGGGTTGACGATGACGTATTTTATTTTTATTTTTTGTATATTGTTTTAGTTTTATTTGCTCTACTAAAAGCTGGAATCCGAAGTGGCAAGAATAAAAAGAAATGTATGGAGAGAATTGTGGATGTGTAAGGGGCTAGGAAGTTGTGTCAGGACAGAGCAAAGTGGCGGTCCTTAGTGTCTGCCTCCCCTGCCTGTGGGACAGAGGCGTTTGTGTTGTTATTTCAAATATTTTTTAGAACGATTTGGTCTCTCTGGGATGTATTAAAGCATTCACTGTAGCTTCGAAGGCGTGTAGAGTATAATGATCAGGTAACGCGTACCATTCCATTCCCTGCCCGTGAAGATTTGGCAGTGAGTCCGCTGCCAAAACGATTTTTTCGCTCCGATACCCTATTGCTAATTAATCTTTATGGATGCTTTTTTAGAGTTGAATATCGTGTGCATGTTTGTAAGCGACTTAAGACCTTAGTACGGGTCGTGTAGGCTAGAAAAAGCTTCAAAATATTACTATATTTAAAATGCAGAGATAGGTACTCTCTAAGTAGTTGAATAAAATATTATTGGTCCTGCCAAAATGTAATTATCTCACCTAACTACTAACTTAATATTTTCTGGAGTAAAAGTATTCCAGTCTAAAAGGTTCTCAGTCAGGTATCTCAACAGTTATTGGAATTCGAAGAAACTTATTACTTGAAATATAAAAGTAAAATATTTTATATTTTCTAGGCGTTTTTAAAAACACTTATGATTCGTTTTAAATTTATTATATAAGGTGTTGGTAATACTCTTACTTAGCTCACTCTTAATTTAAAAATTTGAACGTGATTTAATAGAACTTATAAAACCCTACAAAACATTATAAAAAGTGTTCTTGTCTACTAATACAGTGCAATTCAGATAAACTTCATATAGTTTCACTACTTTTAGTTTTTAATTTTCGCGATAGCAGCTTTGGATCAGTATTCCCTAGGTGTTTTCAAAGTTTTAGACGCTTATTCATTAGCACAAAAATATTGAAAAAATAATTATTTATTAAGGTAAAATTTTAGCCATGGGATTTGAGTTATTGTCATTTTTCTCAGTCATTTTAATTTTGGCGCTGGTCGTGTTAGAGGATATAAGACGCGTATTCTTCGCATTTTTTAATACAAGGGTACAGGCGTGATTTTCATTATAGCACTATTTTGAAAAAGTGGCGGATGTTTTGGCGGCAGAGATCGACAACGGTAACTCAACAAATTTATGATATAATTAATGTGAACCGGGCATCATCATCATCATAGGCCTCAGCCCATACCAGCCAACTGCTGGGCTTGAGTACATAACAACCCATAAATACGATATAAAAGTAGTTTCCAGGCAAATTATAGTAAAATAAAAAAAATTAAATAGTGCCAACCCTACACAGAACAACAGCCATTGAATTTGAATGCACCCCACATCTGATAGAAGATTTTCCGTGTGCACGGTGCATTTGCTAAATTGTTTTAATATTGATTGAAACAATTGTTTTAATGGCAGAACTAGGTATACCAATTCTCTTTACCACAAATTGTTGCAATGACCATTTCGCTAGTTGGTTTTTGAACTTAGCACGAGTGAAATCCCGTTATGTTGTGTTATTTTTTTCATGAAGACTTGATCAATTGACCATCTATTACAAACAAGTAATGTTGATTCTTGTAAGTTATATGGGTAGATTTTTGAAATCGCCTTTTGAAGACCTTTGTGATATCCCATTCGATTGGTTTTAGAGAATTTTTTTTCGAAGGTATCGCAAAAGATATGGCGCCTAAAATCCGCATTTTTTTAGTTATGTTTTAGTCGTGAAGTTAATTATATGAAATATAATAATCATTTGAAATACCTAAGTGTTCTACTGTTAGATAGGGACCTTTTGTTAAAAAAAATGCGATACAAGCTGAAAAGAAATATTGTTCCCAAAAGTCAGACAACAAACCTAGACTCGATTTTTAGTCCACCACTATAGTAATTTCGTTTTATTATACCACTAAGGTGGCATACAAGCTTGCTGCCTGCCTGATGGAAAGCAGTCACCGCAGCCTATGCACTTTTGCAATACCAATATTGTCTCTGTTTTCCTGTTCACTAAACACAGCAAATACGAGCAGGCAATAGTTATTTCTGAATATACAATGCGCGAAATCAAGATGCCCTACGGACCACTCCGACAAACACCACTGACTAAGTTAGCATAAATTTTAATGCCTAGACTATAGATGTTGTCACTTAATGCTCGTCAGGAGCAATTTAGCGATTTCTAATGCAAATGCTAAATAATTTTGTCAAAGATTATGTAATTTAGAAGAAGGGATTGTTTAATATATTTCTTCTATTCGATGTGAAGTAGTTTAAAATTGAATATTTAATATCTAAAGGTGGACGAATGCAGTAGTCTCAACTTCGGTCCGTACATCGAATCCAAGGCTAAGACTGCAGCAAAAAAGCTTGGTGTCCTCTCGAAGGTTAGGCGGTACTTTACATCAAAGCAGTTGCTTCAGTTATATCAAGCACAAGTCCGATCCTGCATGGAGTACTGCTGCCACCTCTGGGATGGATCAGCCAAATATCAACTAGCGGCTTTGGATTCGGTTGAAAAACGTGCAAAGAAGATAATTTGTGACCCGCAGTTGGTTGAGGCTAGGCTGCAGAGCCTCGAACATCGGCGTAGGGTTGCGCGTCTGTCGGTCTTCTACAGGTTACATTTCGGAGAGTGTGCGAAGCAGCTGCACGACCTCATTCCGCCGGCCCCTTTCCGCCATCGGGAGACACGATCCGGGCGAGCGCTTCATCCTTATGTCGTGGATATTCCAGCTATCCGCACGAGCCGCTTTGGCTCGACCTTTATAATGCGTACGGCTAAGGAGTGAAACGCGTTGCCTGCGAGTGTGTTTCCTGATCAATATAATCTGGATGCCTTCAAGGCTGGAGTGAATAGGCTGTTCCAAGACGGGCATGCTCCATCTTCGACCGCATCGTCACTTACCAACAGGTGAGATGGCGGTCAAATGCTTGCCTTGTATATATAATATAAAAAAAAAAAATTGAATTAATTTAGCAATCATCAGGTTAGGACTCGTAACAAGCCTGAGTACCACCGCCTTATCTATTTCTGCCGCCCAGCAACAGTGCGTGCATTGTTGTGTTCTAGTTTGAAGAATAAAGTAGCCAGCTCAATTAGAGGCATGTGACATTTCCCCTTAGTCCTCACATTGACAACGCACCTGCGCTTCTACATTTTGTGACCTGCCACCTAAATGCCACCTAAATGCCCCCGATGTTATGGGCGAAAGTTACCGCTTACCATCAGGTGGGCTGATTGATCGTTTGTCACTGTGTAGCATAAAAAATTAAAAAATCGATATAAAAACAGTGACTGGATAATCGATCCTTACTTAAGGTAATTGATCGATTTCCTCACCCAGAAAAACTGCGACCTATCATTCGAATCGTATTTCCTATAGAGAATTATTTCCGAGAAATAAATTAGGTACGTATACGACTGTAATAAAACTATATTTAGATACTTTCCGAGCATAAGAGTCGATACTAACTATTGTTGTAATTGATGAGGACGTGAATCATAGAGGTGATGAGTTTTTATACCAGTGATAATTCGGATTGCAAACATTAGTAATAAGAATGTTATTTTATTTATGTTATACGTCAGATAAACAGGCAAGCGGGCCACCTAGTTGAAAGTGGTCACCGCCGCTCATGGACATCAGCAAAACCAGGGGAGTTACCAATGCGTTGCCCACCTCTGAAGAGACAAACCTCCACGGTATTTTGTTATGTGCCTGCCCCATTAGTTTTACATTTTCTTACATTAGAAAGACTCAAATGTGTGACTCGTAGGTAGATGTTATGATAGGCGACAGTTACCGTTTTCCAGCACGTGGTCTACTCGTTTGTTACTAAGAGAGGACTTTAAGGCACGACTGTCGCATCTGTCTCACATAATCTTTGCCCCATTGACAACATCGGCGTTTAGTTCTATTAGCATATTTCGGTATTCAACCGTACTAAGAGGTAGTTTGTTGACCTTTGGACGTTCATTTAGTCTTTGGGGGGCCCGATATTGGGCCCTTGGCCCTCAGATTGTTTATCTTTCCCCGGCTTGATTTCAATATTGTCGTATTGGTTTCTAAGAAGAGGAGGTTGAGAGGTCCAATACCTAGGGATCGTATATGTTATTCCATCAAGTGCTATATACCTACAGATATATGTCTTCCTATATTTTAATCCTGCCAGGTGTGACACAAAGTTGTTTCCTACTTCTACCTTATAAATTCAGTCAGTGCCATCTAGCCCCTGTTAGACAATTGATAAACGACATATATACCTTTTGTTTTTTAAACATTCTTAAACATACTGTCCCCAGACTCGTAACAGAAACTATAATTCATCATTTCAATTTCTGCTCGGCCGGGAATCGAATCCTGGACCTCATGCAAACGCATGTAAACCAGCTGAATTACTCAGGTCGTCGTTTTATATCTTAATGAAATTGGTCGCGGGTTCTAAGTTTCTTTATTATGTTTATTCCGTTGCGTTCCTAAGCCATTTACAGATTGCGATGAGGCATTCGCGAACCATTGGCCGTGTGATGACCGGCAGAGTAGAATGGCACCAACCCCTTACACTCGTGGGTGTCATACAAGGCGACTAATGTTTTCGAGGCAAAAGATCTAAGAGTCTCCGTAGGCTGGAAAATGGGCAGCAGCGTTTTGCATTGTTATATTTATAACATTGCGATCTCCAACCCGCCTGACAAGCGTGGAGATAATGGCAATACCCCTTTAGTGGGAGAGGCCCCGAGTCCGTCAGTGGACTGTTATGGGCTGTGATGATGATGATGATGATGATTCGCGAACCATTTGTGATGCGGATGTCAATGGGGGTGGTGATCTCTTACCGTCAGATGGCCTGATTGCTTGCTTGCTTTCTCCTATTATAAAAAAAAGCCACAAATAGTTGCTGCGCCCAAAACAAGTGAGGTTTCTTACCGGTACTTAAAAGTGTGTATGCAACGAAGCCTGTCGCTAGACAGCCACAATTTGGAAAATAAAAAAAAATTAAAAAGAATAAAGAAACAGAATTCAATTAACACAAATTGGGGCGTCGTCAGCACGGCACATCATTAAGGCTTTCCGGACCAAATAAAAAAACCAATTTGGTATTGACGTCTCTCCTCAAATCCGAATTTCTTCGTTCGACTCCTCGCCGCCCTGCGATGATTGAAAAAGTTTAATTCACTTGACACTTTCCAAAATGCGATCGATGTATTCTATCCGTGACCGTTACCGGTGGTTCTCGAAGCTTCCTCGCGTTTTTTTTATACCAGTAAGGTGGCAAACAAGCTTACGGCCTGCCTGATGGTAAGCAGTCGCCGGTATTTATTTATTAAAACTTTATGCACAAAAAGCACAGTGGCGGACTTAAAGCTAAAATAGCCTTATATACCAATCAACCGGGATAAGCTAAGCGTGAGAAAGATAGGCGGTGCAGGAAAAGAAAGAAAAAAAACTACAAGAGTAAAAAGGAGGATGGATCTACGGAGGTGCTTTGTCCCTTCTTTCCTGTTATCCCTGTCTGTTGTCTGTGGTCTGGTCTACGTAAGGTCTGGTACCGTATGGTAAGGTCTGGTCTACGGCTGTCTATGGTCCCTTCCCATATCAGTTTAAAAAAGAAACTTGCTTCACATGTTTTTCATCCCAGTCACAAAAAGAGTGTATGGTGTATGTCTGTCTGTGGCGTTGTAGCTTCTGAATGTATTAACCGATTTCGATGCAGTTTTCTTTATTTGAAATCTAATTTCATCGAAATTTTTCTTAGATTTCTTACATTATAATGGGTTCAGTAGTTTTGACAATATTTGAGTTTGCAAACATGTTATGTAAAGTGGGTTTCATTTCATAGAAAGCGCCAAAAGTGGAGAATGATATCGATAAGTATTACATAAATTGACTTATTTAAATAAATATCAATATTTCTTAAAATTTCTGTGGATATCTACATTAAATAAGACAATTTGATTACATTTCTGAGTAAATACTTACCGTTTAGTGGAGCAATATGGTATCTGCCTACCCCTGTGGGAAATGGACGTGATGTAGGTACTTTATTCAATAATAATAAAAAATCTTTATTCGATGAAAACTGAGTACACATTTAACAAGTAGATACAACTTGTAGTAGCTAAAACCGTGCTACAGGCATTAGTTTTTCTTTACTTACCATTATTTCCGTTAGAACCGTACTTACCGTTCAATCAATCAATCAATCAATATATCTTTATTTGAATATGATACACGGTAACATCTTCAAATGTCATAATACATCGTTGTCATGTAATTTCTTTCATGCATTCATTTTCATTCATTCGTGCGCTACTTTGCTTCTTTCAATCAAAACGTACTTTAGACTCAGGCTTTTTCCGACACCTGTCGATAGCTTAGGCTATTAGACTCCCATTCGAGAACTCGTAGTAAAGCCTCCCCGATCCCGGGCAGAGCCGGACAATAGCCGGATGATTAAACCAAGTTATTTCATTAACACTCGATCTGCGGAATTCTATCAGGACCGCGGAGCTCGCGCGTTGAAATATTTAGGGCCTGTTCAGAGGCGCCACTACGGGTGCCACTTGTCACTTGGCGTTCCGAGCCTCAGTACATACTCAATACACAGTAGTCAATATATTTATTCGTCCAATATATGCCCAATGACCTCGTCTTTGAGTTGATATGGGCAGGGTATTTTTTTACTGAATAAATTAAAAAAATATTTCATGAATTCTGTAGAACCCTCTAGCTTCTGCACAGGAATATGATTCTTACGGTGGCCATGCACTTATGCTCTTCTTATAAATATTTCATATTTAGGGCCTTTTCAGAGGCTGTGCTCCGGGTGCCACTTGTCACTTGGCGTTCTGAGCCTCAGTACAAACTCTATACACAATACTCAATATAATTATCCATCCAATATATGCTCATATATGCCCAAAGACCTCGTCTTTGAGCAGATATGGGCAGGGTATTTTTTATCGAATAAATAAAAATTTATTTCATAAATACCTTCTAGCAACTGCACAGGAATATGATTCTTAAGATGGTCTTATATTTATGCTCTTCTATTGTACATACGGCGGGCGGAATCGCGGAAGGTCTAGACTGAGATGGTGGGACTAGTTTGACGCCTTTTCTAAGGATTGGCCGAGGAAAGCATCCGACCGTAAGTCGTGGAAGATTGAAAGGGAGGCCTTTTCTGGTCGTGCGTGGGCAGAGTGGGTCGGCCTTCCACAAGGTGGACCGGCCTTTGTGGAGATCTCTTAGGCCTATGCCCAGCTGTCGGTGTCTTTCGATTGATTGATGGGGCCACGCCAAAAAAACTAATCTCTAAACGATGTTTTAAAATAAAAGTATCACAATCGAGTTGAAATAGGATACGTCATTGAGGAGGGATTTTAATCAGAAAAACTACAAATTTATTATATCTAATATCAAGTACAAAGTATTGTCTGTATTTATACTAGTATTTGTCGAGCTAGAAATGTCTTGAAAAAATTAAATAAATAAATATTCGTGGACAAATTCACACAGCGCCATCTAGCCCCACACTAAGCAAAGCTTGTACTATGGGTGCTAGATAACTGATATATTACTTAAATACTTTTTAAATACATACTTATTATACATAGAACACCCAGACCCGTAACAGAAATTAAAATTCATCCTTTAAATTTCTGCCCGACCGGGAATCGAACCCGGGACCTCTTGCGTGGCAGAACCATTGAACCACTCAGGTCATCAAAAATTATTTAAATTAACAAAGTGTAAATGAAAGAGGCATTCGGCTGAAGGCAAAAAATACTTTAAAGGAATTTAAGTTACCACAGAAACAAACTTGAAAGGCTTTTATAAAACTCTTTAAAATATCTTTTGGCGGATGTTGGGGTACATTTGATATTATCGTTATTATATCTTGGCGTTAATGTCTCGGTTGTGCCGAGAGCACGAGGGTCCGGGGTCCGCCTTGACTACGATCAAAGACTTGACAGATCAGGTAATTATCGTTGTTATTATTTAATTTAATTTGAAGATTGTTTTTAGATTTTTGTACAATGAAACATTTTGAAACGATGTGTATATTTTATGCTTGTTTGACATTTGAACATTGGTGAGGCTTTTAAATGAACTAATGAATGTGTTCTATATTATTAACGTAGATTGTCGTATGGCATTCACTATATTTGATACTCGCATAATCTAGTTTCAGTCATAATTATTATGTATGTCGCCACTAACTAGCCATTCATTCTGCCATCGAACGCATATTTTGATAGATGGTTTGCAATTATGCTTTGAAATAGAAGGACAATTAAATGTCATCAGAGTTCGTGTGAAAGCTACTATCTATTACACGGTAGTAGCGAACTGCGGTCAATTATTCCCATCTCAGCTCAGCCACAAATCCAAGGTCAGGCAGGGAAAAAAATAATTAAATTCCCGGAATTCTTAATCGCCCAGTCCTTTTACCTCTCAAGACATGGCCCGAGGCAGATTGGCAATTATAAAAAACGGGGCCTAAAATTGTCCCCGATAAAATGGGCCCCGAAAGGCCTCAAGGGCCCCCGCGCACATTATTGCCGATCTTCGGCGAAATTGGCGGGCCCAAAATTATTTATAAAATAATTTGGGCGAGCAAAAAGATGTAGTGTTGACAGGGCTCGGTGGCGATCGGTATCTCGCCTCTTCGTTTATTTTGACGTTGCTTTGTCTCTTACTAACTCGGCTATTGTAATTTTGATGTCATTGTTTGTATTTGACTGGTGGACCCGGCGCGACTTCGTTCGCGTACCCCTATCTACCCTTTTTTTCTTGCTTATAATACTGCCCCTTAAATCACTATATCTATTGTTCTCTACCACAATAAAACCCGTGGCGTAGTTTAAACGATCTAAGCGTACATAAATGCACAGGGACAGATATAACAGTAGCTGTGCCCGGGGCTCCGCCTGTGAAGTAGCGCCAACTATGTCCAGCCCCGGGGCATTACCACATTCCAAATTTTATCAAACTTGGTTCAATCGTTTAGTTTAAAAAGGAAGCAGACCAGATTTAGTGTCGCATTTATAATATTAGTTAGGATTACATACAACGCATACAGTTACTTCGCAACTGTACTTAAATTTGTATTAATAATCATCTTGGCGTTAATGTCCCGGTTGTGCTCTCCACCATCCATGATCCAGGATTTGGCAGATCAGATAATTACAGTGGAGTGACTGCCATCTGACCTCCGTGACCCTACAACCAGAGGAACTTGACCAGATTGGATCATGGTTACTAAAATTGGTATTTTTAACGGCTGAAACTCAATCTGAAATTGAAGAAGAATTGAACACAAATAAGGTTAGCTAAAACGCTCCTAACGTTATTCTTCGATTTGATAAACTATATTAAAACTTTTGTCTTCAATTATACTTAGTTGTCCGTCTCTACCGAAAGTTTAAATGAATTCCTTGTATTTTTCGCATTACTTGTAATTTTCCTTTGTGTTAGATGACTTTTAAACTCGATCTAAACTTAAATGGCTTATGCCCTGGCCTCTTAAGATTTATGAGCGGTATTTTGTTTTGAAGTTTTATCTTTTTTCCTGACGGGTCAGTCTGATATTATTCTGGTGGATTAAATAATAATATGTTGATCCACAATATATTTATAGATACTTAAATCCCAATTATTTGTATGTTCATGGAACACCATAAATATGACAGGAATAGATTCGTCAACAAAGCAGATTTTATCAGGTAGTGGGAGTTTTATTAAGCCTGTGGAGTCCGCCTGGGTGAGTACCACCGCCTTATCTATTTATGCCGCCAAGCAACAAGGCTTGCATTGTGTACCGGTGTGTAGGATAAGGTAGCCAGCGAAATTACAGGCACGAGGCATTTCATCTTAGTCCTCACAGTGACAACGTACATGCGGTTCTGCATTTTTGTTACCTGCAACCTAATTGTAGATGTCATGGGCAGTTACCACTTACTATCAGTTTGTCTGTCTGCTCGTTTGTCACTGAGTAGCATAAGAAATCGTGTTTCAGCATAACTTTCTTCAATTATTCCAACTTATTATGGAACCATAACACAATTAATTCAGCAATACACTTACCCCATTTGCAAGGCTGATTGTCCATAAAATAGGTTGTAAAAGACGTTCCTTATAGCCAATTACTTATCGGGGCTGGGCGCGTACCCATTGTATTACATTTTCTTGAATGAGTGCTTACATAGTACGTACATATTTATGGGTGAAATGATTTAGCTATTCACTGGTTTCGCTGAACGCAATCGGTTCGCTAGCGATATCTATTGGCTCTGAGACCTCTTATTTCGCAAGTGTTTTGTTTGTATTGTTTTGGAATGTTTTGGAAAGTATTTTATGACGTTTTATGTGAGGATCTTATCATTTACATAGTCTTGCTACATCAGGTAATTACAGTGGAGCGACTGCCATCTGACCTCCGTGGCGATGTTAACGGGGGAACCTGACCATATCGTTACATGGTTACACATTCAGTTCTTCAGTCTTCCCTCACTGTAAGAGTATTGGTTATTCAACTAATGTACATAACTTAATAGCATATTAATGTTCTATGGTAAAATATAAATTACAGTAATACTTTTCAGGCTCAATTAAGCTTTTTTTAGACTATCCAGGCATTTGACCGCCATCTTACCTGGTGGTAAGTGACGATGCGACCGAAGGAGAGCCTGTCTAGGAACAGTCTTTTCACTCCAGCCTTGATGGCGTCCAGATTATATTGATCGGGGAACACACTCGCAGGCAGCGTGTTCCATTCTCAGGTCTCGCTACATTTATGATCAACGTTCTATGATAATTTGCCACTTGCAAAGAACCACCGCAGTGATTTAACAGCATTCAACCAAGCTACTTGCCTCACTCTCGTCGGTGTCGTTTTCATAAACAGTGCTCTGCGAAAATCACACCTACCGTTCTACAGAAAATATTTCCCCGCTCGGCCCCTTTTGACATTTGCATGTATTTCGCCCGGGTCCCTTGCGGCAGAGGCATTGGCGGTGGCAGGGTACCGCGGCCGAAGGGTTCGATTTTGGCACTTTTTTTTAATTGCGAACTTGTGATGTCGACGATTTTTGTCGGAATTTTTTATTTTATTTAGGGAGCTTTTTCCGATTAGCGATGGCTTACAATAACATTTATAAAAAAATTCAACTATTCAAAATTTCTTTATTGATTAGGACATTAAATATCTCTTTCAATCGTCAAAAAGGAGGGGGGTAGGAAAGTAGGAAGGAAGCACACAGTGTCACAGTTGCCCCCCTATGGCCGAGCAAACCCACCCCACGCCAACCACGACCTGACCGTGCCCGACAATGCCAGGCAGAGCCGGACCGCGCTCAATGTATATATATATATATTTATATTGGTAAAGGCTAGACGGATAGTGGTTGTATTGTTTGTTGTATTTTTTAATAAAAAATATGTATCTATATAAAAAACAATACGGCTGCCCCCGGGATTATGCCTTTTTGGATAGCAATATTTCATATTGGGCAACGCATTGGTAACTCCTCTGGTGTTGCTGATGTCCATGCGGCGGTGACCACTTTCCATTAGGTGACCATGCGCTTGCCTGTTTGTCTCCTGTATAAAAAAAACACATAATGATATAGCTATTCTGAGTATGTTCGAGTGTCCTTCCTTAAATCCTTTAATGCAGAATTCATTCGACATTTTCTGCGCTTAACGAGTGCAACTTCATCGAAATAATTATATTAATGGCAACCAATTGCATAAGTAGTAATATTTTGTATTATTCTCGTTTATCAGGCAATAATACTGGTTATATGGATTTATGGTTATTTAATTTAATAAACATTGGTATACTTGCACACCTCGTTTGGATATCGTAATTACTGTAATAGTATTTCGAATCGATTAAAATAGTATTTTCTGACTGTATAGTATGTATGAATATATTGTTAAACTATGGATGTTTGTTGATTAAAGATAAGCTAGGAAGGTTTATGACTAAAAAAGGAGTTGTTTGTTTAATATACTTATTTCATGAATCGAGTTCACATAAAAAAATAAAGTAGAAAACCATTGATTGATGTTTGTATCTATCGTATATACTCTACAATTATTACCTACGTACTTTTACATTACAAATTACAAAATAAATTAGTCTTAACTAAAAGAAAACCAATTGAAATGTCCAACTGTTCTATTTCACAAAAAGTACTATAGCCAACCATCAAACAAATTTATTTCGGACCCTTTCATACCATATTCGTTTCGCCCTTGGCAATGTTTTTATGAAAACCTCCCTTCTGTTTCAGGTAAGCTGTTATCCTTTTACGGGGCCACCGCTAGGAATATTTCATAAGAGAAACTCGACGGTGAGTCGGAAAATTCGAGGGTATTTGGGTCATCGTACACATTCCTTAGGTGCTCTGACATTATCTGCATGAGGCCACTTCACAGCGAGAATAGGCCCACTGCTTTGAGCTGTGAGATTTGTTCAACTGAAGATGTCTCAAAATGTCTACGTTACAGTTTATTATTCGCTTAATTTGTTCAAAAAATCATAAGTCGTGCTACAACCAAAATTCACGTTCTTTAACAATTTTACCAAATTTCGAACAGAAAAGCCGATCTAGCCGTATCAGTACATCGTGCTTTTCAACTTCTTCATAACCTATTCTTAAATAATGTCTATACTGCAGTAAACACAGTGGAAAAGTTATCACATGTACTGTTTGAACATGATATCGGATTAGTTTTCAGGGCCAAACTATACTTTCGATCCACTCGACGTATTTTGAGACCCTCGTGTAGACACCCGGAGCCATCTTCCGTCCGCAATCTCTTCCGAAGGACGTCACTCCCACCACAGTGTGTAGCGGGAAGCTCCTAACACAATCCACATTTTCGTCGAACACTTGCATAGGTCCTCCCGAGTCTCCCTGACATGTATCTTTACCTCCATTCACGTAATCACCCGCGCACAGTTGCATGTCCGTCACTCCATGTTCTAGCACCTTCCTTTTGATCATAAACTTCATTGATCGGTTGCACAACTCTCTGTCGACGATGTCCACATCCACCTTCATCAGTGTCTGGCTGCCTGAGGACGCACCAGACACAGTAGTTCCAAACCCAATCGCGGTCAGTGTCAAATTCTTTGTCTCGTCGTCTGGTTTGATGCAAGCAATTCGTATGTCTCGATTCAGTTCGAATGGCGGATCGGCCCTCATCATCGCTATATCGTGATACTTGGACGGAGTCTTGTAGCCTGGGTGGGATATTATTTCAGCGATCCGTCTCTCTTGGGACAAGTCCTCCACTTCGTCGAACTCGAAGGTCGCTGTGCCGACTCTCATCACGGTTGCGGGCCCGGTGTCAGGATCGTGAATGCAGTGTGCAGCCGTCATCACCCATTTGTTACTGAGGAGGGTGCCGCCGCACTTCCAGGCGACGTGCTCCTTGGGATTCTGCCTGAACCCTATTAAGACCATATGCGGATACAGCAGCAGGTCTATAGGCACTCTCGCTTTGAAGAGCGGCTTGAGAATGTTCTGGCACTCCAGCATGCGCTGCCCGTATTCCTTGCAAGCTTGGAACGCCTTTTCACCGACAGGCTTCAGCTCTACCAGCCATGGACACAATACGACTACCAGTACTAGTTTCAACGTTAGCAACATTGTTTCTGAAATATTCCTTTATTTATTTCTCTACAATTGAAACCGCTGTTGATGGGTTGAAGCGAAATGCGATAAAGGCGGCCACCATATACACAGTCACTCATATCACTGATTCGCCATACCACTTGGCAAACAAACTGTGACAAATAAACTCCAATTTAATTGCGTTTCCTGATTCATTTTTCCTATGAGCCGACGATAACAAGCTTCACGTTTCGGCTTGCGGTAATCAGGTAATTAGACTTATTAGGTTTGTGGCCAAGGTGGACTTGGACTAACTTTTTTAAATATAAAACAGAAAATATGCAGTTTTTTAATGTGGCCGTTCTCGTAGTCAATCCCGTCTTCTACCAGGGTCTGTTTTCCTACTCTACTGCCTACACTTCGATCGGTTTTTAGCGTGCTCGCGTCGTACAGTCTTTAATTATAGTCTTTAATTATTGTAGTGTATCCTTGCCGAAGACCGGTCGAAGTGGAAAAGAAAAAGTAAGAAGGCGGACCCTGGGACCGGGTCTGACCGCTATGGTGATGATGTTATTATATCCTTGAAAGGATGCGTAGGACGGAAACCTACGCATCTCAAACTTAGATAACTTGTTCCCTTTTCTTTTTATAAAAGACGAAATTATAGCTTCGGGTAGGCCTTTCATCTTGCCTTTCAGTGGTGCGACGCGTACGAAAAAAATGTTCAAAAATCTCCCCTTTCAAAGTTTCCTTACATCTCTGTGTAAATGACCGACCTTATTTATAACACTTTGTTAACCATTTTCGATTTAACTTTGCTCTTCGCCTTTATGTTTCGGTGATTTACTTTTTTATTACTTGCTTAAACTTGAGACAGGACGATAAGGATCCTATTAAACGGCGCCTCGGGTGGCGCACTAGTAGAATTGACTCTATTTTTCTAATACGCAAAGAAAATACTGGAATAGGAAACTATGAGCTGGAGCTATGAAACTAGATTTTGTTTGTACGGTTCGGTCGTCAGCGACTACAGATTTGACCTGGATTCGATGCGGTTCTACAGGGTGGCCATGGCCTGTTTTAAGCCTGGCTCCGGTGGTGACTGGTGAGGTTTTCAATTGCGTTACATTTCTTAGCATTTAAAACGTTTTAGCAACTTTTTTTATTGAGATTTTTAATGTCACATACAAATTTGTCGTTTGTCTTGACTCAAAATTTACTCAATTTTATTCCAGTCTCGAACGAAATTCTGCTTCCTGTCGTATACCTAATAGATTCTTTTAAGATTTAATTCTCATCTTGAACCATCGGTTAGATATGTGTGCATGTATTCCTTTACCTAGAGTTCCTGTAAGAACTTGTACTATACACCTATTTTATATTTTATATTAGCCTGAATCATCCCACTGCTGGGCAAAGGCCTCCCCCCGATTCTTCCACTCTTAGCGATCAAGTGCCATTGTCTGCCAGTCACTCTATTTTTTTATATCCGCTCCGTAGTTTCTCATAGCCACCCTACAGATTACGTACCTATGAAGAACACAAGGCGGATCAAATAAAGAAAGAGCGCGGCGCGCGCAATCGAATCGCGCAGTGCAAACTTTAATCAGCTGGCAGCTACTGCTTGCGCCATGTTTGCCTTCCGGATGGTGTTATAGTTTACAGTTACCGTGGTCGACTTATAAAATGTCTTTACGTCTTCCCATGGCTTTGGAATCCGGAGAAGTCACTTCTCCGGTCAGTTTATACGATTTTAAAAGCCATTGATTTGTAAGATTTAAGGTATTCCGCTGCGATTTCGTTGTAGATTTTCACACATTTTCGTATAAAGCTTGTGTTATGAGTGCTATAGATAGAGACTGCTAAACAACTTACCTATATACTTTTTAAATTCACACTTATTATACATATAACACCCGTAACAGAAATTCGAACCGGGAAGAAACTCGGTTGGGAATCTAACCCGGGACCTGCGAAGCAGATAGACGGCGAGTTAACAAACTGGTTCAGTTGGTTAACTCAGGTCGTCAACAATGGTAGAACTGAAGTGTAGAAGTGTAGAACTGAAGTGTTTTAGAGGATATTCTAGGAGAAGCGAGATTGTGTATTTGTGGTGTCCTTTTGAGCGTCGAGTCTATTCATAATGCGCTCAAAAACTCATAGAACTTCGACCGATTTTAATCCTCATTTAAGATTTTAAACGTTAGTTGGGACTACTTAACTTCAACGGCAGTTGAAACTTTAGACAAGGGATAGTCTGTCTGTATATGACACGTCAGTGTTAATATTCTGTGACATACTTTGGAATCATTATTTGTGACAATTTATTACAATAGCTTAAGATGAATAAATGTACTAATGTATCTAATACCTGGCTAGCTAGGATTCGAGCTTTCGCCAGTTTCATAAGGCTCGATTGAGTCTGCAAACAACACCTCTGGTGCTGTAATCAAGCTTGCAGTAGGCGTTGGCAAAGCCTCCTCTTCTAGTTCGGCCCGTGCCCTGTTTGCCAGGTACAATGAGCCAAATGCGCAAAGAAAACTCCGCAGAAATCAGGTCATGTGGGTGCGAATGCTGCATTCAAATCCGTCTTGCAGGCCTTTTGTATGGAATCTAGAGGCGTAGATATTACGGGGTTGACACGGTTTCTGGTTCTGCTGACTTGTGAGTTGTGGCTAAGAGTACGTTCGGAAGTTTTACGGACTCGGCGTTCGAAGTTTGCCAGACAGGCGAACTTTCGAGAAATCTGTTAGGTTCGTCAGCCTAAAGTCAATCTTGAAATCTGAAGGGGAAATACACTTTAACATGAATTAGGCTTAGTGTACAGACTTTTGGATACGGGCTTGGCCGTTTTGAGTTTTGCCATATTTTAATTTATAAAATGAATTAAACTCCACCGTGGTTTACAAGATGTCTACTTTTAGCTGTAAGGTCGTGACTGAAGAACATGTTTGTTTATTTTGTTTATGCAGTTCCTACCTACTTTATTTATTTTTATTGGGTAAATTAGAGGTCTCCTTAGAGGCGGACAACGCATTGGTAGCACCCCTGGTGTTGCTGATGTGGTCCGCTTGCTTCTTTGTCTGCTATATTACATTAAAAACAATGTGAGTTAATCCAAGGCGTCATCCGAGCGTGCCACATTAAAACATTACGAGGCGGTTACATTACCGTTCGTACGTTTGTACCTTATGCAAAACTGTTATTCAATACGCATGGCGGACTCGTATGTTTCAGATATAAAATTAAATCGGCACGTATTATTTACGACCATTTTTAGTCTCGCATTTGATAAGGTTGCGACTTGCGACTTGCGACTTGCTCGCTGATTGTATTGGAAGTGGTCAACGGCTTTGTGGACGGATTTGCGTCGCTCTCGAGTGTTTTGTGGTTATTGTTTGAACAAATATGAACAAAATATGGGCGATTTGTGGACAGGTACAGTGCGAGAGCTTAAGTGCATGAACACCTTAAGAGTCATATTCCTTTGCAGTACTGTATAGTTGTTGGTTTTTATAGCATTTAAGAATTAAATTTTTATTTATTATCTAAAATATCCTGGGGGTAAAAGGACGAGTCCTTTAGGCATAAGGGACAGCTAATTCTCCTTTCTTTTAGCAAATTGATATTGGCTAAAGATGCACGAAATGCCGTGAATGTTGCTGGAGCGGCAAGGGATAATTTTCTTTTCTGTTTATAATATTAGTATAGATAAACATCTTGCTGTCAATATCCCGGTTGTACGCTTTACTCACTAATTCAATTAACGAAATTGCCGCCCTATCAGCTTCGCCGGTTACCGTCAAAAGATTGCATTCGGTTTTATCTCGCGGCCGGATGGGGTTGCGCTACGCCGGATCTAAACACGGGCGTATTAGGCGGACGGCCAAACGCCTTGTGCTATTACCGACCTAATAGCTTTCTGGTAGTGTCGGCAGGACAGCTCGCCGATGAAAAAAAAACGCAATCGAAAATACTTTCATCGCGGCCCATAGCAGTCCACTGCAGGATAGGCTCGAAGGGGCATTTTCCTACGAAAGGAGATGTTATTGCGATAATCTCCACGCTTGGCAGGCGGACTGAAGATCGCAGTGTTGTAAATATAACAATGGGAAACGCTGCTGCTCATATTCCAGCCTACATTTAACAATGCCAGTTGCCACGTTAAATTCAGCATGTAGTAGGTAGATTTTATATGTGACTCGATAGATAATAGGCAACAGGCCACCTGATGACAAGTGGTTACAAGATGAAAAATTGTCCACTAAAAAAGGCCGGCCCAGCCAGAGAGGAATCTCAACAGGTAACAGATTATTTTTACTTTTTGAGTCTAGACACATAATTTACAATTCCGGTACATTTTTCTCGGAGTCCGATGACCTTTACAATACGTATCTATTATTGAATACGATTGACAGCAAAATAAATATTTATAGCCGCCTACTACGTCGCGTTTCGGATAATTGAGACTGACAAAGCCAATCCAAACATCACAAAAAGCAAATATAAAATATGGGTCAAGCGACGCGTTCCTGTGCCGACTGTACACACACAACGTCGGGAATGTACGTACAATGTGTGTCACTGTGCACGATTCCAGGGATCCCTCTGTTAACGATTGGCGAGTTATGGAATCCTTCCAGAGAGTACTGGAAACGGGTGGTAGTCTCTGGGTCTCTGTGTTCGTAAGGGTTTGTGATCATCATCTTCATCACGAGTGTAGGTGTAATGTATTTTATTATACAGTAAATAAATAAAACTTATTGTTGATGTTAAACAAAGTATTTCTTACATATATTTCATATTCTATTTAGGTCATAGTAGTGAATCCGGCGCGACTTAGTTCGCGTACACCTACTTTACCCCTACCTACCCTTTTTTCTTATAAACCTGACGGCGCATCGAGTTATTGGTCGTGACAAGATATCTATCGGTTTGATACTCCTTAGCTGGTCCTTGTTGTTTTGGTGGTCCGTGGTTTTGGTTGACAATGCCAGCGCGCGCACGCATGATTAAAACCGAAAACCAACACCCACAAGGAATTGCTATAAAAGTCACGAATACCAATACCGCAGTCTTTAAACTAACGTCGTTGTGAGTTTGTGTCTTGGGGACCGCGGGCCTTCATGCGCCGCGCTGGAAAAATCGGGCCTGATGTCAAAATGATGATGATAGATCCAGTTATAATGTCGGCTATCAAGACTCTAGGTCACCGATAAACCGTTCTCTTGAAGCGACTTTGTACTATGTAGGTATAGATGGTAATATAAAATTCCACTAAACTTTGTTAAAATTAAGCACTACATGAGCGCAGCTTTACAATTTTGTGTGTTACCGTGTGTTACCGCTTTACCGGCAAGATTAGCCAGCCTGAACCGTTTTTAATAGTACTTTAGCCGCAATTTTTTAAAAAGTAACGCACACCATTTACTCTAGCAAATATAGAATAATTATTTGAAGTGTGTTGTAACTGAAATGTAGCTGAAACTGAAACATATATACCTACGCTCCGGTTTCAGAAATATATGTTTTGTCTATCTTTAGCCATTCCGAAATATTTCTAGAATAATTGTTCCAGTGTATTTGTTTATCAAAGTTAGTCTGTGTAACATGAAATAACATTTAGAATGGAACCAAATGGAAGTTTGTTTAATTAACATAGAACAAGTTCGTACGAATTTCGCAGCGAAGCTAAGCTTCTGTAAGCAAGCGTCAACTTAAAACTATGAAGTTTGCAAGTTTAAGTTTAACTTAAAGACCTAATGACCACTTGCAGACTTTATGAATCCTTGTTGGTAACGAGCTCCATTCAGGATCTGCTTCGTTCAATGGGTTGTTACTGGCTTGTTACGGGGTGTAGGTTCGATTCTAGGATATACGTATTTCTTTAGGTGATAATCTATTTTAATATGTATAGTAATCTACACTAATCCATACTATTTTTTTTTTAGAGTAAGGTTCTTTTTAATATTAATAATTGTATTTTATTATCTTTGTCACAATAAACTCCTTAGAGATCATTAAACCGATATGTATATAGTGTTAGATGAATTAAACTCAGAAGTATGGTGTTATACTTTGTGTATTGAATAAAAACATAACATTTGATCACCAGAATGATAAGGAACCAGATACAACGTTACACGTGCTTTCATAAGCGCATCCTTAGTGTTGCCATTTTGAGCACCTCCAAATAGATCAATCCATTTATTTTCCACAGAATGGATGCGCTTTATAAATGGCAACACCAATCACAAATGTCAAGTATGATAATTTAAATATTAAACAAGCTTTGCTTACTTTGGGGCTAGATGGCGCTGTGTGAATTGTCCAAGCATATTTATTTATTTATTTATTTATAAAATACTGATATTGTAGCAGGATAGGACAGGCAGGTATATTTCCATCCGCCCATTGTACTTTGTCTTCTTGTATATTCTTTATGTACATGTTCTTTGGTGTGCAATAAAGTTTTATTATTGTATATTTCATTGAAGGAAATTGTATAGGTTAAACATACACATACAATCATAACACAACCGTTCGTCACGTTTGACGTTTTCAAATCAGGAGCTCACGCCTCCAGCGAAGCCCGTCCAAATCGCAGTAGTTCGAGGTCCTTAACGGAACAGCAATTATGGGCACCCTGAAATTAATTAGGCAAGTTTGACAATGGCACTTGTAGCCGCCTCGAATGATTGTCGTGAAATCCAATTCAATCGAACACAACCCGAGTGGAAGTAACAAATTAATTGAATGCCATTGAATGCCAGAGCATTAAGGCTGCCCCTTTTGTGTGCTGAAGCCGTGTCTTTCATTTGGGATGACAACGGATTGATTGCACCGACAGGATTGTGTGGATGATACACCTGCTGACATGGTATGGGCATGTAGAGCAAATGGATGAAAGAAGATTGATGAAGGAGGTACACCTATAGCGCGAATTTGGTAAATCGGCCCTTAAGAGGACGCCCCAGAAAAACATTCACTGATCAGATTAGTAATGATACCAAAGCTGGGTCCGAAGTGGCAAGAATAAAAGGAGATGTATAAAAAGAGTTGTGGATATATGCGAGGGTAGGGAGTTGTGTCAGGACAGAGCACAGTGGCGGTTTATAGTCTGCCTACTCCACCTGTGGGACACAGGCGTGAGCTATGTACGTATGTATGTATGTATGTATACACCTGCTTCATTGTGTGTTGTGGAATGGATCGGTTGATACGCTTCTACGGCCTGTCTCATGACGGAAACATGATGTTTTGTGCAAATAGGTGGTGTCAAGCATAGCCAAGAAAGCGAAGAGTTTGATTTATATAATAAAGAAAGCTTTTGGAATGTTGACATCAGAGATGATGATGAGAATCTTCAAATCATATATAAGGCCACTGTTAGAGTATGTTTTTCAGATCTGGTGTCCATATTTTGTAAAGGATGAGGAAATACTTGAAAAAGTACAACGAAGTTTCACAAAGGTGCCAAGACAGCTGAAGAGATTACCTTATGAGGAGAGATTGAAGAAACTAAAGCTGACAACGTTGAAGAAACGCAGAGAGCGTGGTGACCTGATCGAAACGTTCAAGATTCTTAATGGACATTACGACATCCACGATTTTGAAAAGTTATTTCTGCAGAACAAGAACCACCACCTACGAGGCCATTCTCTGAAACTCGACACTTGTTTCTCCTTCAACAATCCGCACAGTCATTTTTTAACCAACCGAGTCGTGAATGCCTGGAATAAGTTGCCTGAATCCGTGGTGACAGCGGAAAATACTAACCAATTCAAAAACAGACTCGACAAACATTTGAATACAGATTAATAATGAGTAGAGAAGAGCTAGATACAGCTCTCTATCTATCTATCTATCAGTTGTTTTGACAACTGCTTGCCTGCTTAATGATAATAATAATAATAATAATAATAATAAAGGGGTGAGCGTTAAGGTATCCGTCTCATAAGCGAGAAGCACCAGGTTCAAATCCCACTGCGGCCATGTACCAATGACTCTTTTCTGAGTAATGTACATTAGTTGAATGCTAACCATGTGTGTGTAACCATGATCCAATCTGGTCAGGCGCCCCTGGTAGCAGGGTCACGGAGGTCAAATGGTAGTCGCTCCACTGTAATTATCTGATCTGCCAAATCCTGGATCATGGTTAAGGCGAACCCCGGCCCTCGTACGCGAGAGCAAAATCTGGATGAACGCCAAGATGGTGAAATAAAAGGATGGTAGGTGCCCATCCATTTGAAATAAACAGAATACTTAGGCTTGATTTGTAGCCCACCTTCTATTACAGTTCAATTTCAAATTTCCATTGCTATTACAGATCTATAGCAACTAGATCACTATCGTTCCGTCTGCCGTATCCTCGACACCATAATGTGTTTACAGCTAGATCCCATTACGTTTCAATTTAAGCATCCACCGCTCTGCGCTTGGCTCGAAATTTATGTTTTCAATATTGTTCATGTTCACATTAACTTTGTTTATATTGTTTTCTGGACCACGATTGAAGAAATAAAAAAACTTACTAATTGTCAAAGTACACTATGACATTCTTTTATATTTATTATAGTATTACTCAACTAGTGAACCCAGCGCGACTTCGTTCGCGTACACCTTCTTTACTGCAACGTATCCTTTTTAACTTGCTTATAAATCTTCCTCTTAAATCACTGTATCTATTGTTTTAAACCGCATTAAAATCCGTTGCGTAGTGTAAAAGATCTAAGCGTACATAGATACAGATAGGACAGACGGTGGAAAGCGACTTCGTTTTATACTAATATATATTTGACAAACGAGCGGACAGAGCAGAGATCGTGCACTAGTCCCATCCTCAAACGCTGCCATTGCTAGATTTTTCTAGATTAACTATTGAACGACCTAGCGAAAGAACCTAAGAGATTTGACAGTTGAAAAGGCCTTCACGATTGGCAAATATTTTTTTCTGCCATCTTGCAACCGGAGGGATCTGCATCTTGCAATCGGGAATCGGAAATCGTTTTTGTAAAACTGGTGTTATTTGATTTAGAGCTGAACTTATCACAGTTTCATTTTAACCTAACCTATAATTGTGACATGTTGATATAGGTGCTCAGGTAGTCTAGAGGCTGGGTGTACAATTTTACAACTTAACAAAGGTTTATAATCAAGAAAAAGATTATGTAGCGGTAAAGTAGGTGTACGCGAACGGAGTCGCGTCGGGTCCACTAGTCTTATAAGCCATAATATTTTTTTTTTCTGGGCAAAAAACACCAGTCGAATCTCCGATCAACAATATTATTTCTAAAATTTTCAACTATATTCAACTCGAAACTATAATTGAACCCCTGTTATAGGTCACTGTTATAAATATTCTATACGACGGTTGACACTCTTCGCATATGAATTATTAACTGCAATTTTAATTTATTGTTCTATAACAGCCTTTGAGAATTCCTTATAGAAATCGACCATTGGTGCACTTAAATAATTTTATAGCGCAGGGCATACAGGGAATTACTGTGGATATTTCACGACCGTAATTGCAGATCTCTGTAACTGTAATTTCCCCTTAATTGTGAATAATTGATGTTGAACTGTCCAGGACTCTTACACTGGCACCATACCTTTATGCATAGTCGTCAAGCGTGATTCTTACGTTTGAATGCTTACGGATATATTACTTTTAACCTATATACAAAAGATGTATGTCAGAGCGTCGGTGGCCGAGCGGTTACAGTATCCGACTCGTAAGCCAGAAGTCCCGGGTTCGAATCCCGCTCCGGCCATGTACCAATGACTGTTTTCTGAGTTATGTACATTAGTTGAATTCTAACCAATGCTCTTACGGTGAGGGAAAACACCGTGATGAAACCTGCAAATTCAGGCGACTGGATGTGTAACCATGATCCAATCTGGTCAGGTTCCCCTGGTAACAGGGTCGCGGAGGTCAGATTGTAGTCGCTCCACTGTAATTACCGGATCGCCAAATCCTGGATCATGGTCAAGGCGGGCCCCGGGCCCTCGTGCGCGTGAGCCCAACCGGGACATTAACGCCAAGATGATTTACTTACATATTCTTTAGCACCGCAATGAGCTCGCTACTACCGTTAACGAAGAGAGGTTGACCATGGTCTTCCGCTGGGAACTCTGAGACTGGTTGAAGAGTTTCAGGAGCCGATTGGCACCCTGGAATGCATTCGATTATTATTATTATTTTTAGCGACAGATTCTCCGACCCAGAAAATAGACTCGTATGTTTTTTAAACTGGCAATTTTTACGAAACCAAACTTACCACCGCGATTAAACCGACTTGCAAATAAAAAGCTGCATTGAAATCGGTCCATCCGTTGAGGAGCTACGATGCCACAGACAGACACACAGATCCGCAGATACACACATCCGTCATTTTATAAAATCAAGTACCAATTGGCTATGACGTGCCGTCAAATATTTTTTTTTAATGTAATGCGACAGAAAAACTGTCATGCGGGCCACCTGATGGAAAGTGGCATCAACACCAGAGGCGTCACCAGTGCGTTACTCAATCCTAATAAAATACCGCCACGGAGTACCAATCTGTCCAACTTTAATAATACATCTAATAGGTATATATTTTTATGTAATACGGCAGATAAACGGGAAAGCGAGCCACCTGATGGAATGTGGTCACCGCCGTCTATGGACGTCAGCAATACCAGGGGCGCTACCAATGCGTTCTTCGCCTCTAAAGGGACCTCTTAACCTCTACCTCTTGAAAGATCCAAGGATCCAGTTTACCAAACCATAGCTTATTATTTTGTGGTTACCATACCATTCCGCTACCGCTGACAGTAAGGCCCTGCCCAGCCGAGGTCGTCTCCAAAGCAATCATTTTAACGTGTGAATGGATACAGATGGCAAATTACTTTGAAGTGTATCGGCGGCTTGTTATTTTATACGCAAATTGATAGTTGAATGAAAAAGGTATTTTATTTCATTGGAAAATAAGTTCGAAGCGAAATTGCATGCTTCGACAGCGGCAGTGTCGATCGTGGAATGGTATTTTAATTTTCAGGCGCTTTTTTTTTGCCTTGGCTACGCTTTATTTGGACTCCTTCGGAGCGTTCTGGCGTATTTTTACGGTTTCGAACATGTAATGGTGAAAACGGTACCTTTATTGAATCACTTTGCGTGTCTGTGTGTCTGTCGGATACTTAAGACGCGTTTTGGCAACGAGTAAAGGTCATCATATTCATCATATCAGCCGAAAGACGCCACTGCTGGGCATAAGCCTCCCCCAGGGATTTCCTCAAAGGCCGGTCCTGTGCCTTCCGCATTGAGCTGGTACCTGCGATATTTACCAGGTCGTCAGTCTACCTTGTGGGAGGCCTACCCACGCTATTTTCCGGTACGTGGTCGCCACTCGAGAACGAGTTAAGGTATCAAGTTGAAATTAATACAGAATACCAAGGCCGGTGACCTTCTAAGTCAACTTAAGACGATGGCTATTGATGTCTTGATGTTATGCCTATACTTATGTAGATGTTATGAGCGACAGTTACAGCTTACCATCAGATGGGCTGTCTGCTCGTTTGCCACTGCGCATAAAACAAAAAAAAATGTCATTCATCGAAACCGATGTGGTACTTCTCGTAGACCTAGAATCTACAATTTCTATGTTGCACCCACATACTTAAAGCAACATCCATATACGTCCAAGTAAGGCCGTTTGTCCACCACCACCGTCCCCAGGACGTCACCGAGAACGGGATTATTTCGGCCAATTAAATTACACATTTTAATGGTGTTTTCCGGATTTCCTACCGCGCACCTTTGTGCAATTAAATTAGTTATTTTCTGTCGGGTGACGGGCGTGTATGGACAAGCGATCATAGCATATGTATACATCGTTACTTCTGTGACATCATGTCGGTAATGTACCGGTGGCGGTGGCGGGGAGAAATGGCCTAAGGAGTTTCTTTCGTCATTGAACCCGTACAGACAAACTTGAACGCATATTTGACATCGAACACGTTGGAATTGCTGACAGCATACTTGCACCCTAACAAATTTTTTCCTATGCATCGATTACAAAACAACGGACAGACACGCAAACCGGTTTACGGTTATTAATTTAACTATCTATTAGTTAGGGCAGTGGTTAGGTTTGACATTATATTTGTTAAGGGCCGCAGCTGCGTCGCGGGCGTCACGGTCCGTGGTTTGTTGGTATAGTTAAGGGGAGCGTTTGACACGCACTTTATCTTTAGTTCTGAGAGCAGTGAAATGCACTGGTTGTTAGATGTTAAAGTACTGTGCCGCATAATCGCAGCGTAGA
Organism: Blastobasis adustella; assembly: GCA_907269095.1. Classification (NCBI taxonomy): domain Eukaryota; kingdom Metazoa; phylum Arthropoda; class Insecta; order Lepidoptera; family Blastobasidae; genus Blastobasis; species Blastobasis adustella. The sequence goes on along the minus strand of OU026135.1, from coordinate 7,959,802 downwards.
ACGGCCACGAGATGGACGGACGTTGTAAGAGTTTAAAAAAATATAAGAATTGTCTTAATTGAGTACGACTTGATCTCTTTCAATTGTCAAATAGGACAGTGATGTGGAAGTTGGAAGGAAATACAGTGGCATAGTGTCCGCTTCGGTGTCGGAGCACACCCTTCTCCCACTCACTTCTTCAATGCCAAGAAGAGCTGGACCGCGCCCATAAATACCAGGCAGAGTCGAACAACGCCCGATAATGCCAGGCAGAGCCTGACAGCGCTTGATAATGCTAGGCAGAGCCGGACAGCGCCAAACAATGTCAGTCAGAGCCGGACAGCGCCAAACAATGCCAGGCAGAACCGGACGGCGACCGACAACAACTGGCAGAGCAATGCCATCCGCAACGCAGCCTAGGCAAAGCAGATGTATTCCCTGATACGAAAAGATCGCAGGGAACCGAAGGATGCCGGAGACACAAAATCGAGAAGATCCTGTTCAACAATGGAAATTCTGCAGCTGAGATGATGACGATGATGAAGGCCACGGATACGGCCTTGGGTCGTTTTCCCATCGTCAATAAGTCACCATAAATCATAAGGAAATTGAGCTTTACGATCACTTTGACTGACGATATCGAGTGTCGCAAAGTAATTTCTTTGGAGTATAAAGTTTCTTTCACCGTAAGCGAAATCGAAACGAAATAACTAAATTATTTTGAACTAAGCAGTTCCCAAGGATAGCAGAGACATTCTTTGTAATAAAACTGGAAAATTAAAAAGATATAAATAGAATTTAGAATTAGAATTATAACTTATTCAATGTAGATATTACGAGTATTGTGATGTCAAAATAAGTAGTGGTGTCTATGTATATGTCTAAAATAAAACATCCACAAACGTAAATATACGTACTTACTTGTAATTTAACGTAGCTAAAAAGGAAGAGAGAATCGGATGAGATCTACAGTGAAATAAAAATGTATTATTTCAATTGAATAAAAATGTATTTTTATGTTATACGGCAGACAAACAGGCAAGCGGGTCACCTGATGGAAAGTGGTCACCGCCGGCAACGTTCTTCCCCTTAATGTAACCGCATCTAATTCTAATACATACTTACCGCATGCCTGTTTGTCTGCCGTATTACATAAAAAAAAACTTTGCCCCAGGAATGTTGTTAAAAATGTGGTTTAACGCACATGAACACGAACGTCTTCCTTTGAAGGTTAATTCAACCGTAGCTTTGAAAAAGTATTCCAATGTAAATATTATTTACAGTAGTTACCAAACATTACGACACTACCGGCTCTAAATTAGTCTAAATAATTAATAAAAAGTCATTCTCAGTGTCTTCCATTCCAGTAGTCTTTATTTCAGGAAATCTATACCCTCTCTAAAATAACCACATTCGTATCTCGATCTTTCGTATTTAGATGTTAGGACACACAGACCGATCTGGGCTTAGCCAAAAAGAAATCAAGAACATTTATTGACACAAACAACAACACCACAATATTAAAAAAGACTCAAGAAATACCAAAAAGACATACAATATATAAATACACAGGAAGACTACACAGTGTCGATCTATATACCTATAGATTATTACATAACGTTGTATGGTGGTGTGTTTGTGTAAAAAGGACCTCACTCAGCATTATGCCCCGGCGCTACGCTATTTTATATTACTAGTGATTATTAGTATATTTCTTTTATCTATCATATATTTTTTTCATCATTCGTCATTTTAGTTTACTTTTATCGGCCACGAAAAAGGAAAATGAAACAGATGCAGATAACAATAAAAGTGAGAACACAATGGAATCAACCGGTAATGGTGATTCCACGCCAGAAGCGAATCGTACGCAGCCATTCCAATCACAACTCGAGGTCTCGTGTTCCCGATAGGGGTAGTTTTCGCGAGCAGTAAACGCGTGTTATAACAAAAAAAAAAGATGAACGAAAAATCTGGAAGACTGGAAGCAATAAGTGGTCCGACAATACCCACGTGAGCGGACACGGAGGTGGGTAGCGAGGACGGATGGAGAGTGCAACTGGAGCTCGATTCTGGTACGAAAATCGTCTCTGTTGAAATAACACTGCAACTGCATCGCATGTCAAACGTGTCATTTTATATACGAATGACAGATGTAGAGCTGCAACTTTACTTGAGGTCGAACTTTTCCACAATTCGTATTATGATAGTGGTACCTTAGTTGCATTACTAAGTTGCATCTTTCTTCTGTCAGATTGATTCTCAAAGTGGTGTCAATTCTGTCAACGAAAACGTGTCAAAGGTTTGATCAAACAATTATTTAACTGTAATGTTATTCTGATCGAGCTCGTAAAACTCTAAAAACGTAATTTTTGATCAGAGTTTCTAACCCATGCTCTTACAGCGAGGGAAAACATCGTAATGAAATATGCACATTCAGACGACTGAATTTGTAACCATGATCCAATCTGCTCCGGTTCCCCTGTTGACAGGGTCACGGAGGTCAGATGGCAGTCGCCCCTCAATTATTACCTGATCGCCAAATCCTGGATCATGGTCAAGGAAGACCCCGGGCCCTCGCGCAGGAGAGCACAACTGGAACATTAAAGGACCTTACCCATCAAGTGTTTCATACAAAACGACTACTGACTTAAAAACGGGCCAGCTAAGACCTTCGTGTCGGCGAAAAATGAGCAGCAACATTTTCTGTTGCATAATGTAGTCAACACCGCGATCTCTAATCCACTTGCCAAGCGTGGAGACCTTGATTAGTCTTTCTTAGTAGTTCTTTTTCCTTGAACCGTGGGTTATAGTTTCCACTTTCCATCAGCTGGGCTGTCCGTTCGTTTGTCAATGAGCTCCTCCAAATGAGCTCCTCCATACGTTCTCGAACAACAATAATAGTTTGTATTAGCTTTTAATTCGGTTAGGTTAGGTTAGCGTTGTTAGGGAGCTCTATAAACTTGGGTGGGACAATATCGTTCGTTACACGTTATTTTTAAAATTTATGGATTTTGCATATTTTCAATTGACTATTAATTATTTACATAAAAAGCACACATCACATCTGGCTGCGACATATACAAAACCAACCTACATTTCCTTCTGCTTCTCTAACTTGGCCTCTCTTACTGAAATTTGTACCTAGAATGCCTCATCCACCTCCACATATGCATTGGAAACACCGTAAAGTTTTGATGGCAGATGCGCCAATATTTGACGACGACGGGGCCCAAGTCTTATTTAGTTTTCATTTTCCGCGCGGCAGCCCTGCCGATATAACCGATAACGGCTTTTTTGGGTGTCGCGCCGTCCTTGATAATACACGCGCTTGTTCCTCACCTTCGCTTTTGTTCCATTATTCGTAACCAATACTTTCCGCTTGTTTGGAGCATCGGCGGTTGAGTATACGACTCGCAAACGAGAGGTACCGGGTTTGAATCCCACTACCGCAATGTACCAATGACTTTTATCGGAGTTATGTTCATTAGTTGAACGCTAACCGATGCTCGTACGGTGAGGGAAAACATCGTGATGAAACCTGCATATTGAGGCTACTGAATGTGTAATGATCCAATCTGGTCAGCAGGGTCGCGGGCTTCAAAGATTTCTATTCTATTCTACATATACTTTGTATTAATTTTTTTATGCTACTCTGTGAAAAGCGAGCAGACAGCCCACCTGATGGTAAGTGGTAACTGTCGCCCATAACGATTCTTACATTTAGTTTGCAGGTCAAATTTGTTAAACCGCAGGGTTGTCCTACACACTAATATCTTCCGTGTACGCGACAGACAATACCTGTACCCGTAAAAAATAAACATCCACTAAACAAGAAACAAGTCCAATAATCACATTTCCAACATCGAGAGGAGATTTTCAAAAAATTCCAGCCCCGGCGCGCCTTAAGAAGGATTGGCCGGAATTGAATCGAAAGTCAGTGTCTCCAGGATTTACTCACAATAGATCTTCCAGTTGGAATCCGACAGTTTTATTTGGAATTTGGATCTGACAATAGTTTTCCGACCGGGTTCCGGGTTGCTGGGGCGAATAAGTTCCTATTTCGCTCCAAAGTGCCTCTGTTGTGGGGATGAGACAGTATTATTAGGTTTCAAAGCTGGTACAGTTGGACACAGATTCTTTTTAGTGGTCCTTCCAGCGATGGATTTGGTTTCTGGTTAGTTGCGTCTTGGATCGTATTCGTAAATATTGAAGAAATTTTGTGATTTATCTTCGTTCTTTTATTTGCAGCTTATAATTGATTTTTATTTTAAACTATTTGTAAAAGATGGTGTGTAGCATAGTTTTGTCTTATACAAAAAACGACAAAACTATTTTTGTTTGACGAAATTTAGATATCTGTCTTTGTCTTTTTCTTTGCACGTTGTAACTGATTTTATTTTCTATTTTAAACTATTTGTTAAATATGGTTTGTAGCATTGTTTTGTCTTGTATTGTATGTGTTCTGTATGAATGATCTTTACGTGTGTCCTTTTCGTAAATTAATTATTGAAAAGAATATGTTTGTACATGCAGTGTTTCCATTTACCCCCCGTAGCATTTGTTGATATCAAAGTACCTTTATGCAAAATTAAGCGGAAGACGGTCAGATGGCTGGTTATTAATATGTATCAAAATTCAAATGTAGCAAAATTTAATTTTACAGCGTAAGTTATTGCTGCGTTAGAGTAAAAGATTTTAGGGACGAATAATGAATCAACTTCAACTACGGCAGTTTCAGGGAACCGTTTCAGTTTTTATTGGAAGTTAAAAAGTTTTTTATAGCCTATATTAGTAATGTTCTAAGGAAGTTCTGGAATGACTTAAGTGGGTACTTTAAGGTTTCAAGATACAATATAGCTAATATCTTTGGTTGCTTTAGCATTGTAGCAATTTTTTTTAACATATTTCCGCTTTTCTTTGGCGATTTATGACATAGTGGAGTAGAAGTAACAGAATATGGGGCTTGAGGTATAACTAATTGCAACAGAAAGTATGAGTGCGACAAATGGCAGGTAATACGCTTCTTATCAACATACTAAAAATATACACCTGTACCTTTGGTATGACGGGGGGTCCGAAAGGTCCCATATTTTGGTTTTTCGTAAATATCTCGAAAACAGTGCGTCCTACGGGAATATGGTCCATTACTAAATTAAAGCTAATAAAATTCTCTACAAATTTTGCTTCACATGCGTTTTCGAATTCCCTTTATTCTATTATATTCTCACACTAAACGCAGCCAGGTGTATATTTTTAGTATGTTTATTAGAAGCGTATTACCTACCATTTGCCGCAATAATAATTTCTGTTGCAATTAGTTCCACCTATCAAACCATTTTTACTCCACTAACAATAAATACTACAATAATTAAGGCGTGATGGCGCGCTTTGTCCAACATAAAATATTAAAAAAATTATACCACTTGGGTGGCAATTAAGCGTACGACCCACCCGATGGTAGCCAGTTACCGTAGCCTATGGTCGTTTGCAATACCAATACTAAAGGTATCACTAGCGTGTTGTCCTTTGTTAACTTTTCCATGCGCCTGTACTGTCCTGGTTTCTATAATCTCAAACAAATACGATCCTTTATATTGATGCTATCGTCTGCAATAAACTCATAATAAGCTATGGTATATTGCTACTCTATAGATATCAATATTCAATAATTACAAATCGCAGATAAGGGACAAATATGTACATATTCCGTACCTTACAGACAGACGCACTATTGTACTGTAGTTTATTTAAGGCACACACTAAGTTTTACATTAAACTAACCAACTTAATTTATAACCTAATTGATTAAGTACCGACACGATCAAAAATATATTCAATATTTAAAAAATAAAAAACAATATTATATCAATTCGGTATAATTGCTTATCAATAAAATAGAACAACGTTGCAATGTAGGTACTGGGTGCAGTAGACTTTTCCAATTATTTTTATTAGGTACCTAATACATTATAGGTTTTTCCTAAAAAAAGTTTCCACCCCTGAGTAGGAGCATAGTCTAGGATAGGAGGGTGGAGTGTAAATATAGCCACAACAACAAAAAATGGTGGTTAAGTGCTATTATTTCATAAAAAAAATACTAATCCATATAAATTGACAAATGACATGGAGCGTATGATTTTCTATTATATCAAAGGAAATAAAAATATTATAGTAAGTAATACAAGCAACGCTTTAATGTAGACTATTTGCTTTTAGGGTTCCGTGCGAATGGCCAAAAACTTTACTGAAGTATGTATTTTTTATATTATAAATAAACATATTCACCTGCGTCTTTCACATACTTCCAATATTTTAATCTTGTCGTTCCTTTTCCCCTCTATGCGTGAACTGGAGAAGAGGGGAAACCTTTACTTTTTTAGTGAAAGCAGGTGTATGCAAAGAAGTGATAAGGTTAGCAGATAGGACAGAAGAATGGCGCTTGCTCCATCGTTAAGAGCCCAACTCTTAAATTTATGATGATCATGAAATAAACCTATTTTGTTCCATTTACTTTTTTATTTTTATTTGACTTTTGATTTGATTTAGACAACTTTATTTGTTTATTACACCTATTAATAAATATTTTTTTTCTTTTTGCAGGTAAGACATATTTGCCAGTTATGTCCAAATGGACTAAGTGATGTAAGTACAAAAACGTACCTATGAATAAGAGTACCAATTTGGTCTTTACTCTATGGATATAAATCTAATTTGATGGTATAAAACTGTATAATTATAGCAATCAGATTCAAATTTTTCAGTGTTACTTGCCCCTTACAAACAGATTTCAATCTTCATGAAATACTAGTGAAATATCTATAGGTACCTATAATAAATCTACATTAGAAGGTATAAATATAATTAACTAGTAGATAATATTTTCGACCGAAATTTAAATTTTTTTAATTTTTCGCGGTTCATAAACTCTATTTCCATTTGCGCAATATTTTTTGTCCACCACGGAACCACACCGAAATAAGACCACCACGCTTACCCGCTCACTATACATTCATACGATTAGTCCCCCTTGTTTTTTCTACGCTCCAACGCAGCAATAGAGAAATTGATATCAATTTTACCCATTTCTAGCCGACTTGATTACTCCATAATGCCCACAATGAAACCCCCTAAAATAGGTAATTGGATAAGTTCGCCATTTTTCTTTTGTCCGCTTTGTTGTAATATGAGGGCGCTGCTTTCGTTTCTTTGTGGGTACACAGGCTGTTGGGGAGCGAAGATATGTCGGTAGTTTTGTTGGTTTTTGTAAGTAGATGGGCGCGATGGCGGATAAAATTTGTGTTACTAAAAATGAAATTTTTGCATGAACGATTGTGGTAAAAAAATAGGATGTCATTTCCTAGTATATATTAGACTAGTGGACCCGGCACGACTTCGTTCGCGTACACTTACCCTACCCTACTAACCCTTTTTTCTTGCTTATGAACCTTCCTCTTGAATCACTCTATCTATTGTTGAAAACCGCATTAACATCCGTTGCGTAGTTTTAAAGATCTAAACGTACATAGATACATACAGACGGCGGGAACGACTTTGTTTTATACTATGTACAGATTACCCAACAGTATAGCCGACCCGGATAAAAATGAAAGAATACAAAATTAATGAACCTATGTACCATAATATTGCGACAAAGGATCCCTCCTTTATTATTACACTTCCCATTATACCGATAAAAGAAATCCAAAAGCAAATTTATTAAGTATTAAACATATTTACTTCAGCGCACTGTTAAGAACAGAATTTCCGCAACCCAGGGGTAACATGCAAACATACTTTCTTTAATCAAATCTTTGCCGGTTTACTTGCATCGTACAAACAAATTTCAATCTCCATGAAATAAACAATGTGGAAAATTCATCTCGTTACGACCTGTACACGTACGACGGTGCAGACTTGGATTTTATATATATATAGGTTAGATTTCTGTTTGTGCTACGTACTCAACGAAGATTGTGTTCCATACAGTTATCAGTATGCTATGTAGGAATAGGAATCGGAAATAGAAATCGTTTATTCAGTTCAGGAGACCCAAACGAATGTCGTATTGACGAGATGTTTCATTATTGACACAATAATAAACATGTTTTTTTTGTTTTATACTATCGCGGTTGTTGTCACACATTTTAAAGGTATGTTTCGGGTTTCCTAACGCGTACCATTGTTGACGAGTAGCTTGATATTTCGATGCAGTTGCATGCGTCATGGTCACGGGACAACTGACGGTCGGAACCTTTGTACCTTTGTAATATACTCTTATCATAATAAATATCTAATCCTACTAATAAGCTACGATTTTAAGATTTTAATATAGGAGAGAGGAGTGGCGATTGCTCTACCGAAAAGAATGATACTCTTAAATATAATAATATGATGAAGACTAAAATAGAAAAAAAAAAAAAAAAAAAACCAAGTATTCGGACTTTAAACCTGATCCTGACCAGATTGGATTATTGTCACATATTCACTCGCCTGAATGCGCAGGTTTCATCACGATGTTTTCCCTTACCGATTTACGTCACCTCACCATTGCATCGGTTAGTATTCAACTAATGCGCATAACTCAGAAAAGAGGTATTGGTAAGTACATGGCCGTAATGGCATTCGAACCCGGTACCTCTCGCTTACCTACCTACTATTTATAGCTTATTAATCTCTACAAAAAACAATATTATTACAACCATAATCCACTTGAACGAAATAGTCGGACACATCTGTCATACAAACGCGAAATATTAAAATCAAATCCTCCATAACAATAGTTGGACGTATAATAGTACACTCCTGCGCACATGTGTGTAATGAAAAATAAACAATGGACCAATGAGAGCTCGTTGATTTAGGATTTGAACAAATAACGCTTTGGGGCTTAGGGCTAGAGGGAGACGGTTGGGGTTGGCCAGAGCAGATAAGGGGTAATGATGGGGTTTTTATTTGAGGTTGTTTTTTTTATGTTGTGTACCAATAGTTTGTTGTGCGAGGATGTAAAGAGTCAAGTAAGGTAAAGTAAAATATGTTTATTGTACTTTTTTTTTTTTTTTTTTTTTTAATTCACTAATTTGGCAAACATGCTTGCGGCCTGCCTGATGGTAAGCAGTCACCGCAGCCCATGGACGTTTGCAATACCAGGCGCATCACCCACGCATTGCCGACCCCGTAAAAACCAACTTACTTACTTCCAAGGCACAAAAGTACAAAATATTGAAGACAATAACAAAAAAATATAGCAAAAAAAAATATTTACCAAAAAATACGTCAATCATGCTATGGAGAAGTGGATCGCACTCAGCATTATGCCACGGCTGACGCAGTGGCGCTGCTTTTCAGTGCGCCCTAAATAAACAATTGTTTATTATTATTGATATTTATCCAGCTAATGTCATCGCAAGAACCCCAAAACTAAGCAAGTTATGCAGAGCGGTTTTGGCAAAACCTTCCATTGGTGTAAAGGAGGCTCTTGGAAATTGACAAAAAAATTACGTTTTTGCTATAAACTCTACAAAAAATAGGTTAACACTAGCGATTAGGCTGTTAAAACTATACTTACAAATTACAATAAAATTCATTCTTACAATTTCTCTAAAGTTTACCTGGAGGAAACCGCATGTAGTGATAACGCCGAATTTATGCTTGTTGATTGTGACTTTAAACTAGGTATTACCTAACTCTATCTGTTATATAAATTATAAAGTAAATATTCTGTTATAAAAGTAACTTTTTTGCTTATTTTTAATTAAGAAGTTAATGATAATATATTAGATTTTTACAAACTAAAAATCGGTTTTCGTAGTAATTAATTAAAAATTTATGCAAGGAGGAAATATATTGTGCCGACCCCAACTAGCGTCAGTTAGCAGGTGGACGATGAATTTAACGAAAACTTAGTTTGAAACAAATTGAAAAAAAAAAACAATAAGCACACAAGAACCGCTACTACTTTTAACCCCTAAAATATCGATCACAACACCCCGACACTCCGACACAATGCGCCGCAATCTGGAGCCAACAGGAGCCACTGTATGGACCCCTTCGAGGGTGCAGGAGGGTGCAGGAGGGTGCTTTGTTTGACCTTGCCCGGGGGTAGTGCACTAATATATTGCATCACGTCGGGTCGCAATTTGTACGAGCCAGTAGCACAGTTTGGCGGTAGGACTATTATGCGGGGCATACGGGCGGGGTGGATTGGACAACCGTTTCTGAATAGTTTCTAAGTGCTTTCTATGAGCTTGTCTGCTCAGTACACTGAGATGAATCTTGATGACCTGAATGGTTCAGTTGGTTAACATGCCAGTCGTCACGCAGGGGTCTTGGGTTCGATCCTCGGCCGAGCAGAAATTGGAATGAGGAATTTTAATTTCTGTTGCGGGTCTGGCTGTAGTATGTAGGTACCTTTAAAAAAAAAAAAAAAAAAAAGTATGTATTAAAAAGAAAACTATACAGGGTGTTACGTAATACATGTATAAAGCCGAAAGGGTGTTAAAGTATAGCTTGCAAAGAGTACACTAGCGACTTCAAATTATCCGGACATTGTATTTTAATTTTCATTAAAAAATCTTCGTTTTTAAAGAAAAATAATCATATCGACTACGTTGAAGCGCAGCTCTATTTCAAGTGAACAACTAAATCGAATGAACGAACGAACGACACGAAAGTAGGTAAATTTCGTCAATGGAAGCCGCGCCGTAGATCAAAGGCACCGCCACAGGCCGGCTCGCCTCGGCCCGTGGCGGGGCAACTGATTTCTAGAGATGCGGTCTTTCGTTTTTAAAATGTCATTATCGACATTGAAAAAGAAAAAGTTCGATAGTCATTTTCTCGCTAACTATTCCACGCAAGAAAAAAATGATTGTACCTATCGTTTTAATACGTGTAGCACTCCACCCAGTTCACGGCTTTATACATATATTATGAAACACCCTGTATAAGTAGTTTATCAGTTATCTAACACCCATAACACAAGCTTTACTTTGGGGCTAGATGGCGCTGCGTGAATTTGTCCAAGCACATTTAATTTAATTGATAGAATGAAATCACGATAAAATTGGTAGGATGTATTTATTGATGTTACATTTACATACTCGTACAATGAACTAGAACTCGAACTAACTACCGCGAGCTAAGCTATTACTTAAATAATAAAATTAATGCCGAGTTAGCCCAAGAAGAAGAGCTTCGTTTCAAAGTTAAGGCCTCTTCTCTTCTCGTCAAATTTGTCAATATTCTTTGCAAATAAATAAATATTCTATTCTATTTAAGAGCGAACATAAATGCTCCCCATCCTCCCGCCCCGTGTGTCCCATACGTCTATTACAAGCGGGCCGTACGTGACGTCATCACGGCTTATGATTCCGCCGGCTCGTCATGGCGGATCGCTTATGGCTCTCCATCACACGGACGTGACTCGCGACGCGTGACGGCCTCGGAAATAGTGGTGCATAATGACAATCACGCAGGTATGGGTGAACGGGAGTTGTGGATTGAGTGCATGTGGGTGTAATCGAGTCTTATGGCTGGCTGCTGCGGGCTGTACTGTAGCATGTGTGCTCTGGTAGACCTTAGGTTAGGTCGGGCTCCAGGATATGTAGGCTTTTAGGAGGGGTTATCGTTCATGAATAGATGATATCAGCTCGATCAGTCGTTCATATTTTTTGTTTATATCTACTTATAAAATAATTTATTTATTTAATTAATATTATATATTACTAATATTATACTTGGCCGTGTGGTGTCCGGCAGAGTAGAATAGCTCCAACCCCTTACATTCATGGGTGTCGTACAAGGCGACTAATGTTTTCGAGGCCAAAGATCAAGAGTCTCCGTAGACTGGAAAATGGGCAGCAGCATTTTCCATTATTATATTTAAACACTGCGATCTCCAACCCGCCTGCCAAGCGTGGAGATTATGGCAATAACCTTCCCTTTCGTGGGAGAGGCCCTAAGTCCTGCAGTGGACTGTTACGGGCTGTGAAGATGAATATTATACTCGTATATGTGATGTGACTCTAGATAAAAATTGTAACGAAAGAACCGAAGTTACCAACATAGCGCACAGGCAGCAGGTTGAAGTGACAGTGTCGAAGAACCGGCAACCGGGTTCTTGAGTGGAAACCGCTACTCGGCGAGCGTAGTCTTGGACGCCCTCTGGCTTGGTGGAGAGCCTGCGAAAGACTGCATTCGGTCGTTAGGGAAGGGCACCAGTGGATAAGTATAGACTACCGATGATAATGATGTGACTAATGGCCTGAAGGCTACAGAGCAAACAAAAAAATAAAATAATAATAATTGAATTCCGAACATATCTCGTAAATCGTAGAACTTTTGTAAGACAGTTCCCGTTTTCCAGGTGGCCTTTGTCACTGTGTAATATACGTAGATACTTATACAAAAATAAAATTGAAATCATGTCCGACCCGGCCGACCGATGTTTTAATTAATCCCCACATAACTTTCGAGAACAAAGTCCTATTAGAGCGGAGCTTAATCGAAAAGCTTTCTAAGCTCCCGCCGAAGGAAAAAGTTGAAAATTCCATAGAGTGCGGCCCGTTAAAATACCTGTCTAACTTTCCGACTGGTCCGAAAATTTTGTCGCTTAGCCGGACATTAGGCCCTTGGCTGTGTGGTCCAATATCTGGAAAAATCTCGGGTAGTGCGAGTTTAATATTTGGTTAAGGGTTCCGTACCTGCGGCTTTGAAGGGTCAGTGATGATACTATCGCGTCGGTGGCCGCTATAGACCCACTAATTCATTATTATGGAACGATGTTTCATTGTCGATAATTCTTAGGACGGCTAATTGGAATAGAGCTAGCTGAGGTTGTGGAATGACCTACCTGAAGAGTTTTTCCCTGGAGAATACTACATGGAGTTCTTCAAGAATGGGGTGAAAAAGGTGTTACCCCCCTATCCCTATGACGCACCCTGGTATTGCAAACGTCCATAGGCTGCGGTGACTGCTTACCTTCAGGACGTAAGCTTGTTTGCCACCTTAGAGGTATATAAAAAAAGCCAAGTTCTGTTTTTTGGCTAAACAGGCTATTGACCGCTATCTCACCAACAAATAAAAAAATCCACATAGGATAATGTGTGCATGGGTGTGCATGGGAAAATTTAAAAATTATAAATTAATGGCATTTCTTGGGGTTCTTCAAAAAGCATATCTGTAGGTCCTTAAACGCCAACACTGCCTCGTTGTGACCACTTTCCATAAGTTGGACTCACTGTCTGTGTACCCTAGGCAATAAAAATCAATTTAACACCAGCTCCCAGCTGCGGCTACGTGAGAATTCTGTTATGGCGTGATCTAGCGGGTGCTTTGAAGTATGTTGTATATAGCATTTTGTACTTTTGGTATGTCAGCAACACTCTGCAATGTTATCAAAATACGGTCAGTAGTTCTTTCATGAAAGCACAACAAATATCTGTCCATAAAACATTTTCTCTATTATTTTTTCAACTTTCACACGGTACCCTAAAGGGACAATTTTAATTAGCCAAACAGGAGTGTCGGTCCGATCGTTTCTATTTTCATCGGGTCCCGAAAAAAAACACGTCACTTTCAAAAGTACATTTGAGGATATTGGTTTTAGACAAGGGAATAAACGCATTGAAAAAAATTTTCACAAGTTGCTACGTTTCTGTATTCACTATGTACTTTTTCCTTCATTAGTCGGATTTGACGTAGGTACCTATTGTGCCCATGTATTTTTATAAGTACTGTACTTGGCCATATGGTGTCCGGCAGAGTAGAATAGCACCAACCCCGTTACACTCGTGGGTGTCGTACAAGGCGACTCATATTTCGAGTCAAAAGACTAAGAGTCTCCATAGGCTGGAAAATAGGCAGCAGCTTTTTCCGTTGTTATATTTATAACACTGCGATCTCCCCTCCTGGCAAGAAGTCCTGCAGTGGACTAAGGGCCTCTTCTACGAAAGGGGATACGAATGATGATAATGATGGTACTTTTTCAGAGACCAACAAGCAGACCGCCCTGCATCTGATGGAAAGTGGTAACTGTTGTCCATAACATCCACGATTCAGGCACATACAAAAATGCAGAAACGCAGGTGCATTGTCTGAAGATAAAGACGATGAAATGCCTATAATAATTCCGATGGCTACCTTATCCTTCAACCCGGAACACAACAATGAAACAATGTTGCTTGGCGGCTGAAATAGGTACAAAAGTAGTACTCACTCAGATTGATGCCACAGGCATGACAGAGTCCTACCACCTGTTAAAATGCTTGTGTCTCCTACAATCTGTCACGTGACTGCAACCTTATAACCTAACCTAACCTAACTTATGCATGACAGTCTGTTATTACTGGCTATTTCCGCTTTTCTTATTAAACCTACGTGATACTGTCCGATTTTAGACTGTCGATCTATTCGGTCGGTTTATCTATGCAGCCTTCCTGTTTTATTTGAGGCTTTACGTGCAAAAGCGATCTCCACCGGCCATTGTGTCCGACCAGCGCGAGGCGGGATCTCATTAGCGGGCCCGTGCCGAATTAGAGCGGGCCGCCACCGACGGAAATCACGCTTCGAAGCGGAGGGAGGCTCGTTTACATGAGGCTTTAGTGGTGAGTGCACTGGTACCAGTGGCGGTGGTAGTGGCAGTGGTATTGGTCCTTGCGGCACATAACGTCCGCTACGCAAAATGTCTACCAGTCGCAAAATGTCGCTTTCGAAAAGTGTCTTTTTCGCTTAATGTCGCTTTCGCAAAGTGTCTTTTTCGCAAAATGTCGTTTTTGCCAAAAATATCTCTTTTGCAGAATGTCGCTTTCTCTAAATATAATTATACTAACTTTGAATGAATCTGCTCCAGGCTTTATGTCCAAAAGCGATCTCCACCGGCCATTGTGTCCAGCCAGCGCGAGGCGGGATCTCATTAGCGGGCCCGTGCCGAATTAGACCGGCCCGCCACCGACGGAAATCACGCTCCGATGCGGAGGGAGGCTCGTTTGCAAGAGTCTTTGGTGGTGAATGCACTGGCAGTGGCAGTGGTAGTGGCAGTAGTGGTAGTTTCAGTGGTAGTGGTCCTTCCGGTGGAAACGTCCACTTCGAAAAGTGTCTTTTTCGCATAATGTCGCTTTCGCAAAGTGTCTTTATTGCAGTATGCCGTTTTTGCAAAAAATGTCTCTGTCGCAGAATGAATCTGCTCCGAGATGATGGTGTCAGCTAAGTTCCGAGACGCCTTAAAAATTTACGTGAGGATACGATTGATCTGTCAAGCTTTAGCAATTCGCGCGGATGCGTACTACCCCCCTATTTTTAACAGGTGCCCCACCACTCGTTCCTCTTGAACTCGTGTTTAGCCAAGATATCAGCGGTCGCCCAAAAGTGCGTTTTGATACTCAGGCACGCTCGGCCACGTACGTAGTGCCCCTTTACCCATTCCTCCCGCCAGTTTCGGATTGGAGGTTTTCGAAAAAACGTTTTTACGAGGTCGGCAGCTCTTGAGCGTTACGTTAGCAATACTCTTGGTATTGCAAACGTCTGCCAGACAGGCCGTAGCTTGTTTGCCACCGTAGTGGTATAAAAAAGGATAAAATTGCCATCACAATTACAAGCATGATCTTGTTCTCCCTTACAGGGACAATGCATCAGCGGTTCTGCAAGTTACTTAAATATCTACTTGAAAACTGTAAGCATGAATCGTAGATGTTGTGAGCCACACTTACCGCTTTCCATATGGTGGACTGTCAGCTCGTTTACCATAGAGTAGCATACTTTTTTTTTATAGCGTATGTCTTGGATGCACGGTATATCCGTCTGTCTATCTGCCTTGATAGAATATGTGTCTGACATTATGTCTAATTGTCGATCTGAGTGCATATATGCGGGATCTCATTAACGGACTGCGCCGATCCACATTAGAGCTGCCGACGACCATTGAAATCGGAGGTCACGTTCCGTTTCTGCTAATGCGAGTTGCCTTTGATGTTTATAGTGCACCGATATCCTTATCCTTGCCAATAAAAGCTGAGGGGTGTCTGTCAGCCTGTTTGTTTATCTGTCTCTCTGTGCCTGTATTTCGGTCTGCATTATGCTGAGATCGGTCCAGTTAGGTCCAGTATCGCCTCAGTTTGATTGATTGAAATTAATTAATTTCGTTTAGGTCAAGAAAAATAGTGCAGCCAACAAACTCAAAAACAATAATTGATGGCCTATAATAATTGATCCTATGATGAGATGTTCTTCCAATGACCCCAATCTCATTTTTATGCTACCCCTGGACCTTTAATATTGTGTCGTACTTGTAGTATTATTATGGAGTGTCGGTGGCCGAGCGGTTACAGTATGCGACTCGTAAGCCAGAGGTCCCGGGTTCGAATCCCGCTCCGGCCATGTACCAATGACTGTTTTCTGAGTTATGTACATTAGTTGAATACTAACCGATGCTCTTACGGTGATGGAAAACATCGTGATGAAACCTGCACATTCGGGCGACTGGATGTGTATCCATGATCCAATCTGGTCTGGTTCCCCTGGTTGCAGGGTCACGGAGGTCAGATGGCAGTCGCTCCACTGTAATTACCTGACCTGCCAAATCCTGGATCATGGTCAAGGCGGACCCCGGGCCCTCATGCGCGAGACACAACCGGGATATTAACGCCAAGATGATTTTTTTTTTTTTTACTTGTAGTATTAGAGGTCAGTTGTATGCTACACAGTGACAAACGAACAGACAGCCCACCTGAAGGAAATTGGTAACTGTCACCCATAACAGCTATTTATTTTTGCAAACGAACGACTGCGAGCTTCTCTACTCACTTCCGATATTACTAGATAGGTATGTTCCATCCAAACACATCGTCACTTACCATCACATCAAATGGCAGTCAGCATAATACTAAATCTGCGTCAATACAGCTTCCAGCCTACAGTATCAAGTAACTTGGCCACGCAAACGAGGCTCCGCAGTCCGTACGTCATCGGATAGTCAGTAGGACCGCGGCCAAAATTACGCCACTGGCCACTAACACCATCGGTCGGTTAGTGGTAAAGGGATTTCGTCGGATTTAGCACGACTTGATGGCAGGACTGTTACTGGACGTCCGGGGTTTTTAATGAAGCCTCAATTGAAGTGAAGTGGTATGTTTTAGAGCTTAGCTTTTGCTCGCCTAAGCTGATAAAATAGCGAGGTCTTCCAGGTAACTTATTACATCGTCAGGCGACAACAGTCCACTACTTGGCTTGAACATCCTCCACTTTAAGAGGACGCTTTAAATTTTTATATGTATTTAGAACACCGATTCTGAGCTAGCTCTGTGATTTAGGCACGTGAACTTTCAGTATGTGTATCTTAGAACCTTCTTTGAATCACTGCGATCGGTTTTTCAGATATTATTACGGATTTCTCCTAAACCGCTTTATGTTAATCAAATAATTACCATTAACAAGAACTTATAGTGAGCTAAAATTATAGAGGAAAATATGGGATATTTTTTTCTAACTTCCAGTAGTCTAATTCACGAACTTTTTTAAATTTAGATTTTAGGTAAATTATATTCAACTTTATGTCAACGCAAATCTGGTATGGCGCATCATGGAAAAACTAATGAAAGGCGACGGCGTTCTCTAACTAACAGGCGTAATGAGGCAAAGTGCGATAAAATGCCTGACATGTCCAATATAAAAAAAAATTAAGATCTTCACGCTTGGCAGGCGGATTGGAGATCGCACTTAATATAAAACGCTAGGTTATGGAGGTACTAGCTGCTCTGGCTCTATAAGACATTAAACGCCTTATACGACACACGTACATTTACGTCTCATCTCTATTATTATAGAGGTAATAACTAACTACAGGATTTCTGACGACCTGAAAGGTTCAGTGGTCAACATCTGGTCTGCAACGCAAGAGCCCCGGGTTCAATTCCCGGCCGGGCAGAAATTGAAATGATGAATTTTAATTTCTGTTACGGGTCTGGGTGTTCTATGTATAATAAGTATGTATTTAAAAAAAAGTATTTAAGTAGTATATCAGTTATTTAGCACCCATCGCACAAGCTTTGTTTAGTTTGGGGCTAGATGGCGCTGTGTGAATTTGTCCACGAATATTTATTTATTTCAATTTGAATTTATTTATTCGTCAACACAGTTTACAAAGCTTTTCGGTATACGAAATACGATCAAATGTTAATTTACAAATAAAATGAATAAAATTAATTATATATTAGCCATTCATTTCAAAATACATGTTTCAAAATTCAAAATTTCAAATTAAGTATAGAATGTCAAGTTAATCATTATTTTAAATTGTCAATAATAACGAGTAGTTTGTAGAGTTGACGGTAAATTTCCAACCAACACACCTTAACACCTCGCACTCTCTCAAAACACGTGCATACAAGTTGCAACGCGACTAAATTGGAACGTCACGATGCCCCTAGCAACATAATACTGCTAAGTCCTACCTAGACTAGACGTCTTGTAATTACGACTGCGCCGGGAACACTAGACATCCCGTATTGTCCTATATTGTCCTATATTTGCGGTCGGCCTATCCAAGATCGCTCCGGACGCAGCCATCGTGCGGTCACGTTCTGTTGTCACCTAGTTAATAGATATTTGGCTGTAGGTAGGTACGTGATAGTGCAGTGAAGATTGGAAATAGGTGACTTGCAATTGTCGAGTGGAAAATCCTATGTCAGATTCATTATAGTTGTTTGTCGCACTCGTTTACTTTGTCTTGTGTTCTTACTCGTATCATCTTGGCGTTAATGTCCCGGTTGTGCTCGCGCGTACGAGGGTCCGGGGTCCGCCTTGACCATGATTCAAGATTTGGCACATCAGATAATTACAGTGGAGCGACTGCCATCTGACCTCCGCGAACCTGCTACCAGGGGAACCTGACCAGATTGGATAATGGTTACATATTCAGTCACCTGAATGTGCAGTTCACCAGAATGGTTCTATGTACTCGTATAATAAGTGGTAATTATAAGTATCTAGGTGACCATTATCCATCAGGTGGCCCGTTAGCCTGTTTTCTACCATCCTACTCATATTATAAATAGGAAATTTGTATATTTGTTACTAACTAGCACCCCCATAGCGTTGCTTAGTTTGGAACCTTCAGACTAGATGGCGCTCTGCAAATTTATCCGCAGATTTACATGCACGCGTCCCGAAACTGACCAATTCGAGGCCACAGTTATCGGAACGTATTCGTATGAAATAATTTCAATTGCCATTACCGACCCGTTGCGGTTTTGGTGGTGCACTGTGGCGCACGGTGGCGCACGGGCGCGGTTTGCGACGTCGCGCGTAATAAGCACTCGATGGTTTAGTGGTAGTGGTTTCGGCGTATTGAAATGGAATGAAATGACGTTTATGATTGTTTTAAGTCTCCACATGACAACACAAAATACACATGTACAGCAAGATACCTGTCGACGACATAAGTAGTTCGGCATGTTAAACTGGTTAACATCCGGCCGGCATCTGGAGCTGGCCGGTCTGCCACGCAGAGGTCCCGGGTTCGATTCCCGGCCGAGCAGAAATTGAAATGGTGAATTTTTATTTCTGTTACGGGTCTGGGTGTTATATGTATAACAAGTATGTATTTTAAAGTATTTAAGTAGTTTATCAGTAACCAAAGCACCCATAACGGCTAGATGGCACTGTATAAATTGTCCAAGCCATGTTTATTTTATTTTATTATATCAAACTCTAAGCAGATAAATTATACGTTATAACGGATCAAAATCTATATTTTAAGGGCTCAACCAGCAAATATTCCGTAACAAGTTAACAACATTTGATTGGAATCAATAAGATATTCCTTCAGGGATTTCCAATTATCTAGTTTTAAGTTCCAATTATTTTGTTACAGATCCAATTAGTGAATGCTTCTGAACCAATTTAAAATTTAATAGAGTTTTGCCTAATATACGGTGCCATTACATCAGGCGGGATCATTCGGTCATCTAAAAGGCTGCATCATCATCATCATTTTGACGGCAATGTCCCTTGAGCTCTCGCGCACGAGGGCCCAGGATCCGCGTTGACGCAATCCATGATTTGGAAGATCAGGTAATTACAACGGAGCGACTGCCATCTGACCTCCGTGACCATGCTATCAGGGGAACCTGGCGAATGGAAAGTGGTCACCGCCGCCCATACCCGCAACAGCCTGAGGGCCAATTGGATCCTACGGGAAGATTTTAATAACGCTTTTTTATCCGTTCACGAAGTTCCGAATTTATTTCAGTTTTACGATGTTGGATCTAAGTTAATAATACAAGGGCGTATAGGATGCAGTGATTTGTATGGACAGTACCAACCACCATCATCATTATAGTCCTAGTGCTTATCCTGGCCTCTGCCAGGGTCCGCTATCCTACTTATTCTTCTTCACTCCGGTCTTCGGCATCCTCGCGTCTTAGGCCGTTGACTCTCGCATCTGACACAGCGACGTCAATCCATTGTTTCTTAGGTTGCCCACGGGGCCTCTTAACCTGATACCGGCAAGGGCTAACGCAACACGTGACCAAACCAGCGTGCCTCCTCGATCTTATCTACGATATCCCTCACGCCAAGGCTGCCACGGATGTACTCGTAACGTACTCGATCGAGTCGCGTAACACAGCACATCCATGTACAGTACAACACCAACCGCGAAGCTATAACTGGGACGATTGGCGTTTGTTGCCGGCGTCGTGGCTGCGCTGGCCATCGTGCTGTTCCAGAGGTCTTTGTCACCACACTCACCACATACACCGATAGACACACAGAGACACACTGACGAGTGCACACGCCCGCGCCAGCACACCCCGGGGGTCCGATCGGCGTAAACGCAGTGATTTGCAATCGGCTTTGTGACGCGTGTCCTGATCTCGTTATGCGGCTGAAATGTTGCGTGCCAATGCTCTCGGAGAGTCTAATTAGCCTCGATTAATGTATCGATAATTGGTCGTGTGGTGTCCGGCAGAGTAGAATAGCACCAACCCCTTACACTCGTGGGTATCGTATAAGGCGACCAATGTTTTCGAGACAAAAGATCAAGAGTCTCCGTAGTCTGGAAAATGGGCAGCAGCATTTTCCATTGTTATATTTAAACACTGCAATCTCCAACTCGCCTGCCAAGCGTGGATATTATGGCAATAACCTCCCCTTTCGTGGGAGAGGCCCTAAGTCCTTCACTGGACTGTTACGGGCTGTGATGATGAATGTGCAGATATACTCGTAGTTGGGTGTTTAGGGGGTTGGGGCGATGATGGCGACCTGAAAAGCTAATAAATATTTTTTTTTTATTGGACTATCGAGGCTACCTTGTGGTAAGTCACACCATATCACATGTTGGTAAGTGACGATGCAGCAGAAGATGGGGCATGTCCGTCTAAGAAGCCAGGCATGTCCAGCTATCCGCAAGAACCGAGTCCAACCTTTATAATTCCTACGGCTAAGTAATGAAATACGTTGCTTACGAGTGTGTTCCCTGATCATTATAATCTGGGCGGCTTCAAGGCTAGAGTGTATAGGCTGTTTCTAGACTGGCATGCTCCATCTTCGGCCGCATCGTTACTTATCGACAGGTGAGAAGGCGGTCAAATGCGTGGCTAGTCTCGTTTAAAAAATCATCATGATATCATATAGGCTTCCCCCAGAGACATCCACAAAGGCCGGTTCTGTTTGAGAAATTCTGCACAAAGCTTCAACCTTCTTTCTGCACACAGATTCTGTTCTCTAACAGCATATCTAGATGTAAGCTTTCCCTTGAAAATAAACACCAGTGGGTGTCGGAACATTTATAAGACTTGCACTTGTCCCCGTCCAACCACTACAAATGCTGGGTGATACATATTGTAAACTGTGCAGGCTCTGCACGAACGTATTTCATGGTGTTACTAGCAGCTTGCAGAATGTCGAGAAATGGACTTGTGTCGTTTTCTTATTAGGTACGTATTTTATGCTATATAATATATGTACTAATAGTGGTATACAGTATACTAGTGGACCCGACGCGACCTCGTTCGCGTACACCAACTTTACCCCTTCCTTTCCTTTTTTTCTTGCTTATACTACTACTTCTTGAATCACTCTATCTACTGTTTAAAACCGCATTACATAGACAGGGACAGGCGGCGGTAAGCGATTTTGTTTTATACTATGTATAAAAAGCATACATGAAAGATATTACTTTATTTAGAAATTATCTTATCTTCTCCAAAATGGGCCGATAGTCTCTCCTACCTCTATGTTATACTGGCGTGAGTATGTAGTTACCTACTACTTATGTAATTTAGTTTTTTTTTTTTTTTTTTGTCCATTTTTTAGACAACAGCCATGGTCATCCTAATCCGGCGATTACTGGCAACCGGCGGCCTAATCGCTTAAAGCGAATTCTTCCATGCAACCTTAGATATCTATTAAACAAAATACACTCTAGGATACTTATGAGTACCTAGTTTAATCCTAGAGGTGAGCCAACACAATACCTACCCCGGTACAGTCTTACGGCACAATACGTTAGCGAAAGAGTAAGTGCGGGCAAAGCATTATACGGTATTTCTTCCACAAAGGCGGTCAAGAAAAGCGTCGACAGTGGAAAATAAGTGGGGAATAGAGGGGGAAATAGGGGAAAAGCGTGTGTTTTATTCAGTGTTAAAGGTTTACCCGTTTCACTGTCAGCTCTGACCAGGGGCGGACTCTTGAGGCGTGGATAGGGATGGGGTGGTGGACGGTTCTTCGGTCTTGGTTTTTTGCAACTACTTGTTACTTACTTACTGCGCTGGCTTAGCGACCCAAAGTGGATCTTGGCCTCCGACACCAGATATCGCCACCTCTTCCTATCCTGCGCCATCTCCTGCCAATCGAGGATTTGTGTATTTTACAACTAACTAAACTATATTCGCTGGGGGTTGGTAAAAAAATATGGAAGGCCTGCTGGAAGAGATTTCTTTAGAAATAAGTAGCGCCTGTTGTGCCATTTATTACTTTGCCTGGTATTTGCTATGTATTTTTTTGTGTACAATAAATTGTTAAATAAATAATATAGAATCAGGGTTTATAAAGTGTTTACAAAATGCGCCCTGCTAATTAATTTTACCCTCATAATTTGGTAAGTAATCCAATAGGTCCAAGTGATCTGTACTCGTACGACTACTGCGGGTTAGTGACGAG
Source organism: Blastobasis adustella (assembly GCA_907269095.1). Lineage (NCBI taxonomy): Eukaryota > Metazoa > Arthropoda > Insecta > Lepidoptera > Blastobasidae > Blastobasis > Blastobasis adustella. The sequence goes on along the minus strand of OU026135.1, from coordinate 7,936,669 downwards.
ATCTAGACGAAACGTATACAATGTATAGGCAGATACTCAAATATTTCTGACGACCTGAGTGGTTCAGTGGTCAACATGCTGGACACGCAAGAAGTCCCGGGTTCGATTCCTGGCCGGGCAGAAATTCAAATGATGAATTTTAATTTCTGTTACGGGTCTGGGTGTTATATGTATAATAAGTATGTATTTTAAAGTATTTAAGTAGTTTATCAGTTATCTAGCACCCATAGCACAAGCTTTGCTTAGTTTGGCGCTAGATGGCGCTGTGTGAATTTGTCCACAAATATTTATTTATTTATTTATTTCTCAACCACTGAACCGATTTTCAAATGTTGAAAATCGCTACGAAGTCCGTTCGGGACGTAAGATGCCATTGACAGAAACAGACACACAAGTCAAATCAATAACAGTCGTCATTTTGCGTCACGACACAGAATTCTTTGTTCGAAACTAGGTAGTTCTGCACAAAGATCATTATTTCCTTTTTCTCAACTGATTACGAAACTACGATTACGTATACAGCCGAAAAGAATATTCAACATTAACGTGTCAAGGGTTAAACATTATTTGAAGTTACGACTTTGTATTTACCGGTACTGGTTTATAAATACGTGCCCATCACTAATCTGGAAGATAATGAGGCTTGCAGAATTCGTTTACTAAGATCAAGAAGGGATACCGCGTTTTCTGTAAAAAAGTAAGAAAAAACATGCAGGCTCATGCATTTTCAACAGCGTCTTTAATATTTTAGAGTACTATTTGAATTTCAATTTATTCTCATTCTTAATGTATTCAGTTGCCTGAACGTGCAGGATTCATCACGATGTTTTCCCTTACCGTAAGAGCATCGGTGAGCATTCAACTAATGTACATAACTCACTGAGTCTAAATACACTATTGTGAGACTCGAACCCATAGACTTTTGTGAGACTCGAACCCGCTACCTCTCGCTTACGATTCGGATATCTTAACCACTCGGCTCCGAGGTGTATTTATCATTTGTCAGAGTATAGTTCCGAAGACCGTTATTTTATCATCTATCTCGCGATTTTAAACTACGATTTTTGCTCACACGAACAACAGCATATCGACCCATCCATTACCAGTATAAGATGAACTAGCGACTCAACAGTCGCGCATAGCAATGTTAGCTCTTTTTATAGTAGGTAACGTTGTTTTCTTTACTATTCCAATGTGGCTTGATCTCCACAAACAGTGTTTCCATTGTTCTATGACATGCATTCCTTTTAAATTCATTATTTTTAAGTAAATGTATAGGAAGTGCGAAGCCAGGCCGGGTCGGTAGTTAAAAATCAATGATTCAATCAACTGATTGACTCAGACCAGTATTGGGCGACGAAAACATAATGCCCGAGGAGTTTACGACATTCGTTCACAAATTTTTTAAGGGTCACCATCCCGTAGTCTTTACGGAGGAAGTCACGATCGACCGAATTAGATTTGCCGCTCCAATCTCTACACAAGCATCTTATATCGTAGGATTAAAGTCGAGAATTGCTTGGCGATTCGCTCCGAAGCGTCAGATATGATTTGTATAGTTATTTCGTTCTTTTTGCTATCGATTTACGATCACGATGTCGATCGATTCGGAATCACGTCACGACACGGTCGTGTGCCTGCCAGTTGGGTTCTTTTATTCGATTTTCGAAAAATGCCGATGAGCTATGCCTTCTTATAGGCTAGGCATTCAGTCTGTTACTAAATAGCTAATTTGTTGTTCGGAAAGTGAAATTTGAAGTTTTGGACTATTCAACACTAACTGAATAGATTAGTTAGAATTATATCTAGTGCAAGAAGCTTATCTAACACGGTGACAGCGTCGCTGTTGGAATTGACATGACATTTCAAAATGGTGGCACTTAGATCCAGCTTTGGCCGCCGTATCAGAAAGGTTGTGGCACTATAGATTCTAATTAGATTAGCTTTTTGACATCCTTCTCTCCTTCTCTTCAGGAATTAGGAATACATGACCGAAAGTCAAATCTACAAATTACAAAGCTTTTCTTCACTAGAAAAACACGACACAGACAAGTAAGAAATCAAATCAATAAAAATCATAACTTCACAGGAACCGATGCCGAGACCCCCCGCACGGCAGACTGGTCTGTTAACCGCTAAACATGGGCCTTCTTTCCTGCCCACGAATTTAACTAAAAACACAATCTAATTACAAACACGAAGTCGTAAAATTAGAAATATCCATGTTCACGTGTCGTTGGCTTTATTTTTTTCCAATTATTAAAATGATATGCGACCGAAAAGCGGGTAGCCGAAACAAAATGGCGTTCGAAAACAAACAAATTGTTCCGTTAATTTCTACAAACAGCAATAAAGTTTGTTGAAAAAACGATAAATAAAAAACTTAAGTGAGCCGAGAAATGTTTAAAGATGGCCATAAAATGGTAACAAATGATAATGGAGCAAGAGTTTTGGGGATTGAATACGAGTTTTTTTTAATAGTGGACGCTAAGGTATAAATTTTGTCGACTATATGTTGGAAACTTTATTCTTTTATATTTTAGTGAGGTAGATAGATTCAGCAGATAATCTGTAGTTGTTTTATAATTTGAAATCAATATGTTATAAGTATAACATCTCGTCAAGGGACGACCTGAACAGGTCCCGGCTTCGATTCCTGGCCGAGCAGAAATTGAAATGATGAATTTTACAGGTCTGGGTGTAGTATGTACAATAAGTATGGATTTTAAAAGGAAGTATATAAGTAGTTCATCAGTGGTCTAAAACCCATAACACAAGCTTTGCTTACTTTGGGGCTAGATGGAGCTGTGTGAATTTGTCCAAGCATATTTATTTATACTTACATTGAAAGATTATATTTAAGAACCGAAATATGTTAACGGTCATAAAGGAAACTTTTTATGTCATTAGGTATTCATTCAATATTCATGAATAGCTTCAAACTCTATTATTCTCTATTCGACTCCAAATAATAGAACTAACTTTCATATTTATGACAATATGATCAGCTTGTCAGTTCGTACAGTGTCTCCTCTAACAACTTTTGCTGTCTTAGAAAGATAGGAGCCGGTTCTGGATGGCCCCCCGCCGTGTATCTCGTATTAACAATTCAGTCCATTTTTCCCATACGTTTCACAGCTTGATAACCCATTAGTCCATGTCCCCTCTATTTACTTGTATATTTTGGAATCGTCATTTAAATTAGTGGAGTGCACGGGAATCGAACCGGGGAATAAAAAACGCACCCAATCCAGTTGAAAGGTTTATGCCGTCGGGTTTTTGTGGGAGAAGATTTATGTTTGAAATGTGACGAAATTCTGGCTCGATTCAATCGGTCGGTTGTTATTGTTGAGTTTGTTTGTTTGTTAGTCGCATGCCGATGGGTGTATAATTATAATGAAACTAATAATAGGTCGTACATTTTATTGTTTATCGGTCTCACCAGTCATAATTGTTGACGTACAGTCAAACGTGTACGAAAAGAAAGTTAATAGCCACAAACTCCTGAGCAGTTTTTTAACTTAAGCCCCATACCTAACCCGAAACTATGATTACGTCTCTAGTGATCCTGATAAATACAACTCGGTTGATGAACACTCACGCCCTAAATCGTCCGTCCGTGTGCCTCACTAGGCAATAAAAAAACTGACAATAATTTTGGTTATTAATTATCTTATCTGAACAAAAGTTTGTCGTCGTAAGTTTTAACCACCGCATCCTCAAAATTTAAGATTATTAGTGCCCCGGCGCGACTTCGTTCGCGTATACCTACTATACCCCACCTACCCTTTTTTCTTGCTTATAAACTTTTCTCATGAATCACCCTATCTATTGTTGAAAACCGCATGCAAACGAAGTCGCGCTAGTCCACCAGTACGAGTATCTATTAACACCAATATGACTGACAGTCCAACGATGTTTCTGACCGACAAACACCAGTCTCAGTCTGAACCCATTAAAAAAACGTTAATGTTAATGTAACTTATGAAGCAATAAATAAATAAATAAACTGAATAAGCGAAATCGCATTGATCCGACAGTTTGCAACAACGAAAGGGCACCGCGGAATTATTTGGTCGTGGAATCCAAACACTTCCCTTCGGAAACGGCGTAAAATGATTCCCGCGCCAAGACCTGACCAAGTAAACAGAGAGTGGAATGAAACATTATTCATTTGAACTTATTATGAATGAAATGAAGGAACTTTCGACAAAGGATCCGGCAAACAAATTCCTTTTGAGGAATGAACAAAGTTTGAGTCGGACTGAAGGGTGAAATAGAGGGTTTAGCTATGAGAAGTTTTTTAAAATTGAGATTTCTCATTTTTATTGCCGGGAAATATGTCTTTGTGAGACGTGGATTCTAGTTGCGGAAGTTAATGGGTAAGCTAGCGATGTCGATTTAATAATATCCAGCGGCCATTGCTGTGTGGGCGTGTATGTGCAGCCTTTTTCGATAACGATATGCAATGCAACGTCATGGTCGTTTGAAGCGTTGCTCGGTTTTCGAGTGTGTTCGTTTTAAAGTAAAGAAAATAAGTTCTCAAATGATTAATATTTTTTCATAACAAGCTTTTCGCGCGGTATAATACTCCTCAAGACCATTCCAAAGAGTTCAAACACGATGGGGTTATCTTACGTTGCGTTTAGTAGTTCCTAAAGCCACTTTCCGCCATCATCATCAGACCCTGAATATCACCTAGGGGTATAGTACCCATTAAGACCATTCCAAAAAGCCCAAACACGATGGGGTTTGGGGGGGCATGGGGTCATCCAAGTTACATTGGTATACAGAATTTCTGCTCAATCGGATACCAACAAATGGTTAAAAAATGGTTTGCAAATTTTGACCGATAACTTACATCCATACGAACAGTACAACTTAAATAAAAGCTTGTAATAAAAGGAATTTGCGAACGCTACTTTCTTTGGAAGTTATACAACTCAACAAACACAACTCGTGATTATTAGATTTCGGTCGTAAGGGTTCTTTTACGAGCCTATGAATATGAGCCGTAAGTATTAAACCCGCGAATATTTTATAATGCCACTCGCCACTCCTTAGTTTTAGTATCGGCTTCTAATATTTCAATTCACAATACAATCATCCTGTACTTAGCATCTTGACGTTGTTAAATGTAACTTAAATTCCCACTGAAATAGGCAAGCGTCGAACATTTAAACCTAAAGTGAGCGTGAAAAAAGAAAGCGGAAAGGACCGTGGCATTCTGCGGCGGTTAATTAAAAATACTAAAGCCCTGAATGCCGTCGACAAGTCGGCGCATTAAGTCGTTTGAGGAAGCGTATTCTCTATTATGGGAATTCGCACCTTCACAGCGGTAACTCGACACTCACAACTCCATGCATTACTCGCTGCGAGCGCGGGGCATAATGGCTTATTATTCCCGCCACCGTGTCGGGTTGCAAAGCTGTATATTTGTAAAATTAACAATATAATTGGGCACTCAGTCGTGTTCCGCGGCACAAAGACTGTTTTCAGACATCTGGTGCGTCGAAAAAAGGGCGGATATACCAAACAGAGTTCAATAGAGGCGAGTGTCCCGAAGGCATGTTCAATGCGATGCGATTCACTTACGTATGGCGCGTGATTGGCCACTTAACTCTAAACTCTATCCCGTGTGTGTATGGTCCAAATTCGCTAGCGCAGGGAACCGATACAGTCCTATCGGCACAGCGAGGAAACGCTGCATCTGAACATCCCTTAGAAACGCATTCACATCGACGCGTTTCGAAGCGAAAACGGCGCAACTCAAACGCGCGCTCGATTTTTTAGCCTCCAACTGTGATTTAAAGTTCACTTTAGCTTGTTTACTGTCGAAGAATACAGTCGTCACCCTTTGTGAGAGGTAGTTGTAGCGTGTAATTAGCGATTTTATGAAATTGCTAGGTAAATAAGTGGGTAGTCGTATTTCGAAACCAGTTGACTTAGTTGCATGTTTCGTGCAACGCCCATGCCTGTTAGGTTATTAAGATATTTATGCCATTGTAAATTGCCAACGTGTGGCGGCACCGGGCGAAGTTGTATTGCTTTTCCATTGAAATTCAAGAAGTTATTTAGTTAGAAAATTAGGTTGACCCACTGTATAGGCGTATTTAGAAGTGGAATTAGTAAATTATACCTTCGAAGTTTTGCGTTCGTGTTTACTGTGCTATTTGGCTTGTTTACTGAAGAACATGGTGATCTAGTACTTTGGTTATACCTATTTTTGTAAACTAATTTATTTAAGTATGTCTAGTAGGTACTCTCTTTTGCTTCGGAATATTTAAAAGCTTTCACGAAAATAAACCCCTTCAGTTTTTTTTAAAGATTTGGAAAATATATTCCTTCTACTTGTTCTCGGAAGACGGCCAATTCAAAGCTGGAATAGCGAGTTAGTGCGAATAAGAAATACATTTGGGCGGGAAAGGCCTAAAAGGGCGACGAAGCCTAGTAATTTGATAGCCATCAGATTAAAGGAGTTCCGGACGGCCTTTCCTTTTAACTGTTAGCCTTAGCACTCTGAGATAACTCAGTTTAGGCTTGCGCGCCTTCCTTATTTACAAGACAAAAAGAGAGTAGGTTTTTTCGACATGAATTCGCGGAAAACTGAATTTATCAGTTACACTCTTTTGCGAAGTGGTTCGCGGTACCAAAATAGCTTTCTGCTAAATTCTAATTTGTTTGTGCTAATGAAGGTACTCGTGTATTTTGCTATTGTGTGTACTAATTGGTTCTTTTTCTTTTTCAGGTAAGATAATCTACTGGGCGCTTCGATAACATAAAATCCGTGATAGAAATTGTTCAGTAAGTCTTTTAGCTTGTTTTATTTGTAAATATAAAATGGAATATCTAATTTTACCTCTTCTAACAAAACGGTCTTAAGGCTCCTCTAAGACTGTATGGCTTTGCCATAAGCTCCAGGCTTGGCAGGTGGGTTGTTGATCGGTGTTCCGAAAATAAACAGCAGAAATTTTGCTGGCCGTTTTCTGCTGCCAATTTTCCTTCGAAACATAAATCGATTTAGACGCCAGTAGGAAGGGTTGCCAATAATATCCACTGATGCCAATCCTAGGTATTCTACTCTGCCGGGTACCACACGCCTAAAGCGGAAAGGTGCCGCCATATAAGAGTGATGTGATGTGATGTGATCTGATGTGATGTGAGTTTACACGACGTTACATTAGAGCCACACTGGACTTACGCCACGTAATGCCATATGACGCGAGTGACGCGACATACACGTGTATGCGGGCCTATCTGTGAACATCTCTCCAGGTCGAAAGATGCATGACGCGTCAGATCGCGTCATTACACGCCACAAGCCCTCTGCTTCACACGCCGTGGAATTTGGTCGCATTAGCGACGTCACGTGTTGCTAGTTGACAAGTATTGCTAAGTTGCGATTTTTCATACATTTTCTATGAAAGCTGTGCTATGCATCACGTACGTCATATCACATCACTCATCAAGCTTACTTTACGATTACGACGAGGAGTTATTATTTGCAAAAGGCTGCAAGTGTATGCTGAATGCGGCAAGTTGAGGACAGGATGCATTGGCGCGCTCATTGGGGGAGGCCAATGTCCAGCTGTGGACTAGTGTAGGCTGATGATGATTCAACAGGAAATGATGATGATGATTTAAGGTTAACGGATGTCTGCCATTGAGACAACCAAAAAAATTAAGGACCTGAGTGGTTCAGTTGGTTAACATGGTCTGCCACGCCGAGGTCCCGGGTTCGATTCCCGGCCTTGCAGAAGTTGAGATAATGAATTTTTATTTCCGTTTCGGGTCTGGGTGTAATAAGTATGTATTTAAAAATACATAAGTAGTTTATCAGTTCTCTGGCACCCATAACACAAGCTTTGCTTACTTTGGTCCTAGATGGCACTGGGTGAATAATTAATAAAAAAAAAGAAATACATTATGTAGGTGTGTCGGCACCACGGGAAGGGGTGGTCCATACGTAGGTGGTCTACATTTTAATTATTACCACTGCAGTAGTTACTTTTAAGAAATCACCATCAGAGCCCTCGGAAACATTAAAAACTTCGTAAAATCTCCAGTTATGTGTGTTGCCAGATGAATATCGTAGATAGGAACTCTTCTGTCGGTCCGTGGAGAGGTGGTCATTTGTATTCCGTACATGACATACCACGGCTTAACTCACCATCCAGTTACTATCAGTCAAAACCCGCCGATAACAATCTGTTCTGTGAGAACCGAGTCCAATAAAATTTTAGTGGTCGACCTTAAAATATTTCATAATCGATATTAATGTGTTTAATAATATGCTTTGCATAATTAAACTTGTTGAAGAAATTAATAGTTATTAGCAAAGTTTGGTTATTCGTGTTTTTAGGTATGTGTGTAATTTTTATTGAGATTTGTCGCAATATAGTTAATTTGTTATGATTATTATGATGTTTTATGTCTTTATAAGATAGCTAGGGTGAATTTCATTGCTACAAATTCCTTTCCTTCGCGTTTCTGTGTTTGCTTCGAATATGTCTAAACAATTTACTAGAATGTAATGATACCAATTTATAACATTTCGCATCCTCATTTTCACATGAATATATTTTGTTTATAGGTAAGTATACATTTTGTTAATACCTATCTATGGCACAACACAACCCTCTTATATCGCGCTGTAGGTAAAACCTGACGCCATTTTGCTCTATGAGACAACGCTACATATACTTACATACCTACATACCATCACACCTTTTTCCCACACAACCAACCAACCAACCAACGTTTACTATATTAATATTGACATTATGAATATCATTATTTATTTTGTTAAGGAATTATTTTTATTTATGTTTAATTATTGATGGATTGCTATAATTATTTTTGTGATATTTGTTAATATTACGATATGATAATGATTTGTGAATTTAAATGACCTGTAAATTATTTTATCAATAAATCAATGTCTAAATGTCTAAAATGTCATAAATACATAGACGACACGGGTCTCCTAATCATCCAAAATAACGTAATAATTCAAAGCAATTTACACCATCCATTACGTTTATGCAACATAAATTTCTTCCACTAAATCACGACACACGAGGCAAGCTGCACGTCATAATTATTATCTAGCAAGTATGCCATAAAGGTGCACACACACGCGCGCGTCAGCTGTGACGCGATGCGATGTTACGCCTTACGTTATTCCGATTGAATGCACTTGGCGTGGGTAGGTGGGCTTTAAGCCTTGTTGTTGCTTCGGTAATAATAGTTATAAAAGCTCGATTAACACTCATAATACTTATAAAACTCGTTTAGTAGTAATTACACCCGGCGGGACTTCGTTCTCGTGGCGACCTACCCCTACCCAACCCTACCACTAGCAAGAATATGAGCGCTTTTCATTGCACATTTTCGACATCTCCAAAATCCGTCTGTCAAGCAACTCCAGTAGTGGATCGCCAGGTGCAACGATATATATATCTACATAATACGGGCTACGTCGGTGATAATTGATGTTATCCGCCGTTTTTGCCACTAAAATATTATTCCTATGGAAAATGTCAAGGTACATGTTCCGTGTCTCTTGTGCCATATCTGTGCCACATAGACCAATAGGATACTCCAATTCAACATTTTAAACAAGATAATCAAATAAATACCCAGATTAGAATGCTGACACATCCGTACACCACTCAACCGATCTTGATGCTTGACAGCGAGCGTGTCCCTTTGTCATCGGTACGTCCGCGTATTAGCTCCGTTTTCCTGCCAAATGAGGTCTATTTGCTATTTATCTAATTCCCCCGGACAAATACGTGGCTCCAGTCGGATCCCATTATGCTATCGACGGCGGCCAGGTGATCGATCCGCACTAGGTGACCTCGCCCAAGCGTCCATTGTGCGCCCAGTTTTTGTGTCGTCGCGACGGACGCACTTACAAGATTAATTGTACAGCGGCGAAGACGGATGGCCAAGCATTCGGCACCAGATGGTGCCGTGTAAAGATATTGTCGATATACCGTGTACGTGTAATAACTTGTTAGATGAAGTATTCAGGGAATTCGGTTAAAATGGCGATGTACGAGCGACACAAAAAAAAAATTATCATTTTTTTATTTTTATGATGGTGGATTGATTGGTGGATGAAAGAAGATTAACGAAAAAGTTATGTAGCGCAAAGTTGCAAAACCGGCCTTTAAGAGGATCCAGAATCCATTCGATGCTCAGATCAGCAATATTCTTGCTTACAAAAATGCTGTGGAAGTTTTTATTTTGTGGTTTACCTTCGGCGCCATTTTCACCGTAATTTATAAAGCTCTATCCTAAAAGCACAGATAAAAAACATGATACATTTTTTCATCTATATTTAGTATTAGGCCAACAAGCTGCCAGTGACAAGTGTCGCTGGCACGCACCGCCACCTGCGTACCGGGGCTTCTGGTATACGATTACCGGGTCGCACTTGACGGTTTTCAAAACCGTCTGCCGTCCTGTCGCCACCGCATAAAAAAAAAAAAAAAAAAAAAAAACTTTGTCGTTGGTCAGGTTGGGGATGGGAAAAACAAAGCGTTTGAAAAAAGAACGTTCGTTACATATCGGCCCGAAATAAGTCACCCCCTGTTGTTTAGAATTAAGCGGCGATGTTGATCTAGGAATGTGGGATCTTTGTCGAAAAAATGTCGTAAAATACGTTTGAATGGATGTTTTGCGTATCTGGACTATTTCATCGGTGGCACGAACATTTTAATTTAACGATTCAGCCTTTAATTAGGCGTCTGTTTTGTGGAATGCGGCCTTTTATTAAAAAATATAATGTCATTTGGAGGTATGCGTCTAATGTGGTACGTTTTTATGTTACCCTTTTTACTGGTAATACCTATATCTACTTTAAATTGTTTTTAGTTAAAGCATATAGTATTTGAATTTAATTCATTTAATTGTAAAAGTATTTAATTCATAAGTTGTCCTAATTATTGAGTTGTCCTCCACTTTGCCCCAAGGAAGCATACAAATATATTCAGAATAGAATCATATTTATCCATAAACAACAACACCAAAACAATTTTCAAACAAAAATAATTTTGAGACTCTTTTGTCTATTATGATAAATGTTAAATTCGTTTTGAATAAATTTTACATTCATCTTACCTTCAACCCTTATCTAATTAAAAATACGATTCCGAACCAACGCAATTTCTAATTAACCTCGCGCGAACAGACGGACAAAATAACTCGACTCGATTGATAACATCTTACACATCCCACAAAGCTCACACAGTAATCCCGGATCACCATTCGAATGTCCTATTAGGTACAATACAAGAGAATACGTCTATTGCCACCTTAAGAATCATATTTCTGCGTGGTCAGTAAAAATATTCTTAGGGCTTAAATAATATATTTAGTAAGGGGTTAAAGTTAGAATGTAAAAAAAAAGAAGATGACTTTTTTTGCAATGTCAAATTATAGAAAGTTGAATTTACTTGCAAGTAATTTTGAATAAAAATAGAATCATGCTTGCTTATCGAATTAAAATCCAATGAGCTTACCGAACTGAAAATATTTTCTATTTAAGTTTAAGGTTTATAAGCTTAGTATCTATCTATGGAATTTTATGAAATAAACTTTTTAAAATTTTGGGCTTAACGAGTTCTTGGATCGTTAGACTTATTAGATCATTGCCCCTAATTGTGTCCAAATCTATTTAACAGAGATAATAAAATACAATTAATATTATTAAGAAGAGCCTTACTCTAACAAAAAAACTTAATTCTAACTAAACCAGAAAAAAAAGCTATTTTACTACCGTTACACCAAACACCCTGCAAGTCTGTAGCTGCAAAGGAAATTAGTCCTAAAGCGGCAATGTACTTATGCCCTCACACTGTACCTTTCAAACTCACCTCGGCGCGGTATAACCGGAATTGCGCTCCTGGGCTGGTAGGTGCCAGGTTCGATGCCCGGTTGAGTTAAATTAATTAAACGGTACCGGCCCCGGCTTTGTAGGTAATAACGCAATTCCGTACAGCTGATACTGTTAGGATCCAGAGGCTAGGGGTTAAGATTTACCAGGATGATAGAGCCACAGATGCGGTGTTTGTGTTCGAAGTGTAATAGTTATTATGCCACGGCATTTTCATCTTTAACGGGTAAGTGATAAGAACAATATGGTCTCAAACTGTCGGATATACCTGACGATATGTGATAGGACAGACGTTAGAAAAAAACAGCACAGTTAAAACTTATGTACGGCAGTGTTAACTGCACATTTGAACTGTATTAGATAAGGAGTATTTCCAATAATTCTATACATTTCAGATTTTGGTCTATAAGTAGAGTAAATTAGCTATAAAGTTATTATTAAAATTGTTTTTTGTCCACATCATGTCGATAGTAAAAAAAAATATTTTCGCGTCCCGGTTGTGCTCTCGCGCGCGAGAGCCCGGGGTCCGCCTTGATCATGATCCAGGATTTGGCAGATCAGATAATTTATTTATTTATTTACCGCAATGACAATGGAGCGACTGCAATCTGACCTCCGTGACCCTGCTACCAGGTTTGGTTACTCATTCAGTCTTCGAACATCATGTCAACTAATTAATTTTATCAATAATTAACCTGTTTAATTGAAACCAAACACATGTTCGTTGTTCTATCTATTAGTTCCAACTTATTCTTATTCCAAGGGCAAGATGGAGCCGCGTTGAGGGTAGTCGGTTCGGCTTGCCCGACCTAATTCTACGAAACCCAATTGCGGGTAACTTGGCCCACGGGTTTGTGTGGTTGGGTGGGGTTTGCTCTGGGTTACGGGTGGCCTATTATGGCTTATGCGTTTATCAAGCCGCGAGATTATGATAGCAAATTGTTTATTGAAGTAGGATTTGATTCATACAGGGATGTTAGAGGTCTCTTCAGAGGCGTCAACGCATTGGTAACTGCCCTGGTGTTGCTGATGTCCGTAGGCAGCGGTGACCACGCACCACCAGGTGGCCCGTTTGCCTGTTTGTGTGCCGTATCACATTAAAAAAACATACCGCCACGCCCTTTTCCCATAGGGGTAAGAGACCATATTGTTCCACTTGCTACAGTCCTGACAAATCTCTAGCTTTCTCCACACTCATCCACCTTTTCATGCATGTTTAGGTTTAGAATTAGCTAGAATTAAAGGTACAAGCGATCTCCAACCCGCCTGCCAAGCGTGGAGATTATGGCAAGAACCTCCCCTTTCGTGGGAGAGGCCCTAAGTCCTGTAGTGGACTGTTACGGGCTGTGATGATGATGATGAAAGGTACAAATAAAGGTAAAGTTAAGAGAGTTTATTTGAACTTATGTTAGCGTAACATGACAAAACTGGTGCTCCATTGCTATTTATATGTATAACATAACACCGTTATAATAACAATAATATATTTATATAGTCGAAGTTTATAACACCGTTACATTCTATTATGTTATACTCAGGAACTTAACCGATTTTGCTCCAGCATTACCCAAAGGATAGGCTGTCTGTCTCCTGATGAAAGCTCAGTTACGTAGGTTAACATATCAACCGAATTTCCAGCACGAAACTGACAAAATACTGTGGTTTTATCGACCGCTCACGTCAGCATCGCCCTATTTCTATTTAGCTCTGCGTTTAAGAAACAGTTCAAATAATCCTCTAAATCAACATCAAAGCCCTTAAAGTTTTCAAAACATCATCGTATATCAAAATTTCACGGTACCGTTCTCTAAATCTATTTAGTTTCGGGATCAACAGAGTTTCATGTTTCATACAAAAACTGTTCCGTCCACAACGCACTTCCTTATTACCGAACTGGGTTCATTTTGGTAAACACGGGACCCACATGTTTGTGTTATTAAAAGATACACAGAGAAACAAACAAATCTGCATTTTGTAGCCACACAATAGAGTCGAATATCGATAAATAACGATTGGCCTTGAATGTCGAAAGATGTTAAGCCCCATTGCCAGGTTGGTCGAAAAAAGGGAGCGCTACAAAAACACTCAAAAGATTTCGCTTCTGCCAATAGTTTCTCGGCGGCTCGGCTCAAAGTCGGATGTCGACGCTTATTTTTTTATAGAAACCTAATACGTCACATACATATTTTGATAACAACTTAGTTTTGGTTGACGTTAATATTTTAGTGTTTTTAAACCGTGGTATGGTAAGAAATCGTGCGTAACCTTATTAATGGGCGAACTTTCGTATGTACAGGAGTGAGAAGACAGCGCCTTAAGTTACCCTGATAAGACTTTGACTGCATCCATAGTGATGCTAGCTCATCTTACAGTCTAGTTGTGGTCTAGGGGGGTAGGTTGATATGCTTCAACACTGCATCCAGCATTGCTGGCGACTTCCGATTAGAAAACACCCCCGGCCACCATTGCCGACCATTTTCTATTCGTTGTTTCTGCCGCACATTTCAGAGCCTTCCCCCTGGGAAGTTATGATGAGTTACCATGACCGGTGAGGAAGTCTACAAATAGCCATCGGATTCAGACCGGCGGGAAAACGGCCAATATGGACAGATGGGGACTTTCGAGTGGCTCCGATGCTGTCCAAACTATGTCACATCTCTTATCGTGTCCTGCGTGCCCAAACACCCGCACGCAGGAGGATCTTATGACAGCCACCGACAGTGCTGTCAATGTGGCTAAGTTTTGGGCCCCTACATTATAGTGTTTGTCATTGACACGCTAAGAAGAAGCCGCACATTGTTGTGGCACAGTGCGTCCTGTTCTGACAATATGACAATATTGCAGCCATATATTGCACTAAAAATATTACCTGTTTAGAAGCCTCTTAGCATACTTACTTATAATATAGATACATATACTTTAAATATAGTTTGTAAAGTATTCAGAGCGCTTTTGTTTGCGCGGAACAATTATTGGATGTTCGCATTCTCTTTATGGAACAGGAACCTGTTTCAACCCTTGCCCGTGAGATTTTATAAAATCCTTTGTCAATGGTATTCGGGTAAGAAATGCAATATTTCAAGTCTTGGTTTCATAATGGCCGTCAGCTTAAGTATCTACTTGATAATACGTGAACTAAATCTTCCAATATGTTAGCAGTTAGGTTGATAAAATATTCTCGAATTGGTAGAATTATCTGCTTAGACAGACATTACCTCGGCCAGACGTATGGAGATAGTAAGTCCCAGTTTTAATATAAAGACAGAGCTGTAATATAATGCGAAATGTAGTTCCGACACAGTTGTATGCGGCCAGAGACAGTTCATAACGTAGATGTGACAGTGAGGGTGTCGTAGGTCATCCTACGTCATCTAGTACAAGAAAAATACCACTTTGTAGTGATAGGAGACCCTCAAAAGGTTGGTCTGCCCTTCAACAGACTGGCACAATTATTTTATTCTAATGACCCAAACTTCGACTTTTCGTAGCGATAATACTTCCGTGTGTGAGTTCTATAAGTAAAAAAAAAATACGTGTGGCACTCGGGGACTGCCGCGATAAAGCTATTGCATAGCATTTTTTATCAACTTATGCAATTATAATAAGTACCTTCATTCAAAAAATTTTAACAAAAAGGGCGATATTAAGAGTTTGATCATCGAATTTCGCGCGATGTACATTTATATAGATACAATGTTACTTTAATACTAACTATTTTTGGATTACCTTATCGAACTCACTCGTGGACGCGGCCAAAAAGCACGCTGTCTCACCTAGCATTGTGTCTAAAAGAGATAGAATCAGTTATGAGCAGTTAGCAGCTAGTCTAAACGCATACGTATTGTCGCACGCACCCAAACACCGTGCCGAAGTCTGCCGAACTGAAACGACGTTAGACGATGCACGGCTTTCAACGCTGCACCGCTGTGCCGGTCGGAGTGGGGGGTGTTAGGTTTATTTCGTTACGGAATTTCTTGATTCGGTCGCCGCGCTCAAGCCCGCCATAAAAGCTATACAATAGCTTAAAATACCGGGGTGCCTCACATCGGTGAGTCGGACGCCATAACCACGCGGCCACCGACCGATAAAGAATACTCGATAAAATGCAACTGCGACATCTTTCGCCTATCTCCTCCACGGCACCACATACACCAGGCCCGCCTCCAGACTATATTAAAGTTGGAAAATTCCGTCGAGTTTTGGAAAATGAAAACATCCGCGCAACACGTGCCGCGCGGCGGCATTAGTCTGCGGCAGAGGTGCATTCTTCGTACAATATTGCCTTATATTGTCTGTCTATCGTTTACTCTAGTTCTTTAAAGTGTTACAAACTAGTTTCGTCTTCTACGGTATGCTCTGAAGTTCTGGGAGTTCCCTAAAGTATAATAAAGTAACTTTTTCATAGACTTTTTTATACTGATTACTCAGTATGGCCGTATGGTGTCCGGCAGAGTAGAATAGCACCAACCCCTTACACTCGTGGGTGTCGTACTGGGCGACAAATGTTTTCGGTTAGTAAAATGGTCAGCAGTGTTTTCCATTTTTTTATCTGCAACACTGCGACTGCTGGCAATAACCTCCCCTCTCGCGGGAGAGGCCCAAAGCCTGCAGTGCACTGTTATGGGCTGTGATGATGACGATGACTCAGCATTTGACCGCCATATTATAAACACAGCCACAAATTAAATAGCCTTTAACATTGACTTGTACGTACCTAATACAGATTTAGACAGGTAACTTCTTATATCTATAAGAAGTTACCTGTATAAAAACCTATTCAAAATGAAGTGTAGGCGAACCACGATTCAGACTTATTACGTTGTTAGGCCTACAGGAACACAAAAGATCTACCAATAATATTTCCAGGAACGTGAGTTTCATTTACAAAAGCTCGATCCCGTCTGTTAGGAGTTATACGAAATCACAGACTTTTAGTAGCTACCTTCTCAACGAACCTTTTCTATTATTAGACGTTTAATAATATATTTAAATTGTGCTGACCCAAATACACAGAGCTAAAAGAGCCAACCTCGTACCAGTATTCATAATTAAAAAGTAATTAAGAACTAATATCACTATTTGCGGTGTTCACTGGAGATGTTTATTATCGTTTCGTTAATTAAATAAAAGTTAAGGAAATAGAGAATATCGGGGGTAGCTTTTGCGCAAGGGTTTAGATAGATAGATATATAGATAAACTCTTTATTGCACACCTAATAACAAAAAAGAAAATTTAACAGGTCTTTTCAAACATTGTGAGCAAAGGTGGCGTTATCGCTACAAGCGAAAGCGGTTTAATTTGATTTTCACTTTTATGATACACAGTTTACTTCGTTGGAGCCAAAACTGTTATTTATCAGAATTAAACTCTCAGAATTAAATGCTCTTACTGTGAGGGAAAACATCGTGATGAAACCTGCACATTCAGGCGACTGGATGTGTAACCATGATCCAATCTGGTCAGGTTCCCCTGATAGCAGGGTCGTGGAGGTCAGATGGCAGTCGCTCCACTGTAATTACCTGACCTGCCAAATCCTGGATCATGGTCAAGGCGGACCCCGGGCGCAACCGGGACATTAACGCCAAGATGATGATTTTTTATTTATCAGAATTAAACAAATACATACATGGCCGTGTGGTCTCCGGCAGAGTGGAATAGCACCTACCTTACACTCGTGGGTCATATAAGGCGACTGACTAATGTTTTCAAGGCAAAATATCAAGTCTCTGTAGACGGGAAAATGGGCAGCATTGTTTTCCATTGTTATATTTATAACACTGCGATCTCGAACCCGCCTGCTAAGCGTGGATTATGGCAATGGCCTCCCATTTAGAGGGAGAGGTTCTAAATCCTGCAGTGGACTGTTATGGGCTGTGATCAGGCACATCATACCTACGAATTTTAATAATTAACCCAAATTGTAAGTTCAAATCCCGCATTGTTATTTCCAATTAATCAACCCTATACACACTGCACCAGAAAGGTACACAAGGTACAACCGCGTTCAAAAGTCTTACCCGCCCCCCCGGAAAGTAATTGATTTGTGGCCGAACCCCAAGCCTCGATGCGACATCCAATTAGTCATAGCCAAACCGGAGGATCTACATGCGTCGCGAACCGGGTACCGGCTTCCGGTCCCGTATCAAATATTCCGGTTTAAACCGGTGCGGTCCGGATGAATGTGACGTCACCGGCTTGCCGATTGACTGATTAACAAGGCCCGCCCCCTGTTGGTGGGTAAGAATAGTTAATTCGCCACTACGGATTGGAATACGTAATGGCAGCGGTCTGATCTGTCTGTCTGGTGTACCAATGTATTTGTAAATATGTCTAATAATGGGTTTATTGTGTATTGGAGATAACAGGGTGACTGTTTAATCGTGTTTATCAATCGTTCGATGGCGATAAGAAATACTGGCTGACCGAAGGCACTTTGGCTCCCTGTATGTGTTCTACAGGCTGTACAATGGGGAGTGTTCTGAGGAACTATTTGATCTGGTGCCCACAGCACAATTCCGTCATCGCACCACCCGTTGCGGGTTGGGTACCCATTACGGAGACCCTCTAGTGGTGTCCATGCGAAGATATGAAAGATCGTTTGTCGCTCGTACGATTCGTATGTGGAATGAGCTCCCACAGTGGATCCTTTGGACTATGACATGGGATCATATATTAGAGGTCTCCTTAGAGCGCCCTTAGTATTGCTGGTGTCCATAGATAGCGGTGATCACTTTCCATCAGGTGGCTCGCTTGCTTGTTTGTCTGCTGTATTACATAAAAAGAATACCCTCTAGTCAATACTTAAACTTCATCCCACACCCACAGAACTTTACCTAGAAACCATACCGCTGCGGGTAATAAGCGAGCAAACCAAGCAGGAATAATAAAAAAATAACTAGCGAAATTCCGAAACTCATCATACGCATGGAATTTATGTTTATGTCACTTAAGAAATACCGCATCCTTAGTTGCTCCGGTCGGGGTACAGGCGCGCACAGAATCGTCTCTGAATCCGCTATATACGTTTCCTTCCGGTCCGTCCACGAGCCAAATGCAAGGGATTGTTGTACGCTCTGAATAAAAATATACCGAACGGAGTTGGTTTACTTATTCGCGAGTGGGTAGCGGAATTGTTACGATACTGGGTCGGAAAGTCGAGTTTCTGCGAATTGTGTCGTGATATATCTGATTCGGGGAAGTTGGGAATGGTGTGAGGAATCTTATTTTTGCTTATGTGGAAAATGTTACGGCTATACGGTATTGTATTGATAAATATTCTATATATTGTGTGATCGGAGTTTTTGTTAATAAACCGTGCATGAAATGTATGAATCGGGGATGTTATAGACAGCTACTGCTTTCTATCAGGTAGACTGACTGTTCATTTATTAAGAATTAAGTTAAATAAAACCCCACTAGCATTAAAATGTAATTTCAGTAGTAATAAAAATAATACCTACTCAGTAAATTAGTGGTAGGTATGTAGTGGACACTACAGGAGCAAATTCACTTAACTTCATTTTTTATTACCTCTAATGTAGCAAACATGCTTACGGCCTGCCTGATGGTAAGCAGTCACCGCAGCCTATGGACATTTGCAATACCAGGGTCATCACCCACGCGTTGCTGACCCCGTAAAAACCTCTACAACCTTTCTTGAAGAACTCCATTGAAGAAAGAATTTAATCGGAAGTTAGTAATTTACTTCACACCATTTGTGGTTAGCTGGTAGAAATCTCTTAGCCTTCGCCAGTGTACTCGTTTTTCTTTGATGTATCGAATTAAGTATGTATAGAGAATATAATATAGCAATACAAATTGTTTATTAATTACTAATAATTTCCATTATCTACTACTCGTAGTATGTATGACTAGTATGAGCCGCAAAAATTTACCAAAAATTGGAACCTTGGTTTGTAAATCTGGGCCTGCGACACAAGTCGATCTTAGTGCAGAGCCTACAGTAACCCTGTAATTCTCAATTTTTATGGAAATAAATTTTACTTTATGAAAGTTTGTCACTTACTTAATAATATTGAGCGACTCATTGGACTTTCTTGCGCAACTGTACCTCACTAGTAATGCACCCGTATATTGCGACAACGCATTTCCAGTTAACGACTGTTTTCCTTTCGTGCGCTGCGCAATGTCTAAATCTGTTTTCCTAACAAATAAATAAATAATTTTCCTTATTCCGCGCGAAACAATAAACGATTTTATATTTTCTTTGATGTTTTGATACTCGATGTGTTGTTACGATAAACTGTTCCATGGCTCTAGCGGGCGAAAGTTTTATTGTCACACAATTTTAAGCTCTATTTCCATTAGATAATGCTCGTATCGCTATTAACATCATGATTAAACCTGCACATTCAGGCGACTGGATGTTTAACCATCATCCATTCTGTTCAGGTGCCCCTATTAACTGGGTCCCTGAGTCCTGGATCATGGTCAACGCGGAACCAGAGCCCTCGTGTCCGGGGACCACAACCGGGACATTAACGCCAAGATAAAATTTTTACCACGCCATTAGGCCAATGTCTTACCGTCGTCACTACCATGGAAAGAGGCTCTGGCCCAGCAGTGGACTGTTGTGGTCAGTTAATGATAATGATGATGATTATAATGGGTTGGATGGAATGTCATAACGTCGTCGTGCATATCACAAATCACAAAGCGTCAAAGTCGCGAAAGGTTGCGGAAACTCATGTGATTAAAACCTAGCAAGGCTGGCGGAGACCAAAGGATAGATACCCAACGCAGATGCTCTGGGTTTTGCAGCTTAGCGTCCATCTGTTCGGGTCACGAATTTTTCCACCGAATACAAAGCGGCCGGTTGCCTGATCCATCCAAAGAAATGGCAACTGAATTTGAATTATACGAATGTGCCATCAGTGCATGATTATATAAGCTATGATTATTACGGTAGCATATTATTAGTGCCGCTAATTCCTATATAAATACATACCTAACACTATTTCCAACGGCTCCCAAAAAAAAGGTTTGAATTCCGAACAATTGGCATGTTAACAACCCAGTTGCGTCCCTCTGCCCGTTGAACATTGTCCCCCTATAAATTACCCAAAAGTTAAATATGCAGAAAAACAATGCAACGGCACAGAGCAATAAATCTGGCTAGAAGTCTTTTATCGTGTTGACAGTGAGACGTAATGGTGTCCCATTTTGAAGGTGATAATTGCTGTTTTAGTTTCGAAAAAGGATCCCGTCTTCGCCATTGTTGGCAGCACCTTCTTAGAATGTTAACTACAATGCCGTAATAGAATTATTTCTTTATTAAGCAACAGTGTGACGATGTTTTGTGCTTGCGGTCTCACTGTTTTGGAAACAAAATGGAGGCTTTCTGAAAGTGTGAATGGAATGTGATGTTTGTTCGAAAAAGTGGCCTATGCCGTTGGGAAGAAGGGTTATTGCGGTGTCAAAGTTCTATGGTTTAGAAAGCGTTCTTGTTGTATTTGTTCTTCTTAGTACTTTTGAATTTTGGCATTAATGAATGATGCTTCGCTGATGTCTGTCTCGCTTTGTGTATAAATCTTTACGTAGTATATATAAAACGAAGTCGCTTCCCGCCGTCTGGCCTTCTGTACATATGTACGTTTATATCTTTTAAACCACGCGACGGATTTTAATGCGGTTTTCATCAATATATAGAGTGATTCAAGAGAATCGCCTATGACTTGTGAGTCGTTAGTTACAATGAATAAAAATGCGCAGGAGCGCGCCTTTCCTTCATTCAATTCAATGCCCCTTCCCGCCGCCCCACCGCAAATTCAAGGTCCAAACAGCGAACTGACTATAGACGCTAAACAATAACACAAGATTTATGTTTCTGAGACTAATAGTTTTGCCGTTATTAATGTCAATTTCGGTACGGTCTAGTTTTCTGATTTGGTAAGCAGATAACATTACCGTGACTCAGTATGATTTTAAAGACGTTTCACGTCAAAACCGCGGCAGATCGCTCTATTACAATGATTACAATAAAGTAGGTACGCCGCCATAACGGCGGGTTTTTTTAAATTTTCAAAATGGCGTCGACTTTCTGATCCCTTTCAAGTTCACTCACGATTGTTAGACCACCCCTTGGCTACTGTAATAAAATAAAATGTAGACATAACGAAACCCCAAGTCTGCCTCGAAGGGAAACTCCCAAACACGTCAAACAATAGCTAATTCCCTTTCATCTATCCCTTTTTTACCTATGCAAATAAGTTCGCTATAGCTGTCCCCTATGTATACATACAGCGTGTTCGCGAAATTAAAAAGCAAAAGTTAAGTATATTTATGATTATTTTATTCGTTCTTCAAGCAAAGTGCGGCACTGATTTAGTGGCAGCGTGGTTGCGATACCGATAACTAAGGTTAAGCAATGCTTCCAATGTCCGGGAGCTGGATGGGTGACCGAGCCGTGCAGTAGTACTGTGAGCCGCTCGTTAGACGTGCCTTCTTATACCGTTGGCGAAGCGAGGTTGACCAAGGTCTTCCGGGTTGAAGATCCTTTTCGAATGGGGAACCTGGGACAGGTTGAACAGTTTAGGGGTCACCGGGCCCTAAACTGTTCAACCTGTCCCAGGTGTTTATTCTATTTATAAGCACTCCAAATAACAATCTTCAGAAGAACCAATCTCATAAAATCTGATGTCGTCTTGGTTGTTCTTAGTCATCATTCTTAGCCCATAACAGTCCAGGGCCTCTCAGGGCCATTTTCCAGCCTACAGAGCCTCTAAATCTTTTTCCCCGAAAACATTAGTCGCCTTGTACTACACCCACGAGTGTAAGGGGCTGATGCTATTGTACTCAGCCGGACACCATACGGTCATGTTCTTAGAGACCAATCAAAATTTGATATATTTCATGAAATTCCCATTTTACATCAACCTGTACGCATGAAATTTCTCCCATTCGCAAGGGCCCTTTCTGGATTAGGCAGGGCGGCGACTAAATAACTTTTTAATAATTTAAAATGGCTCGTGCTAGGTTCAGGAGTTACCAACTTAAAAGTCCTGCTTGGCCTGCCCTTTTTGGGCAAATTTTCTTTTAAAAGCGCCCGTTATCGCACAAGGTCACTAAGGTTGGTTGTGGCCTAAAGAAAAAAATAAACCACGTGTAGTGGTAGTAGGTTACCATTTCTGCCTGATTGTTTGTCACTTCGGATGTATAAGTGGATATATGCGAGGCTAGGGAGTTGTGTCAGGACAGAGCAAAGTGGCGGTCCATAGTGTCTGCCAACCCACCTGTGGGACAGAGGCGTGTGCTTAATGTATGTATGTATAACTATTGACATCATCAAATTACTAACCCAAAATGAAGATAATTGACATTTTGTTTTGATGTGGCCCAAGTGGCCCTTGTTCGATTCTATACCGTGGGGCCCCCTTTGTGCTCCTTTGTGCCTCTTTGTGCCCATACTGACCCCGGTCCTGTCACTCTACTAATTTCTACGACCATTATAAGTGCGAAAGTTTGCAAGGACGGATGGTGGGGTGGATGTTTGTTACTCTTTCCTGCAAAAACAGCTGAACGTATTTTGATGAAATTCAACGTGGCTCCCGCGGTAACGTGGCGTAACCGAAATTTACGAAGACGACGTCGCGGGCGACATCTAGTCTCTCTCATACAGACAAGGAAGCGGTCTACCAAACACTTTACTACCGACAGTCCTACGCAATTCCCCAATCATAAGTTAAATTGGAAGGTAGACTGATAAGCTAGGCTCATTAACGAGTTCGAAATCAATTTCGAGGTCGGCCCGACAAACGCCTAGCTCGATGCAAATGACTGTACGTGCCCAATTATGCGCCCTATGTTACTAGAAGCTTTGGGATAGACGCGCGACAAAAGTCGTGACCAAAGTCGTCAATGTATCGTTGCATTCAAACTAGTTGTTGTAAATAGTGGAGTAGAATTAACCGAAAATGGGGCTTGAGGAACTAATTGCAACAGAAATTATTATGGCGGCAAATGGTAGGTAATAGTTTCGTTTCTAATCAACATACTAAGAATATGCACCTGTACCTTTGGAGCTTTTGATGTGAGGGGGCCGGAGAGGTCAAATTTTTTTGGTGTTTCGTAAATATCTCGAATACAGTGCAATCAAGAAACTAGGATATTTTGCTTACAGCTAAAATCGAGAGTTTTTTGCTAGTAAACGGTTCAGAATTCGAAAAACCTAATAAAGCAAAATTTGTAGCGAATTTCATAGGCTGTAATTTGGCCGTGGACCATATTCCCGTAGGACGCTCGTGTTTTCGAGATATTAACGAATTGCCGCGTCGTGGACATCGTTGTTTCTCCGCAAGATGTAAGCAATCGACATATGATACTATCGTGCGTGTAACGTTCAGCTTAGTCGACCGTAGCCCTTAGTCGCACGTCTGTGTATTGCCTAAGGGGCAATTCGGAACCAGACGCCCTAATTACGAGCGGGATCTCGATTTTGAATCCGTGACATTTACATTACTTAGTATGTATTGTTTTGAGGTAGTATTCGTCGCTTTTCGCGTATTATTTATGATTTCTCGAGTTAAATTGTCACTTGGAAGGAAAACTGGATCTGGATAAAATCTGGATGCCTTCAAGGCTAGAGTGAATAGGCTGTTCCAAGACGGGCATGCTCCATCTACAGCCGCATCGTCAATTACCAACAGGTGAGATAGCGGTCAAATGCCTGTCTAGTCTAATATAAAAAAAAACCAAGTAATTTTTTATCTATATCGTTGTTTCTTGTACGAGAATTCTTGAACCTTGTCGAAGTAAAATCAATCTTCACTTCGATTTACTTGAATAAGGTTCCTTTCCATCCCATTCTGATTATGCGAGAATAGTACTAGATACCATGTTTAGATTTTCTAGCCTCTGCTTGCGGTATAGTGTAAAATGTATAAATAAATAGAATGTATGACCTGTTATTAAACATTAATGTTCATATAATTTAATGTAGTTTTAAATGTTAAATAAAATAAATAAATAAAGTAATTTAATTTAAGTGCTTTATATTGCCCCGACCTGCTCTTTAGATCGCCTTTCAGAGAGTTTAAGATTGGCTGGAAGAAATCCCATTGTGGGATATACCCGCCATTGCTATGTAACATTATACTTTTGTAACTCACTTTATTAAGCAATAACGAGTTCACGTACATCCACACATACATATTATATTCTTTATTGTATACGTACTTAGATACATCAAACGAAAATGTGTACAATGGCGAACTTATCTCTATAAGAGATTTCTACCAGCTAACCACAAATGGTGTGAAGCAAGTTGTACAAACATACATACCTGTCTAAGTTTCAAGAGTTGTTTAAGCGCAACACAAATCCACACTTAAGAGTGTACTAAACTAATATTAACTAATACCACTTCGAATTATAAGCTCGCTAGTGCATAAGCAGAGTGCAGCCGGTGCATGCGTGAAAGTTGCCAGAACAAGTAGTTGCAGATATGTGTGTGTGTGTGACCCATTTTAAGAATATGTTGGATCTCTACAATTTATAGCGAATATTTCTAGTACTAATTTCTTAATTAGGTATAACTTAAGTTTAAAAGAAATGATAATAAATCGAAATTATCTGAATACAAAAGTGCCTTCATACCATAGCACTCTCACAATATAAGTACAAATGATATATGAACGATCTGATTTGATACTAAAATACTTTTGCGCTTATTACACCTGGCTAAATTCAGACGACTAAATTTAGAAGCAAAATGCATGAGTACAAGTCAATATGGAATGTATTCTCATAAAATAAGGTTCATCTTTGTGTCACTTAGGTATATTATGTTTCAAGTCGCTCCGCTTTTCTAAAGGTGTGATACAAAAATGAACCTTATTGTGAAACCCTTGTCAATTTTAATAATCGATTAAAACTCTTTCTGTCTCTTTTTACAACTCACAATACATAAGGATGACAAATTTCAATTGATGAATAACAATTGATTAACTTACGAGAAACTGATTGTTAAACTGTTCGATACGTAACCAATTTTTAAACTAAATACCCACATCTATTGACACAAAGTTAATAATAAATCATGAGAGAGCAAATAAAAAGCTCGAAATCTCCAATGCGCGGCCAATTTAGAGATTCCATCCCGCTAACTCCTACTTTTTTATTCATCCATATACTTATTCGATTCGCGGCCTACCCATTGTCAAAGCTGCATTCTTCTATTTGTCATAATATGAATATTTGTAATCATCAAACGGCTTGGAGTCATCATTATTATTTATTATGAGACGCCGACAGACGGACTCATGAATAAAATATTGCCTACATTTTAATACTATTTCTTCTCTACGGAGTTCACGTTTATTGTTATCTTTTCCTCTAATCTGCGGTGAGGATGCCATGACAATTTGTATAATCAATTTTATGGTGTGTCGGCATAGTTTTTGTATTGAAAACTGTATAAATACAGATTATGAAGTGATAAGGATTATCGCAGATTTACGTCCTTTTAAAGGTATTTTAATTGATGTTGTGATGAGCCGACTTTACGGGGTCATTTGCACTCGTGTTGGACGTATTTGATGATGCGAATTAGGTTTATTTATTTAAATTAATACTACTAAAGCTACTTTAATAATTGATTGGGGAATCGTTTCTCTCAGTAAGGTGTCTTCGCATCTCCTTCGTCCCTACTGTAAGTCGGAAATGGAACAGGGTATTTATATTGCATGAGAATTTTGGAGAGAGGAGAATAATGAAAGGAAGAGGTTGGCAGACAGGAGAGAGGAGTGGCGATTGCTCCTGCAGTTACATTCTTAAATATATGATGATGATGAGAATTTTGGAAATGATTGGGATATACCTACGAGATTTAGCCTTGCTTACACCAAATTCTTTAACACGTTTAAGAATGACGTTTAACTTTAATTTCTGAGAAGGTATTGGTTTAAGTATCAGCTTAAATGCGTTAAAGAATTTGGTGCAAGCCGCCCTTAAAGTTTGAATAATATTTTAGGTTAGCATGAAATTCAAAAACAAGCAGGTATGTAGGGTCTTCATTTCTATATTATCGATGTCCGAATTTATAACAAATACACGTGAACAAAACATGGCTTAGTTCCATTTTAATTAACGACTCTAATAGATAACGCGTGCCCACTAATTATGTTCTGGCTACATCCGATGGAAGATAAAACTTTATGTCTAGTTGTTAGAGGCTGTTGGTGCGCGTAATTCTATTAATCTGGTCTGTATTTATGTATTTTAGCTAAGCAGTGGTTTGACGATATTCGAAAACACCATGAGGAAAGCTGCGCAATCATCCACCAGTCCTAGACTTGAGCATTAGTGGAGGGCATTGCCATAATTTCATTTGATTCGTCTTGTTGGCGCAATTGTCATTGGGTTCCTACATTAAAATTTCAAAAAATCTAAAATGGCGTACTTGTGACGCCGTATTGTGAGTCACAAAAAAAGTATCAAAATGAAGGGCTTAAAAAGGCGATTAAAAACATACTTAATAGTAAAATTAAAAAAACATACTAAGTGGTAAAATAATTTCCACAAAACATGGAGTTACTACAAAAATTTTATTAAGTCGAACAAATTGATACCGATCATTAAACTATAAAGCGAAAAATAAAAAAGTAGTACAAAAACCATTTACTAGCCAGCATTTGACCGCCATCTCACCTGATGGTTACTTAAAAAACGGAGCGTGCCTGTCCAAAACAGCCAGTCCACTGGCCTTGAAGGCGTCCAGATTGTACTCCCTATTCAAACTTAGCTTTCCACCCCGAAGTACATACGCACATCCTCACCACTCGAGGCCACGTATCTCCGAAACTATTCTATGCAAATCGCCGGGGTCCGCAGCTCCAATTACTGCTGTACCCCTTCACAATTAATATGTATGTCCCCGAATATAAATTGCAAATGAAATTATTTCGGCCCCGCCGTTGGTTCGTCGATTCGCCATCATAACAACGGACATGAATGGGGAGCCAGTTAAAAGTTGGAACTATCTTGTTTGGGATGTTATAGTCGGTGGATTCCACTCGGAGGTTTGACCCTGACTCAGTTCTGAATCGGGCTTTGTTTATGTAACAAAGGGTTTGTCTGGAAGCGGTTCGTTCGCGCTGAAGTTACTTCGCTGTTAATAATCGTCTTGGCGTTATTGTCCCGATTTGTGCTCTCCATGAGCTAGGCTAAGGCCATGAGCCAGAATTTGGTAGATCAGATAATTACAGCGGTGCGATTATCTGTGTCACAAATAAATGCCTTTGACTTTGATCTGCCATCCGACCTCCGTGACTCTGTTGCCAAGGGTATCTGACTATGTCGATCATGGATCTTCAGTCGCCTAAATGCGCAGGTTTCATCACGATTCACGGTGTTTTCTCTCACCGAGGAACGAACGCGCACGAACGTGGCCGTGTGGTGTCCGGCAGAGTAGAATTGCACCAACCCCTTACACTTGTGGGTGTCGTACAAGGCGACTAATGTTTTCTAGGCAAAAATTCTAGTCCCCGTAGGCTGGAAAATGGGCAGTAGCGTTTTCCATTTTAATATTCACAACACTGCGATGCCAAGCTCCCCTTTCGTAGGAGAGACCCTAAGACCTGTAGTGGGCTATTATAGGCTGTAATGATGAAGAGCAACGAGCCATCGTCGTAATTTAGACCTGAATTCGAAACATATCACTACTGTCAGTATCAATGAGTCTCTGATGACTATGCCTTCCATATCCTTACAATATTTTCTCAACAATGGCACATCTCTCAATACCTGCAAGCGTACCTAACAGATGGTAATAGTTTTGAAGGATAAAGTAAAGGAATCGCCTTTAAATAAATAAGTAAACGTATTGTGCTCTAATAAGTAATCATGTTTATGCTTGGACAATATTTGTTAAATACATACTTATAATACAATTTCTGCCCAAGCGGGAATTTAACGCGGGACCTTTGCGTGGCAGACTGGCGGCATGTTAACCAACTGAACCACTCACGTCGTCAGGTGCCTTTACGTCTTAGTATCCCTTTTGTTTTTTAGTTATTTTGACAAAATGCTTGTTCGCCTCCCGCTATAAAAAAAAGCAATAATCCATAGGCGCGTCACCATAACAACGGTTGAATCGGACGACTTAGTATCTGTAGGAGCATAAACTTGCACCCGCGACTCTAACGGCCCCTGAAATGTAGTAAAATATCGCACATTCCATCGTTTCCATATTTACGACTGATATAACTGGGTTATTCTGTGCATATGCCGCCTCCTGCGATCACACTGGAATTCGATTCCGGTGTAATATCGGTTGGATTCGCCCATTACCGTCGCGGTGTAGGTGTTGCCATCTATTGAATGTAGATGTCTATTAAATGAAGAATGCCGATCGAATATCGATGCAAGATTGGTTGGTGGTTTGAATTTCGAATCGAAGCTCTACTAATGTAATGCAATCTCTACTAATATCGGAGGTAAAGCAGTAACTGTCAACTATAGGTAATATCGATAGGTAGATAGGTACTCTATCCTATAGTGTACCTGGTGTTACAACGATAAGGCCGCCTTTGCCGACATTTAATTAAGGTGGAGAGTCAGTGGCCAAGTGGTTAATGTATCCAACCATGCCTTCTACACCGATCGACTCCGTCCGGACCTCTTGCATCCACCATTAAGAGGCCTTCTGTCTAGCTCGTCCCTCCCATGCTGCGTTAAATGTTGATGAAGTTATTGTGGTAAGCTTCGTGTGAGCAATAAATAATCAGTTTATGTGTCTATTAGGTATGATTCGTGCCTAAATGTATATATGCAAAACCATAAATGCATTGCCACTGTCAAAATAGCAGAGAACCGGGCTTTAACCAAAATATCGATATTCGACACCTCTTCAAACAAGTGGGTAGATACGTACACACATGACATAATATTGAAGTTACTAAATCGCGGAATTTGCTCCCCGATGCCTGGCAATATCGCGCGGCATTCCTGCTATTGCATTTTAAAGTGGGAAAAAATATATTTTTAATTAAAAAAAATATGCAAAAATATTCCATTGAAGTGTTGGCATGTGGCGCTTTGTGATGCAGTTCATCATGCAGTGTTTTGACGCCATATTTGTTTTGCCATCAGTGAGTATCTAGGGTAGGTATCTTCTTTGCATAGTATAAAACAAAGGCGCTTCCCGGCGTCTGTCCCTTTTGTTTCTATGTATTTTTGTATGTACGCTTAGATCTTTTAAACTACGGGTCGGATTTTAATGCAGATTTCAACAATTGATTAAGTGATTCATGAGGGAGGTTCAGGCGTATAATTTGTTAAGGTGCGGAACCAGACCTGTGGCGCTTGTGTATATAATTTTTTCTACTACACTACTCTGCGGTACACAACGACCTATAATTTACAGTAAACATACTATCGTACACAGTCCTTACACTAAAACAACTGTACGTTCAATAGTTTAACTGACATCATAAACAGCAAACTGTTTGTAAGCTTAGCAAGTAGCAACTAGTTCAGTTCGTACTGGTTTCCTGTGCCAATATCAACTGTATCCAACTTTCTTCGCTCGAATGTGAGCTGGGCAAATATGATATCTAATGCAATCAACCCACTACCCAATGTTTTATTAGCTGTCGGAATTAGGGATCCATGGACCTTGATTGCGAGGGTCCATCCGCAATTAGATCAATGCATCTGTTTGTGTTGTAGTTCAGCCATTGAGGCTCTGACCGTGCCAGCGCCAGGGGTCAGAAAACCGAGTTTGTGGACATGAAACTGGGATCTGACCGTAGGAGCCGTGCAAACAGGGGTCCGAAGACCGAGTTTTTGGGCTTGAAACTGGGATCTTGCAGGGTTAATGTGCGGTATGGATATAAATAAATAAATCGATATAAATATGCTTGGACAATTCACACAGCGCCATCTAGCCCCAAAGTAAAGCAAAGCTTGTGTTATGGTTGTGGTTATGGTGCCAGAAAACTGATAAACTATTTATATATATATTTTTAAACATACAACAACCAGACCCGTGACAAAAATTAAAATTCATCATTTCAGGTAATATTTCAGAGTTACCATTTCCTCTTACGCGGAGAATTTCGAACTCTTGCACCACGTGCTGCGTACCAAACGCAGCACGACCGAGCCACTTGACGTAACCATTTCCTCCAGAAATCCAAGGGTTTGTTAGCACGAATGTCTCCTGTTATAAACCTTGGGGTGTTTGGGAAATTGCATCGTAATAAGGTCTTGAATAGGTTCGCTGTGTGAGCGGAGATTGGCGTCTGTATGCGAGACGCTACTTCGTGGAAGCTAGGATTTGTTATGGTTTTGACTTCTGTTTCGTTTGAGAATAAATACGATAAAAAATTGAAATAGTCTCCGGGCCATTAACTTGGCGTTAATGGCCCGGTTGTACTCTCAATGGTAGTACCTCTCGCTTACGAGTAGGATACCTTAACCACTCGGCCACCGACGCTCTTAGAATAAATACAACTACGCTGAGAAAAAATGCAATGTTTTATCTAATTTAGAGAGGCAAATCTCGCTCTTCGCCATAGTTCAATCTATAATCGAGACAAAGTTAAGCCTTGAAAATATATCTCCTAAACTACGAACCGATTTCGAAAATTCTTTCCCTAATAGGAAGCTACATTCTTAACATGTGTCATACGATGTCACCACCTATGTTGATATATAAACTATCCAAATAGGTGCCGTCGTCGGTCATATAACACAATAAAATAATATACTTTTACAAATAAGCTATCAGCCGACACAGAATGTCTACTATGATATCAGCCATGCCCCAATATTATAATTCCCTACCTCACCTTTCCGTTTGCCTTCAGAATAACGCAATCAATTTCCCACAGAATTTTGTGTAACTTACTTATCATGCTGTTACCTTATCAAGCCGATATTTTCATAGACTACAATGGTTGTCGACGAAGGTAGATACAGGGTGGATCTGACCGGGAATGGAGGGGTATTTCTTTTGCTTAGGGAGGCACCGTCGGAAACGGGCAGCCGGAAAGTATTGGTGGTGCTATGAGGTACCTGTAGTACCTTTGAAGTACCCCACTTTTTGAATGGATCATTTACTTCTTAAAAAAGTAAAAATGTCTCGAAAATCCTATCCAGATATTTTCAACATTCTAGAAAAATTAAATGGATTGGCAAAGGCACCATGTAGTAGCCTATATAACTATACAAATCTCGCTATAGTTTGGGCGAGACAGCTATTTCGCAGTTTCTTATCCGCATGCGAATGCTTCAGTGGAGTACGGGCCTTATTGGCGGCAGTTGCCAAATAGATGGATAAATAGAAATCTTGAAATATGTTTATCTCCTAATTAACTCCGCACCCTGGAACTTTAGGGGTAGTTTAGTGATAAATTGATAAAAAAAAATCGAACTGATCTCCAAGGTAAATAACAGCTGATGAGCCGCTTCCTTAAATTTAGGCCTATCTGAAGCAAGGCTATGAAAATCGTGTCGAGGCAACGCAAGATCTATTGTGATTTTTAACTACTTTTTTATATGATAAAAATTTAAATATAGAACTGCGATTAGTCCGTTAACAGCTATTGAATTTAAAATGTTTGAGTTGTTATCTTCAATACCTATACAAATTTCCCACCAGATAAGGTTTCCAAACCACCCTGTACGCGTCGAAAGTTGTCAACACAGATAACGGCTAGTCCTTTGACCCGCATGAGTCAGGTGACCCATAAAGCGTCGAAAGTCACCTGCATTGACACCACCGCCGCACAAGAGATCGATAACTACAGTTAATGAGTTGTGAACACCGTCCGTGAGTCACCGGGAAACGGGGTCGGTTGGCACCCAAGCGATAGGATTGTGATTCATCAATTTTTGTGCAGCTTTTTTAGTTTTGGGGTCATAATTGTATGAGTTGTTGGGGTACGTAAGTGTTAATTGAATACGGCGAAATATACGATGCGTCGAGGTTACGGTATCTTATTCTACACAGTATACTCATACTCTGTATTGAGCGTGAGCGTCGGTGGCCGAGTGGTTAAGGTATCCGACTCGTAAGCGAGAGGTACCGAGTTCGAGTCCTACAGCAGCCATGTACCTATGACTCTTTTCTGAGTTATGTACATTAGTTGAATGCTAACCGATGCTTTTACGGTGAGGGAAAACATCGTGATGAAACCTGCACATTCGGGCGACTGAATGTGTAACCATGATCCAATCTGGTCAGGTTCCCGTGGTAGCAGGGTCACGGAGGTCGAATGGCAGTCGCTCCACTGTAATTACCAGATCTGCCAAATCCTGGATCATGGTCAAGGCGGACCTCGATACTTCGTGCGCGAGAGCATAACCGGAACATTAACGCCTAGATGATTTTGTTATTTAGTTTATTCGAGTTCTATTAACCTTATTTCGGTTAGGTTATTAATTTCAAAAGCCTAAAGACTACAACAGTCAAAGACAAGCTTTTAATGAAAACAGTAGCGCAGTAGAAATTATGGTTTAAATTGAACGCTGCTCCGGTCAAGTTTGCGCTGCGTTCCATTTTCTTGCATTTATTTTCCAGTTTTCTATACAATACCTTCATACAAATATTATATTGAACTCGATAAGTAACTCACGCTCATTTCCCTATGCAATTTACCTGCCCAAGTACTTTTCCATTCAACTTTATTACCTCATTTCCTTTTGAGAATGCCATTGCAAAATACGAAAACAAATAATGAGCATGCGAACGTATCCGAATGGGTAGGAGGCCAATTTAATCCGAGTTTCTCAAGTCAGGCTGGATCGCAGACCATGCATTGCTATGAGGCTTCGGTATACTTGGCGATTTGCGCAGCTGGTTCAATAAAAATACGTTTATTGCTTGTCGACAAATGTTTAAAATAAACAAGAGATATGTTATCTACATTCGTGGTTAACAGTTACACGTTTTCGATATTTCAAACCAATTTTGTACTTTACCTTTGATATATTGACATTATTATAATTATTATATTACCGGAAGACGCAGCTCCCACAAGGTGGACCGACGATCTGGTAAAGATCGCAGGTACCAGCTGGATGCGAAAGACACAAGACCGGCCTTTGTGGAGATCTCTGGGGGAGGCCTATGTCCTGCAGTGGGCGTCTTTCGGCTGATATGATGATGATGATGATGATGATTGACATTATTTGACATGTCCGATACAAAGGGGAAAACATCGTGAAGAAACCTGCATATTCAGGCGCCTGAATGTGTAATGCGCTTTGTGTGAGTTTTGGTTAAATTCAATCGTCAAAATTAAGAAGCAAAAAGCGTCAGAGCAAACTAAAGTGGATTGTATTGCTCAAACAATTAGGTAAATTTTTTGTACTTGTGTTATGTTACGTGTCGCTTCGCTTTTCAAAAATCGTGAAACAAAATGAGCAATTTGTTCCATTTTATAAGTAATAATCGATATAAATTTGTACCTCATATCATCGGGTGAGTTGCCGCAATATATTCCGCCAGCTAAATAAATAAAGAATTATCTATCAGTCATAAAAAAATACTCGTGCATAAAATAACGGTCAACGAGCACATCCAGGTGCATATACGTACGACCAATCAACGCTCACGACAGCAAAATGCTTTGCTATGCAGATTAGTTAGATTCTGATTCAATATCGTTGGAGTTTAGTTTGAGGGTAGATAAGATATAGATATCCGGGAATTCTCTGCAACTCAGAATTGCGCCTATTTTGCGTGTAATTTGAGGGTATTGGTGGAAGGTTTGTGATTGAGAAGCAATTTTGGAAACCGCGAATATACTCACAGAGAACAACTGCATTATTACTGGTTGAGCTCTCGCGTACGAGGGCCCGGGGTCCGCCTTGACCATGATTCAGGATTTGGCAGATCTGATAATTAAAGTAGAGCGACTGCCATCTGACCTCCATGACCGTGCTACCAGGGGAACCTGAGCAGATTGGATCATGGTTACACATTCATACGCCTGAAGCAGGTTTCATCACGATATTGTCCCTCGACATCGGTTAGTGTTCAACTAATGTACATAACTCAGAAAGGAGCCTCTGGTACATGGCTGCGCTGGGGTTAGAACCCGGTGCCTCTCGTTTATGAGTCGAACCCCTAACCACTTGCTAGGCCACCCAGGCCCTTGTCGGTGATCCGCAATCAGAATGCGATGTCTAAAAGCTCAAACAGCTGGGTGGCTCTTGTCTTGACAGTACATTTTGGTGACTCCTCCGATCCAATCATATTATCTCGTAGATGATACAACGCCTCAGGCAACAAGCAACATTATTATTATAAACAAGACAGACAGACGTGTACACGCACAATCTAATAGGACTATCAAAAGATAAACCGAGAAAATAGGATTTTTTGGTAATTAGGCCATTCAAGTTGTTACAATATTTTTCTATCAATATACATATAATATGTAGATAGGTTCTAGTTATTGCCTACATTCTGAAAAATAAAAAAATAAATTAAAAAAAGTGGCCTATGTATGCCCTTTCCAAAAGCCTATCTCCATCCATACAGTACATTTCGTCTACTCAGCACATACTACATTCCTTCTGCACAATATGTCGTTAAACCTGCCACGCATGAAGATAAGAGTAAAACCTTCCATGGTCCCTCTAAGCTTCCATCAATGGTTAAAACGCAGTGTATCGGTTGACCAGATTTGTTGATTTCATAACAAAAATAACATTTCAAGACTTTTCTAGGTGGAAGATACTGTTATAATTTAGGTATAATTCGTGCCCACATCTCTTTTTATTACTCTCGTAGTTAATTTTTGTAACTACAAGGTTACCTAAGCTTCGGTGTTACAAATGGAACTGATCTCCTAAGCAGACCAAGCGGCAAGTATAAACATCTAGAATGTTCCATTTACAGCGGAATCGAGTACGTAAATGCATTTCCAATCTTTTATTCAATGCTTATAGTTGCATTTCAGTCTAGTTTCTACGCGGCCAGATTCGCATTCAATACTTAATGGCATTAACCAACTATGCCACTGGTTCTCAAAGGATCTGCATAGTTGAAGCTCTGACTGAAGTAATGGAAGGTAAGTAAGCGGTGGAAACTCTTAATAGGGTTTTCTGTTTTTGTTCTTTTTTCTCATTTGGTGTTTCTGGTTGAACACCACTATCTACCGTCTATTGCAGATACTTTTTAAAGCATACTTTCAGACTTTTCAATAGTACAATAAGCACTGGAACTACGTACGATACGAAATCGAGAAAATGCTGTCTGTGTTATGTCAGACAGTACTATTTCTATGGGAATTTACGCACTAGACGTCCGAATTCTGTCCGAATTTTCCGTCATGCTTAAGTTATCCGTCTGTCAAGTTCATAGATAAATCTATCAGCAAGTCTATATAAAATGATAGACTAACACACGTGGCCAACTGGTAGATGAAGCTATAGAAAGTTACTACTGCCATTGTGCTTGAAATTTAAATAAATTAAATTTGACTCCTATTGACTCTTGCACTCATTAAGATCATGAGAAAAATTACCTCTTCCCAAAGGTTGTCTGGAAAAGATCGCTTAAAGCGATAAGGCCGTCTTTGCGCGCATGTATATTAGGCTAATTCTTGTATATTGTCTTATAATGTATGTAGTAAAGAGTTTTTACTTACTCACTTATAGTTTGAGCATCGCTGGCTGCCATTCAGCGTACTCTCCAGACGCATCTAAGTGATTGCCGGCTCATCCCGTCTATTTACCCGGCTGTCAGGTGGAGCCGGGATCTGAGCGGGTTTATTTGCTTTTTTTACAAAAAAAAAGGTTTGCGGCAAGGTATAAGGGTTCCTTCGGAGATTGGAACGGTTTTGTTCTTTGTAATGCGATAGACTTAGATTTGTTGTGGGATTTATCTGTTTGATGCAATGCAAAATGGTGGACACCTTTTTATGCATTGCCTGTTTGCTTGTAGCTGTTAGGAGGCTGTCAACGTGAATGAGGTGCCTTTCAGTACTCCACTGGGAGTGGATACGACTGCCTTACTATGTCCCCTGTTACTGACTACTTGACTACTACTAGCTGGCTGCAGATTTATGTTTTAAACATGAAATAAAAAACTCTTTACTGAACATAGTCACCATTGACATTATAAAATCATCTTGGCGTTAATGTCTCAGTTGTGCCCTCGCGCACGAGGGCCTGGGGTTCGCCTTGACCATGATCTAGGTTTCGGCAGATCAGGTAATTACAATTGAACGACTGCCATCTGACCTCCGTGACCCTGCTACCAGGGGAACCTGAGCAGATTGGATCATGGTTACACATTCAGTCGCCTGTGCAGATTTCATCACGATATTTTCCCTCTGTCCACACCTATGAGAAAAAAACGTTATGTATGTTTGTATGTATTAATTACCTAAATTATTAACATACCTAGATGTTTATAGATAAAGTAATGGATGGATAGTCCGTTTGAAAGGAAGGATTGTGTTTTGACATTTCTGAAATATTTGACTTAATTTAATTTATTCTATAAGTTTGACATGGGTATTCAATTTGATTGATTTTCTTTGACATATAATTGTATTTGAATAATTTATTTTTGATATTGTTTGTGACGCTCTCTTTTCATTTTGCATGCCAATTGATTTGGCTTTATGTGTGATACTAATTACTCTGTAATATCATGTTGTACGTACATATTTACCACATTCACTGCAATAAATAATTGAAATTGAAATTGAAATTAGAAATCGTGTACTTTGATCAAACTCGACGATGTAGGTCAGTTCTCAGAACGACAGACACTCAGATAGTCAGTTTCTTCCTGACTAGTTCAGTTCAGAGCTTACTCGTACAGCACTAGTATTGATGGTTGCATATACAAGCAATTTATTTAGGTCACGGATCAGGGCAACAGTAGAGTGGCTGAATTCGAATATGAATATCGTGGAAAGTGTTCCGAGAATTCCTCTAAGCCGTGTTTCAGATTTATAGAGGGCATATACACATTGTGGACTACAATGTTGGTAGATATCTTTATAGGCTTATCGAGTAGTTACCTATACTACTGGATGGATTTTTTGTTACTCTGTTAAACTACTTGACGGGTTTTGCTTAAATGGATTGAAATATTGCAGTGTTGTAGCTTATAATGTAATTGCATAAGAATATAAATCTTTGGCCGTGTGGTGTCCGGCAGAGTAGAATAGCACCAACCCCTTACATTCATGGGTGTCGTACAAGGCGACTAATGTTTTCGAGGCAAAAGATCAAGAGTCTTCGTAGTCTGGAAAATGGGCAGCAGCATTTTCCATTATTATATTTAAACACTGCGATCTCCAACCCGCCTGCCAAGCGTGGAGATTATGGCAATAACCTCCCCTTTCGTGGGAGAGGCAATAAGTCCTGCAGTGGACTGTTACGGACTGTGATGATGATGAAATCCTTGTATTTTTTTATGTTAATAGACTTAGTTGACTTCTGGCTCTCCTCTGAAACACAGCCTTCAGTTGTAGGCCCGTCTTAAGGCGGATACTAAAGACACTTTTTTTAAATTTGACACTGCAGCAGAGCCGATCTAAAAGGCAAGCGAACAGTTGCTATTTCTCTTCACGTAGTAACGTGGTCAGAGGTCCGATACACCATGTACCCCGCATATGAAAGCGACTTTATTTTATGCCTCCTAGATCCTACTAGATGTCCAGAAACACGCCAGAACGCAAATAAAATACTATCATTCGTTTAAAATACAAATTAACGTGAGATTGTCCACGATATCTCTCCGTCGCAGTTGTAGGGTTATAGTCGGCTAGCCAGGCTAGCTAGTCGGGCCACTATTGCGTAAACGTTCACCTCGCCACCTCTGGCTGCTTTCGTATGTATCATTGACGCAACGACTCCGAGTGCATAGGTAATAAATCTCGCCCCACTCGGCCCCACTCGGCTCCATTCGGGAACGCTCGGCTCGACTCGTCACGAATTATTCAACGCAGCGAGGCTCTATCAATCGGCACCTCATTGCATATTCTACATTTTAAATCATCCGCTAGCTGCAGCTTGAGCCGGTGAGCCGCGTATACGGGGTGGGGAAGGTTTCCGAGATGAATATTTCGAGAAAGAATTTCATTATGTTTATATGGGGTTGCAATGACGGTTTTTTTGGTCACGAATTGGCGACGCCATTGCCAAAATATAGTTGTTTTGGGGCTTTATTCCAACTGTAAACTTAAAGCATTAGTTCTGCTCAGCAGCCCGACGTATTTTGATATTAGACCTGACTTTTCATTAGTGCCATGAATTGAAGTTGAGAGTAGTCCCCATTTCGCTCAGTCCGAATACATAACTGTCGTTCAGGCGAACGTTTCAGCGCCTCGTCCAACTGCCATCCTCTTTTCTAATTGGTATTATGCTCCATCGTAGTCTACATTGTATGTAGTTACACATAAGTAACATCCATATGTCGTGGATCTTCGTGACATCCCCAAAAACCGCTTTGGTTTCTTTTTAATAATGCTTACGGCGGAGTGGAGCGCGGTCCCTGCGAGTGTGTTCGCACAACATTATAATCCGAAGGGTAAGTTTACGTAACTACGTTGCTAACAATTTTCTGATTTCAATGATTGAAATTGTTACTTTTGCGATGACGTATCATCCATTTCATGGGTTCAGTTGCTAATAAAGTTCCAGTGAATTAAGCTGAAACTATTAAAGCGATCAAATGTAATCGTAAAAGTAACAACTGCAATTTATTTAAATCGGAGAATTGTTAGCATCAGAGTTACGTAATTAGCTCATAGGCAGTTTCTAGACTTACCACCTTGCGCGATGACGGTCAAATGCCCGTCTAGTTCTTAAAACAAAAAAACACGTAATACTTCAGTGTAAGTAATTAATGAAACTAAGTATTGTCACCAAACAATTTTCTGAGACCGTTTACTAATTACATTAATGAAAATGAAAATTAAATCACTGCTCGCCAGAAACGTGGCTCTCGCCTCAAATATTTCTTGGAAAAGGAATTACGTAGAGCGCCTAGTGTATGATACTGTTTCCGCTAGAAAAATCAAAAAGGTATAAAAGAAAAGCCTTCTGCGGACGCCTGAGAGGCACGTGTAGCGATACAACCCAATAACTCTGTTCCTTTATAGAACAAAACAGGTGTAAGTAAATAAATTGGCTCGGATTAGACCGCCTTTGCGGCTATGTGGCCTGGGTGGCTTGTTGGTGGATGGTTGGAACTGTCTTCAGATTCTGAGATTAGTTGATGTTGACACTTGTAATTTTGTCCGTGAGAGCCAGATGGATAGATTGATGAAACGTTTTATTAATGTCATTGGTTGTACTTCTCTTGGATTGAATTGAGCAACCTATTTACTGGTTGTATTGTTGTATGTCTTAACAGATAAATTAAAGATAAATGTATCACAGTATTAAAATAAATAAAATTAAAATAAGATAGAAGTAAAGATTGCGACCCTTTAATCTAATTCAACAATCTGTATTAACATGTAGGTACTTCATCATCATCATCATCTTGTACCCCTTCTAAGAATGGTAGACTTTGCCGTCGAACGTCACATCATCAACAGCATCATAAATGTCATCTATTAACATTAGCCGCCATCGACTGCGCTTATTACATCAGCGTAAGGGTTATAATTAGTATAATCACTAGAGATATAATGAAGCACACCAATTCATTTAGTCCTTCAAGGCAAGCTCTACCTACATCCTGTATTTGTAATATAGCGGGGCCAGACGTCTGCCCGCCATCTTGTTCGACACAATAGTGGTAATGAAACATGCATTACTGCGTCTTTTGTAATACCCCCTCCCCTTCAGACAGTGCACAGCGACCAATCATGCGCCTCCTTTGTCGGTTATTATATTTCGAATTTGGAATGCTTTGGATTTTGCAATGCAGACGCGCAATTATACGAAGGTGTTCATAAAGATTGGAATGTTAGCTATCTTCATGGATAAGCAATTTGTTTTGGCTCTGTGAAGTTTCTTATGGAGGAGGATATAAAAACGTCTCCCGAATACTTGTGTTAGTTTCCTTTGATATCGGTTTTATTAAACTTCGAAAAAACACTTAAGGATTCCATGGAAATATTTTCAATTTTACTTTCTAAGTCTATAAATAAAGAACAAAATATTATGAAGAAATATTCCATTCCCAGTTTTCTTACTTTCCATGAATTTGCGCAGCTTATTTCTTTAAGATTTAATAGGAAGCCATGTTTGGCCTAACCTTTGAAACATGAACTGCCCTCTGAAGTCTAAACTGATAATCCGTGATTAGACTTTGTAAAGGAAACCTTATCAACGGATCATTGTTAAACCAAGTACTGATTCAGGATTGGAAGTAAATGTTAATGCCGTTTCTGTTGCTACGCAAAGTTAAGTGATCGAAATTACGAAGCAGGAAAAACGGGAGGTAGAAGGTACTATGTACTTGCTAATACTTGCCTTGCCATTACGTACATACATATTACACTTAGTCAGGTTCCCCTGGGAGCAGGTTCATGGAGGTCAGATTGCAGTCGATCCACTGTAATTACCTGACCTGCCAAATCCTGGATCATGGTCAAGGCGGACCTCGGGCCTTCGTTCTCGAGAGCACAACCGGGACATTAACGCCAAGATGATTATATTACACTCAGCCAGTGCTTAAGAACATAAAACTTCCCAACTTTTCGGATTCTTTCGGAACTTTTCGTATCGGGAAAACTGAAACATGACCCACCTCGACGTCTAAAATAACCTTGTCACAGTAAATCTGTCTGTCACGTATTTCCGCTAACTCCTAAACGACGCAACGGATTTTAATGCGGCTTCTACTATCAGTTAGAGAATTTGTTCAGGTTTCTATCTATATGTAATACATGCATATTATAGTTAAGAAAAGTACAAAAGACCCGTGGGAAACCGGGGAAGATTGCTAGTATTGTCATAAATGACAAACACGAAATGGTTACGGAATAAATTTGCCGTTCATTGCTATAAAACTTCATTATTCAATTTTTCATCAGTCACTTTACCCAGCAATGTATGTCGTTCTAGACCAGATTTAGTTTGACAAATATACCTTGTATAAGTTTTAACCCTCCCGTACCTTAGCTATTGGTTACAATGTATTTGATTCCCTCTGGGTCTGTCCTATGTTGATATGATAACGGGCAAAACAGTAACAAAAATTTTAATATTAACAATATTTTTGTTTGTTTCAGGTACCTAATTTGCCGCAGGGTGGGCGTAATGGGATCGTATTTGGGCCTGCGACTTCGCCCCGGGGTAAAAATAACCCCTACCCAATAGGGGGTAGGGTAAATTTTACCCGCAAAGTTGCGGCAGGCAGGGGTTATGTTATTTTGTATTGTTTTTAATGTTGCTTCGCTGTTTCAATGTAAACAAGTTGTTCTCGATGTTTTGGGAAGTTTGATCTGTTTCTTTTTAATTTTGAGCTGGTATTGCGGTTTTTTATATGTGTCAGGAGTAATTACTGTACTGTTTTGTTACGCTTTGATTGGACGCGGCCAATTAGATATTTACTGTTATTTAATCATTTTCATCTTTTCGTATATTTTTTTCCCTGTGGCATCATTTTTAAACGAAATATCTAATCACCAAAATGTACCTACAGTTTTAAACGGTAAAGCTATCTTTAACAGTTACAATACTCTCTTCTAGGTATCGCATAATTTCAGTAACAGATATAATTTAACGTCGTTTAACTCTTGGCAAATAAGATTCTACTAGGAAGGAAATATTCTCAACTGCGACGAATTCTAGGTAAATTCTCGACACTTTACAACTTTCTCGTGGCGTTTTCTTACTTTTTAAGAATTCAATATAGCCCATGACACTCGTGTTTAGTGGACCCGGCGCGACTTCGTTCGCGTACACCTACTTACTTCTACCTATCCTTTCTTACTTGCTTATAAACCTTCCTCTTGAATCACTCTATCTATTGTTAAAAACTGCGTTAAAATCAGTTGCATAGTTTCAAAAATCTAAGCATACATAGGGACAGACGCCGGAACGCGACTTCATTTTATACTACCTATATACTTGTAGGTACCTATAGACACAACGCCGCTGCAGTCCTGCCGTTTTGTTAAGAAGCCGAAATATTCGACTGTTCAGGTGGCCTGTCCGTTTCTCACCTTCAGAAGAATACCTTAAAATTGTATAGAACCGACGACACTTGGCACAAAAGCAAATATTATGTCTACAAGACAATATGGTAATCACCATAGTCACCACAACCCTCCGAGGCGGCATTAGAATACGGCGTGAATTAGAAGGAATTTAGTGGCAAGCTTGGAATACTGGGAGCAAATATTTGGGAATATTTTCGAGGGGCTGCGATATGTACGTACCTATAGATCGAGGCGACACCGACTTCTGTTTTCCTGGTAGGCGGGGCGGGCTGTTAATGTGTATCTTCTTTATTTATTGTGTGTGGCTCTAGCGCCGTCAGCTACTTGGTGGAATTCGTTAAATAGTAGCCCCTATGTCGTATCAAATAGGAATGGGAATTTTTTAGTACCTATGGCTATGTAGACAAACAGACAAGCGGGTCCCCTGATGCAAAGTCACAGCCGCCTAAAACATCAGCAACAAGGAAGTCCCATGAAGGATGTCATGTCATAGTCCAAAGAAGTATTTTGAAGTCGCGGTCTGCTTTTAAAACATCCAAACATACTAATATCTACCTATGCTCGATTGAGTCAACGTTTAAAATACCTATTAGTTGTTGTCTACGATCGGTACGCAGTCTTATGAAATCTATATAGTCCAAAGTCCAACCTTAGGTTTCCAAGTGATAAACACTCAAAACTGTAAAAACGCGACATTGTTTTTTATACCTCTATAACTTAAGCATTTATCCGAAACCTTACCTGGTGGTTAGTGAATGACACAGAAAGATAAACATTTCGCAATAATAATATAATAAAACCGCTATCTCTTTACCTCTTTGGCGTGTTTCTCGAGTAAGCCGAACAGGTAGCGATGGAGCGCTCTAGTGTTCAAAATTCGAAATTGGAATACCTGCCTGCCTAACGCCTACCTTCGCAACTTCGTCCAATTAGGTGGCTAAGTATGATTTACCGCTTTTATTGTTTCTGTTAATACTAATTGAAGAAGTTTTCGCGTTCGTTCCGGCCGCCTCTGAGGTATTTAGGTGGAAATTACGCAAAGCTAGGAAGGAGTGAAGAGCCGAATGGTGAGGTGCGAAGATTTTGATACTAAAAAAATAAACTAATAATAATCATCTTGGCGTTAATGTCCCGGTTGTGCTCTCGAGCACCAGGGCCCGGGGTCCGCCTAGACCATGATCAAGGATTTGACAGATCAGGTAATTACAGCGGAGCGACTACCATCTGACCTCGGTGACCCTGCTACCAGGGGAACCTGACCAGATTGGATCATGGTTACACATTCAGTTGCCTGAATTTGCAGGTTTCATCACGATGTTTTCCCACATCGTTAGAATCGCATCGGTTAGTATTCAACTAATGTACATAACTCAGAAAAGAGTCATTGGTACATTCGAACCCGGTACCTCTCGCTTACGAGTCGGATACTCAACCGACCGGCCACCGACGCTCATTTTGATACATAAATGTGACCGAAAAACATAAGCACAGCAGCATTTTAAATGTAATTCAATGGAAACGTTGAAAAAGGACAACATGTATAATGTTTTAAATTTCGTCCAGTTATGAGCGATAAAACCTTGGTATTTGTTTTCCCTAGTACAAACAAAATACCGTACCAACTTTCTATATATCTAATATCGTGGTCGTACACCGAGAAATTACAAGAAAAC
Source organism: Blastobasis adustella (assembly GCA_907269095.1). Taxonomy (NCBI): domain Eukaryota; kingdom Metazoa; phylum Arthropoda; class Insecta; order Lepidoptera; family Blastobasidae; genus Blastobasis; species Blastobasis adustella. The sequence continues at coordinate 7,891,975 of OU026135.1, read as the reverse complement.
GAACTTGACAAATATTTGAGTCGAAAACAGACCACGTTTCCCGTATTGGGCCGGCGTGACGCTAATACAAGGTTAACTTTGCGGGCGGAAGAAGATGCGACTTCAAAGTTTCTCTTGTTGAATGCATGGTGTGGTATAGAAAGTGGCGCCATCGTCGGGTCTTTACGGATTGGTAACTAGCGTGTTTTTTCAAAGCGGTGCTGCCCTAGCGTGTGTTATTCTTTGAAACTGGAGATTTCTTACCTGCGTTTGGTTAGCTTGGGAGTGTGGCTCGGCTCAATAAAGTTTTATACTTATTGATTTTGGTATCGGGCCGGGAATTCCTTAGATAAATGCATGGTTGCGTCAAATTCTTCGTATCTCAAGTATTGTGTTGCCTATTGAACAGAGTAAGCTCTCTGTTACCAGTTTTGTTGTAAATGTTGGTGTTAACTATACTAATGTCATAAAGACGAAAGATTTTATTGTTTGTCGGTTTGTTTGTATGTTTGTTTGTAATGGTTTAAACTCCACAACTACTTATACGATTTTAAAAACTCTTTTACTTATAGAAAGCTATATTATGTCAGTTTCAAAATCAGAGAATAATTTCACAACGGCTCCATCAGTTTAAATAATTCTTGTTGTGTTTGAAATTGTCAGGGCAAGGATTGTATGTAAGAAAAAATTGTAGGTAGAGGGGTAGGTGTAGTGCAGGTGTAAGGTAGGTAGGTGTAGGGTAGGTTAGGGTAGGTGTAGAGTAGGGTAGGGTAGGGTAGGTCTAGAACGCCATACAAACGAAGTCGCGCCGGGCCCACTAGTTTGTTCATTTAAAATCTTTATTGCACTACAACACAATTGGCGGACTAAAAGCCATTAAGGCTTTATCTTCCAGTTATCGTAATAAGTAAGGTTAAGCGTGTTCTATTTATGTTTTGTCATCAGAACCTCTTTTATTATACTGACTTTTATTACTTCCTCTTTGTTTGCGTTAGTATTGTGTATCCAAACTGCCTTCCTGTTTGACACATTTTCGCCCCTAAACCGCTGTATTGGATAAAATTTGCCATCATCTGCAAAAAACACCGAAGTTTACGCGTCCAAAGTCACAGGTAAGAACTAGTTTTACATATCACTCGGGTATTGCAAAATTTAGATATTCACTCTTAATTATTGTTTAATTTCTTTGAGTCAGTCACGATATGTTAAGGCGTATCAAGTTGCAACACTGATCGTTGGGCCTATTTGTTGACACTGCGATAGCGTATCATCACAGCCCATAACAGTCCACTACAGGACTTAGGGCTTCTCCCACGAAAGGGGAGGTATTGCCATAATCTCCACGCTTGGCAGGCGGGTTGGAGATCGCAGTGTTATAAATATGAAAATGGAAAACGCTGCTACCCATTTTCCAGCCTACGGCACTCGTAGATCTTTTGCCTCGATAACATTAGTCGCCTTGTACGACACCCACGAGTGTAAGGGGTTGGTGCTATTCTACTCTGCTGGACACCACACGGCCTCGAACGAAAACAATTTTGCTTTATGTTACAAGTTACACAGTGTACATCATAAAAGCTGTGGCAAAACTCTGTAGGGCAACCCGTAACGACTAGACAAAACATGCTCTAAAAGGCTTATCAAAGTTTGCCTTGCTTGATGCGTTCCCGAAGAACTTACTACATACTCGTACTTAATTTCAGCTGCAGATAAGTTAGATTCGACCTTAGTGCCCCACCTGACTTGGGTAATATTGCAATGTGGCGCTTGCGGGATATTGGAATAATTGTTTGGTTAAGTTCAATTTATTTATCCATCATTGAAAATAAAATGTTCATAATATTACATGAAATGTAATTAAATCCACAATGATATTGTCAATAACAACATAAATTACAAACAAGATCAGTGTATCAATGTCAATTTATCCTACCCACATAAGGTAAGTAATATTTAAAATTTCACATGTTAAAATAAATAAAATAAATGAACAATGTCAATACAAAATGTCAAAGCAGAAATAAAAATATTTTTACAAGATATAATTAAAAATAAGTATGATATACGCAATGTATCATATTTAGACGTACAATGAATCAAATTACCTAGCCTAACTTAATTATATATCCTAATTCGGGGGTGAGGGGTGCGATATATATTATAATATCGACTGTAACCAATGAACGAATTAGATAATTATCCTGTATTAAGGCTAGCTTAGGTGCTGTAACACCGAGGGGGGGGGGGTCATGGATTCTAAGCAAAAGATGTAAATTGCTTAATTGAAACTGTATTCAACAAAGTATAAAAAAGAATGCCACAAAATAAAAAAGATACCTTACATCTAATTCAAATGGAACACATTCGAATTCCTACCTAGCCACTGCTATGTAGGAATGCTCATAGAGGCAGCCTATAGAAATACGTCCTACTTGCTCCAACCTACTTAAGCCTACCTATCTTAGAGCCCGAGCACACTTGCTACAGTACCTACTTACATAATTATTTATATGAAGGGATGGATCTCCTTCCTGGGACAGACTAATACCTTAACCTATGGAAATATTACAGAGGAAACCTTAATGAAGGTATAGCTACAAAAAATATTTTTTGCCGAGATTTCTGCATAAATCTATGGGTAAACTTAGGTAAATCTTCTAGAACTACTTTGCTTATATTCTTCCGCATTTTCTGTTCCCTGAATCAACAACAAAAAAAGGCAGAAACACGCTCTGCTTTTTGCTCTCAGTTTCTGTATAAACATACCCAACCCATACCCATAGTTCGCTACCCAAACGATGCCTGGAAGAAATCGTTTTAAGCGATAACGCCGCCTATTGTTCGCTCTGTTGCTACCGATATATACCGACTGTATCCTGTTTTTATGCAATAAAGTGTTCATTCATTCATTCACGGCACAAAGTCCAAATCATCACGTTAACAATACTAATGCGAAAGCGAGAGTCGTCGAGCCGCGAACACCGTGAACACCTGCTCCGATGATCCAACTCTGCAATAGCCGCGGGCGTTTAAGCCAACTCTTCTAGCGATAACGCGCTATCAGACCTTAGAGATAGAGCTAGATTTTTGAATTTTGTGTGAAAGCCGTTCCTAAAAGCGTGCTAAACGTCCAAAAAATAAGTGCTAACTGTATGAAAAGGCTGGAAGACGTCACACAGTCCAAACCATCTCGTTAACAATACTCATATGAAAGCGAGAGTGGTCGCCGCGAACACCGCGTAAGCACCTGATCCGTTTAAGCCAACTTCAAGCGAAAACGCGCTACCAGACCTTAGAAAAAGAGCTATTAAATCGATGATCGAACTAAGCAAAAGTAACAATTTCAATAATTGAAATCAGATCATTGTTAGCAACAGAGTTACATAATTGGCTTACTGATCTTCTAATTGTACAAATCATGTCTCCGTTCTTCAGGCTAGGCACCTGCACATTTCGTTCGGTTGCATAGGTTGCATCATCTTCGCTTTTCCACGAATAAATCAGGGTTATCGATGCACCAGTAGGGTTCCTACAAGACCTAGCCCCGAAAGCGCTAAGTTGGCAACATTGGTTTAAACTATCAAATCGCTCGTAGCCAGAATAGTGTGGAGTTGAATGGCTTCCACGGGTCCTCAGGGGAAATGGCCGTAAGATAGTCGACTATTACCGGCCAAAGTTCGAATTGCCCAAACTGTGGCCGGGCGCTGTTTAACCTGGTGCAGCGTTTAGATTCAGGCGACTTTTATATATTTCGTCATGGGAAGCCAATCGGTTTCCGAGACTTTGATTTAACTTTAAAGAATTACAATCGTGCAGACAGACACCCTTAATCATTTATAAAGTAATAGATATCGGATATATATAAAATAGTCTCGGTCTCCATCTATCATAAAAAATCTGAATGGTCTATTTTACCACTAAGGTACACATTTGAACGTGCAATTAAGGTGCAGAACCAATGCGACTGTGTGGAGTAATGTTTTTTTTTCGATTGTGCAAAGCCCATCACACATTCCCACCGCTGAAACTACTATTTACTTCACTACTACTACGAAGAGGCACAAACACCAACAGACTCACTTCTGCCGTGTCTCAAACTTGTTTTTAGACACCAGCCACTGGCTCAACCCAAACGGTGCACAGAGCAAACTTCAAACAGACCTTTTGGCTGCGATCAAATATTTAACTTGATGCGCTTTGGACGAGCCGCATTGTCCCCAAATGAGACCCCACGGGCGTTCCTTAGCGCCGCAGCGGCGTCTCGGATCTATTTTAGATTAGTCACTTCGGTCGGCGTTATTTGACAGCGTCTTGCGAAAACTCGGGAAGGATTTCGGGGAGCCACTTCCGAGAAGTCTACAAGTGAACAAGTGCTGACTTTATAAAGGTTTCGATGTGGTTCTAATTTTAAAATTAGTTTTATTTTTATTTTTATACGGCAAAGGTGACAAGATTGAGAGGTCACAAAGAGCGAAAGGCGGATTCTCTATTTTGTGGTATAGTGTCAACCCTTTCTGTCAGGGGTTCCTACAAGACGACTATATCCAGATAGGATTTCTGTAGATTGATACGGGTGTTTCTTAGCGTCGCAGCGTCGTCTGGGATATATTTTAGATTAGTCACTTCGGTCGGCGTTATTTGACAGCGTCTTGCGAAAACTCGGGTAGGATTTCGGGGAGCTACTTCCGAGAAGTCTACAAGTAAACGAGTACTGGCTTTGCTAGGGATTCGATGTGGTTCTAGGTTTAAAATTTTTCCTTTTTTTAATCTTTTTTATACGGCTGAGGTGACAGGTTGGCCAGTCACTAAGGGCGAAGGTTACCCGACTGCCAAGGAAGGGTTATATTTTCTCGCGTATCTTGTATGTATGCTATGGTATATTTATTTGTATATTTGTAAATTTCTTTATCACCTCATATCTTCTGAACGACTGTATTGATTGCGACAGTTAAGGCATTATCTCAAAAACGCAAGTGTGCTTAGGTAGGGGTTTAAAAAAAAATTGAAACAGCGAATTTTGGATGTCATAAGGTGAAGTTAAAAGTTGAGTTTAAATTTCATTCAACTTTAAATTAAACTAACGTTTGCACTATATGTATACACACATTTACTTCCAACATTCGGCTTGTTTCGAACTTTTCAGTTTTTTAATAGCACTCGGGGTTTTTAGTTTTTAACTACATTTTTTTGTGGTACGTTGTCCGGCATAGAATATGAAACGAACCCTCTCTACTCTCAGGGATACAATACGACTATAACCAGATAGAAGCCTTGTAGATTTATTTTTAATTTATTCTAGGCCAGCTGGTGATCGCTATCTCACCTCTGTAAGAGTTACACTTTTGAATTAAAGCGATGCCATCTGCCCTTGATCCTGGCTAAAGTTAGAACAGTAACTTTAACACTTGATAGTTTCGTGTTCTTTTCAATGGTAAATTCTGAAGTCCTGATTTTGCTTCATATTTAATATTCAAGGGTTCTACTGGTAGCAGGATCACGGAGGTCAAATGGTAGTCGCTCCACTGTAATTATCTGTACTGCCAAATCCTGGATCATGGTCAAGGCGGACCACGGTCCCGCGTGCGCTAGAGCACAACGGGGACATTTACGCCTAGATAATTATTATATTTATTGTTATTATTATCTCTCTCAATGATAATACATTAATTTTATCATACAAAGGTGCTGTAATAATATATTCATACTACAGTGAGGGATCCCTGGAGACTTACAACACAGGCTTGACCTACCGTAAGCTCCAGTCTCCCACAATACCATAATTAATGTCGTGATTTGTTGTATCCTAATATTGTAAGATGATTATTGTGGAGAAAATAAAGATTTATTATTATTATTATTATTCAAGGACGACATATGCTATCTGTCATCCACCACCACGGCAACTAACCTAATCTAAACTAATATTATATTGAGAAAATGTAACCTAAGATATAAAAAAATTGCATTACGTACACCATTTGCATCCCACCACTATTTACTTATCAAGTTGTAAATAATGTCCAATCCTCGAGCATTCTCAGCCTAATAAGAATTTACAAGTCTCCTTATCCTAATAGGCGATATCGACACCTCGAACTTCCAGGACTGTGGCCAAGTGGGGTCCGGTTATACGCAAACTTGGTTGTTCGTCGGGAATTTGCCTTAAGGAGCCCTAGTTTCCGTCCATCCGCATCTCATTTCACTAAGTAAGTATAAGTAAGTATATAAGTAAGCCGCCATCGAGCCCGGGCCATTGGTTAAACCGATCATTGGGCTGACCCTCGGAAGCGGTACCGGTTGATCTCGATTTTGATTTTCAAAGTTCTGTCCCGTCCAAGTTTGGGGGATCTGTGGTTTGCCTTTTGGTCACGGACGCCTTGGACGGCTTTAAAATCTGTTAGCAGAAGTGAAATTTCTCGCTTATTATTTACGCTAAATATCACATCACCATAACATTGTTGTTCTGTCAAAGATTTCTAAGTAAGTACATCAATATATGTTTATTTAATATATGTAACAGAGATCCATTTTTGTTAGTAGTACAGGTATTTTACAATCTAGGTATGTTAGTGAAACATACATAAACCTTTAAATACTTATGGAATATGAAATATGATGTCTATGTCTGTTCGTTTGTCACTAATTAGTAATTGAACGCATACATTCATTTCGGGTTTCGAATTTTACTTAATCGGGCTTCGAAATATTTCAATAACCGCAACTCCGATGGTACCACATCGAGGCCTGTCAAATATGCTAAGCCGTGCCGACTTTTTTGCCGACGCCACCCGCCCCGCTATCGCATTACCGCGTTTTTTTTTTCTATCGGTACATCGTTAACCGTACCTAGTGGATTTTTAAAGAGCACTGTCGTTAAGTTTTCGCGACGCGGTTGCGTTTTGCTAATGGCGTGTTTTTTTCGCCCGCTTTAAGCGGTGTGTGTAATGTGAGAGCGAATGAGCTATGTGAAGATTGTACCTTAGTTTGCAAAGGTGCGAGATGTAGACGTAATTGGTTGGGAAATGGATTAGCTTTTGTATTAGGGTTAGCGTGCATGAGTCGCGTTGTCCCTTGCGTTTGATGAAATACTTTCATCGAAGTAACAACTCTAGTGTAACTCCAACTCCAAGAGTTCCGTGCCCGATCACAGTAACATTGCAGTTAAATCAATCACACCTTTGACACGTTTCCGTTGACAGTATTGAAGACTGTTTGACAATTAATCTGACAGAAGAAAGATGCAACTTAGTAATGCAACCATAATGCAACTAAAGTACCAGAAAACGAATTGTGGAAAGTTCAATTGTAATGTTACTGCAACCTTTCGTACCACAATCGAGCCCCTAACTGTTTTGTCTGATTATGCATGCACCTATAAATGAAAATCGCCCTGATACATTGATCATGCAACCATTCCTTCATTATTGCTTTACCTTGTTTGTTCTCGGTTTGTTTCCATTGGGCGCTTTTATAACTCGTGGCGAGAGCTGGCATGAAGGGAACATCATTTAATATGACAGGAGTGTGATATTTTAGGTGTGAATGCTTGTGTTTCGGGGTTGCCACAGAACAAAAATGTTGTCGTCTCGAGACGTTTCTTATTTTATCGGTTATTTGACTTATCCCTTTCAATACGTGTTCCTTTCTTGCCACCTCTCTCCTATATCGTGGACGTCCACGATAATGTTGTCACGTTACGAATTATAAAAGCACCCATTAGGTACTTACGTTAAGTACCTACTTTGACTTATACATTTCTGTTTAAAAATCATATTTATCGTTTAATTAATCTATTCATTAACATTTTCTTCATACCCTAAATTGTAAAGGGTAACATCTCAGGATTGCTAAAATTTTCAATAACATTAACCGTGCTCACATCCTATAATTATAACATACTAATATTTAACCTGTTTCTCTTTCATGTCTTGCCAAAAGGGATCAAAGGTGAGTCAGATTCAGTACTTATTCAACGTGGCTTATTAACTCCAGGCTTTTGGCCTTTGGGGTTTTGGGCGAACTGAGAACGTGCGGTGCGTGGCACAAACGCTGTGAGTTCGGTGCCGACCTGGTTAGACGCGTATCTGCGGATAACATGGCAAGAAATTGTATTTTCGCACATAATTTCTGCTTTATTTTATTTTGGATAGATTTTTTTATAAAGGTTCTCTAAACTAATTACGTAACTCTCGTTGCTAACAATAGTCTGATTTCAATTATTGAAATTGTTACCTTTGCTATTGGAACTTTGTTAGCAACTGAACTCATGAAATCGATTACACATAATCGCTAAGGTAACAATTAAATTCATTGAAATCAGATAATTGTTAGCAACGGAGTTACGTAATTAGCCTACTGGTAGTAAGTGACGAAGCGGACGATTGTATAGCTTGCTTACCTTGATACATCTCTCTTTGATAGACTTTTGGATTGAAAGGGGTATATATTGCTTAAGGAAGAAAGGTGAGTCAGATTCAGTACTTATTCAACGTGGCTTATTAACTCCAGGCTTTTGGCCTTTGGGGTTTTGGGCGAACTGTTTTACATTGTTTTGAGTGTATTTTTATATACTTTAGACTAATTACGCAACTCTGTTGCTAACAATTTTCTGATTTCAGTGATTGAAATCGTTACTTTTGCGCTTACAAATAAACGCTTTCATAATTCATGTTTATTGCAATGAAACTTTGTTAGCAACTGAACTAATGAAATCGATTGTACATAATCGCAAAAGTAAAAATTTAATTAATTGAAATCAGAGAATTTTTAGCAACAGAGTTACGCTATTAGCCTACTGGTGGTAAGTGACTTTGTTTTATACTATGTATCGATACTGTCAAGAAGCGATCATCTGTTGCTGTTCGAGACTGCAGCTTTGACTGAACTATCATTTAATTAATTTCCTTTTATTAATTAATTAACATTTAACTAACCATAGCCCAGTAACAGGGATCTTTTATGGCGCGCTTTGCTGTAGGCACCGCGAAGTGCCTACTTTCAATTTTACTTGTCTTAGTAGGTGTCGAACGCCGTACAGCTAACACCATGGCACCATGTCCAGTATCGTGGTAGAACATAATAACTTCCGACACTTATTGACAATTTGGGCGTGGCACCAATGACACTCTATGGCACCTTTGGAAAGTCTCTCTGTCCATTGCAATCCGGCTCAATCACATCACATATGATATTTATGGACCATAATTAATGTCCAAATGGCCGTGTCGTGGCTGTCTCGGTTATTTGATACGGGTCGTTGTACGTGCCGGTAAAAAAATTACAGTCGCCATTGGTATTAAGAATGTCGCTTCGAGTGACCTCAAGCTGGGGGTATTTGGGCGTTTTTGTTGTACGCCGATTGTTCTTGGTTGGCTTGGTGATGCGGTAATGTATGTAGTAGTTACGGTGGGTACGGTAATACTTTTTGTTTTGAGATTGTCTATACCTATGCCAGTAGAATGACGTTTTTGTTTTAGGTACTTACGTAAGGTTAATGAAACAAAGTTATGGACCACCTCGAATCTCGACTTTTTTTTTTTTTTTTTTTTACACAAATTTACGCAGCGACATCTAGCCCCAAAGTAAACAAAGCTTGTGTTATGGGTGTTAGATAACTGATACACTACATGTATACTTTTTTTAATAGGTACATACTAATTATAGATGGTACACCCAGACCCGTAACAGAAATCAAGATTCATCATTTCAATTTCTGCTTGGCCGGGAATCGAACCCGGGACCTCTGCGTGGCAGACCGGTATATTAACCAACTGAACCACTCAGGTCGTCTAACTGGCTTTCAAATACGGAAAACCACATCGAAATAGGTCCATCCGTTCCGGACCTACGATGCCACAAACAGATTCACAGACACTTCATACTTATAAACACTTGTGTTAAAATTACTCTCGCAGTTTCCACATCCTACTTTTATTTATTTATTTATTTAACAGTTTATTGCACACAGTAAAATACATAGAGAAACATCATACATATAGACGACACAACAGGCACTACTTATTTCTAAAAGAAATTTCTTCCAGCAGGCCTACAGAAGAGAGATGTGATAAGTAAAGCAGATCGACGTGCGCGATATAGAATACATACTAAAATACTTAAACATAATTAACTTCTCAAATAAAATATAATAAATATAATATAAACATATAATAATAATATAACATATATTATAATACAATACTACCTACTTGACAGAGAACGTATCGCTCGAAAGCAATTTCCCCCATCCAACAAATGGAGTGACCCACATAGACGGTTAACCAAACGGGGTGTGAATTACATACGGAACCCCTTTGAAACGGATTGATTTATCAACATTTAACCAGAGATCGACCGACGAATCGCCCAGTCATTGCTAACAATAACTGCAGTAAAACTGTCCAGTTTAACAGACACACCATTGGACTCTACTCAATTGTGTTAGAGGTGAAATTGCAACTCGTCGACTCCCCCGCGTTTTTCAAGGGATGAAATGTCAAAATCCACCCTCGGAGCGCATATGGCGACCCATGAACAGACTTATCGACAAATGTTTAGAATAAACAAGAGATGTGTTATCTACGTTCGTGGTTAACAGTTACACGTTTTTGTTATTTCAAACCGAAGGCATTATGCTTTAACTTTGATATATTGACATTATTTGACATGTCCAATACAAAGGGAAAAACATCGTGACGGCCGAGTGGTTAAAGTATCCGACTCGTAACCGAGAGGTACCAGGTCCGAATCCCACTGCGGCCATGGAAACATCGTAATGAAACCTACACATTCAGGCAACTGTGAAAACATGATCTAATCTGGTCAGGTTCCCCTTGGAGGTGGATGTAATGTGGAACCGAATAAAGTGCTGTCTATGTCTATGCCCTGTCAACAGGGTCACAGGGTCAGATGGCAGTCGCTGTACTGTAATAACCGGATCTGCCAAATCCTGGACCATGGTCAAGGCGGCTCACGGGACCTCGCACGCGAGAGCGTAACCGCGATATAGACGCCAAGATGATCATTATTACCCGACTGCAGCGAAGCGCATAAGGAAGCGTTATGTCATCATCATCATCATCACAGCCCGTAACAGTCCACTGCAGGACTTAGGGCCTCTCCCACGAAAGGGAGGTTATTGCCATAATCTCCACGCTTGGCAGGCGGGTTGGAGATCGCAGTGTTTAAATATAACAATGGAAAATGCTGCTGCCCATTTCCTGCCTACGGAGGCTTTAGATCGTTTGTCTCGAAAACATTAGTCGCCTTGTACGACACCCACGAGTGTAAGGGGTTGGTGCTATTCTACTCTGCCGAACACCACACGGCTAAGCGTTATGTGTTAGACGTATATAAGTATGTTTGTATGTATGTTTCTCTATTTCCTCGAATCTACTAAACGGGTGAACCGATTTTGACAATTTACGTCGTTTAATTCGTCTTGGCCCAAGTGTCAATGGGTACATTAAAATTGTGAAATACCAAAAAAAAACGGACTTAGGGCGCAATATTAAATTACATTAAATAATAATTTTTTTCAGAATTTAAACAATTCCATATTTTTAGTAGATGAGGTAGATAGGTATCAATATTGTGAGTTCCAAAAATATTAAGTATCCATTTAGTAAAATATCGTTACACTTACACCTAAATGTTGATGACCTATTTTGATAGCTCCAGTCTACTTCCAAATTTTAATTAAACTACCATTGTGAACATGTAGAATGTGTTAAACTTCCATGTCAAATCTGCAGGAACAAATTCTGGTCACGTTCCATTCCCCATAATTCAGTGCGACCCCCAAGTGACCATATGCATCATGACTGGCCCTTTTCTATCAGCATTATGTCAATGATCATAGATATCAATCGATTGATTTTAATGGAGGGGAAAGATAAGTGAATTAAAACTAATGCTGACGGCCTCGATGTTGTGTTTATGCGGCGTATAAAGTTGTAATTAAATAATGTTAATCGAAATTATGTACTGTAAGCTTTTTGTAATAGAGTGAGCTAAACGACCAATAGCTCGAGTAATAAAAAACCCACAGAACATAATTTCGCTTACGCGCGTTACACCAGCACGGCTAGCACAAGTGTGCCTGCGACACATCTCGCGCCGCGAGAGAGCGTCTATTTCCGTCTTTCAATACTAAGATGAAAGAGATAGCGGTATTTATGTCGCGCCTTTTCTCGTTTTGGTACATGGCCGCAGTGGGATTCTAACCTGGTGCCTTTCGCTGACGAGCCGGATACCTTAACCACTCGGCCACCGACGCTCCTCGCCAGTAAGGACTAATAATAATAATCCCTTGCCAATTTCTTTGGCAGGGTACGTAAACTACTGAGTTACTGCCACTGGGCAGGGGACAACTTATGGTGAACGATTAGTAGATCTACCACCATACATTTGTGACACGCATAGTAACGGTTGTCGTGGATGGATGATAGTTACCGCTACCCAACAAGGTGGCTGTCCATTTGTCACTGTAGTGGCCTAAAAACTCAACCCAAAATCTACATGAGACAGTATCAACAGCCCGTAATTATAAAATAAAAAAAACACGTGACAGTACGTATGCAGGTATGTAATTACACTGAGGTCATAGATATCAATCTATCGGCAGGGGGAGGGCCGGACTCGGGCACAGCGTGCTATCCAAACGTGTCAACTTTATTAATTTACGACTGAACCCCTATTTCCGCTAACAAGATGGGATAAGCTGCGTCGATTTGTTTGGACGTAGTGTGTTAGTGTCTTTCTGGGTGATGGAATACCAGTGTCAGGGAATATGTGGGAAGTTATAGGGCACAATGTAAGGGTTATTATTTGAACGGCACTATAGGCAGACCTCACGTTGTTATCATCATAAAATTCCCACAACTATTGCTTTGGACACCTGTAGGCTAATTACGTAAATCTCTGATTTCAATGATTGAAATTGTTACTTTTACGATTACGTATGATCGATTAAACAGTTTCAGTTTATTGCAATGGAACTTTGTTAGCAACTGAACCTATGAAATCGATGATACGGATTCGCAAAAATAACAATTTCAATCATTGAAAACAGATATGTTGTCAACAGCGTTACGTAATTAGCCGACTGTTGGTATGTGTTTCTTTTGGACTATGACATGGGATCGATCAAGAGGTATATTAGAGGTCTCCTTAGAGGCGAGCGAGCAATGGTGTTGCTGATGTACTTACGCGGCGGTGACCACTTTCCATTAGGCCCGCATGATTCTTTATCTGCCGTATACCATTAAAAAAAAAGGTATATTTTGGTACGTATTCCGCAATTTGCACACTTTAAACCGGCACACGGTGAACAATAGCGACTGTGGCGTTTAATCCACCATTACCCGCGTCGCGTTAACTCGGCCGACCAAAAAATATCGCGGTAAACAGGGCGAGCAATCGAAACCAAGACCCTACTACTGGATGCCGTTGTAAAGTTCTAATGTTGACGCCTACAGAGACAGGCGTGCTCCATCTTCGGCCGCATTGTTAGTTACCTACCACCAGGGTCCAAGTCCGCCTTGAATACATCGGGACTGTACAACTGTGACAAACTTATAAGACCCTTTTTTTCCGTAGGGGTTAAAAAATAAACAAAACTCAATGTGATGTAAAAAGGGAATCAATGTCAATATTATCGATCATCTTGGCTTTAATGTCCCGGTTGTGCTCTCGCGCATGAGGGCCCGGGTTCCGCCTTGACCATGATCCAGGATTTGGCAGATCAGGTAATTACAGTAGAGTGACTGACATCTGACCTTCGTGGCCTTGCTACCAGGGGAACCTGACCAGATTGGATCATGGTTACACATTCATTGATTGGTCTGACTGTGCAGGTTTCATCACGATGTTTTCCCTCACAAAAGCATTAAACTAATGTACATAAATCAGAAAAGAGTAATCAGTACATGGCCGCAGTGGGATTTGAACCCGATACCTCTCGGTTACGAATCGGATACCTTAAGCACTCGACCACCGACGCTCCAATGCTCCACGCGTCAATATTATCGGTGTCCCACTCAATTATTTAACCTTTCTATCTACATTGAAACACGATTTAGATTCCGACACACATCTGAGTCGGGATAAGCTATTTCGGTTTCGTTTTCCGTCGGTCTACTATAGGTCGAAAAAATGATATGTCGGGATAGCGTGGCGTAGACAGACACAATATATATATTCGGACACATCAAGTCATCGCTTCAACAGCCTACCTATTATAGCGTTATTAGTCTGGCGGCCTCCCCGTAGCTGTTGATGATTTTGCCAAAATACCCAAGCTTGGCAGGCGGGTTGGAGATTGCTATGTTGAAACACAACAGAAACCGATGGGGATGAACGGGGATGGGGAAAACTGGGAATAGGCCATTAAAAACATGCTGTACCATAATAAAACCTGCAATAAATGGTAATTAAAAGAGTTTTCCCGTGTATTTGTGTCTCGGGTTTGTTTTTAGCCGTGTACATAACCGGCAAAGTACAATGTACAGAAGAAACCCAATCGAAACTGCATAGCGACACGTGGTAGGGACCCAATTTAAAAAATACGCCAGCTTTAAAAGTGCTTTAGACTAAAGCCGGCCGTTTATTCGATTTCAAACCGACACAATGTAGCGATCCGGGAATACATCGGTACGATAATCGACGAATTGGAGACTTGAAACCGTGTTATTATGATAGTTTATTCCTTTTCGTCCGAATGGGGGGTTTTCAGAGAGCTATTTTCAAAAGTAAAGAGTGCCGCACTAGATGGCGCTGCTTAGACAGGATTCTCAGGAATATCGAGGTAAAAAAAATAATAAACCAGATTACGTGTGCGATGAAAGTGTAGTGAATAACCACAAAAGTCTTAAAACCTTGTGAATTACAAGTATGTAATTTGGTAACCGAAGTTACCCGGAAAGGTGTTTCGTGGAAATATACTGAAGAGAGAAGCAAGCGCAAAATGTCTACATTATAATACATTGAACGGACTCCTTTTGATTTATTTTTGGGAATCGTGTCTAATTAAGGCCATCTATTAAAATTTTTGAACTATTTTCTCTTTTTAAGCGGCCCTCGGAAAATGTCCCATTCTGTTTGATGCAACAAAATAGCATGCCCAAAAAGTTTTGCAGAGTTTGCCAATATCGACCTACCTATATTTGTAGATCAAACCTTCCATAAAAATATGTATAAGTCATATAAAGGACAGCCAATACTCGTAGGCCCATTTTAGAATTTCCAGGAACTCAATATGAATGCCATGAATTTTTAACTACAGTATGGATTGCTTTACCAATATTTAATCATGTATTCCAGTAAATCTCTGTTCAGAAATGGCTTTACTATGCATTTTTTTTCGGCAATGTTTGGTTTCAAATGGTTAAAGCAAACATAGTGTTGATTGACTTTGTAATCAATGTACCTTGAAATATTGTCACAAAGGGTTGAAAGTTGGTAACCTGACCGACAGAAAGTCGGATAACCGTCGACCAAGTTTACTTAAACTCAAATATTTTCTAAATTACATAACAGATTTTAATGATTTATTTATTTATTTTTCCATGAAACCTTATATTATTATACATTTCATAACATAAGTAACTCACAAGGATATCGTCTTAAATTTTAATAGTACAATGTCATGGTAAATATACAAATATTAGATGCATGTCGAATTATTAATCGTTATCTAATCATATAAAAAATAAAAAGTCCACACAATATTATAAGTTAGTAAGTATACAATCAAGGATTAAAAATTATGAAACCTTAAGTGTGTAAAAGAGCACTATATTTCCATTTGTTATCCATGATATATATGTGTATATAAATATTTATATTCTTTTTATTTGTATGTATGTATATGTGTATGTATTATATACTGTTATGTATTGTGTATGTATTTATATTTCGTTGTTTAATAATTTATGTAGGTATATAGTAGATACGTAAATTTAAGGTGCACGCCATCTGCGTCTCGATTTTGCCCTCGCTCTTGTGTTGGTCGGCTGGAAGATATTTCTTTAGAAATAAGCTGTACCTGTTGTGATCTTATCTGTAAGTCAATTTTGTATACTATTTATTCTGCACAATAAATGTTAAATAAATAAATAAATAAACCAAGCTAAGAACTATCTCGATTAAACTGACTACCAAATAGAGAAAACCGCATCATAATAGATCCATCTGTTCGGGAGCCACGATGCCGAAGACAGACACACAAAGCCACTGATGCACACGTCAAACTTCTAACACCCCTCGTTTTTCGTCGTAGGATTGAGAGAGATGCTCTTTCTAATCTAAGAATTGATGTTTAGATAACGAGAATATGACTATAGAAACTAGTGTCAAACACTTGCTCCCTGCAACATTTACAGTGTGCTAAGCATCCTAAGGATCGTGGCTTTAAAAAGGAACTGTAGATATTACACCGCCGTTCTGAAAACACTGACGTCTTGGAAAAAGAACCGGTAACCTCAGACAAAATAACTAAGCCTCACGCGCGTTTATCCGGTTCAATTTTCTATGCCGAATGATGATTGCCGAGATGTTTTCCAAAAACTTTGATACCACCTATCTGATTTATAATATGCACATGCATGCTCCATCTTCGGCGCATCGTCATTTACCACCAGGTGAGATGGCGGTCAAATGCCTATTAAGTCTAATAAATTATACACTTTGTAGGGGGTGCTTTCCAGACATCTGCCGGTTAGGTTAAATATTAACAGAGTTATAGAAGCCTAATTAGATAGACAATAGAAAAAAAGAAATATATATGCCTAGTTACATTTCATACCAAAACCCAACTCTTATAACGAATTCATTGCACCCAATGCATCTGCATGCGCGGCGGCATAAAAAGGTCAAGAGGAGAGAGGGGCAAGTTCTTTTTTCTCGACTTCCCGGCGGTGGTACCACGGGTTTACAGAATGCGAAATCAGGCTGGGCAAACGCGATAAACCGAGCGCTAATGAACGAAACGCAAATTTGGTCGGCATTTGCATCGCGGGCTTTGAACCCTTTCGTGTTTTTAGTTTGCAAATAAAATTTTTTTTTTTTCCTTCGTGAATGTGTCGATGGCCGGTGGCTGTGTTTGCTGTTTGTTTTTGGTGGGTTTCGGAATAATTAGCTTGGGTCGTTATGTTTTGGATTTGATCATCAATAGGTATTTGGTGGACCCCCACCCCTCTAGGTGGGCTTTCATTAATAGTAATATCTGAAATACGTGTAGAAGTGAGTGACCGTACCCATATTTTATACCTAATATAAACAAAATTAATCTAATTACTTATATTTAAATAAACCCAAAACCATATCACATTTCTAAAGCCATCAAACCTAATAGAAAACAATTCAACTCGCCAAAATATTAAAATCCACAACATTTTATTATTGTGTTACGAATAATGATATGTTAACGAACAAAAATAGGAACGTGCTAAATTACGAAATCGTATTAAAATCAAATAAACATTTTCTCGTCTTAGCCGAAAAAGAAATTTCAAACCTATCTAATTAAATCGCGTCCAACAAGGTTTGCGTTAATAAAACTTCGCACTTCCAGGAATCCCATTGCTAAATTTGCTAGCTAATATATTTTTAAATATATATTTATATTTTTTTTTAAATTGGGAGCGTCGGTGGCCGAGCGGTTACAGATCCGACTCGTTAGCCAGAGGTCCCGGGTTCGAATCCCGCTCCGGCCATGTACCAATGACTGTTTTCTGAGTTATGTACATTAGTTGAATACTAACCGATGCTCTTACGGTGAGGGAAAACATCGTGATGAAACCTGCACATTCAGGCGACTGGATGTGTAACCATGATCCAATTTGGTCAGGTTCCCCTGGTAGCAGGGTCATGGAGGTCAGATGGCAGTCGCTCCACTGTAATTACCTGACCTGCCAAATCCTGGATCATGGTCAAGGCGGACCCCGGGCCCTCGTTCTCGAGAGTACAACCGGGACATTAACGCCAAGATGATTATTTTATGATTATTAATATATTTTTAAATTAGATATTTTCGCCGTGGGAAGAATGTATCCCTTGAGCGTGTCGTACAAGTCGACTAATGTCAGACGAAGACCAACTAGGACCTACGTAGACTAGAAAATAGCGTATTCTGTTCTAGTCAAGACTTCAATAGGCACAGCAATTTAATATCCGTCTGTCGATCGTAGAAAACATAAACAAGAAAGTCCTTTACGCGCTTTTAAGTTTATTCATTCTTGGATCTTTTTTTTTTTTACATAGCTCACAGTACGGGCGAGTAGTGACCACGTACTGGCTACTGCAGTGTAGGCACGAGGTGGACGGACGACCTTGTAAAGGTCGTAAGGAACCGATTGAGGAAAGAGCGCAATGTCTGTCGGTGTTGAAGACGTGGGGGGGACAGGTGGTGTAGGAGGGGGAGGGGGTAGTAGACGTCCTACATGCTGTAATGATGCTTGCACTGAATACTTACGATAAAAGAAAAACTTATTGCTCACCTACGTCATTAACAGTGGCCAATTACGAGTTATTTATCATTTGTTGATCATGATGATTATAGTGATTACGTTAAAGTCGTCATTAATACATAACGGCACGAACTTAAGCCGAAACAGGTTCCCTGAGTATCGCCGCGGGGCATAACCTAGTGTTAAAATAATGACTGTCTTTACCAGCATTTTTGCTCCGCACATTACCTGACATATGCCAATTGGATATAGAGCAGACATAAAAAGGGTGTACCAAATTATACATTATATGCAGGTTCGCAAAAAATATAGCAAATTATTACATTTATGAGAGGTGTATTGGTATGGTTAAGGGGCAGTACGCATGTGGTGGCTGTGGCGGTGGTACTACGTTTTCTGTTAAGGGGTTTATGTCTCGTTGCAATCCCTTCTTTGTATTATTAATCTAAACGGATTCTAAACGTAAGCAGCGCTGTGCTTAAATTATGGAAAGCGGTAACTGTCGCCCATAACATCTGAGATTTTGATTTCAGAACCTAACAAAAAAGGCCGAAGAGCAGTGGTAGTTGTCACCACATTAAGAATTTCAATTATTAAATTAGAGATTCTCAGTATGATTACTACATTTACCACGAATTTGTGAATTGGTTAATTTATCAGATTTATGTTATTGACATTTTGATGCCTCAAAATTAATATACAAACTCGGCCTGTTCTCGCAACAAAAAGATTAATTAAATACACTGCGCTCTATCTAACTGATCACCTGCGAGCCGTGAACTTTCGAAGTTGCGAAACTATTGCGTTAGGCGATTTGATCTTTGTGCGTTTTAATACTTCGCGTTTATCAGATTAGATTATTTATGTTTGATATTTTCTTACTTTTAATTTCTTCGGGATTTTCGTACTATGGAAATGTGCACTATTGTATGGAATAATTAATAGACATGCATGAACCGTCCCACAATTTAGGGTAATTTGAAAAAAATGTACTATAAAATAGTGTATTACACGCAAAATCTATCGATTCTAATCAAGCACGTTTCACAATCGGCAGCAGCAGGAAGGCAGATCCTGGGCCCTCACGTGCCGCGTGTAGGCGCAACCGGGATATAACGCCAAGATGATGATGATAATGATGACGTTTGACAATCGGCATTAACAATTCACATTAAAGGGCCAAACAAAAACATAGAAGGCGTGCCCATTGGATCGCCATCTTGCAGTTGACGCGGTACAAAAGCTGTAATGTGTTCCTGGCCTCTGTCGCCCGGGTCTCCCCACGGCTAAGGGACAGGTGTGGCGTCCCCTTAACCGGCTGCGGGCCGCTCGCGTGCGCTTAATCGAACGCCGCGCGGTCCCGCCCGCAAATTGCACTCCCCTGACTGCGTGGGGTGTGCGTGTGAGTGCGGTCTTGTGGATAGTTCTACGGTGTATTTTGTTACATAGTAACAGAGTTGGTTTTAATTTAGATGTCCTTAATACATACCTAGCTTGTTTAGTAAAAATATACTGTAGATTGCACCCTGATCAGATGACCACTATGATTTGTGGTCAATTCCGCCTTCTGCCAGGGTCCGCTTTCCTACTCTTTCTTCTCTACTTCGCCCGATTTTTGGTACAACCTCGCATCGTTAGTGGTTTGCGAAGTCAACCCTTCGCTTCTTAGGCCTCCCTCGGAACCTCTTCTAATGTTTGAAATTATTATCACCGGCGGTCCTGCATATTTGTTTCTGTAACCTAAATGCATGACTCGTTGATGTTATGGGCGACAGTTACCACTTACCATCAGGCTATCTGCTCGTTTGTCACTGCGTAGAATAAAAAAATCGTAAAAAAAAATTACGGTACATTATTTGAATTGTAATTTAAAAACGCTTCTTGTCTCTATGCAAAGGGAAAATTGAAATGAACACGAGACTTTCTCGACAAAACGAAATTAGTTGACGCTTTTTGTTCGCCGCCGCCGGATAGTTTTTCAAGTTGGAAACAATTTACACTTTTTTGTTTTGTTTCCCAGTCTATCTAATTGTGTTGCTTCATCGCTTTCCGTTCATTTGTTTCGGTGGACGGTCTATTGGACAGAATTAACGGGTGTTAAACGACACAATCGTGAAATTAACTTGTCGCAAAAAGTCTCTAATCGAATAAGGTGAGACAGGTTTTTAGGACAGTTTTAGTTTTAAACTCAAATCAATATGTATATCGTTGGAAACATTTACTTAGCATTTACTTTTTTCTTTTTAAATATATTTTTATCAATCAGTCAAAAGCATGTAAATATCTTTCATCATAATTTTTTATCTATGTATTATAAAGTAATAAAGATAAATCAGGACTGTAGCAAATAGAACAGTCTAATCTCCACCTGTCCCGACGGAACAGTCGTCTCGTACCCAGTCTCACCTAACCCCAACACCCATGGTCACCCCACGCCTGGTAGCATATGCCATGTACAGATTGGTGTTTTCTTTTTTTAATCATACCAACACGGCCAGTACGGCAGCGCGTTGGCAACACTAATGGTGAACCAAATGACGGGATTACAAGATTTACAAGCTTTGATGCATCGCGGCATGTCCCGTTTGCGACTAACTGCGCAGGCGCTACAAGTCGCTGTAATTTTATTAAATAACCAGCGGCCCCGCGGTTAGGTTGATAAAAAAAAAAACATCGTAGCGTCAATGTCCCAGTTGGGCTCTCGCACACGAGGGCGAGGGGTTCGTCTTGGCCTTGATCTAGGATTTGGCAGATCAGATAATTACAGTGGAGGGACTGCCATCTGACCTCTGTAACCCAGGGGAACCATACCAGATTGGATCATGGTTACATATTCAGTCGCCTAAATGTGCAAATTTCACTTACCGTAAGGCATCGGTTACCATTCAACTAATGTACATAACTCAGAAAATAGCCATTTGTACATCGTTATAGTGATGCCAACTCATTTTATACTGATAGTGGGAAGATTTATGACTTGATTGCTGCCTTTGGACAAGGCGACTAAGAACTTAAGGCTCCTTAGCAAGTCTGCCACAAACCATCATGGTCAGGTCTCTGCAGACCAGGGAGGGTGTGTGGGTCTCCGTCTACACCAGGGCACCTCTTCCGGTCCTCAGTTTTGCACGTCCAGTATCCAGCCATACATGCAGATACTTGTTAGAGTCAATTATCAAGTAAATCGCATGGCGCTCCTTTCAGAGTAGGCACCGAACATAAACATCGGAACTAAGCGGACTTCGCGAACCCGGGTGTTGCGAAAGCGGTTACAGCTACGAGAACGTTCGCGGTATTTGGGTTATTAAAGTTTTCCCGCGAGGCTTAAACAGATGCGGTCTTGTTTCTTCTACTTTTTTTTCGAACTCTAAATTCAAATTCCACGGCAGGGCTGCCAGTAGGTCGTTCGATTCAGTGCATGAAGGTTGTTGTGCGTTTTTTTGTCGCTAAATATTGTTACGGTCCAAATTACCTGAGTAAAAAAAGGCGTTCCCATTTTCTATTGTTTTGTCACCTACCACTTTAACTATCGTTATTTAATGCTAACTGATAAAGTGATTGATAAAGCATGTTCATGGCAGTACGGCATGGCATGGCAGCAGCAAAGATAACTGACCTCGGTACCATACCTTTAATTTAATATATGTATGGGAGTCCATTCACTCTGAAGCTGACTGTACATCAACCTATGCCATTGAAATAACATACATTTTTATACAAGAAAGTGACAACCAGCAGGCACCCTAAAAATACAATCAAAACTTTAAAAACATCAGATTCGTCTAACTGCCATCATTATCATCTAGGCATACTCATATATTACTCATATATTATTTATCTTCTCTACGCCACAATGATGACACTGCATTATCGTTAAAAATGACAGTTAATACCCGTTAGCGCTTCGGGCCTTCGATAAAAACCAACCAATTAGTCTCAAACCAACAATGTCACAGACCACTCTAACTAACCCAGATTTTTATAACGTCAATGACATTGTTCCGCGACCAACTCATAAAACCCAAATATTGTTGCATGTTAACTAGCCCATGTTATTGGTTAATAAAAAAATTAAGTAGCCACCACAAAAACTTTGCTTCAATAACTGTTTATTTTGCTTATAACTACAGTTTTTTTTATCATCGGCTGCGTTGAAATTAGGTTGTTTAAGAAGCTATTTGGATAGTGGCTGTGATGGACAAGACTGTAGGTCAAGATGATGTAAAAAAGTTTTCACTTAAGTGCTTGTTCGTGAGCCAATTTAATCGACGACTGTCATGATGAACTTTGAATGATGAGTCATATTCTATTCTGAATTTTTTAAAGTAATAGCACAGAATTGATGATAGCAATATGTAGGTAGTAGCTACTGATTTCTTTTTATATTTACGTCAAGTAAGTATGGTGAATCTATCTGTAAGGCCTGTGGTGTTCCGATAAAAAGCGGGTAAGGGTACATAGGGGGGTTTTAGTGGGTAGGATCCACATGTCCACGTCATTCTCCCGGATACGAAAATTCCCTAGCTTAAAAAAAAAAGGAATGCTAGGAGGCAGTTTTTGGATGGAAACTTTTGGCAACGAAAATCTATTAAATCCTCATTCGTATGCTAATGAGGGTATAAGTATACCCTGTATTGTATTTTAATGTTACGATGACCGAAGTACCCGCAAAAATTTAAATACAGCTGTCACATTTCACCGCGCGGAGTGTGAAATTGCTTAACGACTGTATGTGATTTTGTGGGGGTAGTCGATGTGTGGTCGACACACGGGAGGTTATCATGTACGGGAATGTCAGGGATGTTTATCAAATAAATATAATCCTTTTTTATACAACCGAGCAGACAGCCCTCCTGACGGAAAGCGGCGCCTACAAAATACACGATTAATGCGTTAAGTTTCATGATGTTCCATAAAATAAAAATGGAGAACCGCATGTGTCTTGTCACTTTAAGGACTAATATGCCCCATGCCTGCCTGTTATTATTGCGCTGGCGACCATAAACTGTTCAAACCAGAACACAACAATGCAAACATTATTGATAAGCAGCAGAAATCGATAAGGCAGTAGTAGTCACTCAAGCGAACTCCTCAAGCTTGAGCTCTCTCCACCTGATAATATATTTGATACAAATTCCAATTTGAAAGGTGGCCAAAGCAATTCCAACAATTGACTGTTCAAATTGTACCGATAATTTCACATACGGATGATAGAGGCGGCTCTATCAGTCCACTCCTCGACATATGCCTCCCCAGTTGGGCAGGGGGCTTAGTCTTGCGCTGTGACATCTGGAACTGGTAATTTTTTTACAAAGTACAGACCTCCATTAATAATGACACTGAATTGTCTGTTGCTGTCAAAACCATTTTCTCAACTTTCTTCTACAATCGTATGAAGTCGAAGATCGATTACAGTTACGTCTTAATACAGATTTGTAGCTAGAGAAAATGTCGAATTTGAGAAGTTACAGCGCGAGAATAGGGTCGCTTGAACTACCATTTCGATTTTATCGATAAAAACATCAAACCCCCGACAAGGCCACAGACAAATCGCCGTATGTCGCCAATGTTATTTTGAACCACCAACACGGATTTTCGCCTTTTCTCATTCCGCCAGTGTATCGGGCAGCCGGTGTTGTGAGTTTTCATTATTTCAATCATCAATCTTTATAATATCCATGCTACTGACAGTATCTGTTATACTGACTCGGGTTATTACGTTCTCGCTTAATCTATCAGAAACAAAATGGCTCAACGAACCCCTCCAAAAACAAAGTGAAAACAAAGCTGTTACTCAATCGAAATATTTTACGTGGCAAGCTTAATAAAGCTTGCTAATAAAGAAAGGCATTGTAGCTAATAAGCTACAAGCCTTTCTTCAAACAAGTTGTAGTCTGTTTGCTTTGTCAATAAATATTTTTAGTGGGGGAGCGTAAAAGGAAAATGGTCATGAAAAAATTTATTAAGCAGAAGAATATAGGCAAGAAAACAAACCTAGTTTTACCGTTCGTTTTAGAGAAGTGGCTCAGGGGACCCGCCTACTCGAGTCTCATGGAGAAACAAAACATTGTCTACTGTTTTATAAGTTATGGGCACATGAAACAGGAGAGGATTTAGGTGTAAACATTTGTGGTGTATGGAATTGGTTGGTTGAGGTTGAGGTGAGAATGCTGAAGACCGGGCGAAATGGAGGATAAAAGCACGAAAGCGGATAATGATGATGATGATGAATAAAATAAAAAATCCACCAAAAGTTCCATAACAACTGCGATTCATGCACTAAAATGCAGAACCGCAGATACTAAGTTGAAATGGTTCATGCCTGTAATTGCAGTGGCTACTGTGATAGTAGCGGACAAAATCGTACAATAAATTGTGCTCACAAAATCAAATCTTATATTAAATTGTATTTACAAAATTAAATTTACAGGAGTGAGTGAGTCTTACCTTATACTCTTCTGGTGCAGCACAATAATTCTTTTAGCTATTTTTCTTTCGTACACCGAACGCGGACGGTTTCTCCCAGCAACTACTGCGAAATATTGATGTGGCTCGACCATATTTCTCTTGTTTGCGGCGGTAGAGATGGAACATTATTTATATTGTATAAATCACTTTTCTAAACGTTTTAATTCTGATTTTGAAATCTTTATATTTCTTCGTGCCGTGGAGCAACATTTAGCTCGGCTTGTATCAAATTCATAAACGTTTAAGAATAACGTTTAACGTTTTTTTTTGTATAAAGTTTTTTGTTAAAGTATCAACTCAAATACGTTTAAGAATTTGGTGCAAGCCGCTCTTAGTGCAAAGTATGCAGTTTTGTTCCCTAAACGCGAGATTCTTTTTTTGTTTAGGTAAATTAGGATTACTTTCTAGAAGTTACTGGCCTCAAAATATTATCCACGCGAACATATAATACTCAGCAGGACGTAACGCAAATAAATCTTGATTCGCCATACCTGCGCATTCCACTTCCTTAACCGGTTGTCACCGTTTCGAACAATCACTTTTGGTTTTTATCTATTGCCATAAGCGCCATACTGATGCGCCCCGAGCGAATGAACTCCCAACCGTGACCGCTACAAATTTTATGCACGTTAAGATATAACGTTGCATTCGTTTCAATTAGTTTGAGGTATCGGCCTCGTCTCCTATTACCTGCCATTGTTGTTCCCTCATCTCTCTCACTCGACCCTATGACCCTATTTTCGTCTCCCTCTTCGGCTCGCTGGCGTTTTTTGCCCACCACGGAATACAAGTTTCTATTTCTAATCGTATCGGATTGTAGCATTACGGTGTTGCCGCGTGAAATTTTAGTAGAAAAATTGCTTTCGGACCGAAATGGTTCGGGCGTTCCTGCGGACGCGAGGAAATTATTTTCGACAGATCGACATTTATTGCCTTTTCGTAACGGTGGGTGTACCTGACTGAAGTGTTATATTAACACCGAAAAATAAATATAGACGTCCGTCTGATAATATTATTTCTGCGCCCTTGTATTAAATGATTTGTGTTTTAGCTTTACTTCTTGCATTTAGATTCTAAGGTTTTGCGAAATGTAACACTATTAAGTCGGTACATAGGCTGCGATTCTGCTAACCTAACACAAATTTTTCTTCATCTTAAATAAAAGCAGAAGGATTGAATAGTCATTAAATATTATTAAACCTACAACTTGAAATGTATCGTGATCGAATGAGTCGGCGATAAAAAAGAATCGAACATATTATAATTAATGTTAACTTCTTTTATCTTATTCACATCAATCCGTCGGTAACTGAAGAGGTTACCTTACATTCCAGGAATCGGTGACTTATCGACAAGCAATGAATCACGTAGTCGAATCACTCAGCAAATTCGTTTAAATTGTCTTTGGTTCGATTTCCTTAAATTTCTGGCGAAACAAAACTATCAGTCACATAACATAATCGAGATCAACATCTTTGTTTGACGATAAGTTCGAAAGAACATCGATGGCTACGCAAAAATGTAGTTTGTTCCCTTGAAATAAAGCTTCTGAATTTCCGGAGAGGTCAGAAACACCTTTGAATGTTTTATTTGAAGAAAAAAGACTAGCCGAAACCCTAATGGTTATTGGTTACTTCAAAAGATAGTTTTTTGTTTCAAGGGATCCGATGATTTTTGGGGTGGTTCAGGTGTTTTTAACTTCGTTGGGGGTGTCATAGATGATAGTTTGGGAGATTATGGCGTGACAACGACTGTCGGTCACCAACATTTATCAAATGTGGGTATTAGCGGACCTCTTAATGGATATGATTATGAGCTTAATGTTCTTGAGAAATTGTGAAGGAAAGAGTATCTAATAACAACAAATGGTATTTGGATGACTCCAATGCTATGACTAGCACGCCGTGCTATGACTAGTACCTACGGCTCATTACGGATCATTAGATATTATTATTGGATTAATGAATGATCTTGAAGAATTCGAATTCTTAGCCCACCTTCGCCCAACAGTACGACAATGTAGAAAGGTAAGAAAAAGTGAAAATCAATGTTCATTGCGAAAGATATTCAAAGTCAGTTTACAATATTCCTAAGTCACGCGTATAGTATTTATTATTGGTACCCATAAATAAAGGGCCAGTAAATGCTTGCAGCGGCGAGTGGAATAATCACCAAAGAGCATCGAGCACATTGCCCCAAAATGCAACTATGGCCATTGAACACCGTGGCCCTCGCCCGCGTATACCTGTTCTTTTTTCCATCCAAAAGAAAGGGACGAAAGATGAATGTGTTCCCAAAGCGTGCGGAGACGTACCTACTACCTATGTCGGGCTACCTTGACGCCGCCGCCGACAATGCAAGACCGTCTATCTGGTTATATTAACCGGCCGAGTTCAAGAACCCTGCAATTATTGTGAATTAGGTGCTGGAGTACGCCTCTCCATTTCGGCCGGGGAGCCGGCCGAGTGGAGCGCGGAGCGGCAACGATGCGCCGCGCATTCTTCACCAATCACATCCAACTTCACGCCAGTTGCGTGCCGACCGTCGAGCGCGACGGACGTACGCTGCCCGCCCGCAGAAACTATCGAACAATATTAACAGTTAACTGAGTGAACATTCGATTGCAGTGGGAAAAGTTACTTTTTTCAAACTGGAACAGTGATGGAAAGTGCCGTGGACGATCGCGCCAGTCTGGATTGCCTACGATGATCGCACACAAGTTTGTTGCAGGAGAAAACTTCGAATGCACTCGGGTCCAACAAAAAATGTGTGCTTGTGAAGTAGTGATGCCCTGATGGGACCGCTGTGTGACCACGGCCTAGCTAGTGATGTGTACTGTGATACAAAATATCGACGATCGCTTAGATGATTGTCTGTTGTGATATATTTAGTTTATTATTAGTTACCAAAGATTCCTGATGATCTTGTACATTAGTTTGTGTTTCATATTGGTAGTTTTAGGTGAGTGAAATTTTATTTTTTAATTACACGTATAGTTAAGTAGAGGTCTGTTTATGACAGCCGGCTTGGTTATCGGGTAGATTTATCGGTGGAATGAACTCATTTGCGTTGAGTTATCGCCTCCAAGGATTGGAGTGGGAACGTAAATTGAAATACGATGCGAATGTAATGGGGATGATGAGGTGCTCTCGTGGGTGATTGATGCCTTTGGCTGGTGTCATGATAAAAATCTGGGTGAAATTTGATTGCGTGAAATAAAAATCAGGGCAGATGCCGTAAATATTAGGCATAATAAAGCTCGTGCAAGGCTGACAAACACGATTACAATTGAAAATATTATTAAGTTAGACTTTGAGGATATCGGTGAAATGGTTTTAAAGAAATAGTCTTAAAAACTAATATATTAAATGTAAAACAAATAAATACCTAGGCTGATAGAAATTTGTGAAAACGCCAATTCAGATAATCTTCATAAAAATAAACAACTTTAACGACCTTGTTAAAATATTGCTAAGCGAACAAACAGAAATACGAGTCGGAATCAGAAATCGGAAACATTTAATAAAGAGGACTTGTGTAACAATTTCTCTTATTAAGAGGAACGCGGCTCGAAGTATCGGACAGACTATAGCAAGTACCATAGGATCAGTATTGCCATTATAATAAAACGCAAAGCACTCGTAGTGTATTGGAAAAGGAAGTAATGATGCGGTACTAGCGAGTGGAATTGTAATTCCCAACGTAACCCTTCCCGTAGACCCCTCGGAATGCAGACGTAAAAATTCCCCCAGCAATTTCAATGTACAAACTTAAACCTTTAATCTCAGACCCGTTAAGATTAACGAGCATCTTTATTGAAATAACGACCGAGAAATACAAGCGCCGTAAAAGGATAAAGATAAATTCGACAAGAACACCAAACGTCGTGTTCCGTTACAAAATAAAACGAAAAACTTTATAAAAGGAAGCTGCATGTTACTCCGCATGTGTTCAGAAAGGCTGCGATGCGTTGGCCCACAAGAATCCTTTGATTTGACATTATTGCTTTCGAATGCTTCCAGACGGGTCATTGGTGTCAATTAGTGGACTATAGAAGCAAAGACAGTGAGACCACACACGGTTATAGGTGGGATATGACATGTGTCTCGCATGGCTGTACTATTTGTGTACACAGAAAATGGTCAAAGTCATTTTTGACTTTTATAGAAGTCTTAATGCGCTAGTTAAGAATTGATATAGGATTTGTGGCGAGCTACTTAGAAAAGCAAATTCTAATGGGCTCGAATTTTTTTGTTAATTTAAAGCCTTATCTATGTCTATTAACGTGAGCACAGCTAGTAGTTGAAGACGTTGTCGTAACAAAAAACGTTATGATTCCAGAAGATTTATTGAAGCGGCGAAGTAATAAATTTAATTTAGATGTCGTAAAAAACCGAAACCAGTCCCGTACTTTTAACTTAAACAAGATTTCTGTTAAGAACTTTTAATCATTCGTAGATAAAGATCAGTGTTGTTTATCAATCTAACATGATTTAGTGGACGATTTAAAATCATACACTTAAATTGGCTGATATTAATCTTCGAAAATAGTTGCGGCGGTACCTACTTATTTTATCGTAGTTTTTCTTACGTACTTAACCGACATTCCTATTAGAGTTATTAAAATAACGAAAATTTGTTTCTTCCTTGCTTCGTTATTATCTTGATCTTCTGCATTCGTTATTTATCTTCCATTATGAAGTGTATTACGTTATAGAAGGAAAGGTTCACTTACTCTGTGGTCGTCTGTCTGCTTAACTGAAAAATAAAAATTACTGAGTTTATCGATTCATTAGCTTCCCCAAGTAATCTTTACAAAATTTCCTGGTACAAATACCTAGAAATTTATTGTAGCAAAAATATTTTTTTTTAATTCAATGCGCTATTCCAGTCATTTCATGGGTCCGGCACGTGTAACGGCTCGGATTGAGAGCTGTCCTGGGATTTGAGAATTTCTAATTTTAGGGCATTTCTTCGGTATACTTCTAATTTTAGGGCAATTTGTCCGGTATCTCCCTATTACTTCACCGTTGTGTCGAACTGGATAAATTGAAATTTCTGAGTAGAGAAACATTTTATTACCTACATAATTACGTTACGAAGCGTTGCTCGCTGTCTTAATGATTAGATGTAGCTTGAGTGCTCGAATAGGAGTATCTACTTTCGGTTATTAAATTTGCAAATTTAGTTGTTTGGGCGATACATGCCTGTTTCAATTTCAATTTTCAATTTATTTTATGTTTGGTAACACAGGTAAAAAATATGTTACATTAAATATAAGTGTGCTCAACTGTGGCCTGCCATTCGGTGTACAAATTAAAAGTAGACATTTAATATTATTTTATAAAAACGATGACAAACTGTAATTAATTATTATAAAACAATATAAACTGAAACCAATATAAACACAATGTCAATTGCCTAATACAGTTAAAATAATCATATTAAAATAAAAATACACTCATTAAGTACCTACATACAGTAATAATGCACATCTGATTGTTCAGCTGCTCTTCGTATTATTAACACGCGTACGATAAAAGATTAAAGTTTGTGTGGATTAAAGTTTTTACATCATTCGTTATTCTAACAAACACTCGACAACAAAGGTACGCGGTAGGAAACCCGGAACATAACTTTTAAATATCCAATGAATGGTTTTATTTACATTAAAAGAGATATTATAATATATTCAGTGAATTAACGCAAAATCAAACGAAGCTCCCAATGTTATCCCCGTAGGTAGAATCCCACGCGATACCGCCCCAATATTTTCAATCAGACTTGAAAAGGTTTTTTCCTCAAGAAAGTGGTCCAGCAGACCATAGCCAACTAAATTAAGCAGTACGTGATCGTACTACACGATCGGAAGGCTTTTAAGAGTCGTCAGGATTTTTTTTTTCAATTCCTCCATAGTTACACCGTAGAAGGAACTGCGGAGAATTGGATTTCTGTCCTTTTTACTCATACGGTGTGGGTGATAATGACTAGAATATAGATGGATTACGTATCTAATAAAAACTAAATTAAAATGTAAAGAAGCTCTATAAAAACAAAGCTAATTGAAGATAGCAATAGTCTGGATTTAATATTAGATAACATTATCGAGGGCGTAGGCAAAATGTCTGAAATTTTAATTAAGTAAAAATGTTTAAGTATCTCTATTGTGTTTTTAATTTGGCTATAAAGTTACCCTGGAATGTACCTACACGTCGTTAAAAATTTCATTCAAGTAATTGAAACTCGTTGAATCCGTTTAATTCAACTAATAATAAAAAATGTAAAAAGTATAATTAATAATTAAATTAGATACAAATGATAATGGCATATCAACCTACTCTCAATTCTACTAATTCCATGTATAATCAAAAAATTGCATGTTTTACTTTACAAATCTTAACCAGAGTACAACATAAATATATTTGTATTTGTAAATCAATTATTTTCTTCACTTTTTCTCTAAACATCGCACTTAACGCAACTTTCTTTTATTATGCCATAATGTGGCTGCTCAATACACACAGCGCCATCTAGCGGCTAGTAGCTGTACTGTACATTGGACCTTACCGCGCTTGGAGTGAACTTGATTCTGAACATTAGTTGTTTTAGATGTTATTTATAACACTGTATTGTACATTACAATTTAAAACAATTATTCATTCCTTAGTTATATCCATTTTACTTGTTTAATTTGGAAATTACTCAAATCTCCAAGATAAAGTGCAGTACTATCCCTGTTGGTACTGCATTTTAATCAGGAATGTTAAACATAACACTTTTTTACTGTTGTAATATATCAACTTGAATGGAGCACAATTATAACTGCAGTTTATATCTTATTTTCTAGATAATTACTCCAAAGGTAGACAAGTCTGTTTATTTTATTAATCGTCTTACGTTTATTATCTATCAAAACAATATGCATAGATGTAATAAAAAAATAATAGAAATAATAAAAAAAGAAGAAATCGTTTGGTTTTGACCACAGATTTGCAATTTTGCACCATTTTGATAATCGAATGAGCCACAAATAGGAATATAAGAAGAAATCTTTTTCTTGATCTCTTTTGCCACAACCACATCACACCACGGCTACCTACATCAACATTAGGAATGATAAAAGCAATATACGAAGTCAAAGGGACCATATTTCGCCATTTTCCCATTTGCGAACAAAATGGCGACAAAAGAAACCTTCCCGTCTACATTCATCAAAGATACGTCAAAATCGTCAAATGTTAGACGGAAAGGTACAGTTGGAAACGACATGACCGGGATAAAAGAAAAGTTACTTTGGCCTAGTATTGTGCAGAATTATAACCCACACAAATGTTGTTTCAATAATTTTCTATCTTACCGATGTTTGGATTGTGCCTGGCCATTTTTCAATTGATGGTCGCGGGCTGTAGTTTGCCCATCCCTGCACAAACCTAAAGTAAAACCATACTAAATATTATTTGCGTAAGTTTGTAAGGATGGGAATTTGTTACTCTTTCAAGCAAAAACTACCGAACGGATTGTCTATATCCCAGAATAAAACAGGTATAATTTACCCCAAATTTGATGTTTGTTGGAGTAGCTACACAAACTCCCGCAAATAATTACAAAATACCTACCTAATCAAGTTAACAGTGCTGAAATTGATCAAAGAACATTTCAAAATGTTGCCCGAAATTCAATTTTTGTTATGAGCCCGCGCGTATAATTTAATTAAGTAACTCCGATTGGTTGCCGTGATGATTTTGTATAATTAAGTGGTTATGTGTTTATTAGGTGTTATAATTATTACACGTAAGTACTTGTTTGACATAGCCTGAATTCGTTCAGTGAGGATTTCGTACCTATCTATCTATCATGGCCAATAACAATCCATTGCAGGACTTAGGGCCGCTCCCACGGAAAGGTTATTGTCATAATCTTCACGCTTGGCAGGTGGATTAGAGATTGCAGTATTGTAAATTTAACCATGGAAAGCGCCGCTGTCCATTTTGACAGATCTTTTGTCTCGAATACATAGTCGCCTTGTACCCACGAGTGTAAGGGGTTGGTGCTATTCTACTCTGCCGGACACCACACGGCCGTTTATCTATACATAGTACAAAGTCGCTACCTCCGTCTGCCCCTATGAAACTATGTACGCTTAGATCTTTTAAACTACGTAACGGATTTTAATACGGTTTTCATCAGTAGATAGTGATTCAAGAGGAAGGTTTATTAGCGAAAAAAATATAGTAGGTAGGGGTAAAGTAGGTGTACGCGAAGGCAGTCGCGCCGGTTCCACTGGTATATTATAAAATATAAAATAATAATTCACATACCGAGATTGTTCGCTATCCCCAAATCCCTGCCGACTGTCGTGTTGAATATCAATCAACAGGACCGCAGGTGCGTTGTCAGAGCTAAACTGATAGCCTGAAATGATTATACCACCACTTCATCAGGATACAGTACCACGAGTAGGTACCTAGATCAGGGTTTATCAAACTTATGGCTCGATGTAAAGCTTATGGGATCGTTCAAGAGGTATATTAGAGGTCGCTTCAGAGGCGGGCGGCGGTGACCACTTTGAATCAGGTGGCCCGCTTGCGTGTTTGTCTGCCGTATAACATAAAAAACTTACCCCTGTCAGAGTTTCCTTTGACACCTTCCACTAGATCAATACCGAACGAGCACAACGAAATCGAAAGCATCAACGTCCCAAGGATATTCCTAACTGTACCTTACACTGTGGGAAAACAACGTGCACGCCCTTTGCCATTTGATGTTGTATCCTCATTTTTTGCTGTTGCATGTACCATGTACCTATGTGACAAGGAAAAAATGCGGTGAACGGCGGCCCTGGTTACTTCCACTTCGGTTCATCATGGTTCCTACTCCGCTGTCATGTCAGTTCGAATCAACGCTGACGTTTCCTGATTTAGTTTTTTTTGTTCAGCTTAACATCAGTGGGCTCACGTAATATGGTTTCTACTGGATTTGAGGTCACGCCACGTAACGCGTCAGGATGTGTTCTCAGATCGTGAGATCGGACGAACGGATTATTTTTTTGGTGTGTTTTGCTTTGAGAGTTAAGTTTAAGTTGTCTAGGCGCTAAAACTTTGTTTTACGCACGGTTTAGTGTTGTTTTGTTGACTGGTCACGATTATGAAATAGTATTAATAGGCAGTTCTTGGTGTTTATTATTACTTTATTTTATGTCATTCTTTCTAAAACAAGTAAGTGGTGAAGAAACTAAAAACCCCGACCGCTATTAAAAAACTGAAAAGCAAGTTGTATATATTTTTGTTTTGCCTTTTGAAGACCTGTATTGTGATACCCCACTAGATTGGTTTAAGAGAATAAAGGGTCTTCAGAGAATAATAAAATGGCACCTAAATAATAAATAATCATTTATTTCAGAATTTAAGCAATTCTATATTCTATGTAGATGAGGTAGGTACATTAATTCAATTTACCATAAATATGCCACTTCAATACTTATGTCAATTTCATAAAGTCATTCTAACCATGACTATACACAATCGAATAAAATAACTACAAAAACAATGTCAAAATGCCAATAAAATATGCTCTTTAGAATTTTGTACCCAATGTTACTCATACGACCAAGACGACTCTAATAACACCTCAATATATTAAAATCCACTGAGTCGTTAGGGCTGTAGTCCGTGCTAAAGACATAGACATACATACACACTCTCGAAAAATATAACCCTCCTTCTGTCACAGTCGGGTAAAAAGCGATTTTTTACTCTATAAATGTGGATACTAGCCCGTGACCTCGAGCGCCTAGTTCGGAAATGAGGATCTCCATTATCCTATTCTCTTTTATGTTTGCGACAACTCATAGGACGAACTTCTATACAAAGTCATTCAACCACATTTCCATACGCTTCCTACGCATCCTAATCATCCCCTTTTGTCTGAAACCTGTCGACAAGGGCGCGGAACCATTAAATCACACCGGTAGACGCGAACTATGAAAATAAACTGTCAAAGTGAAATAGGGGGCGAACTTAACGCGTGTTCTGAGTAACGGGAAAGTTTTGGTGCAAGTTTTATACTGAGCTGTAAACGCTGGCGTCCATATGGGTCCGTTGTAAACAAAATAAGATGTGTTTTACTATCAACGTTACAGTTTTAGCGTATTTTTGTGCGCGAGGAAACAGCTGGAGGGTGTTTATTGCGAGCTTCTTTGGTGCTTGCTAAGGTCTTAAAGGTTATTTTGTTCGTTTTGTTATTTGAATTTTATTGTAGACTAGAAAAGTGACAACAGTTGCTGCTAACTCTTTTTAAAGTACAAAATCAATCTCGCTATTTTAGCTTGTCGAGAGGCCTGACACTGAAGTTGAAGTCTTATTTTATCGTTAGGCACTACAGTAGTGCGTGTTGTGTTGTTTTAATTTAGTTTTTTACGTTGTCGTTTATTAGAATTCAATCAATGGCCGTCTCTTTATATTTTACCGGCTATTTTTTTTACGTGTCACTTTATTAGTCTTCGGCAAAATCGCTACAGTCTAGCGGAAGCCACAACATAAAAAGGAGAAGTACCAAATAAAATGCAAGAGATTTTCAAAAAACACATATTTTGAACGTTTGATGCCACTGGAGCTTACATTAAGTCTATTGCAACCGTCGTTACAGGATACGTAGTACCTAGAATGTACCCTATAGTTATATCCGTCTAATAAAAGGCAGATCACAAGGGTTGTTTGCTCACGTATGGTCGGGATAGAGCCTCATCACTGTTAATCACATCTCCGATATCACTCCTCTTCGGTTAAAGACACCGGGAGATATTACACTGAGATAAATTGTTCTTTTTTGTGAAGAACTGGGTTGGTACATTTTGCCAAATTATTAGGCAGATATTTGAGTGCTCATGCATTGAGATTGAAGTGCAACAATCTTAAAATTATTTTGGATATTTTTTTTTCGAGCTTTTGACGATTGCGATATGCGGATTTTTGTGATATTATACTTACTTATATGTACCCATAATGTAATAACAATTAACATTTTTTTAACCTACCTCATTGTTGGTTGTTACGTTATGCATTGTAACCCCGGTAGTGTTTTGGATATTGTTGCGCTGCAATTTTATATCTCCAAATTATTTTGTCTCTGCTAAAAAAGATTGAGTTTTATCGCAAGTTCTTTTTGGAAATGCAGATGAGATTCTGAAATTCATTCGATATGATCAATTGATAATCAAATTCAGTGATCCCACAGGCAAATATACATGCTTGGAATACAGGCTTTGTAGGGCCATGCATATTTTTATTTATTTATTTATTTAACCATTTATTGTGCACAATGAAAGTTATAATAATATGAACATAAAGACAAAAACCACGAATTAACTTCACAATTCAATAGTGTAGTCCTAGCATACACACTATCCTCTATTTTCTCTGATCCCAAAGCTAAATATGACCTGATTCACTCGATACAAGTACGTCCTGTTTGATCAATGGCATCTTATTATTTACCCGCTCGTGATTATGACAAATAGGTATATTATTAATATCTAGAACTATTAACATGATTCATTAATGAATATGCATTGAGTTATTGCTTTCGTGTGTATCTGCCAGTGAGAGGTTATCATAGTTGAGAGCGAACTACCAACCCGATCAAATCTGATAGAGAAATTGTTGTGTAATACAAAATAGCGATACAAAATTGTTGTGTTATACGGAATCTGACGATCATCAATTTATGACTACAGTCGGTGAGCCCTCATGCCCTATTTATCTCGTACTCAGCGTTATGCATCCACTTTTCTTGCTGCAAACGACTGGAACTTTCTGCCTGAGTCACTGTTCTCCGATAAATATAACCATGGGGTTTTAAAGTCAAGAGTGAATAGGTATCTTCTAGGCACGCATGCTACATCTTCGACCTCATCGTCGCTTTTCATCAAGCGAGTTGAGGTCGAATGCAAGCCAATTGACAATAAAAATGTTTGATAGGTGGCATGGAGCTCTCTATCTTTAAAATTGTAGGACAATAACTGCAGCTGCTGTGCCGATTTTCTGGTCAACAGAAGTCCTTGACGGTGGCAGACCGTACGCTAAGCCTTTACGGCACCCGGATAAAATAAATACCAATATTGAGACGCTGCTATCGATCCATAATGCACTTCAACATACAAACCAGCTTCTCTTCCAAACCACAGAATAACCACAAAATATTATAGTGGACCACAAACGCTTCAATCCAAACAAAAAACATCCAACACTCTTGCCAACGGTCTGTTTTCACGAAATCGCTAAAACAACTTCCTATGAAATTGTTCTAGAAAAAGTTAACAGGAAGTTTTTAATCCAGAAACAAGCGAAGGGGATGCCATTACGGGGATCACCATAATTTTTGTCCAAACCCATATATATTTTTAGAAGCACAACGGATGTACGCCCGTTTTTTTCTTAAACTTAGTAAGTGGATGGTGAGAGTGTAGTAAATCATGCGATAAGCTCGGCTTTTGACACGAGAGCTTTCCGAGAGCTTTTGATATATTTTTGCATCGGCAATGGCAACAGTCTTTGAACGCTTTTTAGTTTTAAGATGAAATTTTAAAATAATTTTGTGTACATATTTTATTCTTTACAAGTCTTGCGGAAAATTTAACAAACCTAATTTAGCTAGTTTAAAGACATTGCCCTTGGCTACGAAAATAACTTGAGAGCTGAAATTCTAAAAATATCACAGCCCTAATGAGTTGTGTAGGATTATTGGATTTCTGGAGCGCGCGCTTTTATAAATAACTTCCTTTTTATATTGTTTTGAGAAGATCCATTGTTTTACGTAAGTTAATTGCAAAAATATTATAACTTCATTTCTTCAAATTCTATATTAGGAATTCGGTGTGCTAGGATAAATTCTGTGGGCTTAGGCTTTGCCGGGACTTCTTTCTTTCAAGGAAAGTTTTTATTAAATTATTTCTAACACTGTGTACCTAGAATCGCGAACAGATGTCGCTTTGCTAATACCGGTTTTGACATACCCTCAATTCCGATATCGCAATTTTTAATGGAGTTTAAAAAAGTAACGTCTTCTCTTGTGTCGGAGAGTGAGTAAAGAGCGAGCGTAGGAACTGCAAGAAGACCTTGTAATGTTTTCTATTGAGGCAAACAAGTGTCGCCATCTAACATGATATCAGACGAATCCTCTTTTTTATTATCTAAAATCTTTTTTATCTCCAAAAAATATCAACAGCTCTAACGGGCGCTGGAAAACAAAATGGCAGCACTCTTTCCACCCACCATTGTCAGCGAGGCTTAACTTACTCAAACTTTAATCGACTTGGGCCTAAGTCGAGATTAGTTTTATTTACGCATTTAAAATGCTAATTACTAAACTTATGACTTGGATGCCGTAATTGCCATGTAGAAAGATCCTGCTAAGTCAGGCTTTCCTGTTGGGTTATCTGTTTGATGAGTTGGGAAGTCTCGAAGTTGCCTGACGAACTTCCTTAATAGAGGGGTATGTGCAATTTGGTATTCTGAGGTGATTATGTGCTCTAGATTGCTTTCATTGCTTTACGTGAAATGGGGCTTTCATTACGGTTCCCCTTCGATTTTAATAACACTTTTTGAAATGACAACGGTTACTCTAAAGTGGAGAAAGCAAAGCAGTAAAGCGGACCCTGCCCTGGATTAACCGCTCGGATGATAATGATGACTCTAAGGACGATTATTTATTTATTTTAGGTACACCAACAGTCAAACTTTTGCATTAGGTAAAGAATACAAATTTCAAGGTATTAAATCTAATGTGTTAACCAATTATAGCTGTACACATCATTCACTGATGGGCAAAAACTGATTTAAAGCAAAACTAAATAAAATTCGATCTCAAAATATGGAAAAATGAAAAGTAATAAAGAACATACGAGTACATAAAGGTACACAACAGATGAATAACAAATTTATTATTTACCTGTTTTAATATTATTGATATAAAATTAAGTTACTATTTTATGCTACGAATTTTACGTAGGTACTTCAATGCAAACAAAAGAGATTTCAAGAAATAACGTTGACATTCCTGAGTTAGAATTCATGAAGCGATTTAAACTGGAGAAACATTCGAAATTTAAAATTTAAAGGCAAGGAGGTGCCATTTAATAAAGTTTCTAACTTCGAGATTCCAGTTTCTCTATTATGTCGGTGAATGGAATTTCCCTTGAGTTAATTTTGTTAAATCAAACACTGTGCTTTTGTTAGATTCCTTTAGCGAAATAATAGGCATTACACAGAAATTTCCTTTACCTGCCGTAGAAAGAGAAATGGAAGCTCTATTTATTTTTGTTTTATTTGGGTTAACATTGATTGTCTTTTCAATTTTGGTTGTTCGGCCTTGAAAACCCTTTTGTATTATGAATTGAATTTTCATTTTAGTCAGTTTCTACGTGTGTTTAAATTGTGATAATTTTCACATGGGAATAGTGTATTATGATTACATACATACATACATATTGATACATTAGAAGGCTTATAAATTTTGAAATGAGTCACATAAATTTTCACATGAGTAATATGCAGCGAAAAATTATAAATTTTGAATTATAGGTTTTTAATTTTCTAATTAATCTCTCCTAGAAACATCATATTTATTTTCAATGTGATCAGCAGCCCGTAACAATTCTCTATAGGTCAACCATATGTATAAGTGCCTAGCCTATCTACTCTATGTATGTCCCAAATTGCTACCTTGCTTCGCGTAGGTATAGCCAAAGCTATTCCCCCAATTTTTACTTTTACTTGCAAGTTCACTCCTTTTTATGTTTATTTCTGTTTTACAAATGAATATTAGTGAATTCTTGTACATGTATAAAACTTTCATCAGTGGCAAAACTCGTCTAGAATAACCTAATCATAAGGAAAGTAAATTATTAGATTAGTTCTACCTATACCCAGTTCGGAGCGGTGCCGCCGTATGGCAATATCCTCTGGAGAGACACATATAATTTCGCGTTTATTTTCTTTGCTTTCCTCCTATATTTTTTGTCTTTCCCACTTATTGAGATTGTTATCTTTGCTTTCCCTAACAGGATTTTGCCATTACTCGCTATGAAGTACTCCCGTATACCGTAGTTTGTCCATGGAAAATGATTTTTATTAAATTTTTGCGCTTCTTCCGTTCATTACTGACAAATGGAAACTTGTTCTAAAGTGGATTTCAGGAAATTACTAAGTACTCTTCTAATTGTATTAAAGTGGTATTTTATTTTTTATAGAGTATCGTTTGTAGCTCTAAATCATGTTATAAGCTGTCTCGTTGTTGGAAAAGGGGATTCAGTTTCAATTGCTGACGTCGTTGCCCTTCACTAGCAGAACTAAGTCTACCACGATGTCATACTACGATGATAGAGCTACTTCCGGCATCCTTAACCAGTCTGTGGCCTTCCCACGCTGACTTCTTTGGAAGATTGCTGGGCTTCCCATTCCAGCATGTAAGACAGAATATTTACCCTTAAATAACACATCTGAATTTTAATTTTATGAGATGTAAGATTGACTTACAGTTTTTATTCTTTTCACAAAATATTTATTGAAGAAAAAAATAAAGATAAATTATATTTAATAGTAGCCACTTTTATTATTACCATAAAATTCTGCGCTTAAGCCTAATAAAATTGCCAGAAAATGCAAATTCACAAGCCCACAAGTAAATACAAAAGAGCCGAAAGTGGTGTCGCATTCTCAACAAGTTTTTGTTCCGAACAAGTTTCCACCGAAGTTTTCGCTCCAGTTTTTGCCAACCCCTTTCATTAGCGAACGCTACGCAAGAACGCAAGCTTTGATACCGGCCGAATCTGAGCGAGCTTAGTTTATGAAGCTTTAAGAAAGCTCGCTTCCTGGCTTAAGACTGATGTTGCGAGCGCGAGTTATGTTGCGGAGTTTTAGCTCCTGCTACTAAACTATGCGCGAACTTTTTGCTTTTCTAATCAGTTGCTGAGTTCGTGAAGCTCTGGGTCGAGCTTTCGATGTTTAAAATGGAGTTTGTGCCACTCGAAACTGTTTCAAAATGAAGAATACGATCCCATGTCCTATAATATGAATATAAAACAAAAGTGTCATATGAATCTGTTTGGACACCTAGTTTTTCAAAAGTTCCTTACTTACGGATATTAAAATTGATGCCACAAAAAAGGTATTACTATTCACGAGAAAGATTTATTATCTGTAGTATCTAATATTAGAACTTCTTCGAAACAGGGCTGTGTCGCCTGTAGTTGACAATTAAACTTTTGCTCTAGCCATGAAGTCAGAAACATCCCTACTGAGATCTGTAGGCTA
Source organism: Blastobasis adustella (assembly GCA_907269095.1). Taxonomy (NCBI): domain Eukaryota; kingdom Metazoa; phylum Arthropoda; class Insecta; order Lepidoptera; family Blastobasidae; genus Blastobasis; species Blastobasis adustella. The sequence continues at coordinate 7,850,757 of OU026135.1, read as the reverse complement.
ATTACGTAACACAATTGCAAACAATTCTCTAACTTCAATTATTGAAATTGTTACTTTTGCTGTATGATCGATTTTATAGTTCCAGTTATTTGCAGTGGAACTTTGTTAGCAACTGAACCCATGAAATTTGATGATACGGAATCGCAAAAATAATAAGTACAATAATTGAAATCAGAGAATTGTTGGCAACAGAGTTATGTAAAGCCTACTAAATACCACCCGATCGGCTATATTTCAAGACCGGGATATGATAAAAACCATTACCTCGCAAATCCTCCAACTTCCACTTTACCCGAGCAAAATATACGCAAGGATACGAAATTCCAACGAACCAACGTGGATGGAGCTCCGAACGTAGTCAATTAATCCAAAAAGTTGTACACGCCGCAGCGCTGCAAGTCACCGGGTGATGTAACAGCGCTCCCAGCCAAAACACTCACGATAACTCAAGACTGAATAAGTAAAGACGTGGAGCACGGTGAGAGGCAACAACCGTAGAAAACGAGAGATACTGTTGCCTCACTTCGCCTTTTTTCGAATTGTTGCCGAGAAGCTATAGATACGGATGGATACTTGTGCGTGCGAATTTGGGCCGTGTCGACGGGCGAACGTTTCGCGACGACGTTTTTCCATCACTCGGGAGCCGATTACTGGCTATGAATAAGTAAACGCAAGGAAGGAAGGTTGTAGGCCCACGTAATGGAGGAGATGTTTTAATTTCAACAACGCAACAACCAAAATATTTATTTATTGCAATTTTGGGGTGATTTGAAACTGTAATTGTCAGGCAAACCTTTTTTTTCTAGTTCTTGGAAATGGTGATTGTATAGTTGATCATCTAATCCTTTTCGTTAAACACTATCCTTTTAAAGAAGACCATTCACCGGCCCTTACTATAAGTACCAAAATTTGAACTATCCTTTTAAAGGAGACTACTTACAGGCCCAAATTATACACCACATAATACAATAGTAATAAAATTTTATTGAAAGTGCCGGCCAACAAAATTATGGTAGTAATTTCAATAGCACATTAATCGGATTTTTTTATTATGATAGTTAAAATAATCGACAATTACTAGAGTTGATATTGCAACCTGAAAATCTAGCTTTTCTATGACAGCAATAATTTTTTTTTAAATTAATATTTATGCAACTTTAGGGTCCCACGCGTACCCTGTCATAATCTCGAAGTGTAACCAACGATTCTATTATACACTCACGCGGCCCGTCGGCTCGTTTGTCCCACGTTCTCCGTCCGGAGCGTCCGGAATTCCGGACGTGTACCCACCTATTACCCGGAACGTTCCGAACGCAAATGCGGTCCGGGCGCCCGCGACGCGACCTCCTGAAATATTCGTCACCCATTTCCTTTGGCTGGAGCGAAACTCGTAATTTCGCTAACTTTTTCAGGGATCCGCCGGACTTGGACGGGTCAAGGTCGCAGAAAGAGAAACGTAAATAAAAACATAACAGGAAAGTGTGGCCGTGATGTGTAAGCCTGAGTAGAATAGAGCTAGATCTAAACCTAGATCTAATATATCTGCTTTAAAGAATATTTGTTCTGTAAAAGGCCACTAATTATGTCATAGAGGCAGACCATCACATATTTCGGAATTTACTAGTAAATCAGGTATTGGCAATTACAGTATAGCACGACATTATAGATATGCTACATTCCTGGCTATATATGTTTCAAGTTTGGCCAAGCAATCTATAATAAACTTATAAACAAAAAAAATTTCTAAATTCGCGAATGGTAAAATGCTAAGGAAAGTATGTAAAAAGCTACTTTTCTTGCTATTTGCCATCTGACAGGAAACCTGCCAATTCGTACGTATTCGATTCGTTTCACTCTCTTGAATAACATACCCCTTTTCATATAACACCACAGTGGCGTATTCTTTAATCCTGCCAATTCATGCACGACAATGGGAGCGTCTTTCACCCTTTACGTTGTAATCTACTCCGCGTTTGAGAACTTGGGATTGTTACGGCGTAATTTCGAGCGCTTCGAAGCATACGCCGCGTCATCCCAACCCTCAAAGATATTCCATTACACTTTTAATAGGCACGGAACCCTTCTGTTGGCAGGGCCGCTCGCGTAATCCAAATTCGTACGGGTAGGCCGTGAGGGACATTTTGTAGACGTCTATTTATAGATATTGATGATTTTTTGCTTTTATTTAATGGTTTTGTTACGCACTTATTTCTATATCGTAACGTCAGCTCGAAATTGCCCATTATTTGATTGTATGCCTGCAAAAGAATAAGAGATTTTTGCAATGATAAAACGCTATGCTGTTGATATGAAGGGCTGAAAACCAGCGCCATAGCGCCAGCCATGGCATATGCTGAGTGTGACCCCTTTGCACGTCTACCCATGGCACGGGTAGCGATATATTATGGATTCTTATAATTCTATCGTGACATGAGTTTATGTGTAAGAAACGTCATTTATTTATTTATTTGATATTACCTTATATACAAAATATTAATTCGCAATTTAAAAAGTTATAGACAGACCTGCCGGTGTTCAGAGATAGGTCACGTAGGACCAAGAAGCGGTGGATTTTCCATCGGTATGCCTTTTATATATATTCATTGAGTATCTTGTTCTTCGTGGTCGGTACGATGAAAAGGAATAGACCTGAAACCAGTTATTCATCATTAATTAGGCCGAAAAAGCGACGTCTTGCCACCCAGCCCTGAACGTTCCGCCGTGGGTGCCATCAGATTCGCCAAGGGAGCTCGGTAATTCACTGCGCCCGTGACATTTACTTGTAACTCCACCCCGGGACCCGGTTATTGCTTGGCCCGGGTGCGTACAGCGATTACTTCCAGCCAGGCGTACAAGGTTACGGATACCCGGATCGGCGGATTCCGTTTTACGCCCGAAATTACCATCTTACCATATAGGGGACGGTCTTTTTCACTCTGTCGTTTTTAGTCTGGATCGCTATTAGCTACATTTTCCGATGACGAAAAGCATCAAGAACTTAATTTTGAAAATCTTTTGCCTGCGACTTCGTCCGCGTGAAATTCTCGCGAAAATTACGTTAACGGAACTCCCGTTAACAATATAACCTGTGTGTAACTCTGGGATATTAAGCGACAACACTGCAATGTTTTAACGTGATGTGAAAATGTAACGAAAACGAAATTAGTAGGATTGGCTGGATTTAAGGCATCAAGCGAATAAGTACATACCTCACCAGTCTCAGGGTGAGCGGTGTTCCTCCTCATACCGTTGGTTGACCAAGGTCTTCGCTGGAGACCCTGAGACTGCTTGAACTGTCTCGGGGTGTCGGACGCCGATTGACACCTCATGACGGTATGTTAATACTCGTACATACAGGATTGCCCAACTGGCAACAAATAATTTAATAACATTATACATAATAACATACCATGATCCAATCTGGTCAGGTCCCCTGGTAGCAGGGCCATGGAGGTCAGATGGCAGTCGATGTAATTACCTGATCGGCCAAATCCTGGATCATGGTCTAGGCGGACCCCGGGTCCGAGCACAACCGGAACATTAACGCCCAGATGATTATTTTTTATACATAATAACATAGGTATATCAGACTCGAGACATAGGTACATTAATTAATAAATTACGCTCGATGTGGTATACGAATGACACAATATGTTACCTAAAATCCATGAATATTAATCACGCGTCTAGACTTCAATAATTCTAGGTTTACCCTATAATAACGTCTAGGTATTAAAGATATTATGTGTAGTTTATGTCAATGCAAGGGCGTGCAGTCAGTGACCTGAAACGTTAGTCATTTGCTGGCAATCGTAAGAACAATTGCAGTTTCATTATACTTACCAGCGCTGAGCCAGACTGCATAATTGAAAGGTTCCGTTTTTATTTAGACCCGGCCACTTAGGATGCGTCCAGGGCCCTTTGTCTGGCGCAGGAAGGGGTGCTGGATTGGATCTTGGAATAGATTGAATCTTGTGGCCGATTGCGGCTGAAGTTATAATGTTTTGGTGGTATTACAAATAAAGAAATACGATTCTTCGTGAATCATACGTAGTACCCAACTATCAGGTGGTCTCTCTGCTCGTTTGTACAAAAAAAAATGTGAACGATCCATTGCTGGGCTTGCTTTTCGGACAGTCTAATCTCCATGCTTTGGGGACGGGTTGGTGGTCGTTATGTTGAGAATACTCAACATAAAACACAGTTGCTCAATTACTGGACCAAAGAGGCCCTACTGGTCTGCTTCTAAGAAACATTATTTGTACGATACACAAAAATCGAAGATGTCACTCTACCAAGCTGAACACCGCTCGGCACTCAATACCAACATAGACATGAAAGTAGTCATACTCATAACACAGACTAGGAAATAAGCCAAACAATTTGTGTAACCAGCCAGTGCAATTTCCAAGTGTCCCCGTTAGCAATGCAGAAAAGACAATTGGATGTTTGCCTTGCATTTGAATCTGGAATGATACACCGGGCCGGCCAGTCACTGCTGCAGTACCTACAGGTTGACTCTTGTTTTCTAGTGGCGTGCTTGCAAGACCAATAACCAAGGTCAAGCAACGTAGAGTATGGGAACTGGATGGGTGACCGTTACTTACTTTGAGGCTAGCCAAAATTCAGTACCGTGCCGAGCTTAATGTGTGTTATCGTTAGGTGTGCTTCCTAATACAGTTGGCGAAGCGAAGTTGACTAAGATCTTTCACTGGGGTCTCTGAGACTGGCTGAAAGGTCTCCAGAGCCAATTGGCACTCCGCGATGGTATAATCTATATACATAATATAAAACAAAGTCGTTTCCCGTCTTCTGTCCCTATGTATCTATGTACGCTTAGATCTTTTAAACTACGCAACGGATTTTAATGCGGTTTTCAACTCAAGTGATGTTATTCAAGAAGACGGTTTATAAGCAAAAAAAAAGGGTAGGTAGGGGTAAAGTAGGTGTACGCGAACGAAGTCGCGCCAGGGCTACTAGTATAATATAAACTACATAAATCTTCTTCTCACAACGTCGCCATTTTAAAGAACCCGACCTTACACTCCTTGGATTGTTTATTCGAAGAACAATGGCGGTTATCTAGCGTTCCACTGAACTCGGAACACGATATCACGTGGGAAGCCCAAACACGACCTCGTCTTATCGTACGACTGCTTCGCTTTATTCAGGTACAGGGTGGAGATTGGAGAACAAGCCGACTTCGGCTTTTTATTTATTTATTTATTTAGATTTATTTATTCACAGAAACATTTCAATTTTTAATTTAACACATTTGAGGTTTGTCTCAACGATAATTTACAACGTTTTATTTAACTTGCACAGTTGTCAAAATTTGCTTTCGACCATTTATTGGTAACCGCTTGAGCTGAAATTTGGTATGCCTATGTAACTTGAATGACAATGCGTTAATATGGTACGGTGGAGCTGGTCTAATGATGGAGTCGAAAGGTGGTCATAGGAACTAATGAACGCAATAATGTTTGGGCTCTTTGGAATGGTCTTGATGAGTAGGTACAATACCGTGCGATGAAAGCTTGTTATGAAAAAGTATTTTTCATTCGAATACTTAATTCTTCCTTTTTTATTATTATTCAGTTAGGGATTTATTTCTGAGACTGGTTGAACAGTCTCGGGGGCTGATTGACACCCCGTGACGGTCGTTCTTATTAGTTATTTATTTCTTAAGGGATGTCAAGGGTCACTTGTTTTGTATAGAGGTCAAACGACTTCAATACACTATTGCTGAATGGCACCAGCTGTCAAATAAACTTAAGCCCCAACAAAGTATGTCTGTCAAATCTTGATAATATCAAAAAAGGACTACTTATTCGACTTTTTAAGACGCATTGAGTTAGTCCTAAAAATTGAATAATGACATTGATATTTCCATAAATGACGTACGCACTTATAAGTAGAGCTTAATTACTACAGTATATAATTACGTAGGTACTTACAAATCCTATTACAAATGTACTGTTTTTCAGACGTACATTTGTCACATAAATTAGGGTCTTCTATATTTTCATTTATTTACGTATTGGATTTTAATCATGCTGTACCACAGAGGAGTAGTACCAACAGACAAACGGACACCATGTTCGGCGAATATTATATTTGAAACTAACCTTTGCGTACGCAGGTTACGTTTCGAATTTTAGTCGGTGTAGCTCTGTTTATGCGTAATGTGATGCTGTCTTGATGCCGTGTGGGGTCGATCGGCACTGTCTTGATGCTGTGTGGGGTCGGTTGAGACTCAAAATTATTACACCTATACTAGTACCAGACGTTCCGATTTGGCTAGTCCCGACCAACCGTCAGTTGCAGTCGATACTAATCCTTATGAAGTACAAAATAAAGTCGCTTTTGGATTAATTAGGATGTGCGGGCGAGCCGACCTTGGTCAGACGTCCGACCACGTCCCCCGCACCCAAAAGCGACTGTATTTTATACTCCGTAAGGATAAGTATCAACTGCAGCTGACGGTTGGTCGGCTCCAGTCAAATTGTAGCGTCTGTTACTAGTTTTATAAGTACCTACGTGCGTGACATTTTCTAAAACAAAACTCAATCGATTTTTGTACTCTAAATCCCGAACCTGTTTCTAGAACGCTAATTTCTTGTTGAACTATTACAAAAACATGTCTACAGCCCATAACAGTCCACTGTAGGACTTGAGCCTCCTCCACATCAGTGCTAGTTGCCATTCATACCGAGTGTTTAACACATACAGATAAAAATGCTGCTGCCCATTCATTAATCAACGAAGGTCCTTGCTGATTAGCCTTTAAAACTTTAGTCGCCTTTTACGGTATCCAAACTCAAAGAGGTTGCTGCTATTGGTATTTACTATTTAGATATTGCTCTCCACCAGTCGACAATATTACCATAATCCGCTTGTTTTGGTTAAGTTTAAACATAGCAACACTTAGTTGTGAGATTTTACACCCATCGTTATCATTACAATTGTTGTTGCAAAAAGACGTTAAGCATGTCTTTCTTTTTCGTTTTGGTCATCACTTCTGCTTTCACACGCTCTGTAGTTATGACCGGCCTAATTCACCCAGCAAGATATGTAACGAAGCGATACCATTTCAACCAGAGTTGTTATTTAGACGGTAGGTACCCAACTATCGCGAGCTGCGCGCACAAACTTGTCCATGGACAACGAGTCTTTGTTCATCTGACCTACTTGGTGAGTCTGATTCGTGAAAGCCACGCCGGAGAGATTCTTTTTTCAAACCTCATTGTTAATTTCGTTACTGACAGCTGATGAGTATGTATTTGAAATGAGAGCGTTCTATTTTTTTTTTTTCTTCTTTTTCGTTTTCTTTTCTCTCCAGCCAGTCGGCTAATTCCGTAATGGCCGGTTGGAGCGGACGCTGTTTAAGTTTTCGAAGCGATACTGTAATTACATCACAATTTGGGTTCTGTGTGTAAATGAGGAGTCGTTCAAATATTTTGCGCGCAATTTGAGCCGTTTAGTATGACTGGTGTAGTTGTTACAAACGTACTACTTTTGGTATAATAATATAAGTTGTCAAAAATATAGCCCCAACTCGTAGCTCGAAATATGGTAATCTAATAGCTTCTGAACGGGTCCGTTAGAGTTATGGTCATTCGTTTTTTGAAAATTGCATTAACACGTTGAGCGCCAGTTTGCTATAAATTTCTTGACGCTCAACCTAAAAAATATCCAATAGAGGTTTATACGTAATTAAGTTCATCATAGCCAAGATAGTTAGTACCCCGTACTATCAAAGACTTCGTGATAACTATCTGATTAATTATAAAATTGTATCAGGTATCGATCGATGTGTGTGTGTGGCTCGAAACAGCTACACCAGCGGTTGATACCTCACATAATAAATTAATTAATCGAACTACAAAAAATAAGATAACACCACCATTCTCAGAAGCGAATCGGCAAGGATATTATATGACTTTGATGAGTCTATTAGGTTTTTATGAACCCTCAAATCTTGCAAGCATTTGTAATTAAAAAATATTCATCCAATTAACAAAAAACGAGCTAAAAGATTAAAAAAAACCATTGCCACATAATTCACGGCTGCCAATTATGAAGATAATAACTTAATGATAGATTTGGAAGTGCGAACCGAAATTGCATATTGTTCGTATCAAATTGAAACTTCGAAACTTTGACAAAAACTGAAGCTTTGGCAAAAAAATTAGTTTTGTGCAGAATAACAGGCGCTGGTTCTGTATGAGTTTTTTTTCTTTTGTAAGTTGTGTTTCTTTATCATTGATGCAAATCGTTTGGTCAATACTAGATACTAATGTTATCTACAGCTGCCAAAGTTTGTGAGTTTGACGCAAAACTACATAATTTGTTTTGAAGAAACTTTTCAGTAGGGATAAACTAAAAAAATAATACAAAAGTATTAATACCAGAATAGACATAGGATATAATATAGCTTGGAATTCGAAGTAGTTCCGATCCAAAGGAATCACGCTCGAGCGTTGCTGCTGTCAAAAGCTAGTTCAACTACATATTTGTAAAACAGTTTTCAATCTAATCGATTGCATACTAAGCCAACCATCTAATCTTTTTTCTCAATTCCATTGTAACTCGCTACCAAAATTACCACAAATGTTCCCACGGACCCCTAAAAAGCGTAGAAGTTATACGGAATCCAGTGAGTCAGCTATCATTAGTACGCGCGGTTTTACCTGACTCATCGATGGCGGGCGCGTTGATTCGATCGTAAAAAGTCTACAATATTACAGGACATACCTGCATTTTTATTCTGTAGCGCAAATTAATATACCGCAAACTCTTTGTCAATGTTGGCTTGCGGTGTGGCTAATCTTGTCAGATGAGGCATCACCACTGGGTAGAGTTTCAAATGACTAGGTGACCTTCGCAAATGACGGTCGCTATCAATCGTTAGCAACCCGAAGATGGCTTCAAGTTTCCTCCGAAACGCGAAGCGAGCGGTGCTTTACCTATGTATATGTCAGAACATAAGTATGATTGCAAGTGGGTATTGCAACGCGCTTCAGAATTGGTCATTACAGAAATTATCGGTACACAAGTGGACTTCATTCGTGTACACCTACTTTAACCCTACCCTTTTGTTTCTTGCTCATAAGCCTTCCTCTTGAATCACTCTATTGTTGAAAACCGCATTAAAATCCGTTGCGTAGTTTAAAAGATGGAAGACAGACGACGGGAAGCGACTTTGTTTTATGCTGTGTAAAGAAGATTATCCCGACTGGGATTTTAACCTGGATCATTCCTTTACATGGCTGGTCTTTTCGCCACTCGATTACTACGATTTCATAATCAGCTCACCGCAATCCACTACCTCATATAGACCTTCCCCAAGATGCACCACCGACCGATCCTCCCTGCCAGCCAGTCTGATGCAGCGTCGTCGTTCCATCTAGCTATAGAACGCCCCACACTACTTCACCCAATTGTATTTATTATTTCTCGAGGCCATGATTGACTCGAGGTTTTACTTCACTTCTACCTACCCCCTACCTATACACTTCTAAACTAATTCTTATCGCTTCTTCGATAAATGTGACCAGCCCACTGCCACTTTAGCTAGTAAAATATCTTAGCTAATTCGTTTCGTTCTATCTGTGTCTAATAACTTCATTCCGGGTCATGTTCCTTAGAGAAGTTCCAAGATATACCAGTATCAGTGGGATCTCTCAATCTACTACTAAAAATAAAATAAATATGCTACTAACGTCCAGCGAGCGGATTTGGTTCGTGGAAATCGGATACAACGTTGCCAACGCAACTACAGAAAAGGCATAACGGTTCAGTCCTCACAGTGACGCGCTAACGTACCTGCGGTTTTGAATTTTTATAACATGAAACTGTTTCCTTAGGACTATAGCATGGGGTCGTTCAAGAGGTATATTAGAGGTCTCCTTAGAGGCGGGCAACGTATTGGTAGCCCCCCTGGTGTCGCTGATGTCCATTGGCGGCGGTGTCCACTTTCTATCAGGTGGCGTGTATGCCTGTTTGTCTGCCGTATTACATCAAAAAGTATAAATCGCAGGTTAATATAATTACGTCCCTTGAAAATAAAATCTGGGGCGAAATAATACCAATATTGATGTTTCGTATAGAAAGCATAAACAAAAGTAAAAGTTATCTTATAGCTAAAGTTGTTATGTTATTCAAAAGTGTTGCTTTCATATTTTGTATACTTTACATCGTTCATCTTTGAAGAACTGTATCAATACATTACTCATATACCTACAAAGTTACAAACCTTTGTACTCATTTAACCTGTGGCCTACTTACAATGTCTGTTAAGGAAAACCTTTTGTTAGAAACCTAAATAGGTACCTACATTCGACTGTGGCTAAAAACTAACGCCTTAGAGTGTAGCCATAAATTCTTAAGAATCCTTAGGTTATCGTGTTTTTGAAATACTGTTCAATGATACGTCATTCTACACATAACCTGGGAATTTTTCATTTCAATTACTTTTATTACAGGCTCTTCCCATAATTGTTTAAGCCAGGATCTGCAGTGACGACCCAAACCGACACGTTGTTTTAATAATATGTACCTAATCTAAAATCAAAGGTTCAAAACATGCCTTATTATAAAAATTAAATGACATAATTATAACTTTCGCCTTAGATCTTTAAAATTATGCAACGGATTTGAATGCGGTTTTCAGCAATAAATAGAGTGATTCAAGAGTTAGGTTTATTTTTATAAATATATTTGAAATATAAGGAAAAAAGGGGTGGTAGGGGTAAAGTAGGTGTACGCGAACGAAGTCGCGTCGGGTCCACTAGTTTATAATATTACTAACTAATGTGTTAATAATTTTACAGTCGTGCTAAATGTAACCAATAGCTATAGTACTCTTCCAGGATATGACTAGAACTTAAGTGCACAATTATAAACTTAGCCACAATGGGCCCCTATCATCACTTATGAGGCATTTCGGCCCCTTTTAATTAACTTGGGATGTTGTGGGAACGCTGTGTGCTTGGCGTGTATAAATGGGTGATGCGTGCGAGGTCATGTTACTAAGACCTAAGCCCTAAGTCCTAAGCGGTTTCTATAAAATATTCCTACAAAATTTATGGAGGGCTTTAGCTGGGGGCACATCACAAAGTTATGGTAGTATTTGTAAGATCTGGGAGGGTAGCACTCTGGGAGGGACGCAGGCACAATACGCATCGGGTCTTGAACACGTTACTAACCTATGCTGTTTAGAATACACAATTTCTTGTGTGAAATTGTGTATTCTAAATGTGATTTTTAACCCGCGACGAAAAAAGCGGGGTATTGTAAGTTTGATGTGTGCATCTGTGGCGCTGTCTATCTGAGTGTCTGTCTGTGGCATCGTAGCTCCCGAACGGATGGACCGATTTGGATGCGGTTTTCTCTGTATGAAAGCCAGTTTAATCGAGAAGCTGCTTAGCTTGTTTTAATAAAATTGGTTCAGTAGTTTAGGAAATATTTTAGTAAATGTAAACTTGGTCGGCGGTTATCCGACTTTTTCTGTCGGTATTATAGAAATAAGTTATGTGCCGGAGAGTGACTTCACACATTTTTATCTAAGTTTTATTTAGGTACACTTGTCCTGGATGTCGGTGCCCAGTTTCATCAGTGGGCCTCCCCAGGCAATAAATAGATCTAGGCTGTCTTCAACGCTATAAAACTGCTGAACTGCCTGTTTCTCGACATAAACTTTAATATTCAAATAGATACGCGAGTTTACAGAGTAATTTTTCTTTACCACAGCAGCATGTATAGGTACATGCAGAGCGCATAATACACCTTTGTGTGGCCACTAAAGAGAACACAATGAACTTTGAAATACCTCTTCATACATATTTCATTGCGTTCTAGTTCCAACTTTCTTGTATGAGTATGATTCGCGACGCATAATAAAGGCAACTTCAAAAGAGTTGCTTCGCTATCTTTTTTCTTTGAAAACGAACTATTCGTGCGTGAAAATTCTTTCGAAATCGCTTATAGAGGCCGTATAAAACAATTCACAAAGCTTTCCATTCGGCACGCCTTTTATGGTTGATCTGTAGAAATTATGAAACCTTCTTTTGTAAAAGTAGAATCCGATCGTGCTAGAAAACTTGTCACAGAATCTTTGCGTAATTATGATTCAAATTACGCTTTCGTTCCAACCAAAGAGGCCATTGTTTACTTAGACATAACGAAACTCCTTGGTTTTAGCGTCGGACAATGGCAATTGTGCGCGTTACGAAAAAAAAACAAATATTTCGTTCCCAAGTTTTCCGGTCAATCCGAGATTTTGAAATGGGAACGCTTCGTTTTCTTATTTCAAAACGCTTAATTGGCGTTGACATCTTAATTTAAAAATGCGGCCAGTGATTCTAAATTCGGCGAGTTTTTAGCTATTGTCTACCTACAGTGTCTTTTGTGTGATGATATTGTTTTTATTCTTTGAGAAAAAAGTAAAAAATTTTAAACCGGAACGAGTAATTTACTGTTGCAGAAATTTAAAAGACTATTCTACATTTAATTAAAAGTAAGTTTAGGTCACAGTCTTGCCTTAAACAATGCTGTTATTAATAAATATTCGGTACCTACTATGCCTAACAAAACAATAGTTATGTAAGTCAATTACTGTATTAACAATGCAGGGTTAGAACAATAGTGAAATAAACTTGAATCGGGTACGGTAACAATTCCGTCGCGGGTTTTAAATTTCAACCGGTTTATCGTAACAAACAACTGAAGGTATCCGAGTTAAGCCATCAAGTTTACTAAGTAAATATTAATTGCGTCCTACCTTACAATGTGATAAGTAGGTGTTACAATTTACCTTATTTTTTGCGAAATTAAGGTAATTATATTATGTAGCTAGCGTTATTTATGTGCTGTGAGTTTTCACGCATGGCAGGGCAGTTTTCTTGTTTGTCTATTGAACTATATTCGTGCTTCTTCAGGCTCACGTAGCCAATAGGATTTATCGGTAAGACTTAAATCAATATACACAAGTGGTATGATTTTAGTAGAGCTTTAAGATATGTCCTACTGACGTAGTTCTTGAGCATAAGATCGGATACCAGTCAATTGTCTTCAGTTGGAGAAGCTCAGCTAGCTATTAATATGGTAGCACAGAGTCAAGCTTCATAAATATGCAGCTATTATTAGTATCACTAGAATCTTCCAGAAATACGCCAGTACCTTACACTGTTTCGATCAGATCAGAAGCTAGTTACGGCCAGTCCACGCTAAACTAGCCCCTATCACCAGTCACTAACGTCCCTTCTTCCATTGTTGCAGCTGACCCGTTACCAGGGAAACATGTGCCACTGGAGAGCTACGAGAGCGAGCTGGAGCGGGAGCACGCACTGCCCACTTCCGTGCCGAACGCGGACATCCTCAAGACCAACAGCAACCCGACTTATCATAAGCCCAGGTGAGAAGATAATAAATTTGATTTATTTATTTATTTAAAAACTTTATTGCACTAAAATTATTACAATTGGCGGACTTAAAGCCATCAGGCTATTTATTGATTGATTAAAGATACAAGTACTATGCGGACGCAAGTTTGTCGCTTGCAGATGATCCGATAACCATATTTTGCCCATAGTATGACACCTGACAGTTATTGCGCGGTAGTAAAGTTATGCGCAGTAGTAGCCGAGGTGGTGACAAGCGATTCGGACGGTTTCCAATTTTGATTTTCGGCATCAAAAATTCAATATTTTTTCAATCACATTGTCAACACCGAAACAGTAGTTCAAATTTAGCGAAAATCAGCATCATACATCAAAATATCTATTTGAAAACCGTTCGAATCGAGGCGAGCGATTGATACATAGAGCCCCTGGACAGAGAGCCCTTGGACAGAGAGCCCCTGGACAGAGAGCCCCTGGACAGTTTGACGCCCCACGGCATTCGTTTGGCATTTGGCATTCCTATTTCTTTTGATTTCTGTGGTTTGTAATGAATAACTGAATAGCGTGTCCTAGGAGTCGATGTCATGGGCTATGTATTATTCTGGGATGTAAGCTGTAGCTGCAAAATTTCAACAAAGCCCATTCAGTAGTTTTGGCATGAAAGAGATAACATGCATCCAAGCATTTGTCTATCTACATAAATAGGTAGTATAAATAATCTACATATAAAGTATAAAACAAATCTTCCTGTAGTCTGTATCTATGTGTCTAATGCGGTTTTCAACAATAGATTGAGTGATTCACGAGGAAGGTTAATATGCAAAACGGGTAGGTGGGGCTTAATTAGGTGTACGCGAACGAAGTCGCGACGTGTCCACTAGTTTATTATAGAGCTATGTGACATTTTTTATAGTGTCTACGCGTGTAGTTTTAGAGACAAGGCACCAACAACTGTTAATTCACACAAATACAGATGTGTATAAGTAGTAAAATTGCCTGCGTATCTACCTACCACGCGTGATAGCCATAACAAAGACTGGATTTTATCATCGGAGACCTACATCCTCACGAAGTATCCATAATGGTACAAGCTAGTTAATATGAGCTCTCTCACCTGCGTCGAAGCGAGACACGCATACGCCATACACGCGTGCGGAACAGAGACGGAAGAGCGAAATAATCGGATTATCTCTGACTTAAGACTATCTTAACAGCGTTAGAACGCTATTACGGTGGGCTTGATCCCGTGCAATTCATACTTTGATAGATATTGGGGAAGTTTACTCGTGGTGTGCTTCCGAAAGTTGGGGTGTGGACTCGGCCTGGCTAAGCACATAGATGTATGGGTGGAAATATTCTGGAATTTTACATAAGTAGTACTATCACAGTAGGATCTGTAACTTTTCGAGGCGACAAAGTTCTAGTCTCCATAGGCTGGAAAATGGGCAGCAGCGTTTTCCATTTTTATATTTACATCACTGCGATCTCCACTCACTGCAATTCTTGGGAGAGGGCCTAAGTCCTGCAGTGGACTGTTATGGGCTGTGATGATGTATACATACGAATCCCTACTCCTGGTAGAGGGGTCAAATTTAGAAAAACAACGCAAGAAGTGGTACAACGTCAAAAAGGGGATGTCAACCATCTTACTGAAAACATTTTTCTCTATTTATGGACCGCTCGCCTCGAGTCGATCGGTTTTCATTTTTGATTTACGGCTTGAAGAACTTAATATGTTTTTATTTACACTGGCAATACCGACAACGAACGGTTTAAAAATAGAGAAAAGCAGCATCAAGCAGTTTCATGCTGAAAATTATTGAAAACCGTTCGACTCAAAAATAGGGCCCCATAAAATGACAATGGGTACTTTTCATTCAAGACAATACGAACAAAGTAACGGATAGTAGTGACTTTTTTACGACTTAATGCGACACCTCTGTCAGATATGTAATAATGAGGAAAAAACTATGCTAAATAGATTATGTGAATTTTGTATACGTAATGTGGTATACGGTAGGAAAGCAGGCAAGCGGGCCACCTGAAGGGAAGTGGTTACCACCGTCTGGTGTTAACCCAACACCAGGGGCGTCACCAGTGCGTGCAACTTTTCATTTCTTGTCATTTTTTTGTTTCCGATTAGCCACATGCCAAATTCGGTTAACCCAATCAAGATCGCAACAGAGACAACAGGGAAACAACGTTTATTTTACGATTGGAGTGAATTAAGGGAAGCATAATAAACTGGCAAGTTTTTTACGCGACGAACGACCGTCGTCGGAGACGCGAAGCTACTTTTTAAGGCTACTTTAAGGCGTTTTAACGATTTAATTCGAAATGTGATTGCGTCGGGCAATTCCGAAATTTGACGAATTGCACCCAGTAATGGTGGGACGGGTTAAAATGTAATGGAAGGCGGGAATTTTAAAGCTTAAGACGTCGTAAAACGAGCCATACTGTGTTACTGGGAGATAATTTTGAGAGATCCCTTTATGTGTTTTAAAGTAGCCCATGGATTTTTAAGACGTATGATTTCGTTTACGTTACTTTGATCGTGCTGTATTTAATAATTGTCATGATCTGGTAGGGATGGGATTGAAGTTTGTGATGTGGTTCTAGTGTTTATAGATTCGTTCTCTCAAAATGTTGTACGTTAGATAGGTATTATTGATGCGAATGTAGGTTTTAATTTGTATGGCAGTCTATTTTTACAAAACAAAAAGATATTTTATCTTTTACAGAAATATTTCTAATTGTGCATTACCTAAATGAATAATCTGTTCAAAACAAATAGATAAGTAGTACAATATTGTTGCCAAAGTTTACCTTAAAATCGTGTCAGGAGGTACTAGCTTTTGCGCACGATGTCACGCTCAGCCTTCGATGATAAATTACCAGCCAATGGCCATTACAATACAGCCCATAAGCTATCATAACGCAAAAACATCCTTGCGTTTTAAACCGTTTACATTTATAAATAAATATACCATGACAATTCACACACACGTCCTCTAGCCCCAAAGTAAGCAAAGCTTATGTTATGGGTGCCAGAAAACTGATAAACTACTTACATATTTTTTTAAATAAATACTTATTATACATACAACACCCAGACTCGAAACAGAAACTAAAATTCATAATTTCAATTTCTGCCCAACCGGGAATCGAAACCGAGACCTCTGTGTGGCAAACCGGCCGGATGGTAACCAACTGAACCACTCAACTAGTCAAATATTACTCTTTATATTATTATAGAAGCTTCTATCGAAACTAACCCTTTATTGTGCGGCAAAGCCTAAAGCGAAAACAGAAGGGATACTGACAACAGAACCGATGACCAATCGAAACGCGTACAAAAAAAAAACTTCCACAAACTAAGCTATTAAAGCACACCCGGACAAAGCTACCGCAGTGTGAGTCTGCAGTACTGCCACAGACCCCATTACTCAAACAATTCCCTTTTGAGGGTTCCGTTGCCAAATGCTAAAATGGGGTCCCTTCGTTCAGTGCGTCCGCTAGCCGTTTTACTCGAAAGTCAAAAGTCGGAAGTCGAAGGGCAGCATGACCCTAGCTAGATACAACAAAGAAGTGTTTTAAAATTTAAAATATATTGGCATACGCTGTAGTCGTGGGATGTCTTGCTAAATGACACAGTAACACCTACCTTCTACTACTAACGGGTGTTGTGCAAGGCGACTAATGTCTTTAAACCAGTATGGCTAGCAGTGTGTGTGAGAGAGCGCCAAGCGAGAATAGCAGCGACATAGATTCTTAGTATGGACAGCAGCACGGCTACCACTGTTACTACACTACCGAGTGATTCAGTTGGTTCCGGTCTGGCCTCTGTCCCGAGTTCGATTTCCGACCGGGCAGAAAATGAAATGATGAATTTAAAAGTCTTCTTGTACGTGTTTTCTTCTGTTACGGGTCTGGGTGTTATATGTATTATAAGTATGTATTTAAAAAATATACAAGTAGTTTATCAGGTTTCTGGCCCCCGTAACACAAGCTTTGCTTGCTTTAAGCTAGATGGCGCATTTTTGTAAGACTTTTATAAGCCTATTTATATTTATTTCATCCCGCAATTCCGAATGTACGGAACTCTGCGCGCGCTGGTCGCAACTCGCAGTAGGCCGGTTTTTATCTCGCAACTGTTGGAATCAATCACTCGCTGTCAATAGGCGGCTCGGCAAACTTTAAATGTATGTACTTGTTCATTATACGAGTTGGCTCTTATTTGTATAAAAACAAAGTTTTGCCAAACAATTGTTGCTGGAAGTTTAGGGGATTGTTTGTGCGGTGTAAGATTGCCGCTCGGTGCGGACACTGGCGATTTTTTATATCACTAAGACGCGTTTTATACAGAAGAGACGAGTTTAGGCCTAGGCGAGCACACTGCCACCTGGTGAGGCCACCCGCTCTGTCTTGTGCGGCATAAACGACCATGCACTCAAAAACTAAAGCTTTGTTTCTTTCCTTCGCCGGGAGGAGACGTTTCTTCTATGTAACCGCACCTAAGGTGTCAAACAAGCTTACCGTCTGCCTGATGGTAAGGCGTTACCGTAGCCCTTGAACGAGCCCCGTAAAAACTCAATTTATTTATGATTGAAATAAAATAAATGTGCCAATTGCCTGGCAATGTGCTTTTAAATTTTTATGGTACGTTATCTGCGATGACGTCATCTCTGTCCGGATTATAGATTCTCCGAATAATTTATTTGCAGTTCGGGTTTCATTCGAGCGCGCTGACTGAAGCGTTTTTTCCACTGACTTAGGTATTTGATTTGGTAATGTCGAGATTTTATTGAATTAATTATAATTTTGAAATCGATTTGGTCAGCTAACCCTGTACCAATGAAACGTTTCGATAGACGTCGCTTCGACAAGTTCACTTACGATACAATCGCAAACAAAAAACAATGTTTCCCACTTCGTGTGTAGTAGATAATACATACGAGTAATATGATTAAGTAAATCAAACTGATTCACGTATCTTGAAACCTTCATATAGCAAATCGCGCAATGCTTTCTTAGACTGTATAGGTCTTATGCTGTGCTACCTATAGTTACTATACAAGTAACCGCCCCTACCGCCCACTCACTATACCGGGCCATTCGTATTCATCGGTCAGATTTTGCAATTTCATCATAAATTGTTTGTGAACAATGCAAATTCGACGAGATTTATATTGTAAGTAAAGCGAACGCAAAGCTCTATCGCTGATGGACAAACAGATTTATTTGCCGAAACTATTAGCTGCTATAGAAACCCTAATGGCTTTTATCAGCGAACTTTAAATAGAAGTTGGGACGCTATTGAATGTGTGAATGGATTGAAAATGGATGGCTTCTTTGCTGTACAAGCTGAAACGTCAAGTTGCCGGATGACAGCCTTTAATGGGAAATATCGGCTTACATTAGTGCCTCTCTTTATTGTTCTCTTAGCACAAGTCTGCCCGCGACATAGCTCGCGCCGCGAGAGAGCCTTTGTTTGCATCTCTCAATACTAATATGAAAGAGCTAGCAGTATCATCATCAGAATTAGTAGCATTCTATCATCGCACCGCTCGCCACCGACAGGGAGTTAAGGTTGTGGAATGAACTACCTGGAGAAGTTTCCCTGGAGAGAACAACATAAAGTTCTTTAAGAAAGGGGTGAAAAGGTTTTTACGGGGTCGGCAACGCGGGGGTGATGCCCCTGGTATTGCAAACGGGCTGCGGTGACTGTTTGCCATCAGGCGGGCCGTAAGCTTGTTTGACACCTTAGTGGTATGAAAAAAAAGTATCTCTGTCGCGCCGTTCTTGCGCGAGGCCACTGTTGTGCCCACGAAAACCACAAGCCTTGACTTGATTAAATATGTCTAGTTTATTATGAATTGTTTCTGCTATTTATCATTAACATTTCTTCTGTAACTGAAGGATTTCTCTCTAATCTTCTACTGGCATTTTAAGTTTACTTTCTAAGTCCCAACTCAAAAGAGCCTAAACGGCAACACCTGCGGCTGTTTCATTCTCGTTACTATGATTTGGAAGACAGTTTTACCGGAATGGTTCTTAGCTTTGTATCATTAATTGTATTTTGTATCATTCAGTATTCTGCGACTTTGTTGGGGTCTGTTTGTCGGTTTGGTTATTAATTAAATTGATTGGTTTATAGGTTGAGCTTCCCTGGATAGCTGGACAGCAATACTAGATTGGGGGAAAATCCTCCAGGTACAGAGGAAAAGTTTAAGATAAAAATAGTCGAACTCGAAAGAGTGTCGAAGTGAGTGCCCTTTTAAGCCTCGACGCAAAAAAATGGGTGTGTAAATTTTTACATGTGTGGCTTTGTGTGCCTGTCTGTGGCATCGTGTGGATGGGCCGATTCTGATGCGGTTGTCTCTTTTTGAAAGCCAGTTTAATTGAGATGGTTCTTTGTTTTATTTCTCGGTTCTGTAGTTTAGAAAATATTTGAGTTTTAAACTTGGTCAGGGGTTTTCTGACTTTATCTGTCGGTTAGGTTAGCTGATTCGTCGTTGTAGGTTATTTTATAAACAGGTGTGAACTATGCAAACTTAGATTTACTAAAACTAAATCTAAGTGGCTGTAGCTCCTTGGTGACGTTTCATGATATTAAAATAAAAAAATTTAAGGTCGGTCTTCACAAGGTACACGAACCCCAACATGCGAGCATAGGGGTCATGGAACTCTGACAACATACCGTACCTACCTATACGCTGTTGCTAACCCATTTAAACATTAATTACAACCAAAGGCAGCATCCGCTCATCTTTATTTCCCGAAAATAATAATCGGCGCCCATTAACTCCCAAGGGTGTAACGCCCTTGATTTTCGCGTCAATTTTAAGTAATTATCTTTTGATATTACAAAGTGCCTGCTGGAGGATGACCTTATGAATTTAAATTCCCATCAAAGTTGGTGATTGTCTTCTATGCCGCCGCCAGGGCTGGATTAAGGGCGACGGTGGGGGCGCCATTTTTAATTTGGCGACCCTTCGTTGTGGTTAGTGAGATTTGGGACACGGCATTGTTTCTTTTTAATACTGTTTGAGGATGTCATTTGTTACTTTTTTTAAATAATTAAAAAGTAACCGAAAGGTTTAATACTCATTTAATTTTACTAATATCTCAAAATTAGTAATTTTATTATGGTTTTTAAATCAGATTGTTGCTTTTTGTTATAGGTGCATATTTTTCGTTGTTAGTCTTGCTCTGAATTCGTCCCTGGTCACAACAAGTTCCAAGTTTTATTATATTATCTTCTACACGTGACTGTAATCTCAAGTCTTCGTTGTGCTGTGCTGTACTAAGGCATGTTTTAAAATTAAATTTCCTTTTACCGTTTACAGCTACTTCGACCTAAACGGCGTGCCCATATTTAAGACAGTAGAATACGAAATAGTGTAGAGTTTCGGCCGGGTCTGGTTACGGCCCGCGGGCCGAAACGCCTGATACATTAAAACTAGTATTTTCCCTTGAGAGAACATTTGGGCCCATAGTTAAAAATATTCTTTTTTTTTCTATTTAAAGTGCGGGCCCAAACGCCTTAAGAAAAATAATATTTTTAATTGATCAGGACTTTCGGCCCGCGGACCAAACCCGAGCCGGGCCGAAATGAACACAAAGATTAGGTACCGTCTTTGCCTATCCACGTCGGTGGGTCTCACTGATCATGCGCAGTATGGCCAGTTGCTATGATTGCTAAATATCCAGACAGGTCGGTCGGTTCGTGCTAGGCACTGTTTTACCCACGGAGCGACCGGCTCGCGGTCACGACGCCCCGCCGTGGGATCGTGCTCGCTGTTGTGTAATTGTTGACAGGATTGTTGTTCCGAGACTGAGTTTTGACGGTTTATCTACCAGCCTAATGGTTAAGGAGCCTGACTCGTAAGCGAGAGGTACCGGGCTCTTTTCTGAGTTATGTACCTAGACATAGACATAGACATAGACATTATTTATTTTGACATCACAATACTCATAAAACAAAACTCAATGAGTAAGTTACATTTGTACATCTAAATTTAACATATTTTAAGCGGTTCGAATATGGAGTAATGCGATGTCAAAAAGGGCCCGACTCAGCATTAGCTGCAGCAGAACGATGCAGCGCTGGTTTTCAGCCGGACCTTATCGGTGTGGAGACCTGCATGAAGCACACAACTAGCAAGTAATTTATTAAAAGATAATAATAGTGGAATAGTAATAATTATAATATATATGTGTGTGTGTAAGATAAATAAAAAGAAAGTTACATAGGTACATACAGGCCAATGTACATAGGTACATTGGCCGTGTGGTGTCCGGCAGAGTAGAATAGCACCAACCCCTTACTCTCATGGGTGTCGTACAAGGCGACTAATGTTTTCGAGCCAAAAGATCAAGAGTCTCCGTAGTCTGGAAAATGGGCAGCAGCATTTTCCATTGTTATATTTAAACACTGCGATCTCCAACCCGCCTGCCAAGCGTGGAGATCATGGCAATAACCTCCCCTTTCATGGGAGAGGGTCTTAGTCCTGCAGTGGATTGTTACGGGTTGTGATGAATAGGTACATAGCACTCGAATAGGTATAGAATCCCACAGCCGCCATGTACCAATGACTCTGTCCTTGATTAGTTGAACACTAACCGATGCTCTCACGGTGAGGGAAAACATTGTGATAGAACCTGCAACTTAATGTGTAGGCAACCGTGATCCAATCTCGTCTGGTTCCTTGTCCTGGACCTTAACAGGGTCGCGGCGAAGCAGACACTTTACTGTAATTACCTGGATACGCCAAATCCTAAATGGTCAAGGCGAACCATGGGCCCTCGCGCATAAGACCACAATACTAGATGATAATTTTAAACCAGGACGCGTTTTTTTTGTTCACGAAGTAAGTAAGAAAAGTATCTACCTACCTTGCCAGTCCTACCTAAAAGTCTCGGGTCCTAATTACGGTTTACAAGTAGGTAAGGTAGGTATGTGTCCCAGTGTTAAAAAGATCTGTATTTAAATAAACAAAATTGTATCACAGCGAGTGAACCGAATCTATCACTCAAACTTTATGACGTTGATAAATGCAAAGTTAGAATGAAACCCTTCCGAAGCTACGTTCAGTAATTAATTAAAGCGCAAATAATGAATAATCGATATTTAGAAATATACAATTTACGGGCAGTCTCTGCTCTCTTCAAAATTGAATGAAGTTAACTACTAGCGCCATCTAGTAATAAGTAGCAGAACAATTTATTTTAATAGTTGTGAAAGTCTGTAAAAGATTATTTCTAATGTAAGTATAATGTATCGTAAATTGTTAAGTACTTTTACTTTGTACAAAGTAAATAAATACAAAACAAACAAGCCTTTACCTCGGCCGTGCTTTACGGGCGCCGCCTCGCGCCATCTAGCGTCGAATAGTAACACTAAACTAACATTTGCCGCAGGCGTTCAAACTAAACGTTATTTTATTACACAGATTCAATGAATAGGCGAGTTAATAATAAACACTGGCTGTAACAGCGAACTTGTTAAAACAAAACAAACGTTTATTGTTGCGCTCCATTGAAATCTGGTTTGCGTAAAAATAAATCCGTCTCAACATGGAACGGAGAGCCGGCGCGTTGGGCCTCTTGCCAATTTCTGTCATTTCCATACAAAATGGTTGTCCACGCGTGGAGCCGTGTTCGCGATTCGTCGGTATTCGAGCAAGGGGTCAGGTTATGTTGGACATGGGGGTTAACGACATTTAGGTTATTGAATGTCTTTGCGGACGGAACGTTTTGCGTTGGTGGGGCGGCACGAGTGCGGATTCGATTCCCGTTTGTTGGAAACGCGGGGGTTAGGTACATGTACCTACTTACACCGATTTAGAAGCCTAATGCGATGTTTTTGGTTTATATACTTTTGGTTAATAAGACGTAAGAAAATGTATCTATCAGGTACCGAGAAGAAAATTGCATTCATATTTTTTTTGCTTTATTCTTTGATAAGTCTCATGATTGACAGATAGAGTACTAAGAGTTGTTGAATGTCAGAATTTTCCTTCATTCTTTATTCTTCACGTTATCATTCTACTATACAAAGTTATGTGTGACCAAAAAAATTGAATGGTGTGGAAAAATATGGAAAGTTGGAAAAACTTCATGGCTGAGGCAAGCTTTTTTTCTGCTCTGTGAGTGTGACAAATCCATACATTTCACAAGTAAATTCTCAGTGCGTCGCAAGCACGCTTGCCGCATTCAGATTTACCGACTCCGCGAAAAGTGCAAAGAAGGCGGATTTTAGCGCGGCCGACTTCACAATTCCGTATGCGTTTTCCAACAACTCCCGCGGCAATTGGATGCATATCAGTCCTTTACTGGTGTTTTATTGAAATTTTATGTTTTCCCGCCAAATCGCTGGCGTGGCTTTAATTTAAGTGCCTTCGCCGTGCCACTGCAAGGGACCCGCACATTTTTACGTTGGGGAAAAAATGTTATTATGACGGTTTTTATTGTTTTCCTGGGCTCGGGAACAACGTCATAAAGTCGGAGACAGCGTGCGTGGCTAGCTGTAACTAATTTGAATTGGGCATTTTTGTGCTCACAGATGACAAATGTGTTATTTGTTTTATTACTAGTGGGCTTCGCGTGTGTACGTGTGTCTACTTTACCCCTCTACCCTTTTTTCTTGCTTGCAAACCTTCCTCTTGAATCGCTCTATCTATTGTTGAAAACTGCATTAAAATCCGTTGTGTAGTTTAAAAGATCTAAGCGTACATCGACACATAGAGACCGACGGCGGGAAGCGACTTTGTTTTACACAATGTATAGATGCCATGAATGTTACCGGTCATCATATTCCATTAGGTACTTGATGGGTTGCTTCAAGCATTAATACTAATTACAAGAGAGTACCTACCTAATGGTAGACGGATTATCAAATTTGCACATGGCATGTGCGGTTTTGTTTACGAACCTGGGGCTCTAAATTTGATTTTCGGCGTGAATAATTCTATATTTTTAAATTCCATTGACAATACCGAAAGGGCATGGTTTAAAAATAGGGAAAATCAGCATATTGCATCAAAATATCGAATTTTTCATGGCGAAAATCAAAATTGAAAGCCCGTTTGAATCGAAACGAGTGATTCAAAAATAAGGCCCCTGGTTTGTAATACTCTGGTGATTGAGAGGAAACTGTTAGTACACGAGAGTGATCTCTCGCAACACAACTGTTCCTGTTTGTTACTTCTCAGTGAAAGGTCAGAAGAAACAATAATACCACAGGCCGATTCGTCAAGCCGCAGGCATCGGCTGTGTGTGACTGACAGGTTTAGGCAGCTACACCTAGAAACTATTCCGGCTACCTTTGTTTTACCAGTAGCCTATAGCGGCCGTATGTATGGAAGTGGGAAACGAAAAGGAAAGTGCGTATCAACCAGGCTAGCATAATTCCAAACGTCATCTTATCAGCTGAAAGACGCCCGCTACTGGTCATAGGCCTCCCCCAGAGATCGCTACAAAGGCTGTTTCTGTACCTTCCGCATCCAGCTTGTACCTGCGATCTTTACCAGGTCGTCGGTTCACCTAGTGGAAGACCTACCCGCACTGCGTCTTCCGATACCGTGGTCGCCACTCAACAACTTCACTGTCCCATTGGCCATCTGCCCTGAGAGCTATGCCTACTGCTGCCTAGCAGCATGGCTAAAAAACTGCCTCTCATCCAGACTTCAAGGCCTACCGTGCTACCGATACGTGGTCGTCGCCACTCGAGAACTTCACTGTCCCATTGGCCACCTGTTCTGCGATCTATGCCTACTGCTATGCCTGACAACATGACTAAAAGCCCGCCTCTCTTCCAGACTGCCAGCCCACCACGGAGGCGCAGCCCTGCTGGCGGGGCTCGGCGGCGGCGGCGGCGCGGTGCCGTCGTACGCGCCGCCCGGCCGGGCATTCTTCACGCCACCACTGCCGCCCGAATACAAGAACCCGTTCGCTGACAAGCCTACGCTTAGAGGTGAGTTTGGTTACTGATAAGTTTTTGGTTTTTAACCACAAGAAGTATGCGGCGGAGGTAAACTGCGTCACTTACCCTGAGTCCATGATGGCGCCCCCAAAAGTGACTTAATAGTGACTAGTTTATTTCCCTTTGTGGGCGTAATATTATATCCTTCTCGATTTTGCTTGAGGGGAAAACTAGCCAATATTTTAATTAACATTACTTTACTTACTTCTAGGCTTATCACTTCTAATTTCTCCTTCTGTGCGTGTTCGAACTTTTATTCTTTGTACTGTAACTATATCTATAAACCTATTCAGTTTGAATAAACTTGAAAGTGAGTGAACTTTTTGTGGCTTCATTTTATCAACTAATCCACCACCAGCACCATCACATCACTTTATTGGTTACCACAACTAGTTATGGTTTTTGTCAAAACTCTTAAATGTAATGTTTCTTGTGTGAGCAATAAAGAATTTATCTATCTATCTATCTATCGTCACACTATCAGTGACGCATAGAGATGCGTGATCACTTTCCCGCATTTCATACAAACATACATAAAGCTTACGCCTCCGCCCTACAGGTGGGGTAGGTAGAGACTATGGACCGCCACTTTGCTCTGTTCCGACACAACTCCCTAGCCTCGCATATATCTACAACTCTTTTCATACGTCTCCTTTTATTCTTGCCACTTGGGACCCCCGGATTTCAGGTGGCGTAAGCCCATTTAAAAAATCCCAATAAGGTATTAGTGGCAAAATTAGTCAAAACAAAACTCAGTACCCAATTTTGGTTATTTCTGGGTCGACGCTGACACGCTGTCAATCTCGTCTAAAAATCACGAACAAGTAGTTTACTTAGCCCATTGAAAACACCCTAATTACCCAATTATAATGTAAAACACCCTTGTCCACAGGCACGAACACAGACGGCAGCAACTATCTCAACCGACGGCCTATCCCGCCGCCCTCGCTCGGGCCCGGCCACGATCGGATCCCTATCCGACCTCCTGGACAGGTAAACCATTGCTTTCACTTCGCTTGAGAGAGAGAAGAGGCAACTGTTTGGGAGAAGTATAACTTTGCTTGAGAGAGAAAAGAGGCTGTATGAGAGAAACGCTGTAACATACATTTTGGTTTTCCTGTGTAACGCAACGATCTCGCAAGGCAGACCACGTGAAACCAAGCCGATCAAGGGGTCTAAAAAGACCACATTCCAGTTTTATACTATGATTCATATTAATTTCAATTTATTAGAGTACCACAAACAAACTTATCTGATCCGGTGGCCAAAACTGGAACTAAGTGCCGCCATTTTGAATTGTCATGTCAGCGACGCTTTAGATAAATTTGTGACAAATTAATATGAACCTTATTATGAAACGCTAATGTGGCCTTTTTAGCAAAACATCCAACAAAACTCCTAATGAGCAGTTACTCTAATTAGCAAAATGTCTAGTGATTTGAGAGAGAAGTGACCATCGGGGAACATGAATAGCCCGTACTCGTGGCAGACCACTGTTTGATTTGAACCTCATTCGTGGAGGGTTTTGCCGTAATCGCCACGCTTGACAGACGGGCGGGCAACAGAAAATCCTGCTGCCCATGTTCTGGTCTACATAGGTCTATTTGAAGGCTCGAAGGAGTCATTACAACATACCTTGTAGTAATATCAGAGGTGGTAATTGGATTGAAGTGGAGGCCTACCGACCGACCGATGTAAACTTAGTTATAGTTATCGGTACACTCAAATATTTTGTAATTTCAACTACGAGATTTACGCCCGAACACTGGAATGCTTCTTAACTCTAAGGGATCCTTTAAGATCATGCTGACAATTTAAAATCTTTGACGCTCAAAAGGAATTGCATGATATCTAGTGAGCCCTTAAAATCAAGAGACATTCGAGTATTCGGGCGTAAACTTAATGAACTTGAACAAGCTTTCACAAGTATGTCCGTGACACAGCTCGAGCACTCGCAATACTAAGACAAAAGAGATATCAATATCTATGTCGCGCCTTTTCACGTTTATCGCGCGCGAGAACAACTTGTGTTAGCCGTACTGATTCGGGCAAAACAGACCCAACCGAGCGAGAATTCTCTCTTCTAACATGTGTTATCAACTGGGTCTCAACGGGAACCAATCATGGCCACAAATTATATAATTATCTCTGGTTTCCAGGAGACTTCGTCACCTCAAGTACCAGCCCCTCCCGCCGCGCCGCCCCTGCCGCCGGCCAGCGTCGAGCCCCAGAAGAAAAAGGCTCTTAACACACCCAGCCATAAGGTATGTTTTTAAATGACAACCAAAAAATTTCAGGGTATACGAAAAACAGCTTGTTCGTTAGTGTTTGGAGGGACTGATGCTGAATTAGAATTCCTTGCTTGTAATATGGGAATCATTGCAAAATTATTTAGGTAACAAACAGTACAGTATTATGAATTAAATCACCTTTTGTACACTAGTTCCACTACATTATTATTTTGCTAGAATTACTATTTTGCCTAAAGATGAGTTACTATTCGAAACTGGTTGCAATTTAATAAAATTTGTACAATAAAGTGGAACTAACGTACAAAAGGCGATTTAATTCATAATATAATGGAGTTCCATCACGAAGTCACAACACAAAGTGTTAAATATTTAAACAGTACAGTGCAAATTCATACATTCATATCTAAGATCCATCTCTATCTACCTCTTATGTACGTCTCAGAACGGAAAATTAGCAACTAAATACCTAAACTCGTTATAGAAATAGACAGCATTCACAATGAAATTTTGGCATACTTGTTTGTCCCGAAAGCTATATATAGGCAACCGTTGAGTACATTCTCGCTAACTAGCGTGCCTAGTCCTACAATAACGTCAATTTACATAAATATACGGTCCCGTCCGTTTGTTCGCGAACGCGTAAACATCTCTGTACTCGGAACTGCAGACAAACAAACAAACAGCCACATGAAAGCGGAACCATTGCTGCCAGATCTGTTTCGAGTTTTGGGCGAAAGATAATTAAAAAAAGAAAGCGCTAGATTCCACTAAACAAGTGTACTTTTAAAATGTGCTAGATTTTTACAATTACGAGTATAAAGTTACTACAGGTAGTGTTTGACTGACCAAGAAATTAATTAGTTGGCTTTTACTAGAGCGACACGAACAGGAGCTCGTTGCGTTCGCTTTGTCAGTGGTTTATGTTACGTACCTATATCATATTCACCCTAAGTCTTTTGAGCCAAAATGTTACATATTTCGGTATATTTTAGGTATTTAACAACTATTTGGATAAAGCGCTACATTTTCCGCTATTATACTTTGTCAAATATAGGATGATAACTTTGACTGTTCACAGTAGGGATGGGGTGGTGTAAAATCGTTAATGAATTTATTCGATTATAGATTATCATTCTCATAGAACTTGGAATCGATAGCTGCATGGTTATGCTGTGTGTATTTTACAAAACAAAAATATTTTTTTCTTTTGAAGCACAACATTAAATCCCTTCCACAACGACGATTTCAACAAGTGCATATTTTTATTCGGTCAGTCCGCCTATTCCGTAGAATACTCACAAATCGAAATCGCTGTTGTGAAAGGTCGGGGCTACCGGTGACGGTAGGGGCGGTACCTGTCTATGAAGACTACATTATCCGTTGTACATTTTCTCGAAAAGAAAAAACACGACACTTCATAGGCATGCGCCAAGGACCAAGAATTAGTGAGCTGTCAAAATTTTCTTCAGACAGACAAAGCATAAGAATGGAAATACCGCTAGATCCAGCGCCGAAAGCGCTAAAATGGCAGCATTGGGTGCGGTCCATAAGCATCCGAGTGTTGAATGAGTGCAGCTAACGTAAATATTATCGGTTGAAGTGTTACTGGATGGAGAACAGATGATGTCGAGTGAATTGTTTGCGATAGCAGTGAAATGTTTTAAGAGCTTCAGAGAGTTGTTTGTGGTATGCAGCGTGCGAGCAGTGGTTTCTCCGTTGTTGTTTATTACTCTTGGGTTAGTTTATTGCGTAGATACTTTGGACTCGTTTATTTTTATGCAAGTTGGTTACTAATATTGGGTTTAGATGATTAGGTATATCTACTCTTATGTACGACTAAATATTGTAAATTATTTAGTACGGAATCAACCTATACCACTATGGATGCGCGTACAAACCAGAGAGAGAGTCGAAATTTATTTCCAAGTGACGGTTTTGCCACTCAACACTAAATAAACAACAACAATAAACACTAAAAAAAAACAAATAAATGTTGAGTGGCAAAGCCGTCCACTGCTGGATTTGAGCTTACTAAAGTAGTATATTGGGGAGTGGAAGAGCCTGACACCCCACACCTTTATGTACCTAAATAATCAGCTTAAATCAATCATTGGCCTCGTACCCTTCCCGATTTTAAAGCGTTACAATTAACAATATATTTTTTATTTTTCATATCTTACACTTAATAATCGTACTAAGTCCGGATATGTATATTCGGACACGACATACCTATTTTAATAAGCCTTAATCGATTTTAAAAACGCTACTATCTACATGTATTTAATATCTCTCATCTTTCTTTTACAGCCTGAAGAACTAGACGCCGACTCGAAGCACGGCTCCGACCAGGCCAACTTCACTGATTTCGTGCCGAATTCCCTCAACATCCCGACCATCTCCAGGATCCTGTCAGGGTCAAACGGCCGGAAGGAGGACATCCCTGACGTCCTCCTCAGGACGGTCACCGCCAAGCCGCAACACACGCCAGAGAAGACCTCCAAAACGGACATCTTCGTCACGAAGGAGTCTGGCGTCACGCTCAGCGATGGACACCGGGATATGTCCACCGAAGGGTCGGTCCTAGCCGTTTTGGATCCAGAAATGAATAATCTGGATAGGCCTCTGATCATAGACCAAAATGGAGAGACCAACACGAGAAGGAACCTCCAGTACTCCACCAAAAATGATAGAAACGACAGTCGGAAAGAGTACACGCCAGCGACGACAGTAGGGTTCGAGTTGAGGGATTCGGATGTCTCCACTGAGAGGATACACAATTTGGCGAACGTGAACTCGGACAAGAAGATCTTAAAACAGGAGACGAAGAGCAGTAGCCCGGTCCACAGGGCCGCGGCCACCTGGCCCTTCGCATGGAATGTACATATATACCTAGCAACTGTTATGTTCACTATATTAGCCGTCTATTCTATCTTTAAGATCATATGTTACAATAAGTTCACGCACCTCTTCTCGCAGTACTACTTCATAATACTGCACCTAATTCTAGTATTCGTGTGTCTCATGAGGATATTCTACATGTGTTACGACCCGTATAATATTAATGGCTCCCTGCCAGTGTTTCTGAGTGAGATCCTGTTGCATATTCCGGAGATATTCCTGAGCATAGCGTTCGCGTGCACAATCCTGTTCCTCTTGACGAACAGCATCGATTTCAAAAATATGTGCTGTTCGTTCCTGTTCCGGTCGAGGACGGTGATAATCGCCGGCGGGCTGCATCTCCTATCTTGTCTAGTGTTGCATATCTTTGAGAGTAGTAGTACGATATATAGGACCCCGCAGGGGGTCGAAAAGAGGGTATTAGGGTTAACATGTCAAATTATATTTATAATGGCATGCCTCACGTTAGGCCTATGCTACGTTTATGTATATATAAAGCTCAAAGCCGTGCTACTGAAGAAAAGCCACACCTACATACAAGGCTTCCAGAATTCATATCAAGCGATCCATATAAACTTAGCCACTGCGTTGTTGTTCGTACTGATGGCGACGCTGCAGATTTACGGTATAATAGGCATCAACCAGGTGAACATGACCAAGTTCAACTGGCTCCAGTGGGGCTATCAGTTCTCGCTGCGGCTGATCGAAATCAGCATAGTCGCGCTCATATCGTGGGTGATCAGTTTGAAAGCTGGTATGGTCTCCTCGTTGCAGCACGAGAAGTCCGATGGCCATAAACTGCCTGGCTTGGGACTTTTCCCTTGCACTGCTGGCTCCAGTAACGACCAATTCGAGTCGGACTACCCAGCGATTTGCAACACCAACACAAATCTCCGGACGTACACAATGAGGACAGGTAAGCCGATCTATGAATCGGCTGGCCACCACCAAATCCCGGAGCAGTGCTGCGGAGCTCCGGTCATCGACCACCAGCGGTTCCAACTGAACACCCTCACCGGCAACTGCGACAACAACTCGGGAACTGAGAACTACTCCGGCCACAGTTCTATCGCAAACGCTGGCCACAGTAGCTCCACTGAATCCAGTAACGCCACATCCAGCCAGACCAACCACTTGATCAAGCACCATCCCAACATGGCGGGGTACAACGGCATAGAGTCGACGTCCGACGACCACTACTCGAACTGCGACCCCGCCATACAGTCCCTCCAGGGAGACGACCCCATGGATCACGAATACAACGTCATCCAGTACGGGAGCAACAGCGAATTCATCCGCGACATGAAGAATCAGAACTACAACGGCGGCTCGAACCGCAGTTCGCACAACTTCAAACACATGTCGTACGACAGGGCGTCGTCGAGAACCAATAGCAACCCACGGAAGAAGCACAGGGTCAAAAACAAGAACGTCCAGAATTGCATGACGATGGGCTACGACAGCATGGGCCACCACTACCACCAGCCCCATATACCGGACGAGTACGGCAGTTACAATACCGAGAACGCGTCGTACCACGCCTCCGGTATTCAGACCCTCAACCCGGGTCGAGGCTACGGGGATCAGGTGAGGGGATCTCAGAGACGCAACTCGCCCTCCACTTCGATGGTGAACTCGAGTGGGAGCCAGAAGCGGGGGAAGAACAACGGCTTCCCGGACAGACCCAAGTCCACAGACTTATACGGGTTTACGGAGGAGCCCGGTGAGAGGGGGTACCCCTGCGCCATGGGGAACGTACCCCAACCCGCCCCCAGGAACTGTGCCTACGAGGCGTCGTACTCGCAACCCCAGGACGAGGTAAACCCCAACGCCGACGGCAGTATGCTGGTCAGCCAGGAGGGGTTCGTTAGGTTTAGACCCCTAGAGGACGGCCCGTCTACTTGATTCTCGATGCCTCCGCCTCACGCGGTGGAAAACCTTAGCTTTTGATAAGAAAGGCTGACAGTGACACGCGAGCTCTTATGAGCATTTACTTGGCGAGATTTGAGCGTGGCCGAAAGACGCTATGGGCGAAGTGCTCCGGCGTTTCTTTCACATCACGCGCATTGTTCCATGACTTGCCAAACTGTTAATCTTAGCCTTTGATACGTAAATTGCGATGCTTTTTGCACATGTCATCCTGTAAAGTAACTGTGTATAGTTAGGTATAACTATGTTTAAGAATATCGAAACGTAATGGCCTCGTGTAAATAGCTATTTTTTATTCGTTCTTACTCATTATTTTTTTGTACATTTTAAGCTTAATTTTTTGGCGACTTTACTTTTTGTAATACAGCCCCTTAATGATATCAATATCTCGATGTAGGATAGTAAAAATAATGCCATTTAATTATTCACGTAATATTTCGCCCAATATTAATTAATATTGAAATCTGCCCAGATTGTAGACTAATAATGTGCGTCGGTTTTGTTATCTATTAATTCTTAATGACTAATTTTATTTTTGACATCCAGTTTTAATATCAAATACCTATAAAAGTAATGCCATTTTAAAGTAGTGTTTAAGTACCTACCCGTAGCGGGATATGACTGTACATCAATAAATAACCCTATATTGAAAATTAATTACTTATCTATATTGTGATATATAAATATTAAACGTAACATTGTTTCAAACGATTCTGTCCATAATCTAAAAAGTAACAGACTAATACGCGATCCGAACTAAGATCGCGTGTTTTATTGAATCTACGGTTGACTTGATAATTTTTAAATCCAAATGTTCGATTTATTGTCGTACCTTATTCCTGTCTCTGAGGAATACCTATATGAAAGTTAATATTTCATAGAATAAGTTTCTGTCAGATACATTATTCCATTTATATGTTACATCAAGAAAAGCCATAATTTGTACTAGCTTGTTCAAATATCCGTATTGTTTTTTTGTGAATGCTGTGTCTTTAAAATAGCCTTCAAATGCGCTTATTGGTCAACATAAAATATTTTATGTTGATTACAAAATAAATAAGTTGTGGATTACGTCAACACACCTAATTCCTAAGTACAGTCTGCTATATGGGCTACCTGAGTCCTCTCACAAAACTGTTATGGAGTCAGGTAACTGGTATAACTGATTGTACTCATGGGGATTCTGATATCGGCAGCTACCTATCTCATGATAGCCATAGACTAACTTGATAATTTTTTTTCAACCACAACGCAATGTTAGAAATTAAATCGAGATTACATACAACTGTTGTATAAAAATATTCCTGGTTTATTTGACTGAGTATTTGTGTAAGAAGGCTATTCTACATGCAGCATTTGTGCCCCAGAAAACAATGTTAAACATAAATAAATACCTTTAAATATAGCAACACTTTATGCAGGTTTGACATTCTATTATAAAATGATACTTGTAACGTATAGAGCGTTTTTAGAACTAGTCAGCACCTCATAAATACCTTGATCCTGCCATTATTTTTTTAAATATAATACCTTCCTAATAATCATGTTTATAGATTTACCAGAATTAATTATAAAACTAAACATAAACACACAATCTCAGGAATATTATATTGATGTAGATATATTAAATGGTACAACATAATAGTATTGAATGTTGACATATGCCTACATTTTAAATATAGGGTATATAAATGAGATATCTCATATGAATGTGAGCACTAAACAATAGATAGGTAATAAATAAAATAATTGTATAAATTAGGGGAATTTGAAATATTTATAAACGAAAATATCCGTTCGTCTTTCTTTTTTGTTTTGGCGAGAAAATGGTACGTAACGTTACTTAACCGTGCTCATAATAATGTTAATTCCTGTGTATATAAAAATATAAGTGGTAATTTATGTAAGGTATGGTAGCTACACTGCTTATTTACCATACAACAACTTTTTTATTTTTTTACTTTAGGTCTGTGTACATAAAAGGGATACTATAAAGTACCCAAGTGCGATTTGTTGTAAATTATATTTTTTTTATATTTCCAAGACTGTACCTACTTTATCATTTAACAAATTACAATTGGCATTTAATATGTATAAATAAATAAAAAATATATTGAATTGCGCTGTTTTAGTTCTGGTTTTCCCTTATTTAAGTACCACAGGAACGGTTTACTTTGGGCTTGGAGTGTTACTTTATTCCAAAACGGAAAACGATTTCAAGTGGCGAGTAACCCGCACCTATGGTGGCACAATATTCAACGAACGGTCGTCGGTAAAAATACTGAGCCGTCATTCGAACAGAATTATAGCCAACTACAGTAACTTTGGTTATTTCTAAAAGTAAAATAAAAAATCATCTTGGCGTTAATGTCCCGGTTGTGCTCTCGAGAACGAGAGCCCGGGGTCCGCCTTGACCATGATTCAGGATTTGGCAGGTCAAGTAATTACAGTGGAGCGACTGCCATCTGACCTCCATGACCCTGCTACCAGGGGAACCTGACCAGATTGGATCATGGTTACACATTCAGTCGCCTGAATGTGCAGGTTTCATCACGATGTTTTCCCTCACCGTAAGAGCATCGGTTAGTATACAACTAATGTACATAACTCAGAAAACAGTCATTGGTACATGGCCGGAGCGGGATTCGAACCCTGGACCTCTGGCATACGAGTCGGATACTGTAACCGCTCGGCCACCGACGCTCTTAAAAGTAAGTTGAATCTAAATGGCTAATATTTTTTTTCTGGAACTACGACAGTTTTGCCACTTTAGGAAAGCTCATCATCATTATCTTGGTGTCAGTCACGGTTGTGGACTCATGTGAATAGCAACGAACTATTTTTAAATAGCGTCATTTGTACAAACAACCTCTGAGCCCTTACCTTATGCAAAGGCCGTTTTAACAAATATTAAAATTCAGAGACGCTGTTTTGCTATTTAAAAATAGTTAATTGCTTATAATATCGGATGGTACCCACCTAGGCGGACTCAGGAAACAGAAAACATACATGTATGTGTGCTTCTGTAAATACAATAGTACATAATAGAACCATATCTAAGAAAATGCTAGCTAACGCATACGCAGGAGGTCATATAGTTGAGAGTACACAATGCACGAGTATGTAGGTTTGGTTACCAGTTCATATAGTCCATTCGCGTTAAGAAAATAGTGAGTATAGGAGCTTTTACAATGGAGTGAAGATTCAAACAATTTATATTCAAACTACAGAACCGATTTAAATGAAAGAAAGCTAAGAACCATCTCGATCAAACTGGCTTTCTACCGCAAACCGCATTTAAATTGGTCCATCCGTTCGGGAGCCACGATGCCACAGCAGACAAATCCACAGATACACACATAGACACGTCAAAATTATAACACCCCTCTTTTTTCGTCGGGGTTAAAAAAAGAATTAATTAGCAGAGTAATAATAAGAGGCAGACTTATTTCATATTACAAATTTAAGCAATTTAACCAGTGTCTTAGTAGTTTCAGTAGAAGTTACGTATGCTGGGGACGGTGTGGTCCATGGAGCAATTTATTCAGTGGAGAGCGAATCAACAGATTTTTGTTCTAAACACTTGTCACTTAATAAAATACCTTATAACTAAATTAATCCTTCGCAAATAGTAGTTTTAGGGTAGCTTGCACCAAATTCTTAAACACATTTAAGTAGATACTTAAACAAAGAACTTCATACAAAAAAACGTTAAACGCCATTCTTAAGAATGCGTTCTTAATTGCGTTTAAACGCAATTAAGAATTTGGTGCATTTCGGGCTTAATAAAATTATGATTTTGCGATTCAGTTTCTAAATAAATAGTTTTATTTCATATCAAACTACAAATATCTTCTACTACAAAAATACATAATCATTATGATACTTACCAACAAGTCTTACAAAAATATGTACAAATCATTTGTATAGTCCTAAAAGTCTTTTCGATTACAAAATCTAAAAATTAACAAAGTGTATAAAAGTCACAAATAACATTCTTTGTATCCAGTACAAACGTCTACAAATTATTGTATATCGTACAGAAATTAGAGCAACAATAGTTAGAGACAATAAATCGTCGGTTAGTAGAATAGACACAAGCTTCCTCTAAAGAGTTACTATTGCATATATGTACTATTACAATACATCATAACAACGTATAGTTATTATACCAGTGACTTACAAATTAGTAAAATTCAACGATAAATTTATCTGCCCTGTAAGTACAATTAGTAATTTCTGAAGGCACGTTTTCACTCACCTACCCTTTAATACAACTTAAAAAATTAAAATACTTCAACAATT
The DNA here is from genome assembly GCA_907269095.1 of Blastobasis adustella. Lineage (NCBI taxonomy): Eukaryota > Metazoa > Arthropoda > Insecta > Lepidoptera > Blastobasidae > Blastobasis > Blastobasis adustella. The sequence goes on along the minus strand of OU026135.1, from coordinate 7,813,984 downwards.
CTCTAAATTTAGTCTAAACAGGGGTACTTAGTTGATTTTTCCTAGCGGAAAATTGCTCACCCAACACTTTCATGACCTGCGCATGAGTTCTCCCACTCTTGACGGACGCATAGTTTTCTTTCACGTATAGAGCGAAATCGTTCGGACCTCCCTTTCTCGCAGGCGTGGAGACGATCACTCCGTCCTTCTTCTTTCTGTTCACTATAACCTCGAAGGTACCGCGGCAGTAACCGCAACATTTCTTCGTCACGTCTATTGATTTCGAGTGGCGTTGTATGCTGGGAATTAAAACAAAATGGCGGATTGTTTATTTCGATGATACATAAAACTTGATGTTATAAACGTTTCTCGCTTGTACGATTCGGATGTGGAATGAGCTCCCAGCCAGTGTTTCCTTTGGACGACATGGGATCGTTCAAGAGGTATATTAGAGGTCTCTTTAGAGGCGGGCAATGCATTGGTAGCGCCCCTGATGCTGATGTCCATAGGCGGCGACCACTGTCCATCAGGTCAGGCTTGCCTGTTAGTCTGCCGTATTACATGAAACTTATATATTTGGATGAAACTTTGCCTAAAGATAGTCAAAAACCAAACGCACGCAGCGTCCGGGACACTGGATGTGTGATCGTGTTGTATTTGAGGCTAAACGTCACCGCAACGAGTTTGCTTCGTTGATAAGCCTCCTAATCTGTGGTGAAGCCAAGTTGACAAAGTGTGACTGGTTGAATGAATGGTCTCGTGGGTCGATTGGCACCCCACAACGGTAAACAAGTAATAGTCTATGTATATCCTGAATAAAAAAGGACTTTGAGATGGGAGGAATTTTGAGCAAAGCGATAGACTGACAAGCCCACACTGATTATTTACTGCGATCGTTTAATAACGCCTGCATAATATATCTTAGCAAAATTTCAAGCATAACATATAGTAACAGGGCCAGGGCGTGATCATCGACTATTTGTTGGTTATTGGCACTATCTCGGAAAACACTGACCTAACAAATAAAAAATTACGCTAACAAATTGTCTGATTTGATTTTGATACCGCCGTGGCTCGTAGTCACATCGAGATCCCCGCCCCGCGACCACGGACCCGCCACATCACTTCTTTCCTTTACCCCGTTGTAAACGCTGCGTTCATTCACAAGCGTCGGTGGCCTAGTGGTAAAGGTATCCGATTAGGTACCGGGTTCGAATCCCCTGCAACTGCTAACTAACTAGCCATAATGTGTCCGGGGCGCATTTCGTTCAGTATTCGGGGGGTGGAAGCGGACAGCACCACGCAGGTTCTCGGACGTAGCCTTTCCTCTTAACTACTGTAGAAGTGACCACTTTCCATCAGGCGGCCCGCTTGCCTGTTTACCTACAGCATGACGTAACTACAGTGGCAACCTTGCTCAGCCGAAAAACAGCTCAAGACAATGTAGAAGTCAAACCAACACACCTGTATCCGCATTTGGTGCATCTGTAAGAGTATTTGAAGTGTATCTCGAGATCGTGGCATCGGGATATCTCGCCCAGCTCCGGGTACACGTGAAGCGCTCGGTTCGCCCTGGAAAACCAAAAAGATTACAAATTACCATATATGATAAGCAAGAAGCAGTAACTAGTAGGGAGTGAACCAGTAGGCTAATTACGTTGTTGCCAACCCTGTTGCCAACAATTCTCTGGTTTCAACGATTGAAATGGTTGCTTTTGAGGTTACGTATGATCGATTTAATAGCTTCAGTTTATTGCAATGGAATTTTGTTAGCAACTGAACCCATGAAATCGATGATACAAAATCGCAAAAGTAACAATTTCAATCATTGAAATCAGAGAAATATTGGCAACAACGTTACGTAATTAGCCTACAGTTTTGTTCTATACGTCTTGATACGGATTTGTGTGAGGAGAAGTAAGCGTCTCTGAATGCCGACGCGCGGTCCACGCAGAAGTCTAAGCGATGTAGGATGATGCAAACCATTCTAAAATATCGAGGTAATAATAATCAAAGCCGCGGTGACAAACCCGATTTTAGTGACCATTTATGTGACGTAGGATGTCTCTAATTGGCGAAAAGAATTCTTAGATTCAGCGATTGCAGTGCCATTAGCGATCTCTACTGGTTGAATTGCTCCATGACTACAAGGAACTGTCTCCAAGAAGTACAAAATATCCTCAATAGAATGATGGAGATAGCGGTATAATATGTGGACTAGCTCGTTTGCTGCGGCTTCATCAACAATTGAGTCGTAATCTTTGGGACTCGTTATGGACTCAGCTGGCCAGTGGAGCTACAGCTGTGTGCACGACTCATCTGGCCACGTTTGTTAGCACCGCGCCTGACTCCTTGATATTTGGGCTAGCAGTGCAGCACTGAAAATGCTATTATTACTATCGATTCCACAGAGCAGTACACTTCACATCAAAGCCACCGAGATATGTTGGCGACTTGTCGGCGTCTGTACCTCATTAAAACATAGCCTAGCTTTGGTGAACAGACAGTTACTACTAAACAACCATATATATATATTGGAGGTTTATTTAGAGGCGGGCAACGCATTGGTAACTGTCCTGGTGTTGCTGATGTCCATAAGGGGCGGTGACGACTTTCCATCAGGTGGCCCGCTTGATGACTGTCTGCCGTATAACATTAAAAAAAAACCATAGCCCAGGTGGACGATTCTCGCTCTGCTATATCACAAATTCGACATTCTCTTTAGCCATAAACTGTATTTAAACGTCACTGAAATTGATCTTCGACAATTTAAGACAGTCGAAGATAGTTGAGAAAATATTTTTGGGCTGCAATAGACATTTCAATGTCATTATTAATGGAGATATCTAGAAAAAATGTCGAATACGAGATGTTACAGCGCGAGAATTAGACCCTAGGACTCACCACTTTTTCCACAGCGGGCCGTGTCCCGCCCTGATTTCCCCGTCTATCAGCCAGGTCGCAGCGTGACACAGCTCGTGGATCATCGTGTCTCGCAGCCTCTGGGGGCTGTCCACCACTTTGGTGGACAGTTTTATACTCGAGGTCCGTAACTGTTGGCCGCGTGCGGTCTTTACTAGACGGTTCGTTGTTGTGCTGTGGATGGGAGCAATACAATACAATACAAAACTCTTTATTGCACACCAGAGGACACAAGTACAGATACAAAAAATATGCTAGGTAGTACAAAGGGCGGTCTTATCACTAATGTGATCTCTTACAGACAACTTTAGTATGGAGAGAAGCACAGGATTATGACAACAGACTGGTAGTGCACACAAAAGCAACACTTACAAGAACAACAATAATAAAAAATAAAAATAAAAATACCCACACTTCCACAATAAAATACCCACAGATCTATAAAAATCAGAGAAAATCTCAGAACCACAGCATTCACAATGACCCCACTACAGACATTAAATAATGCTGCTTTACTTTATTTTTAAATGTGTGCAGTGATTCCGCACATCTAATGTCGCGGGGCAACGCGTTCCAGAGTCTAGCCGCCTGCACCGCAAACGATTTATGGTAAAAGTCCGTTGCATGGGCAGGCATCTCCAGCATCCTATCACGACATGAGCGCAAAGAGCGGCTCTGCGTGTCGGACTTGAAAGTAAAGAGCCCACTGAGATACTCCAGTGATGATTTCCCAAACAGCACACAGTATAGGAGAGAGACGAGACGAGCATTCCGGCGAAGTCGGGTCGGGAGCCAACAAAGCCTGGTTCGATACTCGGAAACATGGTCATACTTTCGGAGCCCAAATATAAATCTGATGCAGACATTCTGCAGCCGCTCAAGTTTGCTTAACTGAGCTTCAGTAATGTCCAGAAAGCTGGCATCCGCATAGTCCAGAACTGGCAGTAGCAAAGACTGCGCCAGCGCCACCCTGGTGCCTATCGGCAGGAAATTACGCAATCTTCGTAAGGAGGAGTATGCAGCAAAAAGCTTTCGGCTCAGGCTTGCGATCTGGGCAGTCCACGAGAGAGTCTCGTCCATGAATATGCCCAAGTTCTTCACCGTATCAGTCCTCGGGATGCGAACCCCATCGAACACAATATCAGGAAGTACAATTTTGTTAACTTTAGACATCATTCTTGAACTACCGATGACAATAAGCTGAGTTTTATGAGGGTTGACCTTGAGACCATACCTACGACTCCATGCAGAGACACGCTCCAGGTCACGGTTTACAGCAGATATAGCTTCAGATATTTTATCGGGAGTAGCTTGAGCGTAGATCTGCAGGTCGTCTGCGTATAGATGATAGTAAGAAGAGATGTTGGTTGTTATACCATTTATAAATAATGAGAATAGCAAGGGAGAAAGCACGCCACCCTGCGGTACCCCGGTGGGAACACTGGTCCAGTTGGAGAGCGTGTCACCGACGCGCACACGGTGACAGCGCCCTTCCAGATAACTCTGGAACCATGATACAGCTGAGGATGATATACACAGACTGCCCAAGACCCCGAGCAGAATGTCATGGTCGACAGTATTAAATGCATTGCTAAAGTCCAGAAGTGACAAAACCGTAACACAACCACTCTCCATTGCCCTTCTGCAATCGTCGGTGATTTTGACTAATGCCGTGGTTGTGCTATGGCCAGGACGGAAACCGGATTGGAGTGGATTAAGTAGATTAGATGTAGAAAGGAAATTGGTTAGCTGGTGATGGACAAGGCGCTCCAGCACCTTGGATAAAAAAGGTAGAATAGATATGGGACGATAATCGGAAGAGGACGAGGGATTGGATTTCTTGGGAATAGGAATAATCAATGCCTCTTTCCATAAAGACGGTACCGCACCAGAAGCAATAGAATCGTTGAAAATAGCCGTCAATACTGGAACAATAACATCTAGGATTGGTAGAACCATATTGCGGCTTATGTCATCAGTGCCAACTGCCTTTGAGGTTATAAACAAGATATTTTTCCTTACATCCTCCTCAGAAAAGGGACTAAAGGAAAAGATATGTGGTCAGGAGTACGAAGTGATGAGAGGTTATTTAATATTGTCACTTTGGTAATATCATCTTTGACTGATGGATCAAAGGAGGATCAAAGGAGGAAGAGAATTGACAGTTGAGAGCGTTTACGTCCAAATTAGGACAGACTGACTCCTCAGATGATTTGCCTATGCCTAAAGCTTTGAGGAACCTCCAAACCTTAGCCGGGTCACCAATGGATACTGATTCGTGAATATAGCGACGTTGTGCTTCCCTACATATTTTATTACACGCATTCCTAAGATGTATCCACTTTAGCCTATTGTCATCGGTAGGTCGAATTTTGAATTTAAATCTGGCAGAGTTCCTACGCCGTATCGCAGCCTTCACCTGGCAGTGAGCCAGGGCGTCGGCGAGTGTTTGATTTTCATAGTCTTATAAGGGGCATGTCGATCGTACAATTCATTTAACAAAGAGTCAAATAACTTGACCTTACTGTCAATGGTCGCTGCTTCATAAACCACACTCCAGTCCACAGCCAACGCATCCGCCGCAGCCCATCCACGTCAACAGCACCAAAACACCGCTGCACAACAACCTTGGTTCTTGGTTTGGGTAGACGGACTTTATAAGACATGTATATGAGATCATGGTACGAAAAAGCTTCCGCAGCACATTGACCATACCCAGCCACGCATCCAGGTGACGAGACCAAGATCAAATCTAATAGTGAGGGCACACAGTTAGGGAAGTGATGGGTTGCGCTAAGGGGAAGCAGATCCAGGTTGGCGGAACCCACAATCGAGCGGAGCGCCGCGGATCGATGATCATTCTTCAAGAGGCATGTATTAAAATCTCCCATAATTATTACGTGATCATAGGAGGGGATATGGTCCTCGAGAAGCTTTTCAAAAGGGCTGAATAAGTTAACGTTTTTGGAAGGACTGTAAAAAACTCCAAGAAGAACCTTTGTATGATGAGCCAGAGCAATTAGAATAGATCAGTTTGATAATGGATAAAGCAGTGTTGGTGGCCGAGTGGTTAAGGTATCCGACTCGTAAGCGAGCGTACATTAGTTACGTAGATTAAGGTGAGGGAAAACATTGTGATGAACCCTGCACATTCAAGCGACTGAATGTGTAACCATGATCCAATCTGGTTAGGTTCCCTTGGTAGCAGGGTCACGGAGGTCTGATTGCAGTCACTCCACTGTAATTATCTGATCTGCCAAATCCTGGATCATTGTCAAAGCGGACCCCAGGCCCTCGTGTGCGAGAGCACAACCAGGACATTCACGTCAAGATAATTAATATTATAGTCTGATAATGGAGTATGGACGACTGTGAATGGGACGTATTTGTTCTATTATCTAGTCTGAACGGATTTACTATTTTATGCATGCAACTTCATCAACTTTTTGGTTCTATAGTATAAGGCATAAAATTTAATAGATTGTTGTACAGACATAAATAAATTGTCAGCGCTTACTAATGGCGAATCTTAGTGTCGGAGGCCAGGGGGCTAAAATCCACATTAGCGTTTCATAATATAATTCATATTAATTTCTCACAAAGTTATCTTCAGCGTCGCTGTTGTTGACATTGACATGACAATTCAAAATGGCGTGACTTAGTTCTAGTAATATCTTAGGCTACCGGATCAGATAAGTTTGTGGCACTCTAATATGAATTCAGTCAACGAAGTAAGTACTTACCCAGCAGTACTCCGCAGCTTGCTATCCCAAATAATGGGCATGTCAGCGTCCAACGCATCATTAAACACTCCTTTATTGAACTCCGTGTACAACCTGCGTGCCAGTTGCTCGTGGAGTGTCTTGTAACTGTCTACATATTGTATTGCTTCTATGTGACACCGCCACGAAGGGATATTGTCTGGAATGGGTTCAGAAAATATTTATTATTCAGAGGCAACAGAGGTGTCTTAAAAAGAACGAAGCACAATTATTTACAATAGCGACCCGCCCCTGCTTCGCACGGGTCTTCTCGGCTTTCTTTACTATAATGTGCATGTATTATACAAATTTGTCTTCCAGAAGAAATTCTCTAACCTATGGTGAAAACCACATCAAAATCCGTTGCGTGGTTTATGAGGAGTTAGCGGAAATACAGAGTGACAGATGCGACAAGTGACTTTAATATATACTACCTATGTTTAGAAGAATTACACCAGAGAGTAAGAATAATATGTCAACACACTAACCTGCTAAGGAAGCAAGAAAGCTTAACCTTTTCACACTGTCTGTAGTTGGTGCAGAAACAGTCACTTTTTGCACCTTCTTTGTCAATACATCAATATCACTTTTCATAACTGCAACCAGCTCTGTCACTGACAGGGCTTTAGTATTCTTTTTGGCTGTTGTACTAGCATTTCTAATACCTCTAACAGGTTTTTGTCTAACTACATCAGGTGTACTTGGAATTTGTTCAGTGTACAATTTCTTTTTAGATTTTTTCTCAGTATTGTCTAAATCATTTAGTTTTAATTTTATATCGGATGCTGTCAGGTATAACTCCTTGTTTAATTTGAGACTCTGCTTGATGTTCTCCTTATCACTTTCTTCGTCGTCATTAAACTGTAGTTTCTTAGTAACACAGTCTATATAGTCATGTTTGTGTGTAGCGCTTTTGAATAAATTTGGTATAGATCTCCAATTCTGTCCATATAAATCGTCCAGCAATTTTTTTCGAGACATTTCTATTTGTTTCATTGAACACTGTTCTAAAGATTCATTTGCTTCGTCTCGGGGTGTTGATGGGATGTTATTTTGCTTCGGTGTGGCACTAATTATATTTTGGGCCGGTGACCATGTTTCTGCTATACTCGGACGTGATTTTCCGGTGTCCGTGATAGATAGATCTTTGTTTAAGCAGTTGAATGATACCTGGAAATAATTAAATTGTTTGTGTACTTTTTATTACATACTTAAATGATTAAGCTATTGTTTTTAATGGAGAAATCAACAAAAAGTAGCATATCCTTTTTGTAAGCAAAAGTACAGAATTTTTTATAATTTTGAATTAATGAATTCAATTACTTACATTCCCAGCTTTACTAGGTTCTGGTTCAACTTCTTCTGGTGGATCATCATTTACTGATGCCTCATCCGAGTCTACAATCACTATCGGTGAATATATCTTCGGATTTATCAGCATCTGGAGAATTCGATAGTGGCAATTAATATTATTATTATTATTATTATCATTAAGCAGGCAAGCAGTTGTCAAAACAACTGATAGATGCCTGTATCTAGCTCTTCTCTACTCATTATTAATCTGTACTGAAATGTTTGTCGAGTCTGTTTTTGAATTGGTAAGTATTTTCCGCTGTCACCATGGATTCAGGCAACAGGCAACAGCAATATTTTACAATAATTTATGTAATTTTATACAATATTTTATTAAGAGATTGAAAACGGCTTCTAAAAGGAAATATTTTTATTGTATTAAGTGGCCACAATATTGTCACTTTGTTGCTCACTGCAAACTTCATGTTGTTGTGGACTCAGTGCACAAAAACAATAGAAAAAATATCTGTTAATGGGTGCCAACAATACCTGCCTTTGTGCCCTTTCCTGCCTGACATGAAGATTTTACCGTAAGTGGCAAATAATAATATTACAATCACATACCGGGGTTTTCTGGAAATCAACGTCAACCCTTAATTTTAAACTGTTGTTTACAGTTTCAGTATTTTTGAATTACACCCTATGGTGTACTCTAACCCAGGGTTATTCATGGGTTATTCATGGGTTATGCATGGTTACACTACGTTAAAGTTAATATTGTAGTCTCAGGACTTGAAAGACCATCACAGGATCTGTTGTTGCGATTTAGTTTTTGGTACTTGTAATTTGAAAAGTACATGAAGAAGATTTTTAAATATTTTTCTGAAAACTGTCACGAATTGGCCTATCATCCGTTTCACACTTTATGTTGATTTCCAGGACGCAACATATGTGTCATACTTTAATTAGTGGGTATAAATATTATCAGTTTCGTTTAGAAGGCTCAAGAAAGAGCTTAGAACACATTGTTTTGCGTAATAACATAAAAAAGATGTACGTAAGTAGATGGGCGAAACTTACTCTTTTTGGAAAATCTGACCTAATTGCCTCATAGGAATCGTCCAGTATTATAATATCAGAACTACGGTTACGTTTCTTCCTCTCCTCGGCACCTTTTAGCCTACTTTTCTTTAGTGATAATTTAAAACCTGCGAAATGAATGTGTGGTATATTTTAATAAATATAATTTCACGTACCTAGATAACGACAATTGTGAGAAATACTTACGATTCTTTTGACTGTTTTGTACTGACTTGGTCTCCATTCTAACTCTAATTGAAAAATCTAAAATAAAGTGGCAGTGCTTGTTATAAAATTATTTTTAAAATATCCCGACCGATCGCCGGCCGTTGGTTTGGTTTGATTTGACATTTACAAGATTCGTTTGGAAATCAATCACAGACAGATGACATTCATTTGAAGCAGTGTGACCAGATTTAAATTAGTCATTATGCTAGCGGCTTGACTAAAATCTGCTAAAATATGCTAACCTTTATAAAATAAAATGCTAAAATTCTGCTGTCGAATTAACGTATATTTTGTATGGAGATTTATAAAATAAAACGCTTTGACTGGTTGTATTTATTTTTTATTTAATAGAGTTATTAACGAAAAATCTGTAACATCACTCTGTCATGTAAACATTTTTATATTGAGTTGTTGGGCTATCTTAACCATATTTTTTGAAGGCGTAAAATGTACGCACCTAATCTTCTCTTTTACTGCTTGTTTTACGTGTAAGATTGCAGAAACATGTTCATTTTTTAATCTGTTCCGTTGATCCGTTATTATAAAATTTACCTGAGAAAATATTCGTATACAAGCATTATTGGACATAGGTAAAATCATCATGGCCTTTGCAAAATCGACAAAGTGTGAATACTTTTTAATTCCATCTGCCTTGGCCATTTTCGCAATGTGGCCCCAAAATCTTTTCGTGTTCATAGGCGTGGAATCAGAGCCATAGTTCATAGTTTGTGATCAGAACTTCGAGCAGATCGATAATTGCTTTGTCCAATTTTAGCTCTCTATATTCGGTAAAAAGATTCTGCTAAAAACTGCCAACTTTTTCTAATCTACGACATAATATGCTAAGACCTAAATGAGGGGTAATATTCTGCTAAAATCGCAGAAATCTGCTATATTTGGTCACACTGGTTTGAAGGTGTTGCCATTATTCTCAGTTTTAACATCCGCCATCTAGTTTGGTAATAAGTAAAACTGTACGTATCTTATATGTGCTAGATGGCGCTGCTAGCGTTGAATTGAATATTATTAGTACCGCTATTCCTTAATAGAAGACACTACAATAATATTTCATCATCAATATTTGCTGTCGTGATTTTTGACCACATTGAATCTCAAATTTAAAAATCTGCTGTATATATTGCTGTATGTAGCTCATAACATCAAGAGCCGGTAATAGTCCATTAACTTGAGCCTCTCTATATTGGTAGAATGATTTGCTTTACCATAATCTCCACCCCACGCTTGGTAGGCAGGCAGGATATCATAGTTTAAAAATACACGTCACATTTCTACACGTTTTCTGATCTACGAGGGTCTTATGTGGTCTGCGGTCTGCCTGTAACTAAAATCATACGAATATCCTACGTCACCCGACGGCTTGGAGCTTTATTCCACACGGCACTTTCCATCACACTTTTATTAGTAACTACTAGGTAGATACCTAGTAGGTAGGTACTGTAACATAATGTTTTAAACTATCGCGGTTATTATAACACATTTTTAGGGGTATACCTACCTTTACGTACCTTTGTTGAAACCCCTACACCCTACCCCTAAAGAAGGTACTGTAAATATTGACTCAGTCAGACTTCCTTCAGGAATACATACTACTAATACTACAATCTACTTATGGCCTATGGGTACTAACAATCAACTCTCCTCTTATAAGTAATTACATAAGCAATGTAAATATTTAATTACATATAGGTAACTACTTTCAATTCCGTGAAATGCACATAGATAAATCATAAGATAAAACATGGGAAAGGCGCTGAATACTAAGTAGGCATGTAGATACCTACTCTCATGACTTTTTACACTGAACTCTACTTAAAAAGCATTTTGATAGTGAGTTAGCGACTTGACGTAGATGCCCAGTAGCGCGCACTTATCATATTGCGCAAGTTATTAGTTTTACACAGAAATGAACGTTTCGAGAAAGTAAAAATCAAAGTGTCATAGACATATAGGTCTTCAACAGCTCATTAGTGGACTAAAAGATGGAAACCTGGCAGGCCTGGAAATCGATGCCTTGAAAGATTGTGTTGTACATACCTAGTGAGGTATCTATTTTGATGTTTAAGTCCTCCAAGGAGACTCCACATCCTGTACCTGAGTCAGTTTTAGACCCATCTTTTACTTCCCGTATGTCAGAACGTACGGAACCCTCCCACGGGTTCTGGTATAGTAGAATCTTGTCTACCGTTTCTACGTACCATTGCAGAGGGGACAGGATGGATTCCATCTTGCACGGAAGGTTCGCCGAACCTCATACAGATGAAATGCTGGAATTTTTCGCTGAAATACCAAACACTTTTTGATGTACATATTTATTGCCAATTAGTTAATAGTTTTGTACAACGAAAAATCTTACCTTATCTTTACTTAAGTTACCAAAGGGCTCAAATCAATTAAGAAATAGGAATAGGCTAGAATTGGCTGTTCCTAGACAGGCATGCTTCATAATCGGCCGCGTCGTCACTTACAACCACTGAGATGGCGGTCAAATGCCTGGTTCATCATCACAGCCCGTAACAGTCCACTGCAAGATTTAGGACCTCTCCCACGAAAGGGGAGGTTATTGCCATAATCTCCACGCTTGGCAGGCGGGTTGGAGATCGCAGTGTTTAAATATAACAATGGAAAATTCTTCTGCCCATTTTCCAGACTACGGAGACTCTTGATCTTTTGCCTCGAAAACATTAGTCGCCTCGTACGACACCCGTGAGTGTAAGGGGTTGGTGCTATTCTACTCTGCCGGATACTACACGGCATGCCTGGTTAGTCCAATTAAAAAAAAAAAAAAAAAAAAAAAAAAATAAGAAATAAAGTTTCAAGCGAAGTTAAGAGCTGCATGAGGCCGGTTTCATAAGTGGTAGGTAAGTAACGGTCCGGTAAGTGTGTGTGGACCATTAGGACGTCCTTAGGTTGCTCAATGTCTTGATTCACCAAATGAAATGTTGTGCAATAGAAAGAAATTGCTTAGTATAACTAAACTTGGTATTTATATCTGGATAAAAGTAGAATTGTCTAATAGAAGATGTACCTACATACAATCTAGCACAACAGCAAGTCTAATTACCTTTAAAATGTAGATAAAATTAAAATAATAGGTACATGCCGGCCTGTCTACCTACCTTGACTATCACGTGGTGGAGTTTCTGTCATTCGACAATCGACTATTACTGCTCCACATAGAGACTAATTTCGGACTCTCCGCAAGTTCACCCTTGCCCTTCAATTGGCGCATGCGTGGTGTTCCGCGCCGACGTAAAGAAGAAAATGGCGTAGATTTTCTCGAATAATAAACTTTCCTTTTACTCTACAACGAAATTAATACAATGTTTGGGCAGAACATATCTTAGCGGACATAATTAAACATTTTAATTTACTTTTTTCACTTGCTCACAACTTTGGCAGTGACCTTTCTCGAGGAAATGACCAGTTGCACTAGATCTCCAGTTTTGGAGTGTTTGCACAGGCGTGTAGGTCATGTTATATTGGAATTTTCATTTTCAAAAATCGACTGACGTCTACTTAACGTCAGTCTTACGTCAGAACTCGGTCTGTGCAGACGGACATTACAATACCAACCATGTAATGGTGAGTGATAAAATGCGGTGAAATAAGTGATTCTAGTAATAGAGTAGTGTGGTTCTGATCTTAGTGATGGAATGCATTGTGTTTCTGTCACCGTGTCATGCGTAGTGGATGTTGTGTGTAGTGTCATTTTGTTTTACAAAATTAATGAATGTCGCACTCAGATTGGTTATGTTTTGAATGGTAGCATTTTATTTAAATTTATTCTTGTTTGTTCATCTGATTGGTCTAGATTCCGAATAATTTGTGTATTGTAATTATCTTGTGAATTAAAATTACCAGAGCCGACAAGTGTTAATGAAAGGTGAGGGCTAAATATCACGTGGACAACCCTCATAAGTAATCATAGGTAACCTCGAACTTGAAAATATTTACAATAGAAAAGTTTGCGCCTGGAAAAATAATAAGAGCAAATTCTCATAATATTGGCGCGGAACCAACGATCAACAACGTCACGTAAACACGTAAACGTCACAATAAAATGTTAAAAATAAATTTGAAATAATTTTAGTTACAACTTGAAGTGTAAAATATATTAAAAATAAAAAAAATAACAATGTTAAACTGTAAAATGAAAAAAAGATTCTTGGCAGCGGTGGGATTCGAACCCACGCCTCCGAAGAGACTGGTGCCTTAAACCAGCGCCTTAGACCGCTCGGCCACGCTACCACATGATGAATAAGTTGAAATTATCATTTACAAGGACAAGTTCAAATGAGGTCGGTTTTAAAAAATAATATCGTCGCACGCAGGAGGATTCTTTTTAAGGGTCACGGGGTGCCAAAATGTCAATCGGCTCCCGGAAAAAAATAGTAACTACATTACATTTTTGAAAGTATAACTGTTTTACACAGCTGGGAAATAATGATACAGGAGGGCCGTTTTTTATTTTGAGGAGGATTACAAAATGTTAAGAGATAAAAGACCTAACAGAAAATGCCTACCGTGTACGAAAAAAATGAATCATAAGCCGCTATCTAGTCAACTAATTTAGTTTAAACTGATAATTAAGTGGCAAATACCTGGCAATAAAAAAAAAGTTAAAAGATAGCAAACAATATCTATATCTATACATAATATAAAACAAAGTCGCTTCCCACCGTCAGTCCCTACTTATCTATGTAAGTATGTATCTATCTACGCTTAGATCTTTTAAACTACGCAACGGATTTTAATGCGGTTTTCAACAATAGATAGAGTGATTCAAGAGGAAGGTTTATAAGCAAGAACAAAGGGTAGATAGGGTTAAAGTAGCTTTGTGCTAGCTTGGTCCGTTCGACCACGACAACCCTGACGATAAGCGTCTGAATCGTAAATGAATCCAGCCTGTGTCATGAAGCAGTTCCATGAAACAGCCATATTTACTGACCGTCAAACAGTGTCAAATCGGGAATTCATTTTCCCATGTCGCAACTAGTCATAAACGAATTATGAAACGGGAAAATAATTCCCAGTTCAGTACCAGTGAGGAATTGGGATTTTTTTTTGTATCTGGTTACGATGTGGTATACAAAGAGAAAAATGTTACCTGCATTAATGTTTTTTAAGTAGTTATTTAATTCTCATGCAAAACCCTAATCGAACCTGGTACAATTTTGTAAAAAATATCGAAAATCCATGTTTAAACGGAAATACTCGGGATATTTGACGGAAATGCCCATTCGATCGATCATTAAAAATATTTGACGGAAATTCTTAGATCATAAAAATATATCTGCCGAATTTATTCAAATGTAACGTGTGTCTACCTTTACGGTCCGAGGTACAGTTACCGATACAGCCCTAGTAAAATGATAAATTTATAAAAAATCATCTTAGCGTTAATGTCCCAGCTGTGCTCTCGTGCGCGAGGGCCCGGGGTCCGCCTTGCCCATGATCCAGCACTTGGCAGATCAGGTAATTACAGTGGGGCAACTGCTATCTAACCTCCGAGACCCTGTTAACAAGAATGGAAACCTGACCGGATTGGATCAGTTACGCACACATCCAGAAGAAGCCCTTCATATTCCCTATAAGTAATATTTATGCATTAGCCTGTATGGCTGTGTCCTAATTGTCCGCCAACTACACATACACATATATACACAAGTACTCACACTCGCACACCAAGACACCCTAAACTCGACTCAGTGAGTACTCAATCTTATTAACAAAACGAGTTCACTACATCAGAGTAAATACAGTTTTCGCAAACGATTACCTCGCCTTCAAGAGTCCCTTCATGTACAACTGAGTCCGGTAGCCGTGTGCAATACTTAGTTTTAAAGTTCCAACCAATCGATTTGCAGTATTAATAAAAATATTATTACAAAGCAACTTTTATTTACACATAATTTCGGTTTGACGTCAAAAATGAAATCTCAACTTTAATAACCGATTTGTAGATGAGTATCGTGTAATCCTGTACTTAAAATGATGTATTATCACAAGATAATAGGGTGATATTCGCGAAAACGTGCCTATAAAACGTTAGTTATGAAACATGACATGATATTCACGCAAATATTTTTTATGTCATGTATCATCATCAACTTCTAGTGTCTGATCGAAGGTTAATAAGCCGATTAGTCGGCTATCGTCACTTCTTTCGGCCGAAGCCGAATTCGAAGCCGATATCTTAAAAGCTGGAAGAAATTTAGTTCAAGATTGGCTATAAGGTTTTGAAACTTTAATATTAAATAAATAAAATAAATAATCGTGGACAGATTCACACAGCGCCATCTAGCCCCAAACTAAGCAAAGCTTGTACTATAGGTAGCTAGATTACTGATATACTACTTAAAGACTTATTTTTTATTTTTTAAAATACTTACTTATTATACATAGAACACCCAGACCCGTAACAGAAATTTAAATTCATCATTTCAATTTCTGCCCGGCCGGGAATCGAACCCGGGACCTCTTGTGTGGCAGACCGGCATGTTGACCACTGAACCACTCAGGTCGTCAATTTGTCAGGTCGTCAGGTCGTCAATATTGAAGGCTTGTATTGACTGCATAATACATATAGAAAGGTAAATTATATAATCTCCAGAAGTTTATCTAGAGATGATAAAAAATTACACATAAAGCTCACGCCTGTGTCCCTGCCCATACCCTGCCATAGAGAGTATGGGCTGCCACTTTGCTCTGTCCTGACACAACTCCCTAGCCTCGCATATATCCACAACTCTTTTCATACATATCCTTTTATTCTTGCAAATTCAGACCCCAGCTTATATAAAAACATTACTGATCTCATCACAGCCCATAACAATCCACTGCAACTGTCCAAGACTTAGGGCCTCTCCCACGAAAGGGGAGGTTATTGTCATAATCTCCACGCTAGGCAGGCGGGTTGGAGATCGCAGTGTTATAATTATAATAATGGAAAACGCTGCTGCATACTTTCCAGCCTACGGAGACTAGATATTTTGCCTCGAAAAAATTTAGTCGCCTTGTACGACACCCACGAGGGTAACGGGTTAGTGCTATTCTACTCTGCCGATCGAATTATTTGACAAAAATAATAAAAACCACCTACGGGTTTCGCGCCGAAGGTGGTTTTTTGGCCGAAGATAGCCGAAACCGAAGTCGAAGCTTCGGTTGGACACTATCAACTAGGTCGGACACAACAACCCATTTTATAACAGTACGATATTGATAAACGGGTAGATAGAGCGTAGTAGTAGAGTTGGAACTGTGGTCCTTAACATCTGCGGTCCATAGACTTCTTGTAACAAAAATGCTGAACTTTCCCGGGCCACGGAGGCATGGCACTTGCTCCACGTAATAACCTGATCCGCCAAATCCTGGATTATGGGCAAGGCATATCCCAGGCCCTCGGGAGAGCGCACAACCGAAATATTATTGATTGATTTATTTATTAAAACTTTATTGCACAACAACACAATTCCATTCCACAATTGATTCCAAGATAAAATAAAACATCTTGACGATGTGATCTAAATCACAATAAATATGGCATTAAAATAGACACGCGTTGTTAGATAACAATCTTGCGCGAAGTGTTTCCCAATCACCAAAAAAATTACGATTCAATCGACAAAAACAGTATTTGTCAAATAAATAAACAACGAAAGGTATATTAGAGGTCTCCTTAGAGGCGGGCAACGAATTTGTAGCACCCCAGGTGTTGCTGATGTCCATTGGCTGCGGTGACCACTGTCTATCGGGTGGCCCGTATGCCTGTTTGACTGCCGTATTAAATTTAAAAAAACTAAGCGTGGTGCGGCGCACTCACATTTCGCGACTAGTTTGTGTCCCAAGCAGCTGCGACTGACCAAAACAATCACTCCACTCCCCTTATAATCCTATAATTAGATAGAGGTACTGCGCGAACTTACCCACTGCGCACGGTCACCCCGAACGACTCTAAGCCGTTACAAGTAGTTTATGGACGAGGCGAAGCTACGATATCGGCAATAATGGCCCGACCATGATAAAACATTTTTAAGAAAAGGCCACAACAACAAGAAAAAACATTTGAAAATGGTTGTCGGCGATGCCGGCCATTGTTTTTCAGCCATATAAAAATATTGCCCGTTTCATCAGCCGAAAGACGCCAACTGCTGGGCATAGGTCTCCGGGCCAGAGATCTCCACAAAGGCCGGTCCTGTGCCTTCCGCATGCAGCTGGTACCTGCGATCTTTACCAGGTCGGTCCGGTACATGGTCGGACTTGAGAACTTTACTGCCCCATGCAATCTGTTCTTCGAGCTAAGTGCCCTGCCCACTGCCACTTTAGCCTGGCAATCCTTAGGGCTATGTCGGTGACCTTGGTTCGTTATTTCCCCTTTTAGAAGCCTCTTTAAAGACATCAGCAATAAGGTCGAAGAATAGTAGAATTCTACACTAAAAGGCAATGTACAGTCAGAATCAACGTACCCCTTAGCAGCTTGCTTCGGGACGTTTACTCTGTACCTGACTGTACCTATGACTGTATCTTCGCTCCAATATAATTAAATTCGTCTATATATTGTTGTTCGTAAGTTCGCTTCTTGACTGGGTTTCAGACTTGTCATAAGAGGATTAATTTTGACAATCGATTAAGTGGGTAATCTAAGTAAGTATAAGCATGCGCTAAGTATTTAAATATCATATCATGTTCATTATCATTAGGTGATGATAATATGGTCTAAATACTACTTCAATACATAAGAGCGTCGGTGACCTAGTGGTTAAGGGCTCCGACTCACACTTAGGCGACAGTCTGTGTTGGTTACGCAGCAAGTGATCCAATCTGGTCAGGTTCCCTTGTTAATAAAGTCACGGAGGTTAGATGACGCTCCACTGTAAGAACCTGACAAGTTGATGATGACTTATTTTACTTCAGTTCATTTTTGTACAGGTACCGTAGGAGTGGGTTACTTTAGCCTTGTTGCTATAGGTATGGAAAATTATTTTTTATTGCTTTTGCAAAGTACCTATGTTGTATTTCTTGTTTGATTTCCGCCTAACGGAGCCATTTTCATCGAGCTCTGACTTTTCGGAATGTATCTGTAGAAATTACCGACAATTTACAGCTCCTTGATGTTGAGCCATCTACCAATCATAACTTCGGTCAGTACATTGAGTACAAAGCAAATATTGCAGCTAAGAAACTTAGTATCTATAAACTTATTATATTAGATGGCCTTAAAAGCAGGGGTAATTAAATTCATTTAAAATTAATGAATGGGCAAGCGCAGCGAACTCGAATTTTTTGACATTTATTCTAAAGCTGGGGTGATTTTAAGTTTTTAAATAAAAACTTTTTCTACTTCGGTTGTTGCTCGAGGCCCCTGGGAGCTTATTTCAAATCAATAAATAAGCGAGCGCAGCGAATTCAAATTTATTGACATTTATTTTAAAGATGGGATGATTTTAAGTTTTGAAATAAAACCTTTTTCTACTCCGGTTGTGGCGCAAGGCCCCTGCAGGCGTGAGGCCCTGTGAGCGTGAGGCCCTGTGAGCGTGAGGCCCTGTGAGCGTGAGGCCCTGTGAGCGTGAGACCCTGTGCAATTGCATTACCACCCCCTAAGGCCGCTAAGGAGAAGACTTTCTTCATTCCTAAATAATCCATGTATTTATTTACCAATTTATATATGTGAGGAAATCCTTCCGATAAATTTTCGCTATAAATTACAAAACAAATATTTGATATCGCCAAATACGCCGACAGATTCATCATAATTCGACACAGAATCTGATAACGTACTAAATTAAACATTTTTAGCGCATTTATCACAGTTAATTTGTGTTTATCATTTAAAATTTGATCATCGCATAAATAGACGATTATGCTTGCCATGATAATGTGTTAAATCTGATTTTATCGTCTCGAATTGTTTGATAAATTATAGAAACAGGGCGTTCAACGAACGCAGAAGAAGGTTGTTGGGTACAATTTTCAGTAAAGTAGGTTGATAAGTATGTAATCACTAGATAAGACCTGGGACTTTATTAGTTAGGTTAAGTAAGTTTTTTTTGTTCATAATAATACGATTATTACAATGCCAAAATAAGATAGGTACTAGATAGTATAATATGTATAGGTTGTTCCTAGATAGGCATGCTCCATCTTCGGCCGCATCGTCACTTACCATCAGGTTAGATGGCGGTCAAATGTTTGGCTAGTCTAATTAAATAAAAATTATTAAAATTTTATTTACCGCGCACAGATAGTCTCAAAGAGCACCGTACTTACTAAGAGTAACCACACTGTACCTGTAGACTGTCCAAAAATTACCTGTATACTGTAAACTATACAGTATACAGGCGATTTTTGACTAGGCATTGTTTTTAAAAGTAGTATTCCGCTGATACCATGATCCGTATATACCATGATCTAATCTGGTCAGGTTCCTTTGGGTCACTGAGGTCAGATGGTAGTCGCTCCCCTGTAATTACCTGATCGCCAAATCCTGGATCATGGTCAAGGCGAACCCCGGGCCCTCGTTCTCGAGAGCATAACCGGGACATTAACGCCAAGATGATGACACTGTAGGCTCTACAGTATACAGAATGTTTTTTTTCTAGGCATTGCTTTTAAAATATTAGTATTCCGCTTAGTTACCAAAGCGGAAGTCGTCAGAGGAAAACTTAGTGATTTTGGCGAGGAAGTAAGAGGTTTTCCCGTATGAGTAAGGATAGGTCTTTGTTTCGATAGCAGTACACGGTACACCTCATATATGACGTGATTGGACAGGTGTACGAGACTCATATAATATTAATAACTTAGACAAATTATGTGGTAAGTTACTTATGATTATCTGAAACTTGTGGTGTCTAGTTTATATTAGAACGTTGCCTGCGTACGTCTTTGAAAATGACCTTACCGACAGAAAAAGTCGGATAACCCCCGACTAAGTTTACTCAAACTCAAATATTTTCTAAACTACAAAACCGATTTTAATGAAACTAAGCTAAGAACTATCACGATTAAACTGGCTTTCAAACAAAGAAATCTGCATGGAAATCGGTCCAGCTACAAATACACAGATCACACGTAAAACTTATAACACCCCTCTTTTTCGTCGAGGGTTATAAAAAGGTAGGATCGCGCCGTGAGAGTTCTAATACCTTTCAAATGTTTACCTAGGTACTTAAAACATTTGGTCCAAATATGTAGCTGGAGAAACAATTTGCTTAAAACATTGACTTAAAATTATGATATGAAATAGAATGCCCGAAAATGCTGTTTATTTACAAACCGCTAATACGCAGATTAAGCTTACTCCTATCACAAAGGTCGGTAATGCGATTGACATTTTTTTACATTTCCGACAATTCGTGACTCCCCATGGTCCCCAAATTGTGTTGCGGGGTCAATAGGAGGCTGTGATCCTGCCATTAGGTGCCCCGATTGCTCGTTGAACCATGCTGCCTCGGCAGTTCATCGTGGTCATCATCATCATCATCAGCCTATATTAGTCTTGCTGGACTTAAGCCTTCCCAAAGACCGCCAATGCACCATGTCCTCGGCTTGCATCTAGCCTCCACTTGTAGTCTTTTGCAAGTCGCTTCTTCAGCCGTAGGCTTGTCGAGACTCGAGCAGCGGTCTCTACTCAAGAACTCGTCCTACCCTAGCGGATGTCGGTTCATCTGCAGTTACTTTTAATAATAAATAAAATAAAAAATAATCAACTTGGTGTTAATGTTCCGGTTGTGCTCATGCACACGAGAACCCGGGGTCCGCCTTGACCATGATCCAGGTTTTGGTAGATCAGATAATTACAGTGGTTAATAATAATAAAATAACAATATACTGTCACGGGGTACACATCGGCTCTCGAGACTGTTCAACCAGTGTCAGGGTCAAGTACAATAATCTACCTAAATCTTACTTGAGTTTAAGATTTGTATTGAAATATTAAATCACGTGCCACTTTGAAACGATACCTACATTGTAACGAAAATCTGACAAACCACTGACAAATTTCATTGGCTTTGATTGATTAAATGGAAATTATGATCATACTTCGTCTGTATAAAGCCCGCCTTCTTTCCATAATCGACCTATTTGATGCTCTTCCCTATTCTACGACATGATCATGCAAAACGTTAAAAATTACCTCTTACGTGTTCTTTTGTAGGTGACACCATGACCTTCATGTAAACCCCCAACAGATACTAACAGGCAACTTCTCATGTTAGGGAAACATGTAAGGAAAGGGTGAACAACTTGTGACGCGATCAACTTCTAGTGCGTCACTACAATTGTACCTTACGTCAAACGATGCTGTTATGAGTCCCCTAATTGACAGCAATTGTATAATAGGTATATAGATATGTGCCTAATCAATTTCGGATTCAATAAAACACCATTCAGATAATCCTTCACTACAAATAAATAATTTATTTCAGATCATTTTGTTCATATTATGTTAGTATTAAAGGTCATATTAACTAGGTTAGCATCTTAAGAAATGAATTAGGTTATTAAATATGAAATAAATGTCAGTTTAGTTCGAAATAAATGTCGAAACAATTCATAATTATACGAGGACGGCAGGGTAGAATAGCATCAACCCTTTACACTCGTCCCAACGAGCACAAAAAGGTTGCTTAAGAACGATATAGCGTATATAATTACAGTTAGAATCTGCAAGAGTCCGCTGCATAGCATGCTATGCAGCTATTCTGCAGCTATTGCAGCAAAGGGGCGCCTTATAGACCCTATTTAATAGATCCAGTAGAGTTGCTATTTGCACTACTTAAGCACCACTAACTTCTATTTTATTTACTACATTCGAAGTTTTGACATTGGTATTTTTCTTCGGTGATATGACGTGTATAAATGAATAATGAGTAATTTAGTTATTGAGAGAATAATTTTAAATTGTATCATTTTGACATTAGGTAATTTATTCATTTGACACGCGTACTAAGTATTGACATTGGAAATATACTTGGTAATTTAACATTGTTTACTTAAATTAATAATAGTGTAATTAATTTATATTAACTTGGCTATTTGAAATGTAATCACTGAATTGTATGTCATAGTTTAAGGTACTTGAAAACTTGTAATTTAATGGGGAATGAAAAAAGAATGTATTGACATGTAAATTTCTAATTTATGAAATAAATAAATCAATTCAAATCAAATAAGCACCCATAAGAAGTTAAAATAGCGGTTGAAAGATGATACTGATATTGACTGAATAAACGACCGCGTCACACACAATATTACTTGCATAAAGTTTTTGGATAATTAAGACATGACAATGACAATGTGTAGTAAAATATAATAATGGCAGAATTTTAGTATAAATATATTTGAGCCACGAGGCTTGTTCAGCTGAAAAACATCGGCAAATTTAATTTACTGTGAAACATATAGGTATTATGTTTTTGGAGTAAAATGACTGGGCCTTCAATTTATTGAAGATCTTATGAAAATCTAATGAAACACATTATAAAATAAACTGCTAACTACACATTAAAAAATAAAGTCCCACGCCGCGTCTGTCTGTCTATAAATAAAAATTAATAAACGTGGTTGTGATCCCGCGCACGAGGGCCCGGGGTCCGCCTTGACCGTGATCCAGGATTTGGCAGATCAGATAATTACAGTGGAGCTGCTGCCATCTGAATTCCGTGACCAGCCTACCAGGGGAACCTGACAAATCATGGTTACTCATTCAGTCGCCTGAATGTGCAGGTTTCATCACAATTTTTATTCCCTCACCGAAAGAGCATCGGTTAGGATTCAACTAATGTACATAACATAAGAGTCATTGGTAAATGGCCGTAGTGGGATTCAAACCCGCTACCTCTCGCTTACGACTCGGATACCCTAACCACTCGGCCACCGACGCTCGCTCTCTCTGTTCGCCATAAACTCAAAAACTACTGAACGGATTTTCATGCGGTTTTCACCAACATATAGAGTGATTAATAGGTTTAGGTGTATAATTTGTTAAAGTTACTACCCATGCGATGCGGCCGCGAGTGGCTAAAGTGTAAATTCTATCAGATTTGGTTCTTGGGGATTTTTGTGTGCGTTCCAATTATTGTCTTATCTTACACTGTACTTGACAGACGCATCTTTCATTTACGATGGAACTTTAAAAAATATAGATAGGTACTACTAACGTTTGCCCGCGATTTTGTCCACGTCAAATTGGTTTAATGCGTTTCGGACCCGTTCCCGGTTCCCATATTGGATTTCGGGATAAATTATAACCAAGGTGCTGTTCTGTGATATAAGCTACATTACTGCCAAATTTCGTCAAAGCCCGTTCAGTAGTTTTTGCATGAAAGAGTAACAAACATAAATCCATCCTTACAAACGGTGGCATTTATAATATTATGAGTAGGATAGTAGGATTTAAGAAATTGGACATAGCCCGAAGGATTGCCAAGCTTAAGTGGCCGCTGTAGTACATAGCTCGCAGAACACATGACCGATGGGGCAGGAATGTTCTCGAGTGCCGGCCACGTACTGGAAGACGCAGCGTGGGTAGGTCTCCCACAAGGTGGACCGTGGATCTGGTAAAGATCGCAGGTACCAGCTGGATGCGGAAAGCACAGGACCGGCCTTTGTGGAGATCTCTGGTGTAAGCCTACGTCCATGCAGTGGACGTCTTCCGGCTGATATGATGATGATTGCATCAAATTCTTCACAACCGAAGTCGCCAATAATCTAACCTTGTTCTGCATTCGCAAGTAAAATTAAGTTAGTAATCTTCTTTACGTGTCTCAGTAGAGACACAAAAATACAAGCAAACTTAGATTACTTTATTCTCTGATAACACTGTGTTTCTGCTTATGAAATCTTAAAGTTACCAAGCATTTATACTTAGTACTTTAATTTACAGGGATATATTGATATTTTTCTGTTAAGTTATCAGTGTTGTGACGTCATGTATGACACGTTCTGTTTGCATGAAAATAACACATGATCAATAGAGAAAAGTAAGTGATCAATGTCTCCCCGAAAATAAAAGTTCATAGTGATTAATACAGACAGATAGACGCTCCGAAGGATTTTCTTCTGAACCATGAACGAGGAAGTAGATTTTATGATCATAACGAATACCTACAGGTAAAAAACGCCTTTACAATTGAACCAAAACCCACGGGAAATACCTGTACAAAATTATGACTAGCTTACTTACTTTGTACTTATATGGAGATGGCTCATCTGCAATGCAAGTAAGAACCACAACAATAAACTTACTTGCGTCAAGTGCCTCACTTGTCACGATTACGAAGTAAGGATAAAATTAAGAGTACCATTTAGCATCGGTAAAGCCCCGGTATATTTGAGGAAAATAGCGATTGCATTAAAATCTAGGTCAATCTAGATCAGCATAGCATACCTGAGGCTTAACCTAAAATAGAAGCAACCAACTGATTTGGCCTTCATTCGATATAACAATAGTATATATTTTTTTGCCGTAAGATACCGTAAGCAAAGGAAAAGCGGCGAGTTTAAAATGAAGAGTTTCCGACCCCGTAAAAACTGTTTTCAAGAACTCCTTACTTTACCTACTTACTTCTCTGAGGTACTACCTACTTTCCAAGGAAAAACTATTAGATAATTTCCTATCTGTCGGCACAAAACGTGCAAAGTTATACGATTATAGACTAGAAGGTTACAGGAAAAATGAAAACTATTATGGAAACGAGTCTATTTATTTTTATGGGTTGTATAGTGGTCCCCTGATCTGATTTATGTTGGTTGCTCTCAGCGATTGCGTCTTCGAGAAACAGCGCTTAGAAGAGGCTTACAATTTTTTTTTTTTAATTAGTCCACTTGGCCTAGCACGATCGAATAGTTTGCATTGTGTCCACATCTCACAAGGGAGCATAGGATTCTTTGGAGATTCCAAAAAATCTGGTGCCATACATAGGTACTTATTGTTTTTTGGGTATTTTTGAAAAACATCCCAAATGTTAATTTAAATAGCTATGTCCATATTGTATGCATTTCACCCCTTTTCATATGATACACGCCCTACCCCCCACTATACACTACTTTTATATATTTGATAATATATTTGACTGTAACATGTGAAAATTCTTAGACTGAAATTGAAAAACGCATGGGCGAGACCATAAAGGTTCCTATTACCATTTTGGTTCGAAAATAACCTAAAGATATTATTTTTTCAAAAACTATGAATGTGTGAAAGTTACAAGTGGCTTTTGACAGTCGCAGCCATGTATTTTCGATGGTGTCGTCATGGTATAAACTTTAGATAAAAAATTTATGGAAAGAGCGATTATTATTTAATTAAAAAAAAATATGGAATTAAGATGGCAAAAAGATTTTAATTTTAAAAAAATTTGACATTGCCTCGCACGGATAGTATTTTTTCATGCTGTAGGTACCTACAAGTTTCTTCGAATACAGTGTTTTATGAGTGCATTGTTTGTTCTTAAAAAGTAATTGTATAGTTTGAATTTTATATGATTATTACAGCTTAATCCGGTGACTCAATTTTTTTATTTGCTGCAATACAATAATAATAAAATTGAAATCGTTAACATTTGGTTTACAATATCATTTATGGCTAAGCAATAACAAGTAATAATTACAAAAGTAGGCATTGTTGTGTTGTATTACCCAATGGAACATTTATTAGAAATCAATTATGGGTGATAAAACTGTTATAGGTACCTGCTTAAGTAGTAAACGTTGTAATACAAATAATTCTTAATCAGATATAAGATTGTATCATTAGGGAAAACGGTTGGTAGGAAAGTTTTTTTATGTAGGTAAACTATGACATAGTATTCAAATTACTTCGGTGTAAATAACTTCGTACTATCGTTGTTTAGATTAAGGGTTTCGATGTTTATAAAAAATCGTACAAACAGCTTCAGAGCGTACGTAAGTAACCCAGTCGTACGAAGGTGGGATGAAAAGTTTCTGACATAACCTGGGCACAAGACATTTTTAGTATTTTTAAATACTTTTGTTGAGTGATTCCTCGGAAGTGCATAAACGTCCTCCAGCTGGCCCCATCCCTTTATTATTTTTTTTATACCACTAAGGTGGCAAACAAGTTTACAGCCGGCCTGATGAAAAGCAATCACCGTAGCCTATGGACGTTTGCAATACCAGGGGCATCACCCACATGATGCCGACCCCGTCAATACCTTTTCACCCCTTTCTTGAAGATCTCCTTGTTGTACACTCCAGGGAAATCCTCTCCAGGTGATAACAAAACCTTACCGAGAGAGAAAGTTCCTTTGGAACTGCACTGTTCGCGACCAATTTAGCTCCAAGGTGTGAGGATAAACTCCCTGTCGGTGGCGAGCGGTGCGATGATAGAATGTAGCTGTAGGCATCATGTCAAACGGTTCTTGGGAACAAACACCATTGTACAAGCGGCTTTATCTACACCAAATAGAACATGTTGTTTTATAGCGCTAATTCTTGACTATCCTTCTACTCATACATACTTTTCTCGTTGACGAAAATATACTCCAAGCGTAACTTTTAACGGAAACAAAAATTAAACACTTGGGACTAGATCTAAGCACCTATTTTTGAAACCGCTCACAGCCACGCCAGCGCTCGCCTTCTAACCCCTGTCTTTTCTATCTCTAACAACTTACCACGAATGTGAAAGAGACAGGTAGTGCACGAGAGCGTTAGCGTGATTGCGAGTGGTTCAAAAATAGGATCTCTGGTTGAATAGGACAATGATCTAGTAATTTAACTCTAGAGTAATAGCCACTGTAACAAGGGAGCGTCGGTAGCCGGGCGGTTGAGTATCCAACTCGTAAGCCTCGAGAGGTACCGGGTTCGAATCCCGCTGCGGCCATTTACCAATGACTCTTTTCTCAGTTATGTACATTAGTTGATTACTAACCGATGCTCTTACGGTGGATAACATCGTGATGAAACCTGCAAATTCAGGCAACTGAATTTGTAACCATGATCCAATCTGGTCAGGTTCCCCTGGTAGCAGGGTTGCGGAGGTCAGATGGTAGTCGCTCCATTACCTGATCGCCAAATCCTAGATCATGGTCAAGGCGGACCCCGCGCCCTCGTTGTTGAGAGCAAAACCGGGACATTAACGCAAAGATGATTAATAGCCACTGGAACGTGAGTACTCGCGCAGGGAATACTTGGCCGCCCATAATGAAAACACATCCACGCCATTTAATACAATTCCGTGAACTTTTGTGATGTGGTCTTGGGGTATGACAATTGTTGGCGGTCCCGTTCCTTAATCGTCGCCCAAGCTGGCATAACCACGTTTAAATTCAGCTACCCAAAATGTTACTGTAGTAAATGATGGCGCAGACGCTCCGTAAGCAGCATACAAATCGTCTTTATTTTAGGTGGAGAAATTACTTTTTAAATACAAAAAGAAACGTAATGACGGCTTATTATTTACTCTGTTTTTCTCATATTCAAAAATACTTCGACTCTAACTCACGAAATAATTTCAAATTTAGTTTATATGTAGCATTTACTGTAGTTGTAGTAGTATTGTACTAGTTGTAGTAATACTGTAGTAGTGTATTAGTTTTAAGTGTCCAATTTATTATCGGTTTAAGTGTATCAACAGATTTTCTTATTTGTATTCCAAAGTCTATCAGCGAAGACCTGTAATTGGCTTTCTGTTTCGTAAGGACATTAATATTATGTTGTTGAATAGCTGTTGGTCTTCTAAATAAAATAAAATAGAAATAAATAAAATTACGATTTCGAAATAGCCGAAATTTTAAATAGTAGCCACCAAAGCATGCGCAAATACACGCTCCAATTTTTTAAGATTAGGGCTGCTGTGCCATAGCTGAGGCCTGGGGCCCTATTTTTGTACCGCTCGCATTGAGTCTGTTTTCAATTTTTATTTTCACCATGTAAAATTCAATATTTCCATGCATGACGCTGATATTCCCTATTTTTGAACCGTTCGCTGGTGGTATTGTCAATGTAATTTAAAAATATTAAGATTTTCATGCCTATATCAAAATTGAAAACCGCTCGACTCGAAGCGAGCGGTTCAAAAATAGAGTCTCAGCTACTTATCATCCCACGTAAGTAACTAGGTACTTAATAGTTCTCTAACTTAAAAGGACATTATACCACCTTCGTTTTTTATCTACTAATCCATATAATATTATACCACGTTTATACCACATTGTCACGGGGTGCCAATCAGGTCCCGAGACTGTTCAACCAGTCTCAGGGTCCCAAGCGGAAGACCTTGGTCAACCTCGAATTACCAACAGTATTAGGAGGTAGACCTAATAGGTGGCGAGCTCGTTGCGGTACTGAAGTGGTGCAGAACGGTCAAGGACTGTTCGTAGGTTGAGTCTCGCAAGGGAGCTGCTTATATTGAGCCTACTAATAGGTACGTAAGGTTGGTAAGTCGGAAATAGGAAAGTTTAATCAAAAGTAGCATTCTGTCTGATTTCATCATCATCATCATCATCATCATCCGAGCGGTCAATCCCGGCTACTGCCAGGGTCCGCTTTCATGCTTTGCTTTCTTCACTTTGCCCGGTCTTCGGCATCCTCATGTCGTAAGCCGTTGGCTCTCGCGTCCGATTCGGCGATGTCTATCCATCGATTCTCGCTTCAGCATTCTGTCTGATATGTCTGTAAGTAAAGCTATGATTGGATTTCCAAATCGCTTCTGTCTGTCTATAACATTCTGTAATGTCATCTCTTATGTTATGTCTATAACATTCTGTGGGACACAATCTTTTCCAGTAGGGTCTAGATATTTCGACGGAGTAAAAAAAAAAATCTTTATTTTCTCTTCACAACTGCCAAATATTATATACACACATTATATATAACAATATTATATATAACACACATAACCAACTTTAAAAATATACATAACATGTGAGAGAACTGACGTCTGTAGTAGATTTGACAATCAAACCTGTAGCACAGATCACCAGGTCTTCCCCTAGATACCATCCGGTATAGAATACCAGTTTACCAGTAGGTATGAAAAACAGTATAATATATTAGTATTAAGAAGCAAAAAAAAGTTCGCAAAAGAAATTAAATAATAATAATAAAAATTATGACTTGCGGCTGAGTGCGTGGGTGTGTGTGTAAATAAATGGACTGCATTAATTTACTGGTCTTATGACGCGCAGATCACGCTGCAGACAGATACACAGTACAAAACAGAAAACTACACAATAAAATAATGAATTTATCAAGTAATTAATGTACTGATATTAGTACAGCTGATATGTAACGTAACGACCGTGATGCCAGTTGAAGGTCAATACACGATTTGAAAATCCCCCCACTACTCCTCGCGGTTGCCCACCGAAGACCCAGAAGTATTGTCTAAAAATTTTATAAAATTCGGTCCAGTCGTTGAGTCCATAGGGAATATTACCTTCACACATCGATCTTTATACAATAGAAATACATAGAAACATCCCACAGAGATTGAAATATATTTTTTAAGTATTTACATTTAGGTGTAAGTTACACTTAATACCAGTTAGAATAATATTGTTACACAGTGTAATACCCAGACTACAGAGGTGTCACATTTCATACAATAATTTCGAAGTTATACTAAAATTTTTATTTTTTAGGCCGTAGGCGACTAATATTTTCGAGGCAAAAGATCAAGAGTCTCCGTAGTCTGGAAAATGGGCAGCAGCATTTTCACTTGTTATATATAAACACTGCGATCTCCAACCCGCCTGCCAAGCGTGGAGATTATGGCAATAACCTCCCTTTCGTAGGAGAGGCCCAAAGTCTGTGGACTGTTACGGGCTGTGATTATTGCTTTTAAACCTTCTACTCACTTCACTCTGTCTATCGTTGAAAACCGCATTAAAATCCGTTTAAAATATCTAAATATCTAAATGTACGTAAATCTATATATTTATCACACAATGATACATAGGGACAGAAGCGAGTTTGTTTGAAGTAGATGGCTGGATATAGATGGATAGCCTATGTTATTTTCGAGAAAGTAAGTTTTTACTAGAAGTATTTTTTGTAAGTATTATTATTATTAATATAATACCCAGCCACAGTGTTTCCTTTGGACTATGACATGGGCTCGTTCAAGAGGTATATTAGAGGTTTCCTTAGAGGCGAGCAACGCATTAGTAGCACCCCTGGTGATGCTGATGTCCATAGGCGGCAGTGACCACTTTCCATCAGGTGGCCCGCATGCCTGTTTGTCTGCCGGATAAAATTAAAAAAAAGAAAAAAGAAATACAGCTATGGGTCAGCACCCACGCGGTATTTCGTAGATGCCCCACAACCTCCAAACGAACATAGTAAACTTTTCCTCTTTGTAATTTTAGTAAGTACACAGATGCCGGAGGAAAAAGTATTGTTTGACTGTTATAAAGTTTATTATTTAACCGATACAAAGTCAGCGCGCATTAATAATCGATAATAGATTTACAATCAGTAGGTAATCATAAAACGGGATATATCTAGTAAGCACACACAAATAAGTACCTTCAATTAACTTTATTGGCAACTAAATATCCGGTGATTCAGGATCACCCAATGATTTCGTGGCAATGCAAATATTATGTGATAAGATAAAAAAAATCGTCGATATAAATAAATTGATTGCCAGTTCGTATAAATGTGTCGATACTAGTTTTGATATGAGACTCGAAATAACATTGTTATTACAACTTTTTATAACATTAGGTAATTTAAATTCTGATGATTTTATTCGTAGAAGGGCACGTCAGGGACAAGTCAGAGGAATTTGGCTGGATGGGTACCACTTTAAGTCGCCAAGCAACGTTAGCAAGGTTGTGTTTCGGCTTGAAGGATAAGGTAGCCAACACAATTACAGGCAGGAAGCAAGTCCCTACAGTACAACGCACCTGCGGTTTTGCATTTTTGTTTCATGAAACCTAAGTGCAGGAATCGTAAAGAACAACAGACCGCCTTACATCGGGTCGTTTGCCACTGAGTACCTACTTAGTCTTACCTGAGTGGTTCAGTGGTCTGTCACGCAAGAGGTCCCGAGTTCGATTCCGGGCCGGGTAGAAATTGAAATGATGAATTTTAATTTCTGAGGGTCTCGGCGTTATATGTGTAGAATAATTTAACGGTCTTATTTACAAAAATGCCTTATAGTAGGTTTAGAACGTTCATTAGTTAAAACTCTTTAGGCATTTAAAACGTATATTAAAATTTCTTATTCATAAACGTTGCACAATCCTCTATTACCTAAATAACTGATAAAATACCTGTTATCGCTCTGATGAATTTATGTTTTCAAATGTGCTACGAAAACGGAGTTCCAAGGTAAATGATAGAAGTAATGGCTGTATTAGCCGTGTGGTGTCCGGCAGAGTAGAATAGCACCAACCCCTACACTTGTGGGTGTCGTACAAGGCGACTAATGTTTTCGAGACAAAATATATAAAGTCTCCGTATGCTGGAAAATAGGAAGCAGCATTTTCTATTTTCTTATATTTATAAAAAACTGCGATCTGAAACCCGCCTGCCAAGCGTGTAGATTTTGGCAATAACCTCCCCTTTCGTGGGAGAGGCCCTAAGTCCTGCAGTGGAATGTTATGGGCTGTGAAGAAGAATGGCTGTATGGATGCTTCCCCTTTGCCTATCCTCTTCAGGATAAAAGTCAAGAATGGAGTCACGCGACAATCATCATCAATCAATAATCAGCTGTTCATGTGACGGCGGCCATTTAGTCACTAATATAGATTTATCACAGGTTTATAGAAGGGATCAGCCTTCTTTATGTTATGAAGCCGTTATTGAGCGGTTTAGCGCTAATATGCGTTTTTGAATAATCTTTTTCAAGAACCATATTTTACCAAGCATATAAACCTCCCATAACTTTTTATGAATAAGACCGTAAGTATACATTGTGCATGTACATGTGTACATTTAAGTTATATCAGTAACTATCTGTTGCTGATGTTGTTATTAAATCGAACGTACAAGCTTTGCTTAGTTTGGGGCTAGATGGCGCTGTGGAAATTTGTTCACAATTATTTATTATTATTATTATTATTATTTTACTTTAAAAAACGCGAACGTGTGAACGTATTTATTAGTTTATTAGATGTTCCCGTTGACTTTAACGTTTTGAAGCAACGAGTGGGCAACGTTAATTGAAGGATTTTTCCTTGAGGAATAAAATATTGAAAAAAGTAATATTTGAAAAATTAAACTACTAATTACAATACACATGAAAATGGTTTCATGGTTAGTTTAGTAAATTAATAATTTAATAATTTATTAACGCAAAATAGGTACTAGCACTGAAAATAAGGCGTTCGCTAAAAATTACATTCAAATAACGTCACCTTTTTTAACCGACTTCCTAAAAGGAGGAGGTTCTGATTTCGACGAAATCTTTTATTTTTTATTTATGTTCCTAGATTACTCAAAGACGCCTGGACCGATTTGGAAAATTCGTTTTAGGTTTGAAAGGGTATATCCACTTCCCAGGTGGTCCCATGATCATCAGGTCAGGATCTGATGATGGGATTCTGGAGAAATCAAGGTCAGCTCTCGAAAGTTGTAGGCTCGTATGGAGTGTTTGTTACGTTAAAATATCTCACACTGGCGTTCGCTTCAGAGTGTCATCATCTGATGATGCTCTGCATATGATTAACCCACAGAACTCTTTAGGAATTAGGAGTTAGATAGGTATTATACTATATTGTTAGATAGGTACTCGGTAATATGTAGGGGTAACATGAAGCTTGAAATTATATCATAACCACCACAACAAAATTTAAAAAACAAAACAGTGCTCCATGGGGTGGTGATTTGGGGAATCGTGGCTTTAGCAGTGGTGGGGCATTTGCCTTTTTTTGCCAGAGCAACGTGTTATAGAGGTGGGCATCGTATTGGCGATACTCTTGGTGTTCCTAAATGTCCATAGGCAGTGGTGACCACTTTCCATCAGGTGGCCCGCTTGCCTGTTTGCCTACCAAATAACATAAAAAAACAATTTCAAATCACCAAAAAGTAAAAAATAAGCTTTTTATCATATAATACCAGTAAGTTAGATTTATTTTTGGAGTCGGTGCCTAACAGAACCCCCCCCCCCCCCCCCCCATTACAGTACTGTCTTATTTTATAACTTTTTTTTACATATTATACTAGCCAGGCTTTAGACCGCCATCTCACCTGGTGGTAAGTGACGATGCCTTTTCCTATTAATTAACTTACAAAATCATTGCAACTGTTATAAGGAATGCATAAGTTCTAACAAAATAACTGCATTGCATAACTGTTACTATCGAACCAATAAAATTCTGAGAACTCATTTGATCTCCTCTAGATCTGAAAATATTGTTGTTGTAGTTGTAGGTACCAATTATAACTTACTAGTTTGCACCCGCGGCTACGTCCGTGTAATAGGTACCTATTAGAGCTACTATTTACTACTAGTACATAATTGGGAGGCGTTCTTTAGGTAACCAGTGCTAATAGATACATTTTGATACAAGTGAGCATGTTTCTGTATTTATAACACAGTACTGTGGTACCTAATTGGGGTGGAAAATATTACAGTATTTATTTACTAACGATTTATTCAATAAAATACCTTATAGTAGGTTTAGAACGTTCATTTGCTAAAACACTCGTTAAGCCTTTAAAACGTATTTTAAAATTTGTTTTAATGAACCTTTATTTGTTTAATGTCTGATAAAATACAGATTGGCATCATCGTGTTGTCGCTCTGATGAATTTATAGCCAAAATCGAGCCTCAAATAAAGTTTAATGTTCTGAAATATGCTACCAATACGGAGCTCCAAGGAAAATGATAGAAGTGATGACTGTATGAATGCAACCCCTTTGCCTATACTCTCAGGATAAAAGTTAAGAATTGAGTCACATGCCAATCACAATAATTCACTAAGCGAATAAAATCAGCTGTTCGGGTATTGGCGGCCATGTTTCTGACTAATATAGGTTTATCTGACGTTTATAGAAGGGATCAGCCTTCTTTATAGGTTATATATCTTCTTTATAAGTTATCAAGCCGTTATTGAGAGTTTATCGCTAATATGCGTTTATGAATAATGTTTTTCATGAATCATATTTTAGCAAGCTTGTAAACCACCCATAACTTTTTTAAAAAGATGTTGCATAAAATATGAGTATGCTCAACTGTGACCTGCAATTAGGCGTACAAATTTACAAATATAAAAAAAAACAAACACAATGTCAAATGCCTAATACATTTAAAATAATCATAACAACCTTAGTGTCACCCACAAATAAATCAATGTCAATACAATAAAAATAATAATATTAAAAATAAACATAAATCCAGATGTCAACATGTATAAAAAAAAAATGTAAAAATTTAAAGCTACCATGTCAAATATTTAAAGATCACTCTATCTTACAGTAGTATAGTAGTTTAAAAGATCTAGGCGTAGATACAGGCGGCGGGAAGCGACTTCGTTTTATACTATGTTAAGAAGCTCCTTTTTTAATAAAGTGGTAAAGGATAGAACAGCATTGTATAATTAACTAGGTAATTAATTAATCTATGTATAGCATTATTTGATATCACAGACGTTGGACACTCTTATATATTCCCTGGAGATGGTTCATCACATAAGTTAAGTTCCGGTATACCTACAGTATTATACAGCATTACAAAACTCACGCCTGGGTCACACAGGTGGGTGACTGCCACTTGCATTATTGCATTTAAATTATATAAAAATTAAAATATTATTAAATAACCCTCTCAACCATTAGTCCTGGGTTCGATCCCAGGCTTGAAGTTTATGAATTTTAATTTATTTTCTGGGTACTTCTACTGGACATACTTTTGCTCTTGTCTTTGTAGCTATCTGTCATTATATTGTGGGACTATCTATCGTGCGTTTTATACTCAAGTTTAAAAACTATATGGTAAAAATTACATTACCTTTTTACATAGTTTCGAATACACCGCTGCCATCTAAAATATTCAGGCTGCGTATAATTATACGTATATCTATACCATCATGGGTAGAGTGGCCAAAAAATTTCAAGAAATTAGGAGATGTCCATTTAGAGCGTCAAATAATAGTATCCATTTAAAAATATACCTTAATTTATTATTTTTAAAGATTTTTTTATAATTCATATGACACCTTTGTTGAAGATCCCTTCGCTATTTTATCGGACATACCTAATACAGTGGTATAAAATTACAAAGGGTTATTTAAGGAAAAAGTGTACCTTTTGACCAAATAGCTCTTATGAAAGTGTTGTCGCTGTATTGCTATCACTATATGTATAAAGTAGGTATCTTGATCCAAAATATTGTAGAAAACTATATTTAAAAGTAGATTAGGTATCTCTAGTTATGGGGTCCCAATGTCTGTGACTGTTCTCAGTTCACACCTGATGTGATGGAATGAGACTGTTCAATTAGTGTCAGATTCCCCAGCGGAAGACTTGGCCAACCTCGCTTCATCAACGCAAGAAATAAGCAAGAAAATACTGAGTAGGAACCCTTATGCAAACCTATACGATGAGAAACAATGAAGTGACTGTTATGCCATAAACACGATATTTAACAAGCGACGTGGGTTAACATCCTTTCCTGTTCCATTCATTTCCTCCTTTTCAATAATTCATTTTGACCGGTTACTTCGCGACCTACGTTTACACAAAAAGTCCCTTCGCGTAAAGAGAATTCACACGCATCATACATTGACCTGAGTTGAAAACCGGTCCACTGCTGCCTTTGTACGGCTCACCCTCTCGAGCCGTCGAGCAGACGCGCCTTTGAATCCGTTATCTATTATCAATGGGTTTGTCCACCTGATATTTAAAAGCGCACCGGTCACTTACCCGAACGTCAGTCAGACTGCAGACGCGCGACGCGACGTACGCTCCGCAGCTGTCACCTCGTTCAAATATCGAACTCCGAACTGAAACACGACTAAAAATGTAATTATTTTATTTTGAGACCCTCCAATAATCGCACGGGAATGTAAATAGTTCATCCAGTGTAAATAATCGATTTGTGTAAATAATTTTGTTTTATTTCTGTTTTTTCTTGTTATTGACGAAGTGTATATTTTTCAGTGGATAAATATTCGTTTTTTAAAATCCTGTGATATTAGTTTATAAGTTTGAGCACCAGCGAAATAACAGCAGCAAGTAAGTACCCTAAGAAATAATAATTTTGCTTGCATGGTCACTGTAATTATTGTACTTTTAAGTACATTTTCGAAAGCTTGGCAAATGCACCATTTTAAAGCCATAGTCGCAGGTCTGCTTTTTACAATGCAGCAGAAATAAGAACAGGTACCCACTTTACTTCTAGTGAAATTTTCAAAATACTTAGGTGTTCATCGAAACGTAGAATATCAAAATTAGCAAAACATAAATTAAATTCATTAGAATCATAGGTACCTACTTGTATTTATTTTGAAATATTTTGAATGTTTTATTTGGTAGGTAATTATTTTATCATAAATTTTTACATACCTATTATATTTACAACAAACAACTTTAATTTTATTTATTTATATAATCATAAGGCCCAACCAACTTAAAATTGCTTACCTATTACACAAGTGAAATTCCTATTCACGGTAATTTAAACAGCTAAATTGTAGAAGTTCATCATAAGTAGTTTTAATGAAATTTGCCTTGCCACCAAACCGCATCTAATTTTAGATTTGCTTTGCATTTGAACTAAAAATATTATATTGTTCGCGTTTACAAGGTAATACTTCATACTAATATGAAGTGTTATGTAATAATTTTACCAACCATTTTTAGTATATCGCTCATTTGGAGAAACAAAGACAAAACTGCATGTTTAGCGATTTTACAGGAGAAGCAATCAAAGTTTTAGATGTAAGTGTAAGTTAAGGAAAAATCCAAATATTTGTTGAAAGTACTTTTTCTTAACTTACACTTACATCTAAAACTTTGGTTGCTTCTCCTGTAAAATCGCAAAGATGCAGTTTTGTCTTTGTTTCTCCAAATGAGCGATATCTAGGTAGACTCTCACTCATCATCGTCCTAGCGTTTATCCCGGCTTCTGCCAGGGTCCGCTTTCCGACTCATTCTTCTCCACCTTGCTCTTCGGCATCCTCGCTTCGTAGGCCGTATATCTAGGTAGAATCACATTCTAGACATGTAAACAATTTGAATAGCAATCAACAATTGATTAAAAACTATTAATTGATTCTCGAAAGACGCGTGAAAATACGTGACTAATCCAAAACTGATTAGGAACCTAAGTCAATAATTAACGAAATAGGAAATATCATTACTTAGCTAATTCGTCTTTATTCTATTGTGTAATCTTTCTATTGTAAATGTTGCAAAAAAGACAACGTTATCGGTTGGCATTTTAAACTTATTTTCGTTTTCATTCTAGTAAATGTGGACTTGAAATTTATTTTTTTTTCTTCAGATGCAAAAAAAGTATACGTAAAAGATAGTTAGCAGATAGATCGTAAGATTTAAATAAAAACTATTACATCAGAACCATTTTAACACATAATTACAACTCAAGTTGCCTTTGTTGCCGTAATTATGTTAACACAAATGGCAAGTCCGCAAAGATTTTTACATATGCAAGTCCGTCAACTGAACTGACAAAAATATAAACTATAATTGTTTTCATTGATTTAGGTCGCAGCACTTTCAAACACAAGATTTCTTAATATTTCTTAATAAGTATCTTAATATGTGGTCCGATAAGGATGTTATCACAAGCAAGTAATATGAAGTAAATAAAAGTCATAAAAAACGAATCTAAACTAGTAAGGATGTTGAAGTAAGTAGTAGCTATGGACTAAAATGTCTTAATCTATATAGTCTTCTCAGTGGAAATTATAGTAAAACTCCACTGATGAGGAGGGGGCCCAAGTCCAATAGTATATGGCCAAGTTTGTCAGAAAATATCGGAAAAATAATTTGGACAACAAAAAGTTTTTGTATCAGCACATCTGACAATCATGTCACGTCACGTCACATCAAGCATACAGTAGGAAGGAGAGTACTAAATTTGGGCAACCAGACGGACGGAAAATTATAGAGTGGAATAGAATAAATTTTTATTGTTGATTAAATATATATCTTGTAGTTTTAACTTTTATGTGGAGAAATATTTATTTATTATGTACCTATAATAATTTTAAATTTTTTAAATACAATTCTTATTACCTTTAATTCAGGTTAAGTAAGTTTTTTGTTTATTATAGGTACCTAGTTCTATTTTTTTTTTGCTTTAATTATAAATAACTAATATTGTAAGTCTGAAAAAAGTATAATAATTTACAGTACGGTATATACAAACTTAAAGCTATAATAAACCTAATTAAAAATGTTAGGTGCACAAAAATAACCTAGACTAGAAGATCCTAGTACCTATCTACTTAAATATAAAAAAATAATAAATATATAATGTGTCTTCAAGTTCAAATCTAATCTAAATGACGTAAACGCTTCGCTGATGTTTCTTTAATCGCCACAAAATTGTTTGAAATCGATGTAGGCAAGCACAAAATGGTCTTCCTGTTTTTTTTGTTTAATGTGTCACTTATAAAGGTTCGCACGCTCCTTCCGGTAAACTGTCGCGTGACAGGTAAGGAGGAATGACATTGCGCAGCCATTACTAAGAATAAAAACTATAAAACAACACAACTATGGACTGAAATCTATCTGAGATCATTGATGCTTTCATGTTTATATCGGTTTTTTTAACGTGCTAAATTTGTAAAATTGAACCTCAATCTATTTAAAGCAGCAAAATATGCTTTTATCAGAAACATTCGAAATCCAAATAGTTTAGTTTTTGATGTTACGCCAAAATCGGCTGTATATTTAATAAAATGCGGTTCTATGGCTATTTATAAATTTATCAATGTAGTGCAAATTATAAAAGAGATGCTCATTAATAAATTTAGATAAGAGTTACGTAAGTGGCTCATTCATTATTGTTTTTACTCTGTAAAAGAGTTCCTAGAGTTTAGGACACTCTAATGTACTGTTAAATTCATGTTAGGTACTTTATCCAATTTTGCATGCCTCTTTATACCGGCTGAACATGGCTACTTAATAATATTCTAATGTACGACCTATTGTAACTATGTTTTTCGCAAATAAACACTATTCCATTATATTCTTGCGTTCATACAGAAAACAGTAAAACATAGAATAGAAATATCCAAGTAGATAGCCCATTTTGGCTTAATATTTTGGTGGCAATTGTACGGCTTTTCTCTAGCAATACTACTGTTATAGTTTTCGTTGGATGTCAATACAATAGGTTCAAAGTTTCGTGGGACAGCGGTCTTGCCGTAACAAAGGAAGTGAACGTCCCACCTTCCTTTGAACACAAAGGAACAGTGAGGAACAAGTTTTAAGGTTCTTCCTTGTTACTTTGCTAACGAAACACGTGCCGATCGCATCCATCTGTAACAATAAATAAGCCCGCGAAAAGGATTAAGTAGCAGCGAATGGATTAATTAAATTTTAAATGTCTTGTGTTTTGTTAATGCTCTACTGAGTTACTACATAGCCGTTGTCTGCGACTTCATTAAGATGATTGTTTTAATTTTTTATCTTGCCGTTATGTCCCGTTACCTTACGTTACCTTATGCCCCGGTCGTGCTCGCGCACATGGGCCCGGGGTCCTCCTTGACCATGATCCAGGATTTGACAGATCAGAATATTAAAGTGGAGCGAGGACCATCTGACCTCTGTGGCCCTGTTAACAAGGGAACCTGGCCAGATTGAATCGTGGTTACTCATTCAGTCGCCTGAATGTGCAGGTTTCATCACGATGTTTCCCTCACCGTAAGAGCATCGATTAGTGTTCAACTAATGTACATAACTCAGATAAGAATCATTGGTACACGGCGGTACTGGGTTTTAAAAGGAACATTACTAAGCGCGTCTATAAAGACGGTAGCTCATTTTATACTGGTTTTGGGTAGGTCGATATGCGGTCTTCTGTACCGTCTCGGGAAAACCGTTGCGGATAATCATTCCATAGAATGGCCGCAGAATTGTCGTACGCGGCCATTATTTAGATTTCTGTGTATGCCTGGTTATCGGTTAGGAACGGAATTCCACCCCGCGTTACTGGTTATTCCGTACGTTTTTGCTCCACCAAGAAAACTGGTTATAAAATTCGATTATCAAACTGGAACAAAAGGTATTAAGTGTATCACGAACACGTTTGACCTCAAATAACTTTCGCTACTTCAGGCCGAAAACCATTGAGCCAAACAAAATGTGCGCTACCTTCTCCCTGTAATCCAGAACGCGACACGATAACAGTTACATAATTGACAAAAGAAACATTACTAATTAAAACATTTAAAACAAATGTGTAGAAAATTAATACTTTACGCAATTCAATGCAAGTGAAGCCGGACAATACATACGCGCGGTGCAAATCAGCAAAAGTTCCGCTCCCATATCGCTATCCAACCCACTAGCGATACAATTTACGATATTTTCGCCAAACCCACAAACAATCTGCGATTTAGTCTATTCAACATCTCTGTTATGGCTCGGGTACCGTTTCAAAACGTGCACCGGCTACAATTGCCTGTGTTTCCCCGCAGTAGACGCTTGCTTTGAAAACATTTAGCAATAAAAACGTGGCTGCGAGCCGCTGCCACGATTGACATTACAATTATGTACTTTAATGTTGCGAAATTGCGATAAGAGGGCCGCCGATTTGCGGAATTGGTGCCTCCCGAAGTGATTGTCGTTGTCTGCTTATCTTAATTCCTTATTGAAATGTTGATTGGGCGACATGGAAACCTGATTTGGTGTAGGTACACCTACACCTGATTTGGTGACATGGTTCCTTAAGTAATCCGCAACTAGACTATGTACGGAACTACGCAATAAATGCCCTTATGTGTGGGCGACATTGAAGCCTGATTTGATGTACACGTATCTATCTATTGTCAGAGGATGGTTTTTCGTTGTGCGATAGGTGACATCGTTCCAAATAATCCAGAACTAGACTATCGGAACTACATAATAAATGCCCTTATAGGGCGACATAGAAATCTCTATTATGCGGGGATTGTTTTTTGTTGTGCGATAGGCGACATCGTTCCAAGTAAACCCAGTTTATTATGGACGAAACTACATAATAAATGGCCTTATGTTTGGGTGACTTATAAACCTAATTTGATGTACATGTATCTCTCTATCATGTGGGGATGGTTTTTCGTTGTGCGATAGGTGACATCGTTCCAAGTAATCCCCAATCGATTGGACTAAACTGTATGCCCTTTCATGTTTTTTCATGGTGAAATAGCTAGCGTAGTCAAGTTGTAGTTGGCAATGACCTTGACTGAGCTTATCACATTCGTTAGTGCATTTGTGTCTCGAACTTTATATTTTAGTGTTTTTAGTATTCGGTAGATAGAATGGCCCAAAAACTGCTTATCGATCGTTGATGCGATGCCAACATCTATTGGCTTCCGTGACCCCATCAGGCCCCTAATCGGCTTGAATTTAACAGGTTGAGGAATTAGTCCGTGGTATTATGTATAGTTCCATAGCTTCCTACAGACTATGAAAGTTTCCATACGAAAGAAAAAGAAAGGGATAGTGAAACGAAAGAGAAGCACCTATATGAAAGACAAAAATACCACGTACTAACTCACATGGACAGGACTTGGGTCTTATAAAAAAAGGGATGTAGAATCAATGATAAGGCCACTGGCCGTTGTTCTGCCACACCTGACTCATGAGTCGTCTTCCAATCTGTCGTTACCAAGTGTTTCTTTACTTCTGATTTTGCGAGGACTGCGTTCTGCCTGCTTACATAGTCTTATGGCTACGAAAATTTAGCTACGACAAGGGACGAAAGGCTATCAGCCATCTAGCGCATATCGAAAAGGTTTTCATACGTTTAGCGCTTTTTTGTACGTTTAGCACCCATTTACGAACGGTTCTCAAACAAAATCCAGAAATCGGGCGCTTTTTCTAATATACGGTAGCAAGTTTTTGCTTGAAGTGTTGGTAACAGTGCCGTCTTCAGTGCGTTCCACATTATCTGTAACATAGTTACTCATATTACTTGGAAATAATGGCGTATTTTGGCTGTCAATTTATTAATAAGTAAGCCTTTTATTGCTAGCGTTTATCACGGAAATTATTCCACTTATAAATACCTATAGATATAGTCGTTGTTATTTGTTTACTGTGTAAAGTAATTAATAACAATTTCGTTTATCAAATTATTTTTAAACGGTTTCGTTAGCGATCGGTTATCTGCATAAATTTCGTGACTTTATCTTTATAAAAGTAGATTATTACGCTCTAAACTATGTATAAATAGATAATTACGCCCAAATAATGAACAATTTAAGATTGTAGCAACTCTCCATTTTCCTAACCTACTGAGGAAGTACCGTAGGCGCTGTCCTAATCAAATCAAATACGTTAATTCAATTTAGGTTTTCACAAACACTTATGAACGTCATTCAATATACGTGTAACAACAATGAACACTAGGCACCACCGCATCATCGAGCGACAACGGTTTCATAGCCAGTATGTAGGGCCATAAAAAAAAGTAAAATTTAACTCCTAATTGGCAGCGGTCGTACGACGTAGCCCACGCACGATCATTATATTTTAAATTAAAATATCTAAATTAATATTAATAAGATAAAAAATTATGAGAAAAGGAACAATACGAAAACCTGGCAATTACCTTCTCGTCACCAGCAACATGCAAACAGCATTGTTACAAAGTTTATTGTTATGTGGTTGCAATAAATATTTTTATTATTTTATTGTCTGCAAGTAGCTGGAGTAAACACAGTCGTTTGTAAATTGCGATTCACTGTTATATTGCTCGTAATATGTGGAAGGAAACGTAACAGTCATAATGTGAGATTGCAATGAGTGGATATTTGTGATAATTATCACGGATATCATCAGGCATATTAGTCCACTAATCCAGGTCGAATTATCTTGTCTGTTCACTGTGTGTCCGAATCTCTCTTTCCCGTGTTGGCCTCTACAGTCATCAGAAAAAGTGCCGTTAACAGTGACGCTGTTTAAATCATCTATAATATATGTCTAAGTCCAATGATGATTAGTCCACTGCTAGACATAGGTCTCCCCCAATGAGTACTTGAATGTTCTCGGCTTGCATCCAGCCTCCACATTGCGCAAATAGTAACGCCCACTAGAGCCCTATTTTTGAACCGACCTCGAGTCATTCGAGATATTTTAGAAATTACATCTTCAAACATCGAAAGCGAACGCTCCAACAATAAGGAATATCAATTCCATGCATCAAAATATTGTATCTTTCATACTGAAAATCGAAATTGAAACCTGTTCGTCTCGAGGCGAGCGTTTTAAATATAAAACTCCTGACCAGAGGGTGTCCTATTACACTCAGGAACTCGTTTACCCAAGAGGTTGTGGGTTTGTCGGCAGATAGGACCGGCCCACTGCCATTTCAGCTTACTAATTCTGTACCTTTTTTAGTATTGATAGAGTATTGGACATGTCTCCGAGCCATCAATGTGTAACTCACGTCACATTTTCTTGTATGCTAGGGTGGTCCAATTACTCTGCAGCTATTTTTTCTATAAAGCCACTTTAGACGCAATTGTATGTCGGTGACTTTAATTCTCTATCGGATTACTCGGTTGTCGGTTTGTCATGATAATTTAATTAATTCGATTCTATTTTAGTAAATTTGTATTGGCACTGATAAATTTGTATTGCCCTTTGAATTGAAATTCTTTAGTTGATAACACACGTTACAAGCCATAGATAAATATTACCTGCAGTAGCAAGTGAGCGACGTAACAATTACATTTACATAATTAATTAGTACATATCTATTATACAGCTCGGTTACTAACATTCTACAGTGCGGCGATTTGCCGTAAGCGGGGATTTTGGTGGGCAATAGGGACTTAGCTGTCACAGTATTATCGCACTTGAGTTATTATAATAATTCTAATAAGTATAATTATGTATCCAAAATAATAATTACCACATATTACCAACTGTGTGGCGAGTATACTTTTGTGACTGTGATTTGTTTTAGGACTTAGTTCAGGATGATTAAAATACATTTTCATCTTGACGTTAATGTCCAGGTTATACGCTCGCGCACCAGACTCCTTGACGAGTAGTGGATGATTAGATACACATGA
Source organism: Blastobasis adustella (assembly GCA_907269095.1). NCBI lineage: Eukaryota > Metazoa > Arthropoda > Insecta > Lepidoptera > Blastobasidae > Blastobasis > Blastobasis adustella. The sequence continues at coordinate 7,769,528 of OU026135.1, read as the reverse complement.
CTAAAACAAACTTGAAATTCTTAGTAGGGTCCAGCCCAAGAATTACTACGGAAGTTTCTGGAGTCTGGATCAAATAAATAATTATTTATTTCAGAATTTCAACAATTCCATACTTTTTAGAAGATGAGGTAGGTAGGTACATTAATTAAATTTACCATAAACAATAGCTATAATAACAATGTCAAATAATTCAATCAATACTTATGTAAATAAAACAAATACAATGAATGTTGCTCTGAGTTGCGTTATCCACTGGGAAAACCTAACGTTTTCGCCAACAAATTATTGTGAAATAGGTATCACGGTTGTAGTGTTATGTTATAATGTATTTAATTAAAAAGATAATGGGATAATAAAAAGTCTGAAAGATAAAACGTAGACTTGACTACTTTAAATCTTCTAGACATTTTCTATTTGCTTAATATTTGGTTTATTATAATAACAAGCTGGTTTAATTGGCGCTCTTATCCCTATTTGTTTGCGCACGTGACAGTATTATCTTTGTGGTCTCTGTGCAGTGTCTGTTCCGGTTCAAAATATTTGCAGTACGATTATAAAATTATTGCTTGCTGATTTTTGGCATGAAATATGTTTCATAACGTAAACAAAAAGTATAACTTTCGTACTTTCCTAAACTGTGCGAACGGAAGTATAATCAAATGTCAAAACAATAGTTCGTGTATCTGATCCGAACCGCTAGGCAAAGCCAATAACAGATACTCGATCACAGTAAAACTAATTTTCGTTCATAAACAACGTGGTAAAAAATCGACGAAGTGCGAAATGGACTCGCGTACGAAGGGTTCACACGAATAATTCTTCAGTAAACTATTAAATTTTAGTTTTATTAGCTTGTCGTCGTACGAGCCTCGAAACTTGTCTTACTTAAAACTGGGTAATATATTTATTGATTTTTCGGGAAGCGTGCTACATACAGGTGAAAAAAATATTACTAAATTATAACTAAAAAACAAACAAATAAAAAACTTGTCCCAAGTCCCTCGAAGAAGGAATTGTTCCTAAATGGCTAACCGCGTTGCCTTGCTGTATCGCAAAACAGACTACTTACCTATTAAAATAGGTTCTTAACTGTACCATAGCGCACATGACCTAATCAGAATCTGACGTAGTACGAATCTATTAAAATAGGTTCTTAACTATAAATACCAAAGCGCACATGACCTAATCAGAATCTGACGTACTCCGAATCTGGCTAAATAAGAAACTGACTTTCAGAATCTGTCGTCCTAAGAATCTGACCCACATGGCCGAGTTCTAGGGTTCAGTTCTCACCCTACTGATGCGGAACCCTAAAAAGGAGAAATGTCTCCGCGCCGTGTCGCAAACCGCCACGGCTGGGTGAGCCTTGCGACAACAATTTCACAATAAAGGTCTGAGAGTAACAAGGGCCTTTGCTCTGCTATATACCCGCACACCTACCTTTAATTCTTTTTTTGTTACTCTGTGACACGAGCGGACCTCCCGATGGAAAGTGGTATATAACTTAACAAATACAAATTTCATGTAAGTAACTGGAGTGTATGCTTTATGCACATTTGATCAGTGGTAGGACTTAGTCAAGCTTGAGTCCGCCTGAGCGAGTACCACCGCCCTATCTATTTCTGCCGCCAACCAACAATGTTCGCAGTGTTGTGTTCCGGTTTGAAGGATAAGGTGGCCAGCGCAATTACAGTAAACAGAAATAGAGTATTCGCTCCGTAGTTCTGACATAAGAGACAGAACAACAAGCGACTGGTCTTGCTTTATATTCTTCTGATGTAAACTCACCATTACATAAATGCAGAGGGTCTATTTTTGAACCGCTCGCCTCGATTCGAACGGTTTTCAATTTTGATTTTCGGTATGAAAATTTCAATATTATGAATATATTGGTAACAGCGAAAGGGCATGGTTCTAAAATAGGGGAAATCAGCATAATGCATCAAAATAACAAATACAGAAAAGTATTACGTGATTATCCGATAAACATCCTAAGAAAACAAACACACACTTTTTTTTATGTTATCCGGCAGACAAACAGGCATGCGGGCCACCTGATGGAAAGTGGTCACCGCCGCCTATGGACATCAGCATCACCAGGGGTGCTACCAATGCGTTGCCCGCCTCTAAGGAAACCTCTAATATACCTCTTGAACGATCCCATGTCACAGTCCAAACTTATCCAAGTTAAATACACCATCAGCCACCATTCGTTCCTTTGCATTATAACATGGGGTTATTCAAAAAGCATGTCTACAGGTACCTCAAAGGCTGGCCCCGCACCCGCTCCCCTTAGATTGCATAATATGTCCTAGGCTACGGTGGCCACTTTCCATCAGGTGGACCATTCATCTGCCTCCCTAGGCCATAAAAAAACTATCACGCTTCTTCTACACAGCATAGGTAGAATCCTATATTAAACTCAAAATTTCTGGTACATCATCACAATGACTTTGAACAAAATAGTCCAGTCACCATATTGGTGCGTATGTGATTCTAGGTTTTCCTCGCAGATTTTCCTAGCCTACGCACGTGTTGTGAATCAAAAGAGCGGCTATTCCATTATTTTATACGTGTATTGTATAAGTAATATTGCTTTTTCTCAAGAAGTTAAGTAAATTATCCCTTTCGTCATAGAGGTAGGCGGGTTCCACGCAATGTGCATCATTTTATCTGGCAAATCCTCAAATTTACTTTATTAATTATCTTGTTGCTCAACTAGAAATTACAACTAGGTATGATAAAGTGTTTAAAAATAGAACGCATTGTTGGGCGGTGTATTCCTTATTTCCTTCCTTGTTCAAAAGACGCAAGTGCTTCAAAGTCATTATGTTATATAATAACTTTATTTACATATTATAGTAGATACCTATTTCGACGAGATAGATGGCGAACTTTTAGTAACCATGCTAAAAAAAGCTAAATTTTGTAATTATTGAAAAGAAGATGTAGTAGGTGTATCTAGTATTCACCCTGACCTAACAAGAAAGCCTTAGACAGGACCTCGCTTTGTTCTTGACCTGACCTTGTAAACTTTCTTCCTTCATAACTAATAAACCTCGCAAACAAAATATTATGTGGCATGAAAAGCGATCATAAACCATAGGCTGTAGCTAAAACACCTGGATGAGCTCGCTAAACTTTTCCTTTGCTTTCCGTTAGATTTTTGACGTTTGAAAAGAGATTAATTAACGTAATCCTAATTCAATAAATACTTTTTTCTTTTTCATTTTCTTTTACAAAAGTTCAAAATTTGCTGTCACGGAATGTATATCGTTGAAACTGCATAAAATACTTGCTTGATAAGACGCGGGGACGCTAAAGACCAGGCGAAGTGGTGGAGGATAACCTTTGCAGAAGCCAGGATTGCCCGCTAGGCTGATGATGAGTCTTGACAGTTTTACCAGTTTCAGGTGTCCTTAAATTCGATATTTTGATGCAAAGACATTGAATTTTTCATGCCGAAAATCGAAATTGAAATTCTTTCGAATCGAGGCTAGTGAATCAATAATAGAGCCCTAGCTTAGAGGAACATCAAGAGTGACCTTGAATTTTTAAAACTGCGGCGGCGTAACGAGTGTAATTGTGAAAAATATACTAAACATATCGTATTTCAGTGCTTTGTGATAGATAATTTTGTAATTACATATTTAAATGCTGATTAATAGATACAACAAATCAATGATATGAAGAATGATAAAAGAAGCGACAATTTCTAGGATTTGAACAAATTTTCTCTTTATCTGCATTCTCAATCTATGACATTAAAAATATATTATCTATACATTCAAATTATTGATTACTTTATTAAAGAGAACACATGTTATAGAAATCGCTGCTTTAGAAATAACTAGTGGACCCGGCGCGACTTCGTTGGCGTACACCTACTTAACCCCTACCTACACATTTTTCTTGCTTATAAAACTTCCTCTTCAATCACTCTATCTATTGTTGAAAACCGCATTAAAATCCATTACGTAGTTTACTGGTAAGGATCCATTACTGGTAAGGATCGCAGGTACCAGCTGGATGCGAAAAGCACATTACCGGCCTTTGTGGAGATCTCTGGGGGAGGCCTATGCCCAGCAGTGGGCGTCTTCTGGCTGATATGATGATGATGATAACGTACTTTAAGAGATCTAAGCGTATACAGGCGGCGGGATGCGACTTTGTTTTATACTAAACTTGTGGACCCGGCGCGACTTTGTTCGCGTTCACCTACTTTACCCCTACCTACCCGTCTTTATAATCTTGTTTATAAACCTTCACTTGAATCTAAGCGTACATAATTACATCCATACATACATAGGGACAGACGGCGTGAAGCAACTTTGTTTAATACTATGTAAATAATATCATTCAATATCACAAAATGGCAACCAATACGAGTAGCTTGTCCATTGATTTTTTAACACCCCACACAGCTCAGCTCATAAAAGGTCAGTAAGGCATATAGATACTTACCTCCAGTACCTATCTGTAGTTAGTAAAGCAGTTAATTCAATTTGTGGCCGCGACCGCTGTAATGTAACTGATACGTCAGCTATGGCGACTATCCTGCCGTGAGCTCAGTAAACACTTCCTTCCCTCACCGTGCTTCCAACTACAGAATTGGCTACGACCGTAAATAGACCATATAATACACACAGTACATATTACACAGAGTATCTATATGTATAATTGGCATTCTGTGCAGTAATGGGCAATTCAGCAGGCAACGCATTGGTAGCCCCCAAGGTGTTGCTGATGCCCATAGGCGGCGGTGACCACTTTCCATCAGGTGGCCCGTATGACTGTTTTTCTGCCGTATTACATAAAAAAAGTAAAAATAGTCATCTTGGCGTCAATTCCCGGTTGTTTCGCGCAAGAGCCAGGGGTCGGGTCCAGGATTTGGCAGATCAGGTAATCATAGTGGAGCGACTGCCATCTGAGCTCCGTGACCCACTGACCAGACATCGATTTCGGTTACACATTTAGTCGCCTGAACGGGCAGGTTTCCGCATGATATTTTCCCACACCATGAGATGTACATAGATAGCTTAGAAAAAGATATTGGTAATATGGATCTCTGTACATTATTCATATAATTTGCCATTATAAATATATTGCCAATAAGGAGCGTCGGTGGCCGAGTGGTTAAGATATCCGACTCGCGAGAGGTCCCGGCTTCGAATCCCACTACGGCCATGTACCAATGACTGTTTTTTTTAGTCAGGTTCGTTGGTTGAATGGTAACCGATGTTCTTACGGCGAGGGAAAACTTCGTGATGAAACCTGCACATTCAGGCAACTGAATGATCCAAACTGGTCAGGTTCCCCTGTTAACATGGTCACGGAAGTAGATGGCAGTCGCTCCCCTGTAATAACCTGATCTGCCAAATCCTAGATCATGGTAAAGGCGGACCCTGGGCCCCCGCGCGCTAGAACACAACCGGGACATTAAAGCCAAGATGACCATCGGTATAGATTGTCAATCTAGTCAGATTGTCGACCTGAGTGGCTCAATGGTCAACATGCCGGGCTGCCACGCAAGAGGTCCCGGGTTCGATTCCCGGCCGGGCAGAAATTGAAATGATGAATTTTAATTTCTGTTACGGGTCTGGGTGTTCTATGTATAATAAGTATGTATTTAAAAAGTATTTAAGTAGTATATCAGTAATCTAGCACCCATAGCACAAGCTTTGCTTAGTTTGGGGCTTGATGGCGCTGTGTGAATTTGTCCACGATTATTTATTTATTTATTTATTTATTGTACGTAAAATTGTGTCTTATGGCAGGGCCATTATGTTTGTCTTGTGTATTTTTTTTAATTGCGACAAAACAGCAGACAATGACTACTCATCTGTTCTATAATTTTACCACTTTTCCACAAAAAAATCCCCTGATGTACAGTCACATGATTACGTCTAGTCTTGGTACGTAAACCACACGTGCAGATACTTCGCTGTAACTGTCGTATTCATCGCCATAAGTAGAGAGAACAACAATTATAAATTAAGAAACAATACTACCTATAACTATTGACCGTGTGTCCAAACAATAAGCAAATAGTGGGCGAAATTAACTCATTATTACTTACTAATAAGCGAGCACAACTCATGGGCTATGCCACTACGCTAACAATAAGAGAAACCAGTATGCGAAATCACAAGTGCACATAAAATTTTACGATCTGACACGCGTTTGCGGTACAATGAAACTGACAATGCCCATTTCTTGACAGAGTGAGTATTGACGGGGAAAATGCAGTTTCAGATATTAGCTTTACTTACCCAGGTAGAGTGGCCTTGTCCTACGTCGGACTGGTAATTTTGCATGTACTATCATGAAATTATGGTTAAACGGAGGTTATGTGGTCTGTAATTATACTCTTGAATTGCCACTATAGTGGTCTACAGGTATATGTACGTACGACCAATAGTTCAGTTGGTCAACATGTCGGTATGCCACGCAGAGGTCCCGGGCTCGACTCCCGGCTTGGCAGAAATTGAAATGATGAATTTTTATTTCTATTACGGGTCTGGATGTTATACGTATAATAAGTATGTATTAAAAAAATATAAGTTGTTTATCAGTTTTCTGGCACCCATGACACAAGCTTTGCTTACTTTGGGGCTAGATGGCGCTGTGTGAACTGTCCAAGCATGTTTATTATTATTATTAAGTATTTATTTAGTTATGAGGAATTTTAAATTAAAACGATAACGTTAAGAAGTAACTCACAAATGACTGGAACACGGAATGGAATGTCTACTTATATAAAACAAAATGAACCGTAAACAATCCAATATCAATTGCACGGAGACCGTAACAGAAAGCATCTGAACGCATTCAATCAAGTTACTCATACCTATACGGCATTTATTTACTTAGAAAAAAGAACCGAATTAGTAACGCATTCTCTCTAAATAAACATTGCTGAAGAGTGCGTCATCACATTTGATTTCTGTCGCGGGTCTGGGTGTGTATGTGTGTAGCTATGTATTTAAAAGAAGTATATAAGTAGTTTATCACTTATCTAACACCCATAACACAAGCTTTGCTTACTTTGGAGCTGTTAGATGACGCTGTGTGAATTAGTCTAAGCATTTTTTTACATAAAATAAATAAAAAAAATTGCAAAGGGTACGGGGCTGGCTTCTTTCTAGTTCCGTTACACTCACGTGTGAAGAGTGTCAAACTAGGTCACCAGTCCGCATTGGACTGAAGTTGACCTACTGAGTGACCCACAAACTTCGCTGATGATATTTGTAGAACAATATGGCCAAACTTAGGAGTAGTAACGATAAATAGAGTAGCATATCTTAGTTGTTTTTTAATTGTTATTCGATTAAGAACACATTAAAATCTACTAGAATCCAGAATAATCCAGATAATTACTAGACCCCCAAGACACATTGATCTTGCAGCAAATAGGCAAATGCTAGTCCCCTTACTGCCAAAGCTACGGTTCCCCAACAGTAGAGACCACTCACCGACAGGAACCCAAAAGTATTATAAGTACCTAATATTGTTTGGCTGCCCGTCGTTGAGAGCGTCGGTGGCCGAGCGGTTACAGTATCCGACTCGTAAGCCAGAGGTCCCGGGTTCGAATCCCGCTCCGGCCATGTACCAATGACTGTTTTCTGAGTTATGTACATTAGTTGAATACTAACCGATGCTCTTACGGTGAGGGAAAACATCGTGATGAAACCTGCACATTCAGACGGTGTAACCATGATCCAATCTGGTCAGGTTCCCCTGGTAGCGGGGTCATGGAGGTCAGATGGCAGTCGCTCCACTGTAATTACTTGACCTGCCAAATCCTGGATCATGGTCAAGGCGGACCCCGGGCTCTCGTTCTCGAGAGCACAACCGGGATATTAACGCCAAGATTATTTTTTTATTGTTTGGCTGCCCGCTGTAGAATTTATTTTCCCAAGTAAAGTCGCCTTTCTGGTCTTTATTATAAGGTACCGCGCTTAGTTTACCCCCGAATTAGGTAAGAAATGTGTGCTCGGTTTGTAAGTTTGTAGAAGGATCTATAAATATTGAACAAAGATAGATAAATAACTAAATTTTCTCGGACATATAAGTTTAATTACATTATTGAATTGAGGAAAAATGGGTGGAATCCCCCACAGTCAGCTTATCTTTGATTATCCCGCGGCAGTTAAAAATGCATTATATGAATCACTTCATTTGAAATCTAAACAGATGCGTACTTTCCATAATGATAACCATTTATTGATAAGAAACTACAGGTGTTGTCTGTTCTGTGAGATAACGAATTAAATACATCAGATACTAGGTAGATATAGTTAACGACCCTTTCTGTCGATGCGTGATCTTTCCTTTTTTCCCGCAAAAATGAACAACTCAAATGAAGACATGAGAATGTTTGTGTCAAATAAAAATTTGTTTAAGACATTTTGTTTCAAAATGGTTTTTTTTTTCAATAATTTAGGTACACATTGATTTAAAACAGTTGTATCTACATATCTAATAGTTATTTACAATTTAAAAAAAAAGCAAAGATAAAAACATGAAAAAATCACCATCCGAACGATTAATCCCGGCCGCTTTCCAACATTTCCTACATGGCGGCAGCGGGATTCGAACCCTGTACCTCTCGCATGCGAGTCGGTTACCATTGCCACCGACGCTCCTATCTATCTATACTAACCTGTGGTAACAATGAACTAACATGATACACCTTTTGCCACAGGTATGGTCGGAGCCCCAGATGCCACCAAACCACCGGAGCTCATCGACGGTCACTCACCACACGTCAACGGCAACGGCAACCCAGTGTTTACTATTGGCGGTAAGTTCGTTACCATTCTCATAACAGACGCGACACAGATGTGTAAATAAGGCGTCTATTAAAACTCATCATCATCATTATCACAGCTAATAACAGTCTACTGCAGAACTTAGGGCCTCAACTACGAAAAGGAGATTATTGCCATAATAGTTATTGTTATATTTATTAAACTGCGATCTCCAACCCGCTTGCCAAGCGTGGATATAATATCCAATAGGCAATAAGGGGAGGTCCCTTTCGTGTAAGATGCCCTAAGTCCTGCAGTGGACTGTTATGGGCTGTGATGGTGATGATGAAACGCTTAATCAGGTATCATAAATTAGGTATTAGGCGGGGAATTATCGTTACAACATCGGCATTTCCTTCCTTAGGTAATCAAAGAGGCTTAAAAAACTATTGATAAGTAAAATAACCTTAATAAAATATAGACAAACAATTTTTAAATGTTGTCAAAACATCGGACTGAGTTGAAAGCGTTCGATTTGTCGATATTGACGACAATTTTTCGGAGGAAGGATCTTCGCAAATTATGACTGTACTAGCCGCGTGCCCGACGGTGTAGAATAGCACCTATCCCTTCGACTTACGGGTGTGGAACAAGGTTACCTAATATCTGAGAGGTTGGTTAGCTTACTACCTTATTACCTCAGTAGACAAGAAGAAAATTGGCAGCAGCGTATCTGTTGAGTATATTTTTCGACTGCGATCTCCAACCCGCCTGCCAAGCGTGGAGTTTATGACAAAACACTTTACTAGTGTAGGAAACTCAAGTACAGCAGGTAAATAATAAAGGGAGGTATACAGTTAAATAAGGCGGTACACAGTTTTTAACAAAGTAACTAAACGTTCTAAGCTGTGTCCTAAATATTTGCAAAGTATCTCTCATTATCCAAACAGCTGTTTCGTACCACGACTATTCCTATAAAAATACGAATACAAGTATCTGAAATATGAAATTAAATAAAAAACCATACGTAAAAACTGATAAAGAAATGATTACGTTCAAGTGCGTAGCCCATGTTATATAATATAATAGGTACTATCTAATGATGATAATCGTAAAATGAAATCAATTCAAAATTTCTGTGTCTTTATGTCATACTTAATTATAGAAATCAATAATCATGCAACTAGGACAATCTAGAAACTTATGTTTTCCATGACGGGAACTGGAATGTTCATACTAGTAAATATTTCAATATCATGGGAAGGGCGAATTTGATTACAACGAATTTTTTGTTTAAACTGACAACAAATAAAAACGGATATGATATGAGCGTACGTAATAATTAAACTTTATTTAATTTATTTTTGCATTAGAAAAAGTTTTTACTCTGAATAGTCTGGTTGAACAGTAGGGAGCGATTGGCACCACGTGACGATATATCATTATTATTAAATACTTATAATAAGACTACTTGCATCTTTTTAAGCGTCATAAGAACGTCTTTCATAAAAGTCATAACAAACAATTTGATTTCTGAAGGATTATTTATTTTCGTGAGTTACGGAAAATATTATTAAATAATGGGCAAGACAATTAAAAAGGAAGCGCGGGAGATAATTTTCAGCATGATTCATAATTTAGACAAACTAAAAGTAAAAGTTCAAGCTAATAGTGACCAAATAACTGAATGTTTACAAGAAGGACAGATTATCCCCAGATAATTGCCATATCCACACTTAAAATTTATACTACTGTCAGTCAAAACAGATTTATCGTAGTCCTATCGTAGTCCCCTGTTTTTACTGTTTTTACTGGTCCTGATATGTTAGTTAGGCGAAGAGTACTCAAATTTTATTAGTAAGCATTTAAGTACCTAAATGTATGTTTTCTTTAAGACGTTATGTTTTCTCATAATTTCTGTTTATTTGTTAACGTCTAATCCAGGCAGAATAAGAAGTTAACAAACAAACAGAAATTATGAGTGCAGACTTTTACGATTTAAAGATAAACGCCGAAATATGCGGAAAATTAACTCTGTGGGAAAACCCCATTTTAATATCGAAAATTCTAGCATTTGACACGGTAAATTTTTATGTCCTTCTTAAAAACATATTGTTTACAATATGTAAGTATAATCAACTAAGCCAGTTGTTAAATACTGTGAATAGGATTACAATGTACTGAAGACAAGCAGCATATCGACCTACCCAAAACCAGTGTAAAAGAAGCTAACATTGTTATGAATGTCTATACAAACGCCAGCTCATCTTATACTGGTCCAGACTGTATAATGCGACCAACTTATCTGTTCAGTTGAAGGCGTCGCTAATGGTGTCAATCAGTCATTTTAGTACCTACAAAGCCATAGTTCCAATTTTTTCCACTGAAGAGGCAATGTACTTGGGACTCGTGTTATTGACACTTTGGATAGGCGCAATAGAATATTGTGTTGTGGATTTAGATAAGCATCCTTGTTCAAGGTTCTTCAATCGGCATTCGATATTGTTTTTGTTTTTTCAGGGATCCAAAGCTCTAAAGGGAGATACGGAACCCTTGAGACACTTTGTTGACTGTCTGTCTGTATTCTCTTTTTCGTGTTAGAGAGTTATTGTGCTATGTTCATTGTTATCTTACGGTGAGAGGGAAAATATAGTTATGAAACCCGCACATTCAGGCGACTGAATGCGTAACCATGATCCAATCTGGTGAGGTTCTCCCGGTAGGATGACGGCGGTCAAATGGCAGCCATTCCACTGTAATTACCTCATCTGCCAAATCTTGGATCATGGTTAAGGCGGTCACCGGGCTCTCGGGACAATCAGTCATACCTTATCGTTCAAGATGTACATTAGATATCTTCTTAGAGGCGGCCAACGCGTTGATAGCGCCCCTGGTATTGCTGATGTCCATAAGCGGCTTTGACCACTTTCCATCAGGTGGCCCGCTTGCCTGTTTGTCTGCCGTATTTCATGAAAAAAATACATCAATACAAATTAAAATGTAAACAAATAACATATTATGATTTTATGAAAGTTAAATAATTCCTAAGTTCAGCGTAGCAGCTGCTAGACAACTGAGACAACATAACATAATAATAAAAAGTCTGTTCAATTCAGTTCTAAAGAGATTTTGTAAATTTATAAGTTTGTTTGGGTTAATGTTTTGGGTATAATCTCCGAAACTTCTAACCGCTTTCCGTTAATTCTCTCAATAATAGAGAGCTACATTCTTTCGGAGTCTCAGAGATACCGGGTTCGAATCCCAGCGCGGTCATGTGCCAATGACTCTTTTGTGAGTAAGGTACATTTTGTTGACCACTAACCGATGCTCTTACGGTGAGGGAAAACATTAGGAGGTCAGATGGCAGTCGCTCCTCCACTTTAATTTCTCGATCTATCAAAGCCTGGATCATTTATTTATTTATTAGTTCATCACACAGTTTAACAGCAGTTAAATTCGTTTAAAACACAAGCACATAACGGTTGAAATGCCAATGACAAAACTGCATCATGGTCAAGGTGGACCCCAGGCCATTGCGCGTGAGCACAACTGGGACAACGTATTTTCTCGTGGAAACCACTTACCACGCCTTCCATGTTGTGGACATTGTCAATATGATAACTTGAAATACAAATAATTTTATTTCCACATATTGGACTCAATGCAAATCTGTTTATTATTACAATTTTCGAGATAAATTATGGCCTACTTATATGTTATTCTTTGACATAATAAACACTGGATTTTTTTTAAAGCAAATCCGTTAAAGGGATTTTTCGTAAAAGAGTAACAAACATCCGTAAAAACTTATCTAGTAACACAGTAAAAACTAGGATAACACTAATCGAGCTGAATCGTAGTCAGCGTTAGTAATCACGTCTATTACAAATCCTTTATCAGCAGATATCAGTCTTATTGTTCGCTCCAGTTTTTTCAAGTATGTCTTCAATGTACTAATCTTATTTGTGTTGTTGTACTATACAGACTACCAAGAATGTTATCTTTACTGCTTTCAAAAGGCGTAGATAGGTGTACCTAATGTCCGAAATAGACGTACCGATTTATAGACAGATGACCCAACGTGACCGGACCGAAACAATTTTTTTATACTACACAGTGACAAACGGGCAGACAGCAGTCTATCTCATTGAAAATGACATCTATCAGCCATACCATCTATTGTACGAACTCACATACATATTTATATGCTTCCATAAAGATGATACAGTGTTTGTGTAAATAAACACAATCCAGAGCCATAGGTCACTGTTAGTTCAAGGGGTTTTGTTAACCAAGTAAACCAATTAACATTGGAGTACTGTTGAAACCAAGTTTCCTTAATATTTGTGGAGAATTGTCTTAATTAATTAATTAGTTTATTTGATATTAATATGCTTTAAAATGCTTGCTTATGCTTTTGGCCGTGTGGTGTCCGGCAGAGTAGAATAGCACCAACCCCTTACATTCATGGGTGTCGTACAAGGCGACTAATGTTTTCGAGGCAAAAAATCAAGAGTCTCCGTAGTCTGGAAAATGGGCAGCAGCATTTTCCATTATTATATTTAAACACTGCGATCTCCAACCCGCCTGCCAAGCGTGGAGATTATGGCAATAACCTCCCCTTTCGTGGGAGAGGCCCTAAGTCCTGCAGTGGACTGCCACGGGCTGTGATGATGATGATGCTTTAAAAAATATTGACATGAGAACTTTATACATATAAAACACAAAAAACAAAGTTGCTAAAATTACAACAACGAATTATCAACGATACTCGTTAAATTTTTAGCTTTTGGATGTTATAGAATATATCATCAAGTAATGTAAGTACCAGGTATTATCCGCTTTGCAGTAAGTACTTGCCATGCCAAAACAGCCATGAAAATACCCTAATTCCGGATAATTATCAGCAAATAAGCAGTTCTGGTAGTGCATATGATATGTAATATTACCTAATAAGTATTAATGTATAAAACGTAAGGAAGTAGACAAAACTTCTTTATTACTAGCGCTGAAGTTATTTGGCTCTTTACACACGGGAGAGTGTCCGGTGCGAAGACGTCAATTAGCCTTCAGTATAGTTTCCTTATTGGCGGCATATACGAGTATATCAAATATATAAAAGACTATGTACCAAATTAAACAATTATGTATTCAACTCTTAAATAAGTTCTTTAGGTTATTCAATAGGTACTTGTAGAAATTTTTGTAAGTACTTACTTATGCTCATTATTACCTCCACCGCTATGTAGATCTCCTTCCAAGTAAAGTCTTATGAAGTGCTTATCTTGACAGACTTTTGACCTCTAAGGTTGCCTGGAAGTAATCGCATTGTGGGATAAGCCCGCCATTGCTATTGTAAAGTATACTTACTTTTGTTACTCTGTATTTGATAAGCAATAAGGAGTTTACATACATACATACACATTTAGTATTATCGTCGTCGCGCTTAAATGCTTTGTCTCTCTCTATTGAACCGAACTTTAATAATCAATTTCCACAACAATCGATCTACTTTTCCGATCGATCCACTAAGCCAACTTAGCCAGATCTAGTCAGGACCGGACCCTGACCACGTCGGTACGTCTATAGCAAACACGAGATTAACGAACACAAGTACACTTTCGACTTATTTTGTTGGAGACTCTTTACCTAGTTCATATTTTTAATTGCAGTTTCATGGTCACAGAGAGCTCGTATAAATCTTGTTCCGGAAATGGGCCAATGAGGGCGGAAGTAAAGACAACACACAATTTATTTGGCTCTTGCGCATCCGTGTTTCGCGAAGGCGGTGTCTTTAAAGGCTCACACTAGCTGCCGCCCACGACTTCGTTCGCGTCTGGGGCCCTATTTTTGTACCGCTCGCCTCGAGTCAAGTCGAACGACTTTTGACTTTCATTTTCGCTTTCGATGTTGTCATTTTAAATGACAAAATACTGTTTTTTTTGGTCAAAATCAAATTTGAAAACCGATGAAAGTCTGGGTCAAAACCCCGTCATAAGTCATAATGACCTATGAAGGACCTTTTGTGTGATATGCGGACAAACATACAAATAAAATTTTATGATTAAAATATAAGATTAGATAGTTTATTTTATCAGTGAAAAATATATTACTAGACCGAATTAGTACATTCAACTGACAAAGGCACCGTCATAATATTATATAGTAAACGAATTCAAAAAGTTATTCGATGATTGTTTACAAAAATGTTTGATATCTGTATATGTGTGTCAACACAGTGGCTTTTTAATATTTATAATTTACTTTTTCAAATACTTTTTACTATTGATATTATCATTTATTCCAATTGTAAAAAACACCTATATTAATCACATATCCGCCACCTCGTAGCCATGCAAATATAAACATCGCAAGAACGGAAAATCTATTGTATTGCAGTTTTCTCACATAGTGGAGAAAGCAACTTTATGACTTGATGGTAGCATGTTACCAGATTACCAACCACGCGGTAAATAAACTGCTCTTTTTAATGGCAGTTATACAACTCTAATCCATCTACTCACAACGCCCGCATTGTCGGTTGCAGACATTTTATGACTAATAATAAAATAGACTTTTCCTCAAACCCATTGCATTGAGACGGTTAGATTAATATCTGATTATATAAGTTATGAATTGGTTTTCCTTGATATTGTCAATCGATCAATTCATTCACAATTGATACGATCAATTCATCTGATTATGCAATGCTTTGAATTTAATTGAATCAATTTTTTTGGCAACGATAACTTAATAGACAAAAATTACACTTACTTACATTTTATTTATGTCTCGGTTGTGCTCTCGCGTACGAGGGCCGGGGGTCCGCCTTGATCACGCTCCAGGGAGCGTGAACAGACACTCATGTTTTAATACTTAATTATGTGCAGTTGCATAAACTACTATTATCTACACTCATGGCGTAATGTTCCAATTACAAATTCAAAAATAGTCGATTAAGGATTAACTATTTTCACACCAATCAATAAAATTAAAAAAAAATACTTTATGATACTTTCATTTCAGCTGTAACATAAAGTAACTTTTTAATCATTATGCAACACTTTAAATTTAAGTCGGGCGCCTGGGTGCGGCGAAATGTAGGTTGAGTAGTCTATGTACATACTCGTATACTGTATATCATTATCAAATTCTAAATTCAATAATTCCTGTTAATGTTTGTAATGTATGGAATTATTTTCCAATTAAAAAGTATTTTTTTTATTTGTTGTAATTTGTGTTTGTAAATGCTTTTCTTGTTTGAAGCAAATAAATAGAAAAATGTGAAAGTAGTGAAGTGAATTTCCCGCCGCTTGATATCCTCGACGCGTAGGTACAACTGTAACAAAACTAACTCGCAGCTTACTTCCAAAAAGTTGATAAAATTATAGGTATAAAATTTTAACATGAAAATATGAGTGTAGATAAAATAGTGTATGCAACTGCACATAATTAGGTATTAAAACACTCGTGTCTAATAGCCTCATATGATAAACAGACATACGAGTTGCATAAACTACTAATAATAAAATACTCTTTATTGCACAAAAACATAGTCATAATAATACAATGTACAAAGGCTAGCTAATAATAGATATAGTAGTAAGTAGGTACGAACCTATTATAATGTTTTACTTATTATAAATAAATCGATATTTTTAAATCTTTATAAATGTCGCAATTGTACAAAACCCGTCAGGTGTGAGTTGGGCACAAAACTACTTAATTAGATAAAACATTTACAGGTCTCTCACAGAGCTGTTTGAATGTTTGGACATATGTAATTTTCACAGAATATAAGTAACTATGTTTTATATGGCTGCCATAGCAACAAAAAAATTAAAATAAACCTGCGAGAGACCTGTTCGCATGTTTTATTTAGTTTTCGGAATTATACACCTAATACACCGTCCTAATTGACAACGGTCAGGCGACCATGGTCGTGCGACGGGCGGTTTAGGTTCTCCTATTCGTCCGTCGTACAACCATGGTCGCACGGCCATTGCCAATTAGGACAACGCCTAATCCTTTAAGCGTTGTGTAATCTATGGGCTCTAATAATTATAATAAAAACGTAAGGGTGTTTATTAATATTTACTAGTTAAAATTCATTTATCGCAATAACTAATGACATAGTAAACGATAAGATGGTTTTATTCGCACACTTATCTTATCTTTTCGAGTTAAAGAAAATGGTAAGTTAAACTGTAACAATTGTTATGTTAAGAATTGAGATAAAGGGGGTTTTCCTGTAATAAATCAGTGTTATGCTAGATATTTTCTTAAGTTCCATAATTTCATTTATTTCTTTTACTACATTTTTTTATCAATCATCCTCTTTCTATAGAATTATTAATTCTAATCTTAACATTATTAATTTGCTTAATTTCAGGAATATGAATACTTATTGATTCTCTTTTCTTTTTTTACTTAAAAAAAAATCAATGAAGTTATTTATACGGAAAATTTTAACGCACCAAAACTAGCCTATCCAAACCAAACGTGCATTCCAACATATAAATAAACCATTAGGGTAATTATTTTTCTTATCGATACACATTGAAGTAACGTGCAATATTTTAGTTTATTTTTTGGTGGATTAAGTTTTAGAAAAGCATTGTCATTTTGTTTTCTTCATTCTTGCTCTTACGGTGAGGGGAAGCAACCTGCATATTCAGGCGACTGGATGTGTAACAATGATCCAATCTGGACAGGTTCCCCTGGTAGCAGGGTCATGGAGGTCAGATGGCAGTCGCTCCACTGTAATTACCTGATCGACCAAATCCTGGATCATGGTCAAGGTGGACCCCGGGCCCTTGTGCGCGAGAGCACAACCGGGACATTAACGCCAAGATGACTATTGTCATTTTGTTTTCTACTTTTACGCATGATTTTTTTTATTCTACTCAGTGACACACGAGCTGACAACCTGATGGTAAGTGGTAACCGTCGCCCATAATGAATATGTAACTTTACTCTCTTGTTACATTTCTCAGGTTATATTAACGACAAAGACATCATGCTGTACACGTACCTACTCATGGTAATAGGTAGTAATATTTTTATCATTGCGCATTATTTATGATAATAAATACTATGATAGCAAAAAGTTAGCAAGCCTTTAATCACTAAAATTGCTATAAATGCTTGATAACTTTTACGATTTTGGAAACTACTATATTATCTGAGTTTGCTTGTATTTTTCGTTAATTTTTGGTAGCTCTACTAACCTATATAAAGAACACTAATCAAAATCCCGACTGTAAGAGAGCGCAGAGTCAGCCTTGACCGCGATCCAGAATTTCGCAGATCATGTTCTTAACAACAGTAGATATAAACCTACTGAACTTAATTAAGTTATTTTACTTGCTTAAAAATATGGCTAGTTTTAACCGCCACTTCGATCGTGAAGAATTTGATGCCATGGCTATATAATGTCATTCCATACAAACGTGAACTATTTGTGTAATTATTGTGTAAAAGTAATGTGTTAGTTTAAAAGTTCTCAGATAATTCTCCCAAATACAAGGTAAGATAAGACAACATGTAAACAAAACGCCCCAAAATACTGAGAAAACTTATAAGCCTAACTGACTATACTATAGCAATAATAGTAAGAATTATATAGGACTAGACATCTACTTTACCCTTACTTACACTTTTCTCTTACTTATAGAATATTGCAGTGCAGCCTTTGATAAATTGGCTCTAAGTCCAAATCTACAAATATAAAATAATTTATAAAAATTAAATTAAATATCATTCATTTCAAGTTTCACAAACTCGTATTCTCATTACATTTAATACATAATTTTAGTTTATAATAATAAATCATCATCATCATCATCACAGCCCGTAACAGTCCACTGCAGGAGTTTGGGCCTCTCCCACGAAAGGGGAGGTTATTGCCATACTCCACGCTTGGCAGGCGGGTTGGAGATCGCAGTGTTTAAATATAACAATGGAAAATGCTGCTGCCCAATTTCCAGACTACGGAGACTCTTGATTTTTGGCCTCGAAAACATTTGTCGCCTTGTACGACACCCATGAGTGTAAAGGGTTGGTGCTATTCTACTCTGCCGGACACCACACGGCATAATGTATATTCATCAATTTATACTTTGCCCCTACCTACCTTTTTTCTTGCTTATAAACCTTTCTGTTGAATTACTATATATATATTGTTGAAAATCGCATTAAAATCCGTTGCATAGTTTAAAAGATCTAAATGGATAGGGACAGACGTCGGGAAGCGACTTTGTTTTATACTATGTATAGATAAAAACCCCAAAACCAGTCCACACATAGGGTATATTTGTTAATTATAATTAATAAATAGCTTCAATAACAGGCAAGTGCAGTTCAAAGTGCCAACAACACAGCTTGACAACATCGTCATAAATTATCGTGAATATTTCCAACACTTTATCACCAACTCGTACATAAATATTGTGGGTAAACTGTGCATTTATTTTATTATCTAAATACCCTTTCGTTTTGACATGTGACTGCTTTATTTTGTTTGTTGCCAGTGTACTTTCTAGTCGTGTTGTGGTTGCGCGTGCGCGGTCTAATTGTGTTCCTTATAAGTGATATTACCTCGGTTTAATTGTTGTCATTATAGACAACCAATACACTTCGTGGCGTAAGATGATAATTATCTTTGAACACGTGCATTTTTTGTTTGCAATAATCAATGTTAAGGTTGAATAAACGGAATTCTGATCGAGATAACATATCTCATCTTTTTCGGATAAAATTACGTAATTGATGCTGCGTCTATGAGTTCTTCCACCAATGTATTGTGACCAAATGTCCTGTCATGTGTGAGATAGGTGTAATAAACGTTTTTTTTAAATTGTTAGTTGTAAATTTAAATTGGTAAATAATTTGTGGGATGTTTAATGTCTTACGGAAAAAAGTTTTCGATCTTAGAAATTGCTGTCATTTCCTTCGTAATAATCGTGGTTAATCTCTTTTATAATGTTATGCAATATTACGTGTATTGTTAATTAAGTCTTTTTATGTACAAATTTCTAACAATAAGTACTTATGTACTTCACGACAGTTCTTTATCACATCGTAATAACCTTACAATGATAATGTTACTTATCAATGTATCGTTATATTGCTTTTAATAGAGAATCAAGTCAAGGTTTTGAAAATGTTTCCCTTCATAGATAGAAGATTTGCTCAGACTAAAATTAAGTAGTGTAGTTGGTATTTTGTAGGTACCTAGAGGACCTAGAATGTTTAGATAGTGGAGTTTGTTTCATTTCTAATAGACCGCTGTATGGAAGTTGCGCCCTTTTCTTTGGCGCTGTGCAATTGGCAAAGGTCGTGCGACGGGCGGTTTTGAGGTCTCCTATTGGCTGGGGACGTCCGTCGTACGACCATGGTCGCAAGATCGACGAGAATTAGGACAGAGCCTCATCCTCTTCCATTATAAGTACGTAGAGCACAAGCGTAACTGTTCTTATAGTGAAGTCTTAAAAAGGATTTGCTTACTTGTATTCATTGATATCTGTAGAATCTTAACTTATAGAATTAGCAGTTCTTTCGATATAGCGTCTGCTCTTCGATCATGTGTAAGGCGCTGTCAAGATTGGCAGCGGTCCTGCGACCATTGTCGTATGACGAACGTCGCCCTACCAATAGGGGGACCTCGAAACAGCCTTTCGGACGACCATGGTCGCACGACCGTTGCCAATTAGAACAGCGCCTAAGATGTAGCTTGGCAACAACAACTTAGTTACTATAAAGGGATTGTTAGGAAAGGTAAATGGGTAATATTAAAAAAAGAGATTGATCACGAATTTTAAAAAGCAATATTTTCTTCTATTATATTCAACTTCGTGAGATAGACACATCCCATACAAAGTTAATATCTCATTTTTGTGGTAGGCGCCAGCCCACAGAACAACGCTAGCCTACACAAGCCGCCAATCTGTATAAATTATCATTCATAAACCTCTGGATTAGAAATTGATTCTGTTCACTCAAAATAAGATATCCAAACTTTTTTATTGTGTTTATTTCATAAACACTGACACCTTGACACTAATATTGGCAGACAGATCTATCGACGTCAAAGTGCATATTTGTTTACATTTCTAAGTTTATTTACTTTCGTACAATATAGTTAAATTACTAAATAAAAACGGAAAGACTGGGCAGTCAATATAAGATTGATTAATATTATGATGAACAATAGATCGAATATAAGTTATAGAAATGCAGAAATATGTTTTATAGTACCTCCACTACCACCGGACCTAAAAAGCAATCCTTCGTCAATTTATAAACGTAAACAAATAGAAGAGATAGAGATTAGATAATAAAAAGTGTCTTTTATCTACTTGTTAGAAAAACGATTTGTTAAATGCATTTTTTAAACCAGGAAACCAATTTAATTCACTCGTTCCGTAATGAGTAGCTTAGCTAACCTTCCATCTCTACCCACCAGTACTCTCTCAGCCGCCAAACTAAATAGATTGCTCGATAAAGTACCTAATTAAATATTAAAAATAAAACCATTGTACAATACAGTGTCTATGTTGAAATACCTGTTGTGGTCTAAGGAACTTCTTGCAAACAGCCGTAACGAATTTCTGAGTGCAAAGTGTTTCTAAGAAAGTGTAAGAGAGTTTCAAAGAAGTGCCAAGTGTGTGTCGGTGCTAATGTCGCTGATAAACATGGGTGCTCGGCTGGAAATGACAGTCGACAAGTACTGGAGGAAGTTGCATGGATATGCCATTCTAGGTAAGACTGTTACGGGTAAACAACACCTGAAGCTTTTTCGAGTCAATTTTTATCTCAAAAAAGTACAGAGCCACAGAATCTGTATTCTACTTGCTATCCTATAGAATCCTGAACACCCACCCATTACAGATGTTAGTGGTATAGTAATCCTACTACAATACATACATAGTATAAAACAAAGTCGCTTCCCGCCGTCCGTCCCTATGTATCTATTTATTTATTTATTAAACTGTTTATTGTACACAATAATGACATACAGAGAAATATAATATAATCAATGTACGCTTAGATCTTTTGAATTATGCATCGGGTTTTCATGCGGTTTTCAACAATAGATAGAGATATTCAAGAGGAAGGTTGAATAATCCAGAACAAAAGGGTAGGTAGGGGTGAAGTAGGTGTACGCGAACGAAGTCGCGCCGGGTCCACTAGTCCTACAAATATTATAAATTCGAAATTTGTTAGTGGATGTTTGGATGGATGCCGATATTTGTAACATACACCTTCACGCAAAACCATGGAATAGATTTTGATGAAATTTTCCAGTATTGTAGCTTATTATACATCCCACATTAACGCCTAGGCGATGATTTATCTCGTTACTCAATGTGATTCACAGGGTATTTCGGAGGAAGTTTCGGCCAAAAGCGAGAGTTTTTTGTGAACACGAAATTATGTCGGTCGGTCTGGTTGTTATATTTTTGAGACTTTTGATGTAAGTTTGTATGGAAAATTACACCGTGGTGACGGTAATACATAAATACCTACAAGGTATCTTTTATCGAAGTAGGCGCAAACAATGTCGAGGGCAGAAATGAATTAAATGGAGCTGGGAACTTTCTGTTGTTTTCATGTTGATAAGCGAGGCGTAAGTTTATTTTGATATAGACTTAAGTGTTGATTTATTGTAAGTGAAATGTGGTTGTATAATTAAAACATAGATGTCAATGACCAAAAGCCTAAACAATACATAATTTCGTCGGAGAATTAGTAGATTCAGAAGTGAAACGAATATTTTAAATGTAACGTTACGTAATGTTCTTCTATGTTGTTTATTTTTTCATTATCGTGGAATTTTACTGTGCCACTAGGCGGTTTACAGAATTACTGACGTAACGGGTTCTATCCTAAAATAATAATTTTAATCTTAAATGAATATACACAGACCCGTATTCTAGACTCAAACCTTAAGAAAAACTGTTCTGTAATTTACTGTTTGAAAAAGCAAGCATATGTTTAATTTTCAAGAGATCAAGAGATCGCAGTATCAGTAGATTACTATGCTGCAGCCATTTGTTTAGTTTTCTAAGCTGTCTTTATCACGATCACTTTGTACGACACCCGCCAATGGATATGGTTTTTGTGCTATCATCATAGACATCAAAATAAGATAAATAAACTTATTTTGATTCCTGTACTTTGGACCCCACACGTCTAAACACTACATCATCACCATTCGAGCGGTTAATTCTGGCTAGGCCAGGGTCTGCTTTCCTTGGGGTGGGGTGTATTTTTTCCAATCGTAGCTGCGAAGACGCAAACTAGTCGCGAAAGGTCGTGCACCGCAATACGCTTCGTTGTTTATTTATTTGTCAAAAAGTGTGCACAATAAATGTTAAATAAATTGTTGCTGTCGATTGAATCGTAATTTTTTTGGTGTTTTTAAAACACTATTTTTGTCTTCATAAAACTCTCTTATTAATTGTATTGTATCTCATATTTCTATTTAAATTGGTAAGCGTTAGTTGAGGTTATATTCGGTGCTGCAGATTCAGTTGTTATTATTTTGAGTTTTGGGTTGTCGTGTCGGGGATAGTGTGCGCAAAGTAGCAAAATAATTTCCTACCTTATTTCTTTGTTCTTTATTCTACATTGTACACGAACATGCCATCATCATTTTTTGTTTTAGCGGTTCTCGCCTTACCATGCTTCGAAATTATATAAGTACTAAACCTGAACTTGCGCCTGTTACGAAACATCTGATCTTTATGTCCTGAAAAACTTTTTCCAGGATCAGGACAGGATCCCGCAGGATAGTTAAATTTAGCGGAGTTTTGGACTCAAAACCCCGGTGAACCACTGGTAGCTAAATACATAAAATATTTTTTTATACTACGCTTTGACAAAGATGCGCCTGACACCCACCTGATAAGTGGTAACTGTCACCCACAACATCTACGATCCATGCATTTAGTCTAAACATTAACCAAAAATACCAATAGCAAAGTCTTCGCGAAGTAATAGCTAACAAAGAGGAGCACTACGATTAGACAGGCCCCAACCTTCGCGCGAGGTTGACCAAACGCCGCGGTTATACAAAAGTAATTCGAGTGCGGTGTCGTAATGCAATTAGCTCGGTGCGCGCGCGCAGCGCTGATGAAACCGCTGAAGAGCACCGCCAATATTTATACTGGCTACACGGTTGCAGGCACCTCTAAAAGCCGAGGACACGATGCTCTGCCTGTATATTAGGCGCAGTATGAGTAGGTAGTACTGGAGACCTTACTGACCGGCAAAAATATATAATAATCATCTTGGGTTTGATGTCCCGGTTATGCTCTCGCGCACAAGAGCCTGGGGTCCGCCTTGACCGACAGTGGAGCGACAGCCATCAGACCTCCGTGACCCTGCTACCAGGGGGACGTGATAGATTGGATCATGGTTACACATTCAGTCTGAATGTGCAGGTTTCATCACGATGTTTTCCCTCATTGGTTGTATTCAACTAATGTACATAACTCAGAAAAGAGTCGTTGGTACATGGCCGCTTTGGAATTCGAACTCGGTATCTCTCGCTTACGAGTTGGATACCGTAACCACTCGGCCACCGATATTCCTACAAGAACTTATTACTATTAGTATTGTTTGGCTGTGGTAGGTTTTCTGTAAGGTAGAGGATTTTCCCCGGCCGGGTGGCTCTCTCCACCTGGTACCTGTCTCCACCTTACAGTGCTCCATGAGGAACAGTGACTTTGGCAGTGGAGGGGCCAAGCATTTGCCTAACTATTGCCAACCCGGGTTGATTGCTTGCCTGTTTCTCTACCAATTAACATATCTATAAAAAACGTATGCTATAACGACGGATGGATTTTGATAAAAGTCTTGTTGAGAACCCTATTATTAATTCAAAGTCGCGGTAGCATCATGGGAAAAGCTTGTTAAATATTATTTAGTTATGATACTTTATGTGAATCCTGGCTGTACAGGAGCTATAGCGGTGAGAAAAGCCATTCCGTTTGTTATGAAATCTTAATCGTAAGTAGATCCAAAATACCATGACCTAAGTTATGAGAGAAAAATGCATATTTTCACACTGAGATTCCAACTTTCGTGTTTATTTTGTGAAATCATACTCACTTATAATCGTCAATTTCATAACAAAAGTTGATGATAAAACAATAGACTGCTTTGCAAATAAAGTAAATCGCCATTAACCCATCCGGTTGGGAGCTACAACGTCACAGATACACAAATACACACTTCAAACATATAACACCCCTCTTTTTACGCTGATTCAGGCTGGTATTTGCGCAATTAGGCTGGTATTCTAAAAATAACTTAATGCAGCAGATATTAGGCTGGTATAACAATAAAGTTAGTAGGTCTGTGAGCCGGCTGCCTACATTTCTATCGCAGCTGGGTCACGCATACCGCAGCGTTTGAGCGAAAGCTATTTAGGCCAACATCAAGGTTCTATTTTTTTTTGTTCCGAACAAAACTTTTGCTCGGGCAATTTCGATAATACAGCCGGCAGAACTCGAAGAGATCCGATTGTAACCTTCAATGGTAGAGTTTTGGTTACGTGTAATAGTAATGTTCTTCATTCCATTCACGTTAAAATGGAGAAATCTTGGTCTTGGTTGGTTGGTTGCCTGGTAGAGATCGCTTGCAGCGATAAGGCTGCCTTTGCCCACAACTAGACAAGGTTTTCTCTGTTCTCTGTTCTTTATTATTCTTGTGTGAGAAATAGAGAATTTGTCTTTAGGTAACTAGTGCCACGACTTTGTATACAATCTTTCTAATCCTTCTAATATTATAAACTAGTGACCCACGCCGGTTTCGCACGCGTACCAAACATAATATTAGCCGATCTGAAGATTTCATCAAAATCACTCCAGCCCTACATTGGTTGACGACCTGAGTGATTCAGTTGCTTAACACGCAGCCACATGGTCTGCCACGCAGAGGTCGATTCCCGGCCGAGCAGAAATTGAAATGATAAATTTTTATTTCTGTTACTGGGTGTAGTATGTATAATGACTATGTATTTAAAAAAGTATATAAGTAGTTTATCGGTTATCTAACACCCATTACACAAGCATTGCTTACTTTGGGGCTAGATGGCGCTGCGTGAATTTGAACAAGCATATTTATTATTTATTTATTTGTTGGCAAGGCAACACACACACATACACATTCAGAGTGGTCTCTTCCTAGGCATTCATCTTCGGCGTCGGTCAGATGGCGGTCAAACGTCTGCCGACTAAACGGTAAAAAGTAAAGAAACAACGATTCCAAAAAAAAACTAGCTGGCGATAAGGCAGTTCGTTGATACAGCACCGTGCGCTAGTGTTGCCTGTCGATTGTTCACTATCAATAGATTATCGATAATTGTGGCATAAGCGATGGTATTGCATCGAAATCTTCCTTTATAATGCGTACGGCTAAGGAGTGGAACGCGTTGCCTGCGAGTGCGTTCCTTGATCATTACAATCTAGACGCCTTCAAGGCTAGAGTGAATAGGCTGTTCCTAGACCGGCACGCTCCATCATACTGTCGGTCTACAGTATCGAAGCCCAATAGCAAAAGCCGATACTGGCTTCAGTGTTGCTGTCGGTAGAATCGAACTCACTGTGATAACATATTTTTACACGTTCTTTTATTTAAAGAGGATTTTTATGAACAGCTCAGTTCATTGGGATTCCCCGGGGGATCGGTGTAGGCAATCCTGGGCAACCCTATTTTAATGCCTGTCTTTTCTATCTCTAGCAACTTACCACGAATGAGAAAGAGATAGGTAGCGCACGCGCACGCGCACGCAACGCGTGAATGCGAGCTAATGTTGTTTTAATATCTGTCGAAACAAAGATAATTTTCAAGGAAAACTATCGATAGCTAATAGTTTGTCTAATGCATTCTTGATGGACTCTACTGTATGATAAATTCAAGAAGTGTTTCAACTTATCAATCTATCGATAGCCTGGCACCACTAGTACAGTGCGCACACGCAGCCCCTTCGCAGCGTGGATAATCTAGCCGTTTCCTATACACACGTGATACGTTCCGTCTCACATAAAAGTTGTTCGTGATTAGATTGTGTTTAGCGCATATTGTGTTAAGTTAATTTCAGGTAATCCGTGACGGTCCCGATCGTTGTGGGCTCATTGTACTCATTACTAGAGTACCGTTAGTACTTGTATGAGGATTGGTACTCTTCACGGCTGTGAAGGCCGCGGTGACTGCTTACTATTAGGCAGGCCGCAAGCTTATTTGCCACCTTAATGGTATAAAAAATACATAATCACAGCCCATAACAGTCCACTGCAGGACTTAGGGCCTCTCCCACGAAAGGGGAGGTTATCGCCATAATCTCCACGCTTGGCAGGCGAGTTGGAGATCGCAGTGTTATAAATATAACAATGGAAAATGCTGCTGCCCATTTTCCTGCCTACGAAGAATATTTTGTCTCGAAAATATTAATCGCCTTATACGACACCCATGAGTGTAAAGGGTTGGTGCTATTCTACTCTGTCGGACACCGCACGGCCAACGTAGGTAATACGTATCATTGGAATCTAATATCATATATGCATACATACACACTGAGGCTCCTATCCCATAGGGATAGGCAGAGACTATCGAGTGCCACAAACGATCCTGACACATCTCTCTCGCCTCTTACACATTTATACATTTACGCTGGTTAAGGGTACTCCTGACCTGCCTATCTAATCTAACTTAAAACTCTTTGGTTGCCACGTGGTTAGAGCATCCGGTGTGGCTTTATACTCGTACACTTTCACCACACATATTATCGAATTTGTTACCACGATCAGTATTGTTTTTATCTCGATATTTCGTAGCTTTGTGTTACTCAATAACCTCCACCTACATATAGCCAGTCCGTACGTGGCTATGGCCTAACTTAGGCCTACCACGGGCGTGAGTGTGTATGTCAATGAGTGTTAATGTATGTATGTATCATAATTTATGGAGACACAGTTAATGCAGACGCTCGTTATCTTAGGTCAAAGATATCAGCGCGCCCATTGTGATCACCGTGGCGAATAACTTTCAACGAAGCCATGCATGATTCTTGTCGAAGCCGTAAACAAATGCACATCCTCGTGATCTTCCGCATTATGCATGGTTGAGAGTTTACAAAACTCTATACCGTAAACACTCCATAGTGCGTGCGTTTTATAAATATTTACAGTCACATGAAACTCTTGTTTTCGTTTTTCGTAGGCGACTTCGGAGCTTGGATAATTGGTGGCGCAATTTTATTCAATACCTTCGCATATGCGGGTTTTGTTTTGCATTTAAGCCTGACGTTATGCCTAAAGATAGGGGCTTAGGGTCTGTAAATATAAACAATTATACTGTAGACGGGAAAAAGCGTTCCTTTGTCCACCATTAGGTATCTTCCGGTTGTTTAAATACCACAGCACTAGATGTATTCACACTGAGCGAAGATATGGGCTACTGGCCCACCACCACCCATGGTCCTACCGACCTCTCGGTCATACGGACCGCGTCAGACCGAATCACGGGAGGTGCGCGCAGTACTTGTCGGTGGCACTTTTCCACACGCGCACTACTTGACTCCCTACAAGTTTTTCCTAAGTCCTATTTGTGTCCACTCTCTCCTTTCTCGGGCTCGGACAGCACAAAAGATATTGGCCAAGATATGGGCTATTTTCTTTTTCTTTTTTTTTCCGTGTTTACCCAACCCACCTGTCCACCGTAAAGATAACGGGACAGTCCAGTCACGAAGTTCATGATGACAGCCGACAAGTAATAATTGGTTTATCTTCATTGTTTCAGATGAGATTGGAAGTACGGACCCCTCCTACACAATGGCGTCCGTAAACTCAAGCGGGGAGCTTAAAAGCCCCGTCGACCCGGACCGAAAGCTCACCGAAGCGGACGCCGAGAAACAACCTCTTTCGGGGGTAAGTCCGCATTGTTACCGCCTAAAATTTTATAGGGACACTGGTCTAAAGTTTTAGCTAAAGAAAATCTCAAGTAAAAACTTCTTTAGACGTGATTTTTTCTGAACAGTCACGTCACGCTAGGGTCAGTGTGCTCAGCTCCAGTCAGTGACCCAAATCGTTTGGTAATAAGCAAGACATGTTCTTTTATATGATGTTACGCAGTGACAATCGAGCAGACAGACCACCTGATGGTAAGCGGTAACTGTCGCCCATAACATCTACGCGTCATGTATTTAGGTTGTAGTCAACAAAAAGCCGGAACCGCAGGTGCGTTGTCGCTGAGAGGACTAAGATAAAATGCCTCGTGTAATTGCGGTAGATATATTCGTTACAACATGGCACATTCTTGATTATACGAAAATTCTGTTTGCCTGTATGTTACGTTTTTACGTTTAAACCGCTGAACAGATTTGCATAACATTTGAAAAGGAGATAAATTGCAACGTAGGTACATAGGCTACTTTTCATCTCCAAAAATACCAGAATTCTGTGATGAAGTCCCGGGTAAAAGCTAGTACGCAAAAACTACTGAACGGATTTTGATGAAATTTGGCAGCAATATAGCATTAAGCCCAGAATCGCACATAGGCTATAAGTTATTCCGATATTCAATGTGGTTCCTGCGGAAACAGGTCTGGAACTTTATAATCTAATCTTACGCAGACGAAGTCGCGATCAAAAGCGAGTAAACTAGATCTACTGTTTATTGTTGTGACTTTGTCGTATAAGTACATTTTAAAATGATTGAGTACTTCTAAACACCTATTATCGTGATCGATAATAATCTAAACTATTGATTTTTCACTACAATTACCGATATTTCGCGTAAATATAGATTTGGTTAATTTATCTGACGTTACTTTGTTGTACATTGCCGGCACTGGAAGATATATCAGGTACTTTATGTTTAACGAGCACGCAATCTATACTCACTGCTTATTGTTTTTACTAATCTAGCCTCAATTGATATTGTGATAAGTGTGTACATTGCGATTAGAGCACCTGTGCTTTATATGGTATGATAAAATATTATATACAATTAACTGTATATTACGTAGAAATAATTCAAATAAAGGTGCGGATTTCGGAATTCACGGATGTAGATAAGATAGTGTTTATGTGAGCAATATTTAAAGTTGAAATCCTAAGAACACAATTAATTTATATTCGCCTATATTCCTGAAGTCTCGTGCATATTGGCCAATGGCCATGTCTCCTCTATTTCATAGACTAAGTAGAAATTATCAATGGATTACTTTGTTGACGTCTCGCCTTGTGCTGAATCACATAACTACGATATTTTAAATGTTTGTTTATTATCTTGGAATAACATATAATTATAATAAGCTGAAGAGCATAATGCAACAGCGGCAGATATTTTCAAGACGTTCATTGAAAATATGTTAGTCCAAAATCTACAAGGTCAATAAAAAAATGCACAAAACAAAATTTACAATAAGCATTATGCATAGATAACTCTGCTACGCAGAAAAAATATTGATGTATCCGATGACCGGTTGTTATAAAAATATGGGTAAATGTTTAATATTTAAATACGTTTCAGCAAAGATATTTATTATGGATGACAACAATAGACAGTCTTTCTAAAAATAAATCAACACTTAAAAACCTGTCATATAGAAGTAAAGCTAGTTTCTAGGATTAGTCTAATACACTTTATATATATAAAACCTACAACACCGAGAAAATAATAATCATCTTGGCATTAATGTCCCGGTTGTGCTCTCGCGTACGAGGGCCCGGGGTCCGCCTTGACCATGATCCAGGATTTGGCAGGTCAGGTAATTACAGTGGAGCGACTGCCATCTGACCTCCATGACCCTGCTCCCAGGGGAACCTGACCAGATTGGATCATGGTGACACATTCCGTGGTCTGAATGTGCAGGTTCCATCACGATGTTTTCCCTCACCGTAAGGCTGCACTGCAGATAGATGCTATATAACTGTATAACAAGATAACGCGTGCATTGGCGCTCATTGGGGAAGCCCTTTGTCCAGCTGTGGACTAGTAGGCTAATGATGATGACTGTAACATAACTTAGTGTTAACTTATTCATTGTTATCTTGATATTTTTATATCTTTATTGCCTTCCATTAATGGGGAATAAAAATTATCACTTACTTTAGATTTCAATTATAAATCAATCAACTCGATGTTTTTTAAATATTTTGTAATTGTAACTATGCAGCCTAAATAGAATATGAAAGATATAAATCGTGACTTAACTCAGTGTGTTTGGTAGATGGATGTTTGCTACTACTTTACGCAAATACGACTGAACGTATTTTGACGAACTTTGGCAGTAATGTAGCTTACAGCTAATAGCTCTAGGCTATAATTTATCCCGAAATAGATACTCCACATAGTATTACCATCCATCATTCCATCCAGGCTGAATCGTCGACCGGATTCAGTATCACCAGCGGAAATAGCTATACTCAATAAATTCCTGAATTACATATAAATTGACGTCACGCATTAGTCACGATTCGGCCAAATTGACGCATCTTATCGTATTTGTTTATCAATCGACGAAACATTATCGTTTATATATATCCCCAAATTGAGTCGTTAAATCTAAAGTGTTAAAACTCGATGCAGTATTAATTTGTGTTTGAGTGAAAGAGTGTTTAATTATGGCTAAGAGCGAAGATAGTGAGAATCAAGCTCTCGCGGTGGCAGAAGTTGCTGATGAGGAGGTGGTGTTCAGGAATCCAAGGGTTGGACCGCTTTCGGGAATAGCTGAGGAGGAGGAGGAGGTATTAACAACTCTATTTATCTTGTTAGAGCAAAGTAGTGGTCCATAGTCCCTGCCTACCCCACCTGTGAGACACAGGCGTGAGCTTTATGTATGTACGTGTGTCTTCTTCTTGGCGTGTCGACTAATGACCAGTTAAATTTGTGAGGACCAGGACTCCGCCACAGACACAGCGTATGTATGTGTATATGTTATTTGTAAGGTGGGTGGGGTTGTAAGATTTCTTGAGTGGATGATGAGTGATGACATGTGAATACCGATGACGATGATAGAAATAGATGACTGTATTGTGCCGACACCAAATAGCGTGATCAGGGAGGTCCAAATACAAAACTTTTACCTCACTAAATCCTCGTTTACATTTTGAGAAGTGCCAAGTGCGAGTGAGAAGTGCGACTGCCAAATGACAAGTACTTTGTGCGTCTGGACGGGCAGTGATAAGTGTGAGATGATCAGTGATAAGTGAATAGCAGTCTGCTCTATTTTTTGACAAGCAGCTTTTCCCCGCTCCACCCTCGCCTTTCTCTTCACTCGCCCCCTGCGCTCCTGCATAATCTAGCGCGTTCTTTAGCTACTTCTTCTTCGATATACTCCGGAACAATGTTTGTAAATTCTCTGATTATTTCACGAACTTGTAGGTAGAAGTGATTTTCAGTATTTCAGACTAATGAAATTACAAATTTTAAAACAACAACCGGTCATTTGACCAAAAGTTCAGCTGACCAAAGTCTGAAAATCAACGTCTAAACTATTCATTATTAATTATATTAATAAAAAAATTAAAAAGTGACAAATTTTACACACTTTGATCAACCTTAAAATGTAAAGATATTCTAAGTTTTTAGGTCTAAATATATTTTCTCGGGTTGCATTTAAAACCGCGTTATCGTCTTGGACAACCTCTTTGGATAATTTGGACAAAAACACCATACTCTATTGTGAATTTGTGACTCTATGTCTGATCGTGACACTTTCCAAAAACGTCATTATTTCTTCGATGACACATTCATACTGAAATGTACGCCTTTCGGTTTCAAGTTTTACCAATAACTATAAAACAAGGAGCTTTGAAACGTTTATATCATGGAAAATACCAATTCGGTTGAAGGAATTTCCCCTGAGAGTCCAGGCCAAAGTCCACCTAGACGCGGGTAAGTCGGCCAAAGTACACCTAGACGCGCGTAAGTCGTTTGCAACAAGGTCGCTATCCGGATTAGTCACGCTTTAAAATAGGTAAGCTAAAAATAAACGTATTATGATTATGTATGCTTTGAGGCTAATCGAACTTCAACACCGCAACTAAACATAGACACAGACATGATTTATTTTGACATCACAAAAATCCATAAGCGTTTACATATATTAAGGTAATTTTAGAACAGTTCAATGCCTCCTAAACAATACCGTTGGCGAAGTGAGGTTGACCAAAATCTTCTGGTCTTTGGACCCTGTCACTGGTTGAACAGTCTTGGGACCCGATTAGCGCTCCGTGATGGTATATTATTAAAATATTATTCATGAGAACTCAATGCCCGTTACTCAACTGTCTAATATAATTCTTGCTCATGTGTTAGTGTCCATTTATTGGGGAATAGCTTATCAGTTCGTGGGTCCTATTTTTGAACCGCTCGCACCTACACGAGTTCTCGAGTTTACTACCTGTCTTTTTCACACTCGTGGTAAGTTGCTTGAGATGTAAAAGATAGGCATTAGAAGGGCGAGCGCAGGCGTGGACGCGAGCGGTCCAAAAATAGGGCCCCAGAAGCCACACTTCCAATGAAGTATAAACACGAAAGTTGATGAGAATCTATAGATGATTACGAAAAAATTACTAACGAATTTCAATGAAACTCTTGTACCTATAGTTTGCAGCCCTAACTCCCTAAATACTGACACATATATAGTCTAAAATTCAAAATAGCTCTCACCGTAGAAACTAGTGTGAACACAAGTATGAGCCACACATATTTCTGATCGAGATATCTGAGTATTATTATCGATAACTTGACCGTAGCTGAAATATCGAATCGCCGCACCTGAGCATTGCCAATGATTAAGTAATCATATGATAAAGACAAGATTTCTGTTCTACCGACCCATTGATAAGATTGCAAGAAGAATACGCCAATCGGGACTACACGAGCGTGTCTTAAAGCGATAGTCGTTTGCATACCAAATATTTCACCGCAAAATGTAAATTCGCTTATTTACTAAAATAATACCATTTACCAAAACGCAAAATATCTACAGGAAGGAAGTACGCTAATGTACAGAAATTTTTTCCGAAGAAATGTTTGGATACTTACCTCAACCTAACCCGCTTAAGCACGTAATTTCAAGCCACTAAATTTGTAATTGTTTCGATCACAATATTTCAAATATTATCGTATTATGTAGGAACGCACTGTTTTAATGTTTGCGAGACTCTTTTGTACATAATATAGTTATGCTTCTAAATGCAATGAATTTTAGAATCAGCGCACATTAAATTTTAGCACCTTAAAATTATAATGCTACTCACTGCTAATTATTGTGTTTACTATAAAAACTACTCAGTCGACCCACCTTCTCAAAACTAGGTATATCTATCTTTTGGAATGAAATTTAAACCTTTGAAATTGTAAAATCAAAGGTATGGTATTTGATTTTTTATGAAGTCGGCGAGTTGTTCGATGAAAGCGGCTTCCATGGGGGTTTTGGCTTGTTACATGCGGCGACTGCCACCAGACACGCACACCCGTTAGGCGCTGTCCTAATTGGCAGCGGTCGTGCTAATTCGGTCGTACGACAGACGACAACCGCCCGCGAACATTGCCAATTAGGACAGCGCCTTAGGGCCGCGATTCGCCAGATCCTCATCTGGCTGTCAGCAGGGGGAGCGCGAGAAAATGAGGCTGGCTTGGGACCTTAAAATATTAGTGGGGCCTATAACCCCCCTCGTAGCACTAATATCAAACCCCATTTATGTTACGATTTTAGGCTTCTACTCTTTCACTGATTTCGGGTACCCGTACCACTAATTGGGCCCTACCGGGTTATGGTATTGACTCTGCCCCCGTTTGCTTTTAGCCAACGTTGGCGGCGGGCCGCGGTCTCTGTGCTGCGGTACTACTATCGGGCTCTGTTCAGTTGGTACACCCACCCGGTCCGGGGGCAGTCCTTGGTGATTATCTTCTATTAACACCTCAGACGGAGGCACTTTTGCCAAAAAATGACAAAAATCCACAAAAAATTATGAGACTTCCTCTATCGATCCTGTAGGTCTCATGAGTCCTCTTTTCTTTCCTGGATAATAGGTCTGAAGAGTTCTCATATGGGTTTACATGAATCTGGATTTCTCCAGTGTTGGTTTGACAATTGACTCGTGGAACCACTGTACGTTTAAGACCAACAGTATGGAAGAGTGTCAAAGCAACTGCCACCTTACTGCCTAAGAAGTGCAGTCAATATTCGCTTGGCACATTTCGGTCCCTGATGAGTGTCTTTGTCACGCTAGCATGAAAGAGCACCGGAATCACCCCCTAATTCAAAATTTTAGTTCTATCTTTGCGCCCGTGCCCATTCCAACGAAAAGCAAACCGGTGTTCAAAATTGTCATTTGTGTTTTTTGTCTATTTCTGTATGATTAATCATCTGTGTTATTGTCACCAGAAAAAGGAGGAGCGATGGTATACCACGTTGATGCAGGTGGCGGTGCCCTTCTTCATCGCTGGATGTGGAACCATCGGAGCTGGCATCGTGCTCGGCAGAGTCAGGGTGAGTTGGTACTATGCTAATAATCTAATATTTTCTTTCTTTTGTTTTCCTACTTACACTCTTTCTTCTTTCTTAAATTGGCATTGCGGTGGCCGGCTTAAGCCTTTGACTTACAGGTGTCATACAAGTGAAAGTTCACTACTTTAGGAAAAAAACAGTTCTCGCTTACCTCAAATATTAGTCTTGGAGGCGTCCAGATTATAATGATCAGGGAGCACACTCGCAGGCAACGTGGACCAACCCTTAGCCGTGTGCATTGTAAAGGTTGAACCAAAGCCAGAATATCATGGAATGATTTATTACTCAAAATACGAATCACACACCATGACTCCGCAATTTTCTCGTGAAACTTTGAAGATATTCATTATTTGTTTTGTCTGAACCATTTTAACGCTAGAATGAATGTCCAAATTTGCTAAACATCTAATGCTACACCGTCGTCCCCATCATGACTTGCTACTAAGTTTTTTATACTACTCAGTGACAAATGACCAGACAGGGCTGTCTACAGTTACAGTTACCGTTCACCATCAGGGCACCTGATGATAAACGATAATTGACGCCCATGACATACAATTCGTGCACTTTTCACTTAACAAAAGCATATAACCGTTCCGTTGTCACTGTGAGGAATATATAAGATGAAGTGCCTCACGCCTGTAATTGTACAGTCAGCTGCAAAGTTAATGGACCCCCTAACATTATTGAATGTATGTCAGGGGGGAGTCAGTTCTTTTTGCAGTTGACTGTATGTGATATTTGTAGCTATGTGTAAGAATAATATTCAAATTTGCAATCTGATTGTTTCAGCATTGGGAGGTGTTCATCAATGTATCAGCCATATTCGTCTTGGTGCCGTCTCTATCTGGACTAAAGGGTGAGTACTGAGTTAAAGAATTATACTCATTTTTTATGACTATAATTTCTTATTATTACTATTTTCCTTTTCATACATGGATATCCTACATATCCACGTCTCGCCGTTTTTACGTCGTTGGCGTTGGCTCTCGTCTATAGCAAACTCCGATGCAGCATTGAAACAAAAACTGACAGTTCAAAATTTAAATAGAATGTATTCTATATGTGACGGTTACATGCGGTTACTAAAGACTATTTTTCTTAACTTATTTTTACTGAAGAGATACAATAGGTATAAAAGCAAAGTGCTTTAGCACAATAATATTTCTGTGCAGTTGCTAAAAGGTTTTATAGCGTAAAATAACCTATTTAATTCTTTAAATAAAACAACCCTGGGGACCAACGTTGACTTCTGTGGGGCCTAAGGAACCCTATCTTTCAGCTCATTAAATTTGGCTAGAATAACGATGTACCAAAAACCTAGTAAGTTGCTGTAGCTGCAACGGAATTTTTTCTTCAACTGATAATGCACTTATGCTCTTGACTATACCCGAAGCTCTGTGCTTACAATGTATATACTAATCTGTACTCTGTGCCATGAAAGTGACGTAACAACTGGTCCAAGCACGTGACACGCACGTGTTATAATTATAAACAATTTTCATACTGAAAGCCCTTGTCGGATAACAATCTGACATCAGCATATGCGGGAATTGCCATAATTGCTGCAAAGAAATAATGTCGCAGCTCATTCTCGACTCTTGACGTCATACTTGCTTAATGTATTGGAGAGGGCGGACGGACGCATCTAGGATGTGAACTTTGTTCGGCTTGGACTTTGACTTTGTCTTGAACTTTGTTCGCGAGCGAAGGTTAGCTTTTTTAGGTATTTTTTTCCGAGATTCTATTTTAAACAATTTTAATAATTGCTGCAAAGAAATAATGTCGCAGCTCATTCTCGACTCTTGACGTCAAACTTACTTAATGTATTGGAGAGGGTGGACTGACGCATCTAGGATGTGCCACTAGGATGTGAACTTTGTTCAGATTGGACTTTGACTTTGTCTTGAACTTTGTCCGCGATCGACGGTTAGCTTTTTTAGCTATTTTTTTCCGAGATTCTATTATTATAAATTATAATTATAAATAAGAAAACGATGACGCCTCGAACACGGAACAAAAACGAATAGTTAAGTTTTCATCGACGACGTAGGATTCATACCAAGAAGCCGTAGAGTGCAGATAGTCAGGGATGTCAGTTGTCCGCCATTGGATGTGATGGTGATGACGAAACTTAAAAAATACTTCCTCACGTCTGTATCCCATAGACTATAGGTGCCACAAGCTTCGATCCTGACAAACCTCTTTTTAACCCCCGATGTAAAAAGAGGAATGTTATAAGTCTGACGTCTGTATCTGTGGCTTTGTGTATCTCTATGTGGCATCGTACCTTCAGAGCGGATGGACTTTGGATGCGGTTTTCTCTATTTGAAACGGCCAGTTTAATAGAGATGGTTCTTAGCTTGAGTTTGATTAGGTTCTGTGGTTTAGAAAATATTTGAGTTTAAATAAATTTTGTGGGGGGTTATCCTGCTTTTTCTGTCGGTTAGGGTATGTATCTTCCACATTCATACATTTACGCAGGTGGAGAGTACCCTTGACCTGAAAATAGGAAAGAAAAGAAAGGAAGAACATTGACACAAACAACAACACCACAACATTGAGAAAGACACAAGAAAGCAAAAAGACTTTAAAATAATACAATTATAGACTGTACTACGCATATGTACTTCGAGGACCTTCTAATCTTACCGTCGAGGAAACCTCCAGACCTGCACACACTGTTCTAGAGTTTAATACAGTGGCGGATTAAGACGTTACGACGGCAGTGTCATTACCCATGTAGGTACCGACCGTAATTCGATGTTCGCACGCGAAAACGATCGCATTCACACCGTGACAATGGGTTTGCGTCGGACAATCTTCTTGCTCGCAGCCTGTAAATAAAATTGTGAGTCACTCGTAGGCGTATTAGATAATGGCTCCCTTATTATTTTAAGTATATATGCACTTACATCGGGTTCCGATATTCAGGTAGCTGTCGTCGGTAAACATACTGGGGCCTAATTCTCGCGCTGTGACATCTCCAATTCGATTTTTTTTCTGGCCATTTATCTCCATTAATAATGACATTGAAATGTCTATTACAGCAGCAACTATTTTCTTAACTATCTTCGATAGTCGGATATTGTCGAAGATAAATTTCAGTGACGTTTTATAGATACAGTTTTTCGGCTAGAGAAAATGTCGAGTTTGAGATGTCACAGCGCAAGAATTGCCCACTGGGGCCTAATTCTCTTCGGGATCTCCAACCCCTTGCAAGTGGCAATAACATCCCCTTTCGCGGGAGAGGCCCTTAGTCCTGCAGTGGACTGTTATGGACTGTGATGATGATGACAGAGCACTAAACCTGCTCTGCAAAGAGTCCACTGCTGGAGTCTCCTCCATATTAGTAGTAGAGGGTTTTGTCCACAATTTTCACTTTCACTTCGCAGCGGTTTATTAATTTTATGCATCTATAGTTTATTAATTACTAGTGAACCCACCGCGACTTTGTTCGCGTACCTACCCTTCTTTCTTGCTTATAAACCTTCCTCTTGAATCACTATCTATTGTTTAAAACTGCATTAAATACCGTTGCGTAGTTTAAAATATCTATGCGTACACATACATAGATACATAGGGACACACGGCGCAAAGCGACTTTGTTTTATACTATGTATGGAAGGAAATCACTCCGGGGAATGTCAGGGATGCCCCTCTGTGCTTAATCTAATCATAACTAGGTTAAGAGTGCGATCGTTATGGTTTACAGGTATTAATTACATAGTATGTAGGTCAGCCAATCTTACGCATCTGTTTTGATAGTTCAGAGCCATGTTCGGTGAGTTGTGTGAGGGACGCTTCCTTTCTCGTATCGATATGACTAGTAACATATATCCTATCTAGTCTGTTAGTTCTGTGACTAATACCTAACCTTAAGCTACAAAATTTACAGCTTTAACCCCCGACAAAATCAAATCAACACAAATCAAATCAAAATTTATTTATTGAGTAGGACATTACATATCTCTTTCAATCGTCAAAGATGAGGGGGTAGGAAAGTAGGAAAGAAACACACAGTGAGATGTTGGCCAACCCAGGACCGGAGCACATCCACCCCACGCCGACAACGGCCGGACCACCAGATACAAATATATCTCAGCCTCTTTGTCGTTCTGTGTTTAGGTATTTTATTTACAACGAAAGCCGGATTTTGTACCTAGATATTCCTCACCTGTTTTATAATTTTCTAGCGTTTCATGGCGCTCGATTGTGTTGCATGAAACCTCCTGTTCTGTGTAGTTCTGCATGTCATTTATTTTTCTGTTTTATGCATGTTTCTCCAGGTCATCAGAAAATTTTATGACTATTGCAAAGGACGGGATAATAGACTATTTTTATATAAAATAACCTTAATTTTCGGCCTAACAACAGCTGGCTAATAACATTCTCAGTCATACGATTTGCCATAAAACTGAATACATATGTTTATTGACAGACTTTATGACTGTACTTATTAGATAACTATTTACTGCCTATTTTTCTATTTGATTACAGCATCCTACACTTAAATGCCTTGTCAGTTTCAAAGATAACAATTGTGAAAGAAACAGATATTTGAGTCATCGTTATAATAGCAACTGCTATCTTAGTTTGGATTGACAGACTCACAGATTTTATTTATCGATTCCGGTTATGAAGATTATTATCATCTTGTCCCTCTTGCATCACTCGGCTCACTATGGTCATTCCGATGTCGTCTGATGGGCTGGAGAGGTTCTCGCTTGGCGACAAGGGGCCCCATTTTTGAATCGCTTGTCGCGATGCGAACGGTTTTGATGAAAAATTCGATATTTTGATGCACGATGATGATTTTCTCTCATTTTGAACCGTTCACTTTCGGTATGTTAAAGGTAATTTAAATAAAAATTGAATTTTTGGTACCGAAAATCGAAATTAAAAATCGTTCGACTCGAGACGGCACTTGGGTTTCTGTTACATACACCTGTATGAACCTTATACAATTTTAATATTAATCTCTCACATACAAAACGATGCGGTTTAACAAAGGCAATCGGTAGTAGGTACTTATGCTTGCATCAGTTGATAAATGAATACCTATATCTACTAAATATTGATATGATTAAAGTCAGTAAACTCATTGATTGATTGAATGGCTGAAGGGCAGTTGTCTCTTGAATACAAGACATTGGACAACCATTTCTACTAAACATTGTACTCTTTCTTAGTAAGTTCTTATTACGATGACGTAACGACATAAAATGAGTCGTGTTCTCCGACACAAAGATCTCAACCCAGCGAAGAACTGGACACGTAACAAAATTTATTACGAATTTTCGAAAACAAAGAAAACATTCGTTACCATTGATTACCGTAAATTTTTAGCTCTATCTATCCAGTAGTGTGCTTATTCTTATTTCTTCTAAATATAGCTTGATCTACCTGAGTGTGGTATTTTAGTAGTTTGTATTGTTATAGTTGACATCAAGATGCACTCTGTTGAATTATTAATAACCTAGTAGGTCCGGTCCTACCCCTACCCTACCCCACATTTGCTCCTACCTACCCTTTCTTTCTTGAGTATAAACCTTCCTTTTGATTCACTTTATCTATAGATGAAAACAGCTTTAAAATCCGTTGCATAGTTTAAAAGATCTAAGCGTTCATACTTACATAGATGCAGAGCGACAGACAATTTTTTTTAATTTTTTTTTACAATTTATATAGATTTTAATACGTATCATGGTTACCTACATTTTGTTTTCTGATCGTAGGTAGCCATCATAATAAAGGCTTAAGTGCTGATAGTATTTATTTTTAATGAAAACGAAGATTTAATCTATGAGGGTCTATTGTGCAAGCGTTGACATTGTTGGCGTGTGTAACGTCCACTTATCCGGACGCGTTTGGTAATCTTTAAGTTTTTACGTAAACGAGGACGAGGTTTTATCACTCGTTGATGGCTATCACGACTGATGCTTGAAGCGTGCATGTACCTATCACGGATCACGGAAAGCTACCTGCACGTAGCCTCTTCAGTCACTGACTAGCTTTTCAGCGTCGGCGCTTTGCAAACAAAACTAGAAAGCCTGGAACATCGACGTATGATCGCCTTCTGGGACTCTATTTTTGAACCACTCGCCTCGAGTCGAACGATTTTGAATTTCGATTTGCGATGCGAAGAATTCATTATTTTTAAAATTATATTGAAGTTCGAAGGTTCAAAAATAGAGAAAATAATCATTAAAAAATTTAATTTTTCATGCCGAAATTCAAAATTTAAAACCATTCGAATCGAGGCGAGCGATTCAAAAATAGAGTCCCAGGTGAGACAGCGGATAAATCCTTTTCTATAGTACCGTTGTGTCACCTTGGCCCTTTAGGGTTACTTAAACCCGAAACTTAAAACGACCTGATTTCCCCCCTGGGTCCATGTAAGGCATGTCAGCGTAATAGTTACCGTTTTACGCGGACAAATTCGCGTGAAAAAGCTAGTAAAAGTAAACAGTTAGCAACACAGCAGTCGGCCACTCCACCCGTATCTTAGACGCTGTCTGTTTTTGTTTACATAACACACAATTGCTGTGTCGATTGCTTCTCGAAAGTGCTATGTGTTCTGTGACACGTATCGGCTGAAGAGGAATCGAGTTGTTCGGCTATCGAAGTTGGATCGTTGAAGTGGTCACGTGACATTCGACAGTCGACATGACAATCGACTATTGTGGGATTCAACTATCCAAGAGTTGGAAGTTTTTAAGGATACATTTTTCACATTATTTGTGATACCTAAATCGATAATCTTGGTCGGATTCAGGATCCAGAGACAGCTGTTGTATAGACGTTTGCCCTGAATGTTTTATTTATCTTCGATAACAATAAAAACGAGCATTCTATTGTTGATATCTAAATCAAATCAAAATTGGAAGACTTCTCGAATTATAGAGGATCAGGTCACAAGGTTAGCAGTGTAGTGCCGGCTGAGTAGAATATTGCACTACCCCTTTCTATTTACGAGTGTCGTACAAGGCGACTAATGTATTTGAGGCGAACTAGCAAGGACCTCTGTTGATCAGGAAACGGACAGCAGCGTTTTCGTACTGCGATCTCCAACCCACCTGCCAAGCGTGGGGATTATAGCAAGACCCTCCTCTAATGTGAAGGAGGCTCATATTCCAGCAGTACAGGCTGTTAATAAGGTCACAAGAGCACTGTTGATGTATATTTGGTATAATGAACTTTGACCCGTGTACATCATAAACACCAAACGATATTTAAGTACAACAGACCCGCCTGAAAACGCCTCTAATGTCACGGCCGCACTTTGTTACTTGATACAGGACGCTTTGTGGTAAAGGCTGTTCAAAAATATTTTACTTGTCTTGGACAAGTTAGACCACAGAATATCATACTAACGCTTACACTTAAGTAAGGTAAGTCTTCTGGTTGACACAATAAGTCCTTTTGATGGCCTGAGTGGTTCAGTTGGTTAACATGCCAGTCTGCCACGCAGAGGTTCCTGGTTCGATTCCCGTCCGAGCAAAAATTGAAATGATGAATTTTAATTGTTATATTTATAATAAATATGTATTTAAAAGTATATAAGAACGATTGATCCTTAGGCCAAATGAATCAATTTGACCCGTAGCACCCAAAAATAAAATTATGAAGAGTTATGACGCCATTTTTTTGTATGGGAAAAAATATTATTTTCTCTGAAACCTAGATGATGACTTTCTGGATTTCATAGATTTTTAATTTTTATTCTTTTAACACCTTTAGCAGTATTTTGGCGTTACCATTATACCTTACCACCAGGCAGGTCGTGAGCTTGTTTGCCACCTTAGTGGCATAAAAAAAATGTTGTTCTGACTTAGAAGAACCGCAGCATAGCTCGTTCCACAACGCCAAGTGTGCGTGAAACATTACCAACCGAAATATAGGTCCCTGGAGACACCCTGTATGTTATAAATTAACGAAAGGAGTCGTAAATATTATTGTTTATTTTATAGTGCTCAGGTTACGCCCGCCAGACGAATGTAAACAGTTTTAATTATTTGTTTTGATGTGTCCAAATACGCATGCCGGCCCGCCGGTATAGCTGTGATGTGATCCTGAACCTTATAATGCCTTACCATAAGATTTTTACGGTGTACGCTTTATACACG
This sequence comes from Blastobasis adustella, assembly GCA_907269095.1. Taxonomy (NCBI): domain Eukaryota; kingdom Metazoa; phylum Arthropoda; class Insecta; order Lepidoptera; family Blastobasidae; genus Blastobasis; species Blastobasis adustella. The sequence goes on along the minus strand of OU026135.1, from coordinate 7,726,113 downwards.
TACGGAGTGTCATAATACAAAAAACTTGAGTATTATTGACGTTTGGAAAATTAATATGGCCTCCAGTTTTTAGTTCGTGGGAGATTCCGAGTGAGGCACTTTGATTTAATATAAACTATTATATAATATACTTAGCAACCTCCTCGTCTTCGCACTGGGTGAAATTTAAACCGATGCTCTTACGGTGAGGGAAAACATTGTGATGAAATTTGCACATTCAGGCGACTGGATGTGTAACCATGATCCAATCTGGTCAGGTTCCCTTGGTAGAGCAGGGTCATGGAGTTCAGGTGGCAGTCGCTCCACTGTAATAACCTGACCTGCCAAATCCTGGATCATGGTCAAGGCGGACCCTGGGCCCTCGTTCTCAAGAGCACAACCAGGACATTAACGCCAAGCTGATGATGAAGATATTAAAAAAAAATGAACACGAAACACTATAGCAACACCATCTCGAGTCTCGACCGTAAAGTCGTTCCCGTAATAGCAAAGTGAACTACATGAATTAATATCCACTGATGTCACGTGATCGCACGGCACGTTTTGTCATCTAAAAATAAAATGGCTGCGATTGTAAATTAATAAAAAACATGTACCAATCTTCATTTTTATGACGAGTCGAACGGAGTCAATGTGAGGGAACAATAGTGGGAAAACGTGCGACAATAACATTATAGTTTTTTTTTCTACTCGTCTCCAGTCTGTGGAGAGCGATGTTTGCAACTAAGTATTGTTGGTGTGTAAGTTGTTACGTAGACCCAACAACACAATAATAACACGATATTTTGCTGTTATAAAATGCCAATTGACGTTGTTGACGTCAGGACAATCCTACTAAGATAATATTAAGCTACGTAACTAAGTTATTAAAATATTATTTGTTTCGCCTTTGTAGGGCGGTCAGGTAATATGGTGTACGACAGAGGAGAATGTAGTACAGTTTACTGTAGAGTGAACATTTCATGTTCGTCTGTCTTAAAGCTAACAAACAAAATAACTGTCTTGTCTCGATCAAAGTACTGGTTTCAAATAAACCTAATAATTAATAATAAAAAATAAATAGCATAGATTCAAGCTCGGTATTTACCGAGCACCAGCCCCAAGACCTTCAGGGAAAAGGTTGCTCCGACTCCCCTTAATTATTTCTCGTACCTTCTCGATTAACGAAAACCGTATCTCCAAGTACCTTACTCATGATACTAACTGTATGAATGGCTGCTTGTTTTTGTATTATGTGTACCTATGTTGATGCGTGAGTCCAACTTGTCGCAGTATCTACACACATTAATTATTGTGCACGTCGTATCTGCGCACCTATATTTATCATATCTCTCTTTTTGTAGGCCTGCTGGAAGAGATTTATTTTTAGAGATTAGTAGTGCCTGTTGTCTAATATCTGATTTGTACTAAGTATCTCTTTAATTTTCTTGTGTACAAGAAATTGTAAAATCAATAAATAAATAAGCAAAACTGCATTGAATTCTGTCCATTAATTGTGTTCCGGTTTGAAGGATAAGGTAGTCAGTTCAATTACAGGCTTAAGACATTTCATCTTAGTACCCACAGTTATATCGCGCCTGCGCTTCTGCATTTTTTTTGCCTGCAATTTACCTATATGCATGAGTCGTAGATGTTATAGGCGACAGTTACCGCTTACCACCAGGTGGGCTGTCTGCTCGTTTAAAACAGGGTAGTATAAAAAAAATTAAGGTAATACGGCGGACGGTACCCTTTTTATACCGTAACTACGATATAAGTTCAAGAGATTCATCTAGCAACCCTGTTTGCAAGGTTGTTTGTCGGCAACTCGGCCGGAGTCGGCCGACGTCACTGTCAGTTGTGATGGGAGAAGTAGTTGGTCTGTGGTTGTGTTGTGATTTTTATTTTGTGGTTGCCGCCGATTGGGATTTGAATAAATTTGTGTGGGTTGTAAACTTTATTCCTAATGAAAAGATGAATTGTTCAACATCTATAATAGAAGATCTTATAGAAAGACCGTTCTTGAGGAGGTCGTTAGCCGAAAAACGTTTAATATTGAAAAATGGACGTCCGTGCCCTAAATTATCCAATTTGAAATCGGTACATAAAGACAGCAAGAAAGAATATACCAGAAAGTTCAAAGAAAGCCAGTATACCTTATATCCGTGGTTAGCAGGTTGTGATAATCAAGCAAAATTGTTTTGTTGGCCTTGCTTGCTGTTTTCACAAGTAAATTCACCCTGGACAGCGTCAGGAGTGGAAAATCTAAACGCTTTGCAGACTCTTCAAAAAAAACATAAACAAAGCATTTCCCACTTGCAAAGTGTGCTTAAGTTAGCGACTTTCGATGAAAAGAGTGCCGATGATAATACGCAACTGAAACTGTTGAATTCTCAGCATAACCTGCAGGTTAAAAAGAACCGAGAAGTACTTAAACGGCTTATAGACGTGACTTGTTTCCTTGCGAAACAAGAGTTACCGTTTAGAGGACATAAGACTGACAATTTAAATCAAGGTAACTACATTGAACTATTAAATCTGTTAAAACTATATGATCCAGCACTATTCGAACATTTTCAAAGTACTACTGCTTTTGAAGGTACTTCTGTAACAATCCAAAATGACATAATCAAAGCTGTTGGTCATGTACTTAACAGTCGCATGTGCAACCAACTTAATTGTTCAGAATTTGTTGCTATCATATTGGATGAGCCATCAGATGCACAAATGAAATCGCAGCTATCTGTGGTGTTCCGTTATTGCTTTGAAGGCAAGATTTATGAAACCTTTGAAGGGTTCATTGATGTGAGCACCGGGAAGACAGGTGATGATTTGTTTATAGTTGTCGAAACACTTTTACAAAAATATCACATTGTAAAAAAATTAGTTGCTCAGACCTATGATGGCACAGCAGTAATAAGTAAAGAACTAAATGGTTTGCAAGCAAAACTAAGAGAATTATGCCCAAATGCCCTTTTTGTTCATTGCTATGCTCATGTACTGAATTTGGTGTTGGCTAGGGGCTTGGATAGTATAAAAGAATGTCAAATGTTTTTTACCACATTGAATGGTGTTGCGACATTTGCTCATTCCCATAAAAGAACTTGCTTACCTTCTCTGCAGGAATATTTAAAAGAGAAAATTCCCTCTTTGGCCACAACAAAATGGTCCTTTAGTTCAGCACTGGTTAATGTAGTACATACTTACAGGGAGACAATTATTAAATATTTTGACAGTATTCAGAACCATGAATGGTGTGGCTGGGAGAGTAAAGATTGTATGGCGGCAGCTGGGTATAGCACGTTTCTGAAGAGCTTTGAAGCAGTTTTTCTGTTAAACCTTTTTTCAAGAATTTTCATACATTCAGACGTATTATTCCAAACCTTACAGAATGAAAATATAGACATAACTCTGTGTATGAGTCAAATCAACGAATTGGACAGTTTTTTGAAAATACAGAGAGAAAACGGTTTTCCAGAAGTTTGGCAATGCACCACTGATCAATTTCAAATCAATTCGGAATTTGATCCAAACGGTGAGGAGATCAGACGCAACGCCGAAATATTCGATAAAATCATAGATAATATAATAACGCAGGTTTCAGAACGGTTTTCATCCCTAGAAATACTAAGATTTTTTTATTTATTAAATGGCAAGAATTTTAAGGAATACACGCAGAAGAGTAAATTTCCCGAAGATATCATAAAAAATCTAATTAAATCATACCCCAATATTTTTGATGTTACTCAACTCAAAAGTGAATTGACCGTATTGTACAGCAAGGACATCAGGCAGCAAATTGCTGCAAAATCTATGAAAAGTGAAATCACGCCTAATGATGTCTTACAGTATATAGAAAGTAAAAAGATAGCTGCTAGTTTTGAACAAGTTTATAAGCTAGCCAAATTAATTTGTACAATACCGGTGACGACAGCCTCCGTTGAACACTATTCTGCGACCGAAAGAATTCAATCATACCTTGAAAATACACAAGGGCAGCCGTGGCTGCAGGAGAGGCTGAGCTCTTTAGCTCTTTTATCGATTGAAAAGGAGGCATTGGTAGAATTACAAAACCAGAACGATTTTCACGATAGAGTTATTGAAAAATTCCTATCCCTTGATCGACGAATACAGTTTATCTATAGTAACACTGACTACATGGATAGACGGAGTACTATGTAGGTAATAAAAACGTAATTGTACTTTTAAAATAAAGACGTGATAATTTGTCTTTCAGTATTTTTATTAAAACCATGGGACATAGGCGTAAGTTTTATGTATGTATGTATGTGTGTGTGTATGTATGTAAAAGCACCATTGAGCCTATACGCCGCAAATTGCCCTTGGTCATTTGTTTTCAATCTAGTAGCTTTTTATTTATATAGGTATACTAATATTAAAAAGGGAAAAGATTTGTTTCATCATCATCATCACAGCCCGTAACAGTCCACTGCAGGACTTAGGGCCTCTCCCACGAAAGGGGAGGTTATTGCCATAATCTCCACGCTTGGCAGGCGGGTTGGAGATCGCAGTGTTTAAATATAATGATGGAAAATGCTGCTGCCCATTTTCCAGACTACGGAGATTTGTTTGCTTGTAATAAACTCAAATAAAATATAATCTCAAAAGCTTCTGAAATTATTTTAATAATATTTGCAGCTAAAAAAATCTAATTATCAGTTACATTATCGGTACCTCCCGCTTACGAGTCAAACCCGCTAACCATTAGGTACCGTCAGTTTAGAACAAGAACTCTAAAGTGCAGCATGCATCCGAGGTATGCCTACCTACTTTATTTGTTTTATTTGTTCTATTGACATCTTCGTTTCTTACACGGATGGTTCGCCTTAGCTCTGTTTTAGCGACGTTCAGCTTCAAACCACTTCTACCACACGTTTACCCTTGTCTCAAGATCTTGTATTTAGCCTGCTTACAAATGCAATGTCATCAGCGTATTCCATGAGTCATGGAGGCGTGTTCGGAATTTCAGATTGCACAACGCAAAACAAGGGATCAGCACCGAACCCTGGTCAACATCTACGGTAATTGGGAAGGGCTTTGCTATGAAGGTGTTGACAATGGCATTAGTGTTAGCGTAGGCACCTACATGTCCTGAATAATTCTAATGTACGCCATGGACTCAGGTTGCGGATTCAATATAGGTACCCAACATAACAAGGGAAAATCATTATCATTAACTATGTAATCCCAAAAGGTACCGAGTAGGTCCTTGATATACCTAATAACAGCATCTAATATCGTCTTACTTGTCAACAGGTAATCTGGACATGTGCTTGGCCTCTCGGCTCTCAACGCAAGCGAACCTTGGCAACATGGAGTCTGGCAAAGAAGTAATATCTATGGTCGTCGGCAACATATCACTGGTGCAGGTAAGCAGAAGCATACACAAGCTTTGCTACTCCTTGTGCATCTTAATTAATTTGTTGCGGGTCCCAAGACAGTTTGATAGTTATGTATTTGACTGCCATCACATGTGATGATACGACATCAAACCACCACCTCTTTAGATCGCCTCTGTAGATCAGGGTGAACAGGAGTCGGGGCCTCCTACCTTATATCGGCAGGGTTAGGCACTTATTTTCCACGTATCCCTGGGGCTTAAATCTTGCATCTTAGAAGGAGAGGGAAATCATTGAGATAAAACCTGCACGTTCAGGCGACTGAATGTGTAACCGTGATCCCAAAGGCGTACCCAAAGGTTGCCTGGAAGAAAACTCTCTAAGCAATTAGGCCGCTTGTTGTTTTCCCTGTTTCTACCGATATGTAACGACGGTATCCTATATTTATGCAATAAAGTATTCATTCATTCTTTAATCCCTCTAATCACCAGGTTCAAGCGATAGTGGCCGCGACAGTGGTCTCCATGTTCGCGATAGTGGTGAACACGATCACCGATCGCACGTTCAACGGGAACTACGTGCTGCTGCTGATCGCCTCCGCGGTCTTCACCGCCACCACAACGTGCTTCGTGCTTGGTGAGGATGCTTTGTGTTTTATTTTTAAATAGCGATTTCGCATGGGTGTTCTTAGCTTTTCTCTACTTTAATATACATGTATTAAGAAAGTAAGAAAGGGAGCTAAGACATTCTCTTATTGGCAGTGAGAACAGTATAAAAACCATTGCGTGTTTAGAAGATGTAAGCGGAAAAACAAACAGAGACTTTGATTTATTTCTACTATTTAAAAACTAACCCGGATGTAAGATCCTTAAATAGCAGAGCTGATTTGAAAAGTATCTGACAGATATCCATAAATTAGATTAAAACGTTGGACCATTGTTTTCCTTATATTATCATCTGCGGATGTCGAGTGTTTTTCCTATGCCCGCGCGCGTATCTATTTCTTTGTCTATTGTCATGATTTGATTTATCTAAAAATAAGATACCTGTTTCTTCGTAGCTAATCATCTTGGCGTTAATGTCCCGGTTGTGCTCTCGAGAACGAGGGCCCGGGGTCCGCCTTTCTTGGGGGGTTTCTTCGTAGCTAATAATATCTACAAAATGTTATGTCATAAGTATCTATACGTATAAGTAACTACACTAATGAACACTACATAGTTTTTTCTAAACGTTCCCCGAATCTCACCTAATTTTCCCTCCCTATCGCAAAATTGATGTGAAGGGTTAGTATTTACACAGGATTTAAAATGGATTGTATGGAAATCTTAAATCCCGTGTAACTTTGAAACGATATATTTTAACGAAAATCTGAAATATCACAAGCATATATATATTGGGTGTCTCGGTCACGTCAACAAAATTTCATTTACTTTGATAGCGAAATATTAAAAATATGTTCAAACTACATTTGTATGGAGTGCGCTCATGAGAGACTAATCCTAATAAAGTAATTTTTACTTCTCTTTACTTCTACGTTAAAACATAGAAAACAATAATTCTGACGCCTTCGTTTCTACCTCCATCATTATTAACTAATGTCTCTCCTCCGCAGACTTCGTGATGGTGATGGTGATATTCCTGTCGCAGAAGTTCAAAGTGAACCCGGACAACGTGGCGACGCCTCTGGCCGCCTCCATAGGAGACATCGTCAGCAACTCGGTCCTCGCCGTCACCGCACAATATCTCTACGAACAGATACGTGAGTGTCTTTTTTTTTTTTTTATACTACTCGGTGACAAGCCGACTGCCCACCTGATGGTAAGTGGTAACTGTCGCCCATAACATCTACGATTCTCACATTTAGGTTGCCGGTAACAAAAATGCAAAACCGGTGCTATGTCACTACGAGGACTAAGATGAAATGCCTCATGCCTGGAATTTCGCATCCTAAATGCGAAATGTTTTATTAATGTTCTCTGACAATGAGTACGGATGAGTTGGTACCATGATGAGAAGTATAGGAGTTAATTGGAAATGGACTTGTGTTAATCCCACCAAGTAGATTCATGATAATGTGGCCATCTAATACCTAGATTTCGGCTTCGACGCTAAGAGCACAACGAAATTTGTTAACTACTGAAAGCTGAGAGTCCAATACAAGTCATAGGGCGTGTGGATTCTGTATAGATGTCAACAAACTATGAATATCCGAAGTGCTACTTTAACTAACTATTCATGTTTGTGAACGTTTCTTTTTATATTTTCTACAATGACCGAAGGATTTAGTAGCGCAGACAAGTCTGGTGAGTTATAGATCAGAGTTAGAATGGTCACTTTAGATGCACTCACTCAATGCAGGCTTTTTCATCTGGCTTCATTGTTACCATAATATTACTTTCTTACAGGCCATATCGAATGATACTATTTTATTTAAAATATTTCTGTTTACTTTCTTCACCACTTCGCAATCATATAAGTACTTAACTAAGTGGCATTGAAGTCCTTACTTAAGGTACCTTACTTATGTTAACCTAGATCCAGATCTTTTATCTACTATCATTACAAGAGTTTAGATTAAGCACGAGAAGCTTTTTAATAATATCTTAGAGATAAAATGACACTACCATGGTCGTACGACCGTTCCCAATTAGGGTAGCTCCTAAGGTTGCAGACGTCCTGGCCGACGGTGGCCGCTTTACATCAGGCGGGCCGTCTGACCGAGTGCCTTCCCGTAAGCAATAAAAAATAATAATCATCATCATCGTCCTAGCGCTTATCCCGGCCTCTGCCAGGGTCTGCTTTTCTACTCATTCTTCTCCACTTCGCCCGGTCTTCGGCATCCTCTCGTCGTAAGCCGTTGGCTCTCGCATCCGACTCAGCGATGTCAATCCATCGCTTTTTGGCAATAAAAAATAATCTTCCGCCAAATTGTCAAGGGTAGCAATTCTTACCAGATACTCCGTTTTCGCAGAGGTATCGCTGTGGCAGCCGATAGTGCTGATGTGCATATACTACAGCCTACTACCAATGTGGGTGTTCGTCGTATGGAGGAACAAGTATACGAAGAAGGTGCTGACCACCGGCTGGACGCCCGTCATCTCGGCGCTGTTTATCAGCGGGTATGTAGTTTTTATTAAAACCCTATGGTACTACGAATATAATATAATCCCCCAATATGGCGCCTCTGCTGAGACGCGAGGTCTGCTGTCAAAATAAAGCCTTGTCATTGACAGGAACGGATTCGTCATTTTACAGCGGTTGGTTCTGTCGAATGGCACGACAGTATTTTGAATCAACTAACCGATGCTCTTACGGTGAGAGAAAACATCGTGATGAAACCTGCTCATCTGGATGCGTAACCATGATCCAATCGGGTCAATTTGGTCACGGTGGTCAGATGGCAGTCGAACCACTATAATTATTACCTGATCTGTCAAATCCTGGATCATGGTGAAGGACCCTAGGCCCTCGTGCGCGAGAGCACAACCATGGCATTAACGCCAAGATAAATATTTGACAAATTAAAAAAATTAACTATAATTACCTGCTTGCCTTCCAGTGTGGGCGGCATAGTCCTCGACCAAGCAGTGGACCACTTCAACGGCTACGAGGTCTTCCAGCCCATAGTGAACGGCATCGGAGGGAACCTGGTCTGCGTACAGTCCTCGAGATTGGCCACCCATCTTCATCAGACGGCCATCCCGGGTGTCCTGCCGGAGAACACCAAGATCCTGGAGTGGCCCTGGAAGACGCTGTTCTATGGAAGTGAGTGGTTGTTGACATCACTTTTAGTAATGATTACCGTGAGGCGCCTGGGCATCTTGTCTTCAGTAACGGAACTAACATGGGAAACTACTTACAAGCCTAAGGCCTAAGAAGCGATGCATTGACATCGCTTAGTCGGATGCGAGAGCCAACAGCTTACACGTGAGGACTCTGAAAACCGGGCGATCTGAAATAAATTCCATAAGTCAAACCGTCAACTGCTGGACTTCAGCCTCTTTGAGACTCATCATCATCATGGTAGCGGTCCTACTCTTCCGCCGACACTTCGACAGGTCTTCAGCCGTTGGCTGTCGCATCCGATTTATCCATCGCGTCTTGGGCCTCCCGCGGGAGTTCTTTCTTGATCGGTGCCCTAGGGTTAACGCAGTACGTGCCCCAACCAGCGTAGGCGAGCCCATTCAATGTTACCCTCGATATCTCTCACGCCAAGACCGCCACAGATGTACCCGTTAAGGTGCTCCTACATGGATGTTTACAGCTGTTGGAAACACTTTTGAACCATTTCCAATGCTCATAGACCAATGTTCGAAGTAGAAAAACTAGATACTTCGTAAAATTGTAAACCGACTTTTATATATGCTCGTATAATGTTTACAAATGTTGCAAAAGTTTACAAATAGCATCTCAACACCGGTGTAGGACCACTTTTACGCACTATCCTTGTGGTTTACCCAGCACGTGATATCCATTTCCACTCCTAACCTCGCATGATTGTGTTCCAGCCACGGCAGCCAAGGTCGCAAGGATGCTGTTGGTGCTAGCTCTCTTCGGTCAGATCATCTTCATGATAGCAGCGGACTTCGTTTTCCAAGGCTTCGTCAGCATACAAGCACCCTTCGGCATTGCTTACGTTATGTGCTCTCTGCTACAGGTGAGATTTGACCAACGTCTTTGACAGAAAGTTATCGGAAATTAGAAAGAACAACCGTTTTTAACTGCCTGCCTCATCATCATCACAGCCCGTAACAGTCCACTGCAGGACTTAGGGCCTCTCCCATGAAAGGGGAGGTTACTGCCATAATCTCCACGCTTGGTAGGCGGGTTGGAGATCGCAGTGTTATCGATATAACAATGGACAACGCTGCTGCCCATTTTCCAGCCTACGGAGACTAGATCCTTTGTCTCGATAACATTAGTCGCCTTGTACGACATCCATGAGTGTAAGGGGTTGGTGCTATTCTACTTTGCCGGACACCACACGGCCTACCTGTCTAATAAAAAATAATGATTACATATTTAATGGCCGTTTGCACTAAACTTAGGAATCGCCTAAGTTCCATCCAAGCCAATCAGCAATGTGCAAACTATGGCGATTCCTTACCTTTTTTTTAATGTTATAAGACATACAAACAAGCAAGCGGGCCACCTGATGGAAAGTGGTCACCGCCGCCTTTAAACATCAGAAACACCAGGGAAGTCACTAATGCGTTGCCTCTGAAGAGAAAGTTTAGTGAAAATGGCAATAAGTCACAGGAATATTGCAAAAAATATGATATTATGAAGCTCACTTATGACATAACATTGATCTGCGTTTGAAAGAAAGAAAGAGTATTTTTTTCTAATAATTGTTTCTTTTACTTGACAGGTCATGGTCCTACTATACCTCGCTTACATCCTGATCCATCTGATGTGGAAGAGGAAGAAGGACCCCGACAACGCAGCCATCCCGTACCTGACGGCTTTGGGTGATCTCCTGGGCTCTGTATTCCTTGGACTTGCGTTCGTGATCCTAGCCAGTTTCGGCCTGGATTACGGCAACAACGTCCCGTAAAGTACCAAATCGCAGGATACGAGTATCAAGAGGTTTAAACGCAGTATATCTTGCCACGGTGTTGCTAGTTAGGTGCATTCCATCACATATGTATTATAATACCTTCTAACTGTATTAGTTGCGGCTGGTTCAATTAGAAAGGAGCGAAAGCTTGGATGAAGCTAAAATGTAACCTTGCAGTATTGTGAGATACCAATGAAACCAGTTAATTAAGGTTTCGGTGCCAAAGTTCCCAGGTGACTTTGTGATTTGTAAGATTGATCATATTTTTGTAAGTAGTTCAATAACCACTTAATAGCAATTGGAACCCATTTTTTCGGTTCGGCTAGCAGTCACTAGGGTGGGACTCTTGTATTCTTGTTCTTATGTGATGCCAGCTCTGCCCGAGGAATTGGTTCACGATGTGCGGTGAACTTAAACTGTGATATAATGTCCAAAAATGTGATTTAATGCAATTATCATTTTTTAAACTTTGACACCATATGAAGTTATGCCTTGAGGCGGACAATAAAGGTTGATGGTTCTTTTGTAAGCTGACTTCGTTAGCGTTAAGGCATGCCGTGTGACCGTCTCTCTAATATGTATCTAGTTGTATAATAACGCGAGTTACCAACGATTTATCAAAGAGTGCTACGTTTGAGTTAGGTTTACGCAAATTTACAATTGGAGATAACGACATTTATTGCTTAAATTTCGTTACAGAAACCTTCGTTATGAAATTTATTGCTGGCGGAAGATTCAATAAATAGATATTCACTTTTATAGGCTGTAAGTTCGCAGTTTTGCCAAAACATATCACCTTAGCGTACATTTTGCATGTTTAGTCGAAAAAAAATTCGCAATTTTTTTTTTTTTTTTTTTTTGTTTAGAATCAGAAACGTGTGAAAATGCCTCCTTACAACGTGTATATCTATTGAGATATTAAATTAAAAATTAGCTGATTGTAAAACGATAAAATTTGTCTATTCGATTAAGCAATAAGCGTAACCTAACATCATTTATTTTAGAGGTAGCTTCATAGGAAAGTTCGCAATACAAAAATAAGTTCCATGTTATGTAATGAAGTCAGACGATGGTATACTACAAATATTTTTAGATAACCTTCTTATTGTAGATTACGGAAATGCAATTATGTATATGAATTTGTAGTATTATTATTGTAAATATACCTATTTTTTACTATTTCGGTCATTATAAATAGATAGCAATAGTGAAACGTATTTTTTGTAATCTTAGGCTAGATAGTTGTTGGAATCGGACACCATTTAGGATTATTTGACACTTGAGGAGTAGGATGTATATTTGAGGTCCTTCGAACGAGTTTTAGCTTTTCTTACGAATATTGGATTTCTGAGACTTTTGTGTCTAACAGTTTTAACGTAATTTTTTGGTATGAAATTAGTTACCGATATTTTTAACAAGTCCTTTTTAAATTATTGCATGTGCGTTTTATATTTTTTTATGCATTCGAATGACTTACCGACTGTCTGCCTCCTCAATGTGATATGGAGATATTATTTAAAAATGGAAAGTACAATAAAGCAATTTCTAGAATTAAGTAGAGGCCTGTAGTAATTTATGAAAATTAATTAGTATAATTGACACTAAAAACGAGTATGACTGTGGCTTAATAATTATAATTAGAAATTGAAATTATTAGTCTAGAATTTAGTGCCTAGAACCGTGACAGAGGAAATAAAATTTAAAAAGCGGTGTATTTAATTGACTTTTATGAAGATCATTGCAAAAAACATATATTATATGAATCTACGTTAATTTCTGATTTCGATAGAACTTGGCGTTTTCACTACGTAGGGGTATATAGTGCTATAGAAAACAAAACAAGAATGGTTGTGGCCATAGTCTTACGGCACTAGTTACTTATAGTTCATTCTAGGTAGGCAGGACTCTCGACAAGTCTGAGAAGTTTGCTTACCGCCGTCTTTTCTATTTCCGTCACCAAACAATATTAAGTTGCTGTGTTTCTGTTTGAGCATTAAGGCATAGAGTGAAATTACCGACACGATACATGCCAACTCCCTGGCATTAGCAAGTGTGATACAAAAATGTGTAGTGAATACGCCAAGTTTTAACAACATTTATGACTCTATTTTATCATTGTAACCAAAACCGTTGCAGACTTGAATTACACTAGTTTTCTTGTCTTTGCTTAGCTTTTTAGCTTCAAATTATGTGGGTGGAGCATTATTTCGAAGGGCTACGAAAGATAAAGAATGGCCTTAAAGTTTGGACTGTGTAGAATAGAAATTGTCGCCGGTTTATATTGAAACTTCGTAACGAAATAATTGATAAAACTAGTTTAATTATGTGCTAGTAACTCGTTCATCCTCGTTGCCTAGGGTACCATTAAATTAGGGTGCATACCCGAATATACGTCACAAACCAGGACGTATATTATGGTTAATATTATATTAATAGCTAGATTATTGTAAGTATATTTTTGAATGAATGATGTGATATAGTTGAGATTTTAACGTTGTACATAGAGAAAATTGTTATGTAGTAAGTAATTGTTACGTAAAATAGTTGGAATAGCCTTTTTAGTGTAATTATTTAAGTGTAGTTGATCGACTCTTGTTCCATGATCACTGCGCATAGAGACTGTCTGTTCTGTGCGATCTCTGCGCGCACCGCAGTGCCAAGCCAAGTTACCAGCGGCGAACTCCTTTAAGCGAGTCCACTGCATCTGAACATTTCGTTTGGAGTGCTGGTCTTTAGAAATGAAAACGTCGCTGGAAAAATACAGTAGCCGATTTTCTGACAGCCAGGTTAAAAGTGAAAAGTTTAGTTCGAGTCTCACTAGATGGCGTTGTTTAGACAGGCGGTATTCGCAAGCGTTGGAACTGGATAGCGGAAGTTACTTGGAATGTGGTACTTCGTGAAAAGATATGTTAGATTTAGTAGCTTTTTCCACAAAAACATGCAAAAAGTTTATACCCACATTTAACGGTCTTGTTTTGATTTTTTTTGAGAATCTCATCTAGTTAACGCCATCTGTTACAATTATTTGAACTATTTCTTAGTCCTTTTTATAGATATTTCAACTCAGTTGTGCGCGCGGCCCTATGTGTGGGTAACCCAGACACGTCACAATGACGCCACGCCATTGGCACGCCAAGTGGTCGCGTCACTGCCACATAAATGAAAGCTGTATATTTACAAGCGCACGCACACAGCGCCGCGCGCACAACTGAGTTGAACTATCTATAATCAGTTGTAAATCCATGCAAAGATAAGAAATCCCTACGCTCCGCTCCCAACGATTCCGATGCACTGGGCCAGCTAAAGAGTGAACAGTGCAGCCTGCTTTGTATAGCATATCTTTACTATCCCCATGTTTCTTTGTTGACGAATTTTATTTCACTTTACCTTGCCCAATATAAATAATAAAAAAGGTTTTTACGAAAATGCACTATTTATTACTTTATTTTAAATTGCCACTAACAAATGGAACCTATATGTGTATTCATTTTGGAAGACCTTTGGTCAAATTTTCTTAACCTCCGACTGTATTTACTTATTATTACTTACTTTTATTTCTGGCACAAAACGATAATTATATTTAAATACTTCTACATTTTATTCAACATTGACATGTAAAAAGTCACCTATATTAACGATAACAAGGTCTTCGTTCACCAACTTTTTTCACAAATTACCCATAAAATATTAAAATCACGATTATTTTTACACAATATTTTATGTTAATTGTAATGATATTAAGAAGTACTCTAGATCGAAAGTTCCCGATGAAATATGTGTGAAAATTAAAAAGAACACCTATATTATTACTTTAATGGCTATTTTAGATAACGGAAACCTCGCAGGCAAACAATTCGTTTGTTCGTGATATTAATTAAATCAATTATGTACTTATAAAGAAATCTAGGATTGTTTAAAATCTTGGCTATCAGGCAGTTGTTCAACAAAGGACGAGTTCACTCATACCCACTTACTACATCTGTGGCTGTCTCACCACAAAAGATATCAGATACTGTTAGTGTGAAAGAAACTGTTACATTTTATAATTTTCTCGCCTCGAGCTTAGTCGAACCACTGCCTCATACAAAAGACTTCAACGAGATCCCGTCAAAATAACTTAGCAAGTTATAGATAATATTGAATTAAAAGGAGATTGAAGATCTTATTTTGGGAGGTGTCCTATGGGCCCGGGCGCCATTTTGATATTTTTTCAAAAATAAAACTACTTTGAAGTGAAACCTAAGCCTTTGAAACTTAAGGCTGGTATTCCACTTATCATACTTTGATCAACTAACATTTGATCAAAGAAGTTCGACGATTTCTTTATGTAAAAGTCGCCCAATTTCTTTGATTGAATGAGCATTGGACTAGATATTTGATGAGTGGAATAGCTCCCTAAGATACGATACGATCTTCAAATCCCTTTCATGTGGAGTCAGTCAGGATAGTCAGCAAACCCCGATCAGTTTTTCTGTTCGGCAACATACCGATCGTCCAATAGAGTTAAATTACTATTTTAAGTTTGTGGAAATCATGTATATGTGTTTACAAAATAATTTGTGGATGATTTTTTTATACACAAAAACAGGTTTTATGTATATGGCTTGTAACGTCCACGAAAATAGTGTAAATTGTGAAATTACTATTTATAAATAAAATTGAAAGTTATGACATACCTATCTACTTTGTTTTACATTGTAACCCAAATTCCCAGAGTCCCAAAGAGAAACTAATAAAGCAAAATGGATGAAGGTCAAAATATTGTATTTGAATGGTGAAAGAAACTCCTTTATCGAAGTAATAGCCCAGTATGTAGGGCGGTATCAGCTTAATTATTTCCTGCAGTATTTATTTTTCTAGAATCATTTGATATCGTGTACGTATGCCAAATCTAAGTTTGCGACCTCGAAAGGGGGGGGGACAACTTTTAGTGGCCGAAAAACCTAGAAATTCTAGTTTTTACTCATAACTCGAAAACAGTGCATCCTACGGGATTACGGTCCTATAAATGACTTCGAAATTACTAGAATGTCCGCTATGTGCTATATTATTTACTGTACCGAATTGCCCGGCAAGCAAAATCTCTAGAAATTGAAATTTATTATCACCCCAACATTCATAGTTTCGGATGATGACACCTGCCAATCTCACAACAGCCACAACTTAGCCCCTCTTGCACCAAATTCATATGAAGATATTTGTATAAGTATCAGCTTAAATGCCTTTAAGAATTTAGTGTTATATTTTAATTACCTAAATAGTCAAAATTAAAACTTAAACTAGAGGAACCCTCTGCCATTCCCGGTGTAAAGGTACCCATAAGCCCATAATACTAGCAGCGTTGCCACGTGGAATGGCGATGGACAGCCTGTGCAATAGGAATGATTCAGAGCGGGGGTCTCCTCTTCATCATTCGACAGTCAACGTATTTAAAAAACACCTATTCTATACAAGCATAAATGTAATTCAAGAAAATGTACAACACTCGAGCTTGGTACATGATAATCATATGATGGCAAGAGACCCGATGGTGAGACTTGTGCCATGGGGAAACTTGGGCAGCCCTTAATATGGGACGCTACCTGCGTTCATACTTTGGCAGCATCCCATGTGGTGTCGCAGCCGGATGGTTTAGCCGGTTAGTTAAACGGCTAGATCGTTAATTGTTTAATTGAGCGGAACTCTAAATATTAACTTTGAAGTAATGTCTAAAGAACGACAATGCCCCGAGTTTGCAAAGCTAATCCATGCATTGTCACAACACTTATGAAACCCTAAGTGACTTCAAACGATAATAATAGTTTGCATTATATTTTAAATCGGTTAGGTTAGGTCAGCGTTGTGACAATGCATGGATGCTCCGTAAATTTGGGACAACTTTCAAAGGTAATGAATTTAACTTCCTGTTTAATTAAATATTTGCTTAACAAGCTAGCCGTTTAATTAACCGGCTTAATTTAAACATCTGGCGGCGACATTGTCACGACGTCACTGAGGGCTGGCGCAACGGCTGCTTCATCAAAGTCTTTGAAACGCCATATCTAAATACGCAAATATTTCCAATTATTATACATTTACGCCATTTGCTGTGAAAACTCTAGGGCCGTAGGGTCCAGATACTAGGGTAGGGTAGGTGTAGAGTAGCATAGCAGGGGTAGTGTAGAATAGGGCATGACAACACGTGAATGCGGCGAAGTCGCGGCAGATCAGCTAGTTACAAAAAAAAATTATTCCACCCCACCGCGGTGACCACAGGGCAGGCTCATTTCTCGGCCAACGTATAGGTTTTTCCCATTCAGCGGGGGAATGCAGCCAACCTTATGTGCAGTCTCCCCAGTGGAAGCGATATTGAGGAAATGTAGATTTAGGTATTAGGAAATCAGACATTAGCTTTTTGTTTAAGTTCCACAACAATTACTATGCTATCATCATCACAGACCATAACGGTTTACTGCAGGACGTAGGGCGTTTCCCACGAAAGCGGAGGTTATTGCCGTAACATAACAATGGATAACGCTGTCGCCCATTTCGCATCCTACGGAGACTAGAAGTTTGCCTCAAAAACATTAGGCGCCTTGTTCCACACCCACGAGTATAAGGGGTTGGTGCTATCCTACTCTGCCGGACACCACAAGGCCTCTACTATGCTATACTTAAATTGAATACATAATTGTTCTTCAGAATTAAAAAAATGTTGACGTTGCAAACAAAAGAGTTCAACGCAAGCGACGCCCCCGTGACTTTAACTGATATACTTAATTATATTCTTATAATAGACTTATTATAAGAATATAATTAAGTATATCAGTTTTCTATTGCTTTAATTTAAAGTGAGGTTTAAGAGTTAAACATTAGTGTTAATGTTATACATACATGGTATATAATATATTCATATATGCAGTCATAAAAATGACTTTTTAAATGTACAAAAGACTGTAACGCAAGAGAAGCCCCTTTGATGTCTTTTATATGGAGGTAGGTACCTAACTAAAATTATGTAAGAGTAGCAGTTTTCTATTGCTCTAATTTTGAGTGAAGTTTTTAGGGTACCGTACCTTAAGGGTGGAAACGGAACAAGCATTCGTTGCCTGTCTGACCCGGGGCTTTGGAAATTTTCGTAGATTCCATTTTTCCATACCGTTTTAGTAACAAATGACATTAACCAAAACCTAAAGGAATAAAAGAATTAAGGGATTCAATTCGCATAAAATTCGGTCTCATTAATGTGATGAACATTGTTGGCCGTGTGGTGCCCCACAGAGTAAAATAACACCAATCCCCTACACTCGTGGGTTTCGTACAAGGCGACTTATGTTATCGAGACAAAAGGTCTAGAGTCTCCGTAGGCTGGAAAATGGATAGCAGTGTTTTTATTGTTATATTTATAACACTGCGCCAGCCAAGCGTGGAGATTATGGCAATACCCTACGCTTTTGAGGGAGAGGCCCTGCAGTGCACTGTTATGGGCTGTGATGATGAATTCATGGCGGGGGGTAGGTGTGCTGCGGCCAACATGTCACTGTGTGTTTCCTTCCTACTTTCCTACCCCCTTCTCTTTGACGATTGAAAGAGATATGTAATGTCCTACTCAATAAAGTAATTTTGAATTTTGAAAAAAATATGATAAACTGTTCATATCCGCGACACCACAAATGAACAGTTTACCTACACAGCGAGAGCGCCGCTTTGGCTTGACCGCTCTGATCTTGATTACATTATGTAAAACGTTTATAGTTTGTTTATGTTTTTATCATTTGGTAGGAATCTGTGTTTCGATTTGGACGATAAGTTCACCAGCGCAATTACAGGCATGAGGCATTTCATCTTCGTCCTCACAGTTACACAGTTCTGCATTTTTGTTGCCTACAACCTATATGCATGAATCGAAGAAGTTATGAGCGACAGTTACCACTTACCATCAGGTGGGCTGTCTGCTCGTATGTCACTGCGTTGTATAAAAAAACGTAGAATGTGAGTTCAAAAACTATCTTTGACGTAGTAGGTACGTAGACAAACCGACATGGCATCACCAGATCTACGAAGGATTAACATTCGGTCTCCATTATTCAGCACGATGGTGCCACAACACAACACTGTTACGAACTTACATTAGTATGCAAAATTTCAGCAAAATAATAAATTGTTCTAATTAGCAGTCACCAATGACTCCCGTTTTAGTCCACAATCAAGTTAAAGTAACACGGTTGAAGAGCAGACCAGCAAATAGTCAGCCAACGAGGTCAACCGCAATCTCATGATTATAACCCCCAGTACTGATTTGTTTGCGCATTGGTATACAAAGCCTCGTGGAATTCCAGCATCGGGTTGCATAGGTATGAGACCTGTGCACATGTTCGCCTATGGTCTTGAACCACCGGTACACACTTTGACCTAGACTAAAACTCCAGGACGGTTTTTTGCGCGATGGTGAGCAAAGCCTCAGGGATGTCTAGCGCTTTGTGTAGGTCTCATCCCTGTACATCTTCGCCTATGGTTTTGTACCACTATGAACCACCGGTATGCAAAGCCTCATGGATGTCCAGCAGGGGCTTGTAATGGTTCTATCCCCGTGCACATCGTTTACGTTTATGAACCACCGGTGCCTACCAACACATTGCCTGCCTGCGACAATAAATATCTCAAAACTCTAGGATGCATTTTTACGGTACTTACTACATTAAAAAAATAAGATTTAAAGATATGTTTTAGGTGTAGTGTAGGGTAGGGCTAGGAGTCTAGGACGCCACGCGAACGAAGTGCGCCGGACCCACTGTAACATACTTACTTATAAGTAGTTTATCAGTTTTCTGGCACCCATAACACAAGCTTACTTTACTTACTTTGGGGCTAGTTGGTGCTGTGTAAATTGTACAAGCATATTTATTTATTTATATTGCGGGCATGTAGAGCGAATGGATGATAGACGATTGACGAAAGGGGTATATAGCGCGAATCTGGAAAACCGGCCCTTAAGAGGACGACCCAGGAAAACATTCACTGATCAGATCAGTAATGTTCTCAAAAAAGCTGGGGTTCGAAGTGGTAAGAATAAAAGGAGATGTATGAAAAGAGTTGTGGATATATGCGAGGCTAGGGAGTTGTGTCAGGACAGAGCAAAGTGGCGGTCCATAGTCTCTGCTTACCCCACCTGTGGGACACAGGCGTGAGCTTTATGTTTGTTATGTATGTATATTTATTTATTTATTTAAGAGGGGTGTTACAAAAAGGTGTGTATCTTTAGCTCTGTCTGTGGCATCGTAGCTTCCGAACGGATGGACCGATTCGAATGCGGTTTTTTCTGTTTGAAAAATAGAATTCCAAGAACCTATTTACTTACCTCTTTCGAAAATGTCAGGGTAACTACAAACTTAGCAGATAACACGGTTATTCAATCAATGATAGACAACAGAGAGAGAGTAAGGAATGTTTCCCCCCCCTGTAGTTTTTCTAACACGACTTATCAGTTACATAAGGTCTAAACTTTAACCTGTTTTTATAACCTAACAGTGGGAGGCAAACGAGTGAGCAGGTCACCTGATGATAAGTGATTACCGCCGCCAGTCACCCGCAAAACCTGGGGAGCCACGAGTGCGTTGCCAGCCTTTGTGATAGGTAGGTATACATTTCTTGAAGGTTTCAATGTCATACTGGCTCGGAAAGTACCGCTGCAGGAACAATATTCCTCGTGCGATTAGTAGGTAGTGGTACGTGGTAGGAAGTTTCTTGAAAGCACACTGTAGTTGACCGCCACGCGTCCATGTCACTACAGGTGGTACTGAAACTCGGCAGTAGGCCTTTCCTATTCAGTGAGAGGTTATACGAGCGATCAGACCGTTAGTCAGAGAGCTAGTGTCGGGATCGTTAGACCTAGACCCGGTCTGCGCATGCGTTAACAGGTTAATCCCATCTACACCTTCCTCAAAACTTTGTACGAATAATTTGTTTATCTTATTAACTGCGTTCTTTTGTAAGGTATTGCGTGCGTAGGGATGATTTTTTGTTATTGTTCTAATCGTTAACAATAGCCCGTAATAGTCGCTGCTGGACTTGAGCCTTCTCCACATTTGTGGGTGGTTCGAGCGGCAAAAGTATAGATCTGAACGAAGCAGAAATGGAAATTTATGGAGGTCATAGCTATGGTTAGACTGTAACGACTTCTCTACGGTACCCGTATATCAAAGAGGTTGGTGCATCCTACTTTTCCGGACACTATATTCGTAATTTGTCAGCCCATAGAGACAAGGGCAATGAAATTATGAATGAGAATTCTTGTTGGGCACTATATTATGGCCACAAAATAAAAAGCCTTGTATGAAACTGAATTGAAAAACACTGAAACGTTTCTTCGATACAGGCCAATTCGTGAAAGGTATTTGTTTGTAGTCTCTACCTACAGAAACCACTTTTGCATCTAAACTCTATTGGAAAGTTCTATATAACGTATATAGTATATATTTCAATATAAAGTAGCAGAAGTAGAGCACGTTATCCATAAATAAATTGACTTAATTAATGTATTCATCATCATCACAGCCCGTAACAGTCCACTGCAGGACTTAGGGCCTCTCCCACGAAAGGGGAGGTTATTGCCATAATCTCCACGCTTGGCAGGCGGGTTGGAGATCGCAGTGTTTAAATATAACAATGGAAAATGCTGCTGCCCATTTTTCAAACTACGGAGACTCTTGATATTTTGCCTCTAAAACATTAGTCGCCTTGTACGACACCCATGAGTGTAAGGGGTTGGTGCTATTCTACTCTGCCGGATACCACATGGCCATTAATGTATTATTTACAGAAATTTAAAGAAGAATTTATGTTAATTAAATCCAGTAAATTTACTTCGAAATTCGTGGATAATACTTATCGATAACGCGCTCTACTTTTGTTATTTTCTACTGAAACGTAGGTACTGTTGCTATAACGAGTCTCTCCTTTGCCTTTCTAGTCTTCACAAAATACTGTTTGGTAAAGGTCAGGGTCGATAAACGAGCGTCTCGAGAGTTAGTGTTCAGTTTTACCAAATGCAGCGATATCAATAAAATCAGTTCTATAGTTGTTATTGGTGGCACGATATTTAGCGGATTCGTGGACTAAACTAGTACCTAGTAGCTACCGATGTTAACTAAAGCTAGGCTAGCGTAACAGCGTGACTGTTAGACAATGTCAGGAGCAGCCGGCAGCCGTGGCCGGCGCGCGGCGGCGACGGCGGCGGCGACCGACCGGGCGACCGACCGACCGGCGGTCGGGTACCGACGGCGGCGGCGCGCCGCGGGCGGGCGGCTGGCGCGGGCGGCGGCGGGTGTCGGCGCCCAGTCGCCCGCGAACGCCCGCCGCCGCCACTGCCCCACCGCTCCCGCACCGCACTATTTAAAACCACCGCCGCACCGAGCATGCGCGGCATCGATCCACCTTACTCCAAATGGTACCAGTATCTAGGTTAGCCGGCTAAAATTAAAGGTGCGTCCCGAATTCAAGGTTGTAACCGCCGGCGCAGCGCCGAAATAGTCCAATCGTGCATGGAAAAATAGAAAAAATGCACCCAATGTTTGCAGTGTTTAGGGGCGATTATCGCATGTAGGCCACGCGGTAATGGCGGACCGAATTATGTAAGATTCGTCCGTTATTGTTTCGGTGGTGAAGAAAAAATCGAGCCCGTGTGCCCCCGAAGGTGGCCCGCGCGCCGCCGCTCCGCGAGGCCCAATCGATACCGCGAGTGTTCGTGTTAAAGATAACCTTTAGTTTTGATTGGCAGTGTCTCTGGATTTTGGTCAGTAAGTACGTAAAGAATGTGCTACACATCTGTAAGATAAATATAAACGGAGCCAGGCCGCTCTCGGCTCGCTAGCGGCTGGCGGGACGCTCGCGCGAGCACCGCCGGGCGCCAGACGGCCGCGCGACCACGGCAGGCCACACGCCTTCAGCCCAGAACTTCGCACTCCGATACCCCTCCAGCCCGCAGCCCCTTACATGCTCAAATACACGACCACATGACCATTTCCCAAATCGAACCCTCACCGTGATACAAGAAGCTTTTCTCGAATACCAATCGATTTTCTTATGAGTTTCCATCAAAACCTACCATACCAAAGTACTAAACTAGGACTGATACAAATTTTCCTCGCTCTATACACCAATCTTCAATAATCGCTTAGGTTATTCATAAAACCATCCCCAAAACCGATTTCGTCTGCATAAACTATACTGCTTTACTCGTGAATGATCATAGATCTTGAATAGAAGTGTAAATTGCATGTAATAGCATTCTGAAAAGTATGTGAGTGATAATTTTAGTTCATAACCTAGAAAAGTTAGTTTGCTCTTGTGGCTTCCGCTATAGCGCTGTAGATGGCGTTAGTAGCCACTATTGACTTTCCACGCCCGGAAAATAGAAAAGCTACAAAATTTTAGTGCTTTTGATAAGCTTTTAGCAGCTAGAAGCTTCTAGTAGAAGCTTATCCAAAACACATATCTAATTCTTTTAGAGATAACAAAACCACATTGGTAGTTTCGAATGTTAAAACTCACTTAAGCCTGTTAATTTAACAGTTCCTTTGACTGTTACATAAATAAAAGCCTAAAGTAACCAACCACGTACTTACATACACACAGCAGCCCATAAACTTCAGAATAGAGTGCTAGAAATTAATGTTTTTTTTCCGTTGTAAATCTAATAGAAAAAATATTTATGACCTGTATTTTACCCCAAAATCATAAAGCAAACAACTAATAACACTGTTTTGATTAGCAAGAATCGTTTATGTGGTAAATTTTAACTACAAGCCCTCTACTAGTGTGGAGGAGGTTCAAATCCCGCTGTGGCCTGCGATAGGCTGTTGATCACGGTGATGGTCATGAGATAGGTACTTAGATAATCCTAATAAATTACGCCTTTACATACATTATCATATATCCATACATACATAATATCACGCGTTTTTCACGTAGGGGTAGGCAGAGACCACATTGTTCCACTTGCTATGAGTAAATGTATTTAGGTATAAGTATTTTGTTTTCAATGTCGTTATCTAGGTAGCTGATAATAATAACGTATTGTTATAATTAGTTAAAACATCATAACTATAACACTAGATACCTAACCTACCCATAAAGTCAAATTTTAACAAACTATTGTAATGAATTTTCTTAGACAATAGAAGCTATGAAGCTTTAAGTCCGCCGTTGTACGTAACAGTGCATTAAATTATTTTATCAGTTGGTAGTAGTTAAGTTAACATTAAGCTGTTATTGATCATAACAGGCGACAATTCGGGGGACACAATAATTCGTATTGGTCGTTTACAAAATATATTTAGCTTTGTCCTAAGTACCTGCCATACTATATCATTAGTTTTCCCACACTACAATTTACCTTCTTTATTACCTGTAAAACCAATCGACTCAGACCTGTTAGCACTCTCGCCGAAAACCCTTACACAAATAAAAAGAAATCCAGACGCCTGTGAAACTCAGCCGATCCAGGCGAGCCCAGGCGTTCCAGGCGCTCGAACTTTGACATTTCCCTCGCCGGCCCTCCTGTGACACAGTTTTACCCTACTTCGGGACTGAGCGAAAACTGCAGCTTCTCTTGAATACTATCGCGTAACTCTATGGGCGTGTCCCAGTGGAATAATCTTGACATTGACGATTGATTAAATTGTTGCTTCAATCGGTTTTGTGATAAATCCTTGTAATAATATTAATTGCTACAGACCCGCCCTGGCTGCAACCCGCACGGGATTTTCGGCTTTATTATACTATATGCATCTAATATAATGTTTTAAACTATCGCGGTTATTATCACACATTTTAAAGGTACATAATCCGTTGCGTGGTTTAGGAGGAATTCGCGGATAGACAGGCGAAAAACGGCTTTATGTTAAACTGTGTAAGGATTATAGGTAAATGCTTATGTTTGTTGGGTGTCTGTTACTCTTTCTCGCAAAAACTACTGAACAAATCTTGGTGAAATTTTGTAGTGCTATATTTTCTCCCGAAATTATATATAATTTATTAGGTGGTAGGTAGGGGACCAAAGTACTTAATTATATTCTTATAATAGACTTTAACGGGGGCGTCGCTTGCGTTGAACTCTTTTGTTTGCAACGTCAACATTTTTTTAATTCTGAAGAACAATTATGTATTCAATTTAAGTATAGCATAGTAGGGGCCGTGTGGTGTCCGGCAGAGTAGAATAGCACCAACCCCTTACACTCATGGGTGTCGTACAAGGCGACTAATGTTTTCGAGGCAAAAGATCAAGAGTCTCCGTAGTCTGGAAAATGGGCAGCAGCATTTTCCATTGTTATATTTAAACACTGCGATCTCCAACCCGCTTGCCAAGCGTGGAGATTATGGCAATAACCTCCCCTTTCGTGGGAGAGGCTTTAATTTCTGCAGTGGACTGTTACGGGCTGCGGTGATGAGGTAGGGGACCGCCTCGGGGGCCCTCAAGAGACCGCCTGGATGAGTGAGTCCCACCGTCTTATCTATTTCTGACGCCAAGCAACAATATTGGCTTTGTTCTGTGCCAGTTTTAAGGATAAGGCACTTTATTTCAGTTCTTACATCGCAAAAGTAAATTAACAAATCTACAATTAATAAATAATCATTTATTCATAGCATGTAACACGGATACAATATTATTGGAGAATAATACTTTTTCAGTAATGTTAGAATATATTGAAGTTTAATGAAAGGTACTACTAACAATTATATGATACAAAATATCATCAGTATAATTTGTTGTGTTGTCTCAATAATGAATGAGTTTCACGAGAGGTTTAACTTTCTAACACCCGTGTTAATCTGAGAAAGCTTATTAAAATTGCTCGCCCCTCGCTACCGAACTTGTACTCGCCACTCACCACTCGCCACTTGCAACTGTTCTTGACCAATGAAAATCGGACGTTAGGTTATTATTACACCCTGTTATAGAGAAAAGACCGTAAGAAAGAGACCGTCGAGGGCCTAAAGGATACCGATCGCACCCCCAGTACCGGCACGTCCGAATGACTTTTTCTAGGCGACAATGGACTTTAATTGAACACTAACCGATGCTCTTGCGGTGAGGGAAAATATCGTGATGAAACCTACACATTAATTCCCCTGTAATAAATACCTGATATGCCAAATCCTGGATCATGGTCGAGGCAGACCGAGACAAAATCAGAACAGGAATATTGATCAAGATGATTATTTTTATTATACTACCAGCTGTTGACCGCGACTTCGCCAGCGTGAAAATAGTTATTTTATGACAGTTTAGCTTTTGCCCGCGCACAGTGTGTTAAGAACCCTCATTTTGTCTCATCTTAGTTTTATTGAGGAATACAATAGTTATTACCATTACACACATCAGAGTAAAACTCCGAGAACGATATGGCTTCTAGTTTTTGTAGAAAAAAAATTCAAAGTTTGCTTATAACCGGGACCGGTAATACACAAAAAAAATAATTAAAAAATTACTCAACATGTTATTTGATTGAAATAATCAAAATTGTAATAACATGTTGAGTAATTTTTTAATAGTTTTTTTTGTGTATTGCCGGACCCAATTATAAGCAAACTTTGAATTTTTTTTCTACAAAAACTACAAGCCATATCGTTCTCGGAGTTTTACTCTGATGTGTGTAATGGTAATAACTATTGTATTCCTCAATAAAACTAAGGTGAGACAAAATGAGGGTTCTTAACACACTGTGCCGCGTTACGATTTATAATGACGTCCGTATTGTATGGATACTTAGTACTACGGGGAGGTCAAGCTGCATCTCTGGTTCTACTTACCCCATTTAGATAAAACATAGCTTAGATTGTACCCTGGACTTTAATCTACCAAACTATCAAAAGAGAATAAAAATCTGATAAACAGACAAAAATAAAAAAGGCATAGTTCCAGAATCTCATCCCGACTATTTTTTATGATCTTCAATGTACAGACACGGCTTTTAACACTTTTGTAATAGTATAGATAGATCGATGCGCGTGCGTTGCAAGCCTCCCAAGACCACGAGGTTGCCGGTACTTGTAATAATAATAAATAATCATATTTATTTATTTATTTATTTAATACTTTATGCACAAAATAGTACAAAGGTGGACTTAAAGCTTCGTAGCTTTATCTACCAGTCTACCCCGAAAACTGGTACAAAAAAAAATTTCAGGCGGTGCACAAAAATTTACAACATTACACTTACGTACCTAATAACAAACACAATTCTACCCACTAGTATTCACATACCGAATCTCAAAAATGATATTTTAAATTAACTATTTAATACTAAAAACCATCATATCGTTACCTTTGACATTCAGCGTTGGCGCATGGAGGCATTCGTCCTTGGTAATTCTTGAATTTTTCTAGAAAATAGCAAGTGAAGCCAATGAGGTGTACAGTCAGTATTCTAGAAATAGTGTGACGCATCCATAGATAAATTTTTTATTTATAAGTAGAGCATTTTTATTTTTATAGTTTTATTATACATTATGCTATTTTAATTTCTTTGACAAATAATAAATATGACAAATTGTCTATGTACTTACTACATAGTATTAGTATTTATTATCTCTGTGATACTTGGTGCTATACTGTACGTGGACCTGTGGTATAGTATAAATATGATCTGTCCAGACTGACTTGTCTCATTTGGTGAACAAACAATATCCAAAATCACGACTTGCCGTATCAATCACGTTACATACATTGTGTATAAATGTCTTGAATGTAAGAAACACATAGAATGTGAATTTCGATGAATACTGCTGCGAATTATCTATTTAAATACCTAATTTCCATAACCAAATAAGACAAGTCAGCTAGGACGGATTTTAAGCAAGCTTATCAAGCTTTTTATTTTCTTGTGTATACTCTTTTTCTTCTACTTTAATTTTTTTTTTTTTTTTTTTTATAACAAAATACGGCAATATAATTTACATAATCAAAAAATTAACTTAAAACTAGATATCCGTACAACTTCGTCATAAAACTTAAACTAGACTACTTTAATTATTTTGTATTAATATATAAATATATTATATTTATGTCTGAATTATGAGCAAATAGTACTAATTTTACTCAAGCAACGCGTTTTCCACATAACAGAATAGTAATGACAGTGCAGCTTTTTATAGTATGCTTCAATCACTGTACACTTTCACACCACTTCCGTGACCCCGCCAAGCCGAGCAAAAAGAAAAGGGCACTATCAATCTTTGCTCGAAGCGTGTTGTCGAATTTTCAGACCCTCATATCTTTGGTCTAGATAAAAAAAAATTTTATACCGATATGGTGGCAAACAAGTTAAGGCCTGCCTGATAAGCAGTCACCGCAGCCTATGGAGGTTTGCAATACGCGTTGCCGACCCTGTAAAAACCTTTTTACCCTTTTCTTGAAGAACTCCATGTTGTACTCTCCAGGGAAAACCTCTCCAGGTAGTTAATTCCACAACCTTAGTGTGCGTGGAAAAAAGTTCCTTTGGAACCGCACAGTTCGCGACCAATTTGGCTAAAAGGTGTGAGGATGAACTCCCTGTCGGTGGCGAGAGGTGCGATGATAGAATGTAGCTGTAGGCATCATGTCAAACAGTTATTCAGAACAAACACCGTTGTACAAGCAGTAGAACACACAAAAGGAGGCGAAATCCCTCCGCTGACATAATGCCAGAAAGGTTACATTTTCAGGATAAGATGATCCTTATAAAATATATAAAGTTCCGTTGCCTAGCTATTATACTTTCTGATATATACACTGACTGACTGATTCAAGACTTTATACCTTTCATCAAAACCTCTGAAGTACCATATATTATTATATTAGACGGGACTTACACGCAAAGTACCTTTTCGGTTTGTTTTCCCGACGTTTCCATACTAAAGTACTTCCCAAAGTCCTAGAAAACTGAAATTTGGTATGCAGGCTAGGATTTGCACACAAATAACAGGAAAATTAAGAAAGCTGTAACTTTTAACCTCCAACCCTCCATAGAGTTTCGTTTGAATCTATGAAACGGCCAAGCCATACTTTCTGACCAAAATGGAGGCTTTGTAGAGTTAGAAGCTTGACCCTTCATGAGATCTGATAACTTAATCTCAGTGAAACCGTTAAGAGCTTACGAAGCAAGCCAAAATTTTACATGAAATTGTTGGGATAGATTTTTAGTGAACCTCAAAAATCCTCTGACTTGCCATCACTAGGAGTCGACCCTAACAATCATTTGTCAAGTTATGGATATGACAATGGTCGCCGCGGACAATCGCGGGCACAAACTAGTCTAGGTATTTGTAAGTTATTACAAGTGTCATATAAAATACATGAACGCGTGCATCGAAGTTCGTTGATGTCTTTTGTATGAATAACTATATTTATAACCTAGGCGTCAAATAGTTCGGTCTTGTTAGGAGAGCGTTACACGAGTATTCATCGTACTTATTTTAACGATAGTTTGTAAGGATGGACGGACGTTTGTTACTTTTTATTTCATGCAGAAACTGATACACCAATTTTCATGAAATTTTGCAATGTTGCAGCATATATCCCAGAATAACAGATATGCTATAATTTATTCCGAAATTTCTGTTCCTGTGGGAGGGAACATGGCTTTACCGAATTTTAGGCGGACGAAGTCGCTAAATATTATACATAAATTATTGTGAAACTGTCGTGTATTTCTCTTGATCTTAGGTAGATCTTGAACAGGTATCTATCAAAATTTTGATAATCTGAAAGAGTTGTATTCATCGACAGCGCACTTTCTTTTAGCGGGGTTCTACACCTACCTACTAATCGGGGATTCCAAAGATGAACTTATTATACTGAAACACAAAGTATCTAAAGCTGCGGCTCTATTTGTGACTGAAGCATACATACATACATCAACTTTGCTTGTTGTATCAGCCATTCAAACGTCTGTACAGTTTGTAAATCTGTTGTAAATTAAACACTTTTTGTTTACACTAGTTTCACTATATTGTTTCGTTTAACAAAATCTATACATACATAGTATACGAGTAAAACAAAGTTGCTTCCTGCCGTCTGTATCTATGAGCGCTTAGATAATTTAAACTACGCAACGGATTTTGATGCGGATTTCTTCAATAGATAGAGGGATTCAAGTGGAAGGTTTATGGGCTAGAAAAAAGGGTAGGTAGCAGTAAAGTAGGTGTAGGGTAGGTGTAAGGTAGGCGTAGAGGTAGGACGCTACGCGAACGAAGTCGCGCCGGGATAGCTAGTTTTGACGTGATAACTTCTTATAAATCGATGGAGCCGGCTGCACACACGAAAAAACATGACTCATGCGTCGTTACCGTTGTTACCTCGCTCTGAGGCTTCGGCACAATCGGCCTCCGCGTTCGGCAGCGTTCGACAGCGTTCGACATCTGTCTCTCTCCTACTTGAGTGAGCGATGCGTCCGCGTGGACAGCTGCTATACAATAATACATTTACATGTTTTCGTCAAGTATGAAGTTATGACGTTATCACGTTCAACTATCGTCAGTAAACCGACTTTACAGACAACCGATTTTTTTGTAATAAATTGCGTCCAGTTTCGATAAACTCATCCTCAGGCAACGAAACAATAGGAACTAGTGTAAACAAAAACTGTTTGATTTATAATAATGGAGTTCCAGTCAGAATACACTACACAAAGCATTAACTATGTAAATCTGTTGGTTAGGATGTCTGTTTATATGTTTCATAACCGACAAATATCGAAAAGCCCACGACCAAGTCTACATACTCAAATATTTGCCAAACTACTGACTTCAATGGAACAAAGCTCATTCCGAGTAAACTGTCTTTCAAATATAGAAAACCTCATCTGGATCGATATATTTGTTCGGGAGCAACGATGCCACAGACACATTCTAAAGTACGTTTCAATAGAAAAAGACAAAAGCAGCGGACGATTATTTATTTATTTATTTATTTATTGGAGTACCAACAGCTATATAAAACAAAATAAATATTATCTTAGAGTCAATAGGCCAATTACAGGTTCTCTCTAGTAACAATATTGTATGTATTATCCACAGAAATATATAGAAGAAGCTAGTTTTTTGTAATAGCTTAATTTATTTCGACTTCTGTGTATAATACTTTTGTGGTTGTAGTTGTGCGTTCGTATTTAAAATATGGCTGAATATCATCATCATCATCGTTTCAGCCGAAACACGCCCTCTGCTGGGCATAAGCCTCCCCAGAGATCTCTACAAAGGCCGGTCTTGCCTTCCGCAACCAGCTATCTTTACCAGATCGTCGGTCCACCTACCTACGCTACGTCTTTCATGAGGTCACTCGAGAACTTTACTATCCCATCGGCCGTCTATTCTGCGAGCAGTGTGCCCTGCCCACTGCCACTTAAGCTTGGCAGCTTAAGCAGCTGATTATATCACTCAATTATTGTTTGTAATTTACTTAATTTTGCTTAACTATATAAGTATGTATATTGTAGATGAGTCTTACCTAGTGTCAAAGTGTCAAATACATGCACCTCTTGTTTTAAAATCTATCATCTCTCTCTTCTGACTCTCGGTGGGCTTAAAACCAACTCATGCTAAGCCCGTGCCAATTCCACCACAGTATCGCGTGTAAGGTGTGAAAATAATACTATACCTATACAAAATCTGTGTTGAAGGAAAGAAAGAAAGAAAACATTGCTACATTTTGTGTAGAATAAATGGTTTTGTATTTGTAATACTTATAATTATCATGCTTTGCTTTTGCCTTTTTCTATTGAATCTTACTTTACACACATTACACTTATACCATCTTTTGTGTGGAGAAAAAATTAAGTTTTGCTGTTCAAATTGTATTGAGTAGGACATTAAATATCTCTTTCAATCGTGAAAAAGGAGGGGGTAGGAAAGTAGGAAGGAAATACACAGTGACATGTTGACCGCCACAGGACCGGAGCACACCCACCCCACGCCGACAACAGCCAGACGGTGTCCGGCAATACAATATTAATACTCGAATCTTGAAGCTACTTAATACAATTAATTACTGTCTTGAAACAACCTTACTTACGGCGAGACGGTCGTTCTTGTTTTGAGACGATTACGACGGACGTCTTTCGGGGAATTACCGCTAGTCTTACCAACCTACGGACATTCAGATCTTAAATGGATTTAAATGATATTTCCGGGATTAGTTTTACTTGTAGTCGAAATATACAATACTATAATATATAAAAATAATGGATTTATTTATTTTTATTTGGTATTCTGAAAATAAATAAATCTCGCCCGAAGAGAAGGCTGCTATCTGTGTCGCCAAGAAGCGCATAATAATTGTTATTATTAAAACTATTATTACAAGCTTTCAATTCACTTGTACGTCCTGGAATCTTGCAAGCTTCATTTGACCCTCTTCCCAGTGTTCAATTGCGCTGAAATTTTGTATTCCTATGTAACTTGGATGACAATGCTAATGCACCACATATTAATATATGGAACCATGGAGCTGGTCTGATGATGGAGTCGGAAAGTGGCCATAGGAACAAATGAACGCAATAAGATAACACCATCATGTTTGGGCTCTTTCAAATGGTCTTGATGAATACGTACTATATCGCACGATAAAAGCTAGTTATGAAAAATTTTTTTTCATTTGAGTACTTATTCAAAACCCTTAAACACGAAAAGGCGAAATACGGAGTCTAGTTATTTTAAATGGAATTACTTTCCGCTAGCCATTATTGGTCGTCAAGTCATAAAGTGGAATGTTCTTTTAAGGATCCAATTATATTTGTAATTAACGAACCGCCTCGGCTTACGAGTAAAAACAATATACATAATTACATATTGACGGAAACCCTATAAGAACAGGACTCCTACGGAAACGACCGGGTGTTGGTGTGAGGAGGCGAGGGGTTTTATTAAAGATGTGGGCCGTCGTATGAAGGAGAGCGGGCGACCCTCGTTCTGGGTCATTCCTGTTACAGAGGCTGTCCATCGCCACACAGCATGGCAATGCCGCTAGTGTCATGGGCACCTTTGGAAGGGAATGGCAAAGAATGGGGGAGTTTAAGTTAATACGATGTAATGCAATTACAGATACCCATTTAGTTTTAGTTTTAATTTTGACCTTGATTTTATTTAATTGACGTTGTATTTTATATAATTGACAATAAAGATACAATTACATACAACATAAAACATAAACATCGGTAAATATTGATAAGAAAATATAAGAAATTTAGATAAGAATAGTAGGTACATTATAATTATGATAGTAGTAGGTCATCACAGACGAAGCGTGATTGCAACCCGTGCGTAGGGTTATTGCTGTATTGTATTATTATATATTATATTATGTATTATATTAGAAGCGGCTTCTAAATGGGCAGTGTTTTAGGTAAAATCTATCCAGGCTAACTTTCTGCTGAAATCACTTTCTTTAATTATTTAGGAAACATATAGTATGTAAATTTTGCTGCAAATTATCCATTTAAATACAAAAAATTAATTGAAAATATAAATCATCATCACTTAAATGCTACAGATTTGAAAAACATGGTCACATTATAGGACATTACATGATATTCGGAAATATATTTTGTCCCATTTACCAAACCCCATAAATTGTCTTTGGTCTCTAGTATGCCGTATTTATTTATCAGTTATTTTAAGTCAATATAACCCGGTGTTCCTCTTGACCATCATCCAGGATTTGGCAGATCAGGTAATTACAGTGGAGCCACTCCCATCTGACCTCCGTGAGGGCTGTCAACAGTCCCACGAATGTGCAGGTTTCATCACGATGTTTTCCCTCACCGGTAAGAGCATCGGTTAGTGTTCAGCTATAGTGGTATCATTGCCATACATAACTCAGAAAATAGTCATAGTAGGTACATGGCGGCACTGGGGTACGAATCCGGAATGACTCGCTTTCAAGACGGATTCCTTAACCATTAGGCTACTCTGACTTTCATGTAGTATTTTTTTCCTTTTTCAAAATCTTGTTTTTTTTCTTGTAGCAATCTTACCAGTCTGCATTATTTCCTGTGCCTAAGAACATATAATATCTAGTTTCTATTAGGTTAGGTTAGTTATGACCACGTACCGAATGACATAGCGTGGGTAGGCCTCCCACAACGGAAGGCACTCGACCGGCCTCTGTAGAGATCTCTGGGGGAGGCTTACGCCCAGCAGTGGGCGTCTTTCGGCTGATATAATGATGATAATGCTGAGGTTAGGTAACGCAAAGCTGCGTCGAATTGGGGCAGTGTCGAAGGAATAATATACCCAGGCAGATCTCAATCGGTCGAATTTCAATGATCGACCAACGACAGATAAGTAAATAAAAAGTAGTTGCGTCACTGGACAACAGATGGCGTTCGGCGCAAGGTTTCCTAATTTATTGTAGGCAATGAAAATGTTTTATCGCTTTTTATTCTCGTATGTAGTTACTTCTTGTTATTGAGAAGTAGTTTATTTTATTAAGGTATAATCGCCTACCATGTTATTATGCTCAGTTCCCGTATATCTTGTAGTCGAAACTTTATATTCCTCTGGCCATCTAAAAGAAAAACGACTGTAAACAACTGTTTATGTCTACCTACTTACTCTACCGACTGTACTCTTTTAGTTGATTATATATCCATTGATTTGCACATCTTGACGGTATTTTTTTATGTCCATCACCCGAAATACACCCACTGCTGGGCTTAGCAGGCCTCCCTCAGAGATATCTGCAAAGGCCAATCCTATGCTATCCTTATCCAGCTTGTACCTTCGATCTTTATACCAGGGCGTCGATCCACCTTGCGGGAGACCTACCCACATTGCCTCTTCCCGTAGTTCCGGTATGTGGTCGCCACTCAAGAACTTTACTACCCCATTGTGTATCTGTTCTACGAGCTACGTGCCTTGCCCACTGCCAGTTAAGAACCCGAAAAATGAAATAAACACTTATTAACTACACTATCGACTGACATCGGATAGAGCCCCCGATCCGAATTAAAAAGTAGATAATCAGGTTCATATCAGGTTAGTAACATATAACCTGTGACAGGATAGAGCCTAAACCAGGCTGAGGACTCCATACGAATGGATCATGGTCGATATAATAACAAGATTTCAGATTACCACAGAAGGACTGTCTAACTATGTCTAAAAAGCCCGTTAACCAACTAAAATATCGAATTACAAGTCATTCATTTTGACATACATAGAAAACACAAAAGGTCACATACACACCACACTATCACTTAAAATAGCCATCCATTGAAAAGCATAATAGGTACAGCTCCATTTAACCGCTGTAAGTAATTAAACAAATATAAATACCCGACACGACCTATATTGGTGCTAGAAAATCTAGAAATGTCAGGTTATGACCTTTGTTCTAGATCGGGGACGTTCGGATGGACATGTTGGCGCTAGCAAAGCGTTGAATATTGTCTGTATACCTTCAACTAGAAACTTACAAATATGCTTACCACTCATTGGTTTAAACGTAAATATATAACGTAAGATACACCTAAGTCTAAAGAAGCGAAAAAATTAAATTGTTGCTTGTTTGATAAACTAACAACCGATAGAAATTTAAAAAAGATTATCACAATCACGAAACATGTAAAAGAAAAAATCAACAATACATTTGTAACCATTATTGGCAGTGGTATTCGAACCCAGTACCTCTCGTATTGCGAGTCGGATACCGTTACCAATAGGCCACCAACGGTCCTGTACTAGGTACTAGTAGGTACTAGGTACTATAGGCATAGAAGTAGACATAATATATATGTCAATGGTACTAGGCATGTAAAGAATCCCGATTTTATTTTAAGAGAATGAGACCACTTCGTAGGATTTAAATATGACTGATAGATTTGTTTAATAGCAAAGTAGCAAGTTCAAAAGAAAGTTTATTTTGTATGTTTAGTACTCGCATGATACTTTTCATTATTGAACACCACCACAAACGACTACGACCATGGAAACCATGAAGCTAGTATATAAAATTCTTTGACGTAAACATATTATTTTGTCTTTGTTAAAGTTTTCCTATTTCGAATCTGTTATAGTGTGAATGAAAACTACATTTATTATATTCTTTTTTGTATACATACTTAATTAGATACGTCAAACAAAAATAAGTACAATGGCGAACTTATCTCTATGAGAGATTTCTACCAGCTAACCACAAATATTGTGAAGCAAATTGACGTGATGTGAAAAACATACAAAGCTAGAACATACTTATACTGGTAGGTAGGCAACTAAAAACTTATTATCTACTACAAAATACCCCCCTAAAACATAATACAATAATAATACTAATAATATATAGGCTACTAAATGATATAATAATACATAAATAAATATAATATACCTATGATAATACTATTACAAAGTCATGGAGAGATAGTGCTCTTTTAAGCTTCTTTTAAATGTATAAAGTGATGGACACTCTTGGACGTGCTTTGGAAGTTTGTTCCATAACTGGGCAGCTCTGACTGTGAAGGAGTTGAGCTAAAATCTGGTATTGGATTAAGAATACTATTTACTACTACCTAGGACCTATTATATACTTTGAATATGATCCACTATTCATATATTAATGGAGAAGGCTGTATCGTCTCCATCAACTATGTTAAAAGCCATAGTGGCAACCCTGACACAGATAGGCTTGCCAGCCGTATCGCTGCCTATTAGTGGCCAGTGAATCCTGAACCCTGGCAACAGGGCGCCCTGCAACTGCCCTCTGTGTTTCCGATTGATCAGAAAGGGAGCAAGGGTCTACTTAAGCTGGTGCGCATAAAGCCAGCTACCACAACGGTTTCACCGTGCCATTGACGCTTCCGTCTAACCATTGAGGGAGAGATAATCTATAGATATTTTTAATAAAGTGAGTGAAATATATTACTTGCTGGCTTTTGTAAGCCACTTTCGTCTGCGCAGAATAGGGGCTGTAGATTTGAATCGCTCGCCTCGATTCGGCCGGTTTTCCATTTTTATTGTAGCTATGGAAAATTCGATATTTTGGTGTTGCCAATGAGATTTAAAAATCGATCGATCGATTAAAAAAAGACGCGATCGATTAAAATATAGGGCCGCAGGAATAGGAAAGAGAACTTCCACCATAGGATCAACTTATTTTAAGCGTATTTTTTCTGTCTATATTATCTCTAAGAAAATGAATTAATAACGTGTTTGTAGCATTTCTCAAATGATGCATTTAAGTTGATACTAGATCAACATTTAATTTTAATTCAATTTTATTTAATTTTTTACTTGTTTACTTGTATAAAATTAATGTTTAATACTAGAGTGTATCTTTAGACGACATTTTAAGGGTGAATTAAATATTGTGAAATACAACTTTTCTATTTTTCCATGTACGAATAAAATAAATTGTGTTTTTGACTTCAATAACATAGTTGGTTTGTACATATTTCTAAAATATTCTCATTTGTTTTCAGGTAAGTATCGTGTTTCATCGGGTATCTACAAGTGTTATAAACGAAGAATTTCCCTGTACCTACAGGTATGCTTTGTATGAAAGTAATGTAATGTAGTAAATGAATGAAGGTAATAAGTGTTTGGAAACCTAACCGAAGACATCGGATCCCCGAATAACTTATTGTATACTAAAATATTTTCCAAACTACTAAACCAGTTCTAATGAAACAAAGCTAAGAACCGTCTCGAATAAAATTAGTTTTAAAAAGAAACCTCTTAGATTTTTAGATTTAGATTTATTTATTCACAAATACATTACAATTTTTAATTTAACATTGGTAAACCTCTTTAGCCGTGTGGTGTCCGGCAGAGTAGAATAGCACCAACCTCTTACACTCGTGGGTGTCGTACAAGGCGACTAATGTTTTCGAGACAAACGAGGCAGAAAATGGGCAGGTTATATTTAAACACTGCGATCTCCAACCCACCTGCCAAGCGTGGAGATTATGGCAATAATCTCCCTTTCGTGGGAGAGGCCCTAAGTCCTGCAGTAGACTGTTACGGGCTGTGATGATGATGCTGAAACCTCTTTGAGGTGTCTCAACGATAATTTCGCCTTCGAGAACTTAGATGCAGACAGACTTTTAGATGCATACGTCAAACATATAATCCGTATAAGCCTATAAGACGTTCGCTAATCGAGGACCAACGAGTGCATACATCTTACGAGCGGTTGGGTTCCGCTTTCCGGCTCTTTCTTCTCCACTTCGCCCGGTCTTAGAGCATCATCACGGCTCTCGCATCCAACTAGGCGATATCAATCCATCGCTTCATCGCTTCTTAGGCCTTCCTTCTGTTTAGGTACCTATTTCCCAAGTAGGTGTCTCTGGGGCTTACAAGCGCAGGCTCACGTCAAGGCTGCTACGGGTGTACTCGTTAAGTACTCAGTCAAGTTGTGTAACTCCGCAAATCCGCAGCGTTGTTCATATCATTGGCGTGGAGTTCGCGGACATGCTCCGTTAACGCCGACCAGGTTTCCTAATAACTAAAGGCCTAGATCGTGATTTTAGGGACTCAGTCGATGAATGCCGTGCATTAAGAGTACCTAAACCGCCCATTGACACTAAAATTTGGCACTTCTTCATGCTATGTGGCGTTCGCTAAAGATGTCCGCATTGATATTATCTATCTCGAAATTCCAAGCAAAGGTCACACGAACCATAAAGCATTATAGATAGAATCTAAAGGGGCTTGCACATGCTGCGATTAATTAATTAGCTAAGGGAAGTAATGTCTGTACACGAGTGGCCTACTTTGATCACTGCATCGCTCAGTGCTGTCCATATGCTGTACGAATTTAAAATCCATTTCTGCACATGAGCGTCTTCTGTAACACTATAGGATTTTAGCTTTTGCCATAGATACCCAATCTCCACGCATGACAGTAGAGTGATAGGTCGCAGTATTGAAAATTGATTTGAGAAGCACGGAATACGTTGCTGCCTAATTTTCTGATCTAGGAAGACCCTAGATCTAGGGACCCTAAGATGATCTGTTCGAAGACAACCTTACGTATATGACACTCGTGACTGGAAGATACTATACCACCAATACTAAACTGTAACAGCTGAGGGCCTATTCTCGCGCTGTGAAATCTCGAATTCGAATTTTTTTCTAGCCACAAATCCCCATTAACGGTGACACTAAAATATCAAGAGCAGCCAAAAAACATATTCTTAACCAATAGTACAGTGTCGATCAATTTCAGTAACGTTTTAAATACACTTGTGGCTAGACAAAATGTCGAATTTGAGATGTCACATCGCTAGAATCGCCGCCCTGTAATCTTGTCGACTCGTGAGAAGAGAGAGAGAGACAAGTAAGCATCAGGATTGCGGATAGCCGACCCCTGTACACGGATAACATTATTTTCACTGTCGTACCCTAACAAATTAGACATACAGGCATAGAAGGACAACTCACAACTGAAGTCACAATCTATTTTTTTTATTGGTACATACGTCGTATGTTCAAAAAGTATCGCGAATTTTGTATTTTTTCAAGAAGTATTTATTTATTCATGAATATCTATTTTGTCCCCTTCAAAGTATTCCCCCTCGGATAAAATGCACATGTGCCAACGCTTTTCCAATCCTCGAAGCACTTAAAACATTTTTTGTGATCTTGTTCAGCTCCTCCTTCGATGCCGTCTTTATCTCCTCAATCGTGGCGTAGCGTCGTCCTTTCATGGGCCTCTTCAGTTTTGGGAACAGGAAAAAGTCACAGGGGGCCAGGTCTGGCGAATACGGTGGCTGCGGCACCATTACTGTGTTGTTTTTGGCTAAATATTACAACGTACAAGCAACGATGTGTGAGCAGGGGTGTTTTCATGGTGTAAAAGCCAGTTTTTGTTCTTCCACAAATCCGGGCGTTTCTGGCGGATTGCTTGACGGATGGCGCAAATTGCCATAACTTGCAGGTAATATTCCTTATTGACCGTACTACCCTGTGGCAAGAACTCATGATGCACCACGCCCTTGCAATCGTCTGTTATTGACGTGCTCGGGCGTCCAGCACGCTGTTCGTCCTTCACATCTTCTCGGCCCCTGAGAACATTTTGTACCACCGATAAACGTTGCTTTGGTCCAAGGAAGCTTCACCATATGCCACAGTCAACATTCGGAATGCGTCCGCGCACTTTATTTTGTTTTTCACACAACATTTGATACAGATTCTTTGATCAATTTTTTGGAATAGACAAAAATCGAAGACGAGCCAAAACATATCCAAGCATAACAGCTGTCAAAAATTAACTCAACATTCAAAATGGCCGACCTTTTGAGAACAAGTAAGGGATATGAGTACCAACATAACGCTACAAAAAGAAAACAAAAATCAAATATACGTAGCCCGCGGAAATTCAAAATTCGCGATACTTTTTGAACAGACCT
The DNA here is from genome assembly GCA_907269095.1 of Blastobasis adustella. Lineage (NCBI taxonomy): Eukaryota > Metazoa > Arthropoda > Insecta > Lepidoptera > Blastobasidae > Blastobasis > Blastobasis adustella. Next base: position 7,685,854 of record OU026135.1, on the reverse strand, counting down.
CGTATAACGTGTCCAAAAGGGACGGCTATAAGCTGTCAAATACCCCTCCATTACCACTGCTATTGTCAAATTTGGTGGCCTTGGTCATCTTAATGTAGCTTTTTGTATGACATTTGTATGGAGTTGTGACAGATTGACAGTGCACATAAAGGTCGAGGCTCCATCTATGTTCTATGTCCAATATCGTTGGTCGTACCTCTAGTCCTCGGTTTCCCGCGTCGAGGGGCGGTGCGGGGCGCCGCGCGGGGGGCGGAGGGGTGCGCACGCGCTGCTGGCCGCGCTCCAACGCGCAGACAAGAATAGCCGGCGACACTGACTATACTTTAATCGCGACACAGCGCGCCGTTGTTTCTGATCGGGCGTTTTTGCTAATTCGATTTGAAAATTATGATTGCGATGTTGATTCGAGCGTCGGACGTTACTTTTAGCCTGCCAACATTAACGTAACAAAAGTAAAGTGGCTATCTCACTATCCGCAGCAGAGACCGGAAAACAAAAAAGTACCCACTTGTTACCTATGTACTACGTACCTAAAATTACAACTTTGTAAACCCAAATTAGCGTAGCGGCGGAGTAGGTAATCGATATATCAGAAATACTCTTGTTCTTTACCAAATGATAAAGTGAAATGGAGCCTTTGTTAGGGCTCCTGCTTAGCTCATTTAATTGAGGCTCTAATTGTGGCTCATTTCAGCCTAATAATCTTAACATTTCTAGTGTAAAATAATCATCTTTGCGTCAAAATCCCTGCTGTGCTTTCGCCCGAGGTCCCGCGCAGAGTCCGTCTGGAACTTTTCATCTTATGAGATTTTAAAATTTACACTACAGTTCTCGAAAGGTCGACATAGCAAATGGGGTGTGAGTTGAGGCATGGATGGGAAATGACGCCCTTACTGCACAGCGACACAACGTAAAAAACGGCCCGCCTCACAGCGACCTCGCCATCTTATGCTGGCTATGCACGTTCATATCTCTCGTCCAATCGGCATGAAACTACCGATTCGCTCAAGTAGATCTGACCTGAGATATAGGCAGGCATAATTTTTTTTTATTTAATATTTTTTTTAATAACGAGTAGAATGTCCGAGACTGCTATAACATTGTATACGTCACTAGTGACACCACGGTTTTAACTGAACGTCCCTGCCGATTAGAAGGAAGGCGAAGCTATATGGCGGTGGCGTCGGGGTCGCGGCTTGTCATGACAAGCCGTTCTGTTGGGGTTAGCACCTGCATCTGCCATCGATTGGATGATGACTGGCATGAAGATGTATGGTGTATACCTATGGACTAACTGCAGATTGGATCAAGCCTGCAGCGTCATACCGATTGAACGATAGCGATTAACGTGTATATCAGCTTTAGTCTCACAGGCCGCATATATCGTTGTTGCTTGTCAAAAAAAGAAAACAGGGTAAAGAAAACTGCCATGTCGACCTGTCGCGAACGTAGACACGCCACTACAGAATACTAAACTTACCATACGCTTTACTCACAACTGTCCAATAGGAGACCTCCCCTATACCACACACAGAAGGCCTAGGATGCCTTCTGTTTTCTGTATATAGGCCATACACAGAGACAGTATCGGCCATAAAGCTAAAGGTACAACAAGGTACCTGATGTCCGTCAAAATAGAATCAGCCAGCCACAGAGTAATCTGGCTCAAACAATGAGATTGTCCAGAGCCATTGTGTAGGAGGAGCTCAGGCAACAAGCCACAGCTAGAGATCCGCGGATCGGTTGAAATTATTTTTGACTTCGTACCGATGTTGTGTGTTCAATTTCAAATTAAATGGAAATCAAATAAAAATATATAATAGGTTGGGGAGAAAGTTTCTTCGCATTTTATATGGAAATTCAAAACATTTTTTAATATAGTTTATTTACATTTAACTAAAGTATGTAGGTATCATTTTGTTCGATAACCTTTTGCCATCTTATAGGTAGGGCCATGATCCCATTGCTATAGAAATTTTGGGGCTTCTGATAAAAAAACTGCGTCAAGTAGTTTTGGCAGTCCTCTCGTGATGTTAACCTGACACTGCCTAAAGAATTCTGAAGAGACCGAAACAGGTGGAAATCTGAAGGTGCAAGGTCAGGACTATACGGCGGATGCATTAACACCTCCCAGTCAAACTCTCTTAATTTTTGCTGAGTGGTTAAAGATGTGTGAGGTCTAGCGTTATCATGATGAAAAATCACACCCCTTCTGTTGATTAATTCCGGCCGCTCAATCTCAACTTCTTGCTTTAATCTTATCAGTTGTTCGCAGTAGAGTTCTGAATCGATGGTCCTGCCTGGTGGTAACAGCTCATAATGAATAATGCCCTTCCATTCTCACCACACACACAGCATCATCTTGTTGCGAGTTAACCCGGGTTTCGCCACAGTCTGTGAAGCCTGACCGGCCTTTGACCATGACCTTTTTCGCACGTTCTTGTCGTACGTGATCCACTTTTCATCACCAGTTATCAATTTCTTCAAAAATGGTTCGGTTTCTTTACGTCGTAATAAAGAATCACAAATGAGTACACGGTTCATTAGGTTTCTTTCAGAGAGCTCGTGAGGTACCCAAATATCGACCTTTTTTGTGTACCCATTTTTTTTCAAATGCGCCAAAACTGTTTTGTGGTCAATTCCCAGTTCTTCGGCTACGTCGTAACTACTCTTGCCGATCTTGCTCCACTTTTTAAAAAATAGCATCCATTTTGTCTGTAACAGGGCGACCAGAGCGACGTGTATCTTTGACATCAAAATTTCCGGATTGAAAACGCTTAAACCAAATTTGTGATAGTCTTACAGACACTGCATTAGGTCCATAAACATCGCAAATATTTTTCGCGGCTTGCGTTGCATTTTTAACTTTTTTGTAGTAAACTTTTAAAATGTATCTAATTTCTTCATTAGATTCACTCATCTTGACGGTAAGAAAAACAAATGAAAATCACGCATTTTCATAATTTGAAATTGGAATTATCTTCTTGAAAATTTAAACTTTTAAATGATACCAAAACCAGCCAGGTACAAATAGTATAGCCAAAGATGTTTTATTACAAGTTCATACATACTATATGCGAAAGACTTTTTCCCCAACCTAATATTTGAGCAAAGTATCTCTTAGCAAACGTAAAATGAAGGGACTGTTGAATAAGCTCATCCAGGTAGTGGGTTAGTCGGTGACCTATGTAGACGGGTAATGATAATTGGCAACAGTCGTGCTACCATGGTCGTACGTCGGAGGTAACCCGACCAATAAACTGCTCGTCGCACGACCACGGTGTACGACCATTGTCAACTAGGACTAGGGTTGCCATCCCTACTATTTAATATAGTATCCTACTGTTTTAGGTTTTCGCTTACCGTTGTTATAAAATTTTAATATTGTAGGCAAAACTACTATATTTCATCCACAAAGTTGCTTATCGTGGCGCATACCATAAAACGAAATGAGTCCTGAATATTAATTTTAACAACTTACATTCAGAAATATCTCAATTAAAAACCATCCTGGACTAGCTAACTACTCACTGCAGATCAATTTTATACTAAATCTTGCAAATAATAAATTGCAACAAGTATCTATCTACAGCAATGACTGCAGTAAGTCCGATGGTAGTTTCAGTGAAACAAGATTTTGTAATATTCTTAAAGTTTCTACATTTTGTACAGTAGAGTTCGGTTACTATACGATAACCGGCTTATCTGGCCTTAATGTACTATCCTGCTTGATTCCGGATAGTGCATTCAAATTCGGCCTGATCCATAAAAGTTATTTTGTTGATCGGAAAAATTTATCTCAAAAACCATAAATATTAGACTATCAAAACACTGTTAATTAGGTACGAACCTATTGTTCGTTTGGTAGATTAGCAACAAGTCTTAATATTTTTCCAAAGTTAATCAACACAAATTGAATTGCATTTAAAATATCAATTTTGCTCTCTATTGTGAGGTAGTATGCGACTTCGTCTGTCGAGAATTTTTACTGTACTCTGCTCTACAATCATCATCATATCAGCCTGAAGACGCCTACTGCTGGGCATAAACCTCCCCCAGAGATCAATGGGGGGAATACAATGGGGGGGGGGGGGGGGGGGGCTATTTGTTAGCCCGTATTCAGTACGACGTTCAAATCATTTACATATAATTATGTACAGTTGTTCAGAGACTATGTCCGGCCGCCGGATATCCGGCTATCCGGTCTGTACGTTGGCCGGATATTACCGGGTATCCGGCCAAACTATTCGTATCATCTCTATTGTACAGCTAGCCAATATTTTCTGTGATGAACAGAAAATTTTAAATATGAGGGTAACAGAGTCAGTACGTCTCATAAAAGCTGAGTTAATGATGGGTTATAATCTATAATGAGATTGAGCGAGATAAAGCGTTCCTCAAAATTGCTTATCACCTAAGAAATAAGTAAGTAAGTAAGTAAAAACTCTTTATTGCACACACAAAAGTAAAGGATACATAAAAAGAAAAATATAACAATTTACATGCGCGCAAAGGCGCTATATAATAATAATAATAATATAAAATAATATATATTTTATTTAAAATACTATATATGGTTAATTAATTCCCTATTTACTATATTTTCATGACTACTGAATCCTAAATTATTATATTTGGTCTTAATAAAGTTGGCAACCCTAACTAGGACGTCGGCTTTGTGTTATATACCATGTTGGTATAAAGTGTAATAAAGCGCTGCTTATTGAATACAAAGGAGGACCGACAGAAATATATGGACCCCAGCCTATATGATCAATAACGTTGAGCGATAGTAAAAGTTGTAGAAAATGAAAAATGCTTTCCAATGACATAAACCTCAACGTTATTGGTCATATTTGCTGGGTCGTCTGGAACTCCTTTAGCTACAAAATTACTGTAAAATCCAAACGTTAAGCTACCGAACTACCTACAACCAAAAAGTAGTTCGATAGAAAGATAGTTCGTCTCAAACACTTCATTTCCATACATGGCGGTATCTACTCCCAAATATCACCATCCTAGTACCTACCTTCATCATAATACAAAAATACCCAGACATGACTCCACAAATAAAAAAATAATTCCACGTCACTTTTAAAAATAGAGGTTTATATTCACGACAAATGACGACAGAATGACGAAGCTAATTGAAACAGAAAAAAAATATGGCGACACCGACATGTACGTTTACCTGCTCTGACCATGCGATCACGCAATGGCATGATGGATTTGGTAGATAATTAATAGTATATAGGTACATAAAATCATCATCATCATCATCATCCGAGCGGTCAAACCCGGCTTCTGCCAGGGTCCGCTTTCCTATTTTTTCTTCTCCACTTTGCCCGATCTTCGGCATCCTCACGTCGTAAGCCGTTGGCTCTTACTTCCGACTCGGCAATGTCAAACCATCGCTTCTTGAGTCGTTAAGTGACCAAACCAGCGCAGCTGTGCTTCTTTGATTTTATCCGCGATATCTCTCACGCCAAGGCCATGCCTTGAGATGTCGATGTACTCGTTACGCACACCATCAAGTCGCGTAACTCCACGAGTCCACCGCAGCATTTTCATTTCGTTGGCGTGGAGTTCGCGTACGTTCTTCGTCAGCGCCGGCCAGGTTTCGCAGCTGTAAACATCGTAGGCCTCTACCCATCATATGCTCTTGTATATTAGCCCCTTGAGCTTAATTGACCTTGCACAAAGACAGTGTCGATGCACTTGTGATATTTCATCCAAACTGCATTTTTTTCGAGATAAATACTCAGAATACTCTCTACAGAGTCATGAGTCTCGTAAGTCCTCTGTTAGCAGCCCGCCATCCCCCAAGTATTCGAGAATACTTTACGATCGCCTTTTAAACAATTATAATTTCGCGTGGAATATAAGTTCACGTGTGAACTACCACGAAAAAACTAGTCGTGCACAAATTGAAGTACCTACAAAACGAGCTAAAATAAGCACCCTGTCAGTTCAGCCAGATCGTAAATCTCCGCTTTCAGATAACCCTAGAATACCTTATTTACTGCCGGTGCCAGGTAACTACCGTGCCAGTGACGTGTCAGTGACGTCGTCGTGACGTCGCCTGGTCGTTGGCACCGCTTTGGCCGACGGGAGCGCACGTTATGTGAAAAATACTTGTGCAACCTGACAGTGATAAGCATCGATTGCGTATGTGGTTTAAATAGGGAATGGAGACATACGGTGTTAGCGTCACGCTGACGGCGACTATACGAATGGCAAATTTTAGTAGATCTAAGATAGTAGAGACGTTGGCTCTCTGTGTGTTCTGTCTGTAAAACGGGGAATGTTCCGAAGAACTGTTTAACTTTGTGCCAGCGCCACTTTGCCGCCACCGCACCCTCCGACGATGGGGTAGATTTTATCCGAACCATCTAGATGCAGGCATCCAACTTACGTATAATCATCGCGATTTTTTTAACCGCGCATATGCAAGTTGTGGAAGAGCTCCCTCCCGAAGTCTTTTCTTTGCTCTATAACATGAGGTTCCTTAAAAGACATGTCTACAGCTATCTTAAAGACTGGCACCGCATTCACTCCTCTTAGATTGCAGATGTCCTGGACGACGGTGCCGCTGACCACCAGGTGGACCGTCCGTCCGTGTGCCTCCCTAGGCAATAAAGAAAAAACATCCATAAGATCATATCATCATCATATCAACCGCAGGACGTCTACTGCCTCCCCCCACGTCTTCAGCACCGATTGACTCTGTGCCACCTGCATCCATCGGCTCGATTTTCACCCACGCTGCAATTGCCGGTACGTGGTAGCCACTCCAGAACTTTTCCGCTCCATCGGCCATCGGTTACGGCTACGTGGCCTGCCCATTGCCACTTCAGTTTCACGACTCTGGCGCCTATATCGTTGACCTTAGATCTGCTACGATTATCTTCCTTTCTGATCGTATCACATAGAGAAAATCCAAGAATATCTCTCTCCATTGCTCGCTGATCCTGAGCCTTCATGCCCTATGTGAGGCACCACGTATCTAATCCGTAAATTATCACTGGCAATATTCTTATATAAACTAATAAGTAAACCATAAAGCAGGTTAAAACCAGCAAGAACATCTAAACATTCCCAATTAAAATCTCAAGTTGCGCATGCACGTGTTCCTAATGAAGATAAGCAATCACAAAATTGGACCGCGAATTCGTCCACTTTATAAAAAATTCTGTACAACCTACTAAAGGTAGGTCTTTGACGGCGGTGTCACTGAAAATAGGGTCCTCCCAAATCTTCCCAAATCGAAAACATATAGATAAGCCCTATTTCACTAAAACATTCCAAAGCATTTAGGTGTCACAAAATCGGTGTCATTAAGGTTGGTGTTGGTGCAATGTTTCTGCTAAATACATAAAACATTGTAAATAATTTAGGCGCAACTTGAGTACTTAAATCTTACGAATACTTACATTACCCAATCACTTGACCGTACGCAGTATCTATTCGAGATAATTTTCCACACCGATTTCGCCAAAACATCCTAAAGTAGCCGTTTAGTTATCTGCAAACGATGGTAATAATGGATTACGTCACAACTTCGTAATTAAACGGGAAGGTGACGTGGGCCTCCGAATTTCCGTGACGTAGGCACACGTATTGATGACGTACGTGAAACACAATCTACGCTAAACGACTTTGAATTTGCGATTTGAGTTTGCGACGACCGAATACATGTTTTGCAAGTGGACGATACTGTTTTGTTCCTAAAGTATAAATTGTTTTAATTTAAGCATTTCTTAGTACGTCATTAATACTTAGATCGGTTATAAAGGCTTTTAATAGACTCTCAAAAAATCTCATTTTTTCATTTATGTTTATTTATTATAAAAACGTAAGGTTACGACGACGATCTGGGGGAAGAGGGGAAGCTGATGACACCAACAATCCGTTGCGGAAATATTCCACTCTCCAAGCTAAGAGGAATCATATTACTCAGTGTGTATTTCATTTCACAAGTTTGCATTTGTATTCCGAAAGGATTCTGGTGTAGAAGCCCCCCTGGTATCGTGTTTTCGCAGTTAACAGCTGCATACGTCGGTGGCCTTCCTCCCCAGCGGAAGTGGCCAACCTCGCTTCGAGTGGCGAGCTTATTACGTGCTGAAGTTTGACTAGCCTTAAAGTACGAAATGGTCACCCATCCAGTTCCCGGACATTGCGAGCATTGCTTAACCTTGGATATCGGTCTCGCAACCCACTAGACCAGTGCCGCTCTCTCAGACTTACACTAAATACGTGCGGATATACACGGACGGACGTTCCACCTGATAGAAAGAGCCCAGGCAACCTAAATGGTTAAGATGCAAGAACCCAAAGGTTTTTAATAATTCTTACCTATATAAAAAGTGAAATGGCGAGCTTGCATTAAAATCAAATAATAAAGCTAATTAAATTGTCTGAAATAAATTAGATTTTAGTAGTCGCTTCCCGAAAAGAGAATATACTTAGCTCCTACCCTGGAAAACAGGGTCGATTTCAGTTTTTTTGGAAATTCTCTTCATTTGTGTTTATCTTTTTCTACTGTCAATAAGTAAAAAACTGAAATTACAGGTCACAACCCTTACCTGCTCCTAGCTGCGCGTTAGCAGCAAATTATAATCACATGCATACTTACCTAAATACTTGCCTAGATCCGTCCCTGGGCTCGAAATGCTGCACCCCATTCCCGAGGCGCCTGGAACGCCTGCATAATTTACAACGAGGGAGTTTGCTCAAGAAGTTTTGGCAGGCGCTTCAAAGGGCTACGGATTTAAGAAAATGGTTAATTTCGTTAACATTTATGTATAAAATATTGGCTAGAGGTTAAATAAAGACCCAAATTGTATAGGGGAACGTTGTTTTGAAGTTTTCTACTTATCTAATTTACCACCCTCGTCTCATCTCTCTCTCTTGGGGATTTCTAAATACATCCTTCCTACGGCTTACATGCTATACTTAGGACTGTGACTTTACTTTTACGTGTGTAAAATGTCTCTTGGTGGAGGTGTGTCCGTGATAGTCAGTCAACACAAATGCTCGGTGTCAACATCCGTAGGTATAATAACCTAATTCCCTATCGGATGACTCGAAAATCCGAGACTAGAGGGCGCACGATGAATGACCATAATCTGGTTCATTAATAAATGAATAAATAATCGAACTCTCTATCGATGTGGAATATGGCGGACGCCATGTTGGATTTCCGAAATCGACGGAGCTCTAGCGCCACCTATCGGGGAGTTTACATACATTTTTGTCATCTATACAGTAATAGGAATAGTATAAAACAAAGTCGCTTCCCGCCGTCTGTTCCTCTATATGTTACGTAACGGATTTTAATGCAATTTTCAATAATAGATAGAATGATCAAAAGGAAGTTTTATAGGGTAGGACAACACGCGAACGCTGTCGCGGCGGGCCAGCTAGTGTAAAATAACAAAATGACCTATATCTGGAAATAAAATGAAATATTGTCAAAGAACACCAAATTTACTGATTCAATAATATTTATGTAACATTAACCCATAAACGTCGAAAAAATAAGGGTGATTAATTATTAAAAGTTTGACGTGGGTATCTGTTTATGCGGCATCGTAGCTCCAACACGTAAATGTCATGAAAATAAAACTGTTCACACGCACCACTTTATATGTACCTACCTACATTACTTGACAGAATGCTTTATCTTAAAAGTATACACTTTAAATAAAATAAAATACCTTTAATTGGATTGAGAGATAGTTTTTTCCCACAATCAGAACTCCAAAACAGTCTAACAAACCTAAAACAAATTGATTCTCCGATAAGGCAACGCCATCTATCGTTTCCCGCCCACAATTAAATTAATCCAACACTACCCTCAAATTAAAATGCACAGTTATCACCGCTTCCGGAACATGGCGTGATGGGAAGTCGTAAAAGGCTAATTAACGCAAAGCAGTATAGTGTCGGCGACGGACTTACTGACGGCAGTATTACGACCGGGAAGGAAGCTCCAGGGTGGTTGTTATATGAGATTGGAAAGGGTCTTGTTGGAGCATTTCTCGCTACTAATGTTTTCATGTAAATTAGTTGTGAGCAGACTGAATACGAAACTAATTATCAAATGGATAACGCTGTTGGCGTCTTCCTTGCACTTTGCAACGAGTACATGTCATCATCGTGATATATTTAATGGCGGATTTTCAGACAGCTACTTTAAAAAGTAAAAAGTGTAGTTCGGCGTGCCTCACTAGATGACGCTTCTTGAAACAGGATTCTCAAGTATTGAATTTGGTAACCGAAATTACTCGGAAAGGTGTGTCGTGAAAAGATAAGATTTTAATACCTTTTCTGAGAAGAATGCGCAAAATATCTACATTGTTATACATGTCACCGTCTCGGTTTGATTTATTTTTGAGAATCGTGTCTAATCAACGCTATCTATTCCACTTATTTAAATTATATTTTCTTTTTAATCAGCTCTATGAAAATCCTTAATTTAAAACTAACATATTATACTTACAACGGAGTCTAAAGGCGAAGTTATGGTGTTGGTAAAATCTTTTGGCAAAGCAGATCATTTTCGTTTTGAGACAATTTAGTTACGTCATATTCTGGACTCTTTGTAGTAGTATGTCAATAAATTACTCTACGGGAGATCTATTAATCTGTGGATAAACCATGGACTTACTAGTAGTAAGTCCATGGGGTAAACCCTATCTAATCAAACTCGAAAGTCTAATTAACATAGAATAGACAACTGAACAACGAACAGAGTACCACCACACAACATATAATCGTATACCTGTCTACCTACAGACACCCGCGGCCGTCCACGCATGCGCGATGAAGTCATCCCACTTGCAGTAATACTTCCGGGTCGTAAAATTGGCGCCATTATCCTAAATAACTGCCGATAGGGCGACCAGGCGCCAGTGTAAGGCCGCCTGAGTGGACGAGTCTCTTCGTTTTATGATTAGGCCCCTCTGTGATAGATAGATGAGCGTCGCCATAAAATAAACGGAATGTAAACGAATGACACGTCTGTCCTAATCAATGCTTTGTCACCGCTTTCTTCTTTTAAACTACGCAACGATGTTTTCCTCATCGTAAAAGTATCGGTTAGTGTTCAAGTAATGTTTTTTTAGTAAAAAACTTCGGAGGGTTCGGTTTTACACTATGTAACTATAAGGATCATGTAAACGCAAAGATCGAAATATTGAACGACTAACGTCTATAATAGTTATTCACACAAAAGACATCAACCGACATCAGAGTTCCGGAGCCAGAGCGCCGGTTATGTCTTTTCTAAAGTTAGCTAAAGAGAGGATAATAAATCTCTTTGGAACATAATTTCAAAATGAGTCATCAGTAGACTGTCAACCCTGATTCTGCCTATGAATCGCAGGTCTGCAGACATTGTCACTTTTATAGTTTAACTTTAGTTACCAGTTAACCTTATTAACAATAATGTCAAGGTCAAAAGCATTAGAAATGATGGGTTGTATATTATAACAATTACGACACGAGTACCTACCGACATCTACGATTATAGTGGATTTCCAAGTTCAATTTGCAAATAATTGGTACCTACCACCTATAATGACGTCATACGCTTTGGAATGACGTACTTTTCACTGTACTCTTGCATATATGAATATTTTACTATCGATGAATTTCCCAATTTGAGAATATGTTCCAAAAGCCCTATACCCATAGAAGCCGAAGAAATATGACGGATATGTTTGTAGCTCATGTGTAGCTTGTAACTTGTTTAGTACACGTACTGGAAGTATACCTTGTACCAGATCAATTTGCCATGGATGTAAACAAATGGACATGGAAGTAACAATTTCAATAATTAAAATCAGATAATTATTGGCAACAGCGTTACGTAATTTGCCTCCTGGTCAATCCGCCAAAACAAAAGAACAGATGTGAATTCACATCACGTGTTACTAATTTTGCTTCAGTTTTGTAAGCAAATAACCACTTAAATCGCATCACTTATCAGTTTAATATTGAATTGAAATGCAGTGTTCGTTTACATCCATGGTAAATGGAACTGGGACAAGGTAGGTGCGATCATTTATTGAGAGAACGAATGTCTGCGAAAACTTGACTAAAAAAATAGCAGGAAAAATTATAAATTGTAAGTTTCAAGTACAAAAATTTCGTCAAGTTCATAAAGGAAAGTATTTTAATTGTATTGTGTATATCTTTTCAAACGTCAAATAGGACGAGGTAAGAAACTGGGAAGGAAACACAAAGGTAACATTCTGGCCCTAGAACAGGAGCACACCCCATGCCGATATCAGCGACGTCTGGCAGTGTCAGACCTGGTCAGCCCGTATCCGATAATGCCAGGCAGAGCCGAACCATGCCTGATAACTCCACGAGGAGCCGGATCTCATCCGACAACGCCAGGCAAAGCCGGACCGTGTCCGACAAGGCCACGCATAGTCGGAGCGCGTCTGACAATTCCAGGCAGAATAACCGCTTCCGACAACGCCAACCTTATTGCTTGACGCACGCAGGCGGACTCCTCAGGCTTGACAGCTCCCACCTAATAAGACTATTTTAAAGATAACAATATCTGTGGATGAAGGTTTCTAGGAGTCAGACATTGTAGAGAGCAAAAGTTTCAAAGTTAACGAGCGATGATTTCATGAGCCTTCTACGGAATCTAACCTTTGTTTTACAATCGCTTCCTTGTCATAAAAGATCACCATTTACGACAGACATATCGATTCTGTGAGTTTCCCTTACACCTTATGAATTCATAATTAATTTTATGCTCTAGTGACGAACGAATTTAATTGGATTTACCTAAGGCCTAAACCAACTTATGAAATTTTCCATTCCATTGTTTGTTAATAAGTTAAATAAGTATTTATTTTTATAGCACTAAGGTGACAAACAAGCTTATGGCATGCCTTATGGTAAGCAGTCACCGCAGCCTATAGATAAATTGCAATACCAAGGGCATCACCCACGCGTTGCCGACCCCGTACTAACTCTTTCACCCCTTCCTTGAAGAACTCCATGTTGTACTCTCCAGGGAAAAGCTCTTTAGGTAGTTAATTCCACAACCTTAGTGTGCGTGGGAGCAAATTCTTTTAGAACTGCACAGTTCACGACGAATTCGGCTCTAAGGTGTGTGAACGAACTCGCTATCGATGGGGCACGGTATGATGATAGAATGAAGCTGTAGCCATCATGTCAAACAGTTCCTCAGAGCAAACACCGTCAAAGGGCGGCAAAATACCTTCGCTGATTCATTCTTTTCGTTCCTTTCGTTTCACTCCTCCAGGGAGTGAGTTATGAAGCCCCGCGAAATAACGCCTGATTTGATCAATAATTTTCCGTTTCTTAACTGAAATTTCAATTTGTATGGCATTGAGCATTTAAACGACTGTTTGCATCGGCAATAATACTACAATAAATACATACTAAAGATAATCACCATTATCAGACCGATCAATCCCGGCTTCGCTTACCAGCCAGGGTTTTAGGCTTTCCTACTTTACATACTACAGACACATACCTACTACAAATATGAAACACCACCCAACCCCCAGTCGTCGGCACTTAAACGCACATGATTGCAGCACTAGCGCCACCCGTTATATGCTCAAATGAACGCAATAACTGCGGTATCACGGGCAGCACTTCGTTTTAAACGATTTTTGCCGACATAACTCAGTTTCTTGTTACACGAAGTGGCTTTCAGTCGGCCGCATCCACTCAGCGGGGCGTTGTGACGTGCACTGCATGCATATTGATGGCTTCGTACTGTGCCGGCACTTGTGTCAGCTATTGTAGTTGGGCGGGGTGTACAGCTATTGTGATGGGGTGTTTGAGTGAGATTTTGACAGGATAAAGGTTGTATACGAGCTAAATTGATAACTGAGCTCTTTGTTTTGTAGGGTCTAGTTTATGTGGTTCTTTTTTAGCTTTGTCTTCTCTCTAATCATACCTTACTAATAAAAATGTTCACACTCGTACGTTGAACAATATTTTTGATACAAGCCTTGTATAGTGCAACAAACTATCTGAGTTGGTGAGAGCGTTGCTGTTGTTGGAATAGACATGTAATTTTAAAATGGCGACACTTAGTTCCATGTTTGACCACGGGGTCTGATAAGTTTTAGGCACTGTACAAGCTTGTGTCAAGTTATATACCCTTTACACACACGTCACCACATTTGACCGGTGACCAAAAGTGGAATTGCAATATCATTTGACGACATTAGGTACTAAATTCAACTACAGCGACGCCGTCATTGGGTTAGATAAGTTTGAAACAGTACACACGCCGTGTACACAAGCGTTAAACGCATGATGAACGATTTTTTATTAGTAAAATAGTACATGTGTGCTAGAACCTCCAGCAGTCCCGGCTGGAGCTCGTTCGTTCTGCGGCTGACTGTAAATGCTCATTGGAGCTCGGCGCCTCGCAGGCGCGTCGTTTCCCGCGCTGGCCGTTCTACTTGACGATTTTTTACGTTTGTCATGAGTAACATAAGATTCAGTTAAGTGTTGAGTTTGACTAAATAAACAGCTAAAAGCGACATTGTATTACACCCACACCATAAGAAGTAGTCAAAACCGGGCCGCGAGGATTGTTCTTTATTAGTATTGCAAGCATGAGCCGTGCAATGACAGCCATTGTGGGCCGCGGACGGGCCAACAATGCGCCTATCTGTGACTATTGGATGTGACGCCGGTGGTAGGAGATAGATAGTAGAAGATAGGTGCAGAGGTTGAAGAGTATATTTAATAAATACCTGTCTGCCTATTGACCTGGCAAAGATCGCACGTAACAGCTGGTTGAAGAAGGCACAAGACCGGCCTTTGTGGAGATCTCTGGAGGAGGCCTTTACCCAGCAGTGGGCGTCTTTCGGCTGATATGATGGTGATGATGTCTACCTATTTTGTATTGTTATTATACAACGCGTGTGGTGGAGTGCAGTCAAAGCTGACGGTTCGACTGGATTGTATCATCGCCTTGTCAGTTTCTGCCAATCAACATTCTATGAGATGGTCCGTCTGCTTGTTTATCACAATACTTGTATTGTATACGCCCCCAGTCTAGTGCCAGCGTGCTTGCCAGACCGATAAGAAAAGTTGAACGCATGCCGATGTCGGTAACTGGATGGGCGACGATTTTGTTGTAAATAAAAAATATACAAATTGACAACTTTAGGGCGTTTATAATTGGTAACACTTCGAGTGACGGACCCTGTATTTTGTATTATATGCCCATCACAATCTAATTTAGTTTCCATGTCTTATGTCGACATGCCGCAAAGAAAACGTAGTTCTTAGGCGGGCTGTCTGATCGTTTGTCACTGAGCAGTAGGTATAAGAAGAGAAAATTAGGCCGATAGAGATGAGGCCAGGCCGATCGTTTCATATTGAGGTTTCAGTTCGGTTAGATTAGAAATGAAATTAAGTGTCATGTCCTGAATGGAATGAAGTTTTGAGGACTCAACTCGGGCAGCGTCGAAGTGTCGAATTGATATCATTAGAATGAAATGATGTCTGATGTGACGAATGACGCAGATCTGTATTGGACCAAATCAAAGGTTACACGCCGACCTTTGAATTGGTCCGATAGAAATCTGCCTCATTCGTCACATCGGATATCATTACACTCCTTTACACACCTTTTTTCATTTTGTTGTGATTGTTTGCTTCAATACTGCTTTGAGTTTATCATCTAAAATATTTATTTGTAAGGGATCCAGGAGGTTGGGAGCCTGGAGATCTGTAACACAGATTTTCCTTAACCTAGCACAGAATCCAGCTCTCAATAAGGATTCGAATGCTGTGTACTATGTATAATGTATCTAAATAACAATGTAACATCATAATCGTCAACAATGTACCTGATTCCTTTTTGAACGAAATAAATGTGTTTGTTTTGTATTCTTGTATATTATAATCGCGCATTACATAAATATTATAATCGCGCTAGAGGATTGGAAGCTATTGTTCACTTTTGTTTAGATACCCTCATTGCCGGTATAAATGCATGTAGATCGCGGATATGCCAATTTTTTTAGTACTACCCACAATTCACTATTCGTTAAGGTGACACGATAAAGAAGCACAAAAGAAGTTAGAAGTCGCATTACCGTAACCCAGATCCCGGAGTCTTATCAACAAAAAGTCGGGGGCGCTACGGGAAAATCCCGATTGATTACAGTACAAATATGAATTTTACGAGCGATAGCGCAGCGGGCCGTGTGTACGTACAGTCGGCAGTATAAAATTAAATACTTCTCTAAGTACTTACTAATATGAAGCAATTTAAAGAAACTTAGAAAATAATTTAAGCTTGAAATACGGCTTTCCCTCCCTCCATATCAAAAGAAAAAACTAGAGAAAGACACAAACGCTAAACGCCTGGTCCCTGGTACTAGTAAAACGCCTGATTTACCTACCTAAAAATAATCCAGTGTCAAAATTCCAAAGCAAATTGCAATGAGTCAAAAGTGCAACAGTCTAAAACCTTCGAACATAGGACTGTCCACGCTTTACTTTCACGAGTCAAAATGTGAAAAATTGTGATTATAACTTAACCGACAGAAAAAGTCGGATAAGCCCCGACCGAGTTCATATATTATACTTAAATATTTTCTAAACTATTGAAACTCGATTAAGCATACTTTAAAAAAAAAAAACCTCATCCAAATCGGTCCATCCGTTCGGCAGATACGATGCCACAGCCAGACACACAAAACTACAGATACACAGATACAGAGACACATGTCAAACTTACAACACTCCTCTTTCCTCGGAGTTTAAAAACACGTCTAATCATAATCAACTTTGTTTCAATTCAACATGCACATGAAAACTGTACAAATATTAAATATTCACTCTATGATACATTTGAGTTGATTGTCGAGATGGCCGCCTAGTTCAGACCACTTTAGATACATGTATCAGACCGCTTTAGATATATTATTATGTAGGTGCTCAGCTGGCTTCGTTGCCGACTGTACTCCGGGGTGCGGCGGCGCGATGACGTCATACCGCTCTCGCCAGAAGTAGGTTACGTGAACCCATATGGAAATGGTTTCCAATGAATATCGGAACTTGTACTACGGTAAGGTTGTACTGCTCGGAGTGCTTATTGAGTTATTGTATTCATGGGCGGTTTTACCATTAATAGTGTTTGTGAAAATAGATTTTAGATCCTTTTCTTTTTCTTTGCCATATTTAATGGCCTGGAAACTTTGGAGCGTCGGTGGCCGAGCGGTTCCAGTATCCGACTCGTAAGCCAGAGGTCCCGGGTTCGAATCCCGCTCCGGCCATGTACCAATGACTGTTTTCTGAGTTATGTACATTAGTTGTAAACTAACCGATGCTCTTACGGTGAGGGGAAACATCGTGATGAAACCTGCACATTCAGGCGACTGGATGTGTAACCATGATCTAATCTGGTCAGGTTCCCCTGGTAGCAGGGTCATGCTAACTGCTAAGCTAACCTGACCTGCCAAATCCTGGATCATGGTCAAGGCGGACCCCGGGCCCTCGTTTTCGAGAGCACAACCGAGACATTAACCCCAAGATGATTATTATTTATTATTAATGGCCTGGAAACTAAGTTTTTTGGATGTTCTATCTTCTTCCAAGTTTTATTATAATGATTTATTTATAGTTCACATTTTTTTATTCAACCCTGACATATATAGCACAAACTATAATATAGGTATAAGTACAATGTGCCCTGACGGAAAAAGAGTGTTATAAAATAATGTGTGTCTGTGTCAAAGGTGTATGTATGTATGTATGTATGTAAACTCTTTATTGCGTATAACTATATAAAGAACAATAACAAAAGAAAATAAATATACATTGCAAAGGCGGGCTTATCCCAAAATGGGATTTCTTCCAGCTAACCTTACCTTGGATAGTCCGAAATGAGCTATTTAACGAGCGGTGGTAGATTGTGCAAATTTTAATAAGTAGGTGTCGTACGTAGCTCACATAGAGACTGGTTTCGATGCAGTTTTTTTTTAATTTAAAATATTTAAGATTGTTCCTAGTTTTGTTTAACTAAAATCGTTTGGAAATACTTAAGTAAGTATAATGTACAATTTTTCGGGGGCTTTCGACACCTGTCGGTTAATGCCCGATTTACCTACATTGGTCAAGTGTTCAGCAAAGTAGGTAAGTAGGTACAGTGGTGTAAATAGATCGGACAGTAGCAAGTTAACTTGGCCAGCTAGCTGCCTTGCAAGAGGCAAGTGCACTCGCGCGTCCTCTCAAAACTCGCGCGACATTTAACTCGCCACTGGCTCAGTATAAATAGTCACAAGCTTCCTTATTATGTTCTTATTCTGTTAGTTTTAAGTTTTTTTAATATGTTGTTAGATACGTCTCAGTATAAACTCAAACTCAAACTCAAACATATTTATTAAATTTAAGGTTTACAAGAAACACTTATGAACGTCAACAATAAATACCTACATAACAAACGAATAATACAGGTTAGGCAGTAGTTTAGGTATCTTTGTAGTCAAGTCAATATTTCAATGTATGAATTCATAATAATAATTATTACATTAGTTTAACAGCCAATAGAATCATATCAATCTATCTAACTGAATCACAAATCTAAATACATCTAAATCTAAATACAGTCTATAGACTATGAATACGGTCTGTCTAAATTACAGTGTATAGAGGCCGGCTGTATGAAGAGAATTTATGCATAATTTCACGTATTTGTTGACGTTGCTCGTCCACATCGATAAAGAAATAGTACTGGCCTCACTGTTGTGTAAACACAATCTCTGTCTGGGCGCTCGCCACTCGCCACTGTCCTTGATCAATGGAAATCAGGCATTAGGTTATCATGGAAAGTCGTGACACACGGTTATCTAAATGCATTTTTAACTTACCTATGCCTATAACATTTTTAACTAACTTATTCCTATGTAATGCGCTTATAACAGTTGATTAAAGTCAGTAACCTAAGTTCAGAAGCAAAAAGCGTGAAAGCAAATTAAAGTGGAATCTATTACTCGTACAATAAGATCCATTTTTGTATCACAGCTTTTCAAAAGCGGAGCGACGCGTAACATAATATAAGTGATACAATAGTGGATCGTATTCTCTGAGCAATACCTGCATTCCACTTTGATTTGCTTTTGATTTGAATTAACTAATTCCAAACAAAAACTTGAACTCAATAGAGTTATTGAGTTAGTTGAGTAACTACCCATCTCGTAATACAGTATCATCAAGTAAACCCAAAACTTTCGATAAATGCGGATTTTATCACACATACAGAATCATCGTATTGACTCGGGTGTCGTTTGTGGGGCCACAGCTACAGGCAGCGCCAGCGCGGCGGCGAGACGGCCTTGACCCCACCCCTGACCCCCACCTCCCAGTGGGCGGACCGTAGACCCCCCGGCTTAAGAAATGACCTAAGATCCCCATGATGAGATCTCGAGCCTTGATTATGTGGCGTGAATTTTAGGTATTAACAATGCAGTGGTTTGTTTAGTAGTCTGTGGTAGGGTCATTAAATATTTGCCGAATTAGAGAACTTTGGTTAGAGCCACTGTTTGTGTTTACGATATAATTAGCGACGGTGTGGGATGGCTTATTTTGGGATAGGCAGTTTTTGAACTTTCTATTTTAAAACGTTACAAGCGTTCCTCGGACAGAGGATAAGCATTGCTATCCAACGAGGCAACGCAGCTAGCTTTATGGGCACCATTCCGGGGGACAGCGGTGTAGATGCATTTTTTTTTAATGTAATATTTTATTTATTTATTTAAAAACTTTATTGCACTAAAATGATTACAATAGGCCGACTTAAAGCCATCAGGCTTTATCTACCAGTCAACCAGTAGGCCATGCGTAAAGTGAGTGAGTAGGTGCCAAAAGCGGAACAGAGAGCAAGTATACTTAATTAACTAAATAGCAAATACTAATAACGAGAAAGATGGTAAAAAAAATATTATATATCATATCCCTACAATAAATACAATACGATACAAATAATATTCCTAACATAAATACTATTAGTATTAGTGTTTGTATTTACTTTCTTCTTCTTTCATTTTGTGTCCTTAGGTACCTTCTATGATATTTTAGGTCTGATAATGATGCCAGAGGGTGGTCATACGAACTCCTAAACCGCGCGTGACAAACCTGGTTATTTCGGACTCGTTTGATTTTTATTGAGAAGTAGAAATACTGAGTGATCGTAGATCGTATCCAGTTGAAATAGAACGCGTGTAAAAGCTTGTTATGAAAAAAAGTTTATTTCGAGAACTTATTTCGATTTACTTTGACAAGGTTCCATCCATCCATCTATACCACCCATTCACATTCCGTGTCGATGATATCGGTAATATTTTTCTCATAACGACAACCGAAAATGTAGATAATTCCAACCTAGAAACTCAATATTCCGCCACCAATGTAATCGATTTTACACAAACACGTTAACCCGCAGGCATTTAATTTAATATGCAAAGTCTTCCTTATGAAAATATAAACTCGATGTATAATTGCTGTATGTTTGTTGCTGTTGGCCGTAGCTCGCTTAGCTCCAGTCTTGGCCCCACTTCAATGACGAACAGCAAGCGACTGACCAGCTTATCCTGACCCATACTACGATAAAGGCCAGAAGGGCAAGGAGGGTCAAGCAAAACTGTCCAATCCGGCCCAGCTATACCACCGCCAGCTAATCAAGACCCACACTAAGATCATGATGGTAGGGAGAGGAGGATCAATATAAACTGGCCTTCCGGCCCCGCAATACATCGGCCGTTTTTAATACAAGACAAACTGGATCCCAATAAAATCAGGAATGTTTTCGTTGTGTTTTATGTGTTTAGAATTAAGGTTGATTGTTTTTGAAATGTTTACCGTCGATTGGATGGGCTGGAAAATTTAGAGACACGATTTCACGTGGTGGTTAGGCGTGCTGGTAGGATCTATTTATTCAGTTAGGTGTTCAGTAGTTAGGTACCTACCTAACATGACACCTACAAAGACTCGACAAATGATATCTACCTCCAATCAAAAGGACAAAAGGTTCGAAAGGACGTTTCTTGCTCGTACGATTCGGATGTGGAATGAGCTCCCAGCCACAGTGTTTCTTTTGAACTATGACATGGGATCATTCATCATTCATATATGTGGCACCCCTGGTGTTGCTAATGTCCATCGGCGGTGACCACTTTCCATCAGGTGGCCCGCTTGCCTCTTTGTGTGCCGTACAACATAAAAAAAATCGATAGGTTGGTTTCGTTTTACTTCATACCTAGCACTAATTTTTTTTTATGGAGCACCCATGGACGCCATTATGTTAATTGTCGTAATACACGGGTAATCCTAACATTTTTTAGACAATTTTTACGATTCTGTGTTTTTGTAAAATAATTAGTAAGTACCTATTTTTCTTAAATATAAATCAATGCAACGTTATTAAGTAAAATAATTACCTTGGTTACATAATACATCATAATAAATCGAATCCCAAAACCTCGTCCACACACCGCCAAGCCATCTAGTCATACTTTTTATTAATTCACGATATCGACCACAGATGTCGCCACCGATCAGGAAGAAATCCATATATCATTACTTTTTCGTTCCACCATCGCTCACGAATTTGCAAATCCATTTAAACGAACAAAACACTAACACACATCACAATATAAACTTTCCTGACGACCGTAGCACTGTATTCGATGTTTAAATTCTCAGAATCGCGCGGTCGCTGCATCGCGCTATTGAAATGTTCTAGCGATTTAGTATTAAATATAAATTTATTCGATTTATCGTCGGGTGGTCCGTTTCTCTATAGTGAACCAGCCGATCAGGGTGCTGGCCGCGAACCCTGTCACTTCCGTTTACCATTAACACTATATCTTTCTCGTGTGTTCATTTACAACATTTAAATACCAAAAAAAAGGCACTTGACCGTATAGAGGATTCCTCAACACCACTGTAGAGAAGATGTGACCACTTTTTTCGAGTAAGTCACTAACGATTTGACTTTTATATGAAGGAGGCTATGCTTTTATACATTGTACTTTTTGTATTTTACTGTCTAATCATCTCCTCGTGACAAAGGTAACGATAAAGCTTTATAATAGTTGACTAGTTTTGTGTCTGTATCAATTGAGAATGTAAGTATATTGTCATGTGTGAGATTGGTGTAATAAACGGATTATTTATTTAATTAATCCGCCATCCGCCACAATTCCGCCATCGCACCACCCGCCGGGGGGCTGGGTACTCATCCCCATCACGTGGACCCTCTAGTGGTGTCCACGCGAAGATTCGAAAGAACGTTTCTCGCTCGTACGATTCGGATGTGGAATGAACTCCCAGCCACGGTGTTTCCTTTGGTCTATGACATGGGATCGTTCAAGAGGTATATTAGAGGTCTCCTTAGAGGCGGGCAACGCATTGGTAGCACCCCTGGTGATGCTGATGTACATAGGCGGCGGTGACCACTTTCCATCAGGTGGCCCGCATGCCTGTTTGTCTGCCGGATAACATAAAAAAAAAAAAAAATAACATCACCGCATCACACTTTTATATAGCCAAACCCTAAGAAGAATAAATAGCTTGCAGCATGTATATTCACTAATATTTATTTATTGGAAATAAAATATTTACAGTTACAATACAAATATGTCTATATACATATACCTACCACTACATATACCTAGATATTCACTAACACATAAAATACTAAAAATTAAAAAATTGCAGCTATTACAAAACTAAATCGACCATCTAAAAATCTGTTCCAGCAGGTCTAAAGAAGAGAGACGCTTTTCATTATTGACAGATTCTCATGTTTATTATATCACTTTCCCTATTTAGTTTTTTTTAGTTAAATTTCAGTATTGTTTAGTTTTTGTTGTGTTGTTGCAACCCTCATATATTTTTGTATTAATTCATTGGAACTTCGTAACGATACACGCACTTCCCTACATAATATAAATGCGAAAGTAACTTTGTCTGTCTGTTTCGCTTTCACTACTAAACCACTTCACCGATTTTGATGAAATTCGATAAGGAGAAATTGGAGAAGAATCATAATGTTCCGTGCCATAGACAAGCAATTTTACCTTTTTACCTATGTATATCAAACGTAGAAACAATAAGCTACTTAACCGTCCACGACAGTCTCTCAAATTACTAATCGATTTTACCAAATTATTAATCGATTTTAATTAAACAAAGCTAAAAAACATCTCCATCAAACTGATCTACAAATAAACAAAATCGTATCCGTTCGCACAGACGGACACTTAGATAACACTTCAAAACGTCAAACTTTAAAAGGAGTTATAAACAGTTTTTAAAACGTGTTATACTTAACCCCTTTCAAAAACCGTTCCGATCAATACAGCAATTTTTTTGGTATAGTGCCTCCGTAGATCATAAAATGTGTAGGTACGTATCAGTATTTTTATTCCCATCTAATATCATCACCTCGCGCACGAGAGCGCGGGGTCCGCCTTGACCATGATCCAGGATTTGGCCGATCAGTTAATTCCAGTGGAGCGACTGCCATCTGACCTCCGTGACCCTGTTACCAGGGGAACCTGACCAGATTGGATCATGGTTACACATTCAGTCGCCTGAATGTGCAGGTTTCATCACGTTGTTTTCCCTCGCCGTAAGAGCATCGGTTAGTATTCAACTAATGTACGTAACTCAGACAAGAATCATTGGTACATGGCCGCAGAGGGATTCGAACCCGGTACCTCTCTCTTACGAGTCGGATACCCTAACCGCTCGGCCACCGAGGCTTCCCATCTAATATAAGTAATCTAAATATCATCCATAGCTAGTACGAAGCGATGCAATACAGTTTTCCACTCGCAGCTCCCTTCCGAACGGCCGGCCGTAGTCCACTGCCACTAAACGCGGTGACCTACAAAGCCTCTCAGTAAACAATATGAAGAACACAGCTTTTACGGCATAATTTTTATGTACGAAGGTAATTCGAGTCGTAGCCAGGCAGTAAACTTGTCGTAAACAGGCCCGTAGCTCGTAGCGGCGTAGCTCGCGTAGACGGCTCGCTACGCCGGCTAGGTGATTGTGAATGTCCCCAATTTGTTCATACGTACTTGAGTATGGTGATGTCGCTAACTGTCAATTTTGTGTGGCCTTTGATGCTACTATGATGCATCATCTGACCGTATTGGTGGTACATTTCTGTCGGTCACCACCACCATAAAGTTAGTATACCAACCGGCACAGTAGAATCCTAGTTGTTCACAAAAATTTGTTATGTACCATCGGCAATCAAAACGAAACCATATATTATCTTCATAAACTAGAAAATGGGCAGTGGAATTTTCTGTTGTGTATTTTTAACACTACGATGTCTAACCCGCCTGCCAAACCTAGACAGGGTGGCAATGCATATTCTATAATCTTCACAAATGTGGAGGAAGCTCAAGCAAGGCTGTTGATGATGATGACATATCATCAATATGGAAACAAAATTACATATTATTTCCTTATAATAACACAAAACTTTGCTATCCAAAGATCTGTGATTCAGACTTGCCTTTTAAGACATAAAACAAAATATTTAGTCACTCACCTTACTGTGAACTTTGTATCGATACGACCCGGCGGCAACTTAGTCATCGAATTCCCCGTATTAAGGGCGTGGAAAGGTTACATTCGTTACTACGCCAGCCTTGTAAAGCGAACTGGGTTAACTGCCTACTTCAAAGTGAATATATTTAAAATTTTCGAGGAATTTGCATGTAGCTTACATGAAAGTTTACAATGAAAGAGCCTAGTGTTACGGGTGTTTATGGGCGGGCGGTGATCAGTAACCACAAGACCCGTTGGCTTATTTGCCTCTCTCTATTCATTGTCATCCGACCGATGAATCACGGCTTCAGGCAGGATCCACCATTTCGGCCGATTCCTACTCTTTCTCTACTTTACCCTGTCTTGAGCATCCTCACGTCGTAGGCTGTTGGCTCTCGCATCCGGAAACGTGAATCCATCGCTTTCTGGGCTTTCCGCTGGATCATATTTCCGTTGAAGGCACCTATTTCCCACACATCCCCGGGGCTGGTGACCAAACCTCTCTCTTTATTAACCCCTGACAAAAAGTAGGGGTGTTATAAGTTTGACGTGTGTATGACTTTGTGTGACTGTCTGTGGCATTGTAGCACCCGAAATTATAGACCGATTTCGATGCGGTTTTCTTTATTGGAAAGCCAGTTTAATCGAGATGGTTGTTAGCTTTATCTCATTAAAATCGGTTCAGTAGTTTAGAAAATATTTCAGTTTAAGTAAACTTGGTCGCGGCTTATCTTTTTATGAAAAGTAACAGTTTGTTTCCAAAGTACTAACGTCACCTTCGCTTGTTCCAGATTGATGCGCCAGAGATCGCGGCCAGACACACAGCCCACCAGTAGGGAATCCATATAAAACGCCTTAATATATGGAGCGCGACAGGCACACGACGCGAACGCCGCCGCGGTTCAAAACACACGATACCCTCGAATGTAGGTAATAGCGCGGGAGCGTGCCGATTCCAAATTCAAAGTTGCCAGAGACGTTAGAAGGAGTTCCGGTTGGGTTAGCAGTTGATGTGGTGCGGGGGTGCTTCGCGGGGGCCGTGCGCGCGCGCTTAGGCGCCAACCGGGGGGTGATGCGGCGGCGGCACCACCGGCTCCCGACCAGACAGCGTTGCGCGGTCGTCTGACGAAACCGTTCACGGTAAGAATAGATTATAGTAATAGAAGTCGGCGGTGGTAAGTAATGCACGACGGCTAGTTCTATCTGTCGCAATAGTGAATTTTTTTCATTATCATTTCAACCCCTTCAAGGCTAGAGTGAATAGGTTGTACCTATAGCTAGACAGGCATCCTCCATCTTCGGCCGCATCGTCTCTAACCACCACGTTAGACAGCGATTAGTTTAATAATAATAAAAAGGAATCAAAACTAGCCGATGTGTATTATTTACGAGAAAAAAAACTTAAGACTTATGAAATTTTGTGTCTAGATTTTGTGTCGTCGAGATCGTCGATTTGTGAATTTTAGGTACTTACCTAAGCGCTGGGACACATTGAAGAGGTGCGCCGCGCGGCGCACTGCACAATGTGGCAAAACTTGTTCCACGCCGAGCAGTTTGTATGCAAGTACATTGACAGGTGGCGAAATGCCCCACTGTGCAGTGCGCCGCGCGGCGCACTGCATGATGGGGCAAAACGCGCAATCCAAGCCCGAAATGTCAGTTTGTATGAATTTTGTCCACATTTTTTCAATTTGGCCCCATCGTGCAGTGTGCGGCGCGCTGTCAGCAGATGTCAACATGAGACGTCACACTTGACTGTTTCTTTTTACCAACAGTTCGAATCTCTCCTCCTTATGTGACACAGTTTACACACATATATCTGTCTTCTTCTTTTAGTACAGATTCAACGCGTATGAATGAAATAGGATTTCGACCTTGTCAAAGAAATTTTGACCGCTCATGCGTAAGCCCCGCCCCTTTTTGTGATTCTGCAACATTATCCTAATTGTTTCGCTTTCGTGATCCTTTCGTCATTTTGTTCTTAGTTCCTCCCGAATAATAAATACGGCATGTTTTGTTCTAGAACACAAGTTTCTAAAAAGAAATGCTGGTACTCGTCGAGATCTACATTTCGGATGGCAGCTGTCAAACTTAAGACTAATAACTCTGTAACTTTTGGTCCTAGAACGAACTTAGTTCCTAAAGAAAAATGGTAGTGCTCGACGAGATCTACATTTCGGATGACACCTGTCAAACTTGAAACTGTAATAACTCTGAAACGATCGCTCCTGGAACATTAGTTACTAAAGAGAATTCTCCCGTAGGGATAGGCAGATACCATATTGTTCCAAGCAATAAAAAACCGTAGCAAGTGGCATATTGGAACAATATGCCACTTGCTACGGTCCTGACAAATCTCTGTGGCTTCTTGATACTTACATAGACTGTTAACTTCACTACCCATCGCCGCTTTCCATCAGGTGAGTTGAGGTCAAATGCAAACCTATTGATAATAAAAAAAAAAAGCTGCCTTTCTTGGCTTCCTCGTAGTCGGGTAAAAAGGAAAAGTTATCATAGTATTCGAGGAAGACCAATCGAGGTGGTTCAATTTCTTTACATAGTGTTGGTGGTGGGCGTACAGGTTTGGCACCATAGTAAAAAATTATAGAAACTGTATGCTGTATCTGAAAATCGCATAATATTTTTCGGGCCGGCAGTGAAAGTGTTTTAATCTACTTTCAGTGTTTTAATGAATGATATCCTTTTCGTACGTTTCTCTTGGTTGCATTTGAGTCGGCAGATTTAAAAATTCTCTATTTATTTTTTACGCCTGGGTGTGAACACACAGTCGAGAAGACATATGGTCAATAATTATGCGAGTCATTTCAAATAACGCGCGTAAAAGCATCGAAAAGGCCTCGTGCAAACGTTGCCTAACTTAAAAACCCTCGTGCGAACCTTGCCTAATTTGAAAAACCAGAATAACACCACCGTTTCTTTGGTTGTCACCGTGACGTGGCACCGCGCGGCGCGCCGCGCAGTGCACTGCACCGCGCCAATGGAGTTCCGGCCTAAAGTTAAAGTTTTTTTTATACTTCCATAGGTAGTAGGTATTCAAGATATGAACGTTACCTTCCACTTCCTAAGGTCCAGCTACCTGACAAATCTCTCGTTTCTTCCACTTGTACACAGTGTATGGTGTCAGGAACTTATTAGACCCCATGGCCAAAGCTGGAACTAAGCGTCGTCATTTTGAAATGTCACGTCAATTCCAACAACAGAGACGATGCCACCGGGTCAGATAAGTTTTTTTGCACTATTTCTACTATAATGAGCCCTTAATAAAACTGGGGTTACTTACACGTACCTTTCTTTGGGTTTTTCTAAATGGTATCTCTTTATTGCGATCTGTTTGCAATATGTCAAGAATGAGCTTTAAAAAGGGCTTGCCAGGGCATCCATTGATGTGGCCACATCACATAACGGAGTAGATCTTGGGGTAGGTACTCTTCTTTTTAGTCGTCGCTTTGATGCTTTGGTTATTAATGGTTTTTTAAGGTTGGAAAGCCTTTTTTATTGAAGATTAATCCGATACGAATTAAAAATTGCATCCCTCGCTAATTGATCTACACAAAAACCGTTCTCATCGGCATCAGCGGCAATCTCAATCAATCAAAATGAGAACGAAGCATCCAACAATTAACTCCATTCGCACAGAATCGCCCAATTGCAAAAAAAAGCCAACACCATCCATCTCTGTCACTCTTGACCCACCATTACATGTTAGAGTGCACCAGATATAGATACTTACGTTCGGCTACAGCCGCCGATGTAGGTCAGAGCTTCGACCATCAATCGTGCGGTGTCGATTGTTAGATAATTTCTCACCAATCTTAAGCTGCATGAGGTTGTCTCTTTCCTTTTTAATGTAACACTATGCAGGTATACCTTTCGTAGGCTTTCGGTGTCAACGGTAGGAGTTGTATTGTAGGTAGTCAGTACGAGGTAGGTAGTCAGTATCGGGTATTTTCGGGTGGTTTCGGCTTTTTACTCCCAAGCGTGCGACAGAGACGACGCTCTTCGAACTAGCCGATTTGTATTATTTACCGCCGTAAATATAATAAATATAGTAATATTGATGAACTAAAAATCGACGAGGTTTGTTGCCCGTTTTAAAACAAAATTCAATAAAGCGTGCTAAAAATGTAACCGATAAGATATGTATAAACGAACTATTAAAGGTTTTTTCAAAAATACTTAAGGAAGCTTTTTTACAGAGCGATACGCCCCGGTTTCGCACGGGTAGTAATCTTAACAAATAATACATATAAACCTTTCTCATAAATCACTTTATCTATTGGTAAAAGCCACATGAAAATCCGTTCAGTAGTTTTTGGGCTTAACGCTTAAATATTTATAGAACAATTTAACTTATAATAATCAATAGATCTATAGAAGCTTTTAAAAGTCTTATATAATATTTACATTATATTAAGCCTAGTTGCCTTATGGAGGTTTAAAAACTTCGAGTTAAGCTAATAGCACGTTTTTACTTTTCTAAAACCATTTATAGATAACTATTATCTATACTTTACCACGATAAGACCTATGGATGAAATTGATTTAGGTATGCCTTATACTTAAAATGTGCTACTTAGGCGTAGCAATGCTATCCATATGTGGAGGACACTCAAGACAGCAGTGGACTGTTATGTACCTATGGATGTCGGTACCAAAGCATTATAAGTCGCAATCTTTCAACAGGCTAAGCAATGACTAACCCGGGACATGACGTCCCTCGCCATTGTCACAAAACGAAGATGACCTACTGACTCAGACCATGACGTCCGTCAACATGTCTCACGCAACGAAAATGACTTACCTCGTCAAAAGGGCAAAGACGGGTACCTATAATGGTAACGTACCTATGATGCTACAACTATAGTAACATCACCGGCGATAGCATCGAAGTCACCATAACAGCAATCGATCACCTTGTGACAGAATCTCTTTATAGGTAACTGGGAAGCAGAGGCAAACAATAGCGCACAGTTGTTGACTGTAGAATGTAGTAATAAAACACAATCCGCTTGTTAGCTCGCACATTATCACAGTAACAAAGCAACTTTGTATTTTTACGCCAAGACTCGACACTGTAGCCAAACTTTAAGGAATATAAAAGCAGTATTAAAACAAAATGAACCAACACATGCACACGATGGAAACAAATCACTTTGGCTCGTAAATAGCGGTTGATGACTTTGAAAGAACTCGGCAGGAATCTTGGAACGGCACCGAGGATAAATCAATAAAGTTTAATGTCAAACAACAACGTGCGGACACAGATGCTGCGAAGGGATCAAAGAGTTAATATTTCCCTTCTTGGAAACACGTACATAACTACCTATTATACCTAAGTGGAGCACTCTCCAGCAGAGCAGTGGGTGAACATTCCAAATCCATCCATACAAAATTATAAAAACTGTCTTAGGTTGCAAAAAGATAAGAAAATTATTAATATCGCTAACCTGTTTGGGATACGTTTAATTTTGTCATGATTTTGGATACGCTTCCATGATTAGTTTAGCATAGGGATATTATATGTCCAGCAGTGATGTTGGATGACGATGATGATGATGATGATGATGAATGTTTTTGAGTACCTAAAACAAATACTCTGGACTAATAAAGTCTTCAAGGCTACAGTGAATAGGCCGTTCCTAGACAGGCATGCTCCATCTTCAGCTGCATAATCAATTTGTACCACATTTAGGTACCACTGGCTAGTTCATACAAAAAAATATTACAAATAGAATACCTAAATGTTCTAAATAATGATAATATAACCTAATTGCAGACTTTAATTATAGCGCAAACCACATTATTACAACTTGCTTAAGAAAACGTGTTTCATTTTTAAATCTCGCGATTAAGGGCCACAAAAGCGGTTCCCTCTGCCGCCGCGAGGTGGCGCTCTCAGCCGCGCGCCCGGAAGCCATATTTAATTTACAAAACGCGCGAAATAATTTTCAAGAGGGATTATGTCGGAGAAATTAAGCACAATAATCTATTTGGGGTAATTTCAGCTATTTGACTACTCCCTCGGCTGTCTGCCCGGATGCGGAAAATTACTTTTACGAAAATAAGTTTTTTTATTAAGCTAAGTAATATGATTTTACGATAAAACTCCTGGACACTTGATTTGAACAAATTTGGGAGCCTGCTGTCTTAGTCCGTTATCCTTACTAGAGATTCTCAAAGTTTACTTAAAATATATTCGTAATTTAAAAATTATACCTGGCTACACTGTTTATTTCAAAAATTAGACATGTAGTGGAGGTAGGTGAGTACGTTATATCTACTATCATAGGTCATCCCTACCCATGTCTCACTATTTTAGGTGGGTCGAGTCGGTACACGTCACGGTTCGGAGTCACGCTGTCAAAAGTTTTATTTTTGCTTTATCTACACAATCACAGCTCACATAATAATCCAATATGACCGTAATATAACCTTTACATAGTAAAATATTTAATACCCGTGCAGCCAGAGCTGTACGGCAACGTGAATTTTAATCCCCACTCCGTTCAGTTATCATAAAGTCATATTTAATAATATCAGTATCATGTCATGTGTTATAGATTTTCCTTTCAAATATTCAATAATTCATTATCTACCTACACTTAAATTGTTAAACTGCACGGAGTTATCGCCATCGAAGATTATTTTTACTTTGATATTTCGAAGCGTAGGTAACGACTTAATGAGGTATAAAAGTGCCTATACGAGTAGCAGGAAATACGAGTTAAAAATTAGTAATTACCGTGGTTATCAACCCGATAATTTTAACTGAGGAACTGAAGATTGTGGTATTAATTGTGGTTATCTTGCTAATAATCAAATAATGGCACATTGTATGTGTGCTACGACTGATCGAGTTATTTGATAAAATTGTACGAAACATTATTTATTAAATTGCTCTAACTTACAGGAATATGATTCTTGAGGTGATAATGGACTTATGAGTTTTGATAATAGGAGTAGGTACCCACATAGAAGGCTACGCCAAGACGATGTTTCCAAATGAAAAATATTTACCGTCTCATATAAAGCCTCTCTCTCAGAAAGTACCTACTTACGTCGAGCTCTCCAAGCCAAAGTTTCCCAAAGATAAAAATCTTTTGTTGTTGGAACCTTTTCACTGGTACAATGGACCCTTTAAGTGCCTCTTATTTATTATTTGAACCCTTTATTGTGCGGTAATGATTCGGATATCAGTTCAAAATACATTTCCTAAATCGTCAGGTGCTATTCTTCAAAAATAAACTAGAAAGGTAGGTACCTACCTAACTACGTCATACGACAAGACATATTTCATCCGATTTATATTTAACGACCTACTTCAATACGTTTACGTACCTACACTATTTAAATAGGTAGGTAGGTAACTGAATGTTAGATTACAGCAGATAAGTATAAGAGGAACTATACTTTAATATATAATCCCGGCTTCAGCATTCTGTCAATCCAAAAACAATAAATACAGCATACGGGACCAATATTTTGCCATTTAACCGCAGTTAGATTTAAATCTCCTAGTTCCAAATTCAAGCGGCTAAAGCGGCTAAAGGAGATCTCAATGTTGTGGGTTGTGGCACAATGTGGGCCGTCTAGGGGCGCCGATGCAGCGCTGCACAGCAGCGACGGATCGATCAGCGTGCGCGCGCCGCGGGTGACGTCATCGACGGTTGGACCTTTGGGCGCGCCGGCGAAAATGCTTTTGAACCATTGCGATCGCATCGGCACTTCGGCAAATAATACCATTTAGCTCGTTTGACTGCTCAGCAAGTTAACTACTTTATGTATAGGATAGAACACTATCTATACTCTATAACGAGATGTATAGGTATTATAATTACGAGCAAGTATGTAGGTATAAAACTGTAGGGTGGTACTAGTGCCTATAGGTTTTGATACTTTTACAAAAGTCTTGAACAAAGATAACTATTGTATGGTAGGTTAAGCAGAACAAACCGTGTGTTGTCTAATCTTAATATTACAACAAATTTTAATTAAACTTATTACCCAGTACTGTAGTGGGCAGTTGTTTGAACGATTAGTTACAGAGACAGTACTAAATATGAATGTATGTCCTTAGAACTTAAATAGGTGTGCTATTTAGAGCACGCAAACACAAATCAATCAGATTAACGCAATAATCGTTTATCAATTTACCAGCCACATACCTTTATCGGATGAGAAAGATAAAGTAAATCATTATATTAGTAAGTTAATGATAAAAGTAAGCTAAATGACGCACATTTCAAGCTTGAATTCTTATAAAATTGATAAGAATGCTGCAGTCTATTGCTATTGACGTAATGAATGCGTAGCTATTTTAATTACATCATGTTTTCGGGAAAGGAAAATTTGTTACCTATCTGATTCAGATTAAAGTGGCGCCAATGTACCAACCCATACCTAGTGTTGCTATGTACTAATTAAATGTAGGTACATTATTGTAGTGTTCAGCCCACCTCTATATAATATTAACTATATTAATACTTAGTAAATTAATAATTGAGCACATGATCTTTTTATTTAAGAATATGATCTATGCCTCCCTTCTTTGAGCAAGAAGACAGCTCTATAACTATTCTCATTAATCATAATACACTCTGTAGGTTATATGTATATTGAACAGGAGTGGAGAAAGATTACATCTCTGCGTAAACAATAATGTGTCAGGAAAATTTTCGTTTCATTATTCGGAAATGGTTTTAATTGTTCCTTATATAAAGAATAAAAGTTTTTGTACAATACAGGTTATTATATGAATACTCATGGACAAGGCGGACTCCGAGCTCTCATGCGCGAGAGCACAACCCTGATATTGACGCCAAGACGATGATAACTTATTTAGAACACTAGATTTTCTAGACTAGTATTTATGATAGGTATATTATTTGTATCGTATTGTATTTATTGTAGGGATATGATATATAATATTTTATTTATCATCTATCTCGTTAATAGTATTTGTTATTTAGTTAATTAAGTATACTTGCTCTCTGTTCCGCTTTTGGCACCTACTCACTCACTTTACGCATGGCCTACTGGTTGACTGGTAGATAAAGCCTGATGGCTTTAAGTTCGCCAATTGTAATAATTTTAGTGCAATAACGTTTTTAAATAAATAAATAAATAAATAAATTTTCAGCCCCTTTCTTTAGATGAGTAATTGCAGAACCAACACTGCTTCTGCTACATATTACTAACTTAAGTGACTGACTATGCTTACCTACAAAGGTTAATTTCATCCTACATGGCATATCTTTAGATTAATAACCTGCAGCCACATGAGAACTAACAATTGCTCTTCTGGACTGGGAATTAAGGGCTATATTACTCTGCATGACAATTATTGTAAAGCCTTAAATTACAATTTCATTAAGATAAGGATTGACGCACACGACACCTATCTCCGTGGCAAGGCGGCGTCTGAAACAACAATAGATAGTCATGTTTGATCTGTAATCGTTCCAAGGTCCGTGTCATTAATAGATTATGCGGCAACTGTAGTGTTTTATCAACATATAGTCAACATCTATGCTTATCATAATTGTACTTACTGCTGGTATTTGCTAATGATTTTCATGGCCAGATAATTACTTAGGTAGGTACCTTAATTAGCTACATATCTATTTTCAGCCGTAAATCAAAGTAAGGCTGGATGTTCGTTTTAATATGCTGATAGTAGGTACTTACCTATGCTTCCGCATTTGAGTGTGCTGATATGTAACTAGTAAATACCTATCAGTTCCGAAACAATGTTAACTTCCGTATTTCTGCAGCTTGGACAAAATGGCGGGAGCCTACGGTTGTCACCTGCGACCGTAAAATCCCTATCAAGCTCAAGGGGCTCACATAAGAGAGCGTAATTAAGACTAATATGATGCTCTGCGGCTGCTAAACCTTGCCTTGCCTTGCTAAAAATGCGGTGGAGTACGAAGTTACGCGACTTGAGCCAGTCCGTAACGAGCACATCCGTTGTAGCTTTGGCGTGACATATACTTTGAGAATAAGATCGAAGAGGCACGCCTACGCTGGTGTGGTTATGTGCTGCATAAGCCCCAGGAATAAGGTAAGGAAAGAGGTCCCGTGGGAAGTCCACGAAGCGATGGATTGAAATCGTTGAGTCGGATGCGAGCCTATCGGCTTACGATGCGAGGATGCCGAAGACCGGGAGAAGTGAAGAAAGATGTGTAGAAAAGCGGACCCTGGCACAAACCGTGATTGTTCGTTTTGATGATGGACATTATGCGTTTAGGGCATGGTATAAATTTAATTGGTAATTTTGAAGTCTGTAGGTAGGTAATTATCATTAATAATCTGGCAGACAGAGTCTTACCACTTACCAGTGGTTAGACTTAGCAAGCGTAAGGATTTCCCGTGGATAGGTACTTACAAATCATAAGTAGATACAGGAGGCAGCACTTGAACCTACAAAAAACCCATATAAGACGAGCTAGCATCTTTATGGTTGGGCATAGCAATATTAGCGCCATTTATATTTACTGGTTTTTGGTAGGTTAATGTGCTGCCTTAATCTATACAACCGCCTATTTTTCCGCCACGAATCATTTTATGTTCAGGGGGGCAGGGGTCTATTCTTGCGCTACGACCTCGCAAATCAGAATTTTTTCTAGTTACAAACCTGTATTAAAATGTTACTGAATTTGATATTCGCCATTATACGATTGTCGAAGATAGATAGTTGAGAAAATGTTTTTGGCTATAATGTACCTCGGTACTTTCAGTACGACATTTGCGTCTACAAAAATGTCAAATTCAAGATTCAGCGCGAATCTAAGCAGTTGAAATGGGACTATAATTTTAATTAAAATAAACAACACGAAACTGACCAACCGGCCAGTCAACCTACCTATAGAAGAAACATACAAGTAAGAATCAAAACATTTCAGTCCAACTTCTTCGACTTTGACAGTGTTTCTTGATTTGACAAATTGACAAGATGTTGGTGTTGCCACAACAATAGTCAAGACTCCTAACTACCAGACCAAATTTGATCGGACTAAGTAATTCGATCCAATTGTAAATTAATTTCCATTTGTACCTACCTAAATTTCAAAGTTAAGAAATCGTAATTTCCGAAACCACAGAACATATTTCGTAAACCTCTAAGGCCAAATTAGACTACCATAGAAACATTACTTTTGAATAATTTTAAATAAACTTTTGATAGTGTAATAACACTATGTAAAATACAATGATCTTAGCAGAATCCTAAGTAATTATTACACCATCATCATAGGTTCATACTTCATAAAAAAAACTTGCAGACAATGAGATAAAATCAGGGGAAAACAGGGGTAACTTTAAAAATTCTAGTACAGGTACCTAACGCTGATTATATTCGAACAAAAAAAGTTTAAAGTAATACCTCGATTCAAAGTAGTCTGCCCTAACTCGGCGAAAACAAGCGTCAGGAGGACTAGGTATGTATTTGGACTAGAAATCGAGTTTGACTACTAACATAATAGATTACGCATACTAAATTATCTCTTTTCTAAAATTATTACTGTTCACCTACGCAATTATGTTCCACGTTGTCTTGTAGACTACCTACATAACCAGGTAAATACCTACCTACTTAATTAAATAAAGTTTACATGTAGATAGGTATAACACAGAGACAAAAATTAGAGAAACTATTGGAAGATTAAGAAAAAATACAAGTTGATGCCGATATAAACTTGTACATTTCTTTTGAATGAAATCGATCGGTAAATGTAAGCGCAGGGCCTGTCATTCACTGACGTCGTCGTACCCGTTGCCCGACTGACGCATGCGCGTCTGGCTAACGTCTATGCCGAACGAATATAGACGACTATCGCCGTACATGTTTCTCATCGTCCACCCAGGTCTTTTTTACTTGGCCGCATTACTTTATCGCCAGAATTCACGTTCCAACGGTTATCGGGTTTTGTCGCATAACGATAGAGATAAGACCAACGTTAGTATAATATTTTGTCAATTACGATGAGATAATGATGTGGTAGCTACACTTATATATTTAGTGCCTACATATATGAAAATTAAAATGTGAGAGGCATGCCGACAGTATTATACATGCCGAGCGCGCGGTGTTTAAGGTTGTAGTCAGAACGTGTGTAGAGCTCTTTTCTCATCAGTCAGTCAGTCAGTAAAGCGGACTCGAACCGCGCGGTCGCGCGGCGCGTCGGTGCTTGTAGTTTTTTAGTTTTTGACAGTTGGCGCGGTTTTCGTTTCGGTAGTAATTTTATGTGGAAAACATAGATTTTAAGCTAGTGTAATCTGTGTTTTTTCTGTTTTAATCGTGTGTACGACTAGTTATTTTGTGAATTCGTCAGCCGGCTGTGAATTGAGTGATTGCACGCGCTGTGAACTCGCGTCGTGTTTCAGTGGATAATTTTGTGGTTTCTCTTTGAGGAATTGATCTTGTGGACGCACCTCATCTGCTGCTGGGATCGACAAAGGTAGCTGACATGAATTTTAGCTTATTCTTTTTATTTTATATCACCGGAAATTTCGTATGAGCAAGCACTTTTGTCTACCGAACCAGTTGCTCTTGTGAATTTAGGACACAGAGTTTCTCTCGTTCGGTGTGGATTCCAAATATAGCGAATCGTGTTTTAGACCGAAGCTCTGCGGCGGCAGGCAGGCCCCCTGGGCACGGTTTTAAGTGATTTTATAGTGACTTGGTGGGTAGCAAAGTGATTCCCTCGACGGCCGGGCGCTGAGGCGGCCAGACAGCTGTGCATACGTAACGGGTAAAAATAAATACTCGAGCATTATCGGCTAGTAGACAAACCGGCTTCGCTGAGGACAACGCGATATTATTAGTGCACATTATACAACTGTATTGTAGGTTATGTGAGGTTAGACAATGCAAAACATGGTTTTATTCTAACTGCTATGGAATGTTGTTTGTGTATTACAATTACCTGTTATTGTGTGCTTATCTTATTTGCCACAATGGCAGAAACTGTATAAGTGCTGTAATGGTTTTATTCATAATAATAAAACTGGTTTCTTTGCATTGTGCCTATATGTGTGGTGTGGAATGTTTATGGTTACTATAACCAATCAGAATATTTTAATTACCTACCTCCATTCGAATCAAAAATGTATGTGACAGAATAACTGCAACTTGATGAAGTGCACATAAGTTTTTGGGGTCAGCCTTGACCATGATCCAGGATTTTGCAGATCAAGTAGTTACAGTAGAGTAACTGCAGTCTGACCTCTGTGACCCTGCTATTAGGGGAACCTGACCATGGTTACAAATTCAGTCCCCTGAATGTGCAGGTTTCCTCACTAATGTTTCTCTTGCTGTAAGAGCATTAATATTGTACAATTAATGTACGTAACTCAGAAAAACGTACCGCTTGCTTATGAATCAGTCTCGTTAGCCATTACCCTCCATCTCCTCTATATCCTGAATACTCAAATGTCTCTTAATTTTAAGGGCTTATTAGATAACATGCCACCCCTTTTGAATGTCAAAAGTTTGAAAGTGACAGCATGAAATTTAAGGAGCCCTTAATGTTAAGAAGTGTTCCTGTATTCCGGCGTTAATCAATTAAATTGCTTGGTACTTTTAGTTAAAGAAGGTACCTGCTTAACTTTTTTAGATTGACTCCTAATTTACACCATTATAAGCAAATTGTTCATGTATAGGTACTAAGTTGGTATCTTATTTCAAAAACAAATTAACAAATCATAATTACTTTGTAATTATGGTAAGGCCATCAGTTATAAAACTGCTATGCTGATATAGATAATTTAACATGGAATTAGGTATATTAGGTAAAAACCTTACTTGTCATGGAATTAAACACAAGGTTGCAAAAAGATGTAATCTATGTTTTTCAACTTATTAAAGCCAACCATTGACATGTAATTTTATTATGCTGCATCTTAGCGTAGGAATCCATTATAACTTATTTAAAAATCCATATGTACCATGACTGTTACAAAAAAGTACGGAAAATCCTAGTTGAGCAAGCATGAGAGCTTGAAATTTTTACAATTTGACAATTAAACCTGGCATGATTTTATTAAAAATAACTTAGATCTCAACATTTTTGACATTTTGACTCCTAAAAGCTTTAGCGTATTGTGTTTTGACACCCAAAAAACTGAATTTAATTGCAATGAAACAATACGTCTTTTTAAGTTTAATAAATTTATTAGGTGAAAGCGAATACTTAATGTGAAAGGTGTCTACAATTTTTGACATTTTGGTTCTTAAAAGCAGCAGTTTCTGGCATTTTGGTTCAGAAGTTTGCATGACTAACTTAAAATAAAAACAGACAAAATAGTTTTGATGTTTTATTTAACTTGCCAGGCTTGCATCCAATGATGCACCCAACCCAATGCAATGGGACCATAATAAATCAAATCATAACTTATTTTTACTGACACTTTGCGACCACCTGCAACCCCCTTGTAAAAGCTTTGCAACCCCCACTTTGTAAAACACTAATGATAACTTTAAACACCTGTTACTTATATTATTGAGACTACCGTGTAATTGAAATATCTGGCCACTACTTCTTCATGTATGTATTTAAAACAAAAAGAAATTAATTTGAGTTAGTCAGGTTTTGTCCATTACAAACCAACTAACCGATAGCGAACACAAGTCTAAACAAATAATAATACCTATGTAATTGTATGGTCTTGTGGAAATTACACAATGGAAAAAGAATACAACTGTTTGGTAATTGATTTTTTAACAGTAATGTTGAACTAACATACGTTTTTAATTTGTGTTGGTAGTTAGTCACTTTATAGTAATTATTAATTATAATTACATATACAAGTACCAATGTAATGTACTTTTACAGTAATCAAATCAATCTGTCTATTTTACTTGCTTTCAGAAAATTCAATTAACAAGTTTAAATATAATCTTGTTATGAAGTCTTTAAATAATGCCCAAATGTTCCTTGATGACCAGTTTCCAAGTTTTATGTGAGGATAAAATTAGTTGATGAACACAGTATGGGCCTTTTTTCAACATGTCTGTCCGTAAATACTAAGTCAGTGCTGTGACTGACATTTATTGCCACTGGAGGACTTCTAATTTTGTTCCAAGAAAGCTTAAGTATGTAATATAACATTTTAAGAGTTCCATGAAACTATTATGTGGGTATCTGTTTTCATAATATATCTAACTAGCGACCGGCCCCGGTTTCACACGGGTGTTCACGGGTTTTCTGTATTATAATATGCAAGTATTATACTTATTTTGAAACGCGGAAGAAATTCTCTAAGGCTGAAAACCGCATCAAAATCATTGGTTATTAGAAGGAGTAAGCGGAAATACGTACAGACAGACGCGGAAAGCGGAAAGGATATTCATTTTTTTAATTATATAGGAAGTTATGCCTTTTCAATTAGGTTGCTCAGGATTTGAAGTTGCGACATAATACAAATGTATGTATAAAAATATGTCATGCCATAATATAGTAGCGTAAAGGTAAAGAACAAAAATCAGTCCGTTTCGCATTTACACAGCACTCCGCGTACCGTAATGCGTGATATACAAAAATTAACCTTATTCTATGAGTACCACATTCCACTTTGATCTGTTAGCGCAAAACGAATTTCCATTCGTCGCCCTAATTGTTATTGTAGTGGTACATTAGATAGATACTATACTGACCGCGCCCGGTCTAACGATAGCATCATGTGGGCAAAAAATTAATATTTTCTTTGCACCGAGTTCGTAAATACTTTGCAACAAAATAGGCAACTATTTAAACAAGTCAATGTTGCCGTTATCGTGAGTACCTACCTTGAATCGTAATATGTAGTTAAATTCCAAGTTATTAAGGGGTTTTATGTACGCCATA
This sequence comes from Blastobasis adustella, assembly GCA_907269095.1. Lineage (NCBI taxonomy): Eukaryota > Metazoa > Arthropoda > Insecta > Lepidoptera > Blastobasidae > Blastobasis > Blastobasis adustella. The sequence goes on along the minus strand of OU026135.1, from coordinate 7,645,388 downwards.
CGTCGCTTTATTTGTTTTCAGATGATCAATCCTACTCATAAAGCATTGCTGGAGTTTAGCCTCCAAATATCCGTTCCTATATGTAATTGTATTGATATTTTACTTGGCCGCGTGCCAGCATGTAATATGGGATCCGAATTTGCGGTCGGAATTAAGTATTCATTCATGGCTATAAATCTTTTCTGTCTTATTCATAAACGGCGTTGGAGCGGGCGCGTTCGTTGCGCGCTCCAGTTGGAACATAAACTGGTCGTACAAGACGTTCCCTGCGCTGTACGCTATATTATTCGGGCGCAACCCATTTGGCAGTGCATCTGTGCGTGCATACGCTGGGTGGTGGCGGCGTGACGCCGATTCCGGGCGCGATATGCCGTGTAGACGGCCGTTACCCCACCGTGACGAGGTTCCAGATGCTCATAATTACGCGCCCGATGGCCGCTCGGGGGTGATGGTGGGTATTTAAAGCGCTGGCCACTCGCGGCGGCGTCACCGGCGCGTGCGTCACTACACACAACGCGAATAGAAAACTGGTGACCCTCGCGCGGGCGTGACGCCGCGCGCCTGCCGTGACGGGACGCTCCACCTAACCGCATCGCAGTGAGAGTACCCGTCCCCAGGAATTTCGGATGCTAATTAATTGGCCGGTTATCAGTGACATTAATTTATCTCTAATGGCCTGCTCGATTTGCGAAAAACACATTCCTATATTCGGCGTACTGTGTAGTGGCAATAAAAGTTTACTGTGTAACGGAAAGCATATTATTATAAGGTTTAGAGCACATAATAAGAGCGAGTTTATCGAACGGTCTTCCACTCTTTAGCTCGATAAAGAAGGGATGGGTCAGTAGATAGCGGTAGCAGCGGTGACAAATGGACATCATTCATCTGCGAGTATAACTCGTAAAACTGACGCTGGAAACCCTAACTCGTCATTGCGTTATAGGATCTCGTCGTCTTTTGGAATGGAAAGTTTTATATGTAAAGGTTTCGCCAATTTTACGATACCACTGTTGAAACTATTTGCGATTGGATGGAGTTTGATTTAACTTCTCGTTTACGCTGACGCACGCGTGTTGTGTTTGAATATCATATGTCTATTTAAAGAACTGTGTCATTCTTATCTGCTCTATCGTTTAACACCATTCATTAAACGCAGTGCCAATGAGTCAATTTACCACAATGTCAGGTCATAGGTCTTTATTACATCAATTCTACCATCTAATATAATAAGGCCAATCAACTGAAAGTATCCTCGGGGTGATCTTGAAAAGCGACCTTTTTCGCGACCATTTCGTTGACCTTACCATACTGTCAAAGTGTTGAAGGACGCACAAAGAAATTTATTTTAAATATTCGTTTATTGAAATGAATCTGTCATGTGATCGATTATAATTGACGGTGCATGAACTTACACCTGTAGTTTGACATGATGTGGTGATTTAATAGTGTGGCTAACAGTAGTAACAGTACGTTAAGTGGGCATGCATTTACATGTATATGTAAATTTAACTAATCGGAGAATTGATTCTACATACACGTAAGCATCAACATTTGAGTTTTTCGATCACAACTAAAATTGAACTATGTACCCGATTAGGAAGCAACCGGGCCAATTTTTGTAATGGAACGGTCTGGCTCCCATGAAAGATATGGCATCCGCATGCGCCATCGTGGACTCGGGTGCGCTCGTAAAGATGGCAGTTGACGGAATTTCATTAAATCAAGTGAGTCCCGTTGGAGGAGTGAAATTTGGGTGGAGTTAACGAGGCGCAAGGAGCGCTGGCCATAGCACGTGCCAAGCCGCCGGCGCCGGCGGCGGCACTTAATTACTCCGACCCGAGGGTCTGCACTGCCGGAGTTCGGAATTATTGTGCACTTACTTCGAGAACTTCCTCCTATAAGCCAAGCCTACCGCTCGCTACCGAAAGACTTGATGTCCTCACATAAAACGACTTTGGAACAACCGTCAAATGCGGATTCGCAAAATGAAACGTGAAACGCTCAACGAACGTCATCTCATTTATGAGTTGCGACCGGATTTCTCTTGGGCTGCATTTCCATAATGGAGCTAATTAATAATCGGCGTTGATTAAAACTCGCGACGCCAACAATTGCGCTGTGCCATCATGAGACAGAAAGTGAGTGGCGTTTGTTTGTTAACGCAGCCAGGAGAACGGTTTCGCACGGCGCGAGATTTGATGTACTTACTGATGAAACCGGCCGGCGTCTGGCCTGCGTAGGAGTGCATGACTCACGCGCCAAGATGGCCGCCGACAATAAGTAATTATCGGAAACGCTGCCTCGACTACACAGTTTATATTATACAATAGAGTTATACAATACACACAAACACATATAGGCGCATTTAATTTGTATGCGGTCATCAAGAACTTCCTGTGCGGTTTGTGCGGCCGTTAATGAGCGGGTTTAAACGGTCATTTTAGTGCTGTTTTGAATGTGTAGCCTTTGGCATCGCGTCTGTACGCCATACATCTTGCTTCAATAACGAAATAGGGGGTCAACCGGAATGATTTTGAATCATAATGCGCTCCCGGCCAATCGTTGTAAGTCGGTCACAAGTTCACAGCACACTGCCATTCTATCAATCATAATAAAACACCGATCGCGTTCGGCCAAGGTCATATTGGTGTTCACATTGGATGGTATCACTATGACGTACGTTTTCGTGGTTATATAGACAAGACTGGGTACATTGTTTTTGCACCTATTAGATAGGTACTTGGTTACGCGTGCGTGTGCGTAGGTCATGCACGATAATTGTAGAATCCATCAGCGTAAGGGAACGTAATAATGTGTTCCCGCCCGAAATTGCGATAAACGAATAGCATGAGGTATGGCGTGGCAACTGATGGTGCAGTGTCCCCGTCCCACGTGGGTCGTAACAGACCCGCCGTGAGCCGAGGTCGACCGCTTGCGTTACATCATCGCGAGATTTTTTATTTATTCGTCATAGCCATTACACAGGACACGACATTACAAGTTACAACTGAGCACACCATCGTAGACCTTACGCGAAAGAGAATAGAAACTAGAGTTTCTTAAATTAAACTCGACAGTTTGCCGATATTCGTCCGAATCCTAACCAATTCTCGTAACTTTGTATTTCTTATGATTGTAGGAAATGTCGTACTACATAAAAAGGTAATTCGACATGCGTACAAATAACGTAGGAATGAAACGAGTCTAAAGAAGAAATAATTTATTGTGTATTGTTACTTTTTATATAGGTACCACTAAGCTTACTTTTATATACATCTCATTCAGAGTCATGTCTGTATTACCATTATTACCAAGTAAATTGTGACAACTAGTCTAAAGCTTCAACTACTTAGTTTCTTACTTTTAACGTTTTCACCAATTTTTGGGGTACCTATATGAATATAGGGTGTTGCAAAAGTGTTCGTTTTTATTTTTTTATCTTGTAGATGGTGCAACTGAGTAAATATCAAAAATGATAACACGAGATATCTCGAGACAACTTTTGGCAGCTACAAAACCTAAAAAAATTGGGACTACAGACTTATAAAGCAAATATGCGGTTATTTTTAAAAGTAATTAATTACTGTTACTGCAAAGTAAATTGTTTGAACTAGGTACATCAACATTATGAAGTGAATCAGAATGACTGACTGATGCCGCGTTTTTACGTCTAGGTATGCCAATATCTCGCTCGGATTTTTCTGTTTTGTTTGCTCCAAACAAACAGTAAACCTTTGTTCGATTGTTTGTGCCGTTTAAATGCAAAGTCGAAAAGCGAATTCACTCGGCAGCTTTTGGAGGTGCACGGTTTATTGGAAAATTCCACGCGATTTCGTATCTCTCCCGTCTTTTCAAGTTGCAGAGTGCGCGTTGCTTTTTAAACAGTGCATTATTTATTGCCCGTGGGCATATTCGATGGCCCAAATGGAAAATATATTGCACATTGTTGTGGAATATAGTATAAGTGCATGGAAATTGGTACGTGAGGCATTTTTAAATAGGTAGGGTTCTAGAATTAGATCACAAAACGCTCTCAAACTATTTGTTGCCGACATAGCGACATTAATCGATTTGTACGTATACCTAGTGTGTGTCGCAACATTCTATTATTACAACATGCATATTACCTGTGCTGGTTCGTTGGTCTGTGATATTACCATGAAGGCACTACGACACGGGATTGACGCCAAAACGTAAGCAGTTATATGCAATCAATTAACTCTTGCCGAATGCTTTGTATGAGATTTTTTAGTTAAGGATCAAAGCCTAAAGCGAACGGCCTACGTAGCAAAAGTGTTCACCTTCAGTCGCCTTCCTTTAAATAACAAAGACCAAAGTGCGATGTCTTATTTTGCACCTTTCCAATTTGAATGTCACTTTTGTTTAGCACTCGGCGAATGCCGTGTTACGTTTGAAATGCAGCCGACTTTTAACCGACTTTAATAGCTTTCTCGACGGTATTCTTAAATGCGATTTATCTGAGTTTTGAGGTAGATAGGAAAGCGTTATAAATATTTTCTATAGCGCAATCCAAATTAAACAAAAAGGGGCATTACACCAAGATCGTGATTATTGTAACTTTGTAAGTTATTGTAAAGCTAAACCTCTTGAATAAAAAGAAAAAGAATATTTGAAAAGTAAATTAGTTAACCTCGCCTTGGTCTATATTCGCGATAAATCGACAACGATGTCGGATAAAAAGTCCTAACGATTAAAACTTAGACCTAACTTGGATCTGATTGGACTCTGGAGAGCAGTTGCAGAATTCCCGGGGCTATCGGTTCCGGGGAAGTTGTCCCGGCGACCAGAGGCGTTCTTGTTGTCACCACGGGGATAACGAATAGGACCGTGGTTCTTGTAGCCATATAATCTCGACGACATAAATGTCTTAGAGTCGCTATTAATTCTAGGTTTCGTTTCGTTTTGAATGCACGACTTGCGACAATATAAAAAACTCTGCACTTATATCTTAGACCAGCTTTGGTAACATTTTCCAATTGTAAGTGTATTATCATAACGCATCGGTAAGTCTACAGTTGCTCTTTGAAGCCCTCCTCCAAATGTGGAGTTTTACAGCAACAGAGATAATAATATTGTAAACAGGGTTTGACCGGACACGAACAAATACCTATAGAAGCGATTGAGTAGTGGAGAAATTTTAGTGTAGTGTCAGTATCACCAACCTGAAAAAAGAATGCTATTTGTCGCACTAGTGTGACAATCAGCCGACATAACTTGCTCGACAAATTATTCGTATCTCGCTTACTTCAACACAAAACGAAAAAGCTGCAAAATTATTTCGCTCGCGCGAAAACGCCCGCCATTCTACGCTTGTTGGCATGACGACCCCGAGCGTGCCAGGCAAAACATTATAGTAAATTATTTTTTGTACTGAATCATAATTAATTCCGACATTATAAACATCATATAATGAATCATCGGCCATGTTTAATATTGTAATGTTGACGCCCCGACGCGTTAACATAAACAAACGTAAATAAAACATCATTGTATATCTGAGTCACACAAAACGCAGCTGATGGGATACACTGAACCAGTAACTTAATTACGAAAGTGCTTCAAAGTTGACGTCATAATAGGCGTCGGTCGACGGACGATTTTTACAACTGAAAAACGTTTTAAAACCGGCGCTTTTGTATAGACTAGTTTAATAAAGAGCAGTTTGCGCGCCGATGTATTTTATCGATTCGCCGACACCTTTAGCGGAACAAAAGCTTTTTATAATCGACTAGGCAGCTTTTTCGGTTAGGTAAACATTTCGAAAGAGCGCTGTATATCAACGCTGGTGTCCAAAAACAGAGGTGAATATAGCAGTTTGTTTTAGAAATGTAACGTAGTGTGTGCTCTTCTGTATACATAGGACACGTAGGTACATAGATCACAGTAATCTAGCGACTTTATCGGACCCAGAAACGAGGACGTATTTATTATTGTTGTCGTTCGTAGTACGACCATCTCATTTTCATATTGCTATTCTTATCATCAGGATAGTTCAATAGTACAGTCATCGTGGCGTTAATGTCCCGGTTATGCTCTGGGCACGAGGGCCCGGTGTCCGCCTTGACCATAATCCAGGATTTGGCATATCAGTTTATTATAGTGGGTCGACTGCCATCTGAGCTCCGTGTTAACAGGGGTACCCGATTAAATTGGATCAAAGTTACACATTCAGTCGCCTGAAGATCACCGGTTAGCATTCAACTAATGTACATAACTCAGAAAAGAGTCATTGGTACATGGCCGCAGTGGGATTCAAACCTGGTACCACTCGGCCACCGTCGCTCCAAGATACAACAGGGTAGTTTATTAGTCCACCTCTTATTGAAAATTTGGGTTGTTTGAAAATAGTCCGAGACACTGATAATTACTTTTCAGGCACACCATAGTTGCCAAGCGACGCTGGAAACTCCTGATGACCTTTACCTACCTAGTTGCCACTTTATTGCCTGCCTGTCTCCAGAATCGGTCGCTAAGCACTCGCGAGCCCCTACTTTGACCAATTAGATTTGAGTAACTTAGCTAATTGTGTAATTCGACGGCGTAGTAACGAGCTGTAATTATACGTCTTAGCACTTTATGGTCTGCGTCTACTAGCTACGCAGATATGTAGCCCTTAAGGGCGAGTTTTGTTATGATAGGGAGCTGCGCTGACTGTACTGCCATTAAGCAGCAATATGTATTTAGGAAGAGGATTTTTCTTCTATCAACATTTTTTTGTAAGAAATCTGAGCTATAACTTGTAGAGCGATTCTGAAAGTTGTTTCGCTTTTTTTATTAGACAGAGGCCAACGAGCAAGCGGGTCACCTGATGGTAAGTGATTACCGCCGTCCATAGACACCAGCAACACTCGGAGGGATATAGGTTCGCTTCTTGAATGTTTCACTATTGTAATGGTCAGGTAGCTACATTAGATATAATAGAAAGCCACATTATCCTCGACTAATTCGACCGTAACAATGTGTTTAACAACGAATTCAACAAATGTTTTGTTTTATGCATAGAACCAGCTACCATTAGACACTATAGTTTTAACACCAAATAGTCTAGTCTACAAGTGTACGTAATTATAACGTGTCATGCGAATATTAAAGCCAACGCGATCCGACGTAGCGAACCCCACTAGGGACTTTAAAATACGCTCATGGCACCGCGCAGCATGCGACTTGTCGTTGTCGTCCGCCAGTTATTTTCAGCTGACGCCATAACGTATTAGTGGACCAGACCAGACCGGTCTACTTTACGGGAAATTGTGCTCGCTGGTTATGGCTTGCGAGCACGTGTGGGAAGGAATAAGCAGCGAATGTTTCAGGTTGTGCCGTTGGTTTATTGATATGCTTGATTGGGCTGGGTGATAGAATTTTAAAGAGCTTAGAAAGAAAATAAAATGTCCTATTATTTGTATTTTATAAAGTCCGAAGTGGCAGGAATAAAAGGAGATGTATGTAAAGAGTTGTGGATATATTATGCGAACCTAGGGAGTTGTGTCAGGACAGAGCAAAGTGGCGGTCCATAGACAGAGGCTTTATAAAGGAGTAACACGTTTAAAAGTTCATAAGAGACAGTATGAAAGTTCATAGATAGTCGTCGGCCGAAAACGATCGTGATACTTATCTGATTCGATTGATTTGCGCCTATAATTTGCCTGTTTATTCAATAAAATGTTTAAAAAAGCTGAAGCTTTGTGTCGCAAAGCAAACATTAAATTTCATACTTCAGCAATACAGTTTTAGAACGCCCCAGAATGAAGATATTCCCGAATTAAGGAGTGCCTGTTGAACGGCCATGAAACGGGCCCTTACACATTTAAAAAGGGTCTAATTTGGCCGGAATTCTGTGCTTGGGTGAAATGTTAATCGCCACCCGGAAAAACCTCGCCCCCTTCGGACTTCATCCCCTTCATCTTTTGTAGGACATTCTTATTCATAACTAGCTTTGGCCCTCGACTTCGTATGCTCGGATATTTTTAAGGAGAAAAAAAGTAGCCTTCCATCCCCAGTTGCCATCTATGCCCTAGCTAGATAGACAAAGGAATTTGAAAAATGTTGTATGAAGCCCAGGATACCTAAACTTTTTTCAAAATATTATTATGTTTGTGAGATCATCTCACATAGATAATATAAAGACGTAGATATCCTCGCAAACTCGTCAATTTATATCGAAGAATTGCTTCACTGTGACTATGAATCACTATAAAATATCATGATTTAATAGATGCAGTAGGCAACTAATAACGCAATTAAGTGGTGGTAAATATTACCATATTGCCGTAGGTATAGGTATATAAACCTTGTAAGTTGTATCCTGCCTTATTAGCCTTACAATGACACACTGGCAACAATGTTATCAGGAAACCATAGCGCGCGTAGAGACCTCGCAAACCACTTCTTAGAATAGCTGGAAGTGTACCTAGTGTCGGTTTGTTTTGCTAGTAACAACAGCACGCCCAAAGTGCAGAAGTTCGACCTAGGTCACGCTAGGTTACACTTTACGTATAAAAAGTACGTGCCTACCTATTCAATTCCAACATTACATCCCTAACAAGTTAGTGATAAACAAAATAATAATAAGATGATGAGCCAGTAACGTAACAGTACAACTGAGTACTTCAACAATATGTGACATGGTCTTATTTTTGAGTACTTATTTTATTTACAAAAAGTAGTTAAATGTTTCGCCAATTGTGATAGGTATTGAACAAAATACCTACCTGCCTTGTTACACATAAAAATATTAAACTAGGTATTTATGAATTTTCCTCAATAGCGAGCGGACTTTACTCGAACTATGTTAATTCAATATTTTTTTGCTTTAAAAACACTTGTAGTGAGTATATAATTTGTTTAAGTTAATCAGTTTCATGGATTCGTTAATAAAAAGTTTGGTCTTGAAAAATTATTCCGTTTTGGTGTGTAGGTATTTTTAATTTATTATTTCATCATCACCACAGCCCAGGAGTCCTTTGTAACGGGAGGTTATCTCCACGCTTGGTACGCGGGCTGGAGATCGCAGTGTTATAAATAAAGCAATGGAAAAATCTTCTGCCCATTGTTCAGCCTACGGAGACTACATCTTTTGCCTCGATAACATTAGTCGCTTTATATGACACCCACGTGTGTAAGGGATTGGTGCAATTCTATTCTGACGGACACCACACGGCCAGGATAGGTACGTTAAGAAAGAAAGAAACATTTATCTACACACAATAACACCACAAACACATTACACAATGGCTTAGAAAGAGTTCGAAGCACTGACCTCCTATAATACAGGTATTATAGAAGAAGTAGAAGTATTCCGTTGGTATTTTTCCGTTGTTTACTGATTTACACAAATAACATTTCGTTAAACATTCAGTATGTTGTATACACAAATTGCTTATTTGTAAATATCTGCCGCTTCGCAAACATTTTCAACGTCAAAAAAAGTGACCCAAGTCAAGAAACTTATCGCGAATTTGTAAACAAACTAAGTGTTATTTATGCGCATAATTTTCAAGTGATCTGTTTAGTTTACTTAATTTTTTCTTACATTTGTACCATAACTCTCCTTGTTTGCCGCTCTCAATTACTAAGACCAATAAATAAGTCCGTCGTGGTTCAAACCTGTTCCGAGGATGAGTTACGATCGTACGCGTCTAACGCTGTCTCGTGTCTATTGAGGCGGTCAGTTTAACCGGTGTCCCCTTAGTACAGTCTGTTCCCTAACTTATGCCAGTAGGCGTATTGGTGGTGTTGTATGCCCAGATTGCTCCAAACAGCAGCATCTTATCTGTGGCTCAATAGTGCTTCCACTGACTTTATAATCACTCTTGCTCACGACTTCCGCTTGAACTTTGAGTTTTCCTTAAAATCCTAAATATAACTCAAGAGCTTGGATAGCCAAGCTTCTAGTTTATGTACGCAATTAGTCACAATGTAATAACAAATTGTTTTCCGGTTAAAATATTATTTTATTACCGGCCACTTTATTAGATGGTCTTTGGCAAAATCGCTGTAGTTTGTAGTCACATTTTAATAACCCAACCGACAGAAAAAGTCAGATAAACCCCGACCAAGATAGATACACTCTTACAAGTTTACAAATACTCAAATCTTTTCAAAACTACTGAGCCGATTTTAACGAAACAAAGCTAAGAACCATCTCGATCAAACTGTCATTCAAACAGAAACCCGCATCCAAATCGGTCCTATGATGAGCTATGATGCCACAGACACACAAATAGACAGAAAGAGCCACAGCTGATTTTTTTTAAAATTCAAAGCCTTTATTGATAAAAAAAGTATTATAAATATAATTACCTTAACATAACAAATTCATTCAGACATAAATCATTTGTTTACACAAGTGCTTGCCTGCTGAATAATTAAATTTTTACAATGTCATAATAAAATAATTATTAGTATCTACCTACCACAACATCATTAATTTTAAAATGTCGTTAGTTATGATTAATTCAAATAATTTCACAATGTCACAGTTAAACGTACAACACCCCTCTTTCTCCGTCGTGGGTTAAAAAGAAGAGTCAGGGCACAGACTGTACCTGCACAATACTATCGGAGACCCGTACCTCAATCAGCTCTGTGTGAATGGACTGTAATACGCTTTATTGGATTGTGTCACACGCAATCTACGCAGCGATACCTAAATGCATAGCAGGTCAGTTCGGTTGCTAAGTCCCATTGTGGCCCGACCAATTGGTCGGATGTCTTTATCATTGGAATACTTTCAGTTTGTTTATCTGTGGTGTCGAGGACTGTTTGTTTATGTTTGGTGTTATGAATGTCTTTTTTATCGAATATACATCGATGTATATATGTCTCAGGCGGATGGTTAAATTAGCCGGTTATTTAAAAGGCTTACTTTTTGAGCAATTATTTAATTGAAAATTTGCTAAGTTGATGAAATCGGAAAGTAATGTTGAGAGACCGATATTGACCCAGTGTACGGAGCTCCTCCATACATTGTTACAACGCTAACCTCGCCACAATAGCCCCAAATAATAATAGTAGTTTGCATTAGGTTTTAATTCGGTTAGGTTAGTGACTGCCCACCTGGGCAGACACCTCATCGTTACACTTGCTACAGTCATGACAACCTCTCTCGGTTCTTCCACATTCATCAACCATTAACGTCGCTAGGGTAAATACTCTTAACCTGACCTTTCTTAATATTACCATCGTGGTCCAAATATGTCAAACAATACAACCGTGAAAAGGCCCCTTAAAATTTGTATCAAACAATATTTACCATCGCAGCCAGTGGCAATTCAAACAGCAACTAAAACCGACCCGAACAAAACGCAACCGCAGCTGTGCACCGCAGATGATGGAGCCATTCCGATATGGTGACATAATAATAGTAGGTATGGTTTAAATTGGGCAATCGTCACACGTTGCACGGGACGACTGACACGTAGGGTTCCCAACTGTACTGTTAAAAACAGTTTGTACTGTCTTGCACTATGTTATACTTTTTACTGTTGAACAAAAATAAAGTATACAAAATACCGTTGAGTCACTGAGATACATTCGGTGCTTATGATGCCTTCCAATTTTTTTTTTTTTTTTTTGTGTATTTACGGCAGACAAACAGGTGAGCGAGCCACCTGATGGGTAGTGGTCACCGCCGCCAATGGATATCAGCAACATGAGGAAGGCTACCAATGCGTTGCCCGCATCTAAAGAGACCTCTAATATACCTTTTGAACGATTGAGGGAGCCAAAGTCCCTTCAGTCAGCCAGTGGTTCTAACTTGCTTGTTAGTATGACAGGTCGGCAGTTTCGCCGGAACAATACTCCAATAAAAGTTGTGCGGGAGGCACCAAGAAATATGTTTTAAAAGTAAAGATAAATTAAATACTGTAAATTTTTTCTAAATACTTTTTATTTTTCTTTCGCTTTTACTTTTTATTTTTTTATACCACTAAAGAAGCCTGCCTGATGGTAAGCCGTCACCGCAGCCTATGGACGTTACTGTTACTTTATTTCTTGTAAAAAAATTGTTAGCAACCCTACTCCCACGCGACGTGCGCTGCGGTCTGGACCCGGAATGATGCGGGCCGTCCATCGCGCAGTGACTGCTAAATTATTTACGCGCACTGCATACGTGCGCCGCATGTCATGCTATAAAACAGGCGAACAAGGCTGGGCGCCAGTTTGCACATAATTCAATCTTTCTTTTAATAACATATTCTATAATACTGCTACAAGAGTAGGTACTTTGTTAATTAGCTCTGCCGTAAGTTTACGTAACGTAATTGATGCGATCCTAAAATAAATAATTTCTACAAGTATAGAAAGTAATTAAATTCACGTTACACTTAACTTACGTAATTAATGCGATCCTAAAATAAATAATTTCTACAAAAATATAAAGTAATAAAATTCACGGTAAGTAAGACTAAGATTCAAGGAATCTTAGTAATTAAAAATAATAGCGGTCGGAAGCTCTACGGGGAATTTCGGATTATAATAATTTTCCTTATTGTACAAATACTGTTAAAAAATCACAGCATACCGTTCGAGCCATTACCTGACTACGAAAATAGCCGACGCAGCGCTTTCGGAGTCCACGGCAACACGTGAAACGTTCAGAAACCAGGCATTCGTGTTCAAAATCAACAGAACGAACGCCCTTAGCAAACAGCCTGCCCAGGCTACGGCGGTCATGCGAACCCCTTTACGTAATAGGTTAATTTTACGATTTACTATAATACTTTTTTATACCACTATAAGGTGGCCAACAAACTTACGGCAGCAGTCACCACAGCCTGTACTACTACTAAACTACACTAGGTCATCGTCTCATCATCTTGGCGTTAATGTCCCAGTTCTGCTCTCGCGCGCCTTGACTATGATCGAGGATTTGGCAGATCAGATAATTAGAGTGGAGCGACAGTCATCTGACTACCTGGGGAACCTTTCCAGTTCATGTTGGATCATGATTACACATTTTGTCGCCTGAATGTGCAGGTTTCATCACGATGTTTTCCCTCACCGTAACAGCATCCGTTAGCATTCAAGTAAACTCAGAAAAAAGTCATTGGTAGGTGGCGCAGTGGGATTCGAACCCGCTACTTCTGGCTTACGAGTCGGATACCTTAACCACTCGCCCACAGATGCTCCTATACTATCAAACTTTTCTATTACATATTTAGTACCGTATACTATACCTCATACTTTGTTATAAAATTATAAATTGCGTCATCTGTAAGGGTGCAGCCGGAAGCGCTTGATCTTCCCCGTAGCACAGTAATAACTAGTGAACATGCGATGCGATTCATATCGTTGCAGTGAAACAATTCTACACACAAGCCTTTTGTGTTAGTAACCGCGTGTTTTTTCAGTAGTTTCCACAATTGAATGTATTAAAATTCGTTTTTATTAGTAAACTATCGGCCAGCGCGATTTATAACCCGACCCTACCCCTATCCTACCCATACCCTATCCCTGCTCTACCTATCTTTTTTTTATTTTAGACAAACACAACAAAATAGAAATAAATTAGTTAAATCGGTGAAACCGTTTTAAAAATTTGCGAAAACTTTGGTTATATTTTTGCAATTTTCCTAGGTTCTCTTTCCTACCTCTAGTTCTTTTTAACAGGTTCATTACAAACCAAACAACAAATAACAATCTTTATAATATTAGTATAGATATTCGGTTATAATAGTCACAATTACCTACACTCGCTTCATGTGTTAACGAAGAAAAAGTCTACGATGTTAGGTACAATACAACATAATGTTTTATCGAAGCTTGTTTCCGAAAATGTCTGTTGAATGGAACTTTTCCCATTGGATCCGAACTCATCCGAAAAGAGCGGAAAACGCTACCTATGAATATCCGAAATACTCGAAAGAGCGTATAAAATAGCGGGGTAAAATATTTTAGCAAATCCATGACCCACTTTCATGGTATTCTGAATAAATGACCCGTACGATATTAAACGCGCAGAGGCGAGTCGTCGCGAATAACAATCTCTATTACACAGTAAAACAATCAGCTCAGCACACGTTGCCAAGTTCACAATCATTAAATAAGTATTTACTAACTGAAATTGTTATTGTTTAGTTTAACGAGCCTGTTTGCGCTACATACTTGCAGGATTACGAGGATTACATCCTTTTACGCGCGCTTTAATTATACTTGAGCTGCTTATGTAACGAAGCGTCCTTACTAAATGTGTTACATGGTTACCCGCTGAATAGTAGGACATAGGAAATAATTGCTTGTCCTTTGCCTAATAAAATGGCGCCCTGGGCGACCAATTCGCGGGCGAACGCAAACTTTTATAGTTGGCGTACACGCGCGAAAGTGCGAAAATAGCGCGCCGCCGGGTCAAGGCGGACGATGCTTACCTGCCCCACCTTTTATGGGGTCGATCAGACCGGTTCTGCATAACTAGAGGTATAACGCAGCTCGCCGCTGAAGTCTGTTTCCATTCGCAAGGTCCAGTTAAAAATAGATGCGGGGGTCGCTTCAAAAGGAACAAATCGCACCGTGTAAATGTCAAACGGTCGCCCCGTCCTGTAGTCCTCGACGAGGGGACATGATCCCCTAATGAGGTACAATTTCGGGGTTATGAGAGCCTTTTTCATTAGCCCTGCAGAGTCGAACCTCCCAAATTTTTAAGAGAAAGTTCTCACTCATTGTTCTGAAATCTCTAATGAAAGGACGAACTTAAGTCATCGTCAAATAGGAACGGAACAATAGAATCGCTTTGTTTGCAGCTAGTTACAAATTTATCGTTAGGAATCCTTTATCTGATTTCTCGTCTTAGCTTTCGGTGAGTTCTGTAGCTTTTGTTTGAGTTCCTTTTCTTTCTTTGGCTGTACGATTGAACTGAAAATTAATTACAAATGTAAGTGTATTCTGCACCAAAATGATGATTGATAATTGCAACTTGTTATCGTCTATCTATAATTATAATACCACTATATTTCAGAGTGTACCGGAACACTTTCCGCCCAATACGCGATTAATTAAACATTCAAAATCACAAAAGACATCAGAATTGCACGGCCCTTAAAATATTTTTGGCCTTTGATCTAAATATAGAATTAACGTATCCGGCCGCCCTTATGTCGGCGGGGACATATATTCGGGGCTGGATTTCTGTGGGGTCTCCAGTTTCTGTTTTACTTTGTAGCCTCTTGTAAAGTGTGAGTTTTAATGTCTTAGGCCGCCGAGCAATAAAGTGAACAGTACGCCCGACAGGCTACACCTAGCTACGGATAAATGCTTGCGGTTGTGTATAAAATTCCACATAGCAATGTGAGGTAGGTCGACGTTACGTTACGTAACTCCAACCACCTCGAGCGTACGTACTTGCCATTCTTATATTATTTAGCCTCCGACAAATTTTTTGTAGGGATTCTTTTAATGCGAGCTGCTTTAAACTTCTTTGACAGTGACTTGTTTGTGCATCGCCTTGTTGTCTACTTAGTATTCACAGTTGCGGTTGTCGTCATTATCTTTACTTTAATTGTTCCAATTATCGTTGTTTCAATATCATAAACTTCGTACCTTAACCTAACCTTCGGTACTTCATAGATAGTGTCCCTAGTTCTTACTTATTGAAATATGACCTACATTACAGTTCCGACTGCTATGAGAACAAAAGTTTAGATACTTTTGACTTATAGTCCACTAGATCTGTAGTACTACACATACATTGGTTATTTAGTCTCATCTCCTCTCTTTCATATCGAGTGACGTCCTTTTCTGGCAACCTATATTGTTCGCGTGCCAAGACTGTATATCGAACCGTACGAGATAGCCAGCTTTATAGATTTACATATCGCGGACTAAAAGGATTATGAGATGGTCCCGCCGTCCTCAGAGTGCAAGATTGTGGGCCAATATTAGCAGCGGCCTATGCGACGGAGACCTCCGCCAGCCGAATCGATTCGTCTGCGCGAAGAGGGGTGTAGGAAGTGCAAGACGTAAGTACGTTGGGTAACCTTGATGGTGCAGCTGAGCCGGCCTCCCGCGGCGTCTGCCCGGGCCGGCGTTCGATTTTCACTTGGAGCATCAGCGCGCTCGTGTCTCGCCCGGGTGGGCGTGGTCTCCGGGCCGGTCAATAGCACGGCATCGCGGCTCTCGCTCGCGCGCGCCGCGGCGCCCTCTCGCCGTCCCTGTCCCCCCGGGGATGATTGAAACGTCTGATGCCGCAGGCGCCCCGCGCGCCCCCTCGCCAAGGACGTTCAGTGAATCCGTCCCTCTCTGCCGCGAGAGCACGTGTCTCCGTTACTATTTCATAATATAATGTGTGCCCCCTCGGTTCCGCGCGAAAATTCACAACCAATTATGAGTCAAGTGCCTGATAAATTAGGTGACAAATTTTATGCCTGAAAGGTATTCCGAAGTCGCTTTTAGCGATGAGTGGGGAACTCCACTTTCGAGGACAATTACGTGCCCCCGTGAAGTGATATGGAGATAAGGAGCTTTTCTGGGAACACCACCTCTTCGTGTTTTCCGTCCTGTGTACTATCTCGCCTTATTATTGCTCTAATTACATCATCGGGTAAGTTGCAGCTGAAGTGCCGCCCAATGGCCGCGCCGCCGACTGTTATATCACCACCAGCGCATGCAGGCGTAGTGTTTTCCCGGCTCGTAGGGACCTTTACTCGATAACATTCAACCTGATCATCAGTGTATAGTGCAGTTCGAACCATTTAACATAATTCTAGATTCAGTGCCGAGTGGAAAGAATCCCCATCTTTATTATATTTCCATAGACGTCGCCTGGCTGTCGCCGTGAGTCTAGACACACAATAATTATACATCGGGCCAACAAGGGCGTATTCTAGAGATGTGACTCACCCGAATTCGTCTTCGGCATCGATCGTATCCCGTTGTATTTGCCGAGAAGGTCAGAGAGTAATCGAATACGGGCTATTGTTTGCGGCGAAAGCCATTGGAGACGAACGTGGCTCGTGATACGGCGAGGTCTCACTCCCTGCTGTCTGTTTCGGTTGAGACAAATCCGATCCTTCGCTGACGCATTAGCTCGTGTCTCGTGCACGACGAAGTAGGTTCGTAGGTACTCTTACATAGTCGTAGGCCCACTTGATGATGGCGATGATGTCATGGTCCCTTCCCCACGGCGGTGGCTCACGCGCCCGCCGTGTTAACGACAGCGCCGCGCCGATGTAATCATAGCCAGGGTCGTAATTTGCGTAACCACCGCAAAAACACCGAGATAAAACACCCACAAATTGCAAACGTTGTATAGTGAATACTTGAATTGTGAATGTTGGAACGACTGAGCGGCGAATCGGCCGTGGTAATAGTTTATCGTGTACACGATCTTTTTGCTGTTCTCGTTGGACACGGAAAATAATTGTGTACGCCGTAAAGTATTTAGACAGTAACTAGAAGTGGTGACGTGTTTGTCACTCGGCTGTGAATTTGCCAATCCTATTTAGACAGTAGTTTGTCTAATTGGTTAGCGAGAAGCGGCGCCTACGATCTCGTTGAAAATCACAGATTGTCAAAAGTGCGTCATTTGTCTCTGTTATTGGTCTAAAAACACCTTTTTGAGGGCAAGAATTCGACTTATTGATTAATCAAAGCTAGAATTTCCAAGAGAAAAGCTCAGTCACTAAGGACACTAAGAAAGCTGCACTACTTCACTGATGTCCTAGTAAAATCATCAAAAACTTCCACACAAACCTAAGTCAGTCGATAAAACCCAACATTTCCGGAGAAGTAAACGTAAAGGATATAATATTATGTGAATCTCCTCATAAGGCTTCAAATATCAGGCACATAATTATTATCTAAGCTTCTCTAATCTAAGCTATCTAATCTTATTATCTAGCTTCCCGAAAAATGAGTTCATCATAAAGAGTCCCTCTTTCTCCAGAAAGCCGGCCAGCATCTGGCCACGGGCGTTCCGACTTTCAACTCCAAATTGCCCCACTCTCAACTCGTCTCCGCTTCGTTTGCCCAGTTTCGCGTTAAAATCCCCCATGACAACGGTGTAATGTGTCTTAGAGGTATGTATGGCTGTAGTTATATCCTCATACATAGCCTCCACTTCATCGTCGGAGTGAGTCGAAGTCGGTGCGTAGACCTGTATGACCTTCAACGAATACCGCTTGGTAATTCTGAGTATAAGGTACGCAACCCTAGACGACACACTCTCGATCTTGACGATGTTGTTCACAAGGGATTTGTGGACGAGGAACCCGACACCACCTAGGGACAGTTGGTCGCCCTCCCGGAAGTAAAGCAAATTTCCGGACTTCAGAGTTATCGAGTCCTCCCCCTTTCTTCGGACTTCAGATATCCCTATAATGTCCCAATGTAATCTGCTTACCACTTCCTCCAGCTCCACGAGCTTTTCGTCGGTCCGCAGTGTCTGGACGTTGTATGTTGCCAGGGCCAGTGGTCGTGCTTTGTGGTAGCCTGATCGCGTCCGGTGATTCTACGCACCCCCTGCCCCGCCGTTACCGTGACCGCTACCATGGTCCGGAATAGCGGGGCCGCCGGGTACTGGGGGCCGTGGCTTGTTTGTGCTTGTCATCGGGGGGGAATTGCCATAATCGCCACGCTTGGCAGGCGGGTTGGCGATCGCAGTGCAGTATATGTCAATGTACCCAAAAAGATGCTGCTGCCCATCTTTCGGGTTTGTCCCTTAGTCGCCTCTTACGACACCCACAGGAAGAGATGGGGTGGTGCTATTCTTTTAGGTGGCGGCACCACACACCACGCGAAATCACTTCTTTATCAGTATACTTCGATTCGAAACGCTTCTGTTTTTCCTAATCACACCACACAGATCTGAACGCTCGTCCCATTGGGGGAGACCTCAAATCTCCACACGGATAGAATTACAAGTGTTACACAGTGTGTTATCCTGTATTTATGCAATAAAGTGTATATTCATTCATTCATTCATCAGTACTTAAATTCAAAACAGCGATTGAGATTCGAAATGCTCTTGTTTGCATATTCACATAACGTGCATGTGATCTCAGCGCTTGTCCCAATAGAAAGACCTCAACTCAAATCGCGCATGAAGAATCACTTCCTTAGAACAACATTTCAGGACAAGTAAAACACACTGCTCAGAACGCTTCGAAATCCTAGCTTAGAAATTAAATTCTCCAGCAATTCTGATTAGAAACACTCTTGTTTGCTTATTCACACCTAGTAGAATCACTTCATTAGAACAACATTTCAGGACAAGTATCACACACTGCTCAGAATGCTTCGAAATCGGTACTTAGAAATTAAATTCTCCAGCAATACCGATTAGAAACGCTCTTCGCGTATTCACACAGCGTGCATGTGATCCGAACGCTCGTCCGATCGGAGACCTCAAATCTCCGCATGGATACAATTATCTGTCGCATGAATCACATAGCACGTCCTCTAATGGGCCGCGACGCGTGCTCAAGCGGTCGTCGATTGAATTGTTACCAGCGCATTCGAGTACCCATTATACCATTACAGCTATTAATAAACTGTACCGTCTGTTTCGCTAGCGATCCGCCCTGGCTTCGTACGGGTGTTCTAGGGGTTTCTCTATTATAGTATGCATGTTTTATACATGTAAACCTTCCAGAAGAAATTTTCTAAATGATAGAGAAAATACAGTTTTGGAGAGAGACAGTCGCGGGAAGCGATTTTATTTTATGATATGTGAGAAAAGGATCAGGTTAGTGTAGTTTTTGAAGACTTCCTCTGGGAGCAGTTGCGTTCTCTCGTGCATTGCCCATGTAATATTCCCATTGCAGTTTTATTCCTGTGGAGATTTCCAGTAATCGCTTCGTAGCTCTGTTCAGTTCAGATAAGAACATGTAGACTCTACATCTCTACAATGTAGAGATAAGTGAGCAGTTGCCTGCTTTCCGTATACTGTGAACTACGCATGAGCATGCTTACAGGGTAGCTCACTAACTACCTATTCACTCTTTTTCCTTGTCTCGGACGCGAAACATATGGATACATGGAGGTATACGAGAGTATCGCTTTAGTACCACCGCCTGTTCGTAAATTTCGAGGGTACCTACATATTTATACGATTCTCATGAAGGTATAACATTATGAATAATGCAATCGCAATATCTTCCTGACAACCGAATAACTCGAACCAGGAAGCGAGTTTACAACTCTATGATAATGAAATATAGCTAACACAAATAAAGACATAAAATTATATGCTGTGGCTTAAACATAGTAAGTAAGTACCTATTTTGTACGTCAAATAATAATTAAACGCTTGAAAATGAGTTCTTTAGTTTACTCAAACGATAAGAAAGAAGTACAAGACTATGCATATTTGTATTGTTAATAATTTTAATGACTGGTGGCACGCCTTGCTCTTTGCGTATTTGCATTTTTAAATCGGTGAGATGATTACTATAAAAATATGTTTCAAGGTTTGTTGATAACAAAAATTAGTACAGTACAGTGTATATTATTGTAGTCAGTGGTGATATTAGCTTTAAACAGGAAATTAGTTTATGTACCTACATTCTAAGTTTTTAACTCTACCCTCTCAAATTCATGAGTTCGATTGAAATTGATAATGATAACGAAACCATGAATGATTCACTGAAAGGTACAGGATCCGATCACGAAGCCTTTCAACCGAAAACTAGACACGAGCTTTTGGCAGAAATGACAGAAACCGCAGCTCTGTATTTTCTGATCCAAATAAAAACGATCTCAAAGTCAACTTTATTATAAATATTCTGATTATTAATTCGGTAGCTAAACAACACAAAACCAGACTACGACAGTAGTAGCGTATGTAGTTTATATTATTTTATCTTCATGTTGACTCAAGACTTTACCCAAAAGCTGTGATATTTAATGTGCCAGCCAGCACGTAGCTAAAACAAACAACACGAACATTAACTCGAGACCTGCGCGCGCGCACATATAACATCACCAATAAGATTTACTGGATCGCATTTGTCACTGCGGGGAGCAGTTGCCTACAACCAGATCCAAGGTAAATAATCATGGCTGTCTTTAAACTTTGCTAATGCGTCTAACTAGCCTCGGTGTTTATGTATCTGTCACCGTAGGATTGTGAAAACCGCCAGTCTACAATATAACGTGTTCAGAGTAGGTACGTCGGATTACAAACTGTCGGAAAATTGGGAACTGTTACATTGTGAGGCGATTCGGCACTGGGCCGAGTTGACGCAACACCGTCCTTATCAAGTTGTCAACACGAATCTAACCTAACCGAATTTAAAGCAATTATTTATGGTGTTTCTTCGAAAAATAATGCGTTTAATTGTAAATTATTTGGTGAATTTTCTTGTAGTTCACAATATTTCGATAGTTTACAATCTAACGTATTTGACTACGTTAGATTACAATCTTACGGAGACATCCAACCAACGCCCTTACCATGTTGAAAACCATTGCGATCGATTATTTCAATCTTTTTCTTGCAATGTATTAACCTTGTTCGCTACGTCTTCACCTTCATAAATTTGTTTGTTTGTCCCACTGCTGTCGGATCGTCAAACTCTGTGTCTTTTGGCTCACTGCTGTGGAATAGAAACAGTCTTTATTTCGCTAGTTATACCGGTGGTGGACCATCCCTGTTTTAGTCCCGTTTAGGCCACAATAACTACCACATACCAAGTAAGTATTAAGTAACAGAGTGGGTGGATCGTATTCCTCTTAGGCACCTGGGTGGAAGACATTTTTATTCCTCCCAAGAGGCTGACGACTCAATATGATCGTATCATAAATATTTTCCCATAGAAAAAAGCAAGTTCATTCGATTTATTGTCGTGATTTTCGTGACTTTCCACACCCCTTAGCTCCCCATGCTCCCGTTTTATGGCTTTACCGAAGCCCAGAGAGTAAACTTCATTTTTATTATCATTGTCTTGAGTTAGATTATCACATTGTTGGGCCGTATCTCTCTTTATTGATCTCTCTCCTGCCAAGATAAGTTGTTAAGCGACGTTCAACAAAATATCTGTTAGGAGCTTACACTTTGGAGGTTAGAAGAGGCTTTCGAGTCCGATAAAAGTTGTGATAAGACCTCCTCGTAATCGTTGTGGAGATCCTCCAAACTTTACGAATAATTTTGTACAAGTTTTGTGTTTTAGTGCAGGTGCTTAAAGGCTTTTGTCAAATTTTGTTTAATCTATGTCATACCAATATTATAAAGAGGAAAGATTTGATTGTTTGTTTGTTTGTAACATGGATATACTCTGAAGACTACTGAACCGATATTAAAAATAATTTCACCCATAGAAAGTAACACAGGCTATTTTATATCCCGAAAGCTCCACGGGATCACACGGGATCGGGATGCATCCGTGCGAAGCAGGGGCGAATCGCTAGTATTCAATAAAACGTGCAACGATTTCGTGTTTGAACACAGAAGATAATGAGAGCCGTCTGTTCGTTTGTCTGGACCACAACCTTTCCTACTTTGTGTCTGGTCTGTGTGAAAGAGTTACACAAAACCAGATTTAAACCCAGAGCTGTAAACGAATCCCAATGCCACACGAACAAACATTTCAATCACGCGGCCGCATAATTACTTATTTCTTATTCAGCACCCTTTAACTCGGCCGTTGGCTGCCTTTTCCTAGTTGGAGGTGGATTTATGGCACCATTACTACACCTAATATCCACCGCACAAAGGCGGGACATAAATTAGAGCGTGCCTACACATGCGGCCGACTCACTATGTGTCGACTGTCGATAGCCAGTTGAGAACTACCAGGCGAACGACCAATGCGCGTCTCACCGGGGTGTTTAGTGCGTGGGTGCTCGGATTCTGATGTAATGTACGCAATTTCGTTGGTTGCTAATTATTCTATTAAACGGAGGGTTACTTTACTAAGCAGAAAGGTCTAAGGGGTCTAAGTATTATGGTTAGGCAACTTTAGTCTGCTTGTCTGAGTCGTCGTACCTTTCCGAAATCTGTTTTCAAAGTGTATTACAATAATAATCTTTCTCTATACACAGTCTTACGCTAAACTGTGTGTTTGCGAAAGAGACATTTACAAACTAAGAACACTGAATCAGGAACAGTGTAGGTACTGTATTCCGCGTCCGGTCCACAAGTATGAGTATACGCAATTTCCACTGCCAATGCATCTCGGTGCATGACTCACTTGCTGTTGCTGGTTTAATATTTCCGCTGCTCAATGCATGCACTAAATTTTACGCCGACGGTTCTAATGACACAACTGGTCCGCGTTACAAATTTTATCACTCAGAAGTCGAACCTTCTACTTGGAACGGCGGGCTCTCGATTCGTTCGGATCGATACTACGTCAGTCATGGTCAATCAATAGTTAGAGGCGTCATAGACATGTAGAATTGTTTGACATGTGGAATTAAGTATTGTAATACGTTTCGACGCTTCGTTCTACAGAAGTATGTTCTTGTGTGTGTTCTTCTCTTCGGCTATGTAGGTACCAATGACTCTTTTCTGAGTTATGTCCATTTGAACACTAACCGATGGTCTTACGGTGAGGGGAAACATCGTGATGAAACCTGCAAATTCAGGCGACTGAATGTGTACCCATGATCCAATCTGGTCAGGTTCTCCTGGTAGCAGAGTCACGGTGGTCAGATGGCAGTCTCTGCACTGTGATTATTTGATCTGCCAAATCCTGGATCATGGTGAAGGCGGACCCCGGGCCATCGTGCGCGAGAGCACAAACGAAACATTAACGCTAAGATGATGAGTCTTTAGTACCTAAATTCTTGAACAAACCTTACTAAGGTGGTGGCACTGAAATTGTTTACTTCCTCATTACAATATAATATATCTAAAGCTGTAACTAAATGTTGTTCTTTTACTTTGTTTGTATGGACATTTTCCTGTTTACTTACGATTATTATTTTTCCATTAAAGTTCGGTGCCCATTAGCGTGATAACCGATACTGTTACTAGGGAAGAATCATCCTTCTTTGCTTAGTATTTCGTTTCAAACAATTTGTAGAGATTTCACAGTATATGAGATATGTACTGTTGCTTCTATCAAGAAGAATATATATAAATTTTAATAGTTCATCATCATCATCTAGATCCCGTAACTGGCCACTGTTGTACTCGAGCATTGAGCTGCCCGCCATTTTGGATTTAAATTTTTTAAATGTACAATGCACATTTAAATTTCCTCCGAAAGGCTTAAAATACACGAAGCAAGTTATTATTATTACTGAATATATAATAGGGATAATTATTACTTACTTAAATAAACAACATGACATTGTTTGCATTGTTTTAGATATTTCAATTATTAATGTTTCCGTTGTCTGTAGCTGTTATTGTGTCGTGGTGTGCTATGCGTAATAAATGTATTTTCTTTCTTTCAAATTAATTACTTAAATATACAACTAACAATTATGTTTGTTTGCCCTCAGGTCGGCACCTGCAGCATAATAGGGAGCCATACGCCGCGGCGGAAAGACGGGTGCGACACGCACTCGTGGTATGTATCTACTTATATTTTCTTACCTACCTACCCACATTATCTTCACCGTCCAGTGTTGGACATAACAGCCTCTGAAAATGTCTCTAAAACTGAAGTCCGTTTCAATATTTGGTTCTTATAAGTGATTGTGAGGGCGCCGTAGGACGTCATCGAGTACAGGAAAACTTCCACTTTGTAGATATAGTAGAGGTATAGGAGAACGTTAGTCTGCTCGTGCACAACAAGGAACAAAACATTTTTTTAGTGAATCAAACTATTTGACTATTATTTAAAGTCGATTTTCTTTTTAGTCACTTTAATGTGGCTGGAAAGCGAAACTTTGATTTTCAGTGGCCCATGAAAAATCTAAGTTTGTGTAACTGAAAAAATGTTTTGTGCGACACTGTGCACTGGCAGATAAACGTTTAGGTTTTCTAACCCTCTAAATCGGCAATCCGTTCTCAAATACACACGTCATACTTATAACAGCTTTCTCTTTCATCATTTATGGCTTTATAAAAAATCCATGCTTCTGGCTCTTGCACTGATAGATAACAAATAAGGTATTTGATATTAAAATCTAGCTATCCACCGATCCCACCGATATCATCGGTATCTTATTCTCCATGCAAATAAGTTAATTTGCAAACTTCTAATACGATACCACTCAAAAGGCGAGCAATAATAAACTATTCACCGGGTGTCCATTAAATCTGCTTATTAAATTGATTATGAGCGCTGCTCGCGTTGACCTTTTCACCGGGTCCATCTGGAATTGCATTGACGTGCCGTCGCTTCGCGTCGACACCGAACACTGGGACTATTCACCGCGATGATCGCGATGTTTAAAGCAAAATCATTACTTAAAGCATAAATATTTCATTACAAAAGCAAACTTACAGCTTGGAACATTCTCCCATTGGGATTCTTGTTTGAGATTATTTTTACAAGCTTTTTATTAACTTGCAATGTTTATATGTGATTGTGTATGTTCGGGCCAAATCTTGCAAGCCCAATTTCACCCACTTCCCGGTGTTCTTGTGTATCTTATGTGACAATGCTTTAATATGGTACCACCATGGAGCAGGTCGGATAATGGAGTCGGAAGGTGATCATAGGAACTAATGAACGCAACAAGACATCCCCATCGTGTTTGGGCTCTTTGGAAGACTGTATAGCTTAATTAGTGAATATTATTTTTTCCCAGTATATTTGGTTCCTTTCGCGTATTTCCCCATTCGGTTTTGTTCTAAACCGTGCGATAAAAGCTTGTTATGAAAAAATATTTTTCATTTGAGAACTTGCTTTTATTACAAAGTAACAATGTTAACATAACTAATTGCTTCGCAATAGGGATAATGTGATATTTGTAAGTAGGTATAAAATTTGTGTGTACTTTTATTATTGTTCCTGTTTACTTATATTACAGAAACTGCATTAATATTATCAACAACGTCATTAACTTTAAAATATCATATGAACGTGATTTCCAAAGTATAATATTCTAGTTACATTGTTGTCAATAGGTTTTTCACTTTACAACAGCTGCTCTATATACCGCTTCATTGGTATTGTGATTCATGTTTTGAAACATTATTGTTATTTTTATAAGAGCGCTTGCCTACCTACATTCCAGCCATAATGAGTCTTTTTCCGTTACTTGATGTCCACAAAACCACAATTACGTCCAAATGTTAGCATGTTAGTGATGAAATAAATTAAGGCATTATGTCTGTATTACAAAACTAATAAGGTCGGTTCCTTGTTTTGTCTTAAGAGTATTACCTAAATTTGTATTTACATAAATAGGTAAATTAGTTTATTTGCTGAGTGATTAAGACGATAATCAAAACGGATTCCGTAAAAAAAGATCAACAGTACTGTCAGTTTATAAATACATTCAAGAAGTAATAAACATGATTGACAAGAAAAAATATGCGGTGGGAATGCTTCTAGATATGACAAAAGCCTACGATAAAGTCCAGTATGGAATTTTACTTAACAAGTTATATGGGATAGGAATAAGGGGAATAGCACACGAATGGTTTAAGTCATATTTGTCAAGAAGGGAACAATTTGTAGAAGTAGAATATTACGATGACAAAACGTCTAGAATAGAAATGATACGATCTAAAATGACCAGTTTAAATGCCTCTATCCCTCAAGGAAGTATTCTAGGATGTCTTCTATTCATTATATACATTAATGACTTACCTAAAATTGTGAACGATCACTGTACTTTATTTGCAGACGATATTTCACTATTGACCTCATGTGAGGATGGTACTGATATAGAGAATAAACTAACTTCCATGCTCGACTCTATAACCGATTGGATGTACAAACACAATTTGGACTTAAATTTTTCAAAATCAAAAATTATGACATTTTACCCTCGTCAGAAAGATCCCTTACACGTAACTTTTAACTACAAAAACAATACAGTGGAAACAGTAAATGCATTCACATTGTTGGGTGTAGATATAGATAGACATATAGATTGGAAAAATCACGTTGGAAAAATCTGTAAAAAAATATCAAAATTTTCGTACGCGCTACGTGAAATAAAAAAATCTACCAACTTAGATACTGCCCTTGCTACTTATTATGCATATGCTCATGCGTGGTTGAACTATGGAGTAATCCTGTGGGGATGCAGTACAGATGCACCTACACTCTTCATTTTGCAAAAAAAACTGATTCGAATATTGGCTAACATTGAACAAACTGAAACATGCAAACCACACTTTCAGAAACTGAAGATTCTTACACTTCCAAGCATGTATATTTTTGAAATGTGTAAGTTCGTAAGGAACCACCTAGGCTCATATACAAAACGTGAAAATTTGCCTACGAACATGAATTTACGCCACAAAAACAAGTTAATGCTCCCAGTGTCCAGACTAAAGATCCACTCTACCAGCACATATACCATGTCCATCAAAATATATAATAAATTACCTGAAACTTTGAAAAATGAAACAGATGGCAAAGTTTTTAATAGGAAGCTTAAGAAGTTACTGTTATTTAAGAGCTACTATAGTTTAAATGAATTTCTAAATGAGAAAAATTGATATCTATACCCTATCTTGTATTAATGCTCAATATCTGTACTTGTATGACTTAGAATATAATTTTTATAATGATTTTAATCGGTGATTGACATTTAATTTAATTATTATTGATAATTGACGTGTAATTTAATTTGAAAAGGTGACATTTAACTTAATTTAATTTTGATATTTAATTGACATACTCATACTCTTATTTTTGACGTATAGCTAGTTGATTAATTAATTAATTTATTATTAATAAACATGTAATAATTTATGCAATATGGAATCTTGATTAATTGTAAGGATAATTTTGTTTACTATATTTTTTATTATTTTGCAGTGCCCTCACAGGGTCACATGAGATACTTATTTACTGTTAAGATCCAATGTTATTATATTACCATGTGAAGCAATAAATGAATATGAATATGAATATGAATATGAAGTATTACGACTGATGTTTTTTTTATAGTTTGACTAGCCAGGCATTTGACCGCCATCTCATATCAACAACAACATACAAGACTTGCAGCCAAAACCGGTTGGCTAATTTGATAGAGTTTCAATAGTCAAACAGAAGTCGAAACCAATGTAAATAATTTTTCAGTTATTTGCAGCAGATTCAAGCGTCACATATTTAAAAGTCTATCATTATTTCCTTATTGTAATCATAAAGTTACATTGCGATCTCCAACCTGCTGCCAAGCTTTAAGATCATGGCAATAGCCTCCCATTTCGTGGAAGAGGCCCTAAGACCTACAGTTGACTGCTATGAGCTAGGTTTACTAACATTATGATTGTAACAGACAATCACACATACCTAAGTTCCACTAAGTCCATAGTCTCTGCCTACCCCACCTGTGGGACACAGGCGTGAGCTTTATGTATGTATGTAAGTTCCACGAAGTACTACGCAATAATAACGGTGTTTTTCACCAATTGTCACGGCGTCACGCACCGTGACAGTCATACTCGGATCGTAGTATTGAAATTATTCCGGGAACAGGTGGTGTGTCAATTCGGTGTGTCATGTTTATTGTGGATAGGCGAAAATAGTCCGCGCCACGAGCGAGCCACCCGGATGACTGGGTTGCCGCTCCTACATGATTTGCTTCGTTTCATTTCACTCGTGGGACACCGAGCAGATGTCGTGGACGATTATAGGCGAAGTTGGTTTCCGAATGGCACTGGTAATGTTAGTATAGGTACTTACCTAGCTAGCTATTGGCTTTAATAGCTTTAGAAACGGAGAAATATAGGGAGTTACGCAGAAGGTGGTTTGGTTATAAATGTTGCAAATGTTTATTACAATGTGTGACATTATTGAAGCAATTTTCCTTCCCGGTTATAATAAGTAGTTAAACTGAGTTTTGCATCATTTTTATTTTAAAATCAAACTAGGTAATAGGTAAGGGAATGAGTAGGTCAATCTCGATTTGTGAATGATTGTTATTTTAGTCTACATTTTTGTCATGTTTATTTTACCAGATCTGCGATTAAGCTTTGAAGCTTTGAAGCTATAGATCCGCCATTGTACTTATGCATGAGGTATTAATATTTTAAGAAAGAGCCATGATGCAAAGTCTAAGAACCTTTAGGCGGTCAGTGATCATTTCTTGATATGACTACTTCTAGATATGACCAGTTCTGGGTTCGACCACTTTTTGTTCGGGCCAGCTCAATCGTAGACAATTTCTGGATGTTACCACTTCGTTATATGTTCACCCTTAGTACAGCTGGTAACTGCAAAAGTTAAAATTCCTGTTCTATAAAATTCCGTCTCGTAATAAACAACCGAAGGAAAAAAATAACCTTTTAGAAACCCAACATAGACGCACCAGTCAGCCCTACGCACACACCCTCAGGAAGCATTTGCATTCCCAAGCGTACCTCGCAATACAAGTTGTCAAAGCAACTCACGTTCCGCGATCAAACTGGCCGAGGCGACACGGCTGCGAAAATCAAACTGCCAATGCTTCGAGAAAGTTCCAATCGTGCAAACATCGCTGTGATTTGAGTGGTTCAGTGGAGTGTCGTTAGAGACCTACATTAGGTTCCTATTTTAGGCGAAACTAGGTAGGAATGTTTAGGGATGCCTTAAAATCGCGGCATTGGGATCACAGACTGATAGTACACGTAAAAATAATAGTTTCTAATTAGTTTTGAATGTTGTTATGATGAAAGTGTATTGAAAGAGACTAGAACAAGGTATTTAAAAACCAATTAAAAAGCACATTTAATATAAAAGCTGATAATTAAAAACTATCCATGATTTTACTTATCTATCTAATCTATTGAATCAAAATTCATCGTTATTTATCACATTTGGTCTGTTTGTATTCAGACTCCACAAAGACGCTCAAAGTATTATTTACCACAAAAGATTCCACCTTCAATAACGTCATCAATAAAACATATGTAATGAGCAGCGAATTTGTGTAGCGTCCTAGCGACTAATTCCATCCGAATCCAGGCCTCCTGTTCGCGAAATCTAGCCATTACGAGCATTCGCGGTCCCCGTACAACCAATTAAGATTAACAACCTCAATCAATCTTACTCCACGCGTGGAGATACATCACAACATCGCCGGCAATCAATTTAATTCCAAAATACAACCGCAAACACAATTTACTCGACTCAAAACACATTTGTATTGAAGAGCCGATGTATACAGGCTTAGTTGCTATGATTTGAAACGACGTGATAAATGGCTGATTGGTTGCGCGAGGACCGAAAGTTTTTTGGGTCAATTGTTGTAGAAGCCAAGTCTATTAAGTTCGATGGATTCTAGAATATACTTTATTTTATTTAGGTAAATGAACTGTTAGACGTATGCCTGATTTCACCGTCACTCCCTAAGTTTTAGCGGACCCATATAGCACTTTAAGTGACGGATTTTCATGAAAAACTTAGTGTTAAGTGATGGTGAAAACAGGCATTAAAACGAGTAAAAAGGTCACATCAACTGAAATTCCAATTGGGAACTGAATCCCAGCTCAAAAGGCGATCTAGAATCCGAAACTAGGTTACAAAAAGCCAGCAATTGTTCGTTAGGCTACATGTGGTTTAATTTAGCAGCACTCCAGTACAGCCGTGTCGACTAATGCCGGGCTTACACAATCGAGAACCGTTCCCGTCGCCCCGCAATCAATTAAACGTGTAAACCCAGCTTCATTGGAAGTGCTATTGGGAATTACCGTTCAGTTTTTAAGCCAGTTTTACTACAGATTCGGTGGGGTTTTTGAATCATTGGATAGTTTTTCGTAATATTCTGCTCAGTTTTAATGACTACATATTTGATGGGCTTTTAGAAGTATCAGTTGTTCATGTGGTGAATGAAGTTCATTTGAACGCCGATGGTAAATTGAGACAATTTTCACCACCAGGTGACATGCATGTCATAGACTATAATCTAGCTATCTGGCCACTGGTGGTCAGATGGAAAAATGGAGTACTATACAAGCCCTTTACCAGTGGTCAGAATTGATGGTACTTCATTGAAATAAGACATATTCGACTACTTAAAGTTACTGAGTCTTCGAGTACTGCGTCAGTTTTCGGACATCTCAGTAAGGCTATTCCATATTAATGCGAAGCTTTAATTCATTTAGTCGGCAATACGATTGCACCCGCTGCTAATGTCGATGTCGGGGGAATTTCCCTCGAGCCCCGCTTCGCCTCTCACCATACGAGGAACAAAACAGACAGGAATTTCAACAGTGCAGTAAAAACCACTCCAGCCACACGTGTTCAGTGTTCCAGTGAGCCAGTTAGCGAGAGCCGCGCTGCATGTGGCTACAATTTAAACCTGCAACTATTGAATGCAAGTTCGTTAGAGGGCCTCGATGCTGTGGCTTTAGTGTGTCCCTGCGTAGCTTGACGTGTTTACCTGTGTGGGTAGATGGTGCAGATTTTCGTTGTGTGATTTTCTGTTTCTGTGAGGTCTTAAACTGTCAGCATTCAATAGTAATCATTTCAAAGGTGAGAAATTTCCACCACTTTATCAATATTCAAGACTTAATTTACGCCGCAGTAGTTAACAAGAAACCTTTCACAGTGGACCTACTTAACAGCTAGCTGTCAACAATAGAAGAAATGACACGCTCTACTGCATCTTTCACTTGGCCAGATCAATGAGCCCACTTTTTTTAAGTATCCACCCAAATACCCTACCTAATGCTTGGCCAAGTGTCAAAGATACGCTTGAGTAATTTTATGAAGTGGCCGTGTCTAATGAGGCACTCTTGCTTCATCGTGTAGTAAATAATCAAGGGATTTTTCATAGTTAACTTCATAGAAAGGAGTATACGATAAGGTATACGACATAAGATTCGAACTTGGGATCGTGTTGAAACACATTATAGTACCGTATTTAACGTGTTCCAACAATATTTATGAACCGCAGCGCCTTCCGGTGTCACTTAACAACGTAAGGCGAAAAGACAGACCTGAAACCTTACAGCTGAAAGCTTTCAAAGAAAAAAACTGAAAATACACGCCTAAAATCCCTTTTCTCGGTAGTAAGTAACGTGATATCATATTTGGCTCCTCAAGACGACAACATTTATGTGACGGTTGACAGCGCTTTTGAGCATTTTCCTACATAAATATCAGTTCCTGCTCTTGACATTGGATTGGGTTTGGCCGTTTTTGCTCGTTCAAATGGAATTAGACAATACGATACACGTTATCAATTAAGTAATTTTTTTGTGTAACTGTTAATTACCGCACGATGCCAATTTAAAGTTAAAATAAAATATATCCTTCCAAAATGTTCAGTTTGTCGAAACAAATTAGTCGTAAGATTTGTAATAGCCTTACAGAAAGCCCGGATTCCGTTGCTTTCAATGCCGCCCAGACAGAAGCATTTTCGCAATTATGTTACTTAATAAGTCAGAGGTTGACACTCACCTCATTATCGTGATATTTTAAGTGCCATGGCATTATCCGAAGATATTTTTTTATTTTTTTCGAGTGAACAGTGTCTCAACCATCAGTTCTAAAGATAAACTCTACGTTAATCTTTAAAACGTTAATTCAGACGTTGTAGCCCATAAAAGACTTCAACGCAATTTGTTTTAACGAAGTAGTCATTCATATATGGTACACAAAGACTCATATACTCGGCTATCACCACATAAATCTAAATGAGGGTGTAGGGTGTAATTCAATTATCCGCTTGAAAGTAAGTAAATTGTCGGTTGTAATGTTATTTGTCGATAGGAAAAAAGGGCAATTTATCGATGCAATTTGGGCACGCTGAGCCAGCGGCGGCCGCCCTCGCAACGAATTTATCGCAATTAAACGCACCGTTTTTGTTGGAATATCGCCTTAATTAACAGATTCACTAGCCGCTTTAAATATAAACAGCTTTTACAAAAGCCGGCACTTTCGAATGCCGAAAATGCGCTCACCTGACACAGTGGGCTGGAAACTACCGGGTATTTATTTCATCAAGAGCATGGAATCCTTTATTAAAGTATTGTTGAAGTAACTTTATTGATGCGAACGAATCGAATGTGGTGTGAAATGTGGATGATGTGGACAAAGTTTAAAGTGTGATTTAAGATATAGGTCATCATCATCATCACAGCCCCTAACGTCCACTACAGGACTTAAGGCCCACGAAAGGGGAAGTATATATAATAATCTTCAAATAGCATAATCTCCACGCTTGACAGGCGGGTTGGTGATCGCAGTGTTATAAATACAACAAAAGAAAAAGTTGCTGCCTATTTTCCAGCCTACGAAGACTCTAGATTTTTAGCCTCGAAAACGTTAGTCGCCTTGTACGGCACCCACGAGTGTAAGGGGTTGGTGCTATTCTACTCTTCCACACACCACTTGTCCTATTCCGGCACGGAAAATGTGTTTTAATTTATTTTTTATTCCATTTCCAAATCCAAAATCGTATATTCATTTCAGCTTGCAAATGTTCTCAATCTCGTTATCCTAACCATACCTGTGACCCAGATAAAATTGCTAAATAATGTACATTAGCAAATTCAATAGTCAAACTTTTAATTAAGTATCTTTTCGAGTAAGAATCGACCGGAGTCAGAATCAAGCTAACGGTCGCTGGAGGAGGGGAGAGCCATAAGTATAGCTGGTTATATTTAGAAAACTTTATAATTAACTAATTAAAATGTAAAAATTAATCATGCTGTAATTATATTCTCGCCTTGGTAGCCAAGGAAAGTCATAGCTCATTATAATAATTCGCTTTGTGAACACAGGATTTTGCTGCTTGCAAAATTATCTTTGAACCTCATTCAAACGATTCGCTCGTACAATGCATCAGAGGGAATCCTTCGGAGCAAAGTTTAAGCAAACACCTCAACTATTGGCAGACAAACTATAATTCGCATAACTACTCTGAATAAGTTTAACGGGGAGGGACATAGCTGCACGAGTGTCGGAGGTTCAGCACACGCTTAGTCAAAGTTTAGATTGGTTAGCTGGCTTAGTTACCGTTACCGCTGCTTAATTGTAAATAATAAAAGCTTGTGTTCTCTTGCATAATCGGGAAGGCTATAGCTATCTGTTAAATTAATTTTAAAACACTGAAAATTCCAATATTAAAAATTTACTGTTAGACCTTTACCTAAGTACCCAAACCAAGTATTTATTTTCAGAACTCTAAGCGCCAAATCGAACGTTTACTAATAAACAACCTTGACGTTGCACTCGTTTGAGCAGCTTCAGTCGATACTGGAACTGAACGGAACATTCCCAAATTGAAATCACTTACAGCCTGCTAGGCTATTTCCGTTGAGCACATTCGAACCGCAGGTCACGGAGATAGCCTGATTAGCGGTGACTATGCAAGGTACGCCGGTCGTGCATTGAATTTATCGACCGACCTCCTTTTCCCTTCTGCTTTCCAGCTATTCTATTCAACTCATATATTCTCACTTCGCTATCATCTCGTTTATCTTTATTGTGCAGCGCATGGTGAATGTTTAACATTCTTGTTTTGTTTCCACTGTTTGTGGTATTCCATAATCCGATACATATCTGTATCGTATTGTGGTATTGGCCTCGGTACACAGTCCCGGGACGTGCATCCGTGCTTCTAGTTTACAATAATGATAGAGATATCGTATTTTCTCTTCTGTATCATCCTGGATAGTATATCTTCTATCTTTACTCCACATGCATGTAGAAGTTGTGGTACGTCGGTCCTTGGGTCACGATAGCCTGATTAGCGGTGACGCTATCCCTGGTACTGCGCTCGTGCTCTGTATACTCGATCGACCTCAATTTGCTCTTTGCTTTCCTGCCCTCTGCTATTGGCATTTAATTGACTTAACTACCTTAGTGCACTCGGCGGCTTTGTGGAGACAAAATGAGTGCGAGTGTGTGGTTAATTCGTTTTCTTTCGTCATACTTTCAAAAATGTGGTTTTACTTAACCATTTTTTGTCACATAAACGTGTTCGTCACTAGAAGATAATAATGATAGTCTATTATTGCTTAAGATTGATCTGATATGATGATGACCGCCTAATCGAACTTAAGTGTTGGGTTGTAGGTAGGTAAATCTTGTATAGATAGTTAATATCCTCGGTATTGGGTTCGGCTATTCTTGTCATGTACGAAGCACAAACACATACTTAATCTGGACTCAGACAGGACGTGGCTCCACATGGCCGATGTCGTGGTTTGAATCTCTAACGCACGGCATGTTGTCAGCTTGCCGACTTTAAAACCCAACTTGATGTTGCTCTTTGGAATATTTAACCAGGTGCACCGCCCCAGAATATTTATCCACTGCGCTTACCGGTGAATATATTTTGATATTTTCACAGCGTCATTGTTGTCTACTATAAATTCAGAAAATTCGCCCGGGGAATGCCAGTTTCACAACGAGCGCTCTAGCGAAATAGGCTAAACGACAAGTTTAAAATGTAATCTCAGAGGAATACATTGTCATCGCAGAGAGGGATAATTTTAAGCAGTCTACTTCGTGAAGACAAAGGTATTCCGAGACGCTGCTGGCAGTTTTTTAAAGTAATAAGAATTCATATGCACTCCGAAGCATCTATAAAGGTGGCGTCTCGCGCACATTTCTCAAGATAAAGTGTTGGCGCTCCGACGTGGGCGGAATGCGAATGGGTCACCGTACGAGGCAAGTTTGCCTTTCCTGCCGTACAGGTTAGAATTGGACACCGACCCACATGTCGCCGGTGATATTGCAAACTTTTGTGGGCAAATAAGGTTTCGGGCGTGTATGTGACTTGTAGGTCACTTCGTCCCTTGTCCCTCCATAATATTATACGGTCGCAATGATTATGTTCTTAGTAGCTTTCTTTGTTTTGTCGGAGGTCTAGATCCGCTTTTGGTCGTTGAGACAGAGGTGTAATCTTATGCATTTTCCCGCGATTTGATTGCTCCGGATTCTACGTTACAAAGTCCAGTCCAAAAATAAATAGATCGATCGACATACACGCTTCAGCATTATAAAATTGCAAAGCATTTTCGTGTGTTGTACGTCACAAGCGCGGAGTAACTCCACTCATTTGATTGACTAAGAACTTTGTCAATCTTCGCCATGTGCAGGGAAGTTGAACGGTGTTACTTCGCCTCACTTAGTGCAGCGACATGAATTCTTCTTAGCACCGCTTCGATATTACATAGGCATTTATATCGAGTTTTCCTATCTTTAATGAATATCAGTCACGATTTTTGTTTAGTGACTTTGCCATTAGCTTTGATGCCACATGGATGACTGTGAAGACATTTTCACGATATCTTCAAAACCAGAGAAGATATATGCGCTAGAACACTGTGATTTTGACATGTCTGATGACGTCATTCAACATCCTAATAAACCTTACGTAACACGTAATAAATCACATATTTCATTGCGCTTGACATTTCCTTCAAACCTTTGGCATTTCAAAAGGGACTTCAAACACTTTTTCACTGGGTTTCATTGCGGTCAGATTTTATTACAAAACCCATAAAAGTCTACCATGTGATTGATCTTCATTTGCAGGTATTTTACCATTTCAAATTAGACCTATAATGTTACTCTGATAATTTTAATCAACGCGGTCCGATTTATTTTTCGACTCGTAGAAAATACGATCTCTTCGCGATTATGCCACCGCAATTCCGTCGCCGGCGACGTTACATTCGTTTAAAAATGCTTCGGAAACTCAAATGCACGTAGAGCTGGCAACGCAACCGAACAGAGATTGGATAAAACTGGGTCTT
Organism: Blastobasis adustella; assembly: GCA_907269095.1. NCBI lineage: Eukaryota > Metazoa > Arthropoda > Insecta > Lepidoptera > Blastobasidae > Blastobasis > Blastobasis adustella. Next base: position 7,608,658 of record OU026135.1, on the reverse strand, counting down.
GTGGACAAAAAAGTTAGCTTCAAACCGTCTCGGAAGAAATAAATGTTGCGTCCCGATGGCCTTTATTACTGCGACATTGGATTAATTCTGATTAATGGCCCTTCGAAAGCGCCAAGCTTATGGCGTGACCCTGAATGTTAATGGTTTTTGAAAATACTTGGCAATGAGGAAAGATTGAAGGTTTCCTATCATGCCGAGGCCGCTTAATAGGAAATCGGTTTCAGGAAAATGCTATACTATTGCCAGTGTAGGTAATTAGTATCTTTTACTAGGCCCGCTCGCACATAACTCGAGTTAATTTCGCACGGCCGTTGGTATTGCTAATTTAATTCGTTACAGTTTCAATATATCAGTGCTTACTGCTTGACAACTATTCAGCACGTGGCCGTGCATATATTTGTTGGGACAAAGAAAATGAATACGTAGGTGAACGTTTTGAAAGTGATACCTAAATTTTGCAGCGTTCGTTTCATACTAAACTATGATATAGAGCGGTGCAGAAGTCGTAAAACTCGAGAACCTCACACAATCCAACCAAAGTATACTACAAGGTATCACTTAAATAATTAGCAAGTTTAACACGATTTGGTAATAATCGGCGTTGCGAATTTGCAGGTGCGGCCAAGATAAAACCCTGTATTTCACGCGATTCCACCTTAAATCACAGCAGTTAACCATTTACCTAGATACTTATAGCGTGAACCTGACCTTGGGCGGTAATAAGCAACGTTTTGTTTAACAACTATCTGATAGAACGAGTGATTTACGGCGAAAATGTTTCAGTATATTCATACATTTTCAATTCGCACCAACAACAGGTTAATGTAAACGAAATTCTATTGTGAAGTAGTCCATTTTACAAATTTAGTGCGTGCTGTGACCTTTCTTCTATTCTTGTAACGCTATCAAGGTTGTCGCTAACCACTGCCGTCTCCGAAATATCGGATTATAACATTATTTCGAAGTTGAGCGATTGTTGTTTGTGTTTCTTTGATGTCAATATGGGATACCTATGGTTATAAATTGTACGTTACTGTCTGTGGCATTGTTGCTCCCGAACGGGTGGACTGATGATGATTCTTAACTTTGTTTAATTAAAGGGACTTATAAACAGACGATATCGAATATGTGACTGAAAAACAGTGGCTGGCATTGCCAGCAACCTTTTCCAAACACTTTTCCTATTGTTGTTTCAGCCGCATTCTATTGTTGTGGTATAGTGCATAATTTTCTTGATTATGGCCTTGCCGTTATTGCCAGTATTGCAGCCACATACCTATTGCTGTAAAACTATTAAATTAAAATTAAAATTCATTTATTTCAGAACAAGTAGTCCATATTACATTATAATATTGCATGTTTAGAAGCGTCTTTATGTTCAGTAGTTAGAAAATGTTTGAGTAGACTATGTACACTTCATCGGTGGTTTTCCGACATCTGTTGACTATGTTATTTTTATATTTACATACATTCACGTACTCTCTCGCCCGCATCTGGTAGGCGCTTTTTTTTCATACCTAGACATTTTAATCCCAGACCTTTCATGCGCACGCGCACGTCATCTAACCATACGATAGCGCCGGTTAAATCTGATGTATCACAAACTTCTGACACTGTGAAAGCGTCGCTGTTCTGATTGACAAACCGACACTTGGGAATGGCGACACTTAGTTCCAGTTTTGGCTACCGGGTCAGATAAGTTTGTGGCACTGTACTATATATCACGGCACAGGGGCCATTAATCAAATTGTTACCTACGCAAGTCGCACACATCGATTACCCGCCCCCCGCGGTGCGCGCCCCTCGGACGCCTGCGTCCGATTAGGGGCACTTTCAATCAAGATTGTTTGCGGGGCTTTGCCAAGTTTGCTCTGAAACGCGATGATTGACCCACTTAGCAGGTAAGTGAGGGATGAAGTACAGATTTTTTGTTGACCCCCGCACCCCTCGACAATGGGAGGCGCTAATAAGGACCCGCGAAGGCTCTGATTGTGACATTGAAATGAAAATATTAACTGGAGACATATTCAATGTAATTATGGCAGTGGTTACAAATGTCACCGTATTCGGGTGACGCGCTGCCAGCCCCGGTACGCGAGCACATGCTATTCTTGAATGATATATTCCGGCGAGATAAGCTTAATGTTTCATTTGCACGCGAGCGTTCGCTGAATTTTGGGCGCTTAAATGTGAAGGTGGAATGTTGAAAGGGAAAACTGTTCGCCGCAACAATGTGGGAGCCGTTTATTGTGTAAACTAGTTTATCGATACAATAATAATATCTTAAATTATGGCGATGGGTGTAGTTTCTACTTTCTAAGTTTGGACGTAGGGTAATCTCCCGAAGTTCGTTTATTAGAAGCTGCACTACTACTGAGAGTCTGATACCGATATGTGTAGTACGCAAACAGCACAGGAAGAGGATAAAAGCTTCATAAATTGTAATTAAAATGTAATTAAAAGGGAAAATAAAAAAACTTGGCCACACAGACGAAGCCCCGCGGATAAGTCAGTGTTCAATAAAATAATTAAATACAAGCGAGTCAGGCAATAAAAAAACGATGCCTAAAGCCGGCAAGTCGGCTGGCAGCTACCAGGCGCGGATAACACACGAGAGGTGGAGGCACCGAGTGGCCGACCTGATTGCCGGCCGTTCGACGACACTCAACCCAGATGCTGGTGCCAACACGCCCACCCCTCACGTCATCTCACCCCGGGCCAAGGGCTGTGTGATAGATCAACCTCGAGTGTTTATTGCTAGGCTCGCGGTGTATATCAGGCGCAGTGTGTTCATTCGCTGTAAAGGCTATATCTGCGAATATTATGTATGTGAAAATGGATTTGTGTATCGGCATGATGGGTTTTCTTTCTTTCAGACTGAACCATTCTTATTAGCTTGCATTATTTTCTATCGAACTCGCGAAACTCTAGTGACTGCGGCAAGTAGTACGAACGTATATACGTTTGCAGCGTCCTTTGCTAAACAAGAGATTTCTGCTCAGCATAAACTAATTTTGTACCTACAAACGTGAACCTGGAGAACATTTATGTAATCTTGTGTGTGTATGTACACTTGGTCGGGTGTTATCCGACTTTTATGTCGGTTAAGTTATATGTTTAAGCGCCACTAAGGTCGAAAGTAAAAAAGCGGTAATTGTAACTTACATTGTAGTATGACTGTATTTGAATCTCAATCCGGGTTTATGTCTCGACAATTAAGATGAATTCAGCGCACCATTTTCTCGATTGAATTGTAGGAGCCATTACGGCAAACACAAAGTTAGTTAATGCCGCGGCTGCGTCCAATGTTCCATTGTTGTTTAGTTACATATTTACTGTAGCCGTTTCCAAGTAATGGCTGCGGTTGCATCACAATGTGGGTTCTGTTAAGTTTGTATGCCGTTTCGTTGGAGCAACACAGGGTAATGAGGCCAAATTTGGCGCATATGTGAATCTAAGCCCTTGGTTGCCGTTTTTGTAATCGATAGCCTAATGAATCTATATTAAATTCTGTATCGTACAGGATAACCTGCGCGGCGAATCATTAGCCGCGCGGGGCGCCCCTCCCCTCCGCCCGCAACCCTAATTCCTTGACAAATAGCAGAACACTCGCGCCGTTCGGCGACTCGCAGTTGTGTACGCCAAGAATAATTTCCGCCCGGAATCCCAGAATGTCGTACATAAAACACTGGGATACGCCTTTGGCTTTGTATTCTCTTCAGTTTATGAGTGTACTTAACCCCTTCCTTTTGGGCGCACTCTTTGTGCCGGCCGGGAGCGGCAACGCCCGGCTCCGTGTGCCAACCGGGCACAGTGCCGTTACCCGGGAGCGATATCCGGCGCGGAATCGCGAGTTATTTCACGTCCCGACCCACACGTTATGATGGAGTAAAGCGGCCGGCGAATAAATCGGTGTGCGTTACCTAATCGGCAGTATGTTTGCTGCTGGTGCTTCTTACTTTTTGTTGCGGGTTCCGAGACGGTGTTAGCTGCTGCGAGCTTTTTGTCTGTCGTGTATAACAAAGAAGAAGAATGGAAAAGGAACAAAATAAAATCGTAGTTCGAAGCAGTGTAATTTCCCAACCCTGTACATTGAAACAGTATACTTTTGCAACAACGTACATGGAAACAGTGTACTTTCGCGATAACGTACATTGAAACAGTGTACTTTCGCAGCAACGTACACACAGCGTGTGAGTAAAACTCGCTAGTTCGCTGCTGTAAAATCCATCTGAATACGAGCTGCAATGAATGAGCATGAGTTTTACCCGATATAAATTACCTAATCGTACGATTAATGGAAATTACAGATACATTTAATTAAACAGCATTCGCGGGCAAATTTTTTTACGACCAATACCTTGTAATCGTAAATTCGTAATAGGGTAATGAGTGACTATATTCATAAAAGTTTTACGATTATTAAACGAATGTAGTGCGCTAGATAAGGCCTTTTGGTATGTTATTCAGGTGGTAGGACTCTGTCAAGCCTGAGCAGTCCGCCTGGGTGAGTACCACCGCCTTATCTATTTCAGCCGCCAAGCAACAATGCTTGCATTGTTGCGTTCTGGTTTGAACGATAAAGAAGCCAGCGAAATTACAGGCATGAGGCATTTCATCTTAGTCCTCACAGTGACAACACACCTGCGGTTCTGCATTTTTGTTACCTGTAACCTAAATGTATGAATCGTAGATGTTCTAGACCATAGTTACCACTTACCATCAGATGGGCTGTCTGCTCGTTTGTCACTAAGTATCTTAAAGAAAAAAAGAAAAAAGGTGAACGGTTGCGTTGTACCGCGTATTGGGCGGACGCGCGCGCCTCTACCGGCGGCTCAAGGAACGCAGCTCTAGATTCCTAAAGCGCGCGCATTAATCAGTCCGTTGCAACGCTATTTGCACACTCGCGTGTTACATTCACGACGGGTTGATTGCGTTCGCGGCGAGGCGACCCATTCATGAGCACTAACACCCGGCTATATTTAAAACCTAGGCGGCGCAAAACGAAAGGTTACCCGTCGGAATGCCTCCGATTGTAAAGGGTTAAATGGGACTTATTTTACGATAGGGTTTAGCTGTTTCTAAGGCCGTTTTAGGGCACAACATGCCAGACTTGTAAAGTAACATGTCTGTTAGTTATCTGATGGATTTTAGGTACCAACCTAACCTTTGACACGTGTATCTACATCAGCGTCCATAAATAACTGTACAAAGATACAAAGAATTGTTTGGACAACAAAGACATCAAAGTCCCACCCGGTTAACATAGACCGAAAAGATGTGATGCCTACCAGGAAAGTATTCACCCTCACGTTTAATACCTACATTCCGACTCCATTACCTTAGTAGAAACAAGCTAGTAACATGTTTTACGAACCCTAGACTGGGATCTAAATTATGCACGACTGCAGTAAACCGGCAGATGACTTTATTGGCCGTAAACCTTTACTTGCACAGGTAGGAGGTAGTGGATAGAGCGTGTGCCCACCCATTAACCACCCTATAATCTCACCTCGCCTTGGAAACGGGCTCCTTGTGAGCCTACTCTAAATCTTCGAGGTTATCCATTGAGTGACAGCGGTAGCGAAGCGCACATTTTACCCAGTGAATAGGCAGAATTGAATGCCCAAAATCAATCAATAAATACTAATTTAATATTTCAGTTACATGGCTTACTGTCTTCCTTCGCTAGGCGTGAAGTGTATATTTTATAGCAGTTTTATAAGCAATCTCTCGTAACGGGTACCGTTCGACGATGCCCGTGTGGATTAGTATTCATTCCCCGTGCCAGAAAGGATAAAACGCTAACCCTAGCTCGATGGTATGAACGCGATAGCGCGTTTTAAGACTTATCGAAACGGATATTCGGCTTTTGAATGGAGGTGCCGATGCTTTCGGATCCGCTATCGATTCGGCCAACTCGATGGAGAATCCGAGTGATTCGTCAGCTTTTATTGTATGTAGGACAAGACACCTCCGCGGAGTTATTGTCGCCTGGTAATTGGATTTAAGCGGCGTCGCACTCTTAATTGCCAGTAATAAATGTTGAGTGTCATCCGTCGCGTCGGTAGTAGGCCGGTACTCACACCGATTCGGGATTGTTGCTTTCGGTTGATTAGATTTTTTTGTAATAAGAGCAAGGCAAACGAGCAAGCGGTTTTGTATGTTGATTGGACATTTTATTAATAACGATATTTATGGTAGGACGAGGCTTTAAACTTCGCGATCGCGTTAGAGAAAACTGGCAATCGTAGGCTATCTCCCTTTGTGAAAACTTATCAGGTAAATATGTGAATAATCGTAGACAAATTCACGCAACGCCATGTAGCCCCAAACTAAGCACAATACTATGGATGCTAGATAAATGATTTCAAATTCCGCTCAGCTGGGAATCGTACCCGGGACCTCTTGCATACCAGACCGGGCGGATGTTGACCACTGAACCACTCAGTTGGCACAACTCTGTCAAGCTAGACCATGAAAGGTGGTGTAGCAGTTGGCAAGAGCGTGTTGAAGCATTCAACTGCCCAGATAAGAGTCCAGAAGCGAACCCCATACCTCACGAACGGCACCGTATCCGTTTTCCATCAACTGAGTTTTCGTTTATCAACGCGTCTGTCTGTCTGAACGCCATGTAATGAATCGATTTTTGAAGCGTCATTCCCGAATGTGTTTTACGCTCGAGTACCTTATATTCCGGAAAAATACGATAATCGAGTCGAATGTTACGGATTGAACGCGGATGGCAACCGCGGGCGACCGCCAGTTGTATACAAAGTATGCTATAATAATATAATGTGGTGTGCATACCCACAATGGCGGATTATGTGGGTCGACGCGATGTCGCATTACCGCCCACGGCTTTTAATTATGCGGCTGGGGTGCATTGCACATTATAGAGTCCGCCTAGTTATTATTATACTCAATAGTCTAGGTGTTTACTGGCTAAGTGGGAGGTCGGGATCAAACATTTTTTTTCTATAGAGATAGATAGATAGAGAGATAAACCATAACATCTCAAACTCAATTAGCAACCGGCTGCTAGCTTCCTCCAGACATTGTTTTTTTTGCGCTCCTGCCTTCATTACATATTACTTATCCCTGACATTTATTAATTTAGTTCAGTGTGCGTTTCTTTATAACCGCTACAGTACAGTAGTTATGGAAGTATTTAAGTGTAGGTATATAAACTTTGTCGGGGCTTCTTGACATTAGTCGGTTAGGTATAAATTAATGAATGAATAAAACGCTTTATTGTGAAACAATTTATAATTGGGACGGTAAAAAGTTTGAATTGCTCAGACTAATATCTATCTATCATTCCATACCATATCTAGATCACACCAACCCTTCGCACTCACATATGACAATAACTTACCTATGGCTACTATGATCGAAAGGGTCTAGGACCGTCCACACGAGTACCTACACACGTACTTACAATTTGCATCGCCATAAAACCCGTGGCCAATGCGCTACTTCGCTCCCTTTGACCATACGATGCGTGGTCCCGCCCACAGTTAATTATGCACCGTTCGTGATCTAAGGGTCACGAGTGTTCCAACACTCGCTTCGAGTGGGCGTACACGGGAACAACAATTAAACGATGAAGGGGATTTTGTTAGCAACCTCTTTTTGCACGGATATAGTATGGAACAGCTAGGTATGTGTTCAGTCGGCTTTGAAGTGTCTTGTGGCACTTGATGTCACTCCTGAAGGGTTAAGTTTTATCCTATTTTGCCGCCGAACAGCGCACGGCTAACACAGTTCAAAAACTCTCTAATAATAGGCCGGAACACACGTCTCTAAGCATCCATCTACTACACCTAACTCAATGGTCGTAAAACTATTATAGCGGATCCACGACTGTATTGGCGGCGGTAATCACTTTATCACAGGCTAAGGAATGGAACGTGTTGCCTGCTAATGTGTTCCCCGAACAATACAATCTGGATTCCTCCAAGGTCGGAGTGAATATGCTGTTTCTACGAATAGACAGACTTGCTCCATCTTTGGCCGCATCGACGCTTTCCATCAGATGAGATGGGAGAAAAAAATAACCTCTATTTCCCACGTATATCAACGTTTGAATTCGACCGAATCTAACCTCTTTTTTCGTTTGTTCCAGAGCTAGAGGGTTGGTGGTGGTGCGGGCGGCGGCCGCGGGCCCGGCACCATGGCGACGGTGGAAGGGCGGCCGGCGCAGTATGGCGTCTCGCTGCGCCAGTTGCGCGAGCTCATGGAGTCTCGCGGCGCCGAGGGCATGGCGAAGATCAACGCGCTCGGCGGCCCGCAGGACATCTGCAAGAAGCTCTACACATCGCCGACAGATGGTGAGTGCTAATCATAATATATTGGATCCCGAGACTGTTCAACCAGTCTCAAGAGCCCCAGTGGAAGGCCTCCACTTCTCAAAAGATCTAAGAGGTCTTCTACTGGGAAGTCTGGGCATACTCTGCTCTTTATTTATTGCCTAGGGGGATATGGTCAGACGGTCCACTTGGTGGAAAGCGGGCACCGTCAACCGGGACATCAGTAGTGTAAGGAGTGCGGATGCAAACCTTGACTGTGGTTTGGACCACAGATATCGGAAAGAAGATATAAAAAGAAGATAGCCAGTGTCGCAGCAATTTGAGCAAGAGAAAGAGTCAAAGAAGATTAACCGATCAAATATGTTTATGTAAATAAATGTGTAATAGTTTATATTGACAACATATTATCTCTTTTCCGATATTAGTGGTCTGGATCTGTATTTTTTGTAAGAAATTGTCTTTGCCGGAGAGAGCTGGAGTGAAATCTCGCTGCCTCAGGTTTAGGGTAGGGGTTCTGTCTGGAATCACACAGCTGATAGCTTGCTTGAGCTATTTCTTTTTGTGAATATTCTAGAATAATTGTGGGATTTCGAAGCCATGCCGTTTTTCTCTTATAATTTACCAGCTGTTACTGCCCACGATAATTTTGACCATGAAACTCAGCTATGAGAAACTCAACTTAGCTACGCCTGCTTGTTCTGAATCGCGCATTGTTCCCCAGAATCTCGCGGTCAAACTGTGACATTATTTACCGGCGCCGGTCGTCGCGTGACTTGACCTTGTGGCCACATCAAACGGCGCCGCCGTATACTAAATAACATAGGTTTTTTTTACCGGCCATTACACGAGAAAGTTATGCCGTGCGCTCCAAATATAAACGCCACAATTGTTGGATAGCGTAAAAAGCTCTTTGACATAATGTTATTTGACTTTTAGTAGATCCGTTGTGCGTTATATTAGACTTTGATTTACAGTTTCGTTTAGGATTGTAGTTGGTACGTGTTGATATTTCGAAATTAAATTAAATGTAGTCTGCTATGCGGAAACGGCTCATAAAATATTAATTATCAGACATATAAGTTCGAAATTAACCGTTAATTCATTACTTATTCCTCGAATGTAGCTTCTTTACTTTGAGGACAATGGCACTGCACTGTCCGATACGGCTGCGGTGGCCATTTTGATTTATTTATTCAGTTTAATAAAATGCACTGCGCCACGGGACGTGTGACGAGCGATATGACATCATATTCGTTAGTTTTTGGACACCTGTCCGCTCTTATGGGAGTTGATAACATATGAAATTGAAACTCTGCCTTGGAAAATTCACTGATGGCCATTGTATTGACCATTTTCAACACCATAAATCTGTATCGGTGGCAAGCCATCAACCTTTTTCAGTCGAATGAAGCATTAAATTTATTTTCGGCCACAACAACAGACCTTCCGTTTCCACCGAGCAAAATATCCCATTGTGTTGATGAAATTGAGCCCAGTGCAACAGCCTCCAGAGTTGAACATCTTTTGTGAACCCTCCACAATGGGGACTTTATATTTAGCAGATGATATCTGCAGATCGTTAGACGATCGCTCGGAAAATTCCCCGCGAAAATATCAAATAACACATTCAAGATGGAAGTGCTTAATGAAATGAGATAGACACGTAATCAATCGGTTGTACCATTTTGGGGCGTCCGGTACTTACGTACTAAGGAACGGACACTAGAAATTAACACATAGTCGTCGTTTACGTCAACGAAGCCGCGATGTACAAGTCTTCATTTGTGTTTAAGTAAGTTACCACAAGTATGTTCTGAAACAATGTTAGGTAATGCTTGTGCTTTAGAGTTGACAGCTAGCTGCACCGATGCGGGTTTGGGTTGATATTTTTGTCACCAGTGGCAGCGATGAATAGCAAACATTACAGTGTTCTCCGAGAGAATCACCGTAAAAGTAAAAATGCGGCTGATTACTTTCAGACACACAGTGAGTTTGTTTGCCGCTTTAGTGGTGTTCGATACCACTAGTGATCAGCCTTCTGGTTCCAATCACGCCAAACTTGATCATAGTCCATTGGTTACCGTGATATATATCATATTATGTTTATATTTCTACTTAAAGTTATTACTGCGATAAAACCAGGGCATTCGTAGGCACCTGCGCAACTAAAAAGAGAGCTATAGTTTGGGAAAAAACTTCCCGCACCACAATCTGTGGCATCAGATAACTCGACCGCAATCGCGCGCGGTGTGACGTGGGTAAATCCCGCGGGAGTCCCGGCCGCCATGTTCCCGTTCCCGCGCCCCCCGGGATCCCGAAATTCCGGGATCATATCGGCCGGCCCGCCTCCGGCGCCAGTGATGGATCTCGTGCGCTTGTCGAAAAAATTACCGCTTTTTTGACGGCCCTGACAAATAGATGCTGTTATGTTCGCCGAACGAAAAACTTTGGATGTCGACTGTGGCCTCCGTTTTATGAAAAACGTGTCGCTGATGCCGCAAAAAAGGTTGATACTTGATATCCACGCAATCTGGGCAAATCGTTGTGGGCACTTATTTCTTTTTTAGATTGACGTTTTAGCTTCAGTTTTATGTATTTCGTTTGTTCATTTTAAATGACTTCAAATCCTTCAAAGTTCTCAATTCGTCGGTATTTTTTATCTATGTTCCCCGATAGTTTGAAGACGCCGGGACCGATTTGTAAAATTATTTTTTTATTGATAGGGTATACTTTCCAGGTGGACTTTAAAAATAATTATACACATCTAACTTACTCGTATTGTATGATAAAAAGCTTATTTTATACTTTTTTGTGATTAGAAATTGGTTTTATTTTATTTATATTTTTTTTTATCCCGAAGTTACTCTTCACTCTTGTTAGCTACAGGCTTAAGCGCGTTCTAAATCCCAATTAGGGTAACATGGCGTACGAGCCACATATCGCCGATACGATCGTACGCCCTTATACCCCACGGTATGGCCTGGCCAGTCGGGTACCGATAACGTCACGCCAGGCGCAAGTACGCAATCGCTCCTCCCTATCTGACCGTAGAACGGATAGGGCTACTTTCCAAATGCTCTTTAACATGGCTTTTTAACGCGATTTAATTATTGCATAAACTTCGATGAAACCTGCACATTCAGGCGACTGAATGTGTAAACATGATCCAATCTGGTCCGGTTCCCCTGGAAGCAGGGTCACGGAGGTCAGATGGCAGTCGCTCTGCTGTAATTACCTGATCTGTCAAATGAATCATGGTCGAGGCGGAGCCTGGGCCCTCGTACGCAAGAGCACGACCGGGACATTAACGGCAATCTGATTATTATGTAGACTTCAATGGACAGACTAGACTGTGCAGCATTATTTTTCCATTGTACAGTCACCTGCAGAGTGACCTTACCCCTCGGTCGGTCCGAGGCTAGTTTCTGTTTATTTACCACACACGCGACAGAGATGACGTTCTACTAAGCCGAAGTAGACGAAGTAAAATTTTTCCGACTTTGTACTGAAACGAGAGAGGCTTAGAGGGGACCGATAAATCTGAAAATTATAAGGCAGCCTTTGTATTTCCCAGGGTGAATATCAAAAGCTACAACATTTACATACATACATAAAGCTCACGCTCCCGTCCCACGGGTGGGGTGCCCACGGACCGCCACTTTGCAATATTTACTTTTACCTACTTATGCAGACAAACCGAGTTCCAAATTCAATATAAGATTTCACTTTTGCAACTGAAGCGCTCGAAATCCTATATTAAAGCTGGCTGCGTCTTCGGTTGGAGTTTATTTACGGCTTCCGCTTTGTTCCCGGAAAAGTAACCAAAACGTCTGTCAAAGGGTGGGAGTGCAAAGCGAGCGGTCGAAATGAGAACTGGGGAAGCGTTGCACCGTTGCGCGCCGGGCCCGGTCGCCTTGGCATTAGCATCGTATCAGTACAGACACCAGCACATCGACCTATCCACCACCAGTATAAAATGACGGTGTCCTTACAAACCGGAGAGACTGGCAGATATCTTACCCAGTGAGCCAGTTGAGCAGGGAATCTATAGTGACGGAAAAATCGCCTGGACCTAGATGTCTTCATTCCATATTGGCCGAGATAGTATTGTGTGCACCTTCGTGCGGAAGGTGACGGAAATAAGACAGAGCACTTAGATAGATTCTGAAGGAATGGCAATACTTTATTCCACACATACACCGAATACAATAGACAAGACACACAAAGAAAAAGCAACTGGCGGGCTAGCTACTTATAGCGACTTCTTCGAGGCAACCTATACAAAATGTAATGTAACTGTGACTAGAAATATAAAACGATTAGTTTTGGGGAAAAGTCCTACATTTCACACTTTTAAACCTTTGCAAACACGATCTCTCATCGCCGCCATAAAATCTTGTCTTGTGACAACTTTGTTTGACGAGAAAACTTGCACACGAAATTCTAGACCTATAATTTCACAATACATTCTCCCTCGCAACACAGCCGCGGCTATCTAAACATTTGCAACATGACTAATTGGTAATTAACGCTCTAGCCGCAGCCGAGAACAATGTCATCAACCGAGAACAATGTCATAAAGAGTGATGAATTTTATGCAAACTTTATGTGCGTTAGTTGACAGTATATTAAAGCGGTACACAGAGCGCGAAAGTCCACGAAGTCGCTTTAAAGTAGTTTTTCGAACTTCATAAAAGAAAAAATACCGTAAGCCCCTCTGATTCAATAGTAGTTATAGTGCAGAGCAATAATTCTTTTTATATAAGCAGTTATCGCTTCGCTATCGCTTATCGGATATCACTTAGGTATAATTTCGCCACTTGTCATTCTCAAGCAGTTTATACATAGTATAAAACAAAGTCATTGGTCAAAGTCAAACGCATTGGTGACTCCCCTGGTGTTGCTGATGTCCTTAGGCAGCGGTGACCACTTTCCATCAGGTGGCCCGCTTGCCTGTTTGTCTGCCGCATAACATAAAAAAAAAGTCGCTTACCGCCGACTATTATACATATATTATTGTCCCTATGTATGAATCTATGTTCGCTTAGATTCGGTTAGCAACAATAAAGAGTTATTCAAGAGGAAGGTTTATAAGTTAGAAAAAAAAGGTAGGTAGGGGTAAAGTAGGTGTACGAGAACGAAGTCGCGCCGGGTCCAGTAGTTATTATAATATAATAAAAAAAGGTCCATGTGACAGCAATTCGGTCAAGGAATACCTCATAAAGTTTTAATCCTTATTATTATTAGGTAATAACTTTGCAGAAAAAATTCAAGCAACATGGACATAGTATTACCTAATTTATAACTAAACTACATATTCGAAACAATCTAGTCTTGTCTCGCTGACGACCGAAAACTAATTGCAACAATTTGCTCGCTGATTCGTCTGTGTCCCTCGCAAGCTCATCAGAAAGTGATTAGCGCAGACTAAAATATACACTGACTCAGTCGCAAGACTATCCGATCCCGTAGTCTGTAGACTAAGGCACGTCACCACACTTTTCTGAGAAAAATGATAAAAGATCTGTTCAACCACGCGGTGAGAAAAATGAACGCAAATAGAGTGTCATATTTGAAATATTCACCATATGATCTGTTGATGGTATACCGATCTATTATTAAGTTGTATGTTTTTAATTCCATTTCAAGAAAATTTTCCTTTGCCGCAAACAGCAACATTCACGGTATTTTGTGCATCTTTAGTCAAAATCAGTTTACTAAAAGAAGGGTAGGGTTTTTAGTAGCTATCGGAGTTCCACTGCAGCACAAAGGCCTCTCTCCTGTTCTTCCACCCAGACCTATTTGTTGCCAGGTCTCTCCACTCTTTCATTACTCTCATTTCTTTTCTTTCTTTATTGTATTATTATGAGGTTTCTTTACTGTATTACTTATTGTTATTTGTTAACGAAAATCGTATGCCCAATAGCAATTACGTCGCATCGCCATCGAATACCTAATTTGCAAATAGGGAACGAATCCCGCTTTATTGGTTGGTCGTTGGATTACTTTTATTGCCCCCATCACGCCTTCTGGGTTAATGAGTTCACATCTCACTATGTTTTACGATGATGACAGACGGTTGTTCAGCGGGAGGCGGAATATATATTCACAGTATAGAAAGACCACGACGTGAGGATGCTGAAGACCGGGCGTGGGTGAAGAGGTGTAGGAAAGTGGACCCTGGTATTGTTTACAAAATTGTGTGATGTCAACAAGAATTAGTGGATATATTGGTATTTTGAAAATGATGTACCTATAGTGAGGTGATGCTCTGATCTGACATGCACACGCACACAGGCACACGCTTACGGGATAGGACGTCAATTATCTTTATAGACTAGCCTTACTACTAGGACTAGCATTAACCGATAGATAAAACAAATGTGTTAGTCTGTAACGTAGCTTCCAGATATCGTAGATTTTTGCTTGGCATAAAGAAATCTCAGTAAAGGCCAGTTTTACTGAAGTCTAATTAAATAAATCGCGTACAGAGCTGTGTTACAAAAAGCTAAAGCTTAAATACGTTAGCTTAACGCTTTCTACAAAATGTTTCCATTTCTATAGAGAGAGAGAAGTTGAATGTTCTCTACCCATTAGAGGCTTGTGTGCTTTGTGTCAATATTGAGAGAACGCGGCTGGGGGTTCGATTTGAACAGCAAACTAAGCCACAATGAAGCCTTTTTAGTAACACGTTTAATAATCCGTCATTTGTCGTCTTTTTATGTCGACAATCGGACAAATAGCGATGGGACCGCTGATTAGCTTCCACTTCCTCAATTGCTTACCACGATTACTGGGCGGACTTCCTCCTACCTTTCCTTAATAATCACTAAACAGTCGTTAAACTTTCACCTCACCCGAGTAAATTCCGAAGTAAATAAAGCCTCTATTTCAGTGGCAGGGACAATGTGACCGGATCGATGGGGAATGACATTGGGTACAGTTTATTAAACGACACTGACCAAGATGGCGGCGTAAATTAATAGTGTTCTATTTCCATTTCTATAATAGTTGGTTCACTATAATCAACGCTATGGACTGGCGAGGCGACTCCATCCTTTTATAATAATAATATCACTGGTTATTCGTTACTATTAGATTATTTTTAATGAGAGCTCGTGACATAATCGGTCGCGGAATCCTTCAAATTGACGCCTAAGATGATAAAAAAAGAAATAATTTTTTCACTTGCCCCATTCTATAATCTGAACATCGTAACAAACCAGTAAAATTCAACCATATGATTGATCCTCATGAATGATTATTTTTGTGTCCTTTAAACATAAAAAAGTAGGAAGCGTTACTACACCACGTTGCTGAAGCTGCAAACTGAAAGCTGAAAGCTCCATACTTTCTACAAGGAAAATTTTGTTACTATCTCTCTTTGTCTGTTCGAAATGTAGCTCTCAAGTATTCACAAAACTTCGTCCAGGAAAGGTCCATTTCCACCGACTCAGTCCTCGTTTGTTCCAATCGCAGCAGTTGAGCCTGAATGACCGTCGCGTATAATTTATTCATTCATTTATTTATTCATCGCCGCCGTTCCCGCTCAATTACAACGGCGTGTTAATGTGATACAAGGCTCCCCCCTTCGAGCTAAGCACGATTTCATCTAAGGCTTAGTGTTACCTTGCTGTTTTGGTTTTATTATACTGTGAGACGGCTCTTGTATGGCACGTAATGCAACTGTGTTGCGTCGTTTTCGTCTTTGTTTGTACTTATAAAATAAAAGGTGGTAGATATCAATTACAGTCGTGTCATATGGATATGAAATAAAAATCGTATGATAGAGGATAGAGAAAGGAGAGAGAGAAGAAAAGGAGGAGAACGGATGAAAGCCAGTGAAATAGATTAAAAATTGCAAGAAGGCCCTTCTAATAAAGATACATAACTTCTATTAGAACTTAAAAAAATAATAGGATGTAGAAGAAGGCTAATAAGGAAACTAAATTTGTGTGTGTATTTGTGGTTCTGAAAGGACTTTACTCACCAAGTTGGCCTAATGATAATGTTATGATCGTACAGCCTCCTCTACTGTTTACGCGATGCCCATACATTCCAACTGATAACTGAAAAGCTATCGAACTAAATCGACTAAAAATGCTTTACTGAGCAGTTTTAAGTCATTAACAGGAGCAATGCTGTCCTAACAAACGATTAACTTATTATAAAAACGACCAGTAAGTTCGTTGAACCACCCTTGATCGATGGAACATAACCTTTTGCGTCTAATGACTGACTGAAATTGGCTGGGTCAGAAAACTACGACTGTGATCGTAATGTCTAACTGATTGCTGTCACAGAAAATAATTCTTACATTTCTAGCGTTGTATACGATTCGAGCAGAACGTTTTTGGAATTAGTATAGATTGATGATACGCCTGGTTCTGTCCTCATATTCATAATGTCACTCAATGAAACCAAACAAAAATCATTAAGTCGATTGGACACTGAAATCTATGCATTAAATACATCTAGGTAGATAGACAAAATAACTGAAAATTTCAGCACCCTCAAGTGGCGTAAATGTATGAGATGTATGAATATGGAAGGGGCAAAAGAGGCACTCGATAGTTTCTACACGCAATCTTATACATTGGAAAATACCCCCGTGGACCACGCTCTATAAAACGGGCATGAGTTGAGTGTCTACGTATGTATGTAATGTAGTAATATATACCAATTATATGACTAACTTATTAATGGGCACGAATTAGTGATCGTACTCGGTTATAGGCTTTTGGACTCGCCGCGTGTCGTGCGTTGAACCACGTTGATCGATACCCGGAAGGCATGCGGGCAATACAGTGGCGCACACGTGGAATTTATAGCTGGTATTTATACTTATTGTTGGAACAGGCTATTCTTGTACCCAATTTGTAGTCCCCAAACGCACATACGAGCGATATGTTGGAAACAGGAAGTACAATACTTGGGAGATGTATGTACAAACTGTTTAGAAACGGTTTGTATGGCGTAGAATATTGATTCAATCACATAAGGACTTACTCGAGATACCGCTCTGTGCGTCTGGTATATAATACCTATCACGGTTTGGGACAGAGTGACGTGAATCATCGTTGCTCATCGGTTAGATACACTCCGATTAGCGCGTGAAATATGCCCTGTCTGTGTCGCTAATGAGCTAATGGCGAATGGAATACATATTTCATTATTAATCTCACAAAACCACCCTCTGAGTCACGCAACCGCTAGCTTATTTATTGACTTATCCACTAAATAATACCAACGCCAGATCCTAAATGGGAGTCAATAACCTGGTATTTCAACTGTTATGATGCTACCAAACGTGACTGCTAAACGTTATTAGCAACGTTTATGGTAACGATAAAACCCTAATTGCGCCAATCAAATTTGGCTTGGCGTCGTACAAAGCATAATGGCGCAACCATAGCTATTCAATTATATCAACAACGCTTACTATTAGGTAGTTGGATTGTCACATACTGCAACGTCTTGTAAGCAGTCAATGGAAACGGAATGAGCGAAAGCTACACAAGTTGGGTACCAACCTTTTCGGAGCGCGTTATTCCGAGAAATATTCAGGTTGATTACTCTAGATCCCGGCTCGAATGCGTGCTCGCCTCCAAGCGTATAGTGGCAGAGCTGATTTTCGCGTGGCACGCGATCTAGAGTTCTTTGTCGCTGATAGATCGTCCCTGTCAACCGTTCGCCAAGGAACGCTCGGTGTACAACGAAAAATGATCCTCTGCGCTTCGCCCGCGAAATAACGTCTTTATCTAGCGCAAAATGTCTTATTACTCATTCTTTCTACAAGCTTAAAACTCTTGAAAAACTCCATTCAGCCAAATTAAAAGTCCGGTCCGAACCGGCTGAACCGCGTGGCGAGCGGCCAAATATCTTATTACATATAATCATTTGTAGTTTTACTTTGATGACGAATTTAGTATCGAGGCTCGCGAGTACGCGCCGGCGAGCGCCGCACGAAACGCCACGAGTGCTCACGAGCGATTTATCAAAGCATCTAATTAAGGGCCCGGGACTTCCTCGCGTATAAATTAGTTCGAAACATTACCGAAGCCATTATCCCCGGTTCAACCTTTTCGGCTCTGTAATTAGTTTAAGGCAAACCCGGCGACGGTTATTGCCGTCCATCGAATTCCTCTTGCGTCGCCAATCGGCGCTACATTCTGTCAGTCCCGCTCGCTATCGGATCAACCTTAACTGAACAGGTCTATTTCGAAAAATGCCCGTCGTGTCTTTGACCCTGAGCACAATACGCCCTCCTATTTATGCATTAATAAATTCATCTGCATGCCGTCACGTCCTCGTTCGTGAAAGCCTTGTACTACAATGGAATAAGCGTCCTTTCGGCACGGATGAAATTTAATCTCGCCATTCTCAGTCCCATTGCGCTATTCATTAGTCTAATAACGTGCTTCTCAGCTAATCTTGGGGACGTCGAGAGTCCATATCCTATTACGCACATGCATAAATCATTATTTTACTATCAGGCGTAGAGTTATGAGGTAGGCATGCAAAAACCGTAACTGTACTGCTTACTAACTCGACTTACAGCACACAATTTAGATGCAAATCAATCAGTGATCGTTCCATTTGAGACATGTACAATTCCACTATCCCGTCCGCCCAAACAAATCGCCCTTGCCCTTGAGTAAATATATTTATTCCACCCTCGAGCTCGTCACGTAAATCGACGACACCCATTTCGTCCGTGACATCTCGTCGGGGCGGTGTGCTTCGCCTGCGTCCCATCTCTCCGATATCGTTCCTATTTTTTTCCAATGTTGTTTGCCTGAGCCGGCCTTCGACGGTACCTTATTCATACGATTAGTTTTACGATACCCTCCAGCAGAGCATCGCATCGACTTAACAATTTCAATGTAGCAACCAGAGTGAGTCGGAACGGCGCGGCGGCAAGGCGAGTCAAATCGCATTAGCGCTAATCGAGGGTCGATGCTGTTATTCTGAGCTTCCTACTTTCCCCTTTCGTGCCTCAAGGTTGCACGTTAGGTCATGTTACCCGCTCGCGTATTGACCCGACTCACACGTTTTTGAGACCGTTTACTTTGCATTGTGAGCAAGGTTTCGTGTAATTTTCACATGACCCGCGTGTTGGTAGCTTGGTACACCTCATTCTGTATTACATTGACTATGCAACAACTTGACAAGATTTAAGCCGTGGTCGACGGGGATCCGTAGCGCGCAGTCACCTCGCTCTCTATTCACACACGGCCCTTTTGTCTCACCGCGATGGCTTTTACGGCGCTATTGTTCGCCGCGCATCCCGCGAACGCCACAGTCACGGCGTGACGGACCGAAAGCGGCCCGGCAATTTGGGGGTTCGGCCCGGTCACGCTGGCTCATCAGTTCCGTGCCGCAGTTGCCGCGGAAGTTTTCTCGTTCGCGCGCATTAGCGACCGCTCTCGATTCAATCCCGTGGGCATGCGTTTGTCTTTACTGGTGGTGGTCCATTCGACGTACGAGGTCTACTTATCAAACAGCCCATTTCTCATTTTCACCACTTCTATAGGTGAATACTACCTTTCATTCTGGTTTTAGGAGACATCTCTACCACTATAGGTATACCTTTAAAGCAGCTTCAAGGCAACTTATTTAGTTGGCTTACATAGTTACCTACATAGTTTTTAATACAGATACACCTATATCACAAAATTACGGGCCATGAACTATGAAAGCTACATTTAGTCCCCCATCTGTCCTTCCAACCATTTCTCCGTGTCTTTTACCGCAAAAATATAATCAATAGCTACCGAGAAAGTTTTGTTTAGCACACAATGAGGGCCGCTCTGTGCCACCGGCACATTTGGTACGTGTCCGCCGGGCCCCGAAAAGGGAATCATTAATTACTCCATTGTTGAAGTTTCTGCGGTGATAAACGGCTTTCACGTGTTGTTGGCTCGGTAGGTGTTATAGGTTCAATTAGAAACTGCCACATCACATTACATGTACAGAGCGAAGTTTGATCAACGATGCGTGTCTCGCACAATATTCTAAGTTGCACGTTGATATGAAGTCGGTGTGCTGTACAACCCATTTATCAGAGATTTATCCGATTACGCTATACCTATCTGACAGATGGCCGTGTTGATATTGATAGTGACCCTGATGATCTCAAGGTCGGTTTAAATATTTTCAGGTCATAGATATGTTATCTAGATTAACTAGGTAGATTGATTGAATTGCTTAATTGAAGCCCCATATTCACCACATGTCTTACTTCAATAGCGAATTAACGGTCCCGAGTGTTAGTTATTAGTCTGCGCTCGCGTGCCTTAATCGGATGCCACCACACGCGCGCGGCGGAAGGTCACATATTGGCTTTGTCACTCCGACAAGGAAGCTGACGCGTCCGCCGGCAGCCAATCAGCGCTCGATCACTCTGCATACTCTCCTGTCCCTGTACTATTGAGGGACGCTCACTCCGCGCCTAGCAAATGTTTGCCAAGTACATTTCCACTCGGTAATAGTTACTGGTTACATTTGTGCAGATTAATACGAGTATATTGCGGTGCCGGTTGCGTGTACGCCGCCAATTTCTGCTTTCGAATAAAAATACATTGTTGTTTTATTCAGTGGTCAAGCCGGTTAACGACGCCTCTAATTTTAAACTCTTACGCAACGTATCGCCTTGTGGTGCTATTTCATTTGTTTTATGAGTTTTTTTTTTGTCTAGCCTCCCAATAGTGCTCAGCCAGGTGTGAAGGCGAAACGCTAGAACATAATATCAATTTTAATAGCCATAGGTATTCGTTTTATATTCACAGGCAGACGCGAATCTATACGTCTAATTTTATGGGATCGAGCCGAGCATACACATTTCAAACTGGAATGGCCCTATAAAGTGACGTCAGAGTAATGACGTCACAGCACGAAATAAAATCCGAAATAGAATTTTGATAGCCTGCTCTTATAGCGGCACTCGTTAATATATACCGCTTGGATCGTCATATTAGTGCTACCATTCGCTGTCATCGTGAATTATTTTTTCGATAAATACGTTATGATGATATAAAGATATCGAAATACACATACTTATCTCCACTCCATCAATTCAGAATACTCTTAGCCTCTTATTGCAACAGTCATCGCCATCATCATTCTCTTATTTAATCCCACTACGTGAGATCACTCGATGTCACTTGGAGTCATGCTATACATACATAGTCAATAGGTTGGTGTTTCTCTGCCTTTGAACCTGAAAGTTCAAATACTAGTTCAAGTTCTACTTACATATTTATATCGTTGAGGATACAGCTCTCGATTCTTCGAGTCTTTTTAAATTGAAAGAAATAAGAAATTGAAGAAAAGAACTAACTTTATTCGACTTCACTGTAGAATGCAATCGCTGTTGATCCTGGCTAAACCACAGCCGTAGCGATGGGATTACCTAAGATTAGTTAGACTTTATTTATCATATATGGACATTTGCAAATACCGGGGCTATAAAAGGAAATCACCCCTTCCTGAACAACTCCACGAATAATCCGCCTTTGTAAACTATCCAATGGAAGGTTTACTCTTAGTAACATTCTTGTGTGTAAAATAAAGAATACATACATAAATCTGATTCAAGAATCCTCTAAATCGACGAGTATGTATGAAAACATTGATAAATGAGGAAGAAGTCAACGAGATTTGTCATTGCAAGACCGTGTAGCAACTAGAACTCTGTGGTCTATCTAAGTGCCTACTATCAGAAAAGAAGCGTGTACGAATATGTTTATATCTGAATCATACTATTTATTAATATCCTCAACGTAATTACTTACCTATTCCTTGTTAATCACCACGATTTGTCACAAACTGATGTCACTCCCGGAGACGCCATTAACGATGACTCAATTGCAAGGGTGGCGCTGTGCAGCGTGACGTCATCGAGTCCTTGTTGTAGGAGGCCAAAGCGGAATATAGGCGGGAGTGATACAGTGACTATAAACTAGAAATCGAAACCATCTTAAAACACCCCACTTAAACATAAATATTTCAAAAATGACGTTAAATCGGTCCAGACCCTCAGGAAAGAAGCGTGTACAAGTATGTATATATCTGAATCATACTGTTTATTATTATACTTAACGCCATTACTTTATTCCTTGTTAATTGCCACGATTTGTCACAAACTGATGTCACTCCCGAAGACGCCATTAACGATGACTCAATTGCAAGGGAGGCACTGTGCAATGTGACGTCATAGAGTCATTTTTATAGGAAGCCAAGGCGGCATATAGGCGGGAGTAATACAGTGACTCTGAACCAAGGAATCTGAACCATTTTAAGACACGCCACTTAAACATAAATATTTCATAAATGTCGTTCAATCGGTCCAGATCTTCAGGAAATATGTGTTTATATCTGAATCATAATACAAAATAGATTATCTTCAACGTAATTAATTAATATGTACAACCTATTCCTTGTTAATTGTCACGATTTGTCTGAAACTGATGTCACTCTCGAAGGCGCCATTAGCGATGACTCAATTGCAAGGGAGGCGCTGTGCAGCGTGACGTCATAGAGATCTTGTTATATTAGGCCAAGGCGGCATATAGACGGTAGGCTCAAAAGTTACCATAAACAAGGAATCTGAACCATCTTAAAACACCCCACTTAAAAATAAATATTTTAAAAATGAAGTTAAAGTCGGTCTAGAGGTTCAGTAACACGTAGACAAGAATAACAGTTTATTGGTTAGTATTTTATACCTATCAGACAACAAAATCGATGGCTCAGATCAGAGCAAATTGGAGACTGCTGCAACAGACGGTATAATAATAAATTTTATATATTGTATCTAATGTGGCAAAGAAGCTATAGGTAGCTGGTCTGACCAAACCTATAGAAATTACCAAGGTATCACTCGCTTATTACCAGCTATTCTTGATGAATACATCCACACTTCTTCCATTATTTTCGAATAAATATGCAAATTCTGAATCATATCGTCTATAATTTACTTCGACATAAGCATCTAAGCATTCCTTGTTAATTGCTGCGGCCTGTCGCCCCGTCACCGATGACACAAGTGCAAGGCGAGGTATGCAGCCGTGACGTCATAGTCCTTGCTATAGGCGAGGCCAAGACGGCATGCAGACGGATCGGTCAACGGTGCGAATGTTGCTATGAATGCTAATTAGTGACGGATGGTATCTGGCGGTGATGTCATTTGCGCGAGCGACGCCGCCGCGCCAACGGCCATTGAATACGCGAAGAGTATTTTTCTTTTGTATACTTTGGTGATAAAGGAGATTAGATATGACGGGAAGATTTAAAAATGGCGTCGTAAAAGCAACAGCTTATATTTTATTATAATGAGACCGTAAGCTTATTGTGAACGTAATCCGCGGTTTTGCAAAGGTTAAGACGCAAGTTTAGCTCAATTATGGGTGGTATTATAATTATACATATATGAACTTTCAAAGTAACTTGTCTACGTTGACTTTAATGTAACCTGTAAGGCCAGAGACCAACTCCTTACTATAATTTCTACAATGAATCCGATGATCGCTGCGATACCAATTCTACTAAGCTATTATCGAGATAGTACTGGACCCCGCCCGCTGTAGGTATGTCTAAATCTAAGAATTGTAAGTAACATATTCACATAACTGCCTAGTCTCGCATATACAATACATAATGTCAGAACAAAGTATCTGACTGCCCTTCCTAGCATGAGTTTTACGTATGTATGCTTGATAGATATGAGGATCCTGACTCTATGGTATCCAACGCCTTATCTATACGTACTTCCGCCACCTAGCAACAATGGTTCGTTGTAGTATTCCGGTGGTAATTAAGGACTAAGTGACAAGACTGTTTCCATTTATGGGCGGGAGCACAGGCATATCAGTTTGGTCCTTGTGACTCAATCCAAAAACGCGCTGTGAGAATTGTCGATGATACCACACACCCAACAAGTGGTATTGAGCCGTATTGCAAACTTCCATGGGCTGCGATAACTGCTTACCATCAGGCAGGCCGTAAGCTTATTTGCCATGTTACAAGTATAAAAAAAACTATGTATCTGATAGCGGTTTGACGTTTTTATTACATAGATATAACTTAATCATACCTACGTAAATGTAGTGTAGTACTTCTCATCAGTCGAGCTGTCCACATTTGCCTCTTGAATACAATCTGTGTTTCTATCCTGCGCTTTTTTGATCGCGAACTCCCAGGGATACGCGGGAAATAGATGCCCAAACCTACCGATTTCAGGAAAAAGGTCCCGCGGGTGCCCCAAGAAGCCTTGAATGAATTGACATCGCTGAGTCGCTCGGAAATGAGAGCGAACGACGACGGTCTTGAGACCGTACGAAGTGGAATAGAAAGAGTAACGGACATTTTGATAATGATGGTGCGTTTCTATCCGCAATTACTTGTAGTGTAGTGAACTAAATAAAAAAGTGGAATTAACAAAGGAATGACAATGTTTTATGTATCAAAAACATGCATGTGTAACGAACGCCTCAAACCCAAAGTACCAAATCCACATTACCAAGGGAAATTAACCGAAATATAATATTTCCTCTGTATATCAGATTGCAAACGCTGAGGGCAACTCGGTTAATTATAACTGTTAGTACGTTCACCTTTGGCATTTGGGAGCGGGCGTGGTTTCTTACGGCGGCTCTAAGGATTGGACTCTGTACATTGCCTGTTACAGGACGGGTAGTTGTAGGTTTGCTACAGGCACGTCCAGTCGATTCAGCGTTCTTTTAAATTGTGCCAGCGACTTCGTGCATGAACCAGTAATTGCCGGACATTTTCCTTGTTCTCAATGCTTTCACTTCTTACGGACTATAAAGACTTTTAATCCACGCTGTTCAGAGTTGCCGGCTTTCACGTAGATTCTCGAATTCCATCTAAGGCCCTGCGTGGGACTCGCACGCGGATTGTACCTAATCCATTGCTGGCCTTTTAGACATTCCGTCGCGCGTGCCACATACTAAACCTGCAATAGATAACAATCCGCATGCGGGTCCCACGGCCCACCCGACGAGACGCCGCGCAGAAGCTATGCGATGAATTCCTCATATAATATTTGGTATTTAGGAGGATAGCTAGCAACAATAACTACGCTTAAGAATAGCTATGCCAAACTATAAATAGCACACCTAGTTTCACAGCAACACACAATTAACTAGTCATACGCCGTAACGTAGCTCTCCACTGCAAATGGACCAATAAATGTTACATGTCATAATCTCCATAAAATATGTACAAACATTATGTGCGAATATTCCGTAAGTAACGTGATTCGCTCTGTCGTTCCACGAAAACAATGTCTGAATGACGCCTCCGAGAAAACTGTATCTCATTACGGGATTATGCGTCTTTAAAAGTTGATAGCAGCCGTTGCTAAAGCGAAATGGACCATTTGCGCAACATTTTCATTTCACCGCGGCTCCTACAGGGGCATGTATTTTTCGCTAATCCTCAACCCCATTGCGGCGTATATTGTGATAACTACAACCTTCACGAGAGTCATTGTGCCCGTCCCCAACATAATCATAATATAGATGGAAACACGAGCCAAGGCCACGCGCCGGACCCAGAAACACGCGGCCCAGCGCCCGCCAGTGTCATAATAAGCTATCGACAAAATGGATCTACCGAGCCATTGCATAGAATAAAAGACGTCCGCCATCCGACTTAACAAATAAAGCAGTAATTTATGCTACGTCGACGGACGCGGCGCCGGGCTTTGTTGCGGCCTCGTTTTTCGCCCTCGAATCAATTTCCACGATGACGTCACCGCCCTCCGGCCTCACCCCCGCCCGCGCCGCAGCCCCCTCGCTAACATCATACCCACTACGAGCAGGGATACAGCTATTTCCGCTTCTTACTCGTACATGGCAATGTCTTTCCATTTTGCTTTGTCTTGTACAACTTTATGTGCTACTCGTTTGCTCGCAGCATGGGGACCGTTAAGGTTTTCCCGGATGGTAACTTACCGTTTTATATGTCACTGATTTATAGCTGGCGACTTCTAAAAGATGATTGTACTCGACAAAACTATCGACGGTTCTGTTCTCGTTTATTTATGACTGACGACCAGGGTTATCGCGTACTTAAAGTTGGCCTTAGCGCCTTTCGTTTGTTCGCTTCGCAAAC
Source organism: Blastobasis adustella (assembly GCA_907269095.1). Classification (NCBI taxonomy): domain Eukaryota; kingdom Metazoa; phylum Arthropoda; class Insecta; order Lepidoptera; family Blastobasidae; genus Blastobasis; species Blastobasis adustella. Next base: position 7,582,205 of record OU026135.1, on the reverse strand, counting down.
AACGTGTGCCGTCAAAGCCCGTCCGTCGCGGGCACGCAGCAATAAAGGCCGGTTTACGGAGCACGCTGCCTAGGCAACGGCGCGTCAGCGGAAGCACCCAGAGTAAACTGTATACCTAAAACGCAACTCTAAAAGCGTGCGCTGGCGTAACAGAAACAAACCAGGTATAAACGGTTTATGATTGAACGCTCACAGGTATTTTCGTTCCCAATATTAATACGCAAGATCAACTATCGAAAGACGGACGACCGGCAAACTTCGAAACCTGTAAAACAAATAACCAATACGCTCTCGGCACGCGCTACTCCGCCGTGAGGTGCTACATCATTTTATTTACAGCTGTTGCAGGTTAATGTGGTCTGTATTGTAAACGGAACGAAACAATCTCGGTATTTTGGTTATGTTTACACGCTAGATATGAACCGCCGAGCCGGCCGGTTTACAATATCCGTGTGCCACTCCGCCCCCCAGTTACCGCCACTTACGGCGGCAGGTGAAATATCAATCCTATTTTTGAATAAATAAAAACAATGGCAGCGAACCACGTTTCGTCTACGGCGAGTCCATTAATGCCGACAGTCAGACACCTCGGAAACACATTGATGCATTTAACCAATTTGGGTTGGCAATTATTTTAACTACGCTCTACATAGCCGAGGTGATGTCACTCTAGGTAATTGGTCGGAATTCATTATCTTCGAGTTGTAACGGCTAATAGGAAGAGTAGACGTGTACTGCTGTGGATGTACACGTCATGGGTGATATCAAGTTTTACCTTCGCGTAATGGCGAAAACATCGTGTTTAACACCGAGTTGGAAGCGACCCCGGGCCCCGGCGCGGTGCGAATCGATTCCACGGACGTTAATCTGCACAGTTTTAGCTCGAGAATCATTAGTCACATGATTTCTGATGTTCCCAGACACAGAAACGAATTCCGAGACATGTTTTGCGACGCGCAGAAATAGAACGCAGCGGCACTATGCGAGTTCCCCGTGTGACGCCGCCGGGTTTTCGTCCCACTCTGTCTCGCGGTCGGCCCGTATACCTTTCTTGTTCTTACACACTTGGTTCATTGTTACAAGCTGGTAGCTCCGTTGGGCGGCGGACTGAAATAGGCTGGGAGCGGTCGGAACAGACGGTCCGCGCTATCGGGAGCTAACGCTGCTCAGCGAGTCCACACCGCTACACAATCGCCCTGAATCGACGATTATCAACTCCTGACGTCTCATTAAGCAAAAAAAAACTACACGATTCTGCCATAGCCCCAATCCACCCCACAACAAATTATAACGGTCCCAAAATAGAGCAATAACACTCACATTGTTACGTTGAGCGGCAAGCAATCAGCGTATTGTTGCCATAATTGTAGCTCTCGTGTTATGTAACAAATTGTATTGCATCGCAGCACTTATTCGCGTCACAATGCTCTCGGTGTGCCATAATGGCGCCCATTTAGTCCGGATCTCGAACCCCGACGTAATTGCCGGCCTTTTGTAATCCTCCGGGTAATCTCGCGACGAAGATTAGTGGCCAGTATTTAACCGCCAAAAATCGAAGCTAATAAAGTTCCGCTGGCTCTTTGATACCGTAGCGGCAGCGCGCTCCGTACGCGCGGCGACTGTAATGCTGTAATGCAATAAAATCTTTGCTAAAACAAAAATGGGGTCGGGCTTCTTGTCGGGGGTTATTAATTCCGTTAACTGTTCGGCTGACCTTCGAGATAATGTTGGCACTCTGACGGAAGCGGAATGGCGCTGTTTCTCCCCGTCAGGCGGGCAATATCGGCGGCGACGCGACCGCCGCCGCCTTCGGTCCCCCGCGCTCTGAATTAACTACGTTCACTGCTAATAAAATGTTCTCATCGACTCGGGGTCAGTCCTCATCTCCTTCTCCCTTAAATAACCAACTAGCTGCTTTTGTAAGACTACAATTTCCAGCACACCAACGGCGAAACAACAAGAATGAGGTCGCAATATCGCTCGCGCGTCGCTCTCCCTAACTGCAATAACATTTTGCTTCCCCGTCAAAAAGTGGTTGATGGGTTGCGGGCGGTTCTCATGAATTTTTATAAGACTCGAAGCTCACATTCACAATCACAACACACCACTTCGCCGGGCCCAGAATTCAATCCTCGAGCGATTTAAGTTGAATACGTAACCTGCCACGCGATCTCTGTGTAATATTTATTTCGTACGTATAAAATGATAAATATAGCTTCAATCACATGGCAAAACTTTTCTCGACATTGATGAGTATGAATTTTTTGATTATTTTAATCCGCTTAGATTTTCAATTGGATTCAATGCGTTTTAAACACTTGCTTTATTACCTTTAAAAAAAGACGCAATCCCGTGGAAATGACTTGGAGATGTAATTTGATAAACTTGATTTTGTAATTGTTATACTTGTACGACTGTCAAATGCCATACGAATAATGAATTTTATATGACTTCTAATTTTAAACAAACCTACAACATTTTAGTTCTCGTTCAAGTAATATTTCAGTGTTCACGCAACACGCTCTCAATATGTCAGAGAACTGCAAAGAAAATCGACACAACACAGAGTCGTTGCCAAACGGTTCTTCCCAGCATCATACTTTGGTACAACCAATGTACGGGTCCGCCCGCCCGCCCTTTGGCAGTCGCCGCTGCTAGTGGGCGCCCATTTCGGGTAGAGCCCCGACAGTTCATTGGCTTTCGTTCCTTCCGAGTCTTTTGCGGCGCACAGGGCGGGGCGGGGGAGGTCTCTGGAGCTGGTCGACCCGCACTTGGCACACGCCGCCGGCTTCGATTAATATTTTACTTGCGTTACTAACTGTACAGCGCGTTCGGTTAATGGCAATGTTTGTGTATGATTCCCGGGCTGCAATGCCAAAACTTTCCTGTTGGAGTTGAGGCTTATCGCCAGATTACGTTAGGATCGTGACCGCTAACATCCCGAGACCATTTGTACGAGTATATTTAGTCTTGTTGCGTGGAAACTTTATTGGGGTCTTTGCGTTTAGCAGGTCTACTAAAGGTTATCTGATAATCTGCAATGCGTTACATCATGAGTAAATTTAGCTTCAACTTACCATTCAGGTGGAACATGTACCTTTTGTACCTATTAATTTTATCGTTTATGAACTTGACCTCCGTTCAATTTAGTTATCTGTGCGCGGTCATTTGGTAATGACAGTCGAAATTACTGTGACAAGCTAGGTATTATTGATTCTACCTTTGTGCTAATTATATCGAGCGATGTCATTAATTATGACGGCGTTTACCTTAAATCTTGTCACCCGACTGGCCACTCACATTTTTGGCTTCAAACCACACTAAGTAGGTATAAATAAATCCCATGTAATGTCGCGTCACCGGTCGCGTGCGTGTGTCGTGGACAATCAGACACGAAATCGGGAGTCGTCAGCCCTGTACATAGAAACAGCAACTGCAAAGAGACCAAAATTGGCTCACCTACGTACCTCCGAACGCGAAATAGCAACACGATTGAAGCCCTTGCATCTCGTACTTCGCCAATACACGTCTTTCTTTATAACACCTCGTGACGCCGGTGACGTCACTAAGACGTCAATGCGGTCGACGTGGCGTCAGACGCTTCCAGACGAACAATCACAATTAAAATACCTCTGGTTATGAACCTGTGACGTGGTACATCTATTTTAGTGGCGACGCGACGGAAAAATGTCGGAAAGTGATATTTACTATTACCTATTTGGATTCGTGCCCGGTATTATCGAAAGTTGGGCAACTTGTTTATGTATCTTGTGTCATCGGTGACTTGACTTTTGGCTGTGACGGCCGGTGGTGCTGTCAAGTGACGCCCACCGCCGGCGCGTGGCAACCGCGGCCATTACGATCGTCCTTGTATAGTTAATCTCGAGAGCATCGCGTGTTTAGACGGCTGACAAAACAAACGGAGAGTAAAGCGTCGTATTTCAAGAATCCCTCCGCGTACCGCCTCGGCTACACCCATTTAGTCAGACAAACGCGCGGGCCCTTCAACGCCGCGAGCGTTTCCACGGAAAAAGTTGTCCGAGCGGCCGACGCGAGAAGAAATCCACTTAAGCCAAGCTGCGGGAACTATTTGTGGATGCGGCAGGTATCCGCGCGGCGAGACCGCTCGCTGGATAGAGCGGCCAAATGGGAATCATTGCATTTCCACCCTTATTACCCTCGCGGAGAGAACGCGCTCTCTGCGCCTTGCGGCCGCAGTACGTCAGTACGTACTACGTACCCCTCGTTCCGTTTAGATTGGATACGAGTCGGGCCGGGTAGGTGCGGCTCTAGACTCTCTGGGTACGCCTTCGAATTGGAACGAACAAATGGAAAAATTAAACTGCCCCAGCCAAATAGAATTGTAGATTAGATAGCGCATGCCGTTCTATTTGCGATTTTGCGCTCTAATATCTTCACTTGCACTGGAAAACGGAATAGTTTTTACTTCTTGCGCCGCTTGTGCCGTCTTATCTTTGTCAGGAAGTGTAGTGTCGGAAAATTCCTTTTTCTGTGTTATCGCCTTAACCCGTTTCCAATTTACTTTTAGTTTCCAGTTTACTTGAGTTACATTACACCCGTAGAGATTATAACAACTTTGTAACAGACGCGGCATAAACTCGACCCGCTTGGTCCGAAAACGTCGGTCTGCGGGCAACAACCGCAACCCGAGATAAGCACAATAATGGGCCCAGGTGGAACTTGGCTCAGGGGCCAGGAGTTAACAGTGCAGATTGTAATCGTCCACAAGTTGACCTGTCCACTGTGCCCACCCTTATCAGCCCACTTGTCACACAAACTTGGCCCTTGCGGCTTCGGAACAAAGTTCAAACATTCGCACTAACAGGAGAATCAGACGGATCTTGTGGCGCGGTATAGTTATCAAGATGTGTAACTTGGCAAACTTTAGGGTTGGATATTTCGGGATGGTCCAATTCCGTTGTTGGTTTTTGAACTTTTGAACGTAAACTGCTTCAAAGCTGGAGTAAAAAAAATAAACGTAGGTAGAATTTTTAGTTTTCAGAAAGTAGGTAAATCCATCACTTCTATTTCTTAATTTTTACAATGATACTCGGCCCAAGACACAGTTTATCTCGTATTAAAGTAGCCTTCGTTTGTTAACTTTCAAACATCTGTTCATTTAACACTAATTTACGTGATCAATGGCTCCATTCATCGTATGCGGGGAATTCACTAACATAATTTTCAAATGGACTATTAAAACATCCAGGAATTGATATACGAAGACATAAACCGTACAAATACCTAACACAAACATGTAAGTGCATTTTATTTCGAGAAAGCATGCCACAGATCCTCTTGAACGAGCTACTTAAGACTAAGACCTATTGTATATTAGAGAACGACAGGCGGAAACCTATTTTAATTTTATTTCGTTTGAACAGTGTCAAATCGTTTGTCACGTTTTATACTTTATATTTTCGTATGAAGCGTACATTCGTTGAATAAGTATAATGTGTTTTTAAAATGGTGAAAAGTTCAGTAGTTAAAGCGAATATTCGTCATGGGTTATGTAAAGGTCTAAACGTAAGAAAAATGCATTAATGTTCCTCTATATTTACTGTAGACAAAAACGTACCTTTATTTCTGCCAATAACACATAAAAAATAAGTACATAATTAAGAAGTAGGACGATGCATTGTCGGACCACTACCATGGAATTACTAGTAAATTACTGATAGTATTAGCTTGTAGTTTATTCTGCCTATTCTCGTAGAACGCTAAACATGTCAGTAATCCGCCCGTCGCTTTCCGCTCCGCTGCCCTCTCTGCTCTTCAGCACACGCCAGGCGTTACAGTCGCCGCTTACAGCTGACACCTTACCCTCGCCGACACAAAGTGCATTTCAGCGTGGTTACAACATCGCGGAAGCCAACCGGTGTCTATATTTGTGCAGTTAGAATTTCACTCCACATCGGTGATTCCCAAAATACAATTATAATATTGGACTGTCCCAGTCCAGCTCGCTAACAGTTTTTGGTCGTGAAGTTTTTCGACCGATTTTTAGATATCGATGTTACACGATTTTGAATGCGTGTCATTTTAATCGACCAGGCGCAGTAATGGATACCTGGGTATCTATATTCGATTTTGCATTATACATAAATAGTTAGTGTCGTTAGTAATTATCAATCGTTTACAAAAGCAGATTTAAAAGTCCAGGTCATTGGACACTAACGCCCTTTGACACGATTAAAGGTCGAAAGTTTGAATTACGAATTAACAAGAAACCGGGTCAGGTACGAGCCTGGTTACATGTGCTCTGATTGCCAATGAATAAATGTTTATTTACCGACCGCCGCAAGATTTGTATTTACAACGCTATTACTGTACAATTTCGTGGTATCAATGAGTCGGAAGGGGGAGATTAACAATTAACGACCGCGTACCGAGATTGTAAGCCTATTTACGTCTGCCTACTTCTGCAGGTGAATTATAAATACCGGCTTATTCGTTACGGCGTTCGCAGCGCACGCGCCAAGACAGCGTCCCCGGCGGAGATCCGTTAATTTAATCAATCCGGTTGAATGTTAATGGGATATTAACCCGATGCTAATGGCGCTTATTCATTATTCGGTCGGGCGACGCAACTTTTCCTCACCTCACCTGGTGCCTGGGCCGTATTCAATTTGCGCTACATTTATCAGGGCCCGCGTCCGCTTCATTTGAACGCCGTAATGGCCGCCGGCTCGTTAATCTTGCGGCCATCTTTGCATGGCCCGGAAGTGTTTTGGTAACGATTATATAATGAAATAATCGTCGTGGCGGTAATGTCCCGGTTGTGCCCCGCGCGAGGGTGCGCGGTCCGTCTTGTCCATGATCCAGGATTTGGCAAATCATGTAGCTTACAGTGGAGCGACTGCCATCTGACCTCCGTGATCCTGTTAACAGGGGAACTTGATCAGATTGGATCATGGTTACGCATTCGTGTGAATTTAAAGTTAAACATCGTGATTAAACCTTCACATTCGCCAGAGTGTGCAGGTTTCATCGCCATGTTCTCCCTCACCGTAAGTACATCGGTTAGTGTTCAAATAATGTACGTAACTCAAAAAAGAGTCATTGGTACATGGCAGCACTGTGGTTAGAACCCGGTATCTTTCCACTAGGCTACCGACGCTCTCTGACAGTTTCGCTAACGACTTTTTTATCTTTATTTCAGGTAAGTGTCGCACGAGCGTTTTCTTTCCTTGCTAACGGACCTCGCTGAAGATAAGTATAATCTGTTATGCAAGAAAAAGCTTCATATGAAAACCATTTTCGTACCCGGGCGGAATATTTGACGGTAGACGCACAAAATTGTAGCTACCCCGAAACGTCACCCGCCAGCACCGAAGCCACAATGTACCCGCAAAGTAGCCGTGTATCACGTAGCCTTTCTGCCGGGAGCGTGTTCTAGTCGTTTTAACTTTATTTCTCTCTGACAGGCGGGCGTTTTTCACGGCAGCGGGCGCCCGCCCCGGCGCGATTTGGCGCCCGGATAGGGACCAATGTTTTTTACCTGATGCGACAGGAGGAACGTTATGTTTTTCGAGCTTATGTATGTCTATTTCTTTGGCATGGGCTGCAGCCCTAACGGCTAAAAATTTTTATTGCCAACGTAGTAGATTTTGAACATTTTCGATTCGCAAGGTTTCAAAATGGAAAAAAACAAACACGTATAATGAGGTTCCGGGTAGGTTACGTGTACTGACCTACTTCACGTTATTAAAATACGATTGTGCGTACGAATGCCGCAATTATTTGATATTATCCATTGACATAATTCCTGTTAATCAGTAAATCAAAATCTTCGTTATAGATATGATCGCTTTACAGTCTACGTTAGTTTGAACATGTTTTAAAACTGATAAAACGCTGATACCGCGATAGGAAATAAATTAAATCCAATCGTTTCACGATAACGGACATGGCCAGTGATATTATCTTTGTTAAGTATTGATTGATAGACCTTCGTTGTTATATAATGTTTTCGGGTAGATCCTTTTTAAATGATATCTATTTAGATTGTCATCATGTTTTAGCAACCTAGCTGTTTCACAGTTTTAAACTATCGCGGTTATTATCACACATTTTAAAGGTGTGTTGTCCCGTGACCATGATGCATGCAACTTTGTCGAAATATCGGGCTACTCGTAAACAAAGATATGCGGCAGGAAACCCGGAACATACCTTTAAAATGTGTACCTATATTGTACCTCCACAACAATGTTTTTATATATACGGGTACTGCATACCTAAGGTGGCAATGTAATGAGTAGAATGTAGCACGAACCCCATCTATTGTCGTAAAAGGTGACTAATGTCATAGAGGCAGACCAAACATTACCTACCTCCCAAGAAAATGGGTGGAAGCATTTTTTGCTATTTCCTATGCAATGTGCTATTTCCAATCCTCCAACCGGCGGGTGCAATTGCCAAGACTGGAGATTATTGTATTACCCTTCGTCAATACCGTGGAGGCTAAAATCCAGCAGTGGACTAGTGTGCGCTGTTGATTTGACCGCGTGGTCGCAGACAGATTAGAATGTATCACCAATCCCTTCCGTGCTGGTGTAGTACCTCCGTGGGGAGAAGATACAAAAAGAAATGCAATTTGCAACAAGCCTGTCAAGCGTGAATATTATGGCAAACCCGTCCACTAATGTGGAGAGGCTCAAGTCCAATAATGGGCTATGGCGGGTCTCTTAAGATGTAAAGATTTCGATGTTTTGATATAATATAAAATACCTGGAGAGGTTTTCCCTGGAGAAGAAAGGGGTGAAAGGTTTATACGGGGGTCGGCAACGCGTGGGTGATGCCCCTGGTATTGCAAACGTCCATAGGCTGCGGTGACCATCAGGCAGGCCGTAAGCTTGTTTGCCAACTTTGTGGTGTAAAAAAACTGTATAAATATAACATGTGGCTATGCCCCGCGGTTTCACAATATCCGGCCGCCTTCTATCCTCAACCTACCTCGTCGTAAGGCCCGCCCGCGCGATCTTTCTTACTTTATATGGTAAATTGCTCGGCTGCTAAGGGCCATAGCATGATGTAAGATAACCTATAAACCTGTCTCACGAATTGGGCTATTCATAGCAAAGGCGTACCTAATGCGACATTAGCATAAAAATATATAAAAACCTCTTCAGTTTCAAAAGACGTGGAAAGCAACCTTTGCCAACCGTGAACAGCCCAAGGGCAGCTAACATCGGTCTAGGCCACTGACGTGTCAATAGTAAATTGCGACCCTTTGCCCCATCATTAGCCAATGACGTCTGCGTCGAGTATCAGCTGACAATCCTTCACGGCTACTTACAACCCACAATCTGGCAATGACACGGTGTGAAATCCGACATGTGCCACCGAATATTAAATGTTATAATGTTACAGTTTAGTGCACTTTAAAGGACAGTTGTTCTTGCTCTTGACAGTTGGTTTTTGCTTTTCGTACCTTGCATGTCGTGCTATTGAACCTGTTGTGGCGGCGGTGACCACTTTCCATCAGGTGGCCCGCTTGCCTGTTTGTCTGCCGTATAACATAAAAAAAAAGAATTAAGCGCATTTTATTGTAATCGAATATACAAAAATGCTTTGGTCTTTTACTATGTACAGTCAGCTGCAGAGAAACTAGGTACTATTACCGGAGGTTACTTAATTGCAACGTACTGGCCATTTGAACGGCGTATCACCTATACTTTTTCTATACTAATAGTTTCTACGTAAAATGTAGCATGATCTGTGACGCTATCATCAATAGTAGTATGATTATATTTTGCATTAAAATGCATGGAACGTCTCCTTCTACTTCTTTTTCTTGTATAAATCAGACATTCACAGACAGACAGATAACCGTGATAGGGCACTGACTTACATTAGCCCAACGACTTCGCCATTTGAATAGCTTTTAAGAGAGCAAAGGAGCAAAGGGGGATCAAGAATATTATCTTTCGATTCGACGCGAAAAATTTCATTTTCTGTGAGTAGATATACCTACTTCTATGGTCTGCGATGGTATGTAGATGTTGTATGGTATCCATGCAAGAAGCGTTCCAAAAAAGTAGCTCCACTAATCCCCTTATGAATCATCATCATCGTCAACAAGTCATAGCAGACCAATGCTGGATATGAGTCTTTTTCACATCAGTGGATGGGTTTGTCATTATCTCCCCGATTGGCAGGCGGGTGAAGATCTCAGGTAACAACAGAAAGCGCGGTTTTGTCCACGGGGGTTCTAATGAATCAATTCAGTTAATGATAAATCAGCTATTGAGCCAGGCCAAACGACCCAAAATGACCTGTCTATCAGACACGTTTTGGCTATTTATCTGTATATATTCTATACATAGATTAAGAACGACTTGCACCAAATCCTTCAACGCATTTGATCTTAAGATAAAACAAAATTTCGTACAAAATGACGTTTAATGTCATATTTAAATGTGATTAAGAAGCCGGTTTAGCAAGCCGGGCTAAATATAATAAACTAGACATAACTTGTATTCTTAATTAAACTTCTTCATAACAAGGTCGTAAACGCCAACCTTAGTCCATTATTAACAACTGCCGCATTTGTACAAAGCAAATACGATGTGTCTATATGTAGGTAGCACTACCAATGTTACGACCACCCACACTACATCCTACAATATGCAAACTTTGGTTCAACGACACTAAGGAAGGCCGCTGGACGACTTCTATCGATCTTGTTGAAAATAAGTATGGCTGACACTCAATAAAGTATTCAGTGCGACGGTAAATGAGATTACTGACGTGCAGTGGATGTCCTAGATTGGATTGGTGCTCAGACTTTGAGCAGGAAACGGCACAAAAGTGGGGCCAGTCAACGCTCATCTTTCGCTGTGTAATTTGAAATTGTTTATTTAAAGTTGAAGCTATTCTTAAAGCTGTAAAGAAGTATTTGGTAAAGGATTTATCACCATCATCCCCTGTGGGAAGACCCACTATGTGTGGTCGGCGGGGAATTTAGGTAGAAAAACTACATTATTTGCGTGGAGGTCACTGCTATAATCTCCACGCTTGACAGGAGGATTGGAGATCGCAGTGTTGTAAATATAGGTATAAAAGGAAAACGCTGCTGCCCATTTTCAACCCTCCGGAGATTCTAGATCTTTTCCCTCGAAACCATTTGTCGCCTTGTACGACACCCACGAGTGCAAGGGGTTTGTGCTATTCTACACAGCCGGACTCCACACGGCTGTGAAAAAATCCTCACGGAAAGGTAATCCGATACCGCGGTTTAATTATAACGCGCTCATTGCGTCGGTCGGTTGCGTTCTTGCGTTCTAATTATGCGAATTAATCACCCGAACCTTCACGTGTGGTCTGGTGTGGCTTTGTGCGATCTTTATCGATCTCGTAACGCGGTAAACAGCTGTAACTGGGCGCGCGGACCGCGGTACAGTCGGACTAACATATGGTACGTAGGGGCGCTAACAAAACGCGTCTTTTTGCGAGTAGCTATTGTGTAGCCTGTTGTTTGACTGTACCAGGCAGGGATTGTCAAACTCTTGTGATAATAAATAAATTGTACAGTTCACACAGCGACTTCTAGCTCCAAAGTAAGCAAAGCTTGTGTTATGGGTGTCAGATAACGGATAAACTACTTATATACTTCTAAATACATACTTATTGAACATATTATTATAACACCGAGACCCGTAACATAAATTAAAATTCATAATTTCAATTTCTGCTCGGCCGGGAATCGAACCCGGGAACTCTGCGTGACAGACCGGCCGGGAAGTTAACCAACTGTAAAAATGTATAAGTAGTTTATCAGTTTTCTGGCACCCATAACACAAGCCATGCTTTAGGGCTAGATGGCGCTGTGTGAAATAATTCAATACAATATTCAAAACGCGCTACGACGCGGGAATAATACAGATTGGGCGAATTAAAGGTGGAATACCTAGTAGGAAAGCAGACCCTGGCAGACCCTTATGCGGAGAAGGTGCAACAGTTGACTGTCTCGAAGTTTTGTTGTAATGTGTGTAGGACCGTAAGTCATCGTATTCCAACCAAAACGCTCCGATTACCGCAGACCAGGGTCGGTTTTACGCGCAATAAAACCGCGTAACGCGCACAAGCGAAGCCTCTCGCCGCCCAGCCAACACGCACGCGAACCCGCCGTAAAATCACCGGTAATAAAATTAAAATACGCTGCAACGCGTAGCTCTGGCACGTGGGCTCGTGCTGTTTGTTTTTTCAATACGCCGTGGCATTGTTTCAACAACCCAGCGCCCTCGGCAGCTCATTTGTGACAGATGGACCGCGTCCTCAGCGGCATTATGACTCATGGACTTGCGAGCCTGAAAATTAACAAAAAACGTTGTCTAGCGACTATTGTAGATACAACGCAAACAAAGCGTCGTAGTAAGCAAATCGGATGGTCATGTCTGGCAATTGAATGAACATATTACGCCTTCCAGCAATTTCTGATTGCTGGAACTTAACAGCCGTGTGAAGCACGCCATTATTAACTTGGATCTAAGTAACCATTACCTATGACAAATTAATTACATAAAGCCGTACCGTACCGTATGTTTATCACGGATATAATAGCGGCATGTATTTCCAATTTTGTGTACAAACGCTAAGGGCCTAAATCACACGAATAATTGACCACGTAAAAGTCAACTCAGTCCACTCGCGATTGAAAAGTTTAGAATTCCGATTCGATTTACGTGCAATGTTATGCTACATCGATTCCGCGCATTACTGCTGGTAACGGCGCATAGCGACCGGCGTATAGGGTATAAACTTTTAGGAAATGCAGGATCAGTACATACGATCAAACGGACTATACAGGAGCTGCAAGACAGTTTCGGTCATTTTCTTTTGTTCAAAAGGGTGTAAAATTTCGCAGAAGCGGAGACGCAGACCGTGTGGTGTCCGGCAGAGTAAAATCGCTCCACCCACTTGCACTCGTGGGTGTCGTACAAGACGACCAATGTTTTCGAGGCAAAAGATCTAGCTAGAGTCTTCGGAGGCTTGAAAATGGGCAGCAGCGTTTTCCATTGTTATATTTATAACACTGCGATCTCCAACGCGCCTGCCAAACGTAGCATGACAAATCCCTCCACTAATTATGAAGCTCTAGTCCAGCAATGGTCTGTTATAGGTGTGTGGTAGCTCAATGACAAACGAGCAGACAGTACCTACCTGACGGTAAGCGGTAACTGTCGCCCATAACATCTACGATTTACGCACTTAGGTCATTGTGAGGACTAGGATAACATGCCTCATGCCCGTAATTGCGCTGGCCGATTCTTGAAACCGGAATACGACATTGCAAACATCGTTGCTTGGCGGCTGAAATAGATAAGTCGGTTACACTCCCCAGGCTTGACAGAGTCCTGCTACCTGATTATAAACGTTCGTAAAGTCAGCTGCAGAACGAACAGTTCACTCCGCAGTACGTTGTGCGTGTCAAATAAATAACTCGGGTGGTTACAGTTCCAGTTGACTTGGCGGCCTCGGCTTTGTTATCTCAAGGTCGCTCGGTTCGGGGGTCACGGACGCTTCCTAGTGGGCGTTACGGTGATGCACTTAGGGATGGTTTTCGCGGCAGGATTGCGTGTGAGATATATGATGTTCTGGAACTGAAGTGAAGGAGGTGCAATGCAATCTATATCCTAATATAATTCGTTATATGGATATGTTCCATTTTACCACTGGTGGTCGATTGAAACATTGGACTCTGGGAAAGAATGTGGGTTGCGTTACGATTACGTTTTGTCGAAGCTTGTGTGAACGAAGTCAAAGGCTTCTTAATTATCATCGCCTTCCATTTTTTTTTTTCATAAAAAATATTGACTTCATGGCTTTTCTCTGCATTGACGAAAGTTCGGCTAGTAAAATAATAGATCTACGGAACGGATCACGTGTACTAAGTAACACAATTCGAATTAATGCACAAATGATATCGAAATAGCTATGAAAGGTAATGAAAATCAAACTAATAGGGAACCCCCATCAAACTTCAAAGAGCTGGACCACCTTTCCAGTTCCACTCCAACAGAATGAAGTGCGCACACATTCCAAAAGCTCGGGTTATTTGTCGGATACACCTTTAACCTACACTGCAGATCGAATGGGTCATAAATCTTACATTGTCTCAGGCGACGCCGGGACTCGCCGTCACACATTGTCTCCCGGAGTGGTTTCGTGTCACGCGGTCGCGCCTGAATTACTGATGAACCGCATAGGTTGGCCGCGTTCTGAAATAGAACATCGATACTGGAGACGGTACACTATACGCCTGTTGGGCTCGGTGTAGCCGTCCGTGGGATCTATGATTGATTGTACGACTCTAGGTGTATTGTTTTGCTCTATTGGCTAGGGTGCTGTGCTGACACGGAAGGCCAGGCTTTGTAGCAAGTTTGTAAGGAAACGATACACAACTCCAATAACTCCAACTCTAATATAAATGTAATGTCTTTGGTCAGTACTAAGCTTAGATGCGAGCTAAGAAGTGAAAACAAGCTAATACTACCCACCTGTTGTTTCATCGAAATCGTTCTAGTACCTAGTAGCAAGAATTGCTCGTTTAACTGTTTAGGATAGTTTGATAGGAACGCGGCACTCTACGCCAATACTGCTCCAAAAAACCCGATCAGAGCAGAACCTATCTGTCCTCTTTAAACATTCAACCGTATAAATCAACATCGGCGCCCCCGCCGAATTTAGAATCGACCGCGGTATCACTGATTAACACCACCATTCGTACTACAAACTCGATAAATAAAATATCGATCGTAAACTCACCGCGATGAGTGTTGCGTCTATTCGCGTGATTTTTATTTTTAATATTATTGGTCGGTGTTCGCTCCACTCTGTTTTACGGGCTTGGAAAGTGCGGGCGTCACTTCCTCGGGGGCCGGCGACGCGTTTAATCTCCTAGCGGTGATTATGATGCCGGAAATTCGATCAGGATTACGAGTGTCAGCTCTGCAGTCGACTCGGTCGGCTCGCCGTGGCCAGCGAGCCCTCTGTCTGAATCATCAGCGTGTTTCTGGAGAGGGAGAGTTCGTGGAAAGACTTGTATTACTTGTTGAGGATAACTCGTATTTCAATGTTCGGATAATTATTTATTTATACTTAATTCACAATATATGGATGGATGGATATCGAATCGTGTTTTGAGAAACGATGCCATATTATCTGAAATGGTGAAATTGTCTTAGTAAATGTCAATGGCTACGACCACTTTAATGTAATTTGACGTAAATTGCGGTCCCCTGTTTACATTTTCGTTGAAAAAATCCATTCTATAGGACTCTGGTATGCCCGTCATCCCACCCAAACGCGTAACTGTCTCTCAATAAACGCACAAAACCGCTGGTGTTTATATTGGCAACGCATCGCATATCAAATCGGTTGTCAAACCGTTTGGCCGTTCGACAACAACGACAAGGGATCACTGTGCGGCCGGACAAATCCGCTTTGAGAGCCGAGCATTCCTGGCGCACCGCAGCGCCCCGGGCCAAATGATTATTCCCGAGTCGACGATTTGTGAACTGCTTGTGCAGACGCAAACGCTGGCAGGTTCATGCAAAACAACTTCATTGACAGCAATTAGGGTCACGGCTTTCTGCAATTAGACGTATTATGCTGCAGACTGAGCAGTCGCAAAATCAGAAATGCAATTTCTTTCCCGTTTCCATCGCTAACGAACCGGCACAAACCGGCACGCTCATCTCATTCCGGCAACGCAGCGCCCATGTGTGCAACCACTAAAACATACATTTACGTAGCAAACAGCGTTTCGTTACAAAATTTCAGTTATTTATTGCCGAGAACTGCGAAAGTAACGTGAATGCGAGCACATAAAGCTCGCAGGCGGCGCGCGGTTACGTAAGCGAGCGCCTTGCACCGCCCGCGGCCAGGTAAATGTTATTTATGCATAGCACTCGTTCCCACATGAGTCAGCGCGTCGTTTTTTGTTTACTAGCTCATGTAGAATTTATGTACAATATTTACTTTTTCGCGAACGGTATGCGGCACCGGCGTAACGCCCTATTGGCCCCCAGGGAAGCCGCAAAAAACCAAGCAGTAATACAGTGTTAGGGTCCAGATTTTTTCACACGGCCAGCGGATTAAATATTCATATTCAAGTTGCCGTCTTTTCGGAACGTGGCTTGCACCCGCTCTTTCTCAACTATGCTTCTGTTATCATGCAGTAAAATTGTAGCAAAATTAGCTCCGATCGCTCTGCAAGAAAGCGTCAGCGACGAGGTAGACATATTTCCTGCATTTCGTGCGATAGGTGCTACGGACTTCACGTACATGAACGGAGTTCAATTCGCAACCCTTCGATTCGCGAAAGTTCGTGCGAAAATTCCGCGCATTCGACTCTGTCCACTAGGAATTGTTTTGTTTTTTGGAATGCGCGCCGACGCCGCGGCGCCCGCCCCGGAATGCGAAACTTAGCGCCTTTTACCGGAATTCCCAACTCTTTTAATAGCATTATCGCTGGTGGAATGGAAGCTTTCATCGAACTTTGCCGTACCTGCGCCACGGCTTCCTTTGCGCTCAATTATTTCCATGAAAATCTTGAAAATTTAATTGTCCAGTCCAACTTGATTCGCGATACATTCGTATTCGATCTTATTTATTTCCAGGGAATAAACACGTTACACCACTAACGAGACAGGTACTTCGTAATAATAATATCTTCAGAATGCTAATACACCTTTGCAATGCTAAGAGGAGCTTTTGTTTTTCTCCTCCCCAGACCCCTTGTCTGCTCAAAACAAACAAATGAAATTAGAACATCCAAATGCCCTCTTTTTTCCTCCGAATACCGCCTTCAGCCGGCGTAACGCGGTATTTATTTGACAAATTATCGGATACACGGTACACCTCCGCGCGAGGGGTGGATTACGTGTTTTTTTCACCCATCCTCTTTACCCACACGCGCACGTTTATGCGCAAAAAAGGGACGATGTCGTGTCAACCTTTTCTTAATTTTGCCCTTGCGTAAATTAAACCGTTTCCGACTCTTTCTTTTTTCGTTTCGTTCTATGCTTTCAGTTTGATTATACTGTGCCTTGTTATTATGAAACTAATCAAGGGGTGAAACACGTACATGCACCAGTATGCAATCAGTATTTAATCAAGATTAAAGAGGTTAGATATCGAGCTTTTTGTACATTGCTTTTGCCATACGTGTGTTCGTTTTTTATGCGTTGCCATACCGTTCACTCGATTACGATAGAACTTCAATTTATTACTTGCACTTACGCGAAGGTTATAGTGTAGGGTAGGGTTAGCCGGGCCAGCTAGTATTAGAATAAATATGAAAATTTGTAATTTCCACATAGGCGATTATAATCAAAATATCCCGAAATTAACCGTAATTTCCGCTGCAACGTGGCATAACCGAATTCTAGTCAAAATATAATGCACTACACTATGACCGATCCATCCCCTCGGGTGTAAAATTGCATAACGATGACGGATTGGTCTCTTTGTCATCTCGTCCTCTCGATAGCTTCCCCTCCGTCCGTGTGATGGATGCTAATGCACTTTCATTAATGTTTTGATGAAAGCAAATTTGCAATTCGTAGCCCAGCCGACTTTTCAATTCGTTCGTATTTATTTACGTAGTGTGTTCTACGCCGTTGTCAAATATTGCTTGACTTGCGTTTAGAGAGTTTCAAATTGAGTGATTGGTAAGCTTTATTTAGAAGGTGGTCATAATCACAGTGATCAGCCGAAGGAAAAGAAAGTCCTCTGTTGGACATGAGTCTCGCTTAAGTCGACTCTGTTCTTTGTGACTTGCATTCGGCTCCCTTTGACCTTTATAAGGATAAATAGTAACGATAAAAAGGATGTAACAATTATTAAGAATCTTACGTCTACCATCGGTATATACATAGGCCTCGGGAGATTCAAGTTTGTTTAGCATAACTCTCTACATTCTCAATGTAAAACTAGCCAGGCAGCAAAATTGTGTTTCTGTTTGTTATCACGCTATAATACGAACTCCGTTTTATTCACAATGGCGGTGAGGTGGGGAATAGTGCAATGTACGATTTAGTTTCACGGAACGTGTAGTAAAATTGTATCCAGTGTCTAGCCTTCCTTATTATTGCGTTTTCAATGCCGATAGTTTGGATTCCGTAGCGTTTTTTATTGATAATAGCGGTCCGGCGTGCATTTCGAAACTCCTAATTTTCGAATGTCCCGCAGGATCCTGATATCCCACAATAAATGTTAAATAAAAATAAATAAATAAAGTGGTTTGTGATTTGTGTGTTGTAGTCTTTGTAATTTCGACTGTAAAACGTGTCATTTCGCCGATGCTTTCCTCGTTTTTTGGTAGAACGAAGATGGCAGTAAATGTATCCGGTAACAAAGAAATAGACATACATACATACATACGCTCGAAAAACATAACCCCCCCTTTTTGTCGCAGTCGGGTAAAAACAGATAGTTTAGACAATGAAAGACTGATTGCGGCGATGTTCCAGGTTTTAGCTTTAAATTTTTATCTTAACAGTCACGTTGGCGAGTAGCTGTAAAATATAAGGAATAGGATTTTTATGGAAAATATAATTTGGGAATATCTGACTTTGATAATAGGCTTATCCAATAAAATGGAAGCTTAAAAGCCTATACAATAAAGTGCATACGTCAGAAGGAGCGTCGGTAGCCAGCAATTTATAAATCCCGTGCAAAAGGCTCCAGATATACCAGAACTGACCACAGCCTGAGACTGAGAGCACATCCGGGACATTGACGCCAAGATGATGATGATGATAAAAGAATTGACCGTCTATTCTTCTCTCCCCAGGTCTTAGCGGCTCGAAGGCTGACATGCAGCACCGGCGGGAGGTGTTCGGCTCGAACATGATACCGCCGAAACCGCCGAAGACCTTCCTAACGCTAGTCTGGGAGGCGCTGCAGGACGTCACGCTGATCATCCTGGAGGTGGCCGCGGTGGTGTCGCTCGGGCTCAGCTTCTACAAGCCGCCGGAGGACCCCACCGACACCGGTAAGGTTTCTAGTCTGTAAGCTGTTTAAACGAGTTTTAAGACTCGTGGTCACTGGGGGCGGGACAACATTATTGTCGCTCTAAAGTTATGTTAGAGATGGCGGGCGGAGGCGGACGATGTCGCCCAACATCACACGGTATCGAGCGACTAATGGCTGATCGACGTTATGTTATTATGTATGTTCATTATTGCATGCTGTGAGACATTCGAAAAAAATAGATCTTGCTCAAATTTACACAGCGCTATCTACAGCGAAGCTTGTGCTATGGGTGCTGATTAATACAAATGTTTTAAAAAATTTAGGGCCCCCGGACGCGTAACAGAAATTAAAAATCATCACTTCAATTTCTGTCCGGACGGGAATCCAACTCGGTACCTCTGCGTAGTAAACCGACATATTGACCACTGATTGAACCACTTAGGTCTTACAAGCACTGGCAACATCGTTTCAACTATGAAACAGTCAAGTCAAGCAATGTTGGGCGACGTCACTTGAGTTCGCCTGACAGCTCTAGCGACGCGTGTCGTACGACAATATTATTGTCCCCTAGTGTACACAAGGCTTGAGGGCGTTTCCGCACTTATACTTTTCGTCTCGTATTCGATATGTGAAAAGACGGACCGGAAACTCACGTTCTAGCGTCTGCGTATTATCCGTATTCGATTCCTATTCGACATTTTGAAAGTGCGTAGTAACTCATACGTTTATATGAGGGTGACAAACGTCTATAGAGTTACTAGCGGCCGGATCAGTATCGGATACGAACCGAATACGTGTGAGTGTAAAAGCACCCAAACTGTAAAAGGTATAAATGGTTAAACCTTGCTCTTCCTTATTTGTCAATTATGACGATGAAATTACTTTACATAACTTTATTTTTGAGTTCTTACGATTTATGTAGAGTAATACGCGTTTAACGTTACGCGACAACGTACATTTAACATGCTCTAATGTGCTTTAAATGATATAATATTTTAAATCAATATTTATTTAGCAAACTAGACAAATAAGGAAAAACACGCCATACAACTTCACTACGTCCAACAGATGAGTTGGACAATCTGTAATGGCATACGGCGTCGCACCGAAATATATGTACAGCATATCTCATAATAATGTTTCTTTATTGCTCTTTCCGCGATATACATGTGGGGGGTTTCGGGTACAGTTGGGAAATATGAAGGCAAAGTCTTGTGTTGTAGTCTATAAACCACAGTGATACCGGTCTGTCCAACTGTCCAACTATATTAGCACGGTGAAGTAGATTTGGCGGTTAGAAAAGGTGTTTTGGTTTATTTGACGTTGGATTTCCAATCGTTGCTTCATCTGTATGAAGATCTTGAAGCAACCGGCCACGATCCAACTTGTTAAAGTCATTCCATACTTTAATTAGAACTTTCTTAAGTCATCTTTACTAGATCAACAATCAGATTACTTATCGAAATTTAAAACCTCAGATTTATGTACGAGCAGTGCATATGATTCGATGTTAGAATGTGTATCGCCCAAATTTCTTAATAAACATATGCTTTTCAATTAATTTTGGAAAGGAAATATCCTATTGGTGTTCGTGATGTCGTTGCATGAAGGTAATGTCACTTTTCTAAACAGCGCCTTCAAGTGCTGACTAGCAAAGCGTAAAGAAAGGAAAAGGAATATGTGCTTAATACGACA
This sequence comes from Blastobasis adustella, assembly GCA_907269095.1. Classification (NCBI taxonomy): domain Eukaryota; kingdom Metazoa; phylum Arthropoda; class Insecta; order Lepidoptera; family Blastobasidae; genus Blastobasis; species Blastobasis adustella. Next base: position 7,561,505 of record OU026135.1, on the reverse strand, counting down.
AGTGCACATAATTTGATGTATTTGTGTTGTTATTGTCGAAGGTTTACTGTCCAAATGTATTATCGACTCCTGCAATGGAGTAGACCGTTAGGTAACCATGTAAGTAGCGTTCTAGGATAATAAATTAATGTGCCTATGTATTTTCTGTTTTCAATGACTGTTGGATAGCATATTTAGACGATCCCGGTAAGAGGCGTTACAGTAAACAAACTATAGTTTGATTGTCACTCTGCTCGTTCCCCTAGTGGCGTACCAAAGAGGCAGTAATTGTCGTAATATGTTGCAACTAGAAGTGAAAAACAATGCATGTATACGGTTAACAACTTTGCAACTATATCGATCATGTGTGTGGTTTTTCATGGATAGTTTCATATGTTTCTTTATTACTGACAACTCCTTCCTCTTAACGTATATCTGTCCCTATCTTCCTTCTCTCATACCATGGTTTTCAATCGAAACAAAAACGAAATTCACAAATGAAATTGGTTCTTAAGACGTTTCAAAAACGAATTACCTTTTGCGGGATATATTATCCTTTTTATGTACTCCACTGGGTCAGTATGATACAGTAAATTCAGACGAATCGATAAACCATGGTATCTAGGCATGCAAATGGTTTTAGTGGCACCATCACTCGAATGGATACCTGTGTAGTGCACACGTATGAACTATAATAATGATACCTACGTGTTTTCTTTGTATGTATACCCACTACTGTGCTCCTGTCCGTCTGTGTGTCGCCACCGTCCGGCGCCCTCTCTGAAACCTCTGTTAGTATAGTCCCTATTTCTACGTCTGCTGTAGTTAGTGTTTTCTAGATAAACGCGTACTAAAGAAATGGGCATTGAATGTGTTGAGTCGGGAAGCGAGTTTTGGGAGCTTTGCTGGTAGCTTCTTTAGGCACCTGGTTGAGTGAGATATTTTGCGACACCACTAGCAAAGATTCCAATACTTGATTTCTTGCTTTACCTACTTATAATGAACCTTTTCAATGTACTTATCATAAGTTATATCTAAGAATAGGTATTTTGCTCGCTTTCTACTACATAAGATGGCTTGTCAACAGCTTGTCAATATAGACAAACAGATATGTAGTGGACTGTCGCGGGCTGTGACTGAGCAACTGAGCCCGCGACAGTCTGAATTCTAATTTACAAGATTATCAACCAGACACAGCAAATAAATAAAGCATTGGAAATATTTCCAATGCCGTCTACCCAATACTCGTACATTCAGTCTGAAACACAAACCGCAGTTCCTAATCGCATTGTGAGATTTTCACGAGCCAACGATTCGTAACTGTTGTAGCTTGCAACTGGCTAGCTGCTATGTTATCTAGATTATTGCCTATAGGCTTAATAGATGATCTGGTAGGTCGGTGCACAAAAATTGTAACAGCAAAACGCATTATGGATTTTACTATCTTATATTGTAAAGGCTTTTTTGCCCCTGTTTCACGAACACGTGCATTCTTCGGCCTGATTTTTAGCAAAGAGAGCTTTAAAACGTCACTATTACTTGTGGCACCTTTAGTTTACCAAAAGCTTATATTACTACGTCGTTCTTAATACAATTAATTGCATATTCAACGCGAAATACTCCATTACACTCAATTGCATTATAAATGTCCCCCGTAACCTTTTACGCCAATAAATTCGCACTACATTAATAGAAACCATCAAATTCAATAACTCTGTTAATGGCCAACTGCTTCGTCTGATACCGTAATACGATTTGGTGTCACGCTCACTCACTCGGGACCGACAGAGAGAGTAGATGTATATGAATATCCCATTAGCTCTATATGGATGGTCAATGATTCGCTAATGGGATGTCTGCTCCCTAGGTGTAACTAAATTGTTTTATTATGTCCTAAATTAATCCTCCTTTCTTGAAAGCTTTTAGCACATAATTCGGCGCAGACTGATATTAATACACTGTATGGAGCGAAATTGAGATATAAACTAGAGCCTGATAAATCAGACCAATATGTCTGCATTTTTTAGAAGAACAATTTTACAATAAAGCGAGGACAGAGAACTACCTAAGATGACCACATGACACATGACATCAAGCTAGTTGAGCGTAAAATACATAAATTTTATTTACATAATATTCTCGTAAACCTAACACAACATAAAGTCGGTACAAGAAATCTTATGTAGGACACACATACTTGTCTTATACAATACATAAATGTAGTGTCAGATACCTTATATCAATATGTTACTTTACTATATTCACATAACATCGTTATTTATTATGTTTGACAACTTCAAGTTAATGATTGTGCCCGTTCTTAGAGCTACGACTAAGATACTTCATAGTTATATTTAATCGCAATCCCTTGCTAGCTTCCGAACATTACTTGTATTGGTTATAGTGATGGATAAAAATTTTAAGCACCAATAAATATATGTAGTTTTATCGAGTTACTTCAATGAGAGTTTTCACGACTCTATCCACGAAATGGAGTCACTGCGACGTGAGGTCTGATGTCAAAATAAAGCCCAGTCATTGGCTGGAATAGATTCGTCGTTTTACAGCAGTTGTTTCTGTCCAATAGCAATGACAGTATTTTGACAACAGACTTTATTATCGACATCTGAAATTGTGAAAACCCTCATTCAATAACTAAATACTTAATTTAGATACAGCACCGTACAAGTTACAGTACCGTAAATTGGGGTAACTTTAATTTACTTTCACATTGATCACCCACTTTTCTCTGTTAACGGCTACAGGAAAAATGGCAAATTTACAGTATAACCAGTCACCAGTATTTCGTGCATTGTTTGCAAGAAAATAAAACTTGGTTATTAGAGAAAAGTAAGCGATCAAGGTAATCCCTGCACATCAAAGTGACCCCATTCTGCCAGCACTCGAAAAGTTCACCGGCTAAAGTGCCAAGGTTCTAACGCCACCTCTGCAATTTTCAGCTCACCTAGACGAGGAAGAGGGCCACTACCAATGGATCGAGGGTCTGGCGATCTTAATATCCGTCATAGTCGTCGTTATAGTCACAGCGTTCAACGATTACACGAAAGAAAGGCAATTCAGGTGAGTGTCATGCATCTATTGTTTCTTATGTACGAATCCGTCCAGTCCCAAGTTTATAGGAATAGAAAATCCATTTTTCATGGCTCCATAATGAGCTGACGGGTCTCCTAGGGTTAAGGGGCTCATCGATGTTCCATTACTAATTATCATCATCAGATAATTGCAGGCCCCTGCTGGACCGTAGCCATGAGTACCAAGGTCTGTACTGAAGTGTACTGTCAGTTTACTACCTGTCCGTTTACTAAATGCCATAAAGAGCATAGAAGGAGTTCGACCTATTGAGACTGTGACCAAGGTCACCAAATTTGACAATGACAGTGGTTATGAAGGGGTATTTGACAACTTATAGCCTTCTCTTTTGTACACCGTTTATGCACCATTAAAAAACGAAACAAAATATAGATTGTAACTTCAGCTGTGAGTAGGCCTCCTTCTATGGCTCTATGTCCAACTTCTTTGGCTACAGCTGAGACATGTTGAATGCATATGTCAAAATCTTTGCTTGAATAAATCTGTCAGCAACTGTTTCTGTTTGTCTAATAGCTCTGAAATATTGTGACAAAATGCACACTAGCGCCCTCTATCGCGATTTCGGTCGCGCGGTGGCCTTCCACCAGTCTGAGAGGTCCGAGAGCTCTCCGCCATTGACATTATCCATGTAACAAGTACCTGTGTCCACCCAACAGAGGTCTCCAGTCGCGGATAGAGGGCGAGCACAAGTTCGCGGTGATCCGCGGCGCGGAAGTGAGCCAGGTGCCGATCAGCGACATCGTGGTCGGCGACATATGCCAGATCAAGTATGGCGACCTCCTGCCGGCCGACGGTGTACTGCTGCAGAGCAACGACCTTAAGGTATGGATTGATGATCGATTTTTTGTGGTAGAAGGTGGCAAAGGAGTAAGCGGGTCACCTGATGGAAAGCGCCACCCATAGCCACCCGCAACACCCTGCGGGGTCACTCCATTAGCAACATTTATTCATTAATCGTCTGTCTGTATCAAGCTCGGGTTTCGGAGTTGCCATCTTGAAAGTCATATACTTGTGTAAATACTAAATATATGATATTTAAAAACCAATTATGCACCACCACTAATAAAAGGAGACGGTGTCGTAAATCCTCCTAAAAAGCTAGCGAAAAAGTATGGACTTTTGTAACGCCGATGTCGCAGGCGCGTTGCCGACTCCTAAAAATACCCTTTCAAACCATTAATGAAATCCACGAACTTCATGTTAGATAAGGCTTAACTTGTCAAGGCTATTGTAGCTTTTAGTCCGCTAACCATAGGCCCATAGGTAGTACCATAGGCTTCCAATATGAAAAGGTTCCATCTGCCGCCCTTCAGGTAACCCTCCGGTATCTTGAATGGCATTACGAAACCGTGCAAATAGTAATATCGCGAACAGTGGGCCGTTGTCGATAACCCAATAACTGGGGCTTATCACCCCGCCACCTGTCGTTATCTGGCATCTACCTGTTGTGGAGTATCGGCGGCGGAGGCAGGCCTTGTTTTATACGGCGCCCTGTGTGGGGTCGGCGGGCTATCGTGATAAAGTTTATGAGAGTCTGGATCACTGAATGTGGGTAGTTGATTGTTCTTTTGCCGGTTTGGCCGAGACTCAATCGCGTGTTGGTAATCATACAATGTACGATGCATCATAAAAATAATAATGTATGTATAGGACTGTACTTGGTATCGAATAAAGGTAGCTAAAACCAGAGACAGTTGCCCCGGTGTTGCCTGGAAACACAAAAAATGGAAGCGATATTTTAGACACTTATTAATGGATTACTTTCAGACATCAAAGTGCAAGTAAAATGATCAATTACCTATCACGATAACCGGTCTGTCTTGCAGATTAATTTGATAAAACAACGTCAAAGGAAACATTCTTAAAAACCCGTTGCATCGCGTGTTTTGATATAAACTCGCAAACATATCGCCCTTAAAACCGAACGGTGTAAGGTGTGCTCAGCGGGTGTGTCTATCAATGAACGCCGACCCCATAGATGTAGCCATCGATATCATGCGGTTCGGATCTATGCTTATCGCTCGTGACGCACGCGCCGTTCGTTTTATTAATAAGTACGATTTGTGCACGGAAACTATTGAATACGAGTAGCTATCGTATCAGCGCTGAAATATACGATGTAGGCATCAAAGGCTGATTCGTATTGACTCTGACTGTAATACGCTATAGCACTAAGGCATTAATATTCATCTTTAGTTGTACCCATTGTAATAAGTCATGTTTTTTCTTTGCCCAATAAGAAACCATTTTGATTTTCATAAATCAACGCAAACGTTTCTTTGGAATGCTCTTAACACTATAGTCGGTAGCCATCTATTTTTGATAGAGATTTATAATGTGCCTGCATCGGTTAGGACTGTTATTGCGTTTTCAATTTCTTTTTCATGTTTCATTTACATTATACATACATAAAGCTCACTTCAAGCTCACAGTTCATGCAATAAAGTTCTATTCTATTCTATTCAATTCCTATTGGTAACTATTTTTTTCTCAATGCTCTTGAAACTGCAACCAGTCGCCGAATTTTCAAGTTTTGCTTTATTCCCCCATATTTATCTTATATATAATCACGCAACAGCTCAAACATGCGACAGAGCAAATACTACAGTTTCCGACGCAGCTACCGGGATGTCAGTACTGTAAACTCTGAAATTCCACCGCAGTGGTTTGCGCAATCGCACGATCCGATTACGGGGCCGAAGCGGCGCGTACGCATTGTTGACACCCGCCGCATCGCGTGCGCACAAACAAACAGGCAGATAGCAATGTAACTAGTAAGCGGCGTTAGTCAGCATGCGGTATTTTTATCTGCATTCATCAAGTAATCAGCGGGGAAGATAATGACGATTGTTGACGCACGGATTAGAATTTTCCACGTAACTGTTGCTACGGAATTTTGTGAGAATTGTTTACGAGTGTTGAAATAATGTAATAGGGACAACTTGCACCGAAGTGACTGCGGCTTACAGTATCACTGTCACACCATTTATACCACAGTATCGCTTGAAAGATTATTTTCTGAGTTATGTACATTAGTTACTAACCAATGCTCTTACGGTGAGGGAAAACATCGTGATGAAACTGACTGAATGTGTAACCATGAACCAATCAGGTCAGGTTCCCCTGGTAGCGGGGTCACGGGTGTCAGATGGCCACTGTAATTACCTGATCTGCCAAATCTTGAATTATGATCAAGACGGACCCCTGACCCTACAGATATCTAAACTAAAACGTATGTGAAATTATAGTGAACTATTTAGAATCAGTTTTTGTACATTTCTTTTTCTATTTACGGGGTACAAAATGCTTGAGTCATGACTGCAAGCTAATTGTTCGCTTCCTCTATTTCCAGATCGACGAATCATCGCTCACTGGCGAATCGGACCATGTCAAGAAGGGTGAATCTTTTGATCCCATGGTGCTATCCGGTACTCACGTTATGGAAGGTTTGTATCCAGAAACATCTCGTGAATTGGTTTCTCCTATTTCAATTTTCATAAAGAGTCACTGTCTCAGAAGATGGGTTCCCTGCGGTCTAAATCTAACGACAAATTCAAATAGGTAATATGCTGTTGATTTAAACCTATACGCCCATTTAGGTTATTCTAAAAATAGGCTGTTTATGAACACCGCAGCGGACCCAGCTTTTGACAGCTCATGAGAGCTAACTCCAACTGGAATCCCAGATAAACTATACTTCAACCTTTCTCACGCTCAAAAAGCGTAACGCGTTGCTAATCAAAGTTCGGGCGTCTTATTAAAGCGCTAATAAAAGCCGCCACGACTGAACTCGTACTCTCACTTACAAGTTACTTACGTACATACCATGTGAGACGCAAAGGCGGCTGTACATGTTGCCGCAAACACGAAGACAAACACCAAAGTGTACTTTTATCTTGCCATCGCTTATCGACACTCGTCTACCAGCGTAAAATGAGCTAGCTGGCCAGATGACTTGCTTTCTATACAGGGTTCATTTTTAGATTGTGGTAGACAGCACTCGCCTACTACAAAGTCTTCGCTCGTATATACTCGTAGTCGCCTTAGTGAATGCCAACCGTGAATCAGCGAACAGTGATTGACCGTTGTCCGTAAACAGAAACAGCTCTCCCACGCCACGGGATCGTTTCTAATGATATTTCCCCGCGGATGTACAAATATTTACGAGTTTCGACTCGAGCGCATCACAGCACTACGTCAAGTTGTCCGTACGCTCGATTTTGAACCCTGCAGCGATCGACGTAAGAGCGATCTGAAGTTCAAACGGACGTATAAGCCGCGGCTATTAGCTTTCCGAAGCGAATCGATTGGCAGAATGTTTCTTCCTTACGAAAGATTTCCTTTAGCCGGTCTTACGGCTGCTTTCTACACTTAAGTATTTGTAGCCGACTAAGTACTAACCCCAGGTAAAAGCTCGTCTATTGGGTAACTCTACGTGACCGTGCAAAATTATATCGACGAAGGAAGCATTGAAACATTCCTCTTCGCTCATTTTCTTTGGTTCCTACTAAATAGATAACAGAGAATCATGTACTTATATTAAGTTAGCGCACTCCACGACCCTTCCACGAAACGACTCTGTATAAACTCTGCACGCTTCGCGCGTTTAAAGTGGTATTTTTTGCAAAGTGCAAAGACAGACAATATTTGTCTTTGGAACGAAGTATTTTGCAGGATCGATGTATACTTCAGACTTATATGTGTTGATGAAACATTGCTGGAAAGTTAAAGGTTAAATGCAAAGAGAGAAAGGAGAGTCCGTCCTCAAGCCGTACAGGAAATGTACGGAATTGACAGGTGTCCATTCCAAATCTTTCCTGTCTAAAGTGTGTTTCAATAAAAACACAAAATGAGCACAAGCTGGGCGTGAGTTGTCTTTTCTTCAGTATAGTTGAAACGTAATTTACCATACAATCTATGAGGTGTATGGAATACAGAAGTATTAACCTTCTCAATTCTTCCACCCAGGGTCGGGCAAGATGCTGGTCACAGCGGTGGGTGTGAACTCACAGGCAGGCATCATATTCACACTGCTCGGCGCTGCCGTCGACAAACAGGAGAAGGAAATCAAACAGATGAAGAAAGGTCAGTGTCGGCACACGCTTCACGCCGGTAGCACATTATTAGCGAAGGGGATATTCTGTACACGCGACCTCTACGGTGCTATCTGTCAAGATCAACGATCAAAACGGTCACAGTATATCTGCATCTCGTGCTATCTGTCACGACGATAACCAAAACTACTCGGTCACGGTATATCTGCATTTCGCTAGCGAAGTCCTTAGCGATGGTGCACGAATTTAAACCTTATGTTGTTTATCGATAAGGCAGCTATCAGCAGATGCGACGTCATCCTGACATCCATACCAGGTGCATATATAAAGTATGACCGGGTAGCTTATGATGGTGTTAGCACCAGTGCATTTTTGAATTCTATTGTGTTGTTTTTAAAGTCTATATTGACAGAAGGTATCGATCGGGGTCGAGTGTACGTGCGGCTCTCATTATGGTATTGCCGTACACTACTCTGGTGGCTGGTTCGTTTGTTTTGTTAATTTCTGTTTCTCTATAATTCTCATTTAAACATCATTTTTGTTGTGTTTCTTCTTTGTTTGTCGGTATATAAGTTTAAGTGATTAACTAATCGAGGGGTTCTTTCTTATTCTTTTACATTGTGTGGGAGACGCCATATCTATTTATGAACAGCAGTATGCGGCAATGCCAGGAGGTTCACACGAAACCAATATCCTTTAGTTCAAACCCTGCAAATTCATAGTTTAGTGTTGTTAATACATGATACATTGCTCATTTAGTTGAAGGGACTAGAGAACAATCAATTGAAACGATGAGTACCTTAGATATGCTGTCATAATGGTGAATAGAACATACCGAAACGCATTACAGCAGATGCTTATAAATGTAAGCCTTAAACTAGAAAACGCTTCAACTAAATTCAGTATAGCGCTTAAAATGCTTTATGATATACGTAAGGGGACAAATTACATAGTCCCCTTTTAAATAGATGGGACGAAAGAAGTCAATGCTTAGCTTACTAAATGAGCATTGTAAGGTATGTTTAGTTGCATAAAACCTAGTGTTACCACACTGAGGAAGTCCCCCCCCCCTCTATTAGTCACCGCACCCCCTTCCCCGCCCTCCTCTTTAGAAGAGTTAATAATTTAAAGAAGAAATTGGTGAAAATGTATGAAGTAGTATGTTGATATAACCATTTATTGTACACAAGATATTTGTTTATTCGAAAGAAATATTTACAATGTTCACTCAATAAACATATTTTTTTGGACAGGATAAACTTGTAATGCATTCTTACATCGTTTTTTACCAGTTTCTTCAATGACATGAGATTATTTTATTTATTGATGATTGACCCAAGTTACCTATTTGTTTCAAAATAAATAATAGATATTTACACAAAAGGTTACAATTGTTACACGTTGTTCGTACATGTTATGTGTTTGACTAATAGCCTGAACATTGTCTTGTGGGAGCATGGTTATATTTCTATATCATATTCCAGTAGACATAGATGTTCCTAGCTTACAGTCCTCAATAAGAAAATAATCTCGTTGATAAACGAAAACATTTTTTTATATAAAAATCCTTCTAAAAGCAAACATTTGTAAATGCAACTTTAGTTTGTCCGAACATTTGTGGGTTCGACACGCTGTGTCGAGCCCCAAGTGCTTGGACGTTCATTACATGATAACCCTTTAGATCTAGATCCACCGACATTATAGAGTGACCCATTCAATGACATCCAACTTTTTTTTTTCTCCACCCCGACCCCGGCCTGCCGCACGCCCCACCTCCATCGCCGATGAACGAAATTAAATAAACAAATAAATAAAAAAAAAACTAAAAAAAACAACATACACATCGATACTGCATCTTGTTACTGTCGTGTCGACTGCATGACATTATTATAAACAATATACGAACCTGTTGTCGTAAATGTGTATGCTTGTTATATTATTGGAAAAAATATATATCAAAATTGATACCACCCGATGACAATTGGAATTCAATACCGAGTAGAAGCTAAAAAGCAGCAGAAAAAAGGAACCCAACGCAAGAGCCTGTCCGGTAAGTAGCCCCCTTAGCTAACCCCGCTTTTAAACTACCCTACCGTACACTTACGGCCAGAAAAAAGTGCCCGCCTTAGTTGCCCTGGTAACACATCACTGAATAACCGGATAGAGTCGAAGCTTCAAAGACACTGTGATTGTTATGTCGCAGCCGGATGGTAAAATTATCCGGTTAATTAAACGGCTACCTTTTTAAGCAATTATTTAATTCAAAATTTACCAAATTCATGAACTTTGTATGAGTACGGCCAATGAACGATATTGCCCCGAGTTTACGGAGCTGTTCTATGCATTGTCTGAACACTAACCTAACCGAATTAAAACCAAATGCAAACTATTATTATTGTTAATATATTTTCAATTAAATAATTGCCCAAAAAGCTAGCCGTTTAATTAACCGGCAAATTTATCCATCCGTCTGCGACAGATACACTACTACAAACATGAGTTCGAGTTAGTTTAAACCGGTTTTATTCACTCGCAAACGCTTTCTTGACTGCTTGACTTGCGGGCAGATACCCCGCATACTTATATTGTAGTAGTTTATCTATCACAGCGCGGTTGTTTGAAGTTTCGTCTCTGTCCTGATTTTTATAATATTGATTGATTGATTGTACCGGCATATCGCGAGCTATACGCCCAGCTTTAGAGCTTACAATGGTGTTGTGTCGATATATCTGCCCTTAAGTGTACTCTTGTGCATATGACGTACTATGTGAAAGTACATCTACATCTTTCATTTGTAGCGTGTCTTTAGATAATACGGTAATGCTTTAGTGTAAATTCACACTCAGTAAATGACATTTAAACTAGATTTAGCACTAAATTAACTCCTATATCTACAGCCCATAAAATTGTGATTAACATTTAAGTATGTAACAGTTTCATAGTGTATTATAGTGTTTTTAAAGATTTTCTTGTTAGGTATAAGTATTTTTGGCATTTTGAATTTCTATAGCTCTTTCCTATCTTCTGTAGATAACTCTATTAATTCGATTTTTTGGTGTACCTAACATGTTTTTCGTGTAGCTAAAACACGTAATTATAAAGTTATGTCAATTAATAGCAACAATATATATTTTTGTAGTTAGACAGAGATTATATTCTAATACTACAGAAGTGCCTAACTTAAAAGCAACATCACAGCAATTTCTGGTTTTTGCACCTGTTTACTTACAGTAACATGTCAAAAAGTATTTCTTTGTTGTCTCGTATATTTTACTTTAGACCATCAGACCCATTCAATGTACTGAGAAGAACAGTTAAATAAATTGGCATTCACTTCCCTAACTACTAAGAGGGCCAATGACATTCATCCTCATCATCATCATCATCATCATCATCATCATCATATCAGCCGAAAGACGCCCACTGCTAGGCATAGGCCTCCCCCAGAGATCGCCACAAAGGCCGGTCATGTGTCTTTCGCATCCAGCTGGTAGCCGCGATCTTTACCATGACATTACAGGCGTCTAGTACTTTTATGCCAAAATTTGTAAGGAGGCCTGTGCGTGTTAGAGTGATTAGAAGCTGATGATATTAATTACGTTACGGTAAATAATTTGACGTCGCTGCGGTCAATATCTCGAATCTAGATCGGTCTCCAGGCTCTCACTACATATTATGTACCTACATAATGTTACAAATGTTGTGAGATAAATAAATAAATAATATTATGTTATATAAGGTTTAGTAGCAAATTGTCTAATTGCCCAGGAATTGTTCCAGGAAAGGAAAGGTTGAACCAAATCTGTCGTTAATCTGGCACTGGGACTATCTTGGAGTGGGTCTACCTGATAACGCTTCAATCTGGGGATAGGATAGGGCCATTCGAGATCATGTAGGTTCACCTAGGTTCAGGTATACACATATGCTTCAAGTAAACGTCATCACACATGAACGTCTTGTATGAGTTGTGATGACTTGCGCACTGATCGCTGTAACGTCAAATATTGATCGTCATCAATGGCCTGTGGGGTGATTCTGTGACTCTTGACAATAGGAATGATTTCGTTTCGTTGCCGTTTCATGCCATCGTAATTGTTTATCATATTTAAATGAGCAATATTTCCTGGCGACTTCACAGAGGGAACTGATTAGTTTCTCGTACATTTTCCATTAAATATTCCTACCGGTTTACCCCTTATAGTTATGTTTAACTTGTACACATTTAAATCTGTACTATCTGATGACACTTTTCCTAGCAATATGGTTAGTGACCCAGTTTCAAAAGGCAACAATGCCCGCGATACGTCAATCCATTTACTTTGAAAACTGGCCAATATTTAGCACGACTGTGCTGTGTTACTCGGGAATATTCATTTTAGTGAAAGAATTCTCAAGTTACAAACGGTATTCTGTTATAACTTACACGTAGTTTCAGTACGTCAAAAATCGTCATCAAACTAAAAACGGCAACGAATCAAACACTCCTTGCTAGAGCCACACCACCACCCAACAGCACCATCGACCACACCCCCACATACCCACACACCCAGCTAACCAGCTACCCCCCACCCAGACGAGGACACACTGCCAGCGTCCGGGAACAGCCACGGGGCCAACCACGCCCATCCGGACGACAACCATGTCGCCCCTGCGAGTGACAAGCCGCCGGCGGAGTCGGGTCACAAGAAGGAGAAGTCTGTGCTGCAGGCCAAGCTGACCAAGCTTGCTATACAGGTGGGTCTTTCACCCTAGTAGTAACAGACGCTTCGATTTGGGTAGAGCCGACCAACTGGCAGTTGCAGTCGTCAATTATTAAATTCTTACTATGTACAAAACGCAAACGCTGGTATTGCAAACGTCCATAGGCTACGGTGACTGCTTACTATCAGGCAGGCCGTAAGCTTGTTTGCCAAGTTAGTGGTAAAAAATAAATGCTTTTGGATTAATTCGGATGGGCGAGCGAGCCGACCTTGGTCGGATATCCGATCACGTGCCCCACACCCAAAAGCGATTTTATTTTGTACTGTGTAAGGATTAGTATCAACTACAACTGACGGTCGGCTCCAGCCAAAACGGAACTCTAGTTATAACACTTCCCTTTTACTAACCCAAACATTAGAGTCTTTAGCAGTGCTAATTAGCTGAGCGCGCGTTGTATGGGCCGGCCAGGTGTATCGCCGAATACGCTGTTAAGCTCCTTCTAATAGACTAGGACACGGGAACAGGCGTGGTAGGAGTTCTGTGATAACCCGCAAGCTGCCCGCGGAATCGGGTCATGTCAAGGAGAAGGTAGACCAGGCTCTGGTGGCTCTTTCTCCCCTAAACCTCTTAGCCGTTTAGCCTATGCCATAGACTAAGCCAAACTCCTTATCTATCTTACTATTGCACGATTGCGAGTGACTTAGCGAGTTTAGGTTTTACTAAAGGTTGGTAGTTGGCGACGCTTAAGTTGTCGCTATCTCTTTCATCTTAGTATTGAGAGAAATAAACAGAGACTCTCTCGGCGCGAGCTATGTCGCGAGCGTACTTGCTCTACCGACAAGAGTTAAACTCTAAAAATATATTTATTGTTTATTTTTATTTAATACTTTATGCACAAAATAGTACAAAGGTGGACTTGAAGCTTTGTAGCTTTATCTACCAGTCTACCCCGAAAACTGGTAATAAAACATTAAACATTTATAACAACATTACACTAACGTACCTAATTACAAACACAATTCTACCCACTAGTATTCACATACCGAAACTGAAAAATTGTATGATATACTAAAAACCAACAGCAACAAGATAGCACAACGTACTTGAATACAAATTTCAATCGAGTATAATATATGATGATGACGATTCCATTGTAACCCTGTAGATCGGCTACGCGGGCTCGACGATCGCCGTGCTCACGGTGCTCATCCTGATCGTGCAGTTCTGCGTGAAGACGTTCGTGATCGACGGCAAGGTGTGGCGGGCGACCTACATCAACAACCTGGTCAAGCATCTCATCATCGGTGTCACTGTGCTGGTGGTGGCCGTGCCGGAGGGGCTGCCGTTGGCTGTCACGCTGTCACTCGCTTATTCTGTTAAGGTGAGAACGGGATACGTTTATTTATTTAGGAAACAAATAGTCTCGCACACATGAACAAAACATATCAATAGACTTACAGTTTCATTTGTAATACAATTTTATTTTTATGGAGCTTACAGAAGTATCGATCTATCAACTTTACCACCCATAAAGGAGAGAACCGCATACCCATTAAAGCGACAAGAGCGACTGATATGCAACTCAGTGTGCTCCGCATAAGGATGAAATTGGCATAGCGAAATGAAAGTGTGATTTTATTTTGATACGCCAATTTCAGCTCTAAGCGGAGCAAGTTAAGTTGCAGTTCGATTGCTTTCGGTCTCAACGGATCGTGTTGGCGACAAGAATGAATGCCCGTCCATAGGAGTATTAGACAACTATACACATAAATAATATATGGTAACTGATTACCATCAGGTGATTCGGACGCGTCATCTTATTGGTATTTTTTTTAATACGACAACGGTGGCTATTAAGCATACGTGCATATAAGCAACTGCGTGATGCAGTTCATGCAGTATCATGGAATACTTATAAAACTCATCCATTCTCTTCCAGAAAATGATGTTAGACAACAACCTGGTACGCCATTTGGACGCGTGCGAGACCATGGGCAACGCCACCGCCATCTGTTCGGACAAGACCGGAACCCTAACCACCAATCGGATGACGGTCGTACAGTCGTACATTTGCGAGAAACTGTGCAAAGTCACGCCCAACTTTAGGGATATACCGGCGGAGGTCGGGGAGACGTTGATCGAAGGCGTGTCGGTCAACAGCGCTTTCACTTCTAGAATTATGGTGAGTGAAATAATAAATTGTTATTAGTAACATATAATTTAAGTTTGACTGAAGAGTTGTATTTATTACATAAAAATACAAGCAAAGAAATGTCATACCAAACGCTAATAAAGTATATTATTCAATTATTCACGGACCGAGACTAATTACACGTCGAGTAGAAAGGATGAACTATGCTACAGAGATTGAATACTAACCGGTGCTCTTACGGTGAGGGAAAACATCGTTATGAAACCTACATGATCCAATCTGGTCAGTTACCCCTATTAACAGGGTCACAGAAATCAGACGGCAGTCGCTTCACTTTTACCATTTGAACTGCCAAGTCCTGGACCATGCATGATCAAGGCGCGCGAGAGCACAAACGGGACATTGATGCCAAGATGATTATGGAATAGTTCGTCGCTACAGACTGACCACGTAACTAAAAATTGTCCGCGGGGGTGCGGGTGATGCTTGGGGCTGAGTGCGGGGCGCGGAGCAGGGAGCGTCTTGTTGAGAAATGTCACTAGATGACGACAACGACTTTTGACGACGGGTGACGTTTTTTTTAAAAAAAAAAAACACTTAAGCTCCCTGCCCCGCGCCACCGCTTTCAACTCCGAAACGTCCCCCTCCCGCCTACCTCACCACGGGTGACGTTGCAGTTGTGTGGTCAATCTGTAGACAGCGCAGTATAAAAGATAATTTAATTGTAGTACAGCAAATTTGTCTATGTTACGGAATACCTACATAATTTTGTAAAATTGTTAACTACCTACTTGTAGAATCTCAAAATAAATAAGATATAACTAAGGGAAAGAGCGAGCCACCCCAACACAAGTATATTCATTACTTACTGGGGACGACTCACCTTATACATTGTGAAGATTTGAGAAATAAAGAAAATTTTAATTTAATCCTACGCCCCTTTAAGCCCCCGATATCACTTCTATAGCCGATCCATAGCCAGCGCTTTATTGTATCTCTGACCGCCTCCCCCAGCCGTCGCATATCTGCCGCTGTGTATACAGTGTATATAGCGTCTCTGACCTTCCCCCCCTCCTACAGCCACCGCCGGAACCAGGCGGCGCGACAATGCAAGTGGGCAACAAGACGGAATGCTCTCTCCTCGGCTTCGTACTGGCACTGGGACAGAGCTACGACGCGGTCCGCGAACGCCACCCCGAGGAGTCCCTCACGCGCGTGTACACGTTCAACTCGGTGCGCAAGAGCATGAGTACCGTGATACCGTACAAGGGTGGATATCGGCTGTACACGAAGGGCGCTTCGGAGATCGTGCTCAAGAAGTGAGTGAAACATTTTTTTTGATAAATTATATTAGTAACTAGTATTAGTATTTTATTTTAATGATTTATTTGTGATTATTAATTAAGTGTACCTACTCTAGTCTTAAATTTTATGCCTAAAGGTAGACCACAGCGCTCCAATCTCTACTTGTATAAGACCTGCATTTAATGTATAACCTGTGTGTCACAATAAACATATTTTGATTTGATTTGAACTACTACGCGCGCGAATTCATGTCCATCCGGCCCGACCAACTTAGAGGGATTATACATCGCCATCTCACTCACTCAAAACCGCAACCGAATGAGATGGCGATGTATCGAGCCTTCAATAATTGCTACTCGAATGATTTAAGCGGTCATGCCCGGTGGGCATGAACTCGCGCGTGCAATCTGTAACTGGTGTGCTGAAATAAATAATTTATTTATTGATTTACTTGTAAGAAACCCCCATCCCCTCACCCAGATGCGCATTCATCTATGGCCACGAAGGACGCCTAGAGAAGTTCACGCGCGACATGCAGGAGAGGCTGGTGCGGCAGGTGATCGAGCCGATGGCGTGCGACGGGCTGCGGACCATCTCCGTCGCGTTCCGGGACTTCGTGCCCGGGAAGGCGGAGATCAACCAGGTACGGGGGCTCTCTTTTTTCTTTTTAGAGTAGCCAGGCGATCGCCATCTCACTTTGTATGTGACGATTGAAAGCTGGAACTGTAGGGCATGCAGCAGCGTAACCAGTAGAGAAGTTTTTTTTATATATAATTTGACTAGGCAGGCATTTCCCATCTCCCCTGGTGGTAAGTGACGTTGATGGAGAATGCCTCTCTAGGAACAGCCTATTTACTCTAGCATATAGAACGCGTCTAGATAATAATAATAATGAAAAAGGGTTTCTTTATTATACCTACCCCTATCGGTGATAGAACGAGAGTGCTATTCGCTGTCCACTGGTTATATTGCTCCACGCTATAAATAGAGTAAACCCCAGGATTACGTGACATGCCTAAATCTGCCTGTCAGTAAAGAACTTTCAAATAAAAGATATTTAAAAGTACCTACATCACTTGATACGTTAGTTCTTCGTAACTGCTTTTAAAACGATTACTTTTTCCGTTGTACAGGTGCACATAGACCAGGAGCCAAACTGGGACGACGAGGACAATATCGTGAACAACCTCACCTGTCTGTGCGTGGTCGGCATCGAGGATCCCGTCAGGCCAGAGGTGAGCATGGCTGCTATACTATATTATATTATTATAGATAGCGGCACTGGTTTGGTGGCAACGCGCTTGCGAGACCGAGGTTAAGCAATATTCGCAGAATTCGGGAACTGGATGGGTGACCGTACTTTGAGGCTAGTCTACCTTCACCCCTGCAATGAACTCGCCACTCCTTAGATGTGTCATCGTTGGCGATGCGAAGGCACAGAACTGGCCTTTGTGGAGATCTCTGGGAGCGGCCTATGCTCAGCAGTGGGCGTTTTTCGGCTGATATCATAATGATATGCATTAACTAGACATAAAAACTTCTTTATACAAAAAACCCCCCAAGAACTCCCGTACAAAGCCAGCACCGCTCGCTACTATCTCCCTACGCGTCCTCCTAACCCGGCACGTGTCCACAGGTGCCCGAGGCGATCCGCAAGTGCCAGAAGGCGGGCATCACGGTGCGCATGGTGACGGGCGACAACGTGAACACGGCGCGCTCGATCGCGATCAAGTGCGGCATCCTGAAGCCCACCGACGAGTTCCTCATATTGGAGGGGAAGGAGTTCAATAAGCGGATCCGGGATACTGATGGGGAGGTATGTGGTCACAAATTAAGATTTTCCAGGCGTTAATGTCCCGGTTGTCGTTTCGCGCAAGGGCCCGGGGACCGCCTTGAACATGATCCATGATCCAGCTGATCAGGTAGTTACAGTGTAGCGACTGTCATTTGACCTGTTTACGTATTGGATCATGGTTATATATTCAGTCGCCTGAATCTAACACAGCCAACGCGATAACAGGTACAAAGCTTTTCATGTTAATTCTCACAGTGACAACTGTTCCGTATTTTTCTTACTTGATATCTAAATTAAGGTCCCGCTGAAAACCAGCGCTGCATCGTTCTGTTGCAGCTGATGCTGCATCGAGACCTTTTTTATTATCGAAAACATATAAAGGAGAATTTAGATTTAGAATTGTACTTATTTAAGTTTTACGTAAGTGCACGTAAGTATATTTGTAAGTATTACTAGTATTGTGATGTCTTAATAAATTGCCAAATTGTATGTGTCCCCTATCCCTCCCCAACAGGTCCAACAACACCTCCTAGACAAGGTGTGGCCACTCCTACGCGTGCTGGCGCGGTCGTCGCCCACAGACAAGTACACGCTGGTCAAGGGTATGATCGAGTCCAAGGCGTTCGATACCCGTGAAGTGGTGGCTGTGACCGGGGACGGCACAAATGATGGGCCGGCGCTTAAGAAGGCTGACGTCGGATTCGCTATGGTAAGTGCTCTTTCTCTCTTTCGGATCGATATACTATTGGTCTAGCCAAGATTTATACTATTTTTGCGAATGATGCGATAGAAAGGATAATGTATAAGATTTTACATATAGGAAAGTGACATAAACGGTCACTAAGTGATATTTAGGATGACTATCGATCGCCATTTTGACTAGTTCCGTTGGTATTCTATATGCGCTTATTACTCCTGACTAAATTCAGTCGATTAAATTCAAATACAAAATGCGTGAGAGCAATTCAAAGTGGCATGCTTTTGCTTGTAGAATAAGGTCCATTTCTGTATTACTTATATTATGTTTTGCTCCGCTGCTCTTTTTAAAAGGCGTGATACAAAAATGCATAAGTTTTAAATTTATAAGCACTACATCCCATTTTGATTTGCTGAATTTAGCCAAATTTAACAAGCGCAATACCTAGGTATATCTAGTTGTGTATTTCATCGAATGTTATTTTTCTCCACAGGGCATAGCCGGCACCGACGTAGCCAAAGAGGCGTCCGACATCATCCTGACTGACGACAACTTCTCGTCAATAGTGAAAGCCGTGATGTGGGGTAGAAACGTGTACGACTCGATCGCCAAGTTCTTGCAGTTCCAGCTGACTGTGAACGTGGTGGCCGTCATCGTGGCTTTCATCGGAGCTTGCGCGATACAAGACAGCCCGCTTAAGGTATCGTTTGGGTTGCGATGACATTAGTGTGTAAGAATAAGACAAAAAAAAACTATAAAAATTTTCGCCGTCCATCAAATAGCGTATGTGTGTAAGAATAAGACGAAATAATGAGATATTTTGGCATCCATTAGATGGGGCCACTATGAACTAAGATCTGTATTACTACCGTGCAAAATACTACCGTGCTTGACAGACACAACAGCTGCAAGTTGAGGGATTCATTTTGGGCAATGACAGGGCCATATTTTTACAGTAGAGCTCGCGTCTCAGCAGAGCCATCTGGTGGATTGGTCTGGACGTGAAAGCCCTAAAAAGCATATCTTATGAACGCTGTCTCCTAGTGGCCCCTGGAGCATTCTTAATCACAATAATTAAATCTCAATACGTATTCATTCACATTCATATTTAATCCCTTTTTGGTGACATAAATATGGCCGAATCATGATAAGCGGCTGCTTTGAATCTTGTCACCAATTAAATCTGCTTACATAATAATATAAAAAGATGTGTCTAATATTCTTACTGACGGACTAATTATAATAAAAAATTTTGACCCAATAATTATGCCTATTATAGTGTGTGTAACCTATTCGCCCCTGCCCTCCAGGCCGTCCAAATGTTGTGGGTGAACCTGATAATGGACACACTAGCATCCCTGGCGCTAGCCACCGAGATGCCAACCCCGGACCTTCTGCTACGCAAGCCGTACGGCCGCACCAAGCCGCTCATCAGCCGCACCATGATGAAGAACATCCTCGGACAGGCCATCTATCAGCTGTTCATCATTTTCTCGCTGCTGTTTGTCGGTGAGTGACAGTGACAGTGACAGGTGCTCTGAATTCTGACCCGGTGACGGTGACGCGGCGTGGGTCTCCCACAAGGTGGACCGACGACGTGGTAAAGATCGCAGGTACCAGCTGGATGTTGTCCGATCGGTTTACACCGGTGTTGTTGCTCACTTTACTTGTTAACTATGCTAAATATTCAGCCAATGTAAACCAGTCATTAAAGTCGACAGTTAACGTCGCTCGGGATTTTGGCCTATAGGCCAATTTTAAAATAAAATATTATAATGTATTCTATTTTCAACAATAGAAAGGAAAGAAAAATGTTTTGGATTTTGTGTAAGCAATAGAAAAACGACAATCGAAAAACTATTGTGGCTAGCATGTTTTTCAGTGTACCGCTTAATATAATCGCATAACCGCCTACCCCTGCCTTCCAGGCGACCGGATACTGAACATCCCGTCGGGGCGCGGCGTGGCCATTAGCGCCTCGTATCAGCCAAAAAAGGCTAACTGTTGGGCATAGGGGCTTCCCTTAGGGATCTCCACAAATCTACCGACAAATAATCGACCAAAAGTCCACCCACTAGAGCCGATAATCGCTTGTCTTCCAGGCGACCGGATACTGAACATCCCGTCGGGGCGCGGCGTGGCCATCGGCGCGGAGCCCACGCAGCACTTCACCATAATCTTCAACACGTTCGTGATGATGACGCTGTTCAACGAGATCAACGCGCGCAAGATCCACGGCCAGCGGAACGTGTTCCAGGGGCTCTTCACCAACCCCATCTTCTACTCCATTTGGATCGGGACCGCGCTGTCGCAGGTGACTATTTCTTTATTTATTCGTGTTTGGGCTGTCAAAATTAAGTTAATTAGTAACTTTAAACATCTCTAAGCCGATTACAAGTTTCCGCTTATAGATTTAATGTAGGTATACTCCATTACAAGGCAGGTAGGTATACTTGATTACGAGGTAGGTGTACTCCATTATAAGTTAGGTATATAAAACAAATCAAGAGTAACAAATAACTATATAACTATCACTATCACTGTCATCGCAAACGAATAAATACCTAGACATGGGCGGCGTTTATTCGCTTGCGATGAAGGTTCAGGAATTTATAACAATAGAAAATCTTAAGTTTGTGTATCTATCACGCTGAATGCTATAGATTATACATAATGAAAGTTATTTCCTTTCTTTCTTTCTGGAATTGCTCCTTGGTTTTGACAGTTTGAATCCTTGAACTTGCAGTCTTATTCATAAAAGTTATTTGACATTTATTAAACCTATTTTAGTAAAAATATGTTCTGTCTTTCTCTGTCACTGGAACGAATAGAATTTCGCTGTTACTAAATTGAATTCGAAAGAAAGTCGGCAGCGCGTGGGTGATGTCCCTCGTATTGCAAATGTTTATAGGCTGCGGTGACTGTTTACTGAGGCAGGCCGTAAGCTTTATTGCCATTTTAGTGGTATATAAAATATATAAATTTCTTTCATTTTATGAGTAAAAATACAAAACAAAGAACTATAGGTTTAATTACAGTCATTTTAATTTACATATATATTGATATGACTATTTAGTAACTCTTATAATCAAGACGATTGAAAGAGTACCTGGATTCGTCTTGCAGTCAAATCGTAATCATTTATTTAGTCATCACAGGTACATAAAGGTGGTAACAAACGAACGCCGCCGTGTGGTTTGACATGATGTCGTGTCTGTGACCATACTGAAACCCTTCCCCCCTCCCCCCCAGGTGGTGATAATCCAGTTCGGCGGCATGGCGTTCAGCACGGCGGGGCTGACGCTGGAGCAGTGGCTGTGGTGCCTGTTCTTCGGCGCGGGCACGCTCGTGTGGGGGCAGCTCGTCACCTCCGTGCCCACGCGCAAGATACCCAAGACGCTGTCGTGAGTTGCCTGAGAATCGCTTGGTGTTCACGTTGTCCAGCTGCTGTGCCCGGCGCGACTGAGTTCGCGTGACTAGTTCTAGAGTTCTATCCCCATCTAGACCGCCATCTACCCTGGCCGTACCCAACCCATACGTTACCCCCACTCCTACCTCATATCTACCCTAACCGTACGTGCCCGATACCCAAGACGCTGTCGTGAGTAACAGTATAGCACTAAGATGGAGAAATAATAGTAATAATTAATGGCAGTATTGTATAGCTGCTGTGCTCGTCGCGATGGGTTTGCGTGGTTTTGATTTTGTGCACTCTACCCCTATCTTACCCTACCCCTACCCCTATCCTACCTATACATTACCCCCACTCTTACCTTACATCTACCCTAAGCGTACCCTATCTATAAACTACCTTAATAACAAAAATATATTGTATATAATAATATTTTATATCAGACTAGGCTCCACCACTCGTTCCCACCGCCGTCACCCTCTTTAGCCAAGAGGAAAGACAACGGTAAGCCAAAGATATACCACGCTGGCTTATCACGGTGGTAAGACTGAGCTCGAGGAGTCCGCCTGTGTGAATACTACAGCTGTATCTATTTCAGCCGCCGAGCAACGAACCCTACCCACCCCTACCCTACCCTACCCTACCCTAAGCATACCCTGGCAGAAGCCAGGATGACCGCTCAGATGATCATTTATACTGACAAACTTTTTTGAATCGTAGCTTTAACCTCTCATCCGGTACGTTCTAGATGGGGCCGCGGGCAACCCGACCCGGAGACGATCCAGCCAGGGCCGGACTACGATTCGGACTTGGACAAGAAACCGCGTGCGGGACAGATCCTCTGGATAAGAGGCCTCACGCGCCTGCAGACGCAGGTAGGGACGCCCCCCGGTACCCACGACACGACTGACACGTGCCAGACACGCCACGGGTAGTGACGTGATGAATACGGCACTAGTGACGTGACAGACACGGCGCTGGTGACATGCCAGATACGGCACTGCCAGTGACGTGACACGGCACTGCGCTAGTGACATGCTAGACACGGCACGGCCAGCGACGTAACACGTCACTGGCTCCTTGCCGTGCCTGGCATGTCACAAGCGCTGTCGCGGGTCACGTCACATGGCTAGTGACGTGTCAGACACGGCACGGCCAGTGACGTAACACGACACGGCGCTAGTGACGTGGCAGACACGACATTGTTCGCTCAGCGGATGAGGTGATAAGCTAGGCGGATTTAGGTGTGATTCCGCAGACGACAGAAGAACCTAGTTAGACTATGGCTACACTAGTGTTTTCTATAAAGAGATAACACAAGATAGGACTACAATATCAAATAAAGCTCCTCATCATGACTCAACACTTCATAGTAATATACACTTTAATCCGCTGGCGAAAAATGTTGTAAACTGACATACCACCACTGCATTTGTCTTCATGTGATTACCGGAGGCAAACACAGTGGTGGTTGTCACATGGTAGCCCATAGACACACATGTGTCTATTTTTACTCACACATTTGGGATACACACAAAAGGGTTAGCAGTTGAGCAGTGTTGTGCATATGGGCGGGAAATAGCGGTTCTATGTGCATTGATAAGATGAATTTACTGATACCTAATGTTTAATTTTGAGACTGACTTTAGTCATATTTTCTATATTTTAGTAGTAAAACGTAATCTCATTATATATGACAATTTAAACATAAGTATAATATTGAAATACCTAATTCTGATAAGACTGACTGACGGAGAATAAAATGATCTCAATCTATACCATATTCTGTGATAGAAATTCAGTATTAGACAAAGTTCCTTTAAAGAGAATCTTACACTTATTAATGCACTGTTATATGGGTTAAAAGTCTTCAAGTGTTACAAGTTGGGGATAAATACGTGACGTTCAGTTTTGGGCTTTATTGTTTTGGGATACAATTCTGGGTATTATTATGCGTCGTTATGTCTGGGTACACATTTTACAATAATCTAAATCTGAGATATACCCCTACGTTGTATCTTATTAAAAAATAAATTAATCACGGTTTTAACAAATTAAATTGGTTTTAATATCTCAGAATTAGGTTACTGGTATGAAGTAATAGTCATTTTGAGTATATATAGTAAAATACGTACTATTAAAAATCTACTAAGGTTTTTCCACATACTCAAGGGAAAATGACTATTATTTGTTTAATATAGTTTTGCAAACGGCTTTACGCATGTAACTTTTG
Source organism: Blastobasis adustella (assembly GCA_907269095.1). Classification (NCBI taxonomy): domain Eukaryota; kingdom Metazoa; phylum Arthropoda; class Insecta; order Lepidoptera; family Blastobasidae; genus Blastobasis; species Blastobasis adustella. The sequence goes on along the minus strand of OU026135.1, from coordinate 7,537,066 downwards.
AAAATTTTGTGACATTTTAATTTCGAAAAACTATGTTCAACAACAGTCTAACAGTCACATTAGAGTATTGCCTAAGGCCGTTGGCTGCGGTGTATTTGTAGGACGGGCTTGGTGTATTATTCTATTCACAAGCCTGTCCTACTATTATATTGTAAGGGAATTTGAACAATCTGTTTGTTACTGTGCTGTGCAGCAACCGTTGCAAAACAATGTTTATTTCATCACACCGCGATGAAACTCGCAGTAACAATATGAAACTTCAAATAAAAATTTTAAAAATATAATTATAATGTGGAGTATTATACGAAAAAATATATAGGAGTGGCAGAAATCAATTTGTTCGTGTTCAAAGAGGGATAAGTTTTGAGTTTACAGCTCTAATATAAAAATATATACAGCAATATCAACAGGTCAACACTGCGGATACCTTGGGCATCCTAACGCTAAGTTACCGATTATATTGTCCATTTATATATACTTTTACTATTTTTGCATACAAACCGAATAATACCACCATTTTCAATATACTATGCATCCATAATATAGAGTTATATCGTCATAGAACAATAGAAACGCTGATTCATTTATATTACACATTTAATTTGGTACAATAAGCCGGATTCACAGTACGAAATATTATTTAAATAAAATATGTTACTTATATAAAAACCTACGACACAGAGTAATAAATTATTCGATGATTAATTCAAACTGTCAGTTTATTTTCTTTTCCTTTTTGGTTTCATTTTTATTTTAATCTCATGTTTTGTTCTATTCTCCTATACTTCTGTTTCATTTCGAGTTATTGATTGGTTAACTTTTATGTTATATACCTACACAGAGAAACACTTTACAAGTAACAATAGTAGTAACGCTATATTATTTTTGGCCCAAATTAACGTAGACAAAGTTGTTGTTCGGTAACTAATTTACATCTTAAATTATGATCGAAATTTCAAAAATATACGAAACTAAGAATTCGTTACGAATTGGCAACCGAACAACTACATTCAGTAGACATTATATTTCAAAAAAATCTTCTTTCATTAATTTCTCTGTACCTGGTTTCATGACATACAGTTTTATATATTTCACTTCTCTAGATCGGTCGCCTCGCGCGACCACATACCTATTTATATACATTATACTTTCATACTTCGACTGTCCTTTTTGCTTATATATTATATATCAGTATTTACCTGACGTCCTTGTCATGAAACCGGGCAGTCCCTTAGTGTTACACTAGTTAGTTACATCGCGTTTCGGCCATGCATGTTTCGCAGTACCGATAATACAGTCTGACGCTTCCCGGCGCCCCTACGCGGCCATTGGCTACCGTTCCACTAGACAGAGACTGCAATACCGACTGAAATCGAAACCGAAACTTGACCATCTATCTTCGGAGACTTATGTATGACTAGAACTGCTTATTTTACAACTGGATTATGATCAGTCAGTCCATAATTCGACGCGTGATAAATTCGGTTCTGGTTTTGGTTTCCTGCGGTTTGGGCCGTCTAATTAGTCTGTGCGAATAGTAACTTGGCTGTTGTAGGGGCTCTGTAATGGTATTATTTTATTTTTACTTTCATGAATAACCTGAGTTGACTGAGTCCCACCCAATACCACAACCCTATTGGCATGCTCTTTATGTAGGCTGTGACCATGTTACTTATCCCTCGTATGTACCTTCAAACAGTTACTATGACTATATCCTTATAGAATCAACATCGATTTATAATATGATATCACTGAACATAAACCACATCGCGGTATGAATATGACTATCTCTTTCTCTCTATCTGTCTTTTATTTGACTCTGAGTCATACTGACTGTTTGATTTTTTTTACTATATATTTTTTTAATTTGTCTGTTTTTTATTTTGATTTTTTTATGTTTTGAAGAATAGTGTTTTTTTTGCTTGTGAAACGCCAACCCGTTACTCCTCGCTACTGATCCAAAGCAACCCAAGCTGTCATGAACGCCGCACATGACCCTAAGGCAAGGCCCTTGGCGTGCCACTAACACGCGTTACCGATATCGGGATGCATCAAGCAGTAACAAGTTCCATTTGTTTCTCATATATTTTATCCACATTGATTTGATTTTAATATAGTTTGTTCTCGTGTTCAGTTACTGCTGTCAAAATGAACGTTCATTCTTTGAGTGTGGAGTGGATTTTTCTTATAAACATTGAACTCTAACGAAGCGACTTGACTAGCCACACGTTAGCGAGGGCATGCCGAGTGCTCGACTACTTACTAACCGAATGTCAATCGAACCGGTCTACCCCCTTTGCTGTTGTGTTGTGGTCAGTGTTTTTTGTTTTGTTTTGTTTTACTTTTGTTTGTTTTGTGTTGTGTTGTGGCGTGGTGTGTAGAGTCGGCCGGGTGTTGTCGGGTGGGCCAAGCGTCACGCTGGCATCGCGATGGTCTCATCAGTAGTTTGCGCCTGCCTTGCCGTTGGATAAGCCTTCATTGTGTTATTTTGCCTTTTGTTAGGCTTGATGTAGTGTCCAAGTAATGTTTGTGTACATACATAGTTGCTCGTTACTTAGGCGCCGCAGCCAGCCCGGTGAGTACCAGTATGTAGTACATGAATACCTGTATTCAGACTATAATGTATTAACCAGATTAACATTCCAAGTGGACCTGTTAAGCTTTCTAATGTTTTTTTATCGTACCTTTGTGCAAATATCTTGGATTACAAAAATAAAAATAAATATTTAGTTTAAAATATGTGAGCTTCTATTCGAATGTAACGTTTAAAATTTCGTTTAAAGTACGCCGATGAAAGATCGAAAGATATTTCCACAACCGTTGATGAGAAAATACTAAATCTGACTAGTGTTGTTCCTCCTTGGCTCCTTTAATTAGATGTTTTAACACGAAAATAACGTGGCATGGTAGATGTTCCATAGTCTAAGTACCTATCGTAAATGTGACGTGCATATCCTGAAATAATAATAAATAGAAAATCCGCGACCCACCACCATACGGATATGGAATTTGAGTTTAAAATATAAACGAGAATATAAAAGTGGAATACCTAAATTGAATTTTAAATTGAACTTGACACCTGTATAGTGTTAAAATGTAGATTTTAAAGTTGGAAGCCCTTTCGTGTGGCATTAAATAGCAGTAGGCTAACCTGAGGCGCTGGGTCGCCCGGCGCCCGGCGGTCGCGGCCTAGGAGTCTCCCTTCGTTGACTAGGAGTAGAGTAATCGGCAGTCTTCAGGGTAGCGGCCTCGATTCGATCCCATCTTGTTTTCTTTTTGTTTCGTACCTTATTTGAATTACGTTTGTTTCATTGGTTTTGTTCTCCTCCGGACCTGCACCGTGTCAAGCAAGAGTCATATTCGTATCACGTGACACTGGCCGCACGGCCCAACACACGCATCAATATACACGACACACGATAAATTCCGTTCCTTTCTGTTTTCTATTTATACTTCAAGGGCCTTTCCGTGTTGGCCTGCTTGTGGCTGCGACAGATATGGGGCGCGGGACCCGATGCCGGGAGTTGCGAGCGCGACGGTCACGTCACACGGCGTCGTTGACGTCATCATTGATGGTTCAGTTCCTCCGACGATTGGTATACGGTCCCATTTTAACATGGCAGGTATTTATTCACCGTAGAGTACTGATCGGTTTACCAATAGTCACCATTTCGCACGAAGATGATGACGTCAACCCGTCAATTTCAGAAACCCCCCTGTACCTACTTTTTTCTTCACTATCGAAACCCAAGAATCAATGAACAATCACTTGAGTTTTCCTGGGTTATCTTCATTTCCCTGACGCGATTGCTATTCTGATATCCTAAAAATACTATCCGAAAACCACATTCTTTGTCATTGACAATACCTTGGTTTGCCACAACTAGAAATTCCTCCTCTTCACGACTCTCCTCTCTCCCCGATCAATCACTTAGCAACCAAGAGTTCTCATTGAGTGAACTATCAGACTAGTGTCAGTATAGTACATCACAGCATCGGCGGGTCTCCCGCGCTGCGGCCCCAGATCTGTCTAGGCCGGTCTCCGCCCCCGCATCGGTCGCCGGTCCCGGCCAGCCGGTCGGGCCGCGCTGGGATGCGGCGGCTCTAAGCTAGGCGTTAACGTAGGACGGTGTTGAGTGGGCCGCGGAGGCGCGCGGCGTTGAGCGATGTTGTTGGACGCAGCCCCCGCGGAGGCCCGTGCTCGAGACTGAGGTGTAGTGGCGGCCGCGGCGGCCGGCGCGGCGCGCAGCGCGACGGACGCTCACGGTACCCGCACCCCTAGCGGCCCCGGCCTAGCCCGCCTAGCCCGCGGCGCCTGGCCGACCCGGCTGGCCCGACCGTCGCCCAGGCGCCGCCCACACACCCGATAGCTCTGTTTTCTCGTCTGTACTGTTTGCATCCCCCCCCACGCCGCTCCGGCACCCCCGCCCTGCGCACCCTCTCTCCGACTATCGTCCTATCGATATCTCGATGTTGTTTCGACACCCTCATCGTCAATCCTCCTTCTCCATCGACCCGCTTTGTGATGTCTCATCTAGAGGTGACCTCGATTCCACTCGTTGTTTTAGCAGTTTTCGCTAGCACCTTTTAGATTGTTATTTTTTCTTTAGCTGCGCGAGCATGGCTCCCCCGCCCCCGCGCACCGGCCATCTCATTCGTGTCGTCGTCGCACCTGTAGGGCGGAAGCCGTAGGCCCCGGCACGGTCTCTCGACTAGCTGCATGTTAGCCCGCGTAGTAGCCCGTCCCTCCGCGGACGCCCGCGTGCGACTCTGAATACAGTCACCCGGCGGAGCGAGGTAGCTAACGAGAACATCCACACCACACTCTTATATGAACCGTCCCACTCGTATCGGTGGCGAGGCAGTGCGTTGTGCGTTGCCGGGTCAGTGGCGGGGAGGGCGGACGGCGGCTGACGGCGCTGGTGTTGCAGCTGCGGGTGGTGCGCGCCTTCAAGTCCACGCTCGAGAACATGGAGGAGCGGCTGTCCGCGCACTCGGCGGCCACGCTGCGCTCGCGGCTGCGCGCGCCGCCGCAGGACATCGCCTACATCGACGCCGACGACGTGCCGGCCGCCGCCGGGGCCGCCGGGGCCGCCGGGGCCGCCGGGGCCGCCGGGGCCGCCGGGGCCGCCGGGGCCGGGGCCGCCGCCCGCGCCGAGACCGCCATATTCTAGCCGCGCCGCAGCGCCCCGCCCCGCCCGCCCCGCACAACACACTCCCCGACACCCGACGACGCACCTCAGACACCTTTTGCTTCAGTTTGAGTTTGTTAGGCGGCAGCCCGCCCGCGTCGCCCGCACGTACTTAAAACGCCGGCCCCGCGACCCCCGCGCTCGATTTTCTACTCTTCGTATGTTTATATGCTTTAATAATAACGTTTAATCGAGTCTTAATATTGTAGTACTTTAAGATTTTTTATTAAGTGTTAAAGTTTTTAGACGTAGGCGGTAGATAGCAATAACTACTAGAGCGAGTCAGCCCCGGTAGGTTCTTAATACCGAATCGTGCCTGTTAGAGCGTCGCCCGCGCGCGATCTCCTTGAAATTCGAGTGTTTGTCCTCCTCTGTTAATGTTTCTCATTGATCATGTTCTGAATTTACTATAGTTATATTAGAGTGGACGAACGCGCATATCTTAGCTCGGGACCCCTTTAATGTGTAGGTTTTATAGTCTATCTGTATCGTTCGAATATTTTCTGCCAATCATTATTATTAACGAACACTGCTATTTTAGAGAAGATCATATTTGTACATAAGTTAGAAATTCATTTACGTCTATAATATGTATATCGGAGCAGTGATATTTTGTGTAGCTATTATAAATGGAATGATCAAAAATCTTATAAAAACTCTTGTAACTTTTTAATCCTTAGTCTTCGAAATTTTACGATGAGATAGGTAGATACTTTTTTTAAAATTTCTCAACTGTCACTAGCTTTTGTCTAAGTAGAGGTAATAATAGTTATGATTAACAATATCTCCAGGGTACTCGTTCCGGCAGCTCGTGTGTTTTGTTTCATAGTAAATTTTGGGACCACTTTTACCCCGACCTTAATCAGACTGGGTTGCGACTAGTTGTACGTACCCGCGGTAATATAAACATATAATGTTATATTTTATTAAATTTGATCAAATGTCTTTCTAAATATATAACGGACCTTCATATGAAATATTGTTCTGAACTGTTACATTTTAAGCGTATACGGCCACCTGAAGTTTAGTATGAATGACACACCCCACGCTTGAGTAAACCAGAATAAAAAGCTCTAACATTTAATGTGTATAACTTAACAAGTCATGGTTTTTGCGAATGTTACGAGATCTATTTACAATAAATTTTCAAGCAAATTCCGTAGCATTTTATTCGCCACTCGTAATTTTATGGTGGGGGCCGCCCAGTTTTAGCAGAATCGCTCTATTTCAGATGTTGACGGTAAGTTTAGGTCGGACTCGAGTAGGCCGTGTACTTTTGTAAGTATATACTCGACGAGCGGTTGTCAATGTAGGTACTCTTGTCGAGTGTTACTAGAGCATGGGATACGTGTATATGCACTTTGGATGCCGTTGTCGGCGATCGTCGTTTGGTGCATTGAACACTGGCGCGCTCGCGAGGTTTTATTCTATTGACTGCCTTTTATACTGTTGACAATCATGTTCAATGAGCCAAGCCACTAAACGAGACGCCTCGTGAGGTGAGATGGCGTGAGCGGCCATTTTGTGATCGGTAGACGCTCACAAAATGGCGGCCGCTGTATTTAGTTCGTAAGTAATTAGTAGCAGAGAGAAATGTATATTTTTTGGTACAAAATGTTGTTTCTTATTTTAATTTTTTTTTTGCTTCGCATTTAAAGTGTGATCATGCTTATGTTACAGTGTTATTTGCATGTAAACAGATGTATGTGAGTATGCACAATTTGTATTTTTTCTTTAGATACCTAGATGTTTGGTACAGTGTTTTTCTGATAATAACAAATGAATGCAATGTGTTAGTCACAATTTCGTATAATTAAACCTTGATTGAGGGCTTATTTACCGAATTTTATCCAAACATGTTAATGTCGACAATAAGCTAAGCACTACTAAAAACCGTTACATCACATCTTACCAAACTTCTAATTCGATGAATATAGTTGATAAGCTGGTAAAAATACAAAATGCATAAATATAAACTCCACTATTACACCAAAACTAGCGAAATAAGTAGCTTAGTAAAAACTATAAACGAAAAATGGCTTTTCCACTTATTTTTTTATTATTATTATCATTAACTCGGTTGTGTATGTACTTATTTTAAGTTGGTTTCGTAAACTTATTAATTTATTTTTGAGTTGTAACGATTACCATTACGTTATTGTTAAACTGCATACTATAACCGGCACTAAACGATCATTTTTTAAATATTAAACCCATTTTAATAAAAGTATTTATTTTAAATTTACGGATTTTTTATTTTACACCTAAAATGTACAGCGTAGGTCAAGTTAAAAAAGGAATCTTAAGAATACGGCGTTTATCGTGACAGTAGCTCACATACCGGATTTATTGATCTCCTGCGTAGTACGGCTTCCGACACGGTACTTCATTACTTACTATTTTTTTAATATATTTTTTATATATATTAGTACTTGCTATTGGATGCCCTCGATTGCCCCGCCCAGGTAGTGTGAATGCCCCTACCCCTAGTTGAAGTTAGGCACCTCTTTATTAACAATAACGCTTCGAGAGTTCTTAACAATTTCTACTAATTAGCTACTTTTTCACTTGTAGTGGTATTCTAAATCCAAAAAACTGCTCGACCACAAAAAATTGCCGAGGACCTCGTTCTTTTTTTCTTTTTTAAAGAAAGTAACATTTTTCTGGTCGAGTGTGCCATCCAGCCAGTTTGAATTGGCTTTGGAATGCCAGCTCGCCCTATCCGAACCCACTTTCCGAATTGGCCACAAGCATTGAATCGTAGTTAGCAGCGGACCGGGTGCGGCGCGCGGGCTCTGACACACGGTGATGTTGTTTTGCAGCAAAAGGCGGACATATTGGCCGGTCGCAGGATATTTGTCAATAATTATTTGGCCGAGCACCGAAGGATCAGCGTGCAATCCGGCGGCAGCTCCCTGCCAGCCCTCAGCCCAGTTTCCCACCAAAGCGATGACTAAACGCAGCCCGATATTTAAAAAGTAACAGTTAAAACCGCACACCAGTGATAAATACTTTATTCGATTTAAATTTGATAAAAAAATCAACCAGGCAACCGGAACAAGAAATTACTGCCATAATAAATTAAAATACTAAAATAAAATATTAACGTAATCGTTAAATAATTAACACAACTAGACGTGGATCTTTTGCTAAACTTTTAAAATCGATATCGTTTACAAAAATCATTAAAAATGTAAATGCAGTGGAATAGATTAACTTAAAGTCCTACTTAGATTTATAAGAATATGAATAGTGATGTTGCAAAATATATTGAATAGATTTATATGTAATTTTGGTGCACCATTATTTAGATTGAGTATTTACAATTTACGAACCTAAACATTTGCTTAGAGACGTACGTGAATCTTGATAAATTTATTTTTTAAACAAATAATCGAAACTTACTTTCTTCTGTAAATATTCTTCTTTTAAAAAAAGAAAGGAACACCACAAGTTTTTGTAATGAATATACTATATTAATGTTGTTATGTGTTGTACGTAAATTTAAAATTTATATAATACCTACTGATAAATTCATGTGCCATTTTTATAACATAAATAACATATTTAAAAAATAAACCACAAATAGTGCTACTCAAGTGCTTTTATAAACGTTTAAATAAAAATAGGTATGATGGATATTTAAATTTGCTTGTTGGATGTTCATTTGTTTGTTTTATTATGAATGCGACTAGACATTGTGCTGACCTCGTGATTATGGACAAGTTTATGTTAGACTTAATATTGCTGAATGTTATTTGAATAGAAGCTCGTTGTGTGACCCAGTAGTTTGCAGTCCTATGTGTGTCGGCGATTTCCCCCTGATGGCTTGTTCCACTTAATTTGAAACTTATTTCTATTCTGTTATGATTTAAATTTCTATACTTAGATAAATATTTGACTAAACTTAGTAGCGCCAACTGCAAACTGTGAATGTTATTGTGATGGGTTGAGTTTTCTTATGAAATTGACGGAATTGGATGCATGAAACGGGAAATTATTGTTGGTGACACACAAACACACATATGGCTCCTTTGATATGAGTAGCTCCTGGTCTATGGTTTCGGTACTTACATTGTGCTCATGCTGTTTCGAAATAACGACGAAACAGCATGGGCTGATGTCAGTGGAGCTACGATTATCAATACATACTGTGACCTTCTTTCTACACACACAAACTACCCACTTCTTTCTGGTCTTCCAATCTTCTACTACTTTTCTTACCTTTTAGTTCTTCACACACTTATAAAACATTATTTACTCTAAACTCAAGCAAATTTAAGTATCAGGTTATGTGGTATATAGATATATTAAATTTGTTTACTTGTATTTTAAGTACTTATATAGATTATTATAATGAATATATTTATGAATATTATGTACTGATTCTTAAAACTTGGTCTTTAAACGCACTTCGTGTAGTAAACTTTAAATCGTTGCCTGCTACATGAATGATAAGATTTTTAGAACTATACATACATAAAACTTATTATAACTAAAAGTACTTATATAAAATACTTATTTATAATTCGTGTCTTGGTGTACACCAAATAGATGTAATTTAATTAAAAAATCAGTAAATTTTTCAAAATATTATTAAATTGTTACGCTTATAGTGGTTTCGTACACGGCGACTAGTTGAAATAAAAAAACACAGTAAGAGGACAAATAAAAGCCATAGTGAAGCATGATTTCTCGCTAATAATCAACTTGGTATAAACTGGTACTTATCTGTTAACTCGTTACTTCTAATGCTTGTCTCTAAAGTTAGTAATAAAGTATCTATACTCCAAAGTAAATTTCGTTTCACTCGTGCAACGTTGCGGAGAGCTGCTCTAATAAGGTAACTGGCCGGGTGTTGTGTTGGTGTCCGGCTCTGTGTTGTATAATGGTCTAGATTCGATGTTAGAACTCGCTTGGCGCTTTCACGCTCTTACTGTTCCGCCTAGCCGTCACCTGTTTACTGGCATGGTACGTGCGATTGGGAGGTTCGAATGTCGAGTCGTATACCGTCATGTGTATTTGGCGGGATTATATGATTATATGGGTAAAACAGTTTTCTATGAATATCACCGCTAAAGTAGGAAACTGTTTTACCTATAGATGTATGTTCTACAAATATAAATCCATGGATAAAACAGAGTCCTATGTAGAACACTGTCAAATTACATTATGACGGCAGATGGCCCAGCATTCAACGCTTGCGTGTGTTTATTCGTCATAGCAGACATCGGAGCTGCCCTGCGGCTCGGTATTTGCATTGACATGTAATTAGCTAATATATAGTAGTAGTACTCTGCTTCGATTTATCTGCCACGCTGTTACAAATATTATGAACTATTTTTCCATATTATCTACTCTATTCGCATCCACTTTTAAGCCACTGAGAATCGATTTAAATGTAAGATTTAGGTGTTTCATAGGTCATGATTAGGCAAATCACGCCAGCGCTTCTTGTACATAATTTAGTGTGTAGCTTTGTACAAACATTAGATTTATAATGTATCATCGCCATTATGTATATCGAGGTAGATCTGGTATGTGAGCGACTATTCGGTATTGGAAACGTCGATATCTCTATGTGTGCTTCAGTAGACTTAGTCAGCATGGGTATCGACAAACACAACGAGTGCAACACTCGACACCACACACACGCACTACACCGAAATGATGTTCTATGTACTGACTAAGAAACAAGAGTGACTCACGAAACACGGAAAACAATAAATGTTCGATGTATTTGATCAATGTTTGAATCGTTATAGTAATTTTTACTTTTTATGTTCACTATGATTTTTATAAATATATTTCTTTTTGTTATATTCGTTGTTCCAAATATGTAACGGAGCCCTGGATGGACATATATAAATAAATATATGTTTTATATATTTTTGTACAAAAATATATATTACTTATATGTATAATATAACAATAGTGAATAAGTGCACACCCCATGAATGTGCTTCTTAAGAGTACCTTAGGAAGAACCCTGCGTTTATATACTTTTATTTTATACTCTGTATTCTGTTATATCTTCCTATAAAAGTCTTCGCTTGCGAGGCACACTGCTTCGGACTGTCGTTTAAAGTATATTTGTATTTATTTCAATATTACACTCTCTGTGAATTACACCGCTATTATGTTGAACGGTATTCCGGACTCCAGTACTTAAATGATTAACATTTGGTCTAACATTGAATGAAAATGAGTATCTGTAAATTCTCTTATTTATTTTTATTGATAATAATGTCACTGTATATGCTACGTGTTTTCATTCAAAATTGTATTTAATGTTTCTCACGAATTAATATTTTGATCGTAAACCAAATGTAATATTGGTAGACTGCGCCGCGGTTGAATAACTTTGAAAGGACAACAGCGTCGAAGAACTATACTGCGTTTTTGAAGAACTACTACCAAAGCTACGAACCACGATTAAGGGGAGCAATATCGATATATTTTTTACTTACACTCCTAAAGGATGAAGTGACTATTTAGTCACCCAAGTGAAAAGTGTATCGATATTAGGGCGCAGTCTATCAGTGGCAGTAGGGAAACGGAGTCCGGAATGCCCCGCGCCCGTCGGTGGCCGCGCAAGCAAGCGCCGCGGCGGCGTCTGCCCGCCCTCTATCTCTTCGTGTCGTGACTCTTTACTTCATGTTCTCGTTTTTTATTTCTTTTCCATGAATACCCCATTGCACACGGAAGGTCATAGGTGGCGAGTTACAAGAGCGCTTGATCCCCGTCCCCTACAGCAAGACCTCAACCGACCAAGCTGTAAGATTGAGAAAATGCCTTCACTCACGCTCTTCGTTTGTTTACCGACTCGTTTATGTTTCCATTTTTGTTTCTAAACGTTCCACTACTGTACTGTCTCTATACTTACAACTTCTTTCACTGTTCCCACTGGCTGTGTCCATGTTTATACGCTGACCTATGAGTTTCACTACCTGTCGTATATTAGTATTGCATTTAAATATATGTAAGATACCCTATGTGTTTTATAGAATTGCGAATTATATATACTAGTCAAGTAAGTAATTTGAAATCTATTTTCTTTTAGCAAATATTGCAGAGTAATTAATAATGTTTTAGATAACATTTATAAAGGAAATTCGAATACCGGGTGTGGAAGTTGATCGGCCAGCGTAACCTGCATGCTTTATCATTTGCATGGATCCTTATTATATTATATGCATGCGCTGTTCCATTATATTTCGTGAACATTTTTGAAGTTACCAAAGTCGTTGTCCATAAATGCGTTTGAAATATCCGATTGCTGCCGATTTCAACAACATTAATTTGTGTAAATTTATTAAATGTAAACCGATTAACTTGCCTCATATATTTACAGGATTTTGTAAATTGTATGCAATGTTATTGTTGAAATCTGTTCAATATACTTACCAGATTGTACAATTTGTAATACTAATTTGAAATGCAGTGGCTGTACTGAATGTAAACCATCTAACGTTTTAACTTGAAATATCCGAATACCATCCTAGTATTGAGTACGTGACTGGACAACAATAAATTAGCTAAATAGTTTTGCTACTAAATGAAGTCATTTCAATTAGGCTGATAAGCAGGCTTTAAGACAGGATGCGAAACAACAAAATTTTGACTTGTCATATTACCTATTGATGTTTATCTTTTACGCATAATTTGAACGGCATCAGGATAATAAACACAATTATAATAATGATCAGTCAAGGTGCAACTAACTAACGTAACGGCATCAGTATAGACCTTTAGTATTAACCACAGGATTTATCGCCTATTCAGAATATATAAAACAGCTTTTAGTTTTCTGTTCGCATCATACCATGGCATAGTAGAACGTCTGTATTTGGTTGCGTCACATTATGCACTTGATAACAATTCGTGTGGTTATTAAAAAACATCTCGAAATTTACCATACAACGTTAGGGAACCGTCATGTAAGCTTCTGAACCTCATACTCAGAAATAGAGAATATTTTTAAAGCTTCTTTCTAGTGACTCTTTTTAATACTAAATAGGGTAGTTCTGCTTCTCATGGGGTCATGTCGGGTACAAGGGCAGGTCCGCTCGCTTCGGATCGAAGCATTGGAAAAAGCGTCAGTGTTGCTTCGTAAACTGTGCATAGAATAAGTGTCCTAGGGCAGTACCTACTAGAGCTTTGCGGCATAGAAAAGGTCAATATCCAAATACAGTCACAGACTCGTAGAGTGCATGCACAGGCGGGATGCCTACCCTCACTTTCATAACTTAACCTAAATGACGCTTACATATTAACATGGATCTGAAATGTTTTGGTGGAGGAATTTCAACATTTTAAGAGTCGCTCTACCAGAGTGGAGGCACGATGAAGGTGGGCGTCCCCCGCTGCACTAGTGAGACCCGAAGCCCCCACACTAACACAATTGGCACTAACCAGCGATGAGGTGTCTGTATTCAGAGTGGAAGCGTCCGAATGTCGGACGGTGCATGGCATGGCGACGCGCACGCAGCGTCCCGACCCCACGACGGCGCGAGGGTCGCTGGTCCCCGGAAACACGCGGCGTTCGGTGTGCATCGCCCGCGGCCCCCGCCCGCCCCGCCACCGCACCACACCCGTGCGACGATGTACACCGAACGCACCGCGACCCTCGCCGACGTCGCAAATATCATAGTCGCGTGGAACGGACTAACAACATCCATTTCTGTGACTGGAATTTTGAATTTACCTACTGCTTTCTCGCCTCTTTTTTATGGCTCGGTGTGCTTCCATTTTATGTTCATTTTGGGATTGTACATTTTAATGATGTTTTGTTTACCGCCGCCCCCGCCGGCTCGCCGCTACACCAACGGCACGACGGCACTGTTCCGAGCCGGGGGGCGGCGCGACCCGCGACGCGGCGCTCTCATAGTGGTCACGCTTATCTCGCGGAGCTGAAAGCATTGACGGAACACAGTCAAAGCTCCCGCAGACTAGAGTCCCTCTCTCTCACTAGTAAATGTTGTACTGACCGGTAGAGTTCGTCCCTATCAGTGTCGATGTACCCAGTACCCAGTACCCACCCCAGTCGGACCGCTTTACCCCCTACCGGTAGCAGCGAGAGCGCCGCGCGCGGGCCTACGTCAGACGCGTGGCTCGACGCTAACCCGGGGTTGTGTGGGCAGATCCGCGTGGTGAACGCGTTCCGGCAGGGGCTGGACTCGCGCGGCTCGCTGGCGGACGCGGCGCTGGCCGAGGCGCTGCGCAAGCAAACGGCGCTCTCGAAGCGGTTCTCGCACTCGTCGAGCATCGAGTACGCGGACGCGGCGCGCGACGCGCTGCAGCCGCACGACCTGGACGTGGAGCGGCTCAGCAGCCACAGCCACACCGAGACCGCCGTGTAGCCCGCGCCACCCGCGCAGCACCCCGCCCATAACACGACATGCAATAATTTAGCGATAATCAGTATTACACGCCGCCTCGAACGCCGCGACGCGACCGACCGGGGCACGGACGTTTTCCAACCGTTTCGCTGCCATCGCTCTAATTATATTATAATCTAATGCTAAAACGATTGTGTATAAAATCATATTTTTAAAACAAGAATGTTCGAGTTTGTTTAAATTCGAGTTCAAGTATGGTTGAGGGCCGAGCCCGTCGCGCGGCGGCGCCCGCGCCCGCGCCGCGCCCGCTCCGCTCGGCCATATTATATTCGAAAATAAGTTATTGTTAACTAGTGTGTTTAATTATTCGATTGTTTTGAAAATATTTTATTATTATACGCGCGCGACGGACCGCGCGCGTCTGTTGAACAAATAAAAAATATTGTCTAATAATTAATTTTAGTATTAAGCGCATGGACGAGCGAATGCCGTGTGTGTGTGTTGACGTAGCGGCGCGGGTGGCGGTGCGGGGGGTGGGGGCGGGGGGGCGCGGGCGGGCCGGGCCCGGCGGGCCGCGCCCCTGTACAGCGCGCGCCGCCCGCGCCGCCCTAGACCGCGCCGAGGCCGCCGAGCGCCCCCGAGCGCCTCCGAGCGCGCCCGAACGTCTCCGAGCGCCTCCGAGCGAGGCCGCCCGCGCGCCGCCCAACCGCCCGCAGCCCGACCGCCCCCACACGCTACAAGATTCGACTACTACTTAAGGTGTTTGTTATCGACTTCAATTTACTTTTTGTTTTTACTACCTTTCCCCCTAAATCTAAGTATACATTTAAGTCATATCTCGAAGCGTAGACGCATCAACTTAAAGTTTCTATACAAGAACCGTAAACTTGTATTCTTGTGTAAAAACCGACGTAGTCCACTTTAAACATCTTCAAAATGTTTAAAAATAGAAAATAAACATTAAAATTGTATAGCTGAAGGTATTTATTTGTAATGCTAGTCTCTTATGAAAACAAAATACTAATTATTCAATTATTATAATGTACTTATTGATTATTGATAAATACTTCAAGTTTATTAAACAAAATATAGTCTACAGTGTAACGAATTGATTTTGTAATATTTTCTCTATTCGCAATAGTTTGGCGCGGGGCGGGGCGGGGCTCGCGGGGGGCCGCCCGCCGCCGCGCCCGCCGCGCCCCCGCCGGCCGGTAGGGACGAGGCATTGTTCAATTTTGTATAGGACGTTTCATAGTAGCGGTATTTGCGAGTTGTTATTTATTTGTGAGATTTGTTGTGGTAGCCGCGCTGTGCGGCCCGCTGTATTGACCACGCACGACCGACGGACCACGGGCGATAGTGGCGCGACGACTATTAAACTATTAAACAATCTTGTAAGTAATTAAGTATTAGCTTCGAATCAATAAAGCCTTTTTAAAAACTTAGTTAAAAAATGAAAACTATTGAAACTTCACATGTTAAAATGAAAAAAAAATATAGTTATGATTTCAGTGAATAGAGAGGTCATGGTATCGTTTTGTGTATATTGCTATTTTCGTTCATATTCGTTAAACCACGAGTTTCCCAATGAAAGACATAAATTAGGGGTGCGCGGGGGGGCGGGAGCGCGGCGCCGCCGCCCGCCCCGCCGCGCCGCATTGTTTGACACGACAGTCTGCCACTAACCATTTTAGGTGATAAGTCCCATTGTTGTATTTTTCGTCTCACAATAAATGAAAATCTATTTTATTGTTTTTAATACTGTGGTTTCATTTGCTTATTCCGGAACGAGTCATGTGATAAAAATGTGGGTACCTACCTCATCTTGGCGTCAATGTCCCGATTGTGCTTTCGCGCAGGAGCGCCCGGGGCTCACCTTGACCATGATCCAGGATTTGGCAGATCAGGTAATTACAGTGGAGTGACAGCCGTCTGACCTCCGCGACCATGCTACCAGGGGAACCTGACCAGATTGGATCATGGTTACACATAAAGTCGCCTGAATGTATAGGTTTCATCACGATGTTTTCCCTCACCGTAAGAGTATCGGTTAGTGTTCAACTAACGTACATAACTCAGAAAAGAGTAATTGGTACATGGCAGCAGTGGGATTTGAACCCGGTACCTACCTTGCGAGTCTGATACCTTTACCATAAGGCAACCTATTCCTTTCTAATAATTGGACAGACGGTAGGTACAATATAGCTTCGAAGGACCTACCTGACGAACAGACACCGTAATCAAAGTCTGGGATCTTCGTCGGACTTTTACGGTTGGCTTAGAGCCTATCTATTGTCCCCAGCGGAACGGTGGAGATGGAATTACTTCAGAGTTTTTAAAGGCGGGAAAAGCTCCAATATCTACAGGAGCTGCGAAAGCTCTTGAACTCCGTCTTATACAATGCAAGAGCATAAGTGCATGACCGCCTTAAGAATCTATTAACTATTTTTATCATCAACATAAACGGCGACTACATCGCACTTGACATATGTAGTCCTAGTGTGAATCGCAGATGAGATAGGTAGTTCTAGTGGCTTAGAGTTACAATGGATGCTGGTCGGCCTAGAGTCAGACCTGCAGCGGATAGGTATACATCATCATCATCACAGTCCATTGCAGGACTTACGGCCTCTCCCACAAAAGGGGAGGTTATTGCCATAATCTCCACGCTTGGCATGCGGGTTGGGATAGGTATACATGAATCTGGACACAACCAAAAGGCGGATTCAGCTGGGCTGGGCGGAATTCGGAAACCTTCTTAAGAGTAGATTCACGTCAGCCATGCCACAATGCTTAACATTGACATATACGGTGTCGAGACTTGGACACTTAGATACAGTAGGTACGGCTGGCTGACCATTTTGCTCACCGTGATATGGAACGCGCTATGGTCGGAGTCTCTCAACGAAGTATCTAAGCAGATAGAATACAAAGTTATCGACATAGCGCACAGAGTTATTAAACTGAAGTGGCATGGGGCCATATCTGCCGAAGAACCGAGAACCGCTGAGGTAAACGAGTTCTAGAGTGGAGACCGCGACTAGCAACCGTAGGACGCCCTCCGGGCAGATGGAGTGACGATTTGTGAAATTATATATATACTATGCACCAGAGAGACCAGTACCCAGTGGAGTAGTAAGCATAGGTTGATACACATCATCACACAAAAAATAGGGAAGAATCTAAATTTTTCACGTCGGGCTTTACCTCATCGCTCTCATGTCAGCCGTAGGACCCACAGGTCGCTCCAAAGGCCTCGCCCCACGTATTACAATGCCTACGCTGCGATGCGGTACGTGGTCGCCAATGGAGAACCTTTCCGCCCCATCGGACATCGATTCTGTATCCTATGTGGCTGAAATTAAATGCTGCAGCAGAACCATATTTCATTGGGAACCATGTAAATCTTAACTACATGTCAGCTGTCATAGACAGTCATGGTCAGACATTTTAAAATCAAAATCCTGTGTCAATCTTAATGATTTTCTGCTAGCCTCCGTCTAGGCTAGACAGGTGAACGGATTTGAATGAAATTTGATAGGTAGCTAGTCTGGAATAGGACATACTACTTTTTATCCCCCCACTTGTGCGATATAACGTGTAGTCCACGCGGGCGGAGCCACGGGAGGACAGCTAGTATATGTTGGTATAATTCATGGATATGATAGTAAAGCCGATACCGAATGCGAAGACGAGGTCGCTATTTCAATTAGTTGTCAACAACTAAAAGTAGATATCAACATTTTTAAGACTAATAGTTACACTTTTTTTTTCCTTTTTTATATTAGACAAAACAGGTATTTGACCGCCATCTCACCTGATGGAAAGTGACGATGCGGCCGAAGATGGAGCATGGAGTATTGGAATAGCCTATTCACTCTAGCTTTGAAACCGGCCAGATTATATTGATTACGGAACACACTCGCAGGCAACGTGTTCCACTCCTTAGCCGTACGCATTATGAAGGTCGAGCCAAAGCGGTTCGTGCGGATAGCTGGAAGATCCACGACAAAGCATGAAACGCTCGCCTGGCGGAATGAGATCGTGCAACTACTTCTTCTTCAACAAGAACAAAAAATTTAACTCCATTCTCATTTTGATGCAATAATCTGAAGTGCAATTCTGATAAATCGCAACGATGTGCTGCTGGATAATTACAATAAAAATTTCAAAAGACATTTCAGCGTTGCTGTGGCAACTTCGCCATGATGTCACATTTCATCGTATCGGCTGCCTGTCTGCCTATCCCACAAACATTGTTAAACTTTCACATTTATTCTACATATTGACAACGATTTTACCTAAATCGCAATAGTTTAGATTTAATTGGTAGATGTTATGGGCGACCGCTTTCCATCAGGTGGGCTGCCTGCTCGTTTGTCGCTGTGTAGACTCATTAGGCGAGCCTAGCTGGTAAGCAGCTAAGCCCACATAGAGCAGGCAATGGGCAACACCGCGATCTTCAACCGGCTTGCCAAGCGCAAAGGTTATGGCAAAACCCTCCATTTATGTGGAGATTCAAAAGTCCAGCAGCGAAATGTACAGGTGTACTAACTATAATATGTTATGTGAATTGAAGAAAAGCCTATGATGGTCAAAACATAAAAAATACAGCGAGTATAAAATATATCCAGTTTTATTAATTAATTACAATAATATTCAACATTATTAATTATTTAAAATTACTTATGTCAGCGCGTATAAAAATACTGTAAACTTAACATTACATCTTGGGCGAAGACAGAACTATAAGGCTTGAGATATTTACTGTCGACTTCTTAGCTGCGGTAGTAGGCGTGATTATTGTCAGGTTAGAATTGTCTGCGATGTTGAAAGCACTGGGGGTAGTCGTTTTTTTTGCGTTTTTCGAAGTACCCGCTTTAGGGGCCCGGGTTTTGCCGATAGTGGGTATAGCTTTTGGCGAGTCTTTAGCGGTTTTCTTGTGGGGTTTGAGCGTGGCAACTTGTGTGGGAGGATTAATAGTTTTGGTACTCTGCTTTGCGGTCGGTGGCGTAAATGCACCGGCCGGCGAACGCTATGGGAACGATAACATCCCCGGCGGTGGCTCAGGCGGCATGAAGTTCGGCATTTGCTGGTTCGGGTCTGGAACAGTTATCATATATATATTTATCATATCGAGTCTTCAAAACATGGCACTTCATAATACATTCTCTGTTCATGTAATAGACAATTTTGATATAATACATTGGCTGATGTAAGTAAATTATCCCGAGTTTTATGCGATGAACTTTATAATTATGGCCAAATATCTTTATAACAATAAATTAAATTAAAAAATTTTTTTTGACAATAGATCAGCAACGTTATCTAGTCTAAAAAAATTTCCTCTTGACTCACCAAACTTGTGCTGCATAAGCGCGTATGGCATCTGCAGAGAATGAGGCGGCCCGCCCGGTCCCATTGGGTAGGGTGGTGCGTCCATCGGGTGGGGCGGTCCACCCGGGCCCATCGGGTGGGGTGGGACACCTAGCGGGTGGGGCGGTCCTCCTGGTCCCATGGGGTGGGGTGGGATACCTAGCGGATGGGGTGGTCCACCCATGGAGTGGGGCGGTCCACCCAGCGGGTGTGGTGGCTGGGGTCGTCGTAGGAGGTGTAACGGTGGGGGCGCCGGCGCGGGCGGTGGGGGTGGCGACCCGGGCGGCGGCGGTGGGGGCGGTAAAGCATCCCAGAGAGACACGTGGTCAGGATGGGTGGCCGGGCAAGGCCACGCGCACCCGTAGCGGCGAACTTTCTTCTTCTGTAATGGGAGAACAGAGCAATCAAAATATTGTGCGACTGAGAGGCAAATTTGACAATTCTATGAAAAAAATTTTATGACACGACTTTGTCTCGACAATAGATCTAATGCCTTAAGCTCAATTCACACCGGAACGGCAGTAGTTGGCAGCGCAGAGGCAATTTCACTGTCACTCCATTAGGAATGCTTGATAGACTCGGTAGCGCTATTTGATGGGGTCGATCGAGTGTTTAAAGCGATGCATTTCCTAGCCAGTAGCCACCGATATCTCATCAAGTAGCATGCGTGGAAGCCTGCGTCAACATAATTCTATTCATAGTAAGACCGCATCAATAAAATATGACATTATAACTCCTATCCCTTCTTAAAATAAGAGATCTTAATAATGATTCAATCGAGCTTGATCTTAACATATTTAATTGCAGAGAAAGTGCGGTCAAGCGTAGAATGGTCAACAACTGGCTAACTACATTGACTTTGGGTAAAGTTTTCATGTTGATTGCATATTTTGCTTGTAACAAACTTATTTAGTCTGATTCTATGTGCGGAAACCTGTAATAGGTTCACTGTAGTTATGGTTGCAGCTATTGTGGTTGCTGTTGGTTTTCCAAATAAACAAATATATTTAAGAACAGCTGCTCAAAATGACTATTTAGTTTAGACATCTAACACACGTGTGCCAAATGGCGATCCTGTACATCGAATTGCAATTATTCTTTTGCATTCACATCGGACTATTAGCCCATAATATCTACTAACCTTCTTAACGGGGGGTTCCTCGACGTCGGAGTCCTGTCCGGGCTTGTAGCCGTCCGCGAAGCTCACGCGTTTGCCGCGACCCACCTCGGACCCCGGCCTGGCAAGATACAATCGTCAACAATACATTTATTTGTTTATTTAATAGTTTATTGTACACAAAAATGGCAATAAATACTAAGCAAATGTATATATGACACAAAAGGCACTACTTCCTATGAAGAAATTTCTTCCAACGCCAAATCAAAGAGAACGTGGTGATTAGAAGCAGTTAGGACGTGCACAATAAAGAAATCAGATAATTACGTAAATTTGACTAAATAACATAAAAACTCCATAAGTACTTATTTACATACATACCAATAATATAAATATTGACATATATAATACAATATTAGACAGATAGAGAGAGAAGATGCTATTTAACTCGCTCCTTGAATACGGTGATAGAGAATGCATCATCATTGTCACAGCCTATGATAGTCCACTGCCTCTTCCACGAAGGTTAGTGCCATAATCTCCACGCTTGGCAGGCGGGTTGGACACCATAGTGTTATAAATGTAACAATGGAAAACCCTGCTGCCCATTTTTAAGTCTATAGAGACTTTATGAAAAATATATAGATGTTTTGCCTCTAAAACATTAGTCGCCTTGTCCCCACGAGTGTAAGGAGTTGGTGCTATTCTACTCTGCCGGAATCCGCACGGCCAACAATACATAACCTTTCGAAAAGTCACCTTTGATCGTGCTTTTTCAATGGATTGACTTTTTTATGTATGTTTATGCAACTGTACAACATGAAGTTATTCAATAAAGGGGTAAAAAGGTTTTTACGGGGTCGGTAAAGTGTGGGTGATGCCTCTGGTATTGCAAACGTCCATAGGCTGAAGTGACTGCTTACCATCAGGCGGGTAAGCTTGTTTGCTACCTAACTGCCAGAAAAAAAACTGGCAGTTAGATGTATCCATGGACCGTGAAATTGGTTTCTACATGTTAATAATATCAAAGCAATGAAAAACTAGTATACTAAAATCACAAAACAACGCCACCTATCGGCGAATTATGGTTTTTACGAGCAAATAAATGATTTATTTTACTGTGAATACATTTATTAAAAGTATAAACCTTAGTGTAAATACTAAACACTCAAACAAATAAAAAAATTACAAGCAAATGTATATGTATTGGTGTCGAACAACATTAAAAAAGACTTATCTAAGAAAATGTTAGTTGTACCTAATCGGATTATTTGGAAGAAGTACTGAACTTACGCGATCAAAATTCCTTTGTCCGGAGCGTCTTTATCTGGCTCCTCCTCTTTCGCCACTTCACCCAATACTAAAAAATAATTACGAAGTCATACGTCACTTTTTATGTTACTATAATATCTACAATTCATAAATCAAAGAGGTGTGTCAGGATCGTAACTTACTTATATGGCACTTGATACTCTCTGCCTATCACTTATGGGATACGGGCGTGGGTTAAGTTAGGGCTACCTTATCCATGTAACCAGAACGCAAGAACGTAAGCATGCCGCAGAAATAGGGCAACGGTATCCATCCAGTCTGCGGGTCTAACTAGGATGGGCAAGATGCCAATCATTTTATAGCGATTCTATTGCAAGGAGGGTTTTCGTGATACCAAAATCCACGAGATGGCGCTACTGTGGCGTAAGGTAGCTGTCAAAACAAAGCCTTGTCACTGGTTGGAATATGTTCGTCAGTTTACATTACTTGTTTCTATCCAATAGAACTCCAGTACTTTGATAACAGATCTTAAGCTCCACTAACGCCATCTGAAATCGCGAAAACCCTCATTGACGATCGTAACCTGTCGGCTTCGTTCGTCCAGCGCCTGTAGATCAGCGCAGTACTTCGAACGAAGCCGGTCGAATGTAGTCGACAAGCTCCAATCGGCAGTCCCAATAGAATTAACCCGCTGACATCTCAGCTTCGACAGGGCTTTATTTTGACGTTATTGAAGCGTCTATTTATAGCTTACTGCCCGTGGCAGTGCAGGAAGATTGTTGCAGAAGATATACGTATATGATAATGGAGCATTCATACTAAGGATAGGCAGGCAGGGCGTTCGAATTGGTGCCGCCCAACTGGGGCAGTACCTCCACCTTACAGAATACCGTAGACAAACAATATTATTTTAAATAGGAGTTTCTGTCAGAGAAAGCTTTCTAGTGCTAAGGGTTTGGGGAACCGTGGCTTTGGCAGTGGATGGGCATTAGCCTTTTTGCTGTCAGAACAACGTATCCCTGGCTGTTTACCTACCGTATGACATAAAATGTTTATTTGTGAGAATCTGTAATTAACTTTCTGATACTTAAGTGTACTTATCTAATTTACCTTAGAACAGCTATTGATTTTCCAAAGAATAAATAAATAAAACTACTCTTACTTACCCCGACTGATCCGAGCATCGAGCGACGCGCGCGGCGCCGGCGCGGGCCGGCGGGCAACGGGCCGGGTGCCGGTCCCAGTGGGCCGAGCGGGCCCGGCGGCGGGACCAGCGGGCCCAGCCGTGGGTCCAGCAGGGACCGGCGGGGCCGACGGAGCCGCGAAGCAGTCCCCGTACTGAAGACGGTCCGACGCACCGTACATATCCATGTAGGCTTCGTCGTAACTGCAATAGGTGTAATTTATAGATAGACCGAAAATTATAGACTTTTTAGTCAATTCAGTGACAGATTACTATGACAGATAAAGACAAAACGTAATTGGAATATTTTTGACACTGTTACGAATTGGAGAAACTAAAAACTGTATGTATAAAGGTAATAGCATTTTGGTATTTCCATCAGACAGGGAGACTTGGGGACGTGTCCCGTGTGCCCTTGGTAAAACAGAAGTTTGTGTTATGTAAAGAGTGCATGTTTCACGCCCGAATACTCGAATGTCTCTTAATTTTAAGAGCTCATTAGATATCACGCTATCCCCTTTGAATGTCAAAGATTTGAAAGTGACAGCCTGATCTTTAAGGAGCGCTTAAAGTTAAGAAGTATTAAAGTATTCGGGCGTTGGTTACTTTAGTTAAATGTCTGTAAGAGAATAATAATAACTATGTAAGTGTAATTTTATTGTAAATTTTAATGCAATTTTTATAACCAGTTTTCGGGGTAGACCTACAGATAAAGCTACAAAGCTTTAAGACCACCAAGTGTTTAAATAAAATATATGCATGTATATATAATTGGTCTTCCTGAAAAAACAATACAGCATATGGTTTGGCCTTGTACAGCCTTCCCTTACCTCATAGTCTGCTCATTATGCGACCGATTGGCTATACTCTGTATAGCGAACACGGCGCCCACGCGCTCGCAGTCCGGCGAGCCGCCCGAGCCCGAGCCGGAGCCCGAGCCGCCCGACCCGCCCGTCAGCACTATGTTTACTTCGCCGGGTTTCAGACCTAATTGGAGAGGAAATCCTATTAATTGGGAAAGGAAGTAACAAGTAATAAATAATCGTGCACAAATTCACACAGCGCTAATTGGGGAAGGAAGTAATAAATACGAAATAATCGTGCACAAATTCACACAGCGCTATCTAGCCCGAAACTATGCAAAGCTTTTACTACGGGTGCTAGCTACCTGATATACAACTTATATATATTTTTTAATACACACTTATTATACATAGAACACCCAGACCCGTAATTTCTGCCCGGCCGGGAATCGAACCCGGGACCTCTTGCGTGGCTGACTGGCATGTTGACCACTGAACCACTCAGGTCGTCATCATACGTCAACAAGTAGCGGTTAATTGTGGGGCGATGTCTATCGCAGTGACAAGTGCTAAAAAGAAATACGTAGTGACTCGCTGTCCACTGGTTACATTGCTCCATGGTTGGGGGAGGAAATCGGTATTCATTGTGTAGCGACATCTATCGCTGCAATGGATAAACTCGATATTACTGATGATACGAGTGCACACATAGTTAGTGAGCACATTGGTGGCGCTGACCAAGCCTCTTGCATAGAAATCACAACACAACTTGTAAATCTACATCGTACTGGAGAAGTATTCCAGCTTCCGCAATATAAATACTACTTTTGATGATAATCTGGCGGACCCCTGGTAGTAACACCCAGCCAGGTGGGTAATTAACTAATTATCATTTTCCATCTCCATATGCTCGCTCGCCAACATTGGCGGCTACCGAGAGTAATCCCAGACAGGCGCGATAATGCGTTCCTGTGTTATTGCAATTTGTATTTAGGTATGAATAGGCTGTTTCCAGACACGAATGCTCCATCTTCGGCCGCATCGTCGCTCCCCAGGTGACACGGCGGCCAAATACCCACCTAGTAAGTAGCTAAGTAGTAAAAAAGATCTCGCCGCCGGACACAAGTGCTTACAAGAAAAACTCGGTGACAAGTGCTAAGAAGAAAAACATAGTGATTCGCTCCCCACATTGTGTAGGTATACATTGGTCGGTACATACCCCATCGGCTGGGCCTAACGGCGTCGTGTCGATGCGGCGCGTCGCTGGGCCGCCAGTCGCACTTGATCTCTCCGCGGCGGCCCCCCACCACAGTCTCGATGCGTTGGGCCGCACCCGGACACGCCCCGCCGGCGGGGGTGGAGGTAGCGCGGGGGGAGTGTTGCTGTAATGGAAGGGTAGGGAGTTAGGCTAGAACGTAGGTACAGCTGTGAAGTAAACTGTATTTCATCATCATCACAGCCCAAAACAGTCCATTAAAGGACTGAGAGCATCTCCCACGAAAGGGTTATTGCCATAATCTCCACGCTCGGCAGGCGGTTTGGAGATCGCAGTGTTGTGAGATGACAATGGAAAACGCTGCTGCCCATTTTCCGACTCTAGATATTTTGCCTCGAAAACATAAATCGCGTTGTACGACACCTACGAGTGTATGAGGTTAATGCTATTCTACTCTGCCGGACACCACACGGCCAAAACTTTATTTACGATACATTAAATGTCCCCCCGCCCCGCCCGCCCCGCCCGCCGGGGCAGCGCCAGAGCGCGGGGAGTGTTGCTGTAACGGGACGGATGGGAGTTAAGCTAGTACCGTTCAGTCTGGTCGCGAAGTGAACGATATTCACGGTAAATGAAATGAATGAAATTATGAATTTAATTAAATGTATGCTGGAGGAGCGGATGCGGGGCGTCGGTGGCCGAGTTGTTAGGGTATCCAGCTCGTAAGCGAGAGGTACCCAGCACGGCTATCACAAGTCTGTCCGCGACATAGCTCGCGTCGCGAGAGTTTCTTTCTCTCAATACTTAGATGAAAGAGATAGCACTATCTATGTCTTTTCTTCGCCTTTTCTCGCTTATCGCGCGAGAGAGCAACTTGTGCTAGCTGCACAGTTCGAATCCCACTGCGGCCATGTACCAGTAACTCTTTTCTGAGTATTGAATAATATCCGATGCTCTTACGGTATGGGAAAACATCGTGATGAAACCTGCACATTCCATTATCCAATCTGGTCAGGGTTCCGTGGTAGCAGGGTCACGGAGGTCAGATGGCAGTCGCTCCATTGTAATTACCTGATCTGCCAAATACTAAATCATGGTCAAGGTGGACCCCGGGTCCTTGTTCGAGAGAGCATAACCGGGTAATTAACGCAAATATGATAATTTTATTATTTATATGTGCTAGAGGATACAAGTTAAGTAAAAAGTTAAGGCGAAATTTACAATACTTTTAGACAGTTTCGAAGCCCAGCATAGACGACATACCCATTTCTCGAGTAAATTAAATACCAACCTGACTGGCGACATCGCTCTGATACGCCATCGCTAACTGTTCGTACATTTCATAATTTCCCTGCACGTAGTTCTCAAACTTCTCCTCCTCCTTATACGAGTGTCCAGTTTGACTAGCGCTGATCACATCGTTGAAGCTGTAGTTGCTATTTTGTGATGAGGGCCTCAAGTGTGTGTCGTCTTTTTCGTAGACCGGTCGCTCCTTGCTTATGTTAGACTCTTGTGATGAGCATTGTGACAAGTCCTCCAGGGGAGGTGGTATGTCCGACACGGCTGTGGATGTCTGCGATTCCTGCAGAGGTAAATGTATTGCTTTGTAAAAAGTCCATAGTGCAAAAACACAGAAATCAATATTTGGTGCGTTTTGAATAGTGTCGTCTGTCATTTAACTGATTCTAATTATAAATCAGAGTATAGACTCTATTTTTGAATCGCTCGATTCGAACGGTTTTCAATTTTCAATTTCATAAAAAATACAATATTTCTTAAATCACATTGGCAATACCCGAAAGAGTACGGATCAAAAATAGGGAAAATTAGCATGATGCTTTGCATCAAAATATCAAACTTTTCATTCCGAAAATAAAAAATTAAAACAGTTCAAATCTAGGCGAGCGATTAAAACATAGGGCCCCTGTGGTCACTACTGTCACGAACTACATACCTCTTCTTCCTCCTTGGCATAGTCTTGCGCAGGTGGTTCCACTGGCAACGGTGGGACCGGCGCTGGGGTCTCTGGGACCACCTGGGGTACCGGCGGTACCGGTTGTATCACGGGCACGGGTAGTACTGAGGCCACAGGTGGTACTGAGGCCACGGGTGGTACCGTGGCCACGGGTGGTACCGTGGCCACGGGTGGTACCGAGGCCACGAGTGGTACTGAGGCCATGGGCGGTACAGAGGCCACTGGTGGTACTGAGGCCACGGGTGGTACCGAGGCTACTGGTGGTACTGAGGCCACGAGTGGTGGTACAGAGGCCACGGGTGTTACTGGGGGCGCGGCGACCGGTCGTGGTGGTTCACACTCTTTCTCTTGCTTTATGTGTAATGTGTTGCTGAAATCGTCCTGAAAGAATAGAAGCGGTTTAAATTTCAGTTTAAGTCTAAAAAATATTTTTCATCTATACTATACTATTATAAAACTGTAAAAAAGCAGTGTCTGTACGTTGAATCGGGATAGGACGTAACTATGTCCTTAATTCATTTTAGGAATTTTTGTCTTTCTATTTATCTGTTTGCGCATCACTACAACGGATTTTGATTCGGTTTTGATAGTTTGGTAGCTTGAAGTCCAGGGTATAATCTAAGCCATATTTCATGTAATTCGGGTAGGTAGAGCCAGTGATACAGCTTGAGAGAGAGTAAAAACGCATTTTGCTGCGAGCAAGATGAAACGTGATTTTATACAACTGCTGTGCTTCTGTGCTGCGAGTCCTAACGTACCAAACCACCCGTGTCTTTAAATCCCCTGCGCTCAGTAGTCTCTCAGTAGTACTCAGTAGATATTCGAATAACGTAACTTTGCTCTTTTGTGACAAATAACTATTTGGTTTGATCCGGTTCCCATTTGGTGGAAATGGAATAGGTAGTCGCTAATACTGGCAAGCGAAGATGGAAAGGGTAATTACCCACCAGGCCGGGTGTTGTGACCTGGGGACCAGGGTTCCGACAGTAGATAGTCGGAAGTTGTAATTATGCCGCGGAAGTTGGCACACTTCTCTAGCGCGACGCAGGAATAAAAAAATAATAGGAATAAATGTCTAAAAAGTGTGACGTGTGACTGTGTTGAATAAATGTCATGTGGCTATGCTTAAAAGTCGAAAAATCCAAATGGCAGCGGTTTTTTTTAAATTACTGATTTTACCCAGGATAATTTTGGGATAACAATCAGGACACCGTTCCCTACATTTCCACCAATATTCAGCTTGTTATTTCAAACGTCCGGGTTTGGACAATTTCGCCTAGTTTCCCTACTGGAGCGATAGATGTCGCTAGGGGGCTACAGTACCTGCAGCTCGCTGACGTTGATGATCTCCCGGGGGTCTGCGGGGCGCTGCCGCCGCGGCGAGAACTGCTGCTCGTCGCCCGACGCGCGCTCCTGCTTCATGCGCGCCAGCACCAGCTCCACCTCCGCCTCCATGCTGGGCCGCCCGCCCGGCTGCTGCCGGAGCGCGCGCCGCGCCTGGGGTACCATACACGATACAGTTAGAATAAGACCACGATAAGTGCGCATCAATTATTAAAAAAAAAAAATGAAACTTATGACAAGATTTATAAACGTCATAGAACGTCATTTATAAAAGTAGTAACAAACAATTTGATTTCAATAGGCTTGTTCATTTTCGTAAGTTATGAAAATATTATTAAACAATGGGCAAAACAATTAAAAAGCGGGAGATAATTTTCAGCATGATTAATAATTTAGACAAAGTACAAGTTCAAGCTAATAGTGACCAAATAACTGAATATTGTACAAGAAAGACTGACATGGACCGACAAGGACAGATCGATATTGCCATATTAACACTTTACAATCTTTACCACTATCGGTCAATACAGACTTATCGTATTCTAGGATCGTAGACAAGGAAGAACAATTATAGTCTTTATAGACTGTGAGGGCGCCGTAGGTTATCCACGTCATCGAGTACAAGAAACATTACACTTTGTAGCGATAGTAAAGCTTTATGGCCCGGTCGGCAGGTACTTACGTAGGTCGTAAGTACCTTACGGGTAATTCCATGTAAAAGTCTACCATAAGTAAAAAATATAAATATTGTTTCTCGTTGTAAAAATAGTATAGTTTGATGGTAACATGGTTTAGCATTTAATTTGTCACACTGGCAACCAAATTTATTATTTAGATTTTAAGCAATACTTTTATTTTATTATGGTGATAGTGCATTTTATAGTAGAGTTTTGATTACATTTTCACAGTGAGTATTTAGAATTATAGTAATGATTAATGATGATGAACTCGCTTTAGTTTCCATTGCGATAATTAACAGTTTTCCAGTAGGTACCAACAATGATCAACATGATCAAGAGATGGCTCTCTCGTAAAACTAAATATTTTCAAATTCTTTTTTCATTTTAAAATACAGCTAAAACCGTCTTTAAAATAAACAGCGTAAAATTTCTAGAGTTTATTTAATTTACCTATTTGCTAAGAATTTCTCATCTGTACTTATTTTTGTGATACAAAAATGTTCATCACAAAAATGTTATATTGTAAAAAATCCAAAAATAGGCAGCTTTCTACGACTACGATTTATGTGGACCTAGCGGCAAAAATTTACAGATATCGGTAAATAAAGCAGATCAGCTAGTTAGGCTTCGTAGAGCATCGCCTCAAGCCGAAACTATCCGATGTGCGTTATTTATCGCCTTGTACTGTACCTTCTTCTTTCTGCTCTCATCTTCTTTAATCTTTCTCCGTTTCCTTTTCTTCTTCTCCGGTTCAGAGTCGCTCTCCGAACTGCTATCACTGCTGGACGACGAGTCGGAACTGCTCGACGACTTGGCTCTTGCTTTCTTCTTCTTCTCCGCTTTCCGTTTCAGTTTCATGAGCTTCTTCTTTTTCAGCTTCTTTTTCTCTTTCTTCATTTCTGTACACAAAAATAAAAAAATTTACGGTCTTATTCATAAAATACGGCCATGTTTGTCACTAGTATAGGTTTATCAGAGGCTCACAGAAGAGATCAGCCTTTGTTAAGTTGTAAAGCCGTTATTGGGCGTTTTAGCGCTAATTCAAGTACCATATTTTAGCAAGCGTATAAACCTCCTATGAACTTCCTATGAATAAGACGTAAGTTTTTTAGTGATATAATAAGACCACGTTAAGTCCGAATAACTTAAAATAAAAAAATCTCTGTATGGCAACTTATGACAAGTTTTTTAAAAGTAATAGGACGTCATTCATAAAAGTCATAACAAACAATTTGATTTCCGTAGGATTGTTTATTTTAGTGAGTTATGAAAAATATTATTAAATAAGGGGCAAAACAATTAATATTCAGCGTGATAATAATTTTCAGCATGATTAATAATTTAGTCCAACTAAACGTACAAATTCAAGCCAAATATCTGAATGTTTACAAGGAGGACTGACAAGGACAGATTATCCCCAGATTATTGCCATATCCACATTTTATTATTTCTACTACTGTCAGTCGATTCGGACTTATTGTGGTCCTATTAAAGATAGTTATAGCTTTCCATCAGGTGACTCTTTGGCACTGTGGCCCGTAGTAATAAACAAGAAGGCGATCATTTACTAATATGGTAAGTACTTAAATTTGTTTAAGTTATGAAGTACATATTTAATTCCCGTTATTATCTATTGAATGCCTAATTTTATATATTATTAAACCTTTGTTGTTGTGGAATTAACTACCTGGAGAGGTTTTCTCTGGAGAGTACAACATGGAGTTCTTCAAGAAAGGGGTGAAGCGGTTTTTACGCGGTCGGAAAAGCGTGGGTGATGCGGTGACTGCTTACCATTAGGCAGGCCGTAAGCTTGTTTGCCACCTTCGTGATATAAAAAAAACCTAATATTTGAGTTTTTAAATTTGTATACCGCTGGCCGGTCGCAGAGGACACACTGTACACCACTCTAACATACATTTCACCTGTTTGTACCACAAATTAATCAATGAATTATTGAGTATTTCACTTCAATAATGCTATAAATAAATTCCAAGTTCGAACACGTACATAGGTCGTAGGTAGACGCACCAATTATTTTTATTGTAATAGCACTTACTGCCCTCCATTAGATATCCTCTATAAAATGAATATAATTCATCAGTCATGTCTAACGCTCGAACTTTCCCTTGATAGTGCGTATACAATACAGTAGAGTTTGTCTAAGCTGAAATGACGCTCCCCACTACTTAATTAGTTGATTTCGATGTGTGAGTGCGACGACGATCGAGTCAATCGAACGACGCGTGCTACTACGTTTGAGTCTCACCGGCAACTGAATGACCAATTACAATGGCATTTGTATATGTATTGCGTCCGTATTTTAAATTTGCTTGTGTGTGTTCATGCGATAGTGGGGCGCGTCGTTTTAGCTTAGACGAGCTCTACACAATTTGGTCGAAATAGAAAGTCGATATCCATAGAACGAGTCGATACCTTTCTCCACTTCATCATCGACGTCCGAATCGTCGTCAGAGTCCTCTACTCTCTGCTTCTTCTTCTTCTTCTCCTTCTGTTTCTGCAACTTCTTCGCTAGCTTGCGGCGCTTTGCCTCTTTGATTTTGAACTTCTTAGCGGACTGCGGAATTAAAATGAACGTTGAGGTAACTTGTTAGGATTGATTACGACTGACGACCTGAGTAATTCAGTTGGTTAACATGCCGGTCGCCACGCAGAGGTCCCGGGTTCGATTCCCGGCCGAGCAGAGATTGAAATAATGAATTTTAATTTCTGTTACGGGTCTGGGTGTTGTATGTATAATAAGAATGTATTTAAAAAAGTATATAATAGTTTATCAGTTATCTAACACCCATAACACAAGCTTTGCTTTCTTTGATAGGGCTAGATGGCGCTATGTGATTTTGACCAAGCATTATTATTTATTTATTACGGTAAGCGTTTAAAAATATACAATTGTCTATTAGTTTTGACGGGTTTGGCTGGTAAATTGATGATTAACATAATAACTAAGAAAAAATACATGGAAGATATTTTGTTTTATCTATGATTTAATAAGCTCTCGATGACGAGGCTAGAAAGCCAACACATTTTCAAACTTGTAATCAAATTATAATATCAAAGTCATAAACCGAAGCCAATAAGGGTTTCATTAATATAATACTGTTTCGACGACGAGAAGCTGAGGGTATACGGGGCTTGTAATTTATTTCTCATGCAAAATGCCATCAAATTTTGTAATACAAACTGAAAGTTACAAATGGGATTTATTACCTTCTTTTTCCGTGCTTTCTTCTTCTTGTCAATCTCCTCACTGGCTGAACTCGAAGACTGCGTCGACGACCGCCGGCGCTTACGCATCTTCTCCTTTGACTTTTTGCTAAAAAGGAAAAAGAAAATTACGGTCAATACACCCCAAACCCACCCCCACAAACTCCCGTCAATATAACTTTGGATCAACAAAAGATTACTATAATTTTTATAGATAGCTTTTTGCCCCGCGACTTCTTCCGCGCAGTCGGAACTTAAAATTCGGTTACGCAGATATTTGGCTGCCATCACACCGGCTGGCACAGTTGAAAAAATCGAGAAAATTAGGAAACCAGTCTGGCTGTTGAAATGGTAAAAAGTCCATTAGTCAGACGCTGTCCCAAACTTTGCTCCGGAATTCGACGCTAGTCGTGTGGCACTGCGACGTTTGGTGGTGGTTTCTATGAGGCTTGACGTGACGTGAGTGAAAACTGTATTTGTATCACAATTACGCATTATTAAGTCCTAAAATTACCTAGTAAAACTAACTACAAATAAAGCAAAGTAACTGGCCTAGTCTAAGCATAATAAAGTCTGCCAAAAGAAAGAGGTTTATCAATTTTCCTAAAACTTCCCGTCTAACCAAAATGTCAGTAAGGTTCAGCCTTGAATACTATTTACAAATCAAGTGCAACCTTACGGTGTTACTATTACGGCTGCTATTCTTGTGCGACCGAATAAAATAAAATCAGATCATATTCCTCACGTTTTTTCCACGGTAACAGGCGCTTCCATCTCAGATTCCTGACTCCAGCCCTCACTGCTCAGCTTCATCTTTTTTGCGGATTTTTTAACCTCTCGATCTCCTTCCAACTTCTTCTTTCTGCTCTCCTGGCGCACCGGCGTCGTGCTTCTAGAGGTTTCCTTGGTATTGGCGTCCTGTGCCTCGTTCCATAGTACCGCTTCCATGAACCTTGGAAGTTAGAGACGTTATAATTTTTTAGAGGTCCTCGGTATCGTTCAAACAAATATCTACACATATTATAGAACAAAGTTGGGGGCCGCGTCTGTCGGTCTGTCTGAACGCGATAAACTCCGGAATTCATCATCATCATCTTGACGTTAAATCCCGGTTGCGCTCCCGCGTGACACGCGGAGGCCCGGGGTCCACTTTCCTGCTCTTTTTAGTCTACTTTGATCGGCCTTCGGCATCCATAGTGGCCTTAGTATTGAGTCTATTGGCACGCATGTCACTCTTAGCGACATCCAGCCATCGCTTCTTCCCGTACCTGGCGGGAGTTGCATGGCTTGCATTGGCAGACATCTGTTCGAAGGCGGCACTCTTGTAGCTTATCTGCGATGTCACGGACGTGAAGGCTACCGCAGATGTGGGCGTGCCGAACGCGGTCTTTGCGAGAAACCCCACACATCCACCGCAGCATCTTCATTTCAGTGCCTTGCAACTCCTGCTTGTGCCGCTCTAGTAGATTCCAAGTCTCGTTGCCGTATAAGAGTACAGGTCTAATAATGGTCTTGTAGACCTGTACCTTCATCTGCATCGGCACCTTGGGGTCACAAATGACAGCCGTCACCTCCTCGTCATTTGGCCCGAGCCGCAGATAATCGGGCTTTGACGTCGCTGTCGATGTCATCAGTTGCGCTTAGTACCGACCCCAGATGTCTGGCCTGATCCATTTGTTTTACCTCCTCTTCGCCTATGCGAACGGGTAGGGGTAGCGGGTAACTGTACTGTAGCAGGCTATGTACTCAATCTTCGCCACATTTATCTTCAGACCGCCCTTCTTCCACTTTTCCACCCGTTGGACAAGTCGCCCCTTGTCAATATGTGCGCGCGATATCGTCACCATACACGAGTAAACCACGGATACCTCATGATTGAACAGAAGTGGGCTGAGCACAGAGCTCTGGTGTACCCCAACGGTAATAGGGAACGGATTGGTGTCGCCAACAGCAGCTCTAACTATGGAATCGGAATCGCGGTCTATGTCGCGGATAATGTCAATATATGCCTCAGGTACCACTACTGGACCGCAACGCCCACCAGATCATCTCACGAGGGACACAGTCAAAGGCCTTCTGCATGACCAGACAAAAGAAATGCAGGGGCGTGTTCTTTGATCTGCATGAGAGTTTTCAGTGCAAATACGGGGTCCATGGTCTGTAGGCCGGCCGAAACCCATACTGACTCTCAGATCAGGAGTGGTCCCCTGGTAGGGGGACCACGTGCAGGTGAGGTTGTTGGGCCCCTGAGATGGTAGTAGGACCCCAAAACCTCCCAATAAACTCCGGAATTACTAAGCCAATTTTAAAAATTATTTCACTAATGGGAAGCTACAAGTGTCACAGGGTACTATATGTCCCGGAAAAGTAATAGGATCCCGTGCAATACCTAGTCGAATGTTAGCAGAATTTCGGATTGAGCGCAGGTGAAAAAGCGAAGGACCGCTACCCTTCACTAAATAGAAAAAGAAATTAAGTCGCCGTTACGGGTAGCGGTTAACCTAACCTAACCATCGCCATCTATAACACCAAAATTGCGAGCCTTAATGCAGCACAATGTCCTAATGCGCCACGATGCGTAATTATTACAATTTCTTATTATCCTAAACTATGATTGCCCAAACCTCACGACACATCAACATGTAATCCTCTATAGTAAATACTAAAAATCAAATGAATCGTCAGTAATTACAACGGCTACTTTTTCAATGTGGCGGACTCTATTTCTATTACTATTATTATGCTGAGGACGGCATATTTGAAAGTCATCGTCATCAATTACCGAGCGTACCGAGTAGTCCCGGCTTCTGCTTCGGAAAAGCGGACCCTACGTTTTTTTACTCATTTTGCAAGTATTTTTCTTTAAATCTCTGGGATCCTCAAGAATCTTGGAATATCTATACCTTTATTTATTTCAAGAGCTCAAAAGTTTTAGTTAAGTGGAACAGGCAAGCGATACACATCACATAACCAAACCAGCCCATAACACGAAACTTGAGCCTTCTCCACATTAATGAAGGGCACTGCCAGCCACAAAATAGAGAAATAACAGAAGGTCCACTCCCGTCTTGCCGACTCACTAGTGTTGCTACTGTTTTTATTCAGAATTTTGAAAAGAGTAATTCAAAATCAAATAGAATTTTAAAGATCGTCCACAATAATTTGTCCCTTGCCAAGGACCAATAGGTATCTAATTCTTGACATAATGTGATCATAATTGCTTCCTAAGCTGTTGTCAGATTTTGCAAACGAGCTTCAGACAGTATGCCTTTAGTAAGCATAAAAATAATGTAGTAGCCAATAGCTCGTTTTTACCAGTAACTAATGCTTTTGTGCGAGTAACTAGCATTTGTATTCTGCGCTTTTGAAATCGCTGTAGTGAAAATATTCAATAGAATGCTGCAGCCTATTTTCTGGTTGAACTGGGTAATAGATGGTCTGCCACTATGATATTAGTCGCCTTTCAAGCCTGTCAATGGATGGTATTGGTGCTAGTATTGGTGCAATACTATGTTCTAATTTGCCGGTCACCACACGGCGGAAGGCGATACGAATCTTACTAATGACAAACAAGCAAAAATACTGCGATGAACCAACAACCGCTGGGGTAAACGAGTTCTTGAGTGGAGACCACGACTCAGTAAGCGTAGTGTCCTCCAGTCAGATGTAGTGACGATTTGCGAAAGCTGGTGGATGCTGGGTGACGCACGCCGAGGACAGGGTGCAGTGGCGCTCAGTGGGCGAGGCCTATGTCCAGCAGTGGACTAGTACAGGCTGATGATGATGAATGGATTTGTATTGTGCAACACATTTCACTAAAGACTAAAGATTGACATAGGTTAATGGTGGGCTACATTTTACCACAGAATATTTATACTAAATTTTACCGAAAACTGCCCGAAGTCACGGACAAAAACAGTAACGTGAATTTTAGAATTGCTTGCATTGTTTACAATACATAATCAACAACTCACGAAGATTGCAGGCGATTCACGATATCTGCGAACTTTCCCCCGAGTCATTTCCTCTACGTAAATAATAATAATACATGGTCAACATGATATAATTAATCAATATTGTGAGCAGAACAATATCTGAACGAAACAATAATAATCAACTAATCCATCAGAAAAGTGGTGACATATTTTTGTGATCGACCCTCAATTTTTAAAGACGGTTGGAGCTCAAATTCTTTCTGACGGTAATGCGCGCTATGTTGAATGTTTACAATATTTTCCCAAACGGATGAAGTTCATGTATTAATACGTTTAAGTATACTTTGCATACCTACAACAAACTCGAATATTTTGGAATGTGACATTGACAATAATGTTTTTTACACATGACGTCGCAGATAAAATAACGTTTTGACTATTGGATTTGCAACAGGTTTTATTAAACGTACCTAAAAAGTTCAATACTGGTTCGACCTTCTGTATATATTTTTTTTTCCTATGGGTTCGACGTTCGGCCCTTTCGAATGTTACACAGACAAATTAACCTAGGGACATCGGTTTTGGAGTCGCAAAACTAATGTGGCTATAGGCAGGAATAGCTCGCCGGCAGAGCCGATGGCCGATGGGGTGGAAAGGTTCTTGAGTGGCAACAGCGTACAGGCAATCTCTGCGTACATGAAGCGTAGGCAGGACCCCCCCAAGGGTCGACAAGTTTGTTAAGGTCGTGTGTTGGAGGAGGTAATATGGAGTAGGTAGTACTCGTAGTAGGTCCAGGCTAAACAAGTGTTGCAGGGACAACCCGATTTGTCCCTCACTTGTTCTCAAACCAACCTAGTGTTCCCAAACAATCGATGCACAAAAACAGGGTTTTACATTTTTCTACGCCTGGGGCCCGACCGCCTAACTCGAATTTAAGGAAAACGCTTTCTGACAATGCTTCGCCCGGTAACGTTATTCAAACCATGTCAAAGATAAAACCGACAGCAGCAACGCCACTCAGCAGCCCAAAACTAGCTCCTCCATATATTTACAGTACACTTACGTTTACTTAACACTTTAAAAACAAAAAGATAACGCTCGGCATGTTGACTATGGTTATGAATGAACATTATAGACTTCACCGTATAATTCTATTAAAATATTATTAGAAACCATAATCCAATCGGGTCAGGTTCCCCTGGTCACGGAGGTCAGACAGCAGTCGCTCCACTGTAGTTACCTGCTGCCAAATCCTGAATCATGGTCACGGCGGACCCCGGGCCCTTTGCTCGCGAGAGCACAACCAGTACATTAACGAAAAGATGGCCACTATACTACGGCTTTCAATTAGCTGACCTAAACTGACATTAGCATAGAGCGGTTAGGCCACGGCGATTGACGTGTGGCAAAAAAGCGAACGACTGTGCCGTAATAAGGAGACTACTAAAGAAAATATAACAGTGACTACCACTCACGGTTGTTATTATTATCGTAGTTGATGCGCTCAATCACCTGTGATCTATCAAGACGACCTATGTGATTTCTGAGTTCGATTCCCGGCCGAGCAGAAATTGAAATTTCTTTTTTTTGTTACGGTTCTGGGTGTAGTATATACGTATAATTGTGTATTTAAAAAAGTATATACCTAGTTTATCAGTTATCTAACACCCACAACTCAATCTTTGCTTACTTTGGGGCAAGATGGCGCCGTGTCAATTTGTCAAAGCATATTTATTTATTTAATAATCTTTTCTTTGTTTGCTTGACCACGCAGAAGATAAAAATTATGGTTCTTACCTCTGGTACTCTCTATCGAGCGATCCTTCCTCGACCCGGTCTGGGGTCATCGCAGCCCGCGGCGGGGGGTGCGGGGGGTGCGGGGGCTGCGGGGGCGCCCGGGCCTCCTCTATATCCCAGTCGGTGGTCAGTGGCACCGGAGGTTTCTCAGTGAGACACATGTCGTCACGCGAGTACCAGCAACGAGCGGTCGATGGAGGCGTTTCAGCTGGCCTGTGTTTACGGTTTTAGATGTAGGTAACTGTCTATCTTGTAAACAAGTATATCATGCAACTCGCCCTTGCTTCGCATCAGATGATATAAGCGTTTCAGCATATAAAGAAGCGGATTTCAGGCGTTTCGGCCCGGTCTGGTTTGGGCCCGTGGGTTGAAACAACTGAGCTTATTAATGAATCTGTAGTTTGGGACCGCACAATTTTTTTGTTAGTGAAAGAATTAAGATTTTATGTATTTTGGCGAATTTTATATATTTTAACTGCGGCCCCAAATGCTTGGGGAAAAGTAAAAATTTTATTTCAAAAGCCGTTTCGGCCCGCGGGCCAATACCAGACCGGGTGGAAACGTCTATACTGTCCTCAACTTTACTTGATATTTCAAAGAAAAAAATTTTAGCCATTATTTAGTTTGACAGTTGCCAAAGCTGTGTTTCTGATTAGAATGTTGTACGTAATCTCACCCGTCACCGCCGTAGACCTGGTTGATGAGGTTCATCTTGCACATTTCCAATTCCTCGTACACAACCGAACGATCTTTGACACAGGAGCACAGCTTTGGGTTCTCGGTGTACCACAGTTTGGGAAGCGTACGGGTCTGCCTGAAAACATGCGTTTGATTTACAAAAGATTTTTCTTAATATTTAACTAGCGATTTGAAGCGGTTGTTCAAGGTAAAAGCGTGAAACTCGTGAAGTAGTTTTTCCATGGGTCAAAATCGTATGAAACCTAAAAAAATTTTGGGTTTATCGTGTTCAGACAGATAATATTCAATATATTTATTAAATTCCATAGGTTACAGAAATATGTTTTGATATAACTGTTAAATAACATTTAGGTAACATTATTCTAGTCATATAGTCACAGCAACATAAGAGAGAGACGCTACCTTTTGATAGTGAGTGTACAGTCACATATTAATTGTTTTGTCAGTGTGACAGCAGTGCACTTTTATGGTAGTATAATTTATCTTAGGCAATGAAACTAATTTTACGACAGGACTGGTAAGGACTAAAGACCAACGACTAATTCGAGCGAGAGATACGTTCCTGTCATAATGAAACCCTTTAGAAACTAAATTAGATCAACTTACTTGTAGCAAACGTTCTTATCGTGCCTAAACAGCAGCGGCTGGCATATTTTGAGCACGAAGCTCCAAGTCTCGAGCGAATCAAGCGTAGACCTTGGCATCTGGCTTTGTTCTAGAGCTTCGTCCAACGCGCGCTCTACCGAAGACCTTAGACTATCGGCACGGCGTCGACGAGACTCTTTCAGACTTTCGGTGGACTTATATCCGCTTTCTAACGACTTACTGGAAACACCGGACTTGAAACTCTCTGCAGATTTGCGACCCTCCTCCGACCTATACCCTTCTGAATAATCACTCCTCTGACTTTGCAAATCTCTGATCCTATCATCTATCTCTGGCGTCACAGACCCCTGGCTCAACTGCTTCCTCGGAGAATCTTTCATTGGAGAATCATACTCGACTAAACCCTTATCATTCTCCTGACTCTGATCATCAGACATGGTTTCTTCCTTAATCTCGTTTATAACAGATTCCAAAAATGTATCATCAGCAATACCATCCATTGATGTATCTTTAGAATACTTCCTATCCATGGGCGAGTCATATAGACCGTCGTTCTTGCTAAATGTTGGTTTAGAATACTTTTCGATGTCAGAATCTTCATCGAAAATGTCCAAAACTTCATCATTTGGATCAATTTCAAATTCAATTGAATCTGTAACAGGTTTTAGCCTTTCTATTTTCTTCTCATTTGACTTATCCACGTTATCCACAGTTTTGCTTTCAATCTTTTTTATGGTTTTTTCCTTTAAACTATCTCTTGGCTCCGATAATTTTCTTTCTTGAGGCGTTGCAACACATCTTTTCGCTCGTTTCTCATCCACTTGAGGACTAGAATTACTATTGTCTAACGACCAACTATCACAAACTAAGAAATCATTGAGATCCACATCCGTTTCTTTGGGTTCTTTGTTACTAGATTTCATTTTAGACTTTTTTGAAAAGTCCCTATATTCCGATCGTTTATCTTCTCCTTCCTTTGCTTCGTGATGATAACCTGTGTTTTTATATTTCTCATCCTTCTCTGAATATCGTTCATATTTT
Organism: Blastobasis adustella; assembly: GCA_907269095.1. Taxonomy (NCBI): domain Eukaryota; kingdom Metazoa; phylum Arthropoda; class Insecta; order Lepidoptera; family Blastobasidae; genus Blastobasis; species Blastobasis adustella. The sequence goes on along the minus strand of OU026135.1, from coordinate 7,496,264 downwards.
TCATAGCTTCTGTCATGTCTTTCTATATTTTTCTCATCGGCACTTGGCCCTCGGTGTTTCGGTCTTTCATTGGATTGATGTCTATATCTGTCTTCTCTCTTATAGTCGATTTTCCTGTCGTATCGATCACTTGTCTTTCTTTCTCTATCTCCCTTACCCTTTCGAGTTTCAGGGGTATCTACCTTACCCGCGTCTGTCTTGTCTTTCTTGTCTTGTGCCGAATCATCTTTTTTGCGTTGAAAAGGGTTGTCATAATCGGGTAACAGTTTTTGGATGTCAAATTTAAATTCCCTACCTTCCGCTTTGGCCTTTTTAGCTTGCCTAATCAGATCGTCCACTTTCTGAGGATCTGTAAAAAAAACGTGTAACTGTAGTCCCTCCAACATACACAGAGCTCTTCAACTTTATGAGCTATTAACATCTGATGGTAATGAAATCAAAATGAAACTACACAACGCAACGCATGCGGAATCACTTTGATCTTCTCGATCCAATCTGCCAATACTCCTCGTCTCTAAAACTTGGGTGCAAAACTTACGATATCATACCAACTAACTACAGACTAATGCTAAGTACAAAGTGGATGGATCTAGAAGCAAAACAATCTGTAAGGATATTAACGGTATTTTACCCCCCGACTTACAGTCCCGGCGCTTGGTTTTGTTTCGCGCGGGGATGCGGCTGAGAGCGGTCCGGGGGCCGGCCGGCGCGCCGCACGCAGCTACATGCACACACAACCGGTGACAACCACCAGATACGCGAATATCTCAAATATTATAGCACACAGCATTTTAGGGACTGGGCGTTGACCCTTATTGAACTTATTCGTGAATGGCTTTGAATTTGATACTGTTGTGTTTATCAGTTTTTTAATGTAATGGAGGCCAGGATTTCAAGAAACAATTGACAGCACCAAAAACCTAATCAATATGCTGCCAGAGTTAACTTACTGAAAATGGCTTTAATTTGTCAAATTGCCTAATTATAGGATAAAATAAATGCTAAAAAATTGTGCAACAGAAAAGTTAGTGAAACACTACAATATTTATAAATTTTTTAAGTATTGATTTTGCACAACAATGGATATGACGAAAATTAATGGTGTAAATTCTGAAATCTACATGTAAATATAAACATGTTATATTTGACTAAAATATTTCAATCCATACTTGTCTCACACACACACACACACACAGCACACAAAGAAATTAGATGGAAAAATAGAAAAAGAGTATATAATCATATTGTAGACGGGGGGGGCTAGCCCTACTATCATCTTCTGGCTGAAGCCAAAGGCACCTGCAGTCACTCTGCTGACAAACGGACGAGACTCTGGTAAACCGGCGTTTCCCTAACGGTTTGTTTAGGTCAGATGGTAATCACCACACGTAAAAAGTCAAAACACCACAAATTCTTAATTAAGAAATCTGGTATAAAACCGTTTTCAATCAATCTAAAGAGGAAACCCTGGCAGAAACCAGGATGAACCACTAGGATGATGACGATTTCTCTTAAAATGTTCTCTTAAAATTTTTATGCCATCTTAACAAATATAGGTTGCACCTTAGTTTATGTTGCATATAAAATCAATCTCATTTCCAACCCATATTTGGTTCTTTATCAACAAAACGGCAGAAACCAGGATTGACCGCTTAGATGATAATGGTTTGGTTGTTTATCATTGACAAAATGTTTTATACATTGTTACTTACTCAAGAAAGTTTTTATTGGTGGCATGGCTTTTGTAGGCAGTGCTTTCTCATAAGTGTTTGGACAAATGAGTCCTAGTGGTATACCAAGTTCGACCAATTCCATTTTACGTTTCATGTCCTCAATTTCAGAGATGGTTTGTTTCTGTAACTCTGTATAAGATTCTGCAAAAAAAGTTACATGTAAGTAAATAGAAATTAGGATATCAATATTATTTAACATATTCTGTTAGTAAAAATTACCTTGTAAGTATTTCTTATTTGCTCCAGGTTTTGGAGGTTTTGGGGGCTTTTTCATTTCATCTTCAGTTTTTTCGACCTTAGGTGTTGTTTTTACACTAGAAAGTTTTCCGATAAGTACCGTTGTATCTATTAGGAAAATACCAAACACATTAGAAGTCACAAACACCACAACTAAATAGTTATAACTAAGTATATATTTAAGTTATCATTATTTCCATTGCAAAATATTTAAATAAATTTACATAAATGTGCTCTATCGCTGTAAACAAAAAGACTTTTTTATTTTATTACAGTGGAGCAACTACAATCTGACCTCAGTGACCTTGCTACCAGGGGAACCTGACCAGATTGGATCATGGTTACAAATTCAGTCGCCTGAATTTGCAGGTTTCAACATGATGTTTTCCCTCACCGTAAGAGCATCGGTTAGTATTCAACTAACATACATAACTTCAGCGGGATTCGAACCCAGTATCTCACGGTATGTGCCTAACTAATTTGGACTATAACTGTTATGTCCAAACTAGTTAGGCACTGTATAATTTTAATAAAGAAATTTAGTTTTTGTGTCTAATCTAAACACATAGAACAATACATGCACTCACCACCTAATTAATCAAAATGAAAGCTAGATTAATCATAAAATAATAATTAAATTCACGTTGAAAATTTATAACCACTGCAAGACTGCAAAAAAGAAACAGAATAACCCCACACACAAACCACAAACATAGAGATGTTGGTGTAATTCAGTAAGTAAGCAAACACTCACTTCCACTACTGACAGGCTTGACAACAGGAACAACATTAGCAACTGGGGTCTTTTTCTGGATAGAGAAGGCACGGAGCCTCTTCTTGGCATTTTCCACACCTTTGGGTGTGGTGTGAAGGGTAGATGAGGGCCCAGCCTTCATACCTACAGTTGATTTGTTGGTCTAAAATAAAAGATATATATTTAATACAACCATTATGGACTAAGCAGTCACAGGAAAATTTATAATGATCATGGAAACAAGCACAAGTGATTTATGCTTAACTGCCTGCTCTCAGCGGCTTCAAGAGACATTGCTTGAAAGAGGCTTCATTGTAGTGAAAAAAAAATAATGGTAAGTTATGGTATGTATTAAAAGAGAACATCTCCCACATTAAAAAAAGTTGGTCTGCCAGCACTCAGCATTTGAAAGAGGCTTACAAAGTTACACATTGATCCAGCTCAATTTTTTTCCCAATTTGTATGAAATGTTTGCCAATCCAGCTACATTCCACAAGTTGGTTGACTATTACTTTGGTTTATCAAATGTAGGTTATAGAGAGATAATTAGTACCTAACTCAAAAACTGTAAGTACTAGAGATCTGAAATTTGGTATATAATAGGGGGCTACTCTACCAACCTCTCATACTATTGTGAGTTATGACAGAATTAGAAGTTTTTCTTCGAACACTAGCAGACATAGGTATCCCGAAACATGTTGACCTTATCATACCTATTTTCAAAATGCAGAAAATTTTTTAAAATAACAAATAACAACTTCCTATACCAACTTGTTGCAAAATATAATATGCCTTATGATAAATTGCCTTAACATATTTTGTTAGTAAGTAGCAAGAAATATCAGTTATTTTTTTACAAACTACACTGGTCTTTGTGGACCGACATCTTACTTAACTGGTGGTAAATGCCAATGCGGCCAAAGAACGGGCATGCCTATTCACTCTAACCTTGACGGCATCCAGATTATAACGATCAGGGATCACACAAGTCCTGGTCCTGGGAGGTAGTGGCCATTTTCCATCAAGTGGACTGTCTGAACGTGTGACTCCCTAGACAATAAAGTAATATGATTATGGAGCTGTAAGTTATTTGAAATAATTGCTCCCTTTTACACACTTATTCACATTCCAAACAGAACTAACCATTGATCATTTCGAGATCAAAATCGAGCAGCCGGTCCGGTAGACCACTAATGGAAGAGGTTTAGAATAAATTTATACTAAATACACTGTTTTGTAATAGCTCGGTAGATAGATACTCACTTTCTTCATATCTAATTCAATAGTTCCAGGGGGAGCCGGTTGGTTGGAGCCCTGGGACCCGGACGGCCCCGAGCCCCGTTGGGTCGGTTCTCCTAGGTCCATTTTTCACGGTTCAACAGACGGATATACACACACTTATGAAGCTACATTTCAAACCTTAAAAATAGCAGAATACAGTAACAGAACACAGTGAAAATATTATATTTTCGTTCGCAACCGCAATTACAATTAATTACTAAGTCATGTATTGTAAAGTAAAACAAAATCTGCGACAAACTCCAATGTATAAACTCTTCAATTTCAGTTTTCGTCAACAACGCAGACTAGATCCGTAGGCTAGGATCAAGAAAAAATTCCGTAGGCAATAAATAGTAATCTGTAGACAAAACCATACCCACGGACCAAAGACTTATCATATTTAACAGGACCATGGACTCAAGCATACTCCACATGTCCGCCGAAACTTTCGGCGAAACTTTGGCCGGGACTTTAGCGTACTCCACATGTCCGACGAATCTTTCGGCAAAACTTTTGCCGGGACTTTGGTCGACGCTCTACATTCTCGTCTATTAGGGATGTGGTGGGTGTCAAAACGCGTCGACATTATATCGATTCATCGATATAAAATTGCTAATCTGCTGTAAACAGGGTCACAGAGGTGAAGGCAACTGCTCTACTGTAATTACTTGATCTACTAATATCCTGGATACTGGTCAAGTGTGTCCCGAACCTGTTACGGGAAAAAGCGCTAGGAATATAAATATAAAATCGATCGAATCGAGACGACAACAAACTATCTCTACTTAGTCTATGAAATAGGCGAGACATGCCAAACATGCACGTGACTACACGAATATAGACGAATACTCCCTCTACATTCTCGTGTTCCCGCGGAACTGTCCACATGTGGAGTGCGCTTTTGGTCGACCTTCTACATTCTCATCTATTAGAGATGTGGTGGGTGTCAAAACGCGTCGACAATATATCGATTCATCGGTGTAATATCGCTAACCTGCTGTAAACAGGGTCACAGAGGTGAAGGCAACTGCTCTACTGTAATTACTTGATCTACTAATATCCTGGATACTGGTCAAGTGTGCCCCGAACCTGTTACGGGAAAAAGCGTTAGGAATATAAATATAAAATCGATCGAATCGAGACAACAAACTATTTCTACTTAGTCTATGAAATAGGTGATACTACACGAATATAGGCGAATACTACCTCTACATGGAGTGCGCTTTATCATATTTATAAAACAGGACTGAACACTCTTCTGGTAAAAGCGAGCCGAGCAAGAGGCGTAGAACAGACGCTGTTTGTCTCTTTCTAATACGGTGACAACATACTTTTATTTCATGTAATGTCCATGGTTAAATATCGATCTATAATACATTATCTACATTACAAGTGTGGTTTGGTCGCACCTTTAGCAGTAGATAATTCTAAATGGATCAAGTTTTCTAATGTTTCATTCCATCATGAACTCATAGTAAACCTAGTCGTCAATTATAATAACTTTAATAATATTATTTTTACCTTATCTATGAAAATAGATACCTACCGCAACAACCATACGATTCACTTCGACAAAAGCGCACACAACACTTTTTCACCATTTTTTTATTGTAAAAATATAAATTCGAATCAAGCTGTCCCGCATCCACTACAATTTCAAAGGGTTACCTGTAGAAATAAAAAGTATGGCTTCATGGTTTTAAAAAAAGATGGTTTTTAAAGTTTGCATGTAAAGAGCATTGAACATTTACTATGGAGAAAATCACCACCCACTTTCCGCCATTTACGAAAAATATTGATTTTGCAGCTTCTCATAAAACTTGTGCCAATCGATAGGAAACTTTAATATCTATCGATCACTATATGTTTAAACATCGTCGAAAACGGTATATCTTGCGAGATATTGCAAGTCAAAGATGTGCATTAACTACCGACACATGGGGAACAAACACCCCCTACTAAGTCTACTCATAGTCAAATATCTTCTAAACTACTAAACCGATTTCGATTAAATAAAGCTAGGAATAATTTCAATTAAAATATCTTTCAATCACAGAAAACCGCATTGAAATTGGTTCATCCGTTCGGGAGCTACAGATAGACGGATACACGCGTTAAACTAACAACAAAAATTTAATTAAAATATTGAGTTCTGTAAAATAATGTGTTCACCAACATAGAAAATACTTTATTTCATAATAATATGCCACTCGGCTCTGGAGACAGTTCCATTAGACTCCGGTCCCTAGCGGTAGACCTTGGTCAACCTCGCTTCGCCACTTACCATTGGAATTTCGCACACTTAAAAAGTGGCGAGCTCGTGGCGGTGCTGAAGTTCAACTCGTCTCAAAGTACGAAACGGTCACCCAATTAGTTCCAGGACGCTATGAACATTGCTTTACCTAGGTTATTGGTCTCGCAAGCTATGTAGATACAGTTTACTTCATTTACTACATAATTATACTTATGAAATCTCATACATTCAAAGTGAACCTGAATGAGAATGGCAAATAATTAAATGGTATTGTTTTTATCGCTTTTACACCGCGGGTCTATACCCCGCTCCTATAAGCGATAAAAATATTGTGTTGTTTGCTACTGACCAAAACATCATGATGAAGCATGATCCAAAACTTGATCCTGAACCGGTCATTTCTGCGCCTTTATAGGATCTGTGCCCTGTGCCTGGGCCAGGCGCAAATCCATGATTTGGTTAAGGGGGGGGGGAGGCAAAATTACCCTTTTCAGTGGGTGATCAATAAATTAATGTGCGAGTGTTTTGACGTTTTAGGTCTTAAACGGTGGGGTAATAAATGAAAGAATGAGAGAGCGAAGTGAACTCGCAATTGTAGATGTATTTTGTCTTAACAGCAATGGGTGATCCTCACAATAGTAATTTAAAAATCTCCACTGTAATTACCTGACCTGCTAAATATTGAATCATGGTCAAGGCGGACCCTGGGCATTCGTGCAAGAGAGCACAACCGGGACATTAACGCCAAGATGATGATGATGATGAATGAATGAGTGACCGCAACAAGCTAGGTGAATGATAAGAAAAGTATCTTAAACTTATGAATAAGCAATCGGAGCGCGCACGAAACTTTTAACATTATTTATTATCCGTTTTTATAAGCTGGGGTAATTGTTAAAATGAATATTTGAGCACAGTGAGCTCAGAAGGTAAATTGTATGAACAATGAATGAGGGGGAGACGCAAGCTCGTAATTTTTTACATTTTTGTTCTAAACATCTAAAAAGCTGTAATGATTGATAAAATAAATAAAATAATTGAGCCAATTGCAATTGCACCCATTGCTGAAAAGAGTAAAAGTCAGGCGACTCTAGGTTAGTCGAGGTTTTAGTACACCACTATACAATATATACCTACACTCCTTTGCAAAAAAAGTTTGTGGTCTCCTCGGTTGTATTTAATTGAAATTATGTTTGGGTGAAGTTTATTATATGTCCAGCCCAGAATTTCGTATCAGTACTTCCTAGAATGGGCACCAGACCATTCTGCGGTGGGCACTGCCCCATGGTACGCAAAAGTACCATAATTTCATAATTTCACATCTTACCAGCCACATGACTTTATTTTGCTCGCTTCTCTCACTTCTTACGCGAGCGAGAGTGATGCAGTACCCATGAAAATTTCTATTCGAGTTAAGGTTGCCCATAACCAGCCACAGAGGTGACTTGTCAATGGTGGCGCTAGTTCTGCGTTTTATGTAGCAACACCGAAAGTTGTATAAGGCGCGATAAGAATGTCAGATGGACAGTGATGTAATCGTACATTTTTACATATCGATATATTTTTTATTGAATAAAACGTTGAATAAATAATAAATACAAGGTGTCTCAAAAGAAAGTTTATATTTAGTGGATCGATTAAAAAAAAAAGTAAGCCGTGTATCGAAAAAATGTTTATTGATTATTAAAATACACAATTTGGGAATTTATTTCTTAAAAATAATATCGTCCATATGTAGACCCTCGCGTTCGTGGCACTCATTTAATCGAACAGTAAAATTACTTATGACGGCTCGGCAGGTGGACTCAGTGATGGCTGCCATTTCGTGACGGATATTTTTTTTAAACGTGCCAGGGAAGTCAGTTTATTGGCGTAAATTTTAGATTTAAGATAACCCCATAGGAAAAAGTCCATAGGGGTCAAATCAGGACTGCGTGGAGGCCAATTTATGTCACCTCTCCTGGAGATAAATTTGCCCGAGAAAATTTCACGAACTCGTGGCAGAGATGTATTGGATGTGTGTGACGTTGCTCCGTCCTGCTGGAACCATGTTCTTTGGTTATAGCCAGGAAAGTTTGGCATTTCAGGCACCAAGAAGTCGTCTAACATCTCCACATAACGCTCTGAATTCACTGTAATTGCACGCCCCCATTCGTCTTCAAAAAAGTAAGGGCCGATAATTCCTCGCGCCGACATCGCTGCCCATACGGTCACTTTAGGCGAATGAAAGGGTTTCTGATGCTTGCGTTTCGGATTCGTTGCACTCCGAGCGGTAATTCTGCTTATTTACGTGTCCATTAAGATGAAAATGAGCTTCATCCGAAAACAAAATGTTGGTAAACGTTGAAAAGCGACCAATTGCCTGATTTACGAAGTCAAGCCTCTGACTGGCATCTTGGGGCTTTAATTCTTGAACCAATTGAATTTCGTAGTGGCGCAGCTTTAGATCTTTGTGCAAAATGCGGTGTAATGATGATCAATGCACATTTAAAGCAATTGAAACATTCGGGTCATCACGAACAGACTGATTAACACTCTCAACGTTTTCTACCGTACTTGATGACCTTGGTCGCCCGGATTTTGGTTTTTCCAGCGTTGTACCGGTCTCTTGAAACTTTTTGACCTATTTTCGAATAAGAGGAATGCTTGGCGCATTATTTGAGTGGCGAAAACCTCGAATACTGCAGAATTTCCTACGCGCTACAGTCGCCGAATCACCGTTTTTGTAAAACTCTCGCAAGCACAACGCGCGATCTGCTCCTGAGAAACGCTCCATAGCGACTGAATTCCCAAGAGCCAGGCTACCGATTGACATAACCCCCGCGCCAATCGGATTCGTTTCGTTCACGCAATAATCTAAATAAATATAAAAAAAAATTTGAGACACCTTGTATTACCTATTTATGTTCCCGTATTCATACCTCCTATCCTACTAATATTATATGGATGGATGGATGTACTTATGTTACTCCGTCACGCAATTAATCAAAAATTTTGATAAAATGGCTTCATTATCACTTCTTATTATTGATAAAATATGCCAAAAATAGCACATAGGCTACAATTAATTAGGGGAAAAAATTTCCGCGAGAACGGGACGGCATGGCAATGTAAAACCGAATTCGATGCAGACGCAACACGCAGACGCAAATGCGTGCAAAATCTAGTACTGCATATATATGTTCATAACATCATGCCTCTCTTATATCTACCTAAGAAATATCGAAGAAGTTAAAGTGGTTAGTCACCCATACAAAATTTCTCTTACCATTCTTTCATTCGTTTGAATGTGTATACTATTAGTAAATGTATCGATATAAAAAAAGCAGTTAAACAACAGCGCAATTCGCCGCCAGGCGTTGTTTTGTGATTTTATTATATTTATTTTTTATTGCTTTATTTTATATTAGGTATTAACATGTAGAATTCCATTTTACGCTTAATTTGATACATATACTAAAGACTAATTGCATATACATTAAAACTTCAAACCCTTGAAAGAATGTACAACTATGAGTCATAATATAGGTTTTAATACTTTCGTGCTTATTCGCTACTCTTTCACTACACATATTATCGGGTTATTTTTAGCTATAAGATGCTATAACTTTTGTTAGTGTAACTCTTGTTGATTGTCCTAAATAAATAAATAAATACAAGCGCAGGCGAACCCCCTCGACCATATTCGCGGTATCCCTCACGATGATAATGTAATTACATGTCGAAATTGTATAGGTACATCCGTGCCAAAATCTTCCTTTTCTGGTTATCGACAAAAATATTAAAATTACATTGTACCAATCGATATCGATACTTGTTTCTCTTTGAATTCCTATGAACTTATTTTGACGCTTTCGTAGTGACATTGTCGAAATGTAGTATTTCTTTCGTAGTTGTTATTCTATATATAGTTATTCTTTCCTGTTCGAACTGACTACTTTTAGACGGTATACGATGACGAAGCAGTGGGGATGTAGGCCATTTAATAATCTCGAGGTACTTACATTTCCTTTTTTTTCGTCTTTTATTGCCAGTAAAGTAACTTTAGTATACTCATTTTCTGAAACCTGTCAAAGTAACCTAAGTCCATGGTCCCCCTATACTAACTTTATGGTCCCACGTCCATCCAGCCAGTTTAGTATTTTGCATCCCTCTTGGTTGCTTGACCGGGACGAAATTTCGTAATACGTAATCACATTATTAAATTTTGCAAACGAATCTAAACCTATTTAATGGAGATACAAGTGATAGTATCTCAGACAGTGTTACCAGCATTAGTTTCCAAAAAGTACGTCCGGGCTCCTAAAATAGTACGAAAATGGCTAAAAAGGTAATTTTGTAGCCAATAAAACGGCGTTATTTTGACAAGACAAGACCTTATTTACTCGCCGGTGGTGCCAGTGAGCAAAAACATGTCAAAATCAACCCTTCCTTTCATTATTTTACGGTATTTTGCGGACATGAAAGACAAAGTGACCACCCCCTCAGCTAAATTTAGCATTTTGTAAAAACATACTAAATAGTACGATCTGGAGCAAAGTACGCCAAAGGTACGACAGTCGGCCAAATAGTACGTAAATAGCAATACCAAAAGGTACGATTTGGCAACGCTTATCTCAGACCAAATAATATCCGTGTAAGCACTTTTAGAAACTGTACCACAACTTTTTCCAAAGTACCATAATTTTGGCAAGCCGAGCCGATGTCGTATTCCTGAGTTGGCTTATAACATCCCTGGCTGACATTGACATATGGCATTTTCGCGCCAAATTGTTTGCCGTTTCGACGTGTTTGTTTGAGTACTGTTGAATTCTCTTCCCAAGAGGATTTCTTCGCTCGTGGTCAGATTTTGGCTAAAATTTTTGCTCGTGGACTTAGTTGAGAATAACATCAATCTGTATTTTAGAAATTTATTATCTAAAATATTTGCCAAGATGCCTGCTGTAGACCGGCCCTCATTGAAATTTACACGTCTGAGTGACCACGCATTCCCTCCAGTCAAAGGATCTGAAAAAGCTGCTGGATTCGATCTAAAGAGGTATTATATAGGATGTTACATATTATATGTATAAAACCGCGAACTGGATGGAGTGCTATACGTATTAAAACGATTGGTACAACTATTCCATGTACGACTGAAATAATTGTATTTATAGTACCTGCTGATGTTTGTTGCAGTGCATATGAGTACACCATTCCAGCCCGTGGCAAAGAGCTTGTTAAGACTGACTTGCAAGTCGAGCTTCCTACTGGCTGCTACGGCCGAGTGGCCCCTCGCTCTGGTCTTGCTGTTAAAAACTTCATTGATGTGGGAGGTAGGTTCCTTCATGTCTCACTTTTAAAATGCGTTCAAATAACGACATGCCTTTTTAAATGTGTACATAAATTTGTTCCTTGCCTTTTTACTGTCATTACGAACATCAAGTTATGATAATTCAGCAGTAGTCTGCAAATCCTCCATGCATGGCAGTCAACTGGATATTGGATACTTGAAAATACACTAATATAATGCTCTTTTGCCTATAACACAGTAGGCACTCTGCTGAAAAGTACAGAAACAACACTATAAGCCTCTTTGTTTAATTTGCTCAAACTATCATTTTTATTTCACATATATAACACTACAATAATACAGTTTTGTTTGCGAGCTCCTGATATAGTAACTAATGTTTTTCCTGTCCATAAAGTACACATGGTTGAATTTAAGCATAGAAAACAGAAACACTGGATACTTACTTGATATGATGACGCAACAACTCAAAATGAGTCTGGGGAAACTCTGGATGGTCAATTTTATTACTTTACCCCATGCCTTTGAATTTATGTCAATGTCATCATCGTCATCTTCATTACTACACACCGGTCTGCTTTTGCACGAAGACAGCATCGGGTCCTAAGCCCGATACTGTATAAAGAACTGAATTTCTATAGCTTACCATTATGGCAGATGAAAGACAAAATCACAGTGTGGCTACTTTGCTTAGACTGCAAATACGGAATAAGTATAAGTATAAGTATTTGTGGACAAATTCACACAGCGCCATCTAGCCCCACACTAAGCAAAGCTTGTGCTATGGGTGCTAGATAACTGATAAACTACTTAAATACTTTTAAATACATACTTATTATACATAGAACACCCAGACCCGTAACAGAAATTAACAGAAATTAACAGGAATCTCTACTCAAATGACCTAAAACTGATAAATGCTACAAAAAACACATACACGTAGGTTATCTAGAAAACAAAATCAGAAACCAATTTGGATATTAGATAAAATTTTATATATCGAGGCATTTACCGTAACTCGATGACCCTGCGCCTCTTGTATGTGAGGGTGGAAGTTATAGTTTGGGTAACAGTAATTTTCCTGCCAACCCAAGTCCTCAAGAAAATTCAAGACCCTTCGGTCTCCCGGAAGATCTTCAAGACAGTGGTTGGTTGTCCTAAATACTTAGACCTATAAAATAAATAAAATAAAATCAATTTATTTCAGACAATGTCCATATTTGAGTTTGTAAAAAGACTTACAAACTACATTAGTAAATGAAATTAATTACTGAAATGAAGATGTCAAATTTTATATTAAATTTAACCTATTCTTAATAAAATGCCAGCAGTAACTTTCAGTACAAAATGTCAGAAAAATAATAATATAGAATATAAAATGTCAAAGTTATAATTATTTAGAAAACAAGCAGTATATAAAATGTCAAAATTAGTCTACATAATTTGGAATTCAAAATGTCTACAACAATAATAATGAATCTGTGAATTTAATTTAGATATCTACCTTCTGGGACACCAGGTACTTGCGCGTGCGCCTGTACCCAATGTCTCAGAATAGGACAATCTGGCTTAGCACTGATGACCCTCAAGATGGTGTTCCCGCTCCCCCGCACCGTGCAGAAGCAAAGCGATACGGCGCCGCACCACCGTGTGGAACCCATCCATGTGCGCATGTGCAAACATCGCTGATGCACTGCAATAGCGCGGGAGCCCCAACAACATCCTGAAGGCGTCATTGTACTGTACTCGGAGAGCGTTGAATGCCCCCTGCGTATATCTTACCCACAGGCTAAACGTGTACAGCGTTTGACAGAAGGCTTTAAAAAGGGTAATCTTTACCTCTTATACTACAGCGCGCGAACTTGCGAGCCAGCATATTACAGCGGACTGCCAACGCTTTCCTTTCCCTATCAATGTCGCCATCGTCTTCCAAATCCTCAGTAACTACGTGGTCGAGGTATTTGAACTCTGTCACCCAACAAAGAGGCACACTATTTAGTACTCCTCCATTTAACCTCCTGAGCGCCGCAATCGATGGACTGAGCAACACCATGTCGTCCGCGTAGCTGATGCTGTTGACACAGTGACCGTCAATCGAGCAACCCACTCCGGTGGTGCTCAGCCCACGACTCAGGCTATCCATGTACAGGTTCAAGAGCGAAGGCGACGTTAACCCCCCCCTGTCGCACTCCGCACTTTAACCTATACTCCTCAGAAACTTTGCTCAGCCATTTGACCTGGTTAGTCTGATGTCCATAACAATATTTTAAAATATCGTTAATTTCACTAGGCACATCACTGGTTTTTAGTTATTCCCAAAGAATATCGTAACTAACCAAGTCAAACGCCCTAGAGAGGTCAAGAAAAACAGCGTATACAGGGGTATACCTGTCCGTGTAATACCTAACGACATGCTTGAGAGACAAAATAGCGCTTTCAGTTGATAGCCCGGGTCTAAAACCGAACTGCGAGTCATGGAAATGAAGATGGTTTTTTAACTGTCCCTCAAGCACGCCGTCCAGCACTTTGGATGTCATTGTGGCTAGAGATATATTCGGTAATTACACTTATCCGTAGCGTCACCTGTTTTATTCCTAATAATGGGTACTACGACTGTTCTCATGAGCTCTCCTGGCAGATAAGAATGCCTGATGCAAAGAGTAAACAATAAGCCCAACGACCTCGGGAGGTGTGGCCCCGCATTTTGAAAGTGTTCTATGCTGAGCCCGTTGTGCCCGGGTGACTTGCCCCTCTGCATGCCTTTCAAGATCAAAACAATTTGTTTGGCCGTAATACGTTCAGGCAACCCCGACACCAACCTCAGCCCCTCTAGACTGTTCATTTTCTAGCAGAGATTCCACCTGAAAATGCCGTCTAAACATGCCGATACCGGCAGGTTCAGGCACCTATTTCCCACTTACCCCTGGGGCTTACGCAACACGTGACCATACCAGCGCAGCCGTGCCTCTTCGATCTTATCCGCGATAATTCTTACGCCAAGGCTGCAACGGATGTACTCGTTACGCACTCGATCAAGTCGCGTAATGCCACACATCTACCGCAGCATTTTCATTTCGTTGTCGTGAAGTTCGCGCCGGCCAGGTTTCGCTGCCGTAAAGCATCACCGGCCTAATTATGCTCTTATATATTATAGCCCCTTGAGCTTGATTGGGATTTTAGGGTCACAGGTGACTGCCGTGAGCTCCCGCCATTTGGCCCAAGCTGCGGAGATTCGAGCCTTGACATCGAGGCCGATATCGCCGGACTCGTGTTGCACGGATTCGAGGTATTTAAATGTATCTGCTCTATTGACAGCTTCGTTCCCTATACGGATGGTTTCAAGATCCGCGAAGCAGCTAGCCATATACTCTGTTTTGGCGACGTTCAGCTTCAAACCACCGTTTTCTAGCACGTGCCTTCCATTTGTTTACCTTGGTCTCAAGATCCTGCCTAAGCTTGCTCACCAGTACGATGTCATCAGCGTATTTCATAAGCCAAGGAGGCACGTCCTGAATATCCGCTGAGAGGACATCGAGCACAATGCAAAACAAGTAAGGGCTCAGCACTGAACCTTGGTGAACACCAACGGTAATCGGGAAGCGATTAGTATGGCCTATGATGGTTTTGACGACGGCCTCAGTTTTAGCGTACATGTTCTGGATAATCTTAATGTACGCCTCGGGCACAGATATTTATCTCAGAGCCCACCAGATTATCTCACGTGGGACACTGTCAAAGGCCCTCTACAGGTCGAGGAATGCGAAATGCAACGGTTGATTCCTACTGCAGTGAGACTCCTGGAGGACCCTGACGGCAAAAATTTGATCCATTGTGCTGCAGCCCGACATGAAGCCGTATTGACATTCCGATAAGGAGCATTCTTGGCGAAGTCATATAGAAGAAGTAGATTCATACATTTCGTTATGTACTATAAATAAAATAAAATAAAATTCAGGCATATACCCATAATATACATTACAGACAGTGTAATAGGTCAGTTTTACAGTGTATTATTATTATTAAAAACAATTCAATTTGTATGTAGGTATATCATTATAAAAGTTGCAAATTTACAAGAATTAGGTAGGTAAAGATACATGTTTAACCAAACAGTCAAGCCCAGCCCTAGTGGGCATTACAACTTAATAATTTAATTAGATTATACAGTTATGCGTAGTTCTTTACTGAACAAGTATACATTATGCAGTACGGTGGACACGCACCCATTGTTTGATCCAAAGAGACGAGTATGAAAAGAAGCCCTTAGTCGTTTGACCAGCAAGCAGAAGCCCAGGACCCCGCTCTCCGCAAACATACCAGTCGCACTGCATCGCCACGGGAGGCCCAGCATGGCCCTGAACGCGTTGTTATACTGCACGCGCAGGGTGCTGAATGCGCTCTTCGTGTATGAGTACCACAGCTGGCTGGTGTAGAGCGACTGGCAGTACGCCCTGAACAGGGTCACCTTCACCTGCGTAGAACAATGCGTGAAGCGCCTGGCGAGCATGTTGCTTCGCAAAGCGAGGGCTCTCTGTCTCTCTAGGTCTTCATTATCACTTAATGAATCTGTGAGGATGTGTCCTAAATACTTAAATTTCGTTACAATATTTAATTCAGTGCCATAAAGTGACATTGATGGCACATGTGAGGGGCCCTTGCCTGCTTTAAATATCATTATTTCTGATTTTTTAACATTGTATGTTAACCCGTGTGCTTTAGCATAACTTTCACAAATAGACAGTAATTTTCTTAGTCCACTCACCGAGGGGCTCAGCAGCGCCATGTCGTCTGCGTAACTAAAATTGTTGAGGCACTCGCCGTCGATGTGGCAGCCGACGACTATACCAGCTCTAAGCCGACCATGCCACACCCGGTATAAAACTTATCCCTAGCGTCCCGATGAGCGGCACTACATATTTGTTCCACCCTACGGTCACACGCCCACGGCTAGACCAGCGCCCCCTCGCATCCTTCATAACTGATTACTGCGGCCACCTTCAGTGTCCTAACAATGTTACCATATAATACGTCTATTGCGGCTGTGTGTACCGTGCTGTCATTTTTACACATACAATCACACCACATATAAAATTCCTGTGGAAAGTCAATGTCACGGAGCTTATCACTACAATACCTACTGTATAGTTCCGTCTGTTTAACATCCCTGTCTCCCTGTACTCGTTTAGGTACTGATGGCAGTCGAGAATGAGTCCCAAGAAGATGTTGTTTTCCAGTGCCATCAGTACTGCTCTGCTATCCGTTATTTTTTGGTTGGTCTGTTACTTTCCTATCGCGTATAGTGTGACAGGCCAAAATTATGCCCATACATTCAGTCTGGAAGACCGTGTTCTACTTACCAAGTGGAGTGCTCATATGAATGTTTAGATCTTCCGAAAACACTCCGCAGCCTGTGCCCGAGTGAATTTGGATGCCCTCCGAGACTCCGAGCATAGCCCTTTCCATTGCTCTTTGGGTAACAGTGAGCTTTCTTATAAGGCCCATAGTAAGCGGCCACGTTTCTGTTCCGTAGATCATCACTGGTAACACACACTGGTCAAAGACCTTCGTCTTGAGATGTCGCTGTAACATTTGCAAATGCAGAAGTAAATAAATAAATAAACTGATGGCATCCCACACTCTAATGCACAACTCAGGGCTGAGTGTAAGTTTCGCTCCGATTTTATTTTACTATCGAGTTTGCGTTTACGTCGAAATTAGTATGAAGATAAAACTTCATTTACGTACCACAAGACGGCGCTATATATTTTTTCATACTTTTTTTCACGTAAACGTAAACGCGATAGTAAAGTAAAATCGGAGCGAAACTCACACTAAGCCCTCTGCTCTAATTTACTCATAAGCTGAAGAACTCTGTGCAAAGCCAGTCTGCCAGATACCACACTACTAACTGGTGTCCAGTATACCTACATCTCGAATAGTAAATAAACGAAATTTTCATTTATTTTTCAGCTGGTGTCATTGATGAGGATTACCGTGGAAATGTAGGGGTTGTGTTATTTAACCACTCTGACACCGATTTTGTAGTAAAAAAGGGTGATAGGATTGCACAACTCATATGCGAGAGAATCTACTATCCTGAACTCATGGAAGTATCCAATTTGACTGACACCAAGAGAGGTGAAGGTGGATTTGGATCTACAGGGACCCAATAAAATTAACATGTATAAAATTTTGAAAACATTGATTAAGTATTGAAGCATTAAGGTACAATGTAAGCTAGGTTTAAGTATTCCTTTGTTAATTGATCGATTAACTGCCAGTTTCTCGTATATTGAGTGTAGACAGAGACTGAAAGTTTTAATCGATGATTAACTTTGACAAGCGTTTTAGAAACTGACCATAAGGCTTGTTACACTATTTTGCTTTATTTGGTGCCACCTGGGGCCTAATTCTGGCGCTGTGATATCTCGAATTCGATATTTTTTCTAGACACATATCTCCACTAATAATGACATTGAAATCTCTATTGCAACTAAAAAATATCTCAACTATCTTCGACCATATTTTCGAAGATCAGTTTCAAAGACGTTTTAATACAGTTTTTTGGCAAGAGAAAATGTCAAATTTAAGAAGTCACAGCGCGAGAATCGCCCCCCAGCAGTTTTTGTCTTTGGCATTCAAGTTTCGTTTGGTATAATTTTTAGATTTATGCAGGAGGAGATCATGTCACTCATTATCCTTAATTTGTGAGAAATTGTGTCTCCAATAAAACACTACTTCACAATAATATCTTTTATTAAATCAAAACTAACCTGCCAATAAAGTCATCTTACCTTATGTCCTCTTTTTTTACTACTAATAAAAATAAATATCTCAGAGCACTTTTATCTCATTATCGTCATCATCTCGGCAGACCCCGGGCCCCAGAGCGTGTTTTAACGCCAAACTGATGATGATCGTCATCATCTCGGCGTTATGTCCCGGTTGCGCTCCCGCGCGTAACAGTATTTCTTATTTTGTCTGCTAACTTGACGTCAACTTAACAGCCTAACTAACTTGTTCAAATATCTTTTAAAATACAGTAGCACTATTTACATGAAATAGGTACCTACTGTTTCGAGCACAATTTTTTGGCAAAATCAAAACCATTAACCATTGATGTTCAAAATTACTATATTTTGTTAAGAATCATATAATATTAGGAACTTGTCATGTATTTACGAAAGCTCTATAAAATCTATAACAAAATATTTAAAATCTGTAATCTTACTAATAAATGAAAAAAATTATAACTTTTTAACATTTTTTTTTACTTTTTGAAATACCTAATGTGAAACGTGTAATGAAATGTGTGACTAAGAAAATTTATGCTAAATTATTTATTTATTTAACAGTTTATTGCACACAGTAAAATACATAGAGAAACATCATACATATAGACGACACAACAGGCACTACTTATTTCTAAAAGAAATTTCTTCCAGCAGGCCTACAGAAGAGAGATGTGATAAGTAAAGCAGATCGACGTGTGCGATTATCGGAAATTTTAAAACTAATCACAGTCAGCATCTACATTAGCATATCTACCATAGTAAGAAATTATGTAGTCTAGACAGACAATCTTCTTACAATTTAGACAGGCAGGATACATTTGGCACCATTTTTGAATTTTATATGTCCGTAAATTTTAGTAGGTGACCCTTCTGAAGGTTCTCCAGTCAATTATCTTATTGTCTTGCGCATCTCTAGGCAAATGAAACACATCTTCACGCGTTGCCCCGCGACATTAGATGTGCGGAATCACTGCACACATTTAAAAATAAAGTAAAGCAGCATTATTTAATGTCTGAAGTGGGTGGTGGTTCTGCGATTTTCTCTGATTTTTATAGATCTGTGGGTATTTTATTGTGGAAGTGTGGGTATTTTTTTATTTATTTTTTGTTTATTGTTGTTGTTGTAAGTGTTGCTTTTGTGTGCACTACCAGTCTGCTGTCATAATCCTGTGCTTCTCTCCATACCAAGGTTGTCTAGAAGAGATCACATTAGTGCTAAGACCGCCCTTTGTTGTTGACCTAGCATAGTTTTTGTATCTGTACTTGTGTCCTCTGGTGAGCAATAAAGAGTTTTGTATTGTATTGTATTTTCGCAGGCGTCCAAGTGATCGTTTAGAATTCTCTTCTAAGCCGAGTAAACCAGTAAAAATACAGTAGTTTTGCCTTTTATTCTTTCGAACAGTACCCACTTGTCAAATTATGCTCCTTGAGAAGGTAAATCAGTTATCAAATAAATAAAAGCATAAACGTAATTGGCACAAAATGGTTACATCGAATGTATGATTGGGTCATACTTTCCCCCGTTTGACATTTGACCGCTTGTACCTCCTTGTACAGGCGCACATCGACTGAGCTGATACTAGAACCGAAAGGGTATTAACTGCAGCTACTGAAAAGCACGGCAACTTCAAACTATAACTTAAAAAAATACAAGCGTTCAAAAATGAGGCGGGTCATTATGACCCAACCTGACAGACGCCGGGTTAAATTCCATGGTGAGGCTGCTAGCTATATGAACACACGTCAAACAGCAAACCATGGTATGATGGGGCCAGTACCATGCACTTTTTTAAAACGTCCAAGTTCCGTGCAGTTCAGTAGCCGGGCGTCGCTGTCGTTGGATTTGCCATGCCATTTCAAAATGGCGAATTTTTAGGCTTCAGCCTTCGAAGTTTGTGGTATTGTATGCAAGAGATTATGTCACGCATAATCCTTAATTTGTAAAAAATGCTTTTGTTACCGTTTCTCGAATAAAACACTATCTCGCAATAATATCTTTTATTAAATCAAAACTGACCTGCCAATAAAGTCATCTTACCTTAAGTCCTCTTTTTTACTACTAATATAAATAAATACTTAAGAGCATTTATCTTAATTTAGATATAAGTATACCATTTAAAGTAGGTACCGAATAATATCACAATGTAAGAAAGAACTACTTATGTTCTTTAACTTTCGTTATCTTAAGTTTCTTATACTACATATTAAAAAGAATAATAGTTATTTGAGATTATGTACAGATATCGGCCGTAAATAAAGCACATCGGCGTCGTATCGCGTCGTCTCTGTCGCACGCGTGTGAGTAAATGCGAAGCCGAAACTAGGCGATGTGCATTATGTACGTTATGACCGATACTAGTACTACAGCCCAGGAAAGTCGTACATTCTACCTAGCAGATCCAAAAATTTACAATGCAGGTACCCTTTCTTCAAAACAATTAATTTCAACTATACACAGAATTAACAGATAATAAATTTCCATATGCTCATGCAATGCAACATAATGAAAAATAATCAGTCAAACCCTGGCTTACAATATAAGTAAATGCAATGTTATGGGAAAAAATTGGCACAGGCCAGCTGTGGAAACTATTCAAAAACATCAGACTGGTAGGTTTTCCTCATTTTGATAAAATATTATATTCTAATCAATTGTACCTAAATAGTACATGTAAGTACTAATAATGTAATAGTACTGTTACCGGTGGTAACAGTACTTAAATGGTTTGAATCTTATGTAGAAAACTTACACACCCTCCATTCCGAGATCTCTGTATGCTGTTAGGGTATAATTATTAAGAATTTTATCATAATCGGAAAACTTGACATGCCATCTTTCCTAATGTTCAGTAGTATTCTCTAATACTAGTATCTATTATATCTATCGCCGCCCCTGCGCGGTCCCCCGCGGCCGCCCCGACCGCCACGCCCTCCGCCTTCTTTCTCTCTTCTTATTTTCATGGCCTCAAACCTCTCTGCCATCTGTACCAGCTCCTCGGGAACATCCTGATTAGCCTCTTCCATGATATTAATAAGTTCTGCAGCATGCGCCCAATCATTACGTGAAACAAATGAGAGTGCCACTCCAGTCCTGCCTGCTCTGCCGGTTCTGCCTACCCTATGGACGTACTCCTCAATGTGTCGAGGGAAATCAAAGTTCACTACATGCGTTAAATCTTTTATGTCAATTCCCCGAGATGCAACATCTGTAGCAACCAAAATATTTACAGTTCCATCCACCATCTCTTCCAAAGCAGCTTCACGGTCACTCTGCTCTCTGTCCCCATGCAGAGACTGGCACTCTATTCCCTTCAAAGCTAACTCAGTAGTGACATGTGTTGCAGTAGCTTTTTTGCCACAGAAAATGATTATTTTATCATTGGTGTCCATATTGTTCAGAAATTCCATAAGTGTAGCTTCCTTGTCATCTTCTTCAACAAATAATAGTCTTTGAGTTACAGTATGTACTGCAGCAAGATCAAGTGAGCCCACATTTACTTGAATTGGATCTTTCATGTACGATTCAACCAAACGCTGTACTCCTTTAGGCCATGTGGCTGAGGTCATAACAGTTTGTCTATCTGGTCGAACATCAAATAGTGACTTTCTTATCTGGGGTTCAAATCCCATATCCAGCATTCTGTCAGCCTCATCTAATACAATGTATGAGAAATTTATAATATTTAATTTCTCAGCCATTACTAAATCATTCAGCCGACCTGGTGTTGCAATAACTATGTCTACACCTTGCTCAACAGCTTTTATTTGTTCTCGTCTGTTTCCTCCACCATAAATGCAAACAGACTTAATGTTTCTGTAATGGTACTTTGAAACTTCTTTGTCAATTTGTAGAGCCAATTCTCTGGTGGGGGCCAAAACAAGTACGGTAGGTCCTTGACGCTGTTCCCTGGGTATTGTTTGCCCCTCAATATGTATCAATGCCGGTAACAAGAAGGCTAAAGTTTTCCCTGTACCAGTTTGGGCTATACCTATCATATCCTCACCACTCAAAAGAATGGGCCATGCTTGACTTTGAATCGGTGAGGGTTGAGTGAATTCCTGTTTATAAATTTCATCCAAGATCTCTGGATAGTGTTGAAAAGCTTGTTCAAAAGTTTTCACTGGGTTTGGTATGGGTTGTTGGCCTGGTTTATCATTAAAAGTCCTTTTAACTTGAATATCATTATTAGCACGTCTCCACTGGGCAACCTCAGATGGACTCATATTGGCAACTCCAGGATCTTCTTTATAGAAATGTTTAATAATTGGTGGCAATTTTGCATACCGCTCTTTCTGGTTATTTTCATAATGAGCGTTAAGCTTGTCCCAGTCAATAACTTGAACACCAGTATCGTTTTCTTTGTAGAAGTTTTGATTGAGAGCAGATGCAGTACTCTCAGTTTCTCTTTGTGGTGGTGGCCTGTCTATTACCAGGTCATTTATAAGTTCTTCAACTTTAGAAATTGCAGCGTCAGTTCCGGTTAGTGTCACATCTGTGGTATTGCCATTAGATTCACCAATTCTTATTTTCGCTTCTGACTCAAATTCAAGGTCACGTATTTTAGAGCCACCTTTGCCTATAATGCGGCCCACTTTATGCGAAGGGATGTCTATTGATTTCTTGTTGCCACTGTCTCGTCGAAAGTCATTAGTGTTATCCCGACTGTGATTGCTGTCACCACGGCGGCTGTCGCCGTCCCCGCGTCGGTACTGGTTGTCTCCACGGTCCCCGCGGTGGTGGTCATCCCCACGACGAAAGTCACCCCTCTGGCGGTAGTCGTCCCTCGAGTAGTCACCTCCGCGTCGGTTGTCTAGCGAACCCGACGGTCCACGGTCGCGCCAGTTATCCCGACCGCGGCCTCGAGATCCCCTGTCGTAGCTTTGGCGCTGCACATAACTGGGCGCAATAGGTTCCGATTCCTCCCATTCGTCACCCATTTCTGGGGAAAGAAGACATGCTGTATTTAAATCCCACACGAACGTAGCAGGTATGAATCCGGCAACATATTATGGTACAAACATTTGGGGTTATAAAAACAAAAACTACGTTGTTTTTTACATATTTCTGGGAAAAGAAGACATGCTGTATTTAAAACCTACACAAACATAGCAGGTTTGAATCCGGTAACATATTATGGTACAAATATTTGGGGTTATAAAAACAAAATAACGTGGTATTTTTAAAGTTTAACATAACTTGTTAAAGTTTGGGGGTTCGTCGCAGAATGCTGAACTAGAAGTAGTTTATTTAGTTATAAACATAAATAAATTGGTAAGTAAATCAATAATACTCACCAACACCGGCGACAACTGTTTTTCCGCCGAAAGATTGTAGGTTTGGCTCTACCTATCTACAAGTCAACGTCACAAACTATGAACTATAATAGTCAACGTGTGATTTGTGGGAAAATAGCAGAATTGCAGATTTTGCGAGTGCTCAATACAAACCACAAACTATGAACTATATATAGCAGGAAAGTCCTGTCCACAGATTACTATATATTTGGTCCTGTCCAAGAACACCGGCCGAACCCAATAACCCACAGATTACTAACCGCACTCCATAGAATAGAAAAAAATTAGAATAGATCCACAACCACAAACATTTTTAATTATTTTTTTGTAATCAATATTTATTTATTGGGAATTTTTATACAAAATTGCACATGCCAGCTCCGTATTAAAACAATAACTATATAAAAAGGCGAACTTTAAAACTAAACATCTATACTATTATCCCCTAGTAATACAGACGAGCGAGTACGCATCGCCTGAAAGCAAAAAGAGAAAGTTTCTCGGCTTCCTCAGTACATGGATACGCTAACAATGACTGGAAGGCCCCCACATCGTACGGATTTAATTTAAGCTCCCTCCTCAACTTATTCCTAGCACCCTCGTACTGAACACATTCCGCCAATAAAATAAATGCTACACATCCTCTATCGCCCCACAAGTAGCACAATTTGGGGAAGAAACTTTCTTCATAAGATAAGCAAATTTGTTTAACGGGACATGCCTAGTTCTTAATCTTAGTCCAGTCACACTGGCCATTCTACACAATTTAGTAGTACAAACCCATGAAATGCGAGAAGGTTGACACTGTATTGTATTATACCAAATACCTTTGGTGCTTGATCTTAAAACAAAGTACTCCTTTCACATATCAAAACACTTTTTGCGATACTTTGGCAATAATTCTGAATAATTTGGAGAAATGTCAACTGCTGTCCCCTCTGTTATTCCCTTCCTAGCCCTAACATCAGCCTCCTCGTTACCTCTGAGACCAACATGAGCCGGAACCCATTGAAGCTTAATTTGGATATTATCTAACACCAAATCATTAATCAATGTCAATACAAAGTACGCTACCGGAAAGCCAGTACGCCCCTTCACACAACTGATCAAAAGCTGTAAGGCACTTTTACTATCGGTACAAACGACAATTCATTGAACACCAAGTAATCTGGCATAAGTTAGGGCTTTGAAAATAGCTAAAAGTTCAATGGACATAATACACAAGCTGTGAGAAATTTTAAAACAATGAAGATCACTTGGATTAGCAGGATCATAAAAAGCGACACCTCCGCTCTGACTACTCCTTGAACCATCCGAATCTAGAAATGACCAACCTCTATATTTAAACTGTAACTCGGCCCTATAGCAAATTTGACTACAGTAATATCCAAAGTTTTCTTTGTGCCTTGTACCGAATCTAAGAACAAAATAACTATATCACTTAGATCTATATTAGAAGCTCATGTTTTCATAGACAACATTTTTAGATGGCCGATCCTTCCACCTCATCTTCTTCGGTCTTGTTAAAAGCTGATACTAACAATGGTAATTTCTTATTGCGCCAATAGGAATGTTCACAGAGAACACTGAGTTCGCCTAGTTTCTCAATTACCCTATTATTCTCCCGAGATCGACTTTTTAAACAGAACTTATAAGCCAAAAACTACCTCCTAATCTGCAGTGGAACAATACAAAGTTCGCTCTCCATGGTATGAATTGGTGTAGTCTTAATAAAACCACCAATGTTTCTAAGCGCCAGATTTTGAATCAACTCTAATGTACGTAGATGAGTGTGCGCAGCATTGTTATAAAAATAGCAGCTATAATCCATCATACTCCTATAATTGCGATATTAATACGGCGTAAATGCTTTGGATGCAAGCCCCATCCCGACCCAGCCAACACTTTTAGCACATTTAAATACCTCTGAAATTTACCTACGGTTTCATCAATGTGTTTTGCCCATCGAAGACCTCTATCCAGCCTTGACCCCAAATATTTGGAATCATCCTCATATTGGATTTGATCATCATTCAGCCTTAAATCTACCCTTTGTCTCTTATAGCTGGAAGAGATCCCGTTGTGGGATAAGTTCGCCTTTGCTTTGTAAGTGTTTCCTATTGAAATGTACTATGTTGTTGCAATAATGAGTTTACATACATATATGTATACATACATACATAACCCCTGCTAAAAATACTATAGGTACTTAGTCTTAGGAATAAAATAATAAAAATCATCTTGGCGTTAATGTCTCGGTTGTGCTCTCGAGAACGAGAGCCCGGGGTCCGCCTTGACCATGATCCAGGATTTGGCAGGTCAGGTAATTACAGTGGAGCGACTGCCATCTGACCTCCATGACCCTGCTATCAGGGGAACCTGACCAGATTGGATCATGGTTACACATCCAGTCGCCTGAATGTGCAGGTTTCATCACGATGTTTTCCCTCACCGTAAGAGCATCTGTTAGTATTCAACTAATGTACATAACTCAGATAACAGTCATTGGTACATGGCCGGAGCGGGATTCGAACCCGGGACCTCTGGCTAACGAGTCGGATAATGTAACCGTTTGGCCACCGACGCTCTTAGTCTTAGGAATACTGACTCTTAAACCTATCACGATAACAGTGACTGAACAATATGCAATGCATTTTGAATGCTATATCTACTGCAATTTATATCTTTATTCCTAACAAACAAAACAAAACCATCTGCATATTGGCCCAAATCAACCTCCCTGACAATTTTCCCTATCTTATAGGTCGCCAATTAAATAGAACAGGGGATAGGGGATCACCTTGCGCCAATCCTCTGTAAGCATGCCGAACTATAAACACATTCTCATCTACATCATCTTTAATTTTAAGCCTACGATCTATCAAGAAATTGACACATTTTCTTACCTACACCAATTTCATCCAGAACTTTAACGAAAGTATTAACCGGAACATTATTATACGCGTTCTCTACGTCCAAAAAACAGTCTACCGTTGGCGTACCCTCAGAAAAGCCGATTTGTATTTCAGATACTAATTTAGTTAAACAATCATTAGTACTCTGTCCCCGTCTAAAGCCACTAGCACATCTTGGGAGTATTGAATTATTCTGAACATACCACTCTAGGCGCTTTCCTATCATCAGATGAAAAATTTTACACAAGCAAGATATTAATGAAATAGGTCTCAACTTTAACTGAGACTCTGGTGCGTTTCTACAGGATTTTGGAATTGGAACTATCAATATGTCTCTCCATTGTCGGGAACAATGCCACTCACAAAGATTTTATTAAATAACTTCAATAACAATTTTTTTCCTACCTCAGGAAGATGATAAATCATTGAATAAGTCAATCTATCCAACCCTGAAGCGGTGTCCTTCTTTTTCAGACAATGATTCAATTCCTTTAACGACAAATTACATTCTAAATGCAAATTCACTGAACTTATTTTTGGAACAACATAATCTGGAGCTAATCTACGTAAAAGCGCGTCTTTCTTCTCCAAAGGAACACAACTCCTAGTTGATCTAAAACCCTTTATCCATCGCATCCTTTTCCACATATCCGCGGACGATGTACACTCATCTATATTATTACAACGCTCACGCCAGCTAATGATAGAAGCTTTCTTTACACTTTCTTTAGCCTCCTTAACCCTATCCTCCAATAACTTTAG
Organism: Blastobasis adustella; assembly: GCA_907269095.1. Classification (NCBI taxonomy): domain Eukaryota; kingdom Metazoa; phylum Arthropoda; class Insecta; order Lepidoptera; family Blastobasidae; genus Blastobasis; species Blastobasis adustella. The sequence goes on along the minus strand of OU026135.1, from coordinate 7,468,949 downwards.
GTTATCGGGCGTAGAGTTCTTTCTAAATTGTTTTAGAGCTAGCCTACGCAAAGCTACTAATCTGGAAATATATGGAGACCAGTAGGGTTTGGGACTAAACTATTAAGTTGGACTATCAGGTACCTTTATAATAGGAATACTTTTATCAGCCGCCGTATTAATTTCCTCAACCAAAAAATCATAAGTAGCTTGAACTGTATCAAGATCTGGATAAACTGACAAAGCTACCTCTAAATAATTTCCCAGTCAGCCCCTTTGAGATTCCGACGATTGGAAAAACGAAATTTATCATAATAATTTATCTAAATCTTAATAAAACTATGGTCACTACCTAAAGTCTTGTGGCTACCTATATGGTATTCGTATAAAAGTCAATGAAACTTGTGTTCTACAATAAATAGAACGAATGCGTATTTGGCCACAGAGCGTATTGGGTCGTGAAACTCAGGATTGCGTTCTGAAAAGAACGACTAGTCTTGCATTGTTCTTCACGCCACAGAGTCCGAACGCAGCTTCAGAAGACCACCGGAGTTCGCCGCCGCTGTTGGCGCCAGCGTGCGCGCCGAGCTTCCTCTGATGTGCTGTTCTCCGATGCGCCGGCCAAATGGGCGAGCGCCCGTCTATGTCGCTTATTTATAGCGGCACCACACGCGTTCGGCAGGAGTGGGGAGCTACCTCGCGTCGGGCTTTCCGATTGGTCAATGCAAATTTGCTAGATTGAACACGCAAGTTTAGGGAGTACATATTTGTAAATATAGTTAGGCACATTTTCTGTAATTATATCCATTCTACACTTGTCTACTGAGTTTAACTCCTAGTAACCTCAAGACTTCCAAAGTGGTGACCACCGACGTTCAAGAAGCAAGAACACAGCTTAGCACCGGGAACTATGGCGACTCAAGACTCACAACGGGATCAGCAAGAAGTTGCAGGCAGCGCTCTCTCGCTGCGCATCCCACAGTTTTGGCGCGACACCCCGCGACTATGGTTCTACAGATTCGAGTCGGTCATAGCGGATCAGAAAAAAGGAAAACGGCAGCTGGTGGACATGATCATCGCGCAACTCGGCAAACCAGAGCTGGAACAAGTGTGCGACATTATTTACGACCCACCTAACGACGACGCCGAATTTTACGACGCGCTGAAAAGTCGTCTCATCAGCGTATACGAAGAGAGCGACGAGCGGAAACTCGACAAGCTACTTAACGAAGTGAAGTTAGGCGATCGCACACCCAGCCAGCTGCTACGCCACATGAAAATGCTTAGCCGAGGAAAGCTCTCCGAACCAGTGCTGCAGCATCTGTGGAAGAAAAATCTACCACCTACCGTTCGCTCTGCAATCGCCGTCAGTGAAAATATCAACAAAACCGCAAAACTAGTCGACTTAGCGAACCTCGCCGACAACGTGTTACAACAGTCGCCCGAAGTGTCCGCCGTGTCCTCAACACTTGCGTCTCAAGCTCAAGACAAAACCCACGATCAAACCCTGCTCGAAGAAATTCGGAAGCTTAGTATGGAGGTCGCGGAACTAAAGCAAGGACGAGCGCATCAATCGGCACGCGGCCACTTCCAGCGCTCAAGACAGCGAAGCCCGTCGCACCAGCGCTACAGACCACCGTCCCGCTCGCCACCCCGGCCGCACTCGCCGCATCGCCCAATCTGCTACTACCATCGCCGATTTGGAGATCGCGCCAGACGCTGCACGTCGCCATGCTCATTCACCGCTGAAGAAAGCGGAAATCTAAAACAAACACTGGCTGTGGCGGAAACCAGTGTTTCAAGTACAGCACACCGCCTATTCGTTACCGACAGAAAGTCGAAACTCACCTTTTTAGTAGATACGGGTGCAAATATATCCGTCATACCGAAGAGGAAAGGAACACGACCGCAACCGCTGCCATTCACACTCTACGCAGCCAACAACTCCGCGATACCTACCTACGGCGAAACGACGTTGGATCTAGATTTACGCCTACGCCGACCTTACCGCTGGAAATTTATAATCGCCGACGTCAGCAGACCAATAATTGGAGCCGATTTTCTTCAACATCACCGACTGATTGTAGACCTCAAGAACCGCCGACTAATCGACGACGTCACAAACCTAGCAGTAAACGCACCAGTTTGTCACACGAAAATACCTACAGTTCGGAGCATCGACCTGCAACAGTCCTACCACAGCATTCTAGCAGATTTCCCTGGAATCACTCGCATCACTTCGATGAAACTCAATCCCAAACACAACGTGGAACATTTCATCGAGACATCCGGACCACCGTTGTACTGCAGAGCCCGCCCTATACCTCACAATCGTTACGATCGAGTCAAAAACGAATTTCAAAATATGATCGACCAAGGATTGTGTCGGCCGAGCAAGAGCCCGTGGGCATCACCGTTACACATCGTACCGAAGAAAAACGGTGATCTGCGAGTTTGCGGCGACTACCGACGCCTAAACAGTATTACGAAACCCGACCGCTACCCGATACCACGCATCAAAGATTTTACATACCATCTCGCCGGTTGTCAAGTCTTTTCTACGCTCGATTTGAACCGAGCTTATCAACAATTACCAATCAAGGAAGAAGACATCGAAAAAACAGCAATAATAACGCCGTTCGGATTGTTCGAGTTCCCACGCATGTGCCCCGGTCTCCGCAACGCCGGGCAAACATTTCAGCGGTTCGTCCACGAAGTACTGCGAGGGCTGGATTACGTCTTTCCATTCGTCGACGATCTCCTCATCGCTTCCCGAACCGAAGATGAGCACCGTAAACACCTCCGAACAGTCCTACAACGACTAGAAGAATACGGTATCACTATCAACCCTTCGAAATGCGTGTTTGGCGATGGCGAAGTCAATTTCCTCGGGTACCACGTCTCGAAGCACGGAATCAAGCCGCCACAAGAGAAAATCAACGCAATCGCCGATTTTCCGAAACCGAAGACGATCGAAGAGCTACGACGATTCCTCGGCATGCTCAACTTTTACCGAGAGAACATACCTAACGCCGCTACCATTCAAGCCCCGCTCAGCAATTACCTACATAATTCGAAGAAGAAAGACAAAACGGAAATAAAATGGGACGACCAATCAACATCTGCATTCGAAGCCTGTAAAGCCAGCATTCAAAAGGCAGCTTTACTCGCCCACCCGTCCCACCATGGAACATTGGCGATATTCTCAGATGCCTCCGACAAAGCAGCCGGAGCCGTCCTCCAACAACGAATTAGCAACAGATGGCAGCCACTCGGCTACTTCTCGAAGAAATTCTCCGACGCACAACAGAAGTATAGTACATTCGACCGTGAACTACTAGCTATTTATATGGCAGTCAAGCACTTCAGAAAAATGTTCGAAGGAAGAGAAACCATAATTTTCACCGATCACAAGCCGCTTACCTACGTACTACACAAGTCGCCATCGCCATCCGAGCTACCGCGCCGAGCACGCCAACTGCAATTCATCAGCGAATTCATTACCGACATTCGTCATGTGACAGGCCAAGATAACGTCGTCGCCGACGCTCTCAGCCGCGTCGAAAGCATCGCCTGTCCATCGACACTAAATTATGAAGAAATCGCAAGAGTGCAAGAAAGAGACAGCACGATAACAAAGCTCGCGAAACAAAGTAATTTATGCCTACGAAAAATTACTTTACCTAACTCGAACACTACTTTACACTGCGAGACGTCTACTCAACACGTACGACCATACCTACCGCTGCCATACCGCAAGATAGCATTCGATGCAGTTCACAATATCAGCCACCCAGGAGTACGCACAACCCGCAAGCTTGTCACGCAGAAATACTTTTGGCCATCAATGAACAAAGACGTCGGCATCTGGGCCAAACAATGCCTACGCTGCCAACAATGTAAGATACATCGTCACACGTCAAGCGAACTATCTTCGTTCCCACCGGCAGACAGATTTCAGCACATCCACATCGACATAGTCGGACCGCTACCCCCTACGCGGCACGGCTACCGCTATCTAATCACAATGATCGACCGACTTACAAGATGGCCCGAAGCAATACCTACCGAAGAAATCACCGCCGAAGAAGTGGCGAAAGTACTTTACGAACATTGGATAACCCGTTTTGGCTGTCCACAAACCATTACAACCGACCAAGGACGACAGTTCGAGAGCCAGCTATTTACCTACCTAACGAAAATAATGGGAATAGAAAAAACCCGCACAACACCGTATCACCCGCAAGCAAACGGTATCGTCGAGCGCTGGCATCGCAGTTTAAAAGCGGCGCTGAAAACGCGACTCTCTGGACAAACTACGTGGATCGAAGAATTACCTACCGTTTTGCTGGGACTTCGAGCCGCACTACGTAACGACACGAATATCAGCGCGGCCGAACTTACCTACGGCTACAACTTGCGCCTACCTGGCGATTTTTTCGCTGCCACTACACAAGCCGAAAACCTGCAAATCGCCGACTACAACTACGTATCCCAACTACGAAAAACAATCAACGCTCTGAAACCGAAGCAACCACTACCATCACACGCAAGCAACAGACCGATCTTCGTGCATAAAGACCTACAAACCTGCAGCTACGTTTTCGTAAGAATCGACGCTGTAAAAAAGCCGCTACAACCACCGTACGAGGGGCCCTACAAGGTCATTAACCGAGACAGGAAAATATTCACCGTTCAACTAGCACAACGACAAGCTAAAATATCAATCGACCGACTCAAGCCTGCCTACACACTGAACGAGACCGGCGAAAATGAATACAACTCCACTACCCAACGACAACAAATCAACAGAAACGACCCCGAAACTAAGATACCTACATCGAGACAACAGCCGACCACAATGCGAAACACGAGACCAACACAATACAAGACACGAGCCGGACGCACCACCAAACTACCTGTACGCTTCGCTTGAGGGGGAGTACTGTGGCTACCTATATGGTATTCGTATAAAAGTCAATGAAACTTGTGTTCTACAATAAATAGAACGAATGCGTATTTGGCCACAGAGCGTATTGGGTCGTGAAACTCAGGATTGCGTTCTGAAAAGAACGACTAGTCTTGCATTGTTCTTCACGCCACAGAGTCCGAACGCAGCTTCAGAAGACCACCGGAGTTCGCCGCCGCTGTTGGCGCCAGCGTGCGCGCCGAGCTTCCTCTGATGTGCTGTTCTCCGATGCGCCGGCCAAATGGGCGAGCGCCCGTCTATGTCGCTTATTTATAGCGGCACCACACGCGTTCGGCAGGAGTGGGGAGCTACCTCGCGTCGGGCTTTCCGATTGGTCAATGCAAATTTGCTAGATTGAACACGCAAGTTTAGGGAGTACATATTTGTAAATATAGTTAGGCACATTTTCTGTAATTATATCCATTCTACACTTGTCTACTGAGTTTAACTCCTAGTAACCTCAAGACCTCCAAAGTCTCATTCATAACATTCCAGCCACAACTAACCGCAATATCATTACATGCAAAAGTGATGTCAGGTGAAGTACTTTGCAGTTGTCCTACTAATGCAACCCTAGTAGCAATATCCTTATTTATTGAACTGAAATTAGATTCAACCAATTATTTATATAATTGCCTTCCCCTTGAATCATTTTTGCTAGACCAAACAATTAAACACTTAGTTCTAAACGCTGAAAGAAGTCCATCCCAATCAGATTGACACCTTCTTCAACTATCAACTCAAACGCTCATTTACGCTTAAAGCTCACTTTACGCTTAAAGCGTACTCCACATGTCCGCCGAAACTTTCGGCGAAACTTTTGCAGGGACTTTGGTCGACCCTCTACATTCTCGCCTATTAGGGATGTGGTGGGTGTAAAAACGCGTCGACATTATATCGATTCATCGGTGTAATATCGCTAATCTACTGTAAACAAGGTAGCAGAGGTGATGGCAGCTGCTCTACTGTAATAACTTGATCTACTAATATCCTGGATCATGGTCAAGTGTACCCCGAACCTGTTACGGGAAAAAGCGCTAGAAATATAAATATAAAATCGATCGAATCGAGACGACAACAACCTATCTCTACTTAGTCTATGATATAGGTTTTTTTTACAAGTAGCCTTTATTGACGTAAAATATTTACAGTTACAAAACAAATATATCTATATACATATACCTACCACTACATATACCTATTCATTAACACATAAAAAAGTCGTCCACACCACTGCCCCCCGGAATGGTGCCCAGAAAGCTGGCTGCGTTGCCTCGTTGAATAGCGATGCTAATCCGTTGTCCGAGGAACGAGCCAGCTCTCCGGTCATCAGTGGTGTCATTTAATTTTTTTGTAAGTTCTATAAAGAACTTTCTCGCACCTGGGCCCCACGGTCCCAACGTTTCCACACCAAACGGCTGAACTACGAAGTCTTGCGCTAGACTTTCGTATTTCCTCCGCTTGAGGTCTTCCGCAGCTGAGGCCGCAGCCCCAACGCAGCTGGCAGTGGAGGCCACATGCGAAGGCGCCAGGGTGTCCACACAGGTAGCATCCCACACCAGCGCCTTCCCACGCTGCCACCCAATGAGCGTCATGCCGTCGGGCCTCTTGCCATCGTCACGTACGGTACCTTTCGGCTCTAATACGGCCGGTACGTTGACGGTGACAAGTGCCCTTCGAATGACGTCATTTATTGCTGCGTGCCTGGAGATTCGGCCTGCGCTGCGGGTACATGAAAGACCGTGGTGCCCTAGTGGATCCACAGACGCACCACAAGGACAGTAGTGTGGACGAACAAGATTGACCCCCAATCATAAACCCAAACATATGGACAACGACAAGTTGTCCAGGACGGTGCCGATATTCGAGGAGGGGACTGCTTGCAGCCAGAACCCTGACTCTCGCTCTGTCACGGCTAGGAGACGAGCCCGTTCCGAAATGCTGGTCGAGGAATCTAATAAATCTTTTAGAATTTTTTTGCATAAAGGCTCGTCCCATAGCCGTTGATGCATCGGAGACTCTGGGGGAGACTCGTTCGGACATATACTCATCCAGGCTTTTTTAGCATCTGTGCAGCAAGGACTGTCAATAAAACTTGTGTGTGGTCCTAGGATTTTGCTGACTAAATTTTCGGTGCTATAGACAGATGATAAAAAAGCCGGGAGAGAAATACTTGAAATTTTGCGCACTCCGATTCCGCCTAAACGAGTTGGTAGCGAAGCTTGGGACCATGCTCGTGAATTAAGATCTAAATTTAGAATTTTGGAGATTATTGTTCGAATGTCATTGTCTAAAGGTATTACTAAATTGTCAAATTGCCAAATAGGACTGCATCGTAAAAAGTACGTAAATTGCGGAACGAAAAGGCAGAAACGGAGTAAAAATAGGGCCATGTGTGATTTTATTTTAAGTAGTTCTTCACAATAAATTTTGAATTTTGATTGTTTTTCAAGTAAAAATGGCGGAACAGACTTGTCCAAAATGGGGGCACCTAGAAGACGGAGAGTTTCTTCACTTAAAATTTTGATTCCTGGGGCTTTTGAGTCAAAATTTGTTATGATTTCAGGTTTGTTAATCAAATTTGGGTCTAAATAAAGCTCGCATTTTGAAAAATTTAAGGATAGGCCGATGTTTTGAAACTCAGAGGATATGAGTTGTAGATCATCTAAAACTGTTGTAACTCCACCTCCAAGTGTCCCATCATCTAGGTACCATACGTTTAATTTTGACTTTAATTTTGATATAATAGGTTGTATTGCCAAACTAAATATAGCTGGTCCGGGTGGGTCTCCCTGTTGACACCCTACTTCTGATATAGGTTAGACATGCCAAACATGCACGGGACTACACGAATGTAGGCGAATACTCCCTCTACATTCTCGTGTTCCCGCGGAACTGTCCACATGTGAAGTGCGCTTAATCCCGTGCATGTTTGGCAAGTCTCGTCTATTTCATAGACTAAGTAAAGATGGTTTGTTGTCGTCTCGAATCGATCGATTTTATATTTATATTCCGAGCGCTTTTTCCCGTAACAGGTTCGGGACACACTTGACCAGTATCCAGGATATTAGTAGATCAAGTAATTACAGTAGAGCAGTTGCCTTCACCTCTGTGACCCTGTTTACAGCAGATTAGCAATTTTATATCGATGAATCGATATAATGTCGACGCGTTTTGACACCCACCACATCCCTAATAGACGAGAATGTAGAGCGTCGACCAAAGTCCCGGCAAAAGTTTTGCCGAAAGATTCGTCGGACATGTGGAGTACGCTAAAGTCCCGGCCAAAGTTTCGCCGAAAGTTTCGGCGGACATGTGGAGTATGCTTGAGTCCATGGTCCTGTTAAATATGATAAGTCTTTGGTCCGTGGGTATGGTTTTGTCTACAGATTACTATTTATTGCCTACGGAATTTTAAAAGATTCGGGGTAAACTTGACCATGATCCAGGATATTAGTAGATCAGGTAATTATAGTAGAGCAGCTGTCATCACCTCTGTGACCCTTGTGTGATTGGCTTTAATTATAACATCTAAAGTTATTATAATTATAAGCTTTGATTTAATACATTTTAAGAATAATCAAAATATAATTTGGATGATTGCGCTTTTTAACGTTTACCAACATTTTGTTTTCGGATGAAGCTCATTTTCATCTTAATGGACAAGTAAATAAGCAGAATTGCCGCTACTGGAGTGCAACGACTTCGAAACGCAAGCATCAGAAACCCCTTCATTCGCCTAAAGTGACCGTATGGGCAGCGATGTCGGCGCGAGGAACTATCGGCCATTACTTTTTTGAAGACGAAAGGGGGCGTGCAATTACAGTGAATTCAGAGCGTTATGTGGAGATGTTAGACGACTTCTTGGTGCCTGAACTGCAAAACTTTTCTGGCTATAACCAAAGAACATGGTTCCAGCAGGACGGAACAACGTCACACACGTCCAATACATCTCTGCGAGTTCGTGAAATTATCTCGGGCAAATTGATCTCCAGGAGAGGTGACATAAATTGGCCTCCACGCAGTCCTGATTTAACCCCTATGGACTTTTTCCTATGGGGTTATCTTAAATCTAAAGTTTACGCCAATAAACCGACTTCCCTGGCGCGTTTGAAAGAAAATATCCGTTACGAAATGGCAGCTATCACTGAGTCCACCTGCCGAGCCGTCATAAGTAATTTTACTGTTTGATTAAATGAGTGCCGCGAACGCGAGGGTCTACATTTGGACGATATTATTTTTAAGAAATAAATTCCCAAATTGTGTATTTTAAAAATCAAAAAACATTTTTCGATTCACGGTTTACTTTTTTTTTAATCGATCCACTAAATATAAACTTTTTTTTGAGACACCTTGTATTACCATTAGGAATATGTTGATTATCTTCTAGATTAGCGGATGCAAGTCGAACTCCATTTGATTTTTCGGAAGGAGAGAGAGAGTTAGTTTCAGGGTTTAATATTGAGTATAGAAGTGGGGGATTTGCTTTAATTTTTTAAGCTGAATATTTAAGAATTATATTTATAAGAATACAGTAGGTATTTCTTAGTGTGTCGGCTAATTAAACGTCTAAAATAGTTAACACCATCAGTAACTTGTTCAAGTATTTTTTTTAAATATAGTAGCATTATTTATATGAAATAGGTATTATTTGTTACTATTTTCAGCACTATTTTTGGCATAATCAAAACCATGAAATTCCACGATGATGAAACGTTGTGTTGGGTGGCGGCGATTGTTCTGTATTGTTCTGTAACCACAATTTCCATCGAAATTATTTTGCAACAATGTTATGCTAATCGACATTTGACAGAAAGAACATGGGAGAACCTGGCCAATGTGTAATCCCAATTGGTTACCTTATTTAACTATTATTTACAGTTATTTAATGTCAATTACATAAAATACAATGTCAATTCAATATTTCGATATTTACAGTTGAATTAAACTTTATCTACCCGATAAAAATGGCCAATGATAAATATCCATGTTTATGTTAAGGTATTATTAATCCTCTTAGTGAGTGATTAAGAAAAGATAAAAAAGTACACGTCAGTTTGATTGTACAATCACTATTTGCTGTTATGTGATGTCGCTAGTTTCTATTGCAAGCACCGTATACGCGGCATATTGTCTCGGTTAATTCGGGTTCGATAACATTCCACGGAGAAACTTGCCAGAGGGTGCATTCGAGAAATATCTACCAACCGCTAGATGTCGGCACGGGAATATAAAAGCGTAACTCGAGCCAACGAATGTGCATTACGTTACAACATTGTGAAGCGCATTAGTTCGTGCGATTATAAATAAACTGACAAAATATCGTTGTGAATTTATTGTGAACACTGGACTTGTGAATTAGGTATTTGTTGAAAATGCGATTCATAATTCTTGCGACTTTCGCTGTGCTCGGCGTAGCGCTCGGCGACGAACAATGTTCCGGCCCGGCGAGGAAGGAGAATATCTATGAGAACCCGCTTCAACGGCTCTTCGACCAGGAATTCGGCATGGCTCTCACACCGGAGGACTTCCTGACCTCGATGAACTCCTTCATGTCTCCTTTCAGCGTGTTCCGCGACTACTTCAGGCCCTGGAGGCACGCCGCGACGTTGAACCGAGACATGGGTTCCTCGATTAGCACTGAGAAAGACCATTTCCAAATCAACTTGGACGTACAGCATTTCGCACCTGAAGAAATAACGGTGAAGACTGCGGATGGCTACGTGGTGATTGAGGCTAAGCATGAAGAGAAGAAAGACGAGCATGGTTTCGTTTCCCGGCAGTTTGCGAGGCGGTACGCCCTGCCTGAGGGAGCGGAGGCTGACTCTGTTGTCTCCCAGCTGTCCAGCGACGGGGTTCTGACGATCTCGGCGCCGTTAAAGACGCCAGAGAAACAAGGAGAGAGGGCAGTGCCCATCAGCCCAACAGGACCTGTCAGGAAGCAGGCGAAGGAACAAGTTTGCCAGGGAGAAAAGTGTGCAAAGAAATAGTAAAGGTGTTCATTTTGTAATTTATCTCTGAGCCACATAATGTACCAAAGTGTTCAATATTTTTTAGTAATTCTTCTAAATCTCTGGTGTGTTGATTTTTAAAAAGTTCATGCTTTTTTGTTATTTCGTGGTTGCTACTTTGATGTGTAAGTTAGATTTTACGCATGCATTTACTCTCTAATATGTTTTTATTAATCTTAATTGAAATAAATTTAATTGTGTTTGTATTTAAAGTTTATTCTTATCTTTAAAATACTTACCTACTTTTCAACAGAGCATTGAGTTAAATAACAAACAAGGTTAAATTAACTTACTTACCTATACTTAACTAGCGGACCCGGCGCAACTTCGTTATACCTCTATCCTACCCTACTCTACGACTACCCTACACTACCCTATACTTACCCTACTCCTAGTTTACCCTTCCCTACAAATTTTTTGTAGTAGTGTAGTTTTAAAGATCTAAGTACCTACATCATACACAGAGGGACAGACGGCGGGAAGCGACTTTGTTTAATATTCTAGTATACATATTATTAGTCTTCAAATAAAAGTTATACGAGTTGGATTCGCATGTAAAGGGTTCCGTACCATTAACATTAATAATTAGCAACAGGATTTTGATGCCAGAACTACTTCATTATTCTTAAAAACATTGGTGCAAGCGTCCGTTTCGCACGTGATCAGTTTTAAACACATGATAGTTAATCACTTGGCTCGAATTAATAAACCCCACGTAAGCGACGATTTAGATTAGAACAGAACAGATTAGTACTCATCTATTTTAAGAAACAACGGCATAACTCCGTAGACTCTAATCGAAAGGCGAGTTAAAATGAAAATTTCGAAGCAACTCTGTTTGTTCACTCTATCAAAAGGAGTCTAGTCTTAGCAGGCACCATCGATCCCTAATCGGCGTGACCAGAGATGTAAACAGAAGACTACATTACCTACATATTTGGAGCGTCGATGGCCAAGCGGTTAACGGAGAGGAGCGGAGAGGTACCAAGTTCGAATCCCACCGCGGCCATGTACCAATGACTCTTTTCGGCTGTTTTGAGATCTCCTATTATATTGCTCGGTCGACGTCCGTCGTACGACTGTTGCCAGTTAGGACAGCGCCTTACGGAGAGGGAAAACATCGTGATGAAACCTACACATTCAGGTCAGGCCAGGTCCCCCCTGCTAGCAGGGTCATGGAAGTCAGAATAGTAGTCACTGAACTGTAATTAACTGATCTGCCTGAATCCTGGATCATGGTCAAGGCGGACCCCGGGCCTTCGAGCGCAAGAGCACAACCGGGATATTAACGCCAAGATTATTATTTTATTTACATTACCTACATAGGTAGGTATTTAGAATGGCTAACTATTCTTGTAGATATCTACAGTCTATCTGAGACTATCTTTGGCCATACCATCGCCATAGTATCTTTAAGGCTCATTCATATCATTCATTTATCGCCAATGAGTCATCAGAGCCGCGGAAGAGGTCAACGGTCGGCGGGCACAAAGCGCGCAGTGATACCTGTAGAAAAACCATTGTTTGGTCCCGAATGGCATTCCATTAATTTTATCTATTGATGTCTGGTTTGTACGATTATTTATTTATTTAACCATTTAGATAGTTCAACTCAGTTGTGCGCGCGGCCCTATGTGTGGGTAAACCAGACACGTCACAATGACGCCACGCCATTGGCACGCCAAGTGGTCGCGTCACTGCCACATAAATGAAAGCTGTATCTTTACAAGCGCACGCACACATAGCGCCGCGCGCACAACTGAGTGGAACTATCTATATTAACTTTTTTATTGTGCAAATAAAGAAAGTTTATTCAGTAAGGGCCTTTCGCTGGGGCCAAATTCTCGCGCTGTGACATCTCAAATTCGACACTTTTTCAAGCTATACATATAAAGCTATATACATATAGAGATATGTCTCCATCAATAATACCTAAGATATAAATATCTTAAAATGAACATGGACAAGACGAAAATTATGTCGAATGTCCATGTCTACTCCAGTGACAGTTGGACATACATACCTAGGACAAATAGTCCAGCTAGGTACGTCCAATTTCGGGAAAGAGGTCAATCGACGAATCCAACTCGGTTGGGCAGTCCCAATTACCGCAGTGTCTCAAAACGCAGGTCTTTGACCAATGTGTGTTGCCAGTGATGACTTACGGAACTGAAACGTGGCCGCCCACTGTGGGCCTTATAAGAAAGCTCAATGGAAAGGGCAATGGAAAGAGCTATGCTCGGAGTCTCTTTGCGCGATCGAATCAGAAATGAGGAGATCCGCTAGCGAACCAAGGTCACCGACTTAGCTCTTGGAAGGATTGCCAGACAGAAGTGGCAGTGGGCAGGGCACATAGCTCGAAGAACAGATGGCCGATGGGGCAGTAAAGTTCTCGAGTGGCGACCACGTGCCGGAAGACGCAGCGTGGGTACGCCTACCACAAGGTGGACCGACGACCTAGTAAGGATCGCAGGTACCAGCTGGATGCGGAAAGCACAGGACCGGCCTTTGTGGAGATATCTGGAGGAGGCCTATGCCCAGCAGTGGGCGTCTTCTGGCTGATATAATAATGATGATGATCTATTGGAGCCAAAACATATTTTCTCAACTATCTTCCACAGTCGTATATTGTCGAAGATCAATTTCAATGACGTTTAAATACAGTTTTTTGGATAGAGAAAATGTCGAATTTGAAATGTCACAGCGCGAGAATCGCCCCCTTGCACAATATAAACAATACATTATATTAATAGAACAATCGTTGCCGTTGCTACTTATCAGACGCTTTCTTTTCATACAAATCTTAAAATGCCATAACTTGCCGTTCCCAGTGGCTTTCACCCGCGCGCAGTTCGGATCCTTGTTATTGGTGCAGTACGCTTCAGAGCGTAGTGACCACCCTATTTTAAATATTAATAGGGGTGTTCAAACAATAAAGCGAGTATCGTACTCTTTGTCATAATCATAATTATTATTTTTCACTTCACTTAAGTCACAATTTTAGATTATTTAGATGACAATTATAGATGACATAACAGTAGGTGAGAATCTATTCGGTGACGCCTCGTTGTATTGGATGAAATAAATCGCACCCAGTAATGGAATATTTGGCGCACTGGGGTTCGAACCGGGTACCTCGAGGTACGAGTCGAACGCCTTAACCATTAGGCCACCGACGCTGTGTACCTATAATATCTAATATATTATAGGTACACAGCAATTTTTTTGCAAAAGATAGCAAATACTAGCAAATGGATAGCAATTCTAGTGCCAGACGCTCACCACAAGCAACCAGCCATTTTGACGCTATCCTCAAGCAGGCAGGTAAACACATAAACTTGCATCCTGTGACTTATGAATCTTCACCGTAAATAGGACAGCCAATCAGAAAAAAAACCGATACTTGAGAGCGGCACAACTACCTCTCCGGTATGGTCAAACAAATAAAAGGCTAAAGGCATACGGGCGGAACCAGAACCAGAACTCATCATTCTTCTTTCCCTTCTTTGACGTACTTAGAAATGAAATGGGCAAACTATTTTTAAACGTTATTTTATTTTAATTGTCAATTCAAATAATAACGATATAATTAAGAAACACAACATACAATCACAGTCGGGTAAAAACAATCAACTTATCAACCAAAAACAACCGGAACATACACAACAATACACATTAAAATAACGCATGTAACAAACACTCAACGTATACACAAATATACAACACTACTTCGAGCCATTTTCGGTGGTCTGGGGGGACGATTGATCCTTGATCTCTTTTCGCACAGGCCCTGTCTGGGAGATGGGGACACTCCTCTCACTCTTCAGAGCTGGAGCCACCTTCGGCGCCGTGATGGTGAGAATACCGTCCGAGGAGAGTCTGGACTCTACCGTCTCCGGGTTGCAGCCTTCCGGGAGGGCGTAGCGCCGCGTGAACTGACGGGAGATGTATCCATGCTCGTCTTGTTTCTCCTCATGCTTTCCCTCAACTGTCACATACCCGTCAGCCGTCTTTACGGAGATCTCTTCAGGGGAGAAATGTTGCACGTCGAGGTTAACTTGGAATTTGTCCTTGTCCGATTTGATGGTGGATCCGACGTCCCTCTCGGCTAGTTGGCGCCAGGGCCTGTAGTAGTCTCGCGAAAGCATCGGAGCGACGACGGCGGCTGTGAGCATGTCGTCTGGCGTGAGTGCGAGCCCGATACCTTGATCGTAGAGTCGGTGACGCTGATGACCGTGAGGATGTTCGCAAGCGTTGCCGCCAAGCAAAAATGGTAGGAGAGACATAATTGTTTTTAATATGAATAGGTAAATTTACTCGATGCTGTGGTTTGTGATCAAACAAATGCGTTATGCGCAGGGGTTGTGGGACAAAGCCGTCGCTTCTTCTCACTTGTAGCGCTTGTAGAGGAATGTAGGTCGAAACGCCGGCCGGCGTGTTTATATATTACGTGACGCCGGCGGCCTCTAGCGACGAGTAGAACATTCTAAAAATTTCAACAGTCGAGAAAGGTCCTGAAAGGTGTACGCACCCTTATACCTACATAGCTGTGTATTATGTAAACAGATAAAGTAGCTTGCACACTAGATAGTATATCAGTGCTTGTTTTATCTGAAAAAGATAATCAAATAGTGCATCTTTAAAATATTAATATAAATTTATTTTTTACTCGTGACTTTGACATCTTAGGTGTAATATTTGATTGTTTTTGAAGATAAAAGTATTGATTGCCATCTAACTCCTTGCCAAATATCCAAATCTGTTCTTAGATTTAAGCGTGAAAACAAGAAATCTATGTATAACAAGAGCGAAAACTATTCGTTTGAATTGATTTTAGTACCTACCTATTGGTAAAGAATCATCATATCACATCTCAATCAGCCAATCATGAATTAGTCTAGTGCTGAACTAACTGTAAAATGGTTTAAAAAAAATTCTAGTCATTTGTCGACTTGCTACAAAAAGTTACAAGCTTTTGCATGCATGTCCCCCTTTAGAATAAGCACGTTTGATGCAAAATTTCCAAACTTAAGTTCAAAACTTTAAGGACCCAAAAAACAAGTGCTCATGGTATAGGTAAGTACCTAGTCAGTGTCGCCCACAGATTGATGTAAGTCTACTGAGAATTAGCTAGACTATTCTAGACTCCACGGAAAGGCGGAATCTAGAATGCTATCGTTTGTATATATTGGTAGGTACAATAAGGACCGTAAAGCAACACGTCCTGCGATCAATACCAGTGATACAGGGCTGCTGAACCTTTTTAAAAATAGTATTACTTACATCCTATAAATATTCCTGTTTATACTGTGATAATTTGTTTGAAATTAATTTACACAAAAAGTAACGATTAGAGTGGTTGGAAATTTAGGATGCACGTACGTATATGTACAACTATTCTTTTAGTGGAATATTTTACTGTTGACTGTCTTTAATTTTAGGGCAACATAATTTTCTATTCTTAGAGCCGATGGAACCTAAGATGTAACCAACACATTGTTTAATTTCCACAGAAAAATGTTCAGTGCGTCTGGAATGTTGTAGGCTAAGTTGTACTCTACTCGACACTAGGTGGCGTTTGAACGCTAAATTTTAAATGGCGCTTTCAACCGTTGTTCATGTTTATTATATCAGCGATAAGGTACCTAAGATAGGTAATATTTAACTTCGTTTATAACTTTACGTTGTGATTTGCGCCTTGCGAGTTGCGTCCAAGAAGTCTCCTTGATGTAATCGCATCAATAGTTTGTTAGGTTCACAGTGGTTTGTTCGATTCAAGGTCCTTGGTGTTTGTTTGGTGTTTTGTTTTGTTGTTTCTATCTATCCTCTTTGGTTTTGTTGTTGATTTGCCTGTGTAATTTGAGAATAAATAAATTATTATAATTAATTAAATTTTTCAACATGGTTAATTACTGTTGTGTGTCTGGGTGTAATCGTAATAGTAGGATCAATAAAAGATTGAACTTTTACAGCTTACCTAAAGAAAAGCATAGGTAAATACATACTTATTAAAAAATATTTCGTAGAACTTTGGTAGTAAATCTGGTAATTGTGCTTGACTATTTCAGACAAGAGCAATGGTTGAAAGCTGCCGGAAGAAAAGATCTTTTGGAGAAAGAGTCAACTAAACAGTTGACTTCCCATAGAATTTGTTCACGCCACTTTACACCAACTAGCTTCAAGAATGTACATCTGGGTTCTGATGCTGTCCCAACATTACATTTACCGGGGACTACGAAAGGTATTAAATAAGTTGTAAATAAACCCCAGTATTAAATATCCTGGACTGACAGGCAGGAAACATAAGTTTTGTATTTTTTATACTTGAGAACATGCAAAAAATGTAATGGTGAAATGAAATGGCTCCCATTCGCCTGCACATGCATGAGTAAAGGCCCTGGCCCATTGACAAACCAATCCCGACAATGTTGGCGAATGTTTTATATTATAGGATATACGACAGCCCATTGCAAGCATTTCAATCCCGCCTGATGGTAAGGGACGATGTGGTTAAAGATAGAACATGCTAATTATGTAATGATGTATAAGTGATATGACTCTCTTTAACTCTAATAGCTACAACTTAGACACCCACTTACAACATGTATTAACTTAGTTATTAACATCTTCAGATGACTCCAGCTCACAGACAGATCAGCTCCTGCCCCATGGTGGCATCGTCTGCAATGTGTGTGTAGAAGAGATAGCAGGGTACAGGTACAAATGTGTCACTTGCGAAGATTATGACCTCTGCCAGAAGTGTGAGATGTTGGAGGCACATCCTGATCATTATATGCTGAGGATTCCAAGACCTGTTAAGTTTGTGAGTAATGTGTATGATGTAATTGACGACCTGAGTGCTTCAGTGGTCAACATGCCAGTCAGCCACGCAAGAGGTCCTGGGTTTGATTCCCGGCCGGGCGGAAATTGAAATGATTAATTTCAATTTCTGTTACGGGTCTGGGTGTTCTATGTATTTAAAAAAAAAAGTATAAAGTAGTTTATCAGTTATCTAACACCCATAACTCAAGCTTTGCTTTCTTTGGGGTTAGATGGCGCTGTGTGAATTTGTTAAAAAAAATTGTGATAAAAAAGAAACTTGAATTTAATATTGATTATGATTATGGCATGGTATGAATAATGGTTCCAAAATCTGCTCTAAATGAATCCAATCCACCATCTATGTAGTGTTCTATTTAACAAATATTTAAGTTCTATAATAAAAAATCGATAGAAACCGCTGCCATTAGGCAAGGTGCCCAAAATGCTGATGACATTGCCATTGTTGAATGGCAATGCTCAAATAGGTTTGTATAAAAATAGCAATATATTTTCTTTTTTCAGCAATTTGCAGATAATTTGATAGATAAATGGAGAAAAATAATTAGCGAGGAGCAGGGCACGCAAAATAAAAAGAACTTGGACCGTGATGATACGTCAATGATAGCAACTGACAGTAGTGATGACGATGTGCCCATCACAAAGTATGCAAAGCGGCCTGATATAATAGAGCTTAGTGATCAACAGAAAGAGAATATTAGGAACGAAATCACCAGAGTGTTAAAATTGAAACCTCCAAAGAGAAACAAAGCAAAGAAGGTGAATAAAAGACCAAACATTGTTCTAGAGAGTTCAGTTGAAGAGGACATACCACAAAAGAAAATGAAAACTGAACAGTTGATTAATATAGGAGGAAATCAAAGATTAGAGAGTGTTGTATCGGAAGATACGGATGGTGTGCAGGAAGTGGCTTTTGCAGACTGCGATGTAAAAGACGGGCAGCTCTTAGAAATAAAGTCAGAATTCCTACCAGAACCTGCTCCACCTGAGCCAGTGTCTGTACCGGTTAACACTCCATTACCAATTCCAAATATTCAACAGAGTAAGTACAATTGATATTATCTTTGATATCTCTTGCTAACACTATATCCCTCAGTAATAGGTAGGCGAAGACTATTTTAGTTCCACAAGCTATGCTTGAACTGCTTATTTTTTTGGATTGTTCCAAATCTTCAATTTTTTATCATGTAATAATGGTTCAACGACTTCCCTCAAAAGAGTATGAGAATCAGTGCTGCAAAATTCTTTACTTTTTCCAGATTACACACACCAGCCAGTAATGCATGTGAAGCTCAGTGATGACCTGTCTGAGCTTATGATCGAAGTTACATCAAACAACCAGAAGACTGTTTACAAATATAACTAAGTAATTTATTTATATTGCACCGACTCCATAGTTAGGACTGCTGTTAGTGACACCCACCTATTCCCTATCACGGATGGGGTACATCACAATTTCGTGATCTGTCCATTTCTGTACAGCGGCGCGGGCCAAATGTGACGAGTGTCATTTGTAACCCTAAATGCGGTAAAGATGAAGGGTCTATTTTTATATTCTAGCGATGTTGTGGAAAGCAACAGAGCGTCGACCGTTTTATAAAATACAACTTATTTGCCAATACTTATTTATAATACTTATTATTTATTTATTTATATTTATATCAAAGACACAATAAAGAAGTATTAAAAGTTTTATTGATTTTACTTTACATAATGTACTTACAGGTGAAAAATATTAAATTGTAACTAAATTATGAAATAATATTTACAAATTAAAAACTTGATCCAAATCCCTTGTAGAAGAAATTGTTCCCAAAAGGCTGTGTATCGCGAGACCGATGCTTTGACCAAGGTATTGGCCAGCCTTTTGGTCATGCGATGCGTTGACAAGGCGCTCAGACAACTCAGAAAACAGCATTTGGAACGCAAGGCCCAAGCCGCTGAGGCCGATTTACGTTTTCCGAAACCGTATATGAGAAAGTGCAAGGGTATCGACTAGAGATGAAACGGATAGTTGTTTGGCCGGATACCAGATATCCGGCCACCCCATGGCCCATGCCCATGGATAGCCGGATATTCGGCAGGACAAAGTCTCAAAACAAGTGTGCAAGCTATGAGCGCTCCATGGGAAATTAGACAACTGCAAGTGTTTACATGATTTCAAGCCTTCGTTCAATGTGAATAGTTTGATCACAAACGAAATAGCATGGTACCTCTCAATGTAAGAGCGATTCGTATTTTAATTTAATTTATAATAATTTACCTTAAATTGCCTTTACCTTAACCTTTAACAGATATGTAACACTTTCGCTGCTAACCCAAATATCAAAGAGTCAGGCGCGGTGCTAACAAACGCGATCAGATGAGACTGTATGGCCTCCGAAATATGCCATACGCATACGACGACTGGCCAGCTTACTCCATGTTGGCACTATGCAAGTCCGGTTGGGCCGAGGCCGATTGAGACCGATTGAGTTTGTGTGAAGCGGCCAGATGAGTCGGCACGCACTCGCATAGCGCCAATTTTGTATGGACCTGCCAGACGAGGCGTGCGCACCCGCGTAACGCCAATTACGACTCAATTGTTGAGGCGGCCGTGGCGAATGAGTCAACAGTGCTTTGATTAATATTTGTTTATAATTTTTTAAATTACTTTTTCCGATTAAAAAATAACTTTTATGTACATTTCATACGTTTTTTGCTGATATAATAATGCACTACCCGGTATCCGACCGGATAGTAAGTTAAGGCCGGGTACCGGATAGTAACCGGATATCCGTTTCATCTCTAGTATCGACGCAGGTTGCCTTAAATCAGACCGTTTCATCTTTTTTGGAAAATTCGCAAATTCTTGTGTTTTTCTACAACAGTCTTGCTTTGCCGCAGTTTGGTTGAGCACGTTTCAAAATTAAATTATAGCAATTGTTTTTGAAATCTATTATTAATGTAATCTGCATGTTTAGTTTCTAAATCCAACCAAGGAAGTTGCTGTTCAATATCCCTATTTGGACTTGTCGATTGTGCGGCCGGCACCGCAGTCCGCAATGGTCTCTGTTTATAGACAGAATATTCATGAAAGTTCCATATAACGACGCCACCTAGTGACGAGTAGCTGAACCAACGTCTAGACGGTTCCAGATAAGGGTTCTATATCAGACGGTTGTTTTGTTATTGATTAGCTTTTTCCCGCGACTTGGTCCGCCTGGGTTAATACCCATTCCCGTACATTTTACGACCCTAATATTATGACGAGTAGAAGTGTTGATACGCTGAAGTCCTTTTCAATATCTTCAATGTTACATGGAAGCACCTAACATAAGTTACGGTTGCACAGATTTTAACGAAATTTGGTAGCGAAGATAGTTGACGAAGGACCTTGGGAAGGTAATAGGCTACCTTGACCGAAATCCACACGAGTGAAGTAAGATTTTTGTAAATAAATAATGCAGGTTTTAGTAATAGAATATTTAATTGAAAATATAGTTTAAAATTTTGTGAAGACGTTACTACAGTAGGTGGCAATAAAATAGGTAGCGCAGTGCAGTGGTGAAAATCTTGAGAAATAGGAGAAATAGAAGAATCAACTAAGACAGTTCCATTGAACTTAGGAATGTAAAGTATGAGAACGTGGTCTTCAATATCTGTAAAATAAAACAATTCATCTAAAGTAATACCAAATACACTCACCGGCACAAAAAGTCCGTGCTTTAAAGTTTATCAGCAATCAGCTGTCTATTTATATTCTAGTGCAATTCCGGGCGAAGTGGAGAAGAAGTAGGAAGGCGGACACCGAGCCCATAACTGGGATTGCCGCCATGGTGATTATGAGAGTATTTACAGCAATATGTTGATCCTACTATGGATTGGAGCGGCGGTGGCCGTGCGGTTAGGGTATCCGACTCGTAAGCGAGAGGTACCGGGTTCGAAACCTGCTGCGGCCATGTACCAATGACTCTTGTCTGAGTTATGTACGTTAGTTGAATACTAACCGATGCTCTTACGGTGAAAGAAAACATCGTGATGAAACCTGCACATTCAGGCGATTGAATGTGTAACCATGGTCCAATCTTATCTTATCTGGTCAGGTTCCCCTGGTAGCAGGGTCATGGAGGTCAGATGGCAGTCGCTCCACTGTAATTACCTGATCTGCCAAATCCTGGATCATGGTCAAGGCGGACCCCGGTCCCTCGTGCACGAGAACACAACCGGGACATGAACGCCAAGATGTTTTTTTTTATGTTCCTACTACGAAATGAAGGTGCCATATTCCAAAACTGTATTAGGTTTCTACAGTACATAACTGTCGAGGCTTACCCCTGCCATGGTGGTGACTCCCACAGGCATCATTCCCATGGCCGTCACCTGTATGGGGGACTGCACCCGACTCAGCAGGAATTGCGTAGTGCGACGATTCCGAGTATCCATGCACTCCCACGGCAAATGGTACACCGTGTCTATGAGTTTCGTGCTCTGTGGTCGAGATGGGATGGTTTTAAAAATGAGAAGTTGAAATTAGTAGATCGACGAGAAAATGTGGAATGAAAGACTCATATGAGCTTATGCATAATGTTACTCTAAGAGTTTAAAAACTCAAAAACCACGTGAGTTTCACTACATTATTCCCGAATGACATGAACTACTTCTTATCCCGGTAAAATAATAGGGTCCCGCGGGAAAGCCGCAGGTAACCACTAGTATAGATTAAAGCTAAGAGCCATCTCGTGAAAATGACTGACGACCTGAGTGGCTCATTTGTTAACATGCCAGTCTGCCACGCAGAGGTTCGGGTTCGATTCCCAGCCGAGCAGAAATTGAAATGATGAATTTTAATTTCTATTACGGGATTGGGTATAGTATGTATAATTAGTATTTATTTAAAAAGAAGTATATAAGTAGTTTATCAGTTATCTAACACCCATAACACAAGCTTTTCTTACTTTGTGGCTAGATGGCGCTTTGTGAATTTGTCCAAGCATATACATAATATACATTTATAAACTTAACAACTCTCTTTCCGTCGGGGGTTGAATTTAATTCGATCGACCATCTCGATACACTGTAAAATCTATGAATGAGTAACGTACCACAGTATTAATGACCTCAAACGTGATGGAGATCTGAATAAGCTGGCCGAAACTGACCACTGACACTGGCCCGAATCGAGACAATTGTGAAATATCCTGAAATAAAAATGGTGTTAGGAATGAGAGCGTCATGTATGGCCTTCCCATGGACTCCCAAAAGTATCGCTTATGGGACCTACGGACGGTAGAGGTCTACTATTATTATTATCATTGATTATATTAGCCTCAATCATCCCACTGCTGAGCAAAGGTTTATTCCGATTCTTCCACTCTTCGCGGTCAAGTCCCATTGTCTGCCAGTCTCTTTCGAAGGCCCGCAGGCCCGCAGCTCATCTGTCCACTTTTTCTTGGGTCGGCCGCGACGTCTACTAGGATTATAAAAATCAATGATGTTCGTTAGGCTCGCTAAATTTCAAAAATGGCTTGTCCGATTTTAATAACTTATCTTTTTTTGTTTGGGTATACTGTAGGGGAGGGGGGGTTAAAATAAAATAAAATAGGGTGGGTCGGAGTACGCTAGGTTATAGGCTAAATATTTGGTTAAATTCAGAAGCAAATAGCGCGAGAGTAAGTCAAAGTGGAATGATTAGGGTAGGGGTAGGACACCACGCGAACGATGGCGTTCCGATCAGCTAGTAGGTAAGCAATAAAAGTCAGGACAAGTATTTGTATGTACATACCCCAGTCGACATCACCAACAGTAACAAGCATCCGCTGACCAAGTGGAACGCGTAGTTGAAAGCGAGCATCAAACCGAAGAAATTGGACAAGTCGGAAGTGAATCTGAAAAGAAAATACTCCGTACAAGAGCTGGTACCACATACATCAAAATAAGATAAATAGGTACCTTTTGATTTCTGTGGCCATAATTTTTTTTTCTTATGTTTGGACTATCCAGGCATATCTATCTATATATATAAAAGAGCGTGTTAGTTACACTATTTATAACTCAAGAACGGCTGAACCGATTTGGCTAAAAATTTTGTGGGGAGGTAGGTTTCCCATTTAAGCCAGTATTCTATGGTACAACCAGTTGGCTATGGCTAACTGTTAAGGACGTGGCTTCCCCTTGTGTACTTTGACAATCTACTTTGTTAAGTATAACCAACTTTCCACTTACTTGACTATGAATCTATGATATTGAATGCTCTCAACCAACTTCTTATGAACCATTTCATTTTCTTCACGATCGTACATGGCCACTGTGACTTGACATGGAGTTCCTTTATCATCGTTGAATGTCAGTGTTTCAAGTTTCTTCGGTCTGGGAATCTCTTCTAGATTTCTGGTCAGTAATAGGATGTGACCAATAATTTGAAACAACATCAGGGAGAGTAGCAAATCGATACTGCATATGGACGCAGCACAGTTGTAGCAGAGAAATATATTGTAGATTGCATAAAAGTATAAATGATCCAATGGCGGCAAGCCGGGCAGGGCCCAATATACGGACATTTCTATTTTTGTCACGTTACCGTATTTGTTATCTTTAAACACGTTGCTGGCGTAGTTGAGGTAGAGTGGGGCCAAATTAAAGAGCGATTCACCATTCACTATCATAGATAATAGGAATACTGAAAAGAAGAACGATCCCTTGTCGATGAGTTTATACAGCTGTAAAGTTAGAAAAAGTTGTGAATTACTATTATTGACCTTTTCGTTTATGCATTTTTAGAATCCACTCAGATATTTCATGTGTACCTTTTGACCATACTCGTCATCGCCAATGTAATGAATGAGGTGAAATTCCTTTAAGAAATACCTTACTATTTCATTATATCTTTTGAAAAGTGGCAGCGACGTCCTCACCTGTAATGTAAGCGTGTGTTTACGTAGTCAGGTATTGGTGTCGGGGCGTTAATGATTTAATTTTAATTTTAAAATTGTTCGAAATTTGACTTAAAAGCAGATCTTTTGAAGTTTATAAATCCCACTAATATTGTATTATAGTTTGTGTGTGCATCTCTGTTCCCTCTTAAACGGATTTGTATGAAATTTAATAGGTAGCTAGATTATTATATTCTTTATTGTATACATACCTACTTAATTAGAAACATCAAATAAAATTGAGTACAATGGCGAACTTATCTAACCTAACCTAACCCGACCAACGCGCAACCTTACGCCGATATTCAAGGCTCTGCCTCAAGCTGGCAGCCAGCAGTACTCCATACAAGACCGTACTTGTGTTTGATATACCTGAAGCAGTGGATGTTGGTTATTAGGGTTGTTGACCAGATACTTCTCTAGTACTTCGTCTCGGAGATGAAATTCAGTGTTGTCGAGAGGCCCTGACCAAATGTTTGAATTTGGCATTTTGAGCTGGGTCTGTATGGGGCCAGGCCAATATTGCTAAGTTTAACGCAACGAAAACTCAACCCTGTTTATTCTCCGCAAAACGAAGCGCCTTCGGTCAAGCCCCGACTTTCCGAATCGTATTTGTACCGACATCCGACCATCTACAGCTTCTTGACCTGAACCCTGAACTGGACATTTTAAAGTTAACGTTTTAATACAGTGGACATTTTGACACAGTGGACCATACCATGTGAACCTGAAGGCCTCACAGTTTATTGAGTCTTTGGCGAACATTGCAGCCAGAAAGTTGGGTATCCTTTCGAAGGTTAGACGGTACTTCAAGCAGAAGCAGTTTCACCAACTTTATCAGAAGCGTTCGTGAATGGAATATAACTGCCACCTTCGGAATGCTAAGTACCAGCTAGCGACATTAGAACAAAGACTTCTATTAAATATAAATATTTGCCGACTCAATTTATCCACTACATTTTTCATTAGCATAATGTTTTAAACTATCGCGGTTATTATCACACATTTTAAAGTATGTTCCAGGTTTCCTACCGCGTACCTGTGTCCATGATGCATGCAACTGCATAGAAATATATAAATAGTTCAATAATCGTACAAAGGTACGCGGTAGGAAACCCGGATCATACCTTTAAAATTATTCATTAGGTTTTGGTTTAAACTTACAGTTGTCAAGACAGACAGCATAGTTACAATATAACAATGAGCCTTCACAAAAAAATCGGACGAATTCTGGTATTTATATATATAATACACTTCTAAAAGAGTTATCACAATGGATTGGATCGGAGCGTGGTATCTGTGGTAAGTAAAAATTGGGTTCTCCTTTTCGTGCAGCATTTTGGCGGGCCAACCACCGACCGTCTGGATGAAGAGTTTCAGCAGCTTCACGTATTGCAGTTGCACTGCATCTCTGCCTCTGAAATGGGTCAGACTTTTTATGCAACATCTGCGGAGGTTGATAGAACTCGTGTACGGTATTTTTCCAAAATTCCATTTGTATCGATGGTAGACGTTTGGGAGACCAACAATACGTTGGTCTGCACGCGCACAACATGGCACAATTTAGGCACACCTTATCTTGGATTTTTTTAGCGATAGTACTAACTTATACTCTTGTGATAAGACCGGTCTTTGTACTACCTAGCATCTTTTTTGTATATGTACTTGTGTCCTCTGGTGTGCAATAAAGAGTTTTGTATTATATTGTATTGTATGGGTTCTAGAAGTAAAAAAAACGGTCTGCCATCCACACCTTTTTGGCAGTTTCGCTTTTCAGTCACATTAAAGTCACTTTTCTTGTTGGTGACTAAACCTACACCTCTACTATCGCTAAAAAGTGGATTTTTTCTTGTAGGTACCCGATGACGTAGGATAGCCAACGGCGCCCTCACAGTCTATTAGATAAAATAAAATAAATAAATATCGTGGACAAATTCACACAGCGCCATCTAATCCCAAACTACCCTTCCTTAGAGGCGGGCAACGCATTGGTAGCACCCCTGGTGATGCTGATGTCCATAGGCGGCGGTGACCACTTTCTATCAGGTGGCCCGCATGCCTGTTTGTATGCCGGATAACATAAAAAAAAAAACTAAGCAAAGCTAAATAGTATCGTAAAGGCATCCACTATAATTACAAGATCTGCCAAATACTGGGTCATGGTCAAGGCGGACCCCGGGGCCCACATGCGCGAGAGCACAACTGGGACATGAACGCCAAGATGATGATGAATAATGGATATTAATAATGCGACTTGCTATATGATCTTGTCTGAGAATAATGTGACCAACTCACAGAAACCTATTAAAATTCAATTATATATCCAGCCGAAAATGGAGCTTCTCTCGAGATACTCGAGTCTGTGCTAACACACTTACCATAAATCTCGATAAGTCGATAGTAGCATATTTACGGTTTTTTGACACAAAATGTAGTTTGGACTTACTCGTATTTCTGCATCTTTATCTATCTATTCCTTATTTATCGTATGAACATCTCCCCATTTAAGTACTAAACGTCAAGAGTCGGTATGTTATTTCTTCTAGATATGTACTAATACATCGTATGGTTTATAGCTAAATAACCACAGACATAGGCATCAACCCTGACTTCGACATAACTTATACTACACACTACCAACATCAAGGAATTATTCACTCTAATACAGGATGTTTGTGATATTTATTCTATACCCATTCTAATCATGTACTAACTTATAACCCAACCTGATACAACTTGTATAATTCCACTGCGGGACCTTCCCCCCAATGGGTACGCCTCAATGGGGCAGTGTTCTTTCTTACTCGTTAAGTACCGGTAAGTATGTTTTTTCTTTCCTTCTTTCTATCTTGCTTGCAATACAACCAGCCTCCGCCGAAGAAACGCGTTCTAACACTGTGCTAGTCTAATTGCGGTCCTTGCTCTAAGCCAAGCACTTGTAGATTTTATCTAGCTGTGCTAACTTATGCCCGATTACACAAAACTTTAGGCGACGATTATTTTACTTACTTAGTTCATATGATGACCCAAAATGAGTCTTGGCCTTCGACACTAAGAAGCTCCATTCCATTTTGTCCTGTGCCACCTCCTGCCAACAGTTAACCGACAGGACCGGAGTTCCGACAGGTTTCTTTCTACTTCATCCCTCCAGAGATACCTGGGACGTCCGACCGGTTCGACCGCTGGGTCCACTGGTTTATCCAACGCTTGATTAAAAAAATCTTAACAATAAAAAGCATTGCGCCAACACAAACTCTAAATGAAAAATAAACTCGCTAAGTCCCGCTAAGTCAACTTTATGACAACGATTTTGTGACGCGTCTTCGGCGGATCTTTAGAAATTAACATAAGCGTCTCCAAGTTACACTAACTTATTTACGCTTAGGTTGCCATGTATGATCTCCGAATACAGAGAACGTTAATTGTCATGTATTGGCGCTTCAAAATAAGAACAACTTTTCATTTTTGTAAACAAATACCTACTCCAGTTTATGACGCCATGTATAACAAGTAGGTACCTAAAATTAATAGCCACAATCGGCAAAAGCAGTGGCATTGCTAAGCATAAATAATTAAGTATGTATTTACCTCTAAACTTATGTTTAATATATTAATATTACGAATAATAATAGGTACGGGCTAGTGTTTGCCCTTTAGTTACTCGCGTTGTTATTTCCCCTTTTAATTAGCGAAACATAAATAATACTTATCTATCTAATGAATAATAAATTTTATAAAAACATTTATAAGAATTTACCAGTACTTGTAGGTTTTTACTTCCATTAAATATATTCTGGTGGTATATTCGCAGGCGTATATCGCGTACACAGATTTTAACATCGCGTATTTTGAAGGCTTTAGTTACTTGCACCCTCTCTGTGGCGCTTCCATACATCCGCAGGTTGTCTTAACTTCTTTAGTATTTTTAATTTACTGGGGAAAGGTAGGCCGTAATAGCATAACCCCCTTACACTTGTGGGTGTCGTACAAGGTGACTAATGTTATCGATGCAAAAGATCTAGAGTCTCCGTAGGCTGGAAAATGGGTAGCAGCGCTTTTCACAGTTATATTTATAGCACTGCGATCTCCAACCCCTCTGACAAGCGTGGAGATTATGGCAATAACCTCCCCTTTCATCGGAGAGGCTCTAAGTCCTGCAGAGGACTGTTATGAGCGTGATGGTTGGGAAAGGTGTATCCTACTAATTTAATAAAAAGCGATATTTTCTAAATAGTGGTATATTTTCAAAAATATTGTATTACATGACCTGCATTATTTATTTACAAAAATAATCACAATAAAACAGAAACTTGTGTCAAGTTACAACCGCATACGTTTAGGTACAAAATTAAATAACTACAATACAGTAGAAAAGTTCAAGGTTTGCGCGTCGCAATATTAATTTACTTAATATTTACAAAAATAAAGCACAAGACATTGGTATGCATAAGGTTCCCATTTGTCAATATTTTATAATATCGTTTATAATAAAAACAAAGTCTTACATAAGATTCTGAGGTTCCAAATTATTGCAATCTGGTTTATACTCTACGTTGCAATAGGTACCAAATTGGTAATTAGTTGTAGCGTTTTTTGACTAAATACCGCTTTAGAGGGGATATATTTTCATCTTGCAAGGGCACGAACGTAATAATTATTGCATTGCCAAACCCCTACTTGAAATTTCTAATCTTTTCTTGTTTTAAACATTCAAATTGAAATAAATTAGGTGGTAACAAAGTTGCTTGATAGAGGACATTGTTCCATCACATTATTAACTTCATTACATTGTTATGTTACAACTGACTTTTAAAGAGAGCAAACTTACAACAAACACTCATATTTAGTCAAAAACCGTCAACAATACCTTAAAAAAAGCGCTTTAAATACGTTGAAGCGATATTAGCATATTTCATAATGTACACACAGTGTAACGTTCAGTGTATAATGTAGTAACTACTGCCTATTTATCTTTTGTGACATGCGAAAATTACGATTCTACTTTCATTCCAGATTATGATAAATAAATAAATGACAGTATTGCCTGAGCCACAAAATGTCGATATCATTTCAAAGTGGTGCCAACACTCGCCACACTCAAAATCGGGGTCAGTTTATTTGTCTTAGAATTTCGCCTAGCCTAACTTATGAACTAACTTTTTTTATATAAAAATGTCGTAACATCCCTACGTTTGTATCGATACAAAAAGCTAATAAAAACACGCGCACACACCAGTCGCTCACAGGCTTGCACGAGTACTTAGGAGCTATAAAACAACATTGAACACAATAATGGGAGAGATCACTAAAAATCAAATGGAAACAGTTGGGGTACTTAGAACTGTGTAGCCGGAATCAAGGCCTAAGAGTTCGCTGCGCCCCGACTACGAACCACTGTGATTTGATATGGTTGAATTTCTACACCTGGGACTCTAGTTTTGAAACCGCTCGCATCCACGCAGCGCTCGCCTTTTAATGCTTGTCTTTTCTATCTCTAGCAACTTACCACGAGTGTGAAAGAGATAGGTAGCGCATGCGAGCGCTCGCGTGGGTGCGAGCTGTTTCAAAAATAACCCTGCAGTGTACAGATACGCCTGGACGCAATAAATGTTATTAAATACAATCAATATTAATAAAATTGAATGTATTACTCGTTTGTGTCGCATTGATGCAACAACAATCCACATAAAATTCCATTTTGATATATATTTTTTAAATAGTTAAGAGTTCAGCTGTACATGCGATTGGAAGGTAGACAAGATAAGACGTTAGATCGATGCATCATATTTTAATGTAAGTAATTACGTGAATGAAAAAGAATGAAAACAAACTTTCTATAGTTAATAATAGGCCTCATTTTGCTATAACACAAATAACTAAGTCTCCGTGCAAGCCCTACAAAACATGTCACAGTGCGATTCATACCACTTGCTTCCTTTCTGTTTGCGAATGGACTGAATACGAATTAAATAGTTGTACAGCCATATTTTATGATTTTGATGTAAGTATATAGTCCTATTAACACCAGACAATTATAACGGGACCCTCACCAAAATGTAATAGTCACTTATGCGATCACTTAGAGCCCAATTTTCTGTATAACTAACTTAGTGCATCTTTAAAGTACTGTGAGAAATCAACATGATTTGCATACCCGCCGTATAGTCGATTCCCGCCGTCTGTCCCTCTGAATGTACGCATAGTTATTTTAAACTACGCAACAGATTTTAACGCGGTTTTCCACAATAGATAGTGATTCAAGAAGGTTTGTAGGGTAGGACTACACGCGAACGAAGTCGCGGCGGGCAAGCTAGTTATAAATAAAACTATTTAACTGATGAATCGCGACGGACCCGCCCTCTCAATCAATATGTTCACATTCTAAATTAAATTTTAAGGCGATTAGAATAAGGTCGTGGTTTATTTTAAATTTATCATGCTGAAGATGTACATTCAAATATAGTAGCAACATAAAATTAACATCATTCACGATGAAAAATCACGTCGAATGAAAATTTTATTAATAATTTACCTTGCCATTTCTTTCTATGAAAAGTAACAGTAGGGTGACTATTCCAAAGAAAACAAAACGTTCTCCATGAAAAATAGCAGCCAATTTCACTGTGACAAAAAATATGTGAATGTGATTTTATATTATGACTAAATATAAATAATTTCCATCTCTATAAAATTCACAGAAAATTCGACCATAAGTACCAGCTCGTAAGTGACTATTACATCATGGATGAACATAGAAGCCAAGGTGTCTTCATATCGTGTGGGGTAATAGGTCTCTTGTTCATAGTTTTCCATTTAGAACAAAAAATATAGCAATATCTTTGACCCAAGACACACGACCGTTTCAGTCCAAATGCCATAGCCGCAGTTCAAAATGCCCTGCCTAATCATCCATTTTTCACTTTCAACATCAACATAGTGTATATTTCATTTAGCTCAATACAAAATCTAATTACATAACTTACACACTACGTTCCATACAAATATATCAGACAGTCGTACGTTGTCATAAGACCCCGTCTCGTTTCTACAAATATAAAAAAAAATACAAAATAAAGTATAAATTTTAAATACATCAAAAATTGGAACAGTGCACACTTACTTTATTCATTATCTACTGATCTGTTTCCAAATGTTTTCCTTATAAAAGAGATTATTTACAAACTATTCGAAATATGTTTATGTACCTATTTGTTTTATGTTCGATCATTTTTATAGCATACATTTTAATGGATAGACATTTTCCTTATTGGACCAAATATAATATAAATTCACACAGATGATTTATTTCGTGAATATTAAATACATGGTGTCTCTGCCTACCCCTGTATTACATACATTAGAAGTAAGGAATGGCTGTGGAATGTCTACCCATTATAGACTATGCTATATTCCCAACTAGGTAGGTATAATTTCGTGTGCACCGCACCCCGTCGACTTTGTGCTTAATATTGGGGTATTTATTTTTGGCCTTAACTTTTTTCCTTACAGGTTTTGAACCTTCATACTACACGTGGTATGACACGCATATAATTAACTTAAAACATCTGGATACAAATGCATATGGCCTCATCTGTTATCAAAATAAATACGTACATTTAAATTTTATGTTGTTGATATTTTCAACATCTCCACCACTCTTTGGACACGATTTCAGTTTTGGTACCTCTCTAATACCAAAATTGTTATACAAAAGTGTATAATTATACATAGTATAGGACATACATTATGACTAAGGCGTATAATGAGCGGATATTGGTAGAAAAAGATCTCTACACATTAAAATGTGTCGATTAATTATTTGCAATAAAGATTCTGTAGATGGCAGTACTATACTTGTATTGACAGAGTCGTTTGGCAGCTGAAAAAGACTTGCTCGATGACCCTTCTTTGTCTAACTTACGTAATATGAGCACTAATAATGCATTCAAGTTGATTTAAACAAGAAAGCAAAGCGAATTTTATATAAACCTATCTAGCAACTACGTTCCAGCAAAGGATATGAGATACAAAATATAGTGATCACTGATTTGTACAATTAAATTAATAATAAACGGATATCAAGAATTAAACAATAATATAAACACTAAATTATATGGAGAAATGGTAAGTTTATGAGCAATTTATAAATAATTAATTATAATTATAAGGAACTAATTAAATTGTTTTCTCGTTTAATCCGTTTAAGATATCGTTTTAGCAATCTACGTTTAAATTATTGGATTCTATGAGACTTCAATATACTTTTCACGATTTACTTTCTTTTAGACAAATTAATATTAACAACGTCTTCGAGTATCTTAAATAATCATTCAATTAAACATAAGCATCTAACCAATAATATAAAATGATAATCAATGAACATAATAATCAGTTTGTACTTCAAACATGCTGGGAAAGAACAAAAAATAACAACGTGATTTTGACATGCAATTTAGTAATAACTTATTTTCAAGTATATTACCAAATGTTAACCGTAGACAACAATTTATCAATCTTATTGCTTTCCAGTGATGTCTCGAACTGGGTGCTTACCATGAGCTCTTATGGCCGAACCTAAACAGAACTGCCCTTCTTAGAACGAGACAGCGCTATACGTGTCACATAAGCTTGTCTCGTTCTAAGCAGGGCAGTTTTGTTTAGGTCCTGCTATAAAAGCTCATGGAAAGCGCCCTGATGTATTTATGTTGTAATGAGCATAATCTCAGTACTACATCGCTGCGCCGTTGGAAAACTCCATTCCATTTGGAAAATTCAAGAGAACGTCGCCGACGAAGAGGTTCAGATGAATTTATGTCAGCAAAAACCACTGTAACTCTTACTTATCTCATTATTACAGAGTCGTTTAACTCCCTGGAAATATTAGTTTACGATATGTGTTATCATAAATTAACGAAGGTTTTTCGATTTAAAACATTTGATGGGAGATGTGTCAAGATACAAATGTTTTTACAAAGTGTTGTAAAAACATGATGTTTCGCAAATAATTTAGGATCAGACTTTGCAAAGATAGGCGGACATAATGGACGACAGTATACCACGTAACAGCGAACTAAGTGATTGCGAAGAGTGTGAGAGTCGTCTAAATGTTTACGGTTTGCGCCGTTTGATGCACGCCAAAAATCGACACATGAATGGCAAATACGAAATATATGTACAAAATCTTAAATATTTGTACACATATGTACAAATAGGCTCCCACACATAGTTTTTGCGAATCCTTGTACACATCTTGACACATATCTGAGCCCGGCATAAAGATCTGCCGACAGAAAGGTAAAACCGTCTCATTGGCTAGAATTCACCTATCAAAACTTACAGCTGTCGCATCTGTCCAATAGCGTGGCAGTATTTTGACAGCAGCCCTAAGACAGATTTTTGAAATCGGAAAACCGTCATTGGGATAAATATTTCTCGATTTCATGTAAATCGGTAAGATTACATTTACTTGTTATTGTTACTTATTGCATTTGTCAAGCTTTCGACACACGATATATTTATAAAAGGAATATGCAGAGATAATATAGAGCTTATTCTACGTGTGATGGTTTGTACGTGTCGTCAACGACAATCCGTATGGCAACAGACGCAATAGCGATGTGGCGGTAAATTAATGAGTGATGGTTACCGACCGGCTTAGCTGTCTTCTAGCAGGTTGTGCAGCTCGGCGTAGTTCAGTATGGCACGGTGGAGGAATTCGTATTGAGTCTGCGAAAGAAAGTTTCGGTTAGAACACTTCAATGGAGTAGTAGCTGTTTTTTAGTTATCTTTTTGACCCGACGTTTCGATCACTATACAGTTATTTGGGCGACCTGAGTGGTTTAGTTGGTTAACATCAAACAACAATGACAAAGCGAATAAAATTAGCTACCGGCAGTCGCGGTACTATCGCTTTGGCGATTCTAAATGTCATTTAGCGATCGCTTTAGTTACTTTTCTATTGCTTATTTCTTTATTTATTTATAAAACTTTAAAAGCGGACCTAAAACCTCCGGTGTAGCTACATAAAACGCAAGAGTAGCGCCCCAATTGACAGGGTCCCCTCAAATCCAATGCGTTGCTGGTACACGATGCTCTAGCGGAAAATAGTCCAGTAGTTCCTTCGCCAAAGCCACCAATGGAGCCCTCGAGATCTTACTCACTGACAAGAACACAATACTGGTAGGGGTTACGTATGGTACTCACGAGGGTGTCGATGGTCCGGGCCCTTGCGACGGCGCCAACGTCGATGCGGCTGCTTCCGGTGTCGCTATATACAGAACTAGCGCCCCAATTGACAAGATCACCTCAATTCCTGGCCCCTGGGTCTATATGTATGATACTCACGAAGGTGTCGATGGCCCGTGCCCGCTGCGCCCTAAGCCGCCTTACGTCGACGCGGCTGCATCC
The DNA here is from genome assembly GCA_907269095.1 of Blastobasis adustella. Taxonomy (NCBI): domain Eukaryota; kingdom Metazoa; phylum Arthropoda; class Insecta; order Lepidoptera; family Blastobasidae; genus Blastobasis; species Blastobasis adustella. The sequence goes on along the minus strand of OU026135.1, from coordinate 7,433,832 downwards.
GGTGTTGCGCAATAAAACGCCGAACTAGCGACAGGGTCATCTCATTTCCTGGCCCCTGGGCTTGTATGGTGTCCGATACTCACGAAGCTGCCTGGTGACGGCGCTGACATCATTGAGCGTCACCTAAATACCTGGTAGGATGTCATGTATGATACTCACGAAGCTGTCGATGGTCCGCGCCCTGAGCCGGCGTGCCTCCATACCTGGTAGGATGTAATGCATGGTACTCACGAAGGTGTCAATAGTCCGTGCCCTTTGCGCCCGCAGCCGGCGCGCCACGGCGCTGATGTCGACGCGGCGCTCGGCCCGCAGCTGCGCGATCAGGATGCAGAGCGCCACGAATAGGGCCGAACGCTCCGTGCCAGTGCTGGGGGGGTGATAGGTTGTAGTACACGAGGGGGGTAAGCTAACCATTCAAACCGATCACCATTCAAGAAGCCCGGCTAATAAAAACACCAAATCAACACAACCAACCAACTCGTTAGTTCGTTGTTATTTTATGTTGTTGTACATAATTATCGTGTCGTGGTGTCTACTGCAATAAATGTTTTCTTTCTTTCTTTCAACCTAACTATTGATCGGTTGATCGGACTGGTTGTGTTGATTTGCTGTTGGTTGATTGTGCGAACCGGTTGAGTGGTGATTGGTTCGGATGGTTGGGTTGTTTGTTTTATTAGGTTAGATTAGTTGATTGTGTTCATTGATTGGGTTTAGTTGTTGCTTGGTTGTGTTAATTAGCTGGTCGCACTGGTTGAGTTGGTTGGTTAGTTAGTGTTGTGTGGGCGCCTCATATAATATTATTGTACCTATAATGTATTCATATTTTATATTAAAGTATGTACGATTTATATATTTACATTCATAAAATATTTATTTATATATTTATCTAAACTACAATGTATTCACACTGTACAAACAAATCACTCAACAACTACTTAACCAATAATTCACAAGCATACCCAGGTGAAACCCGCAGTATGCGAAATGCATCGTAGACGGTGCGCTTGCACACGCTCGTGTACACCTACATTCATGTTGTTCGATCTACCTTCATATCGTTCGGTCAATGAGTGAATGATTACGTTGTTGAATGGCGATTGTTGTTGACTTCGAAATTGAGCTCATTGAAACATTAATTGTTTTAAATAGATAATCGCAAACATTGTGAAAGCAATAAACTTTCGTTTAAGTTATTTATGTCTGTAAGTTTATTTGGATTATTCCCGCTGGACCACTGCGATATATATAGTGGTGAGTTGACAACATACCCACATGTTGTATGGTTGATAAGACTGATTGTGTTGGTAGGACTATTTGTGTGTGTTGATTGGTAAATTGAGTTGTGTGGTTGGTCGCTCTTGTTGTTGGTTGATTGGTGTGAATGGTTGGTATATGGCTATCTGTCAATCCACCCGTCCATACTCACTGGCAATGCACGAGCATAGGCCCCGGCTGGTCGGTGGCGGTGCTGGCGTCGGCCAGCTCGGCCAGCCCGCGGGTCACCTCCGGCGCGGCGCCCGCCGCCGTCGGCCAACCCTGGTACTGCACCTGCCGCACCGGGTGCGATACGCCGCTCTGCGGGGGAAACGGCTTCATTTAATAGTGAATTACGAAAGCCACAGCCAAAGGATGCAAGAGAAACCAAAAATTATCTTAATAATACAATCAATACAAAACTCTTTAATGCACACCAGAGGACACAAGTACAGATACAAAAAATATGCTAGGCTACTACCTAATAATGAATTTAATTACTTAAAAACATTACATTATACATTCAACTAACTTAACTAATGTTGCTCGATGTGAGATCTAAAAGTGACGTGCTTATTCTAGGCGGCTGAGCTGTTGCCCAACACATTGTGCTGTCCATGCATCTCGTGCTGGTCAAACTACACAGCAGGTAAACTGCTAACTCTATGCTCAAGTTTTAGGAAATCGACGCAGTAACGCCGATGCGCGCTTCCGAAGGTATGCGGGATCGTAACAAGTGATAATTATACTTAATATAAATAAATAATCATCAACAGCCCGTAATAGTCCATTGCAGAATTTAAGGCCTCTCCCAGGAAAGGAGAGGTTAATGCCGTAATCTCCTCACTTGGCAGGCGCGTTGGAGATCGCAGTGTTGTAAATATAACAATGGAAAACGCTGGTGCTTATTTTCCAACCAACGGAGACTCTAGATCTTTTACCTCGAAAACATTAGTCGCCTTGTACGACACCCGAGTGTGAGGATTTGGTGCTATTCTACTCTGCCGGATACCACACGGAATTTATAACGCAGGATACCACGACACACAGTAGACTCGTCGTAGGCGACGGTGATGTGTGGCCGTGTGTGTATGGCCGTACCTTGGTGTTGGTGACGCGGAAGTGCCGCCGGGTGTAGTAGGGGCAGGGCTGGCTGTGGTCGTAGGCGACGGTGGTGTGTGGCCGTGTGTGTATGGCCGTACCTTGGTGTTGGTGACGCGGAAGTGCCGCCGGGTGTAGTAGGGGCAGGGCTGGCTGTGGTCGTAGGCGACGGTGGTGTGTGGCCGTGTGTGTATGGCCGTACCTTGGTGTTGGTGACGCGGAAGTGCCGCCGGGTGTAGTAGGGGCAGGGCTGGCTGTGGTCGTAGGCGACGGTGCTGTGTGGCCGTGTGTGTATGGCCGTACCTTGGTGTTGGTGACGCGGAAGTGCCGCCGGGTGTAGTAGGGGCAGGGCTGGCTGTGGTCGTAGGCGACGGTGCTGTGTGGCCGTGTGTGTATGGCCGTACCTTGGTGTTGGTGACGCGGAAGTGCCGCCGGGTGTAGTAGGGGCAGGGCTGGCTGTGGTCGTAGGCGACGGTGGTGTGTGGCCGTGTGTGTATGGCCGTACCTTGGTGTTGGTGACGCGGAAGTGCCGCCGGGTGTAGTAGGGGCAGGGCTGGCTGTGGTCGTAGGCGACGGTGCTGTGTGGCCGTGTGTGTATGGCCGTACCTTGGTGTTGGTGACGCGGAAGTGCCGCCGGGTGTAGTAGGGGCAGGGCTGGCTGTGGTCGTAGGCGACGGTGCTGTGTGGCCGTGTGTGTATGGCCGTACCTTGGTGTTGGTGACGCGGAAGTGCCGCCGGGTGTAGTAGGGGCAGGGCTGGCTGTGGTCGTAGGCGACGGTGGTGTGTGGCCGTGTGTGTATGGCCGTACCTTGGTGTTGGTGACGCGGAAGTGCCGCCGGGTGTAGTAGGGGCAGGGCTGGCTGTGGTCGTAGGCGACGGTGCTGTGTGGCCGTGTGTGTATGGCCGTACCTTGGTGTTGGTGACGCGGAAGTGCCGCCGGGTGTAGTAGGGGCAGGACTCGCTGTCGTCGTATGCGACCGTGATGTGTTCGTGCTGCGCCGCGCCGTCGTCCCAGTAGCGCGGGCACTTGCCTTCGCCCAGCTGAGTACAGATTATTTTATTAATTGAGACTTGCAGCTAAATATTTGATATCGGGCTGCTTGAGTCAACTCATAATTTGTAGGTTTGGGATACCGTTCTACATCCTGGGTAAATTTTGTAGCAATGGGAATCAGTGGTGCGCTTTGCTGGTTGTATAGCCATCAACAGCTCAATGAGAGTGTTGGCGATATCAAAATTCAGATTAGGCAAAGCGTAAGGTATGCTGTCAATGGATCAGTCATTTTACAGTTATTGTGGCTTTCCAATAGCCCGGCAATACTTTTTCGCCGGCCGCCATCTGGTGGATTTTGGTATTTTTTTTTATATATTTTATTTATTTATCGAAAAACATAATTTATTTACGTCACCTCAGTATTTATAAGAGACACATAGATAAAATTGGTTCTGCCCTGACCAAGGCACAATGAGGGTGTCCCGGGTGTCGAATGACGTCATCAGACATGCCAAAATCACAGTGTTCAAGTGCATATACCTACCTTCTCTGGTTTAAGAAATATCGTGAAAATTTCTTCACAGTCATTCTTGACAATAAAGCTAATGAAAAAGTCACTAAACAAAAATTGAGAGTGATCCTCATTCAGTTTTTTTTTATAGACCACTACGGTGGTAATCGACCCGCCTGATGTTAAGCAGTAACCGCATGGACATTTGCAATACCAACGGCATCACTAGTAAGACCTTGTAAAACCTCTACACTATTCCTCACCTCGCTCAGCATGACGATGGTGGAGACGCTCTGCTCGGAGACCATCCGCCAGAAGTCGAAGATGGTATTCGGCAGCGGGTCCTGCGTGATGATGAAGCCTTCCGAGTTGTCGTACGCTGGAAGGAGGGGAGAATTATTATCTTTATGCCCGATTACACCTAACTTTAGGCGAAGTCTAAGTTGATTTCAGATATACCGAACAAGAAAAACATTGCACCAATCAAATCAAGATGCAAACTAAGCTCGCTAAGTCACTCTTAACTTGACACCGATTTAGTGACGCCTAAATGCTCAGGTGCAGTTTAGTGCAATCACATAAGTCTACGGATCTGACAATGACAAGTCTTGCTTAGCGCCTAGTCTATTTGAGCTTTAAGCTTCGTCCAATGTCCTTCATTAAAAAAATACATATTTTAGAATAGCCTAAAATAGCTATAAAATTGACAATCCGCGAAAGCAAATAGGTAAGTGGAAGCTAAGGTAGGAGATCAAATTAAAGATCAAAAATGCAAACAAATGGGCTGCCACTATAAAAATATAACCCAAATGGTAGATTATTTAAAGTCATTGAAATATTGATTAAAATTATTACATTCAAAATGAAATAAAATCATATGAATATTTAAAAATATTTTACTGAATTACATATGGAACAATGTACCAAAAAAGGTACGTATTTGTGCTGTTTCAATAAAATATGTGTAGTTTTCATTTATGCCACTGGTAATAGTGAGAAATTCTAAACATTTGGTTCGTTGTTACAGTACATTATTGCAAAGGTTCAGAAAGTGAGGGATTTATCGACGCCGAGATATATATACTGCTTTTCTCAAATAATAATACATAAAATAATACAAGGTTCAAAATGGCGGCTATTTCTTTCTAATATTAGAGTTTTCTAGCCGAAGTTCTAAGTTTCCGAGGTACTTATTACGTTTTATTAATTGAATAAATGGGGGTAAATCGATATGTTTCGTTTTCGAAAGTTTATCAGCCATTGTAAACCACACTGAAAATTCTACGTGATGCATAACCATTTCGTAAATAAATACATTTGATAAAAAGGTTTCATATAGCTGGATAGCCTACAGTTGTTTACATTTTTGATTTGATTCAGCCACGACTCGCGATAGATGTTGATCATTCGCAAAAGTGATTAAAGTGATCGCAACAAACGGGTCTTAGGTGATCAGTGGCGACAATGTCTTGTCGCAAAAGTGACCAGTCACTCGAATGACTAATCTAACTAACCCTCATACCCCGGGGCCCCATTTTTGAAACCGCTCGCATCCACGCGACCGCTCGCCTTTAAAAAACTTGTCTTTTCTATCTCTAGCAACTTACCAGGAGTGTGAAAGAGATAGGTAGCGCACGCGAGCGCTCGCTTGAATGCGAGCAGTTTCAAAAATAGGGCCCACTGTTCGGGTCACAGGGTAGGCAATCTTGACTTTCAAGCTAGTCACCTTATATTAGTCAGAGCGATGACTCTGCACTCACCCTCAATGAACGACGCGTTGATATAAGTGGAGTAGTCCCTGGCGGGCAGCGGTGCCAGCATGACCCGGTTCCGGTCGTACGGCAGGCAGTCCTGGCTGCGGTTGCGCGAGCGCACCTCCTCCGCTGCGGCGGCGGCGGTTGATTTCAGCGGCTCGGACACCGGTGGCTGTAGAAGTTTCTGAAAACATGAAGGATTAGGTTAGGGGCGAGACGCGACGCGATACTTGAAGAGGACACACACTTGTTACAGATATTTCAACTCAGTTCGCGCGGCCCTATGTGTGGGTAACCCAGACACGTCACAATGACGCCACGCCATTGGCACGCCAAGTGGTCGCGTCACTGCAACATAAATGAAAGCTGTATATTTACAAGCGCACGCACACATAGCGCCGCGCGCACAACTGAGTTTAACTATCTATACGCGTGTAGTAGTGGCCTACGCATTTTCGCCACCGGCGAGAAAGGTCCAGTCACTGGCAAAATGACACTATTCTTTGGCTGAAATTCATTTGTTAAGTTTGAGAGTTTGATTCACGGGCTTCGCGGCGTACTTTCCGACGTATATGCCCAAGAACCCAACGCTGAAAAACGAGTTGCTGGCAGCGTGAGTCTATAGGCATTACCAACGCCAGTTGCTGTGACGATTTGCGGGCGGCTGCAGGTGGGTGCTGGATACGGACAGCGCATGGGCGCGCTGCGAGGAAGACCTAGGACCCTAGGTGCAGCAGTGGACTAGGGCTCGGCGAGCCACACCCACCTCCAACTGGAGCTCCATGAGGCACTTGTCGGCGGCGTCGGGCGTGGTGCGCAGCCGGTCCACGGCCGCCTTCAGCCGCGCGGCCGGCAGCTCCGTGTCGCCGTAGTGCGCGTGCTCCACCAGCGCCCGGTACACGAACACGTATTGCTTCTGTAAAGTTGATAATGTAACGTGTGCTTTATAGATGTATAAGAAGACGCCCGGACACGGGGTTAGCCCTCATAGGCCCGCATCTGCCTCCCGCAGAAAAGGAGCAGAAGACTCGTGTGTCTCTCAGTATAGATAGCACCGTGAAAACAAAAGTGAAAAGTTAAACTCTTCCAGGTATATGCGAGCGCGCGAAAACGTTCACAGTGACCAAGAAAAACATGAAAAACATCCAATCAGACCAACCTCATCTTTTCAAAACTGGTTTGACCGAGTGAAAAATGTAATGGAGAATAACTTCAAAAAACAGTAAATTTAACACTTCACATGTAAATTGTTTTATTAATGAGTTACGCAAAACTTTCAGTATACCCCACGTATTTCATTTAACCGATTGAGGAGAGAGCAGAATTACGCCCACAACCGCCCGCCCCTTGCACCTACGATGTGTATGTGTGTGTGCGTGTTAATTTATTATTTCATTTTTTTGTATAATGACGAATTCCTCTGGATACAGAATTTAAGGGAGAAAATTACTTTGTGACGTTTCGATCATCTTTTGTTATACGACTTGAAATGCTTTACGAATAAATAATAAGTGAGTGAGGCAGAGTAGAATAGAATCAACTCCTTACACTTGTGGGTGTCGTACAAGGCGACTGATGATTTCGAGGCACAAAATGTAAGTAGTCTCCGTAGGCTGGAAAATGGGCAGCAGCGTTTTCCATTGTTATATTTATAACACTGCGATAGTTGCGATCGGCAACTACCTCCCCTTTCGTGGGAGAGGCCCTAAGTCCTGCAGTGGACTGTTATGGGCTGTGATGATTATGAGTATGTGTGTATGTTATCCTCACCTGCGACTGCACAAGGAAGTTCCTCTGTCGTCTCAGCTCGGAGATGGTGTTGAAGACAGCGGCCTGGCCGGTAGCGTCTAACTGATCCAGAAGGCAGTCCAGAGCCACTAGGGTTCCAGTTCGGCCCACGCCTGCCGAGCAGTGCACCACGGCAGGCCTGTTCACCACCGTCGACCAGGCTTCGTTCACGCGCTGGAAAAAATGAATTAAATTAAAAGGGCTTAAAATTCGTCTCTTTTTTATGTATGTTCGCGAAATTGATAAAACAAAGCAATAACAAGAAAAACAATAAAATCTAAGCTAAGGAAGCGGGCCGAACACACCCGACAACTTCCGATCTACAGTCCCACACCGACATATCTACGCCCCCCACCATACCAACATACCTTAATGAACTTGAGTATCGAGTGCGGATGCTCGGGCGCCGCGAAGTCCTTCCACATGAGGAAGTGGTACTGGCGTACGATCCTAGCATCCTCAGCGCAAGGGTTAGCGTCTCCCGCCTCCTTGTCGCGGGGGGACGTGGGCACGCTGCCGCCCTCCTTTATGTCTGGAACGGAGTACAATCATTATTCTACGCTCATAGCGTAATGTTCCAATTATATATACGAAAACAGTCAATTAAGGATAAACATTTTTCACGCTTTTGAGTTTTTTAAAACCATCTGAGACAGAACATTGCGTTTCAAATTCTAAAAAAAAAACATTGTAAACTCGTTTAAGGATCTAATGAATTTCACCGATAGAAAAATACCCAAAATTACCCCCTTTTTGTGATGTTTTTTCAATATTATGACTACTAACATTTTAAATAAAATTTTTGTACTCAACTAAAGACAATAAATATTTACAGACAAAATTCGCACAGTTTGACTTTTATTCAGGCGATAGTTGTTTAATGGCAAGTAAAAATGTATCAAAATTAGCACTTTTTCGCACTTACGCATCGCTCCGCATTCCAAAATGCGTGATACGACAGTGACCCTTATTCCATGAGTCTGCCTGTGTAAATACACAAAAGCTTGCGTGCTACCTCCCTATAATTGTTTAAAATAACGACGTATACCAGTATAGTGACAGTTCACTCACCTCCATTCCTCTTGGCGACACCGTTGTTCTCAACAATGGGCTGCCCCTCGGAGTTGGTGGGCTGCTTGGTGATGCGTAACTCGCGTACTATGTAATCCGAGTACCTGGAACAGTAAAAATTAAATTTACATTTATTCAAATTCAAAATATTTACTTCAGATTTACATCCATAGTGTTAGTAACAATGAACTTAACCTAGTATTAGAAACAGTGATTTAAATAGTCAATTATAATAATAAAAAATACAAGTTATATTTGGTAGATTTACAGTTCATATAGGGGCCTGGCTGAGTGCCCGTCGCATGAAGAAGCCTTATCCAATACGCCAACATGGGCGAGTCCCACCGGTTTGCTAATTACTATAGTACTGGAGCACTATATGCATGGTTTATGCCATTTTCAAGATCTAATGAATTTGCCTATTTGCTGTTAGAGAAACGTGTCCTGGGGTAGCTCTAAGTACGGAATGGACGTCCGCTAGTTCCCGGACGCTGCGAACGTTGCTTAACCTTGGATATCTGTCTCGCAAGCACGCTGGCATTAGACCAGTGCCGCTTATGGATTCGCGAAAACCCTTATTGGGATTACAGATCAAGGAGGTAATTCACGACGAATTTGTAATTCAGTGTCCGCGACTACTGACGACCTGAGTGGTTCAGTTCGTTAACATGCCAGTCTGCCACGCAGAGGTGCCGGGTTCAATTGCCGTCCAGGCAGAAATTTATATGATGAATTTTAATTTCTGTTACGGGTATATATATATAATACGTATATATTTAACAAATATATAAGTAGTTTATCAGTTTTCTGGCACTCATACCACAAGCTTGGCTTACTTTGGGGCTAGATGGTGCTGCATGAATTATCCGAGCATATTTAGTTATTTTTCTATTCGTACGAGATATAAAAGGCAAGCGAAAAAAACGTGTTAGTATAAAAATTACCGTCTCTCCTGTATATGTGTAACGCTGACCGCTCCGAAGGCTCTCGAGCCAGCATCAGGCCAGTACTTGCTGCACTTCACTTTGCTATACTCCTCGAGGTTGGTCAGCATCACGATCAGCTCCAAGCCATGTTCCCAGACCATGCGCCAGAAATCGTTCACTGTGGTGTCTGTTGGGCCTTGGGCGCATATGAAGCGCTTGCGTTCCTGTTGGGAAGTGAGGGTTTTCATACAATTTTTATGTAACATAATGTTTTAAACTATGGCGGTTATTGTAACACATTTTAAGGGTACGTTCCGGGTTTTCTACCGGTCACGGGATGACTCGTCCCGTGACCATGATGCACGCAACTGTGACGAAATATCGGGCTACTCGTCAGAATAGGTACGCGGTAGGAAACCCGGAATATACCCTTAAAATTTTATGTAGCCTTATTTTTCTATTGTTTTAAGGGTTTGACGTTTTTAATTTATGTTTGTGCAATTGGCCGTTAGTAAATGTATCCAAATGAGCGTAAAATGGATTTCTACGCGTTAATAATATAAAACAAAGCAATAGAAAGAAACGTAACCTTCGCAAAACAACGCCATCTAGCGGCGAATTGTGGATTTTCGATATAACTGCTTTCTTTTGTATCATTAAGCTGGAGAAAGCCATTTGCCGCACCTTTAAATAAATTCAATTAGACCATAATTCAATTACTGAACACTTAAAATGAAAAAATGGAATAATAAATTTAGTATGGTAATATGATGTGTGGACATCAGAAAAATGTATGTTCCTTTCTAAAACACAATTCCTTTATTTTAATTTTTTATGAGAATTTTACAAGAATAATTTATTACCATTATTTTTAAAACTTTAGAGTTACGCTCGTGTGGCGTCAGCCTAGCTAAATGCTACAATCAAATCGAGAGGATTCCGATACGAAATTATCTTCGGTTTGATTAGTAATTTACACTGACAAATTAATTCAAATGGCGATCTTATGAATGTACGAAAGAAGAGAATTGCAACAAAAATGTAGAAATATTCAGCAGCATTTAAAATAAAACAGTGCAAAGCTAATAGAAACAAAAAAAATAGGAAATATTCTGCAGCTATATTTCGAAGATATCTACAGCCAACTAATAGATGAAAACAATATATGCTTAAATAAAAGAAAACCAGCGCATCCATCCTGAAACCAAGTACCTGATTGGGGTCCATAGGGTCCTGAAGTAAGCACAAAGGACAGACAGACACAGTTAGAAGAGTGAGGGACAAACACAATTTGCCATAGACAAGATGCATAGTTTTAATGATTTATATACATTGATGTAATATTTATTTATTTATTTAATATGCCTATAGAGTCTACAGAAAGTTTCAATTGTGTTATTTCTCTACTATGAGCAATCGGTAGGCTATTTACGTAACTCTGTTGCCAACAATTCTGGTTTCAATGATGGAAATGATTACTTTTGCGATTTCGTAAATTCGAGTTCATGGTTTCAATTGCCAAGAAAGTTTCCATTGCAATAAACTGAAACTATTAAATCGATCACGCGTAATCGCAACAGTAACAAATTACAATAATTGAAAGAATTGTTGACAACAGATATACGTAATTAGCCTTACAGGTCTATCCCATGACTACCTTGCTAGAACGAGTGCTAAAAAGGCGTGCTTAGGCACTTACTACCAGACTGCAGTAAAATGCTTAGTAAATAATGGGAGTTCAGACTTTGGTTTTTTGATATGCTATACGCATAACACCACAAGTTATAGAACGATTTCGACAGGGTGAATATAAAAAAAAATACCAAGAAAAAAATCACAATCCCTTACCTTATAGCCCATCACGTAGTTAGCGTTGATGTAATCCGACCCGGTTATCCCGTCGATCTGGCTCAACTTCACCCGGGTCTGATCGTATGCCTTGATATCCGGGTACCGGTTCTTCGGTTGATTCTCTCGGGCCTCTGACGCGTGCGTGGTGCGGTCCGTGTAGCGTTCCGATTGCATTTGGAGGAGCTGTGGGACAAGATATGTGTCAATGAAATAGGGTTATAACCTGACAGAGAGATGTCGGAAAGCCCCCAGCCAAGTACACTTATACTCAAATATTTCCTAAACTACTAAACCGATTTCAATGAAACAATGCATCGAAATCGGTTTCATCATCATCGTCATCATTCATCGAAAGCATTTACAATTTCATTGTTGCTTTGTGCTAATATCTGTGTACTGCATTGAATAAGGGATTTCGCGAATTTAAAATCCACCAGATTGCGGCACTGAAACGCGACGTCTGCTGTCAAAATAAAGTCCTGTCATTGGCCGGAATCGATGCCAATCATCATCATCATCATCATCATCTTGGCGTTAAACACGCGGGGGCCCGGGGTCAGCTTCCTGCTTTTCTTAGTCCACTTTGCTCGGTCTTCGGCATCCTTAGTGGTGAAGCCGTTGGCACGCATGTCACTATTAACGACGTCCAGCCATCGCTTCTTAGGCCGGGCTATCCAACCCGTGCCTTTTTTTTAATCCTATTCACTGACAAACGAGCAGACAACCCACCTGATGGTAAGCGGTAACTGTCGCCCTTAACATCTACGATTCCCGTATTTAGGTTGCAGGCAACAAAAACAGCTGGTGCGTTGTCACTGTGAGAACTAAAATGAAATGCCTTATGCCTGTAATTTTGCTGGCTACCTTCTTGTTTAAACCGGAATACAACAATGCAAGCATTGTAGCTTGGCGGCAGAAATAGATAAGGCGATGGTACTCACCCAGGCGGGCTCCTCAGGCTTGACAGAGTCCTACCAACTGTCGGGGGTGGCATCACCAGACATCTGTGCCCTACATAGTTTGCCGGTCTGCGCAAGACGGGGCCGTAACTTACGGTCGTGTTTTGGAATCGCGAATTATCATCGTCTTAGCGCTTATCCCGGCCTCTGCCAGGGTCCGCTTTCCTACTCATTCTCATCCACTTCGCCCGGTCTTCGGCATCCTCGCGTCGTAAACCGTTGCCTCTCGCATCTGACTCAGTAATGTCAATCCATCTTGCCATTCAGCTTCTTGGGTCGCCCGCGGGACCTCTTTCCTGATACCGGCAGGTTCAGGCACCTATTTCCCACGTACCCCTGGGGCTTACGCAACACGTGACCAAACGCGCGAAGGCGAGCCTCTTCGATCTTATTCGCGAAATCTCTCACGCCAAAGCTGCGATTTTGGAATTGCGAATACCCTCACTAAAACGCAATCTCCATCGACCCATCTCACGTGTATCCTCACCTCGAACTAGTGGGGTCTGCCGCAAGACGGGGCCGTATCTTACGGTCGGATTTCGGAACCGCGAATACGCACACTAAAACACAAGCCTCAGCGACCCATTGTGGGTAGTTCTCACCTCGAACTCCTTCTGGAAGCCGTAGTCGGAGTCGGCGTGCCGCTCGGCGTAGGCGGCCGGCAGCGCCGCGCGGGAGATGGGCGGCAGCTCGGCTACCGGGGGGCCGCGGCCGCCTGAACGGCCCAGTACGTAGCGGCTGGGGATAGTAGGACCATTTTAGATGTTGTATTGTATTTATTCTGCTCTTTTTATTATTATTATAGCCTTTTTTATTTCCCAATTCATTAATTACCATAAATACAATCCACAATTAATACATCTAAATAAACATGTAATAATAATAGAATATAATGTAACCATGATTCAATCTGGTCAGGTTCCAATGGTATCAGGGTCACGGAGGTCAGATGGTAGTCGCTCCACTGTAATTACCTGACCGATCCTGGATCATGGTCAAGACGGAATCCGGGCCCTCGTTCTCGAGAGCAAAACCGGGACATTAACGCCAAGATGATTATCTATTGTATGAGGACTACCTATGACTAGCACCTGCGATTTCTTCGGATTAACCAATAGACCAAAAGATTTATCCTTAGAACATATATTTTTCAAGTCGTCATTTATTTGGTCTAATGCCTCCCTGTAATCTGAAATTTTGAAATGACGATAAATATGCAACTCGTCTGCGTAGAGATGGTGTTTAGAGGAGATGACTGAAGTAACAGTATTTATAAATACCGAAAATAGGAGAAGAGATAGTACTAGAGATGAAACGGATATCCGATTACTATCCGGTATCCGGCCTATCCGGCGTTAATTTACTATCCGGCCGGATACCGGATAGTGCGACAATATCCGGCCGGATACCGGGTAGTAAAAATGTATGAAAAGAACATAAAAGTGATTTTATTCATAGGAAAAAAGTAATCCCAAAATCTATAAATATTCCTTTACCAAACCAGTTGACCGTTGAGCCTTTAGTAGGTAGGCTAGCAAAAAAAACTTTTTTGAAAGTTTATCTTAGGTAAATAAAGATAAATTATTATAAATTGGGTTAAAATACGAATTGCTCCTACAGTGAGAGGTTAGCATGCAGTTTCGTTTGTCTTCTTATGCGAGCTTAAGAGAATCTTTCACTCTCTCACTCTGGTCTACGATGCTGGGGCTAATTACCCGTATTTCGAATCGAGTGTACCGCCCGAGGTCGAAAGAATTGTTCAGTATAAAGTTCAAATTATTTGTATTGAACGAAGACTTGAAATCACATAATCACATGCAGTTGTCTAATTGTCTAATTTACCACCCACGCTCATAGCTTGCACAGACTTGTTCAGAGACTATGTCCTGCAAAATATCCGGCTATCTGGCTTATGGGGCGGACCCGCTGCTGGCGACCGCGAACGTATGAATCGCACCACGCTACCACAGGAGGAGAGATATTAAGAGAGCGAAGAATAGCTAGAAGAACATCAAAGTCTACTGAATTGAAGGCACTGCTAAAATCAAGTAATGTTAAAATGGTTAGGGACTTATCTTCCATCGCAGAACGGATGTCATCAGTAACTTTTAGCAGTGCTGTCACGGTACTGTGCCCTTGGCGAAAACCAGATTGAAAAGGGGAAAGTAGACTGTTAGGTACTGAGTGAGCTGATTGTAAATAATATGTTCAAGGACCTTGGATAGGAAGGGTAGCAAGGAAATTGGACGAAAATTCTAAAAGGAGGAGGGCTTGCTAGTTTTTGGAAGAGTAATCACAGAAGCAAGTTTCCACGTAGACGGGAAAACACTAGTTGATAGCGAATAATTAAATATATGGGTAAGGATTGGTAGGAGTTCAGGAAGTAGGAGGGAGATCCTTCGGGGACAAAGGTTATCATTACCCACTGCAGTAGAAGTTATAGAAATGATATGCTTCTTAACATCATCCTCTGCAACAGGTGTATAGCAGAAAGGAGTACATAGTGGGCGTGGTTTACTATATATCTGTGCTATGGTTGGGGATTTGATATTAGGAGCTAAGGTGAAGGCGGTGAAGATAAATGAGCATTAAGTGAGTTTCAATCAACAGAGCCATTAAAGGACTCTGATGTTTTACCTACCCCCAGCGACCTCAGGAACGCCCAGACCTTTGCGGGGGCAGAGCCGTTGATAGAGTTGTGAATGTGGCGTCTCCTGGCATCCCTACACAGACGACTGCAATAGTTTCTAAGTCGTTTATAGCGTTCTCGATGACGATCGCAAGGGCATTTTTTAAGACGTCGCTTGGCGTTATCACGCCTTGCCATCATACCTTTTATTTCATCCGTGATCCATGCTGCAGGCGCTTGTTTTAGTTTGACTCTTTTGAGTTTCTTTTCTTTTTATTATTATAGACTATCCAGGCATTTGACCGCCATCTCACCTGGTGGTAAGTGACGATGCTGCCGAAGATGGAGCATGCCTGTCTAGGAACAGCCTATTCACTCTAGCCTTGAAGGCGTCCAGATTATATGGATCAGGAAACACACTCGCAGGCAACGCATTCCACTCCTTAGCCGTACGCATTATAAAAGTCGAGCCAAAGCGGCTCGTGCGGATAGCTGGAAGATTCACGATATAAGGATAAAGTCCTCACCCGGATCGCGTTTGCCAATGGAATGAAGTCATGTAGCTGCTTCGCACACTCTCATAAACAAATAATAATCATCTTGGCGTTAATGTCCCGGTTGTGCTCTCGTGACGAGAACCCGGGGTCCGCCTCGACCATGATCCAGGATTTGGCAGATCAAATAATTACAGAAGAGCGACTACCGTCTGATCTCCGTGACCCTGCTACCAGGAGAACCGAACCTGACCAGATTGGATAATGGTTACACATTAAATAGCCTGAATGTGCAGATGTCATCACGATGTTTTCCCTTACCATAAGACCAGAATAAATACAATACCAATAAATACAATACAAAACAATAAGGTACGCATTATTCACTGGTATGCCCTGTCCTCATTAAATTTGTTTCTTTCCTCATTGGGTCCAATCGACTCACCATATGGCATCCCTGATGGGGTTCATCTCAAGGTTCCGCTGCCGTGGTAGCTTCCGAGACCGCCGCGACTGTACCAGACAGAATGCGATCGCAGCCACCAAAACCAAAGCTGCCAGAGCGCAGGAAACCTGGAAGAACACATTTTTTTTTAGATTTAGATTTATTTACAAAAACATTACTCATTACTCGCCACCGACAGGAAGTTCATCCTCACACCTTGGAGCAAAATTGGTCGCGAACTGTGCGGTTTCAAAGGTACTTTCTCCCACGCACACTAAGGTAGTGGAATGAACTGCCTGGGGATGTTTTCCCTGGAGAGTAGAACAAGGAGTTCTTCAAGAAAGGGGTGAAATGGTTTTTACGCGCTCGGCAACGCGTGGGTGATGCCCCTGGTGTTGCAAACGTCCATAGGCTGCGGTGACTGCTTACTATCAGGCAGGCCGTAAGCTCGTTTGCTTTGCCACCTTACTGGTATAAAAAAAACATTACAATTTTTATCTGTACACATTGGTAAACCTCTTTGAGGTTTGTCTCAACGATAGCTCCGCCTTCGCCATCACACATACAATATTAATAGGTACTGATGCTGTTAATATACTACTTAAATAGGCACTTCATTACATAACTTCTACACACCTACAATATTACTGAGTCGCCTGAGAATAGATGTGGTCTAATGGAATTTGTTCATAGCTATGGCACGAACAAACTAACAGCCCATTATAGATAGTTCAACTCAGTTGTGCGCGCGGCGCTATGTGTGCGTGCGCTTGTAAATATACAGCTTTCATTTATGTGGCAGTGACGCGGCAGTCGTCGTCCGAGCAAGACGTTAGCGAGCGACGAGCGAGACGAGCGAGACGACGGTTTACCCACACATAGGGCCGCGCGCACAACTGAGTTGAAATATCTGTAACACTTCTCCTGCTAACTCAAATACCAGAGAGGCTACAGCAGTGGCAGTGGGCAGGGCACATAGCTCGAAGAACAGATGGCCGATGGGGCAGTAAAGTTGTCGAGTGGCGACCACGTACCGGAAGACGCAGCGTGGGTAGGCCTCTCACAAGGTGGACCGACGACCTGGTAAAGATCGCAGGTACCAGCTGGATGCGGCACAGGACCGGTCTTTGTGGATATATCTGGGGGAGGCCTATGCCCAGCAGTGGGCGTCTTTCGGCTGATATGATGATGATTTTATTTTTTATTTTATTTGGGAAAAGTGACAATATTACAATATTTAAACCTTAAGATTAGGTTACAAAGTATTTAGTAAACGTAATATCAACAGCATTTTCCACTAATTAATTATATGTATAAGTAGGTACTAAAACAAGAGCTGTAGGGTTACTACATAACAAAAGAAACAGAAGATAAGAAAGAGTAGATCCTACACGGTTACGCATTATTCGTAAGTATGAGTGATGAGAAAAAAAATGTATGGTGTGGTGTGGTACCTTCAATGCTAGTTCCAATGCGGAATGCGGCGCGGGCGCGACGGGCCCGGGCGCGGGCGAGAGTAGGTTCACGTACTCGCTGTAGATCGGCTCGTAGCTACTGTTGCCCGCTGGAAAAAAAAGGTATTTTAGAATAAATTCTTAAAAAAAATATATATATTTATCAAGCTTTTTTTGCGCGGTATAGCTAGTACCTACTCATCAAGACCATTCCCCAAGATACATTTTTTTTTGTATGGGCCGGTGAATGACATTCTTTTTGCGTCTTGTTAAAGTACTCACGTATGAGCTCGACGAGCAACGTGTAATTGTCGTTGGAGTCTTGCTACCATAATTTTGTAGGCCACCGTTTTCAAATATTTATAAATTTTTTTGTATGGGCCTGTGAATGACATCCTTTCTGCGTCTTATTAACACTTCCACTGCTAACTCAAATACCAGAGATGCTACAGCAGTGCTAAGACTCGTAGCGCGCGTATTCAATGGACCGGCCAGGTGAGTCGTGCGCACACGCGTAACGCCGATTTTGGACGCAATGGGTATTCCAGGTATTGTAGGTTTCAAAAGATATCAATAGATGGCGCTCCCACAATTTCGGTACTTCTTTTTTAATTCTTTATGATTGTGGCAGTGATGTCATGCAGCCAACTAATATTAACTTAAAAATAAAAAGTTTATTATCATAAACATAGCTTTTAAAGATTGATAGAAATGTAAAAAAAAATATATTTTTGTAAGTAGACGCTACGTTCAATTTTAACACAAACCCTTAATATTTGAATTACGAACATTCTTGATCCTAGCGTCCGTGAAACGAACTGACTCAGTCAAATTGATGTTTGTTTTGTTTGCAAAGATTTATTAAAATCTCTAAAATTGTTGAAAGCTATAAAAATAAATGCAACATTATCCAGTACAACGTATCCAGTGTTTATATTCTCTTTGCCTACCTATTTCAAACGATCTTCGATTACCAAAATTGTCGGGGCGCCATCTAGCGACTGGATACTGGAAAACTGCACATAGTTGCGTCGGCCGCAGCGAAAGTGTTAATATACTTACGTATGAGTTCGACGAACAACGTGTAGTTGTAGTTGGGGTCGAGAGGGCCGTCCTTCGGCGTGATGACGTCCGGGTCGTCGGAGAGCCGCGAGGGCGCGTCTCGCAACACTTCATTGTCCCGGAACTCACTGGAAGGAAAAGAGGACAAATTAAAATAAAATTCATCTTTAATTTCGGCGTTAATGGCGCGGTTGTGCTCTCGCGCACGAGGGCCCGGGGTACGCCTTGACCATGATCCAAGATTTGGACGAGTGGACTGCCATCTGACCTCCGTGACCCTGCTACTAGGGGAACCTAAACACATGAATATTGTTACACATTCAGTCGCCTGAATGGGCAGGTTTAATCACGATGTTTTTCACTAAAACGAGGACAAACAAATACTTGAAAAAAATCACACAGCGCCATCTAGGGTCAAAATAAGCAAAGCTTGTGTTATAGGTGTTAGACAACTGATAAACTACTAACACACTTTTTTTTAAATAAATACTTATTATACTATATACTATCTACACTCAGACCCGTAAAAGAAATTAAAATTAATCATTAAAATTTATGCTCGGCTGGGAATCGAATATCTGAATTATTTTAGATTGGCATCAGACTTCAGGTCTCAGTAGCGCCAACTGAAATCGCGAAAACCCTCAGAAACAAATATCTTCTTCGAGTTCCTATTTAACCAACTATGTAGTTGATCGGTTCAGTGGGTAAAAATGGAATGACATGAGATGTAGGCGGTTTCTATAACAAATTAGCAAACATGGTCCCGTCTCCAGACGTTTCCATTGTCAGATCATTTTGATAACCGTTTTTAACCAAGTTTCGATCGAAGTCCTCACAAATTGCACAGTTAATACATAAAACATTATTACGTTGATCAATTACGTGCTATTACCCCTGGTGTTGCTAATGTCTATAGGCAGCGGTGACCACGCACCATCAGGTCGCCCGCTTGCCTATTTGGCCGTGTGGTGTCCGGTTGAATAGCACCAACTCCTTACACTCGTGGGTGTCGTACAAGGCGACCAATGTTTTCGAGGCAAAAGATCTAAGAGTCTCCGTAGGCTGGACAATGGGAAGCAGCGTTTTCCATTGTTTTATTTACAACACTGCGATCTCCAACCCGCCTGCCAAGCGTGGAGATTATGGTAATAACCTCCCCTTTCGTGGGAGAGGCCCAAGTCCTGCAGTGGACTGTTATAGGCTGTGATGTTGATTACAAAAAAAGAATATTACGCCCCTGAACGAAACCCTCCCATCTACAACCACACGAATCAATCTTCTAACTCACTCATCAACGCGATTGCTTCTGCGCTCCCTCGTCGCCTGCTCCGTAGTCGTGGGTTCCTCGGGATCAGCTGTTTCCCCCGGCGGGGGCGGGGCCTCGGTGGGCGGGGGCGGGGGCGTGGCCAGCGCGGGCGGCGGCAGGTTCGGGCGAAGGGGCGTGGCCCGCCGCAGGCAGCGAAGGCACTCCGGCCTAGTCGTGTTGAGGGTCATCGAGCTCTCGTCCCCGATTATTATCTCGCCATCTTTCGGGAAGTTCTCGCTGGAAGTAAACGGGTCTTGTAAGTCTGAGTTTGGCTCTTGTAAAAGGGGTTAAGTAGGGGGGTGTACATTAGAGGTCTCTTTGGAGGCGGGCGACACATCGGTAGCGCCCATGGTTTGCTGATGTCCATAGGGTGACCACTTTCCATCGGGTGGCCCGCTCGTCTTTTTGTGGGCCGAATTACATATAAAAAAGAAAAGGTTTTTATGATTGCACGGCAATGAGAGGTAAGGTCCGTTGTCAAAATGCTGCTGTGCTATTGAACAGATACAAGTGCTATAAATGACGGATCAATTCCAGCCAATGACAGGGCTTTCATGCGGTTTCCACCAATAGACGAGAGTGATTCATGAGGAAAGTTTAGGTGTATAATTAGTTAAGATTACTACCCGTGCGGAGCCGGGGCGGGTGGCTAGTTACCAATGAAGCCCGTCTTACTTGCTACTCATGGCACGGGTAAGGATACAACACTATACTATATCGTCTTTACTGCTGTCTTCGTAGTTTATGATTATTTCCTTTTATTTATACAAATGTACCTGCTATGCCATGTGATTTAGTGTAATAAATGCTTTTTATTTATTATTATACAGCGCTTTATCATTATCTAGTGGATCCTCTAGCTATCCGCACGAGCTGCTTTACTTCAACCTTTATAATGCGAACGGCCAAGGAATATCGCATTACCCGCGAGTGTGTTCTCTGATCATTATAATCTAGACGCCTTCAAGGCCAGAGTGAATAGGCTGTTCCATCATCGGCCGCATCGTCACTTACCACCAGGTGAGATGGCGGCCAACTGCCTGGATAGTCCAATTATAAAAATGATGATAAATAAATTATTTACTTGTCAAACACGTCGGTAATGTAGGCGGCGCGGGAAGGCCTCGGCGAGTGGGCGTCTTCGTACGCGGCTACGTCTAACTGGTGTTGAGGACGCAGGTCCTTCAGCTGGCCGCCCGCCCATAGACGGACCACCAGCACCCTGTATAGGCCGAAAGATAAAAGGTTGAATAAGACCACGCAAAGTCCGAATCGCTTATTTAAAAAGAAATCTGTGTATGGCAAATTGGGCCAAGTTTTTTAAACGTCATAGAACGTCATTTATAAAAGTCATAACAAACAATTTGATTTATGTAGGATTGTTTATTTTCGTGAGTTATAATAAATATTATTAAATAATGGGCAAAACAATTAAAAAGGAAGTGCGGGAGATAATTTTCAGCGTGATTAATAATTTAGACAAACTATAAGTTTACGTTCAATCTAATATGACCAAATAACTGAATGTTTACTAGAAGGACTGAAAAGGGCAGATTATCCCACAGATTATTGCCATATCCACACTTTAGAATTTTGTGGTCCTATTCTATAAGGGAATGAGGTAAGTGATGTAGGAGGCCGTGTGGTGTTCAGCAGAATAGAATAGCACGAACCCTTACATTCGTGGGTGTCGTACAAGGCGACTTATGTATTCGAGACAAAAGATCTAGAGTATCCGTAGGCTGGAAAATGGGCAGCAGCGTTTTCCAATGTTGCATTAATAACACTGCGACCTCCAACCCGCCTGCCAAGCGTGGAGATTACAGCAATAAGTTCCCCTTTCGTGGCAGAGGCCCTAAGTCCTGCAGTGGACTGTTATGGGCTGTGATGGTGATGATGAGGTAGGATAAAGCGGCATATACACTTCGAATTGGAGCCGCCCGACTGGAGAAGCAGCTCTATCTTACTTCTGTAGCACTGTGTGTGCGTACTTGGGTATTACAGTCAAACAATACTATTTAAAAAATTATTGTGTTGCTGTCGGTTTCTAGTGCTTGGAGAACAGTGATATTAGCAGTGGAGGGGTCAAGATATTGCATTCCCCATATCCAATTAATTCAGTAACGTTGTTTTGGTTGGATAGAGTTAATCTATTTGACATGGATATCTGTTTACATTACTTACCTATAGCAACAGATAGGCCCATTCCTCTCAGAGACTTTGGGCAGGTGGAGCTTGAACAAGAACTTATTCCCTTCAGATATCTGAAAGAAAAATAAATTATCAATATATGTCATGTAACGGTCCGTTATTGTGGCCACCTTTTTATATTTATAAGTCATGCTTTTGATCGCTGTCTTATTCAGTGATAAGTAACGATGTAGACGACGATGGTGTCCGTCCACTCCTAAAAGGAATCTAGTTTATACTACTACCTTCCACCACTGCAAGCAGGGGCTTACATGCTCTGCGGGTCTACTTCTATTTTTATTTTAAACTCATACAGCGCCATCTAGCCCCAAAGTAAGCTAAGCTTGTGTTATGGGTGTTAGATAACTGATAAACAACTTATATAAATTTTTTTCTACATATACTAATTATACATACTACACCCGACCGGAGACCGAAAAGCAATTAAAATTCATCATTTAAATTTCTGCTCGACCGAGAATCGAACCCGGGACCTCTGCGTGGCGACCAGCATGTTAACAAACTGAATCACCCATGTCGTATTAAAGGCTACATTCGGTCAACAGGTGCAGTATTACGCCGATCTACGAGCGCTGGCCGAACGTAGCCGATAACTTACGATTGTCAATCGCAATAGAATGAAGCGATTGGATGTAGCCCGTCCACTCTTAGGCCGAAAAAGTAACTAGAATTCAGGTTATACAGTGCAGCGTGTTACCGGGGACTTCCACGATCACAGTAAAGGGCTATTTGTTGCTTTTCACGCATAAAAATCACGCTTTTCTTGCTGGATCAGTGAAAAGTATAAATACTATCAGCTTAACGTGTTCCAGGTCAAAACTACGCTAAAACGAGCCTGTATGAAAAGCTTGATGAATGTGGAAGAAGTGAGAGTTTGGCAAACCGTGCTAAGTGTAGTGATGTCGCCTTTGGCTACCCCTACGGGAAAAAGCGGTTTAATCAGCCGGTTAATTAAATGGCTAGCTTGGTACGCAATTATTCAATTGAAAATTTGCCAAATCCATGAACTTTAAAAGTAATGGCTAACAAACGATATTGGCCAGAGCTTACAGAGCTCCTCCATGCATTGGCACAACGATAACATATCCTTAAAAAAAAAATTTTGGCGTTAATGTCCCGGTTGTGCTCTCAAGAACGAGGGCTCGGGGTCCGCCTTGACCATGATCATACTGATGTAATTACAGTGGAGCCACTACCATCTGACATCCGTGACCCTGCTGACCAGTTGGACCATGGTTACAAATTCAGTTGGCTGAATTTGCAGGTTTCATCACGATGTTTTCCCTCGCCGTAAAACCGTCGGTTAGAATTCAACTAATGTACATAACTCAGAAAACAGTCATTAGAACATGGCCGCAGCGGGATTCGAACCCGGTACCTCTCGCTTACGATTTGGATACACAACCGCCCACATACCGACGCTCTTAAAAAAAATACCTAATACAGACTATTATTATTGTTTGAGGTTATTGTGGTTAGTTTAGCTTGTGACAATGTATGGAGGAGCTCCGTAAACTCGGGGAAATGTCGTTAATTAAACACTACTTTAAGATGCGTACGAATTATAGGCAGCCTCAGGTTGAGGCACGCACGGCTCGCCCATTTGCTCAAATTCGTACGTGCCTCGCGCGCAGCTCGCGAAGCATCGCGAGTCGCCGACTGTCACTTTTCTGCCCATGCTCAAAGGTGCCTCGGCGTACGTGCCTCGCGAGTTTGGAAGTGTATCCGAGCCTCGCTCGAAAATATACTACGAATGCGCGCGTATTGTGTGTTGACACTTGCAGGAATGATTTTTTTTTTGGGGTTTGAAACTTTATAATCACAGAGAGTGACCCTCTCAGGTGTTTTGAAAAAAGAAAATGGAATTAAATGGGAAAACTTTATGTATTAATCAATATGGCGTGGAGCAATGACAATGTATTTTATTAATACAATTATATGAGAAGGAAAAAGTGCGTACGTTACCTTCCGCCATCTTGGTCTAGGCGGCGCGTCGGGCGCGGTCTGCCAGGTGCGGCAGTGGCGCACCTCGTCTTCGCCAAGCCGCAACGTGGCCTTCGCCCACACACGAACCGTGTAGTTCGTGTTGGGTTGCAGGTTGTCGAACCTGTTGGGTCGAAATGAGGATCAGCCATTTTTGTTTATGCTTTGTCTAATAAAGGATGATAATTTTGACAGTTCAGCAATTCTTGGTCTTTGGCGCACGCCTATGAAGCTTCGTGTTTTTTTTTCTGTAAAATGTACTACGGATGATGTCGTACTTCATATACAGGCACCGCTCCTTTAGTGAAGTGTCACGAATAACGAATAACAACAGTCAATCGAAAATTTGTATTCAAATTAAATAATCGAACATTTAAAATTAAGGTTTGGGTAATTACATTCTTTTTTTGCAACTATAATTCGTATACCTTGTTTGGATTTCACCCTAAGACCTTTCACAAGAACGCCATTCGAATCGCGCGTATTCTACGGAATATCCTGGTGACCGAATAAAAATACGCACGTGTCGAAATCATCGTTGTGGAAGGGTTTTCAATGACGTATTAATAAATTATTAATTCAAAAGACAGGAATTAGTTTATTTTGTATAATACTTTGCTATCGTTTTATTGTATAGGAAATGTACAAGATGTAAATAATGTATGCTCTAGTGATTGTACTTATTTTGGTGACTGTACTGTTTACGATGCTGTTGATGATTGATGATATCGAGCATCTATTCTCTAAAACTCAAGGTCAGTTTTACAACTACATTAGCTTAATATAAACTCTTTAATCTTAACGTTGTTTAACTATTAATTTTAACCACAATCTATTACCGTTTTGCATTGAAAACGTTCACTATCATAAGAAAACATTACCCAATGTAAACATAAACCAAGTAAAGTTAACATAAGCCATAATAACTCGGAGTGTGTATTACGTAGATGTGCTGAGTCATAATAATCAGGGAACCATACTGCGTGACAATGGCCGTGGCTCAGCTCTAAATACATAATGGAATTACTTTGAAATCTGTTTTATTGTTTTATATTTCCTACTAGCTTTTGATCGCGAAATCATTTTCGCTTCTAATTTTTTCCCCCAGCGACCATTTTAAATAGCCTCTCTAATGAATGAAAGCTAGTACTACGGAGAGGTCAAGCTATATCTGTCTATTATTGTTCTGCATCAGGTATTCCAGTTTCCAAAATCAATTAATCTCTATATGTTGCCCAGGCTTAATAGCTACACAAAAACAAAGTTTCATTCAAATCCGTCCAGTAGTACCGGAGATAAGTGTGCGACAAAAATTTTAAAAATTCTTATTATTTTACTATTTCTTCATTGCCCTAAATTATATTTTTGTAAATATATTCAATGTCTGTTTTTTCACTGAGATTAGTGGACTCTGGGGCTCATCATCATAATCATCATCACAGCCCGTAACAGTCCACTGCAGGACTTAGGGCCTCTCCCAGGAAAGGTGAGGTTATTGCCATAATCTCCACGCTTGGCAGGCGGGTTGGGGCTCAACTGTACAAAATCAACAGATGAGTTGAGAGTTAGAAATTTTCTATGCATGAAGAAAATGACCATGTTCCTTCTTTCAATCCGTTCCAACACAATTTGGTAATTAGGTCTTCTAGATTGGTTTGGGCTGAATGACTAGAAATAGGACAGGTGTCGTGTGCGACCAGTCTATACATATTTCATCTCTACTAGAAATAATCATATTGGCGTTAATGTCCCGGTTGTGCTCTCGCGCACGAGGGCCCGGGGTTCGCCTTGACCAAGATCCAGGATTTGGCGGATCAGGTAATTACAGTGGAGCGACTGCCATCTGACCTCCGTGACCATGCTATTAGAGTCACCTGACAACAGTGGATCCTGGCTACACATTCAGTGACCTGAATGTGCAGGTTTCTTGTTTTCCCTTACCGCAGCATCACGATAAGAGTTAGTGTACGTCACTCAGAAAAGAGTAATTGGTAGATGGCGGCACTGGGGTTAGAACCCGGGACCTCGGGTTGCGAGTCGGACCCCTTAACCATTAGGCCACCGATGCTCTATTATTATTTTTACTACCGAAATAAATAATAAGTACAAAATATTGGTAATTTTAAGTTATATCTACTGACCTGAAATTCAAGGAATTGTTGGACTTAAACCGGGAAGATGGGTCCAAAGTCACATTCTTCTGCACTCCGGTTCGATCCCTGTATACCGCTGTACCGGTCAACTCCAGCTGTGGACCAAACATACTGTTATGTATACTTATAAAGAGAAAAAAATTTAATATTTTGATTATTTCTTTGTTTTAGAAACATGGACTCGTCAATTCGACAAAAAGAACAGATGCGACTTCACAGCATGGGTTACTGATTTCGCTAGCAACAGTTTTGTAAGCAACTAACCACTTAAAACAATTTATAAGTTACTAATAAATATTATTTAAATTTTTTCCATTTAATTACTACGATGGAAAATTGGTTTGACCGCCGAAGTATCAGCCGAAATACGCCCACTGCTGGGCAAAGGCCTCCCCCAGAGATCTCCACAAAGGCCGGTCCTGTGCCTTCCGCATCCAGCTGGTACCTGCGATCTTTAGCAGGTCGTCGGTCCACCTTGTGGGCTTACCCACGCTGCGTCCTCCGATAATATATAACGATACAGAGTGCAATCCTCACCTTATACAGCTTGATCTCAGCATTGGGCTTCTCAGGCTGCTGCCACGTTAGGTACATCTCCGTGGCGGTACAGTTCACTGTCACGTTGGCCGGCCTTCCCGGTATCCCGTCCATGGTTGCCGCCTCCATCTCGCCGGACCACTTGCCACATTGCTTCGTGAAGTCCTGACAGGCTCGGGCCTGCAATTGTAATTCGTGTTAGGTGGGCGGTAGTGGGGAGAATCGTGTGCGAGGGTTGGAGGCGTTTTGGTTTTGTCTGTATACAGTACAGCCTACTTATTGGTACCTACACAAAGACTTTGTGTTCGGATACAAAAGTGATCTGTATATGGCCTAAACGTATTAACGCTGCTCTGCACGGCGTGACACGGCCCTGCATTGGATTTTGTATGGATTTAACGTGACGAGCACGCTCCATACAATCTGACCGCCGCCGCGCCGCGCGTAGCAGCGTAATAGCCTGGACCATCGAGTGAAAAAGAACAATAACTGCTTTTGAATAATTGAAAGAACATTGATATGGGGACCTGTCCATGCAACATCAGTTGGCGCCACCGACGAGTAAGGTCTTGAAGCTGTCAAAATAACGCCCTTCCATTGGCTAATAAACAACTGACAACTTGTAAGCGTTCGATTCTGACGAATGACTTGACGTATTTTGACAACTGGGCCACACGCCACCTATTGAATAAATATAATCGCGTTAACCATTGCCATTTACCTTGAATATGTAAGTGCTGTGGGGTTGCAAGTTGTCGAACATGTAGGGCAGGTTCCTTGCGTCCCTCGAGTGGTACGCCTTCCTCGGTGCTCCCCCGTCCTTCTTCCTCGCCTCTAGCAGATAGTAGTGGATGAGATGCTCTATCTTGCTCGGTGGGGGAGCCCACCCAATAGTCACCGAAGTCGCCGAGAAACCGTTTATAGTTATATTCGGCACAAACAGAGGATCTTCGTCCAACGTAGTGCCATTATTCGAACTCTTCTTCACACCATGGGTAGTGTTAACCTCTAATCTAAGCGCATAGGTGCTAGATTTGTTGAGCGACGTCATGACGAACGACGTGTCATTGTTGTTTATCTTCCTAGTTGTGTACTGCAGAAATCCCATCTTCGAGTCGGAGTTGGCATCGCGGTAATACAGAAAGTACGAGATGATCTTCGAATTGAACGTCTTGATCGTCCAGTTAAGATACAGTTCCGACGTATTTATGCCTATAACGTGGTCCAAAGACAGGAGAGGGTGGTCGTAGACGATCACCTCTATTTCGCCAGAGACATTGACTAAATTGCCATTCGAGTCTAACAATTGACAGACGTAAGTTCCATTGTCGCTGTTGCCTATCCTTGGCAGTTCGTATGCACTCTCCACTTGCTTAAGGTTGTTTTTTAGACGAACTGCATCTTTCTCGATTGGGTTTTCGTCTGAGTATTTCTTCCACCAAAGCACTTGACTAGCGTTGTACACTGGGGAGGCAAATTTGATCGAATGTACAATCGAGAGTGAAACAAACTACATCTGATCATAAATAGACAGCGGAATAAAAGGAAACTTACCCTCAAAACGACATTTCAGCATAGTCCGTCCATAATCATAGGCATTGAATTCTAATCGTTTTTGGAGTTCAATATATTTACTGGGAAACTTTAGGTCTAACGGGAGCACTTGCTTCGCTTCGTCATTGTTGTCCAGTGTAAATACGCAAGTGTAATTCCCAGCATCCTCGAAAGTTGCATTTAGAATTGTAACTGAAGACAAAATGTACTCCAGCTCTACATTGGAACCTTGTTTCTTCTCTTTCGTCGTATGGTTTGAGAGATATATTCTGCAAATTAAAGTTCCACGTAATACAATAGAATATGACGTAAATGTGCGATAAATTCATAATATTGCATTGTAATAAGATTTACTCTATACAAACAATAATACAATAAATACTGACCGGCTATTGGTCACCAATGGCTTGTCCTGAAACCACCATGTGATGTTGGCGTGCTTTGGAGTGCCCCGGCATGCAAGTGTTGCATTCTCACCAAATTTCCCTTGTGGCTGTATAGGTACCACTTCAACATTTTGAGCTATGAACAAACACAAGAACATTTCCATTATTAAGTCAAATGTTACCTGAGCAACTGGTGAAAATCTTGGTATAGCCGCATTAGAATCCCTAAGCAGTCTATACTATCTTGTGCTATCTAGCTACCCTAATAATATAAAGAGCAAAGTTTGTTTATTTGTATTTGTAATATCCGAAACTTCGGAACCAACTTCGAAAATTCTGTTACTAGTGCGTCTAGCGTCGGTACTGCTCACGGTATTTGCCTCGGAGCTTCACGCGCAGCTCCATCGTAATGATCCTCTGTTGGGCACTGAGACTCCGTGACGTCGGCGTCGATGGGCCTCTAGTTGGTTAGGATACTTTGCCGATATGGTCTCTCCGAGTGAGAAAGTAATCGCTCTGGGCGGCGCCCTTCCCACTCTTGTAGGTGATCTGATGCTCGAATTGATTAGGATTTCTTCCCCTTTGGCGTTACGCCTCCCTTAACCAAAACCGCCCTGAACGCGCCCAAACTTGACACTTCTTACCCATATGACCGTTCATATCGATACCCACTACCATATTACATGACAACAGGATCTTACAATAATAGAGTAATTCTCCGAGTTGCTCCCAGAACAACGCCTTGTCCGCACCGTTACAACCGACCTGTGATGAGTAGGCGCTTATCAAATTGGTCACGACCCCTTCGATAAGCACCCACACGGCCATTAGGGCGGTCGCTTTACGACCAAGATACTGTTCCGAAACTCCTCAGAGAAAAGAAACCCTCCCCAACGTTGACCTCACTTCAATAATCTGTGTACGTGTTCCCCTCCAGTCTCCTGCAAGAACGCCACTGCCACCTTTCGCCTGGCGATCACATCAGGCCCGGTAGTCCTAACCCACTTAACACAGGAGTAGAGTGATCCTCCTGCACATCGTTTTGCGGCGACGCCCTATCCGTGTAGGGTGTCATTTCGTTTTTCCTCGGTGTTTTGGCTTTTTACGTGCGGCGACCTTAGGCGGTTTTACCACCAGACCCCCACAACCCGTTAGGAAAAAGCCGATTCGCCAGAGCCCCGTTCGTCTACCAGCAGAGGGACCACGAGCAGTTTTTTTATTTATTTACAAGACAGGCATTTGACCGCCATCTCACCTGTTGGTAAGTGACGATGCGGCCGAAGATAAAGCATGCCCGTCTTGGAACAGTCTATTCAGTCTAGCCTTGAAGGCATTCAGATTATATTGATCAGGGAACACTCGCAGGCAACACGTTCCATTCCTTAGCCGTACGCATTAAAAAGGTCGAGCCAAAGCGGTTCGTGCGGTTGGCTTGGCCTATAACCCTCACAGCTATTAACTTAATATATAAGTTCAAATTCAAATTTTAAATGTAAACGCTATGTCTGTAAGTTTGCATTTATTTAAAATAAATAAATAAATAAATAACATATACTAACATGAGCTTTTGACGACATAGCACTAGCCATAGCCAAACTAAAGAGGAAATGGGCAGACTACATATGCCGTAGAACAAATGGAAGGTGGGGTAGAAGATTACTAGAGTGAAGACAATGAATGTGGGAAGACAGCCAGCAAGATGGACCAATTATCTGTAACGAGTATGGAGGCATGGAGACCTATACTCAGCATTAGTTAGTTGAAGGTTGAAGAAGAGAGAGAGAGATAAGAGAATATGAGCTTTTGGGATACTGGGAATATTCCAAAACTCTTGTGTGTTAAAGTTGGTTACCTTCCCTCTATTTATAAATTGGCACTCCATGACAGTATCCGTATTAACAGACTTTATTTTTTCTCAGATTGATGGACCAAGTTCGAAACTCTATGCTGAGCTCAAAAACGCAGATCGATGATGTAGCCACTAAAGCTGGAAAGCTGAAATGGAACTGGGCAGGTCATGTTTGCTGCATGTCGAAAGAGTTATGGGCTAAACCCGTTACATATTGGACACCCAATTCTCTGAAATGACGTTGCGGCAGACCCAAAAAAAGGTGGACAGATGACCTGCGGGTCTTTAAAACTGACCGGCAGACAATGGCACTTGATCGCGAAGAATGGAAGAATCGGGAGGACGCCTTTGCCCAGCAGTGGAATGATTCAGGATAATATAATATAAAATATAATTTTTTTTTATGCAATTCAGTAGTAAAATTGTGCCGTGGCCCACAATTGGCCAGGTGTTTGTTCGGATTTGTTTCACAAATGAACAGCTCAGAAGCATAACAAGAAAACACACAGTGGCATATTGGCCACCCTAGAGCCGATTTTATTATTTAACGATACACTAGTAATGATTTCGATTTAGAATGAATACTGATGTGCATTCTTGGAATAATTATCTAGAAGAGAACCTCACATGCCAAGTATAACTTAGACTAGATAAAGAACAGGTACTGTTGGTTATCTCAAACATTAATCAATGTGGTATAAATTCTATCATCCATTATTTAAGCTCGAAACTGTCTCAAGACTGAAAAACTGCAAGGAATCTGGTCACCATAACAAATCATTATGGACTAGGTGTTGTCGAATAAATATACTTCCTTTCTTTCTTTCTAACCAGTTTCCTTTTACCATAAGGAAGTTGGTTGCATCATCATCATCTCAATCGATCCACTGCTGGACTTAGGATTCGACTCATACCTAATTATTATTATTGGGCGAGTCTCGTATTTCTGATTAATATGCAGATTAGTGAAGAAAATTAATCTAAGAAAAATATGCATGTAAGTTATTAGTAAACATAATACAATATTGAATCATTCATTGTACCTAATTACTCAAGAATAAACTCATTATGTTATTTATTTGCTAAGTAAATAACAAGAGAGTAGTAAATACAAATTTTTATTTAATGACACAAGTAAATGCATAAATAGTAAATTTATCTTTGTCATTACTAAATTAGTAGGTTCATTTTGAGAGAGCCCAATAAAAGTAAAAACAACACAATAATGAACACTGAAACTTAACTCCACACCTCACTAACCTTTTCATCATTTGCATACATTATGATTTTTGCTACAGTGATTACGGTATAGTGATCATTTAGGAAATAAATACTTAAGAGACAAACAATGTGCATCACTGAAAACAGACCTCGTAAAACGCCCGACCAAATATACTTTTACTCAAATATTTAATAAACTACTGAACTGATATTAATGAAACAAAGCTAAGAACATTTTGCATTCAAGAAGTAAAGAAGACCGCATCAAATTTGATCCATCCAATCCGGAGTTAGGAGGCCACAAACAGCCAAACACATACACAGATACACACATCAAACTTATAAGTTCCCCCCTTTTTCATCAGCGGTTAAAAAAATATAAAATCAGAAATAAAACTGGTACTGGTGAAAATTTGTAATGAGCTGTATAACAACATTTCGCAACATTTGCTATATTTGTAGGGATAGGTCACTTACAAAGCATGGTTAATGTGAATGTTTGTGGCAATTGCCTAATTAACAGTTCACTTTTATTTTATTTCCTGGCCTTCAATTAGGTTGCATGATATCATGCGTATGTAGGTACAACATAAACATAAGTAAGTGCAAGTTTTACAATCAATTGAAAAAATGCGCGTAATCAATGTGTACTTCTGAAGTGTAATGAATCAAATAATCTTTACAGATAGTGTTTGTAAGCTAATAATTCAGATTAATACATAGAATAACTAAAATTTTACGTATAACTTACCTGCAATCGGATAGTAGAAGGCTATACATAGAAAACACACAGCCAAAGGTCCCGGATATTTCCTGGAGTTAGACCCCATTGTCATGGCGGAACCGACAGCTTTTCACAAACAATACACGGAATATTTTGTTATAAAAGTCATCGCACACAAACTAAATCATTTTTGATTCAGTTATAAAACAA
The DNA here is from genome assembly GCA_907269095.1 of Blastobasis adustella. Lineage (NCBI taxonomy): Eukaryota > Metazoa > Arthropoda > Insecta > Lepidoptera > Blastobasidae > Blastobasis > Blastobasis adustella. The sequence goes on along the minus strand of OU026135.1, from coordinate 7,401,402 downwards.
TATCAGTACTTATTTCTATATTTATCACATAAAATAAGATGCGGCTGACACCCAAAGCCGACCGAACAAACAATTCCTAATGGTCAGTGTTGTCAGACGCAATTTACAAATCTACCTCATAATTATAAGATGACACATTTTTGGAAAATATAATGAAATCCTTCGAATTTTACTTAACTATAGTAAATAAACCCGAAAACAAAAATTATGGACAGACATAAAATGTAAAAACATGTTACAAAAACCTCATAAATATTTTTTTAACCTTATAACCTCATAAATGTTACAGAGAAAAATACCTACATACGATGCAAAATTTATGACAATGACCACACTATTTCACCGACATACTTGTGTGTTTTCGTTTCATTGTTAAATTATTTCAGAGTACATTTTTTGAGATCTTCAGAACAAAAACGGAACGTTTTTATTTCGTTTTCGTTATGAAATTAGACAAAAGGCGACAGGCAAAAATGTATGGACCTAACCTATATGACCAACGGTAAGCGATATATCGATAGATAAAAAGATTTTTCTTTTTTTCTTCTACAATTTTTAGTATAGCCGGAAAATATCGAATCGCTGTTAGAAAAAATGTGATGGCAAATAAAACATTTTTTTTTCTATACCTACATAAATACTTCTTACAACAGGAATGTGCACTTACCGAAATACTGCAAACAAAAACAGATCTTATCACGTTAGTATAGACTTGTGTTTTCATTGAAGAAAAAGGGATCGCGATCCGTCAGAGATGTTAAGTACAGAGTCAGTGTGCCCCTTTTTATTTATTGCCAGGGTGTTGTATTAGTAAGTAGGCGTTAGAAGATTTCCTACAAATAGACTAAATCTTGAAAGTACCTTTTTTCAAGGTAGAATCTTTTAAGCATCTTAATGTTCCGGTTGTGCTCTGGACCCGTGGTCCGTCTTGACCACGATCCAGGATTTGGCAAATCAGGTAAATACAGAGTGGAGCGACTGCCATATGACCCCGATGTTCTCAGGGGAACCTGATTAGATTGGGTTATGGTTACATATTTTCCCTCACTGTAAGAGCATCGATTACCGACCAATTAATGTATATAATGTGGCGACGCAGGAATTCGACCCGGGACCTCTCGTTTACGAGTCGGACCCCTTAACCTCTAGGCCACCGACGCTGTCCGTATTATCCGATAAATAAACTTACTAAAACGAGCCTTTTCATAAAACTTATTATATTTCAATAAAAATAAGGTTGTTTCTATAAATGTACTATGACAACATCAATTTTCATACTGTAAGCCTGTGATTGAATTAGGGTCACAATAATTGGTTCGAGATTTGGTTCGGTTCCTGGTCCAACTTTAGTTGTGATTCACAATTTGTTTTTATTATCTTACCTATATCTCATCTATCTATTACTGGTGTTCTCTTCACAGCGTTCTGTACCTAACTGTGTAATCATGCACACCCATCACTAGCGGCTGTACGGTGGGTGCGATCATTTTCCAAGAAAACAGTAAAGTAGATAAGTATATAATAATTTATTTATTTTATGACAATATATATGTCTTCGTGCGGGAGGGCCCGGGGGCCCGGGGCCCGTCTTTGACCACAATGCAGGATTATGAAGATCAGGTATAGTAGGTAATTACGGTAGGAGGGCTGTCATCTGACTCCCGTGACTTTATGATCCCCACCACATCTCTAGTAGGCAAGAATGTAGAGGGTTGCTAAAAAGATTCGCTTAGTCTCGGCAAATGTTTTGGCAAAAGTTTGGTCCAATATGGTCTCCTTTTTTAGCACTATAATCTTAATTGTATGGTGCTTTAGGTTAATAAAAAAATTATCCGTTAATACGATAGAGAAAAAGCAAAACACCTCTTACAAACGACGAATAAATGAAGACCACCCTTGATTTTTAATATTTTAACCCCCGACAAAAAAAGAGGGGTGTTATAAGTTTGACGTGTGTTTCTGTGGCTCTGTGCATCTGTGGCTTTGTGTATATTTGCGTATGTCTGTGACATCATAGCTCCCGAACGGATGGTCCGATTTAGATGCAGTTTTTTCTATTATTTATAGAAAGCCAGTTTAATCGAGATTGTTCTTAATTTTTTATTATTATAATTGGTTCAGTGGTTTCAAAAAAATTTGAGTATTGTGTACTTAATGTTTAATTATGATAATTTAATTATGAAAAAATGTTTAATTAATTCTTGTTAAGCGGCCATGCAACACACATTTCATGAAAATTTCACGTATCTGTCTGTCTGTCCACAGATACGGGTATTCGCGCAAGTGTATTTCGCGCAAGTGACCAGATCCTGCCCTTCGATATCGATGTATGAATCATTCTATACTACAAGATAGGACCCCTAAAAATATTTACAATGAAATGAATAACCCATGCCGGGTGTGGTGACTTTTTTTATTTCATTGCCACTTTTTAGAACTATGAAAATTTTAGGGAAAACCTTTTTGATAATGGTGTGCAAGAAATTGATTTTTTGTGATTTTGTTAACAGTCGTTACTCAATTTAAAATACTGATGATTTATTATTAACATTAATAGTGCTGAAATATTGATAGATATCTTTCAATCCCATAAAATATGGACTAATTCAAATTTTTGTTAGCAACATTATTTGTTTATTGACAAGTTGAATGACAGACGGCGGGGTCTTGCCCGATTGATGGCAGCTTGTAACAATTTACACGAATTTAGGACTGTCTAGCAAGATTATTTCCATTTATATGCGTGATAAAAGTGAAAATGTGATGTAGTGGTGTTAAATAACTTATATACGCATGATCTTCACGCGTTTATCGCGGTGAAAAATGTACATTTTTAGTACGCTAGAAGCCATTTTTGCGATATTTATTTTGTGCGCTCATTGTGATAATGCGGCCAATTACAACGAAATTACGACGATTTATGGTGAGTCCATTTAGTTTTACACTATGTTTTCTTTCAAGCAGTTTCGATAATAGGTATATTATTACCTTCATGTCTATACATGATAAGGCAACCAGTCATGATCTTGAATGAGACTTCTGGTGGTGTATATCTAAGTTGCGTAGTTTATTTAGTTGATAATCTATCTGTAAACACATGCCCCGAAGTTTATTATCTTACTAGATGTCCTGTTACTGACATCCATCTAAAGAGAATACTTCTCATGCAAATGTAAAATCCAATTGAAGGCAATTAACCTAAATTTCGCGTCATTGTGAAGTGTTCCCATTTAAATTAACTTACAAAAAGGGAAAATTAAGGAAATTATAATCAGTAAACAAAGAACCCTTAAAGTGAAGTTGTAGTAACTAAATATAATTTACTTATGTACTTACTTATGTGTGAAATAAAATTTATTTTATTGGTATAATTAAAATATACATATATTATATGTACTAGCTTTTGCCCATGACTTTCATCCCACTTTATCTGTGTCATCATCATCATCACAGCCCGTAACAGTCCACTGCAGGACTTAGGGCCTCTCCCACGAAAGGGGAGGCTATTGCCATAATCTCCACGCTTGGCAGGCGGGTTGGAGATTGCAGTGTTTAAATATTATATTGGAAAATGCTGCTGCCCATTTTCCAGACTACGGAGACTCTGATCTTTTGCCTCAAAAACATTAGTCGCCTTGTACGACACCCATGAATGTAAGGGGTTGGTGCTATTCTACTCTGCCGGACACCACACGGACATTTACCTGTCTAATATTTGGTTATTACGTTCTGGATCTGTACCTATCCCCATAAGAAGCATATTGAATTTAGGGATCAGTTATTATAGCCTATATTAAATCTGTTCAGTAATTTTTCAGTAGTAACAAACATCCACCCATGCTTACAAACTTTCACATTTATAATATTAGTTTAAGAATCCATTGTCCACCCAGACTATGGGTATGAATTTTCATTTACTGTCATGGGGCGCTAATCGGTTTCTGATAGTGTTCAACCAGTGTGCATAATATTTATCTCATAAAGATCCCTTATTTAATATACTGCTGGAGCTGTTCAAACTTCAGTATAGATGACAGTGTTGAAAGAATATTCATTTCTTGTTTATTATGTTTTACTATATCTACACACACTCTACATACATACTATGTACACGCACAGATATAAAATTGCCGTATATGCTAGATTACTGTTATACTTTGGCTTCGAAATTTGGGAATTGGCCCCCAAGACTGATTTTCCATACAATTACTATCAATTCATCAATCTGTAATGTTAACATTTTAGCCAGCTCGTTTATTATAAAGTAAGAAGTACTGACTGCCTACCTCTGAAGGAATAATAACAATAAGTAAACCTTTAAAACAAAGTTTCTAATGAAAAGTTAATCTGTGACCTGCTTTTCAGATTGTATGAACTGTTTACTCATTCCATTATCATCAAAGTATGACTTCTGAATGCATTAGTGTTGTTATGTTTTTAAGGTCAGGGCATTACATTAAAGGTGAGAATTTACTTTATAACAGTTTTTTTGTTTTGTGCACTACAGCTTCAGCTTTGATTTGTAAACAAGATTACATGATGTTATAATAAATAAATATACTTATCGATACTTATGCACTTGTAAGGCTTAGCCTACTATGTCTGCCTTTTGGCATAGGGAGTGAACAGACATGACCACAAAATATAGAAGAGAAAACTCTTTTATTATCTTTAAACTTTAAAGATCTTTTGAGCATAGCAGCATAGAGAACAAGACTCCGGCGATACAGTGATAGTCTGAGTTTAAAGTTGAAGGGGTGCTTCCTACATCATTATATCAACATGCGTATGGCACTGATGAAACTCCCTTAAGTTATGGGACCAATAATTAATATGTAGATAGATACTATGTAAAGCAGATAAAGCTTAAAGATAGGTGAATCTAAGATCAGGAGTGCTAAGAAGTTGCTAATGGTCTTGAACTACACCTACCAAGCGAGAGACTCTCATCCTGCTTGCTACCTATTTACCTTTCTCAAAGGCTGGCAACAAATGAAAGACCCCCATACACGACTTATTATCAGGCTTGCTCGTTGCCTCCCTCTAATATAAATGAAAATCCTCCGTTTTGTAAATTGTAAATCTACATTCTGTCAATATTTATTTTCTTTGTTACCGGTGTAGATAAATGCGGATGAATTTTTATTTATTATTTATTTAACAGTTTATTGTGCACAAAAACAAGTATACAATATAGACATAAATAAAACAACACAACAGGTACAGCTTATTTCATAAGAAATATTTTTAGTTTCAAAATGTTGTCTGTAGAATGCCTACTTGCCCACGATGTAATATAAAAAAATTATCATCTTGGCGTTAATGTCCCGGTTGTGCTCTCGAGAACGAGGGCCCGGGGTCCGCCTTGACCATGATCCAGGATTTGGCAGGTCAGGTAATTACAGTCCCAGTGCCCACGATGTAATATACTCAGCTAAAATATATATTTGTGGTTTACCTGTATTCACTAAGGCATATATTACAAAGCCCGCACGAGACAGACCACGTGAGCTGCGCACGGGCAAAGCCGGGGCATAAACAATGATTTAACGCATGCGCCTACATTCGTATTTGTACAGACAGCATACTTAGTGAACACTTCCAAATTGGATGGTGGCTTGGTGGCTTTGCCGCCGTTACTGACGTAATCGACTCGGTTCGTAACTGTGTCTGCCTTCTTCGTAAAAGTCTCTGAATCATAGTGAAAAGCGCTAGTTCGTTACCACAAAAATGTTTACGGGTCAGGTTTGATGATGTTTTAACTGGCACTGTACTTACCGTCTAACTTAGGAAACTCAATTTGGACGTTGCTAATTGGTTAAAAACAAGTTAAGACGTAACTTAGGCGATATCTAAGTTTGTTCCAGGCGGATGATACGTAAAGGCTGGTTAGAGAGCTAGGTACTCTGTTTTAAAATGACGAAAAGACTTAAAAACTAGTTTGACAGTCATGGTGTTGGCTGAAATGAAACGAGCTCGCCACTGGTTGGGTTTGCCTCCAAATGCCGTTGATGAAGCGAGGTTGGCCGACGTCTTCCGTGGTGTTGTAAAAGATAATGCTATAGTTGTGTTAATATGATTAGATATACGCAATGTATGAAAATAATTGTGGATGTATGCGAGGCTAGGCTGTTGTGTCAGGATAGAGCAAACTGGCGGTCCATATCTTCTCTGGCTACCACACCTGTAGGACAGAGGCGTGAGCCGTAGGTATTATACGTAATTTTAGGCAAATAAGGCCACGACTGGTTCGAATGAAGCGCTGCCGCGAAGTCCATTTGTCGAACATTTATTCCACGAATGGGTCATATGTCGGCTACTACCCGCTAAATGTTTGCCTGATTGCCTCCAAATGGTCTAACTTCTGTCGTTTATCGGGTATAGACATCAACATCAATATAACATCAATAGATGTAGGGCAGCGCGTTATTTCTGCTGTATGTAGGTAAATTAGAGCCAGCCGTAAAGATGCCTGAAATCAGGACGGTAGCAAGTGGAAGAGTGGTCTAAATAAAGTCAACACCATGGCTATTACTATTATTTTTGGGTGTTTTATTACATTTTCAAAATTAAACCTTTATATGAATAAGCCTTTAATAGTTTATGCTGAAGCAAACGTCCATACGCTACGGTAACTACTAGCTCCTTACTATCAGGCGGGCTGTACACTTGTTTGAAGGTGTAGTCGTACAAATAATAAAATAAATAAAACAACCAAACTTACTGCGCCGATTTTTAATGAAAAGGATGGATAAGCGTAGAAGGTTGAACATTGTCCATCCTTTCGCGAGCTAACGATGCCACACACAGACACAGATACACATTTCAAACGTATAACACCCCTCGTTTTGCGTCGGGGGTTAAAAGTCGTAAAAATCGGAGCTAAGGTTAAAATGGTTGATTGAAGCTTACTTTCAGAAGGCACATTTCAGCAGTCTTTCCTGAATTGATGTATGAAACAGAATTAAAATCGGTTGCCCAAAATATGGTGTACCACCATAAGGTTGAAATTCACTTGCAAGTGCAAGTGGAGTTCTTTTACCACAATAATGTATTTTAACAGTACTATGCTCAACGTTATCGACATTTTGGTTACACGGGAAGCTTCCTTAAATATAGATCACTAATTGGCCGGCCGTACCCAGTTTAAGAACTGTGCGGCCAAACACAGATTTTCTTTTTCATATTTATTTTATACCGATTAGTAAGTGAATGTGAATTTTCATTGTTATCTGGGAGTCACGGTTTCTCGAAAGCCAGTAAACGATTTCGATAATATTGGTAGTTGGGGTTTTTGGGGTCAATGAATCGATTATTTATTTAGCATAGTAACTTCAGAAAGAATGGGACATTCGAGCAAAGCTCGCTCGTCCTGGTACTGATATTATTATGAGCTCGATGATATGGAGTTTCATATGCTGACAGTACACTTTCCATGCTTTCAACTCCCGATGACAGACCGGAGTACTACTATACTTTATACGTAACGGACGGACGTGCAGAAGTGTGGTTTTATACCATATCCCATCTACATGCAGTGAGTCACTAATGGATATGACCTTCCTCTCACACGCGCTGCGCCCGCATCGTTGTCTCTCTTTTTGTTTTATTTATAGTCTTGTTTAGTTGTTAAGTGACGTCACAGTTGTCCTGCCCTCACCGGTCAGGCCGCTGGAGCGTTTGAGACAATTTATTGGCTGCCGATAGTAGGGAACTTGGGTCGACGTAGTTCAAGATTTGACGAGCTGAGTGGTTCAGTTGACATGCTGTCCTGCCACGCAGAGGTCTCAGGAGGTTGAATTTTAATTTCTGTTACGGGTCTGTGTGGTAATAAGTAGTTAGGCCATAGTCTCTGCCTACCCCACCTGTGGGACACATGCGTGAGCTTTATGTAGGGTATGTTAGTAGTTTATCAGTTCTCTGGCACCCATAACACAAGCTTTGCTTACTTTGGGGCTAGGTGGGGCTGTGTGAATAATTTTCCAAGCATATTTATTTATTTATTGTCCATAAATGCATCTGAACTTCATTTCTTTAAACATTTCAAGCCATTCATTATGGTAATGTGCTTTGTGTTCGTAGTTTCACCAGATCCATATTGAACTGACTGGCGTCCTAACGGTTCCAAGCTATAAGCGCGCTCGCGTTGGCCGAAAAAGCTTCGCAACCTTATTGCACGTTTTATAATCAAAAGAAAAAGCCAATTGTTCTTCAGAAATGTTGTTGTTTGCTGTTCATGGATGCACGTGTACTGGCTATACGCGAGAGAATAAAGTTCCTGAACGACTTCCGGCCCACAACACAGTGCATTGTTATGAAAACGTATTCTACGATCGCGTCGTAACGTAATGTAGGTCTTATTCTTCATTATTCCGACGCGAATCATGTATTTTGATATGTAATCGTTGTTTGTGCAACTTGAGATTGTGGAACATAGTCAAATATTAACATATACGACTCTAAATACGCGAGATGGTACAGGTATCGGGGTTATCTGAGTTCTTGCTTAGTTTTATCTTCTTTTTATGTCAATAAATAGACAAACATGAGCGAGGCACCTGAAGGAAAGTGGCCACTGCTGTGGACCAACACAACAACGTAACAACACCAGGGGCACCATCAAACGTTGCCAACTTCTAAAACCATGGGGCTCATTGCCCTCGCTGCAAATATGCAAGTGCTAGGCTCTCCATTACCAAAGCCACGGCCCTCATCTTCACTTTTATTTCCATAGTTCACTAGTCAGGAATTGAGTTTGATTTTACCGGTAAAATTAGTGGTGAAGTACCGTCTTGGTTTTCCTAATGTAACGCTGCAGCAACATTGAAAGCTGGAAGCTGAAAATCTAGCCAATAGTGTTCAAAAGGGAAGCTGCCCCTTCTCCTAAGTCAAAAATTCTAGTAATGGAAAGGAAGAAAATGGTAATCTATAAGTAGGAGCCATCGTGTAGGTACTCATCATCATCACAGGCCATAACAGTCCACTGCAGGACTTAGGGCCTCTCCCACAAAAGGGGAGGTTATTGCCATAATCTCCACGCTTGGCAGGCGGGTTGGAGATCGCAGTGTTGTAAATATAACAATGGAAAACGCTGCATTCCATTTTCAAACCTTCGGAGACACTAGATCTTTTGCCTCGAAAACATAAGTCGCCTTGTACGACACCCACTAGTGTAAGGGGTTGGCGCTATTCTACACTGCCGTACACCACACAGCCAGTGCTGAAATATCTACTTGAACGTTTTTCTATTGAAACGCTGCAGCAACAGTGAAAGCTAGGAATCTTCGCACTAGTATTCAAAAGGGAAGCTGCTCCTTCGTCTAAGTGGAAAATCTAGAAATGGAAAGGAAGAAAATGGTAATCTATAAGTAGGAGTCATCGTGTACGTACTAATACGTATCATGTTAATTGCCACTGCTGCGTAATACACGCCACCGTCTAGTGCCATCGTACCTATCGTCGTTGATCTGATTAATTTATGCATTATGTACATCGGCGTCGACCACTTGTAAGGCGCTGTATCGATTGTCTGCGTACTTCCTTCTCCTGATTTCTAAACGATTCAAGTTTCCTTTATGGTGCAACGGATCCGTCAAGGTCGGCGCGAGTGTCTCTACTGTACTCGTAAAACAATGCTGCGTCGTCCGCCGTCAGTTATGGGCTCGAGGTTGGTCCAAGCAGTGTACAGTCTAGCGATTGTATGGGCGAAGAAATGCTTTTAGCTAGATTGAGGGTATCAAATATTTAAATATGTAGCTTCTATATGTACATCTTGGCGTCAATATCGCACACGGTCCGCCTTGACCATGATTCAGGATTTGGCAGATCTGTTAATTACAATTACCAATATACCACCGACTCTGTAACCTTTTCACCCTTTTCTTGAAGTACTCCGTGATGTACTCTTTAGGGAAAATCTCTCCGGGAGATTTGAGCAACATTGATTACCTGTACATTAGAACCGCACAGTTCGCGACCAATGTGGCTCCAAGGCAGGATGAACTCACTGACGATGGCGAGCGGTTCGATGATACGTGTGCCGTTGCTGTGGGCATCATGTTAAACAGTTCTTCCAAACTAAACCGTTGTACTAAGTAGGACCTAAATAACGTTTCGTGCACTAGGATGTTTTGTATCGTGGTTGCCATAAATACGTACAAAAAAGCAAGCATAGACCTCCTACTCCAAATTTCTACTCGGCCGGGAACCAACCTGAGTCATCCGCATAGCAGACCACCCAACCTCATGAACATCTCATTACTCAGAAATATGATCTCTCTAACCTGTCTAACTAACTTACATGCCAAGGTTAAAAATTCAAGACAGTAATTGAAGGTTTGCGGCAATAAACAACCCATCTAAGTAAAATTCAGGTCACTTCTATGTTATATGAATAAAACCTTTATTCAATTATTTGAAGTAGAGCCAGCAAAATTACAAGCAGGAAGGGACTTCTTCGGAGGCTGTTCTTCTCAAATATGTACGAAAATTATTGATGTGTTCGATACACATCGCCACAGGCAAGATTATTTTTTTAACTCCGCCATCTCACAAGATGTTAAGTGCAGATGCAGTCCACGATGGCGCATACCATACATACCAGATGTTACCTAGGTACCTAAAATCCAACTGAGTCCTTTTTTGTTTGTATTTCGCTCCCAGACTTCTATAGACAAAGATGTCTCCTCTCCATCCAGCCTACTCCGGTATGCATGGGGTCGCGACCTTCATTCAACGCCCACCTGATCTAGTCAAGTGTGATTGGTAACGCTCTGCCCACACGGCTCAGAATTGGGGAGGTAAATCGATAAGGCTAGTTATTTATACAGTGCTGAAGGAGGCTGAAGGGTTAAAGGCTGATCGCAGCACTATTGGATGTACACGACGCGACAAAACACCATATATATTATCAGTAGACGAAAAATTGGCGCGCCGAAGATATCCTGTGCCGAATTTTATAATTCATTATTAACGTTTAAAGGTATGTCCCGGGTTTCCTTCCGCGTACCTGGAACATACCTATAAAATGTGTGATAATAACCGTAATAGTTTAAAACATTATGATTCTTAACTTATTCTGGAATACTATATGAATTAATTAGTTTATTCCAATCCTAAATCATGGTTTCTTTTCACCCTAGTTTTATTTGATTATTTATTAACAGCGGTTTAGCCATGCATGCAGAGCAGACGGCGTATAAAAAAAATAATTTGTAAATGAATATTAGGAATTTAGCTGCAATACTTGTTACCATAGCTCTTGGAGAGTCAGCAACCGTAGGCTATCGTACACGAGATTTATCGACGCCTGTTTAAATTTTTATGTCATACTCTTGTCTGTAGTTGTTGGCATTCCTCGTGATATTGTGGGTAATTTACGTGTAAGCGGTACATTTAATGCATTAGTTTACTGTTAGTTATATCTTTTGAACTACATTTCGTATGAACTACATAATGTATGTACGTCAAATGCATCTAAATCCGGCGGGTAAACGTTTATTACGTCCTGGTGTAAACGGAAGAAGTAAAGAGGTGGATGTATTGGATTATTATTATACATTATATAGTTTGGATAAGAATTTGCGTTTCAATTTACACAGATGCGCTTTATTTAGATTCGCCCTAAGGTGGCAAAGAAGCTTATGCTACGCTAAGTTGCCAGTAAGCAGTAATGGAGCCTATTGACGTTTGCAATACCGGGGGTGTTGCCAATCCCGTAAAAACCTTTGCACCCCTTTCCTGAAGAAGTCCCATGTTGTACTCCCCGTAGAGGAAAACCTCTGTAGAGAGCTCATTCCACAACCTTAGTGTGCGTGGAGGAAAGTTTCTTTGGAAATATGTGTTGTCTATTTCTATACTAATATAATTTTCCTATCCTATACTATTATACTAATAATAAAAATGCGAGAGTTTGTAAGAATGGACGTTAGGACGGATGTTTGTTACTACTTCACGACAAAAGTACTGGATGGATATTGATGAAATTTTGCAGTGTTGTAGCTTATAACCCTACAAGCTTCAGAGCAGGAATATATTATAACCAAATTTTGAACATACGACGTGTGACCATCGAAACTATTGCCGAGCGATTTAAGATGTCTAATAGATCTTTTTGGCGTTAATGTGCCGGTTGTGTTCTCGCGCACGAGGGCCCCGGGTCCGCTTTGATCATGATCCAGGATTCGGCAGATTAACAGGGGAACCTGATAGGACTGTCGCCCGAGCGCGTTCCATACAATGAAATTTTGTATACGTGATCCAGATACCAATATCTATGCTTTATCAGATTTTCGTTAAAATGTATCGTTTCAAAGTTACACGGGATTTAAGATACCCATACAAATTTTAATTCCCGCGTTCGGAAAACACAAGCCTTAATATGTTGTCTAATTAGATATTCTCAAAACTTCAAAGAACCCAAAATTTCGTTTTGTACGTGGGTGAAACCGAACGTACAGAACAAGCAGTGCGCTTCATAAAGAACATAATGTTGATTGTTCACCGTTCGATTCTCACAGAAGATAAAAATTTGCTTCGGGTTAATTTGTAATTTGAACTTCTCTATTGTATCTCATATCACCTAGACCTACATTACAATTGCAGAGCGCTCAGGGCCTGTACACACTCGGCTCGCAGCACGTTAATTAGTATGACATCATCCGCTACTCCACGTATCTGACCGCTAATTCGTGATATCCCAGTCTTGAACTGTTTTCAGGCCTTGGCCACTATTGTTCGAGGTAGTTGACCTCTTACGCGGTTCATACGCGAACGAGTTCGATGCGAATGGTTGCGAAACCGTTTATGGGTTACAGGCCGCTTGGCAAAACCGAAGGCCGTCACACCATAACAGCCTTTGGAGTATGGTACTCCGTCCGAGTATGCGCATATTTTTTTGTATTTAGCAGACTTAGCGCACACTGCGCCAGCCTTTCAATCGCTACAGTTCTGCGCTAAACCAGTGGAACTAAAAAGGTCACATTATTGTTATGAATATTTAAGATATTAGAGTGCCACAAACTTATCTGATCCGGTGGCCAAAACTGGTACTAAGTGACACCATTTTGAATTGTCATGTCAATGTCAACAATAGCGACGCTGTAGATAAGTTTATGAAAATATATGAATCATAATATGAAACGCTAATGTGGCCACTTTAGATCCCCAGCTTTCGTTGCCAGCGTACCTCTAGGAACAGTTTAGTAAAAATTGCCTCTTTTTCAAATTCGTCACGCATTCTCGAATGGTTCTATTCCCTGTTCGTCCCATTCCTAGATCGTCTGCTTACTGTCTCGTGCTATCAGTAGGATAGCGCTATAATGAAATTCTTATAGACTTCACATCATATCTGTAAAATTTTATCGCACCACACCGCATTGAACTAAATATATAACTAAAATAAAGTGCGCTTACGCAACTATTGTTCCTAATCCAACGGCAAAGGCAGTGGCTATCAGCCACGCGTATTACGGCCAGCCGTGAAATTGCGTGACGCCTAATTTTGGGATTACAAACTCGATTATAGTGCAGACGCCGGTCATTTTGGACACTTTCGCTTGTTACGTACTCGCCACAAGCTTGTTTACTTTTTATTTTGGCGTCTGCTCGTAATGCTCAACGAAATATCAGGTGGTAGGACTCTGTCAAGGCTGAGAAGTCCGCCTCGGCGAGTACCACCGCCTTATCTATTTCTGCCGCCAAGCAACAATGATTGTATTGTTGTGTCCCGGTTTGAAGGATAAGGTAGGCAGCTCCATGAGGCATTTCAACGTAGTCCTTACAGTAACAACTGTTCTGCATTTTTGTTAACTGCAACCTAAGCAATCGTATCGTTATTGTCATGGGCGACAGTTACCGCTTATAATCAGGTGGGCTGTCTGCTCGTTTTGTCTTTGAGTAGCATAAAATAAATGAAATTCGTTCTCCAAATGTTGTTATAACGTTATTCCAGGTTATTTAACATAATTTTATCAAAATAAGGATAAAACCAGTATTAACATAAGGAAAACTATAATATCCGCTTTAACTTAAATCATTGACCGATATAATCAAGCTGTGTTTTGATTTGGTAGCAGGTAATTGATTACGTATTACTAATTTAATACGTGTTAATTAATTAATTTACCTATTTATCGTCGAATTACGAATATGATTGACATAGTAACATTGTTTGTAAACTGAGCGTTTGAATTTAAATTTTCGTGATTATAGTAAAATTGCAGAAGGTCAAATATTCCTCTTTATCATCACCATCCTAGAGCCTTGCTCTTGTTGGGAGATGAAATAACCTAACCACCACTTCCGCCTCTTTTAAGATAGCCTATTTAGTTTTTAACCTATAAGTACTATTAAAAGTAACAATAAATACGCTACCTTTCTCAGGCTTAGATTATCCCGGTTGACTGGTAGATAAATCCGCAACTGTAGGTACTTTTTGTGCATAAAGTTTTAATATATGTATAAATGAATAAATAATGCCAATAGAGACAGGTTGCCCCCCAGCATTGACCCTAACGTCTACCTTGAACCATAAACTGACCACTACTTTTGTTTCAGTTCCGTCCGCGCCTCAGAATCTCACCGCGAACCGAGTGACAGCGGAGGAGATCCACCTGTCATGGGCGCCGCCGCTGACCTCCCGGCCGGTGCCCGGGCCCCCGCCCAAGCCCCCCACCACCACAGAGCGAGACCTATCCGTGAAACCGCAAGCCGACCAACCGAGCAATGACGTCATCGACACACCACCCGATTTCCTCTCCGACGGGCCGGTAAAGGACTTCGACAACTACTACAAAAGCGACAGGCCCAACGACGATATTATAATAGACGAGTACAGAAGAAAGAGGGAACTGCGGTCGCGTCGCCACAGAAAGAGACGCCAAGACAACTCCACCGAGAGCAAGAGTCATCTGGAGAAGAATGTCGGTGATGTCGAGACCCACCACGCTTACGACTTGCCTATTGAGGTGGTCAAGAAGTCGTTCACTCCAACGGTGCCTCTGAAAGACCCGACTCAGATTGCGTACGTGCTGTACTATGAGCAGGGAGTGCCAAGGTCTGACACGTCAACGATAATCGACGTGCCGACCCCTGCTGAGGTGAAGAAGAAGAACGTATTCCCGAGTGACTTGGGCATGGAACAGTATTCGAGGGCGACGAAGAACCTGACCCTCCTCAACACGTCTGGTGTTCTGACCAAGGTGGTCGGGTTCCGCTTGAGGAATTTGAGTGAGTAGTTTCCTTCTTTATACATGTGTTACTATTTTTGCACTGGTCAATGAACTTTAGGAGGAAAATTATGTAGGTCGTACCACATCCAATTAATTTTTTATACAGATTTTACCTTCGTTTTGTTTGTGTTGTACGTAATTGAAACTGCCTTGCAAGTGTTCCATTGATTACGTACATACAGTTAAACCCGTTTTATTTACTAATGACGAATGGTGGGTGTCGTTTCTATTTGCCTCTATGAAGTTTCAACTTGAACTTGCTTCTGACCTAAATCCCATTCATCGTAAAGCTAAGATGAGGTCGAAGATAGAGCACGCTCGCATACACTCAGCTTGAATATTACAAATGCTTCCAGACTTACGGTTGAATTGAACCCAAAACGTCTGGAGAGCCACTATTTACATTTGAACTTAATAAATGTTACAACAGCTTAACCAATAAGTGCATATAGTTAATAACTAGTGCCAAAGATATCAACTTTAACCCGGTCTTCTATCAGTTGATTTAGTAGTGTGAGTGCGTGCGGTGTAGCATACCTGGCAGTGTCCGTATGCGCGGGCGCCGGTGCAAACAGCTGGTGCCTACATCCCGGTATTTCGCGTACAACTATTGGTAAACATAAAGGTAAAGTACTAAGGTTATTTACCTTTCCATTGAAGAGGAGGAACTAGTGCAATACTAGTGCGAGTTTCCGTCTCAGTTCCAAAGTATCAATACCTACCATACCCAATACAAAAAGAGATGGATATAAGTAGGGATAGTATCCATGTAGTTTCATGTACAGGTAACGGCAAAACTTTTTTTTTGACCCGTTCTATCATGACTGTGTACATGATTTCCAAACTAGCGAATTGAATTCAAGTTTACTACGTACAAATGCATAATACAGAAGCAAGATGGTTTTCCTATTATTAAATCTAGCTGTTTGCCACAGTACAAATCCCAAGGACTTGAATGCTTTTTTACACATTTCTGTGATATGGTAGTTCAATGTTAACTCAACATCAAGGAATAGACCCAAATGTGTAATTATATACACCCGCTCAAGCGGTGTTCCATCTATTTCGTAGGTATAATCAACAGGTGAACGGGATCGAGTGAATGATATGCAAATGTTCACGAGGATCTCATCAAATTGTTACAAGTTGAAGGTGACCAGGGCAGGGCACCATTCTAAGCCCGATTTTAGAGTGCGGAGCCAACTGGGACCGCTTTAAGATTTCCGTAATTAATTTAAAAAATACTGAATATACCCAACTGACTGGAGACCGTTACAATAGGCAGTAGGGCTAGCACAAGTTGCTCTCGCGCACGATAAGCGAGAAAAGGCGCTATCTCTTTCATCTTAGTATTGAGAAAAGGAAACAAACGCGCTCTCGCGGCGCGAGCTTTGTCGCGGACACACATATGCTAGCCGTACACATGTAAATAAAACTGACCTATTGCCTTTAAATTAAATGTACTCTACTCTATATCAAGCTGAATTTAAGTAATTGTCTATTCTGTTCTTAAATTGGTTTGTGTTTATCTACCAAGCTAGGGTGCAAATCACGTTTTCGAATAGTTTGTTCCGTGCCTCTGTTCGTTATAGTATAGTTATAAAACGGTTTGTGTAAATATAATTATTTTACTAGGTTTCATCTTAAAAAGAATTCCACAATAACGTATTTCCATTATTTATTTTATTGTAATTACAACTTCAACATACAACCCAAATCTAAAATAAACTTATGCCCTATGTAACCCTTTAGGGAAATTACACTGTCCACGGCCTCCTCATAGTTCTTGAAACTGATCAACTTATGTATAGGTCCCTTAAGTTTATTTTCGCAAAACAGGTATATGATGTTGTCTATCATTTCATCTCGTTCGGTCTGGTTCGCATTTTCGTACCACGCTGCCATCCAGAATCCGAGGAAACTTATATTTTTAAATATGAATGCCGAAGTAGGTATGGTTACGGGTTTCCTGGACATTCCACCATAAGTGACAACTTTCCCTGAGTGCTGCATGTGCTTTAACATTCGCATTAGACTTTTCCCGCCAACGCAGTTCAACGCAAGATAAGGCTTGTCGATTTTCTTCTCTTTGAAAATTGTAGTATTAGATAGTTCTTCATCGGTTAACACATATGTTGCACCCAGACCCTTCAAAGTCTTTTTCAATTCGTTTATTTCGGGTCTATTTCTTACAATGTTGATGTTTTTTACGTTCCACGCTTTGCAGAGCTGGGTGATGTATTGGCCGCAAGCACTGTTGCCTCCGTTTTGGATGACAACCAGACCTTCCCTTTTGAGCGGTTCGAAGTCTGACAACATTCTATATGCGGTGCAAGGGTTTATAAGCAGGGTCGCAGCTTCTATAACGCCTAGTTTATCTGGCACTACCCTCAGTGCGTCTTGTTGGAACGTGGCCATGGTCCGCCATGTGCCTTGAACTGGCTTGACCAGAATGACCTTGTTGCCCGCTGTGATCGTGTGCACATCTCTTCCGACTTCTTCGACTATCCCAACGCCTTCGCTGCCGGGTACACTGGGCAGGTTCATCTTTACCGGATACTTTCCTTCGATGAGGTTGATGTCCGCAGGGTTGACTGGTGCGGCGAGCATGCGTACCAACACCTCTTTGTCGCCCAATGGATAGATTTCAGTCTCTTGCACCTTCAACACATCCAGTGGGTTGCCGAACTCTTCAAATACTAGTTGTTTGGATATAACATTACGGCAGAAAAGCAGAAAATTACTACGACTTTGATTACCCATTGTGATGATAGATTTTTTAATGTTCAGTAAAGACGCTATGTTTCTGAGCGCCATGTCGATGGAGCACAATATTCTTTTATGTATTTGTGGATAATTTATGAGAAATATAGTAGAAACTTGTTATTCCATAAGCGTGTTGTGATATATTGACAGCTGCCAGTTGAAAAATTGTCTATGCCTAGATCTTCCTAAAAGGAAACCCTAAAAGAATAAACTTTTTTGGTATCCTACCTTTTTCAAGATTTTCTTCCCACTGCCTACAAGGGAATGTTTACCCGTTGGCAAGGCAAAAAAATATTTTTAACTAGCGCGACTTCGTGCGCGTATACTTACTTTACCCCTATCTACCCTTTTTTCTTGCTTATTAACCTTCCTCTTCAATCACTCTATCTATTGTTGAAAACCGCATTAAAATCATAGAGAAAAAAAATTATATACAGAAGCAGAGAGTACATTTAGAGTTTAAATACGAGACAAAATGTCACACATCTCTATAACACACACACTAATGCAAATGCAGGGACGGAACAAGGCAGCCCATGTGCAGCAAAATATAACTCATGAGTTATATTTTGCTACGACTTTCTACTCGTAACGAACACAAACAAATCTGACTTGTTGTTCGCTCCAGATGACTATGCAATTTTTTTAAGCTTTTCCTTATATTTTAATATTGACATTATAATAAAAGGTAAGGTGTCTAGTGAATCAAAGCCATGCCCTGATACCACTGTCTTTTCGATCTCTCTATTATACATACCGTGAATCGGCAGTGCTTGCTTTTGCAAAAAGGAGGGTTATGATTATGACCGGTATTAATGTTTATTTGTTGCCTCATAACTTCTAAACTAAGTAGGTACCTACCTACTTACTTACAGTTCGAAGCGTTTTCATTGTTCACAGGTTGGCCTATGTGACTTCACAAATTTAATATGATGCCCTCTAGAGGACATAGTCATGAAAAATCAAAAATGAAAGGGATAGATACATTAATATATTAAACAAGCAGCATATTCTTTATTTTCAGTAAAAATTCATATAATGCTGGTGCAGCAGGACAGAAGGGACTTGCATCTAATTATTATCTTGTTCTTCAAAATGTTTACAACGCAGCACTTCCAATTTGCAACCCAGACATAACCATGTCTGGTCTTTAGAAAACCTAGAAAAACAAATATTTATGTAAATAAACGTAAATACGCGATTAATCCGTTGTTTCATATATTGTCTGAACATTTAAAATGTCATCTAGGTAAATTTTTGGTATGGAACCCTGATACATATAAAATTGTGGACCGCTATTCACGTTTTAAGATTTGAGTAATAAAATACTATACAATAAATACTAAGTCCCACCCTGTTAGCATCAAAATATTTTCGTACCTATTCAGACACCGAAATATTGCTCAATTTGCCAATAATTTTAAATCTATCTGTAATGGCATGTTGTTTTAAGGTAAAGCATTTCAATTATTGCAAATTCACATTATTTGGATTCATATTTTTGTCACAATTTCTAAAATTTATTTTGGATTGCCGCGACCACGAATGTTTACTTACCGGTGAAAGGATAATCCAGATGTATTTCCATACTTTGCGCTTTCACATAAATGTGCACTAAATTACACACAAAATTACAATCTTTTAAATGGTTTGATTTAAATTTTATTAGGAAATTATAAAATTTACACCGATGTTTCAAAAGAAACGTCAGGTCGTTAGGCCCTCGAGCAATATGTCGAACGTTCAAAACATTGCGCACGTCATTTTCCGTGAACTTATTCCAATGGATGAAAAAACGGGATAGCAAGATTCATAATCAATGTAGAGCGAGCGAACAGGGAATATTTGTGATTTGTGTTTAGTCTGTTATGTCTGTGATTAAAATCCGTTGCGTAGTTTAAAATAGTAATAATTAAATTTAGAACAGACGGCGGAAAGCAATTTTGTTTTATAGTATGTATAGATATTTTTTTTATATAAATATTTTATTATAGATCTGGTAATAATTTTAATTTACATTAATTAATAACTACGTAAATAATTACAAAGCAAAGACAGCCATTTACCTAATACTCACTCTCATTTCGGCTCTGACAAAACTGAAAATTCTCCGCTTTCATCTATACGGTTGCGGGACAAAGGTCCCGATGTTCATGGTCGATTGCAAGGGACTATGCGCCTGTACTACTTATTCTATACATAAACAGACCCCTCTCGAGTTTTGGTGAAGCTAAATAACATGGCGAGAAAGATGGAAGAGCTAATTATAGGAGAAGCCACCCATCCTATTACCCACCTTACCGGGTCGCTTAACTTACGCGACTGTTCCCGGTCAGTGAATGTGTACCTCTGTAAGAGGAGACTACTCGCTTATTTTAACACTCTTGCACCAAATTCTTAAGACGTTTAACGTAATTTTGTATGAAATTTTGTGTTTATCTTTGGTATAAATTTGGTACAAACCGCCCTTAGATATCGCCTCCCGGTTGTTACTTGCGTGTAATACGAAACTGACTTAAAACCGTGAAATAGGGATCTGCTTATTTTTCCGGGATCAAAAAAAGTATCTTAGGAACCCATATTTTTATGTTATACGGCAGACAAACAGGCAAGCGGGCCACCTGATGGAAAGTGGTCACCGCCGCCAAAGGACACCAGCAACACCAGGGGTGAAATGTGTACTTTCGAATAAACTAAAACAAAATTATTAGTTCGGTAATTCCAGAGAGTCGAGTTAAAATAATGTCTCAACATAGTACAAAATACGAGATTGTTTTATGCCATCTCCTCTAATGTTAACGGCACCTACTTATTACTGAAAGGGCGACAAGTGCTTTATGAAAAAAATCAGCTCTCGCCAACCACAATAATTATCATAAATCTGCTCAATTAAATGGCTAGAATTAGCAATCAATTAATTTTAAATAGCAAGGTGCTATTTAAATTATTAAGTTTTAACAAACAATTAAAAGCTCGTTGTATAGGTCTTTGCTATTTCTAGACATTTAATTAAGCAGTGTTTTAATAAATCTGGATAGCAAGAATTTTTTTTCTATAGTGGCAGCACTTACATCTCTCATTCAATGCACAGACTCATTCTAGCCAGTGAAATAAGTGATGAACTCTCCCGCCGCCGAAGTCATATATTATAAAATACTGAAATAATCATTTATACTGTAAAAATAAAGACTTGGCTTAAATATACTAACCTAGTTAATAAGACCTTTAATACTAAAGCAATATAGACAAAAAGGTCTGAAATAAATGAATTTTATTTATCTATTTGATTAAAGATCTAGTTAAGAAGCAAGAAACCTTAAAAACCGGCCACTTATTGTCGGGCCACTAAACTTCGCACTATTCAGTATATCAGCCAGCAGCTCTAAAAGCAACTGATAAATTGACTGTAGCGTACTCATCTCCATTCAAAATCAACGAATGATCAATGAATTGAAGTAATTGTCGAGTCGTTACTTAAATTGGTTCGAGTCTCTCCCTCACCCACGATTCGGTTGGTTCCAAAGTGTGTATGGGTGGTATGAGAAACACACAGCTTGAGGAGGTCATATATTTGGTATTGTAATGGATCGTAATATAATTACAGTATCTGGGCGGACGAGCTTCCCGTACCACCTCATCTATTTTAGTATAACATACATGGGGTAACACATAGGTGGGGTAGGCAGAGACTATGGACCGCCACTTTGCTCTGTCCTGACACAATTCCCTAGCCTCGCATATATCCACAACTCTTTTCATACATCTCCTTTTATTCTTACCACTTCGGACCCCAGCTTTTTTGATAACATTACTGATCTGATCAGTGAATGTTTTTCTGGGTCGTCCTCTTAAGGGCCGGTTTTCCAGATTCGCACTATATACCTTTTAGTATAAAATAGGGATTAACAGCAGGGGAAACGTTTTGCGTTTTCAAACAATGCTTTATCGCATGCAGTGGTGTTTCCGGACCATTACGACATCGAAACCTTCAACAAACGAGCCTATACCTATCTCAAAGATAGTCCGACCGCAGCTTCGGCTTCGGCCATTTTCGGCATATAAGTATTGTCTAACAACCATAACACACGCTTTGCTTACTTTGGGGCTAGATGACGCTGTGTGAATTTGTCTAAGCACATTTATTTTACATATTGAACAAATTTTCTTAGAGCCTTTGTCTTAGGCTTCGGCCGAAGGTTGTGTTGTGACTCCGGGTGTTGCGAGCGGCGGTGATCACTTACCATCAGGTGACTCACAAGCTTGTTTGCGTTCCTCTGTTATTATAAAATAAATGAGTGTAATCTCCAGGTCGCCTTCGAATCGTGGAGATTATGTCAATGTCCTACCCTAATGTCTCAAGTCCAGCATACAGGCTGTTGATGCATGATGTGATCAGGCGGTCTGTCAGCTCGTCAGCGCTGCTCTAAGGTTCTATAAAAAATGCAAGTTACCGACACGAAGCTCGTTATCCAATACTGTGGTATATTCCTGGCTGTCAATACTACCTAGTATTCAATTGTTTGTTGAAATGTTGTGTAAAGGAAGATATCGTAACTAAATAAGTTATGTATATACATTCCAACTTACACCAAAACAAGGAAAAAAAACCAGAAACACTTATTCTGCATAAGGCATTGTGAAATAATTATTCAATTATATATTCAACTTGTAGAGAGCGTCGGTGGCCGACCGGTTACAGTATCTGACTCGTAAGCCAGAGGTCTCGGGTTCGAATTCCGCTCCGGCCATGTACCAATGACTGTTTTCTGGGTTATGTACATTAGTTGAATACTAACCGATGCTCTTACGGTGAGGGAAAACATCGTGATGAAACCTGCACATTCAGGCGACTGGATGTGTAACCATGATCCAATCTGGTCAGGTTCCCCTGGTAGTAGGGTCATGAAGTAATTACCTGACCTGCCAAATCCTGGATCATGCTCAAGGCGGACCTCGGGCCCTCGTTCTCGAGAGCACAACCGGGACATTAACGCCAAGATGATTATTTTGTTCAACTTGTTATGTATATTATTTCTGTGTATTGTATGACCAATAAAGTGTTTATCTATCTATTTCTAGAACCATTCACGCCGTACAAGATATGGGTGCGGTCTTTCTACAACTTCTCCCTCGAGGGTGTCAAGTCCTCCGACCTGGTGGGGCGGTTGGGGCCCCAATCGGAGCCGCTGTACGTGCTGACGGACGTGCGACCGGCGTCGGCGCCGATCATACTGAACCTCACATGCGACCAGCCAAAGGGTAAGATGATTGTTGATCACCTTGATGATTTTAGGGCATAGCGGTTCTCGCTTTCGAAACGGAACCTTACAGTAAGTTGGTGAAGCATTATTTACAGTAAGTAAACAACTTATAACGGATTAATGCCCAAGCTTTGCTTAGTTTTATCAGGGGGTAGGACTCTGTCAAGCCTGAGGAGTCCGCCTGGGTGAGTACCACCGCCTTATCTACTTCATTGTTCCATTGATGTGTTCCGGTTTGAAGGATTAGGTAGCCAGCAAAATTACAGGCATGAGGCATTTCATCTTAGTCCTCACAGTGACAACGCCCTTGTGATTCTGCATTTTTGTTGCCTGCAACATAAATGTTTGAAATGTAGATGTTATGGGCGACAGTTACCACTTACCGTCAGGTGGGCTGTCTGCTCGTTTGTCACAGAATAGCACAAAAAATGGTGATCTGGGTGGTGCTGTGTGATTTCGTCCACGATATTTATTTATTGATTTTTTTATTTAGTAATCGCGGTTATATATTTATCACTGCCACCTGCACCGGTTTCGAGCGGGTTTTCTCTGTTACAATATGCATGTATAGCCGGAAGAAATTCTCTAAATGATAGTGAAAATCGCATCAAAATCCGTTTTATGGTTAAGAAAGAGTAAGCGGATACCAGTATACAGACAGACGCGGAAAGCGATTTTATTTCGTAATGTAAGGATTTTACCCGACGTATCCGACCATCACTACAAAGTGATCGAAACATCGGGACTGAGATAATATGATAAATCTGTAACCTAACTGACAGAAAAACCTAGGAAAACCCCCGACCTAGTTTACATATACTCAAATATTTTCGAAACTACTGAATCGATTTTTATGAAACAAAGCTAAGACCATCACCATTACTAAACTGCCTATCAAATAAACCACCGCATCGAAATCAGACCATCCGTTCGAGAGCTACGATGCCGCAGACACAGACACGGCTTTTGTACAGTTTTACAAAATATAGATGCCAGAGCTACGCGTACGGAAGCACTCTGTCGCCGAATACA
This sequence comes from Blastobasis adustella, assembly GCA_907269095.1. Lineage (NCBI taxonomy): Eukaryota > Metazoa > Arthropoda > Insecta > Lepidoptera > Blastobasidae > Blastobasis > Blastobasis adustella. The sequence goes on along the minus strand of OU026135.1, from coordinate 7,377,113 downwards.
TTTTCAAATACTACAGACACGATAGTCTACTAATCTCGTCCATTTCCACGGGAATTCCATCCGAAAATAACAAGGCTGAGACTTGTTAAGTCCAATGTGGTGAGTGGCGGACCAATTTGTAATTTCCGAAAATAGTGTCAACCTTTTCCCCGTGGCGCCTAGTTTATTTAAAGATAAAACGACAGCAGTTTTGTTTGAAAAGTGTTCTTTAAGCACAATTTTGATTTGGTCGACGAGTTGTGTTTACCTGTTAACGGGATCTTGAAGGGCTTTTGGGTTCAGTTGTTGTTGTGTGACGTAACGTTTATTTTTGGCGTTGTTCACTTTACGTTGTGGCTATATTGATGGTTATAGCGTACAATGTACAGCCTATATTGGCTCCGACTTTTAGGTACGGCACTCTTGACAAAAGTAGGCTATACATTATTAACCTACAACGGTGCGGTGTGGTTTTTCTACCCAAACAAGAGGCTAGCTAATAAATACCCACTGCAGGGCAAATCCTTAGCCACCTTCGATTTCCCACTAATAATATAATTTTGTTTCGAAATTTATAGATTTGTCTGAAGTGTGTACACTATGCATTCTTCTGTAGGGTTTATGATTATCATCGTAAGCCTACAACAGTTAACTGCTGACCTTGAACTGGCGAATTTTTTAGGCAAATATTTCCAAAATATTCGTAATGTTAACACTATAATTTACTTCAGTGGATCAGTTAATTGATATGCCAGTCTGCCACGCAGAGGTCCCGGGTTCGATTCCCGGCCGGGCTGAAATTGAAGTGATGAATTTTAATTTCTGTTACGGGCCTGGCCTACATAAGTGGTTTATCAGTTTTCTGGCACCCATAACACAAGCTTTGCTTACTGCGCTGTGTGAATTTTCCAAGAATATTTATTTATTTTAGTTATTTATTCTATTCCAGGCCTGCTATACCTCCAATGGCGGCAACCCCTGGAGTACAACAACACGCTGGACCAGTACGTAGTGACATTGCGAAAGCTGCCCGAGCAGCAGCCGCGGACGCGCCTCACGCTGCCCACGAGTCGGAACGACATCGAAACTACCATTATGGTGGTAAGTTCGTAGAATATCGCTTAATATTGGAACAAACTGTGTAGTCGCTCTAATGCAAATACCTTTTTTTTATATTAGACAAGACAGGCATTTAACCGCCATCTCACCTGTTGGTAAATGACGATGCGGCCGAAGATGAAGCATGCCCGTCTTGGAACAGCCTATTCACTCTAGCCTTGAAGGCATCCAGATTATATAGATCAGGGAATACACTCGCAGGCAGTGCGTTCCATTCCTTAGCCGTACGTATTATAAATTTCTGATCTGCCAAATCTTGGATCGTGGTGGAGGCGGATCCCGCGGGGTCAACCGGGGCATTAATGCTAAGATATTGGATGGATCAAACTGTGTCAGCGTTCAACGTGCCACATCTAGGGCTAAAAATGGCGAACGAAAACAATTTTTTATAGTAACTTTAAGCCAGATATAAATCGATTTTATTTTCGTGTTAATTTTTTTTAAATATGACAATTTTGTTATCTGTTTACCACACTATTAGTCCAAAGCAAACATTCAGAATGATGCAGAAAGAGAGGTCCCATCAGCATCAGATGCTGATAGTGGGACGTCTACTGCCGCCGCTGCAGTTCTAATTGAAACCAATTGCTCTATCAGAAATTATGAATTTCATTCGAGTGACCGGACGCAGCCATCGAATGGCCAAAACCGTACAACAACGACTCACAATGCGGTTCTGCATTTTTGTTAGCTGCAACATAAATGCATAAATCGTTGATATAATGTGCGTCATTTACCGCTTACCATCAGGTGGGTTGTCTGCTCGACTGTGTAGCGTAAAAAAGTTTTTCAAACCTTATACATAAGCACGGACGCCGACACTAAAATACTATGCTACAACAACCATTTTGATATCAACCAACAGAACGCCGACCTGTCGAACGTGACGCAGTACGAGGTGAAGATATTCGCAGTGACGCGCTCCGTGGCCCGAGGGAAGGACCTCATACACGGCGCCGAGTCTAACCCCGAGGTACGTACATACAAGTACATACATACCACACATAAAGAACACGCCTCCGTCCCTAAGGTGGGTAGGCAGAGACTATGGACCGCCATTTTTAATCTGTATGTATGCCCTAGAACACATAATGTCCCAGCAGAACATGCTGGAGCTTCACAATAAAACTCGTAGACTTTAATTTGGAATATAATGGTAAAACTTAATTAACAATGTTATTTCGACGACGGCCGATGCAAAAGTGATTTTGTGCCGGTAGCGGCTAATTAAGAAATACATAGTTCCTGAGAACATTTAACAGACAAAAACGCAGAACGATGCAATTTCGCATGAGAATACCTAAGGCGGATCACGGCGTAAACACATAATAATGCCGTTTTTTTTTCTCCTTTCTTTCAACTATCTGCCATCAGCCATTAGCTATAATCAGATTATATGCATGTTATTGACTTTGGGGGATGTACATCCACTGACATATCATCACACAAATAATAATGACCTGAAAATAAAACAATAAACATAGCTATATGACTTTTTAAACAAAATTTATAGTAGAGTTGATAAACGGCAACCAGCTTACGTCTTACATATGGATATGACAAAGGCCTTTGATTTTGTCAACCATGAGACATTGCTCCGTAAGCTAGAGTCATAGTATACAAGGATAAACTTTGAAACTTGAATAATCATACCTTAGCAACAGAGTACAGATCACTGTGATAAAAAGAATTTGTTCTGAGACAAAGACTGAAAAACTGTATGAGTCTACGCCTAAAGTAGTAAAATATGGCGTGCCACAAGGAAGTGTCCTTGGCCCATTATTATTAATTATATACATAAATAATATAGTTAATTGCACAAACAGTCCTATGACACACTTTGCAGACGACTGCACTGTTGTATGTTATGAAGAAAATGAATTAATTTATAATCTTAAATCAATAGTTGCCTGGCTACAGGCCAATAATCTAGTTGTTAGTCTAGAAAAAACTAAAATAATGAGTTTCAAACAACGAATGCCAAGACAATTTCATACAAAAGTCATCTTTGATAACATAGAGATATTTATTTATTTATTTAACACTTTATTGTACATTCACAGTATAATGATCACAGAATATGTAAGATTATAACCAGTACAAGGGCGGTCTTATCGCCAATAGCGATCTCTCCCAGACAACTACAGGAAGATACAGGAAGTCTCCACTAAGTTCTTAGGCATGAGTATTGATTCTAACCTAAAATGGCAAACACATATAGAGTCAATATCTAAAAAAATTAGTAAATCCTCGTTTGCTCTCCGAAATTTGGCAAAGATTGTCAACCAAGAGTCTGTTCTCACTGCATATCATGGCTATGTTGTCTCGAGATTAAGGTATGGCATTATCTTTTGGGGTAATGCCACGAATATCGAACAAGTGTTTATCTTACAAAAGAGCAAAAATAAGAATGGGAATCTGCAGAATTTACTTCAAGCAACTCAAACTTCTGACTCTACCATCGCTATACATTTTTGAATCCTCAGTTTTTGTAATACGGCACTTTGACAGTTTTTCATTAGTTCAGCGAGCACATGGCTGTGATCAGTTGTGTCTGGAGCCGCAAAAAACTATGTATAAAGAGTGTTCTTACTGTGGCACCTAAAATATATAATAAACTGCCTGCCAGCATTAGGGCACATAACAAGGATATCGTAATGTTTAAAACTAAACTTTTTGACTACTTTTGACAAAAATTACAGCTTAGGAGAATTTTTTAATGACACACTTTGTTGTTAAATGAATATCATTGGTGACTTGCAATCCCATGGGTACTTAATTTCATATTTAATTAAATTTTAATAACATGTTATTTATTTAATTAATGACAATTGCTGACATGTTTGTTCTTTCTTTTGTTTTATTTTAATGATTTAATTGTGATTATTAACTAAGTGTACCTACTTTAATTTTATATTGTATGCCTAAAATTAACTACTTATTTCTGTTTTAACTTACCTTAATATAAAAGTACTCACTGCTGTCGTTAGGGTGTCCAGTTAGTTATCAATGATTACTGAAACATGATGTGTTTACCTATAATTGGTTTTACACTTAAAACTAGACTACAAAATGTAATTTTAAATAGATTATACCTATGTATCTTGTGTACAAACTGTTGGTGAACCAAAATAAGTAAATAAATAAAATAAAGGTAGACCACAGCGCTCTAGTCTCTATTTATATAAGACCTGCATTTAATGTATAACCACAATAAACATATTTGATTTGATTTGAACATATTAACATTAATAAATTGGAACATTAACATATTGGAATAAAGACATTGATCCCACAGTTATTTATAGTAAATATAAATTAAACATACATTTATTCATCAAGCAATAAGGAACAACATAAAATTTTAATAAAAATAGACTCTTGTTCGATGTAGTCACCGTTAGCGTGGTTAAAAGCATTGAGTCTGTCCCGAAAAATTTGGTCGCTGCACGAACGGACTGGCTTGAAAATTTGGTCTTTTTCGATACAAAACTTTTTACAGTTCTGCAATGTCAACAAATTTAACAATCGTGTACTCAATAACCTATTTTTATTAAAACTTGACATATTTGATTCGATATACTGAAGATTTTAATTAAATGAACTCAAAATTGACAAAATTATACCATTTTCAATTGGTAACACTTCGAGCGGCGCACCCTGTATACGTACAATACATAAATGCTAATAATTAATATTACATACAACAATGTACCATACAAGTATCGCCGGCCAGTCAGTCGAACACCGCTTTAACCACTGGCCGCTAGTTGCTTTACGCTGGATTATTGTTACTGTCATTTCTCCTCAGTTATCTATCTTCACCTTCTTTCCATTCTGTGTATTGACTGTTGGAATTGTGCTTGTGTAAGGAATAAATTGTGTACGAACATTGAATATCAAAGACTTCTAAATAACCAACACGTGCACAACCAACAACACGGACCGACACAGAACTCATAGAAGGTAAGGTATTTAATACATCCACTATAGGTACCTACATGTTTGTTGTTATGTCTTGGATTGGGTAGTCCGGCTGTGGTACCACCTATCTCCGATTGTACGCCGCCATTTTGATGCAATTGTGTTTAAACCGTCAGCCGTGTGGTGTCCGGCAGAGTAGAGCAGCACCAACCCCTTATACTCGTGGGTGTCGTACAAGGCGACTAATGTTTTCGAGGCAAAAGATCTAGAGTCTCTATAGACTGGAAAATGGGCAGCAGCGTTTTCCATTGTTATATTATAACACTGCGATCTCCAACCCGCCTGCCGAGCGTGGAGATTATGGCAATAACCTCCCCTTTCGTGGGAGAGGCCCTAAGTTCTGCAGTGGATTGATATGGGCTGTAATGTGATGATGAGTATTAACCAATCCAACCAATAAAGATGATGAGTATAAATCTGGTTTGCTGCGATTGGTCCACACTCAAGGCGGCGTGCTATCGGAGATCGGCGGTACGGCTGCCATTGTTTGTTCAGATTATTTTGTAGCGTACGTTTAAAATAAATATACCCATAGAATTAATTATTTAAGTACGTAAGGCAAATGCGCAAAATTGAGAATTGGTACCTATGATTCGCGCCTTAGGGGACGATAATTGGGCTGCAAGGAAATTTATACGACGGCAATCAGTTGTCCAATTCCTTTGCAGATGACTGTACAATGTACAAAAACTATTGCTTTACTACTATTCATTTAGTGGTAGCATATGAACGTCTATAGTAGCATTTGTTCGAGTAAAATCTGGAACGTGAATGGTGACTAATAACCTACCTCATACATGATAACAATATACTATGAATAAATTGTGAGGAAAATCATATTTAACGCGCAAACTTGTGTCTTAGTGGGGTTAAATTGGACTAGATTTAGTCGTCCGCAGTCGGAGATTCTAGATAAAGTACTCTTGATTTTAGACACAAGTACTTCGCGAGTTTCCTCCACAATGGCATGAGGGATTTTGGCACGACCCGTATAAAAGGCGTCTCCAGTACTGTCATCTGCATAGCAATGAATGGAAAAGCGTCAATGGACAGCATATCATTGATATGAAGGAGGAACAGAGTTGGAGACAGCACCGAACCTTGCGGGACACCAGCGTTAATATACAAGCTATTGTAGCAACAGCCATCAACTACGGCTTTGATGCATCTGCTGGACAAAAAGCTAGTTACCCAATTGCACAATCCTTCGGGAAGCCCGTATGATGGTAACTTCGAAAGAAGACCCCTATGCCAGACCCGATCGAAAGCCTTCGCTATATCTAATTTAAATTGTATTGGTATTCACGCTACAGGCCACAACTACAGGCGAGCGGCATTGTTGATGCGCATGACATTACGTATCTGTCAATGTCACAGTGACAGGTGGTTGGCGTGCGGCGCTTGCGTCGCGGACAAAGAACAAAAACTTTTTGGCCGTAGAGTCTATTTAAATTTTACTTTCTTTATGGCCCTACATACTGGCTATGAAACCGTTGTCCGCTCGATGATGCTGTGGTGCCTATTGTTGTATATTGAATGACGTTCATAAGTGTTTGTGAAAACCTAAATTGAATAAACGTATTTGATTTTGATTTTGATTTTCTAGGCCAACAGCCAGTGCCTCACCTTGACTCTCGACAGCTAAAGCCCAACGGTGTGTTAGATACACTAGAAGATCACCCGTTGAGCGACAATGTCGTAAACCATATTGACGGTCGCTCAAGAGATCATGTTCTTCTAGGTAACTAAGGAGCTGTGCGTTTATCACTCGCTTCATCACCTTAGAGACAAGGGAGGTTATAGCGATAAACATACCGATAACACATAAAGTGTAACGGTCTTATATATAAATATCTTTTTTTTGTAATAAATTATCTCCATTAATAATGACACTGACATGTGTTATGCAGCCAAAAACATGTTCTCAACTATCTCAAAAAAACATATAATGTCGAAGATCGATTTCAAAGACGTTAATTTAATAGAGATGTGTGGTTAGATAAAATGTCGAATTTGAGATGTCACAGCCCGAGAATATGTCCACAGATTAACACTTTATGTCATATTGAAATATTACATGAAAGATCTTTAACACGTAAATGTAAATCCAATAACAGGCAAACTTACGTTCACAATTTCTATTCTTAGATCGTGCTAAATAAATAAAAAATCTAAATCTACCACCACTCAAACTTAACAACTAACCAATGATATCGTTAGTGTAAACGGCAAGAAAACGAACTTAGTATATTTTACAAATATTTTTTATATTAAAAACAAACAACAGCATAATATGTCTACATAATTTCCGAATTTACAGTTTGTTATGTTCTCTGCACAGTCTATAAACTATTTCATTGCTACCGAAATTCGTTCGTTTATATACCGATATAGGCCGGTGACCTTCCGGTATCAGAGGCCCCGCGGAAGGCTCAAGAAGCGGTAAGTTGACGAAGCTGAGTTGAAGTTGAGTTGAGTTTTTATTTTATTTATTTTTATTTTATCGCCGATCTCGCAGTAAAAAGGCTCACGATGCTTTACGTTATTTTTTAATTATTAATAGTCCACTGACAGGCTTTAAGCCAGGCACAATCTCCTACTCATCCATCTTACGGTGAGGGAAAACATCGTGATGAAACCTGCACATTCAGGCGACCGGATGTGTAACCATGATCCAATCTGGTCAGGTTCCCCTCGTAGCAGGGTCATGGAGGTCAGATGGCAGTCGCTCCACTGTAATTACCTGACCTGCCAAATCCTGGATCATGGTCAAGGCGGACCCCGGGCCCTCGTTTTCGAGAGCACAACCGGGACATTAACGCCAAGATGAAAATCTCCTACTCATCCAGGCGGTCAATCTCGCCTCAGCCGCTAGCGGCAAATCTACCAGCTACTGCTCTTCGAAAGCGGAAACCCCTGTTTGCAAATCTAATAAATAATTTTTTTTTTTCCATCCTCAACAGGAGGTATCAAGCGAGTGGTGTGCTGCGGCGTCGGCGGCGATGGGCGGCGGCGGGGCGCTGCCCCCCGCGCGCGGACTGTCCTCCGCCGCGCTGCTGGCCGTACTGCCTTTGTCGTTGCTCGCGGCGGCCGCTGTGGCGCTGCTGTATTGGAGGTAATGTACCATGGAGTACGTAGCTCTAAGATCTTCTCTCATTTAATTTGCCGCTGTCCCGAGAGAATTAAAGTTGCGACGAGTGTGAAAGAGATATACAGAAAAATCGTGCATTACACGAGAGAATATGAATAAAATAAGAAAAAAATCATGGGTTACCTACCCTCACCCTGGTTCAACTAAGGGGTTGCCATTAAGACAAATACGCTGCTGGCCGTCCTGCCTTTGTCATCACTCGCTGCGGCCGTCGTGGCGCTGCTGTATTGGAGGTAGTGTATAGGATGGGTAGAGGTTGAAACAATAGTTTAAGATCCGGGCATAATAATATCTTCCGTCATCCACCAAATCTTTGGTGGTAATGTATCATAGAATGGGTAGAGATTGAAACAGTAGCCTAAGATTTGGCCATAGCAATATCTTCTCTCATCTAATTGTCCGTGGTCCCCCAAATCTTTGGAGATAATGTGCCATAGAATGGATAGAGGATGACTCTTTCACATTCGTCGCAGCTTACCACAAGTGTGAAAGAGATAGGTAGATTTCGGCGACAACGGGAATGATCCTACCATTCAGGAAAATCGTGCTAAATACAAGAGAATATGACTCGAATAAGAAAAAAGAACATGGGTTGCCTACCCTCACCTTGGTGCAACTAAGGGGTGGCCATGGAGACAATCTCCCCTTATTTACACGGCTAGCACAAGTGTGTTTGTTTCTTTCTCTCAATAGTAAGGTGAAAGAGATAGCGGTATCTATGTCCCCTTAGTATACAAGCATTTAAGTATATAATAAATATACATTCCCACAACATATACCCTCTGTTGATCACCACGCGAACGTTCGAAAGAACGTTTCTCGTGCCAGCCACAGTGTTTCCTTTGGACTATGACATGGGATCGTTCAAGAGGTATATTAGAGGTCGCTTCCGAGGCGGGCAACGCATTGGTAACTCCCCTGGTGTTGCTGATGTCCATAGGCGGCGGTGACCACTTTCTATCAGGTGGCCCGCTTGTCTGATTGTCTGCCGCATAACATAAAAAAACATGGTCGGGAGTTATCATTATACTTTTTCCGTCGGTTCGGTTGTACAAGTCCTTACCAAATTCCAGATGCAGGTCCCGCCTGAGTAAATGCATCAGCGCCGCATACAACTACCTGGAGGAGGGTGGCGAGCGGGCGGCCAGGGCTCCGCTGAACGCATACAAGAAACCAGGTTAGTTTCCACTATTTGCTGAGTGGTCCGGAAGACGCAGCGTGGGTAGGCCTTCCGCAAGGTGGACCGACGACTATTGTCTAACTCAGTTGCCAACTGAATTTGACATTAGATAATTCTACACTACGTCATCTACGTTTACCACAGGCGTCTACTAAATTAGAGTGGTGTAAGATAATTTTTTGTTAAATTCAATTGTCCACTGAGATAGCCAATAACCCCGCTGGTAAAGGGTCGCAGGTACCGGCTGGATGCGGAAAGCACAGGATCGGTCTTTCTGGAGATATCTGGCCTATGCCCAGCAGTGGGGCGTCTTTCGGCTGATATGATGGTGATGAGATATTTTTACCTCAAACTTTACCACTAAGCTGCACGTGATACGCACGATATCGTCATTTAGAAATAACAGAAGGTCCACTCCCGTCGTCCTCGAAAATTATGACGTAAACTTGCCAACTCATGGTTGCTACTGTATTTATTCCGAATTTTGAAAAGATTTAAAAGATTGTTCATTATAACTTGCCAAGAACCAATATCTAATACTTGCCATAATGTGATCATGATTGCTTCCCAAGCTGTATGTATGTATTTATAAAAGTATATAAGTAGTTTATCGGTTATCTATCACCCATAACAAAAGCTTTGCTTAATTTAAGGCTAGATGGCACTGTGAATTTGTCCAAGCACATTTAATATTTATTATATTGTAAGGAGTGAAACGGAATACTCGAGAAATAGTGGAGGTGGAAGCCAGGCGTCAGTATAAGATCGAGCTGCTAGAGGTAGCCGCCCTTTTTTTCTGCAGACCACGGAGCGGACAGAACGTATTGTTGCTTTATTGCTAATTTTTTTGCGTATTTATTTTACTTGATTTAATTGTGTAATTTCTGCCTAATAAAAATTTTGATGTTAGAATTCTATTTTTTAAATTATTCCTCTTTTGATTCCATTTGAGACATTATGCCTTTAGTAGGCGTAAAAATAATTTACTGATTTATTTACTTTTTTAAATGAATTGCCATCTGATAACATCATCAGACCTGGGAACAGAGTTCCAAGAGTCCTCGTCAAGATAAATATAACGAGTAGTGCTGCCAGGTCTGTTTGAGTTTTAGGCGTTAGATCAGTTCAAAAAACTTTCTCGTACACGTGTAGATTAGATGAAAATGCAATATTATGGTATCAGTCAGTTGATCTGATGATGGAGACGGAAGGTGGACTACTATTAAGGACATAGAAACGATTAAGGTGGCCATTACTGGCTTTTTTGTTCTGTCAAAAACCGTCACGGGATGCCAACCGGCTCTCGAGACTGTTCAACCAGTCTCCCCTGAGAAGCGGGGAGACCTAGGGGAAGACCTAGATCAACCTTGCTTCGCCATGGCGAACCTGCAGCCGTGCTGAAAAGATCACACCAAAAAGGAGTATACTACGTAAAACCGGAAAAAATTTTCGGACTTTCTTTTTAAAAACATGTGAATGTTTGGACTTATTATCTAAATAAAAAACAAATATAATAAACGTTTTTAATTTACATAATCAAAAATTCAAAATACGTTGTTTACACATTACAAATACATTTATTTTTATATAAGTTTTACAACAATGCCGCAAAATGTCGGTGTACGCGCGCTTTAAAATGCGTGGCGTACTCAAGGAAAACCGCATCAAGTATCCAGTTTGTGATCGGCTGTTAAAATGTTAAAGATGCATGTTTCAAATTATTTATGTCACACAACCCAACTGGTCAATTGTGGCACAGATGTCCTTTGATCACTTTTATCTCCGATTGCAGCAAAATAATGTCTTTAAGCAGTCGTGTCACTTCAACCGGTGGCAATTTCGCCGGCTCCATCGTGACAAATATGGGTGTCTTGTCGGGGTCCGTACGCTTGAAAACACTGATTATATCTTCGATATTCTTTTGATCGTTATTTCTACGCCTAGAGATGTTGCGCGTAGTCGTAGAAGTTGAAGCAAATAACAAGTCTTTTGCAGCACTGATTGTAGCCGTACTAAATACACTGACACACAGACTGGCTAAGCTCTTCTCATCTATTATATTTATTTTGCATTGCACAAAACATAGTAACTCGTTGGTTATAATATTGCACTTGGACTTTAATAACTGGGACGACATTTTAGCACATCCGATCGGTCACTCGTTCGCAGGTAGACTGGCATTTGTGCATGCCAGAAATGGCGCTTTGTTCACAGTGGAATCTTTGTTTGGGGTGGGTCGTTTTTTGACTTTCGGGTAGAAAGAAAGAACCACGTGCGTCCACGGAGCGGCAACGTGGCGTTGTTGGCTGTTGGATAAATAACTTAATTTTTTTTTTTAAAACGTATTTGTTATATACTACACCCAGACCCAGAATAACAGAATTTATCATTTCAATTTCTGCTCGGTCGGGAATCGAACCCGTTACCCTCTGTCGGTGTGAAGGGAATAATACAAGATGGTCTGAATTTCCAGAGATTACAAGGTTTTATTCATCGAACGTTGTTACACACAGCCACGGTGAGATGGCAAGAGAGCTGCCGATGTAAAATTGACATAGATTAATAGTTTTAAGTTTATAAACAAACAATGTTATACTTAATTGATTTGCGTTTACAAAGACTTTCCAATACGGTGGACGAAGGGCCTACTGACCTCCACCCAGGTTCTTATCGTCCCTGGGTGGAGGTGGGTAGCCCCTTGGACGAAGGGCCTTTGTGGGACTTCCTGCACTCGCTGGTCTTTACACTAAACACCGCGGATGGAGGCGTCATGAGAGCCAAAGCCTCTTCATCCACGACACAAACGTCGCTGCAACCCTGCCCCAACATTAACCTGCCAGAACGTTTCTCGCTCGTACGATTTCAATGTGGAATGAGCTCCCAGCCACAGTGTTTCCTTTGGACTATGACATGGTGTTGTTCAAGAGGTATATTAGAAATGTCTTCAGAGCCGGGCAACGCATTAGTAACTCCCCTGGTGTTGCTGATGTCCATAGGCGATGGTGACCACTTTCCATCAGGTAGCCCGCTTGCCTGTTTGTCTGCCGTATAACATAAAAAAATACATAATACATGACACAAGCGTCGCTGTAACCCTACCCCCAACTGTTGCAGTGGCGCAAAGCTCCCCGCTGGTGGCGTGCGGGGGCCCCCCCGCGGCCGCGCCGCCCCCCCCGCGGCGCCCCCCGCGCATGGCCGGCGCCGCGCACCCCGCCGTGCCGGCGCTCGCGTTCCCCGCGCATGTGCAGGCGTTGCACGCTGATGGGGATATTGGATTCAGGTGGGTTTCTAAGCTTTAGAGGTACGTCAAGATTACTAGCTGGTCAGAAAAAAGCCAGGCTAAAGTTGCAGCGGGCAGAGCACATAGCTCGATGAACAGATGGCCGATAAGGCAAGTAAATTTGTCGAGTGGCGACCACGTACCGGAAGACGCAGCGTGGGTCCCATAAGGTGAACCGACGATCTAGTAAAGATCGTACGTACCAGATAGATAGATTGAAAATTTTTTATTGCTCACAAGAATAACTAGAAGTACCAGCTGGATGCGGAAAGCACAAGACCGGCCTTTGTGGATGTCTCTGGGGGAGGACTATGCCCAGCAGTGGGCGTCTTTCGCCCGGGCACGGAGTTTGCCTCATAGGCTCATATCTATCTCCCGCAGAACCTGCCTATTATGAGAAACGTCAAACGCAGTCAATTACGATACAATAATGAAATGACGATCATAATTTTTGAATTGTTAAATAGCATCTACCCACAATTTCGCGAGTTAGTCCGTGGCATTTTTATCTTTCGTATTTTTTTATCTGGTAGTAGGACTCTGTCATGCCTAAGGAGTCCGCCTGGGTGAGTACCTGCACCGCCTTATTTCTGCCGTCAAGCAACAATAGTTGCATTGTTGTGTTCCGGTTTGGAGGATAAGGTAGCCAGGCAGGCATGAGGCATTTCATCTTAGTCTTAATGACGTGCGATTCTGCATTTTTATTGCCTGCAATAGAATACAAAAGGTACTTATCTACCATTTTTGCTCTGTCTCTACGCCGAGCTCGCTGCAGTTACTCTTATGAATTTTTATTACGATACCTTTATACCTTTACCTTATTAGCCTTTAAACAAGCTTCGAATATTTGTAAGTTTTACGTCAAGTTTTCATACTTATTCTATTCTAATATGACTACGCTTTTCTACCCACACGCAGTAAGGAGTACGAGATAGTGGTGTCCCGGTCGGCGGCGCTGGGCCACACCAGCCACCACAGCCACCGGCCCGAGAACCGGCTCAAGAACCGATACCTCAACATCACTGCTTGTGAGTGTTTGCTGTACACGGTTTTGATTCCACTACCTGAAGTTTGCAGTCCTAGAACCTTACTCTTATAAGGTGCTGACTATGAAAATTACACTAGGGACCGTTTCAACGAAACATATGATTTTTTCCGTTTTTATTTGTCGGAGAAGCGTTACTGTTAAATCATTTTTTTTTTTTAAGTTCTCGAGGTCATTTCGATATATTTTTTGACCAATCTGTTTGTTGTAATAATAATATAACTAACAGATTGGACAGATTGGTCAAAAAATATATTGAAGTGACCTCGAGTTATGTCTTACGGTGGGTAAATCAGCTCTCCTGAAAAACCGTGATGTGGTGCTTATGTCCTTTGAGTTTTAAGAATGTACGAGATTTTGATAATCATGCTGTCCAAAGTCCACCTATGCGTGGAAACTTGTATTGACTTGTGTTCGCAACTGGTTTCGTACAAGGAAAAAAAGTCTTTGATCGCCACTCGTTTCGTACAAGTAATAAAAAGTCTTTAATTACAACTGGTTTCGTACAAGGATGAGAAGAAGAAGAAGAAGAAGCTCTTCGTTCGAAACTACGTTTCGTACGCGGCCGACGGGAAACCAAAAGGCCAAAGAGCCTGATGAAAAGTGGTCACCGCTGCCTATTATTAATTTGGATGTATAAAAATTAAAATGTACACCCACCTTATCTTACCGTTGGAGACCTACCGACCCGACAAGGAGCCACCCAAATGTTTATCGTGCTCGAATTTCTGCCGTAAATATGTAAACCCAAAGTCTGAATTTACTTATTATATAACACTATGCTCTTTATTGGGTCAGCGAATCTCCAAGTGATATAATAAAAAAATGACTTCTCAACCCCATAATAAAAAATAACATCTCCACCCCCAGACGACCACTCCCGCGTATGCGTCTCAGCTGGCGGGCGCTGCGGGGCAGTGGGGTGCGCGGGGGGCGGGGCCAGCTCGGGCGGGGCCGCCCCGTGCGACTACGTGAACGCCAACTTCATTGATGGCATGCTGCCTGCGCTGACGGAGCCTCATATTAGACGGATCAAGAGGAAGCTGGAAAAGCGGAACCGGCCCAACAGGTAAGCAAGGACATTGACATGGGGACAAAACTAGTTACCTGTTATAACTAACTATTATAATGTTTCATCGATACCTGTGTCATGAGGAGACGTGTAATGGGGCCCCATTCAGCATAAGCCACGGATGCCGTGACGCTGGTTTTCAGTAGGCCCCTCATTGATTTATATTGTTATTAAATTTCAAAGTCAGGGGCTATTGTCAAATTAAAAAGTTTGACAATAACTATTTGTGATTCAATTAAAAATCACGGTTTTCGCGGTTTCAAAAGCCAACAAATGGCGCTAGTGAGAAGTGAGGTCTATTCTCAAAGTACTGCTCTCCTATTGGGCAGAAACAGCTGCTTTAAAATGACGGATCTATTCCGACCAATGACAGGGCTCTATTTTGACATCAGAGATCACGTCTCAGTAGCACCATCTGGAATCGCGAAAACCCTCATTGATTGTTATTAATACTGCTGTGTCTCAAACAGAAACAGCTGCTGTAAAATGACGGGTATATTCTAACCAATGACAGGGCTTTGTTTTGACATCATACCTCACGTCTCAGCAGCGCCATCTGGAATCTTGAGAATACTCATTGTTTTTTTAATAAATAAATATTAATAAAACCAAATCCAACCTTCACCCACCAGACAACCATCGACGAAGCTCTCCAAACCGCCGCCGAACCTGACCGAGGGTATCGAGTCGGCGTTCCTCAACATCGAGTTCTCGGGCATTGTCGAGTCGGACCCGGACCCGGACTCGGACTCGAGTCGCAGCGATGAGGATGACGATGACGATGATGTCGGTGTACTTGTTGGTGAGTTGGGTCGGGAGTTAGGGGTTCTCTGGGTGGATTCAAGGGCTGAGTTGTTTTAGTGAGGGGAAAGAGGATTCCTTCTTTGGCCGCATTGTTACAACTATTAATATTTTTATTTTTTAATTATGTTTAATTACTTAGCATTTAAACATATTCTATTTACAAACCAATAATTGCTTTTAACTTGTGAGTGCCTAATTTAAAGGAAAAAATTGTTAGTAAATGTATGTGTTCCAAAAAAATATGGGTAATTTCATAGTTAAAGATCTATTACTAAACACCTCCCCTTCAGCCACATCCATAGTCCGGTTTTTATAACCAGTTACAAAAGGCGACTTTTCCATTTACGTAATCAGTTATTATATTTTTTATCTGTAACTGTGTTTGCTGCAAAAGCCGCGGCTCTAGCCAAGTTGCAGTAAAATCGATTGCATAAGCAATAGAAAAATGACATAAGGATCGGTAAATGACATTTTGGATCGTCCAAGCGATAGTACGAACACTGCGCAGGGTCGAACGTAGCCGACAAATTCCTATCAACAGTCGTAATAGAATCGCTGCGAACGATTGGCCAGTTAGCTAGACACTCTGGCTTTACACTGGTGATACTCTCCTTCCCAGACGGCGTCCCCCAGCGCGTGAAGCTGGAGTGGGTGGTGTGGCGGCG
Organism: Blastobasis adustella; assembly: GCA_907269095.1. Classification (NCBI taxonomy): domain Eukaryota; kingdom Metazoa; phylum Arthropoda; class Insecta; order Lepidoptera; family Blastobasidae; genus Blastobasis; species Blastobasis adustella. The sequence goes on along the minus strand of OU026135.1, from coordinate 7,360,834 downwards.
GCGCTACATCGCCACGCAGGGCCCCACGCCCGCCACGCTCGACGCCTTCTGGCGGATGGTCTGCCAGCACCGCGTGCGCACTATCGTCATGATCACCAACCTGGTGGAGAGGGGGCGGGTGAGTGCCTTACTGTCTAGAGAAGGGGGGAGTGACTTCATGTTTTGTGCAGAGAGTGCGGATGGAATTCCACTACTATCTTAAGTGGAGCGGAATGTAGGCTGACCTGTTATTATTTAGCAGTTGGGCGCCAACTGCTTAATAACCAGCGAGTAAATTCTTATCACTATCAAAATAAGGCGGATTTAGCAACTGCAGAACTGTACTTTTGACCGTTTGTTTCTGACCGATACAACACACAATTCATGCTACAACGTGCGTCATATTTAATAATTGTGGTATAAGGGCCTGTGGTATGCTACAATGTTGTACAATGTTTCTCTGGCATAGATGACTCTACCGTCTTTTTCCCTTCCAGTCTGAATGATATACATTAAACACTAACCGATTCTCGTACGGTGAAGGAAAGCATCGTGAGGAAACCTGCTCATTGAAGCAACTGAATGTGATTCAATCTGATTAGGTTCCCCCGGTAACAGGGTCACCCAGGTCATATGGCCGTCGCTGTACTGTAATTACCTGATCTGCCAAATCCTGGATCATGATTAACACTTCCCTTGCTTACTTAAATACTAGAGTTGCTACACCAATGCTAAATATCGTAACGTGCGTATTCAATGGACCAGCCAGATGAGTCGTGCGCACACGCGTAGCGTCGATTTCAAACCAATTGTTGAGTCGGCCGCAGCGAAAGTACTGAGGCGGACCCTGGGCCTAATCGGCTCACAACCTGAACATTGATGCCAAAATGATGATTATAATTTACTGTACTCACCTTAGGTTAAGGATGTAATGGGGATCTGAATATATTACTATGGTATTCCACAATATTGCCCCACTATTCTCTCTCACAGATGTTCTTACCATCTGTCTCCCTTCCAGCGCAAATGCGACATGTACTGGCCGGACGGCGGGCGCGGCAGCACGGCCAGCTTCGGCGGGGTGCGAGTCACCTTAGTGCATGAGGACGTGCGAGCTGCTTATACCGTCAGGCATTTGAGGGTGCAGGCGCCGCAGCAGCAGGGGGGTGAACAGGTAAGGGCGTGGTGCAGAATTACAGTCCTCCATGCGTAATAAAATGAATGAAAAAAAATCTCAGTCAGTCATAAGTAAAAAATGAAAAATAATGAGGGTACAATTATATCTTTGGTGGGGTTCGAGTCACGTTAGTGCATGTGGACGTGCGAGCCGCCTACACTGTTAGGCATTTGAGGGTGCAGGCGCCGCAGCAACAGGGGGGTGAACAGGTAAGGGAGTAGCATATTAATATAGTCAGGCGAGGGTAAAAAGAAATTGAGGGTACCCATTCTAACTTTGGCGGCGTTCGATTCACACTGATGCATGAGGATGTGCCAGCCGCCTAAACTGTCAGGTATTTGAGGGTGCTGGCGCCACAGCAATAGTGTGGTGAACAGGTAAGGGTATACAGCCCGTCATAGTAAAAAAAAAAGAAGTACGATAAAAAAATGAGGGCATCCCAGTCCGCCATACGTGAAAAATAAAAATAAATGAGGGTACCATTCTAACTTTGGCGGGGTTCGAGTCACGTTAGTGCATGTGGACGTGCGAGCAGCCTACACTGTTAGGCATTTGGGGGTACAGGTGTCTTCTGCGCAGGGTGGCGAACAGGTAAGGGGGTAGCAATGGAATACTGTCCGGCGTACGAAAAAAAATTGAGGGTTTCATCAAAATCCGGTCAATAGTTTTTGCGTGAAGGCGTTGCAATAAACATACATAACAATGTCAATAATATTGTTCTAACACCATCGACCCCACCCCAGGACAGCGAATCGGAGGGTGCGGACTCGTCCCCGGACGGCGCGGGCGCCAGCCGCGTGATAGTGCAGTACCACTACACGGTGTGGCCCGACCACGGCACGCCGCGGCACCCGCTGGCCGTGCTGCCGTTCGTGCGGGCCGCGCAGGCCGACCCCGGGACCGTGCTCGTGCATTGCAGGTGACCATCAACCCCAGTCAATATTTCGTTCTTTACCTGTATATTGTTGGCTTAGCCTTTTCCGATTCTACGCTTCGAAATTGTCAATCCGTACTGCTGCATAATTGTAGGTGACGAATAATAATTATAGATCTGTTGTATTTGCTGATCTTGGCCGTGTGGTGTCCGGCAGAGTAGAATAGCACCAACCCCTTACATTCATGGGTGTCGTACAAGGCGACTAATGTTTTCGAGGCAAAAGATCAAGAGTCTCCGTAGTCTGGAAAATGGGCAGCAGCATTTTCCATTATTATATTAACAACACTGCGATCTCCAACCCGCCTGCCAAGCGTGGAGATTATGGGAATAACCTCCCCTTTCGTGAGAGAGGCCCTAAGTCCTGCAGTGGACTGTTATGGGCTATGATGATAATGGCCGATACCTCCCTATGTAGCATGACAGGGTTTGTCGCGCGAAATACAAATTTGTATCTCGCTTATTTCTACGCAAATCGAAAGCTAGCTAGAGTATTTCGCTTTCTTGCGCGCAACAAAACCCGTCATGCTACGGGTACTGCACTGTGCTCGTGCATTGTAGGTGCCTTAGCCTTGCCAATACAAACATAAGCCTTGATTCTGCCAGGATTATTTGTTTGGTTTTTGTTTAGAAATCATCAGCAGACAGCGAATCACAATAATTATTATAATTTGTTACCAATCTACTCAATAACACAATCAAAACGCATGATCACTATTGTACAATCTGACATCAATATTTGTATCCACAGCGCGGGCGTCGGCCGAACGGGCACCTACATAGTCCTGGATGCTCAGCTCAACCAGCTCAAGCTTACTGGCACTCTCTCTCCACTAGGTTTCCTATGCCGAGCTAGGACCCAAAGAAACCATCTCGTACAAACTGAGGAACAATATGTATTTGTCCACGACGCTCTATTAGAACATGTGCGGTCAGGAGACACCGAAGTTGAGTTCGAAAAAGCTAGGGAGTACCTCAAGAAGCTACTCGAGCCAATATCGGAGGAGGAGTTAGCTGTTTTAGACCTCAACCCACCTAAGAACAAAAGCGTAACAGACCTGTCGAACGGTATAGAGAACTGCGAAACGGCCAGCGTGAAGAGTCAATTCGATAATAGCGAGAAGGAGGTGGTGGAAAACGGTAGCCAGATGTCGATAAAGACGGACGATTTGAACAGTGAAATGAGCAAGTCGTCTGTGAACGTAGATGAGGACCAGAAAGAGGTTTTGGTCAATGGAGAGGAGACGGAGGGAGTCTACGATTTGGCGCCGAGAGCGACGGATACGTACAGCAAGAAGATGCAGGCGTACAACAATATGAGTGAGCAGGAGAAAGAGGAGATCAGGAGGTGAGTTATGTAGTGATATTTTCTTAAACCAGTACGACTAGCACGAGTTCTTCTCGCGCGCGATAAGCGAGAAAAGGCGCTACATAGATACTGCTCTCTTCATCTCTTTCATCTTAGTATTGAGAGAAGGAAACAAACTCTCTCGCGGCGCGAGCTATGTCGCGGACACACTTGTGTATAAAACGTCCTCTGTAGGTGATGTTAAGAGGTTTACAGTTTATGAACACAATGAGGGTGTTAGCGCATTCAAAATCCACCAGATGGCGCCACTGATTTGTACTTATTTCTACTGCCGACTATGAATCAATATAATAAATGTTTACAAAAGTCCCTAAACACTGTTGTGCTAGCCTGAACATAATACGTATTTCTTGTTTTCAGAGCGAACCGCGTGGAGAACTATGCGCTTTTAGAACGCATGCGATCGCTGGCCAACCGCCATCACACGTACCAGGGCCCGCCGCCCGTCAATTTACTAGAGAAACAACACTTGGTGAGTGCCGCTTTTGTTATGAAGAATGAATAGACTGTGAGGGCGCTGTTGGTTAAACTACGTCATCGAGTACAAGATAAGTTATATTTTGCAGCGATAGTAGCGGTTAAGGACCACAGAACGTTGCTCTAACCATGCAACGTGGTCGCTAGTCAGCCATATTAAAGACATTTTTCTTTTTGCAAACTTTAATGTGGCCACTAGTGAAACTGCCAAGAGAATGTGAGGCAGAACGGTTTTTTTATATCTAGAACCCACACAAGTAGGTAAGTAAGTACTAACGCCAACAAAACTTGACGTTTGGCAACCCAGGATAAAAAAAAAGGTGCAAGGCTGTGCACGGGCAGACTAATTTTTTTGGGTCTCCTAAACGTAGACGTTTCTACAAAGTGTAACATTTTGGTATGTTGGTCCTTTGTGCGACCATGAGGGCCATGTTAGTTTCTTTTTCGGTCACATTCCTGATTATCCATGTCGAATTGTCGGCGTCATTCGAATTCTGAGCGTCGGTGGCCGAGCGGTTACAGTATCCGACTCGTAAGCCAGAGGTCCCGGGTTCGAATCCCGCACCGGCCATGTACCAATGACTGTTTTCTGAGTTATGTACATTAGTTGAATACTAACCGATGCTCTTACGGCGAGGGAAAACATTGTGATTAAACCTGCACATTCGGGCGACTGAATGTGTAACCATGATCCAATCTGGTCAGGTTCCCCTGGTAACAGGGTCATGGAGGTCAGATGGCAGTCGCTCCACTGTAATTACTTGACCTGCCAAATCCTGGATCTAGGTCAAAGGCGGACCCCGGGCTCTCGTTCTCGAGAGCACAACCGGGACATTAACGCCAAGATGATGATTCGAATTATGACAGAATACTACATGCTTCCGGTGTTTATTTTATTTACTTAAGGAAAACCAACAGCAGTTGTTACAATAATAACATTTTATAGCCAATTATAGGCTTCCACTGATAAAATTACAGTAGATAAAAAGAAGTACAAGTTGATGAGACAACAATTTAAGCCCAAAAATTATCTTTGCTCGACTCAATCTATCAAATTACTTACGTTACAGTGTGTCGAAGTAATACTAAAGGGCACGATTTCTCGCCGATTCAAAACTTATATTAAACAGGTCAAGCTCAACAACTGCTGTGTACGTTGCTACATAAAACGCGGAACTAGCGCCACAATCAGGAAGTTTCCAAAATATTCTATAACTCAGTCATTTATGGACGGATTTCAATTTTTTTTTTACTGGCTTGTAAGTTTGATCTATATTTTAACACTGTCATTAAATATGGCAATATCGATATCAGGAAACTTCCTCATTGACTGGTCACCTCTGTTGTGGTCTTGCTTAAGTTGTATTCCTAGCTTACACGATGTGTCCCTCCCAGCTGATAACCCGGTCGTGTGCGGAGGCGAGTGCGTCGGCGCGTTTGGCCCACAACTCGGAGAAGAACCGCGCCGGCGCCGCGCTGCCGTCAGACCCCGCCAGGGTGATGCTGGTGCCCAAGCCCGGCGTCGAGGGTATGTACACACACATATACACAGAGACACATATATACAGAGCGCGCGCGAGAGTTCATAACCTACGGGTCTGAGCATCTAACTCGAACGGATTATAATATAATAAGAATACATCAACATACACATAATACAACAACAAGCAGCCATTTACACAGTTAGTATCAGGAGTAAGGTACTTGGAGATACGGTTTTCATTAATCGAGACGATACGAGAATTAATTTAGAGAAGCCTGAGCAGTCTTTTCCCTGAGGGTCTTGGGGCAGGCGCTCAGTAAATAGCGAACTTGACTCGAGAACAGAAATGTTTCAGAACAATAATATAACGTTTATTATAGCTTGACAGTAATACAGTTACATGAGTATTGAGTTATACCGCATATCTCTCAAACCGCAATCGAGTGAGATGGCGATGTATCGAGCATTGGCGTATCTAGGGTTATTTTCCAGGGGGGGCTGGCCCCTGAGGTGGAGGCAATCCCAATGGCGAGCTAGAAATGTTTGTCATTTTGGGTCTTGAAAGCTGGGGTGGTCAATGAATGAGCCACCGGAGCGAATTCGACAGTTTTTACGTTTCAGGTCTTAAACGTCTTAAATGAAAGAATGAGCGCGAGCGGAGTGAATATGAAATTTGTGACATTATGGGTTATAAAAACCTGAGGTGATTATTGAATTAATCTCGTAATTTTAGACATATTTGGACACAACAGCAATGGGTGATCCTCACAATAGTAATTTAAGGAAATCAATAAATCGAAGCGAGCTTGAAATTTTTTACATTTTAAGTCGTTAAAGTTGGTGTGATCAATGAATGTATGAGCAAGCGGAGCGAGCTCGAATCTTTTGATATTTTAGCTTAGGTGCTGTGTTCATGTGTGATGCTGATCGTAATAAAAGACAATAAAAGTAATAGAAATTATTGAATGAGCAATCGGAGCGCGCACAAAACTTTAAACATTATGGTTTTTATACGTTGGGGTGATTGTTAAAATGAATATTTGAGCGAGCATAGCAAGAACGGAATTTACGGTTTTAAAAGATTGGTAAATATATAGTATGAAAAAACTGAAGCAAATGAATGAGCGAGAGCCGCGAGGTCGACATTTTTCTTCTAAAAAGCTGGAGTGATTGATAAAATTAATAAAATAATTAAGCGAGCGCAGCGAGCTTGGAATTTTTGGCCTTTTGGCTTATAAAACCGTGGGCGATTGTGAGTCAGGGTCGGGGCTCGAGGTTGGACAATTGCAGCCATTGCCCCCCTAGATCCGCGCCTGGCCTGGGCACCGCTGGTACCGCTCTAGTTACGCTACTGACGGCGAGCCTCAAACAGGGCAAATACTCGAATCAGCAATAAAAAAATTGTATCAGGAGTTGGGGTGGTGGTTGAGGCGTAAGGTCCCACGATCTGGACACATGGGTATCGCTATCGCTTTGCCCACCTCTAAAACCCTGGGACGCGTCGCTCTGGCAGCAAAAGGCAAATGTCCAGCCCTCCACTGCCACAGCCACGGATTACGTAATCCTCACCCCGTAGATCATTATTAAAAAATATGGTTTAGCTGCGGTATTCTGTTACTTCTTACCGGAGGTACTTCCCCAGCTGGGCGCCTCCAATTCGAACGGGGTACCCCGCTATGTCCTACCTCTCTTAAAACACGTTCACAGTTCAGTGACCCTAAGGAATGGTTAGTCATAAGACCGAGCTCCCACATTGCGATAACGATTTGCATCTAAATTCATGCATTGTTTTTTACTTAGATTTTGTATTTTTTTTTTCAATAATAAATAAATATGCTTGGACAATTCACACAGCGCCATCTAGCCCCAAAGTAAGCTAAGCTTGTGTTAAAGGTGCGAGAAAGCCGATAAACTACTAATATATTTTTAAAATACATACTTATTATACACACAACACCCAGACCTGTCTTATCATACATATATGTCTCAGTCATCTGGTTAAATCAGCCATTTAATGAGAAGGCCAGTCTGTTAATTAAACGCCGACATTCAATTGAATACCTAGGCCGATCGTTGATTTAACTAGCAACACTCAACGTTTAACTATATAGTTGGCTTATAGTAAGCCAGCCCTTTGAAGACGGCTTACGTAAAATCAGGCAGGTGATTCCAATTAAGTTACCAAAACAAATATGGCGTCAGACAGCTCGCACAGCAAGCAATGTTTTTGTATTTTGTTAGTTTTTAACTATATTTAAAGTGCGCTACTGACATGCTTTAAAGTAAAAATTAAGATAAGTTTAATTAAAAATTTGTTCATTTTCTTTTGATACTTATAATAAGAAACATAATTGTCTAAAAATGTTCATGCCATTTTGTATTTAGTAATATAAAATTAGAAAGTGCATTGTCCCTATTGTTCCTATAGTCCATAGTTACAAGTATTTAATAAGTTGTAACTTTAAAGTTATTATTGTGTTAAATACTATCAATATTATAGGTATCTACTCGCAACACAATTAATTGTATACTTGCTGAAATTGTTGCCTCAAATAATATAATTATTAAATAAAAGTTATATTTATTAATTACATAGTTATTTTTTATCTCAGGAAGGTTATCATTTAAGTTACGAACTCATGTTCACTCTAACCAAATATATATTTCCCTTTAACAAAACGGCTAGATAACGTTCAGCCAAGTAGCTGCACGTTACATTCAACTACTTGGCTTGTTGTCCTTTAGTCATTCAATTGCATGCCGGCGTTTATTTAACGACCTAGCATTCTAATTAAATGGCTGATTTAACCAGTTGGCTGCGACATATATACAACAATCGAACCTGGGACCTCTTGCGTGGCAGACCATGTAACCCACGTAATAAATGAGAAATAAAAATAATTATAAGATAAAAGTCCTCTTAGCATTTCTTTATTTATTTGTGGCTAGATGGCGTTGTGTGGATTTGTCCAAGCCCATTTATTATTTTATTTAGGCCATACTACCGCAAATCCATAGCACTTTTACCCCCCAAAACGTGTCGTATACCATCTCCACCCTCCAAACAGGCAGCGAGTACGTGAACGCGTCGTGGGTGTGCGGTCGGCGGCGCACGCGCGAGTACGCCGTCTCGCAGCACCCGCCGCCCGCCGCCGCCGCCGACCTCTGGCGGCTGCTGTGGGACCACACCGCGCAGCTCGTGCTGCTGCTGCCGGCCAGCGACGACACGGTAACCATACACACCGCACGATGCTCAATACACACCACACGGCATGCGGCTGCTGTGGGACCACACCGCGCAGCTCGTGCTGCTGCTGCCGGCCAGCGACGACACGGTAACCATACACACCGCACGATGCTCAATACACACCACACGGCATGCGGCTGCTGTGGGACCACACCGCGCAGCTCGTGCTGCTGCTGCCGGCCAGCGACGACACGGTAACCATACACACCGTACACACAGCGCGATAACCACATCATGGTAAAGCGACACACTGCACGACAGACGATACATACTCACCACACGTCATATGTTATAATGTCACACACCACACCATCACAAATCCAATATCAACACTTAATTAATTTTTTACTATTTTATTAACAAATTCGATATGGGATTTGTGGTTTTGGTGAAGACATGGTAAACGACAAGACGACAAATACGCCGAAATATCATACAGTTGTCGGGAGCTTTGAATTTTTTATCACTTAAGGTCATACGTAATTTGGCAGTGTTATAAATAGGAAATTACCTTAATTTATCCACGGATGTACATGCTGTAGCACAATATAAATCCATGAGTAAAACAGTGTAACAGCTCCGCTGAATTACGTTTGACGGCAACTCAACATTAAAATTTCCCAACTATGTGCATATGGCACACAGCATAACCCCACGTAACAAATAAACTGCATAATGTTGTCCTATGTCACATCGGGATTAATTAAAACCGTTTTCCCTTAACAGGATAGCGAAGTCTTTTGGCCAACGGAAGACGAGAAGGAGCTGTTCGTGGCGAACTTCAGAGCGAGTTTCGTTTCCAAAGAAACGTACGTCGCGTACAGGAAAGTCGACCGCAAATCGCCCGTTACCACCCCTTCAGAGCCTGAAACGAACGGCTTCAGGCGGCAAGAGAGCGAATGCGCCGACGACGAGAGGCTCATACCTGAAAACTCGCCAGTAGCCGAATCGGAACCAGTTTACAGACTAGACCGGACCGATCTGAAACTAGAGCGGTTAAGCAACAGAGATTTGTCGGCGAGGAAATCCATAGCGAACGGGGATCTATTCTCCTCGCTATCAGAGAAACGGAACGGTCCCAAATCGCCGCGAAGTCCTTCCAAGATGTCCCTGAAAAACTTCAAGCTGAGCTCCCCGACAAAGTTCAAATTCCCAGAGTGGGGTACCAAGACTGCCGGGTCGCCCCCGGACTCCGCCCCGCCCCCGCCCCCCGTGCCCCCCTCCCTGACAGTAGAGGAGGAAATCGAACTCCGCCGAGCCTGCTACTACTACGAGAAAGTCGACGCGCCACCGGAAAACGTACCCTCGGACCGGGTCATAGAGGTCATAAACGTGAGCGTGCATTCGTTACAGGACGACTACCAGCTTAGTGTGAAGTTTATCAAGTGTACTGGCTGGCTGGAAGGCCATACGACGGAGTATACGGCGGGGAAACCGGATGACAACGAGTATGTGAAGGCGATCAGAGAGGCCAAGAGTGAGAGTGAGCGTGAGGAGGCGATGGACCGATTAATAGAGCCATATAGAGACTCCTTCGCGTTGATAGAGTTCGTGGCCGGCTGCCAGATGGAGTATAAGAACGGGCCCGTCGTCGTTGTTGACAAGTGAGTTTCTATATTCTATTTTTTTGTATGTTTTGGTATGGAGATTTAAGAAAATGACGACCTGTTACTGATTGAATTCTTCGTTGATTCGAACTTGTGTATCTTTAGTAGGTGCTACAACGTTACAAGTGTTTAATTTTAGCAAACGGGTCTAGCGAGCTCATTCCTATCACTCCATCTCCTACGTAATCATAATCTTTGTAGATTGGCAACACCCAAAGAACCTCTGACCCACATACATTCTCTCTCTCTTTTTTTACCGCTATGTGGTAAACAAGCTTTTTCTATCGGGTGTACTACGTCTAACAAATTTAAAAGCTTGTCCTCTGACGTGCCGCGGTGTCAAAACTCAGGTCCTGTAGCTGTAGATCCTGGATACACAGGAGTTGCAGCGATGCGAATGAGTGGTAGGGCCAAAGCCCGTAATACGTTTAACAAGGCATAGACATTAGTATATTTTGACATCATAATACCCGGAACACTATGAATAAGTTACAAATCTAAACTCTATATCTATATAAACCTACGTGAATAAAGCGATCCGAAAACAATATGGAGTTTTGCCACACAAATGTCTAACGCCCCCGCCCCCTTCCCAGATACGGCGGTTGCACAGCGATGTCCTTCTGCACGCTAAGCGCGGCCTGTGGCGGTGCTCGCGCCCCCGCCGCTCCCACCGCGTCCACACCGCCCTCGCCCCGCGCGCCCGATGCCAACGCCGGCTCGCTGTACGCGTGTGCGGCACTCGCGGCGCACGCGCGGTGCGGCGGTGCGCGGCCGGTGCACGCGCCGGGGACTTTGCTGGCACAGTATGCGGCGCTGGCGGCGTATGGGCCGCTGTTGTGGCGGCGGCCTGAGGATAACAGGTATGTCCAACCTATATTGCAAGGTCTTTACTTAGTGTAAATAACTGACCAGCTCAAAGTACGTAGATCCGCCGTAAACGTTTTTAACGAGTGCTGTCCAGTGTGGACAGCACTCGTTAAAAACGTGGAATGGAAAGTGGTCATCGCCGCCTATGGACATCAGCAACACCAAGGGACTAGAGCTCAAAGAACGCCGAAGCTGCGTAAATTGGACTGCGTCAAAATAGCTAAATGTCAATACATGGCGTTCTTATGAATGAGACCACACAGGTCGAAGTAAAAACGCAATATTACGCTGATAGCGATTTTACGCAGCTTTGGCGTTTTGTTAGCTCCGGTGTGGATGGTACCGTATCCTACGCGTACACGGTTAGTGCAAGTGTGCTCTCGCGCACGACAAGCATGGAAAGGCGCGACGTATATACTGCTATTTCCTTTATCGCAGTATTGAGGGAAGAAAACAAAAGCTCTCTCGTGGCATGAGCCATGTCGCGGGCACACTTGTTCTAGCTGTGCTGGGGCGTAATGTTCAGTATTCAACGCTGGTGGCGTATGTACCGCTGCTGTGATGAAATACCTACAATTACAGGTACTTTAATTAGGCATAAGGCCGCCGGCGGTCTTGCTAGCTCGGCTGTGACGATGGATTGTTAGATTATTTTCACAAAAATAATTCTTCACTGCAGCAAAATTTTACATCGCGTTCTTTCATGATCGTCAATTTTATTATTCGCTTTTTTATAAAGTGATTTTTCATATAGCGTTTTGTAACATTCGCGTCTATTTTACTAGTAGATTATTTTAATAGTTACCATGCAATTTCTCACAAAATCAGGCGTAAGAGAGTGACAGGAACCATGTTCAACACTTTGTTTAATATTTCCTACCATATTAGTTTCAAACTAAACTCGCGTTGTTTACACAGAATATTATTGTATTATACTTGACTCACATTCGACGTACCTTCTCAATTTGTTTTCCCGACGTTTCGGTAGGGTCCAAACGTCGGGAAAACAAATCGAAAACGTCCGTCGCGTGCGAGTCCCGTTTAATACAACAATTTACATTTACTACCTTGTGGTGTAGAACAAAGTATCTATATCGAAGAATTTTTGTTACAGAATATCATCGTCGTCGCAGGCAGAGTCTCGGTAACGTAGCTGTAAACACTGTTAGTGATATGATATACTCTTTGTACCGCGGCGTCGCCCGGGACAGTATAACGCGGCCGGCTGTAGGACGCCAAGGTTCCAAGGCGCGTGTACGTTTTCGTACCACTCCGTTATTTGGTAGCGTTGCTTTGGACAGTGTATGAGTCACTGGCCGTCGAAGACTGTGTTATTTATGTAGGTTTTTACCCCTTCTTATTGTGATTTGTTACTTTGCGTTGACTAATCGATGTGTTCGCATGTTTGAAGGCCCGTTGGCAAGCATATCGAATTGTACAGTCATCTGCCGAGTGGATGGACCACCCTAGCATACACTAAATATATGATAGGGGGGTCAGTTCTCTCTGCAGCTGTACGTGCGATTGAACGTCTCGGACGTTGATTGACGTGATTCTCTATGACTTGAAGCGCTTGACGATAATGTCAAGCACGTAGAATCATGCTTGACCGTTTGAGGGGGCCTTTTTGCAATATTCGGACACTGTCGAGTCGCTTTTCTGTGATTCTTTTATATCAATATTATTTTTACTAGCCGAGTGATAAGGTCTATCTATTCGATCGCGGTTTGGTGGCAGTTACATTGGCAATCGTTAAAAGGGTAACGTGTCAAGGTAAAAAAGACCCTAGCGGCGAAAATATGAGTGAGTTCTCGTTGAAATTGTTTAAGTATAAAGTACCTAAGACGTTCAGTGATTCAAACGCTGACCAATGAAAACAGTACAGTATTGAACAAAAAACTAGCATTTATTATTAGTAGTTTTACTTTCTCACCGATGTTTTGACGTCCGTTGCTGTATTGGAATGCTCAATGTGTAATACTACAATAATTTAGTCGAAATTTGTTAACGGTATTTTTTGGTGTCGGCTAGTGTGGGAGGTTTTTGGCGGGAAGCTAAGAATTACTTTTAATATTGTATCTAACACACTTTCCTGTAGGCTTATTACGTAACGCTGTTGCCAACAATTATCTGATTTCATTGATTGAAATTGTTGCGATGCCGTATCAATTCAATTCAAATCATTTATTTTAGAATCAATATTGCCTATGTTTTGTTCAGTTGTGGTGTTGTTGTGGTTCAGTTGCTAACAAGTATCCATTGCAATAAACTGAAACAAATAAATCGATGGTACGTAATCGCAAAAATAGCAATTTCAATAATTGAAATCAGAGAATTGTTGCCAACAGAGTTGCTTAATTAGCCTACTGTGCTCCAAGTGAGTGTGAGTTAGGATGCTAACATATGCCTACAATATTTGCAGGCGATTCCCGAGTAAATAATTCGTAAGATAATGATAGTCGTTCAACTACAGATCCAGCGAACTCATACCTAATTTCTTTTTAGGACAATCGCTAGCTTGTTTTCATAAATGCAAACTGTCTAACCACCGAAATAACTTCCATACTAGCCGAGCCCTGCGTCTAAAGGCTTTTCTTATGAAATAAGATGTGGTTGTGTGCATATAAGGATATTTATTGAAGCGTAATAGTTTGGAATCGAGGATTTTTCTAGTATTTTTTCGATAAATAGTTGCGTACTGCATGGTTTGCTTCGCAAAATGCAATTTAGGACATAGGTACTCGGCAATAGATGTGTGAAGGTTTATTTTCTACTATGTTATATGAAAAGTAATTGTTTTTTTTTATTATTATAACGGGATTCATATGCGAAATATGCAACAAAAAAGTGACTAAATTACTTCATTCTAGGTGCAGACAGAACAAAAGCTTTATTTTTCATATGAAATAGTAGACACAGAACCCTAATAGAAACTACAGATGTAAAATAAAATACTTTATAATGACAAATAGCCATACGAGTAATAGTAGCTCAAAACAATAGCAATTTACACACTTCAAATATTTCTAATCGATACTGAAAATTGGAAAAAATATATTTTTAATATTTAATTTTCTTAGTTTAGTAAACGCATATTGGAGATAAATAGTAGAGCTAACTTCAATTACACTAGTCTGCGGCAAATGCACATCGGCTATAGACTGTGGGGGCGCCGTACGTTATCCTATGTCAATGAGTACAAGAAAAATTCCACTTTGTAACGATACTAGAGGTTTGGGAGATCCATAAAATGTTGGTCAGCCCGTGCACAATTTGGCACAATTTTTTTTTGTGACACACTCTAGACTTTTTTGTAGCGATGGTATTTACATGTCCTCTTGCGTGGGTTCTAGGAGTAAAAAAACCGTTCGGCATCATATCCTCTTGGTTGTTTCGCTATTCAGACACATTGAAGTTGCTTTTCTTTTTGTGGGTCTCCTAAATCTGTACTATCGCTACAAAGTGAAATTTTTCTTGTGCTCGATGACGTAGAATAACCCACAGCGTCCTCACAGTCTACCAGTTTCGCCATCGCATTCACTCACGCGCGTGCGACAGAGACAACGCTCTACGAAAGCCGAACTAGCCTATGTGCGTTAGTTACCCGCGACATCTGTACAAGGTTCTCTTAATTTATAATCAGCGCGCTAGATGGCGTTAGTTGCAAGGGAGATATTATTTCAAGTAATAAATAATGCTGCGTATGCGTCATATATCAACCACAAAACTAAATACACGAAATAAACATCTCAATGTAGATTTCATACAGTATAATGTGTCACTCCTGGCCGGAACAATATTAATATACTGATGTAGTTGAAACTAGTCGATGTGATACTTGTATCTACATTTACGTTTACGTTAATATCCTTTAAAAATAACAATATACTTTGTCCGACAGAGTTACAATAAACTAATCGCCTTATTCATAATAGTTTATTAACGGTTTATGGAACCTATTTTAGCAAAAATATATCTACTACTGAAATGATTGAATTAGAAAGAAAGTGACAAACCGTATTTTAGCTACAGTGCCATCGGCGGCGTCGCTGTTGTTGGCATTGACATGTCATTTCAAATACATTTCAAAATGAAGTGCCGCGATTTTTCCACAGTTCCAATTTGCGCCACCGAGTAAGATAAGTTTGTGGCACTGTAAAATAGGTTTATGAAACGTCAAAAAGCTTTTATGAACAAGACCAATTACGTAAAACATACATAAAACAAAGTCGGATATACTCTTATAGACTTTACCATTAATTATTTTATATCATTTAAAAACCAATTCGAACAATGTATAGATTTTAAGAATATCAGTCCCTATATACATAAAAAGGTTATACATATTAAGTATATTTTTAGGTGCGAACTGCGAACTGACTTTTTCTTTGATGAATGACCGCCATTTTCACAAGAGCATATTTCTCTTATACAGAGTGTGAACAGAATGTATGTGTTAACGTCAGCACACATGTACGACTGATTCTACTAATGGAATGGTATTCCAATAGAATGACAATGGTAGGGATATTAAAAAATTAACAAAAAAGCCTCTCATCTATGCTAGTTTTCTAAAGAGAAATATAAAATAAAGTGTAATTTACACTTCGAAATTAGGAAATAGAATCCACGCAAAATCAAAATGTGTGTTTATACTGTAACCACAGTAAGGTAATTCATGGTGTATTAAAAGAATATCACGTAATCTAACAAAAAAAACAATATTAGAGTAGTTGGTGAAATAAGATGAAATGTCGATTATAGATTAGATCGATTGCCGCTCAAAGTTGACATTTGCATTTCAGCCAATAAAATGGCATTATTTTAACAGTGACGAAACCTTATTCGCCAGTGGCGACATCTGGTGGTTCAAAAAACGCCCCCCATTGTCATTCCACTTTGACACCATTGTGTTAGTAGAGTCGGACTTAGCCTTCAATATTAATTTAGAACTACATTTCTGGAACTTTTCCCGGGCAATGTAAAATAATCTCTAGTTAAAATAACCCTAAATTGGATAGGTAACCTTCTATATTTTTCCCTAGAGGCAGCTCAGATGTGTAATTTAATGTAATTCCTATTAAATCAAATTTATGGTCCAGTATTTTTTATTATTATAGTAATAATTAATTAATTATTAATAACCATAGGGATGAAGGATGGAATATGTGAAGCCTGTTTGGTAGTAGTTTGTCAATTATGATGAAAACTGGTTTATGTTGGTTTGACGAGACGGGCCTGTCTATCACGTATACTTACTTTATCGTATACGTAATATTACGTATCCATATTACGTAAAATGTTATAAACAGGCTTGGTTCGTCACATTACGATATCGAGGTATGAAAGTTATGCCAGTAGACTTATTTCTCAGGAACAAAGTTGTTACAGTATAAAATCAGATAATATAAATTATATTTCAATAACTATATTCGTATTGTAGGCTTTCAAAATTCATAAGATTTCATATCCCGATAGGCGATCGGAGCTGGCAAGACCCATGTAGAGGGAAATTAGACATACGGTGTTTGCCGGGACCTACTGTGCCATCTTAGGCTTAGCTAAATATACATACAGCGTAGTTAGCATAATTAATAGAACACTAGCTAGGTTTTACTTGCATCCATTAAATGTGGGCTTACGCGAATCATAAGTCAACGAGGTGGCGCCACTGTGCCGTGTGTTTCTGTTGTTCAGAATGAAACGCTCAAAGTTAACAGGTGGATTTTAAGCAATGAAACTGCGGTATTTTGACAGTGACAAGAGCTTACTCGCTGTCGCCATCTAGTGACCAAAAGAATGTCAGCCCCCATTAGAGTAGCTGTATCAGCTGTTTAATGTGATTTATTTTTATAACATACAAGCTTCTGTAGTGCGGTTTCGCCCGTCCTGTATTCTGTCCCTTAACAAGATTAATTACAAGATGTGTATGTTTATCGAAGATATACTATATCTGTATGATAGAGCTATCGAGTGATAATCGTTTCCATAGCTTTCCCTGTCTAAGTAGATTATATTTGAGATAGTAGAGGAAGTTAATATTTTTTTTCTAGAAGATATACGAGTCCACTCCTTTGGCCTCATTTCCGAATTTTTGTTCTTATTTCATGAACCTTATTTTCCAAAATAATTTAGCTTATTTAGCGTAATTTTCTGACACCATATCGTGTCTTTAATAACATAATTTGCGTGTAAAACAATTGTTAGAAACGGGCCCGTGGCAAACACCCTTGTCTGTACAGTTAACCAAAGATAAGTGTTTATATGTCTTGACGATGGTAGGGTTTAGGTGGACAGGTATGTAGCAGCTATGGCTAGGCTAGTGAGGGAGTGTCTGTCAGTGCGGATTGGTAATTTAGCATAATGTTTTAAACGCACCTGCGGTTCTGCAGTTTTGTTATCTGCAACCTAAATGTATGAATTGTAGATGTTATGGGCGACAGTTACCATTTACCATCAGGTGGGCTGTCTTCTCGTTTGTAGCATAAAAAAAAACTATCGCGGTTGTTATCACACATTTTAAGAGTATGTTCCGGGTTTCCTACTGCGTTTGGTACTACCTTTGTTGACGAGTAGCCCGATATTTCGACGCAGGTGCATCATGGTCACGGGACGACTGGAGAGCTGCGAGCGCCGGGCGGTGTTATCCTATACCTGTCAACAAAGGTACAAGGTAGGAAACCCGGAACATACCCTTAACATGGTTGGTAATTTAGTTTCTGCAGTTTGTACAATAGCAACAACATAAGTTTAAAATAATTTGGTCATTTTAATTAATAGACATGTTTGGGTCCGATGACCTCCGAAGCTATCGTACGAAGGCTTGTATCAAAAATGGATCTTGGCGTAAAGAAAAACGTGCGCCGATATTTACTTTTAGATTTTCTACCTTATTTCTTTACGCTAAGAACTATATTTTAACCGACTCAGTAAAACACTTTCCTAAGCATCGTACTACGATAGTCAAAATGACACTACGTGACACTATGGCAGAATGTACAGTGCTACAAGGATAATTCGGCACGTGGCCGAAATCAGAACCAACGCCGCCATCTTGCAAAGCCTCACTTTTCACAGACAGCTGAAGTTGATGTCTCACGCCCACGCCCTCATCCAAATGCCAAATTATCCTTGTAGTGTAATATTGGTCAGTCAAACCTAGCTCGTAAGTTGCATATGCGTTCTGCCACTATGCATAGTGCGCTCTATTTTAAAAATAAATGCCTTTTCATAAATTTCGAAGCTCGTAAAGACCCTAAATAAAAGTTTAGTCGCATTTTCATCACTCCCCACTAAGGTAGGTAGGAAGTAGGATACTTCAGTGTAATTATAATTATATTAATTATTAATGAATAATAAATTACATCGCATTGTTGTATTGTTGACTTGAATACACGGAATACTTGTCTCGATGTTACTATTTTGGTGGTAAGTAAGTACCTAATAATTGTAATTCCTTTTTACATTTTTGTAAAGTAATTTATTACTATCTAATACCTGGATAAAGTCGTAGTTTTGCGGCTTGAGGGTTTGTAATCCAATTGTTTTAGAAGCGTTCGATCAATCAAATTTGGATAATAAATGTTCTAATAATGTTCTATTAGGTACTATAACTATTTAGACCTAGTCAGGCTCACTTTACAATTTTGTAACGCTTACCATACGCATTTGAGATTGATCATCGAAACAGCTATATCATTAATATTATTAATTAATCAGGGTAAAATCATGCAATCATGGAATGTTACATAACAGTAGAGGCTCGTTTTGTTTTAGTGATCATTATAATAAAGTCATACATTTTCAATTTAATTCATGATACGTAGGTGTACTGTTAGCTTACCCGTTTATCAGGCTCAGTTACCTCACGATGTTTTCAATTTTGTTTTTCTAAGGCCCGCTTGCTCTAAGCTGAGGTTAGCAAGGTTAACTCTTAGGAGTTAACTCTGGGAGTTAAAAAATTAATACCTATATATACCCTGAGTTAGTAAGCCCTGAGGTAATCATTTTATCCAGAGCTTTGGCACAAGTGTGTCTAAAATTCTTAAACAGATACGTTTTGAATCACTTGTCAAAGCTAGGCAGTGTTTATTAAAACACGCGTAGAGATCGTTTATAATTTTTCTTTAATGAGGGTATTCGCGATTTCAAAATCCAACAGATGGGGCTAGTGAAAGGTGCGTTGTCAAAATATTGCTGTGCTATTGGACAGATACAACTGTAAAATAACTGATCTATTCTAACCAATGATAGAGCTTTATTTCGATAGACCACACGTCTCAGTAGCGCCATCTGTAGTCGCGAAAACAAACACGTTTCGTATCAACATAATTTATTAATCAATGTTAATTGTGCCTAATTTTTTAAACGATTTTGGTTCGCTGTCCATATCGCAAAGCCTAAACAGAGCAATAATTAATCTTTTAAGTTTTTAGCTGTATTCGGTAAGTTTAAGTGATGCATTCATTTTATGTTTTCTCAGTCAGTGTAGTCTCACCATCGATCATAACCGGTGACTGACAAATAACGAGCGATATACGAATGTAGAAGAAAGATAGTGGACAGTGTACCTTTCTTATTTCTTTTTGTATAATAAGTAGGTAATAGTTTAGAATTCGATCAAACACCAATTTTCTGTTACATACTGGTACAGTACCCAAACATGTTATGTCAAATAACGTAATAGTAATAAAGTTATGAATGTGTTTTTATAGATTGTTTGAGGTAAGGTACGCTTGAGAAAGACTGGCCGCAAAACGATTTCAAATTCTATATTTGAATTCAATTACTGTAATAATCTGTGAACGTTTATCTGTTAGTACATTTACTCATTCGAATTTAGAATTGAGGCTCCGAATATTTGCGGGTAGCTTGAAAATGTTCCATGTTGTATGTGCGCCTGCCTGTAAGTGTTGCCATAGCGTAAGGTGTAAAATAGAAAGAATGTTGCGAGGTAAGGATTATTATAATAACCAGAAACCCGTGACTCCCGCCTTTGTACGTACTGTATTGTGCCAATTTTTAATACTTCCGGTGTAGCATTCCACGATTCTTTTTAATTATTCCGGCATAGTGATGATAATGTGTCGTCTTTGGATCATGCAATAGATAATAAATTAAAAAGAATATTCGTTTAGTTTTCATATGAATTATTTCAATTTTTTATATTTTTTTATAGTTTTTTTTCCATATAATTTATATATATTTTTATGTTATTGACTGATTTTTCGTTAAATACTCTAACGGGTCTTGTTTAATAGACTCTGAAAACTATTTTGCATTGTATAGTTGAATGTAAACTTCAATGGCATCTGAGTCACATTTTAAATTTATAATGATAACTTGCATGTAGAATTAAAACTAACTGTGTAATCAGAAATACTAACTTGACATTGTATTTTAGTTCATAAGCTGACGCGATGTAATTTTGTTCCCTTGGGAACGTCGATGTGATGAAAGAATGTGACTTGTGTTCCATGTTCTAATTTAGAACACGCCTGGGAGTCTTAAAATGACACAAATAGCACAAATATGTTACAATTTGTCTTTGTTTAAAATAATCACTCATTACGTGTTACTCAATAGTTGATAGGAAGTACGTTTTTTATATTATTTACACTGTACAGTTCACTCTTGGACGTTTTAAACATCACAATCACTGTGTAAATTGTAAGACTATTTATTTTTTATGTAACCGCCTGTATTATTTGAAATGTAAAAATATATTAAGAAATTTATCTATATTTTTGTGTTTAATTTGACTTTCGTCCCTACTAAAATTTCCCTTAACACTTGATATGTTTTTGCACGCGAAAATAACATCTCCCCAAAATATCGAACGTTCTTCTCTGGAGCCGTCTTATAAACGTTCCCCAAACCGATAAAATAAACAGACCCCGATAAAAAGCTATAAACCACAAAGAGGTTGCGGTCACCCCAGGCCCGTAACCTATAAAATTATATTCACAATATGTCGTGCGTGAAAGGAGCCCCGATAGGTACAGTTCGGACTACGTTTATATTCTGAAAAAAGATTGGGGGGTGCGTAACCCGGTCACGTCTGCCTACGTGATCCATCCCTAGTTAGAACTTGCGTATATTTTTCCCGCCCTTTTCGGGAGGCGAGTTTTTGTAGGGACACTCGCCGTTGAACCTTCATAAATAAGTTTTGAAGGTTGCGCGTGTCCGCGAAAGATATTCGTCTATTAAACGGTGGTTGCGTAAGCTGGCCGTAAATAGAACACGGTTGCTATGGCACTGAATGAGTACCAAATTAACCAAATACATAAATACAGTCGGTAGATTTTCATATGTAATTTGCCGGTGTTATACATTAGGAAACTTTTTTTTATTATGCTACGCAGTTACAAAATTGCAATCGCAGGTGCGTTGTCACTGTGAGGACTAAGATGAAATGCCTCATGCCTGTAATTGCGCTGGCTACCTTATCCTTAAAACCGGAAGACAATGCATGCATTATTGCTTAGCGGCAGAAATAGATAAGGTGGTGGTACTCACTCAGGCGGACTCCTCAGGCTTGACAGAGCCCTATTACCTGATGAAACTGTTATGCCCATGGATTTAACAGACGGTCATATAACTTCGAAAATGTCACATAATTTTATAACGAATTAGCGACCCGCACGGGTACCAAATTTCATAGAATCATCCGCTGGGATCATCTGCACGGCTATCACAAGTATCACAGCTCGAGAGTGCGTTTGTTTCCTTCTCTCAATACTAAGATGAATAAGATAGCAGTATCTATGTCGCGCCTTGTCTCGCTTATCACATGCGAGAGCAACTTGTGCTAGCCGTACTGAACATTGCCTGAAAATGTTATCAAAATTGGTCCAGCCGTTTCTGAGTTCACCCTGCCAAAGGAATTATTTATCATTGGCAAGCGATGACAAAAGGATGAACGATCAGTACGTAACTTGCCGGTTTGCGCGGGTCACCACCAATAATACCATACCATTGAAGGGGTTTTGGGGCCCCACCACCATTCCAGGGGCCCAAGCGAACCTCACCTGCTCGTGGAGCCCTGCTGGCAGATAAACCGGACGAGGCTCTGGCAAATTGACTTTTCCCTAGCGGGCTGTTCACGACTTTCATCATGGAGAGAAACATGACCACGATCAAATTCTGCGTACCAACGCCTTACGGTACTCAAATGAGGTGCTTCCATCCTAAGGGCATTTTGAAGACGATCATAAGGGCAGTGCAGTCTTGCGGAGACAATTGACTTTAAATCATCGTTCTAAAATCTTTTCGCGAATCTTTTAAAATCTCTTAATTCCATTTTTGCTACAGACGACGAACTTCAACTTGTGATAAAAACAATTGACACGCGATTTCCTGCCAATGTCTTTTTAAATCAATGATTGAGTTTCTTAGGTTTTAAAAAATATAACATGCGAAATTAAAACATGTATGAGCGGCTAGGAGCGCATAACTTTCAGTTTGCTTGAAGTAGTGTTTAGAGATAGACTATTACTGTGATGTGGTGTTTTACAGATAATTTATAATACAAGACAAACGAATGTGCTCTGTCGGATGTAGATTTTTTCTCGAGCTCTCTTTTGTAGAGAACACCTAAATAAGTAAACATCCAATGCGATTGTTAGCCCAGCTCTCTTACCACACTGCAACCTGCCAAAGTCGGCAACGTGGCAAACGGAACACCTATTTATCGAAATTTAATTACAGCTTCAAGAGAGAAGCAATCAAAGTTGTACGAAATCTCAACGAGTTTCGACAAAGAAAACTTTCCCGCAGAAAGTAATCAAACGGTTGATTGTGGTAAAAACTTTGGTCAATGCTCGACTGGTTTCCAATTTGAGACTTTGGTTTATTAATTTAAGAAATTCGTTCGCGGAACTTGAAATTTATATGTGTACAAAATTTCGAACTTAATCTAACTTATTTTCCTTATTGAGTAGTTTCGGAGAATTTGGCTGTGACCACGTGACAGGCGAGTTATCCTATAGGTAAAGGTTCCGGAATCCTTATAAGTAGATTGCGCGCAATATAAGTCTGCACTTAAAAGTTCTATTTTTAGCCGCGAGCAAATGTACGGTCGCGTTAGTAAGTGCATGATTAAAATTCATATTCCTGTGGAGCTGTGTTTTATAGCGTGTAGCATAAATATGTTTGAAAGGGAATAAAGTAGAAAAAAATTTAAAATAAAAATAATATCAACGAACGGACTGCTCACGAACTGCTCATTATTGAAACCGCTCACGTCCCTGCGAGCGCTCGCCTTCTTATGCTTGTCTTTTCTATCTCTAGCAACTTACCACGAGTGTGAAAGAGATAGGTAGCGCACGTGAGCACTCGCGTGGATGCGATCGGTTTCAAAAATAGGGCTGATAAATACTCACCAAATTCTGTTTAATTGGCATCATACAACTAGCTCGGAAGTCGCGAATGCGTTACCGGCATTTGTAAAAGAAAAGGTGTGGGCTCGTTTCTTGAAAGTTGTCGTCACGGTATGGGAACACTGCACTGCTTTAGAAAGCTCTTTTTAATCAATTTTTTCCGCGTAAGGTCCGGCAGAGTAGAATAGCACCAACCCCTTACACTTATGGGTGTTGTACAAGGCGACTAATGTGTTCAAGGCAAATGATCTAAGGTCTCCGTAGACTGACAAATGGGCAGCAGCGTTTTCCATTGTTATATTTACAACACTGCGATCTTCAACCCGCCTGCCAAGCGTGTAGATTATGGCAATAACCTCCCTTTTAGTGGGAAAGGCCCTTAGTCCTGCAGTGGACTGTTATGGGCTGTGATGATGATGATCTACCTGCCTGCCAAGTGTGGAGATTATGTAATAACCTCCCCTTCCGTGGGAGTGGCCCTAAGTCCTGTAGTGAACTGTTATGGGCTGTGATGATGAATAGAATAGTTCGTACATACACCAAAAAAACTGTTATACAATCGTTATATTTAACTTCTTTGTAAGTAAGTATGCCTTATTATGACCAAGTCGAGATGATTTTAGCTACAGAAATCTTAATATTACCTATTTCTTTCGATTTCTGTATTTGTAGCCTAGCCCTGTTTCATTAAAATAATTTCAGTACCTACTTATTTTGGCAGACATTTGAACATTAATACCGTCTCGTCTTAACTGTTGCTAAACAGGCATGCTCCATCTTCGGCAGCATCGTCACTTACCACCAGGTGAGACGGCGAATAATTAAAAAAAATACTAGTCTCTGGCCAGCGCATGTCCTTAGTCAACCTCGCTTCGCCAACGATATTTGGAGGCACACCCTACGAGAGGCGAGCACGTTGCGGTGCTGAAATTCGATTAGCCTCAAAGTAACGGTCACCCTTCCAGTTCCCGGATATTGCGAGAATTGCTTAACCTTGGCCTTTGCTTAACCATACCAACCAATATTGCTTAACAATAAGGGGTATTTTTCATGAAATTTTCTGTTATTCCTTATAATCTAGTTTTGAAAGGTCAAACTTTGCGGTAACCGCACTCAACCATCACGTTTCATATTGGGAAAGAGGTAAAGATTTTAAAAAGTTTTCGCTGGGAGTTTTCACAGAAAGTATGGGAGCCATATTGTTTTACTTCCGAATAAAGTTAAGTCGTGGATGTAATGTATGTAGCGTATAGTCTGTATGTCATTTATTGCATTTAATATCTTTGCGACACCCACGAGCGTAGCCTCCGTTTTTCAAACACTCTCTCGTTAAAGATTTTCCTTCGCCGGACAGGATTTCGTCCTCTCTCTCCTTATAGTGAAGGCTCCATGGTCAGAACCTTAAATTTTTTTATTGAGCCACCACACCACATCAATTCCTCAAGTAATTCTAAGCATTTCTAGCGCGTGCCCGAAGAAAAAAATGCTTCTGCCAGGGGTGACGGGGGTACAAAGGACCCCTGAGCCAACCGTATTTCAAAAAAACCAATACGGTTCCAGCTGGCTACTATGGCAAGTTTGATATCATTTTCGTATAAAATGCACATGTAGAATCCAATACAATTTTTTGAACAAATTGTAAAAAAGTAAAAAGCTTGCTGTGATATTTTTGCTTTGAGAGCCAATAACTTTTGAATGGCAGAAAAAAATAGCTAACAAAAAATACTCTAATAAAGCGTATTTTATACAGATTCTTAAAAATACAAATTTCAAGGACCTCTTTGTATAAGAACTTGATAAAAAAATTCAGTAACTTCGCAAAGGTTACGCTACCTGTGTTACAAATTTTTAATTTTAATTTTAAATATAAAATAAATTTATTAACATGGGTACAAACAAAATATTTACAAAACCATAACAAATAAACTAAAACCTTAAATAATAAAAAGAAGTTCTTTGTTTTGGTATTGGTAGAAGGTATTTGGATCGTTAGTTCCAATATAATATCCAAAACATGCCAGGTTTGGGCTCTTCCAGGTAGTAGACGGCTTAGTAAAACATACGTCACATGCAGCATGTATAATGCACGCTCGCCTAAACTTCTGTCTGGCGGTGGCTTGGGGACCGGGTCGCTCTTTTTCCTCAAATATGGTTGAATTGGTCGATGGCTGGGCCCTGCGTTATACTCGTGAACGGGTGCTGCCTTAGTGAACTGGCTAACTCTAGCTGTAGTTTAAGGTAGCTTTTCTTAAGTATACTAGTTATATCTTTATAACATGTCGGGCACTGCCCTCTTCGGCGTGGGGTAGGTGTGCTGCGGCCGTGGGGCGGCCAACGTGTCATCTTGTCACGCTGTCACCTTGCCAACGTGTCACGTGTTACCGCACGTGTGTTTCCTTCCTACTTTTCTACCTACTTTGAGTTTCAGAGAGTCAAATGTCTCTTAATATACTTATATCTAACGTTAAAATGCGATTTTAAAAATATTAACAATTACTAAGTTTTTTTTTTAAAGTTTCATTTTCAGATTTTTTTGAACTGTGCTGTACTGCACTATTATTGTGTTTTATGATAATAATCTATGTTTAATTGATGCTCACACGGTTCCTATGGCAATTCCCCAATCCCCTTTCCAACTACTCCTCGGCTACTGACTACGGCTCGGCTCGCGCAATCATAACCGCTCAGGTGCAGGGTAAAGAGTGGAGTTATGGGAATAGGCAGCGTGTGAGTATCAATTTAACATTGATAATACCAAAAAACACAATAATAGTACTGTATAGTACAGTTCGATAAGTTTAAAAAATTACAGAATCTCAAACTTTAAAAAAAAATAAAAAAATTAGTGATTGTTAATATTTTTAAAATCGCCTTTTTGACGTTATATATGAGCTTATAAGAGCGTCGGTGGCCGAGCGGTTACAGCATCCGACTTGTAATCTCTGTTGGCTCCGGCCAATCCGCTTGTACCAATGACTGTTTTCTGAGTTATGTACATTAGTTAAATACTAACCGATGCTCTTACGGTGAGGGAAAACATCGTGATGAAACCTGCACATTGTGGTGACTGGATGTGTAACCATGATCCAATCTGGTCAGGTTCCCCTAATAGCAGGTCATGGAGGTCAGATGGTGTCGCTCCACTGTAATTACCTGGCCTGGCAAATCCTGGATCATGGTCAAAGCGGACCCTGGGCCCTCATTCCCGAGAGCACAACCGGGTCATTAACGCCACGATGATTATTTTTTTATGAGCTTATAAAAAGATATTGGGCGTATGTTTTACAAAAATTTACTAAGTCATTTCTTACCTGGAGCAGCCCAAACTTGGTATGAATTGAAAATATTTCTTAAATTTTTGGAAAACAGGTGGCCCGTTTGTAGTATAGTATATTTTTAGAACCCGCTTATGAAGCCCTTTCATTTGATTGCAAACACGACAGGTCTTCAAAAAAGAAATTTCAATTCCCATACATAAAATTGATGACATCATTGCTGCTCATGGCATCATGGGAATAGTTTTAACCTAAAGTAGCCGTGTACCAAACGGCTATCCTGTACATCGATTTGCGGTTTTCTATCAATCTTTGCTTAGTACACCGTCCACTAATAAGGTCGATAAGATCTGGGCAAAAATACTAAACAATAATTCAGGAGCAGGTACTAACTTTACTTTAAAAAAAACCACCGATTCATATACACTTTTAAAACATTTAATTATTTAATTATTACGGATAGATTTATACGTCAGTATGCGGTCTTAAATAATAGATAAGTTATTGTCATTCAGTTCGTGACACTACAAGAAAATCTGCAGGCAGAAATGGTGCCAAATACTTATTAGTAAAATATTATAACACAGTTTTGTAATCACTTTAGTTTAACTGAATAGAAAATTTTATTACAGATCAAATATTTACATAATATTTTTTGTTTATTACAATTGAATATACCAGATTAACTGTTACCCCAACTGAGGCGAAGCTCAAATGGAGGGGGTTATAATAAGAACAATTTGCAGAAAAAAAACTTAATCTAAAAACAGCTTTAGTTGCCCAGAAAGCGGATAGGTGCCAGGAGGCTGGCAGCTGAAAATATTGTAGTCACGATTTTCTATTTACCAATTTCCGTATTTTCTGACACCACGATGAGTACACCGTTTCACACTGTGATACTTTTAAGTCACGACAATATTTAAACAAAATTGTCAAGTGAGTGAAAGAAAATGTAGGTACCTATAGGTATGTCGGACATTCCTGGATAACAAAATTCAAACAAGATTATCGGAAATTACCTAAAATGCCACGCATTTAAAGTAATTAATACTGAGCATAATCTAATAAACATATTTGTTTTGTGGGTAAAGTTATTGATATGGTTATCTTCATGTCTTTTGCCCCCTTCAGATATGTAACAGGAAAATTTCTACTTTGCAATGGCTCAGATATGACGAATTCAAACATCTATGATTAAAACTGTATAATTTGTAATACTTCTCAGATAAGGTAATGCTATGACGTACTCTAACTACTTACTATGTATGACTTTTTATTTAAAAGACAATAAAATAATTTTGTAAAACTCTACTGAATATTGTTAGAAAATTATTAATCATTATAAATAAATAATGTATAGATATCTCGCTAAATCGTTAAATATGTAGGAGAGGGGCGCGCTCGGCTCCCGGTTACATCATATATAGAAGATAATGAATTTATTGACTTGCTTAAAGCCATAATATATGTGTAATATACTTTAAAGCCAAATTTCATAGTCTATGAGGTTATGCGGCATACGCGCCGATACTTATAAGTCGATAGACAATTAGTTATAATCATAAATATAGTACACAAATAGGTAACAACTTCCTTAGAAACAACTCCTTACAGCCTTCTGCCCTCGGTGCAACGTGTCCCCTTGTTTCCAGTTAGTATTCAAATTTCGTCCTTTCTGGGCATTGTCGAAGTGTTTGGACATAAGTAAATTAAAAGTGTAAGATAATTTTCCAAACGCGAGAACTTGAATCTAAGTACTTAACATTGTATAATTAATTGTTTGAAGAGAAACGTTAGGCAGTCTGATTCTTGTAGGTAGGTACCTACATTGTTTTGAAATGTTATTCTTTCTGACAACCGCTAGTTTAAATTACTTTGTCCAAACAGTGTTACGTAAGTCATACATATTTCAAAATGTTTATAATGTTGCAATTTATCTGTGTATTCATTTCTCACCAGACTGTCGCCACTTCTATCCTACGCCTATAATTCATATTCAGTAGTACATAAATATGGAATAGCCATAATGGACTTCAATTCTAAATTACAATTAACTATAATAAACATGAAACATTTAAATGTAATTAAAGCATTTGTTTGCCGGGATTCGGTCGCATGCGTCCAAATTGACGGTAATTATATAATTATTTTTTTGGATTTTTTCTGCAGCCGAAACCAGCATTGCCGTCTTGAAGGCTTTTAGGGTTTATATTTTACACAGTAACGATATACTTAGCGCCTAATCACAACGATAATTATGTATATAATAAAGGTATATAGAGGTATTATATTTGGTAAAATATTTAAATTGGAACTACAGGAATCTCAGATTATTATTATTGTCTATGCCCTTTAAATCTACAAAACTTGTTTGTTTTGGCTAATTCTCTAAAAAAGTGTTTTGCAGACTGCGACAGTTCGGAACGAGATAATCAATAATCAAAGCATTCTACAAAACATCCGTCTACTTACATTTAAATAAGTTACCTATAACTTAGTTCTAAGAACGTGTAACATAAGTCGTATTTATGTAATATAAATTAATTAGGTACATACAGAAATTACGAACAAGCTGAGAAAAGTTTAAAGGACCTTGTACATTTCGCTTCGATCCACCGAGGCCGTCGGGCTCAGACTGTAACCTCGTAACTCAAATACCAAATAAAAAGTACTCCCACTTCGCTAATACAAAGAACACAAAACAATGAGACAAATACTTATTTGGAATTTATAAATAGATCTGAATCGAAGCGAAATTTCCAATTTTCAATCAATTTTCGGCATTTACAATCAGCTACAAGATAGAGTATTATGAAAGAATCGCCAAACCTTATTACACTGAGAATTCCTTTCCGATTACACTTAACTTCTACGAAACATCAATTGTAAACATTCATATTATTGTCCTACATACTTTTTGTTATACATTTTATTGTCAAATATTTTCATTTATTGTCGTTATTTATCAGAAATTGACGGCGTCAAAGGTATAATTGATCATCTTGTATACATAGCGTGAGTTTATCTTAATTTATTGTCGAATTTGGAAGAGTCTCACGGTATACTTCTTTTCTAATTACCAGCCTAACCCCGAGGACTATTATATTTGAATTCCAAGAGGGCTTTGCCTCTTTTAAATCTTAAATCTATCGAAAAATACAACGCGAATACCTATTAAATGCGTAGGTATAATAAAGAGTTCAGAGATCGCATAAGTATCTAAATTGTTACTTAAGTACATTGAAAATCCCCACCGGTTCCTTTGATTATTAGTTATAATTATAAAAATATTGCAAGGTAGGTTCATGGGGAAGGAAGCTCGCGTAAATTGAGTAAATTTTCAAAGCGAAAGCCCTAAAAGATATGCTTCCGATATGGCGTAGTAATACTGATATTGGAGTTTGAAGCCCGTGTAGATGATCTCCTCGTTGATAGTTCGGGAGTTCTCGAATGTTCTAGAATATTCTAGAAGTACGTTCGCCGTACCGGGACTGGGTTCAGTACAGGTAGGGAAGGTACTCGAGCCCTGGGTAGTCCAGCACGGGGTGGTAGTAGGTGCGGCGTGCGGGGGGCAGCATCACGTCGGAGTAGCGCGAGAACTGCGACACCTGGCGGCTGCCTGGCGACGGTGGCTTCCTGAGATAATTAAACACATTTAATTATAATTATCGATTCATAAGAATATCTTTAGGGAGCGTCTAAATCTAGAAGAATTTTTATCCGACTCCTTTAGTTTTCATACCACGATATTGCATCAGTTGGTAGAGAATTCATAGTTTATAAATAAAAATCAATTTGCCGAATGTATGATCGTGCATAACTTCATCACAGCTGCACTTATGTGGCTAATTAGTAATTTTGTTCGTAATTGTCAGGACAAGGTGTGTATGAAAAATAAATTAATTAGGGTAGGGTTGGGGTAGAGTTAATTAAATTGAAACCACGTAACCAAAGTCGTCAGAAAGAGAGCCATGATGAATACTTAATTACGCAACTTGGTCATCGGAATATACTTAATTAGGTAAGTAAAGTATTAAAACCAGCTGAAGTATAATTCTTCAGTTTTAATAAAATGACCATAGAACGCCTGCCACGTTGTATTAGCAGAACGGACTGTACCTAATGAGTTTTTAATTGCTCCGCGAAAAAGCGTAGGCGTGAGCAACACAAAGGCAAAGTACCTTAAGTTTTACAATTATAAAGGGCGCAGTCCTTGCTGGATTGTTTCAAATTACTTAATCAAACCGATTATATAACAAGAAAATCTATTGGTTTTCTAACAAAACGCTCGGTTATAATTTATTTTGCACGTGCGCTTTTGCGCTTGTGTTTTTAATTTCAAGTCTTACTTGGAATGGCGGGTGCTGGGTTCGTCGGCAGGGTATTCTGGTGGTAGCTGCTGCTGTAGTCCCCTAGGATCTTGGTCCGGGTAGCTGCCGTAGCCGTACTCATCACTGTGTGCAAAACGTTTTTAATGAACAACTTGTATGAGAGGTAATGTCTATTGGACTCACGCTTCGCGCTTCACAGTCGTCTCGCTTGAGGACTTGGATATCGAATAGTCATACTAATATGGGAAACTAGTAATGACCACCATAAAAACGCACAAATTCGGTTTCAGCGTAATCCCGTGGGAACTCTTGAGTTTCGAGATAAATTCATCTTGGCGTTAGTGTCCGGGTTGTGCTTTTGTCAATTTTCAATTTCATCTAAATCGGTTCACCCGTTAGTCAGACAAAGTTACGTATGTAGTAATAGTATGGATATTTGGAGTTTGACCGTAAGTACTGATAAGTAACGACCACTCACACAGTCGAATAAAACGAAAACAAGGAAAAACAATAGCCTATAAGTGGAAGCACACAATACTAGCAACACTGAAAACGTCTAGAAATTACAATGGAGGAATTAAATACTTAACACTGTACATAAACAGTCTTTCCTTTAAGTCTATGAATAGACTTGTCGAACAATAACATCGTCGGTGTGTTTAACAAAGTTCCAACTGATGATTTCAGCGTGGTTATAATTAGAATCAAAGCCATTTGGAGAATTATAATGGCGTGTTTGTGATGTTGCTCTAAAATAAGACACCTGGGTTTTAGAAGCCTGTTTTAATGAATGCCATTGTCACGTAATAACGTCTAAGTAGCTACTTCATCATCTCAGCCCGTAACAGTCCACTGCAAGACTTAGGGCCTCTCCCACGAAAGGGGAGGTTATTGCCATAATCTCCACGCTTGGCAGGCGGGCTGGAGATCGCAGTGTTTAAATATAACAATGGAAAATGCTGCTGCCCATTTTCCATACTACGGAGACTCTTGATCTTTTGCCTCGAAAACATTAGTCGCCTTGTACGACACCCATGAATGTAAGGGGTTGGTGCTATTCTACTCTGCCGGACACCACACGGCCAAGTAGCTACTTAGGTATCGATAAAAAATGGATACCTACCTGCCAACACATTGCTAGTCGCCAGTAAATAATGCTGCATATTATATACCGTCACGGAGTGTCAACTGGCTCCCGAGACTGTTCATCTAATCTCAGGGTCCCCAGCTGAAGGCCATGGTCAATCTCATTTCGCCGACGGTTGTAGAAGGCACATGGTTAATGGAATGGCACGCGGTGTTAAAGATCCAAAGCCTCAAAGTACGACATCGTCATTCGTCACCCATCCAGTTCCCGGACCCTGAGGACGTTGTTTGCTTAACCGCAAATATACTGCCACTGGACCAGTGCTGCTTATTTCACTGTCAAGGAACAGCATAAGACAGACTAAAGTAGCACAATGCAAGTAGGTACTTACCCGCGTCCTGCAGCCAGCTCCTTGGATTGCTCGATCTCGTATTTCCTTTGCAGCTCACGAACGTGCTCTTGTCTGATCAGCTTCTTCAGCGTTTCGAACCTGGTGACGAGGATACAGTGATTACCACCATGGCAATCTAATCATAGAGAGCTAGAGTCCAACCGAGGTAAAACGTGACAGTAGAAGGATATTTGAAAAATAATTAAAAAATGTTATGTTTAACGTAGCAAAGCACATCTGTATGGCGCATACAGACGGACGTATGATTCGGCATATTAAGTGACTTAAATATACATTAAAATTAAACGTATAAAGTGTTCCAGAATATCCCCATGTTATTACTGGAATTACAAAAAGGGGAAATTAAAAAAATTATTTTACGTACCTACTAACCTGTAGTATTAAGTTGTACTAAAAAGATATGGACTGTGTGTGGCTCCATAAATAAAAAGTATTTAAGACAAGGGGACAAGAGTCCCTTATAGTGACAACGCACCTTCGGTTCTGCATTTAATCTAAGTGCATGTACTGTAGATGTCATTGGCACAGTTACCGCTCTCCATCAGGTATACTGTCTGCTCGTTTGTAACTGAACAACATAAAAAAATGTGGTAAGCATACCTGTCTTTCTGCGGTGGTACCATGAAGTTGGGTCCGGCACGGTGTCGCGACGAAGGCCCGGAGTATCGCAGGATCTTGCCGGAGGTGTGAGGTAAGTTCAGCATCCCGTACATCTGGTGTGGGGAAAGAGTCGTTTTGGAATGTTATTTCTACTCTTTCATAGGGATTTAAGG
This sequence comes from Blastobasis adustella, assembly GCA_907269095.1. NCBI lineage: Eukaryota > Metazoa > Arthropoda > Insecta > Lepidoptera > Blastobasidae > Blastobasis > Blastobasis adustella. The sequence continues at coordinate 7,327,433 of OU026135.1, read as the reverse complement.
TTGGCACGCGACTTGGGAGGTCGTATTAAGGACAGCAGTGGTGACCCCCGCGAAGGCTGGTTCCTAGTGCGGAGGATCGTTATTGCCATACATACGGGAATGCTGCTGGCGTAATGGGCACCTTTGCACCGGGAACAGTGTTTTTTTTAACTACTGTAACTATTATATTTTCCTTTCATTTATTCACTTCCTTAAATATTTAATAAAGTACAAGATTTACTATAAATTACAGCACTTCATCAGTCACCCAGCTTATTGTTTGGTTAGGTTATAGGTAGATTTAGCGTTTAATCCATAGCCTCATTCAAAGGAGGTGATTTTATCACATCAAAGCATAAGGTGAAGGAGGCTATGGTCAAAGGATTTTGAATAAAAATACCTACCACGTACCTATAAAACACTACGAAAACTAAGTAACTATGACTTCATCTGTCGGAGAAATGTTTCAACGAGCTCTAGGTAAACTATGACCACAAAGAAAAACGGCCCACGTCAAGCTATGACGCAGTGTACGTTTTGATAATATAATCAGTTATGATAAATGCGCAATTAATAAAATTCATGGACAAATTCAAACAGCGCCATTTAGCCCCAAACTATATTGGTATATGCCCAAATGGGTGCTAGATAACTGATATCTATACTACTGAAATACTTTTAAATACATACATAATTATACATAGAATACCCAGACCCGTAATTAAAATTCATTATTTCACTTTCTGCCCGGCCGGGAGTAGAACCCGGGACCTCCTGCGTAATAGAGTACTGAACCACTGAACCACTCAGGTGTCACCAATGCATGGTGCAAACATTTATAAAATTTGTTTTGGTAATTAATATGTGGAAAGTTGTGTTAAGTATATTAATTAGAGAGTTTTGCTCTATCAGTAATACAGGAAAAAGAAACAAAAAAAAACAAAAAATGTGTTTCATTGCGACCCTGCCAGGATTCGAACCTGGAATCTTCTGATCCGTAGTCAGACGCGTTATCCGTTGCGCCACAGGGCCAGTTGCGAAGCGGGTCGAAATTATCATTTGGGTGCGTGACGTCGCTCGCAGCTGCGTAGTTACGAGTTGACTGAGTATGACGCCCCTTGTTTGTCTTTTGCGAGAGGCGAGGGAACAAAAGTGATAATACTATTGATAATGGATAAGACTTATATCTATTGTACTAAACGTTTGATGGTAACTATACGAAACACTTATACCTGACATTGGTAATAGTGGGTGTTATCTTGATATTAAAAATCAATAATTTTCTATTATATTTAGGTATTTATCTCTAAATGGGGTGGCTATAGATGTAGGTACCTACACACACGAATACCTACATACAGGTTGACCTTAGTCTCTGGACAAATATTGAAACCCTGTTTAAGACTGCTACTCAGCAGCATCATAAAATAGGTCTTTCTTTATTCAGACAAAAAACACAAAACTGTTTTTTCTAACAAATTAAATTGTAACTAAATTGGCAACAATTACAACATACTGTAACACATGACACATGAAAAGCGAGTGATGTTATGCCACACTTCAAATTATTGTCAAATTACATTACAATTTTTTTATTTTATGTAGGCTGACATCTGGCGTGGAGTTCTAATTCAATTCAAAGGAGTTTTCAATGTTTAGGGTACTTCCTAGACCATGCAACTACATACAGGTTGCTCCTGAATAATAAATTTAATATTGTTGATTTTTCAGTAAATACTGGACAGATTGTTATGATACTTTGCAGTTTTGTTTTAAATACCCTACTTCACTAGTAGTATTCGGCTTTGTCCAGAGCGTAAGGACACCCTGTATATCATAGACCAATATAATTATATTGTTATATTGGTCTATGCATACATCCACCCACATCTTTTAAAGAGGTATGCACACGTACTGCATAAAATATCTCATAGGTAAACATCGGCCATCTGTTTAGTGTAGATAGGTAGTCAATATTTTGATAGGTACTGAAATCAACTGTTATAGAAAACCAAAGTAGAGGTCAAATTAAGGTTATACAGAACAGAACTATTTAATAATTGTAATAAAATTACAATAGTTGGCTAATTTAACCTACAAACCGTATAAAAGTCCAAGCATTGCTGCTTGGAAGCGGTATTCGTCAGTCTCTCTTGGGTTGACAGAGTTAAACTTAAATATGTCCTACCACCGTTCAAGACACTAGTCCTACCCAATAGTATCCTAAGCACAAATACATAAGTACCTACTGCTTTTTACAAGGTTTTATTTAACTTGCACTGTTCGTTTGTAAGTTGAACGTCAAAATTTGTAAACAATTTTCGACCATTTGTTGGTATCCGAATGCGCTGAAATTTAGTATGCCTAAGTAACTTGGAAGACAATGCATTAATATGGTACCATTGAGCTAGTCTGAACTAATGAACGCAATTAGATAACCCTTATCGTGTTTGGGCTCTTTGGAATGGTCTTGATATTCCTATGGTACTATTTATTTATGTATTTGTTACGAAAAAATATGTTTCATCTGTTCGTGTATCTGCATGTCTGTATTTTTCATCATTCTAGACTGTAACAACACGACGCCCGATTCCTATCAAGTTAGAAGTACTTCGTACTACTGCGATATAAGTACTACTGACGCAACGGAGGTCAGATGGTAGTCGCTCCACTGTAATTACCAGATCGCCAAATCCTGGATTATGGTCAAGGCGGACCCCGGGCCCTCGTGCTCAAGAGCACAAACGGGACATTAACGACAACATAACGATATTGCAACAATGTACCTACCTAAAACATAGCACGTATACAGAATGCGTAGGGGTACGTGTTTGCGTGTTAAAAAATGTACGTAAACAACGAGTCAACGAATCGGGATAATATTGATTCTTATCGCTTTTACTTGCTTTCATCCGATATTACTGCGCAACTGCACGCTTCACGGCCGAAGAGACACGGGAGGGAATCCTTAAATCGGTAAAGTGAGACTCGGCCTCCCACGCCAAGGGTTCTATGTCAACCCGCAAAATAGGTAGACAGACCCGACAGTGTAGTACGTAGCACCAATTCCCTCTATATGGGTGCTAGATAACTGTTAAACTACTTATGTGTACTTTTAAATACACTATCATACCATACTTCTTATACCTATAACACCCAGTCCTGTAACAGAAATTAAAATTCATCATTCCAATTTCTGCTCAGCCGGGAATCGAAAGCGGGATCTACGTGGCAGACCGACATGTTAACCAACTTGATTCAGTTCAGGTCGTCTAATATCGAGTTAAAAATATATTCTATAACAGCATTCTCAATGTCATTGCAAGTAGCATGGATTGCCCAAGATTGAGAGATTGGTTTAATCTCATCATCATCACCATCATCATATTAGCCAGAAGACACCCACTGCTGGGTATAGGCCTCCCCCAGACATCTCCACAAAGGCCGGTCCTGTGACCATGATCCAGGATTTGGGAGATCAGGTAATTACAGTGGAGCGACTGCTATCTGACCTCCGTAACTACGCATCCAGCTGGCACCTGCGATCTTTACCAGGTCGTCGGTCCACCTTGTGGGAGGCCTACCCACGCTGCGTCACGTCGTTTAATCTACATGTCGCAAAATAGCTCTGAAGTTGTAAGTAGGTCATCTATAAATTCACGCAGGTTTATGTAGGTAGGTACCTGTTTTTTATAACTTACATTATAACAAGCATGATACTACCAAAATTATTATGAATCTGTCAGTTATCTTAAATAAATGAATATTTAATTTAATTTAATATTAAAGACTGACCGAGATCTCGGTGTCGGTCTCAGCGCCGTCGTAACTGTCAACGGTCGTGCGATCATAGTCACACGACGGACGTCGCCCGACCAAATGGGAAACCTCAAAACCGCCCGTTGTACCATCACGGTCGTACGACCTCGGCTATTCTCGGCAGAAAATCCAGCCGAGATCTCGTTCTCGGTTTTCGGCTAAAGTCGGAGATTCCTGCCGAGACAGAGACTGTCTATACGGCACACGATGGATCAGCCACATTCGAATTTGCCGAGTGTAGCGTCTGCACCAAAAAGTAGGGTATACTACCATTGATTATTTGACAAAGCTGTGTATGTGACAGTTAAATGGTATGCTATGATTTATTTTCATAATTAAAATTTGTATGTCATCATACAGCATTATTAGTAATAATACTAATACAATAAATTAGTAAAAATTATTTATTAAAGTCGGTGCTTTTAAAATAGTACCTTGTCTCGATAGATAGATAAATACTTTATAACTCGTACTCATACGAAACATAATACAGTACAGTTAAAATCACAAGCGATCTCATCCAAGCTACCTTGGAATTACCTATTTATTTTATTTATTTATTTAACAGTTTATTGCGCACAGTAATATACATACAGAAACATCATACATATAGACATATGTTTATTACTAATTTTAAATATTGTAATTTTTTCATAATGTTCTATTTATTTTGTACCTGATCGCCTTCGCGCTCGACCTCTTGGCCATTCCCTAACACGGTCATCTCGTCTAAGACTTATGGGAAGCAATCCAAGTTCCCGTCGATACTCCGAGACGTAGACGAACTTGCGCAGACCAAACATGAACCCTTACACAAAGAGCAGGTATTACTACCAATATCTTACAACTAATGTTACAATTTTAGGATTATAAATGTCAATACAATTAAATTCATTGATTTGGTGGCAGGTATTATTTATTTGATGTCAATATTTAGAATTTCGGTTCATTGTTTGTTTTCCTATTTACCCTTGTCTATATAAACTACATTAAGCTAAAAAATTGATTAAATATTAACAGATTACAGTATAAAAGGCGAAAATCGTGTATCGACTCTATTATATTAGCATACATTCCATTTTGATCTGAAGCAAAGGTGTAATCAGCCCCATAGACCATTATATATTATCGCGCTAAACTAAGAAATGGGCAGCGTATTTGCCTGCCAACCGTTATGGCAATGCCTTCCACTAATGTGGTGGAAGCTCAAGTCTAGCTGTGGACGGTTATAGGCTGTTGAGTGGTTGATATGATATGACGTCACGACGTCGAAACTTAGTCGGTAAAGTCGGTAATTTTAATTTCTCTTACAGGTCTGGGTGTAGTATTTATAATATCGATGTATTTAAAAAAGTATTTATGTATAATCAGTTTTTTAACACCCATAACAAAAGCTTTCCTTACTTTGGGGCTAGATGGCGCTGTGTGAATTTGTCAAAGTACATATTTAAGTAGTACCTACCCTTTCGGCGCGGTACCCCAAAATCAACCTAAAACAATAACACCCCAATCTCGCAGAGGAACAAATTAATTTTACACTTCAAAGACTGGCTGTATAAATCACCCCGGTTCGTCGCAAACGTAATAACATAGAAAAAAAAGGAACGCGTAGGCAAGCGCCTGTAGCAATTTTTGAACGAAAAAGCCCTTTGAAGTCCGCGTCTTAATTCATACCCTCTTTATTGTTACAAGTTTCTTGAATGAAAATAGAATTGTAGACGCATTTGAGAGTAGCTATTGTTTTATTTTTTCTTTCAACGCTTGAATGGGTACGAGAAAGCGTGGGCTCCATTTTACATTTCACTACCACGAAGGTTTTTTGCAGACGAGATCTGGGTGTTTGGCCTCATCAGTCGAGGAGTATTTTCCCTTGAATGGGAGGAAAAAAGAACTTGACTATCTCCATAACAATAATAATATCTAATCTTTGGTAATCTTGGCAACAATACATACTATAATGTATAGTGTCTTGGCGTTAATGTTCCGGTTGTGCTCTCACGCGTGAGGACCTGGGGTCCGCCTTGACCATGATCCAGGATTTGGCAGATCAGGTAATTACAGTGGAGCGCCTGCCATCTGACCTTCGTGACCCTGTTAACAAGGGAACTTGACCAGATTGGATCATGGTTACACATTCAGTCCCCTGAGTGTGCAGGTTCCATCACGATGTTTTCCCTGAGTGTGTGTATATGTTCAACGAATGTATATAACTTAGGAAAGAGTCATTGATGGTACATGGCGGCACTGGGGTTCGAACCCGGTTCGAATGGGTCCCCTCAACCATTAGGCCATCGGCGCTCCCATAATAATACTTAATCTATAGGTATTGCAAACTAAATATTAATAGGCTTCCAGAAATCTCTGCTCCTTCCAAGAATCATTTCAAGTTCGTAGTAAAGTGACTAAGTAGTACGTTCCTAGGAAAGAGAAAACTGCTGAAATAATTAATTCGTAAATATATAATGTTTGTTTAAAGGTCAACTTAGTGGAACTTCTTGTTAATAAAATTAAGCAGACTTGAAATTTGTTTGTCTTCTGTAGTAAAGTACGTACTTACAGTTTTTTGGGAAGTTTATGGTTTCCTTGAATATAGGTTACTGAAGTAGTTCCGAACTGTTTGTTTTTGAAAATGTTTCAGTCGAATATTTCAGTGCTAGTTAAAGTAATGAAAAAATATGTTGTAGCTAAGTTAGGACGGGCTCTAAGTTAGGTAGGCTTTCGGGTTAGGTTGGTGCTCCAGTAGGGTAGCTGGGGCTTTAGTCGGTTAAGTAGGTTGAAGCAAGGAGGACGTAGGTCGGTAGGCTTAGATAGGTCGGAGCAAGTAGGATGTAGGTCTTTAGCCTGTCTCTATGACCACAAATAGCACTGGCTAGGTAGGAGTTAAAATGTGTTCCATTTGAATTAGATGTAAGGTGTCCCATGTATTTTGTAGCATTCTTCAGTATAGTTTCACGAATATAACTTCAATTAAGCAGTTACAATTTTTTATTTAAAGTCCTTGAATCCCCCAGTGTTACAATATTATGTGCATTGTTAAACAAAAACTGCGTAAGGATTAGTATCAACTGCAACTGACGGTTGGTCGGCTCCAGCCAAAACGGGACGCCTATTACAAGTATTAGAGATACGTAGGAAATATATTAGGCATATATTCTTCCCGGTATCAAGAAGGAGGTCCCGCGGAGACCCTTCAAGAAGCGATGGATTGACATCGCCAAGTTTGAACAACAATTATACTATGTAAGGATAAGTAGGTATCAACTGCCTGCCTCCTAGATCGTCCCTGCCGCAGTGACGTAAGTAGATACGACGCAAGGATGCGACCTAGCGAACTGAAGGAGAGTGTAGGAAAGAGGACCCTGGAAAAAAATTGTACCAACTGCTGGGGTGACGATGTTAAAAAGGGAGTGTATAACGAAATGTAGAAAGTGACGGCCAAAAACTGAAAAGTAATTAGCTTGGTAGAACGCTTCATTCTTAACAATTTTATTACCTTAGCCACTATTGTTAAAGTTGTCAATAAGGCTTAATAACCTAGAGTTCGATTGCAATAATAGCAATGTTAGATTTTCGGGTTTCAATAACAACTGTAGGGATTGTCGTATGACTTAATTGTCTTAATGTTCAGAATCGAAATTGGTACCATAATTTTTTGGCCGGCACATTACATTTCCGTATGGGCCGGTGAATGGTCCATAATATGACAAGTGGATAGACTTCTACATACTACTAATCACACCAGAACTTGCGTCACTGGCGCCTGCGCACGTCCTTACCTCCCCGTAGTCTGGCGTGCGCACGACGTTGGGCGGCGCCTTGGTCACCACGCGGCCGTACGCCTCCCGCGGCATCGACGGGTACTGGTACCGGAACCTGGGGACAGGATACCCTCGTTAGGCGTTGTCCTAATTGGCAACGGTCGTGCGACCAAGGTCGTACGACGGACGTCGCCTGAGCTCTAGGACACCTCAAAACCGCTCGTCGCACGACGACTGTTGCATGACCGTTGTCAATTAGGTCAGCGCTTTAAGGTGAACGCACATTCATCGGAGCCGATCAAACAGAATGAATTGAACGAAACTAATTTTAGAATTCTTTGTATAAAATTCTATGAAACCTTGCACACCTGTCTGTACGATTCGGCGCGGGCGATGCAACTGAATCGACTGATGCGCTGTCATTTTGACACTGACAGCTTCACGCTAGAGTATTTTTTTTTTTTTTTTTTTTTTTATGTTTTCCGGCAGATAAACAGGCATGCGGGCCACCTGATGGAAAGTGGTCACCGCCGCCTATGGACATCAGCATCACCAGGGGTGCTACCAATGCGTTGCCCGCCTCTAAGGAGACCTCTAATTTACCTCTTGAACAATCCCATGTCATAGACCAAAGGAAACACCGTTGCTGGGAGCTCATTCCACATCCGAATCGTACGAGCGAGAAACGTTCTTTCGAATCTTCGCGTGGACACCACTAGAGGGTCCACGTAATGGGGATGAGCTTCCCGGGTATTGCTTCTTCTTTCCTTTTCCTTGACATGTAATTACAGGGCGACAGGTGTAAAGGAAATGGGAATGATTCTTTCGGCGCGGATAGGTGTGCGTTCACATTTAGACAGTGATATCAAAATTATGTCATCTCCTAATTCGGCCATTCATGTTCATGTTCATGGCCGTAATCATATCACACATTCGATAATCGTGAATCAATCGTCAATGAATGAAAATTTAATGAATGAAATAGAGATTAACTCTAATGAATGGTCAATGTGCGAATGCTTCTCTTGTGAATGCATCGCAGATGATCGCAGACACGCACTGGATTTGGATTCCGTTACGAAATGGTGGAATGAAGTACCTATCTACCTACATACCTACTGGGGGGTTTCTCTGGCTAGATTCTGCTACTGTTACTATTACAATAGACTATTATTTTTTAATATAACCAATAACTTCCAATAAGAAACCAATTCAAATAAATAATGGCCCGAGGTCCGCCTTAACCATGATTCAAGATTTGGCAGATCAGGTAATTACAGTGGAGCGACTGCCATCTGACCTCCGTGACCCTGTTAACAGGTTACCCGACCAGACTGGATAATGGTTACGCATTCGAATGTACAGGTGTACTTATTAAAGTTATAACAATAATCATACCCAATTAATTTGCACTAATATCATAATAGGGTACAGAACAGTTCCAATGGTAATTTAATTAAAACTGAATTTCAGCTGCTGGCCTGATTAATATCACACGTAGGTAATCTCATTGCGTTTAATATCAGAATGAACTATTTGCTGTTTTATTTAGTATGGAGTGAGCTTACTCACACAATGCGAAGTTTCGGGTTATGTAAAAGGGGGTTTATTTTGCGTTTCTGCTTTTTTAATAGTAGAAGTGCCTTAGGCAGGCTTAAAAGTCGATGCACAATCACCTAATCTGTGACCTAATCGGCTATGAATCTTGATTTAATTAGTCCGTGGCATTGTCTATGAATCCCATACGAAAGAGAGAAAGGATAATTAACCGAGACACACCTAAACGAACGACAAAAATATCACGGACTAACTCGCATTGACAGGATTTGGGTCTTATCAATCAAGGCGATGTACAATCAATAATCCTATCAAATCAATAATCCTCTGTGTTAGTTCTAGTATATGCGAAGGATTTTACGTTAATCGGACTTAACCTACGCAGTTAAGACTTCCATCAGCTTAGAATCAATGTCATTCAAAGACGCCGCGCGGCCACTAGGTCACCGACGCTCTAATAATCTGTGTTATGTGTTTAGAACAAAAACATGGCTGATTCTTTCTCCATTGCTTAAATTGCTCCATAAGCATTAGTATTGTGTGTTCATGATAGAGACCATAGAAAACATTAAAGTAGTTAGATGCTTAAATTTCTTGCGGGATTCAACGGAGTGCGTGCAAAATAAGCTAAGCATTAAAAATATGCCATCTTGTGCAATAGTTAATTGCAAAGCAAGAGGCCCAGAGACTTCTAAAACAAAAGGAAGGTTTTCATTTCACCGGTAAGTCTTAAAACCGTGTCTTTATCAATATTTTATAAAAAAAATCTCCTGCGATCAAAGTCACCTAGCGTTCACATCGGTCCCTTTACAAACGGCGATTTATAGCCCTTCTAACTACTTTCATGTTGTCTATGGTAGAAACCGTACCTGGGCGCGGCGCGTGGCACAGCGCCGAACACCGGCCACTCGTTGTACATCAGCGGATCCCGGTACGTGCTCACTTCGTTCATGATCTCCGGCGCACGCGCTTGCCTCTTCGAGAACCTGCAACAATGGGAATAGGGTTTATAATCGTCTATCGTCTGAGGTAATCTGTCCGCCTGAGTGATCTCTATATTTGCCGGCAAGCAACGTTGGCATTTGTGTTCCAGTGTTCCAGATATTCATGAAACTTTCTGCCTCGTTCGATCTCGCTAATTTACTTGGCACGATTGGATTGTACTTGGATCGCAGAATACCAAAAACGTGTCAAATTGCCATTGAGCTGCGATTGCGATCTAATTACAAATGAATCAACACATTAGTGAAGTAGTGGACTTGACGCCCTGCAGTGGTGTTTTCAGACCATTACGACATTGAAACTATCAAGAAACGATCCTTCAGGTAAAAGGCCGGAAACGAATACTTTTATATTTTATCAAAACTTTCATATTTATCATTTTTATAAATTTTATCTATGAGAAATAAATAAAAACTAAACTAAACGCAATCGCCACTCCCCGGATGTTGTCTGTGGGCGGCGGTGAGTACTTCCCGTCGTTGGCCTCCCACTGATATAAAAATCTGTATGATTCAGCATTCCATCAGGTGGGCGGTGAACTGTCTGCTCCTTTGTTACTAAGCTGCGATAAGGCAATAAGTTATCTACACGTTATAATGCTATGTGTCTTTCCAAAGCACGTTTTATGCAAATATATACCACCATTCAACTCATTAAAAGGGTTCTGAAAATGTGTCTCATTTACGGCACCCTGAGTCGAGGACCATTGATTGAAATTTTTTTTTTTATATTACTCTGTAAGCCTAATATAAAAAAATCCAACGCGATCGAAGACAATATTGTAGTAGGCGAGGGCTGCCGTCGAAAAAGGTACTGGCAATGGCGTCCATCTCAGAAGCAAAAAATAACTTACCAATAAGCTCTACATGTTGGTGTTTTACCTTATTTCAAATGAAATCGTTTTAAAATCGCTGAATTAGAGATTGCTTAAATGGGCGGAGTGAGCTTCCCCGTGAACAGACTTGAGGCGGCTGTACGTGTTGCCTTTTAAAACGATTTTATGGATCTTATGGAAATCAAAAATTGTTAATATCGCCAAACATCTTTGCCGATTGGGAGCCCGTGACGGTATATTAAGTAATATTTTATTTTATTCTATTTTATAATTTTAGCCAATAGCTTTAAAATACAATAGTTATTAATGTAAGAAATAGATAGCCTCCAGAAATAGGTCTCCGCAGATAGGAAATATTAATAACAATATTAAATAAACCTAATTCTAAATGAATAAATATATGAAAATCATCCAAACGCCTTGGTTCCTAGAATCTCTATTAATTTTACAGGACACCGGACACTACATCCTTCTGTAAACCTGTGCTTACAAAAAAGTGCGCAGCAGCGCCGCCATTTGTGTTACATTTTGCGTGTGACGAATGACTGTTACGGACGTCAGTTATTATCCATAAGGCAGCTCTCGGTATATACTTTAGTTGCGGATGTCCCAAAGGGGTGGCGAAGGGGATGCGACGCCTTCAGCCGACGCGAGTGCCCCAAAACTCAATAAAAACGTAATTACGTGCATGACTTGACATCAGGTTGACATGCTATGATATTACAGACTGTTGACCCTCCCAAGGGCCTCACGCAGACACCTTTTGACCGGGCAATGTCTATATTTAGCCCGGTTTAATTTAAATCCGGGACAGGACACCCACCGCTCGCGGGACGCGACACGTCACGCATTCACGCGTGACACCCGGATTAATGTTTAGATTGCGAAGAGCTTGACCGTCGACGTAATGACAGACACAAAGCCAAATTACGTGTAGGCGCCTAAATTTGCTCAGGAATGTTGAAAATAATTGACGGTGCTTTGAGAACGTAGTTTAAAGTACATGTCGTTTTATTGTAGCACTAAGGAGATAAATAAGCGTGGGGCCCGCGTAATGGTAAGCATTTGCCGTATGTCTTGCGTAGGGTATTTATACCAATGACACGATATGATTCACGGAGATTTGTAAAACAAAACCGTTTTTACACCCTTCTTGACACTTAGGAATCCTTCCCGCTCCAGGGAGGTATATGGATAAAATGCGAGGTTTATGTCTAAGTAAATAATATGAAAATGTCGTCTCATCATTTGGGCATTCAGTTTAGCATATTGCATTAGAAAAAGCGAAAGATACGGAGGAATGTTTTAAATTTTAAATAATAACAGTGATGGAAGGTACAAAGAATAATCTGCTGGAATAATAAGTTTTTACCTATGAAATAAGCTTCTTTAATAACATATATAGGGCTAAGTGTATTAATGTGTATTTCTATACACATTTTTGCTCTCTTGTACTCATAGTTATTAAAAACTGAAGCGGCAATAGGCGCGTACTTCTTAGAACCATAACGTTTTAAACTTTCACAGTTATTATCACATATTTTAAAGGTATGTCACGGGTTTTCTACCGCGTAGCTTTGTTTACGAGTAGCTCGATATTTTGACGTAGTTGCATGCATCAGAATTCAGAATCATTTTTAGAACCGTCCCTTGATGGGGCGAAAATCTTCTCGAGTAGCGGCCACGTCAATGTAGGACGGCCAGTGGTAAGATGGACTTGCGACCTCATAAAGGTGATAGGAAGGGTGGAAAAAAGACACAAAATCGAACTACGGTATTCGGTAATGATTTGTCCAGCAATGGACAGTCTGGGACTGACATGATAACCGGATTTAATCGGTAAGTTTAGCAATTTGTTCCCAAACGAATAGGGAATAACAAACATTGTAGTAAAAATGTTGGCAAAACTATTTGTCAGAACATGTCGTGACGTGACTCCTTCCCGTGGGAAGGAACATCTTAATTCTGTGTAGGATGTCGGGGCTTCGCGCCGAGCAAAGAATGGCATGTCACGCGCGTGACAATTTGTCTCTTGCTCCATTGTGATGTGACACTATTTAAACGCACCCTTATAATAATAACATATTTACCAAAACAAGAGCAGTGTTTAAGCAGTCTTATAAAATTAATTGGGCACTAATTACCTTTTATCAAATTACTTCAATAACGTATATAATAAATTCGGCCGAGTGGTGTCCGGCAGAGTAGAATAGCAGCAACCCCTACACTTGTGGGTGTCGTACAAGGCGACTAATGTTATCGAGACAAAAGATCTAGAGTCTCCGTAGGCTGGAAAATGGGCAGCAGCGTTTTCCATTGTTATACTTTAACACTGCGATCTCCAACCCTCCTGCCCAGCGTGGAGAGAGGCCCTAAGTCCTGCAGTGGACTGTTATGGGCTGTGATGATGATGATTCAATAACACTTTAATTATATTAGTATTGCAAGGATATATTTGACAATATCAAACCACATTCTGCGATAGTATAAATGCAACAATAATAATATTATACGATTACCCTTTGCTCACGACTTCGTCCGCGTTGACCACTTTTTAAGCGTTGGATGGATTCACGGAAACACCACTGAACGAATTTTCATTAAATTATGATGTGGATGCTATAATTTATCCCGAATTTCAAAGTGATTTTCGCGGGCCACTGCATAACCAAATCAAAATGTAATCAAAATCGGACAAAACAAATTCGGAAGCATTGGTGCACCCCGTGAATTTATATTATTATCTAGTCTTAAAACACAATAGTAAAAGCTATTCTCTCCCATTCTCAGTCATTTCGCTCATTCAAGGAAGTCCGCCCGCATACACCCAACTTCCTCGATACTGACTTAGTTTGGAAGCAGAATTTAACTTCAGACAGACTGCCTTTATAAGATCTTGAACTGCGAGGCGGTCTTTGTCAAGAAATACTTGCAATTTCACATCTGCATCCGACTGAAAAGTTTAAACGAGAAAGTTCGCTTCAGTAGTTCTGTCCGACAATGATGACAACTTGGAAAGTTTTTCCTTATCTGGTAGTGGTACCACAGTATAACTTTCCCTCCCTCTTACCCTCCATACCTGAATTTCTCTTTGATTTTTTTGGAATTATACAGGATAAAAATCCTCTTTTTAAATTTGTGCAGCATCAGGAATAGTTAAGAAATCTTGACTAAAGAAGATCTCGAGAAAGAAGATCGGACTAAATTTAATAAATTCCCAGTGGAAGACCTTGATCAAGCTCGAACCAAAACTAAATTAACCTTTATCTAACTAGGGATACACATTTTTATTTAGGTATTTATTTAGAAGCCATCTGTCGAAAACAGTCTCTTTGGAGTAACTGAACAGAATGTGAACAGTCCATACCTAAAAAGACTTTGGGCTGTCGTTAACAAGGTTTAAAATATCTTAGCTGTTCAGGTTATTCTGGAGGCTGGACTGTGATAGAGCCCGTACAGCCATACGCGTTTTTTGCGCGCGCGGCGGGTACGCGGATTCCACTCGCGTGGCGCGTTGTCCAAAATGGTTATAAAATTTTTGCTTCTGTACTAATGACAGAAAGCTTATTTCTATTATCTTTCCACAAAATCACATACATACGTTCAGCGTCAGAACAGCAGACGAGCAGCCTTCCACCTAGTCACCGCGTAGCATTCGCGTAGGCATAGCGTAGCATCCGAATAGAAAAAGCACTGAGCCCGCCTAATAACCGCGTAGGCATCGCGTAGTATCCGAATAGTAAAAGCACTGAGCCCGCCTAGTCACCGCGTAGGCATCGCGTAGCACTGCGATATTGGGGTGTCTCCTGATTTTGTACGCGAAAGAAAACGGTACGCAATTTTTGTTTATGCAAGCGTAAACATTAATCCCATTACGTAGTTTTGGCCACAAAATGGATCTTGAACCAACCAGTGTGCTGCTTAAGTATGGTTTGGTGATGATATCGACTGTTGTAATTAATAAATTAGGAGTATTTTTATGCCACTGGTGGCAAACAAGCTTACGCCCTGCCTGATGGTAAGCAGTTACCGCAGCTTATAAACGTTTGCAACCCACGCGCAGTACACGGTATTACAAAATTTTCCACGAGAAGCGTGCGTAATTATACATTAAGCATCCAGGCTTAGTCTGAGAGGCGTTTCATGTACCTACTACCGAATCTATTATCGTCTTGACGCTTCGATTCGACAGTGTCTACACTCAAACTCACTCAGTGTCTTAGTTTGCATTATGACGACCTAACATTACACCATCAGTTGGTTCAGATAGTTAGAACAGTTTTGGACTTACGAATTGTTGATTCAATTACAATTTTGAAGCGAGCGAAAAGATGAGTTTCTGATTTTTATAGGTAGCAGACAAGCTTACGGCCTGATGCCTTTTTGAGAGAAATATGTTTTTGTATTTCATGGTAAGCGGTTACCGCAACCTAGCGTGCTACCGACCCCGTAAAAACCTTATCACCCTTTCTTGAAGAACTCCATATTGTACTCTCCATATGTTGGGTTTATATATTTTAGAATCTTTTATTAAACTTGCAATGTTTATATGTAACTATGTATGTTCAGGACAAATTTTTTAAGCCAAGGTTGACCCACTTCTTCAATTAAGCTGAAAATGGTTATAGCTATGTAACGTAGATGACAGTGTAGTACCATAGAGGTAGTCTGATGATGGGATCGAAAAGTGGCCATAGAAACTACTGAGCACAAAAAGATAACCCATAGTCTTTGAGCCCTGTGACATGGTCTTGACGAGTACCTTCTATACATCTAAGTGATCTTCAAGGTCTGATGACGATGACGGAATATCGTAAGGTTGCTATGGGAACTTCTGAACGCAAAAAATAACCCCATAGTGCTTGGGCTCATTGCAATTGTCTTGACTGTACCTCGCGATAAAAGCTTATTATGAAAAAATATTATTCAATGGTGAACTTATTTTCTTATTTCTTTCATCTCGCCCGTCCTTGTCAGGACGACAACATTTGTCAACATAGGCGTCTTGAAACAAAACAAAACAATACAAATTAATTCTTCGCTACGTTTGAAATCTCCCGGGAATTTAAATATGAAGCAAAAAGGGAAGTAGAACGTGACAGGTCGACAAAAGTAGAACAGGAAGTTTTCTCGTTAATTTCCAAAGATTTTGACGTATGTCATGTATATACATAAAGGTTGATACAGAATAAACTTTACAATATTTACGCATGTCGCAGTCTTGTGAAGCTATTTATCACAGAAATCAGGCAATTTATCACGTTCGAAATGGATCGACGCTGGACGACTGTTTTATTTTCTGGTATAATTTATTGTGACAGGTTGAAACAATACCTACACGCACAGATAAATTAGGTTCTACGTTTCATATTAAATGTTGTTCCTGGCAAACTCTTTCATACTCTTGTCGGTGGAGCTGCCACACGTACCTTCTATCTATAAACCGCTTCACATCTTTATAATCACAGGCCTTAACTTTTTCTTTACGTCGTTCCAATACCAGTGACTACCGTACGACTTTTTCGTAACTTCCTGCCTCTTACGCCCACGCTTCGAGTTAAAAGATTGGAAAGTTTGCTTCTTAGCTTAGCTTGAAACCTTCATGGCTAAGTGGCAAAATTTTTTGCTCTGAGCTTCCTAGATTCCTGCAGCAGCGAATCCAAACCGTTACGACATGAATGCCCAACTACACTAAACTGCTTAAGATGTTTAAGTTGATTTAAGAAAGAAAGAAAGAAAGAAAAGACATTTATTGTAATAAATATAGCCCTCCACGGAACCCACCAACGGAATCATTAATACTTAAAACATCTAAAACAAATACTTATATTCCTAACAAGAAAAAGCATTGCACCAACGCCAACCTTAAGTGAAAACTAAACTCGCTAAGTCCTTCTTAACTTTATGACCCCAATTTTTTATGACTCCTAAATGCTTAGGAATAGCTTACGCCTACTGTATCGTAAAAGATACACCTACAGAAAGTATATTAAACATTTTATTTATTTTTAAAAGGTACTGTACTAGTATTAGATTTTCCTTCTCTATTTTTAATGACACGGCATTTTTTACAACTTTTTAAGTGAAAATTTATTTTTGATTAAAATTTTTTTTTTTCATAACTATTTTATTCAGTAACAAGCGGGTTAAAGTGCCAACTTAACCCTAATTTTAGTGCTATCGGGCGTCATGAAACAGGTCCACACCTATTTTAAAAGCAGATTTCTATCATGTGTGCTTCAATCTATAACTAAAAAAAAAATTAGGTCTAAGTAGTCTTACTTTCATCATCAGAAATCATCTTTACGATTTCAATGTGAAACAGCACATTTTTTAGACGTAGGTTTTATATGCTTTACCTCCCCATCCCTACCCATAGTAAAAGAACAGAATACTAGTCTATTAGAAACTAAAGTCGCTTGCCGCGTCTGTCTGTTCGTGTGTATTTCCTAAACCACGTAACGGATTTTGATGCGGTTTTCACTATCATTTAGGGAATTTTTCCCAGAAAAGCTACATGTTTACTACATGCATATTATAAATAAAACGGGTCGCTAGTCCTATATAAAAGGCAATTGAAATCCGTCAAAAATACATCACACAACTGTGTTTAGTAGGCACTTGCTCGCTTAAGTGGCCGTTTCAAAAGTCCATTATTCGGCACAAAGGGAGGGTGCGCTGTGAACCGCACCGAAGTGGGTCAATATCTAGTAATAAAATACCTGCGCCGTTATGCGGGTCAGAAATAAAACGATGATTAACGTCGAAGTTCATCTCGTTGGAAATCGAGACACCACTCCCCCGGGACAAAGGCCCGGGTAATTATGCAAAGCGCGCCGTAAGAAGGCAGATGGCCGCTTATCGCCTCTGCGATATCTGCTCTTTGTTCTTCTGTCGCACCGTAGGGCTGCCACGTTTGGGATGCAGATTGAATTTTCTCTTAACTGTTTTTAGAAGACAAGGGATTGTTTTATTTTGTCTAGCGTCGATAATGGCATTTAATATTGGAATTTGATGGAATATCTTGGTAAAATAAGACAAAAATGTTATTGCTTTGGCTGAATCTAACGAAGTAGCGATTTTTCGAAGCGCGAAATTAAAAAAATATATAGAGACGTATAAAATCCTTGCTCTCCATCTTGACACTTATTAACTACAGTTCTATTATGAATTATTATTTTTCGGAGTTTATCTTCGATAGAAGCTATATACTTCAGATATTGCTATTTCTGAAGCTGTTACGTAAAGTGGACTGCGAATATTGCAAATTCCGTTAGTGATTGTAATATTACAGTTTGGGGTAACGTCTTGTATTAATTCACGGTTATATATCACTAACGATAAATCAGACCAATTAGTTCCCCGACAACCCTAGCTCTGCCGGTTCTAATCAACGTAGGGGAAATTAATAAGTGGCGAATCTTGCGAATTTAAAGACAATAGGCTTTTATCTATTGGAATTGATTTCATGTGTTCAGCTTCAGAATTGAGAGTTGCTTATACATAATAATGTTACACGTATTGCTTATAGTCATCATCATCATCATATTAGCCAGAAGACGCCCACTGCTGGACATAGGCCTCCCCCAGAGATCTCCACATAGGCCGGTCCTGTGCTTTCCGCATCCAGCTGGGACCTGCAATCCTTACCAAGTCGTCGGTCCACCTTGTGCGCCCGCGCTGCGTCTTCCGGTACGTGGTCGCCCAGCAAGAATTTTACTGCTTTGCTTATAGTAAGTGGTGGGAATTCTAGCGGTGGGAAATCTTTGCTAGTTTAGCTAGGTAAATCTTAAAAAATATGGAGATTTTGTGTGAATATTCACTTTAATTTTACAGGTCAATTCTAGGAGAAAAATTTGTGAAGGCGTTCAGGTGACCTTGACTCAGATTTTGCCAATTTAATTCTATGGTTACCAGGTGGATACCGTTTTCCATTTTCGTGATATACATATAGACTGTGAGGGCGTTGAGAATCCTACGTCTTCGAGAACAAGAAATATTCCACTCCCGCACGAGCCGCTTTAGTTCAACCTTTATAATGCGTATGGCCAAGGAATGAAACGCATTGCCAGCGAGTCTGTTCCCTGATAATTATAATCTAGACGCCTTCAAGGCCAGAGAGAATAGGCTGTTCCTAGACAGGCGTGCTCCATCATCGGCCGCATCTTCACTTACCACCAGGTGAGGTGGCGGTCAAATAATAAAAAAAGAACTTTGTAGAGATACTGACTTTAGGCGATCCATAAAACATTGGCCTGCCCGTGCACAACTTGGCACAACAAAAAATGTTTTTGGTGACTGCATTGTAGCTGAAAAGCGAACTGCCAAAAGGATGTGAGGCCGACCGTTTGTTTTACTTCTCCCACACAAGAAGATCGCTAAGAAAAGTCGACGTTTAGGTAAACATTTTCTTTTAGTTAGGTAGGCCTATGCTGTTGTGAACGGGCAGACCTACATTTTATGGGTCTCCTAAACCTCTACTAACGCTACAAAGACACTGCACAGAATAAATTACGGCGCCCTCACAGTCTTATTTTCCAAAAAACTTGCACATAGGTTTTTGCAGGGTCGGCTTGCAAAAGTTTTTTTAATTTTTTTTATTACAGCTAAATTAGGTTGCAGTAAATTTGTGGAGAAATGGGTAACACACAGCCATTTACAAGTTTTCGCCAGTAGGTATGAAATTACAGTGACATTGCATCAAAGAGTATAATACAAGTTTGACCCAAAACAATTCAGTAGGTAGGACGATGAACGATTGCTGCAGCAAATTTTTACCATCAGGCGGGCCGTGCTTCTTTACCACCTGTGGCATAAAAAAATCGAAAAATCGAAAAAGAGTTTGACCTTGGGCTAGTTGATTTGAATTTCTAGCTTTCATAGCGTTAACTAGGGAATTAATGAACACTTTATAGCATAAATACAGGATACAACAGTCGGTACGATATGTTACCGGTAACAGAGAAAACAACATGCAGCCTTAAAGCGATGTCTTCCTGGTAAACTTTGGGTAGCGAACTATCATTAAGGAGTAATCAGGTATTAGAGTATCTTAATAGGACGAATTTAGAGTATATTTTTATTTCTTTTTCCGTTCATGTCTCTGTTTTACTTCTTTTTTTTACATTATGGGTATTTAAGAATTTTGTGCCGTGTGTCTGAGTGGAATAAATGTGTTTTACTTTACTTTACTTTACAGGTAAACTCGACTCACCTCCACATAGCCTTCAACTGGTCGCAGGTCGGCTCGTCGGCCTTGGCGAGGTCCCGGTCGCGCACCCTGGCCGGGCGCGCCGCCAGCACCGCGTCCTGGTCGATGTGTTGCCCGAGCACGGCGCACGCGCACGCGGCCACGCCCCACGCCCGCAACCACCACATGCTGGGGAAAGGGGGGAGTGTTAAGTATTCGGTCAAGGAAAAGCTGTTATGATATGGGATCGTTTATAAGAGATTTATCAATATTTATACAGTATAAACCAAGTCGCTTCTCGCCGGCTGTGTCTACAAAGTCAAACACTTTGTAGATCTTTTAAACCGCAACTAGTAACGGATTTTAATGCGCTTACAACAATAGATCGAGTGATTCAAGAGCAAGCTTTATACAAGCAAAAAAGGGTAGGGTAAGTAGGTGTACGCAAACTAAGTAGCGTTGCGTCCACTAGTCAATAATACTAACTTTCCTAGCTGGTTTTAGCTACAGCGACTGCAGCGACGAGGTTTATTATGGGTCGATAGGCGGTGATCACTTTCCATCAGGTACGCTTGCCTGTTCGTCTGCCATATGACGTCAGGTACAATAAAATATTTTTAAGAATTGGAATTTATAAATGAGTTATTTCCAACGTTTCAATAGAAAAATAATCAAGTAGAGCATGACAACTAATATTCAGAAAACTAAATAAACATTCAACCAGTCTCCGGGTCCCTGGCCACAGGACCTTGGTTAACCTCGCTTCGCCTCGCACACATAACGATTGGCGAGCTCGTAGCGGTGCTGAAGTACTAGCCCCTAAGTACAAAAGGGTCGCCCACCCAGTTTCCGGACATTACGAGCATTGCTTAACCTTGGGTATTGGTCTCGCAAGCTGCCGCTATAGCAGTGCCGTCGTCTGTTACCAAAATTTTTTTTTTATATAAGGTGGATATCGTATTTACGTTTTCAAGCGACGTAAAATTCATGATCATGACATGACAGAAATTTTAGACAACATTTCTGGCGCGTCAGCTGATCCGGCCAGCGGCTTTTAGTAATCCTTTTAATAAATCTTTATTAAGTAAGTGTAATTTTACATTGACAGAGCAGAGGCTGCCTTGCGTACAGTCACGCATGGTGACTCAGTAGGCGGAGTTACTAAGCACGTTTTGCCTCGAGCCATGCACGTCCTGACTAAACAAGACATTTGGCGTAGATCGAGGATGTTAGGACCAATGAGGATAGAAACTTCAGACTCTGTAAAGAGGACTGGCCCTATGGTTTAATTTCTATGGCGATGACTGGTCATGCGCGTGTCTATTCGCCATATTGTGTACTATAGTTGGCCATCTTGGCGTAAATATCCCGGAAGGCCCGGGGTCCGCCTTGACCATGATCCAGGATTGGCAGATCAGGTGATTATAGTGGAGCGACTGCCATCTGACCTCCGTGACTCTGTTAATAGGGGAACCTGACCACATTGGATTAGGGTTACAGATTCAGTCTCCTGAATGTGGAGGTTTCATCACGATGTAAGAGCATCGGTAGTATTCAACTAATGTACACAACACAGAAAAGAGTCATTGGCACCGACGCTCCATATTGTGTAACTATGATGCTAGAGAATTCTACACGCTTCGTTTGACGTTATGCCCTGTCCTCTTTAAAGGGGTTCTTTCGTCATTGATCAGGACAGCCAACAAGCGACTATTAACATTTTATGAGGCTAAGTCTAAACAATGTAACTAGGTTACAGTCCTAACCATTACCTAATGCCATTAAACGAGGGATGCACCTGAACGTAATATAGACCCTGGACGTTTTACGATTGGACATTTCAACTCCGAAGGGCGTAACTCCATTTGAGCTATTGTCATGCCTATATTAGTGAGCAAACAGTTTGTTTGAACTCGTACAGATTTGTGTAGAAATATTGTATTCAAGGAAAATTCTGTTTTTGTAATTCCTATCTTACACAAAATTGAACGGTAAATGAGCCGTGAATAGTTTCTCAAAAATTCACATAGATGGCGTATGGGAAAGCATATGTGTTATTGTCATCATTCATTGCCTCAACAAATTAAACCACGTTTATACGTTGGTTATTATTTAATATTTTCCTACCATGCTAATTTAAAGTTCATATATTTGTTTAGACTTCACGGACTTTGTACCTCACAAAGACGGAGATAACGTTACACAGCTATATCTTCCAGTCAAGGAACCTCTGAATAAAATGTATAAAGTTGAGTAATAGGAGCACTGACATTAAAAAACCGTTAAATTAATAGATCTAACATAAATTACATCGTAATGCAGATAAATATCAATACCACATAATCAATACATAATTTCCTGTAATTTTATAAATTGATGCAATAAAGAGATTACATACATACATACACAGCCAAGAGATTATGTTAATGTCGTCGGTCGTTAGAGCGCGCCATCTATGGGAACTTGGGGGAGGCGAGCCTTGAAAACGGCTCATTCAGCGATATGGAAAACGTGGTAAACACCCACAAATGCTATTTTTACACATCACATAAACCCATAGCAGCAAGTAGGCCTAAATGCGGAAACTACCTACGTTATGACGGAATCAATTTTGTTACATTATGATAAGATTTGGTTGATAAGAAGAAGAAGGCATAAAAATAAGCCGATTACGTTACACGGGTTGGCTGGAAGGCGGTCCTTACACACTTCATTTGCGACACCTTTCATTCTGTGATTTCTTTCATTATTCGCCAGTTTAGTATTTCTGTGAGTCGAGATTATGACACACCGTTCACTGGTGTGGAGACTCAACTTAACAGCAGACTGTTATGGGCTGTTGATGGCAAAAAAGCATGGAATATTTATGTACGCGGTACGGGACGCACGGACCGGCTCCGTCTGGCTTTGTCGGGCGCTGCGCGGCTATGTCTGATATTGTTGGATTGTCGGTGTGGGGTGGCAAACATGTCACTGTGTGATTCCCTTCTACGTGAGTTTAACCATTTGATCTTATAAATTTCGCGATGTTATGGCATTATGATCTTATAAATGGCAGCCTGGACATACCTAGGGCTTACTAAAGTGTGTTTGTAAGACCCGTGAGTGTTGTTGCAAAGAAAGTTGTATGCAATGCATACATTTCTTTAAGAAATACTATAACATGCAACATATATCCTTCATTTCCGCGTTGCTGTCAAGAATGTTCTTAGACGTCCCTACGGCAGCTTGCAGGAGAGTTGCAGGAGGGGGGGGGGGGGGCTTACCTATGACGTAACACCACAATCGCCCTATACATTATAATCCATGTTACTCAGGACATCGCCGCACATCCTCTGGCCCTCCCATTCCACGCCTTAAACACTAGCCCCGTAAACACAAAACTGAACACGGTATCCACCACTAATCCCTTACGATACATATGCCAAGTTACGACTTCCCCAGCGGACCGTCCCCGGGGTGACACGCCAGATAATCCACAATACAAGCCCGACGGTCATTGTGTAACTTTCCACCGAGACTTTACGATGTCTCAGCGCGTCGGCAACTTTATCCTCGACGCTATCAATAAAGTTACGTATGTGGATGTTTTATTTCAGACAGACGGCGGACATCAACGGATATGACTGGACGGTGTTGTAGTAAAAGAGATTGATTCGTTTCATAACAATTTTCACAGTTTATGGAATAAGTCTTTAAATTGTATGAAACAAAGTCGCTTCTGGCCGTCTGTCGCTATTTATGTATGTATGCCTAGATCTTCTAAACTGTGTAACGGATTTTAATGTGGTTTTCAACAATAGAGAGAGTGATTGAAGAGGAACGTTTTAATGCAAGAAAAGGAGGAGTAAAGTAGGTAGTATGTCCCGTTGAAATTGTATCTAGGTGAAATGAAATCGGGTAGGTGTAGGGTAGGTGTAGCTTTATCCTCGGCGCTATCAATAAAATGGGGACGTTTTATTTCTGACAGACGGCGGGCATCAACGAATATGACTGGACGGTTTTGTAGTAAAACGCTAGGTAGATTCGTTTCATAAAAAAATTCACATTTTATAAAGGCTTTACATAGTATAAAACAAAGTCGCTTCCCGCCGTCTGTATCAAACCAGTACAGGTATGTATGTGCGCTTAGAACTTTTAAACTACGCAACAGATTTTTGTGAGGTTTTCAATAATAGATAGACTGATTCAAGATAAAGGTTTTAAGGCAAGAAAAAAGCGTAGGTAAAGAAGGTGTACGCTAACGAAGTCGCGGCGAGTGTGGACCCGCCGATGAACTAGTGGTAGTTAGGTAATAAATTACACCTACTATACAAACTACTTAGGTAAAATTATCAGAGAACTTATAAAATTATTTAATGAATCGTAAACAGAGTATTGGCAAACAGATCGCAGTCTTGTACCTCACGCAGTACTTTATTAAGTTGGATGCGTGCTTTTACCTACAGAGAGTTCAAATGCCCAACAGTTCGCAGACGATCAATCGATGATTGCGGCCTTTCGTGTGCTTCCTGGGGCCCGATTTTTTAAACCGCTTGCATCCTATACGCTACCTATACTTTTTCACACTTGTGGTAAGTTGCTAGAGATAGAAAATACTAGAATTAGAAGGCGAACCCTCGCATGGATGTAAAACGATGCACGGTTTCAAAGATATTACCTCTGGGCACCTCCAGACACAAAACCCTCACTCGTTGTATGGTTATATGTATGGTATAGCGTTCTAGGCAAGATCTCTGAACGGGATACCCCGACTACACATACGCATACTACACGACCTAAATACGTTTTTACACGAACGCAACGTCGCTCTACTGAAAGTGTTAATCAGGTGTCCGTCGGTCAACTGTAGACGAACGAGCGAGCCCACCGGAGCGCGTGAGTGTGCACGCGGCGATGCGAACGATGCCTCCGTACACCTAACCTTATTGGACAGCCTACGTGATGGAGTGTAATGATTGCCTGCTCTTAGGGTCGTTGGAAGGGGAAAATAGAATGCCGGAGCCTTGAAATGTTAATGATTGAAGCGGAGATCGAAGGGTGAGTAAGTAAACCTGGCAGCCCGGTTTTTCTCAGGTACAGTCGTTTCAGTGCAATTATCTGATTTACCAAATTCTAAATCATGGTCGAGGCATATCTCGGGGCCTCGTGCGCGAAAGCACAACTGGGACATGAACGACAAGATGATTTACAGTCGTCGAAACAATAAGTAGGGGGGGGGGGGGACACTACTTTTTGTATTACATAGAGCCGGTAACATAACATTCCTACAGATTCCATTGTTTTCCCAAACTTAACTTTGAATCGCTCTACATATTGGTGAAACCTCATGGGAATCTGTACAGTATTCCGTTAGATGGTTACGGGAAAAATGGGTCTTAGGTCTTTACGTGGAATACATTTACTCTATTTTATCTTTCGATTGCGCACGACAATTCTAGATACTTTTCGAAGCACTAAAACGTTCAAAGAGATCGTTTATACAGATTATCGGCACTGAAACTGAGGTAGCCTCTGTTTTAGCTTCACGTTGGATTTCCATATCGTTTCGGGCACAGATACCACATTATTCTCTGGGTTTGTGAAGTCTAGGTACGTGAGTAAACTTATACCTGGTGGCCATAACTGGAAGTAGATTTTGAAATGTCCTGTCAATGCCAACAAGAGCGACAATGTCACCGGGTATTTAAAGTTTGTGGCACTGTACACATAATGCATTCGTCTCAGGCATATCTTCCCAGTGTTTTTATGTACACTTCGCATTTGGGCATTTCGCTTTGTGAGTATGGTGTGAGTCTTCAAACCATGGAGCATATATTCTGTAGCTGCTCTAACCTGTCTACGCTATAAGTTATCTTACCCAATTACATTCCTCGTCTTTGCGTTCTAGTATTTGTTGTCTTTGGTCCGTAGCCCATTTATTGGGGTCTTTTTGACATTCAATTAAATAAAGTATAGTTCATCGCTACTAGTATTGCTTGTTGTGTTATTTTAAACTAAGAAGGAGGTTTTAATTTAGCTTCAAATGTCATTTAAGGGAACTCAATAGACCGGTTGTATTCTCTACGACCGTGGCCGTGTGGTGTCCGGCAAAGTAGATTAGCACCAACCCCTTACACTCGTGGGTGTCGTACAAGGCGACTAATGTTTTCGAAGCAAAAGATCTTAGTATCTCCGTAGACTGGAAAATGGACAGCAGCGTTTTCCATTGTTATATTTATAACACCGTCTACCAAGCGTGGAGATTATGGCAATAATTTCCCATTTCATGTGAGCCAATCTGAGTCATCTCCCAATCACCCCTGGGTCCTGCAATATACTGTTTTGGCTTGTGATGATGATGATGTTGATAAACTAGGGGAGGGCCGTTTTTTTGTGGCTGTGCGTTCATTCCGAATAGTACCGATCGCAATAACGAAAAATCTCCTTAAATCTCTTATTAAAAGAGTTTCTTACCTCATTGGCCGATCGCCAATCACAGTTATTAGAATAACTGTGATTGCGCGCGGATAACTGAATCACAGTTATCCGCGCGCACTATCGGTAAGTTTTCTGTATACGGGTGCTAGGTATATATATTATGTTAAGCATATGGTCTGGTGGTCAATGGTAATCCTAACTGAACTATGCCCTACGCCTACGTCCATGTGGCATAACATTACCGATAGCGAAACCGCGACACAGGATCGCAGTAAATGGTTGGATTGGTAATAAGAGAAGAGAATGATTGAATATGATTGAACTCTCAAAGCGAGTACTTCCCTTATCTCCGGTACGTGCTTCGTGAAGTAACTTATCCGAATCCCATCGCTCATCGGAATTAGAGCGAACTCAAGGGCCCATCTATATACGCCCACGCACTCTCACACATATATGCAGGGCGACAAGGATGGATAATGCCAATTGATAACGTTCAGAGGGAAATTTCAAGCAAATTGGGGCGTCTGTATTGTGTGGAACGTACGGTGTTGAATGGAATTTTGGCTCAGGTGAACCTGATACTAATGCGTGTCCTATACTACTCTATACTGAGGCTTCTTTTACAATATGTACTATTATCTAGAATCTATACAGCTATAAAGAATAAAACACTAGTGGACCCGGCGCGACTTCGTTCGCGTACACCTAGTTTACCCCTACCTACCCTTTTTTTCTTGCTCACAATCTTTAATCTTGAGTCTTTCTATCTATTGTTGAAAACCGCATTAATATCCGTTACGTAGTATAAAAGATCTGAACGTAGATATATTGATAAGGACTTTATTTTAGACTATGTATAGATACTAATCACCATGGCATCAATATCCCGGTAAGAGCATCGGTTAGTGTTCAGCTTATGTACATAAATTAGAAAAGAGTCATTGGTACGTTACGGCACTGGGGTTAGAACCCGGTACCTCTTGCTACCAGTCGGACCCCTTGACCGTTAGGCCACCGACGCTCTCACCAGAACACCACCCACACACACCAGAAGTAGTTATTGTACTTATATTTTCTACGTTAAAACGCTGAACGCGTCTGGAAATTTATTATAAAATTCCAGTCTGTTCTGGATATAATTGAAAAAGGCGTTCGAATGGAAAACCCTATTCTTCATCGGAAACAATGATTCGTTTCAAGAAAATTGTTTTAAAAGAAGTGAATGCTACGGACATGTCTCGGCTGATGCAATATCCGGTTGAACCGGATCGAGCCGGCTTTCCCGCTCACGATTTCCGGTCCGGTTTTGTGCTTTGCCGTAAAGGCTGAGTTTTAAAATGTTATCAGATGGATTAAGAGTGTAAAATCTTTAAGTACAATACCTTTTTGTATGTATTTTACAAAAGAGTTATTTAATTTTTGGAGAGAAAGTTTTTAGACAGTTAGACTGCTTACAATATTTACAGGACACAATGTACGTAAAGAGTAATGGAATCCTTAAAAACAATAAACAATTTTAAGTATTTAATTCCCCCAGATTAGTGCACTCAATATGCAAGTTTATGCATGACAACCAGAGAAAAGTGACCAGAAAACTAGACATCTTTTACATTTTAGTAAACAAAAATACGTCTCAAACATACATAGAGTGCTACAAACTCATCTGACCCGGTGGCCAAAACCGGAACAAGTGTCGACATTTTGAAATGTCATTGTTGTCAACAACAGCACCTGTTCAGATAAATTTATGTCACTACGTACATATTTAGAAACTGACTGGCTGACTGACTTGTCAACACATTTAGACACATAATGACCAATATGTCACAGCTGATATCGATAGATCTGGAAACAGACAATCCCTAAATCCTTTTTTTATTTTCCAAAAATTCCTACGTGAAAGGAAAATTATATGGATAATGAATGCTTGCTCATTTGCTTCCCACGTATATAAAAAATAATTATATAAACTTCGGGACAGAAGCTATATCATTTACTCCACGCAACATCTTGCAAATTACAGAGAATCAACTGTCAAGCGTCTTCCTCAAACTGGTCCCTACGCATCTCAATCACATACTAATACAGAGATGATATTATGTCTACGATGTAGGTCGTAAGCGTCCCATTATATTGCGATTTGGGCTTTATAGCTTGTACTGGAGATATTAATAGGTTGGCCTGAGTACAACGACTTTGAGCTTCATTCATAAGGATGACGGTTTCTCATCAAATCCTACTACGAAACTAACTTCGCTCGCCGAACTGATATAAATAATGTTGGTAGAACCTCTCGAATGTTTGTTGTTGTTTGTTCTTACGACCTTTTGATCGACGATTACTGAATAAGTAAGTTATTGTTGTTTATGTATATGTTTGTGAAGGTCACATCATATCAACAGTCCATAGTCCACTGCTGGGCTTGAGCCGCCTATAGATACAGTAAGTGTAAGATATTAGATATTTAAATTCATGCCGAAAATTAAAATTGAAAACCGTACGAATCGAGGCGATCGGTGCAAAAATATTGCCTCAAAGGGTCTTAGCTGGTTAGTATATCAGAGGGTTTTTTTTATGATACTCATTGACAAACGGTTAGTGCCATTCTACTATATCGGATACCAGCGACAGTTAGTAAATACCGGTTATTTACATAGAATGTAACTCTGTAATAGAGTAATCTTCGTTCAAACTCCGGTTCGTCAACATTCGTGAAGACTACGCGGAAACCGCATGCACGATATAAATAATATCGATAAATTTCGAGAAAGGGACGAAATTTAGATATTTTTGAATGAAGCCTGAGATGCCTAGACTTTTTATTTTAGTTTACTATTTAAGATCTTTAATTTTTTAAATTCCCGCAGCCTATCTTTTCGACTTTGCAGATCGACAGAGGACATCATCATAATCATAATTAAAAGTGTTAATATAGGCAATTAAGACATATATCGCTTAAACAAAATGCTAGGAGATTTGGCTCGAGATTAGGAGAGTTTATTTATAAAGTCCTCTCGACATGCAAAGCCTTAGGAATGGGCGGGCGAACTGAAATATACAAAATAAAAGAAGCGGGTTTGAAGACATAAAAATATTTTGTTTCACAAACTTTCAAATTACAGAATAAACTTCGAAAATTCTCGCGGCGCAGCGGGGCAAGGTTGGTCAAGTTTGCTAGACGTACTTGAGCAGCGCGACGCGGCACGTCAAATCCATACAAAAGCTATTGCAGCGCCGTGTCGCGCAGTGCAGCGCAGCGCAAATGCGTTCGGGCCGTAAAACTACAAAATTCTTCCGCGTAAAACATGGTTGTTGCTACTTTTTGTTCCAGCAAAACAAGGGTCCAAAGGGGATATTAAAAGTTCCCCAAAGAGCCGGGTGAACTGATACTTAGCAAACTCCCAGCGTTCCACTTCCACCTACTTAATATCAAATCGAAACATCTCAAGCGAGAACACGAAAGTAGCGAGAACAAAGGTACCGCTTTGAAACATCAATAAGTCGTTATCCCATTTTGGCAGCCGGCCGGCTCAATGCTGCGGGTACCCGAACAAAGCCGCCATATTGGATTTCTTTGATCAATGACCGCCATTGTCGACCGGCTGATTTTAAGAGTTTCCCTTTCAGAAATTTACTGGCGCCAAATAGGGAGTGAAAAATTACATTGTCTTTGTGTTTACTTCCCGTGAGCTGCTTTTTCGGGCGCTTCTGTGGTGTTTTAGGTAGCTTTGGAGGTCTAATGCGTTGACGGTCACGCTATTTCGATACCAATTTCCCTTTTCTTGCCCCATTAGGCTGTGCAAAGAAGACCCTGTAATACGAATGTTGCTTTACCTAATGACCATTGGATTTATCTCAGAAATTTTATTTAAAAGCCTTTTTGCTTATCATATCAGGAGCCCTATTTTTGAACCGCTCGCCACGAGTCGAACAGTTTCCAATTTTGATTTCCGTCATGAAAAATGTAATATTGTGTTTTACCTTATTTTTGAACCATCCCATTTCGGTGTTGCCAATGCAAATTAAAAGATATCAAATTATTAAAGCCGAAAATTAAAAATTGAAAACTGTTCGACTCGAGGCGAGCGGTTCAAAAATAGTGCTTCAGGAGATTCCAAAAAATCAGAAACTTAGGTATTTGACATGTACAGTAAGGCACACTGAGTTTGACACAATTTCTTTATTTGTGCCCTAACTCGGCAAAATCAAATCATGTCCGCGGCAGTTTTCCATTTACAAAGGTGTTAAAAACGCATTTTCGTACATTGTTGGCGACAAACCAAGACATTAATTTGTTACAATTTCGACAATATGGTAGAGATGCCATAATAATATGTACTGTTGTGCCATATGTACTGTTGAGGGGAAGCGATCTTTAAACTGTGCCGTTATTGTGGACGCATCTCTAGTAAAACATGGCTTTAGTATGAAGTAAGTAGGGTCTTAGGAGATGGTTACAATTTCGGTGGTACGACTCCCTGAGGTGTCCACCTGGATGGTAACCATCCCCTTATCTACTTTAAGCCAAGCAACAATGTTTAGATTGTTATGTTCCGGTTAGCAAGGCAGCCAGCACAATTACAACCGTCTTGGTTGTATTTGTCCTCATAGTTAGTCCTCATAATATATCTGCGGATCTAGATTTTTGATACATGTAATCTAAGTGCAAGAATCGTAGATGTTATTGGCGTGAATTATGATTGTCACTGCTGATTTGGTAAGGTAATTACAGTGGAGCGACTGCCATATACTCCGTGACCCTGTTCCCAGGGGAACATGACAAGATTGGATCATGATTACACATTCAGTCGCCTGAATATGCAGGTTTCATCACGATGTTTTACCTCACCGTTAGAGCATCTGTACTAATACTAATTCAACTAACGTACAAAGTTCAGAAAAGAGTCATTGGTACACGGCCGCAGTGGGATTCGAACCCAATACATCTCGCTTACGAGTCGGGTACCGTAACCACTCGGCCACCGACGCTCCGTGTAGTGGCAGACTGTGGACAGGCAAAGCTTGCGCAGCGCGGGAGGGGAGGCGAGCTAAATTAGCTGAATAAATAAAAGGTCGATCAGAAGTAGAATTCCGAATAAAAGCGATCTAAAAATAAACTCAATGGCGAAGTATTCGCTGAGTTATATTCGATCGAGGTAGTCGGCCGGAAGGGGTGCTCCGAGAAGGTAAATGAGATTAGGTTTTATATATCGACAGCGTAATACTGATAGGATATTACAAATTAAATTACGATAGAATGTTGCAGGAAATTGTTGCCTTCGTGTCGAGTCTCACCATTAATAAATAAATATGCTTTGACAATTCACACAGCGTCATGTAGCCCCAAAGTAAGCAAAGCTTGTGTTATGGGTGCCAGAAAACTGAATAACTACTTATACATATTTTAAATACATTATTTAAAAAAGAAACCTTTTTATTAATAACACCCAGACCCGAAATATAAATAAAAATTCATCATTCAATTTCGGGCCGACCGGGAATCGAATCCGGGACCACTGCTTGGCAGACCGGTACGGTAACGAATCACTCAGGTCGTTAATCGACATAGTGAGACTCGAAATCGAAAATATTTTCAAGCGGTTAAAAGTTTTTGTTGCTTCAAACGTAACGAATAAGTGGCTAAACAAACTTCCGTGGCCAACATGGGGAAATTCAAATGACAGTTCTCAGTGCGACTGTGGCATATCTCCGCAAACCATGAACCACCTCGTTTCATGCTCGGTGTGACCTAAAACTTGTACAATGGAGGAGTTGTTCGAGGCCAGTTCAAACGCTGTATTCGTCGCCGAATACTTGGCGAATAAAGTGTAAGTCAGAGTTTAGTCCATCGACTCGATAATCGATAATCGATTGCCGCTGTGGCTATGACTACTCATTCGTAATTGAGAATCATATAAAAAAAATCTGATGCTTGTGTCTGCCAGTGCTCCATAAAAACAATCAGTGTAGATCAAACTAAGATCTGAATGCCACATTCATATCATACCTATAGATTTAGATTTAGATTTATTTATTTATCTTAAACATCCCACATAATAACAATATTCTTATTACACTAGGTTAATGAAAGTGATCGTCAAGTTATAAGCATAGATTTATTGCTTTCATACAAGAAAGCAATTTCAAATAATTAATAAAATTAAAATAATATAATAATCAATGTTAAAATAGGATATTAACACATATAAATACACTAAGGTAAAATGATTCATACCAAACATGTCAAATTAACAAAATAATATACCATCAAGTCTGAAGCTTGATCACAAGTTGTTAATGTATTTATTTGTTACAATTTAAAGTATTTTTAAGCTCATTCTAAATTAGCTCGCAAGCTATTATTTGTACGTTTTTAGCCATTATAGCAAGTCTTTCAAGTAAAAATCGGCGTAGCGCGGGTATAACAAGGGTTTTATTGGATCCAATCTGTGTAAAGGCTATAGAAGTATAGACCAAGGCAGGTGCGTGGGTTCACTTCGTATTTATAGCCCTACACGGAATTTTCATTTCATCATTGGCAAAGGATATTAACTGAAGCTATTAGTTGCTCTCAGTAATCATAAAAGCAGCTCTGGAAAAATAGGAACTCGTACGAATTCGTTTAATTTATGCATTCTTGGTATTTCGTTGGAATTTTATATACATTATATAATTTCTTTTAATGGCTGACTTCGCTAGATCTAAATTTGTAGCTGAATGTGTTTCTCGGGTATTGTATTTTTGCTATACGAATAAAATTTTTATATATTATACACTAGCTGGCCCGCCGCGACTTTGTCCGTGTATTATCGTACCTTATCAATCATTATTTTGAATCACTCTTATCTCTTGTTGAAAACCGCAAGAAAATTCGTTCAATAATTTTTGAGTTTATCGCGAACAGACAGACAGACAGGCGTGGACCTTTGTTTTATAATATATAGTGATAGTGAAATAACACATTTTAGCTGTGATAACTAGGCACAGAAAAGGAGATTTCAGCGAATGCTTCAATTGGAGAGGCATTGCATCGTTCTCAACGTTCATTACACCACAGCCCATAACAGTCCACTGCAGGACTTAGGGCCTCTTTCACGAAAGGGGAGGTTATTGTCAATTATTACGCTGTGCAGGCGGGTTGGAGATTGACAGACAGTGTTCTAAAAATAACAATGAAAAACGCTGTTGCTCATTTACTAGCCTACGGAGACTCCAGATCTTTTGCCTAGAAAACATTAGTCGCCTTGTACCACACCCACAAGTGTAAGGGGACCTACTCTGCCGGACACACACGGCCAACGCCATGCTTTCTCTCAATATGTCTCTGTGTTCACGAGTACTTAAGTTAACTTAAAATTGTCCTAAGTATATTAATCCACACTATAAACTATATGTGTGACATGTGTGACATCCAGACGGTTTTTTAGAGCCAACTGTACACCAAACGTTGCTTGTGAAACTCTATCAAAATTTTTGTCAATCATGTGGTAGGACTCTGTCAAGCCTGTGGAGCCCGCCTGTATGAGTACCACCGGCTTACCCATTTTTGCCGCCACAACGACGTTTGCATTATGTTCAGATTTGAAGGCTAACACATTACAAGCATGAGGCATTTCATATGAGTCTTCACCTGCGGTTCTGCAAATTTTGTTTCATGAAACTTAAGATCGTAGATGTTATGAGCGACAGTTACCGCTTTCCATCAGGTATGCTGTGTGCTCGTTTAAGTAGTATAGATAAAAACAAGTTCAAATGAATAATATATTTTCATAGCAAGCTTTTATCGCGCGTTCTCCATGTTCAGTCAGAGTATTTGTCAAGACTAATCAAACGAGCTTATACTCAATGGGTTTACATAGTTTAGGCCACCTTCCGTTTTCATCATAGGATCAGTAATGGTATCATATAATTGCATTGACACCGAACTTACATGAGTGTGCAAAATTTCAGCTCAATCGGAAATCGGGGAATGGGTCTTTAACTTGCAAGATTTTTTATTACGAACAGACATGGGGACAAAAATAAAAGCTTGTAGAAACAGATTAGTCTTTAGATAATGGTGTCCAGGAAACGACGTGGGATGTTGGGTTATGCTAATATAGGTACCTAAAATAAGCAGATATAGATAGATTGAAAAAGTATCTCCAAACACCCACCGCCGCCCACGTCGACAGCGCAAAATATTTCATGATTGCCTTTTCAACAAGCGGCGATGCAGAAAACTCTGTATCTAATACTTTATTTTATGCTATCTCAAAGTCGCCCACGCCACCATCAGCCCAAAAGGTCTCGGGTATCTTGTCACTTGCCTGGAACCAAAGGATCTGCCCGGAAGATAAATGGAACGGGCGCATATTTTTACGATGACAGATGTAGGATTGTTTAAGCCGGATTGGCCTTTTAGATTTAGGAAGACAGTGGTGTAGAACGATATCTTAAAAATATTAAAAAAAAATTAACTTAAGTACTCGTGAACACAGAGACATATTGAGAAGTATATAACTAGCCGTATGGTGTCCGGCAGAGTAGAATAGCACCAACCTCTTACACTCGTGGGTGTCGTACAAGGCGACTAATGTTTTCAACGAAAGATCTTAGAGTCTCCGTAGGCTCAGCAGCTTTTTCAATCGTTATATTTATAATACTGTGATCTCCAACCCGTCTGGCACGCATGGGGATTATGGCAATAATCTCCCCTTTTATGGAAGAGGTTCTAAGTCTTGCAGTGGACTGTTAAGGGCTGTTGGATAAAGTAGTTTATCAGTTGTTTACCACTCATGGCGCAAGCATTACTTTGTTTGGGGCCAGATGGCGCTATGTGAGTTGTCCAAGCATATTTATTTATACAATTTATATTTTTATTAATTTAACTATTCATTTATTGCGATATCACTATTTTGTCCCGATATTGAATGTAGTTCCCGCAGGATCACGATATAACCGAATTTTAAGCACAAGAAGTCGCGGGCAAAGACCAGCAGTTGATAAATGTTATATGTGTTGATAAGTGTTAATAGTTTGTTTATTACTTTGTCTACCTTTCATGCAGCCTTCGGTATAGAGAGTTTTTGGAGCAGGCAACGTTTTTTATCCCGGTAGGAGGTCTTTTTATGTTATACGGCAGACAAACAGGCAAGGGGTACCTATTGTGTTTTCGCCGGTGTTTAAGGTGTCCAATGCTGCAAGAAAACCGTGCCTTTGGCAGTGGAGGGACTTCGCATTTACCTAATTGTTGTCAGAGCAACGTATCCCGGGATTTTAGACGTGGGCGGGCAACGTATTGAACAGGGCTACAAACCCTTCGTGTTGCTAATGTCTATATGTAGCAGTAACCCTTTCTAGCCCGCTTGCATGATTGGCTACGGATTAACATAATAAAAAAATGAAGAACATTTACTAATGAAAATTCTATAGCTTATCTATACTTGCACGATATTCTTTTATGAAGTAGGTACACGGCTGTTTCGGTGAGGGGCCCGTGATTTCTGTACCAAATCGGCGCATTCAATTCGTACGTGAAAAACTTTTCCAATTTGCAATCACGACATCAATTTAGAGAAAAGTATCGAACGAAAACGTCGTTTACAACGACACCGGTTTAATTAAACGTTTAAAAAGCTTCTTTGAAACACCCGCGCCTCCCCTAGAGCCATTCATTTCGCCTCCCCCTTAAAAACCCGCTTTGGTTTAATGTAATCCTGTTACGATACCACTTGTTGCGTTGTGTTTCATGTCAGAACATCCCCCCCTCAAACCCCACTCATCTCCACCCAGGACCAGTGGAATGAATACAGTTTTCAACCAAAGAGTTTTGTGTACAAGCTGTAAAACCTCTTTGTTTTCAATTCTCGCCGCATGAAACGTTCAGAAACAAAGAGGTTGGTACGTTCAGAAATAAAGACAATTAATTAATTTATAAATGAGTAATGTACATCATCATCATCTCGGTGCTATGTCTCGCGCGGCACGCGATGTCCCGGGGTCCGCTTTCCTACTCTTCCTGGCCCACTTCGCTCGGTCTTCAGCATCCTTAGTGGTGAGCTCGTTGGCACGCATGTCATTCTTGAGATCGTCAAGCCATCGCTTCTTGTGCCGACATCTCCCACCCATGCCTGGCGGGGGTGGCATGGCCAGACATTTGTTCCTTACGTTTTTGCCGGTCTGCGCAAGACATGGCCATACCATCGAAGGCGGCACTCTTGCAGTTTATCTGCGATGTCACGGACGCCAAGGCTACCTCGAATGTGGGAGTTTCGAACGCGATCCTTTCGTGAAACTCCACACATCCACCGCAGCATCTTCATTTCCGTGATGCGCAGCTCCTGCTTGTGTCGCTCTAGTAGGGGCCAAGTTTCGCTGCCGTATAGGAGAGCAGGTCTAATGATGGTCTTATAGACCTGTCCCTTCAGCTTTATCGGCATTTTAGAGTCACAAATGACACCTGTCACCTCCCGCCATTTTGCCCATGCTGCGGATATTCGATCTTTGACTTCGCTGTCGATATCGCCGGTCGCGCTGAGTACAGATCCCAGGTACCTGGCCTGATTCGTGCGCTTGACTTCATCTTCGCCTATGCGCAAGGGTAGGGGATCTGCACTGTTGCAGGCCATGTACTCTGTCTTCGCCACATTTATCTTCAGACAGCCATTCTCAAGTGACTCCTTCCAGTTATTTACACGTTGGACTAGTTGCCCCTTGTCCGATATCTATGAGTAATGTACATGATATAAATGAGTAATGTACAGTCGAACAAAAATAAGGCTACAAAAAGACTCAAACTGAACTCGTCGTTTTGCATACAGCCCCAATGTGGGCTTATAAATTAAATGGCCAGTTCGTCAACACCAGGAGCGATTTGAGGTTTACCACAGTGACCGCACATGGCTTTCGATTGACAATACCGATAAATACATATTACTGTGTAAATATTTACTAATAGTTTCTTGGAAATTGTCCAAGAATTACTTGTCAGGAAATTCGCACTGTATTAAGCATTGTAATGGGCAGCCAGTCGACAGAATGGGTCCTTCGTTTTGAAGACTTGCCGACGAGTGTTAAGAAAAGTCGAAACACTGATAAACAACACAGTGGAAACAGGACAAAGGACAGTGACCGCAGAGAACATTTTAAAATGTTAAAATGAATGTTAATGTTGATTAAAATGTTGAACTGATGACGCATCCGCCATGCACACCCAGACCTTTATGTTTTCTAAAATAAACTTTTCCTAAAGATTTAATGAGAGTCCTGGATCGGTCGTGAATGCGTTCCACGAAACCACTGAAACGGTCTCGACCTCAACTACTTTTTATAATGGTTCCAGCGAATGCAAAAATGTATAAATTGTGAGAAAACAATTAATGTATCATAAGTCTAATGCAATGATTTATCAGAAAACAGAAACATTCTGTATGAACTAAGTACAGATTTAACACTATTTCATCACAATTTTCATCCTGAACATTTTCTCACCCCACACGCGGTTCGTCGCTCCATTCAAATTTAATAAGAACGACGCGCGAAGGAGCTGCCAGAAATAAAATGGGCGAAGTACGTCCCCGCACATTTGAGTGTACACCCTTTATTCCTATCTTTCCCTTTCCATTTGGCGCCCCGGACGCACGAAGGTAACGACCCGTGAAACAGGAGCACTCCGTCTAACGAAGCTGGGGCGAAAATACACGCTGTAGGCCGCGTCGCTTTCAGTGCAACTTTTTACTCTGTGGTTATGTCCGCACTGACACTTACAGGTGGCTTGCTTAGCGCCTAAGCTAATCGGGATTCAGAATGCATCGGCCGCACTGCGCACTTGATGCCTTCGCACTTGCTATCCGCTAGGTGCTTAGACAGAATCCTGTCAATGCATATATTCCTAGTCTAGCCTCAGTGTCAAACGCATATATATGAAGTATCTGTGGACCAAACTGGACAAACACAACGAATATGCTTAAGCAGCACGGGTCATCGGAGAACCTGGAGGACCGTGATGCTCTAAGTCATAGGTATTAGAGGTTTATTAGCGATGTCCTCAGAGGAGGACAACGCATTTGTAACTCCCCTGGTGTTGGCTGTTGCTGATGTCCATAGGCGGCGGAGACCACTTTCCATAAGGTGGTCTGTTAGCCTGTTTGTCTGCCGTATAAAAAAACTGCGAGTAAAAAGTGTGCAACTTTCCAACCAACAAATTCGACGGTTAGAAACTTCGGCATTAAAATTTGAAAAATTCGCAATCATTGATTGTTGTTTCTCTTTGTTCCTTTATTACATTTTTGGTCGTCCACCCCGGTTGTTAGAATAATTATTCTATTAACTGGCCATTTTTGTTGATCTCTATGTTAAGCTGTTAACTGTATTGTTAACTATATCAAAACGTCAATATGTTGAGGCAACAACAAACGTAGCATAGCAACCGTAGGTGCCGACGACTGTAGCCGTTATTTGGTGAGAAAGAGCATAAATCACGATTTTATGGCTTATGATATACCACATAAATGACTATGAAGAAATTTTCACGATAACTTCTAAACCAGAGAAGATAAATGCGCTAAAAAAGTGGTTATTTTATCACCCGGGTAAACCTTACGGAACACGTAATAAAGCACAAATTTCATTGCCCTTGACATTTCCATCAAACCCATACCTACACTTTAGGCATTTCAAAATGGACTTCGAAATTATTTCACTGGGTTTCATTGCTATGACAGTACGTTCAGATTTATCAACAAACCTATAAAATTCTACCATATTGATACTCATTAAAATACAAAGAACTCGTCGTCACGCAATCGTACATCGTGAACGCAGCCTATGTGTTACCATATGTCGGCATGCATATGAAGGCGGATTTGCAGGAGTTCAGCACAACTTTTGGCAGAAACACGCAACTCGGAATTTCAGAACCTGGAATAGTTTTCAAGCGAAGTTTGGCTCAATCCAGAATATGCAAGATAGGCGAAAGATATTATGTTTTGCGTGGAACTTTGTCATGGGATACGGGATACCAAGGTTAGGAAGGCGGTACTTGGAATAGTTTTGACCGTCTAATTACTTGTAGAACAGCTTACATTAGCGCATTCACTGCCGGTCCTTTTCCTCGGACTTTCGCCAGGTGCCTTATCTATATGCCTCAACCACACAATGGAGTTCATACTTAGTACAAAGTCTATTTTTGTGTTGTCGGAATAATCATCTAAACGGTTGGGGCGATCGTTATGAAATTCGGATAGAGACTTTGCCTCAGACCTGGAGACATAGACAACATATCACCATTAATAGAACTCATATATGCATCATGTGATGCGATTAAGGTACTGCGTGAATATCAGGAAAACTCATATATGCGTGGACGGCAGTGATGGCGTTTATTGGTAGTGTATCAGGCGGCAAATAGTGTATGAAAGAATTAGTCGAAATTTTAGGAACTTGGGTTGCCTGCTAATTCATTGTAAGTCTGTACTTATTAGACATACCGATTTGGAACTCCACATACAACAACACGTTCAGCAAAAAAAGTTTGCCACCGAAGTTATTCAATTTGGGCATCTGAAGAAACGTCCCATTAGAAGTAATTTTGCTTCATTTGCTAAAGGTAGCACTTTATGCAAATTCTTCTTCAGTAATCTTTATTGTTCCAATAATTTACAGACTAAGTGACAATGGGCGGGACATATTGCCCATAGAGCCTTGTCGAGAGCCTCTCTAGCTCTCTTCAAGTGGCGATGTCGGCCTCAATAAATATCTACTATGGATAGAATTTAAGTGGATAACAATCCCACGATCATTTATAATGTAATAAAGATGAAAGGATTAAAGAAAGAAAGAAACACATTTGTTACACATAACACACCTCGACACGATAACAGTTATCTTATTGACAAGGAAACATTGACGGAAACGAGGATGCCACAGTCGGTGCCGCGGCGGCAAGCATTAATGGTACCCACCCAGCATATGCTGTGAACAAGAAGCGACTCACAACGCTAGTATTCTGTGGACACATTTTCATGTAATTTAGTGGGGTTGTGTAAATTACCATCTCCACTTTTAAGCGATGTAAATCCATTACATTTTCACTTTCACCTCTAAAAACCCGACGACTGTAAATATCGTACAAAGTGTTTCGCTGTTTGAACAACCCGATAAATTGGAAAGCATTCATAATTCACCCGAAAAATCACACTGAAAAAATTAGGCAAGTAAGTACTGGTACCGCAAAAGGGGAGGGCGGGGCGGTTCAAAATGAAACACGCTTCGCCGAATGATAACCGAGTGAGCTACGTAAACATAAATGTGCCCCAACTGCCCCTAGGGTTGCTACGGCTGGGTGTTCTTATATTTTTATTTTCTTTCTCGCCTATTCCTGTCTGGAAACTTGATAAAGTGGGACAAAAATGGAAGCGCTCTTGCGGCTTCTGTTCCTATAAATCTGATTCATTACTTAGGTTGACAACAGGCAGACATCGCCGTATTCGCTTAGAACATTTTAGGTATAATAA
This sequence comes from Blastobasis adustella, assembly GCA_907269095.1. Classification (NCBI taxonomy): domain Eukaryota; kingdom Metazoa; phylum Arthropoda; class Insecta; order Lepidoptera; family Blastobasidae; genus Blastobasis; species Blastobasis adustella. The sequence continues at coordinate 7,286,378 of OU026135.1, read as the reverse complement.
ATAGATATAGAGGTAGCTTAACTTTAATGGAGACACAAAACGTTTTGTGGAAGACTTATCCCTTACTAGGTCGATATTATTATTACGAAGTGACTTTGGCTAACACATAACCAAGGAGTCATAGACAGTAACCGCCCTTCGCACGATCATGGTCGCACGACTGCTGCAAATTAGGACAGCGCAATACAGTTGTAATAGCAACGCTAGCAATGCTCTGCCAGTTAATCCCAACGTACGTCAGGCATATAATAGAAAACTATAGCTGTTAAAAAACTGCACAGTTAAAACTGAACATGTATGAGACGCATCAAGACATATTATTGAGTAAATTATTTTATAAATAATAAGTGAGATAATCTATAGAGAGATTAACATAGACAATATCTTTTTGGACATGAATATTACTTATTACTAACGACATTTGCACATTAATTGATCTAATATTGTGTAGCTAAACCGGACAGTTGACAAATACTGCAGATAAGTTAAATTAAAAAGGATAGGATAAATGACAACAGTCATATTATCCTATTCTACCATACCCAATAAAACGATTTGTTTTTATAGACTTTTAACTATGAAGCAAATATAAAAATTGTTTTAACTCCCCTCGGTTTTAGCTCCGCGCATCTCCTCTCTGGTCAGCTCCGCGCATGTCCGCTCCGCTTGGTGACGTCACATACATATCCACTCAGGCTGAGTATTGGCCAATACGTATTATATGTATTGTATGATGAATTTTAATTTCTGTTACGGGTCTGGGTGTTGTACCTATGTATAATACGTTTTGTAATTAAAAATATATACTTAGTATTTTATCACTTTTCTGACACCCATAACACAAGCTTTGTTTAGTTTGGGGCTAGAAGTCGCTGTGTGAATTGTCTAATTATATTTTTTTTTTATTTGTAACAGTATTTATTTTTATTTAGTTTCAAACATATATTTTGACACGTAAAAATAATTTATTCATTCAATTATGCATTCAGCAGCCCTATTGGCAGGGAGCATTTACGGGACCAGTTAAACTTTATAGGCGGCGAAATGAAGATATTCCTCTTTGGGGTTTGAGCTGTTGCTTCAGAAGCCTTTGAGGTGAAATATGCGAGGGCGGTTTCAGCGGAGTCTGCTCTGCGCCTTTGATATATTTTTATAAATCAAATTGAAATGCATGTGTAGTGTCAATATATTTTTTACTAATAAAAAAGTCGTTGATCATGCGTTTAACGCTTGTACCTACTTATATGGCGTGTGTACTACTACAAACTTATCTGGCCCATAAAAAATCATCGCACTAAAATCTTTTCGCGGTAATTCCGTTTTTGCTACGGACGACGAACTTCAACTTGTGATAAAAAACAATTGACACGTGATTTCCCGAAGGGTTGAGTTTCTTCCATTAAAAAAAATTGGAGATTCAAAATTCAAACATTTATGAGCGACCAAGACCGCTGAACTTACAGTGTGTTCTATGTACAATGATCCTGTACAAAAACTACAACAATATTGGTACAACTATGTATCTAATGAAATATGAAAATCGTAATCCTAAACATAAAAATAATATTTACAAATAATACAGCCTCTCCAGATTCCACGAGGCACGGTGCCCAGACGACTGGAAACATTTCCCCTTTGAATAGCGAGACTCAATATAATTAGTCACGAAGTTCTCATAAAATATGTTCTTTCTTGTATGAAATTAAACTTGACACAAAGTTAGTAGCTGGGTGGGTTGGAGTGTGATATGGTCACGGAAATTGAAACATGACTTTGCTACTGAGAAACTTTCTTACAACAAACCTTTACAAACTTTTGGTTCAAAATGCGTGTCGTAGGTTCTGTTTCAAGAACTACCACGTAGTCATATTTGTATAACGCATCCCTGTTAAATATGCGGTCTCGTAGGCAACTACATCTGACAGGGTGGGTCTTTGACTTGCTGAGACATGGAAAGCCGGAAAAACTTCGTGGGAAGATTATAATTTCTCCTTTTTGTGGGAAATATGGCATAAGAAGCATGAGGGCTCCACTTGAAGGTCACAAAAGTAGAACTGTGCCGTTCAGGGGTAAATTTCGCTTCCAGGCAACGAAATGCTGGAACGATTTTACACCACCGATGAGTAATGTTGCCGTTCGAGTACCACTAGCTACGATCCTGATACACTTCTTTTGCCTTTTCCTATAAATATGGATTGGATTTTTCTCATACATTTACGCCACAGGAGGAAATATAAATAAATGACTGTCTCCAAAAAGGACAGGTCAGGAGTACCCTCAACCGGAGTAAATCTATGTCAAAGTAATAACATTACATTAAATTCCATTCTAAAATACTAGAGACACAATAACACTGTATGCTCAAACCTCGTAACATAACAATAGACGTGGAGGTAACACCGAAGCAATATTACGCTGTGAGTCTATCAACCATAATCTACAATGGCGGAGATAATAGTGTGAAATAGGTATACGCGCTGCTCTCTTACGATGCAATTAATTCCTCATAAACGTTAGCTTTATGGAGGAGGCTGTATTAGGGAGATGCGGTGATATGGGTAGCTAGCATGTTTGAGTGTTTACGGTAATGTGGCAAATAATGTGCCACATCTATTTTCCTATCCATATTGGTTTACGGGCATCTGACAAGGAAGGTAATAAATTTCAATGTGGGTGGATACTTCAATTGAGACTGATCTTGATGTAACGTCTATATGATATCTAAAAGACCCAACACAATACTTGTTCTGTACAGATAAGAGATTGGTTCATCCGTACATAGTTAATAAATTCGCGTTCCGAGTCTACCTGTATGTTCGCTAACACTTCCTAAACCACACAACGGATTTAGATGCAGTTTTAACTACCATACACGAAATTTCTCCCGGAAGGTTTTTACGTATAATTGACTTATTTATTCGGATAATAAATGCCAATTATAATAGATGATCTTCATGCACAGTGCGGCACAACTCCGGCACCGCACAGCTAAGAGTTTCGCCGCACACGCTGAACCGCACCACGCAGGCATACCATAGAATTTTATATGCAGGAAACCGCAGCGGCGGCACTCAGACGCCGCGCCGCTGCCACATCACGCCATTTGGAACGGCTCTAAGCCCAAGAAAACCCATACGAGGCCGGGGCAGATCGCTAGCTATAAAATAAACGTCGAAACCAGTCATATTTTGTCCAAAAAATCTTCGAAATTCCTACGAAATTATGCTAGACGTTATTCAAAACATTTGGCCGTTCATAATTCGTACGCAGCGGGGAAGGCGCCCAAATTAACATGGCGGAACGGAACCGCGCGGGCGGGAAAGTCTAATTTTAGCATAAGCCTGCAAATTGTACTTATGCAGCGATTCGCGGGGCCCAGATGCGAATAAATTATACTTTATAATATCGACACACAAAATGAGGCGATTTATTGAAGATTTTGTGATATTGAACAGTGCTCCCTTTGGACAATGACATGTGAGCGTTCAAGACGTATATTAGAGGTCGTTTCAGAGGCGGGCAACGCATTGGTAACTCCCCTGGTGTTGCTGATGTCCATAGGCGGCGGTTACCACTTTCCATCAGGTGGCCCGCTTGCCTGTTTGTCTGCCGCTTAACATAAAAAAATATTTGAAGACTAGTCGAAATACTTGTAATATAATAGTAAGTATAAAAAGATTAGTATACACATAGATATGGTGTGTAATGCAGGAATTCTGACCTTCATGACACGCCATTATACAGACAGGCATAGGAGCATCAGTGACCAGTGGTTAAGGTATCCAACTCGTAAGCGAGAAGTACCGGATTCGAGTCCAATGGCCTCCATGAACCAATGAATATTTTCTGAGTTATGTATATTAGTTGAATACTAACTGATGCTCTTACGGTGAGGGAAAACATCGTGATGAAACCGGCACATTCAGGCGACTGAATGAGTAACAATGATCTAATTTGGTCAGGTTCCTATAAAATAAACTCCGGTAACAGGATCACGGGGGTCAGATGGCAGTCACTCCACTGTATTTATGATCTGATCTGCCAAATCCTGGATCATGGTTAAGGCGGACCCCGGGCTCTCGCGCGCGAGTGCACAACTGAGACATATTGAAAAAAAAAAGTATATAAGTAGTTTATCAGTTGTCTAACACTCATAATTTTCCTAACTTTGGAGCTATATGGCGCTTTAGGGCTATATGTATTTTATTTAGTACAGATATGTAAAGAATAATAATGATATACCGTCAAGGAGTGCCAATCGGCTCCCAAAACTGATCAACCAGTCTCAGGGTCCCTCAGCCGAATACCAATGTATTTTTTATTCGGAGTGGCAAAGGAGTAGACAACCCACCTGATAGATTGTGAGGGTGCAGTTATTTTACGTCATCGAGTACAAGAAAATATCCACTTTGAAGCAATAGTAAACGTTTAAGAGACCTACAACGGTTAATGCAGTTAGTATCTAGATAATGTACTACACAGTTTATGCAATAAAGTTCTATTCTATTCCATTCTATTCTATTCATAATAAAAATGCAGAACAGCAGGTGTGTGACTGCACGGACTAAGATGAAATGCTTCATCCCTGTAATTGTCTTTAAAGATCTACTAAGGTGTGAGAGGTAAACCAGGTAGGAGCATCGAAGAATAGAAAAACAAAAAGCATCTCCAACACTCCTCTAATGAGGATTAAGCTCAGTTCAGTGCGAGTAAGCACATCAATCATTTAGCCATTTACAGGTGTTGCAGCTTTTCTCAAACTTACTCTGGCACCCGCTTTTAGAAACAATACTTGTATACCTAACTAAACTGGTGGCTGGCTGAGTGCTTTGGTGGCTGTGTGCTTTTTATTTGTGTTTCTTGTTTTTTTTCTTCTTCAACTTGTTTTCTGTGTGTGTCTTCAACGTGTGTAATAAATATTTTTGAAGGGAGTGGCAGAATAGCAGGGGGTGGGACTTGTGTCACGCTACCCTGAGCCATAAGCCCATTTATCATCGTGTAAATTTTCAATTCGTTTTTCTTTTTTGTTATGTATTTACATATTTGTTTTTTTTTCTTTTTAATTCTGTTACATGTATTTTATATACATTTTTTTTTGTAAGATGGTAAATAAACGATTATTTATTTATTTATTTTATTTTTAAAGTAGCTTGACTTTGCGTCCCCAGTGCTGGTCTGCAAAGTGAACGCACTGTGTTCAATACGGGTTTATTTTGACGGACACATAGTGCTGATTACCACTCGAGTAGTTGGAACCCTGTGCGTTCGCGCGCACTGTGATAGTATTTAGATAGTAGCACCCCATAGTAATAATTCTGAATACGGGTAAAAATCTTAAAAATTACGAGCTAAACGACATGTAGAGATGTTTCTACTGAAGCCTGTTGTAACACATCCAGCCAGGGATGGCGAACCTTTATTGTCGAATTTTACAAAATCAACTAATAATATGGCCTTGACGTGCCATCAAATAATTTTGATTTAGTAATGTATGGATAAACGGAAACCGTTGATTAATGAGGATTTTTAATGTTAGCTATTCAGTTCTGTAAAGAAAGGCTCACTAATATAAGTAGGAACCTACGAGTAAATGAAAAAATAGTTATACTTAATAGGAAGAGCCTGTTCTTTAGACAACTAATATAATATTATTGGCATTTTAAGTCATTATTGCCCGAAAGTACTATTTCATCTAATTTCAGCCTTTTCTTTTCGATAAAATTATGAATCTATATTGCGTGCCAAGATATTTACGACGCGTGCCATTGGTTCGCTATCCCTGTTATAGGCATTGCAGATCCGAGCTCCATATAGAGAATGTCACATAATATGCCACAGTGTATATCCAGTATAGCCCTACCAGTGCGGGGGTGTCGCGTCTCCGGTTCACCACATCGTTTGCTGTAAGCCGACGAAATGAGAGAACTTCCAGAGTTACTTCGTTCTCGTCGTCTGCTGACGTGGTATGGTATGGAGGTACGTTATTTGGGCATATGACGTTACATGGAACCTTTTCACAGAATATATGAGTGCTGAAGGTTTTCTTTTTCGTCATCAGTTTATACTTGCGTCTTCTCTGTATTAGAGTGAGCGCAAGACAACTTTGCAAGTGACTGAAAATGGATGTAATGGGAGATTTTTCCACAGCCCATTAAAAAGAAAAATAATTGTTCAAATGATTGTAACAGATGGCGTTGATTAGACAGGATTCTCAAAAATAAATCTACAAAATAATTACACTATTCTCCTGTTACAGCAATCTAAATTATTTGCCTGTGCCCAATTCATTAATAATATGCTTAATAGTATATTTTTGCAGTTAAAGTGCCTATAAATTACTGCCATTTTGTTTAATTATCTCTGTTAAAAAACAGAAAAATTTGTTGACAAGCTCTACAATTCGGAACCTAACAATATTGAATCACAAGATTTCTCAGGCGATGTTACGTAATTTATTTACAAGGGTCTCGCTGTAATAAATTGAATTTTTACTCCCCAATATTAAATTTAGTAATACAATCGTTTGAGTTTATTAGATCTTCGAGGGAGATGCCTGGCCATTATTTCGATGTTGCGACATAAGACAATAGATCCACATGATCATCATTCGAGCGGTCAATCTCGACTTCTGCTAGGGTCCGCTTTCCTACTCGATAATCTTAGCCTACCCACCCGGTACAGACGTAAGTGTGTATGTATATATCCATACAAAAACTTACATATTTTGCTGAGCTAATGAATGAACACTTTATTGCATAAATACAGGATACAGCCGGCATATATCGGTAGCAACAGAGAAAATAACGGAATACGAAAAGCAACGATGAATAGTTTAAATATAGTTTAAATAGAATTAGATTGCTGTTAAACTGTGAAATAAATAAATAAATAAATAAATAACGAAGCTTATTTGACCGACCATCGTTTTGAACGATGTTGCAGTTTTGGCAAGGCGCACATCTACTGGCAATGAGTTCCAAAGCCTAATAGATTGGACAGTCAACTAACCATTCTGCCTTATAGCTTAAGTTACTGACGTAGAAATGTAGGTACGTGAAAATTATTTTTCAAACGGTCCTCAGGGGCGCTATTCCGGCGAGGGTGTCCACATGTCATAACAGTATTATGGATTTGCATAATGTGTTTGCAGTGGGTGCGGGGGCGCTCCGAACAATCTACAGTGGCTTAATTTTGCCCACACTTCGCTGTGGGTACCGGGTTTTGGCTGAAAGGGCGAAGATATTTTTATCTTAGTAAAGGATATATGTACAGGTCTGGAAGTAGCCTTGACTAATCACGAACCTGTTTCGATGACACATAGCGAAAAATCATCTCAATTTAAATAATCAAACCCTTCTTCCCTTATTTAATATACGATTGGTAACCATAATTTGACTCCCCATATATATATATCATTAGAACCCGTAAGTATTAAGTATTGTGAAGAGAACACATTTGTATACATCCGTATTCAGAAACGTTTCCAAGAGGACTCTAGTGCGCGAACGCACAGCGGCCTAATTCTGGCGCATGTCGAATTCGACATTTTTTCTAGCCGCATATCTCCATTAATTAACATTAATGACATTAAATGTCTATTTCAGCCAAAAAATATTTTCTCAACTATCTTCGACAGTCCTATATTGTCGAAGATCAATTTCAGTGACGTTTTAATACGGTTTTTTGGCTAGAGAAAATGGTGATTCCCAGATGTCATCGCGCGAGAATCGCTCCCCAGGGTTCCAACTGACAATAGTGAGTTGAGCTTAAGTGACAATAGGCTCTATGCGCCGTCAAAATGAACGAAATTGACCAATCATGCCACACAATTCTTTTGCTAATAGGACGGCCTCTCACAAATTTTATTTCCAATAAGTAGTAGAGATGGGCGATAAATAACGTCTCGGTAGTATCACAGTGACATTTCAATTAGGAAATACGTCATAACTTAATGGATACACGATAATAAGAACTGTGAGGACCGTTAGTGTCTTTTCTTCAGTAGGTTTCAGCCGATAGGGATATCGGCGGCCTGTTAGGACAATAATTAATGTGGCGTAAAAAGGTATTAGCATGCCGCCGATACTACTCACGTTTTTTATCACCCATCTCTAGCACTTATTCGTGAGCATCCTTTTACCACACCATAATTCACAAACAACTTGTCTAATACTAGAGCAGCGTTGCTTTGCGTTCATACAGTGTTCGTATGTTTGCGTTCAGTATGGATTTATGATTGGTGAATTTTGTTCACTTTGATGGTCGCAAAGTGCCGATCGCCATGCACTCAACTATAATTGTCAGCTGGGTGGAACCATTCGCGCTCACTGTGAAACCTAATCGTTTCTGAATACGAGGGATAGAGGTGTAGGGGTGGGGGAGGGGGATGTAGGTGTGTATTGAACGCAGTGTGTTTGCTTAGAAGACAAACACTGTAAGCACAGTAACGCTGCTTTACAGTATTGTTTGCGAACCGGTGTCGCTGGAGGTCCGAATTTTATTTTATTTATTGCTCAAAGGTTGTCGAGAATCAAAAACTATTGAACCGATTTAGAAAAATATTTCAGAGTTAGTTCTATGGCTCTATTTATGGACCGCTTGCTTCGAGTCGAACGGTTTTCAACTTTGATTTTCGGCATAAAGACTTTAATGTTTTTTAAATTACATTGGCATTAACGAAACCAAATTATTTAAAAAAGAAAAAATCAGCGTCATATATCAAAATATTGAATATTTTATGCCAAAAATTAAAATAGAAAGCCGTTCTACTCGAAGAGAACGTTTCACAAATAGGGCCCCAGAAGTATTATATTTCAATTACTCGTATTATTACTTTTTAACAAGTTACCAGAAAACTCATTTAATACTTCAGTCGTGGTGGCGTTCCTGGAAAGTGTGAAAAACGCGGCTGGCATATATAAAAGATCTGAAAGACCACAGAGATCGGAAAATGGAGTAGTAGATAGTCGAAGCATACGATTTAAAACCATTAAATCAGAAGGGTTAGGTAACTCATACATACTATCAGACCGAACGGCTTTTTTGTTTCATTCGAGATATCTATTTGACACAGGTAAGCCCTAGCTAGCAGGAATGCAGTGACAAAAAAGCTATCCTATTACCCCGCCTCTTTAAGAGCCCGAATAATTGGGAAAGGTCGGAGTATTCCAGGGATCCCGGGATATTCGGGATATCTCGTGAGCCAGACTACACTCAATCCGAGATTGGACCCGAGTCGCATGTTATTTTCACGTTGGACTACGTAACCGTTACTTTCTTTTGACGATTTGTTTAATACACATGACTAGTGGACCCGGTGCGACTTCATTCGCGTACACGTATTTTACCCCTACCTACCCTTTTTTTCTTGCTTATAAACCTTTCTCTTGAATTACTGTGTCTGTTGTTGAAAACCTTATTAAAATCCGTTGCGTAATTTAAAATATCTAAGCGTACATAGATGCAAACAGCGGAAAGCGACTATGTTTTATACTATGTATAGATAAGTATTGGGATGGTTATAAATAAACCTTTTTGCGACGATGCCGGTGCCGCACTCACGCGCGAGGGCCTGGGGTCCGTTTTGATTTAGAAGATCAGGTAATTACAGCAGAGCGACTGCCACCTCCGTGACTCTGTTAAAAGGGGAACCTGACTAGTTGGGTCATGATTGCATACAGTCGCCTGAATGTGCAGGTTTCTTGACGATGTTTTCACTTGCCGTAAGAACATCGGTTCAAGTTGTACATAACTCAGAAAAGTCATAGGTATATGGCGGAGCGTCGGTAACTTAATAGTAAGGGGTCCGAATCGTAAGCGAGAGTTACCGGGGTCGATCTCCAGCGCTGCCAATAACAAATGACATTTTCTGAGTTATGTCCATTTGTTGAACACACCGATGCGATTACAGTGAGGGAAATCATCGTGAGTAAACCGACTCAACGAGTAGATATTCAGGCGACTGTATATGTAACCATGATCCAATCTGTTCAGGTCCCCCTGTTAACAGAGTCGTGGAGGTCAGATGGAAGTCGCTCCACTGTAATTATCTGAACTGCCAAATCCTGGACCATATTGAACGCGGACCCCGGGCCCTCACGCGTGAGAGCACAACCAGGATATCGACGTTACGATAATGATTTAATAATGTTAATTTGTCACGGATAGACGCATATTAATTTGCGATATTTTCAGTCGGCTATAACAAAAAGCAGTTTGTTTAATAATGAATAAAGAATAAAGACAACCTTAAGTTTGATGTTCTGTAAACATCTACACCAGAAGAAATTAATATGAAGTTCTCCGTTCTCTTTCTAAAATTAATTCTGTTACTATTGTACTTTCGTTAAAACAAGTACGACGGCTAACAATAGTCTGTACAGACCACAATAGTGGAACGTTCCTCGTGGCTCTCTGGGCCGACCTCCTCTGTCGCCCTCGCTATCTGATCGACCTAGCCCGGTCTCCCCCGAGGCCCGGTGACATTCAGAAGTTCTATAGTAGCTGTATAAAGGTTCCATATAAGTTCTAGAGCGGTAACTTTGTCCAATTTTCCTTTGGGAAGACGCTAATGGACTATTAACATTTTTATAGTACAGCTTTATGGTAGTTGCGTTAGGTGACCTATGCGAAATGGTTTATAAAAAATGAGTAACTATATATGAATACAAGTAACAGGGTTATTATTATTGTTACTTTAATAGCAGATAATAAAAAACAAAACGTGTAAAATTGTTGTTGCGCTATTTAAAATGTAAACTAGGGAGCCAGCGCGACTTCGTTCGCATGGCGTCCTACCCCTACCCTACTCCTACCCGACACATACCCTTCACCTACCCTACATCTACTTTACCCCTATCTACTCTTTTTTCTTATTGCTTATAAACCTACCTGTTGAATCACTCTATCTATTGTTAAAAACCGCATTAAAATCCGTTGCGTAGTTTAAAAGATCTAAGCGTACATAGGGACAGATGGCGGGAAGCGACTTTGTTTTATATGAATGTGGCTAGTCTGTACCCCAAAACGTAGGTATACAGATACTATTTTCGTCACGCCGAGAAAATTACTATTCAGGATGTAGGTCACAGACATGCCAGAGCTTATTTTAGATCCATTAGATAACGTAAGCGGTGGTTATGAATGAATAGTTACCGATGATGTGATGTGGTGGTCTTTTGTTATTGGACCTGATTGTGTGCGTGGTGTGGGGCTAAGTATGTGGGTGGCATACACACATACATACATGTTATTTTAGGTGAACAAAAAGACTTATGATTCTTAAGATGCTACTTCAATAGTCTAGAATTCGGATTGCAGAAAATTTCGACTTCAGCTAAAGTTGTAACTTAACATCTGTTAATCGGATGTACCAGAATACGAATTAGCACAAATGAAGCATTTGACATGCTATGCAATTGAGATAATGACTGAAAAGAAAATGTTTAGTCCGTCTCAGGTGGTTTATAAAGAAAATAAAATTGGACGAGTAAGTTTTCTTTTGTTGCATTAACAAAAAATAGCGCCGATACAATGCGTTGAAATGTTGCGTGACGTCACGCCTAAGGTCAAATTTTTCTGAGAAGTGACGTCACGAATTTCCCGATCGACACGATAACGAACGAACGAAGGAACGACGGGACACGACACTCCCGAACGTTGATACGGTTGAATGCTAACCGATGCTTCTATGGTGAGAAAAAACATAGTGATGAAACCTGCCATTCAGGCTGAATGTATAACCATGAAATCTTGTCAGGTTTACCTGATAGTAGAGTCACGGAGATAAAACGCCTGGCAGGATGACAGTCGCTTTATTAGAATTACCTATTAGATCTACCAAATCCTGGATCATGGTCAAGGGGACCACCGGTCCTCGTGCGCAAGAGCACAAACAGGACATTAACGCCAAGATGATGATTACATTAACCATTCAAGGTTCAAACCTGTCTCGTTTTCATTAAAAAAAAAATACTCCTGTTCCCCAAAACCCAATTATCCCACGCCCTTTGACAACGCGAAAGATGTTTTTGTCAATTTCCAACATCCTGCGCTGTTTCCGGAACAAAAAGAGATCTGTATTTTTCTTGGCATCGTTTTTTTTTATTTTGCAGAAAGGTCGTTTTTAAATAAACAATTTTACATATAAAGCCCTGGAGGCTAATTACGTGACCCTATTGACAACAATTCTCTGATTTCAATTATTGAAATTGTAACTTTTGCGCTTGCGTATAACTTACCACTTATGTGAAAGAGACAGGTAGCGCTCGCAAGCAATCGCGTAGAGGCGAGTGATTCAAAAGTAGGGTCCCAGACCACATTGAATTTTGGGATAAGTTATAGCCTATATGCTAACCTAGGCTATAAGCTATATTGCTGCCAAACATCAAAATCCGTTGAGTAGTTTTTGCGTGAAGGAGTAACAAACATCCGAACATACATCCTTACAAACTTTTTAATTTATAATTAAGGAGGATTATGTTGCCAATTTTCTTTTAAAGTATAGTTTCCTTTGAGTAAACTCGTTATCACTATTTCAGTTACGCATTGCACGTATTTTGTACCCCATACATACTCCCAATGTACGTATAACCCCAAGTAAGTAATGCAAAAGTTTCACATTTCATTTTCAGATTCGTACTTCATTACGATGTCACATCATGGCAACTTTGCTCATAATAGCGTATTTGCTCATTGTATTGACTTTTCCAGGGTTAGGAGTTAACGAGTTCATATATTACGTCGGGGATCCGGGATTTCCCTTGACATCTGCTTCATGAGGGGAGAAGAGGAAGGGGGTAAGCGGAATACTTTGTACAGTTATAAAATGTCGTACAAGCAACCTTTTACGTTATATGGCAGACAAAGAAGCAAGCGGGCCTCCTGATGGAAAGTGGTCACCGCCGCCTGTGGATATCAGCAACATTATAGGTGTACTAATGCGTTGCTTGCCTTTGAAGTGACCTCTAATAAACCTCTTGAACGATATGATAAAATAAATAAATAATTCACGCACGAGGGCCGGTTGTCCGGCTTGACTATGATCCAGGATTTGGCAGATCAGACAATTACAATGGAGCGACAGTCATCTGACCTCTATGACTCTGTTAACAGTTGAACCTGACCTGATTGGATCATGGCTACACGTTCAGACGCCTGAATGCACGTACAGGCAACCTAATATCTATTGTTACAAGAAACACTGTCTAATTTGTTCAATATTGGATATTGCTGATAGACTTTGTCGTATAGAAACCACAAAAGAATACAAGAAAACGTACAGAAGGAGTAGTAATTTTGTTACTTGCGCTATAGAAAGCCGTGTAAGTGAATAAATGTCCAAAATTTATTAAACCGATGTCGTGGTCGTGATGGACATCCTACTAATGCATAGTAAAAAAATGTATTGTTATGTTTATCAATCGTAAACGCAAAAGCTACTGAAAGGATTTTGATGAAATTTTACAGATATATTACCCTTAAATTCAGTTTAGTTCCCGTTGGAACACAATATATTGAAGTGGCGCACCACGGCTTCTGACATATAACTAGGTAGGTACTAATCATCATCACAGCCCGTAACAGTACACTGCAGGACTTAGGGCCTCTCCCACGAAAGGGGAGGTTATTGCCGTAATCTCCACGCTTGGCAGGCGGGTTGGAGATCGCAGTGTTTAAATATAACAATGGAACATGCTGCTGCCCATTTTCCAGACTACGGAGACTCTTGATCTTTTGCCTCGAAAACATTTGTCGCCTTGTACGACACCCATGATTGTAAGGGGTTGGTGCTATTCTACTCTGCCGGACACCACACGGCTAAGGTACTAATATAAAACTATATTCATAAAAGATATACAAGCAAATCTTTTTCCACGAATGGGTACGTTTTTACATGTCAATTCCTTAGCAAATCAACCATTAGATGGGTTGCCAACCTAAACACGAAATTCTCGGGTCTAAGTTGTATCCAACGAGTTTACTTCACCCACTAATAAAATGCCGGGTCCCGCTGCTCTGGGAGCAGCGCGCGGTGATTTTCATGCATCCCTGCCTGCGTGGGAGTGACAGATACACACGGTACAGGACTCTGATCGGGCTTTAGTAAATAGTTACTGTATAAAATGTACCTAACCTATTTTACCCTGTCTTTCTGGGCAAGTAGTGCCCTTTAGGAAATCTCCCACAGGAATTGGAATAAAGTTCCTTACAACACATACGAGTACCTATGTACGGTGCGTCCTCCTCTTCCGTTTGACACAACGATTAACGTTATGTTATGCGCACAGTGCATGCGGACGCACTGGGTCCGGAAAATCTGTTTATGAACAATACTTTGAGTAGCGAATAGTGGCGATCGACACTATTTGATCGGTAGGGACGATCGGATCGTAAAATGAATGATCGTAAAGTGTGAATGTACAAGTTATTTATACATTTTTATTACATTTTTAAGCCCTTCATTTTGATACCCCACACAATAGGTTTAAAAAAAAAACGGTTGAGTCGTTTTGTACAGACATACATACAGAAACAAATCAATAAACACATAACCATTCCTTTTGAGCTTCGCCGTAGTCGGGTTAAATACCAACAATAGCTTCTCAAAGTCTCTACTGTACCACTATTTACGGACGCGTTAGTTTACTGTAGGAAAACTTCCTTTCTATGTGTAAATATTGTGTATCCGCCGCGTACGTACGTATTGTATATTTTGTGAAAGCGATCTGTGGCCACAATAATCTATTTTTATTTACAAAAGAACCTTTCAAAGTTAACTAGTTCATGACCGTTTTATTTATCAACATTATTGTCTGAAGCAATCATATTGGAACAGCTTACTGCCACGCCGTAATAACTTTCATTTGAAACTGTAATAGCTGTCGGTTTCAGTTATTGTGGTTCACTTGGTAGTAGTGTTGCGATATTTTTGCTTTTGGCCGTACAAAATAAAGCTTTAGACACAGCCCCGTTTGCATCAAATTATTAAACACGTTTAAGAATGACGATACATTTTTTTTGGTGTAAAGTTTTTGTTAACGTATTCAGCTTAAATGCGTTTAGACTAAATGGCTACGGTCGTGCGACGTGCGGTTTTGAGGTCTCCTATTGATCGGGCAACGCCGTCATACGATAATGGTCGCACGACCGTTGCCAATTAGGACAGCGCCTAACGCCGTGGCGCCGCGTAGCCGTCCCACCCCATAAACTGTCTGCCCCAAGCGTTACCTGAGTTGGCCAGAACCTCTATACGCTTTAGAACTTTACTGAAGATTTTAATCAATCATAATATTAGTAGAATATTAACAAATTAATCCATAAATACAGAATATTTCGGAATCACTTAACATTTTCATGATTATTTCAGCCTTGGGCTATTTCCTGAGCACGAGAGCAAACGCAATAAAATACAGTTACGCTCAATATTTTCATTCGAGCTCGAATAAGAAGTAAGGAAAGTGGGTCGAATTAAATCGCTGATACAGTCCGGTGGACACGTAAGTTGAAGTGACAATCGGAAAACATAGAATTGAGACTCAGCGGGGTTGAAATCCTTTCGAAGGTAGAGACATAAAGACAGGCGCAGTATGAAATCTTCAAGATTAAAAAGGTTATCGCATCAAGGTCATGATCGTCATCATAGCCTCTCATTATCACAGCCCGTAACAGTCCGCTGCAGGACTTAGGGCCTCTCCTGCTTGGCAGGCGGGTTGGAGATGCGCAGTGTTGTAAATAAAATTCGTTTTCCATTGAAAACGCTGCTGCCCGTTTTCCGGCCTACGGAGACTCTAGATCTTTTGCCTCAAGAACAGTAGTCGCCTAGTACGACACTCTCGAGTGTAAGGGGTTGGCGCTATTCTACTCTGCCGGACACGACAAGCCACATCAGTCTTTACTAGTCCATTACTTGATACTGGCCCTATCCCCTTAAGCGCTAATGCACCCTGTAATAGGCTTGCCGCATCCCGCCTCTACCGAGACAACCACTGGGGTAAACGAGTTCTAAAATGGAGGCCACAAGTTACGTATATAGCTCTAGCGTATGTAACTTTTCTCTAATCTGTGGCTACGACTCGGCAAGCCTTACCTACAGACAGTTTTATCATTAAGTCCCGTGGCTGTAAGCGAAAACTACATACATTATAAAGTATAAGGGCGAATTCTTATGTCTGTTTACTATGTAAAATAATCTGTCTTTCCCGTGTTGGGCTTTTCAGCTACCAAATAAAGTGTCATACACAAATCCCTAACGATGGATGACGATGTTTATATCATCTATAATATATGTTAAAGGCCAGTGATGATGATGATAAAGAATATAGCTAGTTTAGAGAGCAGCGCCTCTCTTCATTAGTTTAAAGCCCGGTTTGCTCCAAATTCTTAAACACATTTAAGAATAACGTTGAACGTCATTTTGTATAAAATTTTGAGGCTAAAAGCTTTAAAAAACGTGATTAAAAATGTTGTGCCAGTCACCTTAAATTGAGAAACAGATTTCATTACAGCTCAGCCAGGTAGAGGATTGCGAAAGACAATGAGAATTAAAGTTGAAATTTTATTTATTGAATTTTTCGAATTAACTTTCCAATCAAAAGCAGTTGGCAAAGTCCAAGCACAAGGTCTCGCAAGCCCTTAAACTGAGCTCGCAATTCCGCGCGGAATTCTAGAAATGCGTAGCGAAACTCAGTTATATTTTCACTTAATTGTTCCACTGTGAAGGTTTTCTAATTAACGGAGGGTCCGATGATGTAACGTCACGCCATAAGTGGGCAAGTTTCGTAACTTTGGCAACTAAATCCAGATGTTGCGTGTATTTTACGGGCGTTAACTCCCACACACGTAGAGCCTTTACGTTACGTAGACTTCGTCTGTATGGGGTTCAGGTAAAATTTTCCACAGACGGTTAAGTACCTAATCAGGTACGTAATTTTGATCTCTAACCCACATGCCAAGAGTATATTATATATGTCGCAGGCGGATGATTATATTAGCCGGTTAATTAAACGGCTAGCTTTTTGAGCAACTATTTAATTGAAAATTTGCCAATTTCATGAAATTTGAAAGTATTGTTGTAAGACCGATATTGCCCCGAGTTTACGAAGCTCCTTCATACATTGTCACAACGCTAACATCACCACAATAACCTCAAACAAAAAAATTGGTTGCATTAGGTTTTAACTCGGATTGGTTTCGTTAGCGTCGTAACACTAGTAAGAATACATGGCGGAGCTCCGTAAACTCGGGGCAATATCGTTCATTAGACGTTACATTCATGAAAATTCGTTACGTCAAAATTCATGAAATTAGAAAATTTTCAATTAAATATTTGCTTAAAAAGCTAGCCGTTTAATTAACCGGCTAATTTTACCATCCGGCTGCGACATATACACGAAGTTGGACTTTAGCAGGTGACCGACGAAGAGAAAACTCGGCACGTGGGACGAGTCTGCCATGACTCATTTTGTCGGGAAAAAGTAATTCTCTGGTAAGTATATCGGAATTAGGTAAAGTATAATAGATCTGGAAGGAAGGCATTCTGGAAGGATTTTTAATTGTGGTGGTAGTGATGCTCAGATAAAGAAGACATGTCGATGTCCGAATCAAAGAGGCGTCGGTCGTTGTCTTTTTGTTAGTGAAATATAGGCGCTGAAAGTTTTTTAAATGAAACATATTATTATAGTCTTTCTAAGACTGGATTATTTACTTTCTATTGTTGAAGGCTTTACTTACGGTCGCAAAATTACATTAAGTTAATTGTAGACAATGAGAATTTCTTTTTTTGAAAGTTCCAGCCTGTTTTATTTTATTAAGTAGAAATCCCTTTCTGTAACGTCTTTGTTGAAATGAATTGTTATCAAGAGACGCTTTAACATTGTATTCGCTGATATTATTGGGAGGCCATTAGCAACGGCTGAATCGAATTTTCTTATTAAGATTATTTTCGACGAGCTGTAATAGGCACCATGCTGATCTGCTAACAGATGCTCCAATGCCTGACTAGACAGAAAGAGTCTCAGGCGCTGTTCTTAATCCAATTAGAACAGCGCTTCAGAGCTTCGAATACAAAGATTGGAAAAGCTTAGTAAAGTCCTACTAATATTACCTACATATACGAGTAATTGCGAAAGTTTGTAAGATGGATGATTGGGTTTGGATGTTTGTTACTTCTTCACGCAAAAACTACTAAGCTTATATTTATATACAGAATATTTATAGGCAACAATTTATTCCGATACTCAATATAATGTGGTTCCCGCGTGTTCGGAACGTTATAAAAGAATTATACGCTGACGAAGTCGCGGTAAAAAGCTAGTAAGTTATTTATGCAATGTTTTAAGGTCTATTTTAGAGAAAAAGTTTGAAGAATCTCCTCGTGAGAGTGTTGTTTGACTCGTAAGTGAGAGGTACCGAGTTAGACAGTGACGTCATGTACCAACGATATTTTTATGAGTTAAGTACATTAGTTGAATACTAACCGAATCTGTTACGGTGAGGGAAAACATCGTGAAACCTGCACACTCAGGCGACTGAACGTGTAACCATTATCCAAAGCGGTGAGGTTCCCCTGATAACAGGGTCGCGGAGGTCAAATGGCAGTCGCACCATTGTAATTACCTGATCTGCCATACCCTGGATCATGGTCAAGACGGACCCCGGGCACTAGTGCGCGAGAACATACATATTCGTTGTTTGACTGGTGGTGGATGATTGTGCTTGTCATCAACAGCCCATAATAGCCCACTACTTAAGTCTCCTACACATCAGTGGAGGGGTTTGCCACTACTTCCACGCTTGGCAGGCGGTTTGGAACAAAATACGTTGCTGAGCGAGCTGGATTAGTTTGAATAATCCATTCTGAATAAGTTATAATATGTTTGTAGAATAATTATCAAAAGTAAAGTTGGAAAACGAACGCTGCGCCAACATTCAGATTCAAATTTTATTCCAACCAGTTTAAAAATTAAGTTAATTGCTCGCCGGAGCGGCGGAATTTTTCAACTTTGTTATAAATAAAATTCAAAAGCCAATTAGCATTATCTTCTGCCGGTTTTTTAATCTGGAAATTGCGCTTTGTACAGGAGCAATTAGGACTGATCCAGGAAAAGAACATTTCGACTATTAATAATTTACGAGATATACGAGTATAGATAATCCAATAACAATGAAGGCACAGCACAATCATTTATCATTATTCTATGAACCCCTTCAACTGAGGGGTGATGATGGAAGCTATCTACATCTATTATAAAACTGTAAAAAGCCCTGTCCGTGAAGATATTTCAGAAAAAATAGTCTGTCTGTAACTATGCCTAAAAAAGCCACCGTTTTCCAGCGCTCCTTTCTACGTATTTACCATGGTCTCAAATCCTGCCTGAGCTTGCTCGCCAGTGTGATGTCATCAGCGTATTTCATAAGCCAATAATGAGCCAATAGCAAAATGTAATGGCGCCTTGCGTCATCTTTATTTGCTCGAGTGAGGGACCGTGACGCCAGCAGGTAAGTGATAAACTTATTTGGCTTCTAAAGTGCTGAGTTCACCATAGTCATTATCACAGTCCGTAACAGTCCACCGCAGGACTGAGGGCCTCTTCTACGAAAGGGGTTATCGCCATAATCTTCACGCTTGGCAGGCGGGTTGGAGATCGCAGTGTTATACATATTAATTTTTTATATCAGCCTGAATCATCCCACTGCTCTTTGCCCAGCAAAGCCTCCCCCCTGTTCTTCTTAAATATAATAATGGAAAACGCTGTAACACATTTTCTAGTCTATGGAGACTAGATGTTTTGTCTCGAAAACATTAGTGGCCTTGTACGACACCCACGAGTGTAGGGGTTGGTGCTATTCTACTCTGCCGGACACCACACGGCCGACCTCCACTACAGTGTTGCTATGCAAATATCCTTTGCATCGCATTGCTGTGTTAAGTTTTGTGTGAAGTTTGGTAAAGTAAGGTGTGTTTGTGGGGTTGTTTCAAACTTATCAAGCGAGTGTGTGTACTGTTTCGTGGTCAGAGGAGGGTCTCCGGGACGAGTTCGTCCCAACTCGGCATCCGTAGCTAAATAACGGTAGCAAAGTATTCTCCCTCCAGGTATCGTAATTACGGCATTGGATACGTCTATTTGCCAAGTATTCAGAAGCGTTACTATGAGGCCTCACAGTGCGTGCGAATGCATGGGGTTCCAACGGACAACACTTGAGTTGTGATCGGCACTATGGGTTCGTCAAAATGAACGAAATTGACCAATCAGAGAGCCGAAATGGACGTAGTGCGTTCACTTAGCAGATGAGCACTGTGATAAGGCATAGTAACGCTACTTATGACCGACGCTTAAGTTGATTTAAGCTAAACAAGAAAAAATATTGCACCAACACCAACCTTAAGTGAAAATTAAATT
Organism: Blastobasis adustella; assembly: GCA_907269095.1. NCBI lineage: Eukaryota > Metazoa > Arthropoda > Insecta > Lepidoptera > Blastobasidae > Blastobasis > Blastobasis adustella. The sequence continues at coordinate 7,265,979 of OU026135.1, read as the reverse complement.
CGCTATGTCATTCTTAACTATATGACATCGATTTTGTGACTCCTAAATGCTTAAGAATAGCTTAAGGGGCCAACGAGTCCTCTAAGGCCCGGATTATAACAAGCGTCGCCGACGCAAGGAGCGTCAATAACGCAACTAGCGTCGGCGATGCAGGGAGCTTGTTATAATTCGGGCCTAATGTTTGAGCATTTGACAAGCATTTTTTTTTTTTTTTGTTTTTTATGTTATCCGGCAGACAAACAGGCATGCGGGCCACCTGATGGAAAGTGGTCACCGCCGCCTATGGACATCAGCATCACCAGGGGTGCTACCAATGCGTTGCCCGCCTCTAAGGAGACCTCTAATATACCTCTTGAACGATCCCATGTCATAGACCAAAGGAAACACCGGAAAACAAGGAATTATATTTTGTGATTAAAATCTACATAGCATTACAATTCTTCATCCATCTGCGTTTTCGTCAAGATAAAGCAAATCCGAAATGGATATGACTCAACAACAGTAATACAGTAGAGCTACCTCTAATGTAATATCAAGTGATACAAGCGCAGTGTCTCCTAGTCCACATAGATCTTGACCAAGAGTATCGTGGTCGACGATAACGATGGTAAATTGAAGTATGGCCAAAGTTAAGCCAAAGTTACTAATGGCTAGCCGAAATTGTGTTACATCAATGGCACAGAATATCGGCAATTCGGACGCTCAGAATGACTTCGGGGAACCAGCTATATCGGGCACAAGATATTGGAAATCAAGCAGTTAACCCTTACACAGCCGTAAAATTCAATGAGGCAGTTATTAGATAAACGATATGCTTGGACAAATTTACACTTATATAATTCTCTCAATTGATAAACTATTTATATTATTCTTGTTTTTAATACTTATTGTACCTACTTATATGAAATAAAATAAAAAAATTACAACCCCAAATATTTGGAGATAAATCTCGTATAATAACATCAGTTACACAAACCCAGCCCTGTGAGACGCGCCTCCCAACCGCTCTGTGGGCGTCTGAAAGGAATTTTGTGCGGTCACATTGACAATATCATTGAATAGAGTTGAACGTTTTTGTTGCCATTTATACATAGTATAAAACAAAGTCTCTTCTCGCCGTCTGTCCCTATGTATCTAAGTATGTATCTAGGTACGTCTAGATCTTTTGAACTACGCATCGGATTTTAATGCGGTTTTCAATAATAGAGTGATTCAAGAGGAAGGTTTATACGCAAGAAAAATAGGGTAGGTAGGGGTAAGGTAGGTGTAGGGTAGGTACAGGGTAGGTGTAGGGTAGGGTAGGGTAGGGAACGAAGTCGCGTCGTGTCTACTAGTTTCTAATAATAGCTTTTACTACTACTTTTGTACTTTGCCATTTGTCTTGGCGTTTACAAGAGTGAAAGTTATACCTATTTTCTAGGCAAGTAAGCTACATCCTCCATCTCTTTGTCATAAAATGAACTAAAACTCATTTTATTACTGAAATCATGTAAGAAAGACTGAATATATTTGAATTAAATTTATCATTGTGACTTAATAAATAGGTTATAACGTATCCTGAAATACAACAGCGAAACTACGCCACAACATAAGTCGCAGGCAAAAGCGAGTGTAGCTACGTGTAAGTGTAGTTATATGGCAGACAAACAGGCAAGCGGGCCACCTCATGGAAAGTTGTCACCGCCGCCTATAGTCATCAGCAACACCAGGGGCGCTACCAATGCGTTGCCCGCTCGAGACCTCTTGAATTGTGTAACTATATTATAAACAAATACTTCAGATTCATAATGTTCATTCAGGCGACTGGATGTGTAACCATGATCCAATCTGGTCAGGTTCCCCTGGTAGCAGGGTCATGGAGGTCAGATGGCAGTCGCTCCACTGTAATTACCTGACCTGCCAAATCCTGGATCATGGTCAAGGCGGACCCCGGGCCCTCGGTCTCGAGAGCACAACCGGGACATTAACGCCAAGATGATTATTTTATTACTTCAGATTCATAATGTCCAACAATACCATTTCAAAGTTGCGAGTAGATAACTCAACAACGCTGTTTGTAAAGTAAGTAGAAAGGTAGAAACAAGCACAATGCGAAGCGCTTCTCTATTTTAACTTATTTACTTGGCGAATACTCTGAAAGGGGGTAAAGTTGAAGCTTTCTGTAACGGCGGATGGAGCTTCCAAAAGTTTTCTACAGAAGTAGTCTGTACCGGTAATAAAGGTTGCCACTTTCGAGTTAATTTTCTAAACACTTCCGCTTCCTCTTTCTTCACACAGGAAGTTCCATTTATATCGATTCGCGGGTCAAATATTCTCTAATGTTACAGGAAAAGAAAACAAGTTTTATCTCCTTGTCTATTGCTTAATGATCGTCAACCCGTTAAAACTTGTCTAAAGAAAAAATCCAAACAGTCAGTCAATTCCATATGATTAGTTCTTGTGCTTATTGCGCACCAAATTGCGCCATGTATTGACGACAATTAAAACTCTTCTTTTTTTAATGTCACCTAAAAACCGCGGCACGTAAACTGCGTCGGCGACACTTAATGTAATCTGTGCCGTACTGTATGAAGGATAAAGTAGCTACCTACAGAGTTATTTTATAATAACACAGTTTTTGAGCGTATTTCTCATTCAAGCTGCGCTGTCGTAAACATCTTCGACCACCCTGACTCTTTCAAAGGGTCAAAAAGCGCTGTTACTAATCTTAAAAAATCACAAACTATTTACAATATCAGTATTGATCAGATATACATTTCTGATCCCGCGAGGACCAACGGGGTAGCATGTTTCTCATTCTCAATTATAAGCTATTACACTGATAAATTTAATCAAATTCCGTTGAAAAGTTCTTGTGTGAAAGAGTATATATGAAGTGGGAAGTATCTAACCACACCATTCACTTACCGAAATCCATTATTGACGAAACTTACACGCTTCAGTAAATCTAAGTAGAGCACGATAAATCTATAAGGACGACGAATCTCATTACTTTTACCTTTTACGCTCCGATGGTCGGATTCCGTTTGCTAAGGGAACCGTACGATATCCTCTGAATTTAAATTACTACGGTATTTGTTGTCTTCTTTTATGCCCATTTGCCGAGGAAAATGTATGTGATGGAGAGCGCTATGCTCGGAATTTTATACGATATAGAATCAGGGGCCGACCACTCGTTTTCTAATGTTTGTCTTTTCTATTTCTAGCAACATTACACGAGTGTGAAAGAGATAGGTAGCGGATGAGAGCGCTCGTGTGGATGCGAGTGGTTTTATAAATGGGGCCTCAGAAATGATGATTTCCTTAACAGAACTAAGGTCACCGACTTAGGTTCGGAAGTGGCAATGGGCAGGCCACGTAGCTCGTAGAAGCGATGACTGATGGGGTGAAAAGATTCTTGAATGGTGCACCGGAAGCCGCTGTCCTAATGAAAATCAGTCACGATTTTAGTTTCAGTGATTTTCCCATATTCTTATGATACGACATGAATGACTGTGAAGAAAGTTTCAAGGTATCTTCAAAGAAAATTGCAAAATTAGAGATAACACAACAGGCGCTACTTATTTATAATCCAGCTGGCCTATCAAAGAAAGATTATATCTATATATACTAAACGTAATATACTAAATATAATACATACACATATAATATAAAATAATTATAATACAATTGTACTTATAGGCATTGTACTGAACACTTTCACTCTCCCCAGAGAAACCTCTCCAGTCCACAGCCGTGTGAGTGGGAGAAAGGTCAGATGGTTTTCTTGCAGCGCTACAAATTAAATTTGACGAATTTTTGAAAACTTGAACAGACAGGTCGTAAGCTATCATCGAAATAGTATTGTGGGTACCTCAGCCAGCATTTTCTCGGAGTTGAATCGAATGACCGTTAGATCGTGTTAGTACTTCCAGTACCAAAATAAATATATGTCGTTGTGTTCTAACTAAAAATCATAATCTTGGCATTAATGTCCCTATTGTGCTCTCGCGCACGAGGGCCCGGGGTCCGCCTTGACCATGATCCAGGATTTGGCAGATCAAGTAATTACAGTGGAGCGACCGTCATCTGACCTCCATGACCCTCCAGGGGAACCTGACCAGATTGGATCATGGTTACACATTCAGTCGCCTGAATGTGCAGGTTTCATCACAATGTTTTCCCTCACCGTAAGAGCATCGGCTAGTATTCTAGAAATGTACATAACTCATAAAAGAGTCATTGGTACCTGACCGCAGTGGGATTCGAACCCAGTACCTCTTGCTTACGAGTCGGATACCTTAATCACTTGGCCACCGACGTTCCGATAGCCTCTGGCATAGACAGGTTTAATTCAATGGGTCGCTTGTGGGTTTTCTTCGGCCCGCAGTACGGTACGATTAAAGATACAACCCGCGTATGTGGTACAGGATTAATTGGAAACGAGTTGGCTGACCCTACTCTATATCAACGTGCAAAACCAACATGACACTTGTGTATCGAACGCGCAAATTCGATGTAAAAGTCAAAGTCAAACATATTCAGTTTATAGGTTCTGATAAAAACAATTATGAATGTCAAAACAAAAAACAGTTTTAAAAAAACACTACAGTGCACAAAACATATTATCAAGACTGGAAAATAAGATCTATCTTGTGATTGATTATACTTAGATAATAATTACTACAAAATTAGTAATAGAATTAGTCTAATGTCACTAAATATCATATTAACGCATAGTAGCTCAATGTCAAACTTAATTCAATTATATTATTAGGTAGGTGTGTCATTGAATATCATTTATTACTGATAATAAGATTTTGTAAAGTTCATTGTAGTATGGTAACGTGGCCCTTAGGGGAAATATTTATACACCTGTATATTCTAGTTTCACACATAGTTCAATCAATTCCGGAGACACTGCTACTCTACACTCAGCACCAGAGAAAGTGGCCCAAGTGCTAAAAGTAATTTTGTAAATAAAAGTGTCCCAATTAAGGAAGTTTTACGAGCAACGTGTGCCGGAATCGTAATCATCTTAAGTCCGAGAGGTAAGGTCATGGGTCAATCAAAATGGTTTTATAGTGTTGTTTTTACTATCAATTGCTATTTCGATTCCAGAATAGTTTAATCGATTCCATGCTCCTTATTGCTATTCAACTTGGTCGGGCGGTCTTATTAACCTCAGGGGTGAACTCTACGAAAGGTGGCTGTTATTTTTATGTAAAGCCTAAAGCGTTGTCCTAATTGGCAACTGTTCTAAGACTATGGTCGTGCGACGGGCGGTTTTGAGGTCTCCTATCGGTCGTGCGACGTCCGTCGTACGACTATGGTCGAACGACCGTTGAAAATTAGGGCAGCGCCTAACACCCTAACTCAGATTTGCACGTAAGAGGTATCGTAAGACTGAACTGTATATACGACAAACCCTGTACATTTACTTGTTACATGTACTTACACTCCTAAACAAACTGAACAGGACACTCAAAACTCATCCGCATTATAATATCCCAGAAATATAACACTTTCCCGTTTTCATTAAACCTAGGAATCGTCTAAGTCCTTTCTTATCTCAATTTCGACCTTGCTGGTTAATTTAAAACTAGTTAAGATGGAAGTTAGGCGATTCCAAAGTTTAGTGAAAACGGCCATTATTTTGTTTACCACTTGGGCTTATTTTTGTGCCAGTAAATGTATTACAATGCAGGACAGGATTAGTAGAATGTTGTATTTAATTTAACACAGTAACGTTGTCTTTAAAGTGCTGGCCAGCCCGGTAATAGAATTTAATACTCGTAAGTACTTATTGAAAGCTAAGGCCAAACTAACCGTGCTTACGACTGGATATTAAGCTCGCAAATCGTAGGGGAAGCTCTCTCTAAGCTCCGGACGCGGATAGAGTTATAATTGCGTTCCCCAGCAGCGGAAGCTTACGTCGGAGCTTTTTGTATCTTCTTGCAAGATTTGTTCCTAATTCGTTTCTGTTGGTAAACAATTAATTGAATTTGTACAGCTTCTAATCCAAATAACGCACTGGGAACTAATGGCGCAAGAGAGGGACCAATGGCAAATTCTTGTGTCGGAGGCCAAGATCTACTTCGGGTCGCTGAGCCAGCGAAGTAAGGTAGTAAGTATAGAGCTTTTGAGTTTCGAACATTAAAAAAAATACGGAAACAATAGCCATCCAGCGAGGGAATGCACCCAGGCTTATTTATGGGCACCATCCCCAACAGTGGCAGCGATCTAGGAGGCATTTGTACATATTAAGTTTTAGATTAGGATTTAAGGTTAATTTATTTCTTCATTCTCTCAATCTCTAGCTCTCAATCTTTCTTTCTCATCTTTGTTTTGTTTATTATTCTTATATGTTGTTGTATAATCTATACATGTATAAAACAAAGTCGCTTCACACCGTCTGATTCTCTGTACGCTTAGATCTTATAAACTACGATAGATCAATAGATAGAGTGATTCAAGAGTAAGGTTTACAAGCAAGAAAGAAAGGGTAGGAAGGGGTAAAGTAGGCGTACGTGAACTAAGTCGCGCCGGTTCCACTAGTACAGTATATAAAGGAATTAACAACAATAGGATTACTTTGTAAGACTAGCTTAGATGACTAGACCGCATTTCTGCAGTGGGCGGGAGCTAACGGCAGTCACCTGTGACCCTAAAGCTCCTGTCCAACTCAAAGGGCTAATGAACAAAGAGCTAATGTACAAGAGGAATTAGCATACAAGAGCGTAATTATTCCTGTGTGAAACTCTATGGCGAAATCTGTACGGCTAGCACAAATGTGCCCGCGACACAGCTCGCGCCGCGAGTGAGCGTTTGTTTCCGTCTCTCAATACCAAGATCAATCTCCACGGCTAGCACAAGTGTGCTCTCGCGCGCGATAAGCGAGAATAACCGCAACATAGATACTGCTAATCCTTTCATCTTAGTATTGAGAAAAGGAAACGAACGCTCTCTGGTGGCGCGAGCTGTGTCGCGGGCACATTTGTGCTAGCCGTGCTGATAGCAACATCTAGGAAACAAAGAACGTGCGCGAACTCCACCACAACGAAATAAGAATGTTACATGACTTGACCGAGAGCGCAACGAGTACATCCATGATAGCCTTGGTGCGACAGGCATAGGGGAGAAGATTGAAGAGGCTCGTCTGCGCTAGTTTGGTTAAGTACTGCGCAAGCCCGCCAGGGATATGTGAGAAGTAGGTGTCTAAATATCTAGTATCAGGAAAGTTGAAAGACGAACAGTAGGAAAGCGCACAGTGGCAGAAGATAGGATTGACGTCATAATAATGGTAACGTATAGGATTTCAGTCTTTGTTTTCCTTCGCGCTACGCTGAGTGCTTGCTCTTAGAGTGTGGGTAAGGCATTACTGTAGTGTCTCGTGAACTGGCATGTGTATAGTCTTACAAATACAGGCATGCAAGTACGTAAATTGCATACAAGTTTTACTGGTAAATGTATGCACAGAGTGCCAGTTGCCGGCACTTGCCAGTACCTGGCATGCAGGGTACTATCCCATTTTACTGGCATGTGTATCTCGGGTTATACATAGACGAAGTCGCGGGCAAAAGGCGAAAATAAATAAAAACCAATCCTGAACACCGACACGTTCTCCCTGAGATTTCTTTAGCGAGATTCATGGACGGCTTTCAGGACCCAATACGGCGAATTTACGAGCGTGTGAGATAAAATAGTAAATTATTCACAGAGTAGATAAATCAAGTTCTCAAGGTGCATTGAATCTCGACCGTAACGAGGTATATTAGAGAATTCATGAACGCAGCAAGTTAATAAATAAACTAGTATTGGCATTAAGCTGTTCAGGCTGTTAAAAATTCAAAGATTGAACATTTTTATTCAATGTAGGTACAAGAGCATAAATGCATGACCACTTCAAGAAAATTTTCCTTTGGCGCTACAGCAACATTCACGGTATTTGGTGCATCTTTTGCCAATATCAGTTTGCTAAAGGAAGGGAGCATTAGCTGTCCCTTATGCTCAAAGGACTTGTCCCTTACCCTAGGGCATTTTAAAAATAATATGTAAAAATTTAATTCATGAATGCTATAAAAACCGTTTAACAACGGCTCTGTAGTGTAAAGGAATATGATTCTTAAGGTTATAAAAAAATATTCATTTATTGAAATTCACATTTACGATAAAGAAATAATCAACATTGAGTAGGTAAGTATGCGCCGTGCGTAGCATCATAAAAAACTGAAAAGCAATAAACAAACATACCCGCCTGTGAACTTACCTCACCACTATAGGACCTTTAAGTGACATCTGCCTTGCGATTATTACATTTGACTAAACACAATCGCAAAATTCAGAAGCAAAAAGCATGAGAGCAAATCAAATTGGAATGTATCGCTCGAAGAATAAGGTCCATTCTTGTATCACTTATATTACGTTACGCGTCGCTCCGCTTTTCAAAAGCCGTGATATAAAAATGGACCTTATTTTATGAAGCACATCACGCTGTCACAGTTTTTGCCTATACAGACGTGCGCGATCTCTGCACGATTTGTCCCATATTTTTATGCAATTTTGGTTTCTATACTAATGACAGAAAGCATATTACTATTTGGAAACAAACGCGGAGCGCCCGCATCGCATCCCGCCCCCACAGTCGGGTTAGTAGAGAAAAGATAATTACGCAATACCACTATGTCGCACCCATAGTGTGCGTGCGAATAGGGCATTCTGCACGTTTTGTGTCCGGTTGCTACGCGGTGACTGTGCGGGCGCGACGCGTATGCGTCCCGTTTGCAAGCGGTGACGTATAAAACGGGCTCTTCATTCTTTCGTCATTGCTTGTCATGCACGCCCTCCATATAATGAAGAAACCTTATCAGAGTATTATTTATAACTGCATACATTTATCTATTACTACATCTAGTCGAGTCGAGTTAAGTCCCACTCGTGGGCGAGTCGATACGTGGGCTAAGCTAATCCGGTTTATGAGGCACAGCCTTATCGCCGGTACGCCAGCGTAAACGGATTATCCACACGAACCGTGTCTGTCTTCACAAGTTGCAACGGAAGTGTTTCATGTTGACGTGGAAAGGTATGTTGTATCTACCTACTAGCTTTCGCTCTCGATTTGGTGCGCTTAACGTTTTTTCTTTAATTATTAGAATTATGAAACAAAGTCTCACGCCGCGTCTGTCTGTCTGTCTGTTCGCGATAAACTCGAAAACTACTGAACGGATTGTCATGCGGTTTTCACCAATAGCCAGAGTAATCTATGAGGAAAGGGTTGTAATCGGCTTTTGAGCGAGAGTGATCCATGAGCAGGCCCGTAAGGGTTGTGATCGGTTTCTGAGGCTGTTCATCTAGACTCCCAGCTGAAGACCTGACCGGAAAATTAATAAAGAATGAATGCACATTCCTTTTCTTATGGACTCGTCGGACTAAACTCTGACTTACACTTGTTTCGCCCATTATTTGGCGAAGCATACAGCGCTTGCCCTCGAAGTTCTCCATTGTGCAAATTTAGGAAACTCCGAGCATGAAACGAGGTGGTCCATGGTACCTTTTGGACCTTTTAGAAGGACGCGATAAGTGTGTCATTGATCGAAGAAGGACGCCTAATTAATAATTTGATTCTAATTAGGACTGCGTGACCTAAAATGCCGCAATGAGCTTAGAACAGGCTGCACAAACAATTCCATACTGTTAAGCCTAAGCCGGATTTAGTGGAAATTCAGCACATATTCATATTAATGCTTTGCTTAAAAGCTTTGTTTTAATACAGGCTATTGCCCGCGAATTGGATCGCGTTAAATTTATTTAATACGAATTACCTATTTTGGACAATATTAATGCTTTCTATTGGGTAGGTACATTATTTTTAGGCTATTCGGTAATTCCAGAGCTTACCCCGTAATTATACAAGGTTGAATTTTGTGCTAATGAAATATTTTATCATTTTAAATTATAGATTCACTATTTTTGTGGTAATATTGGAAGATAAAAGGATAACAGAGTGTTGTTCGTAAACGGTTGGGAATTTTAAAAAGTGTGTTAAGCAGAAGTTGTAGAGAATTTCATAAGCTTCTATTCGAAGAACTCTTCTCTCTACGACGCAATGCTTTGGAGATAAGAGATCTGAGCACGCGGCAGCACCCCAAGATCGAAAACTTGAATTTTTCATTTAAAATTATTTATTCAATATAGGTATATTGAATAAATAATTGAAGAAATACAGCTAAGAGGTACGCGTACACTACGTTACCTGGAAAGTTACGGGTATTCTGCTGCGACAAGACAAGAATTCGAGGGACGACATAATAAGGACGGTTGAGGGTTACGAGTTCGCTGTTTACGACAGGACATCGAAGAAAAATTAAGAAGAATAGCTGAAAGACAAGAGTTGAAGAACGGTTAATAGTGTAGGCCGGTTGCGACAGGACCTTGATGGATAACATAAGAATAATAGTCAATAATTTACGGGTACGCTGCTTGCGACAGGACATCTGTAGAAAATATAAGAAGAATAGCTAAATGTTACGGGTACGCAGATTATGGCGAGACATCGAAGAAAAATTAAGAAGAATAGCAAAAAGACAAGAGTTCAAGAACAGGTGATAGGGTAAGCAGGTTGCGACAGGACTTCGATGGACCACATAAGAAGAATAGCCGAAAATTAAGGGTACGCTGCTTGCGACAGGACATCTAAGGAAAATTAAGAAGAATAGCAGAAAGACAAGAGTTGAAGAATAGCTGATAGTGTAGGCAGGTTGCGACAGGACGTCGATGGAACACATAAGAAGAATAGCCGAAAATTACGGGTACGCTGCTTGCGACAGGACATCGAACATCGAGACATCGAAGGAAAATAAAGAAGAATAGCGGAAAGACAAGAGTTAAAGAATAGCTGATAGTGCAGGCAGGTTGCCACAGGACGTCGATGGACCACATAAGAAGAATAGCCGAGAGGACATCGAAAGAAAATTAAGATGAATAGCAGAAAGACAAGAGTTAAAGAATAGCTTATATTGGCAGCGGGTTGCGACAGGACATCGATGGACAACATAAGAAGAATAGCCGAAAATTACAGGTACGCTGCTTGCGACGGGACATCGAAGGAAAATTAAGAAGAATAGCAAAAAGACAAGAGTTAAAGAATAGCTGATAGTGTAGGCGGGTTGCGACAGGACTTCGATGGACAACATAAGAAGACTAGCCGAAAATTACGGATACGCTGCTTGCGACAGGACGTCAGTAGAAAATATAAGAAGAATAGCTAAAGGTTACGGATACGCAGATTACGGCGGGACATCGAAAGACAACAAATCACGAAGATCAAACCAGCAGAGCTGTCCGAGGGACCAATTACAGCAGTTAATATCCTTCCTTTATATATTACACATCAAGTATAGTATCTATCCTCCCTCACACTGGCTCGATGTATGAATTCTTGTCGGCTCTCCAACTCCTATCGCTCCCATCCTAACTGCGAAAGCCCTACATTCCTCTACGTACCTCTACTTCCATCTACGTACGCACTGGTATCTCAGGCTGGAGGTAGCTCAAATCAGTTAGAGGACGAGGTGAAGTGTCGCTTAAAATCAACAATTCCCACGTCTGATACGGTATCCGGAGCAAACCAGCACTTTGGGTGAGACCCGTGACATCCACGTTGCTCAAAATACAAGTACAAACGACGGAACTACCGATGATGGCGACGCCATACTTGGCTCTCGCTGATATGACCTACATACACCCTTGCAGAAGCATTTCTGGCTGGTGTAGTACCTGAACGGAACGGAACGGAACGGATAGGTATATTGGATAAATAATTCAATATACCTAACCTAACCTACTAATATAATATAGGTATAGGAGCGTTGGTGGTCGGGCGGTTGAGTATCCGACTCCTAAGCGAAAGGTACCTGGTTCGAATCCCGCTGCGGCCATGTACCAATGACTCTTTTCTGAGTTATGTATATTAGTTGAATTCTAACCGATGCTCTTACGGTGAGGGAAAACATCGTGATGAAACCTGCGAATTCAGGCAACTGAATTTGTAACCATGATCCAATCTGGTCAGGTTCCCCTGGTAGCAGGGTCACGGAGGTCAAACGGTAGTCGCCCCACTGTAATTACCTGATCGCCAAATCCTGGATCATGGTCAAGGTGGACCCCGAGCCCTCGTCCTCGAGAGCACAACCGGGACATTAACGCAAGTTTTTTTTATTCAATATAGGTTAAACATATACACTTATTGACGTCAACTTAATAATGTTGAATCTATAAAATTACCTTAATATAAATACTGATGTATGAAAATTTAACCAACAATTGCTTTAAAACATCCCAAATTTCAGGGATTTTAATCATTCGAGTTCGAATTATTCATATAAAGTTATTAATTTTTTAAATAAAGTTATTAATATTAAGTATTTGACATATTAATCAAAAGAAGGTCATTAAGGCTGTATAAAATATCATCAGTGTCTAACCTGACCTTTTGCAAGATAAAATGTACGAATTAATTGAGCTTTAAAGGTTTAACATTCAGCAATCATCGAATAAACTTTAAGTTTAATTTTATGTTTTAAAATTATAAATCACTAAAGAAGGCAAATCTCAGATACTAAAAATATCTGAAATTGTTTCTCTTTTCAGCTCAAACAATCGCCAATTAAAAGCAGGATTAATCTATTGAAAACGATTTAATAAAACATTTAAAGATGTTAATAGAGATAGCGGTCGAAGTTCCGAAATGCCAACAAAATTGTTTCATAATTCGTTCCGAACGCCATCGTTAGGTAATCCAGGACCCTAAAGGATATACACCACAAAACCTAATTCTATTATCTACTAACACTCTAATCTTGGTTATCCCAAACGTAGCAACTTAAAAAAGAACGCCCATTAAAATGAGACAGGAATGAAAGAAAAGAAGTTTAATTTGTCAACTTTAGCGGAAAGCATTGTGCTTAATGAAAAGCCTTCCGTACGGCTTGACGGAAAGTTCGCTAGAAAGGTAACAAGTTGTATTCACGGGGAAAAGCTCTATTATGTGAATTATGCTTTATATTTACTTTGTTCTAAGTACAATCAGAATGCACGATTTAAATGAGCATACATATTTAGTTCAAGGTTTATCATCGTAACGGGTACGTATCATGATTAAAATGATGATATATATCAGAGAGGTAATTGGCATGAAATTTACATTTTTCACATATAATATAAAAGTTAAGTAGCAATTTTTTAGTAAATTTAAATAATAAAAATAATCATTATCATCTTGGAGTTAATATCTCGGTTGTGCTCTCGCGCACGAGGGCCCGGGATCCGCAATGACCGCCATGACATAGGCGTCATAGAAAAAATCTCAAATTTTTGAAGAAACTAGGCCTAAGAATACTGGTTTTTGTCCGTCATTTAATTTAGTATTTGTCCTTTCAATAGTATCATGCCTTGGCATTTCAAGTTATGATGTCTTCGAGTTCCAGCAGGTTAGAGTGACAGGACAGACATACATCCATATTTTCGTAATTATGTACCTACAAGAAATACCAGATAGATTTTAGCCAACTGTTATCACAAACAAGCAGTGTTCAATCAAAATCGGCGATGTCAAAGAAAACTTTTGATTGTTGTCTAAAATATTAGTAAACAGAATAAAGGTTGGTCGTTAAACCGCTGGTCGCAACATTACCCTTGGCCGGTATTACACAAATGCTGTTATTCCAACCCTTCGCAGATGACAGGGCGCGATAGGCGTTAATGACTGCCTTTGTGTTCTGCGGCTCTTTCAGGCCGTCAGGACAAGGCCTAATCCAGGCACTCGGGGGCCTCCCACGTATACCTTGTTTAGAAACCAGAAGACGAGAGGGAAAACGTCGTGGGGAAATCTGCACATTCGAACTCCAGTGCCGTCATGTACCAATGACTCTTTTCTGAGGTATGCCCATTAGTTGAACACGAACCAATGCTCTTACAGAGAGAAAAAACATCGTGATGAACCCTGCACATTATGTGTAACCATGATCCAATCTGGCCAGGTGACGAAGGTCAGATGGCTTCGCTTCACTGTAATTACCTAAGCTGTCAAATACTGGATCATGGTCAAAGAGGACCCTGGGCCCTCGTGCGCGAGACTTTAACCGGGACATTAACGCTATGAATTTTTATTATTCCAAGTAGACAGGACCAGTCAGTAAGAGTCATTTCACATCTGCGGCCAAACTGCGTAATCTGGGCCTCAAGTCCGCTTTACTAATTGCAGCTCAACTGCAGTTTTAAACGTAACAGAATACCAAAAACGCGGAAAACTGCCATTGAGCTGCGATTGCAATTCAATTACAATTCAATCCAGCCAAGTTAATTAGTGGACTCGAGGCCTTGGTCGCAGTCAGGCCGCGGAGATTAACAATAAAAAAAATGAAACCGACTTAAAATCACAAAAAAAGTAAAAAATAAGCTTTTATCACACAATACCAGGAATAGGAATAGTCGGAAGGAGACGTACGTCGTACACATCATGATGAAAACAGAGATATTTTAAAGAAACAGTTCATGAGTAAACGGAGTTGATTAATGTGGAAGAAGCTAAAGATTTGTCAAGACCGTAGCAAGTGGATCAACATGGTCTCTGCCTAACCCTACGAGAAATAGGCGGAAAGTTATGCATATCTTTTTATTCAAATCTTTTTACTACACAAAAAACATTATCCGCACGATTATAAAAAAGCACTCGTTTAATAATCTACATTGCAACTAAAAATCTGATAAATTGGCCCCTTTACCAGCAAGTTCGTTGAAAAATAATTTATTTGGTAACAAGTACGTCCTTTGGCGGGTGAATTGATTGATTTTGTTGATTAGTATGTACTACATAATCAAAAGAGTTCAACTAAACCATTAATTCTCAAGTAGATTGGTAAACGGGCATTAGTTTAGTAAAATAAATGAAGTAATTAATAGGTTAGCTAAGAAACAGGTTTTATTAATGTAAGGGCAAAGCTAGAGGTCACATTTCATAGCGACGAACTTTTGGAAACTTCGTAATGTGAATTGCGTAGTTTATATTCAGTTACGTTTTATTATGGGTACAGCCATGGCTTAGTAAATTACAATATTCATTTTCACTTTTATTTGTACTCAGAAATTGTTGAAGCAAAATTCGTATTTCTACCTAAAAAGATTATGTCCTCTCTCAAGGATAAATCTATAATAAATGCCAACATAAGATTTTTTTAATATTGATAGAGGGATCGAAGGGGTAGACCTGTTAAATTTTCTTTTTTGGAATTTTGTGTGCAATAAAGAGTATCCATCTATCTATCTATCGAAAGGAGCGTCGGTGGCCGAGTGGTTAAGGTATCCGACTCATAAGCAAGAGATAGAGGGTTCGAATCCCACTGCGGCTATGTACCAATGGCTCTTTTCTGAGTTTTGTACATTAGTTGAATGCTAACCGATGCTCTTACGGTGAGAAAAAACATCGAACGTGCTCATTCAGGTGACTGAATGTGTAACCATGAGCCAATCCCCCCCCAGCCAAAAAGCCAAAAAGCCAGCCCCTGGTAGCAGAGTCACGAAGGTCAGATGATACTCGCTCTACAGTAACTACCTGATCTGCCAAATCTTGGATGACGGTCAAGGCGAACTCCGGGCCCTCGTGCCCGTGCAGCATCCTCGCGTCTACTCAGCTACGTATTGACGTCGACATCGCTTTATGGGCCTCCCGTGGGGCCACTTTCCTGATGTCAGCAGATTTAGACGCCTACGTATCCCTGTGGCTTACGCTGCACATGTAGAGGTGGCTCTTTAATGATATCCGCGACATCTGACATGACAAGTCAGCCACGGATGTAGGTACTTGTTACGATCAGTAGGTAGAAGCCACTCACTGTTAGAGATTAAACCGTATTCCAAACTTATAATCTCAGGTAGTTCTGACAGGGAGCGTAATGTGGTAGTATGCCGTTAGACTAAGAATAACGCAGATGTAGGTACAAAAGATACTGGGGCCCTATTTTTGAACCGCTCGCATCCACGCGAGCACTCACGTGCGCTACCTGTCTCTTTCACACTCGTGGTAAGTTGCGAGAGATAGAAAAGACCGGCATTAGAAGGCGAGCGCTAGCGTGGATGCGAGCCGCTTAAAAGTAGGGCCCCCGTTCTATGTAGAAGCGGCTAAGGTACTTAGAGCTTTATGACACCACGAGATGCCATATTTTAAATATATTATATCTTATATTGAAATGTACTGTCCGCCTCTGCACTAGGTCTGATATGGTTTTGTTACATATTAAGTTAAGTGCTCGCTAAGTGGTCGCTGGACGCCCGCTGGCAAAATTCGTCTGGTTCTTGTAACTTATAACTTTATTAACCCAACCGTTCGCCGTCGAGCTACCTCTGCTGGGGGCCAGCTGCTGGCCATGTAGCGTGTACAATACCGATAGTTTTGAATCTGTTATATATGCTACAGGTATGTTGAGTCTGTACTATAATCTCTCGCAGGTTTCTAAGTACTATATGTGAAAGCTTGTAATTGGTAATCCATTGTACCTAATTTTTCTACCTATTACATACTGTTAGCTTTCCAAAATAAATAAATATTAACACAGAATAAAATAATCAAAATAACAAATAGAAAACGCGTATGAAAAGAATTGTGAGTGTGAGACCTACATGCGACGTCAGGACGGTTGAGTACATAGGACAGAGCATAGTTTCTGCCTGGGTTTCCATGGGACATAGAAGTAAGCATCAGCTTTCATTACAGCGCATAACAGCCCACTGCGGGACTTCGGGCCTCTCCCATAAGAGGTTAGTCTCCACGCTTGGCAGGCGGGTTGGACATCGCAGTGTCGTAATTATAGAAATGGAAAACGCTGCTGCCTATTTTCCAGCCTAAGGAGACTTCAGAAGTTTTGCCTCGAAAACATTAGTAACCTTGTACGATACCCATGAATTTAAGGGGTTGATGCTATTCTACTCTGCGGGACAACACACGGCTTCATCCTTACTTAGTACAAAACAAAGTAACTTCCCGCCGTCTGTCGCTCTGTATGTAAGTATATACGCTTAGATCTTATAAACTACACAACGGATTTTAATGCGGTATTCGTCAATAAATAGAGTGATTCAAGAAGGTAATATTATACGAGTGTAATATTGTTCTGTGTAGGACACTACGCGGACGAAGTCGCGTCGGGTTTGATAGTGTAATTTCGATATTTAAATCTGACTTTGAGGTTTTTCTTTGATTTACGTGTCCATCTACATGGCTATCCCTGACCTACGCTATCCATACCGTTTATTTTATATTTAGAATAACCTTTGTAAAAATAATTTGTGCTATTGTCCGTACGGAGACTAGACGGTCATGAATACGTGAATGAGTGTTTACAAGATATTATTTCTTTTTGTCATGAAATTGAATTACAATGTAACCAAATGGCATAGACCGTTAAGTTAAGTAGTAGTAAGTATAAGTACTACCTGTATTTACAAAAAAAGTAAAGAATTCTTGGCGTAATCTCCCGGTTGTGCTCTCGCGTGCGAGGACCCGCGGTCCGTCTTGACCTTTATCCAGGATTTGGCTGATCAGGTAATTACAGTGGAGCGACTGCCATCTGACCTCCGTGACCTAGGGGAACCTGACCAGATTAGATTATAGTCACACATTCAGTCGTCTGAATGTGCAATTTTCATCACGATGTCTTCCCTCACCGTAAGAGCATCGGTTAGTATTCAACTAATGTGCATAACTCAGTAAAGACTTATTGGTACATGGAGCAGTGGGATTCGATCCCTGTACCTCTCGCATTGCGAGTTGGATACCGTTACCACTTACGCTCCCTTTTTACCTGTATTTACAAAGATACTCAATGTATGTATGTAGGTACAACATTTTAAATAACCTTCACCTTATTCTGGTCGAATTAAAGCAGATTTTCGAATTTATATATTTATTTGTTCAATAATTTGCGTTTCGTTTAAAGTTTAATGTCATTTTATCAATAAAGTTAAGTGTAATTTCATTGTAAGAAGTAAAGAACAAATACCTCTGGCGTATAGTTGAAAATGTTAATGTAATGTAGCTACACATCGTAACAACGAAGACCCAATTAAGAATAATTCACATGATAGCACAAGCCGACAAAGAAATATATTTTAATTTGTAGAAACAAATTAACTATTGGTACTAGAAATATTTCTTAAATGGAATATATAATTCCGTACCACCAATACATTGAAGACATTAAAAGTTAGTACAATAGAAAGGAATGATATTATATCTTAATGAAAATCAGACTCACCTGTTGTTTTCAGACGACGGGCCACCCGTTGCCACCAGACGCCTCACAGCCCTCAAAAGCGCTCCTACCCTACAATACGTTTACTTTCCAGTCAAAAAATTATTGTCATCAATTGGAAGTATAAATTCGACGCCTTAGTCGCTCTTTTTTTAATAGCAACCGAATGTCAAAAAGTCATCGCGGCTGCCGAGCGTTCGAAATACGAATACCGAACGCGAAGCTTTTTCGTTTTTTATTATTGTCTGATTTTTTTTTTAATTATAAATTTCGCGGCTCTGACGCGCGTGGCGGCACCGGGGTTTTCATGCAGACTGAAATGTGGGCTGAAGACAGGGGCTGTAGCTACGTAGGTGTAACTTTGAGAGTGGGTGTTCACTAGAGAGGGAAAGCCGTATCAGCCAAGTAGCGAGTGGGAGGAAGACACCGCTACGCCCAGAGGGGACCTCAGCTCACGTACTCGGACGCCAGGAAGAATTTGTAGGCGTCAGTAGTACCTTTGATTGGGGTTTTCCGAATTTAATAAGTCGTCTTCTTGACTCGACCGGGTCATGGCATTAATTAGAATTAATTGTAAGTTTCTTAAAATTACATTTGATTTATCATCTTACGTGGGCTTGCAGATGTGAAGTTATTAAAATTCCACGTAGCTACATGGATACCGAATTATAAATAGGCCGTTTGTTAAGATAAAAATATGATATTTTTGTATATCGAGACCGAAGATATAAATAAAAAAGTTTGAGGCTTTCAGATCTTTATCTGGATTATATTTTTCCTTCCACGAATAGTACAGTTAAGTATGTGTTTATTTAAGAATAGTTTAGCAATAATCTCCACTTAAGGAAATTAGGTTGGAGATAGAATGCTGCACTTCTTCCAGAACAATCCATTGAATGACCACCTGAGTGATTCAGTTTATTAACATCTGCCACGCAGAGGTCCCGGGTTCGATTCCCGGCTGGGCAGAAATTGAAATGATAAATTTTAATTTCTGTTTCGAGTCTGGTGTTGTATGTATAATAAGTGTGTATTTAAAAAATATATAAGTAAGTAGTTTATCAGTTTTGTGGCACCCATAAGACAAGCTTTGCTTACTTTGGGGCTAGATGGTGCTGTGTAAATTGTCCAAACAGATTAATTTTTTTATTTATTTTAATTAATCCATTTTGGTCAAAAAAGAAACGCTGAAAAATTACGTAAAGGTATGTACCGATACGAATATTTTCATGAAATTAAACTACATTAAACCATTTTAAAGTTGGTTTAAATGAAAGTTTGAGTTTCATTAAAGGAAGTTTCAGTTTTATGAAGGTTTGAGTCAAACCAAACGCTAATGACAAACCAATAACCCTGTAGTGCAGCTGTAAAGAACATTTTCTAATGAACTTTTGCTCTTCTACTGTACGTACTCCAAAATGAGTTTGCCAACCTCAAAAAATTGGTATGGAAGGATCCTACTTACAGTTCAACTCACAATCAATGTGCTTACTGCAAAGGACTAAAACTCTCTGCCTGAGTATAACCTCGACCTCATCGTCGCTTTCCATCAGGTGAGTTGAGCTCAAATGCAAGCCAATTGAAAAGAAAATCTCTAATATATTTCGTGTCCAGAGGGAAGGCATCATTTTGTCAAATACCCCTCCACAACCAATGCTATTGTCAAATTTGGTGGTCTCGGTGATATATAGTATATACAATATCTTTGACCAACTGTGTTCGATACGTTGAATCAAAAACATTCTAAAACGGGCTTGAGAAAGCTTTTATGCATAATTACAACGCATCGTCGTACATACCTAAACTTACTCGAACGCTTTTCAAAGGTCATATATTCAAGAACTAAAGCACCCGCCGTATAGCCTTGATATAGCTCCGTGCGACTTATTTCTGTTTCTAAAAGTGAAACTTTGACTTCGTTGCATTCAATTCGACAGCTTTGAGGATGCTCGGAATGCTTTTGCAGGAGCATTGGAAGACTTCTGTAAAGAAAACTTTCGCCAGAGCTTCAAATATTGGTTTATGGTTGAATCACTGTAAAGTACGTTTAAATAGGAAAAGACAAAAGCACGGTGTCGATAAATTGGCGTCTATAGGTATATATTTGCTCAAATATTTTCAATTGTACATAACTCAAAATTAATACTGGATTTTGAAAATAGAGAGTTAAAACCTAATATTTAGATACCTATAAGTCTAAAAATGCTTTTTTTTAATTTTTTTTTATTTACTGTTATCGTCAATTTTGCCTCTTTAACCATGTGAATTTTTATGAAACGAGTTTATCTCAATAAAATTGTATCCATCAGTAAGCTTAATGTTGTCTGGTTATACCTACAAAGTTTCATTGTAATTGTATTTGCCATTTCCAAGAAATTTAAAAGAAGAATTAGATTATATGAAAATTATGGTTTCTGTCATAAATTACGCCAATTCAATAGGTGAAGACCTCATATCTATCTAAATAAATTGATTTATACTTATTCTACTTTAGATTTCCTTGGATAATACTTACCATTTGCTATATCTACTGTTGTTTTTTCTTTGTTCTATGGAAACGTACATTAAAGAGACCGATGGAGAGTATTTCGAAAACGTGTACCCAATAATTTGTTTATTCAGACCTAAATATTTTTTTTTATCAAAACTTTCCTAGTCATACAATGTAAAAGAAACGTTTATTCCAAAAGAACACGAGCGAATGCTCTTGCTCTGTGTTCGTCTGGTGTAAGCCCACCCTTAGAATGAACGCAAAATGGACGAGAATTGTTTAAATGCAATTTCAAAATGTATTATTATCATTGAAAACGTGACATTTGTTCAGTTTGAATAGACATGTAGAGGCTTCCAGCGTTTGGGGATCCCTGAACATATTCCCAAAATAAACAGTCAAGATAATTAATATACGCATGCGTGCTTGAGTGTATAGTATGTATGTATAATTGGTATCAGATCGAAATAAAGTTACATTCTTTATTATTTTCCTGAAACTTAGTTCCCGCAACTTGCGGATAATTTCTTTTTATTCCCTTAGGACAAATCGGAACGTTAAGCCATCGTTTTTTGGGCCGGCCTCTAATCCGCGTGCCTGCGGGGGTGGCATGGCTAGACATTTGTTCCCTACGTAGTTTGGAGTTTTGCGCCAGACGTGGCATACCATCGAAAGCAGCCTTGCAGATCTTGCAGCCTTGACAACCTGAGTGTTCAGTTGGTTAACATGGTGTTCTGCCACGCAGAGCCGAGCAGAAATTGAAATGATGAATTTTAATTTCTGTTACTAATAAATATTAAAAAGAAAGTTTTGCGTTGTCACGGACGGGAAGGCCACCGCAAATGTGGGCGTTTCGGACGCAGTCTATGCATGAAACTCCGCATATCCACTGCAGCATCTTCATTTTCGTGACGTATAGCGTGACGTACCTCGTACACAGCTTTAAGCTAAGCTTTAAGGCCGCCTGTTGTTTTCTCTGTCACCATTACATCGGTAACATTACATATCGATGTACCGACTGTATACCAGTACTTATAAAATAAAGTGTTCATTCATTCATTATTTTAATATGAAAAAGAACAAGAACCGAGAACCCATAATCCGCCGTTTAATTCAGCTTCACACACTTCTGTGCCGAATAATTTCCACAACAGTGCACCCATTCCGATAACGCACGACCCACGCTCGGCTCTCATGTACATTTGCACAGTATACGAGAAATTATTTATAGAGATTTCGTTTTCAGCTGTAAACGAATTTGGGTAGGATCCTACCGCAAGGTTTTTGTTGAATGAATTAATTAAAAATTAACACCCACACGCTGGGCCCGGCGTAAGTACCACAGTTTATGGATTATATTATAGGTCCAGTACAGACTGTCGAGGAATAGAAGGGGATATAAAAGTATCCGAATATCATAATGTTATGTGATAATAAACCCATTATAATAGATCATCATGTGCCTGCCCTTATCACATTCATTTGGGGTCAGCACAGTATATTTCTTTTCTCCAATGAAATTGAAATATATTTTAGATATATGATATTTCTTTATGTGTTTTATTGTGTGCAATAAAGCTTTAAATAAATAAATAAGCCAAGCCGCTTGCAACTTTCTCAGGAATTACTGAAAAAAACAATTCTGGGCTGATGCAGGTACCTACCACTCACTCACTAATTCTAGGTATAATATTCTTACTCCACAATCACATTCTAACAGACTGTAAAGTAATAAGGTAAGGAACCTTGTTTTTGTAAGTGAACAGGGATTTCGCACACATCTCTCTAGGAAGAGCATTTCAAACTCTGGCAGCCTCAGAGAAAAAGCTTTATGATAAAAACCAGTACAATAGACAGAAATATCCAGCATTTTATCGCAACACGAACTTAATTACCTAGCACCCATAACACAAGTTTTGCTTACTTAGGGGCTAGGTTTGTATGGATGTTTTTTACTGTTTCATGCATAAGCAACTCGACGGATTTTGATTACATTTCGCAATTTGAAGATAAATATCCCAAAATAAAACATAGGGTGCAATATAACATAATGTTTTAAACTATCGCGGTTATTATCACACATTTTAAGGGTTCCGGGTTCCGTTTTCTACCACCATTGACCATGATGCATGCAACTGGGTCGAAATATCGGGCTACTTGTCAACAAAGGTAGGAAACCCGAACTTACCCTGAAAATGGCTGCAATATAACCCGAAATTCAATATAGTTCTCGCGCGATCACAGCATGACTGTTACTGAAAGTTAAGCGGACAAGTCACTTCCAAAAGCCACTTCAACTGCTCTGCCATTTCACAGAAAGCCAGAGACACGGAAAGTTCAATTTCAAATGCGATCTAACCCTAACAAGCGTGAGACCGACAACCTTTTGCCAACAGTGTGTGTAGCCAGCCGCGGCGGGTTCCGTCACGGCGGCGTGCATCGGAAATGCTGGAACGGAAAGGTTACGCTGAATGTGCAACTTTATATTTCCGCGGATAGGGGATAGGCATGTGAAACGAATAACGCACAAACTTCATTTGGAAAAAAACAAATTACATGAAAATTTAATGCCAATAGTAAAAAATTGTTATAATAAAATCAAAGTCTGTGAGTTATGGAATTTAATAGCCAGTATTCTATATATTTCTTTTAATACAGCTTGTTGTAGGTATGGAAATCATACGGCGAACGTGAACTTTGACGTCATAGCGCAGAATATTAACGTTATAGTACGGTCATAGCCTTGCTCTAACTACCAACTTTGAAGTAATATTGCTTGGGAACCACATAATATTAAAAATACCCTGCTGATATTTCATAGACTTTTATAAAAAATTCAAGTCTGTAAGAAATGCCAGTATTCTATCCATTTCTTTCAAAAAAGCTTGTTATATGGAAATCATACGGCGAACGTGGACTCTGACGTCATAGCACAGAATATTAATACTATAGTACGGTCATAGTCTCGCTCTAACTAACCTAACACATTTGAAGTAATATGACTTGGGAACCACTTAAAAAAAGGAATTATTATATGAAAAAAATCATGCATATTACCCATTCCCTCGAATGCGGTTGGTTGGAGTTCGAAAGCATTCCGTGCGTTTGTTGAATTGAGTTTTCAGCCGGAAAACCTAGAGATGGAAAGGAGGCTTTCCTGCCATGGCAACGTATGTCGTACGTACTAACGTATGAACGTAATAACTAACGGTGCTTATAATCATACGGGGTGTACAATGTGTACATGTACCTAAATCTTATATATAGAGATCTATAGGGGGCTTGTTTCACTGTGTCCCCGTATAGTACAGACTGCAGGGAGATCTGACCCTCCTACCATACATTACTATATGCTAAGAGGTTCAGAGGCCGTACCTCTGATCTCCATTAATACGCAGCCATCTTGATCCAATAGAGTAGAATGACGTCACAATATCCAATACGGATAGGCTCTATTCCAATAGAGCCTTCCCAGTAGAATGGACTGATATTGTCATGTACGACTTTGAACGACATGAAGTTAGTTATACTCAAACTTAATGGGAGTGGATTTCATGTTCCGTTCTACTAATGTAATTCTCATGCCTTTTAGTTTTTAATTAATCTCGTTTTATAAATACATTTAACATCATGAGGGCTACCTGATGGAGGATGCACTCAAAATAACAAAATACGAGAATAATCTGAAAATATTATTTAATAAAGTACGTTACTCTTGCATTTTATTCAATTTCAAAGTAAGATATTTCAAAATCAAAATGCGAAACGGATCGTTACTATACTCCTACTCCTTAATACTGACTTCTACTAAGTTAGGCGATACCGACTCTGTGACGTCATTCTACAGAATTGGTTCAAGATGGGGGCGAACTATCGGAGTTATTCGGTACGACCGCAGGTCTAAAACTACGCATCAACAAAGACAAATTATTATTCTATAAATAGAATCGTTATTAATAGAACAAAACCATTACGACTTTGTATTTACATAGCGATTCGATAACGTGATACCATAAGCTCGCTCGACGCTTTTAAACAATTACCCGAGCTAATGGAGCACTTTGAGTAAAAGCTCCCAAGAACGAGCTTATTAGTAAATTAGGATATTAATAGTGACATTGAAAATTGACGTTAATAATGGCATGCAGAGTACACGGTAATTTGAAGCATCCAATAAGATAAGCTGATAAGCTAATTAATCCTGTCAATAACCCCCTCTCATAATATTGATAGGTAGGTATCTTTTTTTGTAATCTTTATTAAAAGAGCTTTGTCTGAAGACAATGGCACTCTAATAAACAATTCAACAAATATAATATAATATCTATACATTCATAGTATAAATTAAAGTCACTTCCCGCCGTCTGTCCCTATGTATCTAGGTACGCTTAGATCTTTTAAACTACGCAACGGATTTTAATGCGGTTTTTAACAATAGATGCAGAGATTAAAGAGAAAGGTGTATAACCAAGAAAAAAGGGTAGGTAGGGGTGAAGTAGGTGTACGCGAACACACTCGTGATGGGTTGACTAGGGAATTATAAAGCACAAAAAGTATCTGACATCCTTACTAGCATAAAAGACCTACCCAAAGGCAGTATAAGTTGAGCAAGAGTCTTCATAGACGCGCATAGCAACGTTAGCTATTGTAGGCTAGGTGTAGGGTAGGGTAGGGGTAGGATATACTAGAGTAGGGTAGAGTAGAAGTAGCAGCAATTTTTCCTTAATATTATTCCTGTGGAAGTCACAATTGTGGTGTCAATTTAAATGAGTCAATATATTTTTTTAATTAAATCATATTGACGTATATATTGCGATGCTAATGACATTACATTTGCTTCTTAAATTTCTTTTCTAAGAGAAACTGTTGGTTTTCGTTTATGTAGTTTTATTGCATAACCAGCCCGTCGTAACACAAATATGTTCAATTATGTCGGCGGTATGACCTCAAAGAATTAAACCATAGCACATTACACTATGGAAATTACAAAAATATACGAATCTAGCAGTACTTCCATCAGAAATAGCGATGAATTCTTTTTCCGCTTTTACTCGCGGTCCCGCAGAACTGAGTTCTTTTATCTAAGCCTTCTAAATGGAAACCCCATTAAAATTACATGACGTCCAAATCAAAGCCTAACAATACAGTATTCTCAAAGGGGTTAAGCATTTCACCTTTTAAGAATAAGTTTGTATCAACTTGTTTTACGTTGTTTGAGGACTTTGTTCACCTTGCTCCATTCAGAATTTCAGAATTCAGAATTCACTTTGCTTTATTTAGAAGCAGGGTGAACCAACTTCATCATCACAGCCCGTAACAGTCCACTGCAGGACTTAGGGCTACCCCCACGAAAGGGGAGGTTATTGCCATAATCTCCACGCTTGGCAGGCGGGTTGGAGATCGCAGTGTTTAAATATAACAATGGAAAATGCTGCTGCCCATTTTCCAGTCTACGGAGACTAGATCTTTTGCCTCGAAAACATTCGTCGCCTTGACACCACACGGGCAACTTAAACCTTTGGAAATTGTGGTATTTACTTTGCCCTAATTTATTTGTCCTCTTCGTACTTTAATCGTGTAGTATCATCAGTTAATAATCCTATCCCCTATTTATTTTCGACAAGGTTTCATCATCACAGCCCATACAGTTCACTGTAGGTCTTAGGGTATCGCCCACAAAAGTGGAGGTCACGCCACAGTCTTCTTGCTTTCTTGCTTGACAGACGGGTTGGAGATCGCAGTGTTATAAATAACAATTGAATACGTTGCTCTCCATTTTCCAGCCTATAGAGACTCTAGAAATTTTGCCTTGAAAACATAAGTCGCGTTGTGCGACCCACGAGAGTAAGGGGTTGGTGCTACTCTGCCGGGTACCACACGGTCACACGTACAAGGTTTAGCAGATCGTTAAATTATTTAAGTAAAACAAGAGTCTAAGAATTTGAGCCTTGGGAAACACCCATGCGCACTTGGAATCCTGATGACTCTTGGCCATCGACACTGAATGACCTGACCTGATTTGCAAATATGATGAAAGTAACGAGCAGGTGTACGCGAACGAAGTCGCGTCGGGTCCACTAGTACAACATATACTCGTAAATAAAAACCTTTTTGTCGATTCTTAGTTGTCCCCGGCGTCGTGTGTGGTGCTCGCAACCTTACTAAACACGAGACGCTAATATCATTGCAGCGTCAGTCATAATTTGTCAACGTGATTAAACGTTTTCGCGAACGTGACGAACGTTTTCACCAACATTATTTAGCCAGTTTTAGCGCATTACCACGTCACTTAACTGGCGGTGATCCATGTCGCGCATACATTATTGTCAACCAATTATAATTGGCGTATTAATAGCTCTTATTATCACAGTCTGTCTGTCTGTTCGCGATAAACTTTCAGGCAGGTTTCACCAATGGACAGAGTGATTCATGAGGGAGGTTTAGGTATATAATTAGTTAAGGATTCTAACCTTGCGAAGCCGGGACGGGGCGGGTGTTATAAATTAAACTCTACCTACAGGACTATTTTTATTATCACACTGATCACCCATCTAGCAAACCCACATTTACAATGTAGAAGTGATGTAATAATTCAATCAAAAACAGTCCATAAATTAACAATAGTACTTACTTATTTTGTGACTGTAGTGTATTATACGCGTGAAATCAAAATTAAATGAACCGTCGGTGGTCGGTACCCTGAAGTACTGGGTTCGAAAGTTCGAACCTCAGTGCCGCCATGTACCATGATTGACTCTTTTTAGAGTTATTTACATTAGTTGAACACCAACCGATGCGCTTACAGTGAAGGAAAACATCGTTATGAACCCTACACATTCAGGCGACTGAATGTGTAACCATTATCCAATCTGGTCAGGTTCCCCTATTAACAGAGTCACGATGGTCAAATGACTGCAATTATCTGATATGACAGTTCCTGAATCATGGTCAAGACAGTAACGCCAAGATGACGAATCAAAATGGTTTGGATTCTTGTCCCGTAAATCGAAAATTATGTTGATTTACCTTAACAAGGTTCCATCTCATTCTGATTTATGTTACTGTATAGGAATCGGATTGCAGCCCGGTACGCAGGTCAAGCGTCTACGAATATTCAAACAAACCAACTATAGTTTCAGTAGCCAGGCGACTTGAATAAATGTTTCCACTTAAAAGCAATAATAAATAAAACCGCCATTCCCAGCGGACAACTTAAGCAGTTCACTGAAAGAAGCTTAAATCTTATAATAATTGGCATCAAACTCGATTCCGTTCAACTAAAGTAATTAAGACCCAGGCGGGCGTCTATAAGCGTTTTGAAATATTGTTTCAGTTTCTATACGAAATCCTGACTTGGCTTTAAATAATTCGACTGGAATCCGCTAATATATAGCGGATTTTCAGTTAAACCGATAAATAAATAGTCTATAACAAATAGTTTATGGGCATGGCTAATGCCTAAACTATAGCCTCCATCAGACAGCTAATGACCTCGTTCAGATAAAAAATAATAATGCCCGCCCAGTAAGAAAGAAAATAGTAGAGGACTCCAAAACCCACACAGCGAGCTTTAAAAAGAAATGCCTGGCCGAAAAAAGGTATATACGGACAAAATTCAATGTCAGAGAGATCGAAAAGTGCGACCTTTATGGCGCTTAATCTTTATTTATATAATATTAAGAAATTATAGTGCACAAAAATAGGTATATAATATTGTCATTAAGAAAAACAACACACAGATACAGCTCCCAGTAGGCGCAGGTGCAGCTTAGGGCATTTTTCGATCTCTGAGTTCAAATATTTTACATAAAGCTTACCATCTTCATATACAACCCTAGAGACTGTTTCACCATTTCACTACCTATTATAATAAGTTTCAGATATATAATATTTGACAGATACCTGTGATACCATCGCCCTCTTGTTAGTACAAAACGAAAGATACGGCATACCAGTGTTGCTGTCGATATCGACAGATGAGGTATCGGGAACTTATCTGTAGGTGGTGAAACTAATTTAAGTAGTTGTCAGGGGCTTTCCCACTTGCGTCTGCCAGTAACCGGTTTCCACTCGATAACTTTTAGCCGTATCCGAGTCTCGGTTCTGCGAGTTTCTGCCTGCAATTAGGTGCCATTGCAAACTTTTAATTAATGGCTGTCCATTGCACATGTTGCCGTTATTTATTAATGAACCTGACCAGATTGGATGCAGATTAGTGCAGGTTTTCTCATGATGCTTTCCCTCGTTAGAGTGTTCGAGTGTACAACTTATATGTACATAACTAAAAAAAGGTCTTGGTACATAGCAGTAATAAGGGTTGCAACCAAAGCTCTGTTATTAATTAATATTTAAGACTTAGTTCTATTTTTATTTTAAATTTAATTACTTTCTTCATTTTAACGTAAAGAAAGACTTATCTTTTTTATTTTAGACTAGACTTGCCATCTCACCTGGTGGTGACGATGCGGCCGAGGTGGAGCATGCCTGTTTAGGAACAGCCCATTCACTCTAGCCTTGAAGGCGTCTAGATTATATTGATCAGGCAACGTGTTCCATTTCTTAGCAGTACGCATTATAAAGGTTGGACTAAAGCGGCTCGTGGAAGCTGGAAGATCCACGGCATAAGGATGAAGCGTTCGCCCGGACCGCGTCTCTCGATGGTGGAAAGGGTCGGCGGAATGAGGTCGTGCAACTGCTTTGCACACTCTCCTAAATGAAATCTATAGAAGACCGACAAACGCGTAACCCTATGCCGATGCTCGCGGCTCTGCAGCTTAGCATCAATGAATTGCGAGTCACAAATTATCTTCTTCGCACTTTACTTTTCATTTTAGCATTCGCGGGCAAGTGCTAAGCAAAGACACCGTATTACATTTCTTGCGGCAGAATAAGTATTCATTTCACTAGATTTTCAAAAGAAAATATCTCTCACCGAGAATTTTTAATACTTAACTTTTTTTCTTCCCTTAAGCGGTTCTTCGCAAAAGCAGTTTTAATTTTAATTTCTCTCGGCGCTCTGTGGATTACATTTTCTCTTATTAATCATTTTTGTTGCAGAATCCTCTGTGAGTTATTCTTTTGCGTGAATTTTACAAGATTAAGTTGGGATTTGTACGCGTTTTGTGCATGAAATTGTTTCTGATTTATTTTCCATAAATCTCTTTTTCAACTCAATTCGTTTCTGTGATTGGCCCGCGAGGTAGCAACACGTCGGTTTGAATGTTTTTGTGGTGTTACGCCATTAGTGTCTTTGCTGATGGTGTGATTTGATTGGTTGAGATAGTTCAATCCTAAACCGAGAAGCATATAGAAAAAGGTTGATGAATGTGGAAGTAGCGGAAAGGGTTTGACAACACCGTATCAAGTGGAACAATGTATATCTATGTCATGTTGTGTGTGCGTGTGCGTGTGTATGTATGTCACGCCAAATAGTTACAAGAGGTTGTCTTATCCTTCTCTAGTACAAGAAAATTAAAATAAATTTAGAGTATCTAAGAGATAGCAGAACAGTTGAGCACCTACAAGTACTCCACTTAGCATACTTGACATGGAAACTTTAGGTATCGACGTGGCGGCTACAATTCCTTCGTAGAATAGTTATGTAGAAAAAGAAAACGAAAATATGAAAACCATCGTAATCACTTTTGTATCTCTTTAAACAGTATAAAACAAAGTCGCTTCCCGCCGTTTGTATCTATGTACGCTTAGATTTTTTAAACTACGAAACGAACTTTATTCAATTTAGAGTAATTTAAGTAAACGGTTTAAATGCAAGAAAAAAAAGGGTAGGAACGGACAGGACTCCACGAGAACAAAGTCGCGCCGTGTCCACTAGTAACACATATATAATACCAATTAAAAACTGAAACTATAATGAAACACATAAAAAAATGTCTCATTACAATTCTAATAGTGTCATCCTTATTTACCAACAAGCGTCGGTACACACTTGTGGCGAAGGACTCTTAAAATTAATCTTCGCCGAAGAAAGTATTTACCAAAGCTTATTTGTATGCAGAACCGGCTTCTGAAGAGTAGTAATTTAAAACTTCCCACTCATCGCCTGACTGTTGACACTCAGGAGGGAAATTTATGCATTACTTGAATGACTTAGGGGCTTTTTGGTGTGCTAAAAAGTTGCCTTGGCCATAGTTTATTTACGTAGCTAAAGCGGGCGTTTTGCTTTTAAAAAACCTTAAGTCAATAGGATTAAGCCAAGTCTGTCTAAGTTTGTGTGAGTAGATCCTAGCTCCTAATTCTAAATAGTTCTGCTTCCCGAACACTAGCTATAGATCGAACCAAATGGATTGGCAGTAGTGGATATGACCTCTCGTCATCACAGCACATAACAATCCACTGCCGGACTTAGGTTATTTCCATAATCTCCACACTTAGCAGGCGGATTGGAGATCGCAGTGTTGTAAATATAACAATGGAAACGTTGCTGCCCATTTTCAAGCCTACGGAGACTAGATCTCTTACCTCGAATACATTAGTCGCCTTGTACGATACCCACAACTGCTGCCTGAGGATATCAGCAACACAAGTCTGCTGTTCTGCAGGATCTCAGCAACACAAGTGTGTGTTGCCTACCTCCAATGATACCTCTTACACAAAGTTGTAAACTTTCAAAGTAGTAATTGTTCACATTTCTCCCACTTCAGCAGCTAGGTAAGTTATAGACGCAGTAATATTGCTCCAAATAGTACATTTGGGCTGCCACAGCTAGACAGGACCTATAAATTCGTATTTTTTCCACGAGTTCAAATTAAACGACGTCCATTTGTCAACGTCTGGGGACGCAGGTCGTCCGGAACGAACGGCTGTTGGTTCTAGGCAAACGGATCTAGGGTCAGGAGAAGGCCTGGAACATTTTTTTTTCTTGCTTTTGTAGCAACCACGTTCAAATTAATAGAGACATTTCTTGTATTTTTTGTATGGGATCGTCGGTGGCCGAGTGGTTAAGGTATCCGACTTGTATGCGAGAGAGGGGTTTGAATCCCACTGCGGCCGTGTACCAATGACTCTTTTCTGAGTTATGTACATTAGTTGAATGCCAACCTATGCTTTTACGGTGAGGAAAAACATCGTGATGAAACCTAAATGGTTAATTATAGTTTTTGTACTAATTTCTAAAGTACCTAGTGTGTTTTTTTTATTTTATAGGCGCCGTCACTGGTACCCCAACGACTAGATCTCTATATTTTCTCAGATGAAGTTCGTAAACGGTTTATCACCAGCGCCAGTGAGACGGCAAATGCCTGGCCAGTATAATACAAGAAATAATCTAGGCATTAAAACCGGATATGCTCTCGAGCATGGGGACCCGTGGTCCGCCTTAACCATGATCGAGGATTTGCCAGATCAGATAATTACAGTGAACCTGACCTTCGTGACCCTGCTACTAGGGGAACCTGACCGAATTGGATCATGGTACGCATTCGGTCGCCTGAATATGCAGGGACCATCACGATGTTCTTCCTTGCCGTAACTTAGTGCGGTAGAAACAAGCACTATTTTCCTACATTTCAGTTCCGCAGGGCCACTCGCCTGCGACCGGCCCTGCATCTGGCATCGGTAAACTGGGTTTATGAAATTGCCAATGGGGGCAATTGAAAATGAAGTGCCATTGTTTGTTTAGCTATGGCGTAGTTACATAATAGCTAATCGTATTTTTCTTCCTGCGGGTCCCACTGAAAATCAGCGCTTCAGTTCGCACCGGGGCAAAACTCTGAGTGAGATCCCTTTTACACATGCATTACACCACTAACACACACCACTTATCTACTATACGCACCGACACTTTGCTAGCTTTTATTTGCTTCTGCTTTTATGTGTTTTTTGTTAATTATTGTGTACTTTTTCTTTTCTTCTTTGTTACAAAATGTTGTGTTTTCCAAATTGCGTTTTGTGGTGTTTCTGTTTGTGTAAATAAATGTTTCGTATTCTTATTCTTGATACAATTACCAAATGCATGAATCGTAGATATTACGGGCGACAGTTACGTCTGTCACTATTTGGAATCCTACTAATATGTATTAAAAACGAGAAAATTTATAGATGTTTTAATTTATGGAGCTACTTTTAAAGGAGCGTCGTCGGTGGCTTAACGGCTAGCGAGTCAAACTGGTAAGCGAAGTTCCCGAGTTCAATCCCCAGTACCGCCATGTATAAATGACTTGTTTTGAGGTATCTACATTAGCCAGAAACCCTTGCTCTTACGGTAAGAACAAAAATCATGAGGAAACCTGCACATTCAGGCGACTAAAACAATAACCATGATCCTATCTGGTCAGGTTCCCCTGGTAACAGGGTCAGAGAGGTCAGATGGCAGTCGCTCTACTTTAATTACCTTGACTGCCAAATCCTGGATCAAAGGCGATCAAAGGCGGACCCCAGGCACTCACGCGTGAGAACATAACCGGGATATTTCACGCCACGATAATTTACAGGATATATATATTTTTTTTCATGCAAATATATAGGTATAAATAAATGTATAGGTATTTATATATATACAGATAGTAGTAGGTAGGGGAAATCGCGTGTCAATTGCTTTATATCACAAGTTAATTGTTTTACGAGAATATCAGAAGTTCGTCGTCCATAGCAAAAATTTATTAACGCGGAGAGATTTTAGGGCGACGAGTTGTTATGATTTTAAAAGTTCACTTTCTCCGCAAGACTGCTCTGCACGTCTTCAAAATGCGTTTAGGAGGGAAGTACCTCATTAAAGCACCGTAAGGCGTTGGTACGCAGAATTTGATGATGGACGCGTTTCTTTCCATGATGAAATTCGTGAAGGTCGGCATTCAACTACGATCATTGAGGAAAATGTGGCTACTGTCAGCCTTATGAGGAGATTCGAGGACATTTGGGGATTGACATGAACAAAATTCTAAAAATCTTACATCAACATTTAAAAGTAAGAAAACTTTGTTACTGCTGGATTTCCCATAACGGACTCGAGTTGAATGGTGTAAAATTTCTAGGATACAGTTCGGGGAACAAACTTGGAGGCAAAGCGGCTGAGTAACTTAGCATCTATCGCCTCTGGATCACGAATATAATAAGACCACGCTAAGTCCGAAACACTTACTAAAAAAAAAAAAAACTTTGTATGGCAACGTATGACGAGTTTTTTAAAAGTAATCGAACGTCATTCATGAAAGTCACAACAAACAATTTGATTTCTGTAGGAATGTTTATTTTCGTGAGTTATGAAAAATATATAAAGGAAGTGAGAGTGATAATTTTCAGCATGATTAATAATTTAGTCAAACTAAAAGTACAAGTTCAAGCCAAATATCTGAATGTTTACAAGAAGGACTGACAAGGACTGACAAGGACAGATTATCTCCAGATTATAGCCATATCCACATTTTATAATTTTTACTACTGTCAGCCAATTCGGACTTATCGTGGTCCTATTATAATACTCTAAGCACACTGCTACATCTAATCCAAAGCGCCAGTCTATATTTGGTTGCCCCATCCAAATAGAGACAGCCACAGAGCAAAGAAAATTGACAGTCTACCATGATCTTCTGTATATCAATTTTTTTCTCTATGACCATGATGATAACATTTTTCCAACCTTTTTGGTGGCGGCATTACTAAACCTCTATCGATTTTAATAATGTCATTTATCAGATCCTCTTACAGTACGATTTTAATAATGTCATTTAGCAGATCCTCTTACAGTAACCGGCTCTTGTGGTATTAAGTCGATATAGTCCGCAAAGCGAGCCCGTGGGTGCGTCGCAACAAAAAATGGGAATTCGTCGATAAATGATGTATAAGCGAGGTACAAAGGAGTCTGTGGCGTACATCGTGACGTATGCTATCACTTTATTCCATTTCGCTGTGCGGGGGCTGAACTGCCGTGGGCGTCGGCACTTCGGTGTGGAGATACGAGTACATGTTACCGACAATGTATGTTATCCGATATTCTAAAGGATATCTAGGTCAAGACGAAGCTCGGGCGCGAGAGCGCGGGGACGTTATCGGGAAGATGATTCTAAGTGAAGAATATCTAGGTATTTTAAAGAAACTTAACCGAACCGTGATTGACCAAGTTCTTCCGCTGAGACTGGTTGAATAGTCTGGGGAGCTGAATGGGTGAAGGTGCCTGAGACGTTATACATTATTTCTAAAGCATGTAAGGGCATCACTAATGTGTGTGACTGCCCATTGCTTCTAGATTAGGTGGTCTCTGGCACTGCGCTGGCCCGTGTTTGTATCCTCTTTAAGCCCGTCCGACCAGCAAATATTAAAACAATAAATAAACAGTATTATTGTAACATTGAACCTGACTACAAGCTGACAAAGAATGTAATAAAACGTCCTGGCAATGTACGAAGTCTATTTCTTTTTATTAAAAAGAAATAGACTTCCTAGGGAGGCACGCAGTCCACTTGATGAAGGGTGGCCACCGTCGTCTCAGACATCAGCAATCTAAGGGAATCGCATATGGTTCAGGAGTTTAAGAATGACTTTTCTCTTACAGAGGGATGAAAAGTAGAGTTTGTTATACTCGGGCGGCGTACTTTGAATCCGGCAGTAGCTTAGAACTCAACATAGGACTCAACATAGGCATAACTCAACATAGGGCCTAAAAGTAAAAGGGAGGACCCTTGTGACATGTTTTTGACCAGCTTGACATTCGATGGAATGACTAGTTATTCCATACAATGACTAAAGTATAAACTTTGGCGGTATCATACGATACGCAAATTGCGGGTATTGTAGGCCCACGTACTTTCGCCCAGACCGGCCGACTACAGCAAATCCAGTCCTTTGTTGGGTAGGCTTACGTTCGAATTATTGAGTTTGGGTTACTGCATATTCTGAAAGGAAACTAATCAACACAGTGGCGTAGCTTGATTTACACGGGCCCCGTAATAGTTGTCTAGGGGGCCCCGCCTAGTAGATTGTACCTATAACTTGATCACAATTACTTCTTTGGCGGAAGGGGCCGACCCTGGTCTGTAATTCTCAATTCAGCATTTTTTTCTCGGGAAGTATGGGTATTGCCTAAGAGTTTAACTGAAATTGTGGATAACACTTCACGATTTATTCGGCTGATACGGTGGTAGCTACGCCCCTGGATCAACACCGGTTCGATGGACGCTGCAAAGCTTACGGCCTGCCTGATGGTAAGAAGTCACCGCAGCCAATGGACGTTTGCAATACCAGGGGCATCACCCACGCGTTGCCGA
This sequence comes from Blastobasis adustella, assembly GCA_907269095.1. Classification (NCBI taxonomy): domain Eukaryota; kingdom Metazoa; phylum Arthropoda; class Insecta; order Lepidoptera; family Blastobasidae; genus Blastobasis; species Blastobasis adustella. Next base: position 7,229,986 of record OU026135.1, on the reverse strand, counting down.
CCCCGTAAAAACCTTTGGCCCCTTTCTTGAAGAACATTATAATTTATATTAAACTATTGTATGCATTAAATCTAATCGTAAACAACCTTAAAGCGTTGAGCATTTATGAAACGATTGCGGAACCAGCGAGAGGGTTTGTCAGAACTGTAGCAAGTGGAACCATATGGTCTGTAGCCTGCAGGAAAAGGCGTGACGGTATGTATTTATGTATGTATATGTAGAGTACACTATTCACAAACAATACTTGTGAAGCGTTATCATGCGTTCTCGTCTGCTAAGTGAACGCGGCTCGGAATATACGACCAGACAGCTCGATTAGTCAAATTATGAAGGACGCATAGTGTCAGTTCCTGCCTGTGCAGTACGCATGTACTGCACTGCTGGGTAATCACGCATTCTAACGGATTTACCAAAACCAAACCACAACTGAAAACGTTCCGTTCAAATGGTGAAACCGTTCAAGTTTTGCGAGATTATGACCCTGACCTCACTATAACGTTTCTGAATAAGGGTGTGGGTGTAGTTCATAAACAAATAAATAGTAAAATCTCCCCAACTGCATTCAATATTCCTTGAGATTGGGTCCAGGAAGACGTAAGATACAGACGAAAGTCTAGTTTAGGCTCCAGTCTCACAATCTTGAATTGTAAACTGAAAATATGTAGCCTATACACTGTATGTGAGATAACAAAGAAACTTTCACACTTGTGACTCGTAAAACTAATTCTAAGCTTAAGACTTTTTTACACTAATTTACATTTTGTTACAATTTGTGCGACAGTTCTTCTGTTATTATTCCTTACTAGTGTAACTTTACACCACTGAAACAAATGTTCCTTAAACGTCCTATCAGTAGTTCGCAGCTGTCGGACCATGTGCCCAGAGGGTAGACTAAACGCTACATTATTGCAATTAATGTAGAGTGATGGAGTGTTTGTTCCGGGTCGCACGACTCTTTGGGCACTCTACATAGGTAGAGATTGCTACGCTTCTACGCAGCTACGACGCAGCGATCGCGCGAAGTATTTTGGGCGCGACCTCGTATCAAGTGTCTCTACATACGTAGCGGTAAGTGGCTCTACATAAGCAAAGTAGAGTTCGAGATTGATCGCGATTCAATAGTTTCATACATTTATTTATTGACTCTACATATAAATAATGAATGGGAAATATTTGGAAAAGTTATTTGTGTAGAGTACGTATTTTATTCATTATTATACTCTTTATTGCATAAAAATACATTTAGAAACATGGTCATAATACAATGTATAAAGAGAACTTATCGCTAAAAGAGATCCCTTCCAGCAAACCTCACATTTTGTGAAGAGACCATAATGTCAGCGTGTAATATTTTATCCGGCATTTAGCTTTCGATTGAACTCTTGTTTAGGATTTGTTTTGAGGTTGTTCGTATAATAAATATTCTTATATTTTATTATTGTATACTAGGTATGTATGTAGGCTTCTCAGAAGGAAGTTTAAATCTGAGGATGGATCAAATTTCTGGCGACTCTGGGTTTTTTATTTTATTTTATTTTATTTTATTTTATTTTATTTGGAAGACCAACAGCTATCCAACAACATAATATTAACTATCTTACACAACAGAAAGCCAATTACAGGTCTTCGCTGATAGAATTTTTAGCCAAGATCTTTGCAGAGGCGGATGCTGACGTCCGTTAGGACATGGAACTCTAAGAAGTCATCTTCATCTCTGCAGTAACGTACGTTTAAATAGAAAGCAGATCACAGCTTATTTATTAAAAAAGGTCGCGTGTGTGATGCCCCCCTGGTATTGCAAACGTTCATAGGCGGCGGTAACTGCTTACCACCAGGCGGGCCGTAAGCTTATTTCAATTAAAAAAATTCAAAATTCAAAAACATTTATTCTAATTAGGTTTTTACAAACACTTATGAACGTCATGCCTACATAGGTAACATTAAATAAAAATCTATTAATATTTTAAATTGCTAGGCGCCGCGGCATCATCGAGCGCATTTCCTTGGCCATGCTGTGACCGACCGACTAGTCAAAGCAGCTGGAAGGCACGGCCACAGAAAAAAAAATAAACCGCAACTCCAGCGCCGCCACCAGCCACCTGTCACTGTGACACTGTCACCGAGCACATCGACGATGCCGTTCGCAAATCGCAAACGATTAAACTAACCTATAATGCAATCTGAGCTAATGTAACACAGCATAAAATCTAACTTTTTACATATTATAATAAATTAGTACTGAATTAATTAGTGAGTCAATTATTGATCAAATAATGACGTGCCCTATGGTAAGTACTCCATTATGTTATGATTATGATTTAGACGCAGTACAAAAATTGGAATGTAAATGTTTGTCACTTGTAAGCGTGTAGTGATATATAAAAAAAAAGACTTTATTACTATATTTATTTTGATAAGTATATAATACTTATCGTTGTCGCGGTGTTTTGGTGGCCGAGCGGTTGAGTATCCGACTCGTAAGCGATAGGTACTGCGGCCATGTACCAGTGACTTTATCAGATTTATGTACATTAGTTGAATTCTAACCGATGCTCTTACGGTGAGGGAATACATCGTGATGAAACCTGCAAATTCCGGCTACTGAAATTGTAACCATGATCCAATCCGGTCAGGTTCTCCTGGTAGCAGGGTCACGGAGGTCATATGGTAGTCGCTCCACTGTAATTACCTGATCGCCAAATCCTGGATCGTGGTCAAGGCGGACCCCGGGCCCTCGTGCACGAGAGTACAACTGGAACATTAACGCCAAGATGATTTTTTATTTTTACTTATCGTTGTCGCGCACTATTTTTGCCTTTTTGTATTGGACGTCCTGAACATACGCATAGTAATAACTATGACATACCCCTCCCCACACGCCTTCCACACCAATCGTGCCTGCATCCTTGGGCTCGAGGCAATTATCGGTACATCGGTCATTCATCTCATAAGGGGCCGTCCCACGCTACGATTTCCGGTGCATAGTCAATAAGAAGTAGTCATATTATGGTTCAATGACATTTATTCTCATTAAGACAACAGTCGCTTACAAGAGTCGCTTACACGAGAAGAGAACTTAATAAATCCAATTTCCAATCGTCGTTCACATCACTAAGTAGGTATCTATCTACTACACAATATAAAAATTAAACATCCAGATCTATTTTAAGTTCATGGTATTTATGTTTCTGACTTTTGTTTTATGTTATTTTTTTTTTTGTTATAAGTTTGTCTGAGCTAAATGCTAATACATACCTTTTTATTTTTATCTCCCGACGACACACTACATCACTTACATATTTAGTAAAATATCTGCTAATTTTTACACATTTTAACATGTTCCAGGTTTCCTACTGCGTACCTTTGTTGACGAGTAGCCCGACGTTTCTACGCAGTTCCATGCATCATACCCTTACAATACCCTTACAATACCCTTAATATTAAATAATAACCGCGATAGTTTAAAACATTCTGCTAGTATGCCTAATTAAACAACAATTTTTAAAGGTAGGCTATTGTAAAATTGTGCTCCTTCGTAGGTAAGCATTTGCTTGCCGTAGTTAGTTCGCACCTTCGGTAATACGATGTAACTTGCCCGTCTTGAGGATACAACATCATCACAGTCCGTAACAGTCCACTGCAGGTCTTGGGACCTCTCCCACGAAAGGGGAGGTCGTTGCCATAAGCTCCACCTTGGCAGGCCGGTTAGAGATAGCGGTGTTGTAAATATAACAATGGAAAACACTGCTGCCCATTTTCGAGTCTACGGAAACTCTAAATCTTTTGCATCGAAAATATTAGTCGCCTTGTAGGACACCCACGAGTGTAAGGGGTTGGTGCTATTCTACTCTGCCTGATACCACACGCCCACACGGCTTGAGGATACATAATCAAACCCAAAACAACCATGTGCCTGTAAATCCCCTAAATAATAATATTGCCAGCATCATAATAATCCCGTAACCAAATATTTCTACACTTAAGTTGTTAAACCAACATGATGGTTTCCGAGTATCTTAGTAAATATGTCACGTCGACAACATCAAAGCTAGATGCCTCTTTGCGTCAACGATCTACTGCTAATATTATAACTATACATGAGAAACATCACTTCAAACACTCGAAGGGTTTCACAGGAACATAGGTATTTACACATTTCCTGGAACGTTACGTGTTCTAGCTAGGAAGCGTGAAGCGTAGTTCGCGAATTATAGGGTGAAGAAAATCTTCTGGAACACATCTATTGATATTATTATTATTATTACGGTGAGGAATACTTTGTAAGTTTGGATGTGGGTAACCTCCGAATGTACCGATCGATTTCGAATTTAGTTTCACTATTACTAAGCTACATTATTTCCGGGTGACAAAAGGTAAGTTTTGTCTCGGGGAATAACCGGATTTCACCGGGTAAAGCTAAGACGGTAAGCTAAATGTAAACGCAGGTGCGTTGTCATTGTGAAGACTAAGATGAAATGCCTGTGCAGCAGAGGAGGTAGCCAGCGCTTATGCTGCTCTCGCGTAAATATATTTGCATCACGCTCGAACTGAGTCGCGTGCCTAAATCGCGCGAGCGTGATTACTCTTGACTCTTGAGAGAGTTTCTAAAGGAACTCCCTCAAGAGTCAATAGACTTCAAAAAGACATCGCTTCTTCAGTGTTGACATGCGGTAAAGCGTACGTATCACTTTTTAGCTAAAGTGACAAGTGTAGGCGGAATACACATGTATTAATGTAAAATAAAATGTTTTGTGGACTATTCAATTCAATAGTAGTAAATGAAAAGCTCAGAAAGGCAATAGCTGAATGAATATAATCGACTTAGAAGCACTTACCGTCCGGGCTTATAAATCAAACATTGTTGTGTAAAAGCTTCTTAGAAAAACCAAAAGAGACAGGGAATGGACGCTAAGAATATCCGTAGCTGTCGAGAAGAAACAAGTTCAAATGAAAAATATTTTTTCATAGAACATTCAGAGATTTGTCAAGACTAATCAAACTAGCCCAAACGCGATGGGTTTACCATACGTAGTTTAGGAGCTCATATGGCCACCTTCCGTCTCTATCATTAGACCAGCTCAGGGGTATCTTAACATTGCATTGTGCAACATACATGAGTGTGTAAAATTTCAGCTCAACTGAAAACCGGATAATGGGTCTAATTTAACTTGAAAGATTTTATTACGAACAGACCTAGGAACATGTACAACTAAATAAAAGCTTGTAAAAAGGAGGACTACAAAAAGAAATGAGAGCAAAACGTAACATTTTGTTTTCGTTTTTAATAGGATTACCCTGACCCACCCCAATTTTTATATCTGCGCGTTCGAAAAAAAAACGAAACTTATTTTTATTCAGTGGACTGACATTTGAATAAAAAAGAAATTGTAAACAAATTACAATATCTTATGGGGTTTCCCCCATTTCCGGTGGAATAAAACTTTCGTATAACAAAAAAGCATTAAATAAAGGGACGCGGATATTTATTGAAGCAATAAATATTAGGATTTTAATGTTGTACTCGAAAATAAGGCTCGTGTTACGAACTCTTGTGAGCAAGGAACCTTTTTTATTTCTTGTAGTAAAAGACAATGTTTCTCATCGTCACATCGACTGCACGTCACATGGGCTCGAGCGTCCTCCACATTAGTCTGGGGATTTTGTTGTTATCTGAATGCTTGAAAATGCTCAACAAAAAACGCCCCTGCCATTTTCTGATGTAGTGGAGTAGAAATAGTTTTAGAGATGGAATGGATGGATGAAACGGTTCAGAATTCGAAAAAACGTGTGAAGCAAAATTTGTAGATAATTTTATAGGTTGCAATTTAGTCATTAACCATATTCCCGTAGGGCGCACTGTTTCCGAGATATTTACGAAAATCCAAAAAATCTGACCTTTCGGGCCCTCTTATACCAAAAGCAGAAACAGGTTTACATTTTTAGTATGTTGATTAGAATCGCATTACATTAATAATTTCTGTTGCAATTAGTTCCACCTTAAGCCCCATTTTCGGTTAATTCTACTCCACTAATGTCACAACAGGTTTGTCTGCATCTGTGACATTAGTCCGCCTACACTTTTCCTTAAAAGGGTCCTTATAAACACCCTCGGTGCTATCTTCATTCATGGAAACCACGCGGCTAAGATAAGACAATGTTTTTTTTTCTATATTCCGGAATCTCTCTCGAGGCCTCGGGCTATGACGTCATCCACCAGACGGAGTCCGAAATACTGTGGAAATAATTTTATGGACAAAGGAATTTGTACGGTAAGAGGTCGCATTTGCTAAAAACATCACGGCTAAAAATAGAATGTGTTTCGATCATCTTATCGGCGATTTTAATATTAAGGCCGTCTGTATTCGCTAAGGTTTCTTTCATTTGCATTGTTTCAAATTGTATTTTGTTTTTACAGCTTTATACTTTAAAAAAAGTAGTATAGTGATTTTTTACAGCTTGATGCTTGCTGGTAATGCTTGATGGTGATGATAAGAAGATTGACAAGCTAGGGTAAGCGATACTTCCTGTTGCGTACTAAGTATCTACTACCATGCTGTAGAATGATCTCCTTGCAGCGATATTCCTGAGCCGATACAACATTGCAGTCTTCAAAAAACGAACAAAGACATTTCCGAGAGGCTGACAACGCATTCGCAACCTTCGGTGTTGCGGGCTTACCATTAAATGACACGCTTACTTATTTGCCGCCTTATACAAAACTTATAAAAAACCTCACATGTTTTTCAACATTGCAATGCGAACTATTATGGACAGTTGATGTGATGTGTGCACAAATTATTATGTAAAAAAAACGGTGTCGGAGCACACGACCGCCGTTGGTTTTTACGTGAAACGTCTACCTTGGCAGCTTTGAGACGCACTCGAAACCGCCTGACTCGGTCAGCACCGGATATTGGGGTACCCACGTATGGCCCACGGCCCCGTCCTTCGACGATAGCTGTGATTTGTATTTCTTGCTGGCTCTTGCACGGGCTGAGACCGACATATTCATTTTCGTTATTTTTTTTACACTTTTTGTTTAATTTGACTATAAATTTTGTCTACATTACATATTTTATTATATAGATCGGTTGTAGTAGACAAACTTAATAAATGCACATAAGAATCACCGCCATAACACGTGTGAGTCTTGAGTAACTGTAAATTTAAATGCGCGGGAGCGCATGATTCGTTCATTCGATTCAGTGCCAATCCCCCGCCGCCCACCCGCCCAACCCTGCCGCAAATTCAAGATCAAAACAGCGAGCAGACTATATACTCTAAACAATCATACTAGATTCATGTTCCTAAGTCTAATCGTTTTGCAATAATTAAGGTACGATATAGACCTTTTCGTTACGGTCCAGTTTTATGATTTTGTACTCATATCGTTTCAGTGTGATTTTAAAAACGTTTCATCTATTATAAATACCAGCGAATGAAATTATACTTACCTACCTATATTTGCCACCTTAGTGATATAAAAAAACGGATGATATCAGTGCCATGACCGTGATATAACAAAGCATCCACATAATAAGGTTTTACGGGTCCCGGTAATAGCCCTTCTTGAAACTAGACAAAGTTCTACGAATACATTATTTGCGATATGTTGGTTCCCGTCGTAGGAAGTCCTTTTTTATTCGTTTTCGTATATTATTTTATTCAATATGTACACTCCTTTGCAATAAAGACCGGGCGCCTAAGGAAACATTCCAAGACCGATTTATGTTAATTCAATTGAATTAAATTATTTGACGTAGACTTATAATTTTGTAAATTATTAAGCATAAAGTGAATTTCTGACAACCTTCAAACAAAAAGACCACTTCTCATTCATTAGTAATAAAGTGAGTTTCATTCATTTGCAAAGTGTTTTAAATTTTAATTTTAATTAAGTAAAATTTGAATTTGTGATCACCTTCTCTGGCCAAAATCATAGCATGTATCCTTTTGGGCATGCTTTCCAAGATATTTTTAATAATCTTGAGGAACATCTTAAGGAATACGTTCCTACTCTTCTGCAATGTTTTTTTTTTAGTTTCCTCATGTTTTGTAGAGCAGGTTCACTGATCTTACCCTTTTTTAGGACATTCCAGACAAGTTTAATTGGATTTTCAATTGGATTGAGGTCGGGACTTCGTGCTGGCCAATCTAAACGCCGGATTCCAACTTATTGCATATACGCTTCCACGCCTCGAGAACGATGAGCGCGAGCATTGTAATCCTTAAAAAAGTGAATCTTCTTTGTTGTTGGGCGGAATAGGACCTCTGTTATGTATCGGTGTGCACTTATTGGTCCATTTTCAACGAAAATTGACTCGGTACGCTTCTTCGAATTAAATAACTTATCAGAGCCCATGCCATACGGAGTAATTTGTTCCTAACACACGTCTGCATCCACACGCAGTGGCCGTGTGGTGTCTGGCGGAGTAAAATAGCACCAACCCCTTACACTGGTGAATGTTTTACAAGGCGACTAATGTTTTTGAGGTAAAAAATGTAGTCTCCGTAGGCTAAAAAATGGGGTGCAGCGTTTTCCATTGTTATATTAGATATTATGGTTATAAACTCTCCTTTCGTGGGAGAGGCCTTAAGTGATGATTATAATAAGACGTCTGGTCTTCGCAACGCTCGCCGATCCTCACCATATAAAGAAATTCTAGTTTCATCGGAAAACAATACTTTGTTCGAGTCCTCAAGAGTCCATGACACAGAATTTCGAGCAAACTGAAGTCGGGCAACTCGGTGCTCACGGAGTAATTTAGGGCCCCAAACCGGGTGGTAACTACTGATATAGGTAGCCAAAAGCCTCCTCCTGGCTATCTACAAGCTAGCTTTTACTCCTCTTACTTCTTCAAGGCTCTTCTTTAGGTCCACACTTGACGTCATGCGATTCCGCAACGCCTGACTCACCAAAAAGCAATAATTTCGTGGCTGAGATGAAAATGCAGCACTTTCTTTCCAAACCAGCTCTTTTTTTATCAAACTATCAAACTTTTTTTTACATAACTCACATTAAGTCGCTGAGACCGTAAAAGTCTTGATTGTAGTTCTTATTCGATATTATGGACAAATTAAGAGCTAAGTAGACTTTTGCAACGACTTCGCCTACGTATATAGTAGCCCTCATGGGATCAAACATACTTGTAGGTACTACAAAACACACTTGCTTCGTAAACACACTTCGGAAAACAAAGAGTAAGTGCAAACAATATAATACAGAAGTTACGTAGTAAGGCCGCCTTTGCCCACAACTCGGTACTTTTAATGTAATTATTGAATGAATAAAATGATAGAAAAACACTTATTGCTTATACACAAATATAACAAAGGCAAAGGAAAAAAGAAAAGCAACAGGCGGCTTAAGCTATTTCTTCCAGTTATTATTCTTGTGTAAGCAATAAACAATTGATCTATCTAATGGGGTGAAGTACGAAAATTTACCCTCACCATAATGCAATGGCCTCGTAACCCCAATTGCCCCCCAAAACCAGATTAAACCGGCTCTCATCAATCAACACGGGCAATTTCGAATTTTTGTCTGTCGATACCACGCCTACATTATTGGTCTTATTTATTCGATTTGAGGGTAACTCGATAACGTACCTTCTACCGTCAAATTGGTTTTCAATATTAGCCTGATTTTTTTATTCAACGCTTTGTTTTTTTCGTTTGCATTTTTATGATTTGGAGTTCAGTCATTTTTAATTTATGCGAGTATTGAGTAAACATACTGGTTTATATAAGATATTAAGCGTATATTTCATACACATCAAAGACCCATGATAGTTCACTGCTGGACTTGAACCTCCTCCATACCCTAGAAGGGCTTTGCCATAATCTCTACGCTTGCCTGGTGCGTTGGAGATCGCGATTTAGTCGCCTTTTACGACGCCCAGTCGAAGGGTTTGTACAATTCTACTCACACGGCAAATATTATGTTTGCCTTCCGCAAATGATGGCACATTGCATGCATTGATGGTAAGTTGACGGACGTCCAAATACCTATAAAGCCATTAGATAAGGTTTTATATAGGGCGATAGGGCTTCGAAATCATGTGGACTGTAGAAAATCCCATTTATGTATTACTAAAGCCATTGTTACGATTTGGTCGGCAACTATGAATGACAATTGTCTCTACAGTAAATTAACTGGCCTAAGCTCGTCGAACTGCAAAATGGGTGTCTAAATCAAGAAATGAGAAGGACCTACTATACAAGCTTCTACAAGACTGAAATGCCACCGAAACCGAAATTTCCACCAATTTACTGCTCTGCAGGAATGTAAAATGGATAGACAAGAACTTGTCATCTCATGACCATTACGCATAGCGCAAATGAGGCTGCCAAGCACCGAATAGCGTTTTACTACCAGATATTTACATAGTGCGAAATCGGGGTGTGTATAGATAGCGTTACGATTCATACTGGAGGCACCAGTTGCTCGGGTCCATGAATGGGCTCATTCAATACTGCGGGCGGCAGGGCGCAGGCGCGACATCGATCCAGAGGGCGCGGGAGGCGCGGGGGAGGCGCTTCTCCATGTCTCCGATGGTCGATCAGTGTTGAGGCGGGATGTTGGTTTTTCTTACAATAAACTAGCCACCTCAGTAAGTGACGATGCGGTCGGGAATGGAATATGCTTGTCTAGTGGACACCGTAAACATTAAACATTTCGTTCTACAAGAGTAAAATATAACTAACAAAATGAAAATGATGGGAAACCCCAAACCCCCGATAAATACTTCAAACGCACTGGTGATATCTACAGATCTAGACGTATAGTGATGATAGATATGATGGTCCCTCAGGATGGTCCTTGACGAACTCAATTGCCGGATCCCTACAATTGGAAGTTGCCACCATCTTCCCCATTTAAATAGAGATGTTCGTACATTTTTGGGCGAGCTGAAAGTGCCGACCGGATTAATTGTATAGCGATTTATGATGATACAATTCAGTTCCCAAATTTTATTTTCCTTGGCGCCAAACCCTGTACGACAAGTGGCTGTGGATATTTGACCAAGAATTTGGCATAAACTATACTATATCATAACGCCGAATGAATCAGAACGTTCACTTTGTCAAAATATACACCATATCAGTGCCTTGAGTGTAAGTTTTCATTCATGATAAATGTAACTAGTGCGTTTGTTTTAGGCTCCAATTTTGTATGAAAATGTGAACAGTTACTTTTTCACGAAATCAATGTTACATTTGAGTATGCTCGATTAACGTGTTCGTAGAGTATTTGAGTTTTGAATCAAACAGTTACACTTGAGGAACAGAACGTCCACTTTACTAAAATATCCACTGTATCAGTATGACCACTGTATCACAACGTCCACTGTACCAGAATGTCCACTACATCAGAAAGTCGGAACTACTGAATAGCTGTCACCTGAAATGTAGATCTCAACACTCGTTGAGATCTAGAGTGCTACAAACTTATTTGAACCGGTGACGGCACGGGCGGCGTCGCTGTTGTTGACAACAAAGTAATATTTCAAAATGGCGGCACTTAGTTTCAGTTTTAGGCACCAGGTCAGATAAGGTTGTGGCACTTTACCTACCTATCATTTATCTTTAATAACTTAAGAACAACAGATTTCGCCACCGTGAGGGTTATTTAGGTACGCATGTAGAGATATCCTATGCCGCTTCAACCCATGATCATGTCAACTTGTAAACGATTTCTGCTTCGATGATTCCAGCTTATCGTGCAAAAGACGTAAGTGGTTTCATCTGGCTCTGGCTACCGCTTGTGTGGTGGCTCGTTTGGCATCCCTATACTCAATGTGGTCTTAGGAGATCTGGATATTTGCCACTTTCAAATAAGGTTTACTTCACCCAAGTTCCCTCTGGACTGGATTCACCACCAGGTCTCCTTGTCAAGCTTGCGTCCGCCCCTAGCCACCTCCAGCATCATACTCGCCCGTAAGATAGCTGAGTTCTGTACCAGAATTGCTGGGCAGTCTTTGACAGAAGCGTCGAACACCTGGGACTTATTCTGCGTATTTGCCTCGGGGCTTCATGCGTAGATCCATAATAAGGACAAGTTGGGCAGTGACATTCTCTCCGGGAATGACTTTGTTTGTGATTATGGGTGGACGTTACAGTAGGTAAAAATTTGTAGGCACAGTGGTTATTTTGATACAGTGGACTTTTTGGTAAGCTGGACATTTCTGTAAAGTAGACGTATCAGTGAAGTGAACATTTTTGTAAAGTAGACGTTTTAGCACCATGGACAATTTAATGTAGTGGACATTTTGACATAGTAGACCATGTTAATAAATGTCCACTGACTTTATTAAAGCTACAAAGATGATCTTTGATACGAAGAGTGATAGGCGGCGGTGACCACTACCCAGCAGGTGGTCCACTTGTATGTATATCTACCGATCGACATAAAAAAACGTCTCTCGCTTCCGACACGTGCGTCCATTGGGAAACGCCGACCACCCGGAATATTACGTTTTCGGCAAATAGTACCTATGTATGGTGCCATCCATACCCGACCGTCTATTTCTATCCGAACTTACACTGTTTATACCTAGATCCTCATGTTTTTATCTCGTATAGGATATTAGTCCGGCATAGGTCGTCTCGCTCGGTTGCACAACGTGAGATGAGACAACGTATGAGGGGTGGGTATTCATTCATTAGCTGTAGATTACAAATTTAAGAATGAAGCCCGCGGAATCAATGATCTGCAGCTGTAGATGTGCATTTCGTGTGGTGATTCATTCAGAAATGTAAGTGAAAGGATTGCAAGAAAACTTTATCTATATGTAGGTAGTAACTATCATATTAAGTACCGTTATTGTATTGTGAATATAGTAGATTATGTGCTTATGGCAATAGAATGCAATTTACGATTTAGGAATATTACTTGCTTCAAGTTTTAGGCTAGGTGCCTCAAGGGGAGCGTCAGTGCCGAACGGTATCCGACTCGCAATGCGAAAGTTACTGGATTCGAATCCCACTGACGCCATGAACTCTTTATTAGTTATGTACGTACATTAGTAGAATACTAACCGATGCTCTTACGGTGAGGGAAAACATCGTGATGAAACCTACACAGTCAGGCGCCTGTATGTGTAACCATGATCCAATCTGGTCCGGTTCTCCTGGTAGCAGGCTCACGGAGTTCAGATGGCAGTTGCTTCACTATAATTACCTGATCTTTCAAATCCTGGATCATGGTCAAGGCGGACCCCGGGCCCTCGTTCGCGAGTTCACGACATTAACGCTAACATGAAATATTGTATTATTTGAATTTAGTATGTACCTATGGCAAATGAATGCAATATACGATTTAGGAAAATTACTTACTAGAGAAAGAAAACATACTGTGCCGGCCCCGGCAAGCAAATTATGACTTGAATACTTCCAGTTTTAACTCACCATCAAAGATATCGAAGACAGAGCGAAGAGAACAATGAGGATGACTTACTTTAAGATTTTCATGAAAATATTGAATTCGATTAATTAAGCAAGGAGATTAGAATCTTTGGCTCTTAGATTATTCTATTTGTGAAATTCAGTGAGGTAATTATTTGCTTCCTTTCTGCATGGTCTACTGGTCGACTGATAGATAAAGCCTCAAAGACTAGGTCCGCCAATTGCTATAATTTGTGCAATGATGTTTTAAATAAAATAAAAAATACTGTTCGGCTAAGTTTTATTCTTTCGCCTACAGACGCGCCGTTCTATTTAACTAAGCCCGGCTTGCACCAAATTCTGACGTCTTTTTTAAGTATCACCTTAAATACGTTAAAGAATTTGAAATAAAGTTAAATAAATCCCGACAATTATTGCCGACAGACAGAAAGTATGGTTCGCACAGTATCATTACGTGTCTTAGCGATTTATTGCGTTTCGAAACATCTCTGTTAACTGATATGACATTTATAGTGGAGAGGGTCCCGAGCAGTATATATCATACGAAGGTAGGTAGATAGATTACTTTTGAAAAGGTTGAACTTTTCTCCCAAAATCCTTCAAATCTGTGGAGATTAAACCAACGCGCGTCAAACGTGGACCAGGCGTGGGCTTGGTCGGCTGAATAGGGCACGTTTATACGTCACTGCTTACAAACCGGACAGTTAACGCGTACTAGACTAGGAGGGATCGTGGTAACGAGTAGGTTTATTTTTATGGGTTGTAGAGTGGTTCCCTGATCTGTATTGTTGGTCTGCCTGCTCTAGGCGGTTGCGTCTTCGAGAAACAGCGCTTGAAAGAGGCTTCATTGTAATGAAAGAGAAAACGAAGGGAAATTGTCGTTTTTGATATATATTAGAAGAGCGATATCTCCTACATTGACTTTCCTGTGTATCATGCCCGCATAATCCCCACGTACCATGCAGTGGTCCGCAAGTCCGCTAATTTACTAAGGCTGGATTGCCTTGTAGTTGGATCGCAATAGCAGCTTAATGGCAGTTTGAATTGTAGCAGAATACCAAGAACGCGTCAAACAATTAAAATTAATTCAGTCATCAGTAACAAAAATGAATGATTTCCTTTCTACAGACAAAGATTTTGGACATAGACAAAAATCTTTGTTACAGAGATGATGTCTGACAAATGACGTTAGTTATTTTTAATCAGATTCTAGCAGTCTCCCGTTTAACCCGCGCAAATCTACTTTATTTTCCTATTAGTAAAAGAATTTTCAATAACGATTCAGTATTTTCGGACACTACCCCTAACATACAAATTCCACAAACTTACGTACATTTAGAAGTAACTCGCGTTCATTAAACTGTACAGAACCTTTGAGTAATATAGCTAGTACTGCGTTCGACATTTCGCCTGCTGTGATATGACAACCGTCAGGCCGTGAAAGGGGTGGGCACACACATCCATGAGTAATTAATGCGAGGTAAATATGCAGAGTGGGGTCCGTAACAGTGGCGCGTAATAATGCGCGGATTACGTTGGACGGAGTAAGATGAATGGTTTTCGATTTTTTTGGTGTATATGTGTGTGTGTGTGTATGTGTGTGTGACGACCGAGCAGAAATAGAAGTGATGAATTTTAATTTATGCTACGGGTCTGGTTGTAGTATGCATAATAAGTATGAATAGTATGAATAAAAGGAAATCTATATATGTTGTTTATCAGATAGATATCACTCATAACACAAGCTTTGCTTACGTTGAGGCTAGATGCCGCTGTGTGAATTTGTCCAAGCATATTTATTTATCAACTATACCTCCCGAAGGATTAGGATTGCTAGGGAAACGATCGAGCATATTTTTTTTTTTTTTTTAGTTTATCATTAAGTTAGATGAGTCTGTATATCTTGGAAAATAGTTGTGTCTATTTTGTAAATTCAAATAAAATTAAATTTATTATTTATTTCGTGAACAAACAGTACCGAAACGACTTCACGTACTTGACTTGCCGTATCTATCATGCTACGTATAGTGTGCACAGATGTCTTGAAATATATAAGAAACACATACCATGTGAATTTCAACGAATACTACTGCAAATTATCTATTTAAATACATAGTTTCCACAGCCAAGCTCAGTCTGGACAGATTTTAGGTAGTCTATGCCATGCCGGGGGTGTTTTTCCCCTGCATTGTAACGTCTGTCGTATTGTAACGTTGCATTTTTGTGAACTTTCCCGTTATTTTTTTTTTCTTTTTCTTTTTAAGGCTGCCTAGCACGTCCCTTCGCCAAATTCAAAATTTATTTAAAATTCTTTTATCTCTTTTTTCCTTATCTATTTATGTATCTTCTATCCCTTTCCATCGCTTTATCCGCTATTTTCGCGGTAGACGCCAGAAAGGACGCCTACTCACTGCGCAAGTCAGGATATGACTGTCTAGCGCAGTGATACCACTATTTTCTATTGCCAGATATTGGCCACCTTTAAGGCATAATTTCGGGTTATCCTGTAGTTTATGTATGTGTATTTCTTTTATGAACTAGTTCTATTTATTTATTTAGTATTTATGTATATCTATATAACATGGTATGATTTTTCTAATATGTTATCTCTCTTATTTTATTAGTTTGTTTGTTTTCATATTTATATTTTCTCACGTTTTGGTAAACCGTTTTGGGGAAATGATTTTGACGTGCTAGGTACCCTATTTTTGAAGGCACTTTGGGCGCGAGAAGTTTTCTCTTTTTCTCTTCGATTTCTTTGTTTATTTTCAAGCAAATAACTTTTTCATAGTTTTTGTCGTTATCTCACAGTTTCTATTCATTTTTAACCACAAGTGGTGATTAAGTGGTGTGTTTTATTTTGTAATACAGTGCTTGCTGACAAAAGTCAGGTGAGTTTTCCCGACAATGTACTCGTATTATACAAGCTTGCTTATTTTCCTACTAGTCTTCATCCATCTAATTTCCTAACCGTTCCTATCCTCTCCGTCTTCCTCAGACACGGCAGAGGGTGGGAGTGCTCCACTTCTAGAGCCGGGTGTCTTTTTTCTTGTGCCTTAGCTGTTGGTGGTGATAGACCGCCTACACGCAAGTACCTCTGATTTCACCCTGCATCGCGGCCTGCATGAGCCCCTGCAAGCCAGCTCATCCCCAAGCTCCATCCAGTTCCTATATTACCAGCTTTTTATATTCCGCCTACTCCATCCACCTGGCAAAACTAATCCTATTTCATTACTAACCTGCTTCTAAAAAGTTTTGTAGAGCTCTGAGCCGCTGCTTATGCTGTATATTTTTTTTGCAATCGTGTAATAAGTAGTATTAAGTTACTTGAGAATGAAGAGGTACCCATTTTTATGATAAGGTTGATGATTTTAATTTGTATTTTCTTTTCTTTAATTTTACCTTTTACAAATATAGTTTTTACATTTTATACCCCCTCAACCTTAGTTTCCTTTTTAAAACCCTCATGAAAGTAGTTCTGATCAGAATCCAGTCTGACAGTATGCTTCAGGTTTATTTAACATTCTGGATGAAAACAATACCTATCTATTACTGCGTTTACGAAACGTGCCGGTGTCAGGAAAAAAGAACCTGGGAAGACCATCGCCGAGTCGGATGCGAGAACCAACGGCCTACGACGTAATGATGCTGAAGTGCGAAGCGAAGTGGAAGAAAAGAGTCAGAAAGCGGACCCTAGCTGGCATAAACCGGGGCTTTTTTTTGTTTAATAGGTAGACAGGGGAAATCCGTCATAGACACCTGGGAAGGGGACCCAGGTATTGCCGGACTCCTACCGGCTAAAACCGCTACCTGCCCTCGAAAGCCTCTGGTAAAGCCAGAATCTTTCGGTGGTGAAATGAGTTCGCGACAAAGAACGTGGGTTAAGGTGAGGGTACCTGTGCACGTCACTGTTGGGGCACTGTGGGGCAGATGTTCCATCAACAATTAAAATAAAGAACGTCGGTGGCCTAGTGGTGAGGGGGTCCAATTCGTAATCGAGAGGTTCCGAGTTCGAATCCCACTGTCGCCATATACCAATGACTCTTTTCTGAGTTTTATTAGTTGAACACCTACCGATGCTCTTACGGTGAAGGCAAGCCTCGTAATGAAACCTGCACATTCAGCCAACTGAATATGTAACAATGATACAATTTGGTCAGGTTCCCCTGTCAAGTAGGTCAGATGGCAGTCGCTCAACTGTATTATCTACCAAAATCTTGGATTCATGGTCAAGGCGGACCCCGGATCCTTGTGCGCGACCGCACAACCGAGACTTGAACACCAAGATGATTATTTCTTTTTAACAATTAAAAGTAGAGTATTGTGGACGGCTGTTACTACTTTTCCATATGGCTTGGTGCCAGTTACTGTACACCAACCGAGCGAATGCTCATTCTATCACATTCACTTTGGTGTAAATTGGTACTCCGAAAGTCAAGCGGAGGCTGGTTATTGATGACACTGAGGGCGCATTGCACAAAATTCTTGAACGCATTTAAGGAACGCACTTAAACAAAAAACTTCATACAAAAATACGTTAGTCATTATTAAACGTGTTTAAGAATTTAGTGCAAGCCGGGCAAAGTAGGTTGTGCACGCATAGTAAAACAAACAAGATTGTTTTTAGATATTCTCATTTTATTCCTAGAACTCATGAGGTAAACAACACTAAACTATCTGACGTACCAATTTCGTAATCTCAACACAAACTGCTACACGGTACCATAGAATACTTTGCCACTACTTACGCGGATGAAATTAATATTAAATTGAGTTTACACACACTTAAAAATCATAAGTAAAATGTTTATATTCACTAAAAGAAGAAATTGCATGAAACACTCCTAAATGTCATTTTCCATCCAATAAATGGTGCGATCGATACTTCTGTTATCAATATTTTAGTGACAATAATTAATTTAAAAAATACTAAAATTAAAGCTACGTATGCTAAGATACATAAATACGTTTCTTTAAAATTTAAATTACTACAATAAAATAAGTTGTGAAAAGTTGAAAACGTAAGAAGTTTGAAATAAAAACAATGAAATGTAAAATTAGATAACAAAACAAGACACATAACAACCAATATTGACAGGAGAAAAAATATTTTATTACAAATTACGAATACGTGACTTCAGGACATTGAAAAAGATGATGTTTTAAGCTATCGCGATTATTATCACACCTTTTAAGGGTATGTTCCGGGTTTCCGTACGGTTACGTATTCCGTATGGTACGGGTACGAGTTCGGGTATGGTGCATGCAACTGCGTCGAAAAATCGGGCCACTCTTCAACAAAGGTACGCGGTAGGAAACCCGAAACATACCCTTAAAATTAAAAAATATGTTCTGAATGTCTTAAATAAACGAATATGTAAAATTGAAGAAACCATAATTTTAATTAGACATTAAATATTTTATGTAAAATACCGAATAAACCGAAAAAGTCACCAATAGTAAGTTATAGTTATTTCATTGACAAATTATGTGACTAAACAATTCTTTATGGCACGGGCTGGTTTTTGGAAATAGAAGTACATTATAAACGAACAGTTAAATGATTGTTTTGGATAAGAGCCACACGTCTTTCAGGTACCTAATACAAAATGTTTCATTTATTGAATCGAATGCATTATCTACTTTGAGAAAAGTCAGCATTCGAAAATAGGATAATATTGACACATAGTTTAATTGCATGTAGCATAGTAGGAACAATAATGGGACAGAGCTTATGCTACGAAATACTGATACAAGCTAGGAATAGGACACACGGTTTGGTCACAAAATAAACTGGTTCAAAAATTGACACCAAGTTCTAACACTAAACGGGAATGGTTGGAAGGATGCCTGAAATATTTTAGGAATGCAAAAGGTTGTTATAACATTGATCTCATAAATAGACTCATTAGCTGTCACAGTTTCGGATTGGAACGTAGTAAATGGATTAGCAACCTCAACAAATGTCTAGACATAAATGAGACAAATCATTTCGCAGCTTCTTTCATGCTGAGATCAATGGGTAAATGATAAAATTTTGTAATACTTCGTTGAGTGATTTAATTATAATTATAATTTTACTTACTATGAATGATGGTATGGCATTTTATGGCTAGCTACCTCATGAATCACAAATGTTAGCACTCCATTTTTACTGTACACTAATTTGTCCAATTGTGTTTTTATACATTATATTTTTTACCAATATCATATAACAATTAATTTTTATTAACATTATGTTTTTGATAATTTAAATCTAATCTTATTTACAGGTATTTTAGTTTATAAAATTGACATTTTTATTAAATAACTTTTCAATTAAATATATTTTTTTAAGAATTTTCATTTTTGTAGAACTACTTTTGACAAGTTTTACCATAATTTGTGGCCATTTTAGATTTAGTAATTTTAGTACCTTTTATTAGACATTGGATGTTGTTTTCCGTTATAAAATACACCACATATTATGGAAAAAAGCCATATTGTCGAAATTTTTACCTTCCAGGCACAAAATGGCGTTCTTAACCCAAATTTTATTGCCTTATTTTTTTAATGACATCTAAACTAATAATACTATTCGTAAAAATGTCTTTTTCGCGGGGAAGTTTATAATAAATATAAATATATTTTTTAAAACTAACATCTAAAAATTGGTCGGGTAGGAAATACACACTTTCACTAAAAAATAACATGCATTTCTATAATGTCCACATGTGCTTTTGTTCTTCATTTTGTTTGTCACACGTAATTTTAAATGACTCCTCAATTGTGACGTCATTTTTACGTATACCCTATGACATGTGATGATTTATCATACGATAATGTTTAATTTTGACTTAATATTAAGTCGAACATTCATAATGATCATACGCAAAATGCAACTCTCACATTTAATTCATTTTGTATTCATTAACGTTAAGTATGGTTTATAATCATCACAACTATCTTAATGTCGTTACATCGTATTGTCTTTCATTTCATTCAATATTTCGTAGTATTTTATAATACGTAATATAATATTTGGCACATTTATTGCCTTTTTATTCATTAATTCAAAGTTTTCACTAAATTGCATTTTTCTTCATGCATTTTTATGTTTATGCCTTAAATACTCTTAATATCATCGTTTAAGGCACCACTTTTGGGACAACATATTTGATATATACCAAGAATAACACAATTACAATGTTTTCTTCATGATAAAGATCAAATATTGTTTTCAATATAGCCGTTAATTAGATAGGTATATAATATTAAACATTTCATCTCCTTTATCGAAACGTAGGCCTCAATGTAAAACAACAAATTATTTTTTCGATACTAGCTAGGTACCTACATATTTTTATTTCGAACCATTCAATTTTCCAATAATCAAATTTTCATTTCTCAACTCTACAATACCTTTTCGTGAACACTTGTCATATCATAAGTTAAATCTTTATTGTCCAAACGGATTTAACCCTTACAAATCAATCTATATTTCGTTCTTCTTTTATATCCTTGTCATAATCTCTCCAACATCACATTGTTTCAATATACATTAATATAAATATCGTAATTTACATTAGTTATCAGTGCTGTACTGATACGTTTCATATGTAGTAGGTCCAGTCAGTTGATACCACTGGTGGATGGGCCTAGATTAGCCTCTTGATGCTTGTACTTGTGTGACGTCATCTGTGAAAGTCCTAGCACAGCAAACCCGCATTGTAGACAATGGTAGTGCGTTTGCTTCTTGCTGTGAATGCATTGTGGCTCGTAACCACACCCTGAAATAGAAAATGATGGTTGAATATAAATAATACATTCTCCCATTTTCGCTTTCTATACTCTAGGCAGTGGTTCACCTTTTTGCTATGGGGGACAAATTTGTTTTTATCTTGTCATGGACCACAATTGTTGTTTTAAGCTATATTTAATTATATTATAAAGTTATTGATAATTGATTATGAGTGGCCCAACTTAGTTTTATCATTCCAAAGTTGTTAGTTCGATATGTACTACCGACATAGCTTACGTATAAGTTGTTTTGCAAGAAAAAGGCGGAAGATTAACCTCCTTTATCTCCTTAATTTTTCAACTATTTTGATTTTGTTTTCATCACTACTACCATACAATTTTGACATATTTTCCGATGGTCAATATGAAAAGCGAATTTGACACTAAAATTACATAAAAAAGCACAATAGAACAATGTATCTAAAGTCATACAACTTTAGATTACCCACTTAGTCCATATTGTCATTGACGACCTGAGTGGTTCAGTGGTCAACATGCCAGTCAGCCACGCAAGAGGTCCCGGGTTCGATTCCCGGCTGGGCAGAAATTTAAATGATGAATTTTAATTTCTGTTACGGGTCTTGGTGTTCTATGTATAATAAGTATGTATTTAAAAAAAGTATATAAGTAGTAAATCAGTTAGCTAGCACCCATAGTACAAGCTTTGCTTCGTTTGGGGCTAGATGGCGCTGTGTGAATTTGTCCACGATTATTTATTTATTATTATTATGTATATGGATTATTATATGGTAGGGTCAACGAATTTGTTGCATGACTGTACAATTTCTGTAAATATAAATAAATAAATAAATCATAAACCATACCTTTACTGGGCGGGAACTTCTCAAAGCCAGCTGCCTGTATGGAGTCCAGTTTCTGATGCTGCCGCCGGTGAGCCACCACCTTGTTGGTGTCGGTGCACACGAACTCGCACTTGAGACAGTGGAAGTGGGATGCCTTGTTCTGGCCTGTGCCTTGTGGGAAAGGGACGACAGATCAGATGGAGTTGGTAGAAGCGATGATACTGTTTTTTATGATCATGCTGATGGTTAATACAAAAATGAAGAAGCAGACGGTGATGAAAATTTTGCTGGTTGAGTGGATGTCGTGAGCAGAAAGAATACTATTTTCAACACCCATCTACGACTGATAAAATAGAAAAAGAACTATTCATAAAAAATAACGGTTTACTAGACAAAGACTAAACTGAAGTAGCCTAAACAATCGCAAGTGTAAAAATAATTAAAATAGTTGATTTTATATCTCGAATAAATTGTACTTTGATTACTTTATTTATACTAAGAAATTTTTGTTGCGGACATTTTAATAATAATGAGATTAATTATGCTTCAAATATTGCATGCCAGATTCTGGTAAAGTGTGAGAAACGACTATAAAAATTGTAACATCTACCATGTACCACATTTTACAGCAATAAATTATTCATTTATTCATTCATTAATATTGTACTTGAGTACTCACCAAATGTAGATGCGTGGGGACAATCAGGCCGCTGGCAGTACACGTTGGCGCGGTACTGTTGGAAGTCACCGCCCATGAGGGTGTCCAATCTGCAGATAAAGGAAGTACACATTTAATATTTCAAGGAATATTGTAGGTAGAGTACGCCCTAAGAAAAATAATGGTCTTGGCGCTAGTGTCCCGGTTGTGCTCTTGAGCACGAGGGTTCGGGGTCCGCCTTGACCATGATCCAGGATTTGGCAGATCAGATAATTCCAGTGGAGCGACTGCCATCTGACCTCTGTGTTGACCTTCCTACCAGGGGAACCTGACCAGATTGTTCAGTCGTCTGAATGTAAAGGTTTCAACACGATGTTTTCCCTCGCCGTAAGAGCACTGGTACAATGCCACAGTTGTATTCGAACCCAGTACCTCTCACTTACGAGTCGGATATCTAAACCACTCGAACACCGACGCTCCTAAGGAAACATATACTGACTCAATAAAAATATGGCTTTCTCCTAAAAAGGGACTGTCAGGAGTACCCTCAACTAAACTAACAATATGAAATGGTATATGCATATGGAAGATGCAAAAGAGATACCCCTGTAGGTTGCAGGCGTAAGAGAGTAGGTATGAAGGATGTATTGTTATTTAAATAGTAAGTTTCATTAATTGAAGACTATGTGGAGTTCTTCAAGAAAGGGGTAAAACAGTTTTTACTGGGTCAGCAACACAGGAGTGATACCCCTGGTATTGCAAACATCCATAACCTGCTAAGGCAGGCAGACCGCATGTATATCATAGTGGTATGAAAATGTTGAGGAAGTATATATATCAAGACGTACCTCTCATGTCTAGCTGTGTGCTGGACGAATCTAGTCTTGTCACAGAAGGAGTATCCACAGTCTTTACGGGTACAGTGGAAATGGGTTTGGTGTTCTCTGAAAAATAGAATGATGTCTATCAGTAAATATGCATTTGTATATCAAGTATCGATTGAATTTAGCAAAATCTAGGTACCAAGTTTTGAATTGAAGTTCGCTACTTATTTTGCATAGGATATGCGACACAAACCTATTCAAACGAATATGGCTGGACTATTCAATTCTCAGACTCAAGAATCCAAACATTTAATGAAATAAAACATTTGTCACTGCTAAAAAACACAGTATCTACAAAACGGTGCCAGCAAATTTAATTATAATAAAGTGTCAGAACGTAGCAATGCACATTAATGTGTAAGACAAATAAAGATCTTTATAATCAAGAGAGTATCAGATTCTACTAAAGAACTAGATAAAAATGCCATTCAAAACATACCTGTAACCACAGTGTTGATAAGCGCAGTCTTCATTGAATCTGAACCGAAGATATCCTTCGGGAATGGGCTCATCTTTCAGGATACGCATGTGCGGACCGCGGGTGGTATGAGTTCTCCTCCTGAAATGAATAAAATTCATAAACTATTTCTGGAAGATTCATTGGAAGACAAAGAAATGGAACCTGTACAGGAGAATTATCAACAGTTTAATATATCGGCCCACCGGTAAATGTTCAGATGGAGGATGAAAATATGAAATATTTATATTGCTGCTACCCACTTCTGAGCATAGGCCTCCCCCAGATATCTCCACAAAGGCCGGTTCTGTGCCTGCCGCATCCAGCTGGTACCTGCGAACTTTATCAGGTCGTCGATCCACCTTGTGGAAGGCCTACCCACGCTGCGTCTTCCGGCACGTGGTCGCCACTCGAGAACTTTACTGCCCCATCGGCCATCTGTTCTTCGAGCTATGTGCCCTGCCCACTGCCACTTCAGCCTGGCAATCTTTAGAGCTATGTCGGTGACCTTGGTTCGCTAGCGGATCTAATAATTTCTAATTCGATCGCGCAAAGAGGCTCCGAGCATAGCCCTTTCCATTGCCCTTTGGGTAACAGTGAGCTTTTTTATAAGGCCCATAGTAAGCGGCCAAGATGATATTTTTTTTATACTTCTATACTCACGTCTTGGCCATGATTTCAGCCTCCTTCTCCAGCCCCGGGGGTAGCCCGTGGCCTTGCAGCAGGCTCTGCTCCAGCAGCAGCTCGGGCGGGTACAGCATCGTCGGGTACAGGGGGAACGGGTTGCCTCTGAAGTGGAAAGTACGGAATCAGTCAAGAGGTGAGGTGTTGGAGCGAAAGGGATTTGAAAGGACCGTTTCATCCACAATTCAATTTCAATCGCAATTCTGGAATTTTACATTATTAAGGTTCTGAAGAGTTTTAAATTTATACACGCACAAACAACCATGTCAAAGTAAATAGAAATATAGGTTGATTTACTTTGATAAAGTTGCCCAAGACCGGGCGAAATGGTGGAGAATGAATCGAAAAGCGGACCCTGGTAGAAGCCGGGACTGACCGCTCGAAAGATGATGATGATTACTTTGACAATATCCCATCCCATTCTAAACGCTAACGTTAGAAAGCTGTCATTCGATTTACTTCGACAAAGTCCCATCCCATTCTGATTGCGCGCCGTAGTTGCGCGCGGTTTTATTTTATATCTTGATTGTGGCACCAAAATGATTGAAAAGAAAATTACTTTTTGACTGGTTATATTTTTCCTGCTCTATGAGTGGCACAAATAAAGATTTACATGATATTAAAATACTTACCCCTGAGAGAATAACGCGACTTGGGCCAAGCCAGGTAACCCTGCCAGGGAAGCAGTGTACTGCTGCTGCATCTTCAATTGCTCTTGGAGGCTGCCCTTGCGCCCGCCCGCCAGGTACTGCTGTAGGAGCAGACTCTGTACTGCTTGGACCTGTTGGAGATATTAACAATAGAGTAATAGAATAAGAATAAGAATACATTTATTTGCCTTAATAAGCTCCACACAAATAAGTCTTAAAATTAATAAATAAAAAAAATTACAAAAATAAAAAAAAATTTGAAACTTTCATCATAGGTAGGTAAACAACAAAGTGAGTATAGAGTTAAAGGATGGTTTCCTTGAACTTAGAAGTTTAGAGTAATCGGATTATTTGCTTTTATGCATACTTAGGGCTTGATCGTCATTATCGTCGTCCTTAGACAATAAGAGTGCTTAAGCCTCCTTCCCAATAGTGAAGGTTTTTTTATTGTAATACGGCAAACAAACAGGCAAGCGAGTCACCTGATGGAAAGTGGTTACCGTCGCCTATGGATATCAGCAACACCAGGGGTGCTACCAATGCGTTGCCCGCCTCTAAGGAGACCTCTAATATACCTCTTGAACGATCCCATGTCATAGTCCAAAGGAAACACTGTGGCTGTGAGCTCATTCCACATCCGAATCGTACGAGCGAGAAACGTTTTTTCGAATCTTCGCGTGGGCACCACTAGAGGGTCCACGTAATGGGTGCCCAGCCCAGATTTTAACATAATCTCCGTGTTTGACAGGCCATTTTGGGGAGAACAGAAAAGCCGCTACATTTTTAGATTCCTGCTGGTACACCTTATTCTACTTTTTCAGACAACACATAAGAAAGCTTAGGTATAGTTTTACAGTAATTTGACCAACGTACCTGTTCAGCTGGGTTTGGTGGTCTCTGACTCGGGGACGGTGCCTGACTAGTCGAGGCCGATGAAGCAGTAGAGGGCAGTATCGATATCTCTGGATATTCCCTTTCCAACGTCTCCTGTAAGAAATCATCACTGTTACATCACTTTTGAAACTCTGGCCTGCCAGAGTATTTTTTATTCATGTTACAGAGCAACAGTATCATTTATTTCGTATTTGGGATAATAGTATTTGTGACATAGCTTGGATACACACCTTAGTAGCAGCCAATCCAACAGGCCCAGTGTCCATGGTGTTGCTATGTTTCTTGACCATATGGCTGAATAGCAACTTCAAGTCCACATAAGCCTGGCTGCAGTTAGGACAGTGGTAATGTAAATTCATTCCACCAGCATTCTTGTTCAATGGACAACTCTGATCGTGGCATGAAGGTGGAATTGTTGGTCCAGAGTTCTTCGGGGGCTCATAAGATTTCTTTTGGTCATAGTCCATTCGCAGTTTCATCTCTTTTGAAGGTGAGGCGTCGTAGATACTCCTGGGTGATGGGGAAGACGCATTGCTTCGGAGGTGAGACGACGGGTAGAAGGTTCCCGTAGCTTTTACTACTGGAAAGAAGATTCAGATTAACATAGTGGCATGTATTGAATTGGAATATTTCTGTTGTTATCAAAGATTAATACTCACCAGACACGTTATCTTGCTCCCTATCGAATTCGCTTTTGATGGAGAAATTGGTTGGAGTATATGACTCATTCGGTTCTTTCATGGAGCTCACGCTATCAGCTGACGCTCGATCCTTCAAAGAGTAGTCTTTGGCTTCGTCGTATGATTTTTCCTGATTCTCGCTCTTAATTACTGGCGTACCTCTGCCGTGTTTGTGGGTAGCCATCGCCGAGTACTGTGTCAAGATCGCCGGACAATTATTCCCTTGAGCACAATGGAAGTGGGTTCTGAGCTGGTTCTTGAAACAGCTCTTTCCACCGCACTGGTCGAACGATGCGAAATAGTCAAAGCCCTCTAAAAGGGGGCTGACAGCATGAGATTCTCTCATGTGAGTCTCCATTATGACGTGGGTTTCTGCAGCGAAACTACAGTTGAAGCAGTGGAGATGTAGTCTTGTCATGCGAAGTTGACAGCTCGGGTATGATGAAGAGCAGGCATCTGGGGTTGTGAAAACTTCGAAGTGTTGGAACTTGATGCGCTGTGGAGAATATTTTACGTTTAGTTTTGGGTTATTATGATTCTAAATAGGTATGCAAGTTGTTTTTTGATCCTTACAGGAAATTCTTCGATTGTGGTTATTACGGGCGTTGGTATAATCGGAGGCAATTGGTTGGTCTTCGGTAATTTGAAGGATGTGAATATCGCCTGTGGTGTTATCTAAAAATAAATAAACGGTCCATGTTAATTCAAGTACAGATATTATAATATTATCATTCTTAGGTATCCAAGAGTGTGTTACTAACGTTATCAGTCCAAACTTCTACAACTCGATTTTTCGGTGGTCTTCCTCTTTTTCTGCTGAACATTTCATCCAAGGAACTCGATGGATTAACCTGTTGTGGCACAATCCCTGGACTTCCACCGAGGTTCAATTGGGCTTGCAGATTTGGTGTCAACTGCGACGAGAGGCTTGGGGTCATTTGGGCTAGTTGAGCCAAATTCGGAGGGAGACTAGGCAGGTTCGAGAGGGTCGGAACTTGGCCGAGTTGAGCTGCCATGTTAGGGTGGAGTTGGGCTGATAGTTGGGGAGTGAAGCTGGGTGCAAATCTCGCAGCTAAATTCGGGGACATAGGACTCAGAATTGCGTGCTGGCGGTGATGTTCCAAGCGTCTGAATGGGTGCTCCTCTGATGAGAGGATCACTACCCCACAGTTTTCCTGAAAAATTGAAAAAAATATTAACTTTCATAATTCTAGAAATATCAGTGACGGTAATAAAATCACAAAACTTTCTTACACTTTCAACAAATCTTTAGATTTTTAGATACT
Organism: Blastobasis adustella; assembly: GCA_907269095.1. Taxonomy (NCBI): domain Eukaryota; kingdom Metazoa; phylum Arthropoda; class Insecta; order Lepidoptera; family Blastobasidae; genus Blastobasis; species Blastobasis adustella. The sequence continues at coordinate 7,201,804 of OU026135.1, read as the reverse complement.
GAATTTGACACATACCCAGGTACAATGATAATGGGTTATATCCCTGATGTGTTGGCAGGCAGAGTTGCTGCAAGGGCTGTTCCTGGTATAAGTGACGAAGTAGGCTTCAGTGACCTGGTTCTGTTGTTCGTGCTCCATCACGTGTTTTATCATTGTACTGTGGCAACTGGAAACAAATGTGGGAGGTTAGGGTAAGCAGTTCGTATGGAAATTGTATGGATATTCCTGTTATTAATTGTATGGTAGTATTGTACCTATGAGCCATTTTACACATCTCTGCCAAGCAGTGGTAGTGCTTATTGAGGGCACTGCACTTATTACACTTATCGTCAGCTTCCTTACTGCCATTGAAAGTCTCTATGTATTTCTGTGATACTTCTTCTAACAAAACTGGATTCTGTAAAACAATATAAATTTTTAGTTTGTGTGTAATTGTTGAGTGATTCGTTTATATATACTTAACGACCGATTATTTTGACAGCCTGAGTGTGTCAGTTGGTTGACAGCCGGTCTGACACGTAGAGGTCCCGAGTTCGATTCCCGGCCGAGCAGAAATTGAAACGATAAAGTTTTATCTCTGTTACGGGTCTGGGTGTAATATATATAATAAGTATGTATTTAATAAAAAAAAGTATAAAGGTAGTTTCTATCAGTTATCTAACACCCATAACAAAAGCTTGCCTTTAAAGAATAAAAAAATACGTTGGTTCAAAGACACATCCAAAAGTTTTAAAATTATTTATTTCACAATATCCGGAAAATAGGGCGATGCGACGTCGTCACCAATGTACTCATCAGTGTACTCATAGCATCTAATATAACCCGTTTTACTTAGATATAATTAATTGGACAAGACGTCTCAATTAATGAATGAGGTTAATTAGTTGTGAAACGTCTCATTGTGCGCATTTAAGGATGATATCCGTAAAACTGATTAGGTATACCTACAATTAGTTTTCATAATTACTTATTGAGACGTGTAATAAGTAGGCTTATGAAAGCAAGCATTCTGTAGGGAAATAAATAGTTTAGATCAAGTAACATACCTGCGTATATAGAAATAACATGGTATACAATCAGGGAGTTATATAACAGTTTAATCCTAGGTTTTGAATGAGACAACATCACCATACATTGAAATGGTTGATGACTAAATAATTCCAATATTGTACATTGTTGTAAGTCACAATTTAGACTTTGTTAAAGCAGCAAATAAAGTACATAATACTATCAGATAGTTTATTAATTAGGCAAATCATATAGACTATCAGATATTATTACTCCATCTGCCTTAAAAAATCGAAATTATATTCAATTCACAATAATTTGCTCGATATTCTTTTCAGTACCACCAGGCTTACCACCACGCTGCCAAAATAGCATTTAAAAACTTTCCAGCACGCAAATATTTTGAAGAATATACTCACATATGGATGCGGGAAATCTCCGTCCAGCATCGAGTTGGACATGTCGTCGTCATGCAGCATGTTGCTGCCGGGAGAGTACATGCTGAGGTCAGCACCTTGCTGCAGCAGCGCCGATTGGATCACTGACGTTGGCAGGCTGTGAATTTAAGCCATAGAACTTATTTGAAACTTAAACTTAGAAATAGTTATTAAACTTCAAAGTAAGTAGAAACTTCTTGGTGTGAAAATCCTAAACAGATGAGAATGGTATGAAGATATAAGTTCGATAGACACTTCATCTGTCACCTAATGCGTAAACAAACAAGTCCCGAATTTTAAATCATTATAAATAGTAGGACATGGTTAACAGTGTTCATAAAGCATTATTATTGATAAATAATGTGAGAAGTGTTATTTACTTCTTTCTTTTTTTATACCACTAAGGTGACAAACAAGCTTACGGCCTGCCTGATGGAAAGCAGTCACCACAGCCTATGACCGTTTGCAATACCAGGGGCATCACCCACCCGTTGCCGACCCCGTAAAAACCTTTTCACCCCTTTCTCGAAGAAATCGTCGAAGAAATTCGATGAATGAAATCGAAGAATTTCATTTTACAACCTTAGTAAAATATAAAGAGTAAAAACTGAACATAGTAGACTTCATAGTGAAGAGACTTGAGTATTCATTAAAGCTAAGTGACACATACCACTGAGTATCAATATTCCCACCATAATCTACATACAGCACTGATAATACTGAGATTCGTGTGTGGAATTGTGAATAATAAGGTAGTCATTGATTTACTCTTAACCCGCTACCTACATTCATAACATTAATAAATGCAAAGAGCGCTTTTAGCGCTTAGAAAAACATATTGTGAGTTATTCGTTGAGCACTGTAAAGCGATTGAATCTTGTTGCTGGATACGCTTTAAGCGACTTTTGTTAGACACTGTACGCTGCAAAGCGCTTTATATTATTAGTATAGAACCAAAATGTAATAAATGCAGAAACGGCATTTCCAGCGAACGACAAATGAAATTTTATCTCTGCAATGGGTTGTACCATCACAAATGTTTGAATATTAACATAGCTACGTACGAGTTACTCTCTAAGGACTATACTAAATAAATTAGCCTACATATTTCGCTAAAAACAACGATAAAATTTCAATAAATAATCTTTCTAGCACTCCTAACGACTTACCCGAAACTCATTTCCTGCTCTTTCCTCTCGTGCTTCCTCTTATGAGTGAAGATCTGGCTGCTGGAGTGCAGCACATAGTTGCAATGAGGCCGGATGCAGTGGATGTGGTTGCAGGTCCTAGAGAAGCGGCAGTCCCTGTATGGACAGGCCTCGTTCTTCATGTATTTCTTGAAGCCGTCCTTGGATAATGCTTCATCTTTGATGTGGTACGTCTTGTGTTTTTCTGTTGAGGAAACAAAGTTAATTGAAGATTAGATAAGAAGAGGAAGAGAAGGTAGTGAAGTGGACAAGAAGATAAGAATGGAAGGATTACCGCTAGGATGATGATGGGATAAGAAGGGAGGAATGATTGATACAGTTGATAGCACCAAAGCAGATTTGAGAGATTTTAACCCAGAGAATAGAATCGACCACCGATACGATTTTCAAAGCCTCTATGTGAAAAATGGGGTGGTTAAAGGCCAATAATCTTGATGATAAAGGCACTCGAATAATCTTGCTTGATGATGAACACACTCTATAATAGACAATGAAATTATAGTTCTAAGGTGTAAATATGTTCATTCACCACTGGGATCTATCATATATTGCAAACGTTACTGACCCATATCAGCCTTATTCTTGAAAGTATATGTGCACCCAGGTCTTCGGCAGTGGAAGTGAGTGGTCCTTTGTCCTGCGAAAACGCAATGAGGTGCCGAGCAGCTCTCGGTGGCTCGGAACCGCTGGAAGCCCTCCTGCAGTATCGCGGAGTCCTTGCGATGGTAGTTCGCGTGCATCTGTACGTCTGACGTGGATATGTACACCTGGAATTGGATTGGGTTTGTTGATTCACATTGTCTGATGCAGCTCTTACATATATATTAACAATGTAATTAAAGTCCCGGTAAAACAATTCGAGGGAAAAGCATTGTTTGGTCTTTTATCGGGTTCACGGGATGACGAAGAAAGACGTCTGCAAACGCTGCTGCTGTTTCCTATACTATACACACCTTATCACAGCCATCTTGAATACAGTGGTAGTGCGTCTGGCTGCGGTTGTGAGGACATTCGCTGAATCTCTCGGAGCAGTCGTCTAGAGGAGAATACCTCATGAAACCGTGGGCCAGTGATTCGTCTCGCTTTTTGTGCCACTGTGAAAGAAGACATTGTTTCGTTTTAAGATATTTATGGGCTTAGGTGGACTAAGACCTATACTTAACGATTCTAGAAATCTTAAGACCTGATGGAAACCCAAGCCCAGATGAATTGAATTAAACCCAAACTGTAAACAATAAGCCATTGGCTGTGAAGTGGCCTAGCATTTGCTTGCAGACAGAGCAAGTGTAGTTGCTATTGTCTACAGGCAGCGGTGACAACTGACAACCATATGGCTCAGTTGCCTGTTTGTCATAAAAAGTTCTTATTGCGCAAGACGTCAAGATTCAGTTAGATTTAGGCAGACATAAGTTCAAAGACTGTCTACAAAGGCTCGTTAGGTGCATATTAAGCTCATTACAAGATATCCGTTAATAGTCAGATTGCGATTAAGCTGAAACCTCAAATCGCTTCAAAGAATATAATAGAAACTGGATACCAAAGGATATTAAGATAAGAACACTTGACTACATGAAGTCAAAGATACGTCCCAACGGATTTACTCGCTTGCGTCAGGATCAAAGGTGAATATTGTTTTACGTATGAAATTATAGCCTTGAATTTACTTATGAAATAAGACTCGATGATTGTTAGGGCAAACTGTTTACTATTGCAATAATAGCTAATATCGGTATCTGAGGTTCAGATGACAGAAATATGAGTCCCATCTTCGCCTTGGATAAGTTATTAATTTGAAAGACAAAGTAAACAATTAAGACGATCGAGATTTCTTTTTTTAGTAAATCGTAAATTATCAAATTGCCAATCATTTTGTAGAGCGCAATAATGCCAATAACATAACGACGTTTTTATACCGTTTAATTAAAATACTGAAATAATAGATTGAAACTCAACAGAGAAAGAGCAATAACGAGTAGTTTTAACTGTGTAGTATTTACTAACCTTAAAGTGTCTGATCATCTCCTCCTTCTTGCAGAACACCCTGGCGGTGCAGTCCATGCAATGGAAGTGCTCCCGATAGCCCAGGTCCTTGCAGTACGAGGAGCCGCATTCCAGGGTTGAGCTGTACCTTATGGTGGAAATATCGGTTGTGATATGAGCCTATTTGAGGTAAAGCTTTTTTATATTTACTTGTTCTTTTTTTCTAGCTATAGGAAGTCTAAAGCTTGATATATGTTGCTTGTATTTATCGGTAGACTACATTGTTCTTAACAAATATTGACGATGTCATCAGTTTTGAAATGGTTTACAAGAACGTTAATTCTTGAGCAGTAACATTTTCTTTTGTAGGTATACCGCTTTATCGATTCCAGAATCATTCAAAAACAATCAGCCACGACTAGACTGAGGTTCTACATCGAGTAAAAAGTGCAACGGCTAGACCGGCCCAAAACAAACCCCACAATTAGACGGCTGAATTCAAAACATAATTACATAGAACAACAAACGAAGAAATCGGAGCCAACAAACGAGGTACGGTCGATTACAATAGTTAAGCTGATGTGATACATAATACGATTTTAATTGAAAGGTTACCTTTTGACATATCTAGAGTAGTCGACGGTCTGGAGAGAGCTTTTACGGGCTTGGTCTAGATGGTTGAGAGCAGATAGGAGACCTGGAACAAACGAAATTAATATAATAGAAACGTTGCTGCGTGAGTGCAAAATGGAGTTCTTCAAGAAGGGTTATACGAACATTACAGATGTCAGCAGTAAATGAACTTCGGCTCCGTAGAGGGTCGTCTTTATGTGGATTATTTGCCGCCTTATACACTATAAACGATTTTGGGAGATTTTAAAAGATTTGTAGGTATACTACAGGTTCTGCAAACGTCTATGCTGGGCTAACTGCTTACTATCTGACATTTTACTCGAATTTTTATTCTTTGACATGATATTTTTATATCTAATAGATATTATTTTGATATTGAACTTGACATATATTTAATCTACTTAACGTAGATGCTATTTATGAATAATTTTATTGAATTTTAAATTTACATTACTTATAATTTTATTTTGAAGAATTCATCTAATTATTAATTAATTATTAACATTAATATTTATTACCTACTCAATGTAAATTTGTATGACATTGTAAAATATTTCAATCAGGCGAACGGTTCGCTTACGTACTGCGTAACACGTGCCAATATAGTGTTGTAAAAAACCATAAATTTAAGAATCTTGTTAAAACCCCAAGAGTCATCGTTCGCGGTATAAAGTTCGCATTTCCTCACCAAATCTACGCTATAATCAAGTTCATTTCAAACCGTCATTACAATTCAATAACGTCCGTTGATAGGGAGGGAGATACAAAAAAGTAATATTATGCTAATATGTATGGAAACAATCATAGCTAACGATCTCAGCCGTTCTTTTTCCGTCAAATCCGTCCCTTTGTTTGGAACAGTCAAATCACCACCATGCATCATGTTGTTTTGTGAACAATTGTCTGTGTTTTCGTCGACTGGAATATTTAACTTTTGACGTCCTATTTACTACGGCTGTTTGTTGCTTCACGTCTTAACTGTAAATAAATAAATAAAAATAAATATGCTTGCACGTATTCACAGCGCCATCTAGGGCCAAAGTAAGTTAACCTTGTGTTATGGGTGTTAGAGAACTGATAAAGTACTTATATAGTTTTTTGAATAAATTTTTATTATACATACTACACCAACACCACACATCATTTCAATTTCTGCTCGGACGGGAATCGAACCACTGAACCACTCAGGTCGACAAATATCGACTTATTGAAGTTATTTATATATTGGGTTTAGGTTTATTTGTTAAAATTAGCTGCTCGTACAACAACATCAAATACCAATTTATCTACAACTTGTCAAGAGTCCCAACATCGTCAGCAACAAATTGTGTAATCTCCATTGCATCATCAGAACTGTCACAAAACTAACCTCCTCTTGAAATGCGAGCAATGCATCGCGTGATGTCTAGACGCCTCCCCAAACTTCTCAACTCTATTCGAGACTTCGAAGTTTCGCTTCGAGAAGAGCTTAAGAGACTCTTGCGCAAGCCCCCCGCCCCCCGCGCCTAGTTTGGGAGTATCAAATAAATTATTATGGTAATTAATCAACGTTTTCTCCTAGTCACTCTGGATCGCCCGCTTTTGTGAGTGATCGTCGACTCTTAGACAATGTACAGGCGGGCGCAGAAGTGTGTTAGGGAATTTACGTATCCGGTTCGGGAGAATCAGAGGCGGAGGTGTGGGGTTAGGGTACCAAGAAAACATTTTAATAATTAATAAGATTTTTTTTTAATAAAAGCCTGCAAAGCAATTCGAAGTATGTTAATTATTTATTTTATATTAATAAAATACGAAAGGTCAATAACCCGGAGGCAAAGGAGTAGGCCTCCTTTGCCTCCTTCTATTACCTACCTATATAAAAAATATATGTTGCACAATTGAGCTTATTCCAGGAGTTTTCTTCCAGCTAAACTTAGACAGTACGAAATGCGCTTTATAGAGCAGAAGCAATATCTGAGTCTAAATTAAAAAATTGTTGTAAAAAATTATCTTATAAAGTAGCCATTTGATAATAATTATCCAATGAATTTATATCTCAGAGTTTCTCTTTTATTTAGATAGTGAAACCCTACCCAACAACGGATGTCCCAAGACACTTGTGTGCTCGCAATTACGCCCAATAAACACAATACGAGCCAGCACGCGTGTACAGGGCATTGTATTGAAAATTCAGATTATTTTGTGCCGACCACGACAGATTAAACCCGTGTATTTGTTACGTGCCGATGTCGAAACCTCCTCCGTCTTTTTTTTTCACAAAAACTCTTTACGAAATGTTTTAATACCTATACTTATGTAGATTAGCCGTCCGCGTACACACAATAGATGTTAACATAGAGGGCGATAATTTGTGGCGTTGCATAACGCTTGGATACTAGTAATAATAGATACTCTCATGTTATTAATGAGCAACGGATCGCTCGCTTTCCGATTTTGAAGCGTTAATAGCTCACGACTTTTGTTATCGACTGTGCGAAACCGACGCATTTATTGTTTCTACGGCTTTTTTCTTAATACGCTGTTTAGAAAGGCCGGATTTGGAGCGCTTAGGCGGAACCAGTTATTTTGATACTTGATATAGTTTGATACTTGATGTCAGAATTCACGCGAATATCGCAACGTCCGCTGTAATGAGCTTGGCGGATTGCCGATGGAGAGAGACAATGGACGTGACCGGATCAAGATAATGCTGCATCGACATAATAAACATTTATAATACTAAGGTGGTTTTTTAGGAAATTTCGTAAGATATTGTGCGGGCCCATTCAGCCGAGACAATGGGGAACTCATAATGTTATACATCAGGCGTGGTCAAGTCGCGGCCCGGGCTCGTGTGCGGCCCGATATTGAAGTAGGAAAGACGAGGGTCGCTTGCGATGTTGTGATAAGTTTTATTACAATGTTGAAATGTCAAGGTAAATCAATTAAGTTTGTATCTAACGAATGTTGTGTATACCTAATTAAAACGATGAAATAGAGCTTTCAATAAATAAACCATACAGACGCAATAAATCTAAATAAAAATACCTAAGTATAACCGCTAGTTTATACTCAGATACTGTTTATTTGTTTACTAAACCAAATAGACCTAAACAAAATACCAGTAAACAAATATAGTATCTCACTAGGAGCCCATAACCCTAAAAAGTTGAGCAGCCCTGTCAATAATGGGTTTTTGAACCCACTCAACGGAACAGTCGGTGATCGAAAGTCCATAACTTGCTTCAAAGAATTCTTGGGTGTGTGACTTCCTTGCCCGAATCGACGAAACACTCTTGATTAATGCACTGATAACTCCAAGCTACCGTATGTTTGTAAGGAAGATAAACATTTCATTGTTTCTATTAAGTACTCGATCTTTCGGCAGCATTGATTGCGATAACAGACAGCCGTTCGTATTTAAATGATCGTGTATTGGCGGATGTTTTCAGACTTGTGTAGTGACGGAATTTTAAAGTTTTTGTACTAGGCTGGAAAGTAGTCACAGAAAACGATAATAAGAAAGAAAAATGCAAATAAAAATCGATCTTAGTCAACAGTGTACTTAGTACTAAAATTCTAGTCAGTGATAAACCGGACAGCCTACATGACGGTAAGCGGCAACTGTCGCTCATAACATCATAGAAAAGTTATCATCAAAACGGACTGGCGGCGTTAAGTTTAAAAATTTCTCGTCGCTTGCACATCACGGGCGCTATTTTTGGATCGCTTACCTTGATTCGAACGGTTTTCAATTTTGATTTTCGGCATGAAAAATTCGATATCTTCATGCATGATGCTGATTTTCCCTATTTTTGAACCATACTCTTTCGGTATTGCCCGAATGATTGAAAAAATATTGAAATTTTCATGCCGAAAATCAAAATTCAAAACCGTTCGAATCGAGGCGAGCAATGCAAGATCTGTAGTGGACATTAAAAACGGTTCGCACGTTTTAAAATTCTGTGTGACAATCGTGACCACTAATACCAGAAGTCTTCCTTGGCCATAATCCGCTCTGGCATTTCATTTCACTTAAGTATAAATCTGGTAAATGCCATTCATTGTGCGTTTTCGAGTACAGTTACTTTTTTCTTCGGCTAATTGAAACCAAATGTCACTTCAGATATAGATAAAGCCTTGGAATGGGAACGGTAGCTTTAATTTTTACTGTTTCTATCTACCGCTTCAATAGAGATAGATACGGTGGCTTTTAGAGTTGTACGTTTTGATTTATTTAGCTTTAGCGTGAATCGTTTGGTAAGAAAAAAATGAATTTAGTTTATTTACGTGCTGTGAGCAAGGGATCCTCTAACGATTTTGTAATACTAATTATTTGCTCAAAATTAAGCATTACAAATACGACATCAATTAATTATTAAAGGGGGATAGAATTTTTACTTCAGTGATAGGTTTAGAATCCTTAGGACTTCTAAACTGACTACTAAATGTCCCTAGCCCTGTGTCGTACGGAAGTATGGTCTATTCTATACTAAATGCCTATAAAACTCTCTTCACTTGATTAACTTAAAATTGAAATGTAAATTCTACCCATCCCTGAAGTCAAAAATTCTTCCTAAAAATTCTTGTTCCGTGGACTACACAAATAAATTAACTTTTTATCACGTAATTCCGAATAACAATGTTCGAACAAGATTTTAAAAGATTCGAACCCGGTACCTCTCGCTTACGAGTCGGATACCTTAACCACTGGCCACCGACGCTCCCACGTTATTCCGAATGTAACATTTTAAAGATGCCTCTACATGGCCATGCCTGTATTTGGAACCGCATAAACGTTATTAAATTCTACTACTTAATTAAAGTCTCTTATTACATCGCGGATTCTAATTAAAGGCCTTTCCCGACTCCATCCCGCATCAAGAGTCAGATAACAATCAACGGACTCCTCAATAACCACATCAATTTGGCCTCCATACCCGTCTTCCATCTCAATTGACATTTACTCTCCAACAACATCTCTGAAATGTAAATGTACTTCAACACACACCAATTCACATACAATGTTAAACATTTCATCCACCTCTCCATTTACATCACCATTTTAAACCTTAGCAGCTTGACTTTAGAACGCATTAAAGTCCTCTGACGATTCAACAATTTTGTCTTCACTATCCATATCCAAATTAACTTGATACGCATCTTCGATTAGGATTGCAGAGGGAGGTATTGAAGTCAGAGCTCTGATAGTTCTGGTCGTCGATCAATATAATGTATAATAGTTTTATATGTGGCATGGGATGTGATGAGGCGGGGCGCTGGGTGTATGTACTGCTGGCTATTGACATGGCTTATAAGTATCTACTTAGAATTCTTAAGCTTATTAATAAGTTGAAGACTTGTTTCGCATGTAGCTCGCTCAAAATATTGATGCTTGTTAAGTACCCGATCGTGTGTTACAGTTATTGTTTGGAGCGATTGAACTTTAACTATTAGTTTTTTCTTCTCAGTTTTATAGCCTCGAGTCGACACTTCTCAAATTTAGCATTTTGACACATACCTAGTAATAGAAGTGATGTTCTACGCGATGACAATAATCAAAAACCTCGGACGTTATTCTAATAATAATTTTGAGGCGTGATACGAAAACCTCTGTATATGGAAGTTCCTAGACACCTAATTGAATAAAAATTGAATCCGTGGCCCGATTTGACGAAACGAGATGAATCACCCTGTGTATTCATTACGTCAATGTATGCGAGAACAAACTTACACGTGCCGTTACAAAGATCAATGATTATGCAGCGAGACTTTAAGTTAAAGGAGATAAGACTGAAAATTGCACGGGAACATATACATCGGTTAGAACGTGTGTATTTGTATGAGTCTACGTACTTTTTATTACAATATTTCGTTTTGAGATATACAGACGGATAAGGAGTAAACGTGTCTAGTTTTTATTTTTCCATCTATCGATTAGGTACTTGCATTGTTGTTTCGAGATTGGAAATATGTTCTTAACGTTTTCCTGTGTAGATAAATTCTTTATTGTATTTTAGCTGCGTGTATCGTGGGATCTTTTTGTGTTATGGAACAGCTGTTATTATTATAAATTTGCCTATTCAAATTTTTTAAAGTATTGTGCAATTCTTTACGTCTGTCGGTTTCTTGGAATATCTTTTTCGGTCGATTACCCAGAAACAGAATGTATAAAATGTATTTCTTTTTCTTGTTTGTGAAGTTTTGTGTTATTTCCCTATTAGTTGATAAATAAAGTTATTGGTTGACCGCAAATTTCAAGTTTTAACTTATTATAATATTTTATTTTAAGAATTCGCGGAATAATTATTGTTTATTGGATTAACTGATATTACAAAGTTGCGAAAGGAGACTAATACGATATCGAGGCAAGCATATCACGCAAACAACTTAACAAAAACTAACTGCCCCAATAAGTCTATCATTTCCAACAGTAATTGCCTTTATGTACAATACATTGTTAATTATCATTATTAATGATCATTAATTACTCGCGAATATGATTTGATGACGTTTACATGGCGCGGGCGCACAATCGTAAAGCTTGTCGCTGTCTCGTTCGTCCGATGCTGATTTCCAGCGTGCGCGAGCGGGACAACACGCTCGTAAAGTCTGTTCGGGAGGATGAAAGAGCTCAGGTAATTATGAGCGTACGCATGCGTAGATCAAATCGGGATCCATCGATCGATAGGGATCTAGATGTGTTGCGCCGGCGATGGGTGGCATTACGTATTGAGATAAGCTCTGTTGGTAGAATTCGATCAGAGCCCTACATGTCTGCTGGTACTGAAATATCAATAAAGTATACCTTACTAGCGACCCGCACTGGCTTCGTACTGGTGTTCTCTAATATAATATGTACGCATTAAACTTATAAATCTTCCGAAAGAAATACTCTAAATATTAGACACAGACATAGACGTATCTTTATTTGGCCCAATAATACATTTATAAAACTGAACATGTACAGAATAAGTAAATAATAAGGAAGATGGGCCGCTTTAAAATCTGTTGTCTGATTTAGAAGGAGCTGGCGGATATACATACAGACGCAGGAAGCGGTTTACTTTATACTATGTAACGATAATCAGGTACAATTGACCAGTTTCATCACCTGTTAAGCCTAATAATCTATCAAATTCGTTGTTTAGAAACCAACTAGTTTACCTAGGGACAGATAACAACAAAATGACCCATCGCACAAGGCAGTCCAATTTCAACATATGTGTGTCCAATGCAAACAAATTGGAAACGTTTCCCAGAATCGACAAAGGCAATACAGAGTCTATTGCTATAATGTAAGGCTATCTGCAGATCTTCATTCGTGCCCCCCCCCCCCCCCCCCCCCCCCTTCCCTTCCCTATCGCGGGGCGGTGATTGGAGTAAATGATTCCGCATGATCTTGTTTAGTTTTTTTTTTGCTCTGTTTACTTTGTCTTGCTTGGCTGAAGCCTTGTTTCGCCTTCCTTTTTCGATGGCACAGGAGTCAATTAGCTTTGTGAGGGACGTGAGAGTTTGTGCTGGTATTTAGAGGTTCAGTATGCATTCCTTTGTTAGTCGAGTGGTAATTTGGTTGTAGAAAGTGGAGTTTTTGTTAAAATCTTATTTTAAATTAAGAAGGTTGTCTGGAAGAGATCGCTTTTAGCATTAATATCGCCTTCGTACTATTGTCTTGCTGTAAAAATCTTTACTGTTCTTGTATGTGCAATAAAGAGTTATGAATGAGGTTCTACTCCAACAATGGAAGTTTACGGTGCTGTTGTTGGTGATTTAAATGTTGGATTGAATGTGGTTCTTTATGAATTTAAAGATAGATTAAACGCCATTTAAAGCGACATTCTTGCCATATTCGAAAACTACAATCCTACAAAAGATCTCGTGTAATTAAAATTTTATCGAAAAAAAGAAGTGTAAACGGAGAAACGAAACAAAAAGTAAAGGTCCTTACACAATGATTGATACTCGCTGGGCACAAACGACGAAATCGACATAGCCATGAATCGATCGATTATGTGGATTAATGCGTCGATAATCGATACTTTTTGTTTCGTTCGCAATCGATTCTTGCTTTATCGATGTTATCGCGGGCAGGTGATATCGGGAGTCGTCGTTTTAATTCGATTATTCTGCGGCTGGAGATTGTTTATTGTGGCCGTTTACTAAAAATACATTATATTTCACGCACAATGGCCAGCTCGATTGATATTAAATCTTCAAAAAAAGAGCTACAAAAAACCAGTAATATCTCGTCTTTAAAATTTATCCGAGTTCGTTCATCTGCGACGGTTTACCTGTTCTAGGCATCGCCATAAATGATTCCCCGAGACAAGAAACTTCATCAAAATATTTTATGAAGTATTTTTTTATGTTATACGGCAGACAAACAGTCAAGCGGGCCACCTGATGGAAATTGGTCACCGCCGCCTATGGACATCAGCAACACCAGGGGAGTTACCAATGCGATGCCCGCCTCTAAAGCGACCTCTAATACACCTCTTGAACGATTCCATGTCATACTAAAGCAAACACGGTGGCTAGGAGCTTATTCCACATCCGAATCGTACGAGCGAGAAACGTTCTTTCGAATCTTCGCGTGCTGACCAACAGAGGGTCTACGTAGTGGGGACGAGTACTCAGCCCACGGCGGGTGGTGCGATGGCTGTGGAAGTAGATAGGTACCTACCACAAGTCCGCAACTACGTACGATAAAGTTGCAATATAAATAAATTAAAACCAAAATATGTATTTGAAACCGCATCGCAAGTCGCAGTGACGCCATACACGTTACTCTATGAAAGGAAACAAGAGTCACTTCCGGCGCAGTGACTGCCCGGGAATCGAACCAGCATCCCCGAGTCACTGCGTCTGCGCAGACTGGGCCTTTGTTAATTAACTTACGCCGCCTTGCATATCCTTTCCACGGCGGGACAGGGCGCGGCGTGGAGACGATTTAGGTTTGTAGTTTTGCTGGATCGCTGTTTGGATTTTGTGTTTAATTTGCAGTTTGGTGTCGTAATTATATCTGATTAGAAATAAGTATGAAAATGGAAATAAGTATAATCAAATTATCAAGATTAGACTCGTAAATTAGATTAGAGAAGATAAGTCGCTGGAGGAGTACACTCTTCTGTTAATTAGAGGCGTTGTAATGCTTTCTCAAAGCCTCCTGGGCTAAGCTTGCCTTGTAGTCAAACATGTATTGGCAGTGCTGCTAGTGTAGCTATTACTTACCTCGTAATGCTTACAAAATTTCTGCGAGTTCCTTCCAAATTCGAGCTCCGCAACGCGCCAACATCCTAGACCTTCAACGCACAAAGCGCCAAAGTGTATACACATGAACCCAAAAGGAAACAAGCAGAAAAAAGATCACACCTCCACGGATTTAATGCGCGTATAATTTCTTTGTGGCACCGCGTAGAATGTGAGCAGACGTCATAAAATATGCATTTCTTCGGATGAGTGTGCGCAGACACGCACACTGGCGCGGTCGGGACGCACACGCAGCCGCGACGCCGCGTATGCGCACGAGTCGCCCGCACCACACAGACCCCCGATCACAATAACTCAATCGCAATACAAGCGCATCGCTTTTGCATATTCATTTGAGACTTGCAGTTTGTATCTTTGTATAAAATTATAATGCATTATGTGACCCCGGTGTTGCGATGGTCCTTTTTACGCTTTAAAAGGGTAAAAGGTATACGTTCCCTGCATATTTTTATTCTCGCACAGGCGGCCGTGTTGAAAAGACGGATTCAGTGCCGCGGGAAAATAAATCAGGTGTTTCTATTCAACGCGCTGCTTTAGTTTTAATACATTACACACACAATAAAGGATAGACAGGACATCTAGCTACAGGGTTTCTTTAAGTTAGCTACTAAGGGCTATACATGTACTACACGGTATTTTATCGATATACTGTAGAAGTACACAATACAAAATATTGTTGTTAAAATTTCGACTTGTATAGTAGTTTGCTGACATAAAAGACAGAGAAGTATTTAAAATGGGCAAAGGAAGGAATCATTATTATTGTGAGAATCGCATTCATAGGAATCTTGAAAACATTTAAAGCAACGTTTCAAGTACCTACAGTTACTGAAAATCGAACAAAACTATAGGAAATTTTTTAAATTTCCGCTCTATTCAGTACCAGTTATTGCCGGGACAATGATAATCAGTAAAATTACTGAAGCCCCTCAGATTGTAATAAAAATGTTATATCATACCATTACAGAATCATAGATGCATCATAATTCCTTATTTCCCACACAGAGAAATAAGAAACAGGACTAACACATCAATCGATCGACGTAGGTACAATTAACACTTCGACACTTAGCTATTGATTTACCAGCCAGCAATAATAATTCCTGTGGACCTTTCCCAGTATTTAGTCTAAAGAATTCGTAACATAAACAAACAGTTGTACTTTCGCCGTGTTATTAGAGATAAGTGGAGTGTAGTCGCTATGGAAATATGGCGATCCACCTCTTGTATGTAGTACTGTGTAGTTGCGACTCGCTCCAAGCCGATTATTATTCATAGTTTATGTAAGTCGTGTGGAAACGCCTTTATTGGTGGATTACTGTTCGAATTTTGATTTAGCATACGTTGTATGCAATGTGCATGGTATTTCCTGGAGTTATGGGTGCCGCAAAAAATTGTGTATTGTTATTTCCAATGGTGACGGCGCGGCGATTTGCAATGCGTGCCATTCAAATTTTTATTCAAGGCTCTAGGGCTTCCATGTTCGAAACGCAGTTGACCATACTACTGCCTTTTCACGATCGGAGTACAGATGAGGAAACGACAGCCTAATTCTGGAGTGTACGGGGCTAAAAGGCTACAGGGCTTAAAACCACACTGGGAACAGGCGTTCAAAGAGTCTTCTGGAGAGGACTGGGTTGGGAGGGAATTGGCTCACCTCACTGCACATCAGATCAAACTACCGCCTAAGGAAAATGTAGCCAATAAACTAAACCTAAACAATTTTCATGTAGCGGCCATTTACATTTCGCTGCTACATAACGGCGTAAAGTTGATTAACTTGTTTTTAGTTACGTCAAAACAGTAGTATTTTAATGTTGCAAAAAAATTTAACTCATTTAAACATCTGTATACCTATCTATTACTGTTATTCTGTTCCTTCCTCCTTCAAGAATAAAAAATGTCCGCATTGTATTTATTACAACATCACAGATAAATATTAAACGAATGACACATCTATGGTCTGATAAAATCATCGATTATGTTCATTTCTGACCTCCTACCGCTGTCTCGTACTAACAAATGTCTTATTTATATCTAGCATCTCTTTCTGAGAAATTTTATTAAACCGTGCAGTCCGGAGGCGATGGAGAGGTAATATATTTTAAAAATTCGTTAATTATAGCAATTAGAATGGATGTTTTCTATGTTTATAACGTGTTTGTGAATATTTATCAAATATTACATCGGCTTTACTTTATTGTTATGTTTCGTTTGATTGTTTTGGAGTTCCGTAAGTAAATGTTAGGAAACAGTGAAACAAATCTTTATGAATATTAAGTTTGCGTTAATTTATATTTTAATTGATTTAAGTTGGACATTGTATAATGAATGTAAAGACTCTTTTACAGAAAAATGTCTGCTACTGTTTTCAGTGACAATAAGTTAGCAGAAAATTCCTAAACAAGTGTAACACTACAGTCTTACAGTATTGTTTTATAATTGATTGTTTTTAGACGTAAAATTTTGTATCACGTTTGACTTTCCTCTGTGAGTATAGGTACTGTGCATATCCGAAAATAACAAAATGTTTGAAACTATCGCGGTCATATTTACATATTTTTAATCTTCTTTCGAGTTTCCTACCGCGTACTTTTGTTTACGAGTAGACCGATATTTCGACGCAGTTGCATGCTATGCAACATGGTATCATGGTACAAGGTATATGGCACAAAGGTACGTGGTAGGAAATCCGAAATATACTTTTAAAACATCTAAAAAGAATTCCTATAGCCACACCCACTCACATTCTAGTCTAGTAGATACAAATTGTACGGAACTCGACACAGTCGTCTAACCACACGCTTATCCGAAATAAGACCTATAAAGTCGTGTATGTTCTAATTTGGGAGACTGACGAGTTCGCTCCGAAATCAAATCGATGTTTCTTAATCGATTAATTAATCGATTAGGTTGTTGTACACTTAATTATATATCGATTGGAAACAGTCTCTTAATCTTTACCGCTCAATTCTGTCTTTATATGGATTTATGTACAATAAAAATACAGTTATAAAAGGAAGGTAGTTGTTTATAATTCGGGTTTATGAGACTAGTAGTAGCTTCGGAATTGGTAGTCCATCAATATATTGAGATAAACTATTTCGGAGTTCATTAGCCATGTTAAACTTGACAATAATTTAAGTAATTTTTTATTCGTTTGGAGGATATTTGAAGATATAAAAAGCTATTTGAAGTTTAGCAATGCAAGTAATGCTGGTAACTGGATGGGTGACTGTTTCGTGCTAATGAAATTGCGGATGGGGTTAAGAGAGTAATAATGCGTGAAACAATAGAGTCCGGCAAGGATAATTATGAATGTAGCGTAATAAGGATCCGCTAGTGCCATATAATTTTTACTACCTAGACTGAGTTATTTTTTCAAAAGTCGGGCAACAAACCTAAAATAAAATTTTTAGGCAAACCGTGTTAATAATTTGTGCCAAATACAGAAAATGCTAATAACTGCGTGCTCACTTACAAAATTACCAAGTCATCCAGTTCACCTCACAGATTTCACCCATTAAAGAAAAGCACGTCAAGTTCCGAAGTATTTGCTAACCGCCAGACAGACAGTCGAACGCCAGCGGGGACATAGTCTTATACATACGCAGCGTTGTATTTATCTTAATTATGTATTATACTAATCAGAGGACCGCATGCGAAATGCCTTGTGGCAAAATGATCTCTCATTATGACCTGCCTTTCACATATGTGAGTACGCATTAATACATTAGGTAATTATCTACCCAATGTACTCTTCGCGGATGTGTCGGCCGCACTGTCCTGTGTAGTTGTCGTCCTATCTTAGGGGCCTTGGTTGGTTTCGAAGCAGTAATATTGTAAGAAGTAATAACATCTTAGTGCCGGAGAGCAAGACTAATTTTGGGTCGTTGCGTCAACATAGTAAGCATAATTACAACAACTAATACTTAGGGCACTTTACGAAAAGACTTGTAGATTTGCAAATGAAAAGTTAAAGTTTAGTCTCTAAATCCAATTTTTTTAGATTTTGTTTGTTATTTATAATAATGTAATGAAATTTATGAATTATTTACCTCTTAAGTATTTGGTGATATGTATACATGCTCTGTCGACTTCGAGAAGGACTGTTTTCTACCATAAGAGATTAGTTAATTAAGTTTTCTCTCTTGTGTAACATCTAGTTTAGCAGAATGAAAAATAAATAAAAAGACCTTTTGGCGTGGCAGGTCATTTCCTAGTAAAGTCAATTTACAGGAATGTTAAAGTCCAAATCCGTAACATCAGTCATCTTCCACAGCTGGTGGTAGCTAACTATGGACTTTTACGAAGGTCCGGATTTGTTTACCTATATTTTTTCGCATTTGAATTCGGTTAAGCGTGTTGGTCCGGCGGGAAACAGCACCCGCGTATCGGGTAAATTATTTGGTTTCGACGCAAAGAATAATTTGTATTATTATTTCATTTATATTTTCATGCGTACATGTACGCATGAAAATAAAAGAAAAAACTATATAAATTGACTATTTATATATTTATATATTTGAAACAGTTTCTCACTTTCAAAATACAGCACAGTGCAGTGCAAGTAACAGTTATGTGCGGAAAACTGTAAGGCCTGTGATAATTGTCGCTAATGTCGGGGCAGCGAAACTGCGTTTAGCGAGATACGCCACTTTGTCCATGAAACGACCTAGTACCACAATTTCACACTTGGCTTGTAACTCTTTGCGAGAATTAGCTGGTATAATAAATTCTTAGAGTACTGTACTATTTTCTGGACGTGTGGTGTCCGGCAGAGTAGAATAGCACCAACCCCTTACACTAGTGGGTGTCGTACAAGGCGACTAATGTTTTCGAAGCAAAAGATCTAGAGTCTCCGTAGGCTAGAAAATAGGCAGCAGCGTTTCCTATTGTTATATTTGTAACTGCGATGTCCAAACCTGCCTGCCAAGCGTGGAGATTATGTCAATAATATTTATTCCCTTTCGTGGGATAGGCCTTAAGTCCTGCAGTGGACTGCTATGGGATGTCATGATGTACTATTTCCAATCACTGGAAGGAGTCTCAAATCCCATAGAATCTGTTACAGACAAAGCGTAGTGTTTGGTATTGTTTGGCGAGTTTTTCTCTATATCATCATCAAAGTCGATGCACGTGGTTTTATCGTTAGTATTTTTTTTTCATACCACTTTGGTAAATAAGATTGAGGCAGTTACGGCCTGCCGTAACTGCCTCAATTACGGTAAGCAAATACCGCAGCCTTGGATACTTGCAATACCAGGGTATCACTAGTACATACAAAATACTAGTGTATATTAGTGATAGGATAACACTATCGTCCCCGCCACTTTTTGGATTTTGTCAAAGGGAGACAAAATCCAAAACGTAATAAAGATACCAAACAGAAGTCACAATTATCTAGCTTTCGATTCGGGATTCACAAGCATTGCAATGCACTAGCTCAATTTATTCTAAACCTTGTTGTGATGTAAGCTATTTCCTCAGTTTTAGACAAGTCAGGGGTCCCTGTAGGAGAGGTCAATCTCGGCCAATAGAGGCAAATTCCACCAATTGAGCGCTGGGAGCCGTCGGGTACTTTAATGGAATTGTTCTCGTTTACCATGCCACCTCGCTTGGTATACAAAAATACAACGCGACTCTACATACTAACATAATATTTATTTTTTATCTCTACATTACAATAATTTCAATTTGTAATGTAGAGTATGAACATAATTTTCTATTCTTTCTAATTATTTATCGTAGAAATTTTCCAGGGCTGGAGACGAAATAATTCTAGTTTGATTTAGATTTTAGACCTTATTAGCTTTTACTATTATTAGCGGCTTCGTCCACGAAAAGTTCAGTTATTATGCTCCAGACCCGTTTCTGCGACACCGAATTTCAGGATTATTTTACGTATGGTTTAATCTGGGCTATTAGCCAAATTTTATCAAAATCCGTTTAATAGTTTTGGCGTGAATGAAACAGACATTCAATAAATGAAAACTATCGCATTTGTATTAGTAGGATTTACGTTTATATCAGGAGGTTTATTCCCGGCAGTGTTTATTTGAAATATTTTACTTTTAAAAAACGTAGAACAGTTTTAGACTTCTTTTAAAGCAACAACGCCCTATTTGTTACGTAAAATTGATATATTATTAAGACCTTCTTTAACGTGGTAATAAACAACCTATCGAACAAAAAGCCAGAAAACCTGTACGAATCCGAAACGCTACAGAAACAACCTAAAAGTAATTCACAAATTTCAATTGTATTAAAACAAAAATGAGCAGTGAATAGCTGACATTGTACCAACTCTACAAACATTTCTAACACTTCCACAGCACAGGGCCGAGCGGTAAATAAAGAAATATTACACAAGTTACTATTGCGTATGTTGTGTCTCGTTTATTGAATGATTTAGCCCATCAGCGCGCGTTTCCCCTGCGCACACTGGAGGGGACCGGGGCAAATAGGCAAATAGTTTCCCATTTACTGTATAATGGTCTAGTTTCAGACTGCGCGTCCGGTGACGCCGATTTGTGCCTCATTGTCGTGCGACCGGCTCTATCTAGAGTCGTGATTGCAGCGCTCTACAATGCCACCGATGTAGCGTTCCTGTGATGGGTCGGGGCTATATTTGAATGGGTAGCATGTCGCTTTTAGGGTTGATTTGGTTTTGGTAGAGGGAGATAAGTACGATTGAAGGATATTTCTGTTTTCTTGCATCAATCAATTTCTGAGTTATGTACATTAGTTTTATGCTAGTTTTAGTTGAATGCTAACCAATGCTCCTACGGTGAGGGAAAACCATCGTGATGCTTGCATATTCAGGCGGCTGTATGTGTAACCATGATCCAATCTGGTCAGGTTCCCCTGGTAGCAGGGTCACGTAGGTTAGATAACAGTCGCTCCACTATAAATATCTGATCTGCCAAATCCTCGGACCGCGGGCCCTCGTGCGTGAGCCAACAATCGGGACATAACGTCAAGATGTGATAAAATCATAAACGCAAAAATGTGAACTCTAATTATGGTACAAGAGTACACAAGAGCGTTACGACGCAGCCAAACAATTTTAAATGCCGCGAAAAAACAAACAAGACAGGTGTGAGGTAACTGTCCCAATAATTAGATGCGTTCAGTTCAAATAGAATTTAAATAATTACCGATAACCGCCACACGGAACGCTACTTAGAATATTTCCCCCCAAAATACTGGATTCTTTACACGGGCCCGTGAAAAGTGACATGGCACTAATTTATTCAAAGATCGGTTATTTCTGTTTTTGTACCTCAATTAACAATTCCACGCAAATATTTGGTTTACTGTACGTTGAACCGGCGGTGAAAGACGTGATTTGTTTGCTTTAGACGGTTTCTAACTAGTTTTTTCGTAACACCTGCTACTTGCTCTAACATTTCTTGCTCTACATTAAATGAGATACTTTTATTTTTTTTATACAAATAAGGTGGCAAATAAGCTTGCAGCCTGTCTGATGGTAAGCAGTTAGCGCTGGCTATGCCTGGTAACATTTGCAAATCTTTCACGTACTGCCGATCCTGTAAAATCTATTCAACATTTCTTGAAGAACTCCATGTTCAATGTAGAGAATAACTCTATGTAGAGCATTGAAAATTGTGTAACTAATTGTAGGCAAACTCACCACTGCTCTGGAGCTTTCTTTCTTGAGAGTCATCTGCGTCGAGTCCCGATTGCTTTTGGAAGAATCCCTGTGGAGATAAAATTATCTTTTAATATGCCTGTACCGTTCTCACTATGTAATACTTACTGCTTAAACTAACTGACAGAGAAAGTCGGATAACCCTTGAGGGTTACTTTAACTCAAATATTTTCTAAACTTCAGAATCGATTTTAATGATACAATGCCAAAAACCATCTTGATTAAACTGGCTTTCAGAGAGGGAAAACCGCATTCAAATCAGTCCATTCATTCGGGAGCTACGATGCCACAGACAGATTAAGACGTCAAACTTATAACACTCCTCTTCTTTCGTCGGAGGTTCAAAATCGAATTATCTGTACTTGTATAAAGTATAACAGCGGCAAGTCCGGCGTTTTCAGATGATGAGATGTAAACTAGAAGAAAGCGTGTCTCATAAAATGATAGGTACATTTTAATAAAAACGTACCTGCATCTGTAAATTGGCTAAGTCTTCCAAGTTTTTTCGCATCAATAAGCTCTGCTGCTCGAACTCTGAGACGCTGTTGCCGGCGCTCGACGTGGTCGACTGTTCCTTTGTAAAGAAATCATTTATTACGTTATTACAATAAAATAAACATGCAAGAAAGAAAAAGAAAGATTATAAATTGTTTATCAGTTATCTAACACCCATAAGACAATCTTTGCTTACTTTGGGCCTAGATGGTGAAGTGTGAATTTGTCCAAGCATATTTATTCTTTATTTTATTGATTTATAACGAGCACCGGTAGCCGGGCGGTTGAGTATCCAACTCGTAAGCGAGAGGTACCGGGTTCGAATCACGCTTCGGCCATGCACCAATGACTCTTTTCTGAGTTATGTACATTAGTTAAATACTAACCGATGCTCTTACGGTGAGAGAAAAACATCGTGATGAAACCTGCAAATTCAGGCAACTGAATTTGTAACCATGATCCAATCTGGTCAGGTTCCCCTGGTAGCAGGGTCACGGAGGTCATATGGTAATCGCTCTACTGTAATTACCTGATCGCCAATTCCTGGATCATGGTCAAGGCGGACCCCGGGCCCTCGTCCTCGAGAGCACAACCGGGACATTAACGCCAAGATGATTATTTATTATATTTATTCTTTATTTATGCTAGGTAACAAAAACTAATAATAATATCCCGCGGAAGTATTTAACAGGAGATCTAGGACTTGTTTACTTTCGGTTTAACACCTATTTATAATGCGGTCCACGTGCGAAATATTAACTCACGATTAATAATTTAAACTTAAATTTACATATCTGCTATGAATTATTGACACCAATTTTTTTGCTATCGCGTTTTTTATTATCGTTTATTTAAAGAAAATGTTGTTAAGACAAATTGAAATATCAAGTGTCATTCAATTGAATACTATGTTTTTACTGCGGCTCCAAATGCGTTATATGAAGGAAGCCTAGGTAAACCTTGCTAACAGAAAGCTCATCCAAGTGGACATTAACTTTACAGTGAATGCGCCATAAACGAGACCGCATCAAACTAAAAAGACATAACTACCCCTAACATTCTACTGTATACTTGAGCCTCCTTTAATTTAGTAGAGCACTTTGTTTAAATTATCTAATTAAAGTAAAACTAAAAACTAATTGCGTCCTAGCTGGTCAGTTTCCAATCCAAGACATTGGTCACCTTATACGACCCCCTTACCTAGAAGGGGACACCAGATGATCAAAACAACACAATACATAACACTACAACCAGCTTATTAAAGGTAAAGGCCAGCGACAGATATTCATTACGAATAATGTCGGGTGTATATTCGGTGGGACTTTTTGTCGGACGCGGAATCGTGGCGACGAATTATTCCGCTCACTTAACAAGTACTCCGTATACAATGACGCCATTTTTTACTCTGGATCGTTAAATTTTCTAGTGCGCTTTAACTCTTTTTATGGATATTAAACTCTCTTTGTGATACTGCCTTGGAAACTTCAAACTATGACGGTATAAAAACGTTGGTAATTGAATTATGGCTAATCTTTGACAATATTACTAATCTTTTTTTCTTTTATGACATACGGTAGGCAAACAGGCAAGCGGGCCACCTGATGGGAAGTGGTCACCACTGCCTATAGACATTAGCAACACCAAGAGTATCGCCAATGCATTGCCCACCTCTATAATACATTGCTCTGGCAGCATAAAGGATTTGCCCCTCTACTGCCAAAGCCCCGGTTCCCTAATTCCCCACCCCATGGAGTCCATCTTTTACCTGTCCATCAGTGTCCCTGGATACGCTCAAGTCCAATGTTTGCTCTCCATCATCAGAGCCGCTCCCGTCCTCATCTTGTGTCTGCCTTCCGAATAGCCTCATGGATTGTTGGTTGATTATTTGCAAGGCTCTTTGTCTGCGAACAACGAATTGTCAACATGAGAAAACAATCAATAGTTCATCTATTGTTTACATGATTCATGTCGCATAGTATTTATGATAAAGTAGTCTAAAGCTTTCTTTAACTGTTTAAAGATACTTGACTATTTGACCTTAGATAAGGAACTTATTTTGTTTCTGTTTGTCAAATTGTAAATTACCTTTGTGCCTCGATGTCATTATCCGGTGTCTTCGGCGGGGTGATATTGGTGGAGCCTTCGTCCTCAGTGGCGGAAGAAGACCTTCGCAGGCTCCTCTCAGTGCCATCTCCTGAGTCGTGTCTCCTTTTCAAGCTCAGCGGCAATTGGGTGAACGGTTTTCCTTAAAGAAAAACGTTGGGTTAACGACATGAAAGGAGTTTAGTGATATAACATATTATTTGTCAGTTGTATGTTTACCTTGCAACGCTTCTAAAGCCCTAATCTGACCAGTGATAGCATCAGCGACTTCGTTGGAGGACAAGCCGTATATTCCCAGGAGCTCCTTCATAGTATTCATTGCGTAATCGCTCAGAATTCTATTAGTGACATTTGACGCGTCACCATTTTGTTGTGGTTCAGTCGTGTCCATCCCTTCCTGACCTTCACCTACTCTCTCGTTTGCATTTATATCCTGCCCTTTGTTCTCCTCGTCGGAATCGGATTGCCTTCTCCTCGGAGGGGAGTTAGTCTTAATTAATTGTGATATAGCAAAAGGATTTTTGGCACAAAACGTCTTATTTTGTAAACTACTAAAATTCAACACAGTCCGATCCCTGTCTGGATCATCACCTATTTGCAGACTGTTTAAATAGGAACGCTGAAACGTGTCGACCTTCTTGTCGCCAGGTAACCTATTTTGGTAATTCGAGTCTATGTTTTCATTTGAGTCGGTGCTGAGTCTCCTGCTGAGGTCGACGGCTCCGCCTTTGAGAAGGCTGAAGTTTTTCACGCCGATCTTGGCGTAGTTGGAGTCCTCGGCGATCTCCGGGGTGGTTCGGTCGTTTCCGTTGACGGGGCTGGCGGGGTCGCCGGCGTTGGAGTCGTCCGAGAAGGCGGTGGCGTTGGGGGCGCAGCGGGGTTTGAAGTTCTTGCGCTTGTTCCGCTTGGGCATGTTGTAGTAGGGGGAGAGGTCTTGGTGGGCGTGGCCCGGCGGCGCGTCGGCGGGCCAGGCGGCGGCGGGCCGGCGCAGGAACAGCGGCTGCTCCGCCGCCGGCTGGAGCCGCTCGTGGACCGATTCCTGGTGCGCGGCCATCGCAGTAGTCATCGCAGAACCTGGACTCCCGCGGTCGCGACCCAAAACGAGCCCCTCCTGCGACAATAACGACCAATGTAAACAATCAAATTGCGTGTTGAATAAAATTTTAGCGCACGAATCATAACAGTGATTCAGTTTGGTACGATTTGAAACGAAACAATGTATCGAGAAGAGACAATAGTCCTTTGTTGACGATAAGATTAGCTGAATACTGTGGAATGTTTTGAATTTAAATTTAAATTTTCTCTTCATTGTTTGAAAATAATGAAATTTGTATCGATTATGTTGCAAAGTTTTAGGTTTCGTAACGTGATATTGTGTCTGCCAAAATGACCGCCGGGTCAAAGTTCAATTGTGGTAATTATAGTGTACATCTTTTAGAACACACTTAAGCATATTCAGTTAGACAGTTGTAAGGTAATTTAGTGAAAATGAATACGTCTTCGATTAATACACAACGTTTTAAATTATTTTATAAAAACAGAAAGCAATTCCTCAATCAACTTTTACCTCTCGCAGTTTTTTGGCAACTATCAATAACGGAATTATGAATAACATTGCTTAGCAGATGATTCGAAATTAATCATCCGTAAAAAATTATGCAAATGGCCCGCCTAGCTTTACGGATCGTGTGAATTTTGTCAATTATTGCCTAGATGTTTATTAAACGGTACTTACCGGAGAAAAAGCTTCATGGATCTATCATTTCCTAATCACTTTTCTAAGTAGATATAATTAATCAGTCTTCGAGATCAGCGGTTTGTACAGCATCTGAAACAAGGATGAAAAACGTATAAGTTACTAGCCATTCTCAGCGGCTTTCACCGCCTTCAATTCGGATGTCTGCAAACAATCAACTTTCCCGCGGGAACCTACTGTTTTTCCGGGATAAAAAGTAGCATATGCTATTCAGTGATAATGTAGCATTCTATTCGTAAAGGAATTTTAAAAATTAGTCCAGTAGTTTTTGAGTTTATTCATTACAAACAAAACTACAAAACTTTTCTGTTTATAATATTAGTATAGATACATGTATAATTTTGTGTGTAGCAGGGTCGCAGAGGACAGATGGCAGTCGCTGCACTGTAATTACCTGATTTGCTAAATACTGGATTATGGTCAAGGCGGACCCCGGGCCCTCGTGCGCGAGAGCATAATCGGGGCATAAACGCCAAGATGGCGAAGGTCTTTGGGTTTAAACTGCTATTAACACGCTTCCTCCTTCTGATATGCCTTACAGCTTTTTGTTAAAAAGGCTAAATTAAAAATAATTCGACTCCTTTCCGGAACATTAGGCTACACAATTCGAAGCACTCAATCAAAGTCTGCTCGGCAGTTTTGAGTAATGTTTTACCATTAAAATATTTTCACATACCACAGATTGGCTGACTAACTGGCTAATTTTTATTATTAGAAGAAACAACATTTGCATGCTGTTAGATAATGTAGACTAGTTTCATTAATGCCATATCATTACGGTCCGAAATTACTTTTATAATGAAAAGGAAGCCGAAACCCAAAGCACGGAATGTTGCAACCATAAAAACCGGTAAACATGCAAAATTCGCGTAAACCAATTTGGGCCGGGCGCGGAGAAAAAACGATCTCTATTCTACATAGATTGACGTAATACTGTAATTTAAAAATAATGATATAGAAAAAAAAACACCCAACAGAACAGCACGCATCGATCAACTCGCTATGAAATTAATTATATTCAACGTATTAGATCTATTTTTGAGAAAACGAGATTGCTCCGAGCGAGGTTGGTAAGAAAAAAAAACGTGTATTCATGTCGAAATTGGTAACGTGGTTTGGTGTACAATTACTTATTAAAACTAATACAAAGATATGGCCTTCGAGCGGCGACGCCCGCTGGCGCATTGTGGCCGACACGCGGCTCCAAAATCGATTCCGAATCGATTTGGAATGACCATGATGATTTTGACCGAACATGATGGTATAGATTTGCTGCAAAAGTAGGTAGAGATAGAGGAGTCTAGTATTTTCCCTGAATTTTTTATTTTTTATTTTAGACGAGAGGCATTTGACCGCATCTCACCTGTTGGTAAGTGACGATGCGGCCGAAGATGGAGCATACCCTTCTTGGAACAGCCTATTCACTCTAGCTTTGACAATATTTTATAATACTAAAGCTTCAATGCGGATATAGAGACAATTTGAAACTAACTTCCTTGCGAAATCAGACTATAAAACCTATAATTTTCTCAAGAACCAACTTTATATTATTTCACAAAAACCTACTAAAAGTCGTCAATTAGTTAACGAAACCAAAGCAATAGAAAAAATGACATCGAAGGGATTACTTTGATCTTTAATGACTTTTACCGGTTTCGTATTTGGGACCGAAACCGAAGCCGAATCGCTTACGACACTAAAATAAACTATCAATGTCTTGTTAATGTGAAGTAGAGCGTGTTTACTCTACTTCGGCTAAAGCCATACGTTTTAATATGACGAGGCAACGTTAGGCGCGGCTACCTTATTATCTTTGTACAACGAAGTGAATTGGTCACTTTGGCTTATATAATTTCTTACAAATTCTGTAAGACTATAAAACTCTAGGGAAGCGGCCCTGGTCTAATGGCAGGGTGTTTCTGCAACCAAAATTAAGCAAACGTACGCAGTGTCCGGGACCTGGATGGGTGACCGTTTCGCACTTAGAGGCTATTCGAACTTCAGCACCGCAACGTGCTCGCTACTCATTAGGAGGTGTGTCTAATATTTTTGGCGAAGCGAGGTTGGCCAAGGTCTTCCGCTGGGGACCCTGAGGTCGTTGAGGTCTGTTGTATTAAAATGGTAGGTTTATTATTTGTGCAGTTTGTAACATTACACAGTTTTAAATTGTTTTTAAACAGGTTATTATTTATAATTACATAAACAGCTAGGTGATAACGATACTTTTTGCCAATTATAGCGAGCATTGTTCTTTGGAACTGTCAAAGCTGACATTTAGTGTCCGAATCCGGTTCTGTCTCCGGTTCCAACTTTATTCCCACTCGGCTCGCTCGGGTGATCTAATGCAGAGCACATTTGCTCCAAGTACGCGCCAGGGATGTACTCAGACGAGTTGGATGCAACTACATCTGTTCACAGCATCAGTGTGAATTAATGTCAAATTTCCTTGTTACAAAAAATTGTGAGAAGTTGCTTGTTAGACGGATGATAATGACAATGTCATACCTTCACCCCGGTTACAAAGATAACGATTATATGATGTTTGGTAAGACAGAGTTGAAATAATGAATTAAAAATAATAATTTGTTTGTAAATTGTTCGTACAATAAACGGCAGATATATTTTACAATGTAAAGCGCCATAAGTCATATTCATCAGACAATGTTAAGTAACATATTGATGAGCATTTGTTATTACTTCGTCTTCCCATCATATGTGAAAACAATATACATTGTACTTACAAACAAAATAGTATTTACGCCCACGAGGAAATCTCAGACACCTCACGCAACTACGGAATCCATCTCTGTGCGCGTCGAAAACTCTAATAAAAAAAGCAAAAGTACGTACGTCTGTTTACAACATTACGTAGGAAGTGGGATTTCGTTATTAATATTCAATTTTTAACATGTGCTTTTTGGATTGTGCGCGACGACGTTGCTTAGTCAACGGCCAATCGATCATAATTACGTTCGGACAAAAAAATGTCTTTCGTATCTATAAGAAGTCGGTAGTAGAGTCGAAGATCTGTAAGTTTACTAGGCCGTAGTTAAGTCATAACAGTTTTATTTAGTGGAAAATTTGTAGATCTTAGTTGGTGAAGTCTACTTCTGTGGGGTTCTTGGGCTGAATCGCTCGCCTCGATTCGAACGGCATGTAAGATTCAATATTTATTAAATCACATTGTCAACACCGAAAGAGTACGGTTCAAAAATAGGGAAAATCAGCATCATATTTGAATTTTTCGTGCCGAAAATCAAAATTGAAAACCGTTAGTTTAGAGACAAGCGATTAAAAAATAGGCCCAGGTTAGATAGTTATCAAAAGAGGAAATTTCATTTTGCAATTGTTCTACGACAATACAGGGAGGCCGAGCCTTTCATGTTATGGGCGTTTTATATTGAATATTATATTATCGGCCACATATAGTGTTCCTGTTAGCGTTAAGTTCCTTTTCCATAATTCATAGCGTATTAGTCGAGTTTTGTGGAACTGTCAAACAATAATTGTCCAATTGCGGTTCCGATTGGTAGGTACATACCTGGAATATTGATCGTGATGAATCACGAATGCCAAATGCTAACCTTTTTATGCACCTGGGATTATAATATGCAACATTTGCTACCAATGACGTGGTACCTTATCTCATTTTGTTCACGATTAGTGTGCGGCTGTCAAAAACAAATTAGTACTTAACGTTTTATAGGAATGGCTTGGAAACCACACATTAAAATTTGCGTCATTTTCGCGAATAGAGGTTATTCCCAAAATACGTTTTCGAGGAAAATTCTAATACCTAATCTAAGTTCTGAGGAATTTTGGATTGAAAAGAAATATCATAAATTTTTTTATGTAATACGGCAGACAAACAGGCAAGCGGGCCACATGATGGAAAGTGGTCACCGCCGCCTATGGACATCAGCAACACCAGGGGTGCTACCAATGCGTTGCCCGCCTCTAAGGAGACCTCTAATATACCTCTTGAACGATCCCATGTCATAGTCCAAAGGAAACACTGTGGCTGGAAGCTCATTCCACATCCGCACACTTACACAAACAATACACACAGATACACATATAACAAGTAAGGCTGCCTAAAGGGGTAGGTAGAGATTGTCGCATGTCACAGGCTCCGATCCTGACACACCTGTTTTACCTCTTCCACTTTCTCACATCGTATTTACAATGATTTGGTATTTAAATGTGTTTTATAAAACTGACACTATATTTATATAGCGAAAATGACGAAAACCGTAATTTTAATACAAGCCTATTTTCCAATTTCTTAGAAATGGTAAATCAATGAAACTATGACTCTACTCGAGCAACACAAGCAGGATAGAGAGACTAGGCCAAACTGTTGACAAATGAATCATGTGTTTCACAAACAGCATTCTATTTTACAAACTGATTCTAATTTTGTCATTCATGATAAATCATCATCACAGCCCGTAACAGTCCACTGCAGGACTTTGGGCCTTTCCACGAAAGGGGAGGTTATTGCCATAATCTCTACGCTTGGCAGGAGGGTTGGACATCGCAGTGTTTAAATATAAAAATGTAAAATGCTGCTGCCCAATTTCCAGACTACGGAGACTCTTGATCTTTTGCCTCGAAAACATTAGTTGCCTTGTACGACACCCATGAGTGTAAGGGGTTGGTGCTATTCTATTCTGCCAGACACTACACGGTTTATAATTTATATTAAATGGCGAAATAATATTCCCAATTTCATAGGTAAAGGCCTGGGTCGCCTACTATATGTACTCTATAACGTAAGATGTATACTGATTACATTAGAAGTCACTTTAAGTATGACTCATGCTGAACTTATTTACGAACGAGTGTGCCAACTCTTAAAAACAAGTTCTTAAAAAGCTACTCGTACCTCCAAATCATAACGTGTCGATAAAATCTCGTCTCTATGTCACCTCATGTCTCTACATTCGTGTAGAGTTTGCTCCACAAGAATGTAGTGCGACTAATTTAACAGTTCAGTTGACGGGATCGCTAGTGGTAAAGAAACTGGTATCTCAATCTGTTAATTTAGTACAATCATGTCTTAGTTCTTATTTTGTCCACTGAATATATAAAGTTGGCCGCCCTCTAGAGTTTGACATTGGACATCGATGTGCTGTCAACGTGTCACGCTACAGGCTTCATTGTTTCCTATGAAATCGTATTTGGGAATCGGATATGTCTACGATGTCAAAAACATACTATTTAAGACGCGGCGCATTAATTT
This sequence comes from Blastobasis adustella, assembly GCA_907269095.1. Taxonomy (NCBI): domain Eukaryota; kingdom Metazoa; phylum Arthropoda; class Insecta; order Lepidoptera; family Blastobasidae; genus Blastobasis; species Blastobasis adustella. The sequence continues at coordinate 7,170,015 of OU026135.1, read as the reverse complement.
GATTAATAAGGAGGCTTTGGTTGTGTCGTTCTTTGGTTCGAAAGGAACTAATATTATAATAACCTAACCGACAGGAAAATATTTCCTAAACTGCTGAACGGAATTTAATGAAACAGAGCTAAGAACTATCTCGATTATACTGGCTTTAAAATAGAAAAACCTGCATTCAAATCGGCCCATCCGTTCGAGAGCTACGATGCCACAGACATATACACAAAACCACATATACACACAAATCAAACAAACAAACTCGATCCGCGTTTTTTTTTTTTATTTGAATGGCAAAAATACAATATACGAGAAACACATTCAACTACAAATTTAAATACAGCGAAGTCAGCCATTTAATTGCTTCGTCACTAAGGGTGATCAGGTCCTCCGGTGGGCCAGGGTAACTTGTGTTTGGGCACTCCGATAGTATGCGCCACATTGACTGAATTGGGGAACCGCACGGACACTGGGGGGATACACTCCATCCACAGCGGTGTTTGTAGGAGGCACAAAGGCACCAATCTCGCGTAGAAAGCATGTACGGAGGCCTATGTGCAGCAGTAGGTAACCTACAGCTGAGTCGACAATAATGAAAGATCTCAATTTATTCTTTCATCATGTAGTACTGATATAGAAGAACATGGCCATAAATTTTATCCCCCTTCCCTCCAAGCGAAACCGACGACAAAGGCTAGTCAAACCCACTAAATATAACAATAGCGACCAATTTTAATCAACAATGAATCGAAACAATTTCTATGGGAGCTTTTAATCTAAGCTTAAAAGTGTCGCAACTTAATCTTAGGTCCGCTTTCATAACCGTAGTTTAATTACGTTTTATGACCTTTAACGTAAGTTAAATGGTATAATACTTCAATTAGATTTTAATAATGAAACAATGAGCTTCGATTAATGTGGTTTTATTTGTGTGCTACAACAATGGCATTGCGCCGGTTATTCTTTTGGTATGTCAAGGTTTTAACAGCTCCGAGTCGCAACTAGGAATTTGGTATAATTAGATCACAAACACTTGGCTTACGCTGCCGCTAAAGGAACTTAATTGACGTTTTTGCATTGCAATTTAGCCTCTAAGGCCACTTTTATTTTTTAACACCTCACTTGAGGCCTCATGTGGAAGAGGGGTGTTGTATGTTAGAAATGTGTGTTTGTCCCTCCGAAGCTCCCGAAGGGATGGACCAATTTCGTGTAGGTTTTTGTTGTATCGGATATTCAGTTTAAGTTGGATGAATGTTAGCTTTGCCTTTGTTTAGATAAAATTGGTTCAGACATACAAGAGATAATATTTGAGTATATTATGTAGTCTTTGCCGGGATTCTTTCCAACATATATCCATAGGTTATTGAGAAATATCTCAGAAAGTCATATACTCCCCTGGGATTTTTATACGCGTGAATTTGTAAAAATATGTCGCGTATAATACCACATTAAAAATTCGCGTACACAATAAACTCCTTACTTACAACTTCTTGTGTAATTTACAAATAAATGACACATACATCTCGCACCTATAATTATAAAATAGTAACAAAAACCGCTATAATTAACAACAATGACTTCCCGCCTTCCGCGTCCTTCGAATCCGCCATCTTGCGCCCGCCATATTGGTTCGACATTAATACAACCTCCTTGATCAACGTTTAAAGTGCGCCAGCGCATGTATCTGGCTGTTTTATTGTTATTATTGGATATTGTTCTGGCAAGGCTGCGGATTGAAAAGGACAGTTATACATTAAAGGCTGTCTTGGCGTCTCGAAGTAAATAGTTAGCGCGTGTTAAGGATAATGTGCCCTTAAAATACGCCATATCGCTCACGGAGGTGGCAGAGTGATGTCATTGCTAGATAATGACAGAATGGCTGCCTTTTGTGTCGTCTGTACTTGATGGTTTTTATGAATGTAGTACGGTGTCTGTACTGATTTGTCCTATTTTAAATATAGGTATAGTTTTAAAACCGTGCTTTAAAAAAGTGTGTGTGTTCTCTATAACTACTGAACATCTGTAATGTTTTAGGGAACGGTCGAACGAAAGAAAAGCCCATGGTTATCGATTACAAATTAAAGCAAACTATTTTGTGTTATTCGATACAAACTAGATATAAGTGTGTGTATGTGAATTATCATACAAATACAAGCAGTACTTTTTGCATCACGATTAAGGTACAAACATGAACACGGCGCATGCAATGACCCGGGCGCTCGAAACTAGCTTTTAAAGTGCCTCACCAAAAATAGGTAAATTACTTGTTACTGGTCCATCGACATCGACACTTAACATCGTGTGAACGACTTTTTTATGTTTTTATAACGTAAAATATTACCCAAAATTACTACTATCACAATAATTCCAGTGTCTGCCTACACAGGTTCGTACAAAAAACGCCTTTGGCCAGCCATAATAAATTAACCATAGAAAAATCGCGCACATTTTGAAATTGATCTAATGTATGGAAAATAGACTCGTACGCCCACATCACCGCGGTCTAATTAAATTATGTATCGATTCAGAATCGATAGTCGATTACGACACTCGATTAATCACTCGGAAATTATTCCGAGTTTAGGGTCCCTTGGTAAAAAAAAAACACGCGGTTTCTTTGATTGTGCCGTTGTTCTACATTAATTATGGCCCATCGCGATGTAATCTATTTGTTTTCATACAAATCGCATCGGTAGTTTTATGTGGCCATTTGTTTTAGAGGTTATTTATGATGTTTGTCAGCTTTGAAGCGTTTCCGATTTGAGTTGTGAGCGCTTGATGTTGAGTTGATAATGTAAGGTTTGGTGATTTTTAAAGTTATTCTGGAGTGAGGAGAAAAAAATTCTTATGTTTTTGAAAAAGAAAGACTAGTTGTTTTTTAATTCATTTGACGGCCGCCAAATGAACACGAATGAAACAATAATAGTAAATGAACTCTTCAATGTCGTACTTATGTGAGACATTATGTAGGTATGTCAGACACAATTTTGAAAGATACGGCAATTTTTTTTTCTGAAAAGTTTCTTTTGGAACTGTTATGATACTATTTCTTTTTTATTTATCGTTGTAAAGATTCTAATTTTATATTCATGCCAACAATTCTAAATTATATCTCACACAATTGTATTTACGAGTAAAATGCACTATGCAAGTTTCACGTTATCACAGAAATATGGACTCTGCCGTAGATATAGCGTTCGTAGCGGAAGCTCTACGAGATTCGTAGCTCTACGCTATCGCCTTATCTAACTTACACGCGTAGTACTTTACGGCAATGCGAAACTTTTTTTATAATTCCACCTCTCACTTCGGCCAGTTCTTTTTATTGGTTCTTCATTTGAATTTTTTACTCTTAATTTTGTGAGGTCGTAAACTAGAGCAGGCCGAAAATGATTAAAAGAGTCTTAATGTTGCCAGCTCTAACATCGGTACTTAATAACGGCAATTATAATCTCTTACGTCTATTTAGGTACAGTCGACAGCGGAATTCAATTGTTTCTTGACATGTAAATTGTGTACGGATTAAAGTATAAGTTGAGAAAGTTTGTTGTAGAATTTATTTCGAAAGTTTTGTTTTTATCTCAGTAAATAGGTATACAAAAGTAAAAAAATAATGAATTGAAAATTATTTAGTAATCGTTGTGGAGGTAAGTATTATCATCGTAGGATTCTGCTTATCTATACATCGTAGAAAACAAAATCGCTTCCCGCCGTCTGTCTCTCTGTATGTATGTATATATGATTAGATCTTTTAAACATCCCAACGAATTATAATACGGTTTTCAACAATAGATAGAGTTATTCAAGAGGAAGGTTTATACGCGCCCGAAGTCGCGACGGGCCATCTAGTAATAATAAAAAAAAAAATAGTAACAAACAATTAAACGTCATAATTAACAACGTCTTAAATTCAATTTTAGAAAGTAACCACCATCATATAAAGTCTGTAATGTAAAAATTAATCGCATGACTGTCCAAAGAGACGTGCTTTTAGAAGCTGTCAACCAGAAAAGCGATGGATTTGAAAACCAGTAGTTATCTCTGTTTGTTAGCCTCGTGTAATGGCCGCAAAAAACTTAACGGCTGTTCAATCTTTACCAACGAGGTCGAATCAAAAGAGTAGGTATGTATAATGTCTATGTGAGTATAGATACAAAAACTAGACTAAGGTTTTACATTACTATTGTGCCTAAAATTGTTAGGATTGGAAAATAAAGGATGTTCGTTTTTTTTCTGATACCTTTTTCTCTTTATTTTTAATAGCTGGTTTGAGCTTCTCACTATGCAGTATGGTGGTTAATGAATTGGAATTAACACTTTTATAACTATAACTTCGTCTAATATTACACTCACCTCAACATTGACAAGCGAACAGGAAAGCCGCTAAACGGCCAGTATTATTGAGTTACAAAATAAAAATTGAAGCATTGCGTTCTAAATTAGAAAAAAAAACACAGCGTTCGAATTATGATTTAAAACGTGTTCCGGAGAAACTCGACGTTTCTAAAAACGAATGAACATCTAGCGGCGACCGCCGTCATTATACATACGGGTAATGAGTGGCTCACACAGAAGCAAATGGGACATCACTGATATATTCCATGATAGACGCACGTAAACATACTCTTGTAATAGATCGGTAAATATTATAGTCTATATTGCTCACAAAATCACAAAAATATCAATATTTTATAACATTAAGGAACACAATTGAGCAAATCGAGGTATTTTACTTTTATAATAATTTAAGGATCATCATTGGTTTATGTCATATACTTTTATTATCTTCATTCGCCCCATATGTTTTGAGTAAATATTTAAAATTTTATGATCGCTTTCCTCTATTCCGTATTTTATCACTGGCAACTTCTGGATAACAGAGTTTAATCCGTCGGTTACCCAACCTTATTTGAAAAGGTGGATCGACCTAACTGCACATTTTGTCCCATGTAGGTAGCCATATCCGTAAACAACTTCGAGACTAGAGCCGCGAACTATAACAGCACCCAAACCATAACCAAAAAATTGAGGATAAGATGACTATAATAGAATACAAAGCGTCGATGGTAATTACAGTTGTATTGGATTTACAATGTAACTAATTTGCTTCCCTTTAATTACGCGCACGTGTATCATTTTCGATTTCATAGACAGTCCATTGCAAAGTTTTCACATGAAACTGGATCAATAGCAGCTAATGAGATTTGATTCGATTCAAATAGCCCGTACAAAGAATCGGTAATAACACGCTCCAAATCAGCAATAGCAATAAATAAAAAGTAAAACATAAGTCGTGAGCTCGTTTACTTTCGAACTTGTAATCAAAAGCTATAACGACCGCTTTACTCTGGTGTTCAATGAAGATAGTGTACTTTATAATAATATAATGTTTCAAATATTTCAAGGCTAACCGTTCTCAGCTGTCAATCATAATAAGCTATCTATCTTTGTCTGATTTATGTGTATCTCTGTGTGTCCGTCTCACTCGATCTCTCGCCCGATCGGCCGGCTCGAGTTGAAAATTTGATTTTAAATGTGGAATGAATAAGCATTATCTTAAGGAATCCGTTCTTTTATTTGAATTTTAATTTCTTTTTTAGGGCTGACTACTGGCTTTGTGATTTTTTCCTTTTAATCATTCTCGAATTTTTGGTTATTGCTTTTAAAGATTTATTAGAAGATGTAAATGTGTTCTCGGTTCAAACGCTTTGTTTTCTTTTTCCTCGAACGCGGCTTGTTCACGGCGTTGTAATGTAATGTTTCTTTAAAAGTGGTTTAAAGGTGTTATATCATTTTTCCAGCCAGTCACATCTTTTTTTGTTTACGAAACTCGATATTGAAAATATTCGGTCGGCGACGCTGTTGTCGGAATTCCTTTGGAATCTGTCGAGTTTGTTTATAGTGATACGTTTCGTATTTGTGGAGTCATGTAATGTCAAATCCGCGGATTCAGCGTCTACGTCTCGCCCACGCGACATGTGACCGCATGACTGGTCATTGGGCCGCGGACGGTCACGTGATCGTGCTCAGCTAGAGCTTATATGAAAGACGAGCTTGCGAAATTTTAATAAAATATTTTAGCATTTTAATAAGTATAATATTTTAGATTGATTTAATTGTTGCACTTTTCTTATTTGTTAAGAAGCTATCTCGTTGTTTGTGTACGCCGTTAACATTACCTTTCGATATAAGGTGGGTCCACGAAAATACCAAAAATTTTGGCCATCAATATTTATTTTGTTATTCATCTCTAGAATACCCATAGAATCCAATGACTATCATTAGATTCTATGCGTATAACAATATCAAATTATTACATATTATTCCAAAGTAGCCACTTTTACACAAGTATAGAACCCATTACGTAATTTCTCTTTCATTTTCATATCTTACAAATAAAATACCCAATCGCGCAAACCGTGCGTCATTTAAATTCATTTTAACTGATGTTGACGTCTGTGACTCACTACATTTTGAATTGAAGATGGGAAACTTGAGATGGTTTTTATTAGAGATTGTTTCGTTTTGCCAATTATAGTTATCTATATGACGTGTACGTGATACAATTGCAAGAATTACAATAATAAACCTTCCATAGTAGGATTTCTTGTGTCATGTTTGCCGTGGGTGGGCAGGGACAAGCTTTCATTTCAATAATCAAAAGAAAAGACAAGCTTCAATAATCAAATGTCAAAGTATTCATTGCATGAGACCGGCAAATGAATAGAGCCACTCCAGTCACCAAAATCCTTCTCTTATCCGTTAAAAAAAACCCACTCGAGCCACCAGAATACTTCTGTTATCAACCCAGAATTTTTCTATTATCAACTACAATAGAGAATGGAAATTACGGACATAGCGCACAGAATAAGCTTTCTGAAGTGGCAGGCTGGCCATATCTGTCGAAGAACCGGCAGTCGCTGAAGTTGACGAGTTCTTGTGTGGAGACAGCGACTCCTCAAGCGTGGTGAAGGGCGGCACTCTCTGGCCAGGTGGAGTGACGATATGCAAAGCGCTGCAGAGGCCAGCCAGATACGGGAGAAGCTGGATGGGGTTAATTAGCGTCTATCAAGAGCTGAGTTCAGTACATGTTTTCAAACCGCATAACTGATCCCCTCAAAACAATTCACCTTCCTAAATGTGCTCGATAGAACTTCAGACCGATGAACGTTTGACCGAATCAACGTTTCGTTTTGCTATAATTTACCGAATGCATTTTATGCATTGGTAACTCCCCTGGTGTTACTGATATCCATAGGCGGCGATGACCACTTTCCATCAGGTGGGCCGCTTGCCTGTTTGTCTGCCGTATAACATAAAAACAAAAAATAAAACATCGTGCCACCTTTTGTTTTATTAACAATTATCTAGTCTGCATTTGATTGAAGCTAATTACGATAAAGATGATGAAAACCTTACATCGTATTACCGAAGTGCGAACTAACTACGGCAAGCAAATGCTTACTTACGAAGGAGCACAACTTTATAATAGCCTACCTTCAAATATAAAAAGTATAGTTTCATTAGGCATATTTAAGAAAAAAAACTAGCAAATTATTTACTAAATACTTAAATGAGTCTGTTGTCGGGAGGTCTAGATGTTTCTTTTTATTGTGTAATGAATATGTGGTCAACCAAAGTGCTATACCTGTGTATCACGAATGTTACCTACCTACTTTGTGATGTGAACGACGATTGTAAATTGGTTTTAATAAGTTATCTTCTCATGTAAGTGACTATTGTAATATTGCCTTAATGAGAATAAATGTCTTTGAACCTAAACCTAAAAACTAAATTCCATAACAGAAACCCGTCATCATCCATACGAACAGCTAAGCGTATTTCACCTACTTAATGGTACACCGTTTAAAATTTCACAAATACCTATCACCTAGACCACCTACAAACTCTATATAATAATAATTATTGCCAGCCGTCTCCTACGCACAAATCTGCGAATCGCTTAGTAATCTCACACCCCTTAATAAACAAGACAAAAATGTTATTGTTAACATTTAACAAGAGTTTAGGCTTCTTGGAAACCAACTCCTTTGCTCAAATAAAAAACATAAACTCGCAAACGTCAACGTGCCACAGATAAAAGTAAACACAAGGCGAATTAACTTTTATCACTGCGGGATAAAGTTCGTCATTGCCTGCTAATTGTTGTTTGTTTAAGTTTGCATTCTTTTGTTATAAAGACGCGTGTACTTTGATCAGAGACAAAGTATTTTAAAATGATTATTTTTATATCAATATTGACGTTTCCATTTCAGCACGGCTAGCACAAATGTGTCCGGCACACAGCTCGCACCATGAGTGATCTTTTGTTTTTTGTTTCCTTCCCTCAATATTATCGAGAAATATATACAGGCTACTTTGTTGCAATGGTTAAACCACTAAAAATATGTTAATGAAGGCTTTAAAATGATTTCGCATATTAACTGTTCAAAAAAGTTCAATGTTACATAATTAAAAGTATCATAAAAACAATAATTTGATATCTCGACGGTATTCTAACAATGTAAACACACACCTTCACTTCAAACCGTTTGTGAGCCCTCTCAAATTTTAATTTTTCAACTAAATTCTCTGTAACCCGTTCTTGTTAAGGTCGAAAATTGCTTGAAATAACTGCATAGCCCTTACGCGGGTGTCCTATTGACTGTTTTATTTTTTTATTGCTACGCTGAAAGATCATATTTAACCTTTAGGCTGTAAGGAGAGCAGTTTCTTTGCTTCTTGAAATTAATTTAGTTTAAACATTAGTAATGTAATATTTGCAATTATTTTCGACGGACGGACGTAAGTACCTAATTAAAATTATGCAGTTTGTAAATCTTTGTTGTAAAAATTGAATTTAAGGCTAGTGTTTGCCGAGAGCGCTCTATACAAACGCATTTTGATTATATTTTCAATATTACGCTATCAAAGTCAATAAAATTTTATAGACGTGATCCAGAACCCAATATCTATGCTTGTAATTTGTCAGATTTTCGTTACACGAAAGTTACAAGGGGTTTAAGATTTCTATACAAATTTTAAATCCCGTGCAACTTTGAAACGATATATTTCAACGAAAATCTGTGACAAACATGATCTGAACAAACAAATGAACCCCCCACAATGTTCCAAATAGGTATTGTAAAATATTTTAGACCACTAAGGTTGCAAACAAGCTTACGCACTGCCTGATGGTAATAAGTTACCGCAGCCTATGGACGTTTGGAACATCAGGGGTATCACTCCCGTGCTGCCAACCCTGTAAAAAGATTTTACCCCCTTCCTTGAAGAACTATTCAAGGCTACAAGACGCCTTCAAGGCTAAAGCGAATAGGCTGTTCCTAGACAGGCATGCTGCATCTTCAGCCGTATCGTCACTTACCACCGGGTGAAATGACGGTCAAATGCCTGACTAGACTAATTAAAAAAAAATATGAAGCTTAGTTTTAAATATGGCGTCAACTACGTGCGTCTCAAGAAACCTAATAATTAGTATAATGATATGATGAACGTGCAAAGATTGATTAGTGCTTAGCCATTCATAATCGTCCAGTTGCTATATGAAAATAGCTGCTACATGTTGTCAATGTTAAGTGACAGATTTTCCGTTGAGCAATTGTCATTTTCCTGTCGAACAGGGATGTAATCAGGTTGATTTTAGTTAGAAGACATTGTGTTTTAAACGTCTACGTAGTGATTTTGTAATAGGTGTTACCCTTTTTACCGGACTGCCAAGGAACGGAAATTTTTTGCGCGCATATCTTGTATGTATGTATGTTTGTTTTCTTTATTCTCGTATCTTCTAAATTATTTCCAAGTTTTAATTAAACTAACATTTGCACTATATACATCCATTCACTTCCAACATTTGGCTTGTTTTTAACTTTTCAGTATTTTGAATAGTAGTCGGAGTTTTTAGATTTTGAATTACTTTTTTTATTTATACCGCAATGGCCTGCATAATGGCAAGCAGTTACTGGCATGTAGACGCTTGACATAGGTACCAGTAGTATCACAAGCTTGTTGCCGGTCCCGTAAAACACGTTTCTCTGGCAGCAAATAGGCAAGACCTGGAGTACTGGCAAACTTACTCACCGGCAGAAGCACTATGTGAAATAGTATTAAAGTTAGGTATTTGCGATGTTCTAAACTACCTAGCATGAGATGGTCTTGCCTGTCATGACCCTCATGATAGGGTCCACCTTGTAAAGGGTCTGCCCATTCTACTTGTATGATTTTTATTTTAACGATATTTAACTATTTCCACTATTAAGTCACACGTGTAGTCAGTAAACTCTTAGATTTTCCAAACTTAAGCACTTTTAAGCTATGTATATATTCGTTACAAATGTTATTAGGTAAAATATATTCTGTAAATACATGCCTGAATTCCCCTCTGTTTATAAGTGAAGGATAAGCAGACAGACTCAGTATACGTTTAGTTGAAGCACTGCGTTCCGAATACATAATCGGTGTCGACGTCCAATATTAACTATAAAATCATTGTACCATACATTGTATTCAAGTTATGTACCCTAATAGATGAGTCTCTAAGATAATTATAGTATTGAATCGTATCCGAAACAGACGAAAGAAAACTGTGTTATTTGAGTATTATTACTGCGTCACCAAACACGAAGTGTCGGAAAAAAATCGGCAACTGCAAAATTACATTGGAATGAAGGATTGCTTTTTAATAGAACAATCTTGCGTAACAAATTTTAAATTTTGGCGTAACCCAGCAGATCACTCGGAAGCCTTGACTTTACGTCATCATGATCACAACAACATCGCAACCGCAATAGGTATCAAACTAATCGGCGAGCATTATCTCTAATAACAATAAAACTACATTACCAATGTCCTCTAATTCGCCATGCACGCAACTGTCAGGCACAAGTCGGCTTATTTCACAAAGGAGATCTCCACCCGGTTTCCCGAATTTCACCACACACGAAGCGACTGTAAAGAACCTAATCTATTTATAAAGAAATGTAGCAACAGACTCTTTGGCAACGGCCGGGTACTTTAAGGAACCAGTTTGATTGACAATTGGATTATTTGACAATGTGGAACGTTGGCGATCTGCGTTAAAAATCGAGGTCAAAGATTTTAAGTTGGTTTCTAAACAGCAATGAATGGGTGTCACAGTCAAAATCATAATGAATAAAACCTACTTCTGCACCGAATACCTATCAACCTAAATGTTATTATATTGATGAATGATTAGGTATATATTTGGATGTATTATAAAATATTTAATCGCCAACTGATTTCATTGGGAGTACTTGGCTGAAATACGCTAAACACTTTCAAATTCAATTTTGGAACTCAGAGGCGGAGTTCGAACGTAGAATGAAGCAGTGCGGGCGATCAACCAGCCAGCATCCACGATTCCGTAGACAAGAGAGATGAAGAAATTCCAAGCCAGTTCCGAGATTACAATTTCGAGGGGCTAGATAATATTCTATTAGCATACAAAGGAGAATTACCGTCTGTGCGTCCGTGTGTCATACCCGTGGCTATAGTTATAGGGGCCACGCCTTGTAACTGTCATGTGTAGCCTAATTAGGCAGCGTCGCGAGCGTTGGGCAATAGCTAGGTTTTATATAAAATTATGGGCGGGATTGTGTTCACTATATATTTTGTTCGGTACCACTTTGCGTACAGCCATGTTATGCGTTTGCTGCAAGCTGTTGTATTAAGATTTATCGTAAACGAAAGACTATAGAGGCAATAGAAATAAACAAAATTTAGTTGTTGTACTAAAATCAAGATAAAACAACGAACATCAATGGAACGAGAATTTTATTACGCGCCATTAAAATTTAATGGATTAAGGAAATTAAAAAGTAGCCGACACATTCTGTGGACGCGTCCACTGACAATAAGTGAAAAAATTAGCATAAACTCCATTCAATATTTATTTATGTTTGAATACAACCAGGACGACATAGCGCGGTTTACTTCGAACTCTGTCATTAAATTCCTAACACTTTCTCATTTAAATTCATAAATTTCCGGTGTAAGTGTGTATTCTCATTGTAACACGGCGCACGCCCGCCGTCGCGCGCGCACTCACGCATTCCCGCGCACCGACGCTTCATTCAATACCATTTTGACGCAAATTCTATGCGAAAACTTAATTGCGTATCTCTTAAAAGTTCGTTTGTTTACAAGCAATTTGTAGGTCACATTGAGCAACCGTTATATTGATTTACTAGGCCGCCAGTATTACCCACGTTACTCGCGTGTGGCAAACGAAAATTTATCGACTAAAAGATCTCTCTATTCAATATTTTTGCAAAACTATCATTTGCGTCAGCCACGTACCGAAAACGACCGCCAGTTTGACTTGAACTGCGACTCATCACCTCGTTCGCTACTGCAAAAGTTCACAGTACACTGGTTTTTATTGTTAACAAAATGTACGCAACGTATATTACAAAGAATTCCATTTGCCACACAATAGAGCACACACGATTCCGAATTCAAATTAAAAAAAGAACAGCGCGTAGGAACGTTGCCGCGCGAATTTCAAATATGGTATGCATTATATTCTGATTTCGTATTCTTAATTCGAATTCAATTATTATTTTCAATTACCGTGGGCTGGTCGCGAGGCGGGCCCAGAACGCTATTGTCCTAGTTTTTTTACGTCGAAACGCGCGTTGGTAGAATGATAAAAACATTCCAAGTTGAAAACGTACGCTTTTATTAGAATTTACATAATGTTCAGCTTTTCAAAGAGGCCCGTGGCGTCAATCAAAGAGTTCCCAAAGGCGTACGATGTAATGGTCTACTTTCGGAGTCGAGTACATTTTTCAAACAAAACGGACAGTTTCGGATCATGCCGTGATAAATGACCTTACTAACCGTTTGAGTCAAATATCGCAACATGTAAAATTACCGGTCCGAGTGTTTAGTAACTTGACTAACAATTTGTCTTTTTTCTCAATTAACTTCCAACACAAGGAGATTAGACGGAGTTATTTCGAAAAGAAACGCCAGAGACCAAATTCCAAATGCTAAACGGTCGAGTAAATTTATTTGCTCGTAAACCGTTTCTTTAACTCAAAACTAAAGCTGATATAAACATTGAGAGTAGTAATCACGATTATAATAGTCAAACTATTCGTAGACTTCCAAGACTTCCAAGTTTGAGTTTCTCGAACACTATAAAGTTATAATTTCAAGAATATTTTAAAAGGGAACACCAATAACAGACGTCGGTAAACAGAGCTGTTATTATAACAGAAGGGAGAAAAAATTTGGGGTCATCGACACTGGAGTGTTCCCAGCCACTCGACTGTTTTATAGAGAAAACACTTCAAAACGAATATTACTATTTCCATACTTTAATTACGTACTTAGACACCCACACATACGCAGCGTCCCACCACACGCACAAACCGAAGTAATTATAAGATAAACATATGGCTTTTTAAGCGAAGCAACAGTTGTTTGTAAATGTATAGGTAGGCACTTGGAGAATATTGGGTTACTTTCCCGCGCATGTGTGGCGGATACAAAGCTTTTACTCATATAACTGCTCTCGGAATCAGAATAAAAACAAAGCAACTACATTGGCAGTGTTTTGTGAAATAAGTACACAGGGTAAAGGCGATTCAAGTTTATGTCCTGCATATTATTAATTAAAGTTTATTTTTAGCCATTCTTTGCCAATTCGCGAATGTTAAGTAACGTAGAGTTCTTAGTAATGTTAGTCATCCATTGAACGATAAGTTACCGTCCCATAGCGCCTCTAAAAATCTATTAAAAATAATAATTGCGTATTGTGTTATATTCTATGGAAATGTTACTGGCGACACGCTTGCCGCAACAGGAAAAAGAACTCGTTCCAAATTCAAATTGGAAAAGGAATTTGAATACGCGATTGTCATGAGTTGACAATCAATCATTATAGTTTTTGAATTTCGAATTCTTTGACATACGTGAGGTTCGATCAGTAACTAGCGTGTGGCCAGTAGTATTTTTTGTAACGCATACCTCATAGATAGGTCTTTTTCTTTATGCAGGTACGAGATTATCGATAATATCCATTACCATTAGTTTAATACTGGATTCAAGACCACACTAGCGTGCCATCTACTACAAGGTATGATGACATTTGAGAGAAAACAGTAGCATTATCAAACCAAGACGAAATATTCGTAGTCAGAATATATTGTGAAAAACAAATAGATACGGCTACTTTTTCGAGTGTCATCTATAATGTTGTTCTTTAAAATCAAAGATGGAATATTTATTTCCGTTCTCGAGAAGTAAGACCGAGGCAAACACTCTCTGTGAAGAGTTCGTCAAAAAATTTACATTTTCTGAGTATTGACAGAAAGATTTAGAAATGTAAATATTACGATGTACCTTTAGATCTTTCTTCTATAGATCGACATATGTGTCGACACATTTGAAACTGAGTGCCTACAAAAATAAAATAAGTAAGTCCTAAAAAATAATATTTTTCCCCTTATTTTTCTCATAGCCATTTCTATTAGGTAGACCGTGCGGAATATTCAACTGACAGGAAACAGTAGGGAAGGAAATGGAAATTTTTCACACCATTCAAAAGGCAACATCAAAGGCAAGAGACAATAACACGCACATAAATAGCCAGGCAAATCGCTTTTGTACGGCTAGCTGCAAGCTAACCACAGGATCTCTAGGATCACAGGCGTAATAACTCATTAAAGTAACAAGTAGAAATTGATATGATTGCCTCATAAAAAGCCTTTTATTTAATCTGTATAATGTACTAATTTTGAATCACATCCCTAAAAAGAGAATTAGTAAAAAATGACGTTATGTTTTTAAAAGGTACGCACTGGCCACTAAAAAAAAAGCGTACCAGCCAGCATTTGAAGTAACTGTTTCCATCAAAGTTGTTCTTCTAATCGGCAACTGACAGCTTGTATGTAGAGCGGTAACACAGCAATACCGTAAACGCCCGGGGGCCCGCGTAATAATGTGTTTTATTTCTTGTTTGTCCGTCTGCATGGCCGGCCAATTTCGCAAACATTTGAGGAATAGACGAGATACGAACTCGAGAAAGTAGGTTTTTTCGGCCAAAGCGGCGCTTTTGAACTGAAATTGAGGTGATAATAATTGACGATTCGGTATTCCAGTACTTGCTTAGTTTTTGTGTTCGAGTAGGTATCTGGAGAATTCGTTTTTCTTTTATGCTCTACGCTTTACGCCTTTGATAATTTTAACGATGCAGCTTGTGTGTGTAATATAATTATTAAATTAAACGTTAGTTTGATAATGGTATGTAGTTTTAATTAAAAAAAATTGTAATGGAATTACCAATAAAGTGGGAGGCGAGGTGTTAATTTCAGTTTATGATTTTAAATTATACAACGCAATCTTACGTAACGAAGTTATAACAACAAATTACTTTAAACAATTTGGAACATGTAGGTAACATTAACAAAAAATTAGGTTAATCACATTGTGTTGGAGAAGTTAACTCATTGATAATATTACAACGTTTGCATAATTTTTGACACGTAACGAGTAGGAATAACAATTAATTTTATTGTTTCTGGTAACATTATAGAGATAACATCACCCGAGTAGGTGTTCGATGGTTCTGGTTTTAAATGTCTCCGGAAATACTACCTGTTATAAACGAATGCTCTTGAGCGAGTAACGGGCGTATTTCTACTATCTGACAAAACGAAAATCGCCATTATGCCAGCCATAATAGTCCAATGCTGGACTTTAGCTTCCCCCACGTCGAGGAGAGATTTGCTATAATTTCCGCACTTGGAAGGCGATGGAGAACGCAGTGTTAAAAACCTACCGAAGATGGTTTTGCACATTTTCTGCTGCATTGAGTTTCTAGTGGCATACCTCTAAATCACAAGTGGCCTTATACAGTACTTACCCATAATGAAAAGGATGCGTGATTGGTGCAATATTCTACTCTTTCGGAAAACAAACTATACGTAAGTTTACCTAGTTATTAATCTTTGCAGAAAAGCTCTAACGAACTTGTTTCATAAAAAGACATCGCTGAAACTGTTCAGTCAAAAGAAGGGTAAGTACTATAGTCGTCCTTTGTTTTTTTGTTTGAAATCAGATTTTGATGCAATTATTTTTCACCCGTTTATAGCGCTAAGACGTAGCGGACGCAACGTCAGAAATACCGAAATACATACTATGAAAATGTCGAATGCCCATTCAAAAATCCGACTTCGGATGCACGCACATTACATTTTTACGGAACAATACCCAAGGCGGGCGAGGGCATCAGCTAGTATAACATATTATAACGTAGTTTAACATATAGTATATACAATATTGGCACTAAAGCCAGTCTCATTACGCTATCGCCGTATCTCGTTTGACAAAAATCTTAATATTTGCGCGCGATACCTCCGGGCTAATGCACGTGGCGGCTGGTAGGGATAGCAGGAGAATAAACTTGCGTGGTTACTTCTTTTAAGCAATGTTTAATGTTTTTTTTTATTTATACTACAATTAATTTTGTTTGGTGGTGTCTAAACCTGACGGTATCAGGAAAGAGGCCCAGGAAGCGATGGATTGACATCGCCAAGTTGGATACGAGAGCCAAGGGCCTACGGCATGTGGATGCTGAAGACCGAGCGAAATGGAGGAAGATAAGCAGGACAGCGGCCCCTGGTATAAGCCGGGATATTGCTATTACGATGATGATAATGATGATGACTGATTTTTTTAAAAGACTATTTAGTTTCTAATTAAAGAAAATTAACATTGCGTCTGGCGTTTTGATATTTCGGCTAACACCCAACAGTCATTCCCACCGCTGTAACTCCTGTAGAGCCAGGATCCACAGCGTCTACCCGAGGAGCTAGTTTTGATCGCTTAAGGACGTCGCAACGAATTATATACTGTTTTCAGCTATGTGATTAACGAGGTATATGTTTGTAACTATGTAAAGCAACATTAATTATCATCACAATTAGCTACTTCTTCAAATGAATAAATAAATAATAGTAATAGAGATAGTGTTTATTGTTTAAGATTAAACTGGGTGATTTTATTTATTTACTGCTCTCAGCTAAGTTTCTCTTGAACGCAATCGGGAACATTACTGTATACTGGCCACTAGAGCGGCTTCTTAGTTCTTTCACGTCAAATCTGATGAGATCTACGAAAGACCCCAACACGGCTGCCCCAGGCGCTGTGTCAATGCAAATCAACCGTTTCATTATCTCTCCGACTCAAGACATATATCTTAAGACTCCAATTTCGACTTATCAAGCCAAACCCGACCGGACCTCCAATGATCATACGCCATCAATCAAAACAATTGTACAACATCAGAACAATACTTACATCGCAACCACACGTCTGTCCGTCAACAAGAATCGGATGTATTTGATCTATACGCCGCACTATGCGATACTAAATCCTATGTGATCGATCCTGACACTGTATGAAATTAATTAACTGATGCAATAGTTCAGTGGTGCTCGTGCGTAGAGCAGCGATGCCCAGTGATACGGGTTTGTGCGTTTCGAAAATATAAGCTGACAACCCGCGTTGTCGAGTCGTAAAGATGTCGGCCACGATTCAGTATTAATTACAATTAAAATTATGACCGTGTTTCAACTAATATGGTGGCGAAATTGATTCGACCAATTCGCGGCGACCACTGTGGTATCGAGACTTTTAGTCACTGAAAGTGATTTATGTTGCGTCCCGAAATGTTAAGCAACACACGAATTTGCAGATAAAAGTAATTAATTTTACAAACATTCGAGGAATTTAAAACGAATGAAGCTTCCAATTTACGCTGAGTCGAGATATCGTCCATTCTCAGTATTCAGATGAATGTTTTCACATTTGCTGTTGGACACGGTGACAGATAGGTATGTAGACTCTAAAAGGTGTCAGTTTGTCTTCGCCCCGCGGACGCGCGTCAAACGTGCACGCTTTACGTCACGTTTGACAGTTGTCACGGACACGGAGCACAGATCTGGAGATACGGCGCGCAGTTAGACTACTGGTTTCCGTGCTCTGTGGCAACGGCGTTGCGGCCGCGTGTGCTGGTAGTTATGCCGACCGTACCGTCGTGTTATCTACGTCGTGCATCAAACTTAGCATTATTTTGAGAAGTAATTATTAATGTAAAGGCGGTTACCGAATTTCAGGTCGTTGCAGCACAGTCGTCCGGCGCGCCACGCAACAATGAACTAATGAATAATAGAAAACTGGACTGTCCAACTAGGTAGCTGATATCGCTCGATAGATAAATGATGAATGCGTTTTCGGTAGAGATTTTTTTCCAAAGTAATTATCGATGGAATGTATACTGTGGCTTTCTTTTTAGACGTTTTTAGATTTGACCAGGATTATAAATGTGAGTTCGATTCCTCGCAAGAGTCGTCCCTTTATTTTAATGGCCGGTGAGAAATTTTCGGCGGACATAATAACAGAGGGAAAAAGCGGCGTAGACGATGATTTCGCTAAAGAATTCGCCAGTTTACCGAGTGCGGCCACTTTATACGGAACCCCGACGTAAATTTGACAAAGGAATTTTATGAACGTATAAATTCGAGCTGTCGGGGACGTCATCCGATCGGTACACTTTAATACTTCGGCTGGATTCGGAGAAACGTCGGGTTTTTGCGCGTTCCGGCTCCCAACAGGTTCAATTACTGGTGAAATTAATGATTGAACACATTTTCGTGTGCGTATTCATACGGAGGGCACACACGCGCGGTATAGAGCCGCCGTACAATAGGATAACATCGCCATAAATGGATCGGAACCAGTTATGACCGCTTATGACTCCCTTATAGCTTAGCATTTTTGTAGCTTTTGTTTCGAATGGAACTGCTGTGTTGTGTTCTCGCATTTTAATTCGAGCTTAGGGAGGTTTATTCTAATGTGGCGCGCAATAGGCGGTGGGACTTTGTATGGCCTACGCCTTTCATCGTGGAAAGTCACGTGTAATCAACTCGCATGAAATTGTAAGTTCGCAAGGGACTGTTTCGATTTTTTGAATATGTATGTAGGTGCCTAATGCAATACACGGATCAGTCAAATGTTTAATTTGATTACGCATAAATATTGCGGGAAAAAGCGCTGCAAATACAATTAGAGTACGATCAGTTTTGGCAACTACAAAATAATCCTGACCACTTCGAACTATTTAAAGTAGATAATACAACTATTAGTCTGACTGAACAATGCAACAAAAAAATGTAATTAGAGAAATGAAGAAGCGAATAGTTCGAAAATCAAAAAGGCGCGGCATTTTTGATTGCGCTTGATTACCATTATCAATCTTGGTAAAGATATAAAATCTAACGATGTCTCAGTTCCGTTTGTGCCTCTTTTATGGATCAGTCGCGCCGTTAACACCCGAACGGAAGCGCCGCCGAAGATCCAGTGAAATTGTTAATAAACCATGTGAATCGAGCATAAAAAGCCATTATAAAACATCGGAGGCCCCGATCGAACGAGTCAATATTTCAAATTAGGAACAATTCAAATCAAATCTTCGGATCCTCGTTAGAGCAGGACGCCCGTAGGGTTGATGACCCGTTGAAATGTCAGCGCACATCCATCCCGTTCGCTCCCGCGTCTATAACGACCTCTCGTTCCCTCTATGAGATGTTGATCTTGATACGTCACATTTTTAATAAACGAACTCCGTATGACATGGCGCACGGAAATTCGTTCCAATGATTAATATGGCCGCCGCGTCCGTAAACGAAACTAATACACTTTGTTTTAAACGTTATTAGAAATATTGATAGTTTCATGTCATTGCGCGTGTTTGCGATCGGCCGATAAACGACCCGTAGATAGAAAGTCCGTCTCAGAACAATTAATATGAATGCACGAGTGGATAGACAATATGTAGGCAGTGGACGCAAAAAACGTATCCGATCGGCCATCTATAAATCTCGCGGGTATCTCTAATATTGTTTCAGGTTTTTTACGAGCTTAGAAACTTTATACGGGCTCCTAATACGCGCGCAGCTCCGTACGATCGTGCGATAATTTTCACGCCACTGACCATTAATTAGGACATTGCCTGTAGTTAAACGGCTTTAGTAATGTAATAATCTCGTCGCTTACGGCGCTCTTCGCTATTACATACTCGGAATCTTATTTTAATTTTGACATTAATAAGTATAGCAGACATGTATGGACAAAACAAAATGAAAAACGACTGACGTGATCCGACAAAAAACCTCCGAGATGTGTACTAGACACCACACTGAGCGTTTCATTACAACGGAAATAAAAAAGTTCATATTTGACGTTTAACAAATTGTTCCTTTTTCAAATCGACCAATGAGACCATTGTGTTCGCTCCTAATGGCGTGTTCTATTTTCAAATCTCATTCTCTTTTCAAATCTCGCTCGCCTTTCAGATTCATTCGAATTTGGAATGCGTTGGTTGGATACGTTTTCCCACACGTCTTTTTGGTGTGTTGTTTGTCTTTTAAATGGGTTGATTAATAGAGTACGTTCGCGTTGATTGTTCTTGCGGTTTATGAGTGTGTAGCGGTTGTACGTCGTCGTGGCGACACAGCGCGCGATGCCCTTAAACTAAATAATTATATCATCTGCGACATGACAGAGTGGAGCGCAAACAAAAGTGGGCTCAAGATTTATAGGCTACGATCGACGCACGCGCCCACCCGTCTGGCATTAAAGTTTTAATCTAAAATATGCATCAGCGAAATCCTCCGAATGACCAAATGTCGCGTCTAGCCGAGCGGGAGATATTGCCAAAATGCATAAACATCAAAGGGGTTTTTGTTGAAAAAAAGATTTAAAATTGAAGGGCGCGTCCCCAGTACGCATACTGAGGTATTATACATAGGCTATGGCGTCCAGATTATAATAACGATTTTAAAAGTCCCCTCCGTTTTTTATTTTTAGTCCTTTTTCGGCAGGGGTCGCGTAAGTGGACGCGGGGACCGATGGAAAATTTGACACTAACACTGTTTCAAAAATGGGGTGAAACCTTTGCATGTTTGCGTCCGCATATGGGATAGTTTTGCGGAGACGTGCGCTTTAGCAAAATCGATACTTACCCCTCCCGTGGGCGCGGATTTTGATGGAAACTCCGAGATTCGCTTCGGGCGGTCGCGCGAAGTTCCACTCGGTTTCATAATCATTTTTTCGGAATATTGGTCATACTATACAAATTGGCAATTTTCCTACCTACTCATCCGTTTTTCCTATTAGGGTTATAAGCAATTTTAAACGGAAATATCCTTCCAAAAGCTGTATAATTGGCAGAAGTGCCCCAATATACTTGGTTGTATTGAGAAGCAAGCGGTTTCTATATCGTGTCAGTTTTTGTGAGCGAACGAAGACCTCTAATTAACCTTAAATTGCGTAGTGTGGGTCAAAAGGGCCCCTGGCGATCTGGCGCGCCGCGACGTAGTCACGGGACGGCCGTCCAACCAATCCAAGACCAAATCTGTAACAATTGTTGTCACGAGCCGCTTTTATCAATAAAAATAAAAATCCTCGAGGAAGTGGCCAATTCACGGCGCTTGACGCAACTCCGGCCCTCCGCCGGACAAAATTTAACCTTACGCAATTCGGTTTAGAGTCGTATATGGAATGTTGCGTTACGATATCAATTAAACTAGTACTCTGCTAAGGGTATAGACGTCGTTTACGATTAGGCATGTGTCGTCTAATCAATAATAAAATCATCAATTTATATTCACCGCTCGTAAAACTCGCCCATCAATGGGCGAACCAAACTTACTATTACTTATTTATATAAGTAATTAAGTTTTCTACCATGCACCATCAGTATACACCAAAACGGTGGTAGAAAGTTGCAATAATATTACTTACCTATATGACGTTGCACGTATATTTTCACCGATACGTGAGCGGGAATCGAACCCGGGACCTGCATACTGATTGCGATTGAGTTATAGCAACTTTTCCGGCTAAAAGACACGAGTTGGAAACGTGGTCGCTATGAAATCTCGGAGTTTAATGCCTGGGAACTAATTGGCCATGCAAGGGGCTTACCAAAGGCCGTGCAAACCGATATTTCTAGTTCCAACAGACATTGTGTCTTGAATCGTGTCGAGATATAGGTAAGCTTAACCGAGTGACCTTCGATAATGAGATTTGACAAGGAATGACAAAAAACGGCCGTATAAATAAAGTCTTAATTGGAATTGAAATATTATAGCGCTGTCAGGTTATCGTCTAATGTTTATTTTGTTTCATATTTGAACGTCGGCTCCGCATAAATCTTTTGGCGTTGCCAATAAAAACCTTCGGTGTCTAAATCGAAGCTACTCACTCATATTACTATTTTTATAAAATAAAGCAATGAATTATATTTATTTATCTGTGGTATCGAATCAACATTGTATCGGTCCACTTATTCTATGAAAAGTTACCGTACACATTGCCCAATAGCTGCTGATGTATGATAAATGTCAGTTTAGCAAACAATACAAAGCGAAACCTCAACTTATAGCCACGCGTGTGCCCGTCATATTGTCACTTGGATCCATTGTGAAACTTCAATAACGCGCATGCGTATGCGTAACCCGCATATTAAAAACCATTGGCCAAGCAAATTCATCGATTCATACACAGTGAGGGCGCTGCTAGCCAATGTTCCCGTTAGGAACGTATACCGTCGCCGCTAGTACCAAAATCGTATGCAAGCTAAATAAACTTGTAGAAATGCATCTACGAGCGAAAACGGGAAACAATCGAAGTTCCATATTTGAAATCGGAATTCGAAAATGGAACTATTTAAAATTTCGAATCCGTTGCGTTATCGTCGCGACGTGCGCGCGTTTTCCTTTTGTTTTTTTAATATAAGTGGAACAGACTATTAGAATATCCGTTTATTAGCTTTAGTACTTCGCCGGCTAACGGTTGACGCCTTTATAGACGTTGTACAAACTTTCGGTACTTGTATGGGCGACATATCCTGCTTTAGAAATTAGGTACATGAAATAATGCAGTTAGAAAGCCTCATCAATTCTAATTGCATCGTTTTATTAGCCAAATAATAATAATATCTTGGCGTTAATGTCCCGGTTGTGCTCTCGCAAACGAAGGCCCGGGGTCCGTCTTGCCAATGATTCAGGATTTGGCAGATCAGGTAATTACAGTGGAGCGACTGCCATCTGACCTCCGTGGCAAACCTGACCAGATTGGTTCATGGTTACACATTCAATCGCCTGAATGTGTTTTATTAGCCAAATATTCGACCGAAATGTACGTTACACGACGTAGAATCAGTCCGCAACTTGCGTACAAAATTCCCGTTCGACTGTCTCCGCCTTTTGGCCACATAAATAATGTTAATGCCTTATAAAAGGCGTTTTTCGATGAATTTATCCCCAAAAACGTCAGCTTTTGCCGAAACCCCGCTCGGGAAGTATAAAGTTGTCCATACATAATTCATGCGGTCATACACTTTCGGAACTTAGTCACCACACGGTTGCGATTCCAATAAATTCAACGTTTCGATATTCCAAACTGTCACGAATTTCAAATAATTCTTTCTTTTTTCTTAATTTTCACGTGCCCATGTATGGATATCATTAGCGGCCAGTGTCAAAACAAAAAGATTAATAAACTTGGACGTTTCTCAACCGAATAATGTTTCTGAAATTAACCTCTATACATTATGGTGTGTGTAATCGGTTCTCGATCTCAATTATTAACGACAATTATCTTAGGAAACTGAATAGAGAAAAAATAAATACATCGTTTTGTGAATACAGATAAGCAGACAAAGAAGATAGAGATAATGCAAGTCACTTCATACGAATTACAGCTGCTTTGTTTCAATGACCATTGAACAAAAACATGTTTTTTAATATATCAATGGGCTTGAAGCCGACTCTTTGATTATAATTACTCAATATGCAACACCTTTCGCGTCTTAAATTCTTATTCTTCTTAGGAGTACCTACGTGTTCAAATTTTAGTTATTGTCCGTATAATGTATTTCCGTTACGGACGAAACACCAACCACCTAAAACTTTACGATAATATGGTGACCTTAAATATTTAGGCGCGCGCGGAATTCCAAATTCGAAATCGGACGGCATCGCGTTTAGCGCCCAGTATTGGCCAATAAAATTTTATTATTTCATTGTTTTATTTCTTCTTTTTTCACGGTGTTTTAGCGGCCATTGGTCATCTGACTGTCCCTGTTTTTGTACACACAAGTACCATACGGTTGCTATAAACGTTGACATGTTTTATGACTAATGAAATGGTATTTATTGATTTTCCTGCAATGTTGTAATAGCAAGCGTTGTATTGTAAACGTTTTAAACAGCTACATCTATTTCTATATCGTCTACAAACATGTATCTGGTCCCCAGTACCGGGGCGACGAGATTACGTATGGGGTGAGTCCAGTTTCATCAATTATATTTGTGAGCGCTCTGCTTTCCATTTTTAAAATAAACTCAAAGGGGTTCCTAATAAAATTACATACACATATGAAGCAGGGGTGCCTCAAGGAGACAGGCATCCGCACGAGAAACGTGTTTCTTTTGGGAGGTTTTTTATTTCTAATAAGATCTAGTTACACTCACTCTTTCGTGGAAGAGTTCGTGAGAAGTGTTCTTCTGTTGTTCCTTTTACGCGCCAATTTCTGAAGCCGTTGTTTTCGGTCAATTACCTGGAACAAACACACACACTTTATTTTTTAATCCGTGATCTGACCCCAGCCGGAGTGTCTACCCAAAAATTAACACCAACATATTAAAATATTCAAAAACCAATAAGAGCCGATCGATGAATCCAAATTTAAAATATGATAGCCATTCACCGGCAGCCCGTATTGGTGCGATACAAAGGAATAGAGCGAGCATGACGATTCAAATATTTTCGAAAATGGAATATTAAGCGAAGCCATTATACGATCGAATGATTATTATTGGTCGGAATCGCCGATGGCCGAGTAGGTGCCAGTACTCTATTATTAAAACCATGATTTCTTACTTGGCATTCCATTACCTAATAGTTCTTATAAAATCTGAGGCAATGCAAGGATGATGGCGTGTCGGTATCATAATAAGGCCCCATTTGCGTATCGGGGTCGACGACTTGCGTATGCTGGCTGCGTGTGATGCTACGCGTCAAGTGACCCTTAATGCGACTTATTGGTTACTCATTTAAAGCGCATACTCAGCCAGCGCGACAGACTAAATACACCTACACAAATAGCTGCATTCTCCTGCATGAGAATACACTAATCAAAACTGTTATTAGCCTCATATTGGGGCGATCCTCAACTCTTATTAGGATATCGTTCACGAAATTGTTCGCTGAACGATCGAGAAACAGCCTTTTATTAAGGCCTCGGAGACAAAAAGACTGATCGATCGCGCTGCAGAGGCGATCGATAAAACATTAGCTATGCATTCAACCAATCTTAGATGTGGAAATATGTGTCATTGAAACTACCTATAGAAATGCGCCTACGCGCGTCGAAACAAAACAGATCGTGGAGAGTCTCACAAAACATCATTAAATTCAATATTTCGTTTAAAAAGCACTCCACATATCTCGACCATTAATCACTAAAACTACCGACCTTCAAGGAGAACATCGGAATAAAATCGGCAATCGAAATAAAGCACTTAAACCGAAACGTCATTATCGCACAACATAAATAAAAAACACAGAAATCGAACGCAAAAATTGAATATCGAAGCAGATTTAAAACAGAATACGAATTTTAAAAATACGAGCGCGCCCAAGCGCATTAATTAAAAATTCTCGGTAGAATATTCAAAAATAGAATTCGCATTCGAACGCTCCTTGTACGGATCCCAAGTTTGAATTTGGAAGGAACAAAAGAAGGAGAGCGCGGGAGCAACCCTTTTAGCGCTGATAATCTGTTCCTTGGCCGTGTTGTGTTTTGTTTTTTATTTGTTGTCACTTTTTTGTCCGAACCGAGATTGTACACAACATTCTTTACTCCGAAATGGAGCTTTTTAAAACTTGCCCCGAGATTTATTTCTTCTTATTCGCTTTAATAACGAGTCCCACGTCCGATTTTAATTGACGAATGGTCACGAACCAAATGTTCCGTTCCGAATAACTTTAGAGGTCAACTTTAAAATTGACATTTTATTAGATTGCTAATTATGAAATAATTACTTTTACCGACACATTCCGGTCTCGGCCGACCTTCGTGCAAGTTAAATAACGTGTACACAACACACGTCCTATGAAGCACGTAAACGAATTTAAAATTGGAATTCTAAAAAGGAATAAAACATTGGTAAGTAGAAAGAGGTTGGCTGTTGAATTGCTTCGAAATATAAAAATTTAAAAATAGAACTCAATCCTTCCGCCCTCGGTCGGGCGGTTAGTGCTTTACATGAAATATTATTTTATGGAATCACCATCTGCGGCCGCGGCGGTGTGTGCGTGAGTGTATTATGCCGAACAGACTGCTCCGGAGGGGTTTATGTACACAAGTGAAATTACTTCAGACAACGTTTCGAGTGGATGGGAACTTATCTCGGTTCTTCTCAGATTGTTAATTTTGGATTCTGGAATTCATCCGCCTCTTGATACTTACTGTTATGGTAAGTAATTTTTAAATATAATAATTGTTTATCTATACATATTTAAAATTTCAGTTATTCTATGTCAGTCTAATTATTAATAAGATACCTGCTTAATCACGTAGTAGTAATCAAGTAGGTATACCACATACTTAACCATACAAAATAAACTGTCCAAATACACAGCGCCCTATGGCATAAACATATCCATTTTACAATCCGTCTGAATCGTCAAATCACTCGTCGCGGGTTCATTTTTTAAAATTGGTCCGAAAAGCGAAACCCTTCCATTTTTAAATTGCTTTCGTCATGGCGCTCCCTTTGCCACTATTTTGTCGAACAAAGAATTTCAAGTTTTGAATACATTTATCAGAAGTTCTAAATTTACATTTCGAATGCCGTTTTCTTTTTACGAAGCGGTTTTGATTTACATCTGTTATTAAGATGGCGACTTTTGTTAGGAATTTTGAAATGAATCTTTTCTTATATTTTTGCTTTTTTAAAATTTACGAGGTTCCAATACTTTATGTGCCTTTAAATATTGGTACCTATAATTTAAAGCCTTGCTACATAGCATACCTAGTAGGTATAACACATTCTCGACAATAATACCGTCAAGAACTATATTCGTTGAACTCCCAAACATCGCTTTGTCCGAAAAATTCATTCAGAAACGAGTTATTGTGGGATCCGCTCAGCTGTGTTAGTTTTGGGATTACGTTCTTTTTTCAACCCTCCCGTTTCAAATTTAACTCTTTTGACTATTTTAATATTTTTAGAACCATTTTTAGTTTAGGGCGAGGGTATGTGGGCGGTTTTGATGCACAACAAAGGGGTCCGCACTATTTTTGAGTACGACTTCGTGATGCGGGCGGAGACTGGATTAATTTTTTGAATTGATTGAATCTTGGCTGATAAA
Organism: Blastobasis adustella; assembly: GCA_907269095.1. Taxonomy (NCBI): domain Eukaryota; kingdom Metazoa; phylum Arthropoda; class Insecta; order Lepidoptera; family Blastobasidae; genus Blastobasis; species Blastobasis adustella. The sequence continues at coordinate 7,142,535 of OU026135.1, read as the reverse complement.
AGTTGAAAGGGTTGGCTGGGGATTTGAGTCCTTTGTGTTTTATTTTCATTAAAAAATATCTGAGAGAAATATATATTGCGTACTACATGATGCCTTTTTATATTTTTCTATGCTTCACGGGTTAATAAATGAATGAAACGTTAAGGACAGACATTTTTGAAAATAATAATTGGGCGAAACCCTTTTAAGATTTAATAATACCTGATCAGTATAAAAATCATCTCTACTAAGTAACACAATAGCTGAGCACAATTAATCAAAATGACTTGTCAACATTGTTTCAACAAAAACTTAACCCTTCACAATTAAACTGTAATAAAAAACATTCGGTTGAAAAAAGGAAGCGATCAGTTTCGGAGAAAAAAATCAGGGTGAATGTCCTTGGTAAGGGTTAAAGGAAGCCAGTGGTTGGAGTAACAATATCGTTCGGTTTATCGTACAATGCTGGCGTTTCATAAGAATATCTAAATCTTCTCGTACAGAAAAGGTAATGTAATGTGTGGCGTTAGTAACATACGGCGGTGTAGATTACAGGAAGTTCAGGCGAATGCACGATGCGTTTTGTGTCATAATGATATTACGTATTGGATGCAACGGCTTAAAAAAAAACTTGGGAAAATGAGCCAGCTGAGCTTGACGATGTTCTGGTTTTTTGTAGATCTGTTTCTATTTTAATTCACACCGCTAAAGTAAATTATCTTAGGTGTTATTGTTAACAATGATTACTCAGAGTAACTTTTGTTCAAATATTGTCTTGAATAGAGGAAGAAAAGCAAAGTAATTTTTGTTAAAGAACCACAGATAATAGGATATTGAGAGTCTCGCTTATCCTCGTAGTTTACGACACGGTGGGATACTAAAACTGCTGTAAATGCTACTTTATGATGGCATTCACAATAAACAAAGCGTTCTCACTTTGTAATGTCTCTATTTAGTTGATTTGCTTCAAACATTAAGTGCTATTTTGTCTTCGCCGAGTGTACCGTTTTGACAGCTCATGCTCGTCTGCCGTAAGTAATGGACAATGATTTAATTGGCAGGACAATATAGTAGCCTTGGTTGATAGCTGTTTTATTACTGTTACTAGAACTGAGGCAATGAATTTAACCGCCACTTGTTACTGGCCAGAAAGGGAAAGAAAAAAGAAAGAGTTTTCAATTGTCAAATTCTCCTTACGAAAATTGGCTGTAGATCTTTTTTTTAAATTTAGTTCTCAATATCGCATGCGGCCAGTTTGATTTAATTAAGGCGCACAAAAGCGCGTAACAAACCGCTCGCGCGCGGTCGCCGGCAAAGTGCAACAACGCGGCAGACGGGACGTCTATTTGCGGTATTCGGTTTTGTTGTTCCTTTGAATTTGGAACACAATTCGCCGTGTTACGTATTACCAATGCTCCCGTTCACGTCGCCGCCGACTTGCGTAGACAAGATCCTATAGATTTTAAGAACAAGTACCTCTACATAGTTATGAGAAAATAAATATATATACTGGCGACCATGTATTGGAAGACAGCGTAGATATTTCTCCCGCAATGAACCGGTGACCTGGTAAAGGTCGCAGGTACCAGGTGGATGCGGATGGCGCAAGACCGGCCTATGTAGAGATTTCTGAGGAAGGCCAGTTGTGGGCGTCTTCCCGCTGACATGATGATGATAAATACTTTTAAAGTTAAGGGTCCATTTCGCGCGCATTTCTTTTTCTGTCAGTGTTTTTCCAAACCAATGATAATATCTTTATCATAGCGATTCAGGTAAAATCGTTGTCAAGTGCTGTAGATAATATGGACGTGAACTTAATAGGATTTATCGATATTTTTAGGATCCTACTCCATACCCTTTTGATAAATAGATCTGCCCGATAATCGCAAAAATATTGATAAATCCTTTTTATTCACGTTAATCTACAATACCTGACAAATATTCCACCTGAATCGCTACGGTTTCGAAACTTTGGTTAGATTAGTAAAAATTTTAACAGAAAAAGAAATTACGGGAAAGAGCTCCTTGACTTAGGAAAGTTTGTAAAGTTACCCTACCATAGCAATTATTGTTACTATAAGTGTCGTTTCGTTATCTATACCTACAGCACGCCTAGAAATCACAATGCTATCAACTTAAGTTTTCATATCACCCTATGCCTGGATTTTAATGTGGTTGCTTAGCACTGAAACTGGAATTCCTAGTAAGGATCTACGATTACAGGGTGTTCATTTATACATTCGTCATTGTTCAAAGGCCGCGTAGGCTCCAGATCCCTATAATTTATTTCAGCTAGTTCCGTCTCTCAGTTTGGGTTTGACTCGAGGCCCATAAAGCTGTCACGAAACAAAATAGTCCCAATTACTCATCACCACCATAACTCACTGTAAACAGTAATAAAGCATTAACATTAGCGACGCTTTGAAATTCTGAAATCGACGAACGTCAAGATTAGCCACTACATGTAGACTAGACGCATAAATAACAACAATATTTCGCCGCGACTAAAATTGTTTGTCTGGTAGTGATGCGACGAGTGCTTGTCTTTACGGGGTAATTCAGACTGAATACAGACATTTTAAGGGTATGTTCCGGGTTTCCTACCTGCTATTGACATCGCTGAGTCGGATGCGAGAGCCAACGGCTTACGACGAGAGGATGCTGAAGACCGGGCGAAGTGGAGAGGAATGGGTCGGAAAGCGGACCCTGGCAGAGGCCGGGATAAGCGCTAGGACGATGATAATGATGATGATGTTCCGGGTTTCCTACCGCGTACCTTTGTTGTTACGACAGTCGTCCCGTGACCATGATGCATGCAAGTCGATATATCGGGCTATTTGTCAACAAAGGTTCGCGGTAGGAAACCCGAAACATACCCTTAAAATGTGTGATAATAACCGCGATAGTTTAAAACATTATGTTGACTGAATACTGTTGTTAGTTATCTTCGAATGCATAGCTACTTTAAATGCTTTGTGCGAAATAATAAATTCCTATTCTCTTGTTCCAGGCTTTGAGAAGCTATCTGCAGTGATGTTCTGCGAATGTATGCTGTTGTAGTGGCCATTTGTGCGTGTAGGCTTGCATGCAGATTATCATTCGCTTGTCTATTAACACTCGGATTTCTCATTGTCTGTTCTATTGTTTGGCATATCCTACAATTATTTGCCTCTTATATCTTTTTGAGCATGTTGACTTTTAAACTGTTTGTTTGTACTTATGGATACATGGCCACTAATGTCATAGATCACGACAAGCACAATGTTGCAACGCTTTGGTAATCTGTTACTGTAAAAAAAAGTCAAGTAGGAAATGGCAGAAGTGTTTTCTGTTGAGTATTTTCAACAATGCTAAATGTTATGGCAACATAACCTTACCTACCATTGTGAAGACAATAGTTTCGGTGCCTAGTTTCTTTAAAACCCCAGCAAAAATCTTCGAAACGGCTTAGCATCGTTATCACTATCATCAATCCTGCCTTCTGCTATAATCCGCTTTCCTATTCTTTTTCGTCCACGAAACCTGGTCTTGGCCGTTGGCTCTCGCCCCTCATTTTGTCTGCATCAAAGACATTGTTGCATAGCACAAGCTACCTCCATATCCCAGAAACTCTCGTGTCAGAACGGTAGGTGTCGCAGATATTTTAATGCGGCACAGTCGCAGCGGCGTCTCTAACAATATTAATTGGTGCGAATACGCGGCGTATTTCATTTTAATCGGCGTTTCTCGTTTTCGCACAACGCGCGGGAATGCGCTGGCGCACCTGTCGCGCACTTTGTATGCGGCTAGTACTGTGGCTACTGCCGCAGGATAGTGCACCACCAGTATTCCCTCTTGATGTGAAAGGCAGAGAAGATGCGCTTGCCGGTTATCTTTTTTAAACCACCAAGTTGAGCTTCTGGGTTGTCTGCTAGACAGCAGTTACCGCAGACAATAGTGTATTTTTATAGACTCCACGACAATTTATGGTAGTTGGAAGAGCTGCTGAAATATTCGTCAGATCGAAGATATCCTATTAAGCGCAACTGCTATAGTTAGAACACACGAACGTCTTCCTCAGACTTCGCTCTAGTCATTGCAAGCCGTTTGGTGGTTCGGTTTAGTCTGGAAGATGGTGACCGACCACGGCCGAGGCCTACCACCGATTGCTATCACCCATGGGTCACTTGTGAGGCAGTTTAGTAAAACGTGCGATCTTTTAAAGACTTCTAACATTAATATTCCCGATTAGATAATTATCACAGTACTGCTATCTAAGCCGGTGTAATATATTTGTAACATGTACTTAAATCATCAAACTTATCTTACTGTTTAGACATACGCGCTATGTGTGATACAATTACAACTTCAGACAGTATTATGACCAGAGTGGATTCGAACAGTTATTATATTAATACATTTTACAACAAAAAGCCTTTCAATTTACACGTTAATTTGTAAATGTTACTAGGTAATTAATAAAGTAACATGAATAAATATATAACTTCGACAGATCGAAGATTAAACTTAAAATAAGCGAAGTTTGAAACGAGCTTTACTACACTAGGGGTGGTCTTAATAATAGAGAATTCAAAATTAGAATCAGTTGTATCTCGAACACAGTTTGTGTTTTAGTGTAGCCGTTTGTCAAAAACATAATTTGCATCTCATCGGCTGGGTGTAAATGCAACAATCAAGCGCAATAAACGCTAGCGTACACGCACGATAATAGACTACGCGGAAAGCGAAACGATAAATCTGCGTGCATTTTTCGCAAACGCATAAAATCCGAACGCACCTATTATTGAATCCGCATAAACCGACCGAGGTACACCCGTCTCGCTCTGCCAGAATACGGCGCTCACGCTCGCACTGCGCACGCGCCGCTATTGTGTCTGGCGCGACTCCGCGAGCGCTACCCGTCTCGCTCCCGCCCCGTAGCGCCGTCCCGCTCGGCTGCATGTCAATGCAGTTTATTGTAGACGTTAATGTCTTTGATTACAAATGTAAATTTTCAGCGAGCGACGGCGTTGGTCGGCTTTTTTTCTCTTCGATTTCTCTTTATGGTATTAAATTGTAGCAGAAATTAATAGCGAACCTTTGTATGTCGTTTTATTTTTTCATTTTATTTTCAAAATAAAAGCTCTATTGTTTCGTTCGCGGACTGGTTTTGTAATGGTACTGCGTTAAGAATTTATGTTACTTGTTGTAATCTCAAATGTATGGCGTGTATCTCATTATGACAATGCATTTCAAGTTTTAAACGCAAAGATTAAATGTTCCAGGGATATGGCAGAAGCGCCTTTAGGATATTAACTGAACTCTTTTATTACTTTAAATTGAAATGATTTATATCACAACTATTACAACAGTGAACAAAGACATTATCATCTAGCGCAACTTAGACAAAAATAAAATACAGGGTTCAATACACATCGAGCGCGCTGAGGGACGGACTTACCTATTATTCGCATATCAGGGCACTTTATTTATAAAACCCGGCCAATTCATCTTGGTCCATCCATCCGAGGATCTGTCCTAGAGCTCGCTCCCAAGACATGGGCCCGGGTAGGTTGGCCGGGGGTACAACGGTTTCCCAACCGAATACCGGTCGCAAAAGATCTCACAGCGCTGCCAATTTTCAGAAAGACAGTGCGAAAATAATTGCTGCAAACGCGCCCTATTTCGAGCGGCACACTACAGTTCGGATATATTTAATTCTAGTGCATTATTATTTCGGTTTCCTTGTTGCATACTAATCTTACTATTACCACTGATACCACAAGCGAAATTCAGGCATGAGAGCATTTTTACAGCGGCTCTTATTTTTCCAAAAGAATTGACCCAAGCCAGCCTGTATCTTCAGCAAAGTTTTCATCTAGGAGTGTTTCACTGATTCTCCATCAATCACTTCATCATCACAGCCCATAACAGTCCACTGCAGGACTTAGGGCCTCTCTCACGAAAGGTGACGTTATAGCCATAATCTCCACGCTTAGCAGGCGGGTTGGAGATCGCAGTGTTGCAAATTTAACCATGGAAAACGCTGCTGCCCATTTTCCAGCCTATGGAGACTGCAGATCTCGCCTTGTACCACATCCGTGAGTGTATGGGTTAGTGCTATTCTACTCTGCCGGATACCACCCGGCCATCTTCATCAATCACTTACATTTTATTATCTTCATAGACTAAAGTCTTTCTTCTCGTGTCAATAGCAAGTTCTACATTGTAGCGGTTCGGGCCACATTGAAAATTTAACTGCAGAATCTGATTGAGTCTTTAGGTACTCTATCTGTCCCTCGTCTGGGTGCCAATTAGTCATCATACAAATCGAAACAATACAGACGAATCTAGATGCGACATCTCAATTCAACCGTACCAATTCGCTGGCAGAATCCGCTTCAGCTAATCGAACAGAATATGTTTCGTCCCATTTGCACAATGTACGAGTATGTTCGACCTTTACGCGCGTATATCGAATAAATAGCCCAATAGCCGCTTAGCAAAGTGTGACATCGCGATATTTGGCAGTAAACCACTTGGCATGTATTCTGGGCTATTGGGAATGCGATTTCTGTTTATTTGAATTCTTTTCTCTATATATCGATGTGATGTTAATGAGATTGTTTGCTGTTTATATTGATGCTACATACATAAAGCTCACGCCTGTGTCCCATAGTAGTGTGTGTGTGTTGATGCTATAGGCTATAATCCGCTGGTATCGCTGTGCTCAGAGATTCTACTAACATAGCACCGATGTCTTCCACTTATATCTCTAAGAGAGGCTCCTCCAGCTCCATCATAAACCAGGAACTCGAAAGTAGAGTTATTTGTTGTACCTATATTTACAAATTTCGTATTCAACCCATGAGGTGAGATTACGGTATAACTCTCCACTAATGTGGAAGAGAAGTCTATCAGTAGACTGGTACGACCTGTTTGATGATGTTGTTAGTTAATATCTGTACTTTACGATAAGCTACGAGGATGGTATTTCAGAGTTTCTCCAATAAGAGCGTAGCATACGTAGCTCACGCGACCAATAAAATGTCAGGATTGTCTTATCTCTTTTCGAGAATAGTTTCTAACCACCAATAGAGAGTAGGAAATATGCCTTTACAACGCCTACTATCTTTATTACGTAGTATTTGTTGATTATTTTCTACTATATTTAATTATTTTTCATTTTGGTTGCAGTTTCCAAACAAGTATTAAAGCTTGCCCTCTTATTCTTGGGTGTCAAAATTGAGTATCGCTGTTGTATATTCTAGACTTGCACTTGAGAACTGGTAATGGACCAAGACTGGTTATGTCTATGGGATAACACTTAGGTCCCTACAGATCTAGACCAGAGAGAATTTTTTGCAGCATAGCAGTTTTTGAATTCATTGATCCAATTAACGTAGTCTTAATAATAACCAAAAGCAATTATTTAAAACCAGCTTTTGTGGGCAATTTCGTCCGCATACAATTCGGTTCCCAATTCCTGCTACCACATTGATGTTTAATCTAAATTTAAAGTAAGCTACTTCACTGCCAAATTACGTTGAAAGTCATTCTTAAATTTTTGGGTGACAGGGTACTTAACCTCCATTCTTACAAACTTTCAAATTTGAAATATTAGTAGGGCTAGCAGGACATACTCGCTACAACACCTATATCGCCACAATTACTTCGCAGAAGGACACGCGAGTAGCGCAAAAAGCATCTCGTACAGAACTATCATCGTAAAGCGCAAAAAGTGTCGCAAAGCAACCTAATAAAACTTGCGCATGCGCTTGTACGTCATCGCAAAGTTGCAACTTTATGGCACATTTATGGACTAGGCGCTCGGGCAGGGCAAAATGATACCATCCAACTCATATTTACAGTGCACAAGAATTCATGTCAACCAGAGATCGGGGATTTGGTGACAACTTTGACACCAGCAGTTGTAAATTATCTCTGTACTGTAAATACGACAAAGCGACGCAAGCTTACAATGCGTAATTTAGATAAGGTATGCAGGTGCGTCAAAGTGGTCATTGTTTGAATAGCTTACTACCGTTTCTTTTAGGCCTCCAAATTTAACTTTTTATACGACGTCAGTATTTATGCACATTCGTGAAGATAGAAAGTATGATTGATCCTATCCCATAAGCGATAGTTCAGCGTCAGGAACCCGGCAATAACCAGTCGCGCCAACAATTACATTAGCACACAATCGCAACAGAAAGAAAGCAAAATAATCAGCTTTTCTAAATTCGAACACAAAGTGTAAACGCAATAGTGTGCACAGCCAATCGGCCGGTCGTATGCCAAAATGCCAGCCAGTGACAAACAATCAGGAATGCGTTCTATTCCAAATTCAAATACAAGTATTACAATTTGAATTAGGAATAAATTATATCAGTCACGGATCGGGTTCGACGAAGCGCGACACGATCCAATCTTTGGCGCTTTTTTTGTCTATTCTTCGTCTCAATGTTCCGCAGCAAAGCAATGTATGATCACGGACATACATTTTGCATAAAACCGTGTGTGCTTTATAATACGCATGCACGCCTTCAGAAAGTTGTTTATTGCGTAGATAACATCTTTGAAACAGATGAGGTGTAGTCACACGGTTATTAATTAAATTTTATAAATAGGGTTGGTCGAGGCGTATTTATAAATTGGTCTAAATGTCACGGGAACAATGGAGTGTCCGTGTCTATTTGAGATTGATGAGTAAGAAATAATCCCCGTTGTTGTCGGAAGGCGGAATCGTTGCGCAACGCCCGCGAGCCGGCTCGGATTGACTGCTTGGTATTATTTTCGGTAAACGATACATATCTCAGCATCTTGTCTGTTCTGGCCCGACGTAGCGTTTAATAGTTTAAGCATACTTAAGTGCGATTGTAGCCGGTGTGTGTCCGGCCGTATCTTGACAGGCGATTTCGCCCGCAGATGATCCCGCTTCTTTAATGGCATTGCAGAATTTTAATGAAAATCGTGATTGAGTTTCTAACGGCCAAATTAAAGCGTCTCTTAATCGCCACTAAAAGGCGTATTAAAAATTCGACGGGCGCATTCGTCAAAAATAAGAAAATAATTAATACCCGCGCCCGAAACGAAACATTTTAGAGCGGACATAACAATAAAACAATACGCTCGCAAACCGAAACAAAACACAGAAAAATATGAATTCCGATCGGGACGGCCGGGGAAACAAAAGATGGCGGATTTAATGAAATGAAATAAAATATAAATTCCTTTGCAAGCGAGAATTCTTACATTTTTAATTTGCTGGCACGGAATGGGGCGAAAAACGGTCAGATTCCAGATTCATAAGCGGCCGGCGATTGGTCGCGGGCGCGGAGGACTGCCGCCCAAAAACGAATATTCATTTTTATTGAAAATCAGTCCCGTGCCGTCCACTCTGTCAATTAACTTGCGAATCTTAAGGCCTTTGATAATGACGATATGCCTTTCAGCATCAAGCATTTTGCAGCATGTTTTAAACTGGCATTATTCATTATAGTTCTAGGAAATTTATGAGGATACCTCCAAACTCATTTAAAAAGTTCACAATGACTACAGCAGTTCTCAAAAAGACGTGTCATCGATTTGAGACAATTACAAAACGCCACTTTATACTTCGTGGTTCATCATTCAAATCTCCTGACGGAGGGAGTTCTCTTTTTAAATACCAAAACTTTGTTAGTTATTGTTTACAGTAGCTTATAAGATTCGGAACGTTTTGCCCGCGTTATATGGTATTTTAGTATATTTTTAATGGGTATTTAAAGGTAGATATATTTTAAAACTATCGTAATTAAAATTAATTGCAAAATAGTTTCATAAACATTTATGAACGAAGTGTATGAGATTCTTGAACGGTGTTTACTCTCTGAGAGAAATTCAGTACTAATTAACTTACTTAAGTTAGGTTTCTAAATTTGTAATCAATCATATAATTATTAAAAATAGTTTTAAGAACTATTTCGATGTTTTTGGTTAGTATTTTTGCTAACTTTATATAACGTAGTTAATAACGAGTTATTTGTTGCAATTTGTAACGGCTTCCTATTTCCGTACGTTAATTAGCAATTTAATCATTAACTATTAGCCCTATTTTTATTCCATTAAACTTTCCATCCTTAGTTTTCGATAAAATATTAGGCCACCCTTATATAATATCTTTTAAATACTTAAATTCACACATTAGATGTACACCCTGTCCACTTTTGTAATACCCGCGACTTCGTCCGTGTAAAATTTGGTTGTGCCATGTTCCCGCGGGAACCACATTGATTTTCAGGATAATATGTGCGTTCTCTGGGATAAAAGCCAGAATACTGCAAAATTTCATAAAAATCCGTTCATATAGTTTACGTGACATAAACCCAAACATAAATCCGTAAAACTTTTGCAGTTTGAAACTCTACTAATATTCGAATATCCCGTGCGAATATGATTCTTCCGGGACATAAAGTATCCTATGACAGGCGAGAAGATGTAGCTTCCCGTTAGTGAAAGAATTTACAAAATCAGTTGAGTAATTCGAGTTTCACCCCTGATCCTATTGCTATCAAGTAGCAATGCCATTTTCTAACAACGATACGAACAACATCGCATTCAATTCACAATTTCCACTGCCAAAGAAGAGTGAGGATGTAATTCAGCCACTTTTACGTTGTCAGATATTTCCCATCATAAACGCATATCGAACGAAACAAGCTCCGTAAACACATTAATCGGAGTCTTACCAGATGTGGCCGCCGCTGCCACTGGCCACCAATAAGATGAGTAATTCCCCCCAATTGTTTATTTTCACGCGCTCTTTATGCGTATACGCTGCCAGTTTCAGTGTTATTCTCATCATTATCAAATTTTATGGCGTATTTATGATAATATCAATGGATGGAATAAAAATTAATCAAATAGGAATTTATTATCATAAGAGTACCCACTTAGGTACTATCTTAACAAAAAGGAAAATTATTAAATACAAAAAATAGAGTTAGTACCACCGAACCTTTATAGTACAATTTTTATTAAAACAAATGATGTGGTCCCGGCGGAATGAATAAACAAATGGAACAGCATTAATAGTCATTCAAAAAAATCTTCTAAACTATTTTCTAACAAGCAGCGGGCGCGTCACACGCTTCCAGAAAGCGAAGAATAGTACGTTACGAGTAATTTAAATAGAGCGATCCCTCAATTGGGGTTAATTCTCGTGTTTAAGGAATACGCTGACTTTAATTATCAGGACTTGAGTATGATACTTTGTGATGTAATGTGGAGACATTGCGAAGAGCTGATAGAAGCTTGCGAAGATAAAGAACTGGGGAAAAAAGCCAGTACCACTTTAGATCGCATGATAGATCTGGTAGTAAAAACTAAATCGATATCAAATTAATGAAATCGTTCGATAATTTCGATAATGTCAAGTGATAGAGTCATGTGTCGGTTAGATCACACAGATTACAGAAATGGCTTCCTCGTGAGAAATTTAAATAAATTCAATTAAGTAGCCGCCGCAGACGCAGGCGTGATAGTTCAAAAACTTTCAAATCAATCCGGAAACTTCAAATGGCATAAAGAGCACGTTTGCCTATCTACTTACAAGACTCGTTTCGACTTTTTACCAAATCGTGAGCCGACTTTTTGTAGAAGTATACATATTCAGATGTGTAATGACCAATCTCCGGGCGTCGAACAAAAAAAAAAGATCATTCGTGGCATTAATGCATCAGTTACTAAACCGTCAGACGCATGCTCTCGCGCACCCTTAACGCATTCATAACAAGAACACTACGTTCGGTTTTCAAACAGACGAATCCCAAACACAAGGAGCATTCCTGAATGCTACTTTCCGTTCATATTCAAATTTCTGTTTGAAAATAGAACAAAGTAACGAAATTAGTTCGCACCGAAGTTTTTATTCGTCTCGAAACTTTTGACGTTTCATTTGACACTAACAGGAAATTAGGCTAAATAGTTTACAGTGGAACTAGTTTATTTCTATTGGAATGAATCAGAAGTGTCTCCTATTTGTATCTGATTAGTTTCAATTAAAAATTCCGACCGACAAATACGGAGGCGTTCTCGACACGTTATAAATTCTTTATACATTTTTAATTAAGTTCAAAACGTGGTTCAGTCTAGTCCATGTGGTCCGGGGTCAACACTCTTAGAACATTACGTGGCCACTCTGAGATGAGCTCCGGCCGGCAAAGCGAGTCACCTCAACGCGGTCCCTTTTATGGCAGTCATATCGAACCCGAACGCAGCGTGGTCACCCATCAATCAATGGGATCATATCTCCGAAACCAAACTGGCTACGTCTAAGATTATGATTTTATAAGTTTGAGTAATATTTTATTCAAATCCTCGGTTGATTGAATGTTTCTGCTCAAGACAAAGTTTTACGAGTTTCGAAAATGTAAGCTAATAAATATTTTTTATTAACGATATGGTCACTTGTGTATTGAACATTTGCATTTAAATTTTGACTTCATAATAAAGCAACTGACGGCGGAGAAGTAAAAATGGTTCGTCTATTAACAAAAAAGAAAAATAAATGATTTGTGGCATATCAAGATTTGTATTCCAGCGCTCCATCCTCCGCTCGCCCGTCATAATCCATCTCTCGTTCGATATTTGAATACACTCGAATTTGGAACACGCTCGTAATATGAACTCTGTTCGTTTCGTTTTTCAATTGCTTCACTTATATTTTGAATTTGGAACGAGTTTGAGATAAGAAGTTTCGTTTTGTTTCTTTTTTGACGTTCGAAATTTAAAACGCGCGTAGATTTTTCGTCTAGACGAATTTTAGTGGCCATCGTAAATTGTGTCTAGCCATTGTCTTACGTCCGCAAGTGTGTTTGTGGGGAAGGCATAGAGAAATCGGCTGGTCAGTAATTCTGCGCGCGTGGCATTACGTAAGGCGGGAGTATTGTGTGTGCGCACGCGCCTCGCCGCGCGGGGTGGCCCGGAGCCTACTGATAGGTGACGTTTAGTGCGGACACAAACGCATAGGAATGAGTGTCAAAAAGTTGACCTCGAAATTTCGTACTTTCACATAAAATTATTAGCTATTGTATCGGCGTGCTGTGTGCATGGAAGCATTTTTGGTAAGCCTTCATTATGGGCGCCTACTTTTATTTTACGTACAGTTGGCCCCACTTCCGACGCAAGCTGCTTTCACAATCTATCGTTAACGTGAGATATTTCATCGCCGATGCCCCACACAATACCGATACGAAGACAGATCCATCACTAAAAACAAATCAAAACGTGTCGAAAACCCATAACTCTGCTTGCGCCGTTTGCACTCGCGGCGTCAGGGGTCACATCTTGAAGACAATGCTCAATGAAGACACGCGGCGGAAGGGGGGGTTACTAAGTATTTTGGAGGGGCCGAGGGGCGGGGTGGAGGGGGGGCATAATTATTCGCCGCTAGCTCGAGGACCACGCCTGCCATTGTGGAGGTAAATATGGGCTTTTATGGTGGTGCTGATGATGCTGTCGAGTCGCGTCGCTGGGTTTATGCTATGATACGATTAATTAGACTCCATGCTAATGCGAATAGATTTTCTCTCGACCCGTGAAGAGAGAAAAAGTCTTTAATTATTTAGAAGGTTCATCATTACAGCCCATAATAGTTCACTGCAGGACTTGGGGAGGTTATTACCATAATCTTCACGCTTGGTAGGCGGGTTGGAGATCGCAGTGTTATAAATATAACAATGGAAAAAGATGCTGCCCATTTTCCAGCCTACGGAGGCTCTAGATCTTTTGCAGCGACAACAGTACCACCCACGAGTGTAAGGGGTGCTATTCTACTTTGCCGGACACCAGACGGCTGTATTATGTTTTAGATAGTAGTAGGTTAGGCACTTATAATTAAAATATTAAATGAGTAATTTGTTTGGGGCAACATAATGTGAACCTGAAACTGAATCTGTAAATTGTAACGCATCAGCAATATTCATATTACTTCCGTACTCTTTTTACCGCTACGCAATACCTACACATCAATCCGACGGTTAAGCCGAGCTTATAATCCAACGGTAAGTAATACTTAAGACCACTCAACTAAACCCCAAAGTATGTTCCGGGATTAGAAAATAATTACTCCACTATGAAATATGAAGTACGGATACAAGAAAAAGTATAAACCATTCATCTGTCCGCTTAAAACACTACATCCATCTAACTTATCTCGGACGAGCACTCAAAATATCTATTTTTAACCAAAAACCGACTACTGATGGTATTCCTCAACGAATGGCAGCCAATCGGTGTTGTTAGAGAAACATTTCTATTCCCTGGAACAGGGAGATAAAACGGTCATCGTATTTTAGGTGCGGTAGGCGTAATGCAACTTCGCGAATCACTTGCACGCTATAAAGATAATGTGATACGTTTAATACTTGGAAACTTAGTCTTAAACACTTTTAGGTAGTGGCAGGAATGCCTACGCTACGTGTCAAAACACAATCACTGCTGTAGGTCCTGGTAAAACAAGTCTACGTACTAAAAGTCGTCTTACTATCAGATTGGTTAATAAACAAATAACGTGAACATCTCGTTACATAATACACGATATCCGCGTATTTGTCTCAATGAAAGAAATCCTCTGCGTAAACATTGTCGATAGACTCGATTCCCCGAAAACAAACGCAGATTCCCGGAATTTGGGTAAACACCCCGCGCCCGGCAAGCACGCGAGGCAAATGTAAAAATTTCATATCTCGAAGTCGTTACGTACAAAATGATTGATTTTATTGCTCCGTTCCCGAATCGATGCTTTAAAATATCGCGTTCTGGCCTTTTTGTTTCGCGAACGATTTACGCAAAAACGTTTAGTCCATAAAGTAAATAAAATGGGTTTTGAAAACGTTTGTTTTACTCGTTTTCGCTTTCATGTGCGCACCGTTGGCGATTTTATTATGATACTGCTGCCTGGTAGAACGAAATCTAAATTAAATGACGTTTAAAATCAATTAAAAATACTTTTACAGGATGGGCCATAAAAAATGCTTGAATTAAAAGCTAAGATAAGATGAGAGAAATCAGTAATCTCCCAGTCTTTGTGCTAAAGAGTGTTCGAAAATTTAGGTGCTCGTTTAGAAGAATGCCGGATCTGCGACGGTAGTCACTTTGATGATATTATTTTTTAAATCTAAATGCCTGCCTTTTTGCTATATCATAAATAAATATATTTCAAAATAAGTCTTATATTATTTTTTATCTTCTTTAAATTTATCTAATTCGTGGCCCAACCTGTATAACTGACACCCGATGTTGGCCATTAAAGAAATGCACTAATTCCATTTTACAAGTAATTAATCAAGAACTCGAATTATCAGCAGCTGAGCGTCCACTTCTCGTTATAAAAAATTGCCGAAATCCGGAGAAAGAGGCTCAAATAGCGCGTTTCCTGTTTTTTAGACATTCCTTTAGCAATTTTTTTTTGTTCATAACCGGAATATCGAGATGTATTTCCGTCAGGGCGCCGGCTCCGCGGCGTTTGCATTAAAATAGCGCCATTGTGCCATACAGAGCCATAAAATTATCATAAGATCACCCATACAAAGTAATAATCTCATATTTGTGCCTCGTCCCGTCCGCCATCTTTAAAAACAATGAACGTTATTGTCTCTTCTTAATTCCATTTTTGAAAAAATAATCCATTTCGCATTTCAGCGAGAGGCCCATTGATTACTCCTGTACCTCGCGAATTGAGCCTTATCTCAACACAATACAGTTCATACTTGGATGGACACCCAAGAACATCTGGATTCTTAATATTTTATTTGCTTAACTAAAAAGGGATCTTATCTCGAAGTATAAAGAGTGGAAATTGTTTACTAATTGGTTTACAACTGCATGTGCAAGGAGAGGGAGACAAACCGAGTTCCGACGGAGACGACGAATACAATTTCGCCGTGTCCGGTGATTATGATAATTATACAATGGCAAAATCGAATTAAATCAATATTAATGTTGGTAACAAATATGAATAATTATGTCATAAATAATATTTTCTTGTAGCCGATGCGTGAATGTCATGTTCATTTTTGTAATGAAGTAAAAAGGTATAATTAACAGAAAAATGTATGAATGGACGCAGACGACCCACGCTTGTTCATAATGAAATGGTGAACCGATGTGTTAAGCAATCTAATTCGTATTTGAAACTTCTAGAAAAACTTGATGAGGTTTTGGTATAGGCGAAGCTGCCGTGATGGGTTTTTAATTTAATTCCTAAATATGTGAAGATTACTCATACCTATTCACTCGCTTTTTTTAGAATTCCTTCAGATTCTAAATAAAGTGTTTTAATCTTTCATGTTATGTTTTTAATTTCAAGCAACTAAGGAATTCGCGGAATTTTATAATTACTATTACGCACTAATTTTCTTCTTAAATTATGCTGTTTCAGAATTTCGATCAGATTTTAAAAATGGAATCTTAAAAAAGTGGAACATTAGTTTGTGTGTTTTAATAAATAGCAATTACGATACTAATGCATCTGAATTACATTCATGTAAAATAGACTAGACTACATGCTTTGGGCTCAGTAAAGCAAAAGTTCCCCAACGCAAGCAGTTTCTAGGGAACTACACTGAAACTAGTTAGTCAACTTGTTCAGGGAACAAACATAATCAAAATTTCTCAAGTGCTTTCCAAAACACTACAATATTATGTACTTACATCTTCTGCTGGATATTGTTATCGTGGTTTTGCTTTAGTCTGTAACTATTAACGAGTGCAAGTTATTATGTGTATGGATGTAATTTTTCCTTCCCATCCTTGTATAGTGAAAATATTGATAACTACTCTTCAACCAATGAACCCTATTCAAATATTTTTTCACTATTTGAAATCCAATCTAATATGATCCTCGATCACCGTGTAGTACCAAGTAGTACTACAACCGGACAATAGCTACTTCTAGTGGATATTGAAACTGTTTATAGCTAAATGTTCTGATCCTGATTAGGATGTTCAAGATAAAAATTCGGGTTTGCTAGTCACATTAGTTAGAGGACATAACCTGTCCCATTGAAAATAAAAAGTTCGTAGAGTAATGGCTCCCACAAGAGAAATCTGCTTAAATATCATTATCATCATCCTGACAATCAATCCCGGTTTCTGCCAGGGTCCGCTTCCCTACTCTTTCTTTATTTCGCCCGGTCTTCACCCTTCTCACGTCGTAAACCGCTCTCGCACTGGACTCAGGCAGACCAGGACCTCTTTTCTGATACCGGCTGGTTTAGGAACCTATTTCCCACGCATCCTCGGGAAACCAGCGCAGACGAGCCTCTTCAATCTTGTCTCTCACGCCAAGGCTACCACAGATGTAGTCGTTACGCACGCAGTAGAGTCATATAACGCCGCACATGTTTAGCCCTTTGAGCTTGACAGGGATTTTAGGGCCGCAGAGAACCGCCGTAACCTCCCGGTATTTGGCGGTGAATATGGGAGTAGACAACGCAACCGATACTTTAGCTCCGGAGTCGTGCAGCATGCAGCATCAAACTTTTCTTTTCTTTTGACGGCCTCGTTTATCCGTGCGGTGTTGGCGACGGTCAGCTTCAAACCGTCGTATTCAAGCATTTCCTTCCACCCTGGTATCAACATCCGTTCTAAGCCTGTTCCTCAGTATGACTTCAGTGCATTTCATGAGCCATGGAGGCGCGTGTGAAATTTCAACTTAGACGACATCAAGCGCAACGCTGAATCAAGTTAAGAGTCAGGACGAAACCTTGTTGAATCGGCTTATGATGGTTTTGACAACGACCTCAGGCGTACATGCCCTTGATATTTCTAATGTACGCCTTGGACACAGATTTGAATCTCAGAGCCCACCAGATTACCTCTACTAAAATATACCAAATTTACGCAAAAACCCGCCATTCATAACAGACAACGGGCCCACTTTGACAACCGCTGGCGTAGACAATAAATGTCAGATGTAATTATTTCCTTTTAGGGGGCCAGTTTGTAATTCAGCAATAAAATAAGTGAGCAGCTTATTTACAATTGTAAGCAACAATTAATTTGTGCCATACAAGGGCTGAGTCCTGAGCTGTGACAGACGGACGGGCGGACCGAGCGTCTCTTAAGGGCCGGTGCGCAGTGATGCGTTGCAGGTCTTATTTGAACCTTAATTATGTTAGACACGTTTGCTTTGGTAGTTGAGTGAAACCTGCCTAATGTAGATGTAAAACTAAGGAGGATTTTTGCGTTATTCTTATTTGATTAATAAGGGCGGTGCTGGGTACCAGCTTGTGTTTGGGTGGACCATGGTCATTTAAATTGGTTTTTATTATTTTTGTCGGATATTAGTCCACGAGTGTCTATTTGTTATTAGCTAGAAGACCTTTCCCCATTTTAGACTTTGTGGAAATCCACCTTCAGAATTATATTCCTGTAAGTACAGTTATTTAAAACTGAAGTTTTCATCTGTCTTCAATAAAAATATCCTGGCGGCCGAGATTATAAGTTCTTGGAAGAGCTAATGGGAATTTTCTTTATGAACATTCAATTTGGATGCACTAAATACCCTATGTGTGGCTGTAGCTGCAAAGAAAATTATTCATCAAAGTAGCAAGGCATTTGCATTGTAGGTACATCAAGTAGCCAAATAAGCCATCTGAAGAAAGGTAATCTTTAAACCATCCTACCCAATAAACAAAGACATATGTTGTAGGTACCCCCAAACACAAAATACAATGATTTACTTCGAACAAAAGATATTACGTTCGCCCGACATGGCACTCAAATACTGTCACGGCGCTAACTGGAAACACGTACGTGTCATACATCCACCGATTGTGATTCCATATGCCGCACCAATAAAAAACACATTTCCTAATTTACCAGCCACCGTGTACTTGCAAGTGTCCATGTATTGCGTCGAACAATACCTCCTTTGACTCACTACGCGTGATTCATAGAAATATCGACGGTTTACGACCCAATAAAACAGTTTCCAATTTTTACGAAAATGAGCGTTCCATTTTTGAAACCCCGAGTAAAATTACTCGCCTCTCCCGTCGATCGATGTGGTGACGAGAGCAATTCTGAGTAATTTCCGAGCACCATATTAGTGTTTTAGATTACATTGTTGTAAGTATTTGATACTTCTGCCTAATTTGGTACGTATCTATTACACTTCAATAATAATTTTGTAAAACTGCACGTAATATGATTGTAACAAGGTGATGTAGCGATATATGATGATTTCAACTTTGAGCAAATGACTGTTCCGCTGAGTCTTAAACTGTAATAATTCCATCTGTGTACTCCAGATATTGTAGCGTCTTTACCTCGAATTGTTTATTATAACATTTCCTCATACGCATTGTTTTAAGCAGAAGTTGTGAAAAAATAAAATTGTTTTATTTATATAACGATCACGTTCGACTCACTTTGATTGTGGCGCGTGACGTCACCTCCGGCAGCCTGATAAGGCTCGTTTCCGGTCGAAATCCTGGCTGGCAAGACTCAATGGAAGGATGGTGCTGGCAGTTACGGTTTGGGCTAATTTTTTTTATAACGGTTTCGGTTTTCTATTTTTAAAGTAGCCAAGAAGGGTTTTCTGAAAGAGAGCGGTAGCTTTATGTAAACGTGCATAGTTAGATGATATAATAGTTAAGTAGAGTTTTTATTCTCCTGTTGAACTTATATTTTGTAAATACACACATAAAACTCATCAATTACGCTATTTTTTTCTAATCAATTCAATTAATAAAAATTAAGAAATAACACTGAACTTTTTGCTCGCTCGTTTTTTTTGAATTAACTTCGTAATGTAGGCAATAGTTAATAATGATGATCCTTCAATAATGCAAGGTTATACGTGATTTTTATCACTTGTTTTTCCAACTTATTCAAAATAAAATTGAAATACAGTCGGTCATTGTTGAATTAAAATTTTAATTGATGATTTCTCGACTTTTCTGTAGGTGCCGTCGAATGGTACTTAGTTTTAACGTTTTCAGTTGGGAGATAAATTATTTTAGGTACTTATTTAAAATTTTAATGCTTTTATACCCACAAAATATTAGTATTGGAAATTAAATATTGTTTATCAATACTCCTAACTTATGGGGTAACATTAATCAAATCAAACATGTTTTTATCAATTGCACATTGTAAGTAAAATATCATTTAAGTACTTCATTGTTTTGTTGGTTAATTCCAATTTCGTTTTTTACATTCCAAATTATTATTTACAATAATGTATTAGATACAATTGATTGATTGCGTCATCTACCTAATCCTGAATTATCTATTAAGGTTAATGAAGATAATATACTTGTTTTTGTGCACAATAAACTGTTAAATAAATAAATAAATAAATACTTTTATTCTGTTTACTTGTGCAGCTACGTAAATCCTGCTGTTAAAATTATGACTATGTTGAATGATGACTCTCCATAACAAACGTTGATAAAAATAATAGTCCATACTTATTTCGTGGAGACTGGCCCCTGAACTACAGCTATCATCAGATCATCTGGGACTCTAATTTGAACCCTTGAGTCTAACGTATAGCGAATGGTTAAAAAATAGGAAACATTAAATTTTTAAGTAGAAAATCATAATTATAAACCGTTAGACTCAAGACGAACAGTTTCAAAATAGAGACTCTGGTCTCTACCCCAAAGTTGTCTTGAAAATTTTTGAAATTACGTAATTGAAGAAAATTTACCCAACCACGAAATTAATAAACCTAACCTAAATACCTAATAATAAAAAATAGAGTTAACTTCGTGGTGAAATCATTGACATTGTAATCAATATAGCAAAACGGCAGGACTATAAGTAGGTAGGTAATTCTCTCTATATTTTATCTAAATAATAAATAAGGAAAGTGATCGCTTACTAATCGACTTGCACAAAAATATACAAAAGACTATACCCATATTATTACGCAAAGCAATATTTCCACAAAAAAGTTTTTAAATGTGTCTAAAAAAGAAAGACGTCTTGAATTCCGTACGTTGGCTATGCTGTACCTTTGCCTCTCGCCTTGTGACCCCAAATTTCTAGATAGCAAACTGATGTCTGATGCCTCCAGTCGTGCTGATGCTGTGGTGATAACCCCCTGACATTTGGACATTTATATGAAATCGCGTAGAAAATAACCTCAAAAGATTGGAAAGGAATATTCTGCCGTAATATGCCTATAGTAGATTTTTCGACTAGTTTTCCAGGAGTTAACATTACTAAGCGATGCCGTACGAATCCAAAGTAATGTAGAAAGGAACTTTGTCTGTCCGTACGTTCTCAAGGCTAAGACTTGTATGAAATTTGACAAAAATATATATTGCAACCTATGGAAAAACATAGGCTACACTTTATTTCTAAAAATAATGGAATCTTATGTAGACAAAGTCGCAGGCAAAAGCTAGTACTTAAATAAATAAGGAGTATAATAATTACAATGGATAACTCGCTAAGTAAAATTAAGCCCTATTAATATAGAAATAACGAGAACAGCTTCTTTCGTCTATTACTAAATGTTACTTATGGGGTTCTACAGCAGATCTTGTATCAAAGATCTTGTTCCTTGTTTTCCTTGTTTTAGTGTCTCATTATGAGATTTTCATCTCTGAGACTTCAACCTAATTATACTTCTTGAACAAATTATGTTCAATCAATGGTAGAAAGTAAGAATAAATAAAAAAATCCAAGAAATAAGTTGTAGATTTAAACATAACATATGGTGCTACCGTGAGTAAATGAAACAAATTTCCTGTAATTACTATTGTTAGCTAAGTGTATTAGTTAAAAATGCAATTTAAAGCAAAATAACTTCATAACACGCTTACATTTCCATTTTATTTCAGTTTGTAGTACAATTACTAACCGCGGCTAGGCACCTATTAAAACTTATTAAAATGTAGATTACAAATGATATTTTAATCTCTTAAAATAATCCAACCTTATTTTCTATGATTATATCGTTATGCACCTATTAATTTATTAGAGGTTGGTGACAAATTAGAAAGATCAACGCTTCTTAAGAAGAGTTCAATCTTAAGCTTTGAATAATGATTTATCGGCTACTTCTATGTTACAAAAAGTTTATTGGGTCTCTCGCGTACATATAAATTGCTAAAAAACCAATAAAAAATCTTCCCACACAGTAAGTTATTTGTCTAAAATTTGTAATGATTCAGCAAACTTTTTTGTGGAAACTAAGCGGTCATTTTTAAAATAGTGTGTTTCTCACGTTTTCTTACTCTATCATAGTTTTATAAGGATTAGATAATTGTCCACTTATAGTTAAGTACAATATTGATTATGAGCCATACTTTTTATCTAAAAATATGGTAAACTTATTAGCTAAAACTAGATCTGAACCTATTAAAAAAGGATGAAAATTTGAAGTTATAATCAAATGCATTTCTCCTGATATTTTTCATAGTACACTATTAGCTTATTAAATTAAGTAAAGATTAGTCCCTAAAAAATTCGGTCCACGTTGAACATTTCACATTAATAAAATCATGATTTATTTATTTACACACTTACCTTAATCTAAGACATCCAAACTGGAACTGAACTTCAGAAAACAAACACAGCGAATGCACAAAGTGTCACTCCGTATTCCACTTTGAATCCAGTGTCACTTGCACTCACAGAGATATCACTCAAGTCACAGTCTTATGATCAAAATAGTTTGTACTAAGAAAACACTTATTTACAACCTGCAAGGAAGAAAAAGTTAGCGGGAAAAAGTTTTCAAACGCAGCGCGGGAAAACGACGCATGTACGAAAAAAACTGAACGGAAACAGCGGAAAATGCAGCAACCGCGCGCGCCCTACACGCGCGACTGAAAAAATTGCCACATCTGCGTAAGACTTGGAAACTAAATCAAAATACTCGCTAGGAGAGGGACGAGTCAGCCGAGGCCCCACCCTACCCCCACCAGCGACCGATACGCAAAAACATTCATAAAAACCACGCTCGACTCCTCCGCGAAATTATCAATTGTTTATGGCCGACAAAAATGTAAACTCAAACGAATTCATCTCGACAAAGCCCTAGATTAATCAAAACATTAAACAATTTAAGAATCACACAATAGAATTCCGACAATGTCGAAATATTTAAAACAATACGCGGTTTTAATTTGTTCGTATCATAATAATAAACACTGGCCGGTTACAGTGTTATCGAGGATTATTTTTGTTCTGCGAATTATAATTGCGATTATGTTTGAAAAAAGAACTTGCGGTCGATTTTCTTTTTTTTTTAGGTTGAAAAGAGATTGTTTGAGTTGTAGTTTTCCCGCGCTGGAGCGATCGAGTGTGGAGATCGGTTACGTGTGCGTGCGACGACCGCGCGGCTCTGGCGCCCGGTCTCGAATACTGGCGCGGGGCCGCGAGAGCCGCGCCGCTGTTTTTTCTGCCAAAAAACCGACTAAGAAAGGGTCCTTTTCGGGTTAACCGTGAGGTCGCGTTTTTGTGAACCCGCCGCGGATCGGAACTGGGGTAGCGGCGGCCTGACCTTCGCGGGATTGGATGTTTATGGCCGTTTTAGAGCAGATGTCGATTGAATTTCGCCATTCTGAATTTCTGAGACAATTTTCTCTTTTATGGTTCAGTTTTGAGATAAGATTAGGTGGGGGCTGCTTTTTTTCTAATATCGAAAATATTTCATTTCTTAAATGTTAAATAATAGAAAATATGAACCTACAATTTATTGTATGTTTGATTAAGGCATTTGAATGACGACTATATTGAAGGTCAATCTTGTAGGTAAGCTTTAAATCCGTCATAGAATAAAATATTAACTGAGAGGATATTCTGATCTCTGGAAAACATTTCTCCAGAGATTCTAATTATCTATTACACGTCATTATCGTACATCCGTCTTTAAAATTATATCAAAGGGACTTGGTATAAGTTACTTTGATTTTAAATATCTAAAATAAACAGCTTCATACACTTAATCAATCATTTAGTTAAAATTCACATATTTTAGTTAGAGCTATATTTTACTACACCGAACATTGTTACAATAAGAACCTTGATTCAGACAGTAATATTGTAAACAAATCGTTATTATATTTCTTATAAACTTCCTGCTTTCCAAGTTATCAGAAGTGTAGTTTTAATTCATTGTCTTAATGGTTTTCCGCCCAACTTGTAACAATACTTCGGTTTTCAAATACCTACTAAAATAGTAATTTAAAAAAAAATCATGGCTTCTAGACCAATTCTGTTTCCTGATAAGTCCAGATTCGTGTTATTTGTCGGAAAAATTTACTTGGTTGGCGTGACCTTATTCACCAGTCTTTTATTATTATTTTTACGAACCGATCATAACTTTATATTGGAAGTTCTTGAAATACAATATCCGTTACAGAACTGTGGAACTAAACGGGATTACAGACTAATGGATAATAACACCGATTGGCTTGACTTTATTAATAAAAATGGTAAGTCTAGAATGTAGAGACCTTTACTAGAGCTACTGGGTCCTCCACAATGCGTGGGTTTATGTCTATTGTCACGTTTTTAGACATTTTACTGAAACATTTTAGCTTATTCGCGATTGCGATTTCAACCTTTTGACGGTGGCCTAATGGTTAAGGGGTCTAACTCGTAAGCGAGAGGTACCGGTTTCGAACCCCAGGATCGTCATATATCAATGACTTTTTCTGAGTTTTATGTACATTAGTTGAACACTAACCAATTTGAAATTCATTTTTGAATGTTTTTTCAATGGTTGATATTTAAAAATACCTAATGACATTTTGAAAGAACTGTTAAATTTTTTAATATTATACTTTAATGGTGATTAATTTTTAATCCTACATATTAGCATACATTTTTGACGTCTGGAATTTATTTTGAAATAATAATATGTCATTTATTTTGACTTGTAAATGTAATGATTTGTAAAAATTAAATGGTATGACACTCGTAAATCTGTACGAGTTTGCAATTAGTTTATATTCTACATTGTTTCTTTTTTAATGCTGACATCAAAGTTTTTTGATTATGCATTAATCTAACTAACCGGTGAGTGTAGACTCAGTCGACTGAATGTATAACCATGATCCAATCTTGTCAGGTTCCCCTATTAAGATGGTCACGGAGGTCAGATGGCAGTCGCTCCTCTGTAATTATCTGATCTGCCAAATCCTGGATACAATCGTGAACAGAAGTCACAGTTCGCCGTTCATTGGAAGATTAAAAAATTACCGAGCTCGCTTCAGTGTACTCCATACAAACGTAGTTTGATTATGTTTTCAATATTACGCTATCAAAGTTATATTTATAGTATTTTGTAGTCGTCATCCAGTAACCAATATTATAAGTTTGTCGGATTTTCGTTTCAAAGTTGTACGGAATTTGTATGGAAAATTTAAAATTATAGAGTGCACTTTTCTGTCCGGTTACTACGCGGTGACTGTGCAGTTTCTGTCCAATTTGTTTGTAAACAGCCACGTATAAACGGGCCCTCTGCAGCTACAAAACCGTGATGCGCAAACGCAGCACCAATCTCAGTACGTTTCATACATTTTTTTATGTTATTCGACAGACAAACAGGCAAGCGGGCCACCTGATGTAAAGTGGTCACCGCCGCCTATGGACATCAGAAACACCAAGGGAGTTACCAATGCATTGCCCGCCTCAAAATAGACCTCTAATATACCTCTTGAACGATCCCATGAAGATGACGATTGACGAGGATACATTTAAGTGTAACAAAAATGCAGAACCGCAGGTGCGTTATCTCTATGAGGACTAAGCTGTTATTTTATGACTTTAATTACACCTGCAAACCGGATTAAAACAAAGCAAATATCGTTGCTTAGCGACAGAAATAAAAAGCGATGATACTAATCTAGACGGCCTCCTCAACTTTTTTTTCTATATTACAGGCAGGCAAACTCTACATTGCCGAATAGTCTGACTCTACATGACATTGTCGAACGAAGGCTCTATCAGTCGGTATTTGTAGACTAGTTTCATGGGCCCTATTTTTGAACCTCTCGCATCCACGCAAGCATACGCTACCTATCTCTTTCACACTCGTGGTAAGTTGCTAGAGACAGAAGAGACAGGCAGGTAGGCGAGAACTTGCGTGGATGTGAACGGTTCGAAAATCGAGCCCCAAAACAGATGATAACAGAACACGATGAAATTCTATATGCTTATAATCTTACAATATATTATGGGTTTTACAATATACTTACAACTGTATTTACAACCAATTACTTATCTTAGTGAAATAGTATTACTATTCGTTCTCACAGTGCTCGTCTGCTAAGCTAAGTGAACGCACTGCATTCAAAGCGTCTTTGTGATTTTTTTTTATTAGATTAGGCAAGTATTTGACCGCCATCTCACCTGGTGGTAAGTGACGATGCGGCCGAAGATGGAGCATGCCTGTCTAGGACCATTCAGTCTTGCCTTGAAGGCCTTTAGGTCGATTTCGTTCATTAAGGTGGACACATTGTGCCGATCCCCATTCACGTATTGTCAGTTGGGACCAAATATTTTGACATATACAAAGAGGCAGATAGGTTCAATGTGGAACTGTCGCTCTTTTCAAAGCAATACATTATAAAGTTCACATGTCCATTGTATAATTAGTCTGTGGTTGGAACCCTATGCGTTCGCAGCGCCCTGTGAGACCTCAAAGTAACGTTTTTGGATACGGGTGTTATTATAGTAAGTATTATTAACGCCGATGTCATCCGCCTATTACGAGAAACAACTGTAATAATAAATAACATACAACCCCTTGGAACCTATTCAATAAATAATTAGTTGAATAAATTACGCTGATTAACGTCAAATAAAACACGAGTAGCGCATTTTGTTTGCGGCCGCGCTCTTTGACGGATAGTGAGTGAAGGCGCGAAATGTCGGGTTATTTCTGCGCGGGAGTTGGGCGCTACACGTCACCGCAAACCAGTGGCTTTATCATTGAAGATCATGCATGCTGCATCATCGGCCGCATCGTCACTTACCACTGGCTAGTATAAAAAAATCGCCTTAATTGATACGATCCTAGAGTACTGTCATTGGGAGTTGGTCATTGACATTTTTGTCTTTCCTATAGGTGTTTGTTTTCCATCTCTTTCCGTTCACTATCTCTTTCTCTCTCTGTCGCATGGGAGCCATAGACAATACCACGGACTAATTCGTTAATCTGTCTAATTGAAGCCGATGTCGATGCGTCGCCTTTATAGCCGATTTGGCCATAATACGGTCGGTACGATCTTCCGCTGGGGTCTTCGAACAGTATCGGAAGGTGATGATGATGGTGATATATTATTATGAATATTACTCTTAATACTGGGAGCTTCCGTCCCACCCTTGAAGATGATAATTAAGTTTTCAGCAGAGCAACGTGTTATAGAGGAGGGCAACGCATTGGCGATACCCTTGGTGTTGCTAATGTGTATAGGCAGCGGTGACCACGCACCATCAGGTAGCTCGCTTAATTTGCCTAACGTAAGGCCTTAAAAAACTAGCTACCTACTAATTCTTCTAAAATGCCGCAACGAATTTTCATTACATTTTCGCCATTGCCACAGATACCCTATACAGAACCCCTCCCCCTACTGTTTCACATGGAAGTTTAGGCGTACAGTGAATACCTACGCAATGCTGGGGCGGGAAGCTTCAATGATAGATGAGGAGGGGACGGATAATGCAGAGCGTTGATAATAAATAAAACTGATGTGTCTGCCTGTGATTTTAATACAAGGGCTTTTTAGAAAAGGAAGGATTATAGTACGTTGTAGGTTACCAGCACAGTTTTTTTTTCATACCAATTAGGTGGCAAACAAACTTACGGCCTGCCTGATAGTAAGCAGTCATATTAATACTAACGTTTACCAGTAAGAAATCCTCTTCAAGTTTGTCTGTATTGTAGAGGACCCAATCTTTGTAATGGTATTTATTGATTTTGATGTAACTTATATTTACCGAAGATACATTTATTAAGCTAATAAGTAAATAAATGATCAATTTGACTTTAATGTCCCGGTTGTGCTCTCGCGCATGAGAACCCAGGGTTTGCCTTGACCATGATCTTTGATAATTGTACCACCTACATTGTTAATGTACCTACCGCATTAACAGGAAATAAATGATTCTAATTCTAAGTCTTATTCCAACCAGCCAATATCTAAACAAAAAAAAATCTTGACGTTAATGTCCCGGTTGTATCCTCGCGCACGATGGCCCGGGGTCCGCCTAGACCATGATCCAGGATTTGGCAGGGCAGATAATTGCAGTGGAGCGCTATCATCTGCCCTCTGTGACTCTGCTACCAGGGGAATCTGACCAGATTGGATCATGGTTACACATTCAGTTGCCTGAATGTGCAGGTTACATCACGATGTTTTCCCTCACCGCAAGAGCATTGGTTAGCATTCAAGTAATGTACATAACTCAGAAAAGAATCATTTGTTCATAGCAGCAGTGGGATTCAAACCCGGTACATCTCGCTTACTAGTCGGATACTTTAACCACTGGGCCACCGACGCTCCTACATTTATTAGGATAATACTTATTATTATCAAAATAAAATATTTAGTTATTGAAGGAGTGAGATTATACCTGGTAAAGCAACGAATTCAACACACTGTATCAAATATCAAATAAACAATGTCTCATTGCAACGACTTTATGTCCATAATGTTGCTTATTAACTACGCATATTTTTTACTTTTGTATGAAATGACTAATGATCAACTTAGCTCTATCTATGGCTCTATTACTGGGTTCCATAGACCAATTAAGACAGTATTTCATCAGTTCATCTACTTATCTACATTTACCTACCTACCTATATTACGTAAACAAATTACGCAATACGTTTTCCAGCATTTCAAGTTCCTGAAGTGCTGTCATCCCAGCACCTCGCCTATAAATTGCCTCAGATGCTAAGTTTATTTAAACTATTTCCACGCTGAAGTAAGTAACCGCGTTCACACACGCTTAAATCAAAACGGCGAGCTAAACTTCAAAACACATCATAAACTAAATTACATTGAATTGCGCTTAAACGTGGAACCAAACTTTTATTTATGCATCCAATAGACTACTGCCCTTATTAATTTACTGGTGCCTTCCCTTGTAAGTATGAGACCGCCTCGCAAAGTTACATTTGTCGACGCAAAGTCATAACTACTAAGAAAGTGTTTGTTGAATTAGATTTTATAGCCGCAAATGACAAGTTGGTATTTAAGAAACTGGAATCTCTTGCTAAGTTAAGGAGACCGCTGAGAAAATAAACTCGCCGTACATTTTGTTTGTGACACCGAGTTCGATGGCAGCAAATGTAAGTTGGTCAGGTTGTGTTTGAGTGAATATGCATATGGTTTTTATTGCATGTATAGTAGCTGCACGACGACAGATTTAAGATGGTCATTAGTCCAGCGACAGCCGGTTGCAGCTCGTACGTATTTCTAATGGTCGGTTAGCATTCTATATTGTGACAGTTTTGATGAACTTTTTTTGTTGAGACCGGTGAGAATGTTAAGTCTGCTAAAGCAGCTAAAGCTTCTTGTAGGACTATGTCAGACGTTTCAAAAGATGTTCACCAATAATCATTATACACTTTTTTATTATAAAATAACCATAAAATCAAGACAGTATAATTAGGGGCTACTAATCCGGCATCAAAAAAAACAAACAAAAAAAAAATCGAACGACTAAACAAAAACAACACGAACAAAACCCCAGCGAGCACACTTCATTTGTCAAACGCTCCAAATTTTCTGGTCCTTCGAGCCGGATGAGCCATTCTAATCCGCAGAACAAGACTGTTGATTGAGGCACGCAAGTGAGCCGCCATATTAATGACGGTAGGTTGCCAAAACTGCGGACTACCCACACTCTGGTTTTGTGTCACACTTATCATTTCCCTCCAGACAACTGGACGGGGCGTAGTGCGCACTGAACTATTTCAAACTATTTTCCGGACAATGAACCGGGATTAAGTTATTGTCGAGGATTGTTTAGTCAAATTTTCAATAGGTAAGTTCATGCCCGTGATTTTATTCGCTCGGATTATGGCAAAATACCTTAGCGTACTAGTTGTAGTGTAACCAAGATCCAATCTGGTCAGGTCCTCCAGAAGCATAGAGGTCAGATGACAGTCGCTCCACTGTAATTACCTGATCTTCCAAATCCTGCAGCATGGTCAAAGCGGACCCCGGACCCCCGTGCGAGAGAGCACAACCGGGACATGATGACCCCGGAGTTATTACCAAACAGACGCATGGATGTTCAAAAGGGACGCGTTTCCTATATCTACCTTTTTTTGGATTTGGTACAATAATGAAAGATTATTGAACTATCAATATCAAATAAACACATCGATTACGAGATTGCGTATCTAATATTTCCGCCTATAAACGAGGTCGAAAAATATGGAATACACTTTTATAAAAAAATATTACAAATGAACGGAATGAGCGTTCGTTTTCCCATCTCACTGAATGCAGCCTCGCATAATAATCTGCATTGTGTGCGTTTGTGTGTATGTGTGTGAGTGTGTGTGTGAGGGCGAGGGTGTGCGTGCGTTCGAATGATACTCGCCCCGCTTGAGTTGTAGCGCGTGTTAAACAATAAATCATACGAATGTATTTGTGATCGGGCGGCCGGTAGGGTTGTGTGGGCGCAATGTCGATGTCGATGTGTCAGGGTCGATAAAGCTTTTATTAGTAGTCTGTGGATTGCTAATGAGTTTGAAAAAAAGGGACAGTATCCACCGATGACGGGAGAGATTTCATCCTCATCATCTATATGCCTGGTATCCAACTAACGCACGGTCATTGGGAGTATTTGCACTTTAACTTGGGCTTCATGAAAAGGCGTGTCTTCAAAGGCATGAGTTTTCGAATAATGGAGCGTCGGTGGCCTAGTGGTTAAAGGGTCCGACACGAAAGCGATAGGTCCCGGGTTCGAATCCTAGTGCCCGCCATTTACCGATGACTCTTTTCTGAGTGATGTATATACTTAGATACATTAGTTAATTACAAACCGACACCTTTACGATAAGGGACAACATCGTGAGGAAACCTGCACAATTAGGCGACTGAATGTATTACCATAATCCAATCTGGTAAGGATCCTTTGTTAAGAGTGTCACGGAGATCGGATGGCAGTCGCTCCAATGTAATTACCTGATCTGCCAAATACTGGATCATGGTCAAGGCGGACCCCGGGCCTTTCGCACGACAGCACAATCGGTACATTAGCGTCAAGATGATTTGCTCTAAGTCGCGCAGACCCCCTTTTAAGGATTGACGTACTTGAGTTATCGATTCTGGCTCGATATAATTTATTTGCTCTTATCTTTTATTTGTTTGTTCATGAATGCAATGAAGACATATTTATCAAACGTGTCATATAGACGACAGGGCGGTCAAGAGATAATTGTTCCCAATTGTTTAATGTTCGTAATCTTTTTAAACGATTAGGTACGACGAGATTACGATGAAAATATTAATATCGATCGGTAGTTATAGTACTTACCTACACGTACGTTTATAAAAGTCCCAAAGTATGCGAATCTGAAGCACTTTCATGTGCAAGTACCTGCTAACCGTGGAGCTTATGGCAGGACCCTTCATTCACATCCATCTGCGGAGAGATGATGATGGTTAAACTTGTAATTTTTGTTGTTTCTATAAAGACACATTAGAATATTAGAAGATAAGAGATATTAGAATATTCTTTAGACTGAATAAAGATAAAAGACTGCAAATCTAATCAAATCTGCAATTTATCGATAAAACACACCGGCAGCCCTAGCGGCGCACACCGCGCCGCCGCGCCTGTGTGCGTATCTCAGCATTTCTTTCTCGTATTGTAATTTATTAGCCCGTAACGAAGTTAATTATTACGATTTTTGTATTAAACTCTGGAAATTATTTTTAGCATTGCAACCCATCTCGGATGCTGTGTTGCCAGCTTTTTACCGAGAAATCGCTCACGGCGACCAGTTCCGAGCTTATCAATACTTTTGCGAGTATCGCGACCGGAATAAAGCGAAGCTCCAGAGCTTTTGTTTCGAGCTTTGACTGCGGCGTTTAAAATGTGCTTGGAGGGGTAATGTGACATAATTGGGAATATGTGGAGTCACATGCGTTATGGATTATGTGACTGGGTAAATCTGATTTTATGTCGAACTAGTTTGGCCTAGGTCAAACTTGTTTTGAATCATTACTCAAGATTGTTAAAAGTTGACTTAATTGATAGCTTTCAGTTAGGGTTGTGACTTAATAAAAGGCTACTTTATTAAGTTCTATCTACAGTTCTAATTTCAGTACGCGGTCACAGTCGTATCTGACATAACCTGCCTCACTTATATGTATTTAGCCATTTTGTTCTACTTTTAACCATTCTTTCAAACAAATTCATTCTGACCTAAGTAATTTTGCCTGAAATCGAGTTTGATATGTAACGTAGACAGATAGATAAACTCTTTATTGCACACAAAAAAAATTTACGTAGATCTTTGTTATGCAATGTTATTGTGGTGGAAAGTTGAAGGTTGAGGCTGGTTGGGTTCGAGAACTTTGAACCGCGCTCATTCGGGTAAGCCTGCAATACACTAATAGAGGCTGTTGATGATAATAATGAATGTTCTTCTTTTTAGCATATCAATTAGGTACAAACACTATGTAGAGCCTCAAAACTCAGCCACATGAACTGCTCTATCGGTGGCTGTAATCAGATACTCTCGCGTGCAGATGTTTGGGCATACAGGAGATGCCACTAGGTGGGTGGTTTGGATGATAATTTGATGGCCATCGTTTGTCCAGCACAGCAGACACAGTTCACGGCAGAGCCACCCTGAAGTCCCAACCTGATTATATTCTCCTTACGTCTGCCGGTATATTTATATTAATACACCATTGCAACATTTTATCAAAATCCATTAAATTGAATATACATATTTCATTATTCTTCTCTTCTTTTACGGAATATTCATATTATTCTAGAGATTTTCAATAACAACAAACAGGTATTTGATTGCTTATACACATCTGATGGTAAGTGTAGGCAGATGTAAGTTACTATGGAGTACGCCTACCCATACGAAATCGATATGGCAGTTAGAAAAAGCGTTGGAACGACGCATACCCATTACTCCGGAACCAACCCAAAACATTTGGGGGTACGGCTTCGTCTGGTGCGTGGTGAACTGGTAATGGTAACTAATATTTGCAAGTACCACCACCGGAAGCGAACTACTCGTTTGGCACCATCTACCCATAAAACTCCAAGTAAACTTCATGTTTTTCCAAAAATTGGTCATCTTGGCATTCATGGCCCGCTTGAGCTAGGGTTCTTTCCAGAGATACTGATTTTATTTTTAAAAATTAGGTCAACATTTTTAAAGTAGCTAGAAATTTACAAAATTGAGTGGGCATCTATTGACTTTTGTCTTAAGGATAGAGATTTTACTCTATCGAACGCTACATTTCGGCCTTGTAAGTACATGTTGTTATTTGGTTAGATCTTATTACCTAGCCTTATTACTATATTTATTAATACCAAAACCAAATCCAAAATTGTGTGAAGAAAACTTGACGACAAAAAATAATTTCAACATTTCATCTTCTCACAAGGACTTTCATGTTAACCAAAAGAAAAAAATATTCCTAAAAATCTATCAATATTGCAAAAAGCGTTCTAAATGGAATAACCGTATCGAATTTCAAAATAACACAGGGTTAATCTCAGTTCAGAATGTCGAGACCTCATCACGAAATGGGGTCAAATTTTTTATCATTTTTTTAGAATTGTGAACTATTCTTTTTAATTTCAAAAGAGTGCGGTACTTCTAAATGATCTACTTTTTGATGTTCACCCCGCGTAAGAGATAACCCTAAAATTGGGGTGAAACGTGGGAAATGGTACTGGTTACGAGCTGGGGTGGCGAACGTCGCGAATTTAAAAAAGATCTTCCAAGGTTAATCTTCATTTTTAAATTTTTTTATTGCACATAATCTTAATAAATGGTTTAGTTTGTGTTGCTCCTGATTCACAGTACTGGTTGCGGGTTTTGTTAAGATATTAAATATTATAGTATATTATATTTTTCTAATATTTTTCTTATAACATACCTATTGTAATTTTATTAGGATATTGAAAATATATTTTAGTAATTTTGCGCTTTATGAAATAGCCTAGGTACTCATTATGATTTAAACTATCGGGGTTATAATCACACATTTTAAAAGTATGTTCCGAGTATCCTGCCTAAGCGGGTAAACCTAGATACTCATAAAACTTCAAAACGACAAACAAACAATATATCAAAAACTTGTCATCTTGTAAATAGAGCTTCGTTACTGGCATTTCTTAACCTGCACAATGTCCGAGCGGCCATAAAACGCGCATTTCTCCACAATTCTCTATACGGTGACAATGGAATCGTTACAATATCGATTTATTCACAAAGTTAACCCTTTCGTAGCTTATAACAATAGCTTACCGGGCCCGAGTGACCCGGGGTCACACCGATATCAAATTACTATACACAAAACACCACATTTCTGGAATTTGCTCCGCAAATTTCACAAGGATATCAATGACTGACCTCTTTTCTTATAAAATAGACCGAATTACGTGACCCTATTAAAGAAATAGTGTGACTTATGACCCCAATGACCTATGTGGGTAAAAAAGACCCAAGGTGGTCAAAAGGGGGCATCGTGGCCACAATGTTGTCGCCTGGACAATGGCTGCTGATTGGGAGAAACGCAAAAACGGCGAACTGACAATAGCCTTTGAAAAAACGCTCGTGTGTATTTTCGTTTTTTATATGAAAAACTAATCACATGAATAATATGTTATTGTCAAATGATAAGGTCAGCTTACTATTTGTTGTCCGGTTGGGTTTAAAAAATCAGGCTAGGTGCTCTACACAACACAAAATTTATATCTTATAAATACAATTTATTTGGATAGTTAATGGTTAGTTATCTATAAATTGAATGTGATTAGGTTTTCCTATAAACACATCGTATGTGGTCTACATATTTCATGTTGCATACAAAACTTGAACTAGGTACTAAAAATACGTGTGTTCAAATCGAAAAGAGGGATTTCAAAAAGTCATTTATAACGAAAAACCGTTATTAAATCCTCCCTAAATCTCCTACAACAACGCGGCTTTCTATAAAAATCTCAAATTACTGCAAACAGTTATAAATCAAACTGCGAAAAATTAAAAAAAAACTATCTCACGCGTCTTGAATCATCTGTTGCTTCCTAAAAGGGGTGAATTTGGAGTTCCTTTTTTTATATTCCTAACAGCATAATACTAAACGGTACCCCAACCAAACAGTTATTCGAAAAAACGCGGAAGATCACGTAAAAAGGTCTTTCAAAAAAGCGTTTCTAACTCTTTCCCAAGGGTCTTAACCTTGGCGAACTTTTTTGTCAAAAATTGAGACACCTTTGCCATCTTTCCGTTTTTTTTTAAGTGACGTTTCTTTTTTTGCGTGAGCATTGCGCTAGTAAGGGGTCGGGCCCTTTCAACGCGCCTGGCCCGGGCTTTGTGTCTTCTCGAGATTTAGCAGGTGGGTCAGATGTGCCCGGTGATATTTTAGGTTAAAGAATAAGGATTTCTTTTATTTAAAAAACGACAATAGTGGGTGATTTGAAAAAATAGGAAAGCGTTGCTACCATCGCTTTTGTAATGTATGTAATTAAAGCAGAGGTGATGATATGTTCAATGATTGTTTTTCTATAGATCAATGTTTAGAGCAGATTACCGACAATAATTAGTTGTTAAAGGATCCTGCTACGAAACTTAAATTAAAAATTAAAATATCTTTATTTCATAAACCAATGTTACAACATCTGATGTGAATGGGATCTCTTATGATGATTGTCTTGTCTGTGTCAGAAGCGGCCGCTCTTTCATAACTCTTAATCGTAATTTAGACGTAGACTTAGAGATAATTTTATTGGTAAACATGTTTAGATAGGTTTACTCAAAACCAACAATAATAAGTTACTGAAATTATGTAAATACTATTCACTTATTTGCCACTTGCAACAATTATGTCTAACCAAATAAATACATACTTACACACTCACACCCGTATCCCATAAAAATATTCAAGCAAATATTCTAACATAAAAATACGGGTGAAATAATTCAATTATACTTTTGGAAAAAATTACACGCCCTAAAACGGATTAAAATTTATTATAATGACATAAAATTCTGATAAAGAACCCTTTGATTTCGTGAACCTTCTCGAATAGGCTTGCAATATTTTTAAAACATTACAAGTCCTGAAACAGACTGTAATGTTATTAAATTCTGATGAAGAACTATTTAAGCAAGCAAGTCTTTAACGCCTTTTCGTGCTTTCTATAAAAAAAATAAAAAGATAGTCCAGTTGGTATCAAATTACGTACTAATTATATCGATGGATAATAGTCACATGATAATTAAAAAACATTTAATTCAAAAACGCCTAGTCCAGCATCTTTGTCTAACGAAAGCAAAGGTTTCCGCTCACATCCGACGCTGCCGCAAAAACGGAACGCAAAAATGTTTCCCGCGCAAAATATCTGGCATAGTTGTCGAACTGAGAAATGTCAGTTTTGTTTAAATTTTGAAAATTAATAACGGGGCTCGACCGCCGCATATTTGCCTGTGTCTGCGTCCCATAATTAGAAATATTTGGAGATTTATCTTTTTGCCGGACGGCGGCGCGGCGAGTCGACTCGGTAGGGAAATAATTAAAAAAGTTCGCATAACAACTAAAGGAAAGGGTAGCAAAACATTGAAGGAAATTCCGAGTCGAGAGTGTAGATCTTGGCTAAACATAATTTGCAGCAGAGTTAAATCTGAATCCTGTTCGTATGTAAATACTTATGTGAAAAACATACATCATGATTACAATAATTTATACACAGTTGAATCTATGTATGTATCTATGTACGCCTAGATCTTTTAAACTACGCAACGGTACCCAATATAAAATTGTACACTAGGTTTTGTCTGATGAATAGATGACAAGAAAAATTTCCGTATCTATTGTTATAAGGTTACTTTGACTTGAACATTGCAACATCTTGCGCTGTAAGAAATCTGTCTTTTTATCCATATGTTTTTTATGACCATCCCTTCGCACCGGGACGTAACATGACTCCGCTGTTTTGTCAAAATATTGCAGCGTAGCCGCGGTTTTTTGGCAAAAATTACCCCTTCGAGCAAACTGCATTCAAAGGGTTACTGTTACTTTATTTGGAGACATCTGATATTTTTTTCCGATCAAAGATAAAGTAATGACAGCTTTTGTGGAAATGGTTCGTGTGATTTGAAGAAAGCAGCTGGGAGTAGTTCTCTATGGGTATATTAATTTCGAAGTGCTTACGTAGTTAACGGTGTGAAATGGCTTTATTGTTTGTGATGCTACTCATTATTATAATAGCCGTGGTGTCCGGCAGAGTAGAATAGCACCAACCCCTTACACTCATGGGTGTCGTACAAGACGACTAATGTTTTCGAGGCAAAAGATCAAGAGTCTCCGTAGACTGGAAAATGGGCAGCTGCATTTTCCATTGTTATATTTAAACACTGCGATCTCCAACCCGCCTGCCAAGCGTGGAGATTATGGCAATAACCTCCCCTTTCGTGGGAGAGGCCCTAAGTCCTACAGTGGACAATCCCGTATTATGAGGGTCCGCTTTTCTACTTCTTCTTCACTTCGCCCTGTCTTCGTCATGCTGGCATCGCAAGCTGTTGGCTCTCGCATCCGACTCAGCGACGTCAAGCGAGCGGCCCTTGTCGCCCATCTTTCCCTATACCAGGCACCTATTTCCCACGTATCCCTTGTGCTTGCTCAACACGTGACCAAACCAGCGCAGGCGACCCTCCGCAAACTAATCCGCAATATCCTACGCCAATTAAGGCTGCCACGGATGCACTCGTTACGTACTCGATCAAGTCGGGTAACTCCGCACATCCGCGACATTGTTTGTGATTCTACTATTTTTATAAAATTAAGCTTTCTCATTGAAAGATGTGCCCTGACGTGTGTGATTCCATTATGTTTTAATTTAGTTATTTTACTGTCTTACTTATATACATCGAACAAATTAATGAAATCAATGACTTTTTATCGCTTCTTTAATCGAGCCCACACTGACAGCTAATCAAACATCTAACTACTTTTTAGTTATTTTTATTTGAGCTTACGACAATCGCTTAAACGGCGTAACGCTGCACCATGAACTGAAATGCGAAGATAAATAAAGGACAAATTAAGTACACAAATCTTTTGCATTTTATATTTTGTATGAGTAATTCATACTTTTACGTTTTCGAAAGTGATTGTTTCAGCACCAAGTAAGAATAATACTCTGCACTGTCACCTCTTCCACAAAGCCAAGCATTCCCAAAACGGTGGATGGAAGTTATTCAGTTTTTAAAATATTCTTTTATTCATAAGACGAAAATATCGAGTAAAAACCGAAAAAGGAAGCGAGAGCCGTTACACTAATCCATATTTCGGAGTTCGAACGCGGGCCTTTTTCAAACTGTTCTAAATTCAAAAGAACAAATCCTCATTCCAGCCGCGTCTCGTTCCAAATATAAAAAACTCTTTTTTGTCAAATATGGAAGGGTTAAGTTAAAAACATTATATTTTCGAGTTGTTAAAAAGTCCACATTGTATGGAATACGTCAAAACTTCATATAGTTGGTGCAGTATATGCGAGAAAGTGACATAAAACGTTAAACACTTTTTGCTTAATTTTCGGTAGGTAGGTATTGTGACGAAAAATGAAAACGTGTAAATAAAAAATATATAGCTTCCTTCACAAGTATAAAAAAGTTATTGTTCGATATTTTGCCATCTCTAGCACAAATAACAATATCGAACTGACGATTATTTTGATGATTTTTTCTGGGATAACCCAAAGGGTTAATAAAATATTTAATGTTTAATTACACCTAGAAGACCAGCCTGAAATTTTGCGCAGATCATCGCTCCATCTAGTCACCGCCTCATCACGATCTCTGGGCCGAGCGAATCTCTGGGCCCAACCATAATGTCCCTTGTGGTTGGATACAAGTAGACAACAGATCATGGGAGGCAGTCATCACCTTCTGCGAAGAGGTTATGTAAAGAAGACCGAAGAGCGGGAGCGGGTACGAGATCCTCGAGAGGAGAGGGATTAAGAGGTACTTGCCATATTAGAAAGCTACTCATCAACGACGTTGCGGAGTGTGTAAACCTGTCCCGTGATCTCGTTGCGACAGACAGAAAATGAACGATGCAACGTGGTGGTTTTTATTGAGGACGGTAATTTTTAATGATATTATGGCGAGTCCCACATAACCTTCTCGCCATCCTCGTCAAGTACCTCTTCCGTCAAATATTAATTTTCTGCGACCACGATAGCGTTGTCTTCTCTGCAGAACACGTCTAACCCGAGTAAAACAAGTAAATGTCATTCATCATCATCAATTCAATGTCATATAATTTCAATTTCAGTAAAATAGAAATAAAGAGTTTGTCAATATTTAATCAATATTTTGTTAATACCGTAAACGAAAATGCATTATTATTTATTCTGAATTATTTCGGTGTACTACAGCAGCATTATTCCTTTTTCAAATGATACGAAAAGACACAGGAAGCGTGAGTTTTTTGTCACTTCCCCATCCAATCTGTGCTGAGTCACTATACCCGTCCCGCTTTACCCTTCTACGAGCCGCATAGAGCGACAGTGACGGTCATATCTCAGTCAATCTCAGGTGTGTTGACACTAACAGATGTTCGTCTCAGGCGCATATTACACAATTACGTTTCTATTTAATTATTTTTTCTCTCGCATCGTTTGTTATTTAGGATTTAGTTGGTCGTGGGCGTTGGGCCCAGTCACTACAGCGACTGGTAGAGAATATAATACTGCGCTGTTCCTAAAGTTGGCCTTTGGCCCGCCTCCGTGTATAGCCTCTACCCATACTTACGATTAGGATGCGATATGAGCTCCCAGCCACAGTGTATCCTTTGGACTATGGCATTGGATCGTTCAAGAGGTATATTAGAGGTCTCCTTAGAGGCGGGCAACGCATTGGTAGCGCTCCTGGTGTTGCTGATGTCCATAGGCGGCGGTGACCACTTTCCATCAGGTGGCACGCATGCCTGTTTGTCTGCCGTATTTCATAGAAAAATTACATGCAAGCGACATAGAATGATATACCTACTTATGAAGTTAAAAAACGATGATATACTTATTAAGGTTAATCAGTAAAGACAGATATAAAAGTACAATAATAATTCCGCGTTGTTATGAACAGGATTTGGCAGATCAGTAGAGCGACTGCCATCAGACCTTCTTGACCCTGTTAACAGGGGTACCTGGCCTAGGCTTCGGTAACTGCTTACCATCAGGCAGGCCGTAAGCTTGTTTGCCACCTTAGTGGCATAAAAAAAAAAATTACCTAGATCATGGTTACACATTCAGTCGCCTGAAAGCGCAGATTTAATCACGATATTTTCCCTCACCGTAAAAACATATACTCGCTTGTTCCAAAAAAAGTACGTAGAAGCCATCCCGTGCCTGCCTACACCGCGGCCCGCCTTCAAATAGGTATACGGAAAACAATTGAATGCGATTTCTACGCGTCATGCGGTACCTCGCATAGGTACGCGAAAGTCCCGCTATGTTTCCCAATTCCGAAATTACATTTGACTTGTTAATATCGGCTCATTGTGTTTGATATTCATTTGGATGCAATTATTGTGTCTGCCGCTTAGCCGCTCTGGTAATTGTGGGGGTAGAGTTAGTGGCGTTACCGTAAGTTTTTAGAATGTACGCCTAAACGGAGTTAAATTGAGTTATTGAAAACACTTTTATAAATTAGTTACACTAAATATTATAACACCAAAAGTTCAGCTGTACTGTGTATGAAAATGTTTTAATCTTTAATATAATGGAGTTCCATCATGAATGCACAACACAAAGTGTCAACTACTTAAATTGAGTTGTTATGTCTATATATATCTGTACTAATCGTGAACTGAGTTCAACATCAACATTATAGCCCATAACAGACCACTGCAGGACTTAGAGCCTCTCCCACGAAAGGGAAAGTTATTGCCATAATCTCCACGCTTTCCAGGCGGATTGGAGATCGCAGTGTTATAAATATAAGTAAAACGCTGCTGCCCATTTACCTACGGAGACTCTTAAATTTTTTACCTCGAAAACATTAGTCGCCTTGTACGACACCCACGAGTGTAAGGGGTTGGTGCTATTCTACTCTGCCGGACACTACACGGTCACTGGGTTATTTTAACCCTTTTCACTAAATATTTAAGGTCCCGGTCTGAAAATGTAGAGTTCCGGTATTGCCCAAGGTAAAGTGTTACACAATCTGCACGAATTAAACCACTAGAAAAGATATATCAGCAGCTATTATATATCTAAAACACAAATAAATATTTTAATCAGTTTAAAAAAAAAGTTAACTAAAAAAGTCTAAAAATACCTACGAGTTTAAAGTCTACTCAAATGAGAACGCGGCAAATACCGAATCTAAATTTTAAACTTTAAATCTACACAAAAGCACGAAACACAATATCTCGTTAAATCACACAAAAAAAATCAATGAGAAAATGTGAGATTTGTCCCAAAAAAACACCCTCTTGCAAAGGGTTAAAGAGTGAGACGGCGAATGTAATCAGAGCATCGGAGAAGGACAGCAATAATAGTCAACCCTTTCGCTGCACCTGGACCACTTTTTACGCTTGGGTTTTTGTCGTAAAATTTTAAAAAGTGCAAAATTTCATATTGTTGGGGGTCAATATTGATTTTTGGTGGCCATAAACGCACGCGCACAATAGAAGTTCGTTATCTAATACAGATT
Source organism: Blastobasis adustella (assembly GCA_907269095.1). NCBI lineage: Eukaryota > Metazoa > Arthropoda > Insecta > Lepidoptera > Blastobasidae > Blastobasis > Blastobasis adustella. The sequence continues at coordinate 7,100,678 of OU026135.1, read as the reverse complement.
AAATGAGGCCATTACTTGCAGACACAATGGGTTGACATTTGCTCTGTCAATAAATTCCCTTTCAGAAAACTAAAACGTCCCATTTTAAAAACTGGAGTAACAATGAAATTAGGTTAATAGTTTTGGAAGTTTGTTGTAATGGAAAACACCGCGCAACAAGTAAAGGTTAAGTTGATTTTTAGTGGTGCTGCTGATTCTCGAAATAAATTATTAACTATATAACATAAAACAAAGTCGCTTTCTACCGTCTGTCCCTATGTATCTATGTACGCTTAGAGCTTTTAAACTATGCAACGGATTTTAATGCGGTTCACAAAAAAAAAAAAAAAATTATTCCTCAAAACTTCGCATTGTATGAGGTGAGTCATCCCCAGTAAGTAATAAATATACTTGTGTTGGGGTGGCTCGCTCTTTCCCTAGTTTATTTACAGTTATAATAAAAAATACACGAATACATATAAAATTGACTAAACTAAGTTATATCTTATTTATTTTGAGATTCTACAAGAAGGTAGTTTACAATTTTACAAAATATGTAGGTATCCGTAACATAGACAAATATGCTGTACTGCAATGAAATTATCTTTTATGTTAGTGTAGTAAATTTATAGAGTTAGTAACAATAGATAGAGTGATTCAAGAGAAAGGTAATTTAGCAAGAAAAAAAGACTAAGTAGGGGTAAAGTAGGTGTATGGTAGGTATAGAGTAGATATAGCGTAGGCATACGGTATTAGGTGTATTTTTGTATGTAATGAATAAACTCAAAAAGTACTGGACCGCGATTTCAAATATTTTTTAAACATAATTATTTAACGTAATGTAAAATGTTATACATGCACAAGATAGTTGGTGGTGCAAAATGGGATCTGTAAAACCATAGTTTCCTGTACATATCGTAGAGTAACTTTAATGTTGAAAACTAACTGTTAGGAAGTTTAAAATTGAGAACTGCAGTATGTTATCACCTTGGCCGTGTGGTGTCCGGCAGAGTAGAATAGCACCAACCCCTTACATTCACGGGTGTCGTACAAGGCGACTAATGTTTTCGAGGAAAAAGATCAAGAGTCTCCGTCTGGAAAATGGGCAGCAACATTTTCCATTATTATATTTAAACACTGCGATCTCCAACCCGCCTGCCAAGCGTGGAGATTATGGCAATAACCTCCCCTTTCGTGGGAGAGGCCCTAAGTCCTGCAGCGGACTGTTACGGGCTGTGATGATGATGATGATGGGTGTTCGCGTTGAGTGTGACGCTGATATTAGTAGTGTCAACGTGAAAATATCCAACATAGAACAAAATAATAATCTTACGGTGACATAATGGTTGTGCTAGGCACTAGTGGTGTCTGTAGTTCACGCACCGACAAACTTATACCGATAGTGGGTACTTAAGTTTTAGAATTACCTAGAACTTTCAACAACGCTATCCAAGTTCGGATTTTACGCACTTCTTAAAACTCTTTCTAATCATAAAGAAATACGCAATACCTCGAGTTGGATTCGTATCTATGACTAAACACGGCGAACGAATTAATTGGCTATCACCTTACTTACCACTACTTCACCATTGGGACATCATTAACGGTCAATCCCGTCTTCTGCCAGGGTCCGCTTTACTACTCTTTCTTCTCACTCCACTCGGTTTTCGACATGTTTGCGTCGTAAGCCGTTGGCTCTCGCATCCGGCTCAGCGACATTAAAAGGGGTCTCCCCCGACCACGCTCTATACAAACGTAGTTCGATCTTATTTTTAATATTACGCTAACAAATCCAATGAAATTTTGTAGTCTTGATCCAGAAACCAATATCTATGCTTGTGGTTTTCCAGATTTGCGCTAAATATATATCGTTTCAAAGTTACACAGTTAAAATTTCCATTAAAATTTTAAATCCTGTGTAACTTTGAAACCGTGTATTATTTTACCGAAAATCTGACACACCACAAGCATAGATATTAATTTCTAGATCATGTATAACAATTTCGTTGGCTTTAATAGCGTAATATTTATAATATGATCAAACTACGCTAGTATGGAGCACGCTGGAGCTCCCTCAAGACCTCTTTCCTGAAACCGACAGGTTTTTTCACCAAGTTCCTACTTACGCAACACGTGACACGCAACGCGAATCTAATCCGCGATGTCTCTCACGATAAGGCTGCCATGGATGCACTGATTACACGTATTAAACATGATTTAGTAGAATACACCTCGTGACAACTGATAGCAAAGTTTTAAAAATGGAACTTCAACAAAGATCTTGTATACGTACAAGTACAAACATAATTTCCGTTAAAAAAGGAACCGAGCACGCACCACGCCGAATCGTTTTGCAAAAAATGTTGCAGCTCGCCAGCACTCTCGCGCAGGTAAACTTATCTGGCATCCAATTTAACATTTACAGAAACAAAGGGTAACATCGCTCCAGCCCGCCGCGGGTTCATAATGCGATAAAAATATATAAATTAAAACATTACAGACATCGCCAGCGACCATCGCCGCGTACAAAAATGGTCGGCGAAAAAAGGGCAAAAGCGAGACAATCAAATGAGGGAACAAAAACAGGGATAAAAGAGACAAAAAGCAATATGGCGGATTGTTTTTAATTATCGAGTATCGGCATAAATCGGCGCACGTCGCCGCGGGCGCAGCGGCGGACTCGCGCGCAGCCGCGCCGCGAGCTTGTATGTATGCGGCAGGTGAGCGGCTTAGACTACACTTTTGTATGTAGAATACGTGTTACTACAATTAGAATTGTTGCTAACTCGTTGAGATTTGAATCGGAACTGTGGATAGATGTGCGTGTACGCATGTTGTATAGGTCGCCATTTAGGTATACTAGAGTGGTATTAGTATACAATGAAATTTTTAATGAAAGAAATTATAATAATTTTTTATGCTAGTCGATGTCAAACGAGCTAGCTTACCTGATGGTAAGCTGTAACCTGTAACATGTACGATTCATGCCTTTAGGTTTCATGTAACAACAATACAGAACCTCAAGTGCGCTCTCACTGTGAGGACTACTCATAAGTAGTCATAACTTCTCATAAGTAGTCCTCACAGGTGCCTCTGCCTTACTCTGCAACGACAGGCTGTTTCAAATGAACTTTATTAGCAAGGACTTATTATTGGCATTCAGTTATCTTGATTAATTGTTTGTAATAGAATAATAAGCCATTGGTCTTCCTAAAATATTATAAACATTAGTTCCGGTGGTAAGTGTTGCGTTTATAGGGAACCGGATTAAATTCCAATCTTAGTCAAAATATAGTTTTGTTTCTTTTTACACTGTGCTGGTCTCCTTACGTTTCCATTGTACCCATTACTAACTCACGTAGGAGAGTAAGTGAAAAATATAAGCTACATATCAGGCTGATTCTTGTTTATTGTCTTATAAGTGTGCGCAATAAAGAGTTTTACTTGATTCCTTATACCTACTAAAAGGCATTTTATCTCAATTTATTTTTTCTCATCACAGTAGCGACTCCACTACTCCCTTAGGCGCGTTTCATAAAATTCATATGTATGGGTGAACCGATCGCGACGATACGCACTATAGTTCATAGTATGCGCATTTATAAGAAACAATGTTGCCTTACTGTTAGTGTCTGTGTCTCTGTGATCTTGACATCGCGATGTATCATTTTACGGACAACACTAGGTTTTGGCTTGAGTCATATGTAAATAATAATAAAAATAATGGCGATTCTTCCTAATGCGCTTATTACATTTGGCTAAATTTAGAAGCAAAAAGCGTGAGTGCAAATCGAAGTGGAATAGTGGACGCCATAAGCTTTAAATATGTCTTTTTTTTTCAATACCTCTTAGGTACTGTTAACGGCATGGCGACTTCTTCATATGCTGTTCCGTTTATAGTGAAGCACCCAATATATACAACAGGATCCTAGAGCTACTCTCTAAGCTGACGTACGAAAGAACTGTCAAATTCGTATAAAATTTAAATTACGAACGGGCTTAAGTGAGAGTCATCCGTAATTTCGTATTGGTACCTAATGGGCTCTACTTAGAGAAAAGCTTCTGAGACAGTGAACTTGACACTTAGTTTAACTTCAAAATATATTTTAATTGAAAAATAGTTTCACAATTTATTTTAAACCCATGAAACCCAGTCAAACGTCGTATCATCTCCACAATTGCAATTACATACATATAAATGAGCGTAACTCGTCGGTCTGTGCATCCGAACGCCTTTGTCATTGCACCGTGTATTTATAGAGCCGCTGTCTACAGACAAAATCTAGAATCTAGATGCACTAATTTATCTAGGAATAGAGGGGGAGTAATTACTGCTTCAGTTTGCCACTACGCCTTCGTTCTAATTTTCAGTTGCTGTTATTCTTGGAACATCGAGCTTGGAGGCATGTCATAATGAGTTCAGATCTAGATACTTTGTTATTAAGTAACCACATTGTACTAATGAGGAAGTTTCCAAAAAATATTATTTAATGTAATTTAAAAATTTGAGTCAAACGAATAAAACGGAGATTAAGGAGAGTGAAACGGTCACCCATCCTGTTCTCGAACATTGCGAGCATTGCTTAACCTCGGTTATCGGTCTCGCAAGGACGCTGCTACTAAACCAGTGCCGCTCTCCCAAAGTGTGATGGTTGGAAGTTTTACCATATAAGCCATAGAGAAAAACTAAATACCTCTGAAAACGCCTTTAAAATCACGTTTTATGTGTGGATATACCCCCTTATTTTAGATTTATTATTATTATTATTATTATTTGTTGTTATTATGCTCAAGTTTGTAGCTATTACGGTTCCGAAGATACAGTCACTAAGAGTTTCAGTGTATGGGTAGCCCCATAGTGGCGGGCCGGCCTGGTGACGTCACAGCTAGATCGCGGCATCAAAACTTTCGCAAAAAAAAAATGTAAACTTAAATATTGTATAACTCAGTCATTTTTTTTCACTGGCTTGTTAGTTTTGATCTATATTTTAACTATAGTCACTATGTCATTAAATATGGCAATATCGATATTAGGAAACATCCTCATTGTATTTAGATACCGGTCTTATTATTCTGGCTTGTTTGAGGATCCTCCTTTTTTAAATCTTTATTTAAGGAGCTTGATGATAATAAAGCGATCATGAATGAATAAATGAATAAACACTTTCTTGCAAAAATACAGGATACAGTCGGTACATATCATACCTGTAGCAACAGGGAAAACAACCGGCAGCCTTATCGATTTAAATTTTCGATTATGTAGCGATTTCTTCCAAGCGACCTTTGGAAACTAAGAGTAAGCCCGTTCAGTGAAATTACATGTTGGTGTATATTTAAAATTAGTAATAAAACTATACACACAAAAATACTATACGAACATACAACATTACCAAGTAATTTACGAAAGTGTAGATATACAAAATAAATACCATGCCGCAAAATAAATACTGCCACCATTTTGTAAATATGGGTTTGAGCGAAGTTACCTACGCTTCAAACCAATTTGAACAATTCGCGAGCATCCGTGGACAGAGGGAATGCCAGGCCACTATTGCATTCACCGACTGTCCGAAATATTTTACAAATAATATGAGGAATATTTTCAATCGAGTTATGCTCATTGCAATTAGGAAAGTCTGATTTTCCCATCACATACGAAAACATATTTAATGGAATGTGTCCGGAAGGAATTCGAAATACTCACACAAATTCAGCTTCCAATCCAAGGATTATTCAACAGTTCGGGTTGTATGGTTCGATTTATTTCCCGCCCAGCAACAATTTGCATTGTTGTGTTTCGGTTTGAATGATAAGGTTACCAGTGTAACTGTTGATTGGGGTATATCAATGTGGAGGTGACTCAAGTCCTGGAGTGGATAATTATGAGCCAGTTGATGATAATGGAATTGGCTTCGTCGGCGTAAACGTGTCACTTATCACCTTTAAATTATGTGTGAAGTCGAGTGTGGCCGGAGGTGGCCGGTGGCACTCTGTAATCGAACGAATTTTACATCTTAAAAAATTCTAAGAGTTTGAAGTGCATGCAATTCCGTCGGTGAACCTTCAGCTGTGGGATCGTAAAATACTCGAGTACTAATCAAGTCTCGGCTTCAATGAAGTTTTGGAATCGGTTACAGTAGTTTCTAAATTTTGTAGATCCCAAATACCTAGGTACTTTGTTATGTCTTATAGAGGCGTCTGTTACCGATGAAGAGATTAGAAAATTAGCTACGTTCACGGCTGAGTAGAGTGGCCCTTATGTGTGACATGCAAAAACTTATATTAGATATTTGTTCATCATAATATGTTTAACATTAAGTTCTAAAAACTCCTTTATTGTGAAAAATACATTCTGCATAAGCCAATTATGCAAAACCTTTCTAAATTTATTTTAATTTTTTTAGTGGAGGTTACTCTTTTATTTTCTTTGGAATTTTATTATTTACCGTTATGCACATATTGTAGCAATTTTGTTGAAATAGCGTAGATTTTGGTTGCGTGTTTATACAAAGTCGATGTGCGTGTTTCGCGTCGATGTGAGTCGTGTTTGCTATGAAAAAAATATTTTTTATTTGAACTTGTTTAATGATATGAAAAATATATAAGTACCCAAAGCTGATAGACAGATTTTAGGTAAAAGCATACGCACATTTATAGAAAATAGATAATCTCATCAAACGCCCAATGTAGTGAATACAACCAGCCTTGAGCTTAACAACAAAAACTCAGCAAAAAAGTTGGTTTTGAAAAGTACAAGACCACCGAAAATAACGTGTGAGCCTTTCTTTATTTGTACGTACCCTTTTCAACCCAAAATTGAATTTGAGCCAGCGCCGGAATTTTAGTTTTTTGAAAAATGATCAATGACAGACTCACAATGATGGAATATTGGGCGTTCGGGTTGGGGTTCCGCAATGGAACAAGGGTTTCGTATCTATGATTTTTAAGAAATAATAAATCAGATTTGAATCCTTAATAAGTATTAAGGACTAAGGAAGTTATAAAAACGAAGTGTAAGTACACTTCGTTTTTATTAACAGTAAAGAACAGTAAGAAGTATGTACGATTCAGATGTGGAATGAGCTCCCAGCCAGTGTTTGCTTTGTGATATCCTTACGACAAAAACGACGCTCTGCGAAATAACTATAAGGTTTATTTTAGGTTTCTTTGATTTTTCACCTCCGTCGCGTCTCTTCTGTATTAACCGGGGCTAACGTCGTTCTTTTGTTTTATCTAGGTACCACCTTCCACACTAATATCAATAATGTCAAGTTCGAAATATAGCGGTTTTATTTTGGACTTGAGTGATTTGTATATGTATGTGAATATATTGCTCCTAGTTGTTTTATTGCCCCGACAGGTGGTCCACCTGATCAAAAATAGTCACCGTCATCCAGGACACCTACTACCTAAGGTGAGCGAATGCGGCAATGTAGGACATGCCTTTCGGGAAAGCCCAAGCAAGTAACTACATAGATTATGTCTATTACCTACCTAGATTTTTATTTGTAATATACAGAACCACCGCACATCCGCCGCCCTCGATCTACGCAGTGTTAGCGCCCTTTGTATGGCCAGAGACAATAGGGCACAGGGTCATCGCACGACGCGTATAAAAATTTTAAGAAAAGACCCTTCGGCAATCGACGAACTTACTCCACGACCAGTCTAAGCCGAGCCACCCTGCCCCGGCCACCGTAAGCGAGTTCAAACAAAAAGGCGGTGAAAGTACGTCCTCCGATGGCTCTTGTTATCCGGTGGCGTGGAATATTTGATTATCCCGGTTATGGTATCGGTTATTAGGATTTATGATAATTTCCGTGGCGATATTTGGCGGCCATACGTGGGCGAATGGCGGAGGGTTACAATTGGTTAATATTCGAGATTAGCATTGTCCTCTCGTTTTTATTGTGGGAAAGAGTTTTTTAATTGCACGAGAGGGCCCCAGAGTATGCGGTAATGTAAAAGTTTAATGTAAGGAATTTGTGGAATTGAATTGAACCGGTTTTGGACCTATGAGTTAAATTAAATGTTGTTATGATTTGATGGATTTGGTATCCATCATAAAAGTAAGTTGGTTTTAGTTATCAAGTGGCAGATAGAAAAGTAATGCCTATGGAATCTGTGTGCTGTACGGCAGATGATTTGCACCAATATTACGGGTGTCGTAAAAGAAAAGTCACAGATTAATAATATGCTATATCTTAGTTAGATCATTCAATCTGGTCAGGTTCCCCTGTTAGTGGGGTCACGGAGGTCATATGGCAGTCGCTCCACTGTAATTACCTGATCTGCCAAGTCCTGGATCTGGTCAAGGCGGACCCCGGGCCAAGATGGCCATCTTGGTTAGCTCATCTAGGACCTCAACAGGCCAGGAAGAGGGCGGAATTATCCGTGATTCGGATAACGAAGCACAGAGGGCGGGGTGATTGATCTATTAAGTATTAGAAAAAAAAACACATTGTGACATGGTCCCAAGTAGCATTCGAATCTGAGTCACACGCTTGCAAGGTAGACGCTCTAACCGCTCGACCACAAGGGCTCAGAAGTGTTAACTATAAGGGGTAATATAATGGTTTTTAGATCTCGAATAGGATTTGTCCACCAAGGCTTCCAGTAACATTGTGTTCATTGATACTTATTATTAAGTTATTTGAATTTGATATAGGACCAATTAAAGATACTATATATACTATTTCATGTACACATACGCGTATACAAATACTTTATACAATACTTTAGACACCGCATTATTCTAAGTAGGTACGATCTGTTATGTTGGCGGGTGTGATAGTGATAGGCACCTTTGCTCCAGGTACTATCAGGGGACTATTATTTATGGACTGCCGTTATTTGTGAGTAAGGTGTATATGATTATAATTAAATTGACTAATTTAAGTGTTCTTTAAAAAACAAAAATTAATTTAACTTAATCTGGGTAGGTACAATACATCACTATCATACCAATAAATGACTATTGTGTAGAAAAACATGTGGATTGTGGACTATGGTGGATTAAAATAGAATTACTTCCATAAGCAAGTAGTTTTCATCGCATTGGTGAAACTACTGAACAGCCTGCATAGACTGGATACCAATTAATAACCGTAGCAGCAACCAAATTACACACTTCTGTAGTCCACAAGCACCACGGGATGAAATACCCGAGTAAACTATCATAAAACCCGATTAATTACCACGTAGGTGCGTCCGCGCGCCCGGCCCGGGAATCGAACCTGTGACAGTGCATTTAAATCAGAGCAGTGGTGCAATTATTTATGGATATCGTTTTCGTGCAAATTTCTCGTTTACGTTTTCTTTTCGTTATCCATTCGCCATCCAAGAAGTAGTAAGTACGTTATTATTGTCGGTGGTACCTATGTGATAGAGAGAAATAGATATAACGAAACGAAAGAGATGCACCTAAAATAAAAGCAAATTGTAATTATTACTTAATCTCTGTGACAGCAACAGCTGTCATCGCAAACGCGCGCATAAAGTTAATTAATATTATTTTAAAGTTAAGATACACACATAAAAATGTAATAATTTATTAGAGTTCAGTAGTAACGATAAACTATGTCATTTCTTTACGTGTAAGTATTTTAATGTAAAAAATACAATACTTTATTAACGATGACAGCAAACACAGTGATCAACCAGTCAAAGTGGTAACGTCACAAGGCTTAAACGAAAACGAAATCAAAACCAAACGAAGCCGTTAATCGACAGAGCTTAATAAATAATTGCATCCTCTAAGCTCTAATAAACGACGCCGACTTGCAAGGCCGTCCTCGTAAAGCTTTGTAAGCTTCTACTAGCTGTAGAGACGCCCTTAGCGACAATTAATTCTTACCTTATTGTGAAATAGTTTGTGAAAAACAATGCTCAATTTTGACAAAGATACTTTGATACAAATCAGAAAAACCATTAATAATGAATTATAATGGTCTTGCCGTGAATATCCCGTTTGTACCAGATTTGGGTTTTTGACAAGTTGTGCACGGGAAGACCAGTTTTGTGTCTTCTAAAGGTCTACTATCGTTACGAAGTGGATTTTTTGTTGTACTTGATGATATACTATAACCTATGACGCCCTCACAGTCTATTTGAAATCAGAAGAGGTTGATCTATTTATTTATAGTTACTACATAAATTGGCTACTTAAAATTTTACCGGAAATTCAAAATAGAACCCATCGGACCACGCCCCTAACCTAATCTTACGCTTACGAAACTGTAGGCCGAAGCTAACACATCCATTCCTTAAAAAGTTAAACCTTTACTCCAAACAAGAATAACAAATGTCCATCATAAGTTTCATTTCTTGAATTATAATTTATTGAAAATAATATATTTTCATGCAACATTTATTTAAAGTTTGCACATGTTCGTACAGAACGCCACATTACATACAAATTAAGGAAGTGCCAACTCGGAGTTTACGCGGTTACAACTCGCGTGTGAGAGCCACGATGATAATTTTATGGGAAGAAAGACTTATTGGTCCATGTAACTCATTAATTTGGGTTTAATTCACGAGAAACTTGTAAATTCTCTGTGGCTGTAATTCCAATTACACCGTGCTCGAGTGTAGATTTATTTGTACGTTCATATGTTAGTGATAATTTAGAATGCATATTATTTCCTATGTTATGTCAACACGGCTTCGCTGGAGCGAAATGATGTCAGTTGTCATATTAGGCTGCCTTTTTTGTCTTTTGGACTGTGATAAAAGACAAACCAATAAGATAGGTAGGTATTTCATTTAGGTAGACATGTAGGAAGGACGAGCAAACGAAAAATGAGCGAAAGGATTTAAATATTCTAACGCATACACTGAACAACGTGGTTTCGAAACAGTAATTATAAAATATAAGTACCATTGGTACGCGCATACAACCACATGAGATGGCGGTCTAATGCCTGACCAGTCTAACTAAAAAAAATCATTAGCCACCGCATTATTCTTCTACGTGTGATCTGTTATGTTGGAGAGTGTGATAGGCACCTTTGCTTTAGATTCTGTCAGGGGTGGGTCATTTATGGACTGACGTACTTTGTGATATAGATGTATATGATTTTACATATATTGATTTATTTATGTGCTAATGGTAATTGGTTAAGGAGGACCCCGGGCCCTCGTGCGCGACAGCACAACCGGGACATTAACGCCAAGATTATTATTCTTATTATTATTTTATTTGCTAATTAATATAAATTAATGAGTATGATCCGGGTAGGTATAATGCGTCACCCGTTTTTAAATACCATAAGTATTATACCAATAATTGTCCCTAATAACGACGTAGTTAGTTATTGAAACAGCGAATATTGTGTGGAAATTGATCCGTCAGCCGCCTTGGAATACTAAGAATAACATGTGGATTGAGGACTAGCCGATACAACTTTTTCATCATATTAAAAGTATTAATTGTCACGTACTCGGCTATCTTGGAAATGGATCTGCCGTCGGCTGCCGATATTTGACAGATACTATCTGGGAATATCGAGACACATGCGCGCGCGCACATAACTTTAAAAATGTTTCAACCGAACCGTTTTGTTTCTGCCTTAAAAATATAGACGTTTCAATGAATTGACGCGCCGCTCGCGCTATTGCATACTAATCAACACATTTCTACAAAGCAAGCCATCTTTTGCGGCATTTTTCCACCGATGACATTCATTACGGGCAATAAGCGGGCATACCAAATAAGTCAGGCCCACATTATGTGCGGGGCTCCAGGAACCGAGGGCCGACACCAAAACGGTATGATTTAAAAAAAAAACTGTTACCGACGAGCCGAACTCATTTATAATAAGAGAAACCGAATGGAAACAAAAGAAAAAAGCGACTACACAGTATACCCTTTTCGAATTTTGTTCGAAAAAGAACGATCCTGTGATAAATATTGAAATATGGAATGGAGATACGATACTTTTTCATTTTGGCCTCATCGGCTGTGTTGTTCTTTTTTTGTTTATTTTTTTTTTCTCGGTTCCTAATGGCGTTTTGAACACAAGTTAATGGGCGCTTCCCGGCGTGGCCCGCTACCGTTTTATAGACTATTAATTTTAGTGGCGTTTGGATGGTTATGGCTAGTACTACATGCATTTAATAGGAAACGTCTGCTTGGCGTAGCCTGGCTCGTTAAACTGTACCTGGAGGAAGATGTTCCTGTCTTGAAGCTGAAGCTTGAACCTTTATTTTTGTGAAGGTTGCCTGGAAGAGATCGCTTGTAGCGATAAGGCCGCCTTTGGTCAACTGTCTCACTGATTTTAACGGTATCTACTGTATTATGTTTTGTATGAACAATATTACATATTCGTATCCATAATAGTACGTATCCGTCAGTGTTACAATTTAGATCGGCTTGGAATTCCATTTGGTGTAGGTATACTCTGTGGGTGTCACTTCAACTCACCAACTAATTATACTAATTACCAGTTACGAAACTGCGGTTGTGAAAGTTGGTTCGTAGTATGAGGTGGTAGGATTCTCTCGAACCTAAGGAATCCGCCTGGGTGAGTACCACCGCCTTATCTTTTTTTGTTATAATGCTTGCAGTGTTGTGTTTCGGTTTGAAGGAAATGTAGCCAGCGCAATTACAGGCATGAGGCATTTCATCACAGTGACAACGCGAGGTGCTTGAATTGTAGATGTTAATGGGCGACAGTTACCGCTTTACATCAGGTGGGCTAGCTGTCTGCTCGTTTGTCAGAATATTTAGAAAACAAATTATTTAAAAAAACTGCGGTTTCATACGCGGCAAAGGATTCTAGCCAATTCGACAATTAACACAATTTGTTTAAAAAAAGCCCGCGCTCATAGGTGATGGTAACTAACGTCTTATGAGTCAAGGATGACGATTCGAGGAGCGGGTGAAGTGGAGGAGGAAGAGGACCCTGGCAGAAGTCGAGATTGATCGCCAGGATGATGATCGTTTAACTCATTCAACTCTCATTGTTACTATTCCTATTGTCTTCTTCTTCGTGAACTGGAGGTTGGCCGTCAGGTCAGCGAACTTCGTCCTTTTTTTATACCATTAAGATGGCAAACAAGTCAGTTTACGGCCTGTCTGATGGTAAGCATTCTCCGCAGCCTATGGACGTTTGCAACACCAGGGGCATTGTAAAAACTGTTTCACCCCTTTCTTGAAGAACTCCATGTTGCACTCTTCAGGGAAACCTCTCCAGGTATGTCATTCCACAACCTTAGTGTGCGTCTTGTCCTGTGCCAGGCGAAACAGTTCTTATACGCCGGCCTTATTTCCATTCCCTAATGTGACGACGCCACGATGTCTTTCTTTGTCCAAGGCAACGTCTCCCTTCGACTTTGCCCATCATAATCAATTGGAGAAGCTGGTACCTTCCGTGACGTAAGACGTGGCCAAGATACTGTATATTTTTGACGGTTTGCAACTCTTCGCGGCTCTTTACCGACGCGCTAAAGAACCTTCACGGTGGAAACCTTCTGTCCAGCAGATACGTAGCATTCTCCCATAACACAATTCCTATATCAACCTGCATCATCCCACTGCTGGAAGCAGGCTTGGGTTAAAAAATAACTGTTGACATGGGATGGATAGAATCGTGAACACTTCGCTCCCGCGGAAGACAGAAGAACGAAGTATTCTTATACCTTCTCTGGCATACCGACACTCAACAAAAGACCAAAGTTTCATTACAAACGTTCCAGCCGCTAAATATGACGCCGTGAGGTGTCCTTCCGTTCACAGGTGGCGATGGCGACTAATGGATATAGTAGGAACCTATAGGCAAGACTATCTAGGATCTACGTAGTCCAGAATGTGGGTAGCAGCGTTTCTTGTTATGTGTTTTCAACACTGCGACCTCCTGCCAAACATGAAGATTAGGGCAACGCCCTCCACTCATTTGAAGAAGGCTCATGTCCAGCAGTGGACTGTCATGGGCGGTTGATGTGATATACTGCCGAATTTAACCCTCATTTCTCTCAAGTGTATAATACTTACCGTAAGGACAGGAGACTGAATGTGTAACCATGATCCAATTAGGGCCCAAGTCTACTAATTTTATTTAAGTCACGTGCTATTGATATTCAATTGAGACTCAGTAACGACTCCGTTACGATTGAGTCAAATCGGATATTCTGCAAAAACTTATATAGTGTAGGTAAAATCGTATTGAATCACAAATTAATAGATAATGTGAGAGATGATTTCTAAAATGTACCAAGAAACTGCCGTTTTAGTCCACAATTGAGCAATATATTGATACAATAAGTCCAATGGCAGTTCAATGGAATGTCAATGGACAAACCAGTCTTAAATTAGTAGCTGAATACCGAAAACGTATCAATTCAATTAAGTCATTTGTAAATTTGAAGACTTAGGGCCCTGGTCAGGTCCCCTTGTTAAAACAGTTACAGAAATCAGGGGCCCCATTTTTGAAACCACTCGCATGCTCACGAGCGCTCGCCAAAACAAGCATTAGAAGAGGAGCACTCACGTAAATTCCAGCGGTTTCAAAAATAGGGCCCCAGATGACAGTCGCTCTACTATAATTACCTGATCTACCAAATCCTGGATCATGGTCAAGACGCACAAGCGGCATATTGAGGCCAAGATAACACCCACCGAAACTCATTTCCACATTCAAATGTAAGCCCCAACAAAATAGAAACAACACCGAGCATTCCGCATGCCCGTACAGTTTTACATAATAAAGTACCATATTGCCACGTCACTTCGCTCCCTCATCGTCTTTCAAAAAAGTATTAAAAAGGCCAGACGATAACTCGTTTCTAAGGATTTTATATTTGAGAATAAGATGACTTTTGAATAAAGCTCGCCTTAGTGCAAAGTCACGTTTGGTTGTTCACTCGGTTTTTATTTTTATACATAGTTGATAGATGTGGGCTGCGGTATGTTCAATGTAGAAACCTTTTATGGCTGCACTATTGATCGAATGGAGATTTTGTAGAATAATTTTAATTGTACACGTACGTGCTGCCTGTCTTGAGAGTTTAAATTGAATTTGTTAATTTGTACGTGGTTGTCTACATTGTCATACAGTGATATTTGCCTACCAATAAATGTGTCTGAATATTTTTTACGCCCATACAATCACTCGCGACCGGACGCGGCTTTGCACGGGTTTTCTCGATTTACTGTAATATGCATGTAGGTATTATAGGTACCTACACGTAAACATAGATAGTGAAAACCTCATCAAAGTTCGTTTGCGTGGTTTAGTAGCAATACATACTGACTGACGCGGCAAGCGACTTCATTTTGTAGTGTTTCTATACATTGTATAAAACAAAGTCGGTTCTCGCCGTCTGTCCCTCTGTATGTATGCTTAGATGTTTTAAACCACGCAAGGGATTATAATGCGGTATTTCGATAACATATACCTAGAGTGATTTAAGTGGAAGGTTGGAACAAGAGGTAGGACAACACGCGACGAAGTCGCGGCGGGCCAGATAGTATCATAATAGTCTACTATAAAGTAAGTTTATAACTGATAAACTACATTATATACTTTTTTGTTTATAAACATGTACTTATTATACATACTACACCCACCCCCAGACACACACACACACACACATACACACGTCCTATTTCGTCATTCATTGACAACATGAGACGATTTTCTAAAATCTGATGTGACTATGCTATCCGTAGCGCCATCTGAAGGGACAGTTGAAAACTATTATTAACAGAGCCTTGGTAGAGCCACGTAGAGCGAAATCGAGTTTGTCTTCCAAACGCGGGCCGCTTCACCTCGGTAGAGTAGATAATGTTCTGTACTCTTCACTGCTACTAGCAAAGAATTCTATCATTTAAAGAGGAGTATTTTTTCTCTTTGCTACTACAATTTATAATTTCCAAATTCTTGCTTATGAGGAGGCACAATGAGACTGTAGCTGTGAGAGGAAGAACTAAAATAATTTTGACTCGCAAACGAACTACGTTAAAGTTCCGCAAGATGGCGCTTGATATCTATAGGCATAGAGAAAATACGTACACTACAGGCATAAGAAAAGTTAATGGAATACTTGCTTCGCATGGATTCCTTAAAGACTAAGTCCAATGCAATCGAAGTATTGCTTTGGCAACATCATAACGTTTTGTAAATACTGTCTCGCCGTCTGCTCCTTTCAATCCCATACCGATGCAGTGCAATGCGCAGCCAGTACGGGTAAGATAAGTCTGGACTTAGGTATGGCATCATATCACGATCATATGGTGTTATTCTTATTGGCTGTCTGTTCTTATTGGCTTGTCTCTTTGTCTAAATTTAGTATCATTTTCGGCCGCGCGCAAAGTAATCTTGTGCACACTCTAAAAGGTCCTCGAATCTAGGACCCACTAGTTATTTATTTCTGCCGCCAAGCAACAACGCTAAGCGTTTCGATTCGTACAGGCAATATTTATGTATTGACAATAATCCATAAAGTCGCTTTCCACCGTCTGTCCCCATGTATCTATGTACACTTAGATCTTTTAAACTACGCAACGGATTTTAATGCGGTTTTCAACAATAGATAGAGTGATTCAAGAGGAAGGTATATATCCAAGAAAAAAAGGTAGGTACGGACAAAGTCGCGCCGGGTCCACCAGTATTGTATATTTGCGGGCGGTATTGTCGATAAAAACATATGGAAATTAGGTATTGTCAATATTCCGTAGATAATTATTATTTTCAATATATTGCTGGGTAATCTAAGCTATAAATCACCACTTGACAAGATAAATTTACCAACTATACTTGACGGACTATACTTGACCTTGAGGTTCGTGGACTTCTTAGTCAAAGCGGAGATCTTTTTTAAATAATTTTTTCATTACACAGTGAGATGTGTGAGCCAAGAAGAGAGATGTTTTCCAGCTAGGGTATATCCACCGCAGCTGTGCGAAGAATGGAGTAGCGATATGTACTGGACAGAGCAGAGACGAACTGCATGCGGCGCGTTAGGCATTGGACGTTGAGAGCGAACACGCAACCGCTTTGCAAACCAACGTTTAGTTGGTCTCCTATACCTCTACTTTCACTACAAAGTTAAATTTTTCTTATACTCGATGACGTAGCATAATCTACGGCGTTCCACAATCTATTATCCTATCCTAACAAGGTTGTATGTCACAATTTCTGCATCCCCAAATAAAACAACACTATAAATTTTAAGGTATACATATTTATTTATAAATTACGCGGTCACATGATATAAATTTAATTATGTACAATTAAATAATACAGTTAAAATATAAAAATATTAAGTCGCGATAAGCCCAGGCCTGCCCGGGTGGCTGCGGGGGGCCGGGGCACGTCGCAAGAACATTAACAAAGCTCATTAGAAAAGCTGCTTCTTAAACCTGTTAGACGAGGACGATAAATAAAAAATAAAACGAAATAAATAATAACGACAATAAATAAAACGTTTAAACAGTGACTAGAGAGTGACTCGATCGTCCAAGCGACTTCTCATAAGCATTCGACAGGGTGTAACACTTAACCATACTTAAATTAAATAAATAATTTAATTATATAAAAAAACGAACTCCTTCACACTTACGACTCTGAATTGTATAAAAAATCTCGCTCAATAATAAATCATTATAGTTTAGAATATTTCGGTTAGGATCGGGGGTGCCTCAGGGGTGTGCCTTAGGTCCCTCGTTTCTTAGTCAGTCCTTGTTTCGTTCACCCCCGGCGGAGGAAGCAGGTATTATGATATAGTTTCTAGCGTCGGGGGGTGTGTTTGTTGGTCTTCTAGGCGTCGGCGACGTTGAGATAGAAGGCTGCTAGGCTGTCTCCCTTAGAGCCGACGGCCCGGGCCTGGTATTGTCCAGCATCGTCGCTGGCAGCCGAAGCTATCTCCAGTCGGTAGCGAGAGGTGCCCTCCATTGTGAATCGGTACCGGGTGGACGTCTCGTCGATGGGCTTGCCGTCCTTCAGCCACTGTAGCTGGAGTGGTGGCTGTGGGAGATATGGGACACGGTTAGGTTGGGTCGATTTAGTTCAAATATTGTGGTAATTGATGATGATGATGATGATTGTGGTAATTAATCGGGTGGTGACTGGTTGAGTAGAATGTTCTCTATCCTTTGTAAAAAATATTCTATGCTACATTCTATTGTACCCGTGTCAGTGCGGGTGCCGTAAAAGGCGAGTAATATTACAGAGGCGGCACCAGGGGCTCTATTTTTAAACCGTATGTCTCGAGTCGAATGGTTTTCAATTTTTATATTATGCATGAAAAGCTCAATATTTTCTAAATTACTTTGGCTACACCGAAAGCCAACAGATCAAAAATAGAGCAAATCAGTAATAAATATTGAGTTTTTCATGCCGAAAATTCGAACTGTTCGACTCGAGGCGCTCGGAACAAATATAGAGCCCCTGGTGCCGCCAGGGGGTCTCGAAGGCATTACTCATGTTTTTCACCCATCATTTTCACCACTGAGACTCATTAACAACCCATAACAGTCCGCTCCGCTGAGATGTCCAAAGGTCATCGTCACTTACCACCAGGTGACCCGTTTACTATTCCGCCCTCTGTCACAAAAAAACGGGGTATTTCCTTCCATAGAATTACCTTATCCAGCTCAGCAGTAAAGGCAGCAGGCTCGCCCGGTGCCACGGTCACGGATCCAGGGAAGGCGGCGTAGCGCGGCGCGGCCGCACTCTCGCCGGGCACGGACACCACTAGCGAGCAGGAGGAGAACGACTCGCCGGCGTCGTTGAACGCCTCGCATGTGTATACGCCTGGGGAAAGAAAAGAAAACATTAATTGGGGTAAGTAAGGTTGACAGGCAAGCGGTTATTCGGGTTGAGAAGGTTGACAAGCGGGCAATTACCTAATGGGGCGTGGTCACCGCTGCCTGTGGACATTGGCAACGCCAGGGGTATCATGCACATTTATTAACAAACCTATATAGGATTCTACCACAGGAGACGTCCACATTGGTCAAAAATACAAATGAGTTTGATGGACATCCACATCAATCGAAATCGTGTTACCTACATCCATCGGCTAAGATCCACAATCATGTATGAGGGACCAACTGTAGACTATGTGTTTGTCATCATCATATCAGCTATAAGGCGCCCACTGCTGGGTATAGGGATCCTCGTAGATCTCCTAAAAGGCCGGTGCTGTCCCATCCCAATTTCCAAAGCTCAGCCCAACTTTAGGCCTGCACATGCTGCGTCTTTAGGTTCGCGATCACCACTGCAATACTTTACTGCCCCATCGGCCATCTGTTCTGCGAGCTACGTGCCCTGCACCCCGCCTAAGCAATGCAAATGCCGCCTTACAATCCCTCGGGCTATGCCGACGACCTGGTAAAGATCGCAGGTGCGAAAGGCACAGGACCGGCCTTTGCGGATATCTCTGAGGGAGGCCTATGCCCAGCTGTGGGCGTCTTTCGGCTGATATGACTCGCCTGCGGATCTCGAGACACTAAGAAGAAAGAAGTGCTAAGAAAGTGCCAATAACATACCGGCATCCTCAGGGAATATCTCGGCGATGTTCAGCTTGTGAATGTTGGCTTCGCTTGAATATTGGAAGTCCTTGGAAGGTTTGATCTCCTTGTTGTTGTGCAGCCAGACTACGTCGAAACGCTCGGCACCCACGATCCTGTGTGTCGAGTGAGAGGTTAGGTTTTAGGTCGAAGATAAACTGGCTAATAATTGAATACCTTTTTTAATGAGTATCTTTTTTTATTAATTTTGTAATCCTCCTATCTCCTTAAACACCAGCAGGTATATCTTAATGTATCTTTTAATGTATATTAACTTTAACGTGATGTAACAATTATTCTAGAAATTATTAAGTTTTTTTTAGACATGACATTAAATAACAAGGTATTAGGAGCGACACTGGTCTAGTTGCAGCGTTTGCGAGACCGCTAACCAAGGTTAAGCGATGTTCGCAATGTCCGGGAACTGTATGGGTGACCGATTCGTACTTTAGAGGCTAGTCGAACGTTCAGCACCGCAATGAGTTCGCCACTTGTTAGGTGTGTCTTCTAATATTGTTGGCGGTCTTCCGCCAGGGACCCGGAGACTGGTCAACAGTCCGGACGAGTAGCACTCAAAGATAAGTGTTTTTATTAAATAAATAAATATGCTTGGACAATTTACACATCGCCCCAAAGTAAGCAAAGCTGGGTTATGGGTTTTTTAAATACATACTTATTTTACATACGACACCCAGACCCGTGACAGAAATTAAAATTCATCATTTCAATTTCTGCTGAATCGAGCACGGGACATCTGCGTGGCAGACTGCTTGCAATTAATTGTTGACCAACTGAACCACTCAGTTCGTCTATTTACTATCCTATACTACCAACCTGCAAGACAACGTGACAGCATCACCGTCAGTGACGATCTGCGAGATAGCGTGGTCCACGATGCGCGGCGGCTTGTCGCCCGTCTTCAGGCCGGCCTTCGCGCCCGCCGCGCCGGCCGACGCGTCCATCGCTGCGGGGGGAGGGACGAGTTGGGTGTGGTGGCGTTTGAGGGGGGTAATGGATGGTGTTTTGAGCGTACCGAGTGGTACCTGGCAGGTTATAATCTTACACTATTCTAATTTGGTGGCTTTATAGCCAACGTAGATGGCGTAGTGTACAATTATTGAATGTCAAATTCAGTTGCCAACTTAGTTAGACAATAGCCTATAGTTCGAATCCCACTGCCGTGTACCAATGAGTCTTGTCTGACTTATATACATTAGTTTAATACTAATCAATGCTCGCTACTATGATCTATTATAGTGATCACCGCGGTCCATAGGGTGGCCATCAGCGAGTTTCGACATTGATATATCTTCTCATACATTTACTTCGGTTGAGGGTAGTCCCGACCTGCCTTTTTTGTGAGATGTAAGATTCGTAAGAACAATTTTAGAGTCAAAATTCAAAAGGTAACTCGAGGTCAACTCGGTAGTTGCATAGTTTGTTTCTTTATCTTCCACTCAGTAACTAACAGGCAGACACCCCGATGGTAACCGGTAACTGTTGCCCATGCCATCTATGATTCATGTTGTTGTTCTAGCTAGACCCAAGCGGATATTAGCTCATTTAAAATAAGGACCATCCAACGTCTTGTGCTGGGGACCCTGAGACAGATTCATAGTGGAGCCAATTGACACTCCAAGACAGCATATTTATACATTTTATTGAAATACATAGAGATCAATCGGGACCGTAGCAAGTGATACTGCCTGCTCTGCCTCTAGCAAGTCTCTGCCTATACCTACGGGAAAAAGGCATTACATTATGTCTGTGTGTATATAAATCCATGTCGACTTACGCTTAACGGTGACCTTGCACTTGGTCTCCTCCTCGCCCTGGCTGTTGATCGCCTTCAGCGAGTACACGGCCTCGTCTTCCGGGAACACCTCGCTGATGGCCAGCGACGCCACGCCGTTCTTGTATTTCAGGTCCACTACCTGCAATTTCATGTTTATTTATAATTAATTCATTCAAATGACTAGACTCATTGTGTCAGTAGTTTCTTAATCTATTTGTAAGTGCAATGGGGATTGGATTTGTGAATGGGGAGGTAAATTGTGAATTAATGGTGTCACAATCGAATGTACGCAAAACCTGTTGGTTGGTGAGCAATACTACGCCCTGGGTCCCCATTGTTTTGCAGGTTTCTATGGGCGTTTCGTCATAACCAATTGCTTTTCCGTTCTTCATACGGGCCAGAGACCTCTTAACCTTGTTAAAGGTAATCGGGCTTATCATGCCAAGGTTTGCAGGATGATGGTGGTCATCATTGTTGCCTAAACTGTATTTTGGTTTTTTGATTTGGAGTTTTTGTGCCACCCTTTTTCTTTTTGCATGCCTAAATTGTAAACTTATGTAGGATAGGAACATGTACAGTACACATTCTCAGTAAATTTCAGTCTGGATTTGTAATGGCTGTTATCTGTTATGTGTATGTAATAAATAAAATAATGTAATTTTCATTGATCAATAAATTAAACTAATTTATATAAAGAAAAAACCCCCTCATACTGACCTCAGACGAGTGCAGCGGGCGTCCGTCCTTGAACCACTCGACCCTAGGGTCGGGGTCGCCACGAACGGCTGCTGACAGCAGTAACGGGGCGCCGTCCCGCGCGGCAAACACGTCGGGGAGGGCCCGCGCGAACGATGGGGCGCACATCGTCTTGTCTGATGCTGGTACTGTGGGTAAGAGTTGAGAGTTTGAGGATGGGGGTAGGTGGGGGGAGAAGGCGAGTAATATCTTAGGAATGATGAAAGAAACTCCTCAGGTCGTATGTTTAAATTTCTATGGTGATGACAGGCCTTGAGCGTGCCAATTCGCCATATCGTGTACTCTGATAATAGGGAATTTTAGTACTTATTATTTGACAGTATAAACGTGTCCTCATAAATAGAGTTTCTTTGGTCCTTATTAACTTTAGTATTTTTCCACCCGTACCATAATTGTTCCAATATTTAACGAACTTTCATCAGAAAGGCACAATAACAGAATTATAGCAAATCACAAATTAATAGGTTTAGTTACCGCTAAAGCTGTTTGGCTCATATATTTTTCCCGTTAAGTTGAATATTGGAATCAGACGTCACAGGCAGACTGACTCATAACCCACAGATCTAGAAAATGCAATAGTAGATAGCCACGAACTGTCCTTCGGTACGTAAAGTTGGATAACCCCGACCAAGTTGACATATACTCAAATCAAATATTTTTTAAATTACTGACCCGATTTTAATGAAATAAAGCTACGAACTATCCATCAATTAAACTGGCTGTCAAATACAAACCACATCCAAATCGCTTCATCCCTTCGAGAGCTACGATGCCACAGACAAACACAGATACACAAAGACATAGATACACACGTCCAACTTATAACACCTTTCTTTTTTCGTCGGGGGCGTCGTTAAGAAGCCTGTGAAGATGTGCCTTAGTTACCGCCTATTACTGTGTATAGCCATACAGGCAGGGGGCGCAACCGAGACATACCACCAAGATGATGATGATGACTGTGTATACAGCTACTTAAAAATAACAATAGTACTAACTCCCTAACAGGATACTCACAAACTAACTCCTTGGTGGCGCTGCGTGAGCGGCTGCCAGTGGAGTCCGAGTCGCCTAATTTCACATACTTCTTTTTGCTGGCGTCCATTGACGTCTGCGGGGAGAACTTCGGCCGGGGGCCCGCGTGCGCCTTGGGCGGGGGGTCGATCGTCACCTGAAGGGGGGGGTCACGGTTATTATATTTTATGTCAACCAGAGAAACAGGCAAGCGGGCCATCTGACGGAAAGTGGTCACCGCTGCCTATGGATATTTATTAGCAACACCAGGGGTATGACCAAATGCGTTGCCCACCTCTACAACCTTGGGATACTTTGCTCTAGCAGAAAATAGGCAAACGCTAGACCCTCCACTGCTAAAGCCACAATTTCCCATGGAGCACAGGAGAAATTACTCACCGGCAGGAACACAATACTATTTAAAATAAGATTTTCTTAGCTGCGATATTCTGTAAGGTGTCTATGAGAACATGTATAAATTTTGATGATGGTGATGATGGTACGGCGGGCCAAAAAAGTGGTCTATCAGTTATGGCAAAAGATCCCGTTTTGTGACCAATTCCCCGATTCTCCTATGGTGACCAAATTGTCACCAAGGATGAGCCTAGAATATTATTGGTAGGGAAAATCAACCTTCTTGTTTTATAATATACAATTAACTTTAACCTTAGGATGGTACCCCACTTATTTGACCACCTGTACTTCCCCTGTGGAGTGGCTACAATCGATTCGGATATCCCGATATACCCCATAAAGTCCTACTTAAGTGGAATAACTATTCATATCTAATTCAATGCCAAAGCCACTGACCTTCGTCTTGGTGATGATCGGCGGCGGCGCCGGCTTGATCGGTTTCTCGATGTACCGCCGGTCGCCCGAGTACAGGAAGTTGTGGGCGAGCTCCGCCTGTTCCGGTGGTACCACTTCACCTGTGAGTTGGAAGGAGCGGGTCAGAGCTTATTTTGGTTCGTAGCAGCATGAAAACAAAACGTAACATAATAATGCAGAAATACTTGGGCAGTTATAAGATTGACTGAAATCAACAAGTAAGCAATACTGATTGAATAATGAAGACGTCCGTCTGTATGGAACAAGTTGGCTTTCAATGTCGATGACATCGATTCGAGAACTTTACACCATCTATCTTACTAGAATAAGACCACGATAAGCCCGCATCGCTTATTAAAAAAAAAAAAACAAAAAAACCCTCTGCATGGCAACTTATGGCCAAGTTTTTTAAACGTCATAGAACGTCATTCATAAAAGTCATAACAAACGATTTGATTTCTGTAGGATTGTTTATTTTCGTGAGTTATGAAAGATATTATTAAACAATGAGCAAAACAATTAAAAAGGAAGTGCGGGAGACAATTTTCAGCATGATTAATAATTTAGGCAAAACTACTGAATGTTTACAAGAAAGACTGACAAGGACAGATTATCAAATCGATATGGCCATACTCACTTTATAATTTTTACCACTGTCAGTTAATATGGTCCTAGTCTATGAACCCTGGGCACTCACCCTCGACAATAACGACGCAGGACGTCTCATCCGTGCCGTGCACGTTGGTGGCGATGCAGGAGTACTTCCCGCTGTCCTCGGGGCGGCAGTCCACGATCTCCATGGTGACCACGCCGTCCGAGTGCGTCATCGAGTAGTCATGTTTCGACAGCTCCTTGCGGTCCTTGTACCTGGGTTGGGGATGTAGGGTTTGAATGAGATTTTGTTCAGTTTTTTATGTAATTGTAAAAGGTAAAGTTAAAGGTGAAACCCTTTACTTGGCATTCGTCGATTGCATATTTTATGCACTCACTGTATTATTTCAATCTAGCAAAACCCTTCAGCAGATCCCAAAAAGACACTGAGACAGTGACTCACTTTGTTGTGTTTTATGTCACCATTGCTTTGATATGTCTGGACATAGATTTCCTCAACTTTAGCCTCCCATATATTTATGGAAGGTCGTCCCATTATTTGATTGTAGGCGTGGGCTGCTGCTGAGGTAGTAGAACAGCTCATAGGATCGTTTTAACTTATGGTGCTTTCGTCATATCAAGGACGGCAGTCTTACCATTTGGTAGATCACCTAGTTAGGGGCCCAAGTAACAGGTTAGCCACTTGTAAAAGGCTGCCCCGCCACCCCACGAAACATCCCAGATCGCTCTACCTTGCTGATTGGCGACCTGATGGGAGGGCCAGGTAGCTATTCTAGGAGAGTTCAGGTGTCTCTACGTCAGTCACCTCTACTTTTTATATATAATTGGACTAGTCAGGCATTTGACCGCTACCTCACCTGGTGATAAGTGACGATGCGGCCGATAATGGAGCATGCCTGTCTAGGAACAGCCTATTCACTCTGGCCTGAGCACTGCCTCGGCCAACTACCACCATCCGACAGTCCACTCACCACTTGACAGTAGGCGTAGGCTTCCCGCTGAGGCAGCACAGCAGCTTGCAGGTGTCGCGCGCCTGCATGACGCGCGGCCGCAGCTGGAACGTGAACACGGGCGCCGTCTCGCTCGACTCCTGCCAGAACGTGTAGGGCAGCGCCTCGCGGCGGCGCGGCGCTTCCGACGCCGGCTGGCGTTGGACCTTCGGGACCGCTGGGGGGAGAACGTCATCATCATCATCACATCCAATATCAGTCCTCTGCGGGACGTAGGACCTCTCCCACGAAAGGGGAGATCGTTGCCGTGATCTCCAGGCGGGTTGGAGATTGCAGTGCAATAAATATAAAAATTGGAAACGCTGCCGCCCAGTTTCCAGTCTATTGAGACTCTATATCTTTAGCCTCGAAAACATTAGTCGCCTTGTACGACACCCACAAGTGTAAGGGGTGGTGCTATCTACTCTGCCGGACACCACACGGCTAGCTGTGGGATGAACGGGGGGGTCAGTATTGATATTCATTCAACCCTTTTTTTTTTTGGTAGGAGGGGAAATCTTCTGAAGATATCACTTCACCCGGGGGAGTGACGTGGTTATGTGCAATTGCCCGAAAAAGGACCCTACCCACTAAAACCCCTCCGTGTATTCACAACCGCTTTTTATCGAAACATCACAGGACCTCATGAATAGTTTGCACTGTAATGTTTCGGCGGATACCCAAACTATGCTGGGTCTATCAACATGTACGGAAGACATCCTGATACACTAGGATGCCACCCAGTCATGTGGAACCGTGCAATGCAGGAAGAGTTATTCATACAACCCTAGTGGTCAACCAGTAGACGTATAACATTCTGGTATGATGAGTGGCTCAGGGATCTATCGGACATAAAGTGGACACGCATTCGAGCGTACCGCGGTACTTATAAATTGTGTTTATACGCATAAGTCTCTTATTGGGATTTGCCTATGACACAGATCAGACTGCGTTTAGACAGTCTGTCGTCACTTTGAGGACAAGCTCAGTATGCCCCATGCATATACTGGACCCGTCACTGTGCTCATAACTTTAGAACATAAATAAAGAAGCCGAAATAGAAGTCCATCAGTAAACCTTACCCTAAATCAATGCATGCGAGAAAAATTGTTTGTAAAGATTTATTTCTTTTTCGTTAAAATTCTTCCAATATTTGTGATTGTCTGAGTGTCGTCTACCCATTTATAAAGATTTCAAGGTACGACAGTATTCTTTTATTGAGAAAGAAATCAAAAAGCTGTTGGGCTCACAACCCACATCCCAAGGTAAAATATGTTAACCCGTTTGAATTTCACAGTTTACCTTGAAAAAGCGGCGCTCTCTAAGCAATGCTTCTAATTTTTGCTTTCACTGCTTTTAAACTAAACTTTAACCTACAAGACAGTCAATATAAAATCTTCTCACTATCACTTACAAGTTTCAACTTTATACAAGTTTGTCACTAAAATTTCACCAAATGATCGCAACCAAACACTAGTGTACTATTGTTACCAATGCAGTATAGCTAACTGCAATAATAATACTGTATGCAACCGATGCATGCGTTAATTGAAAATGGCACCCGCCAAAGCTACGCGATTGTTTCGAGAATAGATCAGTGACCTGAATTTCGCCGTACCAATACATTGGCCATTAGGATTTTGATCTTTATTTCTAATTGCTTTGTCTCTGTATACAGCGTGAATAAATATACAGACTGCTACGAATTTTTATTGATCTCAGTCGACATTTCGAATAGGATTTGTTGTAAAAGAAAAGCTTATTATTTGCTAATACTTTTTGGCATTGACCTGACATTTTATAATCATATTTTCCCCTTTTTAAATATCCTCTTTGACACGTAAGCTTCTTTGCTACCTTAGTAGCATATAAGAAATACATTCCCCAACCTTATCGGGGCTTAAAAATGACTTTATCGCAAAATGAAAATAAAATGTATTATTTTGTGATTATTGGCCATAGACAACTAAATAAACCAATTCACATCATGTAACTTATCCAAAGGCTAAATAAAGATAGCAGTGAACGCGTATTCATCTGTAACGATGTATTTATATGCCAGTGAGGCATTTAATTGTCACCAGCGAAGTGTAATTAATCCCAAAGCGCAGTTTACATATGACACATCTAACAATCGCAGATAACACAAGACATTTTAATAGAGAATTAGAGAGAGCGTCTGCGATCATGACGTGAGTTATGTGATCTATAACACATTGTTTAGATCAGATATTTCTCGGAATAGAACGTAGAATTTGAAGCGACTGAACAACTGGTACTGTCACAGATTTATAATGAACAAAGATTTCCGGAGCGATAAAGACAGAGCTTTGAATGTGAAGTTATGACAACACTCCGGACACTTTGATTTGTCGTTATTGAGATCACGAACTAGATTTAGCATTAGCATAGACAATACAAACATAGCTTTAGGTATAAAGGCCGCTTTTTATACAATGATGATCCAATAAGGTCATTCATTTATTTAGGGTAGATCCCTGAATTAAAAATTATATTTTCCAAGTCCATTTGATTGGCGATATGAAAGGCATAGTCATCCCTTCTACTGTCACTCAGCATTATTTTTACGTGGAACCTAAAGCATGCTTTCTTATCCGTCGCCACTCTTATTGAACTACTTCTTTTCTAGTACACTCATAGAGAGTACAATGAGACAGCAACATGGTTCTGTGGTTCCACCTTTATCTGCACGTCAAGGCGCTCCACAGACAATCTCCTCGTAGTGAGACATAACCAAAAAAGATGAGAATTCAAGACAAAGAGTTTAGTTCAGACTGCAAGTCTAGCAAGTGTGCCCGCGACACAGCTAGCGCCTCGGGCGAGCGTTTGTTTCCTACTCTCAATACTCAGATGAAAGAGATAGCTGTATTTATATCGCGCCTTTTCTCGCTTATAGCGCGCGAGAGCACACTTGCGCTAGCCGTACCAGATATCCTAAATGTCATTTAGCGATCGCTTATGTCACTTATCTATTGCTTATGTCAAATCAAATAGATTTTCCTTTCCTTTCCGAGCTCCAAATCAGAATGCATCTTGGCTAGATCTGCTGTTCTATAAGAGATAGACACTGCTCGATGCCTAGTTTTATAAACTTTGCTCAATCTCACTTCGCCAACGAAATTTAAATTTCTTCCGGGGTCCCCCCGAGACTGGTTGAACTGTCTCTGTAGCCGATTGACACCCCGTGACAGAATTTATTTTATATACATATACCGAATAAATTTTTAATATAGATAGATACTTACGTTGTACGTTTAGGAAGACAACCTCTTCCCGGAAGCCGTAATGGTTCTCAGCGCGGATGATGTATTCACCGCGGTCCTCCAGTTTGGCCCGGTTTATTATGAAGTAGTAGTCATCGCCCGCGTATCTGGGTGGGGAGAAATGTGCCTTAGTGCAATGTTTCACGGTTCGATTTTGTATGTTACTGAATAATAGTGTCGCTTTTCAGTATCGTTAGTTTATAAGAGGGGGGTGACGTAAAAATACGTAGCGTGAAGACGCAATGTGGGTAGGCCTCCCACAAGATGGACCGCCGACCTGGTAAAAATCGCAGAGATACCAGCTGGATGCGGTGTTTGTAGAGATCACTAGGGAAGGCCTATGACCAGCAGTGGGTGTCTTCCAGCTGATATAATAAAGTGATGATGATGACATAAAAATGTTGTACAAATTTCTGTTTCTACCCACAAAATAAAATAAATGCTTGACAGCTCTACGAAAGTGGACACATCCCTCTGACAGTAAGCCCTTTTTATGTCAATCGGTAGACAATCAGGCAAACGGACCACCTGATGGAAAGTCGCTACTGAACATTGGCAACACCAGGCGTATCCCCAACGCGTTGTCCACCTCTAAACCCCAGACACGTTGCCCTGGCAGCAAAAAACCCTGCACTGCCAAAGCCACGTTTCCTCGGTCCCCCCACCTTCCCTAAAAAGCCCAAATCCCACTAACCTCTTCATAAACTTGACGCTCTGTCTTAGCTCGTGGTTGTTCTTGGACCAAGTGATGGTAGGAGCTGCCACCGCGATGACGCGGCAGTACAGCTTCACCGACTGCCCTTCGTAGCAGAACGCGGACTGCGGCTTGATCACGAACCGGGGCGCGGCTTGGCGGCGGTCTGGGGGAAGGGTATGTTGAAGTCAGGGTTCGGAGAGATGTTTGGGTGTAAAGGAATTCGAAGGTGGTTCTTGACTACCAAACTGACTACCAACAGATAGGGTAGATCTTGACTAACAATAAGACTACCAACAGACAGTCTAGGTACGTAGCTTCGTAGTACGTAGTTTAGGTACGTGTAGTTTTCAAAATTTACTGACAATTGTACTTTTACATTTGGTTTAATTCAGTCGACTAAATTCAGAAGCAAAAAACATGAGTGCAAATCAAAGTGGAATGTATTGGTCATAGAATAAGGTCAATTTTTGTATAATTTATATTATATTACACGTCACTCCGCTTTTCAAAAGGATCACGCCTCACGCACAAAAATGGATCTTATTCTATGACCAATACAATCTACTTTGATTTGCTTTCACACATTTTGCTTCTGAATTTTGACGACTGAATTTAGTCAAATGTAATAAGCGCATTAGATTAACGCAATACGTTCGCGTAATTTCAGGCGGGCTTCTAGTTTTTCAGTTTGGTTCTATTGATTTATCATCATCGTCATTAATTGATCAGTAAAGTTCCGAACTCACTTTTGGTTGTGTAACCATTCATTTTGAATAAAACACAATACAGTTCAAATTAGAGACCGAAATTACTTACATCCCTGAAATAGTATATCAAAAGACTTATATCTAGTCGTACTCACCGAACTGTCCATCGTAGATCTTCCACTTCTCGATGAGCAGTTTCCTCAGCGAGCTGTACTCGCTCAGCCGGCCGATCGGCAGCGCGAACGACGACCAGTTCTGGACATGAAATGGACATTGGTCAATAATTTGTTTTATACATTTATTCTTAGGAAAATCAACAGCTGCTGTAACATGAATTAGAAGTTAACTTAAGTATCAAAAAGCCAATTACGGATTCTCACAGATAAACTTAGATTTAAATATTATCCGTAATAGAAGACAAAAAAAGTGTCTTTATTCGACGACACTCTATTACAAAAACATCATAATTTTGTTTACACTTAGGTATTACTTAAATAAGGTCTAGGCAGACTCACATTAAAATTCTATGCCGAATGCACCTTGATTTCAAACGTAATCAAAAACTTTGTGTGTTGCCATGGCAACTTCGCCGCGAGCTGTCACATGGCATCCCTTCAAAAGGACCCTCTCGCCCCGGCGGACCCGCTGTAGCTACCACAGTAGTACAATACTCACGTCGTATCGGTCCCGGAGCCGCTGGCGCATCTTCTCGTAGCGGCGCGCCTCGATGGTGGCCGTGCGGCCCGCCGCGCCGCCCGACAGCCACGGGTGCGCCAGGCACTCGTGCGCCGTCAGACGCTTCCTGGGGGACGGGGTAAGGGATCCGAGATTAGAATTAGCCTTCTACTGGGGTATGATTCTCTTAAGAGATATCAAATGTAGAATGTTCTGCAAGATGATAATAATATTTAAGTAGAAATATTGTTTTCAGATTGCTTGGCAACCACGGATGTTGTCTTAGAGAATAACATTGCTGATCAACTTTGGCTCCTCTTTCATCTATTGGCTCAATTGTAGAAAATATCGTAAGTGGAGAACAAATAATTGGAAAAACTTATCACTGTTGTGTATTTTGTAAGAAATAAATTTCAAGTGACAATACTTTACATTTTCAAATATAATTCTCTTCATAAAGAGAACACTGCTACTCAGTTTAGGTACGTAGATACAAAAAGGCTGTATTATACAACAGTAAGACTTTTACGAGATCATCCGTCCATCATCCAAAAACACCTGAACCCCCGTGTGAACCCCTCAACCCCACGGCCACACACTATTACACCCCAGGAAGTTCAAGCGGTTTTGCGAGCTACTACATCACTTTTGCAATTCAAAAACCTATGCAAGTAATATCTTCATTTCTAATCCTATCACGTAAAAAACATAGGCTTTATAGAATAATTAAAAGTCTAATACGGCTACCGAAATCGGAAAGCGGACCCTAGCAGAAGCCAGGATAAGCCACAAGGATGATGATGATGATGATGAATTAAGCGCCCAATACGATAATAAATAAATAAAAACAGGTAACTTACTCCTTATTCTTGACGAGCAGCCGTTTGATGAAGTCCTTGGCGTCGTCTGAGACGTGTTGGAACGCCTCCTCATCGAATTCCCAGTCGCAGGCCTTCACGTTCTTCAGTGTATCGATGTCGTTGTTGCCAGCGAACGGTGATAGGCCGGAGAGCCTGTGGAGGGAGAGGAGTCAGTAATGTATTGTTGTATGTGGGGCAACTAGTTGGGTGTGCCTCTAGTGAGAATGACCACTGTTGACGCTGGGAGAGTCCGACACTGGTTGTATTATCACACACCTATTTAATTGTTGTTCCCACTTACTTCTAGGTAGACCAAACGCCCGTGGGTCAGGGCAAGGCCGCTCGCTGGAGCCTCGGTATCATCACAGGTCCATTACGAAGTTCGCGTACACCTACTTTACCCCTACCCTACCATTTTTTTCTTGCTTCTAAACCTTCCTCTTTGATTACACTATCTATTCTACTGTTGAAAACCGTATTAAAATCTGTTGAGTAGTTTAATAGATCTAACCGTACATAGATATATATGGACAGACGGCGGAAAAGCGACTTTGTTTAATGCTATGTAAGGATTTTTTATGGCACTCAGTGACAAGCGAGTAGACAGCCCACCTGATGGCAAGTGGCAAGTCGCCCATAACATCTACGATCACTACATTTAAGTTGCCGGCAACAAAAATGCAAAAACGCTGGTGCGCCGTCACGGTAAGTCCTAGATGAAATGCCTCACTTGTAATTTCGCTGGCTACCTTACCCTTCAAACTGGAACAGAACAATGCAAGCATTGTTGCTTGGCGGCAGAAATAGATAAGGCGGTGGTGCTCACGCAGGCGGACTCCTCAGGCCTGACAGAGCCCTACCTCCTGACAGACAAGATTATAACTTAATATAATAAGTAAACAATACTCACAGCACATAAGACAGCACCCCCACAGCCCACATGTCGGTGTAGAAGCCCACCGGCTCGCGTTCCACGATCTCGGGCGCGGCGAACTCCGCCGTGCCGGTGGATATCTTCACCACCTCGTTGGGGTCCAGCTTCGTGGCCAGGCCGAAGTCTATGATCTGGTAGGGGGGAGAAAGGTGTAAGTTTTGGGGGTATAATAGAAGGGGGGTGCCGAGTAAGGGGGGAACCTGATGGAGAGTGATTACCACCGCCCATAGAATAGCCACCTGTATCACCCGGGGGAGGCACGAATTTATTTTAGACATAGACGTATTTGGGCAAATAACACATTAAAAAAACTTAAAACTGACAGAACAAGTGCATAATAAGGAAGCAGGGCGATGTATCGTCGTTACTAATTAATATGTCTTAACAACTGTGTTATCGTTCAAACCAGAATAACGCAAGCAAATGAATTAAGTGGTCTATCAAGAAATCCCTCAATCTGAGCCCAAATCTTGGTAAATTAAAGCCCCGGGCAATAAAATTATACCCAGAAATATAACTCCGCCTGAGTTACATTTACCATTATTGAATTTTTTGTTAAGTAAAAAGAAATATCCAAATAGTAACACGACACACGAAAGTCTCATCCAGATTTCGTCAAACTTTTTCTTTTTCTACCCTCATTCACTCTCACACAACTCACTTCGAATCTCACTTTTAGTCTTACTAACCTTGACATCAGTTCCGGACCTCGTCTGGCACATAACGTTCTCCGGTTTCAGGTCCAAATGTATGATATTCTGTTCGTGCATATGTTTGACCCCCTCGCAGACCTGCCGCATGTAGTGGGCTGCTTCTGCCTCGCTCATACTGTAGCCGGGTTCCGTGATACGCTCGAAGAGCTCACCGCCGGAGAGGCTGTGGGAAGATAGCGGTTAGGCGAATCTCGTCCCTATTTCGTTGAGTGAGGTATGACCTCTGGTGGTAAAGTTTTCGAGACGTCTATGGGGTCTTCAACGCCTTGATTGTGAAGTATGATCATATCAGACTTTCGTTGAATTTCGTTGTGTGGCCTCCCCCCAGTCTTTAAAATCATTCCACTTTTTTTCCTCAGCTCCCTACGTCCTTTACAAAGTAAACGTTCGTTCGATAGAGGAAAAAAACAATTATGGTGTAGGTTAGGATTCGAACCTGCCTTCTTTCAAGGCTGAAGCTGACACTCAGTCACAACATGTAGCTTCAGACAAACCCTCAATCCAATTGCAAATGGCAACCCCAGTTTTCTAACTATACCTCATCATCATCTGAATCCTTTAAAATCTACTTACAACTCAAATATCAGCACCATCTCGTCGTCATCTTCGAAAGCGTCGTGAAGATTGATCAGTTTCCTATGGTGCAGCTGGTTCATTATGTCAATCTCTTTCTTTATTAGCTCCTTCTCCATAGCACCGGTGCAAGGTATGAATTTGGCTGCGAAGTAGTTGCCCGTAGCGCGCTCTCGGCACCGATGGACCACTCCAAAAGCGCCTGTGCCTACAACAGTCAAATGGGTTATGCGACTGCGTTGCGTGAGCTTGTAGCTGTGTGTAGAGTGAAAGAGAATATGGAACTATTCGTTGGGAAGGGTTATAGTGGTCGTACTATAGTTCGAATGAACTCTCATTAACAAGGATTTCGATTAATTAGTTACTTTATTATCGGTTAAATTTAAATAATAAAAAAAACTGAAATCTAAACTTAGAACTGACCATAAAAATGATTGATAATTTGAAAAGTAAAAAAATATATTATTTAAGAATTACAAGGTCATAAATGTGCTCAACCAGAACACCTTTCATTGAGTAGGTCCATATTTCTTTGTCACCCTGTATGTAATGTGTATTTGACTTCTGCAGTTTTTCTAATGTTTAATGTGTTCTTTTGTCGATGAGATGTGACCATGATAAAAGATCAGAACCAGACTTGTGAAGCCCATGATATCAAAAGTGGAATTTATTTGTTATCCATTAAAATATCTTGCATGAAACTATTGCTTTAAACAATTTTTAACCAAATTATAAGAAAATAAGTGTGTTTTTCATCTAATGTGAAACAAAATGTTTGTTCTAATTTTCATACTGTTTAATAATAACTAGGAAGATGCACATTCCTGTTAAAATATATTTTATGTAATAATTTATATATAAAATTTATATGAATACATAGATATAATATGTATATGAAGCGTAACTCCGTGCATAATCAATTTCAATATAAGTAATTTAAAATAACTACAGTGTAAAACAATAGATAAACATACTTTGAATACCTCTAACCGAATAAATATATAGAATACATAAAACAGTAATTTGTTTAGTGTATAGTGTAAATATCTAGGAATATAAAAGTTGTGTTAGAGTAAAATAGTCATAAATAATATATGCACCATAAATTGACATTCCTAAAGTAGGTATATAAATGAATATACAAGGTGTAACAAAACTATCCATGCACATTTTTTTAACAAGATCTTTAAGAGTCCACAATTGAAATTTTCTTACACCTTGTATTTACGATTTCGACCTAAAATAAAAACAAGATAATTATAATAATATTCATCCGTCACATGCTTCCATACTATGTGAAATAAAAATACAAAATAATAATAATAAAGATATGCGTGTGAGAGAGAGGGATGCAGAGAGAATAGGACGCACTACATCGATCTATTCACACACAGACCTTTGCGGCTTTTCCGTTTAGACGAACCACTCACGAAGTCACCTGCGAAATAGCGCGAAATTCACCTTTATGTGTACCTGGCATTAGGTTCAATCTACTTTGTTAGTAATTCTATGTTATTTCAAAACTTTAATCGCTATTATAATTTAAAATAAAAATGACAAAACTAGTTTCCATTCATTAATGAGTCCGTGTTTAAAACTAAAATTCAATTAAATCAATTTCTCAAGCAACCTCGTGAGTGTGTAAGTTTCTACGCTTTATTATCATGCTGTCTATTCGTTTTATTTTGAAATTTATTGATTTACTGAATTATGTAAAAAACAATTATAAACCATGGTCACCGAATCGCAAAAATAGAGTCAAACGCATTCACTACAATAGAAATTAATCATGACTTCTCATTCATAATAGTGCCATATCAATATCTCATGTATTCTAGCATGCATGTTTAATACCACTGTTATTGTTATACGCGTTATCGTAATATTAAACTTCATTATTTCCTTTAAGATCTCTTCACAAAAATGTATTTATAAAATATAATTTTAAATGTATTTAATTTTAAATCATTTATTTCCTAGCTCTTCATCAATACGCAAATGAAGACAAGCCCTCAAGCATTAACTGAAATTGGTAAAACTCGGGGAAACTATCCATCTAGGTACTCTTCTGAAGTCTACTACATCGCTTGGAAAGTATTGAATAGAAGTCGGGCCGCTAAAGAATGCGTTTCTGATACACTGTCAAAATGTCAATCTACGAGTGACAAAGGTAAATAATGCATATCGGCTAGTTTCGGTTTCGGCTTCGAAACGAAACCGTACTCGCCGATCTATATTTTTTATCACCGACATCTGTATTATATTAATATTAGAGTTTGAGTAACCCTATGGTATAGTATGTCAATTTTAGGATTCTAAAATGCCACGAGATGGCGCTTCATTTCGCAACATTCGCTTTCCACGAGTGCACAAACATTTTCCAAGTCATTCAAGGCGAGATATTAAATATCTTCTAAACATAATTTCTAAAAAATATTATTTCTTACCATGCGTCATCTTACGCGCGTAAGTTCATGTCAATCGGGAATGAACTGAAGTTGCAGTTTGAGCGAGTGAGTTGGCTATGTATAATCCGTTCGAGTTAGACGGTCGGGCCTGATAGACAAGAACTCGCGCGCGCTCTGCAGGAATCCATACCGTTTTGTCTGGAGCCGACCAACCGTCAGTGGCAGTTTATACAAATTCTTACGCAGTATAAAATAAAGTCGCATTTGGGTGCGGGGGATGTGGTCGGAGCTCCGACCAAGGTCGGTTTGCTCGCGACTTTATTTTGTACATCATAAGGATTACTATCGACTGCAACTGACGGTTGGTCGGCTCCATCCAAATGGGAGCGTTTGTTACTACTATAAATCACTACAAAGCCACAAGCCTTGGACTCACCGATTTCCTCCAGTATGTCGTACTTGTCATACACTGAACAAGTGTTAATGTCGACAGGTTGTGGCACGTATTTGCTGTAGATGTCGAATACGTAGCTGTCGTAGTCCTTGACTGGTCCGTGGTCGGCGTTGGTGCGTATACGCTTTCCGCTCTCGTCCACTGTGGAATAGGAATTGGTTTAGTTTGTGAGGTAGGTAGTGTGGTTTAATGTTACCCCTATTTGACAGTATCAAATAGGGGTCGGTATTTGGAAGAATTATTGTCTACGTCATTATTTAAGTCGCAAGAGGACTATTGTTGGATTCGCCGGTACGTAGTAACCATTGTAGAACCTTGTTACCCCAATGGTCATCGGTTCTGAGACCTTCCTATTCCTACTTCAGTGCCACTAGGATATCTAGTAGAAAACGGTAACTGTTGCCCAAAATATGAACTATCGCTCATAACAGCGCCAACTTTGCAACTTGACATAAAAAAAGGCGATGGTATTCATTTAGGTTTTAAATCTACAGACCGACACCTACCAGCGAAAGCAGTCACATTGTGACTGAAATCTACCCTCAATTTGGACGAAGCATTTTGTGAATTCGATTGTGTTGACGGGTGTTGCAATGACAAATTATATTTCATTGTTAATATTGTAATTCTGACTTATTGATGACTAACTCATATACATAACTGTTTCCGCTTTTGGAGGTCAGGATGCTATATTTCCTACTCCAACCTTTCACTTCCTAATTCAATTTATTGCGCGTTCCAAGGCAGTATTAGCTTGTCCTCGGGCGCGCCTGAGTGTCAAAACTCAGGAGGAGTGTGTGGTCGCCGCTGTAGATCCTGGCTACACAGGAGTTGCAGCGGTGGGAATGAGTGGGGGAGGCAAAGCCTGTAACTCATCTACACTTATACCCACCAGGATACTCCTTCTTCTTGAACTCCTTCTTGATGATGGCCTTGGTCTGCGCCAGCCCGGTGGGCTCGCTGGGCTCCGAGCGCCCGTATATGTTCTCGGCGTACACGCGGAACTCGTACTGCTTGCCGGCAACTAGGCCGGTTACTGCCATCGTCGTGAATCTGGCAGTTCGGGGGGGCATTCGTTAAAAAACCAGAATAACATATAAACATATTGAATTCAAAAGTAAAATACAGATTGTTTTGTATAATATGTATGAAGCATAACAATGCAACTATAGATTCCAAGTTCTATGAGAATGATAATCGATAATCGAATAGATTCATTAACGACTTTACACAACCCCATGCTTAGTGTGATCTGACAAAATAATCATCCTTTTGACACAGTTTAATAATAGAAAATTTCATATAGCGCCATCTAGCTTCCAATTAAGCAAAGCTTGTGCTGTGGGTGCTAAAGAACTGATGGTAAAGATCCTATATAATTGTAAACATATTAACTGTGTAACATAACATCCAGGCCAGGAACGAAAATGAAAATTCGTGACTCCAGTGATTGCAATTTCTACCCGGGACTTCCACATGACTGCGGCATGTTACCACTGAAACTACTCAAGCTGTCCATGATTAAAAACAACGCGAGCGGCAAATAGACACGCACAAACATGCTTATCTATAAGAAACTTTTGTATTGTATTAAACATACATGTTACAAAAGTCTGTTAATTTATAGGCTAATAAAGATTTATATTAGTATAAGTAGTATTCTTGCAGTAAATTTATATACATCATGAAAATGTCATGATTTATCTGTCTCCGTTCATTTATGTCCTCATCTGACATCACAATACCTTGCCAGAAACCCCCCTATTCCCAGATTCCCACCCACCTGGTATTCCCAACCCGTATCCAGCTGGTCATCGGATGCTCTCGCTTCTCCACCAAATAGTTGGTGATGTCGGAGCCGCCGTCCCATACTGGGGCCTTCCAGCTGAGCGCGAGGGAGTCCACACCGATGTTGTCGCACGCCGGGAAGCGCGGCGGGTCGGGACGGTCTGGGGGAAGCGGGAATGGTAGATATTTAGTATAGGGGTAATGGCTGCCTTGGGGCAACAAACGCTAGTTAATGGAACCGAAGAAGTAAGAATACATGCGTTGCGTTGTTGGGTGCTAACGCTCCTAGAGAATGATTTCTACAGCCCTACGTCGACTACTTCGCAGCGTTTGCAGTACAAATAGTACGATCGCTCGGAACAGCTAGCATAAGTGTGCTATAAGCAATAAGCGAGAAAAAGTGTGACATAGATACTGCTATCTCTTTCATCTTAGTATTAAGAAAAGGAAGCAAAGACTTTCTCGCGGCATAAGCTCGCTTAATGTAATTTAGCGATCGCGAACGTCACTTCTCTATTGCTTAAGTTCAAATCCCATACATGTTCATTTCTATTCTACTGTCGATAAAATGACGATAATCGAGAAAATAAGAAACCATTTTGGCTAGGCCCTAACTTCGCACTAAGAATAATTATCGGTCAGCACGACAACCTTTATTTATTATTTATTTATTTATTTATTAAATTATGCACAAAATAGTACAAAGGTGGACTTAAAGCTTTGTAACTTTATCTACGAGCTACCCCGAAAGCTGGTAAAAAAAAATCCCCCAACACTCACCGCTGATCTCGATGTTGATGGTAGCGGAGTCCTGTCCCAGCTCGTTCTCGGCGGTGATCCGGTACGGGCCCGAGTCCAGCTTGCTCGCGTCGCGGATGGTTAGCAGCGCGTGGCGTTCTGGGGGTGGGTCAGCAATCAGTTGTGGGAATCATCAGTGTGCATATCGCTAGGATGATTTAATAATTAATTAATTTTTAAAAATTAGACCGATTGACCCATAAATTGCATTACATGGGTTATATGTCAAAACATGATTTTATAATTTTTTATTATTCTCATATTTTATTAGGATACATTCCTTTTGGCGTGGTCGCGCATTCATGCAGAGCATGGCGTTATTGAACCACTCTACGGGTATGGCAAAGATGCCAGTCGCTTCGTAGCGATCTATTGCGATTGACGATCGGAGCTTGTCGGCTATGTTCGGCTAGTATCGCAGCTTCCGATTTAAAGTCGCAATCGGAGCGCTATGAAGCGATTTGCATCTTAGCTAGACCCGCTGTATTAACGACCAAATGTGATACTATAACTGGAGTAGTGACAATTCAAATCATCAAATGTCAAATCAATTGATGATGTTCAGTTGTGTCAATCATTAATTGTATTTACCTGTACTTACTTGTCATTGGTTTGACACATAAAACTAGATTCATGCTGTTACTTCACATATAAGATTTTCATGTAGTCTGTTGGTAAACCTAATAAATAAATATCAACCCACCTTTCCTCTCGACATGATAATGCCCACCCGACTCGATAGTCTCTCCCTCCCGCACCCACGTGATCTTCGGCACGGGGTGGCCCGTGAAGGGGATCTTGACCACCACGTTCTCGCCCTTATCGAAGTACGCTGTCACGCGGAAGCGAGGCGGCACGTTCAGTTTCGGGGCGGCTGTGGGGGGGAAATTGTTGTGTTAAAGTATATATAAGCCAAGAAATTTAAAAAAGGAAATGGTCGTCCAGTTTCAGCTTTAAAGAGTTTGTTTGTTTATTTGTAATCTCTTTAGTGCATAAAACATTACACTAAATACACAAAAAAAAAACAGAGAAGTTCAAAGAGTACACTGCTAATTATAGAAATCACTTATTTTGAAGAAAGTGATTTATTATGAGTAGTCTGCTGGACATAGATTTCCCCGCAGAGCGCTAAAGCTCAGGGAGCAGAGAGATTCGCGGCCGCATGCAAACCATTTGCAGCCTTTGACAAATCGTCACTCCACCTGGCCGGGCATCAGTCGAGACCCGGTCTCTTTTGTTTACTGCCGGATTGTCTCGTTAAAGATTTTATCCTACCAAGAGACTCGTCCTAACGCCACAATAAAAAAGTCTTCAATCGAAACCAGTTACGAACTGGTACCTGTAACTTGTAATCGCAAGTCCACTCACTCATAATAAGCAGCTCTGCCCTGGTGCTCTTAACGCCGGCCTT
This sequence comes from Blastobasis adustella, assembly GCA_907269095.1. Classification (NCBI taxonomy): domain Eukaryota; kingdom Metazoa; phylum Arthropoda; class Insecta; order Lepidoptera; family Blastobasidae; genus Blastobasis; species Blastobasis adustella. The sequence goes on along the minus strand of OU026135.1, from coordinate 7,059,890 downwards.
GTTGACGGCCCGGCAGACGTACTCGTCGGCGTCCTCGCCGTACACGTCCATCACTGTCAGGTAGTGCGTGTCGCCCTCGCTCCAGATGCGGTGGCGGGGGCCGTTGGTTATCTCGCGGGCGCCTGCGGGGAAGGAAGGTTTGTGATGAAAAAGGGGGTATTTTGACAGAAAAATAGCGGGTATTTTGAAAAATAAAAACAGGACAAAACATCGACAAAGCCCGATATTTCCCACGAGCAAGAGGAAGAGAATGAATGAAGAGTGGGAATGTGTGTGGAGACACAAGCCGGTTAACTTAAAAACATTTATGAAAAAAGGGGGTATTTTGAGAAAAAAAGTACAAAATAACCAAACCCGGTATTTCCAACGGGCAAGAAGTGAATCGGGGATGGGAATATGTGTGGACACACAAGTCGGTTAACTAAACATGGCAAGTAAAAGTTACTAGCGAGGACCTGTAATTGGCTGTAGGTTCTAAAATAAGATTGATTATGTTTTATATAGCTGTAGGTACTCCCAAAAATAAACAACTTCACATATTATACTTGTGCAGGGTCGGTGAATAAGCGGACTATAGTTTGAGATGAAATTAAAGATCAAAAATATAAACACATAACTGTCTATGTCAAAGAGACTATTCAGGGGTATAAAACCTTTTATTTGCATAACCCAATGGTTATGCATCAAGCACACTTTTCAGTGTGCTTTACAATGGCTGGTAAACTTTCGAAAGCGAAACAAATCGATTTACCCACATTTATTCACTTTATTAATAACGTAATAAATAACTCGAAAACTATAAGACCAAGAACACTAGTTAGAAAACTCCAATATTAGAAAGAAGTAGCCGTTATTTTGAATCTTATGTTATTTTATATATTATTATTTGAGAAATTAATTAAATATGTCTTGGCGTCGGTCAAACTGTTACTTTCCAAGCCTTTGCAATAATGTACTTTAACAACGAACCAAATGTTTAGAATTTCCCACCATTGACATTCCCACATTACCAGTGACATAAATGAAAACTACCCATATTTTATTGAAACAGCACAAATATGAAACAAAAAAAACATTGTTCCCTATTTAAGTAAAATATTTTAAATATTCATATGATTTTATTTCATTTTGAATATAAAAATTTTAATCAATATTTCAATGATTTTAAATAATCCAACGTATGGGTTATCAATTTGCCTCTGTTGCACAGGTTGATGTTTTATTGGAACTCATTCGTCAGTCATCTAAAGCAAACGGACATATACTATATTTAATATACATATATTTAATTTTATTTAAGAAGCTTGATCATATTAAACTGACCATATTGTTACACTTTTTTTAATACTGTGAACGTGCTTTAGTCACCTTTACCTGGATATAGACGCTAAAATAAAAAATAATGAATACATCCGACACTGACCCTTGTACCACGTGATGGTAGGCTTCGGTGATCCAGTGATGGTGCACTGGAACTTGGCGTTGTGGTACTGGATGCAGTTGGCGTTCTTCAGCGGCTTCACGATCTCCGGCGGGGTGGCCGCTGCGGGGGGGGAAGGGAGGTTACTATTTCGTACTAGAGATAAAGATTCTAAATACTTATTTGTAACAGATGGGTAATACAGATGTTTTCAATAATCTTCAATAGATTCTCTATCTTTTGCCCGCATGCTGAGGCGTACAAATAGTTAAATATAATTGTTTCATTTTTCATCAGCTACCTACTACTGGAGTTGAGGTTCCTCCAAGATACCGAGACCGTTTTGAATGAAGGTTCGACCGGACCTGATTTAGTACTACAATAGAACGTCTTTCCGTTGTCGTTATGGTCTAACACATTACCCAAACAAATTTTTTAAACATTCTATTTATACAAAGCATGCACTGATTACAGCCTTCTCCTCCATATATATGACATAAGGGTGTAATGTCCGTCCACGAAGCGGAGAGCGGCAAGAAGACTAAAGTCGTAAATACTAAAGCCTGTAAAAACTGTCAGTGACATAACAATGACTTTGTGGGTAGAAACCCACCTCGTAAAAACTGTCAAACGAGGGTAGTCATAAAATAAGTATAACGAGAGTAGAATCACAAGAACTCACCCTTCGGATCGACGACCTTGACCTGCTGGCTGGCCGTGCTCGGCGGCGACGGGCCGGCCTCGTTGACCGCGGTGACCCTGAACTCGTACTGCCGACCCTCGATCAGGTTCGAGCAGTTCAGCTGGGTGGGCAGGCAGAGGGCCACGTTCACACGCTGCCAGGTGGACGCTCCCACCTCGCGTTTGTCTACCCAGTAGCCTGTATGGGGTAAAGATAGGAACAGTTAGGTAAGGGACAGTCGCCTCTATTGTAAACCACTATCAGGAACTAGGGTAACCTGTCAATTGAAGCGCTAGGTCTGTGTTTTACGTAGCAACACTTGAGTAACATCGGAAGCATATAGTATTTTGTAATAGAATTCAAATGCCGTCAACAATGCGACATGGATTATAAGGAACGGGGCGGAAAAAGAAACATGTCGCCATTGTGAAATCAGGACACTGGCATTAAGGAAAAAAGACATAGTGCTCTCCTTCGAATCAATCGTGATCCTTGACACGTTTGGCATAGTAACGTTGGGGCTAAAATTCAACGGTTAAAACAGACTAACTATTGAAGGTATACAATAAATAAGTGGCGGTAATAAATTTTCGGCGGTTGTTCCGTAATTTGTCAATGTAACCTGAGTTTCTGGTGAGCACCTATGGGTACTAGTGATCTACCTACATAATTATCTTCGGTCCGAACGGGTTTCGTACCTTTGTTAGCAATAATAGTTATGTAGTAAACGCTGTTCTATTGCTTCCTGAATTAAACAAAGTTAATTTTCTCTACCTATTTAGTTTCTCGCCTGGCACTATCCAGTCTAGACTACATTACTTACCCTGTACCCTGGATCCGCCATCGCTCTCGGGCTTCTCCCAGGAGAGATGCACGAAGTCTCCGCCCACCTCCAGGATGTTGGGCACGCCCGGCGCCGACGGCGGGTCGAACGGTGCCTTCGCCTGGGGGGAAAGGTTAGGTTGTCGTATTTTATATCGAAGTTTGGCATGTATAATTCACGAAGTTGTTAAAAAGTATATTTAATTTGAGGAATTTATGATTTCTAGGTAGAAACACCGGGGCAGTTGAACTGTTTGGTTGTCTTAGAATATTATTTTGGAGGTCAGGGCTAGATCGTAAATTAAAGGATAATGGACTTCCAACACTATTAAGATACTATCTGACATGACAATGACCTTTAATACTAGAATGCTCTCTTTTAACATATATGTGTCAGTCTACTGCCATTCTGTAATGATCTTGCAATTCACAATGTCATGTCTGATCATCATTACCAATGACTTGATCTACAGTCGCGAGATTTGAATATTGCGCCACCTGCCTTCATATCGAATATGGAGGTGTTATACTCAACCACTACCTTATACCCAAGGATCTATAGATCATAAATCCCTTTATAAAATAATTATTTCCAATGTGTATATAACACCGTGAAATTACTGTCAGGAGGTGGCGTTTTTTCATTCCTTCATAAAATAAAATAAATATGAAAAGTTAATTATCTAGCCAAAATTAAATTAACCTATAGATGGTAGCTTAATATTAAACAATCTCCCGAGTGTATCCCTCTACTCACCTTGATAGGATTGACCCCCTCCAACGGTGGCCCGACCCCATTCTCGTTGGCCGCGCGTATCCTGAAGTTGTACTCCTGTCCCTCGGTCAGGCCTTGCACCGTGAACCGGGTATCCCGGACCGAGGATGCGATGGTTATCCAGACCGTTCCGGATATGTCTATGCGCTCCACAACGTAGTGGGTCACTGGAAAGTTTGAATTAGTGGTTTATCAGAGGGGTAGAGTAACTCCAACTAAAATAGGAGCAGAATGTTCCTAGTGAAGGGAATGTCTTGTTTCTGAGGTAATGATGTAGTCCGACAAACGACAACGGTAACGAAAGTTGGGGTTACCGTTTTTCGCTCACCAGTTGACGCCACCGGCAAGCAAGGTCTTGTCGCTCTCAACACGTAGTTCTTTTAAAGACTTTCAGCTTGCAGACTTATAGAGCAGAGCTTATAGACTTGAATACTTAATTTTGACCACAACGTATTTTGACACAAGACCTCACGTGCCAATAGCACCATGTAGTAGAATTTCCTTCGCGTGATAGCCCAGATCACCGTAGCAAGTTTCGTCTTCCTATCCGAAAAGACATCTTGATCATTCATCTATCTTTATGGGAAACCACGTCATTGGATGTGCGCCCTTTAATCCCAAAACCGGCAAACAATCTGATTATAGCCAATGGGCTGATGGCAGATGGAGATATCGAGGGCAAAAAAATCATCTATCTTCATCATAGTTACCTGGCATGCCGCCATCGTATGCCGGCGGCTTCCAAGCCAGCGTGCAAGAGTGTCGCGTGACGTCGGTGGCTTCTAGAGGACCCTGAGGCGGGCCTGGGAGACCCGTCACCGTCACACTGAAGGTTTCGGACGTCTCACCGGAGTTGTTCTTGATCGAGACCTTGTATAAGCCTGGGGAAGGAACAAAGGATTAGAATCTTGTGTGTGTTGTGGTAATTTGAAACGTATTCGGAGGAAATTAAGTTGCTTTTAGAACGCTCTCGTCCTCAATGTGGCCTTGGATAATGGGAATGTATTTGGACATTATAAAACTAAATAATGGGACAAGAATATTTATACAATTTAGGGTACCCTGGGGCGTCGAAATATCGGGCTATTCGTTATCCAAGGTACGCGGTATAAACCCGTAAACTAAATGTTAAAATAGTGATAATAACCGCGATAGTTTAAAATAGTACGGTATGATTACTTGATAAATTTTACAAGCGAATCTATCCTGCGTTTTTCTCTCGAGAATTTGTGTCAGTATGAAAGCTATATGACCATAGAATATACGCATAGTAAAGACACGATTATAAGGAACAATTAAAAATTTGAACAAAACTAACCCATATCATCCTTGCTGATATCCTTAATAAATATCAGGATATAGTCGTCGAACACAGTATACTTCATGTGCGGTGACTCCGACACCTTCTTGCCATCCTTGGTGAGTACCACATCGGCGGGCTGGTCTCCCGTGTACAGGATCTTGATCTTCGTGTTGTCGTGTTCCGGCAGGTGCAAGTCGCCAGGCATTCGGGTGATGCGCGGCGGGTCTGGAAGGTAAGGTGTTATTGGGTTTTGATGGTTTAGCAGTAGATTGGTTGTTACTGGGCCGTGTAGATAGAAGGGGTGATGGGGGGTAAATCCATAATCTAAAACGTATGCCCGTAACGTTTAAAACGCATAATCATTAAAATCCATAAAATGCAAACACTACAAGATAAATATGTCAGAATAAGTAGTAAATGAAACCAAACCGGTAGGACAAAACATCAATTAAAAGCCAGCGTGAAAAGTGTTACGGTTTCTGATTGGTGGGATTATTTGGAAATCTGATCAGGAAAATTTTTGCTTGCTTAATGATGTGGACTAAAAGTCGACTCTAGGTCTGTTGCTTGACTTTTGAAAAAATAACGCATGTCAGCTTATATCGAATTTTAAAACAAGAAGTCATATTCTGAAGGGACACGTAGACCTTTCAAATTATTATTATTATTTCACATAATACAATTTGCTACCTAGATTGCGTAATTTTTTCCAATAGTCCAGCAACAAACCTAGCCAATACTACCCAAAGCGAAATTAAAATACTCCGGCTTTTTTGTATCCGAATACTTTTTTGTAATTAGTGACTTGTATAATTAAATTATGAATTGTTTGATATTATTGTTGTGTAAACTCTTTTATACATTTTTTGACATTTTAATTGTATTATGAATTGTTTGATATGATTCGTATATTTCTTACATTTATACTTTAATAACGACGTCAATAAGTGTATTTTGGATACCGACATTGAATAAATGATTTTCTTTTCTTTTCTTTTTAGTTTTTATGCAAAAAACTGATCACTCACTTCCGATCTTCAAGTGCAGCGTAGTGTGTATGGAGCCGAGGCTGTTGAGCGCCTCGCAGGTGTAGTCGCCGTCGTCGCCGTCGGCTGCTTCTAAGATGTTCAGACGCAGCGTGCCGTCGCGGGACTCGGCTATGAACCTGGGTATGGGGGGAAGGGGGGGAGGTCAATAAGTTGTCTAGCCACTTTACAGACCCATTTTGACAAAAAATCAATCAAATATAAGTTGGCCGTGTGGTGTCCAGCATAGTAGAACAGAACCAACCCCTTACACTCGTGGGTGTCGTACAAGGCGATTAATGTTTTCCAGGCCAAACTTGTAGTCTTGGTAGGCTGGAAAATGAGCAGCAGCGTTTTCCATTGTTATAATTTAACATTGCGATCTCCAACCCGCCTGCCAAGCGTGGAGATTACGGCAATAACCTCCCCTTTCGTGGGAGAGGCCCTAAAGCCTGCAGTGGACTGTTATGGGTTGTGATTGTGATAAGAGGCGCTAGTGACTGGTGAAGTCTGCGTTCGGATTTGTGAACTTTGAGCAGTTCTTTCTGAAAAACGACACGGATGTTTTTTGGCAGTAGATATAAAATGTCGACGTGCCCAAAAGAACTGTAATTCCCTAACATAATATAAAATGGCTTTAACTCGATATTTCGACGCCGTTGCATGCGTCATGGTCACGAGTAAATATCGAGGTAAAAACAATTCTAATCGTGATAACAACCCCGATAATATTTATGTGTAATGAAAATGTAGTGAATAACCACGAAAGTCAAAATCTGTATTACAAAAATGGCGTATCGGCAAGCTCATGGTCTGTCATCATCATTATTCTCACATCAGCCGGACGACGCCCACTGCTGGGCATAAGCCTCCCCCCAGAGATCTCCACAAAGGCCGGTCTTATGCCTTCGGAACGCTGCGTCTTCCGGTACGCGGTAACTTTACTACCCCATCGGCCATCTCTTTTGTGAGCTATGTGCCTTGCCCACTGCCACTTAAGCTGTGTTAAGTTGCTTAAGTTTGTCCACCGCCACCGTCACCGGGACGTCACCGAGAACGAGATGACGTCACCGAAGTAGCGATGTAGGTATACATTTCTTATGACCGCTAATTCATTCGCGCCCGTCACCCGACCGAAAATATTTGATTGGCCGAAGTAATCTTGTTCTCGGTGAAGTCCCTGTGACGGTGGTAGTGGATTATCGGCCTTAGGCCTGTCCTCCTTACGGAGTAAGGAATTTCTCGTCATTGAATAGTATCAACACCTTCAATCAACAGATACGCCACAATGAAAGTCTATAATGACTGTGAAGTGCAAAAACTAACCTGGTACCAAGCACGATCTCCCTGCCGTTCTTCAGCCAGCGCCCGGTAGGCACTGGGCTACCGCTAGCCACGCACTCGAGTGTGCACGGCCGGCCGAGGGGAGCGCTCGTGTGCGGGGGTAGGGGTCGCACCCACTCGGGTTTCGCCCCACCCAGCTCCTCGCCCGTACGGATGGGGGTCGTGCAGGTTGAGGGCTCCGATTTGCCTGAGTGGGGGAAAATAAATTAGGGGGTTTCTGTAATTATCCTATGCTCAGTAGGCGATGATGATGATAAATAAATAATCGTGGAAAATTCACACAGCGCCATCTAGCCCTCAAACTAATCAAAGCTTGTGCTATGGGTGCTAGATTACTGATATACTACTTAATTTTTTTTTTTTAAAACATACTTAAGGCACATAGAACACCCAGACCCGTAACAGAAATTCAAATTCATCAATTCAATTTCTGCCCGGCCAGGAATCGAACCCGACCACTGACCACTCACACTCACTCTGACTGGATGTTGACCACTGAGCTACTCAGGTCATCATGATGATGAGTCATGATAATTAGGTACTTGACCATCATAGCAACTAATGTGAAAAATTCGTTCATTCTGTAGGCCCAGTAAAGGCTAATGATGATTTAAACAACCGGGCAAAGTAGACAAGAAAGAATAAGAAAGCGGACCCTGTCAAAAGCAGGAATTGACCGCATCATCATCTTGGCTTCAATATCCGGATAGTACTCGTGCGGCCCGGAGTCCTTTTCATCCGGAATCCGTATTCGGCTCTTATTAAAACAACCTACTTCCAACCGTCAGGACCGTAACATCCCAAAACCCCACATATTTTTCTATCCCAAATATTTTTTCATCCCACTTATTTTTCAACCCACTTATTCTTTCATCCCACACATTTCCCCATCCCACATACCGGCACTGTTGACGGCGATCACCCTGAACTCGTAGTCCTGTTTCTCGCCGAGGTTCATAACAGTGAAGGTGGTGTCTTGTACGTTGTAGTCGTTGCACTTCACCCACACCGAGCCGCCGACGTCGCGGCGCTCGATCAGGTAGCCGGTTACCCGGGAGCCTGTTGGATAGTATTAAAATTAGAAATGCTTACGTATTTATTTATTTATATTTATTTATTTGCTTCCACAAAGTTATTACAATAATAATGTAAATACAATATGGACCCGGTAGGGCGCAGAAATTTGGGAGGAGGACTATCCAATGACATGCCTGATGTGCATAGGCAAGGTACCCTCACTTTAGATCTATGTTCACTTTCGCGAACTCATCTCATCATCGAAGTCATCATTCATTTTGTGATGTCGAAATAAATCCTATCTATGTCTTTGAAAGGCTCTTGCTTCACCAGATATTTTTGAGAGTAGTTAGGGATTTTAGCTGGTAGAAGTACGGTACTACCAAGATCCCCTTCCCAGGTGTCCCCGGATATTCAGCCCAGCTAATAAACCAAGATACCTACCGCCATCCGTAGCAGGCGGGTCCCAGCTGAGGTCGGCGTAGTTCCTTCCCACGCGCAACACCCTCGGCGCCCGCGGCGGGCCGGGCGGGCCGGCGAGCGGGCGCACGCGGAACGCGGCCGAGTTCGATGAATACTTGCTGAAGCCCGCTGCGTTCTTGGCCCGCACGCGGAACTCGTACTCGTGACCGGGTTCCAGGTTGTATGCCTGGGGGGGAAATAAGTTGGTTAGAATCAAAAAAGATAAATGGATAAGTCAGATTTTGTATGTGTAACATTGAAGTCAAGAAACGTTGTTTGACGCTTTTTGTCAGTGATTATACAGTTGCCAACTCTGCGCAAGTTCCGCATAAAAACTTGTAGTGCCATGAGGATGCAATATAATGATGCATTTCGCATCCTCGTGAGATAGCCAAGGCTCTGTACTGCATCCGGAAAGTTCGCGGAGGCGAGGGTGCCCTTTTTTTCGCAGGGCGCGTGTGGCTACATTTTGGAATAGACTCGGGTGTTCAGAGAACAGCATGCGCAAAATAGTATTGACCATGACAGTCCAATCTTTAGAAGATAGTTGACTTAGCCTTTGGCCGAGAATCAAAAATTATCATTACTTCAAACTATTGTATATTATATGGCTAAATGTTTATATTTAATTGTGTATCAATTTTATTGTTTTATTCTACTACTACACTTCTAACCATGTTACAGCCGCTGTTGATTTTCCTACGAACAAAAAATGAAAAAAAAATACACACCTGGTAATTGCAATCCTTGACCAGGTAATCCGCGCCGTTCCAGACGCCATCCGCCACATCTCGGAATTCCAGTTTGTAGCCCTGGATTCGAGCTCCGCCATCGGACCTTGGCCGGTCCCATACCACAGTGGCTGTGGACCCGTCCCACTCGGTCACGCGGGGCATGCCCGGCGGGTCCGGGATCGTGAATGAGAACTGGTTGGTGGGGAGAGAAATAATAATAATAAATAAATAAATCTTTATTGGAACAAAAACAATATACATTACACCACTAGTGTACGGTAACAACAGCATTAGTTTTCACTGCGTCGCTGTCATTAAAGTAAATAATAAATAGAAATAAATAATTGGCCGTGTGGTGTCCGGCAGAGTAGAATAGCACCAACCCCTTACACTCGCGGGTGTCGTAAAAAGCGACTAATGTTCTCGAGGCAAAAGATCTAGTCTCCGTAGGCTGGAAAATGGGCAGAAACTTTTTCCATTGTTATATTTTGTTATTGTTATGTTCACTGCGATCTCTAACCCGCGTGCCAAGCGTGGAGATTATGGCAATAACCCCTCCTTTCGTGGGAGAGGCCCTTAGTCCAGCAGTGGCTTGTTATGGGCTGTGATGATGAAATATAAATAAATATGCTTGGCGTTCGTTCATAAATAGATTAAAGTTCGTCTTATTTGTTGTATTCTTTACTTTGAAGAATGTCTCCCATCAGTTTCCAGCATCAAAATTAACATCTTCCAAAACGTCTCTTCACCACATAAGCTCAACAAAGGTTTACAAAATAAGTAACATACCTTAGCCGTGATGGAGTCTTCCATGGTGAGTGGATCCGAAACGCCGTATTGGTTCTCTGCGCGAACTCGGAACGTGTATTTGCGATTTGGCTCCAATCCCATCACATTGTAGTGACAGTTGCGCACGAACGATGATATCTTCGACCATACCTGTGGTGGAAGGTTTTTTTAAATAAACAGCTTAAAAGAACTTAAAAAATTCCGTATGAGAGGCAATGGATGTCGCTCCTGCTTCTATTTAGGCGGGTAAAGCTAAGAAGCTATATAGTAAATGGATAGAGTACCTACTAAAATAAGGAGACCACATAGAACAGCTGTCAGGTCATTCAACTAGATCCCCGAACCAATATGATGATGATGATGGACATTCATGGCATTGACACTACGTAATTTAAATCATTTTTTTATACGGGATAACCCGTTTATCACTTTATCAAGAGCATCGCTTTGTCTCGACCTTGCTAGTACGTACAGCTATGGAATGTAACGTTTCGTCTGTTAGCGAGTTCCGCGAACAGTACGACCTGAACGTCTTTAAGGCCAAAGTGTATACGTAGGCTGTTTTTATATATTTATTTATTTTATTTGCCAACAGTTCTTTTTTAGATTATTGTTTTTTTGGATGTGCATACTCCATCTTCGGCCACATTGACGCTTCCCATCAGGTAAGATAGCGCCGAAACACCAACCCAGTACGCAGCAAAAAATAAAAAATAAAACCACTTACTCCATTATTATCCATCTTCTCCACCACGTAGTTGGTGATCGGCGAGCCGCCATCGTCGAGCGGCGGTTTCCATGACAACGTGCACGTGTCGGGCGTGATGTCGTACGCCTCCAGCGGGCCCACGGGCGGGGACGGCCGGTCTACTACGAGTACCTAAGGATAGAATGGGATTTTTAGAGTGGGGTGGAGTCGGAAGAAAAAGGAGGAGTATAGTGGGTGACAAATGATTATGTCATCCGTTTTGTCAGGTTTCAAGTGCTTGCAGTGGGCGTCTTTTGCCTGGGAGGCAGCCTTTCTAAAATAATCATCTTGGCGTTAATGTCCCGGTTGTGCTCTTGCGCACGTTGGGCCCAGGGTCCGCCTTGACCATGATCCAGGATTTGGCAGGCCATGTAATTAAAGTGGAGCGATGAGTGCCATCTGAAATCCATGACCCTGCTACCAGGGGAACCTGACCAGATTGGACCATGTCGCCTAAATGTGCGAAAAATGCATCACATATACTGCTTTTTGTCATTTTACTTGATTGAAAAATGATTTCAATTATTTTCTTGTACTGAATGCTGGTTCTACTTGAAGCTCTTTAATGATAATCTGGTTTCATAATTATTAAAAAAACAAGTCCTCAATTGTTCCATAATTGAAAGTAGCCACTTACCCTGCAAGTAGCGCTATCCGATCCTTCGCTGTTGGTCAGCTGTATGGTGTAGGATCCAGTATCGCTGCGCTTGGCACTCGAATTGTGGAACACAGTGTCCACATCCGACATCACGAACCGAAGTCGGTTGTCCGGGAACACTTCCTTGTCGTTTATCACCCAGGATACCTGTTTGGATGAGTGGTTGCGAGTTAGTTGATTTTATGACTTGTTTCTGGTGTTTTCCAGATTCGTTACAATTTTATTTGATCTAGATTTTTTTGTTGTGTGTGAATGATTTAAACCGTGTACTTGATAAATGCTAATCACATGTTTACTTTCTTTAATCTATACTTTGAGAATTTTTAGTGAACTATCAGTAATTGTTCACATTTCAACCAATTTTAATAGTTGCAGTTCATATACTAATTTCGTTATTACAGTAATAAAAATTAATAAAAAAACTGTACACCGACCTTTGGCCTGGGGTTTCCTGTGAACGGCACAGTGATCTTGATCTCCTCGCCGGCGATCACAGTGATGTCCCTCAGGCTGAGATCGCTAGTGATGCGCGGTGCGTTGGGCGGCGCAGCTGCGCGGATGCTGTCCGAGCTCTGCGAGTAAGGCCCCTGTCCCGCAGCATTCACTGCCGCTACCCTAAACTCATACTCATGATTGTCGATCAGACCAGTCACTTTGTACGTAGTGTCGGGTATGTGCGCGTGCGACGCCTTCGTCCATTTATCCTCAGTTATTAGCCTCTTCTCGACAACGTAGCCAGTGATAGGCGAGCCGCCGTCGTGACGAGGCTTCGTCCAAGTGATCGTGATGGAGGATTCGGTCGTTTCGATGGATTTGGGCGCTCCAGGCGCGGCGGGCGGGTCGAACGGATGTCTCGCCTTGATCGGCTCGGTGGTCTGAGCCGGATCAGATTGTCCGTATTGATTCTCAGCCATCACACGGAACTCGTATTCGCGGCCTACGGTCAAGTTCTTCACGCGGAGGAACGGAGTGGTGACGTAGCCGGACACCTTGGTCCAGTTGGGAGTTCTCGCTTCGCGTTTCTCCACAACGTAGTTGGTGATCTCGCCGCCTCCGTTCTCTTTGGGCGGGTTCCAGTACAACGTGAGCGCTTCGCCTTCGAACTCGTCGGCCCGGAGGTTCTCTGGTTTCCCAGGCCTGTCGAGCACTCGGACGTTGATTGTGGCGGTATCGTAGCCAGATGGATTGCGGAGTTGCAGCCTGTACTGTCCACCGTCGGACCTCTTCGCGTTCTTGACGACGAGAGATGCCGAGTCCGGCGTGATCTTCTGGAATATCCTCGGATCACCTTCGACGTCGAGCAGATTGTCGTCGGCGAACCACGACGCGGTCGGCTGCGGGAAGCCGGTGTACGGCACGTGGATGGAGAAGTCCTCTCCGGCCCTGACCGTGATATCCCGGACTCCGCCGAGATCCATGCAAGGTTTGTTCGGCTGTTCAGCGATGGTGATGTCTCCCGTGGGTTTACTCGGGTCCGACCTGCCGACGTCGTTGACGGCGATGACCCTGAACTGGTAGTCCTCGCCCTCGTTGAGCTTTGGAACGGTGTGGACCAGGCCAGGAATAGGAACATCGTTGACGTCCTTCCAGTCCTTGTCGCCCTTGCCCTTCTGTTGGACGATGTAGCCCTTGATCTTGGCGCCCCCGTCGCTCTTCGGCGGCCTCCAGGATAGAGTGACCGAGTCCTTGGTGACCCTGTCGGGTTTGGGCGCCTCAGGCGGGCTGGGCTTGAGTTGCTGCGTCTGGGCCGTGATCGGCTCGGTCGGCTTGCTGGGCTTGCCGGGGCCGGCCTCGTTGACGGCGCTGACTCTGAACTCGTAGCGGTTTCCTTCGCGGAGATCAGACACGGTGTAGCAAGTGTTCGGCGTGGGGTAGTTATTGACCTTGACCCATTCGCCGCCGCGTTCCCTCTTCTCGACGTAGTATCCGGTGATGGGCTTTCCACCGCAGTTCGCGGGTGGCTCCCATTCCAGGGAAGCGCTGTTGGAGCTGTAGCCGGTGATCTTGGGTGTCTCGGGCGCGTCCGGCGGGTCGAACGGTGACTTCGCAATGACGGGTTTGCTCTCCAGTGGGTCGGAGACGCCGTAGAGGTTCTCGGCGCGTACTCTGAAGATGTATTTCTTTCCTTCCGTGAGGTTCTTGGCAGTGAAGGAGCACTTGGGGCAGAATCCGGCGATGGTGCGCCAGTCGTTGACGCCGAATTCGGCGACTTCGACGACGTATCCGGTGATGTCGCTGCCGCCGTCGTCCGAGGGTGGGTTCCATGTGAGGCTGATGGAGTCATGGGTGACCGGCGTGCACGAGAGTGGTCCTCTCGGCATGCCAGGCTTGTCGACCACGATGACTTCAATGTCAGCGGAGTCTTTGCCATGCTCGTTTGACGCCGAAATAGTGTATTTGCCGGCATCATCTCTGGTAGACTTCTCGATATTGAGCTTTGTCTCGTCGTTCTTGGTCTCAGTGGACAGTCTGTGCGACGGAATCAGAGGAATAGAGCCCTTGGTCCAAGAAATGGTCGGTGTGGGCGCGCCACTGATTGGAATGTTCACATTGATGGGTTCGCCGGCTCGGACCTTGATCTTCCTGCCGATGAGGTGATCCAGGTGAAGCTTGGGCTTCTCCTTCATTGGTTTAGCGATGATCACGTTGGACGGGTCAGACGGCTGACCGGGTCCGGCCGCGTTGACGGCAGATACTCTATATTCGTACTGGTGGCCTTCCTGGACCCTGTCGTCTTCGTATTCGTTGCCTCTGACAGGATCCTTGTTCAGTTTGATCCAGCGGCCAGTAGCCTTGTCTCGCCTTTCGACGTCGTATCCGAGAATGTTGGACCCACCGTTCGAAATCGGTGGCGACCATTTGACCTTAATGTGATCCTTGTCTGCCGAGACGACCTCTGGTTTCCCAGGCTTTCCGGGCACATTGTACTGGTTCTTGGCCACGACCGGTTTGTCTGTGACCAGTGGTTCCGACCTGCCCTGAAGATTTTCGGCAAATACTCTGAATTCGTACTTGGTACCTTCCTGCAACCTCGGCACGGTGGCATGGTTCAACTTCGGGTTGATGTAAGTGACTGCTGGTACCCAGCCGCCACCGTGAGTCAGATCGCGTTTCTCGATGACGTATGCTGTCAACTCACTGCCACCGTTATCCTTGGGTGGTTTCCACGACAGAGTAACAGACTGGGCTGTGATCTCTTCGTATTCGAACGGTGGCTGCGGTGCTCCGGGCACATCGAGCACGATGAGCTCGAAGGTTCCCTCGTCGGATCCTGAGTCGTTCTTCAGCGACAGGTGGTATTTACCAGCGTCCGACCTCTTGCAGTTGACGGTATGAATGATCGTGTGGTGACCGACAGACGTGACAGTCGTTCTATCGTTAGCGACGACGGGCTTGTTGTCGCAAGTCCAGTTGACCTCGGGAGTCGGTTCTCCAATGAAGTCCACGTCCAGATGGAAGATGAGACCGGCCTTGATCGTGATGTCCTTGAGGGGAGTGATGATCTTCGGCGCAACGAACCTGTCCTTGGCTGTGATGATGTCCGAGGGCTCGCTAGGTTCGGACTGGCCGGCCTGGTTGGTGGCGATCACCCTGAACTCGTAATCCTGACCCTCAGTTAAATCTGGGACGGTAGCCTTGTTCTTGTTAGGCGGGACGTGGACGGCGTTCACCCAGTACGGGGATCCCTTCTCCTTCTTCTGGATGATGTAGCCAGTGATGGGAGATCCGCCGTCGGATTTCGGCGTGGTCCATTGCAAGTCCACGTGGTCCTTGCTCCAGTCGACAGCCTCGGGCTTTCCAGGCGCCGACGGCTCGTCGAACTCGTTCTTGGCCACAATAGCCCTGTCCAGCTCCAGAGGTTCAGACTGACCGATCGCATTGACGGCGCTGACTCTGAACAGGTACTCCTTCATGTGAATCAACCGGGTAACCTGGTGGGACAGGAACGTGCTCATGCCTGCATCGGACCAGGTGCCGCGAGTGAGATCCATCTTCTCGATGACGTAGTGTAGGATCGGTGAACCTCCATCGTCCAGAGGTATCTTCCATGACAGGGAGCAGGAGTCTTTGGTGATGTCGGACACGTTCAGAGGTTTCTCAGGCCTCGCGGGCTTGTCGAGAACGGTGACTTGCGCGGAAGCTGAGCAGACGCCCAGATCGTTCTTCAGGGTCAATTTGTAAACGCCTCCATCGGCTCGAACGGAGAATGGAATGTCTAGAATTACCCTGTTATGTAGTAGCTGAACGTCGATCCTATCCGTTGGATGGACGACTTTTCCGTTGATCTGCCACTCGACTGTTGGTTTAGGCGAGGCCTCGATCGGGATCTCGTACTGGATCCTCTGGCCAGCCTTGACTGTTTTGTCGGCGAGAAGCATTTTGTCGAAGTGAGGAGCGCAGAAGCGCGCCTTCGCGATTTGGGGTGTAGACGCGTCACTAGGCTCCCCGTTGCCGGCCTTGTTGACTGCGATGATCCTGAACTCGTACTCCTCTCCCTCTTGCAGGTTCGGCACGGTGGCGGTGGTCTGGTTTCCTGGGACGGTGGCAGCGGTTTCCCATGGGCCGTACTTCTTCTTCGCTTCGACGATGTAACCAGTGATCGGTGAGCCGCCGTCCTTCTTCGGCGGCACCCATTGCAGGTCCATATGATCCTTGTCCCAGTCCTTGACGACTGGTGTACCGGGCTTGTCCGGAGTCCCGTAGGGGTCCTTGGCTGTAACAGGCTCGTGACCATTGAGGGGTTGGGACTCGCCCTGCTTGTTGACAGCGCGAACCCTGAAGTTGTAATCGTGACCCTCGATCAGGTGATCGATCCTGATGCTGCAGGCCTGAACGTCACCTGCCGGCACCCAGCGCATGTTCTCCTGGTCCATCTTCTCGACGACGTAGCTAGAGATTTCGCTGCCGCCGTCATCTTTGGGCGGCCTCCAGCGCAGCGTGCATCCTGATTTGGTGACATCATCAGCCTTGAGCGGGCCTTCTGGTGGCAGCGGCACGTCCAATACTAGAACCTTGACGGTGGCCGTATCAGTGCCGTTAATATTCTTCGCCTTGAGCGTATACTCGCCGGTATCGGCGCGTTTAGCATCAACAACTCTAATCTTCGTGGAATGAGCATCATTCACGATCTTGATCCTATCCGTATTGAGGACCAGATTATCAGCATGTAGCCACTCCTTGGTGGGTGTAGGTTCGCCAGCGACCGGGACGTCCAGTTCGAAGTTCTGTCCGACCTTCACCTTGATGTTGAACATGAAGTTCCTGTCGATCTTGGGTGCAAGGTTCTTCGGACGAGCCAAGTGGGGTCCGGTGCCGTCGCTGGGTTCACCCTTGCCGGCCTTGTTGACGGCTCTTACGCGGAACTCGTAGGTGTTGCCTTCGATGAGGTCTGGGACCTTGCCGGTGGTCACGTCTCCTTCGATCTGGTGGAAAGAATGGATTTTTGTTAGGGACGTGTAAGATTTGATGTTGAGTGGGAGCTACCTAGAGGCTGCATTTTTGTAAGGCGACAGATGATGTTCACAGGTTATGGAGGATTTAATTCACGCCTTCAATACGGGCTGGTACATTTGTACATAATATTGAAAAGGGTTGTCCTGGCAATTTCGTAAGGAATTATCTCGGCTCAGAGAGTTTCTATTAATGCTATTCTAAAGGATTTAAAGTTTGTGAACGACTACACGAATGCTTAATAGTTCGAATATTACTCGGAAGTTGTACTCAAATTTTTCCTTATCTACGTACAGTGACGGCAGTAATCAATGCACATATTCGGCCAGTTCCCACGAGATGCCTTCCACGTCTAGTGATATATTTGGGCTAACTTGTCAACAAATATGGAATACTAGCAACCAAAAACAATAATTTTATGGAGTTGAGATATGCCTGAATAAATCATAGACAAAATAGATTTCCGAATATCAATGTTTTTGTTAAATCTATAGCAGAGTTATATTTTCAATTAAGTTACGTATTTAAATGGATAATTTGCAGCAATTTTTCTTATAACTCAAGACATATATACACAATTAACGTAGCTTGATTGATACGACAACACGTGATTTCGCTACAAGTACTGTTTCTTTACCAAAGACAAGTCAGTCTAGCTGTATAGACTTTAGATTATCCAGAGATGAAAGTAGCAAACACCAACCTGAGCACACTCCTCCCAATCCGGCGAGAAGCGATCCTTCTTCTCTATAACGTAGCCAGTGATCGGTGCCCCACCATCGGCCTCTGGGCGAGTCCATTCCAATTCCACGAAGTCCTTGTCGAAGTCCTTGACCTTCGGCGTGCCTGGCTTGCCGGCCACGTCGAATGGGTTCTTGGCTTCGGTCGAGTGTGGTGTCGTGAGGGGTTCGGATTTGCCTTGTCTGGAATGAGAATGGATGTATTAGTCAAGTTGTTGAGCCGATATATCGTTAGAAGGCTAC
Organism: Blastobasis adustella; assembly: GCA_907269095.1. Classification (NCBI taxonomy): domain Eukaryota; kingdom Metazoa; phylum Arthropoda; class Insecta; order Lepidoptera; family Blastobasidae; genus Blastobasis; species Blastobasis adustella. The sequence goes on along the minus strand of OU026135.1, from coordinate 7,041,677 downwards.
ATTGTAGACCTGAGTTCCTGGTCTTGGGTGTAAGCAACATTCACCCAAGGGGTAATTACATGCCGAACGATACCTCAATATACGTTCGGCATGCGCGTGCTTGTCTACTTGCACGCATTTGTTTTACAGTGAGATGAAATCGAGGTAGTGACCGAAACCGCGACTGCAAGGTATTGCAGATAAGCATCTTCAGCATGTAATTAAACCCCTTCACAGTATACAGTACACCATAAACGTCAATCCGCAGACACTCGCCTATCAATGGGCCGCCGATCGATCGTACTATGGGCACTCATCCCCCCTTATCTTCATAATATGATCGATCCGAGAATATCCATCGATCTTGTTACCTAGTACCCCGGAAACGTAAATTAATGCAAACTATCTTCGAACTTACACCTACACAATAGATACCGACATTAACTCAACCTTTTCCAAGCAAATTCACAATCCACGTTTCCATCGCTGCAAGCGAATCTCGACCCTGCTAACTACAGAAAGCGACACTCACCTGTTAACAGCCCTCACTCGGAACTTGTACTTGTGTCCCGGGGTCAATCCGTCCACAGGTAAGCTGGTTTGCGGTCCATCGGTCTCGCCGGCGGTCACCCATCTTCCAGTGGCCTCATCCATGCGTTCCACGACATACTTCTCGACCGGTTGGCCGCCATCATCGGCTGGCGGGTTCCAGGACAGCTTGGCACCGTGGGCGTGGACGTCTGAGACCTGGGGTGGGGATTATTGTGAGTATACCGGATAGTAAAAAAAATGAAATAAACAAAATTGCAATAAACATTTTTTTGCAGTTAGGTTAAACCTGGTTCCCCTGTAGGGTCACGGAGGTCAGATGGCAGTAGCTCCACCGTAATTACTAATCTGCCAAATCCTGGATCATGGTCAGGACGGACCCCGGGCCCTCGTGCGCGAGCGCTCAACCGGGACATTATCGCCAAGATGATCGATTGAATCGGTTAAGCCTGACCAGGATTATATGAAGTCTGTGAAGACAAGAGTGTTTGTATTGTTTAATTTGAAATTTGATTATGATTATATGATAATATTGCAAGTACTTAATGTAATGATACTTGCTTTACAAATGTAAAGTAGCAAAAAATCTATTAACCAATAAACGATTGTATTATATTGAGGTGTATGGCGGCACCTCATACATTCCTAATCACCAAAACATAACACAAAACATAAAAATAACCAGAAAATCCTACCTTAAGCGGTCCTCCAGGCGGGCTAGGCACACTCAGCACAATAACTTCCACTTCAGCCACGTCTTTGCCATTGGCATTCTCAGCTGTAATGGTATAGCGACCACTGTCTGCTCTGGTGGCTGTCTTGCAGTTCAGCTTGGTGTTGTAGTCCGAGTGTTGGACCTTCATGTCGCCGGAGGACTTCACCTCCTTCTTGCCGAGGTACCATTTGGTTTCGGGCATCGGCTCACCGGTGACCTGGGGGGTTGAGGCAAGGTTTAGATATATTTAACATAGAATAGATTAATGATGGGGTGTATTGATGAGAATATTATACAAGATCATAGATACAAGAGCCATTATTGTCTTGATTGGAAATTCACTTACTGGCTTATTTGATTTATACTTAACGATTTTATTTGAATAGCATAATAACGTTCGAAATTCCTAATTAGGGAGGAGGCATAGGGTTAGACGCTCCACAGTCAACCAGGCAACTGCCAACTAAGGGGAGCAGATGCGGTGCGGGCCTTTAATGTAAACTCGACCAGGAAAGGTTAAGATGGACGTAAACCAACAATGTTATATCGAGCCGATGGACTAAACTCTGACTTACACTTTATTCGCCCAGTATTCTCCAGTTATCGATATTATATTCTGACAGCTGACAGCCTCAACATTAGCGATTTGGTTACACGGGAAGTTTTGTCAAAACTGATAAACCTGTTTCTTGGTCGACTGTAGCTATAGCCTCACTTTAGAAGAACCCAAAGTCCATTCTCACATTGTCTCCCCACCACCCAAAGCATCTGTACTCACCTTGACATCGAAGCCGAACTTCTGTCCGACCTTGATCTTGATATCGATGAGGTTGGTGCGATCGATCTTGGGCGCCAGGTTGCGCGGCTTCGCCACTATGGGGTGGGTGCTCTCGCTGGGCTCGCCAGGGCCCGCTTTGTTCACTGCGCGCACCCTGGATACGAATAGTCGGTTTTTATTCAATACTTAATATGTTTATTGCATTCTATAGGTTACAGAATGATGTTATAATAATAACTTTTCAAATAACAATATTCAAGTCATATGGACCTTGGTCAAAGTACAGCAACACAAGAGAGAGACGCAACCCTTTGATAGGCAGCGTACAGACATATATTAATTGTTTTGATTGTTTTTTCGTTAAGAAATGCATCTACAGAGTAGTAGCATTTTGTAGGCAAGTGCTGTCTTAGTAACCGAGTTACCAGTCTGTGTACGAAGGGTTGATGACAATGAGCAGACAGCCTACTTGATAGATAGTGGTTACTGTCGAACATAAATTTTCGAAATGAATTATAATGTTATGTTACCAACCTGAACTCATAAGTCTGTCCTTCAACCAGATCCGGCACAGTGCAGTTGGTCTTATCTGCTGGCACTTCCAGTGCCTTCTCCCAGTTGCCGAACTTATCCTTCTTCTCTACGATGTAGCCCTCGATGGGGGCCCCGCCGTCCTCTCGGGGCGGGGTCCATTTGAGGTCCACGTGGTCCTTGTCCCAGTCCGTCACGCTTGGCGTGCCAGGCGCGCCTGTCGAGAGAGGGGATATTTCATGACTTGTAAACATGTTTTACCAATTAAATTATGTCAATGTCTATGTCTATCTTCTTTTTTTTTACCACTAAGGTGGCAAACCAGCTTACGGCCTGCCTGATGGTAAGCAGTTACAGCAGCCTATGGACGTATGCGTTTATTATTGGCTAGGTGATATAGACCCGATATGAAAGTGGAAAGTCAGTGGGGTTCATACTATTTGGCTTTGTTCCGTCGGCATTTATGTACGTCTCTATGACTTTTACATAATTTAAATTAATTATTTACACAAATTTGTCCCAACCACGGCCATTTTCTGTAAATTACCCATTCTTTCCAAAGATGTCTGTAATACAAAAATAGAAGGTTAAGTTTTCTTGGCTGAACCTCCAGCCCCACAGTTGACAGTTGACATATGTACGGTCGGTCAAGAAAGTAGTTAATTAATCACCATAAGGTTGAAGTTCAGTTCAAGTTCAGTTGTGTTGTCCGGTGGCCGTGTGGTGTGGTGTACTAATGTTTTCGAGGCAAAAGATCTAGTCTCCGTAGATGAAAATGGGTAGCAGCGTTTTCCATTGTTATATTTACAACACCGCGATCTCCAACCCGCCTGCCAAGCGTGGATATTATAGCAATTACCTCCCTTTTCGAGCCCTAAGTCCTGCAGTGGACTGTTATGGGCTGTGGGTGATGTACTCACCAGGCTCGTCGAAGGGGTTCTTGGCGACGATGCTCTGTTCGGACGTGAGCGGCTCGGACTCGCCTTCCGAGTTGACGGCCGCCACGCGGAAGCGGTACTCCTTGCCCGGGGTCAGGCCGGTCACCTCGCATTCTGGGTGGAGGGATGGACGGATTAGTCATAAATAATAATCATATACATCTTGGCGTTGATGTCCCGGTTGTGCTCCCGAGCACGAGGGCCCGGGGTCCGCCTTGACCATGATCCAGGATTTCGCGATCAAGTAAAAAACAGTGGAGCGACTACCATCTGACCTCTATGACCCTGCCAGCAGGGGAATCTGACCAGATTGGATCATCTTGGACATATTAATCATCATTACCCTCTAATCCGGGTATTATAAGTTGCATCAACTATAGCTGCTAGTTTGTGCTAAAGATATTTTGAATCGTTTCATACATTAAAAGCATCCCTCTCGTACCGGATCATTATTATAAACTGTATTTTTATTTCCTGTAATGTTATTAATTGATGCAATAAAGAGATTACATACATACATACATACTTCCTTAGATCGAAATTTAAAGTCTGCACTGGCAGCAAAAAATGACTTTCCGATCTCAACTTTTCACCTCTTTTACGGAAGGGTGTTTGTGGTGCATGAAAACCGATTTTAAAGTAAAAGAAAAACGCTTTTCATAAAATTTATATTCACGCTCGCAGCAAAAAGCGATTTTACCGCGAATTCTTATGCCCAAAAAGCGGCTTTTTCGTACCGAAGAGCTGAAATAACTAGTTACTATACTCACTAGGCTCATCAGAGCGCGCGCAAGGCACCCAGCATCCAGTCTCGGTGTCGAGCTTATCCACTTGGTAGTACTCGATGGGGGCGCCGCCGTCGTCCTTCGGCCGCTTCCACTTGAGAGTGGCGCCCTCCTTGTGCACGTCTGAGATCTGGGGGGAATGGGGGTGGGGGTTAGACTTTGGGCTTTACTTAGATTATATCATTATTTTCCTTAAACATCTGTATTCTGTATTGTAGATGAATTAAACAGCGTCATCGTTAGGGGTTTGTGTGCGGCATTTTCTTTTATGGTTGTAGAGCCCAAAAGAATCGGTTACATAGTAAGCAGACATAAGAAATGGCCCTGGATGGTAAATACCATACAGTCGAAAAAATTGAATCTTTAGCAGTTTAATCGTCTTCTTAACTTAGCCAGACGTCAGAAAATAGTAATACGGCCCAGTAATGCATTGTCTCTTTGTGTTATACCAAAGTAAGGCAAATCAACATTACATTTTTTTTCAGTCAACACTTATGTCAACTTCTAATTATTCAGGTTCCTCGACAGTAAATCAATATACGATTCTACACCTATCTCCGCAGACCAGCAATGGATTCGTGACATCCCCGGGTATTAGGAAGTCTATGGGCCTGATCATAAACCATCACTCTTTCCGTGACCAGCTTAGTCGTTTGCCTCCCCTTATTATAGAAATCCATTAACTAGTTTCGGCTTCTCTGTAACTCCCACTCGTGCGACAGAGGCAATGCTTTACAAAGCTCAATTATTTTACCGCCGACGCCTGCAAATGGGGAATAAACCGGAAAATAAAGGCAGATGGCGTTTGTTAGCTTGGAAGTCAAACCAACAGTTTAACAATCATAATCAGGAGACAACTTTACTGTAGTCTGGCTGGTATGTTTCCTATCGAAACACCTCGTGACAATTTTCTCGTAAACCGCTGGCGGTAGGATAATTGCCTACCTATCGTACACTGATGCTCTGAAGTACCAGTAAAAAACCACCTGCAAAAAACACTTTAACAATCACACACATACGGCATATATTCCCAAATCACCTGTAAAGGCCCCTCCGGCTTGGTCGGCTTGTCGGTGACCACCACGTTGATGGTAACCGTGTCCTTGCCACTCGAGTTGACGGCGGTGACGGTATATTCGCCGGAGTCGTCGCGTCGGACCGGACGGACGGTAAGCTTGGTGAAGTAGTCTGGACTGTCGATGGTGACCGCCTTCGATGGTCGCAACGGCATGTTCTGGTATCTGGAGGATTGAATGTCCGGATTTGAGTTTGTTTTTAAAAGGTAAATGAGGCGGTGGTAACAAAAATACCCGAGAAACCAGAGAGGTTTCAGTTTCGGATTTGATTTTGGTCAGTAATTTACCGGTCAATATTTTATTTATTTGATCTATTGTTTTAACATTATAAAAACAACCATAGATTAACTCTACTTTTTATCTCTAATCTATGCAAATACATCTATTGAGCGATGATTTTTAAAACTCAGTTGTCAGCCAGTTAAGCCCCGTAATTTTTTAACATGACGTTTTTACAAGCGTGTGATAACCCTAGCGAGTGACACGAGTGATCCGAGTGATGGTGATGAGTGACATAAAAAAAAACAAAAAAGAACCCACCTCCATTCAACAGCTGGCGCGGGTTCGCCAGTGATGGCAGCTTCCAGCTTCAGCGTAGACCCAGCAGAGATGGTCACGTCTCTCAAGTGGCGACGGTCGATCTTGGGAGCCAAGAAGCGTGGCTTGGCCAGGAAGTTCTTGCCAGCGTCCGAGGGCTTGCTCTGCCCAGCTTTGTTCACAGCGATCACGCGGAACTGGTACTCGTTGCCTTCGATCAGTCTGGAAGGAGAGGGAGGGGTAAGGATATTTTTAAGCAAGCGCAGAGTAAAAGTAATATAGCAATTTTACCCTTATCTTGAGATAAGGGTGAAATTGCTATATTACTTTTAATACAACGTAATGCTTATATTTCTTCTTAGATTTTTATTTAAGAGCGCCATCTAGCCCCAAACTAAGCAAAGCTTGTAACATTTAGATATAACAGTCTAAGAACACAGTACCTAAACCTTACAGAATACCGCAGCATTATTGAAGGTGGAGGTACAAACAATACTATTTCAAATAGTATTGTGTTCCTGTCGGTGAGTAAGGTCTCTAGTGCTTCATGGGGAATCATAGCTTTGGCACTGGAGGGGCCCTAAATCGTGAAAAAAAACAGCCGTTTCATACATGTCATTCATTTTCAATTGTATATTTACCCATTGACAGTAGCAGAAGGCGTCGGCGTGTGGGTCTCCACAGCCTTCTCCCACAGCGGGGAGTACTTGTCCTTCTTCTCGATGATGTAACCAACGATCGGTGACCCGCCGTCCGATAGCGGCGGCTCCCATTTGAGGTCCACGTGGCTGGCTGACCAGTCGTCTGGGATTGGCGGGGATGGGGCGTCTGGCACGGCTGTGGAGTGGGTAGGGAAGTAATTGTTAGAAAAAGTCTATTTGACGCCCTTTATTCATGGCCAATGGATGATGCTGTAATGACAGATGGCTAGCCCACCTTAATAATAATGATAATTCATGGTCTTGGTCCTGTGTGGTGGATGTCATGGAACAGACACCCAGACACAAAACAGAAAAAATAAGTCCTGTGATCATGATGCATGCTACTGCGTCTAAATATCGGGCAACTCGTTAACCAAGGTACGCAGTATAAACTATGAGATAATAACCGCGAAAGTTGAAAACAACCCTATACTCAATTTTTTTATTTTGTGAAATTCTGACGTTTCTTGATTTTAATAGTACCTTTAGAAAATGTAAGAATGTCAGTTGAAATAAATGTATCGTATATCGATTATTACATTTAAATATGAAAATTTGAATTATCATTATAGTTTGTCGATTAATGTGCGTTTAATGCAATTGTAAACCGCACATTCGTATGGCGTGACATCGGTCAAAATTCCACGGAATTCAAAATGGAGTTTAGACCACTACAAAGTCCACTTAAAATTTTGTCTGTCAAGGTGTAGCACTCACTGAAGGGATCCTTGGCGACGATGGAGCCGAAGGTCTCGAGCGGCTCCGACTCGCCTTCCTTGTTCAGCGCCTTCACGCGGAACTTGTACTCGTGTCCAGGTATAAGTCCGTCCACCTGAGGATAGCGGGGTACGGATTACTATGGTATACTGTACAAGGTACATGTACTGTATGGATTGCCATTTTTGTGTACAATAAACGATTAAATTAAATAAATAAATAATTAAGGTACAATCGAACTAACGAGAGTTTTCGCTAATACAGATGACGCTAGTGAGGTCTGTTGTCAAAATACTGCCGTGCTATTGGACAGCAGCAACTGCTGTAAAATGGCAGGGCTTCATTATAACATGTGACCTCACGCCACAGTAGCCCCATCTCGTGGATTTTGAAATCTTGAAAACCCTCCCTGAATGTTTAGCACGTTGACAGAAGGCTTGACATTAAACCTTATGGTTATCACTGCCATATAATGTCATTGCACGTCATAAAGCAAGACGGTCGATTTTCCCATTTTGCAATTATATTCTAACAGTTAACATTCTCAACCTTATCGACATTTTGGTTACACGGGAAGTTCACTTGTCACAGGAAGACTCATCTCTATGATCCAATCTGGTTCTCTTGTCTACAGCTTCACAGAGGTCAGACGGTAGTCGATTTACTGCATTACCTGATCTGCCAAATCCTGGACCAAACGGACCCCGGGCCCTCGCGCGCGATAGCACAACCGGGATATTGACACCAAGATAACCTTTATACTAACCTCCATCTCAGGTACGTTCCCTAGCGTCTTCCCGACCGGCACCCAGGCACCAGTTTCAGGATCGAACTTCTCAACGAGATAGGCTTCTATTGGCTCGCCGCCATCATCCTTTGGCCGCTTCCAGGCGAGTTTGCAGCCATCCTTGTGAATGTCTGACACTTCCAACGGGCCTTCCGGCTTCTCGGGTTTGGCTGTGGGCGAATTATTGTGGTTTGAGTTAGGCTAAATCGTGGCTTCGTCACATCAGGGAATGGACAGGCGTTGTCGGCGTTGAAGAACTGTTTCGCCTGGCACAGGACAAGTCTAAGTTCTCTGGGCTGACGGCCAACCTCCAATAGTGGAGAGGCACCAGTAGAAGAAGTTAAGCTATAGGGTTGTAAGGCGAAGTTGATGGGCAATCGTTTTTGTTTTATTTGAAATAATATTGGCATTTATGTGTTGTGGGGGGCGATTCTCGGGCTTTAGACATTAGATTTCCACATTTTCTTAAGCCACAAATATCTAATAAAAAGTCACTGGATCTCTACTGCAAGCAAAAAACTTATACTCAACGATTTTCGCTAATCTTTTAGTGTCGAAGATCGTTGTAAATTTCATTTTTAATACAGATATTTAGCTAGAAAAAATGCCGAATTCGAGATGTCACAGCGCAAGAATTAGGCCCCAGATTTGAAAGATAAGGTACAAGGTACCCAGCACAGACATAAGGTATTTCACCTTAGTCCTCAAACTGACGCACGTTTCGTACAGCCATGACTTACTTAGGTTTAAAGTGCAGTGCACTCGTCTTTTTAAGTTGGAGTTTAAAACTATACAAAGTACTTGGCTCAATCACTTAGACTCCGCTGACAATAACTACTCAAACTTATTCTAAGCTCAAACAAAGCAAGAAACTCACAAGTGACCAGGATCTCCAGCTCTGCGGTGTCCTGTCCATACTTGTTGGTGGCCTGGATCTTGTAGGTGCCAGAGTCCTTGCGGCGCGGCGAGGAATGCTGGTACTTGGTCAGGTAGGGCACGTTGATCACTGAAAATGGGATAAAAAATTTGCTCAGAAAAATTAAAAATTCTGACAGCGCCATGTAGAGAACGGATATACTACTCATATACATTCTCAGGTCTACAATTGTATCAATAGGTTTGGAAAATTGAGTGAGCGAGCGAATGAGTTTATAGGTTTAGTTCTTGTTTCACTCCAGATAAGGTGACTAATGTCTTTGTTTCAAAAGTAGTCCAGCTATACTTTGGGAAATTTAGGCTGATAATTTTGACAGATCACAATAGGGATGGGGTAGTGTAAAATCTAATATATTAATTTTAAATGTTCGATTATTTGATTTGATAAACGATTTTCGATTGTTGTGGTTCGTTGTGCGTGGCACTTCACTAAAGGGGCGGTAACCGTCTATGTAGTACGACATTTTCCGTAGTACACTTTACCGAAACTAAAGTGACAGAGCATACGACCTCCGTAGACCATAAAATGGGCAGCATAGACATTTTTGTGTATAAAAATACACAAAAATGTCTATAATAATCGACCAGCACGGCTAGCATAAATGTGTCCGCGCCGCGAGAGAGCATTTCTTTCATTCTCTCAATACTAAGATGAAAGAGATAGCAATACATATGTCGCGCCTTTTCTCGCTTATCGCGCGCGAGAGCAACTTGTGCTAGCCCTACTGGTTATGAAGATAAACAGCTGTCCACTCACCCCTTAATCCATTGCCATCCAGCACACACTTCCCATTAAGGGTCCAGGCTACGTCAGGCGCTGGTTCTCCGCTGACCTTCGCGTCTAGAGCTATCGGCTCGCCTTCGCGCACCTTGATGGTTCGAAGGTTGCGACGGTCGATCTTCGGAGCCACTGTGGGGGAGAAATATTACTATAGTTATTGTAATAAACGGGACTCATAGACGACGTACGAGTCGATTTGTTTTCCAGATGTTTCGGTAGAGTCCCCTGTGAAAACTCTTCAATCGAATTGAAGGAATATAAAATTTGCTTGCTAATTAAATCGCCAACGTTACATTGGTAATGCATTATGCGTAAAATTTTCAATTTTGGGTTAAAGTAACACCCCAGCCCAAAGTAACCTGCTCTTATGAAAAGGGCAAAGCTGATTCCCACCGCCGCAACTCCAGTAGGTCTAGCCAAGATTCCAATCGCTTCGTAACGATTCTATTGCGACTGCCGATCGGAACTTAGCAGCGTCCGCAGTACTGCGACGATCTATTCCGATCACAATCGCAATAGAATCGCGACGAAGCTATTGGCATCTTGGCTAGACCCGCTATTTTAGACGGGATTTATAAAATAAGCTTTACTATGATACTAAGTTTTTGTATAAGTTTTTTTTTGGTAAACTGAAATTTCATTATACTACATTGTTATTTTGAGCAAGTACTTAAGTTAAAGTGAATGTTGTATGTACCTATAATTGGGGAGCATGTGAGTCTTGTACCTTGTCTAAACTAAATTGTAACTTTTATGTGTTCTGTTGGTACATTGAATAAATAAATAAAGCTTCATTTATCTTTAATATTAAACACTTAGGCGTTTTATATAGTGCACGTAAGGTTTGCCTGTTATTGGCTTTACATTTATGTAAATTGTTATGGTCACTATAGTTAAGGTACATTGTAAAAAAAATGTATATCTGTTGGCAAATTAAATAAATAAATAAACACTCACATCTCCTAGGCTTGCAAACAACAGACTTGCTAGCATCACTGGGCTCGCCAGGGCCGGCCTCGTTGATCGCCTTCACGCGGAACTCGTACTCGGTGCCCTCGTCCAAGTGCGGCACTGTCGCCTTCTCGTTGTCGTTGGGGCCGACCTGGGGGGATGAATTAAGGTGATTGTGGTTTCAAAATGGTGGATCTTGATTTTAGCTCGAATTTTATGCCTTATTTTCGTAGATATACAAACCCAATGAAGGGTCAAACAAGATACATCAGATGGCGTTACTGAATATTTGAATATTCTACGCGAAATCTGTAAGGAGCGTCGGGTCCTACTCGTAAGCGAGAGGTCCCATTTTCGAATCCCACTGCGGCCATGTGCCAATGACTCTTTTCTGAGTTATGTACATCTATCAGATGCTCTCACGTTGAGGGAAAACATCGTGATGAAACCTGCACATTCAGGCTACTCAATGTGTAACCATGATCCAATCTGGTCAGGTTCCCTTGATAACAGGGTCACGGATGTCAGATGGCAGTCTCTCTACTGTAATAACCTGATCTGCCTAATTCTGGATTATGGCCAAGGCGGACCCCGGGCCCTCGTGCGCGAGAGCCGACCGGGACATTAACGGCAAGATGATAATTTACATTTCTAGGTGAAAACTGTACTAACCTCACAAGCCTTCACCCACTTGGGCGACCCGACTTCGCGTTTCTCGATGACGTATCCAGAGATGGGGGCCCCGCCGTCGTTGATGGGCTTGGACCATTTGAGGTCCACGTGGTCCTTGTCCCAGTCCACGACTTCGGGTGTGCCGGGCTTGCCCGGTTCATCTGGTGAGGGTAAAAAGGTTTAGATGGGTGGCCGCCAGGTTTATGCGGGTACCTCCCAACTGGAGGTACAGTCAGGCCAGGTAAGTGGATTATCAGTTTTGGCAAAGCTTTCCGTGTAAGCAAAATATTGGTAAGATTGAATGTAACATTGGCCTTGTGGAGTGCAAGGGAAGATTGACCTTGTTTCTTTATGACGTGCAACTCTATGCGTGAACTTCAACCTTACTGATTCTTACGTTCTTGGCATTACTGTACCCACAGTAGTTCTAGTAGTGTTTCAAGGTATTTGACCCCATGTGAGCTGTTTGGACAGGATCAGCGTCAGACATTTAGTCTCAGAGAAGAACATAGGCCGCCAGTTTCTGAATTATATAAAGCCCTCAGCCCGTTTTTAACTGTAATTTTTTTATGCCACTAAGATGGCAAACAACGTTACAGCCTGCTTGATGGTAAGCAGTTACCGCAGCCTATCAACTTATGTAACAAACGAAAAACTCACCGAACGGATTCTTGGCAATAATGGAATGCTCTGCCTCCAGAGGCTCCGACACTCCCTCGTTGTTAACAGCAGATACTCTGAACTTGTACTCGTGTCCAGGCACCAGATTCTCTATCTCCGCCTTGGGATCCTTGGTCTTCAAAGCCGGCAGCCAACGGCCGGTCTCGGTGTCGAGTTTCTCGACCAGGTAGTGGTCTAATGGGGCGCCACCATCGTCTAGCGGTGGGTTCCATTTGAGAGTGCAGCCCTCTTTGTGGACGTCCGAGATCTGTGGGTAGGCGGTAAAGTTTTGATATCAAAAGTGTATTTTATGTGCATTTGAAGCAGAGAGGGCCTTTTTTAATAAGAAAGGGGAATTATTGAATTAAAAGTTATGCTTCCTTCACGTCGAAACAGCGGGAAATACCTAGTTATTGCAGGTAATATTACAACTTTGACCTTTTTGAATTCTTAATTTAAAAAAATCGATATGCTGGATGTGATAAAACACTAGCTAGAATTCTGTACTTTCACAGGACATCTAAATCTACAAATATTGCTATTAGTACCGTGGTATTATTAGACTGTGTCCTGCACATACAAATTAAGATAGCCAGCGTAATTACATTTCATCTTAGTCCTCACAGTAAAAACGCACCTGCGGTTCTGCATTTTTGTTACATGTAACCTAAATATATGAGTTGTAAATGTTATGGGCGACAGTCACCACTGACCATCGGGTGGGCTGTCTGCTCGCTTGTCACTAAGAAGCACAAAAAAGTGGATACAGAACCAGTAAAAACATACTCAAAAAACCCTCACCTTAAGCGGCCCCTCAGGCTTAGCAGGCACATCGAGCACGATCAGCTGTATGCTGGCTTCGTCCTTGCCACTGCTGTTCTCAGCCTTCAGCACATATGTGCCACTGTGTTTTCTGGCAGCGATGACCACTGACAGCTTCGTCTTGTAGTCTTCGGCGTCCACGGTCAGGTCGTCTCTTGTCGATAGGCGTTCCTTGTTGTGGAACCTGGTGGGGTGAATGAGTGAATGAATGAACATTTTATTGCACATTTAAAAGGATAGTACAATGCGATGGTGGGGTCAGTTTTGGGGTCGAAATAGTTGAAATTGGGAGTTGAGATTGCGTTATTCGTAATTACGGACGGTTTGTGAATCTATAGTTTGATTTGGAATACGTGTTCTCTCTTTGTCAAAGTTAAAATAAGAGTTGCGTTTGAGTTATTTGAAATAAGGGATTGTATGTGAATCTATAATTTGATTTGGAAAACTTGCTCTTATTTAAAGGGGTAATATCGATGGATTGTTTAATTAAAACAGAACTGCGAACACGCACAGCGAGAGCAAATTTGTTTGAAGAGCGTATTTATAACTTATAGTAGAGAGAGACAGATAACAAAAGTTATAAAACGCAAGCCTTATAAGGTAACTGGATGAGATGAGGCTAACCGAACATTCAGTATCTCAAGAAGCCGCGATTTCAAATTCTCTACTTGTTAGATGCACCTAATAATATCGGTGGCGAAGCAAGATTGACCAAGATCTTCCGCTAGGGAAGAAGTCTGAATGAAACTGATTGAAATCTCGGGAGCAGCAGGTCTAGCCATGATAACAACCGCTAGGAAGCGATTCTGTAGCGATTGACGATAATAATCGTAGATCGGCGCAGTATTTAGAACAGCTACGTAGCGATTGGCATCTTGGCTAGACCTGCGGATTGGCACCCGGTGACGTTGACAGTATTATAGTCTTTTTATTTCTTTTTTTAGGGTAGGTAGATAGATGGCTAAAAGGTTTATTCCGATACGCAACATACATGGGAGTTGAACCTAAATAACAGGGTAAACTACGGTATACTGACCATGTCTTGGTCGGCGGCGGCTCGCCGCTGACCTTGATGTCCAACCGAACATGTTGTCCCGCCTTGATCGTCATGTCGCGCATGTTCGTGCGGTCGATCTTCGGTGGGGCTGGAGGGGAATGACAGTCAAACGATTAGTATGGTATAACATCTGAAGACACATAGGGGTCTAAAAGGGCCACATTAGTGTTTTATAATATGATTCATATTAATTTGTCACAAACTTATCTGCAGCTTCGCTGTTGTTGACATTGACATGGCAATTCAAAATAGCGTCACTTAGTTCCAATATTGGCCACTGCATCAGGTAAGTAAGATTAAGTTAGCACTCTGTAAATCATATTATGAAACGCTAATGTGGCCATTTAGACCCCGTGGTTTTTATTGTAGTAGGACGTTCAATGTTTGTGCTAGACCTAAGCCCTTCCTTCCGAGTCATTCTGAGCCTTGCATAATGGTTTCTTCATCATCTATAGATGATCCATTATTAGTGTCTTCACGTGGGTCGGATGTGGTAACACAAGCTCTTCTGTCTACCAACTTCTTTATTAACATCGGCGTGCACTCTATCCTTCACGGAAGAAAGGATTAATCAACTTTGCCTTCCACTATCACCATTGTTCATCTTGTCTCTCACAATAAAGGCTCTCCCAAATAGGTGCGATGATGCGTCCCGTGATATGCGTTCCTTTTTGCGATATCACAGTACATTTTGCATTACAATGCACGCGATCTTACTCACCGCTGCGATAATAACGCAGAAATAGAATTAGGACGCTTGCGTTCCTGCTTTCTTGCGATATTTATTTTCAGCACATCTTGTATTGCTTGAAATTATGTAAAAAAGGACGTTAATAACACAGCAAGATGAGATGAGATGGCGGTCAAATGCCTTTTGAGTATAATATAAACAAACAGTATGGAAACAACCGGAACGCATCCGATAATTTCGCGCGTTACATCGCACCCGTTTGGAAAATATTAAGCATCTTTTGAAGCCACAAATAATCAAATCGCCTCACCAAATCGGTCCTTGGCGAGCAGGCTCTCCGAAGCAGCCGACGGCTTCCCGGGGCCGGCCTTGTTGACCGCCTTCACGCGGAACTGGTAGGTCTTGCCCTCGATCAGGTCAGGCACGCGTGCTTCCGTCTTGGTGGCTGGCACCTGGTGGGGGATATTGGAAGATATGGTTATCGAAAGAGGTAAAGATAGGACAAAAAAAACATTCAAATAACGGTTTTCACAATTTCAGATGGCGCTGGTGAGTCGTAGGGTCTGTTGTCAAAATTCTGTCGTGCTATTGGACAGAAACAACTGCTATTATAGCCAATGTCAGGGCTTTAATTTGATAGCAGACCTTACGTCACAGTAACGCCATCTCGTGGATTTTGGAATTGCGAAAACCCTCATGCAATGAGGGTTAGACATGACATGACTTATTTCGGTTATCTAAATTCAATATGAATTAATTGAAATGCTTTACTAATAAAAAGCATGTTGACGGAAACGTGGTGGTTACAATATCGACCAGATGGCGCTACTGGGGCGTCAGGGATGTTGTCAAAATCTTATTAAGTAAAATACTAAAAAATACTAAATAGCGCGACTACGGGACAGACATAATAGCTGTACAATGACGGATCCATTCTAGACAATAACACGACTTTAATTTAAAAGCAGACATTACGTCACAGTAGCGACAGAATATGGTGAATTTTGGAACCACTACCTTTACAATATCATATATTTTATATTAAAGTATTACCAATAATTTTTAGTCAATATCGATAATCGAAATAAGTTAGACTGACAAACCTTTATTCGGAAAAGTATGACTCTTAAAATATGGTACACCAAATTTTTTAAATTCCGACGTCATTGTGACCAATTACAATTTGCATTAACAAGCAAATTCTATATTTACAAACGAAGATTAAAGTCAAGTCATATCAGCATGACGTATCTCAATGCCAACAGTTTTATTTCGTTATTTAATACTCTAGGCCTTAGGAGCCTAACTGAAAAGTCATGTCATACGAAACCTCAAAATATTACACACTATAGGTCTCTGACCTACTTTGGGTTCAGAAGTTTTAATGTATTTTACCTCAGCAACATGTATAAATCTTTGTGCTATCTGTATACCTATCGCCTGTAAATTTTCTAAATACATAATGAGGTAAAAAAAAATACTAACCTCAGCAGCCTTAACCCACTTGCCGGTGTCTCGGTCCTTCTTCTCCACGATGTACCCAGTGATGGGCGCGCCGCCGTCGTTGGCGGGCTTATCCCATTTCAGGTCCACGTGGTCCTTGCTCCAGTCCTTGGCCTCGGGCTTGCCGGGCGGGTCCGGTTCGCCTGGAGACGAGGAATTTGGTAAATTAAACCTATATCGGTGACCTTAGTAATTCCTAGACCTAGGTAGTTCTGGTACGGATACCTGAGGCCCTATTTTTGAATCGTTTGCCTCGATACGAACAGTTTACAATTTTGATTTTCAGCATGAAATGTCAATATTTTGATGCATGATACTAATTTTCCCTATTATTAAAACGTACTCTGTCGATGTAGATGTTGATGGTTTAAAAAATAATGCATTTTTCATGCCGAAAATCAAAATTGAAAACCGTTCGAATCGAAGCGAACGATTCAGAAATAGAGCCGTGTATTTTTGATTCTATCACGTAGAGAAACTCCGAGCATAGCTCACACGCATAGTAATGTAGTACCTCCAATTTTATGATCAATCACTTATAGAAACAAGTTTCTTGTCTACAACGTATTCAAATGTCATAGTTTTTCATACACCCAGTCTCACAAAATGGTCGCACTCACACAAACATAACCAACTCACCATACGGATTCTTAGCCGTTGTAGCCGTATCAGTAACCAACGGCTCGCTCTCGCCTTCCGGATTGACCGCCTTCACACGGAAGAGGTAGTCCTTGCCCTCGTTGAGCCCTGTGACGTCAGCTTCGGGCGTCTTCGTGGTGCACACCGGCACCCATCGGCCGGAGTCGGTGTCCATTCGTTCGACGACGTAGGCCTCTACGGGCTCTCCGCCATCGTCTTCTGGTGGCTCCCATTTGAGCTTGCAGCCG
This sequence comes from Blastobasis adustella, assembly GCA_907269095.1. Lineage (NCBI taxonomy): Eukaryota > Metazoa > Arthropoda > Insecta > Lepidoptera > Blastobasidae > Blastobasis > Blastobasis adustella. Next base: position 7,024,624 of record OU026135.1, on the reverse strand, counting down.
TCCGCTTTCACGTCCGATACCTGAGTTTAAATAGGCAGGTGTTCAATCCATACAATCATGTACACATACCCTTCAAGGATATTTATTTATTTATTTTACTTTACGGTTACGTGGAAAATAGCTCCCGCAGGAGACCCAGGAAGCGAGTCGGATAAGAGAGCCAAAGACTTACGACATAAAGGTGTCTAAGATCGGGCAAACTGGAGAAAAAAGAGTAGCGAAGCGGACCCTGGTCGAATAGCCGGGATAGTCAATCCCGGCTCGGATGATGTTGATGACAATTTAGATTAGGCCTTTATCCCAAACATGGCAGTGGTAATCAGTATCTTACTAGCTTACGGGAGGGGATAGAAGGGGGTGTGGTGACGTCACATAATTTATCTCATGACTCGCTCGCGAATATTGCAAGAATCTACAAACTTAAAAGTAAAAAAAAACTATCACTTCCGTTATCCCCCAAATCTACCTATCTCTTTCACACTCGTTGCAACTTACCACAAATATGAAAGAGAGAAGTAGATGTGGGGGACAAAATTTGGGGAAATGATCGAAAAAAAAAATCATCTTCAATCAGGTAAACAAAAGTATCCGTCTGAAGTTGTGAACGGAAGAAACGAAAGAAGTTAACCAGAACCGTAGCAATGCGTACCTACCTTCGTACCTAAGGAAAAAGGGGAGGTTATGTAACTATGGGCATACCTTCAAAGGCCCCTTCGGCTTCGTAGGCTTGCTGACCACATCCACTTCGATATCGACCTCGTCGACACCGGAATCGTTCCTGGCTTCCACCACGTACTTGCCGGTGTCGGCGCGGGTGCACTTTTGGAGCGCGAACGATGTGTGGTAATCCTTGTTCTCGATCTTCAATCTGAGGGTAGATGAAGATTTGTTAAAGCTAGGAAAAGATAATGTGATATAGCAAATGCAGTTTGCAATAAACGATGTAGAAAGCATACACAAAATTGAATTTCTTTAAAAGTCTAGGAGTACCATTAATCTAAAATGCTCTAGGATCTAGGTCTACAGTGAGTGTTTCTGAAAAAATTAAATTTTCGTTGCACCATGTTATAATTGATGTATGTGCAAAATTGATAAGAGCATTTCTTATTGCAATAGGTAGCATACGTCCCTTTGATGGTGAATGGTCACCGTTATTCAGTGAGCGGATGCGGCCTCACGAAACAAAATTGACAGAACCGACAGTTACGGGTGTCTGGTGACCAATTTATATCAAGTGACCAGCTTGCTTGTCCCCCTCTATTATAAAAAACACGGTATTCTAAAGGTCTCGGCAGCTGATTAGCACCCCGTAACAGTATGTTATATTATGCTATCTCAATACTAACCTCTCCTCAGCCTTGAGAGCTTGACCCTTGAAGGTCCAGATGATCTTCGGCTCCGGCTCTCCCTTCACGTCCGCTTCGAACTTGAGCACCTCTCCGACCTTGATCTTGCGCTTTTGGAGGTTCTTGCGATCGATGCGTGGGGCCACTGGAATTTGTAGGGATTTTAGTATGGATATCCTTACCACCAAGCCGCATTGTCACTTACCACCAGTCTAATGAGCTAAACAAAACAAAATAAAAATAATGTGGTTTTGAGTAGGGCTTTAAGTGCGTATAAGATTTTAAATTTGAGTGGTGTTATGTTATGTAGGGCTGTGGGATATTGGGCGTGGGTAGAGGTTAAGGATGGTTGGGACTATGATTTTAGTAGGATTTTGGTAGAACTAATGAATGTTGGTGGGACTATGAGTGTGGATGGGGCCCCGAGTTTAAGAAGGACTTTGAGTGTGAATGGGACTATGAGTGGAGAAGATATTTACGAGTGTATATAAGTTGGAAGTTAGCGACTATGAATGTGGGTGGGGCAGTGGGTTTGATTAGGACTTTGAGTGAGGTTGAGATTATGAGTATGGGTGGGATTAAGAGTGGGGATGAGATTTTAAATGTGAGTAGTACGAGTGTATGTAGGGCTGTGGGATTTTGGGTGTGGGATAAGATTTAGGGATTTTTGGGCTATGATTTTGGTAGAACTAATATGAATGTTGGTGGGACTATGAGTGTGGATGGGACCGTGATTTTGAGTAGGTCTTCGAGTGTGGTTGGGACTATGACTATGAGTGGGGCAAAGATTTATGAGGCTATGGGATTTTGGGTGGGGGTACATAAGGAAGGTTGGGACTATGAATGTGCGTGAGATTATGATTGTGGTTGAAGCTACGGCTTCGAATATAGAATTTTGAGTGTGGCTGAGACTATGAGTGTGGGTAGGAGTTTAAGTGTAGGGGAGAGTATTTAGTTAAGGTACATTTTGTATGAGTGTGATACATAAACTGTTACAATATTCGGATACTCACAGAAACGTGGCTTAGTGATAACCGATCGGCTAGGGTCACTCGGCTCGCCGGGCCCAGCCTTGTTGACCGCCATCACGCGGAACTCGTACTCTCGTCCCTCGTCCACGTCGGTCACTCGGCCCGTGGGACGGTCTCCTGACGTCTTCAGGCAGTCCTGCCAGGACCTGGATGGGGTTGGGGTGTTAGCTTTTGTGAGAAAACACATCACACACAGTGTGGTGTCCGGCAGAGGAGAATAGCACCAACCCCTTGCGCTCGCGGGTGTCGTACAATGCGACTGATGTTTCCGAGGTAAAATATCTATGGTTTCCGTAGGCTAGAAAATGGGCGGCAGCGTTTTCCATTGTTTTATGATAACAGTGCGATCTCCAACCCGCCTGCCAAGCGTGGAGAATTAGGCTATAACCTCCCCTTTCATTTCTCCCCTAAGTCCTGCAGTTATGGGCTGTGATGATTATGATGGCATCTCTCACACAGCGTGAGTAGGCCTTTCACATGGTGGATCGACGACCTGGTAAAGTTCGCAGGTACCAGCTGGATGTGGAAGGCACAGGACCGGTTTTCTTCACACCTTTCACCTTTTGCTACTGGATTAGAGCCTCCTCTACATTAGTGGAGGGCATTGCCATAGCAATTACCACAGAGATTACACTCAGAATTAGCACTAATATCCTGGTTGTGCTCTTGCGCAACAGGCCCGACGTCTACCTTGACCATGATCCGGAATTTGGCTAAATGTGCAGATTTCATCACAATGTTTTCCTTTACCGTAAGAGCATCGCTTATTATTAATCTAATGTAAGAACCCTACTCTACAGCGCCATCTGAAATGGCCAAAATCATCTGAGTATCGTTGAGTTTCCCTATTGGATCACTAGATGTCGCTACAAAAATCTTACCTGCCGCCCTTCTCGCGTTTCTGGATAATATATCCGGTGATGGGCGCGCCGCCGTCGTCCTTGGGCGCCGCCCATTCCAGTTCCACGAAGTCCTTGTCCCAGTTCTTGGGCTCTGGACGGCCAGGTTTGCCCGGCTCGTCTGGGGAGGAAACCGGTTTATAATTCACAGGCGTACAACTTATATATGTTACACTTACGCGGTATAGACGGTAGAACAGAAAGGAGAATGAACGGGATTTGACATTTTAACTGTGCGATTCCAAAGAACTGTGCGGTTTCAAAGGAACTTACTCCCACGCACGCTCAGATTGTGGAATGAACTACCTGAAGAGGTTTTCCCTGGAGATTATAACATGGAGTTCTTCAAGGGAGGAGTGAAAAGGTTTTTACGGGGTCGGCTATGCGTGGGTGATGCCCCTGGTATTGCAAACGTCCATAGGCTGCGGTGACTGCTGACCATCAGGCAGGCTGTAAGCTTGTTTGCCACCTTAGTGGTATGACAAAAAAAACATAAGAAAAGACACACAAGCGACCGCTAAATGACATTCATGCTCGCCAGAGTTCGCCAGAAACCTTCAACAACGTTTATGAACAAGATAGCATGATATGACCGGCTGTAAAATTCATATCTCAATTTCTGTAAAGGTTAGAAGAGATCGCTTGTAGCGATAAAGCCGCCTTTGCTCTACGCGTTCCTTGTTATTGCAAGTGATTGGTATTGTGATATTTTATGAGCAATGAAGTGTTTATCTATGTATCTATCTGTGATATAATAACTCACCGAACGGATTCTTAGCAATAATAGGTTTCTCGGTCTCCAACTCTTCAGATGGTCCTTCCTTGTTGACGGCGCGTACGCGGAACTTGTACGGCTTGCCTTCCTGCAAGCCGGTCACGTTGGCCTTCGTGTCCTTGGCGGTGCCGCACGGGATCCATTGGCCTGGGGGGGAACGAATGAATGAATGAGTGAATGGTATATCAGTTAGTGGCAGAACACCAGAAAAAAGAAACATGGCGTCAATGTTCCGGTTGTGCGCAAGCGCACGAGCGTCCAGTGTTCGCCTTGACCTTGATCCAAGATTTGGTGGATCAGATTTACACTGGAGTTATACTGGAGGTCAGATGGCGACCCCCGTGATCCTGCTACCAGGGGAACTTGACCAGAACGGATCATGGTTACACATTCAGTCGCCTGAATGTGCAGGTTTCATCACAATTTTTTACCTCACCGTAATAATATTAGAACAAAACTGCTACTAAATCAGTCCGGAATTGCTGTGCCATCGGAAGGTGCTAGACTGATTGAACACCAAAACCCCAAAATTAGGATTAATTACTAGAAGTATAATAAACCGATGGTTGATTAACATCATCCTAAGCAGTATGTTTCCTCCACCAAGAAACAATGTTTGCTTTGTCATAGACAGTGTATTTGCGATTATGCATTTTTGTTAGAACCAATAAAATTATTAAAAATCGCCTATAAGGCTTAGCAGAGCATAACAACCCTCTATAAATCTCTCTTTCCCCCACACACACATACACACTTTTGGCCTTTCTCTCTCTCTCCCTCTCTCTCTGGAGACCGTGTGTAAGAAAAAAAGATACGAAAGTCGGCCCCTACGCTCACTAACACAAAATGATCCAAAACCCCTTCCCAATACTAACCAGTAAGCGGATCGAGTTTCTCGATCTCATAGTAGTCGACCGGCGAGCCGCCATCGTCCTCAGGCTTCTGCCAGGACAGCGAGCAGCCGTTCTTCGTCACGTCGGCCACCTCCAGCGGACCCTTCGGCTTCGAAGGCTTGCCTGGGGATTGGAAGGGTATTGAGAGGTCTGCATATAGTGGTCGGGCGGTAATGAAACTTTATGACCCAATGGATAATAATGCATAAAGATTGAGACGTTAGGAAAGCTGCAAATCCTGTTTAGTGAAAATCTTTAGAGACAATTTACAAGAGTTTTGACACTCAGTGCCTCTTTGACGCCTCTGAAAGGTTGGCATAATCAAACTTTTGGTCATATTGTCCTACTAAAAACACATTGTATAGACATTGTATAGAGAAATTCCACTAAAATGTCCCTAGGGACTTAAAACTTTATTGTTTCAGGGCCAATGAGCAACAATAGGGCTATCGCGCAACCAGTATTCCACTAGATCGCGCCACTGGCGAGTAAGGTCCGTTGCCAAAATACGTAGCGCTATTGGTCAGAATCAAAAACTCAAAGTTGACAGTTAGATTTCAGCCAATAAAATGACGTTATTTTGACAGAGACATGACCTTACTCGACAGTGGCGTCAACTGGTGAGCACAAAAACAACTACCCATATCGCTTACTCTCTACTCACAGATTCAAAATAAAAACAGAACAAACACTCACCAAGAACAGTGATCTCGACCTCAGCTTCGTCCTCTCCCACTTCGTTCTTGGCCTTGATCACGTATTTGCCCGTATTAGCTCGTCTACTCTTCGTCATCAGGAACTTGGTATTATAGTCCACATTGATGATCTCAATGTTGTCAGAGCCACTCTTCAATTCCTCGCCCTTGAGGTACCAGGTCACAGTAGCTGGTGGTTCGCCGAAGACCTTCACGTCCAAAGAGACTGGGAGACCAGCCTTGACGGAGATAGGGTTCAGGTTTGTGCGGTCAATCCTTGGTTTCACTGTGGAGGGAAATGTGGATAAATAATTGGTCATACAAAATTTATGAATACGCGACCTCTGGCCTTCCTGGTTAATAAAGTTTACACGAGTGATGCTAATTTGTCCAATTAAGTGTTAGATATATCAATAAAATTTGACCAAATACGTTAATAATTTAGAAAATTGTAAATAGAGTTATTTTTACATTTAAATACACTTTTCGTTCCAATAAGTAATCTAAGAACTTATTAAAAACTTTTGCTTTAGAGCGGGTTACTTTGGCCCTGGGGGAATACTTTAGATAGTTAAAAATTGAAAATAGTTTATTTATATTTAAGCGAAATAGTTTACTACTTTATCATGTTTATACATACATTTAGCTAGGCACGGGAAAAAATACCCTCGTACCTTGGAGATAGCCATGACCAGATAATTGTTTGTGCATGAAGTATAAATAAACAAATAAATAACTGGTTATCTGTGAAGATTTTATTTCCTCCAGTACAGCTAGCACAAGTTGCTCGCGCGCGCGATAAGCGAGAAAAGGAGCGACATAAATATTGCTATCTCCTTCATCTTAGTATTGATAGAAGGAAACAAACGCTCTCTAGCGGCGCGAGCTGCGTCGCGGACATACTTGTGATATAACTATCTTGCAGTATAACTATTTGACCCTTTTTTTCCAAATTGGTCTAAGGTAACCCTTCAGGGCCAAAGCAGCCCGCTTCCGTACTTGTAATTTACAACTAAGAAAAAAAAAATACTCACAGAATCGAGGCTTAGCGGTGTGCCAGTTGGTGTTCTCCGAGGGCTCGGACTGGCCGGCCTTGTTGAGTGCTCTTATACGGAACTGGTACTGGTTGCCCTCCTCCAGCTTGGGCACTGTGCCTTGGCATACGTTGCCTTGGATTTCGGCCGCCTGGGAAGTTATGGGGGTAGGTTTTAGGGTAGTTTTGAGAGTAGTTTCGATACAGGTTTGTTATTTTTTTTACACTAGCAATGATTTTAGTTTTCATCACGTTTAGGTCTGATTTTTCTTTATACCACTAAGGTGGCAAACACATACTACGTAAACTACGTACAAGGGACCAACTTTAACTTCAAGTGCGGAAAAAGGAGTCCTAATTAACCTAAGGTGGCAAACAAGCTTACGGCCCGCCTGATGGTAAGCAGTCACCGCAGCCTATGGACGTTTGCAACACCAAGGTCGATGATGATAGTATGGCTTTTCACAATTATTTTGCGTCACCGATGATGATATTACTTTTAATCAATTTTTTGGTTGGTAATGAGTTTTCTGCTTAATATTGAATCATATCAATTGATGGATTCCATTGTAATTACAATTTAAAGGCATATACGTGTGTGTTCATGGTATAATAATATGTTAAAAAGAAGTACTATTGCTGTACTAATAAATAACAGTGAAACTAAAATCATACTACAGTAAAGTTCGACACATACCTAACAGACAGTGACGTATCACCATCAAACTTCGAAACTCACCTTAACAAACTCTCCGCGATCTCTATCCATAACTTCGATGACGTAGCCAGTGATGGGTGCCCCGTTGTCCCTGATGGGGGGTTCCCACTTGAGTTTGGCCGATTTCTCGTCCCAGTCCACAATGTCTGGCAAGCCAGGTGGGGCTGGCACGTCGTATGGGTTCTTCGCGAGGGTTCCGTGGTCTGTCTCCAGGGGTTCCGATTCGCCTTCCTCGTTGACAGCTTTCACGCGGAACTGGTATGTCTTGCCGGGTTCAAGACCTGGTTTTGGGGGTTTGGTATTGGATTATTTGAGATGTAGATTTCGAAATTTAGATGAAACTCAGTTACATGTCAAAAATACAACAATTAACTGACTAGAACATCCGAGTCATTAGCTTCTTTGCCAATAATTTATAAAACCATAAACGTAAAACACCAACTCGGGCTCTTGACTATTGAGAACAAGAAAAAGAGTTGCTTGTTTTTCAAGAACAGAACTGATAAGATTTGAAAAGTATTGGTCACACAAAAAGTTAACGACAATAATGGAAATTAAATGAATTTTCAAAAAAAACTTCGACTAGGGGCGATTCGTTGGACTTCGATTTTGAGCTCATATTTAACTTTTTTAAAAAGGCTATCTTATTAAAGGCGCATCGAATTCCGCCAATATCATGTAATGTTCCGGCAAAATAAAAAAAAGACGAACTTTAATCTTTAAAAATACATCGATTTCTCATAAACTAACCACAAATAGTACTTACCAGTAACAGTGGCATCCGTCTTCTCAGGGTCCACGGTACCAGCCGGCGCCCACTTCCCGGTGAGGGTGTCCATCTTCTCCAAAGCGAAGTGGGACAGCGGTAGTCCTCCGGTGTGCTTGGGCTTCTTCCAGCTCAGCTTCACATGGTCGGCATGGACGTCAGACACCTCCAACGGGCCTTCGGGCTTGCCGGGCTTGTCTGTGGGAGGGGTGAGTGTCAGATATGGTGCTTTGAGAGGGTAATGCGCTAAGCTTAGGCGATGTTCAAGATGACGCCTAAATTATATAGGATAACAAAAAAATTTGCTTGTACGATTCGGATGTGGAATGAGCTCCTAGCCACAGTGTTTGGACTATGACATGGGATCCTTCAAGAGGTATATTAGAGGTCTCCTTAGAGGCGGGCAACCCATTGGTAGCACCCCTGGTGTTGCTGATGTCCATAGGCGGCGGTGACCACTTTCCATAATGTGGGCCGCATGCCTATTTGTCTGCCGTAGTACATAAAAAAAAACAAGAAAAATCATTGCACCAACAGCCTATGTCACTTAAAAATACCGATTTTGTGACGTCTAAATGCTTAGGAATATCTTAAGGCCTAAACATAAGTGTTGTCTAAGTTTATTGAAGTAACGCAGTTGCTTCTGTCAGACAATATTTTGACAACAGATCTTAAAGACTGTGTGGGCTCCGTAGCTCCGGGCTCTTACGTCATCGAGTACAAGAAAAATACCACTTTATAGCGATTACGATACAGACAAACGTTTTATGGGTCTCCTAAACGTCTACTATCGTTACAAAGTGGAATTTATCTTGTACTCTATAACGTAGAAATACCTACAGCGCCCTCCAAGTCTTACGGCTCACTAGCGCCATCTGAAATCGTGAAAATCCTCAATATAAAAAGCACACACTACACGGAACTAATTACCAAGCACAGTGATCTCGACAGTGGCCTCGTCGACGCCGGATTCGTTCTCGGCCTTGAGCGTGTACACTCCAGAGTTCTTCCAGGAGGAGTCGAAGATCTGCAACTTGGTGTTGTAGTCCTCGTTCTCGATCTTCAGACCGGGGCCGGTCTCCAGCGGCTGGTGGGAACGGAAGATGTAACTCATTATCATAATAACAGTCGAAAAAGGCCCACTGCTGGGCATAAGCTTCCCTCTGCGAAGGTCATCGGTCCACCGAGGGAGGCGGTGTCCTAATTGGCAACAGTGGTGCGACGGGTGGGTTTAAGGGCACCTATTGGTCGGGCGACGTGCGTCGTACCACCATGGTCGCACAACCGTTGCTAATTTGGACAGCGCCGGAGGTCTGTCCAGGCCTTCGAGATTTCACATTTTTACATAAATAGTTCGTGACAGTCTACTGGACTTATGCCACGTACACATTGGTGGAGATGTTTCCCATAATCTCCACGCCTTGGAAGGGGTTCACAGTGCTTATAATTTTACCCAACTAACAAATGCTGGCACGTGATTTTCACGTCACAATTAAGCTCCAATACTTGTTAATCTGCTGATATCCTTTTAGTTTTTTCTCAATTTATATTTGAATGAGGAAAGAGGTCTCGTGGGAGACCAAAGAAGCGATGGTTTGACATCGCCGAGTCGGACGCGAGAGCCAATGGCTTACGATGTGCGAATGCCGAAGACGGGGCAACGTGGATAAAACAGAGTAGGACAGATGACCTTGGCAGAAGCCGGGATTGCCCACTCAATGAAATTACTATTAAAATGTTGCCCATTATTATGATATATTACAGTACCTTGTTAGCGAACGTCCAAGTCTTAGTTGGTGGGGGTTCGCCCTTGATGTCGACATCCAATTTAATGGTGGCTCCGGCACGCACGCGAACGGCCACCATCTTGTCACGGTTGATGTGGGGTTTCACTGTGGGAGACAAGCGTTGGTTAGTTACTGATTTTTTTTTGTGACTAGGCACACAGACAGGCTGGTCTATGACGACGAACAGCGCCAGGAGTCAAAACTTTGCAACCTAAGGGGAGCGTATGCTTTTAGAAGATCAGCTATAATACTGCCTTTCATCAAAATCCGTCCAGTACTTTATCGTGCAGGAGTAACAAACGTCCATTGTGTCTGAAGACTAAGGTAGCCAGCAAAATTACAGGCATGAGGCATTTCATCTTAGTCCTCACAGTGACAACGCATCTGCGGTTCTGCATTTTTGTTGCCTGCAACCTAAATGCAAATCTAAATCGTACTTGTTATGGGCGACGGTTACTATTTACCATCCGGTGGGCTGTCTGCCAACGACCTGGTAAAGATCGGATGCGGAAGGCACATGACAGGCATTTGTGGAGATCTCTGGGGGAGGCATATGTCCTGGCGGGTTCCGGCTGATATGATAATGATGGTGATCCACGACGCAATAGACAGTACAATAGTAAATGATACTCACGGAATCTAGCCTTAGCGACGTGTGGTTGCGTAGGTTCACCCGGCTCGCCCGGGCCGGCCTTGTTGACGGCGCGCACCCGGAACTGGTAGACATTGCCCTCCTTCAGGTCCGGCACACGGGCCTTGCATTCGGGGGTCTGGATGGGGGGAAAATTAGGGAATTAATCTTTATTACAACGGTGTAAGGTACATTCTTTCCAAAATCAATCTAAATCTAGAGATTTCTTTTAAGAAATAAGTAGTGCATGTCTTCTAATCTCTAATTTGTACAATCTCTTTAATTTTCTTGTGTACAATAAATTGTTAAATCAATAAATAAACCAGGCATCCTACCGGTAGAATGAGAAAAATGTCAGTTATTGTTGTAGTGGGTTTGCAAACGTTTCAAATTACAGGCAGATTTTGAAACATTTTTTCTAGAAGTTATTTTTCCTACGGCTTTGTCATTCGAGATTATAATTTTGTGCCTTGTTTCCTAATCTTCTACGCAAATCGAAAAGTTTTTAAAGCGGGCTAATCCCATAGGAAAAAGGGAGATAAAAACGCATTTATACTATACAAAAGATAAAAATATCACGAACTAACTAAATCGTATTGACACAACGGCTCTCACATCTTGAGTGAGTATCAACTGTGATCGAAGTTGAGATCTGTTTATTATTTCTCTGTCCCTAGGCTGCAGTGACTGCTGCTTATAGGAAAGGCCCCTAGCTCGTTAGCCACATTAGTGGTATAAAAACAAAAATTATACGAGCCTAAATTGTAAATTTCTTTGAGCCTGAAATAACCAGGCTATCATCAAACGCCACAACCAAAAGCTTAGCAACAAACAAAAAGACTTCCTACTCACATCAGTAGTAAGCGCCTCCTGCCACTGTCCGAACTTCTCCTTCTTCTCGATCACGTATCCGGTGATGGGCGCCCCGCCGGTGTTCTTGGGGGCCTCCCACTTGAGGTCCACCCGGTCCACGTCCCAGTCCTCGATGGTGGGCACGCTGGGCTTACCAGGCGCGTCTGGGGGACCGATTGGGTCATTAAATAAATAAATAAATAATGCTTGGACCACTCACACAGAGCCATCTAGCCCTAAAGTAAGCAATGCTTGTGTTATGGGTGCTAGACAAGTGATAAACTACATATACTTATTATACATATAACACCCAGACCCGTAACAGAAACTGAAATTTATCATTAAAATTTCTGCCCGGCCGGGAATCGAACCTGGAACCTCTGGCAGACCGGCATGTTGACCAACTTAACCACTCAGGTCGTCATTACCATTTGTATAGAAGTAGGTCATAGCGGTATGTCCCTTTTTGAATGAAAGGGACATTCTACCCTTCCTACCTTAAAGAACACGGCAGCCAAGCAATACATACATACATACATAAAGCTCACGCCTCTGTCCTACAGGTGGGGTAGGCAGAGACTATGGACCGCCACTTTGTTCTATTCTGTCATAACTCCCTAGCCTCGCATTTCACACATCTCCTTTTATTCTTGCCACTTCGGACCCCAGCTTTTTTGACATTACTGATCAGATTCGTGAATGTTTTTCTAGGTCGTAATCTTAAGGGCCGGTATCCCTGTTCCCTGTAAATACGCAGCACTGTTTCCCTGTTGTGTGTTTTCACCAGAAAACTTTCTTAGACAAAGATTGACGACCTGAGTGGTTCAGAGGTCAACACGCACCGTCTGCCACGTAAGAGGTCCCGGGTTCGATTCCCGGCCGGGCAGAAATTGAAATGATGAATTTTAATTTCTGTTACGGGTCTGGGTGTTCTATGTATAATAAGTATGTATTTAAAAGTATTTAAGTAGTATATCAGTTATCTAGCACCCACAGTACAAGCGTTGCTTAGTTTGGGGCTAGATGGCGCTGTGTGAATTTGTCCACGAATATGAAAAAAGAAAAAAGATACCTCCTCTATTTATTACAACCGAAACCCTCCGAACTCACCGTAAGGATTCTTCGCAATGATAGAGTGGTCGGTCTTCAAAGGTTCCGACTCTCCCTCCTCGTTCACAGCGCGAACCCTGAACTCGTACTCCTCTCCCTCTTGCAGTCCCTTTATGTCCATCTCGGTGTCATCGGTCTTCCCGACCGGCACCCAGCGGCCGGTTGCCTTGTTCAGTTTCTCAACTACGTAACCGGTTACTGGTTTGCCTGCGAACGAATTGTGTACGGTTAGGTGGTGGTGGTCACGTATTTGTTACACATCGTGTATATTGTTTATGGAAACATGGTGTCCTGTTAAGACTAATTTCATTTTTATGTTAAATTAAATTTATTTCTTTTGAAAGACGTTTACTGGAAATATAATAGAATAGGCTCTCATAGAATATTTCCGTCAGATCGGTTCTCTTCAATGTATCGTAGTACGTTGATAAAAATTAGACATGTTCACTATATCTGTACCGATGACTAGCGATGGTGTATGAAAGTAAACCTTATGGTCCTATAAATAACATAATGCAATTATAATTTTTTATCGTAATACTGTTATTGGTTTTCTTTAAGAAAGTAAAATAATATAAATAAAATAACAGCCGATATGACCACACAGTTGATAGGTACACAGATGATATAACCCGGTAAAAAAAAGAAAATTCTAATGGTAAGAAAGACTAATACACCGTCCCTTAAGACTCTAGCAGTCCAACACGAATTCATATAACACATATCCAAAAACCCACCTCCATCATCCTCAGGCTTCTTCCACGCGAGCTTGCAGCCCGACTTGGTGACATCAGCGACCTTCAACGGACCACCTGGCTTCCCAGGTGCCGACAGGACCGTGATCTCGACATCGGCTTCGTCTTTCCCATGCTCGTTGGTGGCCAGGATGCGGTAGGTGCCTGTCATGGAGCGGGCAGACTCCTTGATGTCCAACTTGGTGTTGTAGTCCACGTTCACTACGCCCTCTGTGACCTGGATAACGGTGTTGGTGTGTGAGTTGGGAGCGGAAAGTGAATGAGCGAATGGTATTTGTGTTCATTCGCGATAAGAAAATAGTACGTCAGCGTTTTCCACCGGCCTAGCCTTGCCCTTGACCGATTGGGTCGCAGCAATTTAGAAAGCTAAGTTCACAGTGACTAGTTGACGGCAGAAAATAATAAAAATGAATGCAAAGGCGGTTGGAATAAACAGCAAATACTAGATTGGCTGCTAAGCAAAGGGATATCCTTGACTTTATTTTTAATTTGAGACAATTAGGTTAATTTGTATTCATTAATAAATGTAATCATTTTTGTTTGAATTTTTACACCACTATGAAAACATCCTTACTTTTCACTATTTTATTACCACGAATTGACTACAAAACGTTATGTTCTAAAAAAAAATCTAACTGAGCCGCACGATAAAGGGATCAAGCAATATTATTGAAAATTGTAGCTCAAAGTGTATCAGTATGTCAACTATATCTTACAAGGTCACAAATTAAACGTCAAGGCCATTGTGCGGCTTGAAATTTAAAGTGCTGGCCGAGTGTCGAATCTCTAGAAATAACTCAAACTTAGAGTGATAAAGCAATTTCTTGGTTGAGTCCAGCTATTAAGTATAACCTACCTCCTTCTCATCAGCCTTCCACTTCTGGAACCACTGCACCTTAGGTGCGGGTTCACCCTTGACGTTGACATCGAAGAAGATCGGCTTTCCAGCGCGCACCGCCAGAGCCTTCAGGTTCGTGCGGTCGATGCGGGGTTTCACTGGGGACGTAAGACTCTTGTTAGTATCATCATAGACATAGACAAAGACAGTAATTTATTCGGATCCCCATTACATTCAAGGCTGGAGTGAATAGGCTGTTCCAAGACGGGCATGCTCCATCTTCGACCGCATCGTCACTTACCAACAGGTGAGATGGCGGTCAAATGCTTGCCTTGTAAAATATAAAAAAAAAAAAAAAAAAAAATCCTCAACCTAAGGTGAGCACAGTAAATTAAAATGATTGAAAATTACCAACTGTGATGTAATGGAAATCGAAATGCCATCATATCATGGCACTACATTGCCACACTGCCATCATATAATGGCAGTGTGGTGCCCGTCATACGTGAGGTACGGAGTACGTAACCAGTACATCCGTGGCAGCCTTGGCGTGAGGGATATCTCAGATAAGATCGAGGAGACTCGCCTGCGCTGGTTTGGTCACGTATTGCGTAAGCCTCAGGCATACGTGGGAAATAGGTGCCTGAACCTGCCGGTATAAAGAAAGAGGCTCCACGGGCGACCCAAGAAGCGATTGGCATCGCTGAGTCGGATGCGAGAGCCAACGGCTTACGACGCGAGGATGCCGAAGACCGGGCGAAGTGGAGAAGATTGAGTAGGAAAGTGGACCCTGGCAGAGGCCGGGATAAGAGTTAAGACGATGATGATGTTAGTGTGATGTCCGGCAGAGTAGAATAGCACCAACCCCTTACACTCGTGGGTGTTGAGGCGACTAATGTTTTCGAGACAAAAGATCTAGTCTTCGTAGGTTGAAAAATGGGCAGCAGCTTTTTTCATTATTATATTCAACACTGCGATCTCAAAACCGCGTGCCAAGCGAGATTCGGGCATACTCTCCCCTGCAGTGGGAGAGGCCCTAAGTACTGCAGTGGACTCTTATGGGCTGTGATGATGATGATGATGATATCGGATCTAATGAATGCGACACGCAACCCAGCTGTCAGCAACCCCAAGATACTCACGGGACTTGTGTCTGATAGTGGTCATCTTGGTAGGGTCCGAGGGCTCCGACTGGCCAGCCTTGTTGACGGCGATCACGCGGAACTCGTATTGGCTGCCCTCGGGCAGACCGTCCACCTTAGCGGAGGTCGCACCACCAGGCGCCTGTGGAAACGGGAATAAGAATAACAATAAAGACATTTATTGCTACAAGACACCACGACACAACAAGAAATAAACCATTCAAAAGTAATAATACAAAAGGAGTAAACAAAAACAATACATTGTCCTACGTAGATAAGTAATGTCGCGGTGGCCAGTGCAAAAGGGTCACACTTAGCTACATTGAATTGGTTACATTGGGATCGTTACAAATGTACAGGGGAATATTCATCGTCATGTTAGCCGCAGGACACCTGTGTCACTGTTGACAGGACACACAATGATTGATACATAAGTTTCATTAGATTGATATTTTCCTTGAGGGACCTGGAGACCTAAGATACAGATGATAATCTGGTTCATGCTCCAGTCTCTCTTTTTGTGAGAGTTTAGGCTACAGACTCTATTTTTGTGAAAAAACGATGTAACTCTTACACTATATATGGGGAACACAGATATTTATTTATAATTACTGTTAAACTTAGGCCCATAGTGCCTCAGCTTGCGTTGCGACGCGCCATGCCCGTTTCACCTTTATGTGTGCCGCATAAGGTTGAATATCATCTGTTGTTAAAAAGCGACTTAAGACAAAAGCTAATGTCTATAACTACTCACCTCAGCGGCATTCTCCCAATCGCCGCCCTTGGGTCGTTTCTGGACAATGTACTTCAGTATGGGGGCGCCACCGTCCGACGGCGGCGGGTCCCACTTGATCTCCGCACTTTGGTTGTCGTGGTCAGCCACTTCTACGTTCTTCGGCTTGTCCGAGATGTCTGGTGGGAAATAAGGGGCACATCATCATATGGGTAGGAAAGGCCACATCATTATATGGCATGGGGCATAATTTTTATCGAATGAGGGTTGTCACAAAAGCCAATAAAAAAGCTACTGAGTAGTAAGGCCTGCTGTCAAAAAGCCAGTCATTGTCTGAAAAGCTTCCACCATTTACAGCCGTCCTTCAGTCCAATAGCAAGACAGTATTTTGACTATGGATGACACAGTAGCGCCATCTGGTCGATTATAATATTTCTATAACCCTCATTCATAGCATGTGTGTATCATCGATATTATGTTACGCGTCGCTCCGCTTTTTAAAAGGCATGATTGAAAAATGGACCTTATTCTATGAGCAATACGAATCCACTTTAAGTTGCTCTCTCGCTTTTTGCTTTTGAATTTAGTCGACTTAATTCAGTTAGGTGTAATAAGCGCATTTCGAAACGTAGTAGTCCGTCTATAAAGAATTTTAATATAGGCTATTGAGCACAGTGAGTGATTTAAAGGCACGAGACATACGAAAATTGTGTTTTTGGTGCACAAAATCTCCTTTCACTCACGCTCGTAGGAAAAAGCGGTTTTGCTGCGAGTTATACGCCAAAAGCGTCCTTTTCGTACTCGAGAGGTGTCAAGTGAAAACTACAATATCACATCCTTCTCCCATTCCCATTTCCCTTCCCTGCACTCACCGAAGGGATTCTTGGCGAGCGTGCCGCGTTCAGTCTCCAGCGGCTCGGAGTCGCCCTCGTCGTTGCAGGCGGTCACGCGGAACTTGTACTGGTGGCCGGGCTCCAGCCCCGTGATGTCCATCTCCAGGGGCTTTTTGTCGCCTGCCACTCTGTGGGGGCAGCATTCAAATTAATGAGGATATTTTTTGTTGCCTAGGAAGGCAGATGGACGAAAGGTCGACCTGATGGAAAGTGGTCGTCGTTCAGGACATTTGCAACCTAAGGGGAGGTGTAGTGGCAGCGTGTTTGCGAGACCGAAAACCAAGGTCAAGAAATGCTCGCAGTGTCCGGGAACGGACACAGTTTCGTACTTTGAAGCTAGTCGAACTTCAGCACTGCGAGCCCGCCACAAGCGAGGTAGACCAGGTCTGCAGATGGGGTCCCTGAGACTGGATGAACGTTTCGGGGGCCCGTGACGGTATATTTATTGTATATTTTAACATTTTTCGGTCAGATCAATCTATCAGATAGCACGCCTGGGGCTTAGCCTCGGTCCGACTGCCAAATGTGGAGATAAAGTGGAGTGGATGATCAACCGTGGAGATGCATAATGTCTATGACTTATAAGCAATGAAGTCACCTGAAGTCAGCAGTGCCGATAATTTGAGAGTTTATTTTGACACTGTCCTGTCTTGCGGTGATAATATATTCCAATGTGTGATAGACTTACCTGCCAACCCGCACCCATTTCCCGGTGGCAAGGTCCATCTTCTCCACCTCGTATTCCTTGACCGGCGAACCACCATCGTCCTCGGGCTTCTCCCATTTCACCTTGCAGCCCTTCGCGTGCACATCCGATACTTCCAGCGGGCCTGGAAGGGCAAAACTTGGTTAGTATGTTGTACAGATAGAAGATGTTTCAAATCGTACGAAACTGCGGTTTCGTAACTGGCTTCGATTAAAGAGATTCTTGTACGAAACGAGTTGCGATGATCTTGAAAGGCCACATTCGTAATTCGGTATAAAATTCATATTAAAAATGAAAAAGTTATTTCGAAAATCCCATTTGTCGTATGAAACCACATACACATAAAAACTGTCTAATGCCACTGCCTTATTTTACAACGGACTTTACTTCTCAATAGCACCAGCAGTGGATTTTGAAATTGCCTCTTTTATTTCAGTTTCGTTGTTAATAAACATTCCTTACCTTTAGGAGCTGATGGTTTGCTGAGAACGGTCAGCTCGACAGTCTCCTGGTCGAAGCCGTTGCAGTTTTCTGCCCTGAGAGTGTATTTGCCAGTATCACGACGCACTGCATTCACGATTGTGAAGTCGGTGTGGTACTCTTGGTTTTCAATCTTGATGCGCTCGGTATTGACCAGTTTGATGTTCTCGCGCCAAGACCTGAGGATGAGAGAGTGGGTTTGAGTGCTTGTTTGTTGCTTTTCTCTTGCTAATACATAAGACAATATTGGGTATCTTCTTCTAGCAATCAAATGATTGCCAGTGCATACTTTATATTACATAATATGGTTTCCTAGATAACTTATGGCCGACTAAAATTTATTGTGCAAATGTGAATAGACGGGCCAGCAGAGAGTGCTCTAGAAGGTCATTTTACTGATCAAAGGAATGACTTTCTCTAAAAAGAGCAGATTACAAGTTGCTTTAACAAAGATGTGGAAGTGCTAAAGGGGTTGTGTCAGTATGAGATATGGGCATATACTTAGCCCGTATCCCATGAGGGAAGGGGCAGGAGATAGACAAAGGAGGCAAGGGGCAGGGGCAGGAAGGATAAGAGGACATGTGGTGTAACCACATGGGTACATGTATGTATTAAAAAACTACATACCAAGTCATCTCTGGTGCTGGTTCACCAGTAACGTCCACAGCCCACTTGTGAGTGCGGCCTGCCTTGATGATGATTGATTTGAAAGTGCTACGCTCAATGCGAGGCTTCACTGTAAAGGAAAAAATTGAATTATCCAGTTATTTATGTAAACATAAGTTCACTTCGCTAAATTAATTATTTGTTATGTTTAATGCTTAAATTACGGAATATTATTCCATAAGTCTAATAAGGCTTTATCAAGTGAAAAAGGGAATCTAAAATACTTACGGTTCTTATGCTTGCAGAGATGGTTATCGGTGGGCTGTGAAGCTTCACCGACACCAGCCTTGTTGTGGGCTTTAATACGGAACTGGTACACCATCTTCTCTTTGAGGCCCTCAACCTTGAACTCTGTCTTCGTGTCTTCTGTTTTCACCACCTGCATAATTGTTTTGTTTTAATAAGTTGTAGTGCAGAATTTTAGATTAAATATAATTGCCTAATAGAAAAATGTTAATAAAGAAAAATTATTTTTAAAATGCACATACATTGATAAAATTTAATTTATGAATATATTGGATTCCGGGTGCAGCCCAGACTTGGCTATCTTTCAACGAAGTGTGCACAGTGTGATAGTCGAGGGACATAGTTTCGGCCCTATTTAACTAAAACAACAAGTTTGTTTCGCCTTACATAGTTGATAAAATATCCATTGTTTAGACTTTCATTCGCAAGGTTTTTGGCAAGGAATTAAAAGTCTGTAAAACATATAACCAAGTAGGTACCTCGATCCAGTCGGGAGAGAACTTGTCCTTCATCTCCACGACGTATCCGAGGATGGGCCTGCCGCCGTTGTCTGATGGAGGTTCCCATTTAAGCGTGGCCGACATATTATCGTAGTCGATAATGACCGGCTTGCTGGGCGCCTTCGGTGGGTCTGCGTACCACAACACATTTTATTTAATACATTTTCAATTATTTTCAACATTTCTAACTTTGTTAACTTTACGTTTGTTTACAAACAAAAAACAAAACAAAACCGCGCGCCAAAATGTCAAACTGACATTGACAGTTAGATGTATGTGGTGTTATACATTACACAGCCACTTGTTCTTAGGTATTTGATAATAATTAATTTGAGTAAGCTATTTGAGAATTTTAACCCCCATACTAATTTGAAAAAAACTTACCGTATGGATTTTTAGCGACAATAACGCCATCAGTCTCCAGCGGCTCAGACTCGCCCTCCTTGTTCACGGCGCGAACCCTGAACTTATACTTGTGGTTAGGCGTCAAGCCCTTAACTTGGAATTCTGTTGGTTCCGGCCCGGTTTCACCGCATGGTACCCAGTTGCCAGTGTCCTGGAGTCATAAAATGAAGATAAGTACATAAAATAGTCATCTTTTAAAAATACGTGATTAAATGTACTGTGTATGTGTGTAGATATTCTATTTGTGTTTTACTGATTAAATCCACTCACCATATCCATCTTTTCGAGAGTGTAGCCAGTGATGTCGGAGCCCTGCCAATCGTCGGGCTTCTTCCATTTGACGGTCGCCTTCTCGGCGCGGACATCCACGACCTCTATCGGGCCGTTCGGCCTGTTGGGTTTGTCTGGAAAGAATTGATAATTTTATAAGATATTTTTTATCACATTCGGGGCTCGAGAATAATACTGGAGGTTAATCTAAACCTTTGATCCCAAAACTGTTACGATGGGGATAACCTTATGACTTAGGTTCGAAGTACCATCAAGTTGAAAACTCCCAACGAGAAAGTGGGATATACTTATCAGAACCAGCACCAATTTCATCAAAATATGATGCCTATAGGTAGATACAAAACGCTCATTCTTACCCAGAACAACAACATCAGCTATGCTTTCGCAGGTGCCAGAAGAGTTGGTGAGCACCAGCTTGTATTTTCCGCTGTCAGGCCTGGTGGTCTTCCTAACGGTGATGACTGTGTTCTTCTCATATTTGTCGATGGTGATACGATCGCCATCATCGTGGACCTCCTGTTATATGAACAGAATGTAAGAGACGGGACAATAAAAAGCGACGTCTGATTTTTTTCTGTGCGTATTGTGCTCAAGTCGTGTAATGATACTCGTAATGTAAAGGTTACTAAGCATTGTAAGCATAAAGATACTATAGGAATAAGTAAGTAAGTAGGTAGGTACTCTTCTACGTACATAAACATTATAAAGAATATTTAGCAGAAGAAGCTGAGTTGAAAGGATATCTTAGGGTAGAGGTGATGATAAATGTAGTGCTAACAAAAAATCAGACGTCCCAAAAACATCAGAAAAGTAAATATCAGATTTCTGTCATTTTGTCTTTAATGTAAAATCAGTTGTGTTAGGTATATATCACGGTTATCACAGAAATAAATCTTAATATCATGATAACGTTATACACTTCCGTGTGAATGTTAACAACAATATCGCTGTTGATTTTGTTAAAGACAATGTTAAGTAAAATGTCAAGTTATGGTTTTTGATTAGGTATTTTTTGTGAAAGTTATAAATAATTGTGTCATAAAATTTTAAAACAACGTTTAAGTGCTATTTTATAAAACATTGATACATAAAGAAGTTATAATTCTGTTACAACAATTAAAGCTATTTAAATATTGGTGCGCTCCTATTTTCGAAACGAAGAATAAAATCGCATCCATTGCGATTTTTGTACTTTTCATGTTGAATTGAATTTTTGTATCAATGTAGTTTAAGCTATTACATATATGTAAACAGTGTAAAGTATCTAGTAATTGTATAATTTCATTTTTTATACGTCTCCAATTCAACAAAATAAGTACATTGTAGGTAGGACGTAGGTATTTGTCTTCGTAGTGTCAAATTGTTAGCCACATTGAGTATAAATAAGTATGTAGATAGAGTGACGTGAGTTTGTTTAGATTTTTAAGACATATAGGTAACAGTACGAAACAACATCTAGTTTCACCATCTGACCTTCTCTGTGTACGGCTTTCCACGTTTCTTTTTGGAAAAATAAAATAATTGGTCAATAATTATATTCGAATGTTATGATCCATAAATGTATGACATGTATGACATGACAGATAATGTCTCATTTAAACGTCAAGTAGTAAAATAATAAGTCTTTATAATCCTCGTATCTTTGTCGGTAATGCACGATGACTCGGCGACGATGACAACATTTCAGTTGATACACCTATGATTACATATTAGATATTAAAGAGACACGGGGAATGCTTACCTCTTCACCCTTCATCCATTTAACTTCGGGCTCAGGTTCGCCACCATACTTAATATCGAATGTGATGACCTGTCCCTTCTTGATGATCATATTCTGAAGACCTTGTCCGATGATGTAAGGCTTAACTGTAACGGAAACGTTGTATAAGAGTATGATACATCGAATGCAATTTAAAAGCCAGTCTTAGATCTGATCTAGTCATTACCGAATCTACACTTGGCAACGATTGGCTTGGTAGTGTCACTCGGTTCACCAGGACCGGCCTTGTTGATAGCTCGGACCCTAAACTCGTAAGTGCCTCCTTCCTTCAATCCGTCCTGGGTCGCACTCAAGCAATCGCCGGGCACTTCCTTGCCCGTCACCCATTCCTTGCCGAATTTCTCTTTGTATTCAATGACGTAGCCCGTGATCGGCGCTCCGCCATCGGTGTCAGGCCTCTGCCATTTGAGATCCGCATGATCCTTGTCCCAGTCCACGAGTTCAACGTTCTTAGGTTTAGATGGTTCATCTATAATAAAATTTAAATTAATATTGTGAATAATTCATCATAATTTTTTACGATAACTCAGCAGTTAACTCCTTACCCCACGGGTTCTTCGCCAACACGGGTTTGCCGAAGAGACCAGGTTCACTAGAACCAATCTTATTCACAGCACGAATTCTGAACTTGTATTGCTTCTTGGTGACGAGATCAGTGACTTTGTATTTCAAAGGTTCACCAAGTGGCACTTCTGCCACATTATCCCAACCCGCTTTGAGAGACAAGTCCTGGAACGTACATATTTTTTATAAGACTATCGTAGCCACATCCAAGTTAATAATACCTATGTATAATCAAAAACTCACGGAAATAGTTGCTAGATATTGGTACCCTTACCTGTCTTTCAATAACGTATTTCATGATTGGCGAGCCGCCATCATCTTGTGGCGTCTTCCACGATACCACGCATGAGGTCTGGAATATTTCTGCAACCTCCACTTCTTGGGGTTGAGTCGGAGGAGTCTGCATGTTGATTAATACTTCCTTGGAATCTTCACCCTGGGCGTTGGACAGCTTAATCTGGTATTTACCAGTTCCTTCCCTTGTCGGTTTCTTGATCTTGAACAGGACCTTCTCCTGTTCAACGATGGCCTCGATTTCTTTGACCGGTAATGCTTTTCCATCCTTCCATAATTTCGCCTCAATGGGCGTTTGGCGGGTGC
Organism: Blastobasis adustella; assembly: GCA_907269095.1. Lineage (NCBI taxonomy): Eukaryota > Metazoa > Arthropoda > Insecta > Lepidoptera > Blastobasidae > Blastobasis > Blastobasis adustella. The sequence goes on along the minus strand of OU026135.1, from coordinate 7,001,489 downwards.
CAGTAACTGCGACGAACAATTATTATTATTGTTATTAAGTAAGTCATTTAGTTTAAAATATATCCTTATTATCTAATTATCTATCAATGCACCAGTGCGAACTCTATAGCAAAGTGTAACTTACCTTTATAAGGCACCTCAATGACGAAAGGCTGTCCAGCAGGTCCATTAAATTCATCTGGACTATCGATAGTGGGTTTAGACTCTCCCTTTTTAACGGTGAGTTTGCAAGATGAGGTAAGTTTTCCTGATTCGCACAGAATTTCACCGTCGTCCTCCATCTCAAGCTTGTTGAAGATAAGCTGGTGCTTGCCACCGCCCAGGTTCTTGATTTCAATCCTGAACGAATAAATATAGGTAAGTTCACTATGTAGTCCAAGATTTTAGGAAAGTTTTAGAATTATAATTTTTGATGGATAATAAACACTCTTATACCTTTCATTAGGCACAATGGGCTGTCCGTTGAAAGAAAATACAGCCTCCGCGGTTTGGTCCTGGAGTTCCACCTCCAGTACGACCTTATCCCTCTCAATTGCTTCGGTGTCCTTCAACTTCTTGTTGAAGCGATTCGAGTCTGGGAGGAACGACATTTTCCATTACAATTTGCAAAATCTCCATGTACAAAATTATTTGTTCATTTACACAACTACGAATCACGCTACCGGCGCTAACAGTGAAACTGTAAAATGTCTGGTTAAATCTGTACAAGGCTCAGTAACCTCAGACAATGCTAGCCCAACCCAAATTTACATCATCCATCTTGCTGTAAATAATTTTTAGCGTAACGCAAGACACTATGAAAATAATGTTGGGAATACTCATATACACCTACATTTCACAGTTTAGATAGAGCAAACTTATAATCGATTATTTAGTATAATTATTTTACATTATTATATTTTATATTATTTAGTATAGGTATTTCGTATTAAGACTCTTTGAAGTATGGCATAGTCATCGTGCCTAGCAACTTCTGTTCGTTACTATGGAAAAATAGATACTCACAATTGACGATCAACTCGCATTTGGTCTCGTCGGCGTTACTCTTGCAAGTGAAGTGACCGGCGTCGGTGACCTTCGCGTCCTTGATTACCACCTTGCGCTTGCGGCCTTCCTTCACTATCGAAATGCGCTTGTCCGCCTTCAGTAGTGGTTCATCGTTCTTGAACCTGGACCATTAAGTAAGTTAGCATTTGATGCCAAAAATAAAATAATTGTAATGCCAGGGGCAATCCTTACTGCCTTCAAGACAGGATAGATTGCATACGAGTACTTACCATTCTACATCACCACCGGCATCGTCTAACTCGCAAAGGAGCGTGATGGTGTCCTTCTCGATAGCTTGCTGCGATTTGAGCACCTTGGTAAATTTATACGGATACTCGACAATCTTGACCTCGGTTGAGGTTTCAGTCTTTTCAAGCTGCTTTTCGATTCTACAGAAATATTTGCCAGCATCTTCTAACTTGGAACTCTTAATTACTAGTCTGCAGACTCCCGAAAGATCCTTGGAGATACTGTATGTATCGCCATCTTCCAGTTTCTTCTCTCCCTGCCACCAAGTGACAGTCGCAATGCTGTTGGACACAGCGCACTCGAGAGTTGTTTCGTGTTTCGTGTAGCCACTGACGGTTTTCTTCAGATTCTTGGTGAATGTGTATATTGGATCTGGTTCATCCACTTGCAAGAAAGCTGTGCTTGTGACGGTGCCGATTTCGATCGTAAATTTGCCCGTGTCTTCGACTTTCGGATTTGAGATGATCAGCTTGTATGAGTCTTGCTCATTCGTCATCTTGTATTTGGATCCTGGGAATAGTTCCTGGTGGGCGAGAAAAAATATTATGCAACTGAAAGTATTAGATGACGTATGCAAAATAATTTAGTTAACTTGCCAGTATTAAAACTTACATCTTTGCGCAAAAGCCACTTTGGTTTGGCATTGGGCTTGGTGAAGATAGCTTCGAATACCACCTTCTTATCCCTGCCTTCCTTTGCGAACTGATCTACGAGGGGCTTCAAGAAAGACTCTTGTTTCTGAAAACAACGCCGTGTGTCATTAATATACCTGTTTCTACAAGGAGGCCAGACGGTGCAGAAACAGAAACGGTGCACTTCATACAAAAAGCTAGGTAAGTGCTGATCAGAAGTTCTAGATTCTTCATAACGCTGGAAACGGTCACTCAGATGCAAGTATATTAAATATGAATTTGATATCTATCTTCACATCACAAGTTACTTGGCGAACAATTTGATTCTTCAAATTATCGCACTGTACCTAAACAGATATAAACATTTATGTCCATAAGAATGAGTTAATTAATAACGTTAATTAAATAAATTACAGTCGGTGTAGGCAGGTGCGTGAATAATCTAACTGTTCCCAATTTAACTGTGTCTAAAGTAACCGATGCGTTAGAGTCATCAACAGCCTTTCATAAACTCGTTTAATTTCCAAATCCATGCTATTGTACAGAAATTGGAATTTCTAGATTTCTTTACATTGAAATTGTGCAATAGATATATAGACGAAACATACATTGCTATCTTAATCAAGTTCAAATAAAAGTCAGTATATTTATCAAAAATGATGAAGTTAAAAGAGCAAGGTAAAATATTCATTCATTTTCTGTAAAAACTATTCCATCATTTTTAATACATAATTAAAACTTTACAACATTTATAATCCTTCAACACCGACATGACTGTGCATACGTTTGACCATTTGGTGCTCTGTGCCTCTAATTCTGGAAGGGTGCACAGAAATATTGCTGCATAGAACAGATTGTAGAAGTGAAGAGTACCGACAGTGGTGCTGACACAAAATTGCTAAGTGACGTCGCCGGTGAATAGTATTAAATAGGCTTGCAAAAAGAGTGATCACTTCTTTCATTGATGTCTGAGCAACTAATAATTTAAATTATTTTGACATTACTTTCTGATTTTAGGTTCATGTAAAGAGACTTGTAATATTTAGTGTCTAATTAGTTCTGACAGACATCAAATTCACAGCGAATTAAAATTTTGCTCGCATATTTAATACTTTGCGCGTGTGTATATATATTCAGTGCCAACTATTTTGCTTTCGTGAAATAGTATCGGTGTTACACAAAGATGCACTGTGTGCTTTATCGAAGGTGTTGCTATCTCAGGCAAACCTCGTCTCTTTTGAACGAATGCAGCACCGGCCAATCCGGGATCAGTTCAGCTAGTGACGGTCTTCTATTATGGGATCTCTACAAAATATTCATTCTGCCTTAATTTTCTTTACATTTTATTATCATCAGTTAATCCAAAGTACGGACTAATATAACTACGTAAGTGGAAACTAAATGTTATTCGGGGTAGATTAAGTAAATTAAAAAAATATTAAACTATGAAATATAACTATAACGTAAGTTAATATTTGTTCAGTGGTTGCTTTTATAAAATCTTCAAAATATTACTTGTATTTACATTATTTTACAGATAGCTAAGTTGAACTAGTATCTAGACAAATTGAAGAAATGTATTTCTTAAATCATATAAAAAATTCCAACATCTGCAAAACACCGGATGCATCAGCTGAAATTAATGATGGAATTAAAATGAAGACGGCGATAATAGATTTTAATAATGACGTGACAGAAGCCCCTCAATCCGTCGTCAAAGGTCAACCTGTGAAACAAACGCCTGACCACAATCCAGAGACAGTACCACCAAATTCATTCCACTTACATTCCCTGAAAATCATGTTCAAGTTAAAGAAACGTGAAGTGGTGATACAAAAACCAATGTGCGAGTTATTTTTAAAATTCATTTTTATGCAGTTTATTTAAATCGCTCCAATACTATCGTCTTTAATAATTGTGCTATTCATCTGTTTTAAAGTTTTTTATTAATCCAATTTCGTAACGTTATTATTAAATTTCGTCTACTTAGCTTAAAGACGGTAGTTTAGGAGGACAGTTTAGTTTAGTTATATTTATTATTTATTGAAAATATCATCCATCACTCATTTATCAGGAATATTCTTGACCTATTGAAATTTAAAGCATACAAGTTATTTTGAATCAGCTAATACTATTGTGTATGAAACAATGTTGAGTCCAAAAATATTTTCAAGAGGTCAGTGTATACCCTATTACTTTTATTTTTATCCTTTTTATCGAACCTTCACTTTGACAGTCTCCATCAATTTGGGCCAATCTGGCAATATTTCACAAAGGGACATACGTCTCTTTCTGTCATATATATCCTAGAATTGGTAATTATAATGTTATTTAAAAGTATAAAGCACATGAAGCAGATGCCAATGACTCGAAGCCAAGTTAGTTGGAAGCCTGGTTGTTTGTTTAGCCATGATTAATCACCAAATGGATGCTGTGGTGCCATGATCTCTATATGAAAACTAAGCCGTTACGTAGGTAAAAACCTATGTTGTTACTATTAAGTAATTGTATCTTTCAAAACGCCTTGGTAGTACAGTAATAGTAGTTTTACCTACCTACTATATATTACGGTGTTAAATAGTATTTATACCAGTGTAGGATTTATTTTGCTTTAATACCTTGTGGTGCTAGATTTTTAAATGTACTAACACGAAATATACGGTATATCTTCCTCACAACCCAGCTAGCCATTGCGAATGAGAACGCAAATGTCGTGTCCAGAAACGCTCTGCCTTTCCAAACATCCATTACATCACTTTATCTTTAATTATTTAGGAATGATTTGTAATTCAAAACAAGTTATTGAATGCTAATATTTGTTTATATTTCATCTATAGCTGACGTTTAAAGTCAATCATTGAAATGTCATAGTTTAATTGTCAAATGCGTTTTTAAATACAAAAACTATAAAACCAATGACGCACGAAAAACTCCTTTTAAGGTGTAAGTAGTTTTGCTCGTGATTGTATAAAATTCATTTTGTCTAAGCCTTTCACCATGGGAAGAAAGCACAACATAACCAAGGCATTAATATAATAATTTATCTACATGAATAAATAATGTAACAACATCGAGATTAACAATAATAAGCAAATTATTTATTGTTTTAATTTGAAATATTGTACGTTAAGCCTGTGCAAGCAATAAGTAGTAAAATAACCATGTCCCACGGAGCCTTTTCATTTATAATAATATCTCAACCTAGATAATGGACCTGATATTGAGGCATGTACTGATGGATAGATCGCTGATTGATGGCAATATTGTTATTAATCAATGACAAATGCAAATCGAAATGCGAAATGGAATGAACTATGATATATTCTAAAATACTGATGACCTTAAACCAGGACCAGTTTGAGGAGTTCCGGCATTTATCCGCTGGGAATCTGTAAATCTCGATACCCTCTGATACGACCACTATGAAGCCATCCTCTTCAAAATATCCAGTCTCTAATCCCTATGGACCAATGATGCATACGATGTTGTACTGATTCAGAATTTTTCTAGGCTATTTCTCTCTTATTTGCAGTTAGAAGTGAGTTAAGGTTTTGAAACCGATTTGTGGTTTCAGATGTTAGGCCACAAATTATAAATAGGTAGCAGGTTCTTCACACTCATCCCACCTTTTTACAATAGGTATTTGGTGTAACAAACCAAAATCTTACCGTACTCTCGCAATATATTTAAAACACGAAAACCATTGTTTTTGAAAATGCTGTTGTGTAAAATGCTTAGCCATTATTGTTAGCAGAATAGAAAGAAGATTTTGGCATTGCCAGATGGAGCTGTCTCTTAGGCCATTAAGTTTATCAGACATGTAGCATGTTTATTTATAAATTTATAAATAAAAGTGTAGAGTTATGTATGTGTCTATTCTTCTTAATGACTCCACATTTTGCTTTGTTCAATTTCGTTCATTCATATTAATTACGACTATAGGACGTCGGACAAGTGGACCAACCAGTTTTGCCACGGGGACATTGTTTGAAAATCTTATCCACGTGATACAACCAACAATCAAATTAATACATAACTCTACATTTTCTTTCATTTTATACTTTAATTTGTTTTTAGATTTATTTCACAATAATTTATATCACCATTGTCATCGTTATTTTTATCGTTGTCGTAAGTATTTTGTGGATCATAATTAAGTAGTTTATTTTTTAAATAACACTATCAACAGCTTACCTTTTCGACCTTCTTTAGAGCCGGAACTGGCTTGTCAACCTCTTTCAAGTCGCCCCAATCGGGGTCCTCCTTCTTCTCACCCCATTTAGCGTACTTCCTCTTCTTGAGCATGGCACGGAAGTCCATACCACTGGAGTCTAGAGAGTTTCATTAATGTAATGTATTGAACTATTATTGCAGCATACAATGCGGGTTAGGTACTCTAAAGATTTAAGGCGATTCATCAATATACTTCAATGAAGACGACCGACGGAACTAATACGAGTACGCGGGTCGTTAACGAAAGCAACTCCACTTACGTTTAACTTTACCAGGTTTATTGCTATTTGTAAACAATGTCGTATTTATTGATATAATAACAGAAGTTCAATTATTTTGATTTACAATTAAAATTGTTTACTATTCAATATAATATATTGGTTCATTCACAGATGCATAAAAATGACATACATACATACATACATAATGTCACGAGTTTTCCCCGTACGGATAGGTAAGCAAAAACCACCCTCATTCCATAAGTTAATCATTAATCATTAGTATTGGTCTTAAGTACTGTTCTTTAAAATATCTATAAATAAAAATTGCTTTGCTTAAAATCGGTTCAGGTACGCCTCCACCTTGATTAAGCTCATTAGTTATTTATTATTTCTTGTATGTATCATTTTTACTAAAACCTATATCGTATAAATTTGACGTTAAAAAAATATAACTTACCAGATACGTAAAGTTGCATCTCAGCGGAATCCTCTCCATGGATGTTGCTGACGATAACCCTGTATTTGCCTTCATCGTTGGGTTTCACTTTCCTCATGCACAGGGTGATGAGGCCGATCTCGCCATCAGTGACGAACTTGAAGCGACCTCCCTCAATGATCTCAGTAACACCCTTGTAGAACTTGAACGTTGGTGGAGGGTTGCCTTCCACTTGGACCGTGAGGTAGCCAGTTTGGTCTGGTGGGAGGATAGCAAAAGATGTGGTTTTAAGGCCTCTAACTCGATTCAGTGTCAAGTATGTAATATTAAATCTTTTCAAATCTATCTAATATTTTAATAAGTCTCTGTAAGTTTAGATATTTGAGATAATCTTGGAAATTCTTCCACTAATAATACAACGAAAATCATAATCATCATCCTGGTCGAAAATCCCGGTTTCCCCCCTCTCGATGGCACGCGATCGCTCGGGGTACGCCAACGAATATCGTAGGGTACTTTTGCTTCCAACATATGGGCCAGTGGAATGTTAAATAGAAATCTACGAGTAACCGCTTCTAACTGTTCTTTATTACTTTTGTATGTATTGTTCCCTAAATCTAAGCTAGTGTCCTAATATTTTGACATTTATCACTTACCCTCAACAGCCGAATAGGTCTCCTGGACATCAACGATGACCGGCGGGCCCTCGTTTCCAAGGGGCTTCAAAGGCACCGAGGGTTTGTTGATGAGATCCTCCAAGTCCTGGATAGAAGGCCTCCTTGCGTCCGAGGACTTCCGCCGCTAAATCATCAGACAAACGTGAGTAGAATGCAAAAGGTTCCACTGTACAGTTTTGTTAATCACGTACAACCAACATAAGATATTTTTTTGGCCTAAGTCTTGTAAGTAGAACCATAATGTAATAAATCACGGTAAAGATAAGTATCGAGAGATAATATGTAGGTCGTGTAAAAAATATTTACAACTTGTTTTAATTGTATAGACAGGGAGTGCTTCAATCTTTAAAACGAAAAGCCATCGAAATATAGTCTTGTACTTATTATACAAATATGATACGATCTATCATATTGATAGATACATGATAAGTATGTTATGTAGAGTTTGCGTCATAGTTTGTTATGGCTACATGTTCCAATTATGACAAATACATTGGATCACGGCTTCAAGCCAAATGACCTGGCAACGCTGATTTGAACTTCCTGATATATGCTGCGCAAGTGTTTCTAACACGGCTATATGACAATGGTAAATCAGTATAAATTATAATCATGAATATAATTAACGTCATAACAGTGTACAGTGCAAAGGCAGATTCGCATGATTTTAATTAATGAGATAGTGTAACAGGTGCCTTAATTTAAAAATAGTTTTGCTGTATATTGGTCCACTAAAATTTACTTGTGCAAAATCTGTATGTAATTCACAATTTTTAAATCGTCAAATCAAATCAAAAGGGCTTAGAAAAGAATTGTTAATATTGAAAGTTATCTATACAAGTTATCTTTTTATTTCTAATTGTAAATATTTTGTCTAGAACTAAATTTAAATAAAACATTTGAATGTTGTAAAAAAAATCTTTACAAGTCAAAGTAAAGGGGTTTGTTCATCTACAGTCTAGAGATTCTAACGGAATAATATCTGAAAAGTTATATTCCGTAGCGTTATTGGAAATAATTAAAGTCGTGTATGTATGTATGGTGTGATTTAGATTTGTAAGTGTATGAAAAATATTAGCTGTTATCTTTCCGTTCCGGGTTGTAAAATGTTTTCATTTTAATTTAGTTACAATATTTTATTCCCAAATGATTTTATTTCAATGCTTCGGGAAATTATTGTAATACACCGTATAATTGGTACCAACTGAAGAAAATATATGCAGCATTGATTCCACAATTTTTGCTGCAACACATACTTATGTTGAAACATCAACATAGGTTTTAAATTCATAAATAGCATCAATTTGTATGCGTCCAGGTGTGAAAATTTATTGGAGTCAACATTTCCAGTGTCAACATGTGTTGAATTTAGCGTGGACTAGTTGGCTGGTTGAGATAGTTAATATCGACATTAATATTCTGAAATAGGTTGACAGCTAAGGAGGTCTTAGTTTGTAAATAGTCATTATGGTGGCGACACTTATCTATGAGAATATATTAATTGTTGTGTGTATGTTTGTTTCCTTTGCCCTCCGAAAGGGCTGAATCGATTTTGATAAAGTTTTCAGGCGGATTGCCTGATAATGTTATCCAGATTACCACAGCGGGTGATTCTACGAGTATGAAATTTGGTATCCGTGCGAAGCTGGGGTAGGTCACTATACAGGGCAGTATTTTATAAATGAAAAATCCATTGCTGAAATAAAATAAAAAAACAGAAATCACCCGTACTTAAACAAATTAATAAAAAGTGTAACCAAACATAAGTATTTAAAAGTATAGTAAATCTATTTCGATGGCTTTTAAGTTGATTTTTGTGCATTAAGAGCACCTGAAGGTACTTACGTCTTCACCACCTTTTGGTTTAAGTTTAGAAGGACCACTTGGTTTTTTAGTTACAGCTGCCATTTTAAAAGCACTAACTACCAAAGATGCCACAAAAAATAAATACTATTCTATTCTTAAAAATATATCCGCTATAATTCTTTTTATTATAGATAAAATCACAGTCACTTTCACAGTCTCATCACTAATTCACATAGTTTAATTAACCACGCTTAACGCGACTTTTTTAAATTTATTATTACCACAATCCCTTTCATTTAATTCATCCATACTTGGTTTTAAATTGCCACCAAATGCTTGACTAAATTTTATTTTAAGTGTTACACCCTGTTCCACTTTTAAATATTGTCTTTTTTTAATTATTTATTTGTATTTCTTTCGTTGGTTTCGATTTAAGGCTCGTTGCTGTCGTTCCATCTAAAAATGGGCGCGAATGTCAAAAGACTGAGGAAGGGGGTCGTCGGTAGACGGGCGGCGGTGCGCGGGCGCCGCGCGGGAGGGAGCGCTATTTGCGCCCAGCACAAATCACTAGACCAATTCAATTAATTATCAGATTAAGGTGAGACCGCGTAATGCGTTCTTGAACGTCACCGCCGATAAATAAGTACGAACATCGCCCGTTTTCAATATTCGCTATGTTTTCCGACATCGAATCTATTTTCAATTTGACGCTCGCTTAAAGCCCTCTGGGGCTTGGATACACAGACTTATGTTACCGTTTCTAGAAAAGTTAAATTTAATGATTACATACTAATAATATATTATGACAGGACAGAACAGGACTTCTTTCCGCAACATAAGGAACACAAGAAACAGATACATTTAGAACGCCTACACTTGGAATGATATATAAATAATATTGATTTATAAATAATATCCCAAGTCACATTTCATTATCGATTTCATTCTGCTGATTAATTAGCAGCTATTCGCCTTGAGGTGAGCTGTCGCATCGCCTCATATACTTTGTACGACATTATTGACGTGATGACCAATCACCTTAACCGTGAAGCCAACACTTGGACAGTAAAAAAGACAGATTTGAGCCGGGTGTTTGTCTAGATTCATATAATAGATTGGTTTGAGGAGTTTCACAATGGCTAAAGATTGATTGGTGATACTAATGTTGTACTAAGGCTAGAGATTGTCATCGCTGGCAACGACAGCCGTCTTTGGAATGGTCGCATCGCTCTCGGGGCGAGAAATTCCTACGCGGATCGATGACAGCACAGTTATTCGGTCTAGCCATTACAGCTGCTTTGGATGTTTTGTATGTATCAATATATACCTTAAATTGAATAATCACTTTTTGAGATCTACTATATTTATTTTTATACTAAGAATCCTTAGTATATCCTCCAAAAGGATTACGTCATTGATGGTAAATTGGACCAAGACCGTAACGAAGGACTTTAGAGTTAACTCTCGGGCGTAGCGAGAGAGATGTAGAGTTAAGAGTTATAGGTATCCGAAAGGAGAATATTCTACCTTTCTTAATCTCTGTGAGACAATAAAATGTTACTTATTCTTCTTTCTATGTTCTTCTTGCGTCTTTTTGTGTTCTGCTTATGGTTGCCAGGTCGATTTCCGTATAAAAAACAAAACTATAACCTTTCATAGTTATCTTAAACGTGTTTGCGGTGTTCAAACTCATAAATCTTAATATTCTTTCACTGCAACTTTAATCTAATAATTGGACCCATCAGGTAACTAGTTTCATTCAGTTTTACAAGAACATATTTCAAAAGTTTTATCTACTCTCACATTCATTTATTATTGACAAGGCTGACCTATTTGCATATATCTATTTAAAACCCATCATCAAAATAGATCACTTGTGACAATACTTTGATAAATAGATGCACTTATAGTCAATGTCGCTTTTAGATTTGATGCCAATGTCTCCGATTGCAATAACGACATTATGATCTTAGTCATCTCTTCGCCACGAGCCTGCCTACGCGCATGGTAAGACGCGTTTTTTGCTTTTTCTCAACTGCCAATCAAACGTCATTGTTTGTTTCTATTTCTAGAAGGCCCTTATTGCTTTTATAGATTGCTTATTATGAATTACTTTATGCTATTTCAATTGCAGTTTAGCTTAAGCTTAGTCGACGATTACGTCTTTTTAATTGTACCTAATGGTTTGTTCATTAATTTGTGAGTTGCAGTATTCCGTCCTCATACATGTTATAAGTGCTTGAATCGCAGATGACAGTTATAACTTTACACAGGTGGGCTGTTGTTACTGAGTGGTACCTATATAAAGAACGGGTTTATTAATAAATATATTCTTGCGATTTAATTGCAATTTTTCTTTCGTTGGGTCTTCCCTGACTGGTTGAACTGGTATTTTTTTCTTGAACGCTTGTTATCACAATAATATTTATTCCCGTTATGACGGGATTATTAATAGTTTTCTAAAAATATATCAAACAAGGGTTTCCTTGTCGCAATTGCGTAAAGAACCATTTTAATAGAGTAAGCATGTAGACCGTACATTCTGAGAACATCAAACAATTTACCGGATATTACTGTAATTTATTTTATTGCTACCCAAGCAGTCATCTGAGTGACTGTGCGTCAAATCTGACTTCTAGAGCCCATTTATCTCTCGAACAATACAATGTGAAGTACCATAATTCATAAGAGCTGGCACCTGTACGTAGTTAGGGGTGAGAACGTTTCAAGAGCGGTCTTTGTTCTTGGCCTAATTCCTGCAGTCACATTTAGAAAAATGACTATCAATCATATAATGTGCGGAGTCTCGCGCGTGCGCCCTAGCTACATTCGGTCCATTGAAACCGCGTCAGCGCCACGTTCATTAGCGGCAGGTGCAAGAGTTATATTATGTTCATTATTGATCACCTCATCTATCCAAAGTTTATCTTGTTTGTTTTAATAGTTCGAATTTGTCACTTTCAAATGAATGGAACTAATTCTGTTATTCTTTCTTACAGTTTATGAAGGCTTAGCTCAACTGGTCTAGTATAGCTTTCAGGCTAAGGTTTCAAGAGTAGTTGTCACTTTAGTTTGTACTTTTAATTGTCAAAATGACTTATATTTCGTGCATGGATTTATTATTCTATGATCAAATCATACGGTTGCAATTGCAACGCAATTAAACGTCACGGATGCAAAAATGTTGGCTTCGAAACGGAGACGATTGTTAATTATAGAATACTTCAATGGTTCCGCATCTAAATTTTGATTGTCTTGATTTATTATGATTGAATACGACGTATTTAGACCGAGATGTTATTCATTCGTCTATAAATATGTTTATGTCTTTGTGGCATCTTGACGCAGTTAAAGTGTATGTTTGTAATAACAACTAACGTTGACAAAACGGAAATGTGATTTATAATAATATTATTTATTAAAAAATCTTAGAATGAATTCATTAAAGTACTGTTTAATATCACAAACATCCACTTCATCGAGCTTACATTTAACAAGCGTATTGGAAAAAGAACATTTAGGTATAATCTAAAAGTATTACGGAATGTTAAGATTAATTCCGGCAAAATTTCAAAGAAGATTTAAAGCAAATATTCTATGAAATTTTACCATGTTATTCATAATTTAGGCTTAGAATATTTACCTTCATACGCATGCTATTTTAAGGCATGCGTTGGATCGTAATGTTTAATAAGTTTATTACAGCATCTTTACAGTTATTGGAGGTTAGTACGACCAGGTGTTAGGATGCACTAGAACTATATTTATTTACATAAAACTATAAATAAGTTTATGTCGCATTATTCGATTTCGTTTTCATTAAAACCTAAATCACATGAAGCCAGTATTGCAAATAACATAAAATATAAATATGTATTTTTTTAAACTGGCTCCTAAGTAAATTATCACTTAATTCCTATGGTAGAACATAAAACATGTAGCTGAGGCATTTTTCTCCCAAATTAATCACTGTAAAAATTTCTATGTTAGCCACGTATCTAAAATAATAATTTCTTCTATAACATATAGTATCTAAACATGTATTTCCACACATTCATGTACCTCATCCGCGATTTCACCGGCCCTGCTGCGTTTCTTTTTTGGAAAAAAGATATAAGTTTTAGTAATACATTCTCTGTTAATTTTAAGTGTGCAGAAATAATATAAAAAAAATAAAAAAATGTGCAAATACTGTGTCGGTAAGTGAAAAATATGATATGATGTATAGTGTGTTAAACTTATTTTTAACAATAGTTAATTGTAAGTGTTGAATGAGTTGTGGTTGATAAATTAAAAAATAAAAAGAATATTAAAATTAAAAAAACTAATCAGGACGTTTGTAATTGGAAAACTAAAGCCATTCTAAAAGAAAACTACAAAGCGTCATTTATGACAGAACTTTTGTTAATTCAATGCTTAGCTTCTTAATAAACTATGTCTATTACTAAAGGAATATTAAAAGTTCTGTTATAAATAAATACAGTCAAACATTTTGCTCCAGCAGTTCTGTATTGCTTTATCCACTGGCTCGCAAAGCGATAGCTAATTGTGACCTTTGGGGTAAAATAATAGTAGACATAGCCAGTTTTTCTAGGCATGTCAGTTGAAGAAAGATTTCTATAAGATAATAATGACTATGTCAAGTTTTTTCTATGTGATACTAGGGATATCTATTTATCGAAAGGAAAAGTAAAGGATAAGATCATGAATTATAGTTGTACTTTTGACTATATAAAGTACTTAGCATATTGATAATATGTACTTATCACTTTGAATGAGATCGATTGATCCGGAATTTTTTTGTTTACTTTACAAATGTAGAGAAAGAAATAGAATATCTTCGTTAAAAAAGTATTGTCTATGTAAAATTGAGCTAGTGTAAGATAAAAAAATAAATAAAGACAAAATGCTTTGCAAAAGCGAGCAGCGTCCACCTAAACCAGACCCAATCTCACCTTTTTGTCCTCTAAAACTTCGCCGGGGCGTAATTTCTTCACCTGTTAGTTAAAAAACATTGATAATAACCCCTTACAGAATAATTTTACTACTTGGGCCTATTGTCTCTGCCGCCGAACCTGGAGCACCTAAGTCCCTATCTTTAGTGATGGTTATTTGTGCAAAGACCTATCCAGCGAGTGCAGAAATTATTACGTTATGTGTTGCATCATTTTCATGTTAATCGTCATTGTTAGTGTTCGAACCAACGGCATGATGTGCAAGACAAGCTATCTTAGACACACCATGTGCTTACAGAATCTTAATAAAACCCCCTTCTGCAAAACGATCAACGTCACTAGTTATGTGTGCATCGTGCTGACTGACAAAGCTGTGCTGTGCATGTTTACCGTGTGTGTGCGTACTCAACAAGTATGTGCAATTTAGCTCTGTGCCTTAGACGACAAAACGCTTAACAGTAGAAACATCTGGATAATTACATATCTACACATTACACTATATGTTGCTAATAAACTTAAATAATGACCATAGTTTATGTAATCATCCAGTTACGTTCAACATATATTTTCTGAAACCGCGTCGGATGCAATTACGTATACAGAAATAGTTAAATCTTTATCAGCGCAATGTAACGGACAGCATTCACGTATATTTTCATTATGGCGTTTACCTTCTTTTCTTCGATCACCTCACCCGGTCTTAGTTTTCTATTCTCCTGTGGATTACGTTTTTCACTAACTTTACTATCGATACACACAAGACTCTCCATGGGTGTATGTTATGGTACCTATTGTGTTGCCAAACTATAAGCAGGGAATGAGGGATTCCAAGCTGATGTCAAAATTCAACTCACTAGTTTATCTTTTCAAACATAGCATTCATCGTTCCACTAAAGAAGCTTTATCTTTTCATAGATGCTTAGGTAATGTCTAATCTCATAAAATGGGAATGAAAAGAGCTGTGTTAAGGGTTCGGCTTGAGAGAATAGGGTTTCTAAACTACAAGGTCAAAATATAATCGGAGTTTTCAGGTAGGTACGTGTAAAGACAGACGATGGCATAGTTATAAAAACTGTGAATACTGTAAGTAACTGTTCACATGTTATTTAGAATTTAAATTTTCAAGAAGTTTCCATCGTCTGCATTTACCAAACAAAAACAAAATAAACATGAACATAAGTACTAAAACTACCTTTGGACGGCAAATATAAATTATCTGTATAACTCTAGTATTACGTAATTTTAAAACAAAAATGAAATCTTCATTTCGTATATAAAAAAAATCGTAAGTATATAAGTATTAATTGTGCCATACCTCATCGCTGATGATGAGCGAGGGGCGTCTTCCTAACTCCTCTGGTGGAGGAATAAGGGAGCCTCTTCTGGCAACCGGAGGGCCTGGCGTCAGCGATGGTTTCTTTAGGTCAGGTTTCGGAGACTTCTCTCGAATGACCTCAATTTTAGGTGCTAGCAGTTTCTCGTCCGGAGCCTTGATTTCAGGCACCTTGGGCATAGGCTGTGTAAGAGAGTATTTTACTTCGTCATTGTTTGACAATCATTATCAGACATTAGTTAAGGCATAGGCATATAGAATTTGTATGTGGTACAGAGTTCGAAATAAGTTCGAAAATCGAAGATTGTATTGAAATACTTTTCGCGAAATGACTTAAATGCAAGTAAATTGCTATAATAGATTTTTACTTACCGCATCTTTTTCTGGTTTATCTCGGGTAGTTGGTGTAAACGACATTTTTTCAAATTTCTCAAGATCTGGTCTTTCATAATCAGGTATTTCTGGTAGCTCTTCGGCCTTCTTTTTGACTGAAGTGATCTTAGCCTTTTTGGCTTCCTCTTCCACTTTTTCTTCTTTGATAGCCACTTTCTGAAATGCCAATTTCTAGCTAATGAATTTGTCTAAATTACTAAATGCAAACGGCATTTAGTATATGGGTAATACTTACGTAGTACATATGAAATGCAATAAGTAACTAGCATTACCTATACTAACATGATAATATTTTGCAAAATGTTTTCTAATTAAGCAAATACATTAAAAAAGCTAAAAGTAATTTCAAATTATTCATAATTATATTTTCCTACTTCATATATTATATTTATACTTCATATATTAAATGTAATTATAATCTGCGTGCTATCAGAATAGGGAAAAAGTGTCAAAGTAAATCGAAATGTAGGTTGATTTACTTCGAATAGTTTCCAACGCTAAAGAGCATGGCTGTTTTGAACATACGTGGTCGTAAATGTTTGAGCAGCCGTGCCCTTTGCTCGCTCGAAAGCTATAATTCGGTTTATTTATGTTCCGTCCGTCTATAGAGCAAAATTAAAGTCAAAAATAGTCTAACTAATATACATACACGAGCAAAAATAACTATGATACTTACATGAACGATGATCTTTTCTAAACAACTTATGATAGCTCTATGAAGTTAAAGGCATTGAAGATTATTTCATCTAAGTAAAAACATATCAAGTAGGTGGTAATGTGTAAAATAAAACTCGTTTTAAAATACCTTTTGTGCAATGAGATTCTGATCTTTACTAGTTGATGTGATATCGTCGTTTATGTAAGTGACATACTTATTTGGCTCATAAGTGTACTTAATAAAAGAAATACTTACTTTAAATCCCGTTCACCTTAAATATGGCGACATTGACAAAGTAGTATAAAGTTAAGTTAAGTAATTGTTAGTCAACAAATTAAGTTTAGGAAGAAAGTTACTGAAAGCAAAGCGAGTGCAGGAAGAAATATACCAAGATATTGGTAACATACGAGTAAAAATAAGAGAAACTGGAACTGTGTGTACATCAAATACAAATATCTATTATATTGAGGAATGTAAGTGTACTAATGTTACAAGACTACAATTTTGTGTATTTTATTTATCTTCATGCCAATAATTGATATGGTGCATAGTATTTATACAAACTACAAGTGCGTCGTTTTATTAACTACGGATCTACAATACTTCTATCAATGGCGAATCATACACTGATATACAAAAATAACGTAGGAATATCAAAATAAAATTGATAGTCATTGATAGAAGGTCAATTCTTGTGCAAACCGAACATTCTACGATGCGGTGCTATAATCAGTGCTGGTGCTATTACAAAGTCTGGTTATCAAACCCCAATTTTGTGCAGTGCAAATTCAAATTTTTGTGCTTTAGTGTAGTTCGATGCCAATCGCTATACCTCATCAGTTGTTTGAGGTCTGCTGGTAAAAGCTGGTAATCCTAGTGTTGCTGGTTTATCCTCTGTCATTTCAGCCTACAGAATAAATTTCATTACTGGCGACCATACGAAGTGTAGTTCATGATGAATGCCTTTATTCTTATGAATTACTAAAATGCTTCAAAATGTCTTATTTCAAAGACATTATGTAGCATTTTCAGTAAGTTAATAGTGTTTCATGTCAATGTTGACTTGTTTGGTTTGGTTTAGTGTTGAATACGCTAGTAACTTAGAGCTTAGAAAAATTACATAATATAGCAGCCTGTCTTGTGACTGAGTGAAGTCTGATAAGAAGTGTGAGGTACGGGCGGGCGTGAGAATGTTTGTAGATATGTAATGTAAGCACTTATATTGCTGTATTATATGAACGTGACGTAAACGAAAATGTGGCGAGGGTGATTTCATTTTGGAATATGATTTTGAAAGGTTTCCTTATAGTTTTAATGAATACCTGAGGAGACTTTGGTCTTCTCCACGGCGCTATAGTGTCTGATGTGTCGAGTAGTGTTGGTTTGTATTGGTCTTCCAATTCGGGTGCCTGTTCAGCCTGGTTGCGAAATTGTATTTTGTTCAGTGTGCCAGAATAATAAATACCACAAACTTGAGAAAATAGACAAAATTGCTTTCTGTACCTGTGGTATTTCGGGAATGACATTCCATGAAAATGGAACAGGTTTTGCGTCCGGTTCCGGTGTCTCGATTACCGGTATCTAACGTATTGAAAATAAATATTTGCTTTGTTAAGTGTATTGTGTAAAATGTTGTATTCAAGTGTATAGTAAAATATTCGATTATATACCTCGAAATCAAAACTAGACTGGCGTTTCGCCGGATTGAAAGCTGACTGTTTTCTTTTCGGCACCTCATCTTCCGGAGTTTCTTCTTGTATCCGAGGTACTTCAATTTTTAATTGATCTGGTTCCTAATAAATGTACGATTATTTTTTAGATTATCTATCTTTCTTTGTTATTGTTATGTGCGCTTTAAATCAAACTTGAAATTACCTCTCTAGATGTTTTCCTAATACTGAAGACTGGGGGCAGATCGTCCTCCTAAGGTAAATAGGTATGATAATTAGAGTGGATGGCTATATAGATATACAATTTAAAATATTTGTAACTAAATGCATCTATTACCTCTATGCTTATACTTCGCCTTTTCGGATCGAATGGAGATTGAAGAGGTTTATCGAGTGACTTGCATGTCTCATCTACTTTTGTCTCGACTTCCATAGCCCAATCTTCCTCCTAAGAAACAATTTTATGGAGCTTACTTCATATGATTAAATATTTCTTGTAAATTAAACTTTTATTTTACCATAATTTATCTCTGTAATATTTGAATTAAATAAAAATTATTACCTCTGGTGGGCTAGGAGGCGCCCAGGTATCAGATGCAGGTTCGACAGATATTTTAGGCGTTACTTCTACTTTTTCATCCTTCTTAATTTGTTCCTCACTTTTCTTTACCTGTTTAAATATCATTTGATAATAATGCTATTGCTTTTGTTTCAACAGTGATATTATTTTTGTATCTACTATTTAAACTATACTTAATAAATTTGTTAACTGTTTTGTACGCATTACAATAAGAAAATAAATATTCATGGTTATGTTTTTCTACCTCGTTTGTTTTACGCGTCCGTTGCCTAGGCGGAGTAGGCTCAGCAGGTTTATCACTAGACAATTTCCTTTTAACATCAGTTTTAGACGTTGTCTCTGTTTCTTTAGTTTCTTCTGTTTCCTGTTTAATTATGATTTTATTAAAGTAATATTAAATCAAGACCGTTTTACCAATACAACTTTTTATGAATTTATATTGAAAATATACCTCAGTTTTAGTTGGTCTACGTCGTCGCGTAACTGGTGTATCAACCTTAGCCGTTTTATCATCAGCCTTCTCCACAACCGGTGTCGGTTCCTATTCGTAAAAAAGTGTATATAGATCTAGATAGATTCTACTTAGTGTTACATCTGCTTATGTTGCATGACAGTGAATTGTGATGTATATGTGTCTATATACCTGTGTAGGTGTTTTCGTAGGTCGCCTAGGTTCTGTTTTTTCTGTAGGCTTATCGACAAAGTCCTGTGTTACCTTCTCCGTCTTACTTTCATCCTATTTGCAAAACACAAAACCATAAGTAAAAGTGAAAGTGCTTAAAACGTTTCCCTGTGCTGTCTTTTCTCGTGTTCCAATGGCGTAATAATAAAAATTGAAGAACATAAAAGTAGTAATATTTACAGGAAAACAGTAGTTATTTAATAGACACACATTTTTCAAACAATCGTCAAGTATTGTTTGAATTAGAAACAAATGTTTGATAGATAGATAGTAATTGTTTATTTACAAAAGATAAGCGTAGAATTGAAAAATAAATAAACATGTATTCTCCTTGTCCTTCAATGTGACATAAAATAAATTTATTTAAATTAGGTATAATGCATGCTTGTTGATTCTTTTGTTCACTTACCTTGAGTTTGATTTGATCCATTTCCATTGGTTCAGGCTCTTTAATTGTGGGCTAAAAAGTTAATAGGGAAATGAATAAGCGTAATTTGGGGTTCGGCTTTAGTTACACTATCGTAATAACAAACTTTGTCTATACATTGACTCAAAATATTTGCATTCGTTTATAACATATTTGATAAGAAATACATAATTTTGCATTACGCCTTTGTAGTCAGTAGGTAGTTATTGCAAATTCACCTAAATAGAAAATTACCAGAGTCTTAAGATTGACGTCCTGTGAGGGCCATTGCATTGTATTCGGCATGGGTCATGCAAGGGTGGGGCAAAAAATTTCAAAAGGTATAAATTGAAACCTTGATATATACAGTTTACTTCTCTAATTCAATAGAATATGTATAAAATATTTTCGTAGGTCATAGTAAGTACAACTAACCCTTTGAACATTTTTCTTGAGTGCTGAAACTTGTTGTTGTTCGGCGGTAGTTGAGATCGAGGATTTTCTGCTTTCAGCAGATTCCTTTGTGAGCTGAATAAAATTATATCATAATTAATTTTCGTATGAGTCCGAGTTATATGAATTGTGCAAATAGCGTCACAGATATATTCTTTCTTCATTCTAAATTAGTACGTACATAATTGTGTCTAGAATAAAGTGTTCCCAATAAGAGATATTTACGTGTGTGTATTTTATTAATAAATATACTTACTTTAATACCCTTGTTGTCAACGATAGAGCTCTTACGACTCTCTGTCTTAACTTCTTCTTTAACCTGAATATAAATTATAATAATACTTAATACGTGTTCTTAGTCTACAACAGGTGTGCAGGTACATGATAAAATAGGATATTGTAAACTTGGGTGGTGAAAAATAAAAAGTAGGAATTTTACAAACCTCACTCTGAACTGATGTTCTTCGGCTTTCGGTCTAGAGGAGAAGGGAAAACACACAAAATTATTTACAGAATTATATACATGGAAGGTATTGTAAATTGAATATAAATTTACACATCGAAAATTATGTCAGAGTATTTGCTTGTGGTAGTGGGAAAAATAAAACATCTAATAAAAAGTAAATAATACAGAGGACAGGAGGAAAGGATTAAAAATAACTACCGATCTACCATACTACCAAATTACATTAGGCAATATGAATGGATTTTACAATAAAAATGATAGCAACAGTAAAGATTACAACCACTCCACACTCCGTAAGTTTGACCCGAGGATTCCCTTCTAGGATACCAGACTCATACAAATGCAATTAAAAACAAACACCTAAACCAGAATAGAAATTAATTATAATAATTTCTTCTGGGTGAGGGTCTAACCCAGGTTCCTCTGCATAGCAAATCGGTATGGTGACCTCTGTGCTACTCAGGTCAGGTGGGTGATAAACATTTCTGGGGTTCATGCTATTCTACCTTTATTTCCAATCGTTGTTGTTGAGCCATTATTGTCACCTGTTAATTTATAACGATGTGTTACACCCCGAACTAAGTCTTTGATGTTAATAACGTCGTTTGGAGTTTCTAAAATCTTTTATCTTCTAAAGTAATTAGCTGTTAATGGCCTCGTATTCTTTTGTTTACCTTTGTTTCTTCCTTTGGTTTCTTCTCCCTTGTCGTGGGAGTAGGTGTCATTTTTTCATATTTCTCAAGGACTGGTCTTTCGTAGTCATCCACAAAGTCCAGTTCCAAATCCTGAAATTTCAAAAATTTTAATTATAAATCTATGTAAGATTTGATGTCTCAATTTGCGTTGTTCAACATGCCGACGCCCATGAATGTATATTTATTTATCTATTTATTTTGAAAATCTCGTCTGTGGAACAAAAGTTATATGTAATGCTAATAAGTATTATCAAAATAATCAAATGAATAAGCTTATTAGTTATGCTTGTTTGTAACTTATGTTGTATAAAAAGGCAAATATATTTTTATTACTTACTCTTTATAACCTGTAACACATAAAACACATAGATAGCATGCGACTTGCAAGCAACAAATCAGACCATCGACGACGACTTCTAATGCTTTTTGGAAAATAATTTGAATTCAAAATGTTATTCGTAGTGAGGTTTGTGCCGAAAGAACAAGGTATAGAGTGTGCCGTAGTGGTATTAGTAGAAGGAACTAAAGAATATTTAAGAAATAGAAAGTTGTGTCTCATATTCAGAAATTTCAAGAAGAGAAAGATCAGAGACAATAGTTTTTCAGAAATGTGATTACCCCATCATTTTCTTTGGCATCTTTTCCAGCAGTTTTAGGTTTTTCGGTTGCCTTCTTAGTAGTTTTCTTGAGTTGTGGCTTTTCGAATTTACCATCTTGTACTGTCAATGGCTCCTAAAGAAGCAGTTAAGGGTTGATGAGTTTCTACTTCACGGTTACTTGATATTTATGTTATTAGTGTTATGGTGCATTGTAGGTATAATATAAAACGTGAATTAAAATTATATCAACAAACATTGTGCCAAAATGACTTATTGAAAAGATTAGTCACAAAATTTTAATTATCTCAGCACAATCGCTTTCTATGTACTTTTTGATGACTACATAGCTTATGACGCGAACTTTCAACATGTAGCTTTATATCTACCTCATCGCCTTTCTTAACGACTGCAGCTTTCTTGATCTTAAGTTGAGCAGCCTCAGCGCCCTCCTATAGAATATTGAGTTTTAATTTTATGACCTGATTTATGACTAAATAAATTTTGTATATTGTTTTGAATTATTGCTGAGATAATTAAATGGAAGCGACCAGTACCGTTGGTTTTTTCTTAGCTGGAGTCTTTTGTGTGAGGGATGCCTCTTCAGGGGCAGTTGTGCTGGTCTTGGCTGGTTTTGGCTTGGTAAGATTGACAGAATCTTCAATGTCCTCTCCCTCGCCCTAATGCCAGTGATTAACAAAAACAAATATATGTGCTGTACATAAAAGATATAGGAACAAACGTATAGGTTAGGTAACGTGAAAAGAAAATATGTCTCGATTACTCTCGATTAAAGGTATTTTATGTTCTCATTTACTATAATGGTT
Organism: Blastobasis adustella; assembly: GCA_907269095.1. Taxonomy (NCBI): domain Eukaryota; kingdom Metazoa; phylum Arthropoda; class Insecta; order Lepidoptera; family Blastobasidae; genus Blastobasis; species Blastobasis adustella. The sequence continues at coordinate 6,978,474 of OU026135.1, read as the reverse complement.
TAGTTTTTTATGAAAAACGATATAAAGTAATTGAAGTAAATAGCAATTAAATGTTGTGAATACAACAATGTAATTATTAAATTTTGAAATATCTTTAATCGGAATTTAGAGCATAAAGAAGTGTCCAGAAAGAACAAACAGAAAAAAAATATTTGTGTGTAAAGTTATCTCATAGTTTGTATGTGTATGTACATAGTTAACATAGTAGTAATAGACACCTACGGCAAATAGTTTAAAAGCGGTGTGTTTCTAAGGTGTAGTCTAAAGATTAAAAGTCAAACTGTGTATTTTCATAGAGTTTTTGTGTTCTGGAACTACAATACGGTGCCATATTTGAAGAAACTAAGTACTAAGTGTGTAATTCTTTTTAAGTCTATTTTACATTATTTTACCTCGACTAATTTGGTATACCTTATCGAGAACTAATACTTTCTTCAGTTTAGGTGTTATAATATTAGTGTCGAGGGGCTTCAGGCCTGTCTGTGAATTATGGGGATTATTCATTGTTTATTTAGCCTCAATTGTCTTTTTTTTTTCATCAATAGTTATGTGGTACACCCATAAATTTTTCCTTAACATATTTAATGTGATTGCTTTGCATACCTTTTCATTCTTGCCTTTTGGTGTTGGCCGTTTAAGTGTTTTCTCTTCGACAATTTCAGGTTTCTTAACACTAAGTTTAGCCTCAGCTTGATCCTCCTACAGTTCAAAATTTGTTTAAATGGGCGGAGATTATAATTATAATAAAGCCAGTATAGCTGTCTATTTTGCACTATTATTTATTATGAAAACTTTAACTTTACGGTGCTGGTTCCACGAAAATAAATAACATTATAAATAATATTTATAATTAACACGAAAAGATAAAGTTTTCAAGTTTCTACTAAGCGCCTCAAGCATTTTGTATAATACGAACTACGAACCGTGGGTTTCTTTTCGCTAGGTGTTTTATGTGTGAGAGCCACTTCCTCGGGCTCTTGACCTGGTTTGGCAGGCGTCTTAGGTTTGGATAGACTAACGCTTTCATCCACGTCCATAGGCTGAATAAATTATAATAGTTAGGTAACTAGTTTAATTCTTTCAATCATTAATTATTAATTTAATAATATAAAATAAACACGTTAGAACATTCCATACCTCAGGTTTATCTTTATCTTTAACCGAACGCCGCTTAGCTGTAGCGGTTGCAGAAGGTACTTCTTCTTCTTCTTCCGGTTTTTTATCCTCCTAATAAATAGCAGTTTGATGTTTAAATAGTCGATTTTTATTTAGCTTATTCTAATATTGCGAAAGCGCGAAAGCTTGTGTATTAAATAAGATCTATATTTTTACTGCCAACTGATAAATAGAATGTATTTGCCAAAGCGTGATTGAACTGTGTATACCTTTTTCTTTTTCTCAAGAGGTGTAGGTGTAATTTTCTCGTATTTCTCGAGGACTGGCCTTTCATAATCGTCGATAAACTCGTCTTCAACAACCTTTAACGCCATAAAAATAAGGTATAAGAAAAGAATTGAAACAGAAAATGTGAAGTAGTTTTAAGTTTAAGATAAAATTGGTAATTTAATACAGATTTAGTAAATGAAGCTGAGCATTTTGACAAAAGAAAGTGTTGTACACGCCACCATCTTTGTGCACCTTTCCTGAAATTTTCATAGTTGCGATAGACATACAAAGCGTAAAGCGAAATATTTTACAGCGGAGGCCAAGCTTACAGATACGATAGCTAGTACTTACTTTATTTAAAACCTGTTAAAAATAACGATAGCTGAAAAATTTGCCAAGAGAAACCGCGAAAGAGGATTATGGCTTATGTTGTGAAAAATATTGTGAAGCTTAAAACAGAAATTTAAGTTTCTGTTAAGTAGAAGAGTATGTAAAAAGTTTTCAAACAATGTTATAGTGTAAAATTGTAACTACCAAACTGAATTATTGTGTTATTGGATTTGTAGAGTAATGGAGTAAAAATGTATTGTGTACCTCTTTTTCTTTTTTGGATGGACGCTTTTTAGTGTCGGGCTCATCCTTTTTCGTTGGTTTAGATTTTGTTTTCTCCTCTGGTGCCTTTTCTTCCTCCTAAATAATATTGTTAAGGTATTAATTGTTTATTGCTTTTATATTTATATGTACGCGATATGTATTTTGTGACGCTTGTTTATTTGTTACCTTGTCTTTAGTAACAGGACGTTTTCTGAGAGTAGGCATTTCCGGTTCCGGTTCTTGTTCTTTAGGTCTTATTTTGCCTTTCATCATGTCAACGTCATCCTATTAGGAAGTGTTAATTTCAATTAATGCGTTGTAATAATGATAAAGTGATAACTGTAAATTATTAAGTATATGCAATATGTAGTTCTTTTTACCTGTGACTCAACTGGTTTTTGTTTATCCTTAGGAGTAGGAGTCACTTTCTCGTATTTTTCAAGTTCAGGCTTTTCATAGTCATCAACAAATTCAGGAGTTGTCTATAAAAATACGAATATTTAAAAAATATCCTGACCAATAATATTGAACATTGGTTTAAGATATTTTTTGTAAATAAACCGTATAAGTTGTTATTTAATAGAATGATTGTATAGAAGGTTATTATGTAAAAATAAAATTATTAAAATACCTCAATGCCGTTTTGTTTTTTATTCCTATCACTAGGTGTTGGTGTCATTTTATCGTATTTCTCTAAATCAGGCCTTTCGTAATCATCCACGAATTCCTTTTCTTCTCCCGGCTAATAAAATATAAACAGATATTGTTTACAGGTGTTTAAAATATTGGTTTAATTAAGTTCACTGAGTTTAATCGATACGTTTTTTTTTACCTTTTTCGGTGCTTTTTTAGCTTTAGCTGCTTGTGGTTCTTCAAGTTTTTCTTCGGTGGGTTTAGTAGGTGTCTTTTGTAATTTAACCTGAGACAACTCATCTACAGGTTCCTCAGGTTTGGGTATACCCTTTTTGATACTAGGCCTCTTTGGTTTATCTTCCTCGACCTATGTGAATATTTTATTGATTATTTTGTAGAATAAAAATGATTGAACTTGTTTAGTTATATTAAAATGTGTTTCAATACCTGTTGTTTACTGTCAGGTTTCGGTTTTTTGTCAGGAGTTGGGGCAGCAACGGAAGGTTCTTCTTCGCTTTCGTATTCTTCACTCCTAACGCTTTCAGATACCGATGCTCGTTTACTCTACGTAATTTACATCATAACAATATTAAATTATACTCTAATACTTTCCGATTTAAAGATATAGTGGTAGATGGTGCTAGTTTAAATATGTAGAGTTAAGTGTAATGTGTTTACCTGGGGAGTACTATCCTCTTTCGGTTTTTTAGTGAGTGGCGTCGGTGAAACCTTTTCGTACTTCTCCAAGACAGGTCTCTCGTAATCGTCGACAAACTCGAATTCATCCTATGTTCAAATACAATTTAGCACATCAAAATGTTAACACAACACACACAACATGATACTAATGACCACAGTTTTAAGTTATATACTTATTCTGACAGATATCTACACATTGACTTCACAACATTACCTCCCAGTTTACAGTTAACAAAACATCCCATGAAGTTTATATCTGATTGAAATTTCAGAAATACTATGGTACGATTGCTTTACAACAACTACAGCTAATATTATTGTAACTAAAAGCAATGTACATATTGCGAAATAATTAAAAGACTGTAACACTTACCTCTTCTTTCTTAGCTACTGTTTTCTTTTTAACGACCTTCTTTTTCTCAGTTTCGGTTTTCTTAGCAGCTTCTTTCTTTTCTTCAACGGGCTCCTCCTTAGGCTTGACTGATTTGAGTTTTGGAATGCCTTCAATTTTAGCCTCAGGTTCGGGCTCCTTCTTTTTCTTTTCAATTTTCTCAAGCATAGCTTTCTTTTCTTCTTCAGTTTTGGCCGTTTTCTTTTCAATAAGTTTCTTAGCTGCCTCGGCCTCAGCTTCAATTTTCTTCGTCTCTTCCTCTTTTTTGACCGTTTTAGCGTCTACTTTAACGTCTTCTTTCTTTTCAACTTTAATGTCTTCTTTCTTTTCAACTTTAATGTCTTCTTTCTTTTCTACTTTAACGTCTTCTTTCTTTTCAACACTTATTTCTTGGTTGTTTACTTCGACATGTTCTGATTCTTTCTTGGTTACTTTCTTAGCCGCGGTCTTCTTTTGCTGTGTTATCTTTTTCTCTTCTTCTTCCTAGTGTCCACAAAAATAAAACATTAAATAAGGGAATTTATAGGGTTAATGTGATCTCCAACCCGCCTGCCCAGCATGAGGGTTATAACAATACCGTCCACTAATGTTCAGGAGACCCACTGCAGCAGTGGACGATAATGATATAACAATACCCGCGTTTGCGACTTCGCACAATTTGATCAGAACTCCCAAAGCGTAGGTCCAGGTACTAACAATATCTTTACTAATATCATCAAAATCCTATCTGAGAGTACCTATTAATGGCTCTGTTAACACCATATTTTTACCCGACTATGGTAAAGCAAAAAGGAGGGTTATGATTCTGACTGGTATGTATGTAGGTATATTTTTTATATTACTAAGGTGGCGCAGCCTATGGACGTTATATATGTATATCCCTCATAACTTCTAAGCTGATTATGCTGAGGTAAATAGAAATTCTTGCTTTGAAAGATTAGGACTATACAAAATATAGAGCAAGATGGCATGCAGCCACAGGTACCCTCTAAACATCCGAATTTTAATAATATTTTATTGTCTCGTGCTGGCCAGATGCCGAGTTTTCCATAGGCGGGTGTTAGTTTTTATACCAAGATTCCTAACAAACAAAATAAAATATATAACAGTTTATTTCAACCTAGATTAGGATATGAAAATGTATCGAACAGATAGGCGCAAATTAATCAGTCCTTACCTTCTTTTTCTCATCTACATGATTCTCTTCAATCACAGATTTATCTTCGACGATGGACATCTCTTCCTCAGACTCCTCCATAACGGTCTTCTCCTCTTCCTCTTCCTCCTCTTCTTCCTTCTTCTTTTTCTGAAAATTATGTTGAAATATTTACTATTCTACATGCGAAATGTGATCTCTTAGTTTATATTCGGTGAGTAAGGAAGGTCTCCAGTGCTTTATGGGTTAGGGATTGGGGGAACCGTGGCTTTGGCAGTGGAGGGTCTTTTGCATTTTTGCTACCAGAGCTACGTGTTATAGAGGTGGGCAACGCCCAGATACATAGGGACAGATGGCGGACAAAGGACAGATATTATTATACTCCTACTGGACCCGACGCGACTTCGTTCGCGTACACCTACTTTACCCCTATCTACTCTTTTTTAAATAATTTATGTTGGTTATGATATTTATGATACTACATACCTTTTCATCGACAAGTGTCAAATCGGCGCTCGATTCATCTTCGCCGAATTCGTTCTTGATTACCACCCTGTAGTTGGCAATGTATTTTGATGACACCTTCCTGAGGATTAGGCGGGCGTTGATGCCATCGAATGACGTGTTCACCTCCGAGGATTCCCTAAGGATTGAGGTGTTCTTGTACCAGGTACATCTGCAGGATTGGTCCGACTGTTTGAGGACAGCAATGAACTCCGCCTCCTCGTTTTCTTTCTTGGCCTGAAATCAACGCGTAAACGTAGAAATGTTAAAGTACATATTTCACGTGTGGTTTAATTTGAGTAAATGTTATAATATGGTAATTAAACAAAATATATTACACGAGGATTCTTGCACACAAGGGTTATGTAATGTTTTACTCAAATTTTCTAAAAATACAATTAAGTAGCAGTTTATTTATTTAATCGTGTGCATCTATGTCTATACCTCGGAATTTATTTACCAATAAAGTTAATCATATTAACCATAATTACTTATGCTATCAATATAAAAAATTGGGGCAGGTGTATTACGAACACAATTAAACTTACCAGACTTCTAAAGTGTTTGATAATTTGCGGCTTATCGCCCTTTTCTTCTGGTATGTCCGTGATATCGACTTGCTGTGATGTCGCCTCACCTTTTTCGTTCTTGGCGACCAGCTTGTACGACCCTTTGTCTAGTTGTGATACGTTTGAAATCTCCAATTTGACTGTAAATTCGCCCTGTAACATAAACATAATGTATGATACAATATAGATAAATACATAATAATAATCTACTTACAATTTTATTTCTTATTATCTACTTACCTCTCTGCTTGGCTCGATGAGCACAGTGTGTCTCGAGTCCTCTTTCACGGCGTTAATTTCTTTGAACCATGTACATGCAGGTGCGAATTTACTTAATACTTTACATTCAATAATAACAGTCTTCTTCTTAATTATCTTAATGATCTTTGGTTTCTCTTTGATTACTGGAATGACTGTGAAAGTAAAATTTTATTATATATCTTTTCTTTTTTAAAAGAATTTAATGTTAGGTTTAATCGAGAAAAACTTACTTTCTATATTGAGCGTAAGATTTGCATTGAGCTCCCCAAGCTCATTTTTAATATTGCATTTATACAATCCGGAGTCTTCAATACCAGGGTCGATGAGTTCCAAGACGATAGTGTACACATCGTCTTTTACTTCAACCCTGGTCTTTATTTTCGACGAGTCCCTGATTTCTTTACCCTCGTGGTACCACACAATCGTCGGTTTTGGACTAGCTTTAACTTTGCATCCCATAATAACTAATTTGCCATTATCCTTCGATTGAATTGTTGGTTTCTCAACGAATGTTGGGCCTTCGCCCTCGGGTTCCGGCTCAGCCTCAATGTTGAGATTCAAATTTGCATTGCTTTCGCCATATTCATTTTTAACATGACAACGGTAAGAGCCACCATCCGCTGCCACGGGATTTGTCAAAAGCAATACTAATTCGTAAATGTCCTCTCCTATTGAAGTGGACTTTAGTTCGATCTTACTGCTGGCCGTAATGACGGTCGTGCCTCTGTACCACGTGACTTCAGCCGCCGGCTTGGCTTTGCAGACACAACGCATAGTGATGAGTGTGCCATCTTCGTTGGGAATGATTCGAGGTTTCTCCACAAACGACGGCGCGAAACCGTTCTCATCATCCCCACCTAAAGGAATTAAGTGTATTTAAAAAACGGTTTAAGATTAGCCCCTCTTATCAGTTCATGCATTGCTGATAAGCATAAAGCATTGCATGCATCTGCTACTGTATGCGTACGTATAAACACCTATAAATATAATATGTACAAAACATTTGCTATAATGAATTTTTACCTTGGAAGTTGAGAGCAATGTTTGCATTACTCTCACCAAACAAGTTGACGGCGTTACATCTATAGTTACCGCCGTCTTCTCTAGTAGGGCCCAATATTTCCAAAGTCAGATTGAAAGTGTCTTTTGCTATAGCCTTTCTTGACATTTTCATTTTGGTTCCATCTTTAATTTCTTTATCCCCATGGTACCAGGTGATGTCTGGTAGGGGGTATGCTTCTAATACGCATTCCATAATTAACAATTCGCCTTCCTGTCTTATAGTTGGCTTTTTTGGAAACCTTGGTGCCTTACCGTCGGGAATTCTGTTTAAAAGACAGGAATTTCAGTAAAGGTACTAGGTGCAATAAAGAATAATTATAAATTTAAAAAATCTTACTTCGGTTTGTCCCCGGACTCGAAATTTAAATTAATTTTTGCCACACCTTCACCATGTTTGTTTTTTGCCAAAGCCCGATATTCTCCTTTATCCGAATTCTCTACGCCTATGATTTCAAGCCGCGCCATGTGATATAATGATTGGTCCTCTTCTAACGTAATTTTATATCGACTGCTTTCTTTTACTAATTTTTTTCCATGGTACCTGTGTCGTCAGTAAATATTAGGAAGGCGGGTACGATGTTGATTAATTTTCCAACTGGCTTCATTTATTTTAAAAAAATCTTACCATGTGAGGGTTGGTTTCGGTTTGCCAACACAACGACATTCGAATGTGATTTTGGTACCATCCTCCGATTGCCTGATGATCGGTCTCTCCGTAAACGTCGGTTTGATAGAGTCCTCAGGCACGGGCGCTTCGTCGCCTGTTTCATCAGTTCATATATCAGTAACACTTTCAATTTTAGCCTTGTTAACATTTGCAGCTTTATATTAATTGGTTTAAGTATTTATTTAAGATGTTTTCTTTCAGTATTCTTGGTAACGTGTATTTGTATTAATCATTCAATCATATTTAATATTATAAAGTTAATTTAAAGATGTATAAAAATAAATATATGATTATAATACATAAACATTATTATTATATGATATAAAAATTATATTATCCAGATTAAAGGTGTACCTTTAAGAAGACTACATCTCATGTCACAAACAGTACGCATGACAGTTGCTCTGTTATATAAATAATGTTAATTTGTGCTCGCTAAAGCAAATAGTTCATAAAATGTCTAACTACAAAAGTATAATTATTATACTATGCCAGAGTTATGACGATGTTAATAAAGCGGTGTAGCAAACTAATACAATGATAGGTGGCGATGACAATAATAATTAAAAGGTACTAACATATGAATATAATAATATAGTGTGCAGTATATTAACCATGCTTGTGATAACAAAATTGCAATGTACGTGAGTTGTAGGAATGTGTTTAATATTTGTCATTTAACTTATTACTAAGTAAATAGTAGTTATAGTAGTAGTAAAGAAAACATCTTAAATTTTATTAAATCAATCCCAAAGATGTTAACGATATCGAATAATAAAGTATACCAGTGTATTATGTAGAGTAACTGACAATTTGAAGGACATTAGTTAATGATTGTTTAAGCTTTGCTGCAAATTCTACTTATACAAATTATGGAACAAAATTACAACTAACACAGATACAGGATTAGGTTCACACAATAAAACAGGTAGTTGGGTTAGGATCAAAGGTCAAAGGCAAAGGCAAGTTTAAAAATAATTAAGGGGGTGGTTTTATAATTTTTTAAATGGTCTTTTTGGCAAATACTGTATTATAAATTATTGATTTTCTAGATTCCATAACTACATTCTAAAACTTTACAGATAACGACCAGTCAGTAAGGGAAATCATTCGAAATAGGTAACACGTCTCTACGGACAACTCTCTTGCGAGGGTAGACCAGGCCAGAGCGAAGATTTTCTGATTTAGATTTCCATTGCTGGCTGTTTATAAGAGGGCAAGGTACAAGTGCACTTACTGTCGAAGTTTAAGCTGATTGTGGCGTTACTCTCGCCAAGTTCGTTTTTAGCCGTCACCCTGTATTTACCAGCGTCTTCAACGGTAACGTTGTTGATCTCTAACGAGGCATAGTAGGACTTGCCGTCCTTGTTTACTGTCAGCTGTGAAAAATATTTTTTCTTATGAACGCGTGGAAAAAACTTTTAAATTTGACACAGTATTTGAACAAATTTCAATGTAAAGAGAAACGAAATGAAACAAAAAACAATTGTAATGTAACTAACTAGGTTTTCCTAAAAAATTATACAACCTACATTAAACCGAAACTATAAACAAATAATAAATTATAATAGCAATGACAGTAACACTCATGTAATAATAGACATATTTAGGACGAAAGGTCGTCGCGCGGAACGCTGTCCACCTGGCTGACGGCCCAGCCAACTAAATTGAGGTCAAGGCCATTTCTAAGTACTTTAAAACCAGGGCATATCTACTTATTCTCATAGTAACTCTTATTTTTGGGCTACCAGAAATTACACAACATTCATTTTTTCAAGGAAAACTTTTACTTTTAGCTACTCATTAGCTGCCTGTCGTCTCCCAAGGTGATGGCAATCAGCGGATATTATGTAAATGGCACTACTGTGCTTTTCATTTTCAATTTCAGTTTTTCCCGTTGTAATTCCTCTTTATCCTGGCGGTTAATCCCGGCTCAGTAGTTTACTGCCAGCCAGGGGCCTCTCTTCTACTGGGAAAGTACTTTCAGGTTCACTGAAAACTGTTTCCTACCACCACCCTCAATTAAAAATTTGTGGTATTTTAGGTTTTAACGTGCTGCGACTGCCATCGCACCAGCAGAACCCGTTAGGGAAAACTATGAGTACCTCAAAAATAAGCTGTAAAAAATGCAACTTTCATCTCAATTGTGTTCGAGAATATTTATTTTGGCAAAATTCTGAAAGACCTGTATCTTTCTTTGTCTCTGAGTCGTTTTTCTTAAAAGTGCTCATGTAACTGACCTTATGCCTCGGGCTGGGTCCAACTTCGGCCTGGTTGTGGAACCAGGCGACGCTGGGCACGGGTTCCGCCTCGATGCGGCACTCGAATATTAGCCGCTTGCCGTCATCCTCTTGGCGGATGGCGGGCTTGCGAGCAAAAGTCGGCGCCCTCCCGTCCACTTGTCTGTAGGACAACAAATGAACTATTAGAAACCGTTTAGGAAAATGTAAGGGGCGTTAGCTCGATTATTACAAAACACCGCATCGAAAAATTTTACGAAATTTTAATTCAATTGGGAGATTTAAAAATAGACAGAACCCCCAAAAAAGCGAATTAAAGTTATGATAATGAGGATGAGACTTCCTTTAGAAAGTAATACAATATTTTATAAACTTACTTCTGTTTATCTTCGTCAGCAGCTGAAAAGTAAGAGAAATTATTAGTTTAAGACACCGAGACAGAAACGATAGGTACCTAAATTGAATAAAAATATCTGTAAAGAATATCTTATAGACGAAACCTTGGATGTGTATTTAGCAGATACAATTTCAAAGAAACTAACAGAACTAAAACTTGTTTGAGAACAGACTCTTCACAGATTATTTGAACTCGAATGTTTACGATTTTGAATAACATCCAGAACATGTAAGCTTAACTAGAACTAGTTATAAATATAGTTCAAGGTATTTCAATAACGTCAATAGCTATAAACTTATTGTTTGCACTAACATCAACAAAGTTATGGCCACCGTTAATTGTACACCTCACATCATGTCATAGTAATTTAAGTGTGATGGACTTTAGAAATGAAATAATATTCCATGACTTCCATATTATTATTCATCTGTCTAAGCTATTCTGTAACTCAGTCTTATTATATTATCCATCATCAACTTCGGCGTCGAGTACTTTATTTTTAGAAGGAGTGCGTGTTTTATTTTTGGCATTATCTCCCTTATTTTTGGCATTGGGATTGTCTGTTGCGGCATCATCTTTATGAGTAACCGATATAAATATTTCCTCACATTCGTCACCGTGTTTACAATGTAACAGTTCTGGGCTTGAAATTGTCGTCCGAAGAATTTTCAACGAGACACTCATTTCCATCAGTCGCAATCGCAACCAGAGGTGACAACTTTTGGATTTAGTGTACTAGTGACCTAAATGTTACATATAATTAATAATATGTCTCTCTAGTCTTATAAATAACGATTTAACTGTTTTATCCTTGTCAGATTTTGTCATGTCAAGACATGAGCGCACCCTCATATCATGCCCCAGTTAGTAAAGTTTTTAATTCACTATCGTCGTCTACATTTTACGTCTTCAACAACTTCTGTGATACTTTTGATGATTTTAAAATTCTTAAGAAGTTTATTAACTTTTACCCCAATGTTAATATTTGAGTCGATGATATTATTCTAATCGTAATTTATTATATTATGTATACCTACTGTATACCACCCCTGTTTGCCAATGTTGCGTTTGCTTTTTGGCTCACTGTCTAACGTGGGCTACTAACAGTACATTTTTTGTAGACATATTATTTCTGTCCATGACTAATGCCGTTATTTCTGTAAGCATTTTTATTGGCTCAGTATTGGGTTACTGGTAAATAGTCTGACAAATATTTCAACATTTCACGATGAGTTGATTGGGTCACTATAGATTGATCACACAACCGGTACCCGCGGTGAGGCGGTAGGGGAATATTTCAGGGTTGTTTCGGGGCTCAAGTGTTTTTTACCGAGAAACGTCACCAAGTGACGTTTCGCGGTTTCGAGGTACAGAGAACTGCGCCCCACACTCCCGCGGGCGATGTATGAGTTGTGTGGTCGATCTATATCAAATTTCAGATTAACTAAGGAATCTGCCTGGATGGGTACCATCGCCTTAGTTATATCTGACGTCAAACAACCATGCTCATTTTGGTTTCTAGAGTGGGTAATCGAGTCCTTCCAGTGATTATATCTCTATATAATTTAAAAGGTTATTTAATTTTACTGGTGGTTAATATGGTAGAGTAAACTTACGGCTAAAGTTAAGGTTGATGGAGGCGGCCACCTCGCCCATCTTGTTCTTCGCCTTAACTTTGTAGAGCCCCGCATCGGTCTCGATCACGTCGTCTAGCTCGAGCACCACCAGGAACTTGTTGTTGGCGATGCTCTGGATCCTGCAAATGGTAGAACCGTGTTATTTTCATTCTTTACATGTACATGTCATAATCATCATTTTAGCGTTTATCCCGGCTTATGCCAGGGTCCGCATTCCTGTTTTTCTTCCTCCACTTCGCCTAGTCTTCAGTGTTCTCACGCCGTAAGCCATTGGCTGATGCATCCTACTCGGCGATGTCTATCAATGGATTGACATTGTCGAGTTGGATGCGAGAGCAACGTGAGAGCTTCATGGGTATTCCGTGGGATACCTGTTTCCCGTGTATCCTTAGGGCATCTACAACTCATTACATATCCGACTTGATCGGTCGATTAGTTGAAGTCGCGCTATCCGGTTGGTGGTGGATAGGATCGGTTGGAGGCATTTCGTGCACTCTTAAATGTTCATCCTTCAACGATTTTCAGACATGAGGGACCAACTAAAGAGAGAACGAGAGACATCCACTACTTTTCCATTATTTTTATTTGGTTTGTTGAACTCTAAAGAGTTTCTTTGATATTTCAACGCAGTTACATGTATCGTGCGCCAACCAGGTAAGCGATATGAAAGCCAAAAAATACATTCTTATTGCATGTCTAATAATAACGAAGATAGTTTGTGTTTTGGTAGTGTCCATAGGCTGCGGTAACGCTTACCATCAGGTTGGCCATGTGCTTGCGTGCCAGCATACTCTATAGCCTGCTAAAATTACGTTTTGGTTGGGCCATATAATTTCCTAACTGTTAATAGCCATATTGCATCCCGGTTTTCGTTTTTAATTCCTTAGTAAGACAAGAGTAATACATAAGAATAGACTTCTTATCCTGTTCAAGAACCACCAGGTTTTGCAGGTGATCAGTAGGCACAGGATTATTCTCATTCATTACATCTATTACTTCCTCTTTTTCTTTGCAAATATTACACTTTCCATTCAAGGTCCGTCACAAGACATGTCACTAGTTATAGAATTCGTATCGACCTCTGGCATTACTTTTCATAATCTCGATTAAGAAGTTATTGGATCCTGAGGCTAGGTGTGCGGAGGTATCGGTTTATTTTCTTTAATAATCGATGATGATTGAATTATGTTCTTCGAAATAGAAAAAGGACTATTTTATTTTCATGAAAAATTTCTCATCATCTTGGAGTTAATGTCCCGGTTGTGCTCTCGCGCACGAGGGCCCGGAGTCCGGCCTGACAATGATCCAAGATTTGGCAGATCAGGTAATTACAGTGGAGCGTATGCCATCTGAACTCCACGACTCTGCTACCACGGGAACCTGACCATTGGATCATAGTTACACATTCGTCGCCAGGTTTCATCACGATGTTTTTTAATAGAATAGAATGGAATCGTGGTTCATGAAATTTTAATTAAGCATACCGTTAACTTCGGGAAAGTATGGAGTCATTACACCAGTTTAAATGCTGCGAATTACATGACACCATTAATCCATTATTTGAAGTCACCGTCAAAAACAAAGCCAATCAATGTAATACTTAAATATTGAAATTCGAGTACCTACCCTACTATCTCAGTATTAGAATATAAACAAAACGGTGTTGAATAGGTAACCTAATTTCAAAACCGAGACTCTAGAGATTTTCTCGCTCACAAAACAATGTTGCCCGCAATTACAAATTTATTGGATACTTCGTTTGAATTTCACAAAAGCAAGTTAAAGAAACATCAGAATCGTCCCAAGAACAACACATCATCTACAGGCTTGCGGCGAACGGATCGCCACAAGAGGTGCCAAGTGTGTCACCAACCGTATGTGTTTGGCTCAATCTGTATACATCAAAGGAAGTATTAGAGAAAACAAATCGTAAAGCAGTCGCGGGCCCAAGGTGATCGCTCCGTGCGTTGACCTAAAACCGTTAGCACTGAAGGTACATTCTGTTTTGCGGATATTTTTGCCTAGAATTCCTTGGTTCCTACCTATTTCAGGTGTAAGTGAATGTTCTTCACCTGATTACTTACAAATATTGTGCTAGTCGATGATCCACTCTGGCCAGGTTCCCCTGGCTCAAATGGCATTCGCTCCACTGTAAATACAGCCTTATCTGCCAAATCCTAGATAGATCAAGGCGGACCCCGGGCCCTCAAATGCGTGAGCATAACCGGTATATTAACGCTAAGGTGATTATTTCATTATTACTCGGCTAGTCCATAGTGGATGCGTGGGTAGGCCTCCCACTAAGAGGACCGACGACCTGGTAAAGATCGCAGGAACCAGCTGGATGTGGAAGGCCGACCTTGTGGCCTTTGTGGAGAACTCTGGGAGAAGCCTATGCCCAGTAGTAGGTGTCTTGCGGCTGATACGATGATGACGACAATGAGTCAATTAACATTGAATCGCGTTTTACAATATGAGTGATGCCTCGAGTTTCGACATATATCAATGTCAAATTCAGGAACCCCCCGGCATCCATCCGGGCTAGATACAATTCTTTTATACCTTATCTCTCCTCGCCAATCACAAAACTATTACAGTACCTAGATAATTATGATAATTAGGCTGATAAAGCTTAGTAGAAAGAGAGTCAAAACATCCAGAGGAGTATCGATTTTGATTTATACTATTTTCATCGACTCTCAAAACGGCCACCATTTCTCATGATTTTGCTTTCCAGGACGTGATAGTTAAAAATATGAAAGTTTGTATGTTTATTACTCAATCACGCACAAACGGCTCAATGGTTTAGATTTATTTTGGTACAGAGATAATTTATAACCTGGATTAACATAGGCTACAATTTATTCCGAAATTTAAAGTAGATCCCACAGGATCACACAATAAGCCAATTTCTAGCCAACGCTAGCTAACGCTAGTATTATTATATTGGTGACCTTAGCTACGCTAGAAATGTCGTGATTTCCTATCCTCACCCAGCCAGCCGGGTCTGTTTGGCACAATACGTATCTTTCTTGACACTAAAAAAGTTTCATTAATACTCATTCGCACTTGGTAGTACTGAAATGATAGTGTAATACTCACTTAAACTTAGTTCTGTTATCCTCTTTGAGCAGTTCATCGCTGCGATACCAAGCGATCTCCGGCTTGGGCGCCGCCAGGAGCTGGCACTCGAAGACCAGCTTGTTGCCATCGTCCTCCTGGCGAAGCTGCGGCTTCTGGGTGAAGCTCGGGGCTAAATCGTCTGTCACCCCCATCGCGCTAACTGTGGGGCATCACGGCGAACTCTACCACTGCTGAAGAGACCAGCGCTTCTACCTGTTGAAGAGGTTTTTGGAGTTAGCAACTACTTTGAGAGGATTTGCGAGTACTTTTTTAATTTTGAGAGGGCGACATGGTATTGTGTATCCGTAGGGTATTGTTGTGAGAAGTGTGATGCTGTTAAGAGAGTGAATGCGGGAAATATGGTGAATGGAGCATTATATACGGTTATTATGAACAGTCTGAAGTCGTCCAAAATAATCCATTTGGCTTCGTGCGTTCCAATTATAATGTATGGAAGCGAAAGTTGGATATGGCAGAAGAATCAGGAAAGTAGGATAAACGCGATAGTAATGAGAGCGTTAAGAAGTATGAGATGAGTATAAATTAAAAAAAAAATTGGGAACGTGATAGAGTGAAAGAAGTTGTAGTGACTAGAATAGAGACAGAAATACTATGTTGATTTAATCAAGTGGAGGGGTGAATGAGAGGAGATTAACGGAAAATTCATGTACGGCAGGAGTGAATTGGAAGCGGAAGACCAAGAAATATAGGGTGGTTTAAATTATTTCTTGCATATAGTGCTATCACGATGAAGTAGGAGATATTTAAAGAAAGGTTAGGACAAGAGTATCCTAAACCAACACGGAAAAGGTTGATGAATGTAGAAGAGGTGAGAGAGGGTTGTCAGGACCGCAGCAAGAGGAACAATGTGGTCTTTGGCTACCCCGAATGGGAAAAGGCGTGGCGTTATGTATGTATGCATGTTATGTATATAAGTGTTCACGGAGGTTCTGATTTCGGCACCAGTAACGCAAAATTAAAGACACCGCAAGCGATGTTGCCGAGGAGAACCAGAAAGTATCTAACAAATAATCCAATCTTTTAATTTCTGGTTTGGTACCACACATATAAGATGATTATATAAAAAGTAAAACTTATTAAAAACTGAATGAGTTATTAAAATCATGCGATTTTGCACTTATAAAGTTAGCAAAGGATATGATTTTAATAAAAAATCGGTTTCCACAGTTTAAGGAGAGGGGTTTGATGTAATATAATCAACGGTCGGAATACCCAAGGACAGAGAGTAGCAGAGGAGCCTATTCGTGTAAATCCAACCGTCTGAACTCGCAAGCGATCATCATCAGCGATGCAGATCGAACGAACATCCTTACAGCGTACTATGAAGAAGGATCTACTACCCTTACAAAAGGCAGGTGGTGCAGGAAGCAAATAAATTTCATCCTCACCTCAGCCCATAAGACTCCACTGCAGGACTTAGGGCCTCTCCTACGAAAGGGGAAATTATTGCCATAATATCCGCGCCTGCCAGTTGGAAACCGTTGTTTTAACAATGCAAATATAACAATGCAAAACGCTGCTGCCCATTTGCCTGCCTACGAAGACTCTAGATCTTTTACCTCGAAAACGTTAAGTCGCCTTGTACGACTGCAACAAGTGTAAGGGGTTGGTGCTATTCTACTCTGCCTGACACCACACGGCTATTGTAAATTAAAAATACTGATTTTTTTAGTTCCTAAGGTAAATTATTAAAAAATATTGGACATGCATTTTTTCTTTTGTTACTTAAACAAAAATAACGCCGATACAGTGCGTTGAAATGTTGCATGACGTCACGTCTAAGGCGAAATTTTACTCAACACTTACGTCACGAGCCCTCACTGCAAAACTTTGATACGCTTTATCTCTGTAATTTTTTATTCATTTGATAAATAAAAAAATCCGTGTCTAATATTTTTTTATGATCTGACTGACGGACTAATTAAAATTTGAAAATGTTGACCCTGTCATCGTCACTTTTGCGTGAATGAAATGCTTGCTAACTCTGAGGGGAGACATTTCATGGCCACCATACGTAGTCCCGATTTAACTACAATGGTATGCCACCATGCCGAGGTTTATAGAACGTTTAAATTGTGGACATGATTATGTGATATATTGTCGTACAGTCAAGTTTTGATCGTTGCTTTCAGGAGTGCTTTGATCGGAACATGTTTCATTTAAAAAAATATTTCTCGTTTTTAATCTGCGACGAAAAAATGGGGATGATATAAATTTTGATCACACATCAAACACCGTTAATTTAAACTCTATACATCGTCATTTAAAACATTTTAACCCCGAACGGAAAAAGAGGAGTGTTATCTAATATGTTATACGTTAGTGTAAGTTTCACTGTGTGTCTCTGTGATTCTGTGCATGTGTGTAAGTGGGTAGGGTATGTCTCTGCTGTGGCATCGTAGCTCTCAAACGGATAGACCAATTTCGATGCGGTTTTCTTTATTCGAAAGCCAGTTGTTACATTAATAATAAATTATTTAAAAAAAAAAAACGTAATAAAAACACATGTTTAGTTAAGAAAAGAAATAGCAATTTTATTAAATCACTAGTGTGACCAGCATGGCGATAAAGATTAAAAGATCCAGATACGACATCGTAGGTATAATAGGTGGGTAAATTATATTACCTATATACTAATCGCGTTGTAGTAGTTCAAATTATTATTACCCGACTGCGGCGGAGCCAAGGAA
Organism: Blastobasis adustella; assembly: GCA_907269095.1. Classification (NCBI taxonomy): domain Eukaryota; kingdom Metazoa; phylum Arthropoda; class Insecta; order Lepidoptera; family Blastobasidae; genus Blastobasis; species Blastobasis adustella. The sequence continues at coordinate 6,960,444 of OU026135.1, read as the reverse complement.
GGGTAATGAAGACATCAGTATGTATGCTATGTATGCATACGTTTGTGTGGGTATGTAGGTATATAAGTGTACGATTTTATTAATTTTAGATCGTAGCAAGAAACAAGAATAATTATTCCACATTCGTTACTGTCTTCGCAACCAGTTAAGCAACAACACTTTTTTTATTTTCGTGGCTGGTTACCAAACAAGTAATTTAGTGAAAATGGCTCCTTAAAGACGCCATAAATTGTTTACACTATTTCATGTCTCTTCTCTGTATGTATGTTCGCTTTTATCTTTTAAACTACGCAACGGATTTTAATTTGGTTTTCAACAATAGATGGAGTGATTCAAGAGGATGCTAGATAGGGTAGAACAACACGCAAACGAAGTCGCTGCGGGCCAGCTATTTTATTATATTTATAAATAGAGGACTTTTATAATATCTTTACTTTTATAATGTCAGATGTTTCATTTCTATTTGTCATCTACCTACCTACTTTGCTCCTTACAAATGACCGTTGTGTTCAAAAATGTATTTATTTATTTAACATTTTATTGTGCACAATTATACAAAATTGACATACAGATAAGATCACAACAGGTACAGCTTATTGTAAATTATTATCTATATCCTCGGTGGCACTGTCAATTCAGTGAAACAGGTGAACAAAATTAAAGATTTTATATGGAACCGGGGCTCTTTTCAAATGCAATATTCTACGAAGATGACATATCTATAAATTGGATATGTCAATAGTATTTTCATATTTCTTACGTTTCGTTTGTCTGGGCATGTTGGAGATGGCAGTGTTGAGAGTCCACCATGGAATACATTGCTTATTTTCTAGTTTAAAGACCAGCATATAATTATACTTTATGATCCATTACAATAAGAAATATGGTATTCATGTCCCTATGTTCAGTCGAGCACTGTCTGTCACTGTATTTCATTCAAGTTTAAAAGCCAATGACGCACAAATCCGTGTAATAGTTCAAAACTGTACTTGTTTATTAATTAGAAGGAGGTCATTATCATGATTATCATCATTCTAATGGTCAATCCAATCTACCAGGGCCCGCTTTCCTACTTTTCAGCATCCAAGCGTCGTAAGGCGTTGGCTCTGGTATCTGACTCAGCCATATCTATTTTTTCATTGTTGGGCCTCCTCCCCCTTTTTTTTTATACCGACGGACGCTAATTTCCCAGTATGCCTGGGGCTTACGCAGCACGCAGCGGCGTAGGGTTGCGCGTCTGTCGGTCTTCTACAGGTTACATTTCGGAGAGTGTGCGAAGCAGCTGCACGACCTCATTCCGCCGGCCCCTTTCCGCCATCGGGAGACGCGATCCGGGCGAGCGCTTCATCCTTATGTCGTGGATGTTCCAGCTATCCGCACGAGCCGCTTTGGCTCGACCTTTATAATGCGTACGGCTAAGAAGTGGAACGCGTTGCCTGCGAGTGTGTTTCCTGATCAATATAATCTGGATGCCTTCAAGGCTGGAGTGAATAGGCTGTTCCAAGACGGGCATGCTCCATCTTCGACCGCATCGTCACTTACCAACAGGTGAGATGGCGGTCAAATGCTTGCCTTGTAAAATATAAATATAAAAAAAAAAAAAAAAAAAAAAAGTGACAAAGCCAGCGCAGGCAAGCCTCTTCAGTCATTTTGTCGATTCCGATTTTGGACACCTTGTACATTCATTAGTTTAAGAGATTTCTTTTCTGGCTATAATTACCGTGTATTTATAACGTTTTTAACAACAAAGTCTGCTATGTTATATGAGATCATTACTGGATTCTATTAAGAAGAGTCATTTCATTAAATGTCGAAAAAGTAATCCATCTGGGGTTCATCTATTACATTCCGTATTTTGTGATAACAATGAAATTGAACTACTATATGAAATTCTCGTTTTTTGCGCCAGTATACATCTGCTCAAATATTTTTTATTGATTATAACAGACCAATATTAATGCTTAATTTCGGAAATAGAGCATGTTAAATGCCAGTGAGTTATTATATTGAAAAAAAAAATTGTGAGGAACTGGCGAAGAGAACTATAAATTCCTAGTAAATATGCCGTTGTAATCGAAACCATGAATATTGGATACAATTTTAACACTATTGTGGGCCGTTTTGATTAGAAATGACTTGAGCTTCATATTCAGCGGGCCTAAAACCTCCGGATTAAAAAAAAGTATTTTGACCAGAAACGTCAATTATATCGTTTTGTTCGTCAGTTACTTAAGTATTATCTTAAGTTTTTGCAGATATAATTTTATTAAGAGGTTAGTTATCAAAATTAAATGATACGTACCAGTAAGCTTAATGTTATCTGTTTGCATACAAAACGGCAATTTCATAGGACCTATTATTTCAGTCATTGTTGTTGAGTTACTAGATAGACCCATATCAACAAAAATTTTAGCTCTGAGATAAATTGACAAAAAAAATCAAGGTAAAAACGGTTTAGTTATAAAAATAGAATAATACTAATAGCTCAGTTTTACCGAAATCAATATTACAAATTCTTCAAGCACGATGTGAAAGACTTTAAACCTATATTTAAGTAACCTGTCGCATTGCCAAAGTCCATTACAAGAAAAAAATTAAGAAGTTAAATATAGGTAATAAACAACATCAAACCGAGAGTTATCGTGAGATATTTATTAAGATCTTGATAATCGAGTATATGAAAATAAAAGCAGTATCGACTCATTAGATGGCTATAATAATTTAAACCAGGTATAATGGACGCTGAATTGAATGTCATTATTTCAGTGGCAACAAAGCCATTTGGCAGACCAGTTGTAAAGGTTGCAGAACAATAGAATGGGCAAATAATAATAAAAGACTGGAGCTGTTCGAAGGCCTTGGGAGTGAAGCATCTGCTGTTAAAATATTACGCAGTCATAGACCAACAATAGGCAGGATTACTTGTATCTCATGGGTGTCCTGGATGCATGTCCCGCACAGAAATGAAAATGAGATATTTACTTAGCTTATTTTGATTTATATGGTGTCGTGCATGTAAACTCGACGAGGTTTCTTTTAAAAGCGGGTTTCTTACAGCGTTCTTACTTGGGTTGGAGAGCATACGCAGATATAACTTTTAAAGTGTCTAATTATAACCGGTTGAGGTTCCTTCTGTACGCTAAAGATCAAGTTTTATTGGCATCGGCGGTAAAAGATTTGCAAGAAATGGTAAATTTATTCTTTATGTGGATCTTTGAAAGGAAGAGGCATGAAAGTTTATGTCAGATGAAAGTGAAGGTTTCGATAAAACACTGTGAATTGACAGAGTGTGAATTCGTCTTAGGGGAATAAGTGGAACAGGTGAAAAAGTTTGAAAGTATATTAAATATTTGTTAACTGATTAAGTTAAAAACAATCATAAGGTGTCTACAAAGGCCCGTCCGTCTACTTATAGAGGTGTGCTCGTTGCAATTTATTTTCGTATGGAAGCGAATGTAGGATATGAAAGAAGGATACAAGTACTAGGGATAGAAGGAGTATCAGTGTTTGATAAAATACAGAATAGTGATACAAAAGGGAACGTGCTGAAGTGTAAGAAGATAGTGATTAAATAGAGAAAGGCGTGCTTAGTAGATTTGACCATGTAGAGAGGTTTGAAGAGAGGTTTTAAGAGATTTGTCAGAAGCTTATCAAATAGAACAATGTGGTTTCTGCTTACTGAAAAAAAAACTAAGTTTGAGTCGTCTTTGATTTGACCTATTTATTTCATTTAAAGAAGTAGTATACTCATTTCTATAATTTTTATTTATTAATAAGCTTCGACGCATCTGTGCTATTCCAAAAAACACCTTGAAATATTGAACCTTTTTAACCAATATAAAAAAAGGAGGAGGTTTGCAATTCGTCGGTATCATTTTTTTTAATATAAGACTCCTGGACAAATTTGGAATAACCTTTTTTAAAGGGTATTCCCACGTGGTGCGATGGTCATGAGGTCAGGATCTGATGATGGGATCCTGAAGAAATCGAAGGTAACCCTCAAAAATGTTGTAGGCACGTATGGGGTGTTTATAACGTTATCATATCCTACTCAGATCTGCGCTTCAGTGTGCATCTGAAGACGCTCTGTTTATGATGAAGCCACAGAACTCTTTAACGATGAGGAATTAGAGGATATTGCTGCAATTAGTCGACAGGAACTAATCTAACTCGAACTACTAGTAGTATCTAACGGTAACAAGCTTGATAGAATATTATAATTACCACTGAATATTTTGATATAAAAATAATTAATAAAAAATTAAACCGATTTTAAATCACAAAAAGTAATCAATTACCTTTTTATCATACATACGAGTAAATTAGATATCATTATTTTTGGAGTAGGTGCCACACAGCAACCTTCCCCAAAGGTTCTGCCCCCTCCACTGACGAACATTACTGTGCTGGACCGAGTCCAAAAATAATGATATCTAACTTAATTGTATTGTATTATTAAAATCTTTTATTTTAGTTTTTTTTTGTGATATGAAGTCGTCTTTTTTTTTATTAAATATTTTTTATTAAGTACAAAAAAATTTTTTATTGTGCTGTAAGTCTATCTTCCAATAGTTTCTAGTTTTTTTATACGGCAGACAAATAGGTAAGCGGGCCACATGATGGAATGTGGTCACCGCCGCCTATGGACATCAGCAACGCCAGGGGAGTTACCAATACCTGTTGATCGATCCCATGTCATAGTCCAAAGGAAAACCTGTGGCTGGGAGATTCTTGTAACACACTTTAGTGTTGATGAACACTTCTCTGAATTGCTAGTTCTCTTGTTGCTAGTATTGGTACAGAGACTAAGAGTTGGGGGCAGGCCGTTGCTTATTTTGTGCTTCTATTTATTCGAGTATATATTGAATAGTTTAAAGAAATAGTTGAAATTTTAAACTGATTTGATTCTGGCAAAATGTGTGAATCAGAAATGTTAAACCTAATTAGCACCTATTGTAAACCACATTTTACGCAATAAAAATATTCTAATTCATATCCATGGTTAACAATTTCAAAAATCACCTCGACTACAAAGTTGACAAATAAAATCCTTCACAATCCAACCTCAATCCGATCCTCATACTTCGAATGATAGACAAAACAAATCGAGTCCGCTCTGAAAATCGAGTGGGCGATAAACAGGGCAATGCTGAAAGCCGTCAATCAATCAAAGCCCGTTGATATGCGCTCGGCACCGGCGCAAAACGAGTCGAGAGCTTTGGCTGCCCGCGCATCGACTCCTGCGCCGGTGACTCACGCGGTCAGCGCCATCTACACCAAGACAAGGTGAAGTGTAGTGTGGGTGTCTACTGTTAAAATTTGTGTAAACGAATCGTCGCAATCTATTTCTGTCGCTGAAGGCCTCACAATCTCAAAGTTTCAGCGGACGCAGAAAACTTTTATAACTTGCACCATTACTTCCGACGATTATCTAACAGTGTTTCGTTCCAGTTTATGCGGTGTGGATTAGTTTTGCTGGATCTAGGGTCGTTTTGTCGTTATAGATGGTGGACATTTTTGTGCACTGACTCGATTCGAATTCGATTTTGCAGAATTGCATATCGTTTCATCACTCTAAGAGGTTGAGAATATCAATAAATAAGTGTACATGGAATGGGATTTGCACTGGTGCACTGTACATTTTTGTAATTTTTTAACACATTTTCTTTCAACACCTTGTGCAATCCGGTGAAATAAGAGACACAAAAAAAATTAAAACTAAAAAAACGTACCTATAAAAACAGGCAATGGTAATCCAAAGTGAATCACACACTCGCTCACAATTTCACTGTTGCGTCCGTCCAAAACGAATATACAAAATCGAAAATCGAAGATGTTCGAGAACTTGACGAAGGCTATCCGAAACTGGTCGGAGAAGTCGGATTTTGTCGCCGGCGGTGGGACACGTCGGGTCGTTTTCGAAATCGTAACTAAACTATGAAAATGTTGGCGGCGCGCCGAGCCGTGCTACCGGTATGTGCGTGGGCGCACTGCAGTGCGTTGGATAACGGGCTCGTCACCATGTGACGTCGCCTGCAGAGGTGGTTCCCCACCAAGATAGAAGCTGATCTAATGACGACCGAAGGCGCTTAGCCCTCCGAGGAACGATAGGGCGTGAAGGAGAATGTTTATTGCCCTTAGTTATCACTCATCTGATTGCAGCGGTCATGCAGTGCAAGTTTCATGGTAAAGCGTGGAGTTTATGAAAAATTAAGATATTCTCAAATCCAGCGATGGATTGGGAATAGTTGATGGATGCGGAATAGTTGTTGTCTGTAATAATATAGCTATATTTTGATATTCCTCATCATGACCAACAACCTATGCTTTCCCGAGAACAAAATTACAATGTCAGTTTAGGTAAATGTAGTTCACAGGATTTAATGGAACTCATTTACTTTAGTGAACTGTTTAAAAACCAAAAGTTTTAGAGAGATGTCGCGAAAGTGATTCATGAAGCCCATGACGTTCGTTGCTGTTAATAAATACTTGAGAATTTTTGCCGTTGGCCGTCACCACCTCGCTCCAATGGAGTCACTGACATAGTGTATTAATACGCCGATGTATTAACTAATAATTGTAGTTCACACGTATTGAAACGCCATTATGCTAATCGTAAATCTGTATACATGACTGCGAACATGTTGCGGGCTACAGTTGCACTTTGCGTTGGCAAATGTCAAGAGGGAACTTTGTTTGCGACGACGTGTGCGGTTTTATTTGCGGTTTGAAGGAGAAGGTGCATAGAGAAAATCTTTACTACATATTGATGGCATTGGAGCCAGAGCCACTTAATTTTCATTCACAACGCTCTCATATCCTCTCCTCATCCTAATCCTTCTTATTTTTACGCTTGGCTGGCTTTTGGAAGTCGCACAGTCGGCTATAGTAATCGCAGCTGCTGCTGTCGATCCAACAACAACAACACGTGTTTTTATTGTTGTTATTGGAAGAACAAATAAAACAATTATTTTAGGTTCAGACCCTAAAGGTATTTTTTGGCCAAAGCGGTCTCACGCGACCTTGACGATTGGTATATAACACAACAACACCCTTAAGTAAAAGGACTTGGTTTTCCTCTGCCAGATACTACAAGACCTACCGGTTTAATGTTTTAAAACTAGGTTATAGTCTGATCTAGACTAAGCAGAATACAACCACTCAGTGTAAACACATCGCCCACAGGTCAGCAGAAGTAACAGATAAACTTTTACAGCCGTCTGTTTATAACAAACAATAAACTCTGCTAGATCAGATTAGCTGTTCGGCTCTCTGTAAATAAACAACTATCCCACAGGATCTTAAGATTTTTCCGGGATCAAAAGTAGCCTATGACACTCGAAAATAATGTAGCTTCCTATTAGGCAAAGAATATTCAAAATCGGTTTAGCAGTTTCAGAGATTACCCCCAACATATAAACTCACAAAATTACAAACGTACAAGCTTTTCTCTTTATAATAATAGTATAGATATTGAAGTACGGATTAGTCGCCTCGTATGACACAAGCGTACAGAACGGATTCGTGCTATTTACAATTTGCAAAATTTTATAAAATTTTAGTATGTCCGGCCTTGAGATGCCCAAATGTCTGGCTAAACTGGCTGGCCAGACCGCCTTTCCAGTTTTATGGCCTGGCAACCCTGTCTTGGATGAACCAACTGACAAACAAATTACATTTTATTAGTAGTCGTAAATTCGATTGTCACATGCTCTTTTGACTGAGTAATGTTGGGCGATGGATGTGTTTCATTTGGCCGTCTTGTCGGCATAGTAAATAATATCCAGGGTTAATATAGAAGTGAAAGGTGATCAGTTCATCAGAACTGTGTTTCTTATACTTACATTATAACTATGTTGATACCACTAAATTAAACAAGCTTTTGACCTGCTTGATGATAATTATCTGTTGATGATAAATTTATCACGTAAAAACCTTTCATCCTTATCTTAAACAACTATATGTCTCCATGGAATTATGCTTATTCTTTTGAAAACTCCGCGTTGTATTCACAAGGGAAACCCTCTCCAGGGCGCTCATTCTACAGTCTTTGGAACCTAACAGTTCGCGGCCAAAGGTTCCAAGGTGTGAGGATGAACTCCCTGATGGCGTTTACCTTCTATTCGATTTTTAAAACGTCCATCACTCTAGATACCCTACCTAACCTACTTAGCTACACCACACCGCTGAAACTCACATTCTCCGAAAATAACACCTTCATTATTGACGGCTCCCGAGCGCGGAAGCTAATTAGAATGTTTATGTAAGTGCCGGGCACTCTCTCAAAATATGATTTCAATGTTTTCTGATCACCGGATGGGGATTTCAAACAGAGATCTAGACAAGCAAACCAACGCCGGCCCACTAGTGATATTTCCAACGAAAGATAACATCCGCCTGATGAGTAGTGGCGTTGCGGATTCGGGGAAATAATCAATCTTATACAAAAACTCGTTGGTTTCTGGGCTTTGGTGCCGTGGTGGAAAGTGTGGATGCAGATTTTATGCCTGTGGGTATACTGGTGAAATGGTTGTTGTCTTGGTAATGCATGGAATATTGTTTCCAAACAATGTCATGATTCTGCTAGATTTAGTTGTTCATTATTACAGGAATACTAAATATTATCTCTATGATTACAGGGGCACAATTCTCGCGCTGTTCTATCTCGAATTCGACATTTTTTCTAGCCTCATATTTTCATTAATAATGACATTGAATGTCTATTGCAAAATCCAATCCAAAATATTTTCAAAACTATTTTTGACAGTCTTATATTATCGAAGATCAATTCAATTCATTTCAATTACTTTTTAATATCGGTTTTTGGCTAAAGAAAATGTAGAATTTGGGATGTCACGGCACGAGAATCGTCCCACAGGTGTGATCATGAACACAGCACAATTAATGGCTTATTTCTTGAATTCCACCATACTCTTCTGCACAATCTGACGATTAACTTTGTGACAAACGAGCAGACAGCCCACCTGATGGTAAGTGGTAACTTCGCCCATAACATCTAACAATTCATACATTTAGGTCGCAGGTAACAAAAATGCAGAACCGCAGGTGCGTTGTCACTGTGAGGACTAAAATGAAATGCCTCATGCCTGTAATTTCGCTGGCTACCTTATCCTTCAAACCGGAATACAACAATGCAAGTATTGTTGCTTGGCGGCACAATTAGATAAGGCGGTGGTACTCACCCAGGCGGGCTCCTCAGACTTGACAGAGTCCTACCACCTGGTGTATATGAACGGCGGGGATCACCTTCCCGTGACCCACTTGCTAGTTTGCCTTCTTCTATTATACCTTTAAAAAAGTACATTAAACCGAAGAGTATAAGATAGTAAGTTTTATTTTATTAATATAGCAGTTAGGTTGATAATCGCGAAGCTGTTGTAATGTAACCGATATTGCGCGTGGTTCCTATCCGGGCTTCTAGGCCGCCTCTATCTTGCTTTTAGCGCACACAACTCAGACTCGTCGCGGCTGGTAGCGACGCTTGCCAAAAACCCCATCTGGGCGTAATACGCTGTAACACATTTTTTATTTCTTTTTTAACTAAAGCAAATTATCATGTCTGTTCTTATCGCTCTCTTGGCTAAGGAGTTGACGAATTGAGATTTTGTGTAACAGATTTCGTTTGTTTTCTTTGTTATAATGTGTTATTTTTTATACTAGGTCCGATACCCGTGTGAATTGCTCACAATGAATACTACCGAATTGAGATGTGGTTATTCCCTATGATGTAAGAAGGCATTCGTAAGAAGGCTAAAAGTATCTCAAAGAGCAAAGCTCTTGTTTATCTACAAATTAGATTCTGGAGTAATCTCAAATGGCAACGACTGGCATAGAACAGGCAGGCAAGGTGGAAGGGTCCTTTGTCTTTAGAAGCTATTAGATGCAGCCTATGACCGATTAATATCGTAAAATCTGTCCAGACTGACTTGTCTCATTTGGTTATTGAAATTAAGTATTTAAATGGATAATATGTAGCAGTATTAGTTGAAATTCACATTTGATCTGTTTATATACAAGACGTCTAAATACAATATACGTAGCGTAATTGATAGATACGGCAAGTCGTGATTTTGGGTATGGTTTGTTCACAAGACAAGTCAGTCTGGACAGAACATAGACCCTTTGGCCTTTTGTGAACCGTTATTGTATTTTGTTGTATGTTACATCATGACGACCTTTATTTTTGAAGTACAACGCAAACACATCTTCAAGATTAATCTCGCATAATTTGTCAAAGAGCTAATAAGAATTCTCCACGAATCCTCTGGAGTGACGTAAAACTTGACGTAAGAATTCTAATTCCAATCCACTCGCCTACTAGCGTATCAGTATCACAGCTAATGGCCCCGGTCCATTGCCAATTGATAGAATAATCTGAGTACTAGAGAGAGCATTCCTTGACTTCGTGAACTTTTGGCCCGAATAATGTAGGTAAGAGAAAAATTTGCTTATTTTTTATATTATCTAACCGCCAGCAAAAGTCCATGCTCAATTATTTTACTATTTTATTAATTATTAAACTACGGAACCGATTTCAATGAAACAAAGCTAAGAACCATCTCGATTAAACTGGCTTTCAAATATATGGGAGCTACGATGCCACAGACAGACACAAAGATCGACAGATCGACAAATATACACGTCAATCTTATACCACCCCTTTTTTTCGTCGGGGGATAATTATAAGGAGGCAAATGAGCAAGCAAGAAGATAATTTATTTAGTTAAAGTTATTTTCATAGAACTTCCAGAACTTGACGCTTTTTATATAGCGGTAGACAAATAGCTAATCAAATTACCTGATGGAAAGTGATAACCGCTGAGGAACTTTATTAACAGAAGTATCTTAAAGTATAAAGGTCAAAGAAGCCTTTAAAAGAGAAAAATGCCGCAATGGTATATAATCTAGGCTTTACCTAACGCTTCAATCCTTATCTTCTTTGTTTTATTGCGATTAAAGAATAAACAAATATCTATTCCTACTTGTTATACGACCTACTTTCTACTAATCCTACTAATATTATAATTCGAAAATTTGTGTGTGTGTTTGATACCTCTTCATGCTTAAACGGATGAACAGATTTGAACTAAATTTGGTAAGTAGCTAGATTATAGTCTGGAATAAGACATACGTTACTTTTTATCACCCCATCTTCTCCCACTCGCGCGATATAAAGTGTAGTCCACGCGGGGCCGTGGGCGAAAACCTCCTTCACGCAAGAACTACCGCATTTTAATTAAATTTGGTATTACAGCCCAGAGTAGCACATAGGCTATAGTGTATTCCGAAAATAGTAAAAACCGAATTTTATGCGGACGAAGTCACGGGAAAAAGCCCTGCCTATCTACCTTCACCTACCACCTACCTACCTATGTACATACATACATACATAAAGCTCACGCCTGTGTCCCACAGGTGGGGTAGGCAGAGACTATGGACTGCCACTTTGCTCTGTCCTGACACAACTCCCTAGCCTCGCATACATCCACAAATCTTTTCATACATCTCCTTTTATTCTTACCACTTCGGACCCCAGCTTACCTTTCTTATAATAGGTATCTATGTACCTATTATATATTAGGGAATCTACTAGCGAAACATATCACGGACTCACATCAAACACTATCACTTGCGAGATCTCTTGCGCTACGTTGAGATTGATACGTACCTACGTATCTCGAGATCGGATATCTGATGATGCCGAGATCGCCAGATAAATAAATAGTCAATTACTAACGCTACATGCGATTTGGCAAGGAAACAGTACGTACCAACCTCACTGTGAACGTATGAATGGGAGGAATCACGAGCTTTTCCTGTCGCAATGACAATGTCGGTGTCTTAGCTATGTGAAATGTCATATCCTCTTGTCTTACGAGGTATGTATTTACTATTTTGAGATAGTGATGTCAGTAAGTTCGAATTTAGTCATTAGGTGTGTTTAAAGAGCTATTACGCGAGGGTGTTGTGTCTGTAGCACCAAAGTTCTGAGGCCTTATATAGCGGCAGCGGCGTTGACTATGCAAATAATATGTCAAAAGTAATTCATCCCTTTCTTATTAAAATAAGAAATTATAATGCTTTTGTGCTATCGACCGCGAGGGCCCGGAGTCTGTCTTGAACATCCAAAATTTAAGGATCAGGTAATTACAGTCTAGCGGCTGTCATCTGATCTTAGTGATCCTATAAACCTGACCAGATTGGTGTGAATAGGTACCTGCGATTAGGTTTTTTGCGTACGCATTCAGTCGCCTAAATGTGCAGGTTTCCTCAGATTTCTCTCACCGTAAGAGCACCGGTTAGTATTAAACCGAAATCTCAGAAAATGTCCTTGGTACATGGCGGGTCTGGGGCTCGATCCCTGTACATTCACCCCAGTATTATGGCCCCTATATGTCGGCACTGCTACTCTAGGAAAGCCTGCCTTATGGTGACTAGGTCCCATAAGCGTACAACACTAGGTACGGCACGCCTGATGGAATGTGGTTACCGTACTGTATGGAGTTTTGCAATACCAGGGGTATGGACGCAGCATATTGGATCCTGCGCTGAGCGAAGCGAGGGAGTTATGTGGAGCCCTGAGTGAACCGAGGGGTTCTAGCCGCCTCTCTTTTTAACTCTACTTTTTACACATTCAGTGAGACAATAAATAAAGAGGTTACAGAGCTTGATTTAGCAAACTCCGGAGTTAAATCAGTATCTCTTGACGACATTTTCGTGTCAATATAAAAATATAATTTTGAACTGAAAATTACAATACTTAATATGAAACACATATTTTATTTCACACTTTTTTTATTCCAGATCCTAGGGCCTTATTTTTGAACCGCTCGCATAAACGCGAGCGCTCGCCTTGTAATGCCTGTCTTTTCTAACTCTAGAAACCACGAATATGAAAGAGACAGGCCATACCATAGGTCATAGGCGTTCAGCCATACTGCCTAGTATTTAGACACAGTTTTTGCAATGGCGCCTTTCTCTTTCTACTAAATAAAAAGAAAAATCTCTAATTCCCTTGGTGTATAATCTACAATTTCACCCCTCTCCCGAACAACTTCATAAATTAGACACCACAAACGAACACAAAAACATTTACGTCTCACAAAATTAGTATTGATTACACGATACCCAACCTTGACTGGGGCATACCTTGACATTGAACATTGAGCCATTATAAAATATTATTTTCATACGTAACAAACGTCTGTGTAATGTCGGTGGGTGTGTGACGCATTGTTGATAGTTTGGATACCTGTTATTCGAGAACGCACTTGCTGTTCCATCTCTATAAATATGTATCATAAATTATTGGAGAGCTATTGTTAGATGTTGATATTGTCTTGGCTATGGTTGTTACCACATATTAAGAGAGAACGTAGGTTTGCATCTGGGACTGCGTTGCTGATTCATTTTATAACGACTTAAGAGAGCAGATAGAGTGTCGGTGGCGTAAGGTGGTTAAAGGGTCCGACTCGTAAATGAGAGGTACGGGTTCGAACCTCAGTGCCGCCATGTACCAATAACTCAACGAGTTATGTACATTAGTTGAACGCTAACCGATGCTCTTACAGTTGTGGAAAACATTGAGATGAAACCTACACATCAAGCGACTGAATTTGTAATCATAATTCAAGTTGGTCAGGTTAATAGGGTCATGGAGGTCAGATGGTTGTCGCTCCACTGTAAAAAGTTGATCTGTCAAATCTTGGATCATGGTGTAGGCGGACCCATGGCCCTTGCACGGGGGGTTCAGCCGGGACATTAACGCCAAGATGGTTATTACAACTTAGGAGTGTAGATCGGGTAGTAAAGGAAGATTTTTAAAATTTAAATTACAAACAAAGGAAAATATTTTAATATTAGTCAAACTTCGGCCATGTGGCCGCCGCGACTGACTTGTAGATGGCACTATCTGCTGCAATCCAATTGCTGTTAGATTACACGATATCGGTGGTTAACGTGAAATTATTCCTTGATGTTCATTTTTTCCTCTGTACAAAATTTTGTTCATCTATGAAGCTTTTAGTTGAATGATTATTGGTTGACAAGCGATTCTACATATTGTGTACAATGTTGCTAGGGAATTCTAGTTCTTATGCTAGTTCTTTTTGGGCACATCCGTCGGCAATTTTTGCATAAAAACGACTAGCTATTTTGGACATTATGCCCTCTCCTTTCAACAGGAGTTTCATATATTTCGGCGCCCAGAGCCTCATCGAACAACAAACTATTATTCTGCGCTCAATATCGATTCGTTAATGATGCGAGTAATTAAACCGGACATTATTACAGATTCGGATGCTGACTAAAGCTAAAACTGTACATTCGGCAGTCGATAAAGCCGGTTTATGACCGGTAGAGCTGCATGCCGGCACGTTAGCTCGCTGTATGTATCTTACAAGGTTAATATGTGTTCAATGTATAAAGCGTATTCTGTACTAAATTATTTTCGACAGTAAAAAATTTTGTTTCGATATTTTATTAAACAGTTAACTGAAAGATGCTCTATCCAGTTGTTGTTATTATTATGTGTAGTATTTGTGTGTGAATTTGACATACCATGACAACATAAAATAATTATAATTTTTTTCTCTATTTTGTGATGGCAACGCGAGTTTCGTAATTAGTTCAATGTAATATTTCCATTGTGAGCCGACTCTTGGAGTTTTCGGACAATATACCTATTACCATTTTTTTGCACTGTTTGTGTTTTAGAAGTCGGTTTAACTTATTATTAATTTTTGATTTTATTTTAAAATTTTAAGTGTTAACTTCTACAGTCCTTATAATAATAGTTTGGTAAACAATGCATATAATATTTGAAGAATTAATCAATCATATACTCTCCCTGTAATTCCACTATCAGATTCTAACTTGGTGAAAACAAAATCTCAGTAACATACCCATTCAAGCATCACTACTAAGTAATTCCTCTCGACAAATCGCAATATTAATTCAGCTCAGCACCATGACATGATGACTCTCAGAAGCAAATTATGAAAAAGTAAAGAACACATCCTACGTGTCACCAAGTTCGTCGAAACAGAAAAATTTGTGTCGGTTTATAGGCCTCGTAGCCCCTCTACGTCTGTAGAGGTCGTATTGCTACGCGTCGTAGCTTGTAGCAGAATGCTACGATTGGTTTAAAAACAATTTATCTACACTCATAGCGTAATGTTCCAATTACATATTCGAAAACAATTGTTTAAGGATACACTTTTTTCACGCCAGTCTATTTTATTTTAAAATATTACTTTTCGATACAGCATTTCCCACACTATTGTCATTACAGCTGTAACTTTTTAATCATTATGCAACACTTTTACTTTTTAAATTTTTGTCGGTCTCTGGGATACGGCGAAATGTAGGCTGAATACCTAAATGTCTTCAACAAATTCAAAATAAAAAATTTCCTTTTTATGTTGTAATTATTTATTTGTGTGTAATTATTTTCCTGCTAAACGGTATATTTTTTCTTATTGTTGTAATTTGTGTATATGAAAGATTTTTCTTGTTTGAAGCAAACAAATAGATAAATGTGAAAGTAGTGAATTGAATTTCCCGCCGCTTGATATCCTCGACGCGTAGATACAACAAAACTGACTCGCAGCTTACTTCCAGCAAAGTTGCGAAAATTGTAGGTACGAAATTTTAACATGAAAATATGAGTGTAGATAAAGTAGTGTATGCAACTGCATATAATAAGGTATTAAAATCGGCTACGCCTCGTATGATAAACAGACACTCATGTTTTAATACCCCCTTTTATATGACAGTTGCATAAACTACTATTATAGACTCACTAGCGGTGCACCTCGCCTTTTACAGGTTTTCTCGGCTTTTATTAAACCCTTCTTATTATTTTTATCTATTTCACTGTTTTTTAGAAATAGTGTTGTTATTAGATTTTATTATTTTATGTGGCTTTAATTTACTATATTCGTCTATCGTTATAATTTTGCAGCCTACCTGTCATACATAAATAAATAAAATTATTATTTCCAAAATGATTATCAAACGTAATGGTCAGATTTAATACAGCGTCCTTGTGTGCCCGATAACCAAAGTTAGCGAGCGCAAAGTAACTGGATACCCATCCAGACCATTTCGTACTTTGAGGTTAGTCTGCAACGAGTTAGTCACTCGTTAAGTGTACCTAATACTTTGTCGAGGTTGATCATGGTCTCCCGCTGGGGACACTGAGACTGTCTGAACAGTCGCGAGAGCTGATTGGCACCCCGAGACGGTTTACTCGTCCATATAATATTATAAGGGAAAAGTCTTGTTTATTTTATTTTAGTTTATTTGGAGAAACAAACAATTACACAATCTATTTTAACTACAATAGATATATTGTACATAATTTACTTATTGTGTAACCAACACCGTTTCCCACAGATAGGAAAAACAAAATTCTCAAACCTCCCCCACACAAACAGTCAGAAAAACATTTCTCAAATATTACAAAAAAAAAAAACAAAAACAAAAAATATTAACTTCTTACTTGTTAATGCTCCTCTGACTGCTCATATCAGGGCTACCATTTCAGACAGAGCACAATCAAGTATACCCACTTTAACTCTTTGCACAAAGTTTTATACAAAATGA
Source organism: Blastobasis adustella (assembly GCA_907269095.1). Lineage (NCBI taxonomy): Eukaryota > Metazoa > Arthropoda > Insecta > Lepidoptera > Blastobasidae > Blastobasis > Blastobasis adustella. Next base: position 6,943,815 of record OU026135.1, on the reverse strand, counting down.
GAATCACTTTATTAATCTTAGACTGCACCAACTATGTCTATATTTTGTAATTTCTGGATAATTTTATCCCTAAATATATTTGCTGAACTAGTAAAAATGTCAATGTCGTTAAAGTGATCATTGTACATTTTTAAGATACGATTAATCGGGGCACGTCTCCCTGCATTGGATTTACTATCACTAGGCATAAACAAATAATGTTCATATGAATTTCTAATGCGCTATGAGCTACTGGGTACATTGTACAATTGTTTGTAATGGATAGACTCAAAAACAACATAACCGATTTCAAAAATTGTTTCTCAAATAGACAGCCACATCAGCGAGTGACATAGACTATAGTTTTTCCCGAAATTCAACGTAGTACCCACAAAAACAGGTTCGGAACGTAGTAACCGTGTTTTCCGAGGACAAAGTCACGAACAAATAGGCTAGTACAATCAATAATAATAAAAAATAATAATCATAGCATATAAATAAAATTGAATTGAATTGAATGTCCCGGTTGTGCTCTCGTGCACGCGGGCCCGGGCTCCGCCTTGACCATGATCCAGGATTTGGCAGATCAGGTAACTACAGTGGAACGACTGCCATCTGACCTCCTAGGTAGTATTATTTCTTATATACATTAGTAATTTAATAACATAAGCCCATAGCAATTTCACAGTGCGCTTGGTGCCAACGCATTAAACGTTTCAACGTATATTGACATTGACTAATTGTCTTAAGTCAGTCTGAGTCCACTACAAAAAAGAATTGTTCGTAATTTTTAGCTAATTGGAACAATGTGATCCTTGTACTGTCGTAGTGGATTATGTATTGTAATTTGTGTGTGTGTTTTTTTATAATAGAGGGAAGCAATCGACGAAGCGGGTCATCTGGGTCTCGAATCCGCTAATATACTATTGCATCGATCGATTGTAATTGGATCGCAGTTGCAGCTCAGTGGCAGTTTGACACGTTGGTGTTCTACTAGAATTAAAACGTCGTTGAGCTGCGTTGATTCAATTACAATTTGATTGAGCTATTAGTAAATTGGCGGTCTCGAGGCCCTTGTGGAAAGTTATCGCCGCTACATATAAGACTAATACCCTGAGAATCGTGAATGCGTTTGCGCCTTTTAGATGAGTGTAGACTAGTTTCTTGAAGGTTATGTCCTAACGGTTTGGAATTATTGCTTTCCAAGTATATTGTACACTATAACAAATAAATAGACCGGTTTATGTTTATTCCATCTCCCCTTACATTCATGAGTGTCGTACAAGGCGACTAATGTTTTCGAGGCAAAAGATCAAGAGTCTCCGTAGTCTGGAAAACGGGCAGCAGCGTTTTTCATTATTATATTTAAACACTGCGATATCCAACCCGCCTGCCAAGCGTGGAGATTAAGGCAATAACCTCCCCTTTCGTGGGAGAGGCCCTAAGTCCTGCAGTGGACTGTTACGGGCTGTGATGATGATGATGTGTATTCCATCAAACCCGTTGATTGCTTGTGGGACAGCATGCCCATCTTTCTGGGCTCATGACATTTCGCGTTCTGGGGACCTTCACTTTGTGTGTCAATAATTAGATTATTGCACAATTTTTTTATTTATTTATTGTGTTGCATTATCTGTGTTAGTTTGATACCTATTTGTGGAGACCTATAATTGGCATTATATTTTTTATATGAATAACTATTGTATGAGAAATCTGTTGGTCTTCCTAATAATATAAATAAATGAACTTGTAGCGTAAGTAAGATAAATATTTAAAACATACAAAGAGCGGTATTGACATTAAGCACCGATTTATTTTTCTTTAAACTAGTTGTTTCTAAAAATTTTACGTTGTGATACTCATCGGTCTCCACCCATGACACCAAAGTCAGAGTGCTATTTAAAAGTATTTTATATTTAACCTTAACATTTCGTCTGTCGCCATGTTTTGTTATGGTGTAGAATACATGGTGTCGAATCTACATAATAAAGTAGTTTTCCGCGTCTATCTGTACATCCGTTAACTCCTTCTAAACTTGTAAAGATTTGGATGCAGTATTCATATTCATTCAGAAAATTTCTTCCGAAACATTTATATGTATAATACATGCATATTATAATAGAAAAAACCTTATATTACCCTAGCGAAATCAGGGCGGGTCGCTAGTAGGTAACATAAGAACGTCTTATTACAATATTTCGGTCAGTTTTCGCAAAAGCGTTCCACCGTTGCGTAACACTGCAACACTACGGGCTGACACGCCAGGCTGTGCCATGAACTAAGTAATTTACGACAATACTGATCAGCTCCGAGAACAGCAGGCTTGATAGCGCAATAAATACTAGTGCAAATGTACTGTAACCAGCGTGCAGTGTTGCAAGCCACAATGCGCGCCACAAATTACCCGCCAGGGTTACCGTGTCAATTAAATACTTACCCTTTTATTACAAATGCAGGCATTAATAATACTTTTCATAATTAGAATTCATATTTCGTAACGCGACGGAGTTCTGGCTCGCGGCCACGCAGAGGGAGACGCCGATATGCGGCTAAGCCCGAGCGCGACCGCGACAGGTGATAATCTTGTGTGAAAAATATTTATGCTAAGGCCTTCTGTTGCTATGATTTGGTCTATGAATAGTCGACGTTGGTTCACGCAGTTTATTTTCGCTACTCGCATTGAAGGTTATGTGATTCGTTTGTGAGGAGGAAATTTTCTGGTTAACCGAGTGTTTTAACTGCATGTTTACTTTACGGCGCCGAGGGCGGCTGAGCGCGAGCAATTCGCAGTTTTTCAGGAATTTCTCAGTGGCCAAATGTTTCCTGTTCGGTTTATTGCGTTTCCTGTCCATTGGGAACATGATTTTTGTATCTTAATTACCTACATGCTGTGAGAAAAATTGCGAGCATTAAATTTTAAAGTTTAATATAAAATATATTTATATGTATAGCGTTCTGATTTGTGTCATTGGGTGGAGGCCGCTGAGCATCATAATATAAGTTTCTTGGAAATAAATCCTAGCCTAGTTTTAAAGGCTGAATAGGCTGCGAATCCAGGTGGGCCGATGTAAAGAGAATCTCTTTAGGTGGGGATATACACATGATAGTTCTCAGTGTGACTGTGGCATATCTCAAAACCATGGACCACCTCGTTTCATGCTCGGCATGTCCTAAAACTTGTACCATGGAGGACTTATTCGAGGCTAGTTCAAACGCTGTATGCGTCGCCTAATACTGGGCGAATAAAGTGTAACACAGAGTTTAGTCCATCGACTCGATAAGAAGAAGAAGTTTTAGAGTGAAACACGTTCAAATGAAAAAATTGTTTCCATAGCAAGCTTTCATCGCGCGTTCTCTATGATCAGACAGAGTATTTGTCAAGACTAATCAAACAAGCCCAAACGCGATGGGTTTACCATGCGTAGTTTAGGAATTCCTATGGCCACCTTCCGTCTCCATCATCAGATCAGCTTGACGGTTTTATAACATTGCATTGTCACCGAACTTACATGAGTGTGCAAAATTTCAGCTCAATCAGAAACCGGGAAGTATGAAAAATTTTACTTGCAAGATTCTATTACGAACAGACATGACACATGTGAAAATAAATGAAATCTTGTAAATCGCGGTATCTAAGAGTACGTAGGTACTTAATATAAATACCGCTTCTTGTACGTTTTAATTATTTGTCTATCTGACGCCGACAGTCAGTGAGATAATCTAGGAATTGAAATAAAAATAAAAAGTCCCCAGAACGCGAATATGGCATGTGCCCAGAGGATGGCCGCGATGTGCCACAGGCAATCAAAGGGATGGATAAAATACACACAAACCGGCCTATTTATTTGTTATAGTGTACAATATACATTTTTGTATAAAAATCTTAGACAAAAAGGTCCACGAGGACTGCGTCGCAGTATGCAAAGCTAGTCTTGGAAATAGCTTTTATGTCACACGGTAGCGAAACAGGTAAGCGGGCTATCTGATGGAAAGTGGTCACCGCTGCGTATGGGCTATAGCAACACCAGGGGTACCAGTGCGATGCCCACCTTCAAAACCTTGGCTTAAGTGCGTTGTTCAATTAACATGATAAGAGACAAACCAGCTAGCACCACTGTAAACCAGAAAACGGTCAGAGTCTGTACAGACGTACACGATTTCTGCACGAATTGTGCCAAATATTTATGGACCTATGGTTTCTATACTGTTGACAGAAAACTGATTTTATTATTTGTATGCAAATGCGCAGCGCCAGCATAGTCACCACACAGTCATCGGGGGGCACCCGCACAGTCACCGCCTCGAGTGCGCGTCAATAGGCCCAGACTACGTTTTCTGTCCGGTTGCTACGCGGGCGCGGTGACTATGTGGGCACGACGCGTTCGCGTTTACTGTCCGGTTTGTAAGCGGTAACAGAAAGCGTTTTCTGTTGACTACTTCCAAACACTGCGACCTCGAACCCTCCTGCAAAGTTATGGCAATACCCGCTACAAATGTACAGGAGGCTCCACTGCTGGGCATAGCTTATTGATGTGAGGTGTAATATTTGAGGTGCTGTCCAGCAAAACGGTATAACTACATGAAATTAAATTTAGTAGGAGCAGTAAAAAACTACAGTAGTTTCGATCTAAAACGGTTTTCGAACAAAATTTTCGTACTAACCGTTTTCATTATACCGTTATAATCGAAACCACGTACTTTGTAAGCAATTTAAATACTATTTTAGGCCGTTTCGATTTGAAATAAGTTGAGGTTCAGCAGGTCTAAACCCTCCGGAATAAAAAAAGTATTTTGACCAGGAGCCTTTCCAATCCAGGGGTGATATTTTGATGCATGATGCTGATTTTACCTACTTTTGAACCGTACTCTTTCGGTGTAGCCATTTAAAAAATATTAAATTTTTTCATGCCGGAAATAAAAATTGAAAATCGTTCGAATCGAAGCGAACGATTCAAAAATAGAATCCCAGAAGCGTATACCGTTTTGTTAGCTTCATTTTGATTATAGGAACTCTACCTTCTGTTATTCAAATATCCATGTCACACACAACGTGACTCTCATATGTTCGATTCATAAATCACGGTTATTTTCAAATATCCGTTCAGAAGTGTGTTAGTAGGCGTAAAGAGGAGAAACATTTGAGTCAATCTCAGGAACTGTATACCTATTCATTCAAGTTTTTTATTTTATTCCTAGCGCGTTAGGTAAGTGCTCGTTTTTAATTTTGTACACGAGTTTATTCAACATCACAACTTGTCGATATAATACTACGGGCTCTAGTTTACAACATATCTAGATGGTTTTATTGCTCGATTTTCGCTACAAGTAAAAATACTGTAAGTGACATAATCATTGTAAGAGAAAGAGAGTTAAAATGTTTCGCTGAGTTGCCTTGGTGGGAAAGGGAAACCGAGCTGAGCCAAGCCACGTTGAAATGAGCCAAGCTGTTCCGCTGAGCTGATAGAAATGCTAAGCTGTGCTGTTTAAATGCTTTTTTTTTTTTTTTTTTATTTATCATAGAATCAACAGCTCTTAAAACTTTTACATCAGATATTCGTAAATAACAGATTCTTACTCTGTAGAAGATGCTGTGCTGAATTAATTAATTGCTGAGCTGAGCTGTCATAAAATCGATCATTAATTTGTCTCATGGAAATCATCATCATCATCATCATCATCATATCAGCCAGAAGACGCCCACTGCTGGGCATAGGCCTCCCCCAGAGATCTCCACAAAGGCCGGTCCTGTGCTTTTCGCATCCAGCTGGTACCTGCGATCCTTACCAGGTCGTCAGTCCACCTTGTGGAAGGCCTACCCACGCTGCGTCTTCCGGCACGTGGCCGCCACTCGAGAACTTTACTGCCCCATCGGCCATCTGTTCTTCGAGCTATGTGCCCTGCCCACTGCCACTTCAGTCTGGCAATCTTTAGAGCTATGTCGGTGACCTTGGTTCGCTTGCGGTGTGTGGTGCCGCCACCTCAAAGAATAACACCACCCCATCTCTTCCCGTGGGTGTCGTAAAAGGCGACTAAGGGACAAACCCGAAAGATGGGCAGCAGCATCTTTCTGGGTACATTAACATATACTGTACTGCGATCGCCAACCCGCCTGCCAAGCGTGGCGATTATGGCAATTCCCCCCCCGATGACAAGTACACACAAGCCACGGCCCCCAGTACCCGGCGGCCCCGCTATTCCGGACCATGGTAGCGGTCACGGTAACGGCGGGGCAGGGGGTGCGAAAAATCACCGGACGCGATCAGGCTACCGCAAAGAACGACCACTGGCCCTGGCAACATACAATGTCCAGACACTGCGGACCGACGAAAAGCTCGTGGAGCTGGAGGAAGTGGTAAGCAGATTACATTGGGACATAATAGGGATATCTGAAGTCCGAAGAAAGGGGGAGGACTCGATAACTCTGAAGTCCGGAAATCTGCTTTACTTCCGGGAGGGCGACCAACTGTCCCTAGGTGGTGTCGGGTTTCTCGTCCACAAATCCCTTGTGAACAACATCGTCAAGATCGAGAGTGTGTCGTCTAGGGTTGCGTACCTTATACTCAGAATTACCAAGCGGTATTCGTTGAAGGTCATACAGGTCTACGCACCGACTTCGACTCACTCCGACGATGAAGTGGAGGCTATGTATGAGGATATAACTACAGCCATACATACCTCCAAGACACATTACACCGTTGTCATGGGGGATTTTAACGCGAAACTGGGCAAACGAAGCGGAGACGAGTTGAGAGTGGGGCAATTTGGAGTTGGAAGTCGGAACGCCCGTGGCCAGATGCTGGCCGGCTTTCTGGAGAAAGAGGGACTCTTCATGATGAACTCATTTTTCGGGAAGCCGGATCATCGCAGATGGACGTGGGTTAGTCCCGATGGTGTCACAAAAAATGAGATCGACTTCATCCTATCTACGAAACGGCATATATTCAATGATGTCTCGGTGATCAATAGCGTAAAAATTGGCAGTGATCACCGCTTGGTAAGAGGCACATTGAATATTAATCCACAGCTGGAAAGATCGAGATTGATGAGGTCCACGCTCCGGCCTGTACCCACCCACATCCAAAACCCCGAGAGCTTTCAACTCGAATTACAAAATCGCTTCGAGTGCCTAGGAGATTGCGTCAACGTGGACGACTACAATAACAGGTTCGTGGAAACTGTCTATACGGTTGGGTCAAAGTTTTACAAAACCTGCCGTACAAAAAGAACAAGCAAAATCTCTGACAATACCCTCAAACTCATGGAAGAAAGACGCGCAATGACTCTGCAATCCCCTGATGATGTCTCTCAATTTAGGCGACTTAATCGACAGATCTCCAAGTCTCTGACTCGCGATATACGCCGCTTCAATACTATCAACATTGAGGCGGCGATCGAGCGGAATAAAGGCTCTAAAGTCTTTGCGAGAGATCTGTCGATTGGACAGAGCCAGTTGACAAGACTGAAAACGGATGACGGCAGAGTTGTTTCGACCAAGTCCGAGGTTTTGAGGGAAGTCGAGAGGTTCTATGGACAGTTATACACGACAACACGGGCACCTGTTACCAGTATGGCAAAAGACCCCAGAGCCAAGTTGACCCGACACTACACCGAAGATATCCCGGACATCAGCCTGTACGAGATTAGTATGGCTCTCAAACAGCTCAAGAACAACAAGGCGCCGGGTGATGATGGAATTACGGCTGAGCTTCTGAAAGCTGGTGGCAAACCTGTGCTTAAGACCCTTCAGAAGCTGTTCAATTCCGTCATCCTCGAGGGAAAAACGCCGGAAACATGGCACAGAAGTATGGTGATATTGTTCTTCAAGAAAGGTGATAAGGCTCTCTTGAAGAACTTCAGACCAATATCGCTGCTGACCCATGTGTATAAGCTGCTTTCGAGAGTCATTACGAATCGTCTCGCACGCAGGTTTGATGACTTCCAGCCTCCCGAACAAGCCGGATTCCGAAAAGGTTTTAGTACCATAGACCACATTCATACGCTGCGGCAGGTTATACAGAAGACCGAAGAGTATAACCGGCCATTATGCTTGGCGTTTGTGGACTATGAGAAAGCCTTCGATTCGATCGAAACTTGGGCGGTGCTCCAGTCTCTACAGCGGTGCCAAATTGACTATCGATATATCGAAGCACTGAAGGGTTTGTTCGAAAACGCCACTATGTCAGTTCGTCTCCAGGATAAGACCACAGAACCTATCCAGCTGCAGCGGGGTGTTAGACAAGGTGATGTCATATCACCGAAGTTGTTCACTGCTGCACTGGAGGATATCTTTAGGCTTATGGACTGGGACGGACTTGGCATCAATATTAACGGCGAGTACCTTACTCACCTCAGATTTGCTGACGATATCGTAGTCATGGCTGAAACCCTGGAAGACTTGGGCAAAATGCTCGATGACCTCTGTAGTGCCTCTCAACAAGTAGGTCTTAAAATGAACATGGACAAGACGAAAATTATGTCGAATGTCCATGTTGTACCTACTCCAGTGACCGTTGGAGGCATTCCACTTGAAGTTGTTGACGACTATTCATACCTAGAATAGTTCAGTTAGGTAGGTCCAACTTCGAGAAAGAGGTCAATCGACGAATCCGACTCGGTTGGGCAGCATTCGGGAAGCTACGCCATATATTTTCGTCCCAATTACCGCAGTGTCTCAAAACGAAGGTCTTTGACCAATGTGTGTTGCCAGTGATGACATACGGAACCGAAACGTGGCCGCTCACTGTGGGCCTTATAAGAAAGCTCACTGTTACCCAAAGGGCAATGGAAAGAGCTATGCTCGGAGTCTCTTTGCGCGATCGAATCAGAAATGAGGAGATCCGCAAGCGAACCAAGGTCATGGAAATCACTTACGAATTATTATTTAATGGAATATTAGAGAGGTGTTGTGTTGATTTATTTGAGGGGTCATGTGGGTAGGCTTTGTTTGATTATTATGCTTGGTTTTGAAAGTAGATAAGATCGATCTATATTCTCGGGTTGATGAAAATTTGATATAATATATATAAAATATAAAGCAATTTCCCAAGTTCACGTTGTGTTAATTATTACTTCTGTTTACGTCATCATAATTATCATCATCATCCTAGCTATCAACCCGCTTTTCTAATATTCCTCGTCCACTTCTCTTGGCCTTTGGCATCCTTGGTTTCTAGTATAGATAGTTCAACTCAGTTGTGCGCGCGGCGCTATGTGTGCGTGCGCTTGTAAATATACAGCTTTCATTTATGTGGCAGTGACGCGACCACTTGGCGTGCCAATGGCGTGGCGTCATTGTGACGTGTCTGGGTTACCCACACATAGGGCCGCGCGCACAACTGAGTTGAAATTTGTATAAGCCGTTGGCTCTCACATCTGATAACACAACTATAGTAGAAAATCAATTGTTTGGACCTCCACAAACTCTACTCGTCCTGTCGTTAACGTGCTAGTTATACTCTCGTGCGCGAGGGCCCGTTGTCCAGGATTTGGCGGATCCGGTAATTTCAGTGGAGTGACTGTCATCCGACCTCTGTAACCCTGTTAACAGGGGAACCTGACCAGATTGGATCATGGTTACAAATTCAGTCGTCCGAATGTGCAGGTTTCGTCACGTTTTTCCTCACCGTAAAGGCATTGGTTAGTTTTCAACCAATGAACGTAACTCAGAAAAGAGTCATACATGGCTCAACAAATTTCTACTCCTGTATGTACTTTTGTACTGTTATACGCATTCGCCGTATTCGCTTGTCAACGTATTTAATTTGTTAGGCATTTTATGATATCGGTGGAAGTATTTTATTAATATTGAGAAAACATGTAAGTTTATATTTAAGAAAATGTTGTAACTGGCTTATTAAACATTGATTACTGTTGTTTTTGTTTTTTTGAATAATAGTGGAGTAGAATTCACCGAAAATGGGGCTTGCGGTGGAACTAAATGCAACAGGAATATTTTTGCGACAAATCGTAGGTAATCTAAGCTTCTAATCAACATACTAAAATATACACGTGCAATATACACTTTGGTGCGTTTGTTGTTAGAAAGCCCGAAAAGAATTTTTTTTTTGTTTTTCTTTAATATCTCGCGCCGTAAGGGGAGCATATGTGGGTCGGCCGAGCGGACGTAGACCGGTCGGGCGACCCAGATATCGCTGGAGGGATGAAGTCCTGAAAGACCTGCACGCTCTAGGAATCCTCAATTGGCAGGAGATGGCGCAGGATAGGGAGAGGTGGCGATCTCTGGTGTCGGAGGCCAAGATCCACTTTGGGTCGCTGAGCCAGCGCAGTAAGTAAGTAAATATCTCAAATACAGTGCGTCCTATGGGAATATGGTCCTTGACCCAAATCGAAAAGGTACGTCGCCTGGGAGTCCCGATAAATATAATAATGTGTGTAAAGAACGCGAGTTTAGGTTGAAACAAATATATGTAATAGTTTCGATCAAAGCCGATTCACCTGGCATATAACGACGTGCAAACAACACGTAAACGGCGCATTTCCACAGAAAATAGAAGTCACAGAAACCTCGTGACCCTTCTTTGTCACATGAAACAACATTCATGGCAGAAATATGTAGGATGTAGGTAGGCAGACGATTTGCTATGTGTCCAATTAGTCAGTTTAAAAGCGACATTCTGATTTGTTTTGTTGTTGAGTGCGGGGCTTTAAACTGAATGATCACGCGGGAATAATTGTGGTGTAATTTACTTTCTTTATATTTCAGTTGAGCTCATTTCGCGATGATGAGGTGTACTCAATTAGAAACTTGATGTTTAGATCATGGACAAACAATTTTTGGGGCCTGTTTAAACGTCTACGTATAACTCGTGTACGTGGGTGTATCTGGGAGAGTGATTTAAAGGAGACTGGGCATAAGTGGTTTATAAACCAGCAGCATTACGGTCATGACCTATTGGGTCGGGTGCCTTAACTAGCTACAATATTGTACAAGAGGGTATTAAAATCGGTACCAGCAGTTTCGAGAAAATATTTGTCACATTTGTATGGCAAGTGTTCTTTGAACCAGCAGCGTCATGATTACTGAATATAAGTCGAGTACCTACTGTAATCTTATGCGGCACGCCATCAAAGTCGATCCCTGTAGTTTCGAGAAAAATGAATTTATATTGCACATTTGTACGAAATACTAATACTTTCTTCTTGGAATTGCCGGAACTGACTTTGATGCCATGCTTTGATAATTCTCAACCTATATTCCGTAACCACGTCGCTGCTGGTTCAAAGAATACGGCACTGGTCATATAAATGTGCAAAAGATATGCATTTTTCTCGACACTGCCGGGACCGATTTTGATGTCTGTCTGCCTACTCTGTAAGCGTACCGCCATTAGTTCATAGTAAACGGCACATCTTATACAAAAAAATGTGCTGTACATGTTTTTTTCAGATCTACCTGTCAGATTTTATTGGCCTTCTCAACAAGGATGTATTTGAGGGTGCTAAACATAATTACTAGAATACTTAGATATCATTATTTGGCCATAGACCACTTCCTCCATATCAGTGCCCAGTCTCTTTTCATGTAACAAAAATGCAGAACCACAGGTGTTGCGTTCACGGTATATTTTAAAGTATACAGTCGACATAGATTATAAATGGTTTGTTGTCTCTGTTATAATGACATAATTAAATTAGTCATTTGCTTTGTTGCTCCGTTTATGAATAGTCAGAAGATATCTGATTTGGCACACCAGAACTTTAGAAATAACATGTACCTTTTGTGATTGTTTTCTTTATGTTCATATTATTGTAACTTTCATTGTGCACAATAAATGGTTAAATAAATAAATAAATAAACTTGAGGTGTTTCATATGATTAACCTATTATTCATTAGCAGAGTACTCGACATTTTGGATCTGTATCTGTTCGAATTATTGGTGACGTTATGCGGTAATAACCCAACCGACAGAAAAAATAGGATAACCCTGGACCAAGTTCACATATACTCAAATTACCGATTTTAATGAAACAAAGCTATGCACCATCTTAATTAAACTGGCTTGCAAATAGGGCAAACCGCATCCAAATCGGTCCAACCGTTCGAGAGCTACGATGCTATAGACAGATACATAAGCCGATGAAAAAAAGGAGTAATCAATAAGAAGTTCTGACGAGTATTTTATTCAAATATTTTAATTTTAAGAGGTTTAAAACTAGATATCATGTATTCCAAACACAGCTAGATTCATATTCCTGCTATGATTATTAAATTCCTGATTTTAATTGATTTAATTCAAGATCTAATCTAAAAAACCCCTAAAATTGCAGTCTAGTTACTGTACCTGGTTATTTCTAGCTATCGAAGACAAAATAGAATGGACCTGAGAGGAAGACCCTCCACACAGAATTATTAAGTTGGGGCTACTGTCTGTCACTCGCATATTAAATTTTTTTACCTATGCAAAAAAAAAAAATATTTTAATGTACATTACCTACATACACAAGCTACGTAGCTTGGTCTTTGATTATTAATCCAGCCATCAGATGCATCGTCGATAGTCTAAATGTTAATCGATGCGGCCGAGTTCGTGCTGGACATCGATTTATCGATTATTAAGACTTGCGGATATCTATATTGGTACCCGGAGCTTGTCTGGCACGTATAGGAGGTTCGATGTACGGACGGCTTCCTCGGTTCGTATGATGAAATGCTGCGGCTCAGACTGTTGCCCGAGTTAACTATATCGTGCTAAGATTCCATATTCACATAAAATACGTTGGTACCTGTTTACGTAGAGTAGTATTACTATGCGCTAAGGCTGTTTGGTCTATGGTTGGGGTATTTTTATTTTACTAGTGCCTAGACGCCTTGAAGGCGTACAAATTAAAATGTAAAATTACTCCCTACCTTTCATTTTGACGGATAACATAGTACTGGGGCTCTATTTTTAACTGCTTGCCTGGAGTGGGACAGATTTTAATTTTGATTTTAGGCATAAAAAACAATATTTTAATGTATGATGTTGATTTCCCCCTTTTGACCCGTGCTCTTTCGGTGTTGCCAATGTAATTTAAGAAATATATAATTTTTCATGCCAAAAATCAAAATAAGCACCACAGACTCGAGACGAGCTGTACAAAAATATAGCCCCTCATCGCAACTCCAGTCTTGTGCGTTCGCGCGCCCTGTGAGGCCTCATAGTAACGTTTCTGATTACGGGTAACGAATATCCTTATCTTTAGTATTTATTTTGTAATTTATTTTTATCTTTGCCCGGGTTGCACCAAATTCTTTAAACATTTTTGAGAATGACGTTTAACGTCATTTTGTACGAAATTTTGTGTTTGTCTACGATCAAAATTCTTAAAGACGATTAATAATGTTGTGCAAGACAGTCTTTATCTATAAATTGGCCGTGTGCTATCGCGTCCAGCAAAGAAGTTCGTAACACCAACGCGTTCCACTTTAAAGACAACCATTAAACCAAAATATGGACGTAGTTTTTGTTCTGTGTTTTCAATACCGCGATCTGCGGTATTGAAAACTGAACAAACAGAACGAACCGAACGGAAAGAAATTTAGATCTTCTAGTATGAAATTCGCTGCACTGGAGGATATCTTTAGGCTTCTGGACTAGGACGGACTAGGACGGACTTGGCATCAATATTAACGGTGAGTACCTTACTCACCTCAGACTTGCTGACGATATCGTAGTCATGGCTGAAACCCTGGAAGACTTGGGCAAAATGCTCGATGACCTTTGTAGTGCCTCTCAACAAGTAGGTTTTAAAGGTTGGAGGCATTCCACTTGAAGTTGTTGACGACTATTCATACCTAGGACAAATAGTCCAGTTAGGTACGTCCAATTTCGAGAAAGAGGTCAATCGACGAATCCAACTCGGTTGGGCAGCATTCGGGAAGCTACGCCATATATTTTCGTCCCAATTACCGCATTGTCTCAAGACGAAGGTCTTTGACCAATGTGTGTTGCCAGTGATGACTTACGGAACTGAAACGTGGCCGCTCACTGTGGGCCTAATAAGATAGCTCACTATTACCCAAAGGGCAATGGAAAGAGCTATGCTCGGAGTCTCTTTGCGCGATCGAATCAGAAATGAGGAGATCCGCAAGCGAACCAAGGTCACCGACATAGCTCTAAGGGTTGCCAGACTGAAGTGGCAGTGGGTAGGGCACATAGCTCGAAGAACAGATGGCCGATGGGGCAGTAAAGTTCTCGAGTGGCGACCACGTGCCGGAAGACGCAGCGTGGGTAGGCCTTCCACAAGGTGGACTGACGACCTGGTAAGGATCGCAGGCACCAGCTGGATGCGGAAAGCACTGGACCGGCCTTTGTGGAGATCCCTGGGGGAGGCCTATGCCCAGCAGTGGGCGTCTTCTGACTGATATGATGATGATGATGATGAGTATTAAATTCAATCAAACCTCGCAAACCTGTGCGTGTCGAAACGTCCGAATTTGGAAGATCCCCAGAAATCCTAGACAAATTCGGGTGATGTCAGCGAATACGGCGCGGCGATGCGGTCGAATCGACCAATGCGCTCACATTTTGACACTGACAGTTGCGCGCTTTCCTCTTCTTTGACATATAATTTACACATTTACATTACAGTGCGACAGGTGTAAAGGTGTAAATGGTAATGACTATTTCGGCGCGGGCGATAATATATTTATTGTGGTCCAATCTTTCGATGCAGATAGGTATGGGAGGCCTCGTTGAGTTCGATTCGTTCGACGCGTTCGGCTCGTATAAGTGTGCGATCACCTTTCAAAGTAATGTTTTTCTTGGGACTATTTTCTATGCTTGATGACGAATAGATAGACATTAGAGATTTTATTTCGCTTCTATGATTTCGCTGAAAATACGATCACATTTACATTTAACATTGCGGCATAGAGCAAATCGTTGTACATTTTTAAGACTCGTCAAAATTTTTTGTTTTTAAGAGCTTTTAGTCCGTTATTAGTGAAGACCGCTATTGGCCAAACTCGTCGCTACTAATAATGCTACAGTGTGACTTCAAAAATCTCATTCGTTGAGAAGCAAAGCGTATTTTAATAGAAACACCAACGTAACGCCAGTTTGAACGATGGAAAAGTATGATTGTTATGATATGTAGTGGAGAATGAAAGAAAGTACTAATTAAAGGAGGGAAGGGGTTTTTTCTTTTATATTATACAAGACAGCCATTTGTCCGCCATCTCACCTGTTGGTAAGTGACGATGCGGCCGAAGATGGAGCATGCCCGTCTTGAAACAGCCTATTTACTCCAGCCTTGAAGGCATCCAGATTATATTGATCAGCACACTCGCAGGCAACGCGTTCCACTCCTTAGCCGTACGCATTATAAAGGTCGAGCCAAAGCGGCTCGTGCGGATAGCTAGAATATCCACGACATAAGGATGAACGCTCGCCCGGATCGCGTCTCCCGATGGCGGAAAGGGGCCGGCGGAATGAGGTCGTGCAGCTGCTTCGCACACTCTCCGAAATGTAACCTGTAGAAGACCGACAGACGCGCAACCCTACGCCGATATTCGAGGCTTTGCAGCCTAGCCTCAACCAACTGCAGGTCACAAATTATCTTCTTTGCACCTTTTTCCACCGAATCCAAAGCCGCCAGTTGATATTTGGCTGATCCATCCCATAGGTGGCACCAATACTCCATGCAGGATCAGACTTGTGCTTGATATAACTGAAGCAACTGCTTTGAAGTAAAGTACCGCCTAACCTTCAAGAGGACACCAAGCTTTTTTGCTGCAGTCTTAGCCTTGGATTCGATGTACTGACCGAAGTTGAAATTTGCAGATAGCTCAACGCCAAGAAGCTGTATCAAGGAGTTTCTATGCCTTGGCTTGCCTCATGGATAATAATACTTGCTTGTACCAGAGTTTTATTTTGATGAGATGTGATCTCTAGAGACACATATTCTTAGCACCCTAAATTATCGCAAGAGAACCGACACACTATACCACCTATAATGAAGAAATAAATTGTAACATGGTAAGGTGCAAGACGTAGAAAATAGAGAAGATTTTAACCAGAAATTAGAAACCAGAATGATTTAAAAACGATGAAAAAATGAGTATTCTATCTTCCTACCCTCCCTGGGAAGCCAACTAAATACTTATGATTGTCTAAGCGCGGGTTTCGAGACGTAAAGTGATTTTCTTTTCAATCGAATTATGTGCCACTTTATAATTTTAACTTTACCACGAAGGTATGTCAATTACTTATCATTACTTACATAAATTACCTAGTGTAAGTCCGTGGTGTAGATCCTGGCTATACAGGAGTTGTAGCGATGGGGCAAAGCCCTAACAAAAAAGGTTTAAGCTATGGAGGCTATGGCAATTATTGCCTCTATTCATTTACAATTCATATGACTCGTAGCTACATGTTAACTGAAAACAGTACATGTGATCAACCTTCACGGTAACCTTTTGTTTCTATTTTTTTCAAGGGTTTGACGTTTATCATGTATCTTTGTGCAATTGGCCGTTAGTAAAATTATCAAATTGAGCGTGAAATGGATTTTTTACATGATAATAATATAAAACAAAGTGATGAAAAATAAAAATAATAAAATCACAAAACAACGTCATAGAAAGCCAAAATACATTTACTAAGAGTTTAAGCCGTAATACAATTACCAAACACTCAAACGTAACAAAATGTTGTTTGGGTGACGAAACACCTGAAATGGCGAATTTCGGTTAGGTTAGTCTTGTGACAAAGCAGCAGAGATCCATCGTCATCTCCCACAAAAACACTATATTTAACCCACATGTATAGCCATTTCAGTCTACTTTTATTCATACATTTAGTAGGTACACACTAACTTTAGTAGGTATTATCTAATAAGCTAATAACCCAAAATCAGTTACACCTAGAGCATACTAATTTGGCCTAATATTTGGCTTATGTCAAACTGGCTAACTAGCAGGCTGAGGTTAAACTAGTTAGGTCTAAAATCGTGTCTGGATTTACCTACAAAGCTTTACTCTTAAACATATTATTGATAACTCCAGTTGTTATAATTTAATGTGGCTACTTCTTGATGATGCCAACAACATATTACCGAACACAACTGTACCAGTGATTTGACCTACATAGCCGGAATGTATACTAGCGCTGATTTCTTGGTATACGGATATTCTATACTTGATATTAAACAGCTCACAGACTGCTGTGTTTTTTCTTTCCAGCAGACTTATTTTTTTGCACATATTCTATACTATATTCTGAGACCTCGTACTCTAAAGAGCACTACATACCAAACCTGTCGACACCTTTGACATTTACGTCAATACAAATTTTGTGTCGCCCCGGGCTGTGTCGGTGGATCTGCTTTGGTGTGTAATTAATTATTGATCACTCTTATTGATCAAGTAGGCAATAAGTAATACTGTTTACCCAATTTAGATACTAAAGATGTGTACTATTGTTAAAGCTCTTTTGTACAAATACCTTATAGTCAACCTTATGGTCGTTTCTGTTTAAATACCTTATGGTCGACTTTGACCTTTTCCTAACTTGTCCACTTCTGAATTCGTCCATTCCTACAAAGTCCTAAGTCGTCCACTTCTAAAGAGCTCTTTACCTTTGCGTCCTCTTCATATCGCCTATTCCTAATTTGTCGAAAATTACCTAAAAAAGTGTAAGCTCTATTGCGAACAAATCACAAAGAGCACGAAAGCGGATCCCGGCAGAAACTTGTATTAACCGCTCGGTTCTTCGCTCTCCTGAACACCTTTGGGACTTAGGTTATGTATCGTATGATGTTCCTAGTCATGTTCTAAGAATCCTAGAAGATTATGATGTTCTGAGAATTTTCAAACAGATGTGGCCGTTCAGGTACAAAGCGAATGTGAAATGTGTGGTCGTTCAACGAAGTGGTCTTTCGAGGGAAGTGGACATTTGTGGGAAATGGACGCTCAAATTCGAATTGGCTATATAGTGAAAATGAGAGCGAAGTTAAATTCGGTAGATGTCCCGAAGTTAGAAAAATATTAAAGGTATAGAGATCAATCATGGTAATAAATACATGACGTAAAGATCATTTTATACCAGTCAGGAGTAACAAGTATATTAAAATTTTTAATGAAAATTGTTATCATGGTTTGTCTAAGTTTTCCTCTTTAAACTATTCTCACAAATAGCATTTACTCAGTGCTAAGAAATCAACGAAAACGTTATACGATCGCTATATTAATTTTCTTACGTAAACAAAATCGTAAAGAACAGATGTTTAGTTTCAGTGTCGCTATAAAGTTGTGTATAGATAGGTAATAGGTAACAATATTACAACACTAACATATTACTCTGATAATAGACGTGGTACCCCGCACGATGAAAAAATAAATTATAATATAAAATTTTTAAAATTCTTAAAATATGGTAGAGCAATGTCAACTGAAAATATAATTCCATTAAAGTTGGTAATGGTTTGTATATGTTTACAGTTTTGAAAGTTCAGTAAGTAAGTAAAAAGCCAGTGTTAACTTAGGTGGACCCCGGACCCTCGCGCGCCATACCACAACCGGGACATTAACGCCAAGATATCCAGTATTATGATGTTGCTAGGTCTTTCGGTTATCCATTAATACATCAAACTCTGTTGCAAGAAACCCATAAATTATCCATCAGATCCTCAGAACAATGAGTTGGTGAAATTTTTACGGCTCTGACATTGTGATTTACGACTGAACTGTAGTATAATTTTTGCATAACCTACATTGAGTGTGCGTTGGATGAAATTCTATATTTCTGCGGGTCTATTAAAAGAATTTAGGTAGTTCTGTTGTGTTTTCGGGGTTGTTGATGGATATAGTGTTGGCAAAGGCGTGTGGGTAGGTATGTCGGCGGCGGGGGTGGCGGGGGCGGGGAGCCTGCGGGCGGCGCGGTGGCGCGGCGGCTGCGCGGGCGCCGGCCCGCACAGCGCCCGACGCGGGCGCCGCGGCCGACGGCGCGGTGGTAATAGCGGAACATCGCCCGGCGACGCGCGGTCAAAAATAGTCCGGCAACCGGCCGCGCCCGCTGCATACAAAAGTGGCCTGTGCCGACACATCTTGCCTTATCAAATTTCCCTGCCCACACCTACAAGCCCACGCCGCGCGGCCTCCGCCCTGCATGCATTAGTGTGTTAGCACAGCGTCATCGCGTTAGGTGAGTTATCTGGTGCCCGCGCGGCCGGCGGCGCCTCTCCACACGAAGCGAAAGCACTGCCTAACTTACACTGGGCACACACTGCACTGGCACTGGTCACTACGCGAGGACGCCGCTCGGACGGTGTGTCGGGACTGAGGGCCAGCCGCCTGCCGCCTACCGCGAGTCGCACTGCGCTGCGCGCGCGCACCCAGCCAAAAATACCCATTGTGTACACCGCTTATACCTAAAGAATATTAATCTTACGAACTTTATAAATAGCCACTGATATAAAACTAAACTAGGATTAGTGGGTGCAGTACTCAGCGGAGCTATTAACCCAAATGCTGGCCCTGGATTCGGGGGGTGGACGCGCTTTGATTTATAAGAGTCAGTCCCTGTAGAGATGCAACTCTTGGTTAGAAACAAGACCCAGTTCTAGACAACAGTCGACTTATTCAGCTTAATGTAACTTTGTTGAAAGGAAAGGAAGGAATAAGGCTTAAAACGTAATAAAGGAATATGAAACCGTTAAGAAATCTATACGTATCATTTACAAACCACTAAATAAGCCCTCGTTACATGGAAGTATTTGATTCTAGAAAATACAAGAGTTTAAATTGTTCGTGAAGTGAAAATATTTTGTATTTGTAATCACATTAACGTACAGTGCGCTGCAGAGAGAATTGACCTACCTACCTTACATTTAATGTATGCTAGGGGTGTCCATTTACTGTGCAGCTGACTGTACGCTATATCTTATTAAGAGAGGGAATGCTGTTTACGAGTATATCCCATATTATGTCAATTATTTTCAAAATATCGTTTCAACAAGCGCAATACCCGATAAAATGAAATTGCAGTTTTATTATACCCGAGGCCTCGTATCTTGCTGACAACTCTAACGAACAGCACTGGCAAATTAATGCACCATTCAGCTGTAATTTATATCAGCGAGACACACCTGACGGGCCGTGTTCAACACGCCAGTGTAACAACAATGTCCAATGTCAATGCCTTTCATCGTCAGCATACGGTATGCCGCTGTGTGGTATCCAGAAGAATATAATTCTAGCACAAATTTCAGCTATATACGGATGTCGTAAAAGGTGACTATGTCACTGATGGGCATAGGCCTCTTCCAGAGATCTCCACAAAGGCCGGTGCTGTGCCTTCCGCATCCTGGTGGTACCTGTGATATTTACCAGGTTGTCGGTCCACCTTGTGGGAGGCCTACCCACGCTGCGTATTCCGGCACGTGGTCGCCACTCGAGAACTATACCATATATTACCTAATAAAATGAACCTGAAAATGAAGAACTGCATTTAGTATTTTCAACACTACGATAAAGAAATATGCCAAGATTATCTCACAGTGTGCTAATATACTACAAAAAAACTCGTAGAACAACGAAGGAATTGTTAATTTACTCCGATTTACTTATACAGTTACAGGCGTCTATTACCGAGCGTAATTCTTAAAGAGTATGGTTAGAGTTTCTCTACGTGATAGAATCAGAAATGAGGGTACGTTAGCTGTATTACGAAATTGGGTTTTATGAGGCGTAATTTGCGCTGCATTCATACAAAATGATGCTCCGTTCAGGCGCGATACCCAAATTTTATATGAAAGTAAATTGTAAAATTGTGCGATCGAAATAATGATCGTGTAGCATCAGCCTTAGACGAACCCTCACCAAGATTCCAGTTAGATTTGAGCTCCCTCCTATTTACTCAGTATTTGAAGGGAGATGTACTATTGTGGAGCGTCGGTTTTCGGGTCCGACTCGTAAGCGAGACCGACTTCGATCCGCAGTGCCGTCATATAACAATGACTTTTCGGAGTTATGTACATTACTTGTACGTAACATCATGCATCCAAAAGCATCATGAGGAAACCGCACATTCAGGCGACTGAATACGTAACCATGATCCAATCTGGTTAAATGGCACACAGAAGTCAAATGGTAGTCACTCGTGCACTGTCAAATCCTGGACCATGGTTAAGGCGTAGGTTTTATTCGTAGCTTCCAAGAATTACTGCTGGTTACTATCAGGAAAGATTGTTTGCCACCTTAGTGATATAAAAAAAGATGAAGAATAGCTATTTTGTTTTGTAAATTGGCGATAACGTGAAAGATAAAAAAAGCAGGATAAAAAAGAAATACTTTCTTGGACAACATAGAACACTTAATGTGGTTTTTTGGGGCTATAGGCTATAGGCCAAAGAATTAGCTTGTGGTGTAATTCAATCTCTGTGGACACAGATTAAGAGCAACAAAAACTCTATGACGGCAATATCTTTGACACCAGATTGTCATGCTAGCATTGACATATTAGCTCCTGTTGTAAACGGAAGGAAAAAAAATGATTAAACTCTGTTATTGGCACAAAATAGTTCAAATTGAGCAAACCATGTGACGCGCACACCCTCTTGATTATGTTAAGTGCCAGAGGCTTCTTACTGGTGATGTTCAGTAGCTCGTTCTTCGTCGCCTTCCTCAACATCCCGAATCCCGTGGTGGCCATCACTGGACTGAAGAGCTGGTCCCGGAAGGCATTCTACGCGAAGATCGACCTCTGCACGCAGTCCTGCTACAGCCAGATCGCGCCCGGGCTATACCTGAGCAATGCCCGAGCGGCGACCGACCCCGAGGTGCTTCGACACCTTAACATCACCCATGTGCTCACTATTGAAGCACACCGCCTACCGAAGTCAGCTTTTGTTGATACCGAGATCACAACGCTCTTCATTAGGGCCTACGACTCTCCTCAGACCAATCTCATGCCCTACTTCCCAATGGCCAACGCGTTCATCCACGAGGGCATCCAGAAGGGCAACGTGCTTGTCCACTGCCATTTCGGCGTGTCTCGATCTGCTACTCTTGTTATCGCGTATCTTATGGAGCGATATCGGCTGACCTTCGACCAGGCGTTCGAGTATGTCCGCCAGCGGCGGCGGTTCATCAACCCGAACCCTGGCTTCGTGAGCCAGCTGCGCGAGTACGAGAGGCTCAACTACGACGTCCGCGGCTACCAGCGGTTCGAGGCGTACATGAATGTGAACGCCCGCAAGCACAAATACAAGATCGCGTCCGTGGCAGCGCTGGTCGTCGGCATCCTGGTACCCATCGCCGTCATGGTGGGTTGAGCCCTCTGGGTGCGTAGACCCTCCCTCCACACAACCGTTAGGTCTGATCTTACGCGCGTTCACGTCTCAACGTTTCTCTTTTCAGATACTGTTGCGAAGATTGTGAATTGTCTGTGATTGATATTTTGTACCAGTAACTGATGTAGAATCAATAATAATAATAATAAAAAAAATTTGAAAATAATTTAAGCACTTGATCGCTTTGTTCTGTACAAGTATTTGCCCGTTGGATTGTGTGAAATAACTACGATAGCTTTAAGCACCGACCTCAGAACTTATGTTAGTACTTTATTGATGTGCGAGTAGCTTGGCTATGCTAATATGTGATCACAATGTACATAACTACAGAAAAAGTGCTTAACTGAAAGCTTAACTAAACTGTATTTGCTATTACAAAAAGTGTTTTATTATACAACCCAATCTATATTAGACATACGCCTCTCAGCCTGAATATTATTATAGAATTTAATTAGAGACTCTGAAAGGGAGCATTTTCCTGCGGTATAGGTACTTTTATAATTACATTTTATTTATTAGCTTTACCAGGCATTTAGCTGTAAGTGACGCCAAGCAGGTAGAAAGTGACGATGCCTATTCACTCTAGCCTTCAAGGCGTCCAAATTATAATGATCAGAGAACACACTCGCAGGCAACGTATTCTATTCCTTAGCCGTACGCATTATAAAGGTTGAACCAAAGCGGCTTGTTCGGGTAGCTGGAAGATCCACGACATAAAGATGAAGCGCTCGGTCGGATCGCGTCTCCCGAAGATGGAAAGAATTTCCGGGATTAAAAGTAGCATGTCACCCGAGAATAGCTTATAGTAAATTTTACAATCATTTTGACAGTTACATCCGACAAACAAGCATGATAGAACTATTTTTAAAATATTAGTAAGTGAATTTTGATTGTTTCGACTCTTGGAAAGGGTTGGATGGAGGTAGGGCACAGGAGAAAATGCATCAGTTTCATGGAAAATCCGTTGGAAGTTGAGCCGCGTTTGTCTTATGAGAAAAGAGAAAAGAAAAACTAGAACCTGCTCAACAAGTTTTAAGGACCATTTAACCTGGAATAGCCGCTAGAAAACTTTAGCTAAATTGCAAAATTATCACATAATCCTATCAAAAGTCAAACTTGCTTGTGAAAAAGTTTATTAAAATATTTTCCAAGAAACCCAAGAAACCACCTCCGGTATCTTGCCTGGGCAGCATTCGACTGCGTCTTCCGCACAATCAATTAATTCTACTAGGAATAATCAAATATTGTTTGTAAAAAACTACTTCTTTTTCCAAAACTTCCATTCCTTCGTGAATCCATGTCTTAACTGAAATGTACTTTGTCAACAAAAACCATTTGCTAGGGATAAGCGGAAATCAATTTCCATTCAACCCTCTCAGTAGGGATAAGTAGAAAAAACTCATTCTTATCCACCAGAGGATACGACGATTCCTAGAGGTATAAGAAGGAAAAAGGTAAAGTAACTCAAAATCTTCAACGATAATTAGGAATTGGTTGATCTATCTGAAGCGGCAGCAAAATCCGCCGAAGCCCTTAAAAAAGCTCAAATATAGTAATTATAATTTCGACAGTGGTTATTTATTTGTGCTTTTTGGGGTAGGAACATTGATTGGGACTGATCCCCACGCACCAAGGTGGATTAATTTAATTTTGGATTAACATAGTTAAATTTTTGTTGTGTTTGTGTTTTAATGAAATTATTGTATCTAAATTAAATAAAGTTTACATACTAATATCTATAAAAATATATATGTGTATAACGAATATATGGAGATCTAAACTGAACCAATTTTGCTTAAATTTCCAGATAATATTCAAATCGGCCCAGCAGGTAATCTTACAAAGTTTGGTACCTTAGCGAACCCGGGGCATATCACTAGTTATACCTACACAAAATGGACGGTAACCCCGTTAAATTGGCACTCTGGCATACACGCGTACCATGAGACAGTATTAGAAAACCACATAACAAGCAAACAGTTTTCAAGACCACGTATCTTTCAACACGGTGCACGCATAAATTAAAAACAGAATAGCTGCTTGGCATCCACTCTTGCGCATCGCGTACAATTCGTTATTAAAACCTACAGAGTGGATCTCGAGTGAAACCGAGCAACATAATGCCTTTATTTATAGTTACCGCAGATAAAATTAGATCACCATGTGACTGCGATGACTTTCGTTGATTGCCTTCGATACCGATGCGTCTTGTATGCTTGAAAGGGGAATGCCAATGCCCAAGCCAGTTAAAATATTAGCTCATCATCTTGGCGGGGGCTCTCGCACGCGAGGGTCCGGGGTCCGACGTGACCATAATCCAGGATTTGGCAGTTAAGATAATTATAATGGAGCGACTGCCATTTGACCTCCGTGACCCTGTTAACAGAGGAACCTGGCCAGATTGGATCATGGTTGCTTATTTGCTTGCCTGAATGTGCGGGTTTCATCAAGATTTCGTTCCTCACCGTAAGACCGTCGGTTAGCGTTAAACTAATGTACTTAACTAGGAAAAGAGTCACCGATACTCAGCCAATGCCCAGGCTAGTATTCATACAAATTTAAAGAAAACATTGTCATACCGTCACGCCTTTTTCCGTAAGGATAGGCAGAGACCACAAAAATTTACAAACATACAATAATGGAGAGATAGATGAATTTAAATAATATAGTGTAGTGCACGCTACGAGCGCCGGGAAGTCGTTAACGTATCCGACTTGTAAGCGAGAGGTACCGGGTTGGAATCTCACTGCAGCCATGTGCCAATGCCTCCTGTCTGAGTTGTGTATATTAGTTGATGCATTAAATTAAACATATCCAGTCACTCTGCAGCTGGCTGTACTAATGACTCTTTTCTGAGTTAAGTACATTAGATGAAAATGAACCGATGCTCTTACGGTGAGGAAAACATCGTGATGAAGCCTGAACATTCAGGCGACTGAATGTGTGACCATAATCCAATCTGGTCAGGCTATTCTACAGGGTCACGGAGGTCAGATGGCAGCCGCTCAAGTGTAATTACCTGATCTGCCAAACGCCCTCGTGTGCGAGAGCTCAACAGGGACATTAACGCCAAGATAATTATTACTTGGGTGTAGAAGATTTATACCATTGTTCATAAAGTTTGTTTGTTTCATAAAGTCAAGAGTGAGTGTAAAGTTTAATTGTCACTAAATGTTGGTGTTGGTGCAATGCTTTTTCTTGCTAGGAATATTTTAAATCAACAAGCGGTGCCAAAATTTTAGTGCAATCGGAAAGAAACCTGAAAGAGATACTGACTACAAAAAATTTCCACCTGGTATTTTAGCGGCCACCTCGAGCAGAGCGCACCTGAATCTTAACCTCTACTAAATATAGTCGGCCAGAAATATCTGCCGATTAATAGTCGAGAGACAACAAAGCTTGAGTAGTTGGCACGATTTGTCTATAGTTATTCCGTGGCCACCTCGGGGAAAATTTTGAGCCTAGGCACAAATTTCAGGCATAAAATCCCGCCTTCTCAGAGGGCAGTTTATACTTGTATTTCAGGGATCATCTATCTATCGATCTACGGTTCGCTGACACACCACTGATTCCCACCGCTGCAACTCCTGTGTAGCCAGTATCTACGGCGACGACCACACAGAGGACCTGAGTATTGACGCACAGGTACGCCCGAGGACAAGCTGATACTGCCTTGGAACCCGTAACAAAAATTAAGACGTAATAAAGGAGTAGGAAATATGGTATTTCCGACTACCCCCTCAAAAAGCGAAGAAAAAAAAGGCACAGGTCAATCAGGGGAAAACGCACCAGACATACACTAGGTAATTAGGTTATGTCTAGCATTATGTTGCCAATAATAATTATGACAAAAGCCCTTAATCTCTTTAAAGTTGCTTATGCTTCAAAGTTGATTGAATTTCAAGAGATCAAGAGATCGTTCAAGAGGTACATTAGAGATCTCTTCAGAACGCATTGGTAACTCCCCTGATGTTGCTGATCTCTATAGGCGACGGTAACTACTTTTTATCAAAACTACACCTACAACACACAATTGGCTATTGGTACCTACTCGTATATGATACTGCCAACTTGCCAAGTAACTAACTGAACTAGCTAGGGTTACCTAAATAAATATTTAGGTTTCTGTTTCTATAATCGATTTATAGTAGAAGCAACTGGAGGGGAAGAAATTAGAAAGCATTAAATAGCTAATTAGCTGGTAATGGCTGTTTCCTTGACATTAGTTGTCTTTTACACCAGTTTTGCTACATTCTACGGCCACCACACGGCTTTCGAAGGAACTTCGAATGAACAAAGATAAATTGAAGTGAACTATGGAAAAATCAACTGAAAAACAAATTAAAATATGAAATAAGAAT
Source organism: Blastobasis adustella (assembly GCA_907269095.1). Lineage (NCBI taxonomy): Eukaryota > Metazoa > Arthropoda > Insecta > Lepidoptera > Blastobasidae > Blastobasis > Blastobasis adustella. The sequence continues at coordinate 6,917,181 of OU026135.1, read as the reverse complement.
ATGTTTTTTCATACCCACTACCGACTTCACATTTTACTAAATTGTTTAAAATCATATAAACATTTCGGAAGGCTATGTTCAATAAACCTTAAAATTGTTACTAATAGGACTTTCTTTTTCGAATATCCAATGACGATTCGATCGGTTAAGAACTTGTAAGGAGAGGCGATTCCTGACAATGAAGAGCGAAGCTTCTAACTCTACAAATCCTACATTTTGATCATAAAGTATAGTTTGACTGTTTCATAGATTCAAACGTACTCTCTGTATCAGACACAATGATCAACTAATACAATAACTTTGCGCTACATTGTTAAGGTTGTCTGGAAGAGATCACTCTAGTGATAAGACCGCCCTTTGTACTGCTTACTATTTTATATTTTATCCCATGTGTGAATCCTGTATTGTACAAATAAAGCGATTTTGTATTGTATTGTTCCGACCGACAACATCAGCCCTAAGCATCGCGCATCTGGAGTTCTTCATGAGGGAAGACTGTTGTCCGTGGGCAACCTAGGATTTCCGGTGCCGCCGAAACGACTTTGAAAGAAGAAGAAAGAAACTGAAGTGTAGATATTAAATTTAAATTTATATTGTATGGAATAGTTTATAATCTATAATAATTTGTATGTGTGTATTTATAAATATGGGCCTCAGTTGCCTTAAATAAATAAATAAATAATAAATAAAATGTAGGATTTGTAGAGTTAGACTTTGTAGATTTTTACGTGGTTATTCACTACACTTTCATCGCACAAGTCATGGGTTTATACATATAACCACGGTTAGTAATGTTTTCACCTCGATATTTCGCCGCAGTTGCATGCGTCATGCGACTGGTGCCGCTGTGTGAAGTCGCTCCTAAGGACAGACATATTTATCTACCCTCTTTCGGATTGAACGACTACACTCACTTCGAATTTTCGAACCACTACCATTGTTAGTCGCTTGATTCTGACGACACACGAAACTCTCTGTTTTTACGCGGAACTGAATTCGATGTATTTTTGCAATTGTATACGTTTGACACTGGATTCTACTCATTGGACATTCTAAAGCCATATTCACGATTAAAATTTTTGCCTCCTGCACTAGACGTGGTATTTGAAAGGCTTTGTACTTAGAGTTAAAAGGAGCTTCGCTCTCCATGAGATCTGACAACTTTTTCTCAGTGAAACCGTTAAGAGCTTACGAGGCTTGACCAACCAATTTTACATGAAATGTCTTTGGTGGGATTGTTTAGTCTGCTACAGTATTCTCTTAGCGATGAAATGTAATGTTTAAACAATTTTTGTTACAGAAGTTCAAATAAAAGTAGTTTTTTTAATGTCATACGGCAGACAAACAAGTATCAGGCGCAAGCGGGTCACCTGATTGAAAGTGATCACTAACGCCTGTGGACATCAGCAACACCAGGGGAGTTATGCGTTGTCCTCATTTGAAGAAACCTCTAATATACTCTCAAAACTCATTCCACATCCGAGTCGTACGAGCGAGAAACGTACTTTCGAACCTTCGCGTGGTGACCAACAGACAACGTTGTGGGGATGAGTACCCAGCCTCCAGTACTTAGCCGTTAAAGTGTGAAAGAATTTTTTTTTTATACCACTAAGATGGCAAGCAAGCTTATGACCTGCCTGATGGTAAGTAGACACCATAACCTATGGATGCTCATGTTTTTCAATTCTATATAGCGGTTGTGCGGGGATGTCGATAAGGGCGAATGGGTTCATTCGTTGGCGTTCATGGACATTCGTTTGTCCTCTTTGGACGGATTAGCGATCCCTTTGATGTTACCGTCACGGTGCTGATCGCCGGCACACGCCAACGAACGATGGTTAGCGTTTGCTAATCAGTTCAAATATGCAAACGAATGTCAACGAAACTCATGAAACCCATTCGTTGGCGTTTTTTGGCCCGTTGCGTACATAGCATTTGAGGAAGGTGCCGTCTCGTTTCTTGAACGTCCTATATATCGGAAATACCGCTGCATAAAGCTCCAGTAAACCAAATATACGCTCTGGAGCTCAATCCAATGCGTGGGATAGGAACGTCAATTTGTCATACAATTTTTTTTCTCGTATACACCATTTCGTTGTTGTTTAAAAGTAACGTTACTATGCGTTCTCACAGTGCTCGTCTGATACGCACGCTAAGTGATCGCACTGCAATTAATACCGCTCTATAATTGGTCAATTTTGTACATTTTGATAGACGCATAGTGCCCCTTACATTCATGGGTGTCGTACAAGGCGACTAATGTTTTCGAGGCAAAAGATCAAGAGTCTCCGTAGTCTGGAAAATGGGCAGCAGCATTTTCCATTATTATATTTAAACACTGCGATCTCCAACCCGCCTGCCAAGCGTGGAGATTATGGCAATAACCTCCCCTTTCGTGGGAGAGGCCCTAAGTCCTGCAGTGGACTGTTACGGGCTGAGATGATAGTGCCCATCGCCACTCAAGTGTTGTTAGTTTGATAGCAGTGCTTCCGTGCGCACTGTTAGAGTAGCTATAGTGCAATCAGTGCAACAATCTTAACTGACCCGGTGACAACATCGCTGTTGGAATTGACATGACATTTCAAAATGGCGACATTTAGTGCCAGCTTTGGCCATCGGGTCAAATAAGTTTGTTGCAGTTTAACGTTCTGAATACATTAGTCGCCTTATAGGCACGCCTGGGCAGGCACTAGACACAACCCTTAGTTAATAGAGCTCCGCGCACATCACTAACTTAGCCTAATTGATAGTTTAATATCGTTAAATATCCTTTTAGTAATTGGTGTCCGTCAATGTAGATTATGGCACTGACACATTCGACTGTACAGTGCCACAAACTAATCTGACCCGGTGCCAGCGTCGCTGTTGTTGGCATGGCATTGACATGACAATTTAATCGGCCTACGACCCCCCCTCCCTCTCCCTTTTACCATCCCAACCCTTCAATCCCTACCACTTCCCCATTCTACCTTTCATTTTTCCTTTCTTCTTTTTTCCTTTTTCTAATCTGTCCGCAACTGACGGTGTACTGTTACATATATATATATAACAAGATTAGGTATATAGACTCCTGTAATTATTCTTTCTGGTACATTGAAAACGAGAAAACTATATCGCAGTCATATACTTACCCAGAGACTCACTCGGCCGATGTTTTTAAATAGTAAAATAGTTTATTGACGCTGTCTGGCAACAAAACCGAAATTATCCGTCTATTTCGATGTGGCGTGACGTAACGGCAAAGAATGTGGAATGGCCGCGATATTTCCGAGCGGAGACTGTGCTAGACTGGGCTTTGGGAAGAAATTTTAAACTCAAGGGAGCTACTCTGTAACGTGATTCGAAGTTACGGATCGTTGTGATTTCAAAGTAATAATCCTTAAGTAGCAATATTATCATTAATGCGAAAGTAACTCTGCCTGTCTTTTTGTTTTACGGATAAACCATTGCATCGATTTTGATGAAATTCGGCACGGAGAAAGTTTAGCACTAACTATACTTACTTACATAGGCTGCTTTTTTTTCCCCTCCACAAGCAAGCTCGCAAGATATACCTAGGCCTAGCTAGAGGACTTATTACAAATCAGTGATTTGCGTTCGCGGACGCACCCTTCTAGAAATATCGAGTAGGGATACTTTTGTATGGAGTTAAACCAAGGGCCTTACCGATCTTTAATTGAATGTCACACACAAATAGAAGAAAGTTGCAAAAATGTATGATAGAGTTTATGATTTTTTTTTTAATTGTAGTTGTGCTCTCATTGTTCACTTTCGATCAGATGGCCGCATAAATAATGGACATCACAATCTGTCTACCGTCTGACATAAAAAAAATTGAGTCCGATGGAATTCACAAAATTGTAGCCGAAACGTAATCCTGGTCATGGCAATATTTGTAAGGTACCATTTATTATCTGAGCGTACTATGCACCTGACTACGAAGAATCAGTTTCCCAGAATCACTTGGTAGCAAGGATATTGAAAAAAAAATTTTGCGCTCTTGCCATGAATAACTTTTCAATCTCTTTGACTATGACTAGGATATAGTGTTAGCGTATCTAGATCTAGGACCAACGTAGTGACCACGTAGTGAACAAGGTTATTCATTCTTAAAATGTAATTTTTGGCTGGTTCGACAACTGAAAGACATTTTCATGATAAGAGATTTTATTTAATAGTTTCATTAAAATATCGCTCGCAGATGTATGTCGCGCGAACGCACGATTCAAACAGTAAAAACAAATAATTTATTACAAATTACATGATTTCTCCATGTATTCTAAATTACATCCATTTTGTGCGTTGTTCGTTTTAAATAAACAAAAGTTAACAATCACTTAACTATCTAGTAATCTCAAAATAACCAATAACCTAAGAGATTCTGTACGAAAACCTTGAAATTAAATGTCCATTTAAAAATAATTAGATTAAAGTAATAATTATAATAATATTCCTAAGTAACCAAATCGTACGTCTACAGTTTTACAACATCTTGTAAAAATCCTAAAAAATCAAAGTATAATTTACAGTATTATTAATTATTGTCTATCTAATAATCTCAGAAAGGTCACTTAGGCTTACAACTATAAGTAAACATCTAGAAATATTTTGTTCTTATAATTAGGTATTTGTCTTACATTAATTGGTTAAATCATTTAGGCACTCATAAATTCCCTTGTAAAATTGATTTAAGCTTATGTACAGTTATATGTACATACTGAATTTTACATAAAATTTATTAATAATAGATTTATGTAAATGCATATTTATAAAAAAAAAACTATTGTACTTATTTAAAGTTGGAAGACATAAAACATTTTATGTACATTTTCGCTGTCTTTTATTTTTAGACCTAATGTACTTTTAAATTGTTAGTTGCCTTAAAATTTAGAAAACATTTAAAATTAATCAGTCTCCATAAGAGATAAGTTCCTTTACAACCATTCATGTTAATTTGCACCATCGTTTGCATTAAACTTTGTAAATACATTAAACAACTTCCAAAAAATGCTAATGCTACTTAGATTAATGCCTTACAAAGAAGAAAATTCCAAAATATTAATGTACAAAATTGTAAAACAGTGTAGAAAAGTGAACACATGGATACTATAGTTGTAGTGCTTAACTCAGTAGAATTTTTACGTACAGGCGGTCGGGAGTACGGTCGGTACGGTCACATCTGAAGTAGCTAAGAACCAACAGTTCCTCTCTCTCTACTCTGAAATTAAGTCATATCTAAATAGGATACTGTTCTAAAGAATGACATTTGTCGTTAAGGATCTGCATACAAAAATGGACATTAACACGTGAAAATTAGGTTTAAATTGGCTTTAAAGTTTGTTATTGCTTTTAGCTACTTTTGATGTTGTAAGCCCGATTAAAGTCGGCACCTCTCCCACACCGTGAAAAATACCAACTCAAGCGCTAGTTCTATAACTACTGAATCATTTGGAGGTATTGGTTTTCTTCATAAAACGAAGATAGGGACGTTTGGAGATCGTTCACAACCATGTTATCGCCACCCTGTGGAGGGTGCGTGCTACTGGATACCATCTCGGAGCTCTTCCAGTTCTCACAGCTCTCCACATACTCCAGGGTCCGCTGGTAGGTCTCCTGCCGCATAGTGGTATTCTGGGTTTTATTCTTCCTGCCATTGGACGCCTCGATCTGCGACTGCGATATATCCCACACCTGCACGTCTCTAGGCTGCTGCTGGTTCTGACTCCTCAAACTGTTCATACTGCAGTCCGTCTGCTGCTCCCCAGCGTTCTTCGCCATCTGGTTGCAGTTCATCGGTGGTCGGGTCCCGTTCATCGGCTTTTGACTTCCTGTCGACATGTTCACGCTATTCTGGGTAGACTTCTGCATGTTGTGCTTGTTAAATTGATTCCCTGGGTAGTCCCACTGGTTGTAAGGCCTTTGGTGGTTGTAGTATTGGTTGTTGTTCATCATAGCTTGATTGTATTGGTGGTTATTTTTCGGGGGTGGTGGGCCCATGACATTGGCAGCGTTCACCACAGAGTTATAAGGAGGGGGTTGAGGATACTGCACATTATGGTTGTACTGAACGTTCTGCATTGGCGGACACTGAGCTTGCTGTTCGCAATAACTGTTCATTGCCCCTCGACTCATATTTGCGCTGTTGTCCACGCTCATCACAGACGATCTGGACATTTGCAAAGGATTCATTTGGCCGGTCGGATAGTTCATTTGTTGGGGATTTTGGTAATTCATCACCTGATTATTATATACCATGCTGGGGTTCTGAGGAATAGCTTGCATTTGATTTTGATTGAATTGTTGCATCATTTGATATTGCTGCATGTTTGGGTTTCTCATATGTTGCTGATTTTGCATTGGATAAGGTGGTGCTTGATTATAATGAGGCGGATTAGGAACTGGCTGATTTTGGTATTGGTTAGAAACATTGTTGTAGTTTTTGTTTGGCATTTTCTGGTTGCAATTTTGTCGGTTGTTCATGAAGTTTTGGTTCACTACCATCTGAGGGGGCTGGTTCATATTCATCATCATGTTTTGGTTTTGACTTGGCCCGGGTGAGTTCATTGTCATGTTGGCCATATTTTGTACCATAGGACTAGTCATGCCCGGTGCCATTGGACTCTGTAACCCTGGATGCATCGGGCTTGGCATGCCATGGCTTAGTGGGCTCGCAATATTTTGGGTCATAGGGCTTGCCATGTTAACCATTGGGCTAGCTATATTTTGCGACATTGGACTCCCAACATTGTTATGTCGAGGACTCATCATCATTTGATTCGGCATTTGAGGACTCATTAGGCCTGGCATACTTTGTGGGCTCATTGCATTATGTTGAGGTGACATGACGCTCATGACGCTGGTTGGACTCATCACATTATAGACGCTTGGAGGACTCATGACATTATGAGGCATGTTATGTGGGCTCATGACGCTTTGCGGACTCATAGCGCTGTGAGGCATGCTTTGAGGACTTAGCATGCTATGTGCCATGTTTTGTGGGCTCATAACATTTTGAGAACTCATTAAAGTTGTCTTAGGACTCATCCCAGGATTTTGTTTCTGAGGCAGAGGGTTGTTTACCCTCATTCTATTTGACTGCTCAGTTTGATTGGCTGTCATCGTTTGCAAGGACTGCAGCGGATTGTTGACATTAACATTATTTGCATTGTTATTGTTGACTGGATTGCTGCGGTTATTGACTGGTTTATTGTAATCCTTTTCGCACCCTTCGTTGGCAACCTCAGGGATAACCTGTTCTTGCAATGGTGGATTTTTATCGTCGAGAGACTTGGCTGCCAGTAGGGAGCCACTATTACCCGACATACTAACGTCTAACGACCTTAAATCGACTGGAATATCACTTATATTGAGATCACTTCCTATGGCACCTAGGTTTTTGAGTAAGGAATCGTCACTGGTCGCTACATCACTGATTTTGTCACTGGAGTTGTTTGTGTTTTGGATGTCACTGTTGTCTTTGGTTGCACTGTTAGTGTCCTTGGAGGCTTCTGGTTCAGAATTGGTGGATTCCGCCTGCGTTGGTGGCACTGGCTCAGTTCCCAATATTGACTGGTTAAGATATTGCATCATTTCGTCTGGTATCACCAGCTTGTTCTCCACCATTTCGCCTTCCGCAACCTGAGAGGAAAAATTATAGTATAATAATACTAGTTTATTGTGGCATTTGTTATATTTTACCAAGTCAGATGCTAAATATGCACTGTAGAGGAAACCCACCGGGGTACTTATTTCTTAAAGAACAGGAAGGACCGTGTTTCTTTTTAGTCAGAAACTGCTACTGACATTCAGAAACGCACTTTAATCATCATAGTTGAAAACTTGTCTTATTATTATTGTAGGTGTTATGTATGTATGTTATGGACAGTAATTATGGCGGTCTACCAGGTGGGCTGTCTGCTCATCACTAAAGTTAACAATAATACACCGTCACGGAGTGCCAACCGGCTAACGAGACTGTCAAACTAATCTCAGGTTCCACAGCGGAAGACCTCGGTCAACCCCGCTTTGCCAACGATATTAAGAGGCACGACTAACCTAACGAGTGGCGAACTTGTAACGGTGCTGAAGTTCGACTAGCCTCACAGTACAATTCGGTCACCGATCCAGCTACAGGACTCTGCGAGCATTGCTTAACCTTAGTTATTATACTCGCAAGCTACTGCCATAAGACCAGTGCGCCTTAAATAACTAAAGTTGAATAAAACTAACCAGCATGTCAACTTACCTGTTCCAAATTGACCTCCTGATTCGGGTGATGAACCTGCGCCGTGGTAACGACCGTGTTGGGCCGAGTCTCCTTGTATGGCTCCTCGTCTTCCGTCTTGAATGGGAACGGTGCGTCGCCCTGTGGTACATAATATGAACATTAAATATCAACATAATTTGTTGTAGTGGACAATACGATACCCCTTATGATTAGATCTAAAAAAAATTAAATGGGTGGAAGTCGGGAACTACCGCTAGTTTTTTTCGTGAATTCGATGATTTCCAGATCAGTTGAGTAGTTCAGCGTGGAAATCCGAAATAAAACTGCGGCTCAAACATCGACATTTGTCGCAGGAGTTGTTACGTCATCATTCAGAGGGGGGATAGTTTTTGTAAGTTCATGTAGGCAACTAAGTAAGCTTCATGTTGGAACCATCGGCATCGATGCATTAATCATCGTAGCATGAATGTGTAAGGCGCAGGAGGCTCGTCACAGAACACATTTTCGTATAAGACGTTCATCGAGGTTCAGAGGCAAGTATAGCTGATTCGGTCATGTAGAGAGGATGAATAAAACATAATATCAGGAGGTGAATGCAATGGGAAACCAATAGAATGTCATAATCGAATCGAGCATCCGAACCTGTTACCTACCTATAGTATATCCTCAGTAGTATTTTTCTTGATTGTCTTAAACAGGTAAACCGACAAGCAAGTACGATAAAGTTGATGAATGTGTAAGAAGCGAACGGGGTATGAGAAATGTAAAGCCGGATCCACACGACACAAACTTCTGCTTGCACAGCGCGTTTGTACAAACGAAATTTGCGCAAACGGATTGTGTAGACACGCCGTTGAATTTGACGCCAACTTAAAATTGACGTCAAAAAACGCGCTGTGCAAGCATAAGTTGGTATCGTGTGGATCGGCTTTAACAACGTTGTCTCTACCATCCTCTACGCGAAAGAGTCGTATACCAATAAACTAATAAGAATAAGAAGTGAGTTCGAGTTCCAGTAGTAGCAGACAACTTGTCAAAAAGAGGGTAGACCGATTATGTCCGATCCATCCCTAACTAACACTACCCGCAGATCTCCACTCGCCCCGTGCATGCAAATGCGTCGAAATATCGAGCTACTCCCAAACCAATACTCTGTTCAGACTCACCACATCGTCAGTGCCGCAAGGGTAGGGCTGGTATCCCTGCGCCTGGTCGCTGAGGTTTGACTGCTCGGACAGCCTCCGGGCTTCCTCCTTCACCTGTACAGCAGGGTCCATCTCCAGCGCCAGTTCTTCGGCACGAACCTCGGAGCAGGTCACTCCTCGAAGTACCACCGCCTGTGGATAGTTTTGAGGGCTATTAAGTTAGTAATATTAACCTGGAATCAAATAATGTGTCCAACACTGGATGCAGTTGGGTATCAAGTTAAAACCGAAGGTCTTCGTCAGTAATCCGTCTGTCCTTGTTATTTGTTTGTATTGTATTAATGGCCAACCGAATAAGTTAGATATTGAAAGATCAAATCAAGGGCATCTTAAGCCAACGGACATTTTAAAAAGATTGATAAATGTGGAAAGAAGCGAAAGTGTCAGGACCATAGCAATTGAAACAATGTGGTATCTGCCTCTGAACTCTTTCCCGTAGGTTACAAACTTAAAAGAGTTGATTGTTTCTTAATAAATTCTTCTTCTTCTCTCAGACGGGAGTAATCCGTGCTGACGCTTGGCAGTAGTTTACACAGGACAAACAAGGACCTTAGTATCATGACCTTAGGCCGTGAATGATGACAAATTTTCGGTCATACCATACAGATGTTAGTATAGATATTCTGTGGATATACCTCATTAAAATAATTAGAAATGAACTCTTAAAAGCTAAGGTTAATTTCAACTCCGTACCTGATTTCCCTGCGAAGTCCTGACGGCTTGCACGGCGGCGAGAGCGGAAGAAGGCGCCGGCGCGTACCCCACACACGACACTTGACTAGATCTGGTGAAGGAAATGTACACAGCATTAGGATTAAGAATGTGTTTCGAATACTACTCAGTAAGAATAAGCAGTGTATCCTGGTGAATGTTCTGATTGGTCACTGTTGACCGAATAAATAGAAAATCATCAGAACTAAGGCGTGGAAATTCTGCAAGAACTTAACTAGACCTGAAAAGCAGTGAAGAGTCGACTTCTCAGAAGCTTACGGCTTGCCAGATGGTAAGCAGTCACCGAAGCCTATGGATGTTTGCTCTACCAGAGGCATTACCCACGCGTTGTACGACGTACCCATCCATTGGGGCCAGAGCCTCGTCTCCTCGTCGATCACACATTGAAGATGTCCTACCGACCTCTCGGTCACACGGATTGCGTCAGACGTAATCACGGGACCTAATCACTTGTCGGTGACTCTTTTGATCACGCACACTTGATTCTACACCTCCAGATCACTCTCTTCTCTCCCACACACAAAAAATTGAAGAAACCAACCTCCTACTGCTGTCTGGAGAAAGCTGATCGTAGGTGGGCGCGAGGCCCTGCGGCGCCCGCGCCCCCGGCACCGCGCCCGATGCTACCGACGCCTGGCTGCTCTTGCGGGATATGTCCGATGACCTGCAGAAAAGGGTGCCTTAGTGATATATCATCATCCTAGGGGTAAATCATGGATCCTGCTAGGGTCCGCTTTCCTACTCCTTCTAGCTGATTGATTTATAAAAATGTACCGTTACGGCCTTCACGGGGTGCCAATCGACTCCCAAGACAGCTCAACAAGTCTCACGGACCCTAACCGAAGACCTTGGTCAACTTCGCTCCGCAACGCTATTAGGAGGCACGTAACGTAACGTAAGGCGAGATTGTTGCCGCGCTGAAGTTCGATTACAATAGGTTCAGCTTTTCTTCCTTTGTTTCGGCCTTCCCCCAAAAGACAGATAGATGGTGCAAAAAATCTTGCCCTCCCCCCAACTCACTGCAATCTGTTATAAAGTTCTGGTAGCCGATTCCCGGTATTAAGGGTAGCTAAAACTAACCGTAGGACCACTGGCGGTTCTATCGGGTATACTACGGTCAACAATAATTTGTTTTAAGTCACAAGGGTGCAAGAAAATCTAAATTTGAAATCCCGGTGGATTTCAAATTCACAATCATGAATCATTTAATCATTTTGCCAGGGCGGTCCCTGGCAAAATGATTGGAAAGTTTGCTACATTCACTGGCAAATTTTGTTTTTGCTCTGTGCATATTCTTTATCTAGTAGTCTAGTACGACACTTACCTGGCGCTGTACAAGCTGCTTCCTGAGGATATTCCGGAGTCGCGGCGTGTGTTCGGGGGGCCCGTCTTCAACTCGAGCGCCATGTTGGTGCCAAGGTCGGTCCGGCCTGCCATTCCTCCTGGTTAGTGGAGAAAATTTTATTTACAATAAAATTGCACTGAGTTGTGGACAAAAGAACAAAGACCCGCGTTATGATGAGTATAAGTAATGAAGTGGAAACATTTCGATAGCGCGAGGAAGCCTACATAGAAGGACGAATTATAAACTGGATGGCCTTCGTCAGCGTCATCTACACGTCTGTGTGGTGTAGCTACAGGAATAATAAATAATGAGGCGGTCGACCACCATACGATTTTCACGATATTTCCTGTCTCGTATGCAACGAGCTGGAACGAGCTTCCGCAGTAGTATTTCCAGACCAATACGACATTAAAACCTTCATGAAAGAGCCTATGCCTATCTCTAAGGCCGCAACGCATTCGCGACTCTCTGGGCGTTGCGGGTGTACATGAGATATGATCACTTTAGATCAAGTGACCCGCTTGCTCGTTTGAATCCCAGCCTACATTCTTTTTCAGCAATTTACCCCAGCCGATGTCTGGAGCGCTGAGCCAACGACCAACGGCCATCATGGCGTACACCCTTGGAGCATGGTGCGGCGCGGGCGCGGGTCTACCAATCTCTTCGTTATGCGAACCACGATCGTTTATTAACCAGTGGCTTTCAACACCGCCATGTATACGCCTACGTTGCAGGTAGCTATAGTAGAAATAATGAGTTCCCAACTCACCATCGCCGATGTCATGAGCCGTCCGACAGAAATTTACCGTGGATCCTTGGAGCGTCGTGCGTTGCGGGCGCGGGTCTACTAAACTCATCGTTACGCGGACCACGACGATTTACAAACTTGGTGGCCTTGATCAGCGCCATCTATACTACAGGTGTAGCTACAGTAGAAATAATGAGTTCCGAACTTACCGCCGCCGATGTCCGGCGCGCTAGGCGGCATGAGCCGTCCGACCGCCATCTTGGCGTGGACCCTTGGAGCGTGGTGCGGCGCGGGCGCGACGCGCGGCTCGCCCAGCGCCACCATGGCTCGCAGCATCAGCGGCAGCTGGCCTACCTCGCCAACCACTTCGCCTTCCACCTGAGGGTAGTGATGGTCAATAAATAAATATGTTTGGACAATTCACACGGCGCCATCTAGACCCAAAGTAAGGCTTGTGTTATGGCTTATGATAACTGATAAATTACATTTAATTACTGCTCGGTCGGAAATCGAACTCGGGACCTCTGCGTGGCAGACCGACATATTAACCAACTAAATCACTGAGGTCGTAGCGTATACAACAAAATTTGAACTGGTTTAAGTTTGACTGGTGGCAAGATGCAGAGTCTGAGGATAAATAGGTTTCCTTATGTCTTTTGTAAATTGTCAACCAACCAACCAGTGTATATTATATGTCTTTTGTCAACCAACGTAGTTCGCAAAAGACATATCATCACAGAGACAATTTTTCTGCGGTTACTAGAAACCTAAATGCATGAATGAGCATACAGCTTTCCATCAGGTGGGCTGTTTGCTCGTTTATCATTAAGTAGTATAATAAGAGTTACATACACACAGTCATGTATCCCAGGCGTGAGGCATTGTGTCAAGCGATAGAGGTAAGAGAGACTATTCACAGCTTGCCACAATCCTGACGAGACGATTCACGAGGATCCCAAGATCGTCAGTTGTCATTAAGCCCAATATAAAAAGGATTATTTTCACGGTTTAAATCAGAAGACTACTTTTCAAGTTTCTACATTCATACATAGTCTCACAACTTATCCCTGACATTATTTTTTTTGGAGATTACGGCACTGTAGTCGTTTTTTGCCGTATGAGAATGGTACATGCACGGACGTAATTTTATTGATGCGAGAATTCAATAGCAAAGTATACGTATAACTTACCTCTCCATCAAGCCTGTAGTATGGCGCCCCATTTTCATCGTTGAAGCCCCCAAGGCCTGAACCGCCAAAGTCCAGCTCTCCCACACATTGCGCCGATAACTGAATGAGAAACAAAAAGTTTTACTTTGCGTAAAGTGGTGGTGGTACCAGAGAAACAAATACGGCCTGGTTTTTAAAAATTGCCTAAACATATAAAAACCGCTAGGTGGCGTTGATGAGATGCGTGGTCTACAGTTAAAACCACACCTAGTTGAGACGCCAATTGCTGGGCAAAAGACGCATGGGACCGCCTTTGCCCAGCAATTGGCGTCCTGCAGCTGAGTTTATTTTACGTTTCACGTCAGTAAACTGGCGTCTTTCGTGTACAATGCAATATAATAAGACCACGCTAAGTCCGCATCACATATTAAAAACAAAAAAAACTCTGTATGGCAGCTTATGACATGTTTTTTGAAAGTAACAGAACGTCATTCAAGTCATAACAAACAATTTGATTTCGGTAGGATTGTTTATTTTCGTGAGCTATGAAAAATATTATTAAATATTGGACAAAACAATTAAAAAGGAAGTGAGAGTGAAAATTTTCAGCATGATTAATAATTTAGTCAAACTAAAAGTACAAGTTCAAGCCAAATATCTGAATGTTTACAAGAAGGACTGAAAAGGACTGACAAGAACAGAGTATCCCAAGATTATTGCCATATCCACATTTTATAATTTTTACTACTGTCAGTCGATTCGGACTTTTCGTGGTCCTATTATACCTATCTTCTGTCTCTGTAGGTACTTTTTATACAAAATGCTTAACTTGCTTATTTTCATAGAAAGAAAGAAAGAAAAAAAACATTTATTACAAAGGACGCCACGATACGACAAGTTTGCAATACAATTACATTTAACATACAAAAAAAATCGGTACATAAAACACGGTCAATTATTGGGTTCCCAGTGGCATTTTTCGTGGCCATCCAGAGTAAATGGATCCTCAGCATTATGTTGTAGCCGCTTGCCGCGAACCACAACGCTGGTTTTCAGTGGGCCCTGTCATAGGCTGGTGCTTATCTGATGCGACGGCGTATGCAGCCCATGCGGTATGGGCGATGCGGGGTTCTCGCTCTTGACGAATCTATCTTCCGCCAGATGGTACTTTGCGCCTTTACACAGAATGCTTGATACACTTGTCATAGCCTGCTCCTTACCTGATGCGACGGCGTATGCAGCCCGTGCGGTATCGGCGAGGCGGGGCTCTCGCTCTTGACGGACGCGGAGGAGGTGTGTCCGCGCGGGCCGAGCGGCACCCCGCCCTCCTCGGAACGCGGCGAGGAGCCCGCGCCGCCGCCGCCGGACTCCGCCGAGTCGTCGCCGCGGCTGCAGCCTGGTGAGGGAGGGTGAGTAAGTTTTACGGGTAAGTGCCAAGAATAGGAGGGTGTCCGACTCGTAAGCGAGTTTGCGGTTCGAATCTCAGTGCCACATTTTTTTTTATTAGAATTAAGGTGGGCTAACAAGCTCTGGTGTCGGAGGCCAAGATCCACTTTGGGTCGCTGAGCCAGCGCAGTAAGTAAGTAACAAGCTTACGGTCTGCCTGATGGATGTACCAATAACACTAACGGATGCTTTTAGGGAAGGAAACTTGTACATTCAAACGACTGAATGTGTAACCGTGATCCTAATTCGTCCGGATCCCCTGTTAACAGGGTCACAGAGGTCAGATGGCAGTCGCTCTACTGTGAGCTCTACCTGAGCTACCAAATCCTGGATAATGGGCAAGGCGGACCTCGGGCTCTCGCGGGCGAAAGCTCAATCGGGATATTCACACATACATATATAATTTTGATGTATTCGGCAAAGTAGAATAGTTTTTTCCGTTCACAGATTTGGTAATGTGAATGTCTTGAAGCAAATCTACTGTATCACCTCCGCAAACGATGTCCTCCTGTACTCTTTAAACTACTTTCGCATATTTGGATTTCGTACAGTTATTGACTGATACCCATACAACAATAGAAAGCTTAGTTAAATACAGCTTGTTCAGTATGAGGTGGAAATCTTGAAAGTGTATTCAAGTTAGTTACTGGGTTTCTGGCATTATAAGTTTTAAGTAGGTTCTGTAATGATAATATTTCTGAACCATACCTTTATGTTTTTTACTCGCATAGAATTCAGCACCGTGTACAGTTTTGACGTGTTTTCTGAGTGATGAAGGATCAGTGTAACGCTTTGTGCAGCCCGGGGCTTTGCACACGTAGGGTTTCTGAAATAAGCAAAAGTAGATTTAGCAATTGTGAACTGTCATCTAACGGCATAAAAGTGGTATTACAACTGACGGCACATGGTTATAAAACTTACCTCGTTACTATGTGTTCTGTTCTGGTGCTTAGCGCGATCGCTGGCGTTCGAAAAGGCTTTCGCGCATCCAGGATATTCGCAGGTGTAAGGCTTTTCGCCAGTGTGACTTCGGAGATGGGTCTTCAAGTTTTCCAGTCGAGAATATGCTTTACAGCATCCTTCAAACTGGAACAAATTTGACAGCATTTGTTTGGTGTTCAACAGTAAAAAATATTGAACAATATAAGTAGAAGTTTGAAAGTAGCGTCGGTAAAAATATAGGTATTTAGATATACCTACCTTCAGATATCATCAGAAGAATGCAGCCATAATGGAAAACGTGAGCAGCAAGAGGCTGAATGATTGGTGTAAATAAAGTAACACACAAGGAAGGTGATGGTGAATCTGAATGGACACCATATGACACCAGTGAAACCATAAATTAGCTATGTGATACCACTATCTGGTGGTAATTGTTAGCGGTTGTCACAGGCGGTTGTTGGAATCACACAATGAAGTTCTGAACCTCCTACTGCTACAGCACCAATAAGTACTTACCGTACACTTATGTGGTTTTTCACCGGTATGCCTACGCATATGCACGACCAGCATATACTGCGCTTTGAACGGCTTTTCATCCCTTGAGCAGCCAACCCACCGACAGACAAAGGCCTTCTTGCTCGCATGTATGTGGTCAGTGTTTATGTGTTTCACCAGATCGTCTTGCGTTGGGAACTCTAGCTTGCAGTCCACCTGGAAAATATGGGTTATAGTTTATAGCTGCGTTAAGAGAGTACAGTAAGATACATGTTATGGTCCCACCATGTGGGATAAGAATATGGAGAAGAAGTTTAGCGGTTGATTAAAAGGGGGCTTGCCAGGAAAGACGGAGAGGACCTTGAAAGACTTGAAGATGGTCACTGGAAATAACAAGTGTTTAGAACAAATATAAAATGCTAATTCTCTCTCTACTTGTTAAATTATTCCACGATAAATGGCAAGATACCTAGACGTCATATCCGACGTGATCAGATTCGCACCATATTACAGACTACTTTTCCAGAAGGTCTGTACTGCGCTGAGAGCCGTGAAAGTACCATTATAGATAGAGGTGGCAATCCTCATTTACAACCGAACAGAGTTCATGGTGAAGTTTTTTTTATGTTATACGGCAGACAAACAGGCAAGCGAGCCGCATGATGGAAAGTGGTCACCGCAGCCACTGGATATCAGGAACACCAGGGGAGCTACCCGCGCTACCAATACCAAAGTTATTTTCCTTTGGGTTTACTATGAAATAATTAGCGTTTGAAGGTTCATGTGAAGCACATTTACATGCAAAGGTTTTCAGAAATGTACTCACCCAATGGCAGTTTGTCTCGATAAAGTCCCCGGGTTCGTCTTTGGAGTCGATGCCGTCGTGAACGGTGCTCTCGGCGGCGGCTGACAGCGGCTTGTTGCTGTGCAGCTCCCGATGCATCAGACTCTGGGGCGATTTCCGCTGAGTCATCGCCGTTGAAGCGCTGAGAAGTGAAATGATACGAGATTTTTAAAACGTTTGTTTGATTCTAAGAGGTTGGTATTAAAGTAATGATAGCTAGTCATGTCATAACGTCGGTGGCGAACTTGTGCTAAGAATTTCCCGTCACATATCAGTTTTGTTTTATTTTCTATTCGACTTTTGTACCTATACAAAATTTAAATATTTAATATGGAAGGAAAGGAGGAAGGTGCTCTCGAAGAAATAACTTGGATTTAAAATAAAATTTGTACTAAAAGTTGCGGAGAGTGTGCTAAATGTCAAGTTCCCTGGCACCCACCTGTCCGCCTCCATGATGCTTGTGACTTCGGGCTGTTGCTGGGGCTGCTGCAAATGCTGGGGCGGTGTCCCGTCCAGCGCGAGCCCCGACATCACGTCCACAGGCCCAATCAGGAGTTGCGTCGGGGAGGATATGTGAGATCTGGAAGGTACGTCATGCATTTTATGAGTATCATCGTTATCATCTTATCAGCCAAAAGACGCTTACTGCGAAGGATGGAGAAAGCTACTGGAGGACCACACGCCGAACATATTTTGCTATTTTTGTAATAGTTTAAGCGTAAGATTTTACCGCCGGGATGATGACTGGGTCAACATTTTAAAATTCTAATTAGTTCGTCATATAGAATATAAGAAATTATTTGACATGTATTTTTTAATTTATGAAATCAATTAAAAATTACAAAGAGAAAGCGTATTAAAGGTTTGGAGCTTTGGGCTCGTAACGTCACTTCTGAGAAAAATTTCACCTCGGGCGTGACGTCTTGCAACCTGTTAACGCACTGTATCGGTGTTATTTTTTGTTTAAGTAACAGAATTGGTACTTCTTAATTAAATTTGTTGCATGTAAAACATTATGTCCTCGGGTGTGCCTGTGTGTCAGAACTCAGGTCTTCTGTGTGGTCGCCGCTATAGATCTTAGCTACACAGAAGTTGCAGTGCGCTCATTCGTACCGCCATTTTTTTAGCGTACTTTCATGACTCCCTCCAAGACCTCAAATCCTACCTATGTATCCCGGCGACCAGATGCGCGTGGGCAGCATGGTGAGCCGCTGCCGCTGCCGCCTGCTGGTGTGCGGGGTCCAGCAGCACCCCGCCTCCGAGCACCGCGCCGCCGCCACGCGCCAGCAGCTGCTGGGCAAGCGACGCGTGCGAGAGCGACAGCGCGGGCGATATCGCACCTGCGAAATAACGGGGATGGGTTGGTAAAACGCATTTAGGTCAAAATCTACAAAAGCTACAGGTACGTCAAAGGCCGGCACCGCATCCGTTCTCCTTAGGTTGCAGTTCTGGTCGACGGTGGTCATTTTCCATCAGGTGGGTCGACAGACATTTGCCTCCATCTGCTAGGCAATTAAAAAAGGTAGTGGTATAGTGGCCAAGACATCCGGAGACCAGCCGAGCACTGGGTAACATTGACCCCAGTCTTTGCCATCGTTAAGATTTGGAGGTAATGCAAGCTCGGAAAGTCTCTTTCGCTTTAATTACTTTTGTTATTTAAATGACTTTATAGAGATAGACATATGTATTGTGTAGACACCACATAGTGGGACATGGGCGAGAGATGGTGACAAAATCCTTTTAGAACCATAGTGGTTATTTGTGTGATTTTGGAAACAGAAATAATTTCAATTTCTGAAGTTTTGCATTCCCTACATACACTTAGGATGTGCTATGAACTCATCATCTTTCACCATGCCATCAAGGTCATACACAAACCTAAGAAATGTATGACGAAGTATCAATACATGTCGAGGTGACTCTAAGAGTAAAAGAAATGCTCCTTACCAGCGCTAAGATGCCCATAGCTCCCGGTTGAGGCTGCCGAAGGTGCTCTGACGGCCAAGCTCGCGGGCGACGCCCGTATCACAGCCGCTAGATCCAGCGATTCAGCAGAATATGGGCTCCAGGACACAGCTCGCTTGCGATTTACTGAAGCGCCTAATGCGCCCCCGGATAGCCTTAGGCGGGTTGGTGACGCTATCCTTGAACCTGGAATAAGAATAATAATACTGTCATCATCATCATCTTCATCATATCAGCCGGAAGACGCCCACTGCTGGGCGTAGGCCTTCCCCAGAGATCTCCACAAAGACCGGTCTTGCGCTTTCCGTATTCAGCCGGTACCTGCGAACTTACCTAGCCTACCCATGCTGTGTCTTCCGGTACGTGATCGCCTACCCCATCGGCTATCTGTTCTGCGAGCTACTATCACTGTCACTGGGTTCCAATCAGCTCCAGAGACTGTTGAACCAGTCTTAGAGTACCCAGCGAAAACATTGGTCAAATGGAACAAGGTTGTTTAAAATGAAATTATTGATTAATGATAGGGTACTAAATTATGCTTTGAAATTATTGGCATGTTTAGAAGTTCATGAGGACTTTGCAAAAAGTAGCTCCACATTGTTTTCGTTGCTCTTCATAATAGTGGAAAAAATTTAAACATGAAGACATGTCCGTTGCAGATTTACTTTGCTTTACTTTTCATTACAAACGCACTAAAAATAACTCTGTAATGACTGT
The DNA here is from genome assembly GCA_907269095.1 of Blastobasis adustella. Classification (NCBI taxonomy): domain Eukaryota; kingdom Metazoa; phylum Arthropoda; class Insecta; order Lepidoptera; family Blastobasidae; genus Blastobasis; species Blastobasis adustella. The sequence continues at coordinate 6,897,346 of OU026135.1, read as the reverse complement.
GTAGAAACATAGTTACAGGTATGACATTTCGTACCTTCTAAACAAAGTTGGAAGTCTTGGCTGGCCAAGGTGCTCCCGGCGTGCAGTTCTGGATGAAGACTCCTGGCTGCACTCAAATATTCCAATCCTGTAACAAGATAAACAGTCATTAAGTATTCATCCTTTAAATATACATAGTACGACAATACCATAATTAATAATAAAATAATGATAAATAATCGTGGACAAATTCACAGCGCCATCTAACTCCAAACTAAGCAAAGCTTGTATGGGTGCTAGATAGCTAATATACTACATTCATATACTTTTAAATATATACTTATATTACATACTGCACCTAGACCCGTAACAGAAATTAAAATTCATCACTTCAATTTCTCGGTCGAGAATCGAACGCGGGACCTCTGCGTGGCGACCGGCACGTTAACCAACTGAACCACTCAGGTCGTCAGGTGGTCGTTGGTCAAATGGGATAATGGAAAGCACAAGACCCTAAAAGGTCGTGAGACTTCTTCCTTCCAGACTTCCTTAGGTTACGATATTACAAGTTACGAGAGGAAGTTAAGAATAAGTGAGCGAGCATAATGATCTAATCGATTCATGATCGATGTTATCGGCGTATTCTCGTCACGATCGACGATTTAATCGAGTACTTAGCCGGCGCTGGCTATTAGCATAGCAAACACTGCATCCTGTGGGAGCTGGGCTCCTGGCACACGGCTAGGTCCGCTTAACCATTTTCAATTCGATTTTTAATGTGATAGGCTTAAGATTAAGGAAAGTCATGAACATAAGGAAATGCATAAGAAGACAAAAACAGGGATTTCGTATAAATAGTAAGGACTTTCCCATTTTAAGTATACTACTGCGATAATCTTTAGTTAGATAGCTAACTAACTGGGCCAGACGGAATAATGGAGTAGACAGTCGTGATATGAACTAACCTTACCTAGAGCCGCAAGGTGTTCCATAGAACAAAAAAAAAATTACAAATTTAGAAAGTCAAATATTATAGAAAATATTGTCTTTTATACTTTTGTTAGCATAATTAAGCAGGTGACAAATTAGGTTAAGTACTGAGTAATAAACGAGTACCACAGGTGATCGGAAAGGTGGGTCTCCAAAAGATGATTATTAATAATACCTACCATTATTAACAGACAATATCATAAAAGATACAGGTAACAATATTAATTGCTCATAAAATTTTAATGTTATGCTATCGATATTACTTCGTATATACGAACAAATAAAATTATAATATTTTATTGGTCTGGTACCTACATCACGCGTGGAACGAGAAGCGATGACAACCTGATATGCAATGAAAACAATAGGTAATGAATACAACTTCTAAGTATTCATGTAAAATAAACATATCAATCACTGAGCTCGACCATACAACTGACATTATTTATTCTACTAGACTCCACAGACAATCTTTACGAATGACAGAAGGCTTAAAATATTATACCTTCTTATTCATAAAAGCTTTTAGGTGATACGTATGCTAGCCCACGTATATTTTTTAACATTATACATTCTTGTTACTGTGACAGAAAGTGGTTTCTATTAGTATTCACCAGACACTAATGCGCCATGATCACCTACCCCACCTCACCGTGCCCCATTGACCTACCTCCTTCTCTGTGTGTGTCATTTCGCATACGAATCCTTCTGCGTGTCATTGTGCATATCTGGCCTTTTTCATATCTGTTCAATTAAGAATTTAATTCTAGCTTTTTGCGGATCTGGTCGATTGCGAATTTAATTTTGGCCTTTTGCGAATCTGGTATTTTATGTGTCTGGTATATTGCGTATTTAAATTACGGTCATTTTCGTTTCTGATACAATGCATCGAAAGGCAAAAAACCAAAGAAGAATATAGACTCTTGAAACAGAATTTTGACTACGATTCATTTCTCTCCAGAAATAATCTCCCAAACTACTTACTTACTAAACTTTTAATTAATAATGATTGTGGTGAAGTCGACAACGATGGTAAATACATAAATTGGTTATTCATAAAATGTAACACAAATTCCTAACTGGTATTATCCGAATAGACACTAAATAAGGCGATGTCAGCCCGTGAAGGTGCGGATTTAGACGCCGTTCGTATCAGGCAGGTTTGCATGTAAACTACCCACTTAGCACTGGCCGAGATTGTTAAAATAGAAAAGCCAGGGATGGGTTAAGGACTTGCACGTATATTTTCACAACTTGAACTAGACATATTGGAATTATAAGTAGTATTGTTTCCAGCCGTGACAACATTAATTTGTGTGGTTCGTGATAAGAAGCAGCTGCTTCCATTTGTGTGCAAAATTTAATACATATTCTCGCAGTACCTTTAGTTAAAAATAATATACAATTTTTAAAGATGTAGAGGTTCTATAGAGCCGAAGCAATGTGGTATCCGCCAATCCCCTAATTCCCCAATAAGAACGCAAGACTTTATGTAGGTATGTATTATTATTAATAATTTATTTCAGACAAATTTAAATAAAATTTTGAACAGTCCATATTAATTGTCCATATGTATTGCAACTAGATGTTTCCCGTGGCTTCGTTGACTCAGAAGTGATCCATTAAGTCAATTAACTATCAATATAAATTTACCCGAAAAATACCTACTTTATTTTTAAGTCAGTGTCTGTATTTTAGCAAGTAATTAAGTCACGGGCTTACAACTTAATAACTTTGTGTTTATGCAAATTAAATTTACCGTGCAGACACTAAATGTCACTCAAGATCTATTTCAGCTTATTAATGATTCATATTACTATCGCTAATAAGTCCGCGTGCAAACGAGTTTATTAAAAAGTAATATTTTATATAATTTTACGGCTCCGACATTGTTGCTTCGCGACGCTGCATTCGGAGCTAATAAAGGACAGATTTTACGCGACCGATGTCATTTGGTGACTTATAAATTACGCTGTCAACGAATTTATTATACGAGTTGTTAAAAAATAAACCGATGCTGAGATCCAAATGAATTTGTAACAAAAAGAGAATAAGTTGAGCGGATGTAGGTAGAGGCAATTTATAGGTGTAGGCGAGGAAGCTTGGAATTTATGTTGACAAAGTACCTACATAACTGCCGACAAATTCCGGAAAAACATTCCCGATTAAGTCTAATTAAGTATATTCAAATGTCTACCAAACTAGAGAACCAATTGTGCTAATACTAAATTATAATTAAAAAGAAAATCCTTCTATTCGTTCTGTCTGGACTACCGACAACTAGACAATGAAACCTCAATAGCGTTAAATCCCATCAAAAGTTAACTGTAGATAATTATCGCCGCGGATTTCTTTGTGAATAACAAAATTTGGTTCTTTCATGGACCCCATGGCGTAGGATATTTACAAAAACAGGTTAATAATATAAAATTTAATGTTATTAATCAAAAAGTCTCTGAACATAACCTTAACGACGATAATTCAAACTTTAATTTCCATAATTATAACATACCTGATACGTTCGAAAACAAACACGCTGCGGGTTAACATAAAAAAGGAACAAACGCGAAACGACTTGATTTGTTGATCACGCTCCTTTGCCGGTGTTCCGAGGCGCTCGTTTCCCGCCAAAAATAATAGGTTGATACCAAAAGGCGTGAGGGACCACCAATTTCGCAGATACCTCGCCCAACAAGAAAATGAGAATGCTCAAAAGCTCCGCGGAAATCGCATGTGGTCTCTTTTGACGCACCGCTCGACTACCGCCAAAATTTTTATGTCTTCATTCTGTGAGAACTTGGAAACGTCGATTTCAAAATGTATCATCGATCGAATTTAGGTCCAATAAGTCCGGGCCGCATCGAATTCCTTTAGTGCGTGGTCACCCTAACGACATTGGTGTAACCGCACGCAAAAAGTCCAATCGAAATCTGTCTTTATGTTCTTTTTTCGAATAGCTGAATATCGAACGGTGGGCCGCTTCAAGTAGGTCCATTTTTGTCCGTTACACATTCGCTCTTATTATAGTGATGTATTAATTTTTATCGGCGTAGATTGGGCGTAAAATTTGTATCTGTGTCTGGCGGTTTCGTGGTCGAGTTGAGCGTTAAAATATGAATGTCAATGGCTTTGTTGGTCGGCCTCTTTGGGCACATAGTTAGCCGTGTATACTAATGAGGCGCTGTTAGTTGTCTCGGGTTCGGTTGTTATTCCAGCGAGCGGCGAGATGAAGGCGTTATGAGGTGAATTCGTAATGTCGGCGTTTACGGCTTCGCTTTTAAAATATTCACGAGTAGATAAAAAATAAGACGTTTCTATCGTCTTAATTGCAGGCCACAAATCTGAATCGCTAACGTCAGTCGTTCCTTTTTTTAGCGCGCAGTTCGTGTGCAGTTCGTGCGTTTGGTGTTTATTAAATTGACTTTAATTTTTTTCAATCTTCACCAAATGATTCATCTAATATCTTGACACGGATATTATTTTTCTTTTGGCACAGCGTGTTGCAATTTATGTGTACTAAATGCGCATCAAAATAAACACTTAAGGCTGCAGGATATAGGATATATACACAATCAACCCATCAGATGTCATAAAACGATTAGTAAAACATCATTTGGGTGTTCTGCAAAAAACACGGGCGGGTCCTTAACGAGGTTTTTATGCTATCATCCAAGGTGTGATGGCAGGTAGTGCTATGTGTAATGCCCTTACAGGCAGGTGCTTCTTGGAAATTAAAAAAAAGAGATTACTCAAAACTCCAGCAGGTAATTTGGAGTTTTATTGAAAGGGTTTGCGTATAGCAATCAAAAGCTGTATTGGATCTTGGATAACGTACATTTCTGATGTCTGTTGTAGCCAATTAGAAATCATATTTTATTAAAGAGGTCAAACAAGCCATAACTTTTTCATCGAGAAGTTTATGACAGAGGATATTGATGAGACAGATAGTCCACGCAAATTTTTGAGTTTATGATGTAGGTAGTGAATGAATATGTTTTATAGTTCGAGCCTCTGGCTATAAAATTCTCTAGCAATATTAGCTTAGAAAAAGCTACAAACCAGTTTTTAACTACCTTCACAACTCCATCTAACCTATCAAAATGTGTTAATCTACGCCTAACTATTTAAAATAATCACATAACGTGGCGCATCCATCGCTTTAACAACCTGAAATTATACTCTTAACAGCATAATTATACCTTGAAGATCCTATTTATCTTCATCTCCTTCACTTACATTCAATAGCTGCATGTTTGTCTCTCTCTAAGGATTCCTTTTGGTCATATTTTGCTGTTCGTCCGATGATTTATTCATAAACGTTTCTCGTTTGATTTTTGTTAATTTTTTATGGTTAATTTTTTCCCTTGGAAGTTGTTTAGAGCCGCGATTTGAGGCACTACTGGTTAAACGGAGCACTTAATTTGGGACTACAAACGGAAGGGCTTTGGGATTGTTTTAATTATGGTTTGAAATATTTGACCATTCAAGATATATATAGTTACGCCTCTTTCCCGTAGGGCAAGACCTCAAGGAAACCTTTTCATACATCATCATCATCATCATCATATCAGGCGGAAGACGCCGAGTGCTGGGCATGGGCCTCCCTCAGAGATCTCTACAAAAGCCGGTCTTGTGCCTTCCGCATCCAGCTGGTACCTGCGATCTTTATCAGATAGTCGGTGCACCTAGTGGAAGGCCTACCCATGCTGCGTCATCACGCTCATTTTCATACATGCTCGTCGATATAGGGTTTTCCTGACCGTCTCGATCTTCGACGTCCAACTCTTCCGTTCACTTCTGCAAAATTGATCTATACGTCAATCTTTCTTCATTGATCCTCTATAAGTACACGACCGAAACAATCAGATATGTCTTTCTCCATCTTAGTCACTACATCTTGTTTCACCCCACTGCTAGCACAAATGTGTCCGATACTAACATGTATGAAAGATATAGCATGAACTATGTCGCGCCTTTTCTTCACGCTTGTGCAGCACATCCTCTTATTACGCTATAACTTTTTAGTAAGAGTATACATATTTAAACTTATATTAGGTTCTCCTAATTTGAACAACATAAATTGTACATAAAAGCCGTATAACAGAATATAATATCAACACCCTTTCTCGTAATGGCTTACGGCTGTTGCATAAGCCTAATAAACTAATCTCTTATTTGAAGTCAGACAGCCTGGCATCTCCGTAGACCAGAAAATGAGCAGCAGGTTTAATTAATGTGTATGTTCAACACTGCAATTTCCAACGTGCCTGCCAAGCGTGGAGATTATGGGTAAACTCACCAATCTTGAAGGGCGCTTGTCCAACCGTGTACTATAAATACCGTATATTAACTAATCTAACCGACACAATAAGTCGGATCAACTAACCCGACCAAGTTTACTTAAACTCAAATATTTTCTAAACTACAGAACCGATTTTAATGAAACTAAACTAAGCTTTCAAATAGAGGAAACCGTATCCAAATTGGTCCATCCGTTCGGGAGCCACGATGCCACAGACAGACATACAAAGCAAACTTATAACACCGCTCTTTTTTCGTCAGGGGTTATAAATATTCTCTTATTGCATAAATTCCGTCAATAGAACAATTTTTTTCCAAATCCAATAATATTTTTTTTTAAATCATCAAAGCAAGCTCACAAAATCACCTGAAACGTATGGCTGGAGGTATCCTGTTCAAAAATATCCGTTTGTGATTAAGTAATTTCATGGTTGGTTATGTAAAGTACGGTTGATTGGCCTACGGGGTCGAGCAGCCTATGGCGGTACTCCACTGATGTCATGGTGATTCTGAACACTCTCATAATCGACCGATTTTACGATAAATAACGTCGTTACTTGTTATCCAATTAAAGAATTAAGTAATTTGTCCTGCATCGCGTGTGGAGGGGTCCTTAATGTGTGGGTAAACTGGTTGAATGGTTGAATTGGCGGCGGGTTACCTATTACGCGGAAGTGAGTTTAAGGATTTGTTTGTTTATTGTTGGAATAGACTCTCAGATATAGAATGATATGAAAATAAATTCATACAAATGAAAGTGATCGCGAAAGAGGCGGGCCCCGGAACCTCGCGTATCGTGCAGGAGCGCAACCGGGACGCTATGTCCCGCTATGGCCAAGATGATGATGATGATGATGATGATGAAATTAAAGTGATTTCAACTTTTTTTTTATCTGTGACGTATGCCTCACCTATTTTTGTCATCAAGCAACTTTTGCATTATTTAAATTGTATGCTTAAAAAAAGGTCGAATAGCAAGCCAAAAATGTTCTAAAAAGTCTGACGTTACACTTTAGCATTAGGTGGCCAGCGCAACAAATCCCCTTAAAAACCTAGCACAAGGAATAAGGGTTCGATAAATCCGAATATATATCACCATATACATCAAGATATAGAGTCGAATCCTGCTAGATACATACCTAGTGTTACGCAACACGACGACAAGGAGTTGTCCCCCAAAAACACAATTGGAGAGCACAAATAAATCTCAAATAGGAACGGTTAACCAATTACGTGTGTAAAGTGATACCGACGGCTGCGCACATGCCCTTCCGGCGCACCCTTAATTACTCGTTAAAGGCCTTAAGGGCCCGCACTTTAATTGCCAGTTCGAGAATAGATTGGAACTTAAGTGTCTTGTTTAAGTACAAAGATATTCCGTGGGCAGGGAACGGGTGAATGCGGCGCCTTTCAAAAACGTGACCAATCGTCGTTTCACACTCCGCGCTTTTGTACGGCGCGCTTTTTATTCTTGCTGTAAAGCAATACTGGGTCTTGGTGTTATGCTAACGAAAATTGCGTTGGAATGGAACGGTAATTATACTCATACTGTACACTCAATATTAACATATATTAATGCCTACACAATATTCCATAATTAATACAGTTTATGACTTTTCGTTTTTTGTATAGGAAAGCTGAGTTTTTTATTTTGCGTATGAGCATACAACATACAAAAAGTATTTAACTCAATATCTAAAACTCACGACGCAAGGAAAAACTAAAAAAAATTTAGGTCGTAAATAAATCAATAAAATTTTGATGCTCATTTAATTCTCTCATTGCTGCAATGCATCACAACTAGAAATCTTCTCTTGGTCCTAAGGTAAAAGAATATGTCCAATTATTGACGATCAAATACGCAAGTTTGTAAAGATGGGAATTTCACGGAACGGATGAAGAAGCATAAAGATTATAACTGTAGGTTTATGTGTATGAGGCTCAAGTCAGTAGAGAAATAGGCAAACGGGCCGCCTGATGGAAAGTGGCCACCGCCGCCCATAGACATTCGCAATACCAGGGGTATCGCCCGATATTAAAATCTCGGCACACGTTGCTCTGGCAGAAAAAAGGCAAATACCACTCCATGGCCTAAGCCCCGGTTCCCCAAACCCACATACGACGAAAAAGGAATCTAAAATATTTAAAAAAATGACGATCCCACAGAAATCCTCCAGCATCATCCAATGATTCATCATAACCCCGTTGCAGTCCGAGGACCCCTGAAACGCTGAAACTCACAGTTTCGCGCGTAAAGCTACCCTTCAGGATATAAATCCTGGCCAGTAACACCCTCCTGCTCGTAAATTGTTCCGGGAACGTGTCACCGTGGCAATGAAAGTGTATTTATGAACTCCTAATGAGACAGGGCCTTGTACGGTTAACGATTGCCAGCGATAGTTGCCGCTGCAATTGTGTATTTACGCTTTGCTGCGTGCTTTGGGCTATTTGCAGGTTTGCGGACTATGTATTTGTTGGAAGAAATTTTTTTTGTTGTTAAGTCAATTAGTGGAATCGTTAATGTCTTTGATGGGGTTTTATACCATCTTCGACATTAAACGATTGTCGTTGTATCTTAACGAAAATGTTTTTTTGGATGCAATAGACATTTTAATTTCATTATTAATTGAGATTTGTGGCTAGAAAAAATGACGAATTCGAGATGTCTCAACCCAAAATTGTGCTGACCATTTTCCGATTTAAGGCAGATGGTACCAACTGGCCTGCCTCTATGGTCGCCTTTTAAGACACGCAATGGATGGCGTGCTCTTCATTTTGTTCTGCCGGTCACGACACGGCATGTCACACAATGATTTAGGCAAACTGGATTTTTCAATTAAATTAAACTCTGAGCACAAAAAGTAAAATAACATTGATCACTGAATGTTACGATGATACGAAACGTTCATTTTTCTACATCGAAAGCTTGATAGAAGTGTCAATTAAAAAGAGCAATTTGACCTTGCAGTTCTCGAGCTCTCTAGATGAACCAACATAATGGCGGGACCCGGAACACGTCCTAACCTCAAGAAAGCTGTGCCCATTCCCCGCACAGACGTTACACACGTGTGACAACCGACAGAAAATATTTTGCGACGGCGCAAAAACATGTGCTAAGTTGTTAATGAGCTTTCTCGGAAACGAACGGTGCAGGGTTCGGATCCCGGCCCCGGTTTCTGATTTATGTTTTCCGTAACACACATTTTTGTTGACAAATAAAAGGTGCGGTTTAATTAGGAGATAGTTATGGGACACTCGCGTTTGTTTTAATTAAGGAAATTTGTTTAGAGCTTACCTATTTGAAGTGAACAAAAAGAAATTATGTTGGCGTCAATAACCTTAAATATATTTCAATATACAAAGACAATATAATAGAGTGCTTGCATTGTTGTGTTCCGGTTTGAACGAAATTTCACTTAGTCCTCACACCTTAGTGATAACGCACCTGCGGTTTTTCATTGTCTGTAACCTAAATCAATGAATCAGGTAGGCTATCTACTCGTTTGTCACTGAGAAGCATAAAAAGATTATAATAATGAACGACAAATGACAACAATACTTACCCGCAGCGAAATGAAAGCTAGCTAACGCTCATTGAATTATACATACTAAATATTTGTAAATGTATTTTAGGTACTACGCATCTCAAAGTAGACAATTATAATATCCTGCTTTCCCACGATTACAGGATAAGAATTACAAACAAACATAAATTTATGCGTGCCCACGATTTATAAATCGCTCATACATGCGAGGACCTATTCTGTATGCTTCGCGGTTCTGAAGTTACTCGTTAAATAGTACCATTAAAAATCTTAACTCACGAAAATGTATTTGGCCATTTGTCATAGAACCCCACAAAATGTCATTCAGTCACATTATTAAAATATTTAATAGATATATAATTCGGACACGAGATTAAATGATATAAATACTAAAATCCTATTCCTTAATACAAATCCACACAGTGAAAATCACGCGAAAGATTTTGTAATATGTTACAAGATGAATTACTATCCTCTTCCCGCCTTCCCTCTATCTCCACATCTATCAGATGTTTCCTGGTCGGGTCGTCCGAAATATTAATTCAGTAACTTCTACTAAATAAGCATAAAAATATATAAAAATAATGATAATACACTTTGTATCTCTAATACATATGAAGCGTCTTACTTTAATACTTTATCTAAAAAGATTTCTAGGTATTACAAACAAACACAATTCAATACGATCTCCATTTCCTCTGGAGTTACAAAATAATCCGCTAAAACCGGTTTTCTTAATAACTTAATTTCTCGATTCGATTCGATTATACGATAAACGGTTTGATCATTCGATATTTTTATCGCGGAATTAATCAGTATCGATTAACTTTGAAGATAGTCCGAATTGAAATCGCTTACACATCGCGTGTTGGTGAAAAAGTTAATTGTTTTAGACTCAATTAATTATTAATTTCTAGTCATAAAAAATATTCTGTAATTTAACGTTTGTAATTTAATTTAACTTTTGTTTTATTTGATACTAATATTGCGACTTCGTTCGCGTGGCGATCTACCACTACACTATCCCACCCCTACGCCTACCCTACATAACCTTACCCCTACTCCTACATTACCCTACACCTACCCTACACCTACTTTCCCTATATACCCTTTTTTCTTGATAATAAACCTTCCTCTTGAATCACTCTACCAATAGGTAGAGTTTGCGTAAATTAAAAGATCTAAGCGTACATAGATACATAGGGACAGACTTTGTTTTATACTATGTATAAATATAGATGATTTGATTTTAGATATTTCACTTTTCTAAGCTAATCTTGTACGCATCCACATCAACAGCGCTCATTACCAGTCCACTGCTGGCCTTGAGCCTACTCCACATTGATGCTGAGTTTTGCAGACTCTCGACAAATTAATCCAATCGTCTAACCGACATGCCTACTCTTCACAACCACCACGATATCATGAATGCCTGCGCGTGAACTGATGCTTTCATCCTACATTACGCTTGCAAAATATTGTGTCTGCATATCTCCATATCGAGCTGGTATTCTAATGCAAACACGGCGAAAGAAACAAGCACCGTGTTTAACTTTAAATAAAAGTGTTAGATCGTGGCAGACGTGATGTAATTACCTGTCCTATCGGAGTTGGGATTAAAAAATTGGGATCCGAGTTTTCTGGGAACAATCATTACGACGTGACTTGTAGGCGGCGGGCGTTTGGGCCAATTTAAAGGAAGAAGCGATAAAATTAAGTAGTATATCGGTTAGCTAGCACCCATAGTATTTGGGGCTCGATGGCGCTGTGTAAATTTGTCCACAATTATTTATTTATTTATGACAAAATTATATAGGAGCGTCGGTGGCCGAGCGATTACAGTATCCGACTCGTAAGCCAGAGGTCCCGGGTTCGAATCCCGCTCCGGCCATGTACCAATGACTGTTTTCTGAGTTATGTACATTAGTTGGATACTAACCGATGCTCTTACGGTGAGGGAAAACATCGTGATGAAACCTGCACATTCAGGCGACTGAATGTGTAACCATGATCCAATCTGGTCAGGTTCCCCTGGTAGCAGGGTCATGGAGGTCAGATGGCAGTCGCTCCACTGCAATTACTTGACCTGCCAAATCCTGGATCATGGTCAAGGCGGACCCCGGGCTCTCGTTCTCGAGAGCACAACCGGGACATTAACGCCAAGATGATGATGATGATGATGATTTATTTATGACAATAGTGATAAATATTAGTGACAATAGTGTAGGTAGAATATAGAATAACGAAATTCAGTACATACATATAGTTAGTTACTCGGTCAGAAAAACTTAAAAGTATTTTCTAGGTTTCTTACCGCATACCTTGGTATACGAGAACCTCTAAAAAAAAAGAATAGTTAATTTTTTTTCTATTCATACTTGAACACAGCCTAGTTTTCATGTAATTTGATCACGGGACGACTGAAGTACTGCGTTAATTACATAACACACGCATAATATTGTCCTCCGTACGACACTACAGACTACTTTCAGTTAGAGCGGCCATTGAAATCACGAAAAATACAAATTTCAAGTTTGGGGCTAGATGACGCAGTGTGTAGGCAAAAAGTCATAACGTTATCATCCGTCATCCGCTACAGCTTACGCTAGGGCCCCCAGTCTTCGGTCCGCAAAGCCGATGCCGTCTCGCGATGTCTCAATCTCGATACGACCGGATCAATCGACGCCGGCGCAGACGCAGCCGTTTTTCCGAAGCCTTCCGACTGGTTCCGAACACGCACGAAGGACCGAAGGCATCATTTGGTCCCATTTTATTTACTCTTTAGAATGATAGATGCTTTTGATTGTGCTTGTTGTTACAGTTGATATGTATACTCTACCAGGAAATTGCTTGACCATTTTAAGATTGAAGTTCCATTGCACGTTATAAAGCAACACGGTAGTTTTTCCCTTACAATGGTATTTTGACCGATAACAGTCCTTAGCTTATGTTGTCAAAACTGATAAACCACTTCTTGGCTTGGCTGTACCTACAGTTATCAAGAGAATCACCCTGTGACGAAATATTCTATTATGATTAGCCATTTCTTTTCCACTGCAACGCAAAGGCCTCCCCGATACACTAACCAATTAATCAAAAAAGCAAAATAAATTGCAACCGGTTGCAATTGAATAAATATGTTTTAATAAAGTGCATAATATTCTTAAATTCACTAAATTATAATAACATAGGTAGCAAATACTGTCTGGCACATTTCTTTGCAGAAACTAACGATGTAGGGATAAATGGCGTAGGTAATTCAAGAAATTAGTATTACAAACACAATTCCACTTAACAGTTCGACCGACATCAATAAAACGTTTCACGATTGCAATAAATGTCGTTGCCAGAATAGATGAGAATAAGGACGTCACATACGCTCAAGACATAATCGATGAGATTATACCAATTAATAACATTAAGTACAAACTTGAACACTTAAGAGAATTAATAAGGACGCAACGGAAACACACAAATATAAAAGACCCGATGAAAAGGACAAATGGCGTAATTTATTTTAACACAAAAGAGTTTTAAATGGAGAAATTATCGACATTAGTCGTTGTGCTGGGTTATTTATTGATATGTTCGGGATGGACACAGCAGGCACTGGATGTAAACGAGATGATTTAATAAACTTTAAGAGACCGAAAGCGTTCGAGACCGATTCTGGTATATAATTAATTATTGTCCTTACAATAGGTACTCATCATGTTATTAATAGATGACTGTAAGATAGAGAAGAGGTTAAAAATATGTAGAGTTATTTTCCATATAATTACAGAGACTGAACTGATTTCGAAATTGTTTTTATTCAGCATTATAAAGCTACCACTTAGCTTACACTTGTTCTTTTCTAAAGAAAAATATTCAAATTGATTGAGTCGTAATCCACGCCAAGATAACGGCGAGACACCCATTTATCAATAAAGAGAAGCAGAAGACAGCGATTAACTCATCAAACCTACTTAATTGCCAGCAAACCAAATATTTATGGTGTACGAAACCCGAAACCAAACACATGAGGCTCTAAACCTTAAGTATTCCAATATGAGCAGCATCAATCATTTCGGGATAGAACCTGTTCAGAACAGTCGGTGGCTCTCAACGAGCTGTCCGTGATAAATAGATTAAAATTTGAAATATATTTTTTATAGCCCTTCATTCCGGTATCAATTACTTTGTCACTTATTATACGGAGCGCTTTTATATCTTCCAGATTGCGATAGAGTGGAGATTTACCAAAGTACCGGCGAAGAATGTGGTAGCAAAAACTTTGCAACTCAGCAGACTTTAATCTCAAGTAAGTCGACCATATCAGAGCTACTCTCGAGTCTAAAAGCAAGAGTATGCGATAAACGCTACGTGGTACTCAGTAGCCGCTCCCAAAATATGTCTTGAAAAAAAATCAAACAAAGTCATTCAATTAAGGGATCCGAGATCAAAATTAAGCCTTCTTCATTTAAAATGCATTAATCCGGTCACTTGTCATGCTCAGGCGCAATCGCTCCATCTTTCTCTCTCTCTTTCTAAAACTTGTTTCAGCTACGGTTCTCGTTCCCTCTCCGACAAAGATTAAGGTTTCAAACCGAACAGTGTTTGACAAAGGTAATTTAAAAAAACACCATTCAAAAATGTCATATTCAACATGACATTTTTTAAATTGGAATTTGGCGCAATATATTCTCAAGAGCAAATGACTCATAAATCTTTCGTGCTGAGATTTTTAAGGTTAGTCCGTTTATGTAGATGGGCGTTTTTATTGTCCTATTTTTCCAGTCGGAACAAGTTATTTAATTAATCAATTGACTTCCTCTCAGAGACATCCTTTAGCGGTACGATGTCGACTCTCACCTTTTTTACTCCTTTGACATCTGCTGTATACCTTTCTCTGTTTCACAGTCGAAGCGCTAACTTTTTTTCCTTTTTCATTTTGGAAGTAACATGAACTCTCAATCTCTCGCTCACAGTTTTTACGCTCAGTTAAACCGGCGCTGGGCCTTAATTTACGATTATCGAATGAAGACGTATACATGTATCGATTTTAGTCCGTATACCATCGAGCATGGTTATAATAATTTTTCGGTATATCGACTTTTACGATAGCAGTTCTCGACTCACATAGCGTGCTGAATTTACGGCATGCGAATATACCTTGCGATATCGGTGAGCGTATTCACTAATCAATGCGTTATAAACTACATATTGATTAGCAAAGTAAAACTCATCGCGTTTACGATATCCCAAAAAGGTATTTTATGCTAAATATCAAGTTTTTGATTGGCAGCTGTGTAATCAACGAGTTTATTAAAATGTTTCGTCATTATGCGACTCCTCCGGGCAAAAAGCTGCGAGTGAGCGTGGTGATTAACATTTCATACGGAGTAACACTTCGGCTTAATGAGGGGTATCGGTGCGAACAACTTTATTTAAAAGGAAAACTCCAAGTATTCGATCATACATTGAACGGTTATCCTTCAACTCCATAAAAGAGAAAACTTTACACAACTGGCAATAAATGCGGCGGCGTGGAATACTTCGGATTCTTCTCCAGTATCCGATCTACCTCCGCGTACACAATAAGAACGAAAAGGGTACAAATTGAGTGAAAAAGTGTCCCAATGAACCCTTAAATTGTTCTCTGTATGTGTCTCTGGAATACCATCTCCGTTTACATCATCATTCTTCGTCTTATCTGATGAGTTTATATCATTCAATTCTGACTCTTTTACGTTTCCAGCAAGGGCATCTTTCACATTGTTTATTGGTTGTAGTTCAGTGTCTTTAACTCGAACAACATTGTCTGTTCAAAGCATTGCGAGACGACTACTTGTTTCAGGACCTACAACTCTATTACTGTAACTGTAAAGTTTTTTATGCATTGTATCATGGTTTGGTGTTTGCTTCTATTTAATATGGTCTTTAGCTTGTCGTGTTTAAGCATGTTTCGCTTTGACTTTGTCTCGGTGAATGGTCAGTTATTTGTTTTAAGGAGGCTTTATCGCTGCACGTAGGCTCGATTTGAATAAAAATACGATTTATATGTGTCGGGGAGTGTGGTGTGTCGGTGTAGGGTTACGGAGCCGGTTGGCCGACCGGCTCCCAATTTGCCCCGCCGTTCTGAGTAAGTTATTAAGTTTCGGGCTTGTCACTCGGCTTGCGAAATTTCGCGACGGCTCAGTTAGTTGTATCGTGATTATTAATTGATTCGCTGGAGCTACGGTTACCTGTCGTGAATATTGCCTATTAGGCGGCGATTTCAAGGTTACCAAGCGAAGAGGTTGACCAAGGTCTGAGACTGGGTGAACAATCTCGGGAGCCGATCGGCACTCCGTGACCGTATGTTATATTAAAGTTGATAGTTTGATACTTATCGGAAACTGACACGCCATAAAATCTATCAACAACTTATAGTTCGATATTCAACATAATATATTACTCAGATAATTTTCGCAATCTCCCTCAAGAATCTTTTAAAAGTATCTACCTACTTATAAATCAGTGAAAGAAAACTTATTCCAAGATTCACAAATAGCAACTATAAAAATAATCGGCTAGTCTCAGTCTCCTTACGGTGAACGTAACCCAATCCGATCCATCGACGGACACACTGACACATTTCCACTTAGCTCATTCGGACGGCGGAATACAGAAGCTAACAATTCAAGAGATATCAGACGGAAATCAAAATCACGAAACGGTAAGAGCACGGTTCGTGAACAACTATTATGTTTACCCAAATTCGTGAGACCTTTCTTCTAGGTATCTCTATATTAGGAAACTGGCGTTTCCAGTAGTAGATTTATTGTAGTGATAAGATGAATAAGGAGTATCAATATTTTGGTAGTCGACCCAGTGGCGGTTCATAGTCTCTGCGTACCCCACCTATGGGACACATGAGCATTATATATGTACGTGTATGTACCCATTTTAAACTATTATTGAAGCTCAAGTAAGTTTCTCGAAATTGAGATATCTAGTAGGCAGGTTAGATATGTTGTTAAACAAGTTAATTATAGGCTTCAATCTTCGTTTTTGTACTACTATCTCCGACACAAATGTAAACGATGTCCAGAATCTGGACAGTAACAAAAACTCAACAATGAAGTCATTAGGTCGAAAATAGCTATGTGATGCCTGAATGAAATTAACGATTGAGTCAAAATTCTTCATCGATTTTTCTTACGGTTTTTGTAACTTTGTTTGCATCGACATTCGTGGCCACCTAAACAGTTAACTGGCCTTGTTTCTGTGGGTAGCTTTATAATGTGAAATGATTGTGACTTTAAAAAAATATGAAAAATAAAAGAACATCAAAGAAAAGCATATGATTAATTTTGGACCATGCTGCAAGTGCCGGCCAGAAGAAAAAATATTACTTCCGAAATTTCCGATAGGGTAAACTATTTCACTATGACGTCGTTTACGACTTTCGGTCCAAAATGTATGAAACGTAAACGATGTCTTTTCAATAAACGGTTCACCTACCTGCCTGCACCGACTCATACGAACCGTGTCCGGACAAATCACAGAACAGGAGCTATAATAAGCACGCACGCGGTACTCGCTCCGATATCCTTCCAATTTTCCATACACTTGACACCCTACAAGTTTTTAATTCATAGTCGCAAGCTCTCTACCGTATGAAGCTGTCCCAGCCGAGTGCATCAAAAACAGCACCTAATTGAGCGTTATCAGCGTAAGGGGAGCCTGCGCATACGCAGCCGCCGTAAACAGACACCGGTGCCAATATTCTTATATTTTTTATATCCATATTTTTTTTACACCGCCCTCATTTCGCAGTAAACTGTTTCGTTTCTGGTTAAAAATAAAAATAGCGGCGGCAAAAGGGTTAAGTTTCTCGCGTGCAGTTATTGCGGTCATTTTGCTTTGTGGAAGCTGGTAGGGTTAAGAGGAGCGTTTATAAATGCATGCGGTAGTTGTGGTGGCAGGTCGGCTTGTGTTAATAGGTTTAGTGTTGTTTTAAGAGGTTTTCAAATGTTATAAATGTAATCCTAAGCAATGTAGTTATACCATATGTAGGTATATGTTTCTATGGTTACGGTAATCTCTGGATACGAAAATTTATAGATTGGACAGATACCTAATCTATAAGTAGATTCTGCAAAAGATATGAATCCTAGTGAAAACAGCTTGTCATCTAAATTAAAAAGACAACCACAGACAGAAACATTTTTCTTTTCATATAATTAGTCTAGCCAGGCATTTGACCGCCATCTCACCTGTTAAGTGACAATGCGGCCGATTATGGAGCATACCTGTCTAGGCACAAAGAACATATCTTTACTAATCACTACCACGAATTAGGAATCGCACAACGATAAAATTAGTACGGTCATTCAGCAAAACGGCTAAGCTAACTACTAAATGTGCATTACGGCACGTTAATACGCCTCAATTAACAGCTTACATTTAGCCCGGGGCAGGCAGCACAAACAAACAAACTAGATAACGCGCGCGATGCGTACGCGCAGCCACGGATGTACACGGACTGGTAGGCTTGTAGACGTCATGTCTCATAAGCGAGTAAACTCCAACGTAGGGAAGAAAAATTTCTGAACAGAGGTATGCGACTGCATGGATGCCTTACATCTTTATTCAAAAACGTTACTTTGGTGTCTCCAATTGTCCATACTTGAGTGGCGAATATGATAGAAATGTACCAACCATAGTGCCATATTGAACGCAGTGCGTTCACATAGCAGACGAGCATTGTAAGAAGGCATAGTAAAGCCATTTAACTTAGCTAAGTATTATTTATTTAAGGCGGACAGGTGAGCTGCGGGCCTTCGAAAGTGACTGGCAGACATTGACACTTGATCGTGAAGAGTGGAAAAATCGGGGGGAGGCCTTTGCCCAGCAGTGGGATGGTTCAGGCTAGTATAAATAAATAAAATAAATAATATTTAGAATACAGGTGTTAGAGCTAGAGCTAGTTTATGGCTACAAATCAGAAAATGGGCAGCAGAGTTTTCATACCCATATATGTGTCTCTTCAACACTTCGGTTTCACACCCGCCTGCCAAGCGTGGATATAATGGCGAAATCGTTCATTATTTTTAGAAGGCTTAACATTATTAGCCCAGCAGTGGAGTCCAATCTGTTGAAGTATGATGTAGAGTTCCTTCCTTCCTTCGCTGGTTCAGAGACCTAAAGTGGATGTTGGCTTCCGACCCAATACAGAGTTAAAAGAGTATTACAACCAGAAAGCACTCGCTTTTTTTAATATCCTGGTACAGATCGTCGGTACCAGCTGGATGCGGAAGCAATCTTTGTGAAGATTTGGGAGAGGCCTATGCCCAAGAATGATATATCTTTCGGCTGATATGATGATGACGACGATGATGACTATTTATGGAACAAGAATTTACAAGGAACGTTAGCATTTCGCGCACACAAAAAGAGCCCAAAAAATTGCTTCCACTGCGACCTGTGCACTTGAAATGGTCTGTGCATATCGCAAACAGCTTTGTCCGCGTCGAATCGCTAATGCGTCTTCGCAGTTCACGTATGCGCTATGGGTTTTAAACTTAGGACTAAGTTAAGGGAGAAGGCGATGTATTCGTTCCCCGTAAAACAAAAAAGAACCTTGTGATTCCCCCGGGAACTATATTGAACTTCGAGTTAAATTAAGTACAGCCTGTCAAGTTATATCAAAATTCGTTCACAGGATTTTTCGTGGATAACAATGTATCCATCATTCCCCCATTCTCCCGTTTTTATGAGATTAGTAGGGTAGGGTTCTGAGTAGGTACATAAGCGATTGAGGCGGCTAACATCTCACCAGCAGGTGCACCAGCAGGTTACCTACGTATAGGGAGAATCAGTATATGGAGGATGCCGAAGCGAGGTTGACCAGTCTTCCGCTGGGGACCCTGAGACTAGTCTCGAAAACAGATTGGGACCCCGTGACGGTATCTATATTAGATATGAAGGACGTCTAGCAGTGGACTATTTTGCGAGACATCGCGATGTTACCCCATAAAGTGGATCTGTTCGTTCGAGTCCTTTTGAACTACGCAACATACTTTACATATTTTATGTTAGTTTAGCGTCTTGCTCTAGTTGCATTCGTGTGAAGCTAAAAGCTCAGCTGGAGGCCTTATTAAGCTTAATTAAATATTGTATTTAAGACGTGTAGTCCTAAATAGTTTTTTTCTTTCTTTTTATTTAATTAGGTGTAGACATAGGCTTTGGGAAGTTTGGGCAAATCGTTAGTTTTGAATAGATAAACAATAACTTTAGCACTTCATTGTTTTATATCATAGATCATAGATGACTAAAAACTTCGAGGTAGGATATCGCTATTTTCTTGTAACACACCATTAAGAATTGTCTATTAAAGCATTGGCTGCGGTCTGAGCGATATTGCTGCATGGTATTCACAAGCAGTATTAATGCAGTGCTATCTGTTTAATGTTGGCTTAGGTTTGGAATCTTAGTGGGTTTGCTATTAAAAATGTTATGGACAGGTTTATTTTAGGAATTTACATTTTGTATAATTGTGTGCATAAGTAGCACGATATTAGTTTGCCAAAAAACGAAAGAAGATAAAGAAAAGGGCAAGCTTCCAATGCCCGTCATTCTATGAGCTTTCCTTATAGATAAAGCTTTGTCATTTATCTATCATAAGACGGACTCCTACGACAAAATAGAACTCATTGAGTTCTATTTTTACATTTATCGTCAATATTTCCCTACCAAAAACAAAGAAAGACCCACGAGCACATGCAGCTTATACGGTACCATTTCCCGCACCAAGTTAATCTGTCGAAACGTCTCAATCGTAACCCTAAGTTACCCTCCGTCCCTTTGCATGCCAATTTTACCCGGCCAGCAAACCAAAGCCCGTCTTTTAATAGTCCAGTTTTAAGTATCTGTCATCAAACTCGCCGGCAACACATTTTGAACTCTATATCAAAGCTTTAAAGCTGGTTGTTCTAAAGTGACAAGGTTCGCTGCAAACTACAGTCGTGAGCAAAGATCCTAATTAACACCCTGCTATATAGATAAATTGTGGCGATACTGTGTGTCTGTCGTGTGGCTTCCTTGGCCGGTAAGGGGTTAGCATGTGTGTTATTGTGAGAGATTGAATGTAGAATGATATTCTAATGCGGAGACCTTTATAGCTGGAAGCAAGTCTTTTTAGGATCCCCATGGTAATTGAACGGCGTGTGAAATCAAAAAATGTTTACAGGGAATTTAAATTAACTGGCGACTGCTAATTAATTTATTAATGTAAGTAGTTAGGGTTATTTTAGGATGAGTTAGAACCTGTGATCCGGAAATTAACATGTTGGAGCTGTGATAGGTACAGACCTAAGTTCAAATTCAGTTGCGATTAGAAATTGATGTGTATGATCGGTGTGTGCCGTCGCAAGATCTCTGTGATACTGAGCGAAAAATACTTTTAGAATATCTACCTACCCATTATAGGTACAAGTAAGTATGCCTATCAAGTCCATACAACTGTTACTTTACTTTTAAGTAAGTAATAGGCATGTGCTTTAATCACCTCTAGTATGACATTACAACCTTCGATTTAATTGGTGTCAGGTAATTGTCGATGCGCCCGAAGATGGGACAACTTTCCATACCGTTTGATATTTACCAACTAGTTATTGCGGCTTGCAAACTCATTTGCATAGTTATACCTCTAAAGACACGATTAGATCAGCTACGTATTAGAGGAACCGGCAAAGAAATTGAGGTAATGTTGAAGCTAGTTTACTCATGTGATTATCTTGAAAAATCATCGTATCTTTCATAGGGTAATATGAAATCTAAAACTATATCCTATATATGGTTTTAGATTTCGTAATATGAAATCTCTTCAAAATCATCGTATCTTTCATAGGGTAATATGGAATCTAAAACTATATCCTATATAGTTTTAGATTTGGTATTAGTATAGGCGACTACTTACCTATTTCTTTATACTACAACCTATAAGTAGTTTAAATTTTTTAGAAGATTTAAAAGGAGGTTACCCAGTGGGACATAAAATTATTTCTTAAGTTTTCAAAAAAGTATTGATTAGTCATGACCTGAAATATGACAGCTTGCTACACGAAATAAATCATTGTGGGTAAGTAAATGACAAAAAAAATAAAAAAATTAAGGGAAAGACAGATGATCGTTAAGAATACAATTTTGTAGGTACAGTGGCCAGTGTAAGATGCAGCGTCATATAATGAAACTAGATAAAGCTCTCATATTACCCTCCATTATACCCACGTTAATATTATTGTTACCGTTACCAATATGTACCGACTATATAGTCTATATAGACCGACTGTATAGTCGGTACATATTGGTACATGTATTTATGCAATAAAGTGTTCATTCATTCATTCAATTATTAACTTTTTCAAGAGTTCTACAGATTAACCTTCATCATACATTTTAATACAGGTGTTTTACCAGTGCTTGAACTTTTACAAGTCTGAGGAGACCGCCTGGATACGTGGTACCACCCCGGCCTGGTCTACTTCCTAATTTCTCCTGCCAGGCAACGATGTTTGCATTATTGTCTTCCGGTTTGAAGGATGAGGTAGCCAGCACAATTTGAGGCAAGTTTTTTGTTTTATTATAAGAACTAGCCAGGCATTTGACCGCTACCTGGTGTTAACAGACGATGGCCGAAAATGGAGCATGCTTGTCTTTTAACAGCATATTCACTCTAGCCTTGAAGGCGTCCAGATTATAATGATCAGGGCACACCCTGATTAAGGTAGTGACACCTTGCGGTTCTGTATTGTTATTACATGAAACCAAAGGGCGTGAATCGTAGTTATGGGTGACAGTTACCACTTATCATCAGTAGTAAGGTATCTTAACAAGTCATAGGAAATATATCTAAAAGTGGTTACCAAGGTGCAGTTGTGCATTACCACAGCGCAGGATAAATATAGTCGCCCTCATCAGGTTGCATGTTACAACTTTTATTACATACCGTCTGGTTGGTGTATGTGCTATTAGGGCGTAGTGTTACCGCTTATCAACAGGTCTAGGGTTACATGGCTAGTGACAACTGTTTCTGTTAAGATGCAGTCTGACTGTGATACTAGGGGGTTAAGATTGGGGTTCTTTAAACTATAGTAATAATGAGATTATATCTGTATATTATTACTAGTTGCCCCAGAGCGACTTCCTTCGCCTACACCTACTCTTTTTTTCTATCCTAAGATAAATAATGGAATTCGAACCTCTTTTCAATTATGCCAAAAGCAAAGTAGAGCCTCTGGTTGCAATAGCTACTCCTGCACTCCTACATAAGAAACCGAGCAGAGAACAAATGGACAACAGAGATTTGCTAAGACAGCCCCCAAAATAGTAGGACGATAGAAATATTCAGATACGGTACCTCTTAGGGTGTTAGCGCCGTAGAGCGGGTGGTCGTACGGCACGGGTCTGTAAGCGGGGTGGAGGGCGGCGAGGTAGCTCAGCTCGCTCGTCGCGCCCGCTGCCGCCGCCGCCGCCGCTGCCAACCTGGGGACAAGAAAAAAAAATGTTAGGCAACAAATCATAATAACAACTAGATTGAGCGTGGGTAGGCCTCTCCCAAGGACCGACGACCTGATAATGATTGCAGGTATCAACGGGATGCGGATGGCCTAGGTCTGGCCTTTGTGGATGTCTCTGGGAGAGGCCTATGCCTAGCAGTGGGCGTTATCTGGCTGATGTGAGGATGATTAGATTGACAGAATGATGTGAGAAGACTTTTTGATGGAAAATTTAAACTTTTGTCCATAACCCGCAATGTACCTTTGGGCTTTAACATGTACCGTAAAATGCTACGAGGAGCTCACAAACCAATCAACTACGATGTCTCCATGAATTTTTCAATGTCATTGGAGGACCTATACCTCCACAGACGACCTTCGTAAGGGGAAATACCCTTGTTTACAGGCAGCTTCAAACCGAAAGTGAAGAGCCTAGACAGGCCTATGTCACAAAGTACTTTAAAAATTGCCTGTGTTAAGCGATTGACATACCATAATAATATGACGGTGTCACACTAAAATTGAACTGGCACCGGTACAATAAACTGACAGAAAAGTTATTTTAAGACAGCGGGATACCAGTATGGTCCCCAAGAACAAAACATATCGAGGCAATCCAAACAATGCAATGCCATTTTTTCAGCGATGCCAAATGACACGGGCAGCGCGTTAAGGTCTGACAGTGGGGTTCCAATCCTTATTAAGATCGTAGAAATGAAAAGATATTGTAGAACATGTAGCATGTATGTTTATGTAAAGCGTTTGAGCTCCTGTATTTAAAACTCGGTGATTGTTATTAAATTACTTTTAATAATGACCAACAAAGCAGAAATAGTACGACCAGCATTTACTGAATATTCCAATTGACAATCATAACGTAACAAATAAGCCGAGAACAAGATGCATTGGCGCTCGTTGGGGGAGGCCTATCTATGTCCAGCAATAGACTAGTATAGGCTGATGATAATAATGATGATAAATCATAACATACATTCATGAATCAAGAGGGCAAGAGGGACATTAAACCGCTTTATTTTAAACGCAAGCAATAAACGAGTCGTTGCTCAAAATTACGCTCATAATTACTCATAGCTCGAGAAAACAATAAATAACAATGAGCATCATGTAAATAAACGCAGAGTAAAACAATAAATATTCCCACGGGCTATGCGCGCGGCCGAACGCAAACCTAACAAATAAAACGGCGAGTGGCGCACGCGCATTGCGTCCAGTAATAAAATTATTAAACAAATCAAGCTCATAATAACGCGGCCTCAGAAAATTGTCGGGTGGGCCTCAGTAGGATAAAGAAATTATCCAACTCGCAAACGCGGCCCGGGCGAACAAAGACGTACTCGGCGGGTAAAAGGAAAAAAATGGCCGACCAGAAAAATAAACAAAACAAGTGCAAGAAAACTCGCGCGCCTGCGCCCCGCGTGACGTCTTTATGTACCCCGTCCCTTTCACACTCCGCCGGCCGCCGAAGCCGACAACGCGTGCAACAAGGACGGCGACTATAAGGCTGCTCTCTGAATAGGAAGAAAGTTATGAAACTGTTGCCCGATGTGAAACAAGTTCTACAGATTTCGCGCAGACGTTTGCCTTTGATTTTGACATTTTTATCCGGTTCTGTGGTTGACAAAACATTCCATAATCAAACTTTTATTGTAAACTAACGGATACGTCCCCCGTTACGTTAGCTACATATTGATTGTAATATTGAGAGGCGACAATATGAATTCAATTCTTTTCCCGTACCCGACAAGTAAAGATGAATACTAAATTGGACGGGGCAAACACTCCCTATCATGTCCAATTAAGTGGCAATTTTTTCCGGACACACAAGTGAGAATAAGCGCAATTGACAGGGTTGACAAGCCGCCATTTTGAAATTCTAAATGCGTCAATGCGAGCGACTCAATCGTCGTTCATGAATGTTTCATGTAAAAGGACCAGTTGCCAATTACAGAGTCCCTTGGCGAAGGAACGTGTTGTACAGTCTTTCGGTTTTTTCAAAGAATCACCAATTAGCTGATACTACACGGCGACATAATTCATGCCTCACGGTACACTATTATAGTTTTTTGGATCGCATTCATGGCGTTTTTGTCTTCGCCTAAGCTGTCATATTAAAAGCCTCTAGAAACGTGGTCAACTATAAATATTCAGTGCAGATAGTGTATGAATAATAGAAGAATAAAAGCAATAAAATATTTTAACATAGCAATCTAGAAATTTTCGCTTTTTCTATCATATTTTATTGCCTAGAATTACTTTGTCTACCAGAATTAAAATTTATGAAATCCATGCGCTTCTTTGCTACCTCTATAATAGGTACATATGACTGAATTGGTGCTAATACAGTAATGTGTACTAATTGAAATTTAAAAAAATCTATTCATATGGTCACGATGACAGCTGATCAAGTTATAACCTACGATTCTTACTCCGAACTCCGATTTTAATTTAAAGGGCACAATATATCCACATTAAAAGCCTAGGTAGAATCCCAGTCCCATCACCCCACCTCAGACACGAAGATTAGCATCAACAGAGACATGGTACAAACAGGAACAAGGGAAATTATGATGGATTGTGTGTTTACGGAGTGCCCCGCGTATCTGATGGCGACGCGTCATCAATAACGAGGTATCGACTTCACGTGCGCACGCGCAGCTTGTTTAATCTGTGACACGCGTGAACACGGCCTTATTTATTTAATCTGTGGCAGTAATCTTCTTGGTTCAGTGGCGAGCGCGGTTGTCTATAAGGCTTTAGGCTACCTATGTTGGTGCAAAACTGGACCAAGTAAACGTTTGTGATGCAATATGCTTGGTTATTGGGTTAAAAACGGGGAAGCGGTGTCGCCTGAAGCTAAAAACGTAATACATACCACAGACTTAAAAATACTAGATGGATTGGTTCTGTGGAGCATTCCCGCCTACAAGTAAACTATTTTCTCTAGCCCTGAAGGTGTCCAGGGGGTGCCAGGGGGTACGGTCTCTCAAATAATTTAGTGGAAGCAGCGTTTTAAAGTGTTCCTTAAAAAAATTCAATTCAATTTAGTTCTCAATTTACAAATACAAAACTTTAAGGAGCCAACGAAAAGTCCACTCCATCAGGATTCCTTGGACAAATAATGCGAAAGCTCAATTCTCAGACCCTAAACGTTCAGAAGACAGATTTATTAAGGTCCCAATTGTGAAGTGGAAAAAAAAGAAATAAAAAACTAACACCATAAGGCTCTTTGGTCCGTCTGGTGAGAATTAAAGCGGCGAAACCCTGAATGGTCTCACCTACAGCATGATTTATTTATTGCCTCATTCGAAAAAGTTTAGTGTAATATTTCTTGATTAGTTCCACTTTATTACGGGTCTGTGTTTGTGACTTATTTGGTGTCGTTTTTAATCATTCGCGTCTAAAATTACTGTCGAGGAAATGGAATGTTTAGCAAGTTGATATACGTCTGTCTGAAATGGGTTGTGTTGCTATTTTACGACGTATGTTTTGTCATTATAGGTACGACGTTTCTCGTAATAATGCGAACAAATTAAGAAGACGACTAAACTGCTAAACAAATACTGTGCACGCGCGAGTTCAACTCCATCGGGCACGACCGCTTAAACAATTCGAGTAGCAATTATTGAAGCCTCGATACATCGCCATCTCACTCGGTTGCGGTTTGTGCGAGTGAGATGCCGATGTATAATCCGTTCGAGTTAGACGGTCGAGCCCGATGGACATGAACGCGCGCTACCTATACATAATTGAGATTTTATTGTATTTGAGGACTAGTTTTAGCTAAGCTTTCTGTTTAAATCACCTGACTATGAGACAGAATTACCTAATAGATATAGATACTGTTGCGTAAAGTTTTTCATGGCAAACCGATAACACAAAATTATTAGTACGCGACAACCTTTTTTTATAATTAGACGAGCCATGCACTTGACCGCCATCTCACCTGGTGGTAAGTGACGATGCGGCCTACTTTATATAGACCATAACGAATGTGGCGTAAAAGTGAACTAATATATCTCCAATAGTAAACTACTGAAGAAAAGACACCAGCGCGGTCATTATTATCGTTGTCTTTATTTTAGGTATGTAATATTTATACGATCGATGATTCAGAATGCACAAAAACCGATTATTAACATCACGACCATAAAGGAACATTTCAATGCGAAACCGACAAGTTATTTATTCAAGCTAAAATAATTAAGAGTGGCAGCTCAATTAAAACGTTTATCTTCGTCATGTGAATCGTGTTTACGACTTATAAAGTAGATACGAAATATGGTGTCCTATATATTTCACTAAGTTTCAATTTTAATAGTTTTTGGGCGCTTGACACACGAAAATTTACTATAACGGTATCTGTACTGAACTTGAAAGGTGCTATTTTTCAAGTAATTACTTAAGTCTTTAGATAAAAGAATTCTTTATTTAGTAGGATATACAGTTATCTCTTTCAAATGTCGACTAGGAAAAGTTTCAAAAATAGGGCCCCATATCCGACGATGCCTGACAGAGCATCCCGCTCGAAAATGCCCGAAAAAGGTATTATAATACACATTCCCATCACAACAGATGCCATTTAACTTTCCACTTATATTTACATACATACATACATACACTTTCGTACCTAGGGGTAGGTAGAGACCACATCACTTATACTATGTGCACGCACACTTTCACGTGGTAAAATAACAATTTTAAAACAACCTGTAGAGTGTGTTTTCCAAGAAGGGAGGATGGTCACCACAGGAGCTATTGTAAAGTTGCCACTCTATATGGCAACCCGGCCTAGTGTATGGGTGTTGACAAAAAATAAACAGAATCAACATTCAACTGATGGTGAAGATTTATTTCCAATTTCCATACGTATTCTAATTAAGAGGAGTGTTTCTCGAACGCGCTCTGTGTAAACGTAGCTTGATCATGTTTTCAATATTACGATTTTAAAGCCAATGAAATTTAGTAGACACGATACAGAAACTAATATCTATGCATGTGGTTTATCAAATTTTTCGTTAAATGACATACTTGAGAAAGCTACTCAAAACTACTGCAAAGTTAAGACAGACCGACCGAAAAGAGCGACTCGAGCCACCGCCAGGCAGAAGAAGTTATCTAAATGATAGTGAAAACTGTATCAAAATTCGTGAAGCACGCAGAGAAACAGACAGAAGGAAACAGCTACGTTGCTTATACTGTTTACAGATAACATATTTATAAAACTGCAGCATCGATTATAATAAAAATAATACTAAAGCTCTAGCTAGTATATTAAACTGGCTCTCCAATTTAAAAACCCGCATTAAAAAGAAAGCTACGGTACTACAAACAGACACACAGATATACATTTCAAACTTATAACAGCCCTCTTTCCGCGTCAAGGCATAAATATTGGTTTCCGACCAGATCAGGATGTTTTACTAAAAGTAGGTTTACAACTAGAAATTTTACTGAATAATGAGGGACAAATCTAGGTCTTAGATAGTATCTTAGGTGACAACATTCCTATGCCTACGTGTCCATCCAAGCGTAGGCAGATGAATAATTAACTTCTAACAGTAAATGTTTTATTACACCGAAGACACTGTCATTAAATCGAGTTTTATTCCCAACTATTTCCAATTTACTTTAAAGTTTAAACCTAGCTAGGTTTTATAACTTTCCAACCGTTATTTTCGAGATTAGCTGGCCAAATGACTTGATGCGAAGAGTAAGCAATCAAATGGTATAATTACATTGTTTTTGTTTCTTGTCACACCGTCTTCAGTGAAATGGGATAGGACTTTCCTTCAGCAGATGGTTGTTTTAGGTGTTTATGGTGAGGATGGCGTCCATTTCATCGAAAATTGTGATATTTGAACGTCTAGATTCGCGTTGCATGCTAAATAAATATGTAGAGCACAGGAGAGCTTAAGAACTAAATTGAAAGTATCGTCGAATAGATTTTTGAAATCACGTTTTCTTTTACAAAAAAAGTCACAAACTACCTTAAGGAAATTGGATTTGATCGATTACATCTCAGGATTTACAGTCACGCCTACAATTTTGTTTTACAAATATATAAATCTGTAACTTAATTAAAAGTATCGCTGAATAAAAGTATAATATACCACCCATACACCTCTAATATAACACCCATAACACAAGCTTTGCTTACTTTGGGGCTAGATGGCGCTGTGTGAATTTGTCCAAGCATATTTATTTATTTAGAAGATTTTTTGTATTAATTGTTTTTTACTTATAACAAACAAAAATCTATAATAACAGATACGATTACTGATCAGGGTGAAACCAATACTCCCTTCCATCAGGGTTGTAACATCTTCTCGCTCATGACAATCTATAGAAACGACAAATCGATGTAACATTCTAATCGCAAAATAAAACTAATTAAATGCCATCATTTCCAATTCAACTAACGGCGTTAGGCAATACGTCGCCCGTGTTATCTCCCGAGTCCTGACCCCATTTGGTTCGTAGTTTGTACACAAGTAATTTAGATATGTTAAGGTCAAAGAGGTTAAATGACGAGGAATAATACGGCGAGTTACATGTGTTGACTGCGACGTTTCCGTCTTGATTGTGGCAGTAGGTATAAGTGTTCCCACCAGGGCCTCAACTCTGCTCATTTACGAATTGGATCGCAATAGGAAGTTTGACGCGTTTTTGGCATCCTGCTAAATTAAGACCAATGGTTTTCCAGTAGGTAATGTTTCATTGGACTGCCAATACTGCCATTGGACTATTTGGTAGTCTCTCTTCTGTATTATATATGTAATGGAACAAGTGATTAATCCGGGCATTATTCATAATTCCCGGGCGATATAAATAATAACAAGTCAAATCGGACAACGTAATTAATACTTATATAAAGTTCATTATTTATCACATTGCCCGGTCATTATGAATAATGCTACGTAACTGTTGAGCACTGATAATTGAGACTGATTTTCAATAACGGCTCCAGTACAACTATTCATAGAAGTTTTTGCAGATTGCCCAATTTGTCTCAATTGCAATGGAATATCAATAGGTAGGTAGGAAAACAAAACGATGCATCCAACTTGGGTAGGGAGCTTTTAGTAAGCTGACCGACGTGCTTAAAGCAAAAAAGTGGCGCTGAATCTGAAACGGCGCATGTTCAAACATTGTGTCCTGCCCGTCATGGAGCTGAGTCCTGGACGTGCACTAAGCAGATGCTACACTAACTGCTGACCTGTAGACCCAGAGAGCTATGGACAGAGCTATGTTCGGCATTTCCATTTGAGATCGCATATGAAACACCGAAATCTGGGGAAGATCAAAGTTCACCGACATAGAACTAATCATAGCCAGACGAAAGTGGAAATGGGCGGGCCACATATTATTATGCCGTAGATCAAACGAAAGGTGGGGTAGGAAACTGCTAGAGTGGAAACCACGAACCGGGTCCAGGAGGCAGGGCGACGTGGGAAGATATGACAAGATGCACCAATGCTTATATTCGAAAGTGCTAGCTGGATTTCTCTTACTCTCACGCAAGCGATGAAACTCATCCTGCTATGCACGAAGAGTTCCGATTCCATTTTGCGAGGATACTTTTTGAATGTTGCTAATGATCTGCACTAGTTTAAACCACATGCCTAAACCAAAGACAATATATCCACGGAAATGTAAATACAACATTTAGACTGGTTTACCAAACTATGTGTATTCTAGAACAATTCGATATTTAAAGACGTAAATAACCTGTACTTGTAAATAATATGCAACTATAGTATTACGAAAATCCCTAACTTTCGTTCGCATAGATAATCGACTATACCAGGAAAAGGGAAAAAAGAGACTTGCATCATCATAATTACCTTGGTTAGTTAAACTCTGGTTGCGCTATCACAACCTCCTCCACCCTTCCTGCGGCGGTATTTCTTAGACCCTCGTTAAAGCAAAACTAAAAGTTACGTTCTGACCTATTAATTAGCCGCCCCCATGCTATAAACCGGCTAAATCATAAAACACCACACATCACAATTGCGAGCGACTTTTAAAGCTACATCTCTATTTGGTGTCATAAATAACTTTATTGCACTTTTGGTGAAACAATAAAAGTTCTGGTTTCGTAATGGTGATACGCATAGCGGCGACAGTTATTTTTCGAAAATGCTTATATTATACTTTTACGGCCACCTGCGGGTGATTACCGTAAGCATTTCCCTTCGTTAGTGATAAGCTCGTTGCAGGTGCCTTCAAAGTAAATTAGAGTATTTTTTTAATGAAATTTTTAAATAAAATGTGGCACTCCATTAGAATGGGTAAATGCCATTTGTTTATGAACAACCGAAATGAATGTTTAGGTATTAATATCGCAGTTTAAAGACTAATATTATGCAAGAGGGTGTGTTTCTTTTAATTGATACGACATAGATATTTTGGAAATACATAGAGAGAGGTACATAAGAAATTTTATAACCGTTAGGTGTCTACCAACTCCAGCAGTGGACTGTTATGGCCCTTTGATAATGATGATGATGAATAAATATTCTACGCATACTTTCTCCCTGAAGAAAA
Organism: Blastobasis adustella; assembly: GCA_907269095.1. Taxonomy (NCBI): domain Eukaryota; kingdom Metazoa; phylum Arthropoda; class Insecta; order Lepidoptera; family Blastobasidae; genus Blastobasis; species Blastobasis adustella. The sequence continues at coordinate 6,865,437 of OU026135.1, read as the reverse complement.
TCTTCAAAATATATGTGACACTAGCTAGAACTTTTCCGTAGTAAATGGTAATTGTTTACCCATAAAGTAATGCAGCGACGCAAGCGTAAATAAAGGCAGACCATAAAACGCCCGGAACGGACTTTGGGAGCTTTTTAATCCATATGCAGCGAAAATAAACAAATGCAGCCATTGTAAACAATGTCGGGGCGCGGCCAGTACACCCGTTGGGGATAATAGATTGATTTTTAGAAAGTAATATTCAAAATTAGAATCTGGAATGTCTTTTATCTTTCACAAGCGACTTGCACCGGACGGGTTCAAACAAACTATACCTTAATACATAGATGGATCAAATCATATGCACTATTTTACCATTATCAATTATACTAGCGAATTATATTTGTTTGCGTACATCTACTTTACCCCTACCTATCCTTTTTTTATTTATAAACCTTTCTCTTGAATCACTCTATCTATTGTTGAAAGCCGCATTACAATCCGTTGCGTATTTTAAAAGATCTAGGCATAGATAGATACAGACGTCGTAATACGACTTTGTTTTATACGCATAGATATTTGTACTGTCCTAAGCCCTATGACAATAACTCACTTTTAAGAAAATTACTTAAATAAAATAAAATATCGTACGCACGCATGCCCAAAAAACTCAAACAAACACCGTACACAGCGAATCGACGTCGAAGTTCATTGTCAAAATTTAAATGGCTCCTTCAAATTCGTGCACCTGCATATGGCACTAGCATTTGCATTGACCGCGCCGGCATCCGACTCATTCAGAACACAAAGCAAGTCCCTCAATATCCTTCGAATACAATACACGCGTGTGCGCGTACGCAAGTCGAGCTCGCTGACGGCCAACAATGTTTGCCAATAAATCGTTTGGGGGCTCACTCTGTAAGTTAAAGATTTGTAACGTGAATCCGGCATTTTGTATAAATATGAATTTGGATTGTATTTTGTGCTACGTCCTTGGCGTTGTTACGCGAAATTTTGTGGTTTTGTATGTCTATTCTATGTTTAAATTAGAAGACCGATTGGTACTGTTTGGTTCAATAAAATTTATTCAATTTCCAATAAAGATAATATTATAATAACACTCAACCATAACAAGAACACACTCCGTTTTAATGCCTATTGAGACACATAGTTAGACAGTTCACCTGATGGAAAGTGGCCACCGTCGACCAAGACATTAGCAACCTAAGGGGGGCGGATGTGGTACCGGCCTTTTATGTACGTATACTCTAACTATATTAATTGAAGTTGTCTTTTTTTTATTAATGATAATACCCATTGCTGTCCCCCTGCAGGACACAGGCTTCCCAAGCCACCTTCTATTCCTCACGATCTATGACTAAAAGTATGCTTTAATCGAAAAAAAAAATCCACCCCAAATTTTTTTCTGCTGAACATGTGCATTCTGCACCAGACATCGAACTCCGCCCCGAACCCAATCCACGTTGTCGTGTGCGTGTGCGCACCCGATATCGCGCCCGCACGCTGACGGCCAGCAACAATGTTTACAAATAAATCATCTGGCGTTATTTTATTGCGCCAAGGCGTGCCGGTGTACTGCTCCTTCCGGCCATGCGCGGGCGCAGCTTAGGAATAATACGAATAGCTTGAGTTAGCTGCGTGTACGATTTCTCAACAATAGGTTCGTTTAATAACAATTTATTGTGCAATGTTATTATTATTAGAGTTAATTAATGTAAAATTGTAGTGAAAACAAACGCTTATAGGGATAGGAATCTAGAGGCCTATGGAAGATTGGGAACTAAGAAAGTTGCAGACTTCCTTCACGAATCCTACTTCAAAATTGAAAAACTTAATTCATTTAAGAGGAGGAAGTGTGTTAAAAGATATCTATCCTTCTCAACTTATGTGAAACATTACTTTAATTCAGATTTATCTCGCTCTCTAGTCCCGCTGGAAGTTTTAAAAGAATAAATGTGTAGTACACACAGTCACACAAGTTTTTTTTAATGTAATACGTCATCAAACAAGCATGCGGGCCACCTGATGCAAAGTGGCCACCGCCGCCTATGGACATCAGCAACACCAGGGGCGGTACCATTGCATTGCCCGCCTCTAAGAAGACCGAAGATATACCTCCTGAACGATCCTATGTCATAGTCCAAAGGAAACACTGTGGCTGGGAGCTCATTCCACATCCGAATCGTACGAGCGAGAAACGTTCTTTCTAGTTATAAAGAAACTTGTCTACAGTAAACTTTCAGCACTTAAATACCTGAAACTCTACTAGAAAAGGTCATTAAACTGTGATCATGTTGTTATTTGGGTTTCAAAAGACACAAGGGACGGAAGCCACTCTCCTACCCTCGTAAACTCTACTCAGAACTAACTTATGACTGTTTAATAGACGCCGAGACACATGGAATGGTGTTCGTGGAACTAGCTAGGATCTAGACTCAGATGTTTCTAGTACCTGAGTGAAAGGGATATATGTATTGTGAAGAAAGTGTTTGATAGACTGATAGCTACGTAATAAAGCGTTAATTCGAAGTCGGGCAACCCACATGAATGTAGGTGCAAAACAGTTCATTACAAAAAAACAATTTTACAAATGAGGAAATATAAAATGATCATACGATGCTTATTTACTAATGGTCATATTATTCATTCATTGCCAATTCGATGTCTTCCTTCAACACTAAAATATCCTTCATAAAACCCATACATTTTTTTAAAGTCAACATAACCTCGTTGAAACATAGCATTAACAAACTACCAGAAGGCGAAGCAAATCATTCCATAATTTTAATACCCCATAAATATATCACCCTATAAACTGTTCCCATTAAACTAGCTATAAACAAAAAAGATACAGCCTTCATTGTGAAATAACCTCGTAAATTACGAAAACAATCCAACAGTCATACCAACACTAACCCAAAATCGGGGCAAACTATGGGATGAAACCATAATTTTTACTGTTTCTACTAGTTGATAGCCACTACTTTATAGATAGAACCGTAAAAATTTAAGTGGGCGTATAGTTAACCGGAGTTGTGAAATAGTGAATATCCACAACGTCTGAATCCATAGAGATCTTGCGTCATAAGATAGCGACCCGCCGAGAAAAAATATACGTAAATCTTCTCTGAAAAATTATCTAAATGATGGTGAAAACTGCATCAAAATCCGTTAAGTAGTGTAGGAGGAGTTATCGGATATAGAGACAGTCAGAGGCTGAGAGCGACTTTATTTTATAGACAGGTTAACAGCAGGCCCAGTTATTTGAAAACCAAAAGCCCAAATCGATTGACGTACTCAAATATGAATAAATAAATGAACTCATGACACGATGGGTACATTTGAGGATAGATAAGAAAACGGTGAAAATAAAAGATTTAAAAAAATATTCTCGTTTTCCTTTTTATATTATCTATAAAAAAAAAAATTATGTAATCAGTAAAAACTGCGGCCTTGGATGAAGACGGATTGTTATCTCAGATAATAGTTAACTGTATGAGAATAACTAAAGTCGATACTAACTATTCAATTCTTCTGTTCAAAGAGCTTACATGAACAACACTATTCAGTCATCCGACCACAACTAGAAACTTTTGTAAGTTAGTTATTATCACGAGGTAATAAACGAATCAATGGCGTCGTCCTTGTTATTAAAGAGGCCAATAACACAATTATATTCTTCCCACACAATCCCTAGTACTCATGATATAAAGAGCTATTATAAGATAAAAAAACCGAGTCGTTTACCCCCTTCCCTACAATTTATTTGACATACTTTTCTTATATTAACTTCATGACAAGTACAGTAATAATGAGTGTACTGTTCTAAGTATGTGTTAATAATAAATATAATATGTTTAATAATCAATATTACAGCGAAAGGCTATCGCTACTTGACCCTGTGTCTGATATGAATGTGATATTGTTAACAACATTGCACATTGTCTTGTTTATAATTTATAAACGTTATTTTTTTAGAAAAAAAATCAGTCGTATTATTAATGTTTATCAAAGTTAACAGTGGCTTCTCTTTCGCTAGTATTACAAGTTATTTGAATTGTACCAAGTTGAATATAACTGAATAAGTTTCGCCAGAGGATAGGACCTAATCTTTATAAACAGTTTCGCTAAAAGTGCCTATCATATAAATTAAAAGAAAAATGAGTTGAATTGGCAATGATGAATGACTTATTTATGTAATAGACAAACACTTTCGAATCTTTGGATATGTAACATTAGTAGAATGAATGAATGAATGGACACTTTATTACATATCTACAGAACACAGTAGATAGTACAATGCAACAGCATAAGTGCATGACCACCTTAAGAATCATATTCCTTTGCACTACTGTGCAGTTGTTAATCGGTTTTTATGGCATACATGAATTACATTTTTATTTATTACATAAAAATTACTCTAGGGGTAAAGACCGAGTCCTTTGGGCATAACAGACAGCTCATTCTCCCGTCTTTTAGCAAACTAATTTTAGATAAAGATGCACTAAATGCCGTGAATGTTGCTGTAGTGGCAAAGAAACATTTTTTTGAAGTGGTAATGCACATATGCTCTTAGATTATACATCTTCACTCACAATATACAATGGTTCAGTTTACGCCGGTGACGTCATCGAATCAAGATCACAAGTTATTGTAGATTAATAACCTTCAAGTCCAATTGAACGAAGTTGACTCAACTTGACTGCATTTGTAGTGCACTTGCTATGAATACGCGTTGTCAGAGCGAAATAAAAGATGAGTGTTGATGAGAGTGAGTGGACTGCAGAAATGAATCCATGGGAAACTTAATTTTATACGTTTAGAGAGATATATTCAGCGTTATATATGGTCCAGGGACGAAGTCGAGGGTAAAAATAAGTCTCGATAAAAAATACCTAGAATATCTACCTGTCAGAAAAGGATTTCTAATTTTAGCACACGTATTTGTGTTTTTAAATATGGATTTGGAAAAAGCTGGGGTCCGAAGTGGCAATAATAAAAGGAGATGTATGAAAAGAGTTTTGGATATACGCGAGGCTAGGGAACTCCCTAGCCTCGCGTGTCGCGTGACAACTGTGTCAGGACAGAGCAAAGTGGCGGTCCATAGTCTCTGCCTACCCCATCTGTGGGACAGAGGCGTGAGCTTTATGTATATATGTAAATATGGATTTTGTAGAAATTACGCACAAAATTATCATTGAAATCGGTCCATCCCAATAACGAAAAAGATTAATAAACAAAACGACGTCATACTTCTGAAACTCTTCTTTTTATGGCGGCGATAGACACTGCACTCGACATCATCAGTAATATGATACGTTATTTCTGAAGCAGACTGTACAATGGTGCATTTGCACTATTTGAAGTATAAAAGGGTCGATGCCACTGAGGGGTGATAAACTTGTACAACAAATAGGTTCGATCTATTTATGTAGTTATTTACGACTTCGATCCTTCTTGGGTCTTATTGGACCTTGCATTGGAATCCCGATACATTTGCATTCCTTACCATTACAGGAAGAGCCTTAAATAAATTCTTCAGGGGTAGGTCACTGCCTTTTGGTTTTAAAATCGTTGTTGGTTCTTAAAAATCTAATTAAAAATGATTGCTGCACAGTGTTTACCTTCAATTCTATTTTATAGGTTCGAGATTTTGAATCCTACTATCCTATTAATATTATGAACGCGAAAGTTTGTGAGGATGTAGGTTTGTAAAAAGTACTAAACGGATTTTGATCAAATGGCAGCAATATAGCTTATAGCCTCAACGTAGATCCCGCGGGAACGGGTCTGGAACGCTATAACTGAATTTTACGTAAAGCTAGTTAAAAATAAGTTATTAGTTCAAATCTTGAAGCACTGCAGTTTCACCGTAGACCTGGCAAAAGCAAGCCTGGAAAAATAAGATGCATAAATCTTATTTCGATTTCTGTAGTCCCTTCCCTAATCTATGCTCAATCTCTTCTGTCAACGCGGCTATCCCTCGGTTATATTTATTTATATTTAAAATGCAGTGAATAAATTGTGTTATAAAGCTCGTAATGCGCCATAAAAGGCCCGGTCTCCACTAGGGCAGTTTTTATTGAACAGTACGGGTTTTATGACCGACGTACAGCCATGAGGGGTTTGACCTTTAACAGCAACAACTCGCGTTCTGGAGGGACATTTCTGGACATCCTGTGTACGGTACCTCTTGTGTATGTAGTAGGGAGGGCGGTTGCGGAAGGTATGTTGTTGGTATAGTGTGGACGGTTTTAACTGTTCGGAGTTGATTTGTGGGGGACTGTTTTTGTTTGTTTTTGGGTGGAGGTGGAGAGGGCGTCCGATTGGGATATATAAATATAGGTACACGTCATATATAAATGTAGGAAATACATAGTAATGCTCTATCAGAGTGCGAAAATAGTAATTACTTTCTACCTACCCCAACGGTATGTATTTAATTAACCGACTACAAAAAAAAGAAAGGTCTGAACTCGACTGTTCTGAATGTTCTTTTATCAAATTTTACCGTACACTTTTACGATTTCGGAAACATCTTTATTGTGACTCCGATTTTATCCAATTACAAAAACTTTGGCCAAAATATTCGACTCTGGCATCTAACGAGGATGTTTTTGAAAAGAAGCAACGTAAAAAAATCTATAAACAGCTTTAAGTGAAGAAAAAAACTTGCTTTTAACTCATTTGCACCCACGCACGTCCATATGGGGTCCATAAAAAAATTGTATTGAATTAAAATGCGAAAGTAACACTTGCATTCGGAATGAAATTGTAAAATGTATGTTTATTATTATTGCGGGTCCCAAAATTGGGCGCGTACGCCAATGGCCGCCAATATTGGATCGAATTACACAAAATTTTACGATTTAATATGTAAGTAGAAAGCGGGAGGCAGGGTGCATGCACTTTATTTTGCTTTTTCGTTAACAGCTTTTCGTATTTTTGGCAAATATTAGGCTTTGTTAAAAACGTTACAAAAACTTGCTAGGTTAATTCGTATCATATCATAAGTTCATCACGGGAAGATAATTAGTTTAATTATGATGTACAAAGTATTAATTAATCTATAATAAACAAAATAAAACCTTACTTAACCTAACTAGCATTAAAGGTAAAAAATTGCCCCAGGTCCCTAGATTGCGGGAAAGTGCCCATAAGGCTGGCCGCGTTGCCCCGCTGGATAGCGAGGCTTATACGCTGACCCAAGTAGAGGCCAGCTTTCTGGTCATTACTAAAGTCGACCAGGCGATTGGCTAGTTCCTGATATAAGGAATGTGCGCCTGGTCCTTACGGCCCAAGGGTTTTCATTCCAAATAGCGCAAATATGTAGTCGCCACTTAGACATGCATCTTTGCGCCGCTTGGCATTTTCAGCAGAGGCGGCACCGGCCCCTGCTCGGCACGTGGTGGCTGGAAGATGGGACGGCGCGACGGTGTCGATGCACGTAGCACCCCAGACCAAAGGCCATCCTACCTTCCAAGGAGTGAGTGTCATTCCGTCGGGTCTTTTACCATCATTGCGAGCTAAACCGTAGGGTTCCAGCACTGCAAGTGCGCCAGCAGAGGTAAAGGCCCGAAAATTCTTGGAGCCAAGAATTTTGTTCACATCTATTTATGAACAGTGAAAATAAAGCAACGCATTGTCATTCGATAGCAGACATTAACCCTTCAGTCACCGCGGACGCAAACAACGGAGCCGTCTACAATTTAACTGTTTACGCGTTTTCATTTAACAACTTCGCTTGTGGTTGAAGTTATACGACTTGGCGACTTTGAAATAAAAGATTCTTATTGTTGTAGGAATCTGTAACGTGTTTTAGAGCGGAAACCGCGATTGGGATAACGTTGTGTGGGACGTCTTGATGAGACAACGATCTGCAAAATAGCTGGCGGTGACTAGTAGATGCGTAAACTGACAAGCTGAGGAGTGATCACAGAGGCTGTCGGGGTGCCCTATAACCAGTTTTGTTATTACCTAGTGTGGCACACGGACGAAGGGTCCACCTGATGGAAAGCGGTTTTCCAGGACATCTGCAATCTAAGGGGAGCGGATGCGGTGCCGGCCTTTGAGGACCTGTATGATTTGAGGTACCTATTGAAGAACACCATTTTATAGAGCAAAGGAAAGACTGCGGGAGTTATAAACTGTGGTGAGCCAATGGTAATAATAATCTCTGCGACAGGTGTTGTGACGAAAGGTGAGAGGTGACGAAACCCCGACAAACTATACACATGCTTGAAAATTTTCTAAACTACGGAACCGATGTTAATGGAACAAAGCCAAGAACCACCTAGATTCTTGAAATTCTTCTAGAAATACACAGACATTATTAAAAGCCATACTGTCCCACTACAGGGCAAGAACCACCTAGATTCTTGAAATTCTTCTAGAAATACACAGACATTATTACAAGCCATACTGTCACACTGCAGAGCAAAAGCCTCCCTAGCCATCTTCCATTTCTCACGATCTACACAGACATACGTAATTTTTTTCCCGGAGAGGTAGACAGAGATAATTTTATTCACTTGCTACCTGACAAATCTCTCCCACTTCATCCACATTCATACACCTAGATAAAAAATCCACATCGAAATCAACTCTATCCGGAACTATACAAAGCCACAGACAAACACACAGATACCGCAGATAAACTCTTCAAACTTATAACACTCGTCGGGTTATCACAAAGAAGTTATTTTACTGATCACTTGTGTACGCTCATGCATGTTTTTTATTTACGTTATTATTTCGTTATTTAATCTTCTTACGAATATGACTAGCTCATTAAGATTAATAACTTATTCAGGCTAAACGAGCCAAAGATGATCTTTGCCTCTGGAAGTAGGATCAGAGGGTCTAAAAAGGCCACATCCACTCAAAGTTATCTGATCCGGTGGCCAATACTGGAACTAAGTGACGCCATTTTGAATTGTCATGTCAATGTCAACAACAGAGACGCTGCAGATAAGTTTGTGACAAATTAATATGAATCATATTATGAAACGCTAATGGGGCCTTTTAGACCCCTTGACCGAACTTCTACTTGGATTACTTCATTAATATTTCCAAATATATTACTATCTGTTGTTTCCTTGGTGTCGTAATAAAGTATTACGAACGGATTTTTTAAACCAATCTCTTGTCATCAATCATTTGATCGGTTATGATCATCAGTTATACGTTCTATGGCTTACAATATTACATAATAATGAATGTACTTCTAGTAAACTTTAGATCTTTTAGAAGAATTTGTGTATTTTATGTGGCCACCGACCCCTTACACTCGTGGGTGTCGTACAAGGCGACTTTGTTTTCGAGGCAAAAGATCTAGTCTCCGTAGGATGGAAAATGGGCAGCAGCGTTTCCCATTGATAACTTTATAGCACTGCGTTCTCCAACCCGCCTGCCAACCGTGGAGATTTTGCCAATAACCTCCAATTTCCGATTAAATTGAACATTATCTACCAATATGCATGTCTATTGTTTTTAAAATCTAACCTATGAATTTGGTTATGTTACGAGCATAAATTTACAAAAAATACTTCACTTTTCTACCTACTACTTGGTAATACTGTTATAAAGTTATGAACTGTACTACCTACGTACTTTAAAATATCAGTTACTTCTTAGTACACACTTATAAGATATACCATAATGACGCTATGAATCTGCATCCTAGCATTTAGATAACGATCCAACACCTGGCTACTCAGTTCTTTTATAACGCGACCCCTAATCAAGGCTTCCTAGCCACCCGCTCCACAATACGACCTAACCAAGGTTATCGCCACCCGCTCCCGCTACAGCTCCAAAACGACACCCCACCCGTGATCCGTCGAGCTGACAATGTTGTCTCTGTAAACAAGCCCACAGGTGCTCCCTTTCCGAACTAACACCCTTTGATGACGTCTCCAGTTACAGGACTAGTGTAGGAACGCATCAGAGCATATTTATAGACAATCTTTCTGTTTGGGTACAATCTTTCTCGATAGATATTGGGCTGGTGGAATTCGATTTCTGTTTAGGTTTAGCTCTTGCCTAAAAGCTTGATAAAAGTTTGTGTAAAATTCGCTCCACTGTAATTACCTGATCTGTCAAATCCTGGATCATGGTTAAGGCGGACCCCGGACGCTCATGCGCGAGAGCACAACCGGGACATTAACGCCAAGATGATTATTTATTTATTAGTTTGAATGAATGTTTCAGCGCCGGGGATTATAAAGAGATGAAGAGGTTGGCAGACAGTAGAGAAGAGTGGTGATTGCTCCACCGACAAGAGTCATACTCTTATTGATGATGATGTATGAATGTTGTTGTCGACAGCGTAAAATTTGTTCAATTAGGAATAATGTAATCGTATTTTACTTCCTTTTCTATTTTGGGTACGCAATAATGACACCTTGTATTCTGTCATCTTTGTACTTTCTTTTTTATATTTTGTTGTTATTAGCTAGGACCTTTAATTGGCTAGTTGGTTTTAGAATAATAATTATTATGTTTTATATAGCTGTTGCTGTTTTATATAGCTATATAGCTGGTACTCCAATAAATAAATAAATGCAGTAGACACGTTTGATAAGCTTATTTTTGTGACAGTAAAGCATTTACCGCAATGCGTTGTCTCCAGAAAATGACAGCCCTCGAAATATACTTGGAACGAACGTTCCTCTAAATTGACTTTTTAATAAAATGACCTGGGTGCCGTTACTAAGCAATGCAGACAAATATGGAGCATGTCTGCCTAGAAACAGTATAATAGCTTTACTAAGGTGTTGTTGTCTGACCACACATAAATATTAAACATGCAATTAAACTCACATATTCGTTACGTGAACTTTAAGTGTAAAAAAAAATTAAATGTCTTGAACTTATGACTAAATGCAGCTAAATCTATCATGACTAACAAGCCGTATCCATTAAATAATATGATACATCATTGGTCAGGTTCTCTAAAGCAAGATATTTTATTCATCGTCATGAACAACACCCATGAATGCAAAGTGCACAATTCTTTTCTGCTGGACATTGCAGAGCTGATCAATGACTGTTTAAATACAATCACTTTATTGACAATCATTGTCGATATAGTCATAGGCAACTACTGGAGCTGACACATCTGTTTATTTCTAGGGCTAACTGAAACCACCGAATCGATTTTAGAAACTATGGCAATACTTATGTTTGTAATAAATTAAGTTTTCATTTCATTCCTAGATCTCGACATCAAGCCATCAAGTAACGCGGAAAGAAAATGTGTCGAATAAATATTAAGTACCATAGAAATAGAGAAATCAGCACGGAAGAAGTCGCTAACAGACGCAATAATGCCATAAAACGTGATCGCAGCAGATGACAAATCGAGAACTTGAATATTTATAGGGAAAACGCAGTTTCTGTGCCCCATGAATAAAGTGAAGGTGCGTTGCATTCCGCATGAAGAAAAGCGCGGGTAAAGGCCGCTCAGGGCACTTCGGTTTGTATTGTTAAAACACGTCTTGGCTGCGTAGTTAAAAACCCATTAGGATATTAATCGACGCACGACTATAAATCGCAGGTTGGGATTTACGTCCGATTGTCTCCAGGCGACAAGCGTGGCGCATTAAAACGTTAGGGCTTAATGAAAATTATTATGCAAAGAATAAAACTGTTTTTCATACGAGACGCGAGGCGCTGTCGATTCCGGATTCGAGGGCTTATAGATTCGAGCTTTCTTTCTTAGGTCGTTTAGTTAGTTGGATGTGGGAATTCCACTGCTCCATTTACTTAAAGGTCGTGGTTAGTCTAACTTATCAACAATATTGTATTCACTACGTTCATAATACCATTGAATAATGAACTAAAATGTACAAAAGGAAATTAAATTTTCTAGTCATCGTAGTAGAAAAGTTGCATCGATCTTGGGAACAGCCGGGGTTGTATCAAGGGGACGTTTAACACCCAGAAATGAAGAAAACATTGTGTTTCAAGACTCGCCTCCGGGCCTTGTAAAACAATGTTTTCTTACAGTTAGAGCACAGAATACTAACTATACGTGAGAGCGAAAATTTACGCTCGTAGTATAAGTCTTTGAACTATCTCCAGAGCTATCCAAAATAAATTACGTAATCATGGGTAGAATCACCGATGGTTCCTGACCCACAATTCAATTCAGAAATCAACAGATATAAAATAAATACATTCTCCATAAAACCACACTCCCTAGCAACTGGATTGTTAAGTGTGCACTGGATCCTTTTCATTTTTTTATAGGCTACATTAAAGGAGCTGGTCAATGGTCTCGCCTTCAATAGCGAAGAAGGCCAGTGGAGGATTGCGAAGTTTTTATTCTGTACCTCCGGCGACCGACCCATCACTCACTCCATTAGTTTTCAGACTTCACACGCCATGTTTTAATGAGCGAGCGGGTAGTAGGGTTGTCAAGCAGGAATACAACAAAAAAAATAAAAAAAAACTTAACGCGAAGTGAGAAAAATATTTTCGTTTTAAGAAATAATACTTATTGGTTTCTAATAAAAATATTAATTTAAAAAATGCAAACAATTACTAAATTAAAAAAAACAGTTTAATGTAAGTATCTAATAAAGTAACACTTTAATTTAAATTATGGTTGGTATCATCTTAATGAATTTCTAGATTTACATATTTTGCATGGCATCATTGGCAACCCTAAACGACACACACGTCGCGACTGTTTAGCTACTGTGCGCAGGCGCACGCGACGTTGCATGACCTGTATGTTTTTTTTTTCTTTTTTCTTTTTATTATTAAGACTAAGGAGGCTGTATGGAGGCCCAGTGATTATCGTAAATTAAAAAGGGCCCAGGTGCGGCAGGATTTAACAATTATTGTAGTTATTTAGGTTTGATTTTACGGGTTCAAGAGCAAACACTTTCAGCGTTCTTTTGTTAAACCGTTTTTTTTATACAACTCAGTGCCAATCGAGTACATACAGCCCACCTGGGCCTCGAGTCCGCTAATTTACGAATGACTCGATAGAATTGTAATTGAATCGCCATCGTAGCTCAATGGCAGTTAACGCGTTATTTGTCATCATCATCATCATCCTAGCGTTTATCCCGGCTTCTGCCAGGGTCCTCTTTCCGACTCATTCTTCTCCACTTTGCCCGGTCTTTGGCATCATCGCGTCGTAGGCCTTTCGCTCCTGATCCGACTCAGCGATGTCAATTCATCGCTTCTTGGGTCGCCTCTTTCCTAATACCGGAAGGTTCAGGCACCTATGACCCACGTACGTTTTGCGCTTTATTGGTATACTGCTACAACTGCCGTTGCGCTGCTATTGAGGTCTAAATACAATTCCATTACATTTAGATCGGACCAAGATTGTTGGTTCGGCGTGCGATCCTAGGGATTCGAAACATACCTAAACTCTACTATCTCCCACTGGTTTTCTCTAATAAGCGGTGCGAGTAAATCCGTATTGGTACATGAAATATATTTATAGCATGCAAAGTGGGAGGTCAGACGCGATGATAGCGATGAGATTAGCCTAATTCATGCGCGTCTCAATTGTCACTTTAATTTTACGAGTAGTTTATCATTAATTGGGAGTAATACTGGCGTGTCGACTATTTATAGCTTGATATGGAGTCCCCCAAGGTACAACCTATGTCCATACCCAATCTCCGTGAAAGCGGAAAAATATCATAGTTATTTTCAGGTGTGTAATATGTTTGTTAGTGTAAGGATTTAAGTATAGTCGCCTGCAGAGTTACCGTACCCTCCTATCATACATAAGGGGTCCGGTGAAACTGCAGGGTACAGTTCTAACTTTAATCTACAACTTCGTCCTTAGAAATCTCTGGTTTTGTCATTGAGTTAAGTAATATTTAAATCACCTATTTCCTTAATCTCCAAACAGCACGATTAGCGTTGGAGGAAATCAAGTGGAAGGAGTTGGTATTGGGGAGCACCAGCCCATAGGTGGAAGCAGTACTCCATATGGGGACGAAACGTGCCTTGTACAGCAAAAGTCGATGCTCCAGTGTGAAGCACTTTTTGGCTTTATTACGCACCCAAGCATTTTAAGCCAATTTGGATTTGCCCTCTAGGTGATCCCTTAATTGGGCTTCATTCGATATGTCGACGCCAAGGATCCCGATATTCTTTAAGATGGTAAGTGGAACGTTCTGGCACTATATAAAATAGGTTATTTTTCACCTTCAACACACAAAGTTGTGTCTTCGTGGGGTTGAACTGGACGAGGTTTTATCTGCCCCGTTCGGAAATCTGCTCCAGGGAGGCTACGATTTCAGACACAAGTCTAGTTCTACTCTTTCTATTTCTGCGCGAGGGATATCTGCACGGCCTGTATAATAGGCGTCACCCGTGCTGTCATCCACATCCGTGCTGTCATCACATGCAACAGGCATGTGATATTATTTATTGAATCAAATAACAATAATGCCTTGTTCTATGCGTTCACTCCAACTTATCGTCCGTTACACCGCAGGTCACTGGTCATTTCTATAAACGTAAATGTGAGTGACAAACAAATAACATAAAATGTATTATCATGGAACAGTTATAGTTTTTCGATTTGCTTAGATTTGCTTACCATAAAGCACTAGTAATTGAGAAAGAAGTAGAAATAGTTATACCGTAACATTCTGTTCAACATTTTGACCGAGAATTGAAATGACCAATGGAACTGATTCTACAGAGCCGCAAATACCTTCAACTATTTATTTATAGAAAAAATTCGGTTACATAGGATTAGTTAGGTCTTTGATATAATCGTAACCGTGAAACCTACAGAATCGTTATAATCGTAGTGAGTGCAATGAGTCCACTTTTGACTTGTTGCTAAATCTGTTCTGTGATTGTAATTTAGTTTAAGCTAATAACCGCAGAAACGCACCTAAACAGGAATGCGACCAGCAGTGGGGGAAGCAAAACAGTGGGCTCCTTCTTCCTTCAACGGATCCGGACTACCTTATTGGTGGCAACGCAACATGTGCAAATATCCCAAAATACCCTCCTACTTGGAATCTATTCGCTGTTCCCAGACTATTTATACATTAAACAGCGTACCGTAATGACAATAACGCACCCGGACAGGATGCCGCGGCCGGAGTGACCAATTTATGACCGGAACTCGTTTATGGGACCGATTGACTTGACCGATCGGGACCTTTTTTTGTGACTCAATAGATGTGGGCTGGGGGTGGACGTGTAAAGACATCAGCGGTATGCTGGCACCAGTGATGTCTTTTTTTGTAGCCGATCCTGGTGGCTGTTTTTTCGTTTGTGGCCATTTCTGGAAGGCGTTCGACGTCACTTTTTTAGGGGCCAAATGTTGTTGTTTGTTGTGCAACTTTCGCCGCCTGGTAATGACTCAATTTGACAGGGGCACTTCTTTATAGTTCTGAAGATAGTGGCGGATAGAATGTTCGAAGCAAAATATTTGTCAGGACCATAGCCAGTGTTATCTGTCTGCCCGTAAGGCAAAGAGATGAGACGTTATTTAAAAGATCTCGCGAACAAGCCGCGAATTCGCCGTTGCAGTAAAGGCTCGCGCTTGCGCAGTTGAAGAGCGCGCGAACGCGAGCGGCGCAGTGCATTGACTTGCGCGCGCGCAAAGAGCTGTTGCTACATGCGCGTTTAGACGAGAGACTTGGTCGCATTAAATATTATCAAAAGTTTTTAAATTGAATACCAATAACTACTTAAATCGACGTCTTGTCTCTAGCCTTGTCAAGTCATAAAAAGTCACTAAGAACTCAAACGTAGATTACCGGTTACTAAAAGCATTTCATGCAAGGAATTTCACTTCAGAATTTTATTGGCCACAAGTCGCTTCCAATGCTGAAGCTCGTAAAAATAAAGAAATAAGGCTGTAATTTGCAAAATAATACACAAGTTCAACCCTAACTCCTAAACCAGAATAGGTTCAGCCAATCTGCCCATCATGGTTAGTTTAAAACACTGTAAATCTCGTTTTCGTCGTTTCCATTCTTTCGCGTTATTCAGAGCCCAATAATTAGTTTTCCAACATTTCAAGTTTTATTTTTCTTTGCGTTGTTATTTGTTCTGAAGCTGACGTGTGTAGTAGGGTTGCTTCAATGATGAATTATGTTTGTTTATCTTGTTCAGGCTTTGTATTTGGGGAAAATATCAATTTCAATTTAGGAGCATGGTGCCGTGCATTTTATACCTGTACCTGTCTATAGCAATATTACTGTAAGTACTATTTGAACGAACTACTGTTAAAAAATAGTAATGAAGGCAGGAATGAGTTTATTCTTTATACCATACCTAACTAGTTTATATTTTCTTAATATTTCCGTATAGTTACCACATTTTATCATTCGAATAAATAAACGAATAAGCTTAGCCTTATTTGCGCAAAAAATATTGAAACGCGGCAGCCCTAACCCTGAGTGGTTGCAAATCGATAAATCACTCAGGGTGAAACACAGCAATACCAGCACACGGACAGTTTTTGCGTTTCCAAGAAACTACAATTCGACAGAAAACCGTAAATGTCATTACCAGTCCAGACTTAAATTAAAAATATGCCTGCGTGAATATAGTCGTGAAATATTGCCTAGTAATGGCACTTATTTCAAAAGGGCCAGACAAGTTCTTATTGGGTATACCCTGTTCACCGACATTGTGATCCTCCTACACGTTTCGATGGTGTCACGTAAATGATCTAGAGTAAAAAACAACAAAACCAACACTTTCTAAATTACGAGTAGATAGCTCCAAACAAATCTTCCGTCTCAGTAATAATGAGACAACACAATAAACTACAAGACATAAAGCGACGAAATTACGATCCCTGGGAACATCGGAGCGATCCAATAGAGTATTAGATGTCGAGATATAAAACGAAACCTACACCGTGTAATAACACAGATTTCGGATGATAAAGACGTAGGGACTAATTGCCGTCGACACTTTGTGTTCCAAAGGCGATCGGGCAACAATGGCTAGCCACACACATCGACCAATCATATTCCGATAATGCTTTTGTTTTAACATCAATAATGGTGCTTTTTTGTCTCGATGATTTGTGGAGACAGGACGAGGGCACAATGAGAAGTGGGATGCGGGCGCAAGAATGGCACTTTATTATGTTTTGTGGCAAACACATGTGGATAAGAGGGTTTCGTATGAACGTGGCTCCTTTGAATAGCTTCAAGAATAGTGGTCGCGCCAAGCTAGTTTAGACGACAAAGCGTTGGCGGGGGATAAATCACGCGCTGCATCAGAGTAGTTCGACGGTAATGACATCAAACGACTAATGGGGCTCCTGCTGAATGATCGAAATGTAAATATATCGTTGGAGGCAGCCACAGCCGAGGACGGGCGCAAACGGCGCGCGGCAATGCGCGCGAGCCAATCGCCAAAGCGAAGCTAAAAAGGTTGGAGCGGAATTAATAGGCGAAGTGGCGCGCGACGGCCATCCTTCAGCTCAAAGGGTTCCAGTTAATGAATCAAACGACAGCCGGCGCGCAACACCTCCTTTGTGGCCGGACAGAATCGACTTTGACGGAGCGAGTGGGCCGAAATAACCGTACGCGTCTAACCCATTGTGCGCGCTATAATTAGACAGCCTGGAAATAAACACGTGGCGGCAATTATCGCTCGGCCGGCTAAATGAGCCGCCGAGGAACTGTCGTTAATGGACGCGCGAGGCATCCGGCGATCCCCGATCCCGACACGCGTGCCTAAAGGATTACGGCTCTTCCGAGAAACCTAACGTCTGTATACCACAATTTTTATACCCCTATCCCCCCGTAACGAGTTGCGCAATCACCATAAATAAGGCGCGGGAATAACAAGTTTATTGCACGGCTAAGGGCCGTTAAATAAATTGAGCCACATCGCGGCGCATCCATCTCCGCACGGTCTCAAGCGCAGGTCCTACCGGGGTTGGAACAAAAGCCTGTCGAGGTCTCAATGAGAACGCTTAAAATACTGCGCGTGAGTCGGACGCGCGAGCGGCTCCGAGTCACATCCGTCAATCGTGCAAATTGAAATTGTTTAGTGAAACGCTGTTTTTAAAGTTTTAATTTCGTAGAAGGCAAGGCGGCCGTGAGAGAGAGCTCGAGCCCGCGGCGCTCGCGGCCGCATTAATCACTGCGCGGGCGCAGCCTCCGCCATATTTCACGTACCTTTGAACGCGGCGAGCGGCTCATTTGTTGAAACGCACCGCTTTTAACGTCCTTAGTCCCAACATTGTGGACGTCTCAATCCCTTTGATGACTTCCTGGCCGTGATTTGTCAGGTTCAGGTGCCGATCGATCCCTTCGGCCCCATTGTGGCCGGTTACCGAAGATTAATGTCGTTGTCAAATCGGCCGGCTTACTAGTCCGTTGTTGTGCAATAAATTATCATTAAGTAACACCTCGCCGCGGCGTTTACCGGCGCCGTAAACCACGGCTAATACGCCGCCTCTAATCTAATCTAAACCTCTACCTGCTCTCGATATAAATTCCCCCATAACAATCTCCGGGACGGGACATAAAGCGAAAGAGCACTAATGGAACGGAATATTAAATACGGGCGCAAGAAGTAAATGCTCATTTTATTGCTGATAGCAAAAACATGTTTAATCGAAACACGAAACAAAGTAGGTCGTGATGAAATATTGTTGAATTATAAAAGAAACGGTAGCGTGTGCAATTATGTAATAAAAAGGTCCTAGGACGTGTTCCTTGTGAGTTAATGGAGTGGCATTACGCAGCCAATGCGCGATTGGGAACGTCGTGTGGTCACGAACCGCCTGACGGTAAATGGCTGAAAGACACTTGTTTCCACGGAGCCATAAAATTACATATGTAGATGGATCCATTTGATAATCAGCACGATTGCCTCCTCCATAGGTTATGATGGAGCAGCGACCATAAAATGAAAAGTTGAGGTATGAACATTTTACGACCGCTCTAAAATGTAAGTGGTCCGAGTTAATTGAGTTAAAAAAAATAAGTATGAGACCTTCTAATGAGCTGAATGTTATAGCGTTATTGCAAAAATTAACGATGATTGGTATCGTATCATTTTGGAATGTCTATTTGAATCCATTGGCCTTTAATCTGATAATAAAGCTAAAGAAGCTACATAATTTAATACGTTTTATTATTACAATGTAGGGAATTAAAATTTCTAATCCGATAAAAAATTTCGATAAAAACAAATACATTTTCATAACACAAATCATAGGT
This sequence comes from Blastobasis adustella, assembly GCA_907269095.1. Taxonomy (NCBI): domain Eukaryota; kingdom Metazoa; phylum Arthropoda; class Insecta; order Lepidoptera; family Blastobasidae; genus Blastobasis; species Blastobasis adustella. The sequence continues at coordinate 6,846,238 of OU026135.1, read as the reverse complement.
ACTTACTTTAAATGCAGATCATTATTATCTTCTACTTTCCGAAGCCAGAAGTGAATCTGACTTAGTCTTAATCGGATTTTAAGAATAATCCATATAAGTTTAAGTTCCAACAACTTCAGCGCGAGTTCATGTCCATCGGGCACGACCGTTTAACTCGAACGGATTATACATCGCTATCTCACTCGCTCAAACCGCAACCGAATGAGATGGCGAAGTATCGAGCCTTCAGTAATTGAATGCTAAAGCTATTTGATTTATTTAAGCAGTCGTGGTCAATGGGCGTGAACTCACGCGCACACAGTAGCTGTCAAATCACTAGCGTGATACGAATGTCGTTCAGCGATCCCGTTTCAGTTCAGGCGACATTAGCGTAATCGCTGCTGTTCGTATAAATTAATAATAAATCTACTTACTGCGCATGGTGATGGTAGTGCGTGGCGTGATGCATCGCGGACCCTGGTGCCCCAGGAGCAGCGGTCGCGTGGAACGCAGCGAACGCCGAAGGGAATTGCAGAGGCAAGAAGCCACCGCTGCCGACTGTCCCTGCGCCACCCACAGTCTCCCGATCAGGCATCCTCACAGTCTACAATACCGTCATCACGACCGCTCCAAGTCCAAACACATCGTCTACAACAATTACTTCACCGATATCTTCAATATTTTAAATTTTATCCTCCTCATCGACACTTGTAACTAAAACACTTGTTCTATCAGTTTTGTTATCACTTAAAACAACATTGTTGGGAGTCTTTGCACACAGATTCGTCAAGTCAACTCTAGTCTAATTTTATACGTTTTCTTCTTCATTGTCATTTTGTTCTTATCGTTTGGTACGCGGAACATGTTTGAAGGTGGTTCGGGAGAAGTCGTCTTGTGTCATTTCTGTATCTGAAACAAAATGAAAGAGGGAATCAGTATTTTATTATAAACAATGAGTTCTGGACGGTCGTTGCCAACAAGTTCAAGAAGGAAATTATGCCATCAAAAACAAACTGTAAAGTATCGTAATCCATTTCCCGTAAAAAGTTGTGAGATCTCAAACCTCTGAGTTTATTTACTTATACAATTTTCGTAGAGGTTTTATTTGGAATAGATAAATAAAGATCTGTCATAATTAAATAATCTTTAAAACTTTAAGATATCGAATTTAGTTTATCCGTAGGAGCTACGATATCACAGATATAGATAGATACACCAACGTACTTGTCGAACTAATTACACCCCACTTCCATCAGGGGTTAAGAAATTAAAGTAATCAGTGCCTCAGTTGACGATCAAAAGACAGATTTAATAAAGCTATTTGTCGGCCTTCTGACGTTAATTACTTTCAATATTATACATAATGTAGGTAGTCATGGGAAGAAAGATGTAATTACGCCCGAATCACGACAAGTTGCGGGTATTTTGGCAAAAAATGCGACAAATTGAGGCAGGCAGGTCGGCCATTATCACTACGGCGAAATGGGGAGTGGTATGAGTGAGGGAAAAGCGGAAATAATGGAGAGAAATACGTGGAACTGGTGCGAAGGAATGCGTTGATGGGGATCAGGTGCTAGTACAGAATATTATAGGTCCTATACACGCATTAAAAGTAGCTACACCTTGATTTAACCAGGAGATGACACGAGAATCACATGAAACGTGAAGAAAACCATAGAGGTAAGACTTTAATCGACTAAGGGCCGATTTTCAATCCTCAGATAAAACATATCAGTCTGATAAGTTATTGTGCGACTAAAATAAAATTGTATCATTACTTCATATTTAAGTGAAGAATTATAGTTTGTTTTAATTTGGCAGTAAGTATATTACTTTATCGGGGAGACAAATTTTATCAGAGGATTGAAAAATCGGCCCTTAGTCAACTTCCGCTGCTAATCTAGTTGTAGAATGTAGTAGTCGATGTCAAACGAAATTGAACCTTATGGTTATATGAATCCGACAAAAACGCCAAATCTTCCGATGGCCATAGACTAGCTAATCACCACACCCGATCGTTCATTAGCGTCCCATGTCGTCGTGGCTAAAAAGGTAACGATACCAATTCCAGGCCCTAAATTTCTCGCCTCACGCTTTTTATTTGCGCCACAGGACACGGGCTGCCAGTGAAAAAATTCCGACAGTAATTAATGAAGATGTGATTGTTTCGGACGTGGCCGAGCATTGTCCCCAATGCGGGTGCAACACTAGTGCTGGGAAAACTTATCGGCTTTTTGTTAGCTTCAACTTTTTTATCGATACAGCTTTGAGTAGTATAAAAGGAAGAGAAAGGTGGAAATGTGGGTGTGCATGTGTGTTTATAAAAAATGTGTAAGATTTTAACAGAAATTCAAGTGACGAACAAACCCCTGTTTTGCCTCTGACCAAAAACAATCGGAACCTAGTTATGGTCATGTAATGAATCGACAATAAAACTCGATATCGACATATCGATACTCATTTTCATTGAATGAGATTTACGATGTTTATGAATGTGAAATTGGCGAGCGGTAGTGTCGGGTTTTATCGACCATTCAAAAGTCCAGTCCAGAATCCGAATGGGCTCGGTTAATGGCGTGATTTTTATGTCGTTTCCTTTCTTTTCGGCGTCAAACTGTGTTGTTTTTAATTAGTAACACGTCGTGGCTAAAGAAAGCAAATGAGGTATTTATTGTTTACGAAAACAGGTTAATTATTAACAGTTTATTTTGTTGCGAGCTCACAAATATTACATTTGACGTGTTGCTTTTGTCAAAATTTATAAGCCAGCTTGACGAATACGTCGCTTTCATCTTGTTTTGATCCTAACTTTTAATTTTATTTTTTTATAAACACTGACAAAATATATCTACAATGAATATTCCATTAGATACCCTTCTTATTACGTGTCCCTTATTGTTATCTATTGTCAAAAATCGATTTTAAAGCCGTAGAAGAATCATCGGTCATGATCTATCGACACCCAACGGCGCTTCACTAGCGAAATGATTGCCGCAATACGCGAGCGCATGCCCGGCCTTTAATACGGCCCTTAATTACGTTTTAATTGTTTTTTAGCCGTGGAATTGTTCCATTCCGTTCTTGGAATCAAACCTGGGATTCTCGCTGTTTTTAGTGTTATTGCCAGTCTAGATTTCACCGTCTGGTACTAATTAAGAGGGGTTTTCGGGCCAATTATGGTCTAATCTGGATCTAACGTGTCGATGCGACACCACTTTGGACTGCAATGGTGACTACGACCAATGACAATTCTTCATGTCTACATATACATCAAAGGCCGGCATCATTGATGCCCTGGACGACGACGGTAGCCGCTTACCATCAGGTGAACCGTCTGACCATGAGCCTCTCTAGGCAATATTAAAAAGGAAGCATAATATAATTTTCTGGCGTCTTCGTTCCGGAGGTTCTGTGGCTAGCAAGTTTCAAGCTAATCAAACTGTATATGTAATAACATTTTATGAAACCAGCCAGAACAGACACTTAATCTATTATATTAAATTAAATAAAACACCTTTGTAATTGCCGCTACCAGAACACGTCCAAAGATTAACAAGGTCTCTACCGTAGAGCTGTCAATTTATTCTGCCTCTACATTTTATGGCTGTCGTAAATCATAGTGCCAAACGTTGTAAATCCGTCTCTACCTACTCTATTTCAACTCTAACACCTCTATAAAACACTATCATACCGTCTCTATCACACATGTAGAGTAGGATAGAGATAAGCAGGCTGGTAGAGCTTAGTATGCGGGTAGGTAGGGTCCCAAGTCTGCTAATTTACAAATCGCTTAATTGGATCTCGAGATTTGGTATTCCAGTGATATTCCATTGAGCTGCCATTGGACTATTCAGTAATTTAGTAATCTAGTCCTATCTTCAATCGTGCTACAATAATCGAGCTATAATTGTAGCTCGATTGTGCGTTAAAAAGGGCAGCCTCTTGACGTATTTTAGAAGACACCAATAACTATTCAACTGAGAGTCAATTACGATTTAATTACGACTCTATTGATACACAAGTGAGTGCCGGGGATTATAAAGAGATGAAGAGGTTGGCAAACAGGAGAGACGAGTGGCGATTGCTCCACCGACAAGAGTCATACTCTTAAATATATGGTGAAGATGACACACAAATTTTTACAATCCTTATGGAGTCGCAATTGAGTCTCAATACCATATGAGTTAAATGAAATTAGCAGACTTGACCCCATGCGATATGCAGGTGAAGCTACTTTGCTCTCTAATCAAGCAATTCGCTTGCGATGTTCGCGCATGCGCGCAGCGAACTGGCCATACGTAATGCAATGAGCAGTGTCACCGTTGAGCGGCCTCTACAGGGTGGTGATGAGTTGCGAAAAAGCTAGTGAAAAAGCAAGTAGTTCGTTAGTTGTTTTACGGTTCTTTCGGTATTTTTTTTGCAGTTTACGCCTTTGGTCGGAAACGCAAAATACCAGGATCACACAAAGCCAAAAATACACACAGAGCCAAAAAGAAACACACAGCCAGACAAAGCCTGGAGCTTTATTTTTGTATTGTTCGCTTCGATTCGAAAAGATTTCAATTTGATTTTCGGCATGAAAACTACAATATTTTTAAAATCACATTGGTAACACCGAAAGAGTACGGTTCAAAAATAGGGAAAATCAGCATCATGCATTAAAATGTCGAATTTTTCATGCCGACAATAAAAATTGAAAACCGTTCGAATCGAGGCGAGCGAAACACAAAATGTCAGACTGTTGAGTTTGTCGGGGGATTCCCGACATACGTCGGTAGATTATTCTATTCAAATACATTGTAAGTAACATCCTGTACTACCCATACGTACACAACCAGCGCCATTGTAGGCGATCGGTAATATGGAAGCAATAGTTCCGTGAGGCGCCGCTTAATGGCCGACTTAACACAAAGTTTGGTGCACCTTCCAGTTCGTAATGATGAATATTGATTGCGAAGAACGACTTTGCTAAGGCTTGCATTCGTGACCTTCGATTGAAGCCGGAACAAACCGTCTTCGGTAAAAACGATTATACCAACTTTTCTGAGATATTATTGGTCAAAAGATACTATAGATACTGACAATCCAACATCTCAAACTGGCGGCTGTAGTTCCTAGTTTCGCCATTTCACAGATAAGTTTTTGGTACTGTAATTCGTTTTATGACAATGAGTTATGGTACAATTAAGATGTTGTTCAAGTTCAAAGTTCTATCACAGATTGATAATTAAACACTCTCCCAGACAGTCGCGACGATAAAAACGCTGCTGTGTCGAAAGGACGCGGAACGCATAACCGCCAAAACGCACGCGATATTATCGTTCATCGCCTGTTTGGGAGACCCTGTATCTGTGACTAGCATTTCGTTGTCGTAAAATTTGGTTATGCCGTGTTCGCACGGGAACCACATTGAATTTCGTGATAATTTATAGCCTATGCAATGTGTTTGCTACTAATTTAGTTTAGTTTAATAACACCGACTTAAGGATCTTCAAGGATCGCCTGTATACAAGCAAAATATTATACAACTCTACTCGTATTAACACTGAAAATGGCCGACTTTCTTTAGTCGTAACTTCGGGGTTGATGCAAATGATAAACAGCAGACTGTAGTTTTAAAAATTATTTGATTAAATTGAATACTAAATAAAATAATTACAACGGTAATGAGAGGCTTAAAAACAGTCGATCTCAACCGGTAGTTGGAAAGAACTGATTTAAATATTTTAATTTAGAAATTGATTAAGTTTTCTTAATATGAGTAAGCAAAGGTAGTTGAAAACGTACAGCCAATATTTAGATATATACAAAAAAAAATGTTTTTATATAAATTAATGATTTCACTAAATCTGAACAACCGCTAGGAATACTAGAGTGGAAATAAAAAACCCGATCCACCTTCCAAAGCCGTCAGCCGGACGCACGTACCACCGCCATTCGCAGTGTCCCAGCTCATTGTAATTTATGGATGTCCACACGGGTCCCGGCCGCATGCTAAGTCCCCGATGAAAGGGCCCGCGACACTAGCCACGGGTAACGGTTAGGACACCCTTCTTGTACTAATAATTGTCGGAGTTAGATTGGATGGGCTGGACTTCGTTCAGACAATTGATAAATTGTTTATGAAATTTATTTATACACTGCATCCAAGGATCAATAATGCCGATTCACAAAGAAAGTGAGTCTTCACTGGTGGAACTCCATATTGAGTACTGCTCCCACCTATGGGCTGGTGTATCCCAGTATCGACTCCTTCCACTTGATTCCATCCAACGCCAGGCTATTAATATCGCTTCCGGAGAGACGTTGGCTCTCTGTGTGTTCTCTACCGTCTGTAGTACAACGGGGAATGTTCTGAAGAACTGTTACTTGGTGCCACCGTCACTGCACCCTCCGACGATGGGATAGATTCCATTCACACCATCTATATGCTTGGCATCCAACTAACTTACGAGCATCGCGAGCATTTTTACCGCGCACGTGCAAAATATGGAATGCACTGCAAAGGAAAGACTTCGGGAGGGAGCAGCATTGGGTTCTGCAATAGGCATGTCTGCAGGTACCACTACTACTAGGCAAATAAATCGGTATTTTATCAGACTACCCAGGCTTTTGACCGCCATCTCACCTGATTTGTGACGATGCGACCCAAGATTGAGCCTTGAACGCGTCCAGATTACAATGATTATAATGGCATCCATATTTTTTTTTAATAAGTTATCTAGATAGCCGTGTGGTGTCCGGCAGAGTAGAATAGCACCAACCCCTTACACTCGTGGGTGTCGTATAAGGCGACTAATGTTTTCGAGACAAAAGATCAAGAATCTCCGTAGTCTGGAAAATGGGCAGCAGCAGTTTCCATTGTTATATTTAAGCACTGCGATCTCCAACCCGCCTGCCAAGCGTGGAGATTATGGCAATAACCTCCCCTTTCGTGGGAGAGGCCCTAAGTCCTGCAGTGGACTGTTATGGTCTGTGATGGTGATGATGATGAATCTAGACAGGAATAAGGCTCAAAAGCAGTCGTAGCTTAATGAAAATCAACAACAAACAACCACAACATCGCGTCGCATGTAAATCAATTTCGCGTATACATAAACAAGTATTAAAGCAACTTGCCCATTCCTAAGCCCGCGCTCCCTTCGGACGCACCATCGATTGATTTAAGCTCGTTCTTAGCTAAATAACCGTTGAACTGCCATTTAGCAGCATTTCATGTCTCTCTAAATCAAGTCTTTACGGCGAGACGCTGTCAAGATGGACATCAAACACTCCGCTGTGGACGGCGCAGCAGTCGGAGTATAGTATACTCAATTATCTACGTCTTGTTATTTAAGTACCCACATATTCGCTTTGCTTGAGCTATGGCCGCGGAATGTTGGTTAGGTTTGACTGTCACTGACGTCATTAGGACGGTTGAAGCGGGTAGGGGATAATTTTGTTTATGTGTTAGGGATTAGGTATTTGTAAAATAATCTCCGTGAGAGCCGCCCACCAGAGGGCTGAGTGTAAGTTTTGCTTCGATTGTACTTTACTATCGCGTTAGCATTTACGTAGAAATTAGTATGGAGAAAAAACTTCATTTACATACCACTAGATAGCGCTATACCTTTTTTCTTACAAATTTCCACGTAAACGTGAACGCAAAACTTACACTCATCTCTTGATAGTTTACAATTTGAAGTTATTTTTCCATCATCACTGGCCTTTAACATGATGATTTAAGCAGCGTCATTGTTAAGGGTACGACACTCTATCTGTTCATTTTTCCAATTTTCCAAAGTTTATTTATTAACAGTATTAAACGCTCACAAAGAGCTATCTAGTAAGCTACCTCTTATTTATTTACTTGTATGGCATATTTATATAAAAAAATAAACCTATGTTAGGTACAATTAAATCTACAGATCTATTTTAAAAGACTTGAACCACTTCATTGTAGCTACCTCTTTAAACCGAAACACAACAACGCAAGCATTGTCGCTTGGTGACGAAATAGAAGTCGGTGGTAGCCAGCCGATCACAAAGTTGGCAGGAATCCTACCGGTAAAAGCGACCGAATCAAAACCCTGTGGTTATACAACCAAGAGTAATTATGTCTTAGAAGAAGCTTCAAGCTTTATTAGGACTAATTTATGCTTAGCCACCACAAAAGGTGTTCCAAGGGCCCGCATGCGCGTTCGCGAGCCAATATGGCCGCAATATTTCATTATATCCAACGATGAGATCACTCGCAATAATAACGATGTCAATAATGTTATAATTGAAATGCACTGCATACGAATGCCTTCATACCGAGGACTATTGTGCTATTATGTTTCGTATAAGTTGTGATGAGTGCAGAGAAGTTTAGCTCTAATTGTCAAAGTTGTAGTCTTACTGTTAATATTGCATAAATTATAAATGAAGGTCCAATTTTGTTAGTTAATTTTAAAAAATAGCAGGGAATATGTTGGTCTTGTGATAAGATTTTGCCTCACACACGACCCATAACAGTTCACCGCAGGACGAAGGGCCTCTCCCTCGAGAGGGGAGGTTATTGCCATAATCTCCACACTTGGCAGACGGGTTGGAGATCGCAATGTTGTAAATATAAAAATGAAAAACGCTGCTCACATTTCCCAGCCTACTGACACTCTAGATCGTTTGCCTCGAAAACGTTAGTCGCCTTGTACGACACCCACGAGTGTTGGTGCTATTCTACTCTGCCGGACACCACACAGATATTGTCAAATTTATGTATCATAAGTATGTATTAATTATTTAAATTCCTGGTTCCCTTTGATAACAGGGTCACGGAGGGAAGATGCCAATCGCTTTACAGTAAATACCTGATCTGCCAAATCCTGAATCATGTTCTTGATTATTTAAAATAAATCTTAATAATTCAATTATAATTGATAATTGCAGATTTTTTAAGAACTGGGTGGGCTTAATTAGTCAGTTTTATATACTTTTTTTACTTGGCCTTACAAGAAAAAGATATTATTCCTTATGATGTTACTTTATGTATATATTATAAAATTGCAAACATTATGAAATTAGTAGTTACGAGGGATTATACATAATGCACACAGATACACAGGTACATGCAATATGCATACAGGTCAAAAACGTCTCTCAAAACCTTACCCAATTGAAACAAAATCACAGCTGTAATCTCATCCCAGCAAAACAAATAAAAAATCTCGTATTTTTGTAATAAAAGAAAAAGTTATTTTTTAATTGTGTCTCGTTTCGCCTTAAGATAAGGCCTTGCTCATTAATTATACCTGTGGGGTCACTTATGAGAATTGAGTTACAAAACAGATTATAATTAAATCATTGTACCCGCAATTATGTTGTAAACATTCTCTGTGAGTAGAGACAACAGAGTAAGTTTATTATAATGTCACATGATATCATGTTTTAAAAGTAACGTCTTCGTTCATAGTGCTTTATTTATGAAGAATTTTATAATTTTCGTGCAACATTTTATATTAATTATGTTAAGCTTGCTGGCCCGTCGCGACTTCGTTCGCATGTTGTCCTACCCTATAAACCTTCCTCTTCCTCTAACGTTTTGTTATTTCTCTCTTTTATTTTTATTATAATGTTAATTATAATGTATAATTTTTTATTATAATGTAGTAATGTTCCCAAAAAAGCTGGGGTCCGAAGTGGTAAGAATAAAAGGAGATGTATGAAAAGAGTTGTGGATATATGCGAGGCTAGGGAGTTGTGTCAGGACAGAACAAAGTGGCGATCCATAGTCTCTGCCCACCCCACCTGTGGGACACAGGCGTGAGCTTTATGTATGAATGTATGTATTTTTATTATTATCCTGGCGTTTATCAATAATCAATGAAATGGAGCAAAATAAGTAGGAAGGCGAATCCCGGGCCATTGCATGCCGCTCGGGAGCACAACCGGGATTTAACGCCAAGATCATCCTGGCATTAATCCTGATCATGCTCTATCGTTCTTCGTTCCTCACAACGCAATTTTTCCTCATTGGCGAACTCATAAGTTTCGTGGAGCCTTAAAGAAATAAAGATTAACCAAGTCCGCGCAACCATGACTAGAATTTTAACTATTCGTATGAGACGTTTGAAATAAATCACATAAACAACTCTAGTAAGGTTATTCGTACAAAGAATGCAGACGACGTAATGTGATGTTTACTTGTTGACATTTGATCGCTCCTATTTTTGCAGTGGCGGTTTTGTGTGCATGCTAATCTTAATATGAAGGACTAAAACGTATAGCCGTCCTTATAGGTAGTTTGTTGCCTGACTTAAGTCGCCAGACATATTGGTTGTTTTAAATGCCGTGGTTATAAGCGGGACTACAAAAAAGATCTTCCGTCCTAGTGCTTAATGCTAGCGCCGGTCTCTGCCAGGATCCACTTTCCTACTCATTCTTCTCCACTTCGCCCGGTCTTCAGCATCCTCGCGTCGTAAGCCGTTGGGTCTGGCATCCGACTTGGCGATGTCAATCCATCGCTTCTTATATATCACTCCAATTACGTTTTAATATAAAAATTAAAAAGAAAAACATGTAAATCAGTTATTTAGATTTGTGTGGAAAATACTTACCGTTTCCGTGCTCTACTTGTGTCTTTTTCTATTGATATGTATTTTACCATAGTAACATTGTATTAACAAGTGTATTATACAAGATTTCAATTATTCAAATTTTTTTTTTTTTATATTATTTTTTGTATATAATTATTGTGTACAATAAACAGTTAAATAAATAAATAAATTTTTATCATATTGTTCGAACGAATATGTATTTAAAACCACCAAAATCCTAGTGACATAACTTAGGGTCCAGACTGTACCCACTACCTACCTACTTGTCTTACTTAGCTACCTACATCCTGCCTTCGATTCGAACCTAATCAAATTCCTACACCGAATGCACACTTAGGTATCCATATTGCTGACACGTAGTCGGCACGTTCATTCATAGTAAACTTTATTTATGTTTTCTACCTCTTTATAGCTTTTCGGCGTTGGATTCTTAATGACTTAACGCCTGCAACTACCAACTTACAAATACCGGCTGTTGAAATTACTACAACTTTCGGTTAAGACAATAGAGTCGAATTTCGGATAACAATATTCAAATTTGACAGCGAATTGAAATGTACAGATTCGGTCACTATATTCCTCGCACGGCGAAGGAAGTAAAATATAAAACTGTCTCAAATAAAATCGGACAATAAAAGTTTAGGCGAAACCTTTATTTATTTAGACTATAATGTATTTTTATACGGGCTTAGTAGTCATTTTCGGGATTTATCGCCGCCCAAATGAGGTGCAGGTTTGTTTTGTTTACCTTTTTATTGGGCAATGTGTTCTGTTATGCCGTAATTGGAATTAGACCGCAGGTTTATATTTCTTAATCTATGGTTACTGTTGATTAAGATCGCGATATTTATTCAAAATAAATATTTACATAACAGTTTTCAATTAAATAATACTAATTTGGGGAATAAAAATTTAAATTATAAATAATATCTACAAATAAAAACCTTGCCCCAAGTCCCTTGTTGCCGGGGAAACCACATTGAATTTCAATATTCGTGGTTATAAGCTATATTACGTTCTTACAAACTTTCGCATTTAAAATATTAGGATTAAAAAATAAGGTTACTGACTTTTTGCCTTTATTTTTATTATATACTATTAATAATAATTACAGTGTTAAATAAATTTGTTCCTTGCATGTTCTTTAGTTCATTTTTTATTTCTCTTTATTTGTTAAAGTACAAATTAGTAATAGCTTGTTAATTGTTTACAATTTACAAGATTTACAGTTTGCTCTGGGGTGGAGACCTGGTGACCTGTAGCACAGGTTTCCCTAGTTCAGGCAAAAGTCCCCACAAAAATGTATACGTATCCAATATGTTCTGATGACTTATTAATGTACCTAGTTTCATACCAAATTATGTATATGTTGTTGAGAAGAAATAAATGGATAATTATTTTATTATTTATTTATTTATTATGATTAAGAAGTTAAGCACAAGATACATCAGCAAAGCTAAATATTCAATATTAGAGATCGCGCGGGAGCAAATCCGCGACAAGATGACTACTACATCTCTTAAGTACATGAAACACTTCTTATGTGATAAATCGTGCATTCCATCCCAGTGGATCTGTGCCAAAAACTCTTGATGATTTTTATCGATCGGCGTACGTACACGATGATAAATTTAAACACTTTTATATTTATTTGTTCCTCGAAATAAAATTGGAATGGCAATAATTTTGTCTTCACTTTCGAAGGATAGAGATGTAAGTCAATCGGGCTCGCATCCTGTCCCGAAATATAACGCATCAATTACGGTTTAGTGTGATCACATACTTTTTTATATAAAATAAGTAGGTAAGCAAATTTAAAAAATGTAAGATCGAGTGTAAAGAAAAAAACAAAGATTTTAAACGAGGAACCAACTTGAACATGGTGGAATATTATTTGTATTTTTTGAGATTCGAATCGGTTGCAGTTAGTACAGTCAGCTGCAGAGAGAACTCCCTTATCGTACATTTAATGTATGCTGGATCCATTCACTCTGCAGCTGGTTGTTCGCAATAAGTAGGTACAATACAAGATAATAAGTGCACGACCACCTTAAAAATCATATTTCTGTGCAGTAGTTCAAAGGTTCTATCGCATTCATGAAGTACTTACATTTTTATCTAATAGATTAAAAGTACCCCGAGGGTCAAAGACAAGTTCTTTGTGCCTAACGGACAGCTAACGCCCCTTCTTTTAGCAAACTAATTTTGGCTAAATATACACCAAATATCCTGTTAGTTTAATATCACATGAAAAAGGGTTTATTACCACGGTTAGTATTGTTTTAACCACAATATTTGAAAGTGACATAGCTCTAAGGATTGCCAGACTGAAGTGGCAGTGGGCAGGGCACATAGCTCGAAGAACAGATGGCCGATGGGGCAGTAAAGTTCTCGAGTGGCGGCCACGTGCCGGAAGACGCAGCGTGGGTAGGCCTTCCACAAGGTGGACTGACGACCTGGTAAGGATCGCCGGTACCAGCTGGATGCGAAAAGCACAGGACCGGCCTTTGTGGAGATCTCTGGGGGAGGCCTATGCCCAGCAGTGGGCGTCTTCTGGCTGATATGATGATGATGATGATGATGATTTGAAAGTGTAGTGAATAACCACGAAAGTCTTAAAACCATCCTGTAAGTTATTGAAGCTGAAAAGGACAATTTTCTTGACGTGGTTATACATTATACTCTCGCTACAAATTCTACAAAACTCATTAGCCATTCGACTCGAAAGTTGTGGCATTCCTGCCTGACCGCATAGGTCTTGACGCATGGAACAAATCAACCGGTCATCCATAAGAATAGACAAACAAGATGTTTCGTAACCATTGTTGGCCAAAATATGTCAGCGTACGACGGTAGCCCGAAAACTGAGTTAACAGTGCACTCTCGTAATGGTGTATTAGTAAATTTTCCCACAATTGGCTGCGGTCCATCAATGTGCTTTGAAAGTTTAGCAAGTATCTGTGAGTGTGGGTTGGGCATACAAAATATTTCTACTAGACTATTAGACAAGCGACCTGGGAAATTAGAAGATTGATTGAAATCAACAAGTAAACAACCAGTTTTAGTATAAATATAAATATGCTTGGACAAATTCACAGAGCCCCAAAGTAAGCATAGCTTGTGTTATGGGTGTAAGATAACTGATAAAATACAAAAATACTTTTTTAATACATAGGTACTTATTATACATACAACACCCAGACCCGTAACAGAAATTAAAATTCATCATTTCAATTTCTGCTCAGCCGGGTACCGAACCTGGGACCTCTGCGCGGCGACCGGCATGTTAACCAACTAAACAACTCAGGTCGTCGAATAATGAAGACGTCAATCTTTTAGCTACTATCTTGTTGTATGCAGACGAACGTCTTAATTATTCAATCGGTTTCGCTTACTTGTTGATTTTGATTAATCTTATAATTTTCCAAGTCGCTTGACTTTTTAGACAGAGACTAATCAAATTATTTTGCTTATAAAAATACATACATTTATACCCGTATTCATAAACGTTACTATGAGGCCTTACAGTGCAAGCAAACGCACAGGATTCTGACAATACTTAAGTGGCGACCGGCACTACGCTTCCATCAGAACGAACTAAAATTGAGATAAAATTCTCGATTTATCTAAGCCTGGCAACAGAAAATAGGTACCACGATAAACTAGACGGTGAATATGCAATTTTCTTGTAAAAGCAGGAAGGAATAAACGCTATGTGGTTTTCACACTTCTATAAACTAAATGGGAATCGCTCGGGATTCATTGACCATGATAAGTTGGCCTACCGCGCTGGTAGGTCTTCGTTGACGGCGCTAGAGTAATGTAGGTCGACTAGTATTGGTAAGCACAATTTAAATATTATTCAGTGCATAATTTAGGCGGTTCAAATCACAGCATTAACTTTTATAATCGTGTATATTTTATTTCAATGAAATACTTGTTTTCTTGTTGAATAACCACACGGGTTGCCAATCGTCTCCTGAGACTGTTCAACCAGGTTCAGTATTGGTGAATAGGAGGCTGGAGGAGGTACAATACAAGATACCTCAACAAAATTTATAGTGTATTTGGTGAATCTTTAGCTAAAATAAGTTTGCTAAAAGAAATAAGCTGTCCTATAAGCCCAAATAACTAGCTGTTGAACCCCGGGGCATTTCAAATTTTATAAATAATATTATATTTCATAGAAACTTAGTTAACAACTGCATAGTTATATGCACTTATTCACTTGTATTGTAGATTATTTACATCTATATAAGGGTCATGGCAGATTACTAGTTAAGTATAAGGTATCAAAAACTGAAACCTCAGCACGCCCGTGCCACCCCTTTATAATCTTCGCGCACGTCGGGTCTGCGGTCAGAGCGCTTACACTTGTACCCATCCCAGAACCAATGAGCAAGAAACCGAGACCGCAATAGAGACTCAATTACAACAAATAGAGCTCTTACTTTCAATTGGTTTCGGTTTCGTGATTACTAGCCACGTAATGCCTCGGTTGGGTCGTACATACGACTAGACTGGCTGTGTGCTATTGTGCTGTGATAGTTTGAGGTGTTTATCTATTAAATTTGATTTCAAAGGGATTTATTTTCGCTTTTATTCAGAAGTTTTTTATTTGAATTGTCATTTTACTACTTATTAAGGAAATAATGTGTTAATAATGTTATCACTTTCCACCCGGCGAGCTTGATCGTTTGTCAATGTCTACGTATGAATAAT
Organism: Blastobasis adustella; assembly: GCA_907269095.1. Classification (NCBI taxonomy): domain Eukaryota; kingdom Metazoa; phylum Arthropoda; class Insecta; order Lepidoptera; family Blastobasidae; genus Blastobasis; species Blastobasis adustella. The sequence goes on along the minus strand of OU026135.1, from coordinate 6,830,960 downwards.
TATAAACGCAGTGATTGTCAAATACTTGCTTTTCAAATTTCTCGATAAAATCGTTGTTCATCTTACTATTTTTTTATCTGTATTATTTTTAACAAACCACATTAAAATCTTAAGTATCCTATATACATACCTACATAACATCACACCTTTACCATAGTCCACATATAACAGTTTTTGAAAACAGTAGGTAAATCATAGAGTTTTAGAAATCATAGTGCCATTCTAAAAAGAGATGAATAATGGCTCTAAGAATATATTTTTAAAAAGCGTCACAGACTGCCCTCGCTTTTTAAAAGCATGTTCTCAATTTTTTTCTCTTTATCCACTCGTGTGAATGGTAAGCAATTTGTTAGTTTTGAGAATAGTTTATATTGGTATATTTTATAGGATTATTTCACTATCCAGCTACGAACACCGACACTGTGTCATTTAATAGTATTTGAAGCAATAATTTCTTTGTAAACTTATGGTGGGAACCAATATCATGACACAATTTTGAACTCGAGATGAATAAATTTGTATATTAAAGATATGTTCCGGGTTTCCTACCGCGTACCTTTGTTGAAGAATAGCCCGATACTTCGACGCAGTTGCATGCATCATGGTCACGTGACCGTGGCAACCCAGGACATACCTTTAAATGTGTGATAATAACCGCGATAGTTTAAAACATTACATATGTATTGTACAAACATATTATGTTAGTTAGTACCTACTAGTACAAAGAAGATTTTTTATAAAATCAGTCCTCTCTATTTTTTATAAAATACATATATCTCTCTTCGACCCTCAAAAATTTAAACAAAGACAAATCAGCAAACGGTAAAGTTAAATCAGTATTCGTAATCTACTACCAAAACCAACTATGTAAAATTAATCTGTACAAAAATTCCGTTATTTACATAGTAATACCTACGCAAATATTAAATTACACGGTGTATAGAACAAATAGCACACACTGCATTGCAAAAAAAGTACCCGCAAATATGTAGACAAACACAAACATAACCGACAGTACACTTACTGGCAAGGTAAACGACCATCGCAAAATCGACCAACTAGGGCTGTCCAGAAATTATGAGTTTTTTGTACCTTAGCAAAGTATAACTTTACACAATGTACAAGAACTGGTAATTGACATATTCGTAAATTTTTATTTATATTCAATAGGTGCCTGAATATGCCAGTATCAGGAAAGATATCCCGCCGAAGAAGGCCCAAGAAGCGATGGATTGACATCGCCGAGTCGGACGCGAGAGCCAACGGCTTACGACGTGAGGATGCCGAAAATCGGGCAAAGTGGAGAAAGCTGGCAGTAGCCGAAATTGACCGCTCGGATGATGATGATGGTGATGATTTAATCATTTAATTAAGCTTTTTTATGGTTATTTTACCTATTCTTCTTGCTTTGTAAATAAATATTATTATTGTCCATATAATAAATTAATTAATATCATTAAAACTTAACCGTGTATTGTGCTTCACGTTGTCAAAAATAAGAATAGGTCCTATAATAAGAAACCCAGTCATGTAAATTATCATTCAAACGCAACCCAATCATAGAAAGTCAAATGTCTAGAATTGTATAAAGCTGAAACAAAATCAAACCTCGAAACCTCGAGACAACCCTACTGGGCATGGGGCCAAGTCTTGTGTAAATAAACAAATAGTATGACGACCAGGATAAACACATCGCAAGTGACAGTTCTGGCTGCTTTAATTTGTCCTCCAGTGTGTATCCGCGTTTATTCCAATGCACGAACTCTTTTTTTATCCCTATTCCATAATAATGTAGTTTATATACTGAATTTTAAACGGTATGCTCGTAACACAAAACAAGGCGTAAAAAATGAACGACTTTGTAGAAGCTTTGTATTATGGAAAGTTGGTTGTCATTTTCGCGATTTACGACTGAAGATATTGTTAACTTAATTAACAGTAACAATAGTAATTTTTTATACTGTGCCCTAAAAGAAACCAAACGAGACCACTTATGTTATATTTTTAATTTTATAGGTTTTAATTATGACTTACATAATTTACTACCCGTCACTATGTATTGTATGTCATTGTGAAGACAGCCGGCAAGATGGACCGACGATCTGTCCCGAGTGGCTGGGAAGGATTGGATACGGAAATCCAAGGGGCTCTGTTTTTTAATCATTCGCTTCGGTTCGAACGATTTTCGTTTTTGATTTTCGTCATGAAAACTCATATATATTTATGCATTATGCTGATTTTCCTTATTTTTGAACCGTACTCTCTCGGTGTTGCCAATATGATTTAATAAATATATAATTTTTCATGCCGAAAATCAAAATTGTAATCGCGAGCAACTCAAAAATAGAGCCTCGACACCGTTCAGTGTGGAGACGCACGTAGGAGACCTATACTCAGCACTGGGTAGATGAAGGCTGAAGTAGGGAAGAGAGTAGAGAGACTATGTATTCCGTGTTATCCCGTTACATGTTTAATTTCCTCTTCATTATTAATAGAGTCATTTACTAACAAGGTTTCTTACCCACAACACAGTGCAGTGTCATAAATTCCAGACAATTTCGAGACGTAACCTTTCGCGACTGGAACACAAACGAAGCCCAGCTCCCACTTGAAAATCAAGTAAAAAGCAAGGAATCCAACGTAAAACAAAGTTGGTACTTTGTTAAATAAACAAACAGCATGAAGCTTAATTTAGTATACGAAGCCAATAAAGAGTACGCTCCGTGACTTATTCCTGTTGAACTGTGCTTTACATTGTACTGACCACAATGTGTTAAAAATAATTCCCAGTTAAACTGTTCAAGTTAAAACAATACTGTTTGTAAGCTTGTTCGCCATTATTGGACGGTTGGTTGTATTTTAAGCTGCGCTCTTTTTGGGCGTATTTGTCTGTGAATGTTACGTTATACGGAGAGGATATAAATTTTACGATAGGAATTACTCATACTCGTACTTATCGCCGTGAAATATACAGCGGGACAGAATAGAATCCATTTTACAGATGGATAGGTAAAACAGTGCAAACAAGTGAAGTATACAGCTGGACAAAAAGAACCCATTACACTGAATTAAATTGTCCAAGCTAATAATTATAAAAAAAATTATATATATTGAAAGATTGCATTTAACATTGAAAGAATTATGAAATATACTCTTTCTTCCTTGCGAATAAAGAAAAAATAATACCCAGATACGCTCGAGTCCTTTCGAAATACGAAATTCAATTTAGTTTCGCGTTTTGAGCCAGCAATTATCAATTTGTAAGCTATTTCCAGCGTTTGTTATCTCAAATGGGACACTATAAGTCGAGGCAGGTGTACTGTCCATGAATGCAATTACGGTATCCGACTGCCCTTAATTAATACTAGTTCTACGATAAAATACTTAATTGATGACAGAGCTCTTAGTTCGGTTGCATTAATATTTTTTTGTGACTATAAAATTACTTTATTAAAGCGACGAGCCAATGTATGAACTTTAATAATGGAATGGGAATTGTGGTGAATACTGAAAAGTATACCACGTGATTACTAGCTCCTACACAGAGCAATATACATTGATTGGCAGAGATTGTACCTGGTGCCTGGTATTCTGAATGAAGTTGATATCGAAGCAACCGAGAGCAGACATACTTTTAAGTCAAAGCTGAAATGCCTGCTGATAGATAACTTCATTCGAAGTCTATGCCCAGGTGCAAATTAGGTAGAAGTGTTTATTATTATTATTAGTATCATTTTTGTTTTTTGTACTATGTTGGTAGGGTAAAGATATTGAAAGCATAGATAGTGCAAACCTTCGCCAACAAACTGTTTTACAGTTTGGCGAATTATAGAAATAAATACCTATGTACCACATTTATGAAAAAAAAAAAAAAAAAAACATTGAATTAAGTATATTTCTATTATGCTTTTAAACTGACTTAGATTTTCTCCGATATGATATACAGTATAATAATGCCATGATTTAAATATGAATGCTTGTTATTAAAATATCGTACAGTTTATGTTAGGGTCTAACTAAAGCTTTCAAATGAAATTGGAATGGATTCTGGTATTGTAACTGTCAGTGTTGATTGCTACATTGTTGATGATGATGATGATGATGAGGAAAGGTTTGAACCCATGTGGAATTTCTCAATATTCTATCAAACAAAAGCAACTTACCACATCGAGAATACCACTATTTCCAATTATATCAGGCTGACATCTGTAAAAGAAAAAGAAATGCAATTAGGTATAAAATTTCTACAGTATCGTAAGAAACTAATTTCTTACACTTACTCTACACACTATAATAATCTTAGCGTCAATGTCCCGATTGTGCTCTTGCGCACGAGAGCCCGGGTCCGCCTTGACCATGATCCAGGATTTGGCAGATCAGGAAATTACGGTGGAACGACTGCCATCTGATCTCCATGTCCCTGCTACGAGGGGAAGCTGATCAGATTGGATCATGGTTACACATTAAGTCGCCTGAATACAGGTTTCATCGCGATGTTTTCCTTCACCGTAAGAGGATCGGTTAGAATTCAACTAATGTATATTACTCAGAAAATAGTCATTGGTGCAGCAGATGGCCGCAGCAGATTCCAACCCGATACCTCTTGCTTAAGAGTCGGCTACCTTAACCGCTCGGCCACCAACGCTATTAATCACTCCTCACCTCTACACACTCTAGGTTCCTTACTATTCTAGCGATCTATGCTCGACCACCAGGTGAAATGGCTGTCAAAACTGATCTACAATATTTAGTAAAGGCTTCGAAAACCAAACGACTCGCAAATAATACTAAATTAATACGTAAAAATATAACTCATAGGTATCTTAAAATAATTTCCAAAAACCCAGCTCCGCCTTGATTAAGACAACACGTAGCGCACCATTTATAGAAGTTTTTAATAAAGGTAGCTGAGTCGTTTCTGATTGAGCTTTTTGCGATGTATAAATTATAGTCTTTTGCATGTATTGAGGTTATTGTGTTGCATCGAGCGAATTTCATCAGCCCATAATACGGTAGCTGTTTGGGAATTCTTTGGCGAAATTATAAAAAATAATCACCATGGCCAGGCTAAAGTGGCAGTGGGCAGGGCACATAGCTCGAAGAACAGATGGCCGATGGGGCAGTAAAGTTCTCGAGTGGTGACCACGTACCGGAAGACGCAGCGTGGGTAGGCCTCAAACCAGATGGATCGACGACCTGGTAAAGATCGCAGATACCAGCTGGATATGCGGAAGGCACAGGACCAACCTTTGAGGAGATCTCTGGGGGATATGATGATGATGATGATGATGATACATCTTGGCGTTACTTTCTCGGTTGTGCCCTCGCGCACGATTGCCCGGGGTCTGATTTGACCATTATCCAGGATTTGACTGATCAGGTAATTACAGTGGAGCGACTGCCATCTGACCTCCGTGACCCTGCTACCAGGGGAACCTGACCAAATTATTCTATTAACTACGAATTTGTTAACATGGAAAAACAATTTAAACTATCAATAATTTTATATTCATGTTCTTTTTTTCGTTTTATTAAACCAGCAAACGTAAACCGCAAAACTATTTCTCTACAGATATAGCAAGATAGATAAGTAAACACAACACTCATTATACGCCAATTAGTCGTTCTACACCCTTCACACTCCCGCATTAACAACAATGACAGCATTTTACACTTAATTACAGTATTACATGAAGGATTTGAGCCGTGATGGTTAAGTAGTTTTACGCGACAGAGGTAATTGTAATTTTTTTTTTTAAGTTATCTGATTTCTTATTTTGAGGCTCACTTATGTCGAGTGGCTCTCAATTTTTATTTTCGGCATGGAATATTTGAATGAGGCGAACGGTTAAAAAATAATATCCCTAATCCCATGAAGAACAAAGCTCCTAACTCTAAAAATTAAAGTTTGTAGAGTTCGGTGCAACTCTTATAGGATACGGGCGTGAGTGTGTATGTATGGAAGTGTGTAATAATAGGTTAGTGATGATGATGACTAGGAATTATCAAATTCTATTGCTGGACAAAATAGGCAGTTCATGTTATTTTATTGATGTAATTCCTACGCACTACTGATTTTTACAATTAGCCAAAATGGTTACAGATTTATTACCGGTGATTAGTGACCGTGAGATTAGTGGACCGGGCGCGATTTCGTTCGCGTACGCCTATTTTACCCAAACCTACCTTTTTTGTCTTGCTTTTTACCTTGCTCTTGATTCACTCTCTATTGTTGAAAACCGCATAAAACAACATGCAGTACAGTATAAAAGATCCAAGCCTACATAGAGGGACAGACGGCGCGAACTGACTTTGTTTTATACTATGTCTATGCATCGAAATCATTCATAAATCAAAGATGTTACAAGATCTATCAAAAGAAACTTCGAACGAAGCTAATAAAGGGCAAGTAACTCGTATTTCTAAGGTAATCATGATAGAATGTCAACGTGCGATGTCGTGTTGCCCGTAATGACGTCCCGAGATAAGCTCACGTTGTTTATCATTCTCGAGCCCTTTAATTACACTCTACTCGTCTAGAAGACATTACTTTTACTGCTTTTGAGAACCATAATTGCTTTAAGACTCAACATTCAACAAAACTTATTATAAAGTACAAACAAAACATTTTACTCGCGCTGTGACATCTCGAATTCGACATTTTTATCTAGTCACAACTGTGTACTAAAAACTATCGTCTACATTACAGCATTACCGAAGATCATTGAGAATAAGTTTTTGGCTTTTCAGAGATTTCAGTGACATTTGTACAAGATATTTGTGGCTAAAAATAAATGTGTGACAGCGCTAGAATTAGGCCCTTGGAACTAAACTCTTACTAAAATTGAAACGAACACTAATACTAAAACATTCAAAAATAAAAATGTCATCCATATCGCTGCCCCCGGAATGGTGCCCAGAAAGCTGGCTGCGTTGCCTTTGGATAGCAAAGCTAATCCTCTGTCCGAGCAACGAGCCAGCTCTCCGGTCACCTGTGGCGTCAATTAGCTGTAATCTTTATAAAATTTAAAAGCGTTTGGACCCCACAGTTCTCACTTTTCGACCCCAAACGGCTGAAATATGGAGTCCTAGGCTGAGGCTTTCATATTTCCTCCATTTGAGGTTCTTAGCAGGTTACATAGAATGCGCTAGAGAGTCCACGCAGGTTCAATATGTTTGAAACTTGGATTGTTAAAGTATTTTTTCCAGAGTTAATCACTAAAAGATGGTAATCATCATTCACGTTATTTTATTTCAATTATATGTACAATATATCTTACCCATAAATAAACCTGCATCTAACAGTAAAAACGTTCAAATAAAAAAATAACCACTTGCGCTACAGCAAACATATAAGTAATTATAGCCCTAGATCAAGTCTTGCTACCGTTTAATTACTAGTGTAATACAATTTTATTACAGTATTACTGTAATAAAATGTTAATTCGATACTAATCTGAGTGACCACTTATAGCTCTGCCATGGGTTGGAAAATGACTTTGTCAATTAAGTACTTAGATATTTTCTTTTTCTATTCTTGTAGAGTCATTACGGGAAGATGGTAATGACTCAACAAGACTGTAAAAGACAAGCAGTATTTTTTTTATGCAAGCGGTCTACCTAATGGAAAGTGGTCACCGCCGCCTATGAACATCAGCAACACCAGGAACATTGTTTTACAATATGTACAATGTAATATGTATCGTAAATGTACAAAAGAAAATATTGATGAATGTGGTGGAAGCGAAGTCGAAGCGGAACAAGGCAGACGTATGTAAAAAGTATTAATTGATTATATTCATAAAATACGAATAAATAATTGTACTAAACGAAGCCACTACTTACAATCATTTAGTCTTTAGATAGAGATAGATCCATGCCCACAAGTCACACCTCAAATATTCCCTCAAAAATTGAATCACAACTAGCCCCGCGGCATCTCACAAAACCCACATCGAAATAGAAACATAACTTACGTTGGATATTGCAATTAAAATATATTTTTAATCACAATATATTTCGATTGACCCCAATACGAATCAATGCGTACGGGACCGGTTACCGCCTGAGGCAACCGCGGTGGGGGGAGTGTCGTATATCATGTTTCAGATAATTAGCTGCCACCACAATGGTTTATAAGTGTTTAAGGCGACTTGCGCGTACGCAGGGGGTGGTGTAACGGGTAAGACGGGGCGACGCCTCGTTGCCACAGAGTAATCATAGCCTACCGTGCTGAGTCTAATGTATACGGTTTATTGTAAGACTAGTGGACACGGCGCGACTTTGTTCGCGTGGCGTCGTATCCCTACCTAAACTTTTTTTTCTTGCGTATAAAGCTTCCACTTGAACCAGTAGGTATATTGTTGAAAACCGCATTGAAATCCGTTGAGTAGTTTAAAAGATCTAAGCGTACATACTTAGATACTATAAATAAATGAATATGATACAGACAGCGGGAAGCGACTTTGTTTTTTACTATGTAAAGATGACAGAGCCTTTGAAAATTCACATTTGACATTTAATCTTAAATGTAGAATTACTTTGAACGCAATTTCTTTGACTTTGATAAATTTTACATTGACTTTGAATGAGGTGGGGATTTGGAAATCGTGGCGTTCCCATTTTTCTGCCAGAGCAACGTGTTATAGAGGTGGCCAACGCATTTTCGATGTAGTGTTGCTAATATAAAGGCACCGCTAACGCTAGCGTAGGTAGATGAACCATGGTTCATCCACCTACCTAGACCATGGTCTAGGCAAACAAAAGAATCGTCAGCAAGTCAAGAAAACTCAAACCACTAAACAAGAAATTTCAAAACCGTCCTCATGAATCACTCTCTCTATTGATGAAAACCGCATGAAAATTTCAAAGTTCACTAACAGACAAACAGACGCGGCGTGAGACATTGATTTATAATATATAGTGATTAAAAACGCATTCATACTTTCCGGTGAGAAGATGAAGTCATCTCATCCACTCCTGCCCCTTATTCATCGTGCCACAGACTAATTAATGCGCTAGCCCACACCGATTAAGATCTCAACAACGTCCTTATACCGGGTACCTACTAGTCGGCGGATACCAGTTACCGACTAGTCACTAGACAGGCACTAGTAGCTAGTTGGTACAGTCTGTTCCCAATTTGTGTCACCAGGCACATTGGTGGTTTTGTATGCACATCACAGATTGCTCCAAACAGCTACGTAATGGCTTATTGGTGCTTTGATTGACTTTTGCCCGAATACTGGAATGCTTCTTTACTTTAAGGATCAGGCTGTCATTTTCAAATCTTTGACATTCAAAAGGGATAGCATGATTTGATTTGAACCGTTAAAATTAAGAGACATTCGAGTATTCGGGCGTTTATTTTCTAATTAATAGGTACCTCCTAGAAACTCCAACCCACGACCATCGCTTGAACTTTGATTTTTCTCTAAAATTCTAAAACTTTTTCCAATTTATGGGTTCTTAAATTTGTTTCAATATATAACCTTCCTCATCAATCACTCTGTTTATTTATGAAAACCGTATTAAAATCCATTTAGTAGTTTTTGAGTTTATCGCGAACAGACAGACAGAAGCGACTTTGTTTTACAATTTTAAGTGATAGTTTAAGTATGAAATAAGCATAATGTCAGACTAATATAAATAGCAATAGTTTTTCGATGCAATAATGTATTATTTGGACGGTCCAGAATGTGCATACAAAACCACCTAAGTACCTAAATCTCTGGTAGGGAACAGACTGTACTAGGTATGTTACCCGCGAATATGCCGCGTAGAGCCTCCGGGCATGTATCGAAAAACGCAAAGAATGATGTCAAGATGAACGATAAAAAGAGATGGATGTACTGGATCATTAGCGGAAGCAAGTGGGACGGGTGTACAGTGTTGATGAGGTAGGTTGTTCGGGTGAAGTGTCAATTTTTATGTGGGTGTACCTACCTAATTGCGAAGACTTGATCTGATAATGTTTATCTATAGGTAGGTATAATACATACTTTATGAACACGGGTTGGGAAACATTAGTTACTATGGTAATATCCGACTGGGATATGTCTACTAAGCACATATCTCACAGAAAAAAAGGCTGATATTTGGGTCCATAAACTGACATTGATCGTGGTAACCACGCATTGCGGGTATAGGGTACAAAGTAGGTAGTAGGTAACGAAGGTTAAGAGTACTTACCTATTTATTAGTTTGGAATTATCGGATATAATATAACCAATCATTCACGTACAAAGTACCTGCATAAGTTATTAATTTTACTTCGGTAAATAAATAATTATATCAGCCTGAATCAGCCCACTGCTGGGCAAAGACCTCACCTCTGTTCTTCCATACTTCGCAATCGATATTAAGTTAAACAAATAAAATGAATAATTAAATTTAACAAAAAGCAAACATTTTCCTCGCACCTACCCCTAGACTTGTTACTTCCAGAAGAAAGGAAAGCGCCAAGCAACCTTCCGCATTGTGCTAACTTTCCAAACAGAGCACAGCGGGGTCAACCTGACGACATATCAGTTATGTTCGTATAGATATTCTATTATTATTATTTATTATACACTGGAAGCTCTTCTGTAGGCCTGCTGGAAGAAATTTCTTTTTAGAAATAAGCAGCGCCTGTTGTGTCTTCTATACTGTTATATTTCTCTGTATATAATTATTGTGTACAATAAACAGTTAAATAAATAAATAATAAATAGAAGCAGTAAACTGATGCGTGTATATCACGATATTTAGTTATTGTAATGTCTATCCAGTCTAGTTTTAAAATAGTTTACTGATGGTGCACTTCATGCACTGATAATCCTATTTGGCAAAAAATTGTGTCTGGGGTTACTGGTTCCCTGTGATCTTGATAACTTCAGCGTATGGTCTTTAAGGTTTTTGTTATTATCTTAGTTGTAGATGTATTCTAGTCCCTTCACAGGATAATGTCCATGTAGTATCTTATTTTTCTATTCGATCACCACGTTGTCTACGTCTTTCCAGTGTTGGTAGTCCAAGTTCCTGTAAGATATTCTATATATCAGTGGTGAACCATGGTGGTCCCATTATTTTTTTTATTTCACTTGAAAAGTGGGCTCTCCAAGGTTGTCTCAGTCCTAGTATCACTGCGACCATTCCTGATCTATTGTGATCGCCTCATTTTTTACAGTTCAGTACTAATTCCTATAGCTTCTCTATGGTCCCATGGTGACAACCTTAAGTCGCTCTCGCGTCTCGCGTCGACATCGCGTTTCGCGCGCGATATCGATACACCCGATCTGGGCACTCGGCCACACGTGATGCCAATCGAGAATCGATTAACGATGAATCGATAACTCTGAGATAAAATACTATGTTTAATTCCACCTCTTTGCGGGTCGATGAAACTAATATACGGCGTTGAAATGAAAAATCGAGGTGTAGACGGTATGTTCGTTAGGAAATGGCCATGGGCGAATCGATTATTTAGGTGGTTTACCATTATATTGTACAAATATAGTGATAAATCTATGTCAATAAGTAGGTACAGCCTGAGTAATAGATAGGTATATAATACCTACTCTAAATGAAGGATGAAATAATAAATAAATAAATATGCTTAGACAAATTCACACAGCGCCATCTAGCCCCAAAGTAAACTACTTATATACTATTTTTTAAATACATAGGTACTTATTACACATACTACACCCAGATCGGTAACAGAAATTTCAATTAAACTACGTATTCCTTAAGGCCTTAAACTTCGGTATGACAATAATGAATGCGAATGAAGTATTTCTTATTACCTCGAAATTTCTCGAAAAAAAAACACTTGTAGGTAATTCAGAGCTGGCTTTGTAAAACTAGGTAGGTATATTAATCTTAACATTCAATAAAATCCAATGCCGTTCGTTAGGCGCACATATCACAATCCACGAGCGTCTTATTCTATTAAAATCTCGCAAAAAAAATATACGGATACTTATTATAGGTACCTACCTAATCCCCACATGAAAACCAACAATCTCGTCCAATTAACCTATGACTTCACTAAACGAATCTAAGCTTAATATCGCCCGGAGTCCAGTAAAATAGTGATGCGCAAGCAAAAAAAAATATATATCGAATTATCGATAAATCTGCGGGCACTTGCTTATTGCGAGGGCCACACGGATCGCGAGCGTGTGCAGCAGGAATACAACGATAAAAGTTATTTGATACAAAATTGGACTTTAACGAGTACGTTTTAGAGCTCACGGTAACCGCTAAAATCGCTTGGCATCGCCATAGTTGCACGCCGGCATTTATTAAGTAGTATACGTTTCAATTGCTGGACGTGTGCCCACTATATTTATTGCACCTTTTCAATGGCTGAATAGAGATAAACACATGTTTGTGTTCAGATTAATGTTGTTTTTGTTCAAGAGATCAGAGATTGTACGACAACAATGTAGCTAAAGGTATCGGGGAGGGGTTATTGTAATTGTATAATAGTCAGGTGATGTGTCAATAGTATGACGGGCGCGCGGTGTTCGTGCTTGGTAGAGAGACGATAGTACGAGTTTGAAGACCTGAGAATACTGAATATTTAGTATGAAGGCGGAAACATAAATCGCATACTAAAGACTGTCCGATCAAAGCAGGTGATCATTACTCAAACTACACACGTGATTAACCAGCAAATAAAATACAGCCGTCAAAATAACATCTTGTTTCGGTTACACACATCGCGCACGCTTCCGCTATAACAAATTGCCAATTCCGCGAAAAGTTGGAACGTTGCATCGGCATACCTAATTACAGGGCGTAAAATAAAAAGAATCACGCTTCAAACCAAGTACGAAAATCAGGAGTTGGATGATAATTCTTCGACGAATTTACGAGGCCCTGTCATTACTCTGGTGCCCGATTGAGGACCCCCGTGACTGTAAATTGGCACTTAACCAGTGAGGGGACACTTCTTATCGATTAATTATACTTATAATCTGGTACCGCAAGCTGGATAGCAATTACGTATGGCGTGGTATCTCTTTATAGAGACGTTAAGATGAATATTTTATTACACCCGTGCGATAGATATACTTCAATTTATAGTTCGCAGCCGGTTATTTTCAGAAAAGTTGTTTTCGTGCGGTATACCATTTTTTAATTTTCGTTACAAGAGTTAACTAGGAGTATAGTAAAGAACGAGCTATTACAGAAGCATCGTAAAAATGCAATATCAAAAAAATTCAAATAAAAAACATCTGACAGCCAACCAGCCACCGGTATTCGTCCAAAAATGAAATTACGTTCGGAAACCCATCACTGGACCACAAAACGGCGATGGACCCCGACATGTCTCGGAACAGCCTGAAACTGAGCACATAATTGCGTAATAACTCAGAAACGATTACGGTAACAATTTCAGTTGGGTATTATTATTCCTAAAACACGTCAGATTCGTGTGCGCCCAGGCTCGGGGTGGTGGCCGTCACGGATATTTCAAGCTGGTAGACGTCCCGCATCATTATGTTCTTGGAAAAGCAAACTGTTCTCGCTTCAATCCAATGAGCAAGGAATCACAACCAAATATGAAATTTAATAGGCAGACGATTGGCAATGACTTGTATTTATGTCTCTTTAATAATAGGATTTTGTATGCTTTGACCTATCAATTGCATGGATTGACAGGTCTTGCTATCTTCAGGCTGGATGGTCGGCGTCCTCGGTGCAGTTTTTGCGGCGGCCCCCGAGCTTTCCAAGATTCCGAGTGGTATAATGAAGCCATTACCCGCAAGAACAAGCTCCGTAGAGGGCAACCACATCGGGCCGACTAAAAAAATACCCAAATCGCCCCGAGGAACTCTCGTGCGCCGACATGCTGTCTTGCCAGTGTAGAAAAAGAAGTAAAAGATATTTAAGTTCGTTAAGACTCGTTTTGCGGTCTCGCTTTCGGATTCAAACGTCGTGAAGCTTTATTTTTCAAAAACCGAAATTGAGAGACTAACTGACTCTTGTCAAACTGTAACTTTTAAGCTCACGTTTTTTCCACCGCACTTGCGGGGCGTCATTCGGAATGCCGATGTTATTATAATTGACGAGAACCCCTTTTGTCATGTTATTGAAAATCCTCTCAAAATATTTAATTAATTGCTTCCCTATAAAGAAATGTGCGACTCATTGCGTCATTAGTAAGGGACTCCAGCCTTCCAAATCAAACAGACGATGACTAGGCAAATGCTTATACGCATAATAAACTATTTCTTCACAATCTTTTGTACCGTTATGAGGAATGCCGGCTCAAATGCTTTTAGGATGTAACCATATTGAATTAAATAAACATCTCATTTTATCAACCTTAACACCGAGACGCAAGGTTCAGAAAAATGAATGTTTTTTGCTACACACAGACCTCTATTTACATATATCGCCTATATATTACGCTGGTTAAATTATTCATTGCTATGTTGTTCGGTGTAGATCGTATTTCTGATAAGATATCGAGTGATAAATGAATTCATTTCAGCAAAACTACATTGCTACATTAATTGATGTATTTAAAAGCCCATATTGAGCTGAACTAGTTTGGAACTCTTAGTTACCAGTACCAGATCCTTTATCTCAACAATATAAAACTTGGTATTTATCGCAAATTGACAATCTTTATTACACAGGAAGCTACAACGTTTTTAATGCTGTCGATTTCTGTGAATCGTACGGCCGTGAATTTCAAAAGAAACGACTCCTATCTACTCACTCGAGCCGACATCATTAAAAAGCCGTTTGAAAAAATATTTTTGACCACGTCATCACAACCCCATCAGAGCGTCGGTACATGTTAATCCGAGATCATTAAGCTTGATAAAGACATGCCGTGATTACCCTACAATACGAGAGAGACAAAAACACCTTAATCAATTCAAGAGGGCCGCAAGAAAGCGACAAACTTACGCCCACCATCCGGCTCGAAGGACCAAAAGAATAATAAGGTAATTTGTATAAGAGAAAAAATATGACGCTTAATTGACTCGATTGTCTCTGGTTTTACATATGAGACTGTTATTGTACTGCCCTATGAAGGGAAAGGTGACTAAGTATGACAATTAAACTGGTTTTAGATAGCGTGGAGTGGGATTATTTATTATAATATTATTCAAAGTCACTGAATCTTAATACTGAGTAATGATTATGTGTAAATTTAGATGGATAATTATTGCTGTTACATTAATATTATGTATAAGTAGTTAAATAAGAAAACGAGCTTGTTGAGCCTACGGAGCGGAGTCCATATTTTATTTCCAATCTATGAATGTAGCGCTGCCATCGAGTTCAGAGATAACTTTTTATGCGAGACAACGACCTCAGTTAAATATTGTCTTCCATCGTAAAACGCGATAAACATCACACCGTATAATTCATTGCTCAAATTAGAATCCAAATGCTTTCCTAATGTCGGCCGCGTCGCCCGAAACATCGGAAACATCTTAATTGACCGATACCGAAAACCAATCTACGACTAATGTGATACCAAGAGCGTGATGCCCAAAAAAATTTCCCACTACACTCAACACTCCATATCAAAATTACATTAAGACGTCCAAAAACTGGCCACATTAAACCGGTACCAGTTTATACTCGGTATCTCGAGAGGCACAACTAATAACTCAATCCGTACTAAATTATATAGAGACGAGAGGCACATCACTATTATTACAGCGCGTTCGAGGTACCACGGCGCAGCTTTGAGTCACGAAACAATATTATTTATTTTTTGTAATTATTTACACTCAGAGGTGGTGTGCCCAATTATTTGTTTAAAACGAGAGCAATTGGTTTTCTACTAATAGTTGTTTGTAGTCTAGTAGTTAATAATTAGGTTCAATAAGGGTAATTTAAATAGGGGCAATATAACTGCTGAAGTTCAAGTTCTACCACAAACTTGTAACTCGCGTCTGTTTGTTCGGAATTTATTATAGTTCTGGTCAATGGATAGAGATTTAACGACGAAAATTTAGTATTACTAGTTCCGCATAAAAAAGCGATACGGCATAATTATACCATAATGAAGACATTACGAACCGAGAAATCACCATAATCGTAGTCATTTGAAATATTAGGCCTCGATCCCAATTCACGCGACATTTTAAATCCGGAGCTTTTTAACGTGAAGATAAGCTGTATAAGCGCGGTAAATAATCGCCATTAGGAGCTAAGCGTAATCAGCGATTGCACGCATTCCCGATGCCGATTTACATAATTGAAACCTTAAGAGGATTAATCTTGATCGATACGTTTGTTTTTCACTGCGGCGGCGACCATAGGTTATTATTAAGTTGCTACTAGAAGGTGGTTTAAACGTCGCGTCTGCTGCGTACCGTCCTCAATCACCGCGTACGCTGCCTGTTACGCTGCTAGTAATTTAGAGGTTATTGCAAGCTCCTAAAGTATTGTGTATAATAGCTGTAGTCGATCATTGGCTGTAGAGTGGGCGTGATCGATTTTGATGTGTCAAATATGTGGAAATGTAGTTTCGGGACAGTGCTCGAGTGCGACAGCTGATGTTTCTATCACTATTAACTACTTACTATGCTGTGGGCGATGTGCTTGCTTGTCACCTTAGTGCCTGCGAGTGTGTTCCCTGATCAATATCATCTGGATGCCTTCAAGGCTAGAGTGAATACGCAGTTCCAGGACGGATATGCTCCGTCTTCGGCCGCATCGTCACTTACCAACAGGTGAAATGGTGGTCAAATGCATGTCTTGTCTAATATAAAAAATAGTACATACTTGAAACTAATGAACAACAGTTTATTATGTAATGTAGCATCGATTCTTTCATCCCAGTACCTGTCTCTGTCTCCGACTTTCCCACCATAGTAGGTAAGGATGGTATGTATCTCTATTTTCTATATTTCTTATCCATACCCGTAACCATCCACGCATCATAGTACATCGTATGTACTGTAAACGTATTCGTCACGTAGTAATAACAATATATACCTGTTTGGGTCTGCGCGCTCGTTTTGTGCTGCTCGCCCGCTCGCCCCGCCCAGACCATTATTGTGGGAGAAGAAAGGCTAGTGCTGCGAGTATCGATAGTCGATGGGTTTGTCGATAGTTTTGGGAAAATCAAATAAACTTATTTAGGCTTTTGGTGCATAAATACACCCTAGAGGTCTTAAATGGGTTCGTTTGAAAAAAGAAAAAAATGTGGAAGACGAATGTTATGTATACTAGTATCTTATGTTAAAAACCTGCCCAGATATTTCCCTACAAGTACAAATAACAAACCCAAACTGTTGGTGAAGCCCATAAGTATTTAAATACGTTAGAACATTTTTAATAGTTAATAATGTTACATTACGTGAACACACTGTTTTTTTGTAGAGTAAAACATTCGTACTTCAATGGTAGCAATCAATTTCGTAGTCATCGTTTTTATTCAGGAATAACTAAGGCATAAACAGGCAAATTTAACAAACCCTCCAATTGAAGGCTTTGTTTGACAAACAAATAAACAATTGGTAATTTATCGATATATTTTACTTGTCGTCTCATCACTACAACTTGAAGACGGCTCGATTCGAGCCAGCATGGACTTTATCTTGCCATAGGACAGAAAGATATACACACATACCTACAAACATGCATAATTACATAGCATATTGTGTCTATAAATTACGTGTTTTGATCAAGTCAAAGATATTTTCACACCAAAGTGTGTAAAATATAAAATTATGGTAAAAGGTTGAATCCTAAAGGATAAAGAAGTATTTTCCCACGATAGTATTACATATTTGTTTATTTTAGAAATGGGTAATTAAATAAATTTCCTAGCCAGACTACTATAAGACTACAAATCACCTGATGGTCTGTGACGATGAGGTTGAAGATGGAGCTTCATCATCTTCATTATCTCAGTCGCAGGACGCCTACTATTGGACATACTCGCCTTCTACCTACACCAATAAACTTTGTTCCCCTTGCATTACACCCATTCTGTTAAAGAAGGATCGGTTACTCTTTCACACATCTACTATAACAGATTTAGATTAAATTTTTCAGTGTTGCAGTTTATTTTATAACCCAGAATAACACATGTGTTTTAATTTATCTTGAAATTCAATGTGGTTCCGAACACGGCATAACCTAATTTTGCACGGATGAAGTCGCAGGCAAAAGCTGGTAAGTTATAGGCTGGTAATATCTACTGCGATCTAAAAACACATGCTACATTTTGTGTGGTATAAATGGTTTTGTATTTGTATTTATAATTTATATAAATTTGCTTGAGGTAAAGGCTTAGGCTTCCCATAGAGTGACTAGCTAGGTTGTCTATCGCATACCAAACTGTATAAACCGGTAACAGATATACAGATACACAGGCTCACAAGTGATAAAAAGCGCATTATTACGGCAAGGCACGGTAGGGGCGCGAGCAAATATTTGCCTGCGCGGGCGCAACAGGGCTTACGGGCGACTAATATTGACTCTGTAGGGCTGGCGAGCAATCGGGGCTTTGTTTTTAATGAGGAAAATAATTTTTTTTTAAAGAAAAAACTTTATTGTTAGCCCCCGACGAAAAGATATATATCTATTGTAAGTTTGACGTGTGTCTTGTATCTGTAGCTTTGTGTATCTGTTCAAAGGATGGACCGGTTTGGATGTGGTTTTCTCTATTTGTAAGGCGTTTAATCGACATGCATCTTAGCTATGTTTGATTAAAATAGGTTCTGTAGTTTAGAAAACATTTGAGTTTAAGTGAACTTGGTTGGGGTTATTCCACTTTTTCTGTCGGTTAGATTAATAATTCGTTACAAATAGGAACCGTGGTACCGAAGGAGGATTCACGACGCCCAGTAATAAGGAACACGGCGCGAGGAGGAGGACGAGGTACCGTGAGTTAATCCTACAAGCCAAACGGCGCCTAAGACTGTTTAAACTGTCTCAGGGTATTGCAGAAGTCCTTAGTCAACCTCCGTCCGTACAAAATTCAAAATTCAAAATTACTTTATTGAGTAGGATCTTACATATCTCTTTCAATCGTCAAAGAAGAGGGGGTAGGAAATTAGGAAGGAAACACACAGTGACATGTACTACCAGTCTGTTTGTGAAATTCTTTGTTTTCTAGCCAAGGCTTTTGTTCGTATTTTTTTATGTGTTAGATATAAACATGTGACTTTCAGGGTGCAGATTTTATTTAGTAGTATGGTTGTATGTAAAATCTAATGCAAAGTAAATGTGACAAATAATTGTATTCTATTTTTTATTTACTAATCTATGATTTTCGGTTTGTTGTTCAGCAAAACGTTTGAAATATTTAAATACGTACTTATAGTATTATTTATAATCTTTCCGCTTCCAGATTAAACTTATACAAGCTTAACATGTCTATCAAAATAAAGTCCTTTTATCTAGAACCTTGTGTTGTGACAACCCTAGCAGAGTTTCTAGAGCAAATGTTAAAATAATAAGGAAATCTCGCGTGTTTACATTACATCGCCACTTTAACATGAAACTGTCATCGGCGCACTTGTGTTTACTTTTCAGTGTATCATGCGCTAGTACTATTCCACCATGTCATTTCGTTTGTTTTGCAATAGATAGATATCACTAAGTTGTAGGTAGAGTGCTACAAACTTATCTTACCCGGTGACCAAAACTGGAACTAGGTGTCGTCATTTTGAAATTTCACTTTATTATATACAACAGCGACGCCGTCACCGATTAAGACAAGTTTGTGGCGGTTTACAAGCAACACTGTGTTATGAATTTTGTCTAGACTTTGATTTTTAATGATTAATTTATTTATTTTGAGTTATACCTACGCCTTTAGATATAGTATTAAAGTGAATGACTAGAATGAATAAATTGAATAGACAGGTAATCCAGCTCAGCGCTGATCATTAATTCATTATCACCAGTACAAAGGTTGGAACTGTTGGATTATGAACTGTCTTTAAAGACTAGAGGATTTAATTATAATCTTGCTTGGCAGTGGGCATAGGTACTCGTAAATTAACCCTTGGTAGCTCTAGATCTTTAAAACAAATATAATGTGGATAATGAGATAGTTTTAGGGAAGTAAAAAACACGTATTTCTCATAACAACTCCGGATTCCATATTTTAAATCTGGATTTGGCAGTAGAAAAGTGCGTATTTTTCGAATCAATACTATCCATGGGCCTATTTTTGTACCGCTCTGCTCGCTTTGAGTCGAATGGTTTGCAATTTAGATTTCAATTAATAGCAACACTGAAATCGAACGGTTCAGAAAGGGAAAATCACCAACATGCATTGTAATTGGACACAGTGTGAGTGGACAACGTGTCCAAAAGGTACGGCTATAAGTTGTCAAATACTTTTCCATAACCACTGCTATTTTCAAATTTGGTGACCTTGGTCACCTAATGTTCTGGCTTTTTGTATGACAGTGAGTCATTTGTATAGAGTTTGTGACAGAGTGACAGTGTACATTCTCTATAGATAGAGGCTCTATCTACGCTCTACGTCCAATATCTTTGGCGTCATGCCTCCAAATGTCATATTTTTCATGCCAAATATCTAAGTGAAAACCGTTTGACTCGAGACGAGTGGTACAAAAATAATCCCTGTTCTGCTCAACTTACTTACTCGTCACTTAAAATTTCTACAAGCAAAGAGAAACCCCGTACAGTCAAAACATTGGTAAGCACATATTGTAACAGTTTTCGAAATAAAATTGTCACCAAAACACACCAGTGTACTTGTCTCAATGTTTGTTTTAATTTAGTGGAAGCCTGAGCAGTCTATTTACGTAGGTGCGTGGATGATTTTGGGACGTTTAACGTTGAAATAATATTTGTCTTCCAGCCCTTATCACCTTCTGTCTTTTGTATATTTACATGCGTAGTAGGCAGATAGAGATTTCGAAATTATCGCCGTACGGGAGTAGTCCCGTAGGGCACATTGTCTTGGATTCTTTACAAAGTCATTTCTTTGTACTGCTCAGTGACTAATGATCAGTCACCCTGATTTTGATGGTACCTAAGTGGTAATGGTAATTGTTGCACATGTTATCTACGATTCATACACTAAGGTTTCGTGTAACAAAAACTGCATAATTTTTTATCATGTAATTTAATATTGTCATAAATAAATATATACGCTTTAAATCAAGTAAAGTCTACGAGAAAAGGGCGTCTATAATCATGCCAACGTAACATACTTAATGGAACATTGTAGATCTTTACGCATATCTCAAGAAATATACCTGATATGTCCCTGACAATTTGAAGTAAGATTTTGAGTGAACAAAGCAAATGGGTACATATATTTAATCCCAAATAGATCATTGTTTGAACAAGTGGTGTGCTTGTGGGGTTTTCTGGCCAAATTGTCCCCTTATGACATCCTTTGTTGTCGGACTATATGACAGGTCTAATATGCTGGACAAAGAAGGGATTTGTGAAAATTACGATAAGTATGAATAGAGGTACTTATGAGAAGAATTCGGCTTTTACATCAATGGTACAAGCTCTCCAATATTTGTGTTGAAGAGCCGATTCTTTATTGCAAGTGTCTAGTGAAGGTGAAAGATTTGCAATAGTTTTGTCGGCATCATTTGCACTGAGTTTATGAATAGATGTTCATTGTAGTTGCGTTGGGTTTTTTATTGCCTAGGTATGGCACGGAAAGTCGCCACGTGATGGATAGTTGTCACTGTCGGCCAGAATATCTGCAGCCGGTGTATGTTAGGTAACAGCAATGATGAAAGAATCTATACTCCATAAGAAGGACAGGTCTTATGGTTCATGCCATATGACATGACTCTATGGCGATGACAGGCCATGTGCGTGCCAATTCGCCATATTGTGTACTATGATGCTAGGGAATTTTAGTTTCTATACTACTTCTAAAAAGAAATATTCGTCGGCAATTTTATATTTCAAAAGGTATACGATGCCCCGTTCTCTTAAAAGCAGTTTCTTTCTTTATTGATTAATTATTTATTAATTATTAAATAAAAGATAAAATGTATAGGTGAGATAGACGTGTGGTGTCGGGCGGAGTAGCACCAACCCTTTACGCTCATGGCTGCGCTATAGAGCGACTAATGTTTTCGAGGCATAGGTTCTGGAGTTTCCATAGACTGGAAAATGGGCAGCAGCGTTTTGCCATTTCTATATTTACAATACTGCTATCTTCATCCCGCCTGCCAAGCGTGTAGATTATGGTAACAACCTCTCCTCGCATGGGAGAGGCCCAAAGTCCTGCAGTGGACTGTTATGGGCTGTGACTGTGAAGATGATAATGATAAATTGATAAAAATATGATGTAATATAAATGGTAGAGAAAGCTATGAAGCTTTAAGTCTGCCATTGTACTTTACAGTGCATGAAGTTTTAAATAAATAAAAGTTGCTGTTTCGATTAGACCGTGTTGGAATTTAATAAAATAAGAGGATTTTTTTAAATGTTTTGAAGTACCTATTAGGTAATTTTTGTTTAATATATAGTACAATTATAAATAAAACAAACCGTCTTCATTCCAAACTTGAACGATGCCTCGTAAGAGCTGCAGCTTGAAACCTGTTGGGTGCTGGCCACTAACGGCCAGTTTACCACCAATATCTCATGGTATTACTAAACGATGTTCCGGGAATAGAAGAGTAAGCACGGACAATATTGACATGCCGCCGGGAGCACAGTAGCGTGTTGGTATTTTGGATTCTGGTGGCCTGAGACCAATATTTGCTTTGCCCTGGCCAATGCGGCTGTACTTGTTTTTCCGTCAAACTTCAAGTCTGTGGATAGTGCAGCTACCAATTTCTTGACGTGGGTATATGTTTCTACTTCACTTTTTCATACCGCTTTCCTCCGTCCGAAACAAGTTCCAGCAGCACCTTTTGTATCGAATTGAAATGGACTTGGTACGATAAAGTACACATTGTCATAAGTTATGATTGTCTTTACAATAGCTAATACTAGTCCGCGCCAGTTAAGTCTGCTTTTTTCCTTACATTGTTTATGCTATGAGTTGTTCTTGTTGGCTGGCTGTCAAATTTAGTTCCTTTGTCATCCGCGAGCAATAACTGGCATCTACTCTAGGTTCATATATCTGTCATATTTTTATAGCTACTATAGTTAATCTAATCTAAGTATGAATTAAAACCTACACCTCATTATACTTGTAGTTTTAGCCCGGCTTGCACGAAATTCTTGTATAAATTGACGTTTAACCTCATTTTGTATGAAATTTTGTGTTTTTAGTAATCTTAAATGAGATTAAGTTTTGGTGCAATCCGCCCTTAACCTTAAACACAGACACGGCTCTATGAAATAGACATAGACAGTACTTTATTCGGATCCCAATCGCGAAATATAAATTGCGATAAAAAGCCTTTCCATATAGATAACCTTTTAATTACCATTTATGCAGACGAAACAATTAATTGGGTGTATATCTCATTCCTTCAAGAAATAATTTATCCAAAACACTTCTGTAGGCATATAAAACGCAACCAATCCATTCAGAGCCTCGCTTACTCAAAAAAAGTCCCTCCAACGCTCTCTTGGCAAACATGCGCATGCGCCGTACAAGCCCGAACGCATTATAGTGTGGCCGTAAGTTGCAGGTGATAATCACAGTTTGCGTCCGCTGTTAGCGACGCAGTGCTAGCTACCTGCTGACTCTGCCCCCGAAAGCCCCTACTTTTGGCCCTCGATCGGTTTGGCGTCGAGTTTCTTTCGAGAGTTAATTGTCCCCTTTATCGCACAAACTTTTTTTAATTTTGTTTTTTTGTTAGACTAGCCAGGTATTTGAGCGCCATTTCAACTGGTGGTCGGCAGAACAGCTCAGGTCCAACTGATCACGTATGCTGGCCACGGGGATGATATGTACTCCATTTTCACAACTGACCACTCTCTCGCTCTTGAGCGATAATGTAAAAATTTTTGCTTGGTTTTATGACGGCCACCTGCCCGACGTCAGCCCTCTTTTAGAATGCTGTTGAGGACGCTTATTTTCCATCTTATTGATTTGTATAACTTTTCTTTCTTTAATTAATTAAATGGGATGAAATTTTTCAATCGCGTACTCTTGTAATTGATAGCAACAACCCAGTTTCGATAATAGCCACACGTGCATTACTGTCAAATAACGGGGAACTCGTAATTTAGTCGATTCTATGTACTTGCATGAAAGGCGACTTGAGTGGTATGAAGACCATAATACAGACGAACATAGAACCTCCTTCTTTTGTTTTTCGAAATCGGTTAATAAATAACTAAGTCTCATTCCTTTTGGGCTTCGCCGCAGTTGGGTTCAAATACTCCTTTATCGTACTTGTACTTAAGAATTAAGTATATGTACGATAAAGGATAGCACCACCCCATCTCTTTCTGTGTGTGTCTTCAGAGGCGACTAAGGGACTAAGGCAGAGCATGAGCAGCATCCTTCTGTGTAGTTAAGCATCTACTTCGATCGCTAATCCGCCTGCCAAGCGTGACGATTATGACATTCCGTTAAGCGGGCGCGTATTATGACTGATATGATGATGATGATGACGTAATTCTTCGAATAACATCACAAAGAATTTATATCGATCTTAACACGTAGCAATCTCATTCAGTTTCGGATCGAGAACCAATGGTAATGTCATAGAATTGTTTGGACTGCATTATCTTGACGTTGATTTAGGCTGGCTGCACCCAGGATTACCTACTGCCAGTTAGTTTTGACCGCGGCGTTAAATTAGTTCTAGGGATAGTGCGTGGTTTTTAACCTGCGACGAAAAAAAGAGGGGTGTAATAAGTTCGATCTGGTGTGTCTGTGGCATCGTGTCTCCCGAATGGATGGACCAATGCGGTTTTCTTTATTTAAAAGCTTTGTGATTTTAAGTTCACCTTTATAAACCACTGTCTGATGTGCTTTATCATCATTATCATTACCAGCTCATAACAAGCCACTACTTGACACACCCTCCCTTCCTCATACACTGACTGAAATAGATCCATAGATAAGGAATTATTTGTCCAGCAGTTACAAGTATGGAAATCATAGTAGATACCATTGTACGATTACTTACTTAAATTTATTTTTTATTTAGTTGAGACATCCATACACCTTGCACCTTACCTATTTCCAGGTACTAAAGCAGTTACGCTGCAAACTATATTTGGTAAAGCGTTTACAGAGCACACAATGCAGGGCCGAATTAAGTTGGTTTCCAAAGCACTAATAGGCGAAGTAGTTAATGCTGGATAGAACCAGTTTTTGTAGGGAGGAATGCGAGTGGGCGAGTTGAGCCCGATTCCTGCGCTGTTTGGATAACAGACGAAATCGTTCAGTACTAACAGAGAGTTCAAAATCTATTGTAGGTACGTATATTTTTGTTTAGCTTAATACATAAGGCCGATATTGTCATAGTCAGACTACCGTCAGATATTCCTATCAGAAAAGCGTCCCAGATATTTTAAGACTTGATTTTGGGGACGCCGTTTTCAAAAATCATAGTTTTTATTTTTAAATTGAATCTGGGGTCTTAAAAGGCCACGTTAGTGTTTCATATTATGATTAAAATTAGAGTATCGAAAACTTATCTGATCCGGTGGCCAATACTGGAACCAAGTGACGCCATTTTGAATTGACATGTCAATGTCAACAACAGCGACGCTGCAGATAAGTTTGTGACAAATTAATGTGAATCAATCAAATGATGAAACGCTAATATGGCCTTTTAGACACCCTGTTTTAAAACAGTATTTGTCATATTTACTTTGATGTGTGCAATAGAGATTTTTTTACTTACAAGTATTTTAGTGTAAATAATTTAAAATACGAATCGTTTATGTCAAGTAAGTGTATCGACATAATTGCTTTGTAAACATGTTCCGGGTTTCTTACCGCGTACCTTTGTTTACGAGTAGCCCGATATTTCGACGCAGTTACATGCATCATGGTCACGGGACGACCCGGTACATGTATTTAAAATGTGTGATAATAACCGCGATAGTTTAAAACATTATGTTATAATTACTTTGTTCCAACAAAGCTGCTCTGGACCGTTATCACCGAATCCCGGACTTCTCTACAAGTGTTTACCGCTGGCTCTGCCTGTCTCCCACATAGACACGGGCATCCTGTCTGTCTGTCCGTCTGTCAGATAAGATACCGTAACTCTTATACTCATAAAGATCCAATCCCTTGCTGTTTGCGTCGAGAACTGTTTCCGGTCGAGACTGCCTCTGTTGGCTTCATAACCTGGCTGTATAGACCGATGGGCTTTGTCGCACGAGATATACTTTGTGTCTCGCTCACTTCAACGCAAATCGATAGAGCGCTAGACTTCTCGCGCGCGACAAAGCCGGTGTACTCGTGTCTTGTAGCTTGGGTTTATGCACAGTGCGTCGATTACGAGACAATTGATACCAAATCGATGCAACATGATGCTAAGAGGTCGACGCTGACTCTGTATTTACTCCTTAAAGTGGTCTCCAGCGGTTTAGCTGGAAATTAGCTAATTTAATTGGCATGATTCCTAAAGGATCCTGGAATATATTCAGAAGAAAGGAACTTGATTTACCCGGGAGTACAATAGTGTTTTCTATTACAGAAATTATTACACAAGCGCCGTCGACTACTAAAGAAATAAGTTGGTGGCGATGTAAATATAATGGTAGAGAACCAGCATATGAGTCTCCAAACAAAAGGTGCCACCGATATCAGCACACATTTCGTCGCAAAGTATCAATTACGCGGATTTGCCACGTTTTGCGTCAAACATCGTAAATTACACCCGGCTTGACAGCCAGAGAGAGCACCTTGGCGTTTTTTCCACCACCACGTGCACCTTCGCAGAATAACCCCCGTGGCACCGACCAAGTGTCGAAAACGGCCAGGAATCATTAAAAGCCGGCAACAAAGGAAACTGTTTTGTGTTCCCGATACTAGTTTCACGCACAAAAAAACGTATTTTGATGTCTAAATAGACACGTCATCCCAGGTAGACGCCGGAGTCAGTGTTCTAGTGAAAGAAATATCATTAATTTCAACGGTCAGGCCCTCGATTTGTTCAACGTTTTTTTGTTTCCCCTAATAATTTTGATATCTAATTTTCGAGCAATCCGATCGGGTTGGGGAAATATAGATATCATCTCAGTTTATGCCGGTTCGGTTGTACCGTTACTTAACGTACCTACTTGCTCGAGGCTCGTTCGATTTGTATTTTATTTTGGGTTCAAATAACTTTACCCAAATTTGATTTAAGTGACTCATTACCGCCGCTACAGTTCCTGTTTAGATAATGTCTTCAACGGCACTCATTTTGACCCTTAGAGGAGATTCTGATACTCTCTTGAATAATCAGTTTAGCTTAGCAGAATCCGGAGTAAAATTGTAACGATTGAGAACAAAAATGTTGCACAAACCGAGTGAAGAATGGAAAAACATTCCTCTAGCTTCCAAAAACCGTCCGAAACCTTAACAGAATTCATCCAGAATTACGTTGAAATCCAATGCATTACATACTAAATAGCCTACCGACAATAGGCAATTTATTATACCTGCCCTTTTTACTTCAACCTTATTGTTGTCGACGAAATCTGGTGCTCTTTGGAGTGTCTTTTTTTTTTACATCTTTTTTTCCGCTCCCTTGTTAGCGAGCGGAATAGGACTGCTTCGGGCAGGACAATAGGGGGTTACATATTTATAAGTGGGTAGGTAGTTGTACAGGTGTTTTTGGGATCGATCCGTGTTCGAAGATCTTCGCGATATACCGCGTTGGTTTCTCCGGTAATTGATAAGTATATTGTGTGGACAGGTCGACTGGCGCGCCTCTTGATTCTTGACGCTGGGTCGTGCGGAGGCGGCATTAGTACCGTTACGGGGAAATCTATAAGATATCCTTTTAAAGTCCGTCGCCGTCCATTAGGCAATATTGGCGCGATCAATTGTGAGAAATCTGTAGAATTTTTTTTTATAACCAATAAAGTGGCAAACAAGCTTATGGCCTGTCTGGTGGACATTTGGACTTTCTATGGACGATTGCATCACCCACGCATTGTCGACACCGTAAAACCTTTTCATCCCTTTCTTGAAGAACTCCATGTTGGAGTCTCCAAGGAAAACCTCTCCAGGTAGTTCATTCCACAACCTTGGTGTGCGTGAAAGAACGTTCGTTTGAAACCGCACAGTTCGCGACCAATTTGGCTCCAAGGTGTAAAGATGAACTTCCCTGTCCCTGATGAATTTGATTGAACATGTTTCAAGAAAGAAAAAAATATTAACGCTATAAAGAAAAGACAATCCTTACAATCTTTACATCATAATTTTAATATATTGTTTCTCCAAAAATACTTCATTCCATTCAAGTCTACACCGTAACATCGAGACGAAAGAATTCTAAGACGCCAACGACTCATCGAGGACTCTCCAACTCGCTCTGAGATTATTCCAAATTTTTTGTCGTCGGGCAACACAGCGTCACGTTCGTGCCCCGGTGGATCAATCAAAATAGTGTTGCCAGTTTAACAAATACGTTTTTTAAGTGCAACCGGCGGCTCCCAATTAGTTCTACCCTAGAACGATGGCTCTTTCGACTGGTGGAAGAAAAAACGGCGCGTA
The DNA here is from genome assembly GCA_907269095.1 of Blastobasis adustella. Classification (NCBI taxonomy): domain Eukaryota; kingdom Metazoa; phylum Arthropoda; class Insecta; order Lepidoptera; family Blastobasidae; genus Blastobasis; species Blastobasis adustella. The sequence continues at coordinate 6,802,393 of OU026135.1, read as the reverse complement.
GGTGTCGGGCCAATTTGTAGAGGGTTCTGGCTGGCTGCAATGGGTAATAAATCTAATGAATAATTAATTTGTGACGCTCGATTTAAGATCAAGACGTGTAGGTCGGACTGTAATAGCTTTTCTATAACCGCTAAGGATCTGTTATCGAAAACACTAATCAGTTTTAGTTTTTTTTACTATTTAAACTCATCTTCACAGCCCATAACAGTCCACTGCAGGACCTAGAGGCTCTCCCACGTAAGGGGTGGTTATTGTCAGAATCTTGATCTTCTTCAGATCGCAGTGTTATAAATATAGCTATGAAAAACGCTGCTGCCCATTTTTCCGCATTCGGAGACTCCTACAGCTTTTGCCTCGAAAACATTAGTGGCCTTGTACGACACCCACAAGTGTAAGGGGTTGGTGCTATTCTACTCTGCCGGACGCCACACGGCCATTAAAACTATAACGTTAAAACTTTCTGACACTAATCATTTGATTGTGTTTGTTTTAAAAAAATTATCCAATATAGACATAGACTACTTTATTCCGATCCCCATTACATCCTTAACCTAAGGTGAGTACAGTAAATTATAATGATTGACAATGGTTCTGAGTAAGTGATATGTTACCAGCTGTGAATCAAATTCGTGCAACGTAGAAACAAACAATTATTTATATAGGTTTTAATACTTTCGTGGTTATTCACTACACTTTCACTGCAACATGCATGCAACTGCGTCGAAATATCGAGGTAAAAACAATACTAACCGTGGTAATATGTGTAGTAAAAGTGTAAACAATTATTTACCTCTATACGCCAACTTGTAAACTGTACAGTACCTAAATTGGACTTTTCTAAATACAATCTCCAAAAACGGAACCCTGAACTTTAAAAAAACGCGTTTTATTTACGAACGGTCAAGTCTCAAGACATTTTATTCCCCGAACGGGCATTCGTCCCGCTCCCGTGTGTTTATTACGCTGGTGACTGTACAAATATTTTGTGGACGCATTTTCTGCTTCGGTCACGCGGCTAACGAACGTGATTGGGCGATAGATTGGCCGCCATTGTGCGCTTGCCCTATGTTGGTTTTAATGATCTGTGGAAATTAACAGGCTCTCGCATTGGTCAATTTGGTAGGAAGATTTGCTTTATATGTCAGTAATTTGGTCGTTTCTGAAATTGAAATTGTATACTTCTGTATATCAGTCTCATAGGTCCGAATAGATGATCAAACAAACTTCTTGAGTGAAGCCTGAAGATAATTGAATTGGCTGCATTGGTTCGGCATTGAATTGTAGTAAATAGCGACAGTACTATCACAAGAAACGTGAAATTGACATCAATGGCGTTTTTGAAGACAAAACATGACAAAACCAATAAGCATTTAAAAACGCGGGAAACCGCAGCGGGAAAGATTGCGCTTCTAAAAGTGTAGGTTTTTTTTGTAATCAATATTTGGGAACTTTTATACAAAAATGTACATGCCAGCTCCGTATTATAACAATAACTATAGGTATAGCAAGGATTTCACAAAAAACGGGCAGCAGCAAGCCGGTGCTTTCAATTCTGTGTATGAAGTTTTCGACACAACAACAGCCGTGTTGCAATGAGATTGCATCCACATTCCGCGTACATTTTTCAAAAAGGCAAGTACATTGACCAAATAATATCAAAGGCACTTTCTAGTTCCTAATCCACAGACGTCGAACAAACAGGAAATGGTCGTTCGAGCGTCGGTGCGTATGCGCAGGTAATTGATGGAACCGCGCCGTGTTGAGGTTATAATTGATGATCCACTGGTGGAGGAGAAGGGGGGAGGGTAATTGTGAACTATGGACAACGGACATGAGGCCCGTGAGAGGACAGCTAATAGTTAGGCGTTCATGGAGCTCTGTTTCGTGAGTTGGTTCTGAAATACGATTGAAGGAGATATTAATGACGATTTTAATGTCCTAACTCAATAAAGACATTTTGAGTTGTGTTTGAGTTTTGAATACTCTGGATAGACTTGTCCGGTTGAACCATATAATTATAGACTTACCTACAAAAGATGAAGATGAGGCACTGATATAAAATAATATATTTATATGGACTTCCCAAATTGTAGCATAGGTAATCGAAATCTACGATAGTAGTATAAAAGTATCTGTATTTTTATACGAGTATATATTATAAAGTATTTATCACATAATATAATATATGTTGCAAAGCACTTACTTACTCACTATCTGCATGGTCTACTGGTCAATTGTATTATTGTGCAATAAATTTTTAATAAATAAATCTAAATCAATGAATCTGATGGTCGTCGCGCTGTAACTAAGTTATGTAATTTGCCATTTTACGAAATGGCTGAGAATTTGGCCGTCTGTGCTATAGGTAGGTAATCATAAAGATTAATGAATTATACCGAAAATGAATTGTGTAATTATAATCAACATCTGTTTTAGTACCACCGCGTGGCGCTGAAGCACACGCAGCGCAAACTTGCAGATGCTTGGTGTAGAATCACATTCTCTTATAGTTTAGGATTTACAGCGTATCGTTAGAAACAGAGTCAAATCGAGAACTTTAAAAATAACAAGAATATCACAACAGTTTTCAGTTATTTTATATTTCAATGAAAAGTTATTTCGTCAGTTTTAATTTTAAAAGTAACAATGTTTTTGACTGAATTAATTGCTTTTGTTGGCTAATTAAAATAAAAAAGAAAGTAATGTTTAATTAAGGATACGAATTTTTTTTTAATTTAAAATAAGTAAATTATGGATTTTAAAGAAATTAATTTTCATATATTACTCAATTAAATAATATACCGGGGATAGGATAAGTTTCTGGGACAAAATTTCGTCTAACGATGTACAGGTATACCTGCAAAGGTTATTACCAAAAAGGTAAGTTATTTCTTTAGAAAAAGTTTACTTCACAATTCGTGCCCGTGCGCAGCCGCGTCACACGGACAATCAAACTTGAAATCCATAAAACGCCTACCCAAACTCTCCGAGCCATACCCCAAGCCTCTAAAGTCACAAGTGTGTTATTACCTAACAATAAATTATGGTGCTCCATCCCATTTTTGTTCCGGGCCGAATGTCTTCATCTCCTTAGGCCGTGACCGCGGATGACCCGGCCCTGGGCTAAACGAACATGAGCGATATCGAAATTGCGATGATTTCGCCGTGTCACTGCGAGATAGGCATTTCAGCCGGTTTGTGATTTGACAATTTATTTTTGGAGATATTTTGACGATTATATTTTTTTAATACTCAAATTTTAAATTAAATAAAAAATGTTCTACTATGGCTTTTAATCAAACTGAACAATTGAACAATAAAATAAATACACATAATAAAACAAGTTTTTAATGTAAAATAAATAGGCCTCATTGCCAAATATGCCCAAGATTCCCAAGATAAAAAATTTAAGAAAGGAGAAATTTATTAACATGGTAAATAGTCTCACAATATTCGAGTTCCAAGAAATTGTATAAACCTGCTTAGTTACTTAAACCCACTTATTTCGAATATTATAATAATTATAGTATTTTTAATACTCTTTTTTTTTCAGGCAATGGCACATGATAACAGTATCAATATCAACCATATAAGAGTACGCTAAAACTTTATAAGTCCAGAAACATCGCATTCCTGGATGCACGCAGTACAATTTCAATGAACACGAATAAAAAATACACTTAATAACCACATCTGCTGCTTACAATCTCATTTTGACCGTTTTCAATTACAAACTCGCCTGTTATTTGCAAAATTAACATATTATTTTAAGCCGTGTTTTAAAACGTGCAACTCTTGCATTTAGCGTTTGATTTCATTTCGTTTCTTTTTTCGTCGCCGCTGGTTCATATTTTAATAATGGCTACACTATTAATTTACTGCTCAACAATTAAAGGCCCGTGTCGGTGACCTCAAGACTGTAAGGAGCGCCACGGGGCGCGCTAGTGGCCATCAAAGGTATAGTTTCGGTAATTGCTTAATCAACTCTATTGGAGATCAATAGAGAGATCGAAGCACTCATGAGTCGACGGCCTGCGCCCGCGCAGGTAACAGACCAATAAACGCTTTAGACGTGGATGAGAAAAATAGGCCCGCGTTCTGATTAATTTGAAATTCGTAACGGCCAGTTGCTAATTAATTGAATTAAGAACGTTGAACTTCTGTTTATTGGTCTGTTTTTATGGTTATGTATTTTTATTTCTTATTCATAATTGTACGAGTAGAGTATATAAAACATTGATGTAGCTATTTCTGTTTATTCCCTAATCCCTTGTTTCTTAACCTAAACTTAACACTGTTATCATCAATGAGTATTTCTAACGGTTAGAATAAAATTTGAATTTGTGGCATTCCACTTACATCTACGACTTACAACGAAACTACTTAAGCAACGAAACACCTACCAAGTACAAATTTCAAGATTTCTGACAATATCTTTTCTCTCTCTCCCTCTCTATATGGTTTCTTCAAAATACGTGCAGAGGCATGAGATTTAAGAGAAACACGAAATAATCTTATGTCACCCGAAGACGAATATTGCTATGACTTCCTGCATTATCTCACTGCTGGTCTGAATATTTGTCTGTCTGTAAAAGAAAAGAGTCGTGCCTATGTGTATGCATGGTATGTAATTAAGGGTTCGTGTCGATGTATATGCATAAGTTTTTACTTAATTGTGTAGCCCGTGAGACGGTGAGGCGTTACGACATACCTAGTTATACTTCAAATAATAAAAGAGAAGTAATATTTACACACTATTATTGTGTCTCTTTATTCTTACAACAATCGTTCTTGAAATAATGGTTAACCAACTTTATCATGCGATTTCGCATTTACAGGTAAATAAATTCTAAAATATATTACATAGTAAAATTAAAGCATTCAAAATTATTTTATGAGCTTTTGATATTTTACCTGGTTCTATTATTATTTTATTTTAAAGATAATTTGTCATATTTAATTTATTTATTTTATGATACCATTTGATTCTTTTTAATATTTTAATTCATCGCCTGTCTACCACAGCCCAAGGTCTATGGCGGCCGATTGCGCGATACAAACAAATCATTACTCTATCCTCGCGTTCGTGATCCCGCCGATCGATCGATCCGATCCCTCGATCCGCTTGGGATCGTGAAATGCAAAGTTATTACGTTAGGAAAATTGGTATTCTCTTACTCGTTTAATGTCCTTAATGTCTTAATGCTGTGTCTTCGGGTTGGTAAAGTATTTCCCTTGGGCTGCTCGGTTTTGTTAAAGTTAATACGTTCGGTGTTCAAATTAATTCAAAATTATAAATAGGCTTCTGGGCACTTCTCCTGGTACTGGGGACCTGGGGAAAATTTATCTTGATGTATAATTTAGTTTAGTTGTATTTAGTGGCAGCAAGTTAAGATTTGTATTAATAAAAGTTTCTCCTAAAATTATAAATTTCATTTTGAATATTATGTTTTCCATGTTCTTGTTTGCGCTTTGTATGCACAAGCAATGGCTGGGTAAGTTGTTTAGCATTGGTTCAAATTATGATTCAAATAAAATTATAATATCTTCTATCATTTAGGTACCTACTTACTTACGCCTAAATTAAACTCCAACTGTTTCCATTTTCTTGCCTCGCTATATATGTTTTTATATTTTAACGGATATACAGTTCAATTGTTTATTGGCTAATATTAGTTATCCTGAAATAAGGTCCCTAAAGGATACCTATACGGCTACATAAAATAGTCCTTCGAACTCGTTGGCCAAAGCCAGAAATAAATACCTACATACAATTTTACTTATTTTCGCATATAATTAGGAATTTCAGTCACATTATTTATTATTTGTAGGATTTTCCTTGCAGACAGATTCAATAGTAGGTACCTAGACGTTAGAGATCCTAGATTTAAAAAATCTTTATAGACATCTATGACAAAAAACATTATTTTTAAAACATCACACACTTAGCATTATGCCTTCTTAATCAAGATATAAATGTCCATGTCCATGTTATTTACTAGAACCGTACAAAATATATTTAAAATAAACTTATCGCATAAACTAAATACCTACCCACAAGACGGCATCTCCACCGCCGACAAAGTGTTAAGTATGCCAGTAATTTCCAGGAAAGACTAAAAACGTGACTGCACTGCTACACGGCCGGCCTCCCGTCGTCGTTGGGACTTCTTTGTTTTTAACTTACAAAAAGTCAGTCCCTCGCAGCCCTGACCAGGTACAAAATATGTTCTGAAGCGAGCCCCAAGCCACATGTTGTATTGTAAGCCCTTTGCTTTGCTTTTGCTGAACCGAAATCGTGTCGCCAAATTCAAAAAGAGAAACATAAAATAGAGCCGGCAAGGATTTTTGAAAACGCGCAGAGTTGCGGCTAATGTTTCCACGAGGACTTTTCGTGTAATTTCTAATTGTGTATAAGTTTATAGAATAAATGTAGACAATTAGTAGTAGGTATATACAATAATTTGTTTACCTACTACCGTACTTTGCTATTATCTGTGAAAGACGGGTGAGTGAAATGCGCTGTATAGAATTATTTTCCCGCTAAACAGTATATTTTTTTTTAATTGTTGCTAATTGTGCTTGTGAATTATTTTTCTTGTTTGAAGCAAATAAATAGATAAATGTGAAAGTAGTGAAATAAATTTCACGCCGCTTGATATCCGCGTTGGGAGAATTATAGATACGAAATTTTAACATGAAATATGAGTGTAAATAAAATAATGTATGCAACTGCATATAATTAGGTATTAAAATGTGAGTGTCTGCGAGTTGCATAAACTACTATTATGCGAGGTAAGTAAACACTATTACCTCTACTGTAGATTTTAAAAATGTTACAAAAACTTACTGTGTAGTATCTTGATTGGTCTCAGGTCATCGGATGTCAAACTATATCGGGGCGGTAGCAATCCATTCGCATAATAATAAATACAGCACATAACACATGTTCACTTGTCAATAAATACTTTTGTTTCTCGATTTCTTGAGTGAAACTCTTGCTACAACACAATAAATAGTCTTGCAAAATCCGGCCACGTGCACCTGTTATCCTGGAGAGTCACAATCACGCGATTTTCTTTTCAGAAAATAATAACGACCACGATTCTATGGGAGCATAGGGGAAAATTAAAAAAAAAGCGGCAGCAGCGTCCGACGCGCACGCGGCACCGGCCGGTATGGCCGGGGAGGACCGCAGGAACGCGAGCGCGCTTCCATCTCAATCTCACCCGTCGAAACGAGACAGTAACATGACAATAAACGATTGTAAAACGTCGCGAGCGAAAGAGACGGCGAGTTTCTCATTATGCGCGCGCCGAGTCTGACATTTCAATCTACCATCCCGCTCCCACGGCGAGTTATTTCCGTACAAATTATACGCAGCGGTGTTTGTGCCCCGTCCCGCTCAGTCGCGGATAGTGCTAACCAGATAATGTCTTAATCGCATTTTCTTAGCGCTATGCTGACTGATGCACTAACATAAACAATGATAATTCATGTATTTGCATGAGCGATAAATGGATTTTTATTGAATCAAGTTTTGCCAGGTGGCGTGTCTTGGGAGGTCCGATTTAGCGTAAATGCATTACTCAATAATGCAAGCCGTGAAATAGTTTGAAAATTATGTTATGAGTAAATGAGATCTTCTTACGTCAAATCGTGCATGTTTATGAGGAATTTTTGAAACGTCGTCGGTCGGTTAAAGCTTTAGTCAACGACGATTGCTTATTCTATTATTAGATATCTTACGCCAGAAATCACATTTCTCTCATAAAACCACAAAACTCTGCTATTTTTAAAAAGTAGATTTAGAGACTAAAAAGACAGAGAGTAACACTAGTAAAATAAAACACGAAACGCAAAACGAAAATCAGACAAAGTTGCTTCTTATTCGACAACAAAAGGACAAAATTTTTATTGCCCCTGCACTAAAACATAAACACAGTAAGAGATAAGAAAGCTATCGCATATCCTTTTGACGTTACGGAATAGAGCCCCCCGATATTATTGAACTACCTGCGGAGCGTGGTACGCCTAACCCAACACGTTAACTGTACCTAAGTGTTTTAAGAAAAATGTGCAGAAGACAATGTCAAAAGATTAGATTTTTAAAACTCTGGAACTGGACTTCTGGAATCTATTTTTGAGTTCTTAATCACATCCGTGTTCTATATGTATATATTTATTGCCTTCGTTTTTGACGCCACAGGTAGATACAATTTTCACATTACCAATATTAATAACCAATTTTATTACCAAATTAAACTGTCTGTGTGCTCGTTTGCTGCATAACATAAAAAAAGAAGATTACTCTTTCTCTCTTTAAATATCGGATACGATCCTCGAACTCAACATCAATTCACGTAAAGTGAAATTTCGAGACAGAAAGGATTATGCAGAAGACATTGGACGGATCTCTTCACCAAAATAACTTGCCATTGCATTAAGAAATGCAGGAGAAACAGAACAATTAAGAACAAAGCCAATCCATTGCAATAAGCAGGCACACTTATTCAGGAGGCGGACTAAATAATTATCTATTTGTGAAGTGGCGAGCAAATACTCATCACGGGCCCTGTTTGCCGCGTTGACTACCAAGCAAATGTTTGCTCTCAGATGACAGGGCGCTGACGACTCAAGTAAGACAAATTTTCTGGGAAGCCAGTCAAAAATTCCTTAGTCACATAAAGACTGGACTAGTTCACGTAAGCTTAGACGACAAACAGTACGAGTGGGGCAAATGGAGATTGTGTGTTCGATGATTGGTGTTTTCGAGAAGTAGCTGGGTTATGAAATTGTTGAGTGTGCGTGCTGGTGTTTATTTTCTTACTCATTCATTACTTATATTGGGATGGGGTGGACTGTATCTTTTCAGTATAAAAGAGCCAGGCAGGAGGAAACTCGATGTACGAGATATGTTAATGTCATGAAGAGGTAAAAGAAGGTTTCAAGAAGGACAAAAGCTTCTGTCAAAATTGTTATTTTTTAAAAGCTTTATGCTCAAAATGTTATAATGGCGGACATAAAGCTAAAATAGCATAATCATATGCTAGCCGTCTACCAACACGGCTAGCACAAGTGTGCATTCACGCGCAATAAGCGAGAAAAGACGCGACATAGATACTGCTATCTCTTTCATCTTAGTATTGAGAGAAGGAAAAGTTACTCTCTCGCAGCCCGACCTATGGTCGGGCACACTTGTGCTAGCCGTGCAGAAGAATGTAAGTTGAAAAACGATAGGCGGCATCCTCATAAGCCCAACTGAGTTTCGGTAAAAACATTTAAAAAAAAATGTTATTGTCAAAATTTCCGAGAAACAAATTACAAATCCCTTACGTTAAATTAATATCATGAAATACTTATACACACACAATAGGTACCTAAGGATATTCTTCATAAATATTTATGCCGTCCGCTCACATTATGATGTTAGAGAGTCCAATGAAAAAGCAACAAATCCTTGACGACATCCAACGAAGTTATTGTAAAAGGATTGAAGAAAAGTCTACAAATGTCCTCATCTAAAATGGAATGTCGCTGTCGGCGCATGCGTGAAATCACAACACTCGCATTCCCATTTGAATCATGCAACAGTCGCGAGAAATGCCGGAGGAAACTTTATTATCTGTGATTTACATTATTATTATCCCTCAGCGAGAAGGGGTTCTTGGAAAATATAAATTAAATTTTCTAGTTGCCCTTCAAGCTTAAGTCGAACGGTCTATTTGATAATCGTGCTGATGAATAAAGCGTACTCCACATATGGACAGTTCCGCGGGAACACGAGAATGTAGAGGGAGTATTCGCCTACATTCGTGTAGTCCCGTGCATGTATGGCATGTCTCGCCTATTTCATAGACTTATTAGAGATAGGTGTTGTCGTCTCGATTCGATCGATTTTATATTTATATTCCTAGCGCTTTTTTCCGTAACAGGTTCGGGGTACACTTACCCATGATCCAGTATATTAGTAGATCAAGTAATTACAGTAGAGCAGCTGCTATCACCTCTGTGACTATTGATATATGAGATTAGCGATATTACACCGATGAATCGATATAATGTCGACGCGTTTTTACATCCACCACATCCCTAATAGGCGAGAATGTAGAGGGTCGACCAAGTCCCGGCAAAAGTTTCGCCGAAAGTTTCGGCGGACATGTGGAGTACGCTTAACGAAGAGGAAGGGAATTACTCTTTTTCCCATAGTGTTAGACTGAGACCATATAGTTCCATTTGCTACTATCCTCACAAACCTAGGAAGTTTTCCCTGGAGAGTACAACATGGAGTTCTTAAACAAAGGGGTGAAAAGGTTTTTACGGGATGGGCAACGCGTGGGTGATGTCCCTGGTATTGCAAACGTCCATAGGCTGTATTGCTGCACATTGTCAATATTTTCATACATGCTCCTCAATATAGAGTATCCAGTATCTTAGCTACCTATCTTTACAATGGATGATCCCTTTGATCGTGGTAGTTTTCTCCTAACAGAACTGTACGGCTAGCACATGTTGCTCTCGCACGCGATAAGCGAGACATACTCGTAGATACTGATATCTCTTTCATTTTAGTATTGAGAGAAGGAAACAAACGCTTTCTCGCAGTGCGAGCTGTGTCGCGGAAACACTTGTGATAGCCCTGCTGTTCTATTAAAATGTGATTTAAGTAAGTGATTAGATCTACGTTTCAACTGCCACTTACTGCTTGTTTATTTGAATCAAAATAAATAAATAGTTGTGGACAAATTCACATAGCGCCGTCTAGTTCAAAACTAAGCAAAGCTGCTAGCTAGATAAGTAATATACTACTAAATACTTTTAAATACATACTTATTATACGTAGAACATCCAGACCCGTAACCGAATTAAAATTAATTATGAAGCTTGAATAAGGTTTACCGACATTGAGCATTTTTGCATGCCTTTTACTGAACGTTTTGAATTGTAGTTAATGTATGTAATATCACTACATATGATAAAACCAAATCCCACGCCGCGTCTTGGTGTCCGTTCGTGATAAACTGAAAAACTACTGAACGGATGTTTATCAGTTTTTCATCAATGGACATAGTGATTCGTGAGGAAGGTTTAGTTATATAATTTGTTAAGGATACTACCCGTGCGAAGCCGGTGCGATGATGTGTTTAGCAAATAAAGACATAAACTTATCCTATACTCAATTCAATTTCTACCCAGCCGGGAATCAAACCCGGGACCTCTTGCGTGGCAGTCCCGGCATGTTGACCACTGAACCACTCAACGTCAAATGAAATAAATCCCGACAGAAACAAAATTATCCTTTTCCATATCAGGTCAATCTGTAATAAACAATAGTTCATAAAAGGACCTGCACTTAATTCAACTTCCTCCAATAGACAACAATCAGTACCTACTCTAATTAAGTACATCTCTACTCATTAAAAACCAATATTTCCTTGAAACACGTGCACAAAATGAAAATAAACTGGACATTTGAAAGCGTTCAAATTGAACCAGTTTTCGTTACGAATGAAATGCCTTGGGAAACGGGACGGGATACAAGAAGCGATCGCGGTCTCCCGTCTCGAAAGCTCAAAGGACCTGAGTTGTATTTTGTTTTGCTCGAGAGAGATAACTTGATCATCGACTCCAACTCCTAAACGACTTGCACAAACACTCACTACAAAAATCAACCTTACTGCCATACATTGACATCTCAAAATTTCACGTGACCTGGACCTACGACGTTATACAACTAGCCGTTTCGTAAAAAGAACAATTTACAAGTTCGTCTGGCGCAAATTGAGACAGAGGATGCGAGGTTGGCGCGTTAGAGGGAGACAGAGCGCAACCGTGGAGAGATGGAGGCTGTGTTGTATATTTTCTGAGTTATTGTGCCGACTCCGATTTAATGAAGACATTTTGTGCATTTATAATGAAATAACAATATGAGTCAACGTTATTCCCACCTAACCGTGAAACTGAGGTCTCGGCTTGAGTTATGTTTGATATATTTTTTAAATTAATTAGCAAAGTTTACCTCAGCGCTTTATTTGTTTAAAAGGACTGCGTTTGGTGTTTTTTAAGTAGGGTTAATTATCGATAAGGGATACGGTTTTTGAAGTCCTTTTAGAATATGTTTTTAAGTGGCGACCACGTACCGGAGGAGGCAGTGTGGGTAGGCATCCCGCAAGGTGGACCGACGACCTGGTAATGGTCGCAGGTACCAGGTTTATTACCAGCAGGTACAGGCCTTTATGCAGATCTCTGAAGAATTCCTATGAACAGTAGTATTGATACAATTGGCTAGATAATGATAATTATTAAGAAAATGTCAAAGGGAGTGACTTCGTGAACAAGGCAGTTATTTTAGTGCTTAATGTGCTTTGTACATCTACCATGTGTAGAGTACCATGTACTGAGAAGCTAGACGTCGGTGTTACAAAAGGTACGTAGGTACATGCGAATAGCTAGTGGGTTATATACATAGTGGTGTGCAGTGCAGTGTGCTGGTACCAGCGCTTTTTTTTTTATGTTATCCGGCAGACAAACAGGCATGCGGGCCACCTGATGGAAAGTGGTCACCGCCGCCTTTCCGCTGATGTCCATACATCAGCATCACCAGGGGTGCTACCAATGCGTTGCCGTTAGCCGTGTGGTGTCCGGCAGAGTAGAATAGCACCAACCCCTTACACTCGTGGGTGTCGTACAAGGCGACTAACGTTTTTGAGGCTAAAGATCGAGAGTCTCCGTAGGCCGGAAAATGGGCAGCAGCATTTTCCATTATTATACAAATAGCACTGCGATCTCCAACCCGCCTGCCAAGCGTGGAGATTATGGCAATCAACCTCCCCTTTCGTGGGAGAGGCCCTAAGTCAATAGTAAAAGTAATAGAGGGAGGCAAACATCCTCCGCAGTGTCAGACGAGGCTGAGAGATGATGCCTTCGATGTCGATAATTCGGGTCGCCCGGCCTTTCACGCGGTCAAAGGAAGATGTTGATATTGAGGTGTCCGGCCCAAAAATGGTAACATCTGCTGCCTGACTTGAAAAAATGAGAGTCGATGAGAAATGCCGCTTCACTCTACCAAGGACACCCAAATTTTTTTAAGCTTGGTTTTACCCTCTACTTGACCACAAAATTGAACTTCACTCGATAAGTCGACGACGCGACGCCAAGAATTCCGAAAGTCGTCTTGGTAGGAAGGGGAGTTGTTTAAGGGTTGTCGCAGTGCTAAAATACTCAAGCTTCAATACTCAAGGCTTCGGCCACCTTCGGGAAAAAACTACCTTCGACGAAACCTTGGCTTCGGCCCGAAACCCGACTGCAGCCGAAATTTTCGCCGAAGGTGGTTTTTATTATTTAAATAAGAAATTTTAAGGTAATTTTTTTTATCATCGCCAGATTAACTTCTTTAAGATCATTTATATTATTAATTGTAGCTTGTAGATAATATTGAACAAAATTTCTTAGAGCTTTTACGCCTTCAGCTTCGGCAGAAGTTTGTGGCGATAGCCGATTAATCGGCTTCGGCCAGAAATTGAACTTCGGTCGGACACTACAAACGAGCTATTCTGCTTTGTGAGGCCCCACCATCATCTCAGAGGCCCAAGTCAACCTTGCCGGCCTCACTCTGCTGGTAGACGGGCGAGACTCTGGCGAATCGGTTTGTCCTTAGCTTGTTGTGCGGCTCGGATGGGAATAAAAAGCCAAAACACCGTAAAAATTGTGGATCACCGTAAATATTCTGGTCATCGATGGCGTGCCTCCTTGACACCAGTCGCCTTTTTCTATACCCGTCAATGGATAGGTTGGTTCGGTTTTGGTGCTACATTAAACTTTGCCGGTAGCAAGTGTAATAAACTGTTGATTAAATAATATCTCTAAGTACACTTGCTTAAGTATCTCATTTACTTCCACAGAATTCCACACGAACTGCACAGCAAAACACGCCTCAAATAATTTCCAAACAAACGAGCTTCCAATCTTGTAAGACATGAGCTTTTTATGCAAAAAGTAGACTACAAGCACGAGTCCTAGGTCTAATGAAGTCTAGATTAAAACGTGTTCTCATTTCGAGGTCTCGTGTACTTCGTTATGATACCAATATTCAGAGAATCTTTATTGCTTACGGCTTTTTTAGTTGGAATATCGTTTGTAGAAAATATTTGACTACAAGAAAATTTTCCACTCAGTAGTAAGTAAGACAAATCACTCGTATTTCATCATCATCATCGTATCAGCCAGAAGACTCCTGGCCAGAGGCCTCTCCCAGCGATCTCCACAAAGGCCAGGTCGGCCACTGAAGAACTTTACTGCCCCGATATTCGTATACACTCGTATTTGAATTACTGTAAAGTGCTACAAACTTATCTGACCCGGCGACGGTGTCGCCGTTGTTGATATTTGAAACTGAATGATTTTAAATTGGCGATACTTGTTCCAGTTTTGGCCACCGGGTCAGATTTTGTGGTACCTACTGTATTTCTATGTGTTAGGCCCGGATTATAACAAGCGTCGCCGACGCAAGGAGACATACAATTTTGAGTTGACAGCACAACGCAACATGTGTCGGCAACGCAGGGAGCGTCGGCGACGCTACTTGCGTTATTGACGCTCCTTGCGTCGGCGACGCTTGTTATAATCCGGGCCTTAGAGATTTTTGGTCTATATTTCCTCAGAATACGAAATCTCTACCACTCTGACTCTACTTGCTTGAATTTTATAAAATACTGTTTTGGATTAGGAGGAAACTAGTCACACAATTACATGCTTGTAACGTGATGTGACGGGAATAATGTTTGTACTCTATCGAAAAAAACTCATCTTGGCGTTAATGTCCCGGTTGTGCTCTCGCACGTAAGGACCCGGAGACCACCTTGAACTTGATCCAAGATTTGGCAGATCAGGTAATTACAGTGGAGCGATTGGCGTCTGACCTCCGCGACCCCGTTACCAGGGGAACCTGACCAGATTGGATCAAGGTTACACATTCAGTTGCCTGAACTTGCAGGTTTCATCTCGATGTTTTCCCTCACCTTTGTACATAACTCAGAAAAGAGTCTTTGGTACATGACCGCACTGGGATTCGAACCCGGGACCTTTCGCTTACGAGTCGAACCCCTCAATCACTACGCCACCCACGCTTTTGTACTCTACCAAAATGTAGCGAATTAAAAAAATTTGAATGATTGTCCAGTTTTCCCTTAACTAAAATAAAAAGTGTAGTGTCAAAGTCTCTATGGTCAATAAAGTGGTCAAAAGATACGGGAAATCTCTTCATATCTCTATATCTATCACCTACTCGTAAGTCGTATGGTATAGTACGGATCACCACACAACTTTATCGATTTATGAGAGGCTATTTCGAATACTTGTTTTGAGCCAGCGAATGGATAAAGGATGAACTTCTGTAGCTCTTTGTACAACTATGGGTTAACTTAGAAGATACCGTCTTTAGGTATATGCCACTTTGGACTTGAAATATCCTTTTGCAAGCATTTTGTAGTCTTAAGAAAGAAAACTGCAATAGAAAGCAACTAAATACACAAAAAAATTATTACCTGTTTACTATGTAGACGTAGTAAAGTTTTGCATGTAAATCTAATCTACTAACCTTTGGATTGAGCCTTTGGAGAGAAGAACGGCGATTACTCCATCGATAATGGTGTAAGTCTTTTAAAATGTTCAGGGTAGTACTTGCCTATAACACCACACAAATGTATCATCATCGTCTCGGCGTTAAATCCCGGTTGCACTCCCGCGCGACACGCGGGGGCCTTCCTGCTTTTCTTCGCCCACTTTGCTCGGTCTTCGGCATCCTTTGTGGTGAGTCTGTTGGCACGCATGTCACTCTTAACGACGTTCAGCCATCGCTTCTTGGGCCGGCCTCTCCTTCCCGTACCTGGCGGGGGTGGCATGGTCAGACATCTGTTCCCCACATAATTTGCCGGTCTGCGCAAGACGTGGCCGTACCATCGAAGGCGGCACTCTTGCAGCTTGTCCGCGATGTCACGGACATGAAGGCTACTGCCGTTATGGGCATTCCTCACGAGATCTGTGCGGGAAACTCCACACATCCATCCCCGCAGCATCTTCATTTCCGTCACTCGCAACTCCTGCTTGTGTCGCTCTAGTAGAGGCCAGGTCTCACTGCCGTATAAGAGAATAGGTCTAATAATGGTTTTGTAAACCTGTCCCTTCAGCTTCATCGGCATCTTGGGGTCACAAATGACAGCCGTCACCTCCCGCCATTTGGCCCAAGCCGCGATTATTCAGGCTTTGACGTCGCTGTCGATGTCACCAGTTGCGCTTAGTACCGACCCCAGGTATCTAGCCTGATCCGTTCGTTTTACGTCCTCTTCACCTATGCGAACGGGTAGGGGGTCTGTACTGTAATATCACGTTGAACAGATGTTGGCTGAGCACAGAGCCCTGGTGTACCCCAACGGTCATAGGGAACGGGTTAGTGTCGCCAACAGCAGTCCTAACTATGGAATCGGAATCGCGGTACATGTTTCGGATAATTTCAATATAGGGACTCTATCGGGCCCGACGGCTTTCCGATTCTTCATGCGGCGAAGAGCCGCCTCGACTTCCTCAGGCGTTATCGGTGGCACGAGTCCTTGATTCGGAGGGAGGTCCGGTGGATGTACCTCTTTATGCTGCTTATTCAGTAGCTTGTGGAAATACGAGCGCCATCTCTCCTTTACCGCGCGGTCGTCGTATAACAGGTTACCTTGAGGGTCATTTACACAGCGACAAATGGAAATATCCTGTGCCGCTGTGACCCTCGATCGTGCCAACTTGTATATGAGTTTCTGCCCCTAAGACGATTCCAGCTTATCGTACAATGGCCGTAAGTGGTCTCGTCTGGCTCTGGCTACCGCTCGTTTGGTGGCACGTTTGGCATCCCTGTATTCGGCGTGGTCTTCAGGAGATCTGGACGCTTGCTACTTTTTAAAGAGGACTTTCTTCACCCTAATCTCCCTCTAGACTGTGTCGTTCCACCACCAGGTCTCCTTGTCAAGCCTGCGTCCGCCCCTTGACCGCCCAGCACCCTCCTCGCCGTCCGTGAGATAGCTGCTTGAGTTCTATCCCAGAGTTGTTGGACGGATTCACCGTCTGTCACAACACTAAGGTCGTTGACAGCAGCGGCGAACTCATGGGACTTGGTTCCTTCAAGCAGCCACCACCAGGTTTGGCGTCGACACTGCTCCTGGTATTTGCCTCGGGGCTTCACGCGCAGGTCCATCACAAGAACCCGGTGTTGGGCAGTGAGACTCTCTCCGGGTATGACTTTACAGGTGGCCACTTTGCCAATATTGTCTCTCCGAGTGAGAAAGTAATCGATCTGGGTGGCGCTCCTCCCGCTCTTGTAAGTGATCAAATGCTCGGATTTCTTTTGGAAAAAGTGTTCACAACGGCCAGATTGGCAGCCATGCACGTCCGGAGAATTTGTTGCCCTTCAGCGTTACGGCTTCCAAAGCCAAAACCACCATCAACACGGCTAAACTCCTCACACTTCCCACTCATATGACCGTTCAGATCACCACCCACAACAATACCCTGCGACAACGGAACGTTACGTATTACTTCCCCGATTTGCTCCCAGAACAACGCCTTGTCCGCGTCGCTGCAACCGACCTGTGGAGCTTAGGCGCTTACCAAATTGGTCATGGCCCCTTCGATAAGCACTCCCACGACTATGAAGCGGTCGCTACGCGCTTCACGTCCAAGACGCAGACGTCTTTAACCGGGTCCGCCCTTGGCCCGGTAGCCCTAACCCATTTAACACAGAGATAGGGCGATCCCTCTGCGCGTCGTTTCGCGGCGACGCCCTATCTGTGTCGGGTATCTGTACTTGGCCTTCCATATTTGTGTGGGGTTTTGCCTTTCACATGCGTCGACTCCCATCCGACACGTTGAAAATTGATGGTGGCATTAAACTAAACAGTTCTTCGGAACGTTTCCCGTTGTACAGACGGTAGATAGAGAATACACAGAGACCTATGAGATCTTCGACAATACGTTAAGCCCAGCTTTGGATGGAATTAGGTGGAAGAAGTTGGTATTAAGGTGCACCAGCCCATAGGTGGAAGCAGTACCCCTTATGGGAACGAACCTTCTACCTGAGTTGTAAATGAATCCAAGTTTGAGTTCAGCCATTCTCACAGCCAGCCACAGCCACAGCCACAGCCACAGCCACAGCCAGCCGTTCTCAGCAACTTCCACCCGCGCGCTGTTCGGATCTCGGTAAACAATCAACTGTCCCGCGGGTACCTACCTATGGACCACGAGTCCGAAATAAAGATATTTATTATTATTATTATCTCGGGATAAAAAGTAGCCTATCTTATTCAGTGTACTGTAGTATAGTATTAGGGAAAGAATTTTTAAAATCGGACCAGTACTTTTTAAGTTTATTCATTACAAAAAAAAAACTATAAAATATTAGTAGGTATAGACAGAAGGTGCCAGTTTCATTGATCTGAGAACGTATATAAAGGCGAAATGCATTTATTATATTATAGGTTTATAATATAAACCTCCCGAAAGAAATTCTCTATATGACAGTGAAAACTGAATCAAAATCCTTTAAGCGAATAAACAGACAGACGCGGAAAGCGAATTTATTTTATACTATGCAAGAAATTATTCGATTCACAATTTTATAGCAATTATTAAGGCCAATTTAGTCATGAGCTTCAGTTGCAATTTTTCAGCCGTTGTGATACAAAGTTACAGGTAACTTCCATAAATAATGCACATCGACTAGTTTCTTTCCGCCAGCCCCTTTCTGTCATCGGGAGAAGCGGTTCGGACGAGCATTTTATCCTTAAGCGTACTCCACATGTCACATGGCGAAACTTTTGCCGGGACTTTGGTCGACCCTCTAAACTCTCGCCTATGAGGGATGTGGTGGGTGTCAAAACGCGTCGACATTATATCGATTAATCGGTATAATATCGCTAATCTGCTGTAAACAGGGTCACAGAGGTGATGGCAGCTGTTTTACTGTAATTACTTTATCTACTAATATCCTGGATCATGGTCAAGTGTACCCCGAACCTGTTACGGGAAAAAGCGCTAGGAATAAAAATATAAAATCGATCGAATCGAGACGACAACAAACTATCTCTACTTAGTCTATGAAATAGGCGAGACATGCCAAACATGCAAGGGACTACACGAATATGGGCGAATACTCCCTCTTCATTCTCGTGTTCCCGCGGATTTGTCCACATATCATTGTTGATATTATTACAACTTGTCATATATATTTGTAGTTATTGCCAAATAAAAGCTATGTCTATGTCTATGTCTATGTCTACATGTGGAGTGTGCAATCATACAAGGAGCCGCATTAGTTGAACGTTTATAATGTCAAATGCCTGGGAAGTCTAAATAAAAATAAAATTCACACACGGACGATGATGATGATGATGATGATGATGATGATGATGAATGTCAAATGCCTGGGAAGTCTAATTAAAAATAAAATTCACACGCGGACGATGATGATGATATGATGAATGTCAAATGCCTGGGAAGTCTAATTAAAATAAAATTCACACACGGACGATGATGATGATGATGATGATGATGATGATGATGAATGTCAAATGCCTGGGAAGTCTAATTAAAATTAAATTCACACACGGACGATGATGATGATATGATGAATGTCAAATGCCTGGGAAGTCTAATTAAAAATAAAATTCACACACGGACGATGATGATGATATGATGAATGTCAAATGCCTGGGAAGTCTAATTAAAAATAAAATTCACACACGGACGATGATGATGATGATGATGATGATGATGATGAATGTCAAATGCCTGGGATGTCTAATTAAAAATAAAATTCACACACGGACGATGATGATGATGATGATGATGATGATGATGATGATGAAGGTCAAATGCCTAGGAAGTCTAATTAAAAATAAAATTCACACACGGACGATGATGATCATGATGATGACGATGATGAATGCCAGGGAAGTCTAATTAAAAAAAAATTCACACACGGACGTCGCTTTACGTACCCGAACTAGCTGATATGCATTATTTTCGGCCGATATCTGTACCTATACCTACTTCAACTCGAAATCAAAGGGTGAAACCGTCGAGGCCGAAGTGGCACGCACTTGGATCTTAATTTCCCCGATGTCCGGCCGTTCGATTAACATAAATTCCTGAGGCCGTGCCCACGACACGTTATTCTTATCAAAACGATCATTTTTTTTCTTATATTCTTACCTTACCTCTCCCAAAATGTCTCAGTTGTCCTCAAATAAAACTGATCGCTTACTCCTTTTGGACCGGTTTGTGAGAATTTATATCTGGTTTTCTTATTGAGCGGTTAAAAATTGTTTCCATGTAAATTGGTTAAGTAGGGTTTTCATTTATGTACGAAGTTGCCTTTTAATGGGGTAGAAGAGCTACGCGACTATAAAACTGACTGATACACATAAAATCATACATGTTTTTCGGAACAACTAAAAATTTAAAAAAGGGGAGTTATTTTCAACTTTAACCGTAGTCCCACTGTCCCACCACAGGTGGGTCCGCGGGTATTATTTTCCGCGTAGATCTACTGTTATAGTTTTAATTTATGAAATTTATAGCAAACACTAATATCAAGAAATCATCCATGAAATCGTCGAATTTTGGGAGCGTCGGTGGCCGAATGGTTAAAGTATCCGACTCGTAAACGAGAGGCACTGGGTTCGAATCCCACTGCAGCCATGTACTAATGACTCTTTTTTAGTTATGTACGTTAGTTAAATGCTAACCTATGCTCTTACGGTGAGGGAAAACATCGTGATGAAACCTGCACATTCAGGAGACTGAATGTGCTGGTTACGAACAAATCGAAATTGACCTAGATTAAATTGGGTAGATGATTAATCATGAATTAACCCAGAAAATGACTTGGAACGAACATGACGTTCCTCTTAAGTGACTACAAGAAAATTACATGCATCGCCAAAAGGCATCGGTTAGTATTCAAGTAATGTACCCACTACCCACATAGAAAAAAGTCCTCAGAAAAAGTCTACTATCGTGTCTTCGTTATCAAACAAAAATGCATGCGCTGACGCGGCCGAAGAACTAATTGTAAACAATCTCACGGTTCTTACACACTCTGCAAATAATGCAGGTGCATTTATTTACCACAAAATATGTGCTTACGTAATAAAAATAAAAATAATCATCTTGGCGTTCTCAATGAGTACTGCTGCCACCTCTGTGATGGATCAGCCAAATATCAACTAGCGGCTTTGGATTCGGTTGAAAAACGTGCTAAGAAGATAATTTATGACCCGCAGTTGGTTGAGGCTAGGCTGCAGAGCCTCGACCTTTATAATGCGTACGGCTAAGGAGTGGAACGCGTTGCCTGCGAGTGTGTTTCCTGATCAATATAATCTGGATGCCTTCAAGGCTGGAGTGAATAGGCTGTTCCAAGACGGGCATGCTCCATCTTCGACCGCATCGTCACTTACCAACAGGTGAGATGGCGGTCAAATGCTTGCCTTGTAAAACATAAAAAAAAAAAAAAAAAATGTCCCGCTTGTACTCTCGCACACGAGACCCAGGGTTTGCCTCGACCATGATTAAGAATTTGTCAGATCAGGTAATTACAGTGGAGCGACTGCCATCTGACCTCCGTGACCGTGCGACCAGGGGAACTTGACCAGATGTGATCATGGTTACAATTCAGTCGCCTGTGCAGGTTTCATCACTATGTTTTCTCTCTCTCCATTACTGTCGGTCTCGGTACAGTCGGACACCTTAATCACTTGGCCACCAACGCTCCTACGTATCTATAACATTGCTATTACTATAATACATGTTAGTCTCAAAAATATTTCAACCTTGCAAAATCTAAACCAAAATCAAAAGGAGTAGAACAAGGTCGTCCACATCCACTCAAGGGTGTCATACAAGGCAACTATGTCACCAGTTAGAAAGAAGTTACTACGTAAACTAAACTCTTCATGCTAATCATTTACAATACTGTATAGATAATGTAAACGGCTAGAAAATTGGGCATTTTTCTAACCTAACCCGACATGTTAGATAGATGTCGGGTCGCTCTTTTCCCTCAAATATGGTTGAATCGGACGATGGCTGGGCCCTGCGTTATACTCGTGAACGGGATCTGCCTTGGTGGACTGGCTTACTCTTGCTGTACTTTTAGGTGGTTTTTCTTAATTATACTAGACATACCTATATAATATATTGAGCGTGGTCCGGCTCTGCCTGGCATTGTCGGGCACGGTCCGGTCGTGGTTGACGTGGGGTGGGTTTACTGCGGTCATGGGGCAGCCAGTGTGTCACTGTGTACTTCCTTCTTACTTTCCTACCCCACTCCTTTTTGACGATGGAAAGAGATATTTAATGTCCTAATCAATAAATAAATTTTTAATTTTGAATTTTAGATAGATACATTATTTATTGCTCACACAAGAAAAAGAGAAAAGCCTTATCTAGTTATGGGGAAAGGCGGCCTCATCGCTAATCACTATCGTTAGTTAGTTAATTTGATCCCTGAATCCTGAATCTGTGATATTATGGACTACAGTTACCGCTTACCATCAGGTATACTGTTTGTCACTGTGTAGTAAAAAATATACCATTTTTATTCCAGAAAGGGACTTTCGCAGTATGGTGTATGGAAATTCTAAATATTCCAGTAAAAATCTCTATATGGAAGAAGCAAACCCAATCGTAGATATCCAGTCATCCTACAGGGCGAAAAGGATAAAAATACACTCGTACCCGAGAGTAAAGGAGACGCAATATATAAAGTCATAAATATTGCACAGCTGGATTTCTTAGTCGATACTTTTTTCTCCAAAAACGATCTCTATGTCGTTTACGAGTCGGTACAGATGCGGCCACAAGTGGTTCAGTAAGTTAAGTATTTTTAATTTTCTTGTTAGAAAAGAATTGTTTTATGTAATTAAAAATGGACTTATATTTTTGGTTGTATAGGGCGCTTCCTGTAACAGTAGCAATAAATTAAAATTTATAACCTATATCAGTAATGAAATTCTAATGGTTTAAATTTATAAAAACAAAAAAAAATTACTGTTGTTTTCAGCCAGCATTGTACTGCAGACTATCATGTCCAGATGAAATACTTGAAATATATATAATGTCATGTCATGTAAACGGAATATGGGGTGACGTAAACGGAAATGCCCCATGCCCTACCATGACATCTACAAGGGTTTCCTTGGATGGCGGTGCCTAGGACAGCGGTGCATTCAAGTAGTTTGACAAATGGCTTTACTGAAACTTATACAATGGATACAACAAAAGAATGCATTTGAGGTTTAGACAGCGCTCTTTACGAATCCGCGCTATATTCTTTCCGTCCGACGTCATTTTACAAGATGGCATTCTACAAACCCCGGCTTCGAAATTTAAGGCCGATTTACTCAATTCGACATGGATCACCGCTGGATTCACATCACTGCTACTCTAGATAATTATACCTTTACCAAATATTATACCTTTACCAAGATTTATAAGTGAGAAATATATTTTTTTTTATTAAGCTATGTTTTTCATCTCATTTTCTTGCGCGAGCCCCGAGATAAAAGAAATAGAAGGATGCCAATACAACTTGTTCACCCACCAGTACCCTTTGAGAGGGTCAATAAATCCAAATAGGCCTCCGTGGGTCCCCTACGGTGGCACATGACACTGCCGCGGTACCTATATGGCGCATTTTATTAATTTTACCAGCCACACTGTCGATTAGTCATAGCATTATCGGGTTAAGTTATTTGTAGTGTCCGATCAAAGGTCAATTTGTGGCCGAAGCCGAAGCCGAAGCTGAGTAATTGGCTATCGGCCGAAGCCGAAGGTTTAGAAGCGCTAAGAAATTTTGTTCGAGATTGGCCTCAAGCTACAATTATTAATAGTATAAATTATTTTTGAAATTATATTGAACTTTTATTGGCTTAAATTGATACTGTATTTTATAGATAAGTAATTTATATGATCTCTAGAAGTTGATCTAGATATGACATAAAGTATTGAATGTATGAATTGAATTTTCCTAATTATTTTAACCATTTGATTGAAATTTTTAATTGTATTGATATTTTAAAATTATGCTTTTGTACAACATTTATAGAACTGTTTCCAATTTTAACTTAAATATAATGTTTACCAATTGTTTTTATCTCGTTTCGTGTGCAATAAAGTATATAATAAAAAATACTTACATGGGTTTCATGATGTATATACAATAAAACTGTAAGATCTGTATAATCTCATGAATGCAATAAATATTACAAGACTTTTGTAAAAGTAAAATAATTACCTTGCAAAAAATATATTTTTTTAATTATAAAAAGCCGACTTCGGCGAAACCCCCTTATAGTTTTTTGGCCGAATGTGGCCGAAGCCGAAACTTCGGTCGGACACTAGTTATTTGTAATTTACTCCAACGACCAAGCCGATAGTGGGCATACGTCCAGCTGTGGACTAATGTCCCACGATTATTATGTCTAATAGGATGTTATTAGTTTAGTGTAAGTAGGCAGAACTTGTATTGGTTATTGTTGTTTTTTTTTGTACATTTTAGTGGGCAGACAATATTGACCGCCATCGTCATAATCCTAGCGGTCAATCCTGACTTCTGCCAGGGCCCGCTCTCCTGCTTCTCTCATTCGTACGTCTTTCCGGATATTAATATATATGTACTATCCGCGACAGGTTGACGTTTCAATTTTCTAGTGAAATGACACCCTTGATGACGATATTTCTTTTTACAACATGTCTGAATCTTCCTCCTCATATTTTGACATAGTTAGCTCATTCACATAAGGCAGCCCTCGTTCAACAGTATTGCTACTGTCTATCTTGTTGTATACAGACGGACGGATTGCAACATTGATTATTCAATGTTGCAATAATGCGTGGAAGAACAGGAACTCGGACTCCATATAAAACATAATGTATGTGACTAACGCACTTAGAGACCGAAGGTGGCCAAAGGAACACCTAAATAAAATGTCTGTATGTAGTATATATTATTATTATATTATAAGTCGATATGTATGTGTGTATATATGTATGTATTTATAGATACTTATGTGTGTAAGTAGACTAAATATACTTATATATATGCCTATTTAGATAGGTAATATTGTGCACGTCCTATCGGCGTCTCATGATCACATCACACTCCCGAAGGCCTGCTGGAAGAGATTTCTTTAGAAATAAGTAGCGCCTTTTGTGCCATTTATTACTCTGTCTGTTATTTGCTATGTATTTCTTGTGTACAATAAACTGTTAAATAAATAAATAAATAATAAAACAATGCAATTTTATTGAGTTTAGACACATTTCATTTGCCATCAAAATACATAGAAAACAAGTCCGAAAATCGGGTCCTCGTTGAAAGTCGTTTGCTGACAGTGCCTTGACTGACTCCAACGCAGGCCAATGCCGGATCTAGGCCGGATATGCCTAGATCCTTCCGAATGCTCCAGATCCCGAGTCTGCCGAATCCTCTGCTTAACACAGCGGGATGCGCTTCCAAAAGGACAAAATGACTGAGTGTGTCTGCTGCGTCAAGTATTAAGAATGGACCGAGAATAAAAAAGAATTAAAGACTTACCTTTAAAAAGGAGGAAAAATTTATCCAGCTGGTCTGACTGACCGTAGGCTAGCTAAAGACTTGCATGAAGAACACAGAATAGTCATTGGAACATAGATTATGACCCCTACAACGGATATAGGTACTGATTTCAATTAAAATTTCTATAAAACACCTGTCGTCACCTAAATCAATCTATCTGACAGAAGCCTTTGAACATTTTCTCATAGAAAAGAACCCGTCAAGTTTTAAAATTTGAGTATCCATGGACTAGGCGAAAATACCGTTAAAAGAAAACGGAAACCGATCCATATAGGCTGCTCGGAAGTAAAAAGGTTTACATTGCTGCGTTGCTCGCTACACTACCCCAGTCGTCGTGGAGAGTAAAGACTACCATACCAGCTGGCAACTCTATGCTCTCTCCATGTTTGTTTATCATTATCATCATCATAATCATTGTTTGTGGAGAATTTTGCCATTATCTCCACGCTTGGCAGGTGGATTGGAAATAAGAGTATAGAAAATACTCTGTACACATTTCAATACCTACTCCTCACACACATACACCTTAGGGTTTTTTATACTGTGCCTTAGCACTAAAATGGCCGTGTACTGAACAGTTTCAGAGGAACTTTTTTCCACATAGAGTTGTGGAAAAGGTTGTAGAACGAGCTCGCTCAAGTGAGCACAATATAGAGTTCCTCAAGAAGGGTGTGAAAAGGTTTTCCCTGGTTCGGTACACGCCAGTGATTAATTGCCCATCAGAATACTTGATAGGGAATAAAAACCATTTTTTTTTTTCGTATGGCAAAAGTACAATATACGAAAAACACAGCCAACTACAAATTTAAATCAAGCGTATCAACCATTTAATGGCTTCGTCACTAAGGGTGATCAGGTCCTCCGGTGGCCAATACCTTCTTAACCATCAACAACACATCAAGTTATCCTGCGAACTATCAGTACAAAACTAATGCAGCCAGTATTGAGAAAAAGCTGCGGTAGAGACTTAAGTGTCAATTCTATGAAAGTCTGTACCAATTTTTTTTTTACACGATTATATACTTTTTGGTACGATAATATAACCTTCTATGTCCATTCCAATCTGGCTTTCGTCCATCTCATAGTACGGTGGGTGCATTGCTGAACGTTACGGAAGATATTCGCTATGCGATGGACAATACTCAACTCACTATCATGACGCTACTTGTCATACTGTATAACTAGGATGTAGAGTTCCCTAGAACGAATACAAAATTTTTCCACAACTCCTTCTCTGTGCGTGCTGTGCAGCTATGGAATAGACTTCCCAAGGCTATCCAAGAAAGTCCCACTTTTCCCACTTTTAAGAAGAGAGTAAAAGAACACTTCTTATCTACACAATTATGATAGGTATATGGTATGTATATATTTATGTTATATGTATATATTTATGTATTTATTTGTGTACATGTCTATTAGTATTTAAGGATTTAGCTTAGGTTTTATTAGCTTTTTTGTAAACTGTATCTAAGTACATGCTCAAGTACCCGTGATATTGCTTTCACACCTCTCAGGTTGGCTGGAAGAGATCTCTTGCAGAGATAAGCTCGCCTTTGTGAACTATCTTAAGATTTTAACTCTGTAAAATGATTCATGTAAGTACAATAAAGAATATATATATATATATATATATATATATATATATATATATATAAAGTACAGGCATTCTAATGGCAAACAAATGTCTACTGTGTAGATAAATCAGTAGATATTTGTTTGCCATAAATAATTACACTGGTAAGTATTAAAATACGGGGAGGAAATTGGGACTACGTTTGTATCGATAATATGGCACAGCCTTTCCTTATATTTTAGTAAAAATTTTAATACCGTGAGGAAATTGGGGACTATGTTTGTTTAGAAAATACAGCGTAGTCTTTCCTCATAAATGTCTAAAAAAATGACTCTAGTAATTATTAAAAATACGGGGAAGAAAACGGGGACTATATTTGTAAGGAAAATAGGGCGCAGCCTTTCCTCATAAAACTCTAAAATAATTACACCATTAAGTATTAAAATCCAGGCAGGAAAATGGGGACTATGTTTGTATGGAAAATATGACGCAGCCTTCGATCATAAATGTGTAATATCAAAACTCTAATAAGTATAATCTGGGGACTATGTTTGTATGGAAAATATAGCGCAGTCCTTCCACATAAATGTCTACGGCGAGGTCCAAGGATCCCTCTTTATCTGTCCGGCCGACACCGATATCATTAGAGCGTTCCGTGCGCGGGCGCATCGCGTATCTACTAATTATCACGTCGCCCGGCGATAGAGATATTTTAGTTTTTTTCACGGGACGGCCAGCGTTAATAACATTCTTCACGGTGACGGTTCGCAGTGGTGTGGAGTGGTAAGTGCCTACTATGTTTTTATGAGGTATGCAGCCACTATTTATTGCGTAAAAACGTTACTAACTAGTTTCCTCGTTAGTATGTTTATATACTGGTGTTTTATAATATGAAGGTGGGGATATGTTATATGTATTCCAGCTAACGCTTAGTGTCTCATCGGGACATTATGAAAACACAAAGGTCTTTTAAATCTGAATATGTTTATTTCTTGAGGTATTATTATAATAAAAAAGCTTTTAGGTATACTGAAGATACCTATATGCAGAGAGGTGAAAGCAAATATGAGAGTAAATATTTATTTGATTACAGTGATTTGGCTAGTCAATACCTACTTTATCTGATTGGCATTGACGTTAGCTTATTTTTTATTCTTTTTTTGTTCTTGTCCAGTGCTGGCATTGTAGGACATCCGTCGGACGCACCTTGTTGATAAAGATCGAGATCGACGTCTATATTCTTAGATTCATGGTTTAGATAGAGATTCTTTGATTCTTACCTGGCAGGGGAGGCAGCTCCATACGCTCGCTCATCTTATAATTTAGGTTTATTTATTTATTTATTAGGTTTATTTATTACGTACATTTAGGATTGAAGAGATATAATGCCAAATTTTCGCGCTCACTCGTTTCTTTTCCACTTAGCGCTTCCGTCTTTCCGGGACTCTCTTCACAGTTCAATCCGTTTCGCCTGAGGCGGATCTGTCAAACGACCCGCTTTTCAACATTTAGAATAGAATAGAATAGAGCTTTATTTATGCTTTATGCACACACAAACAACTTATGCTAGTAAAGAACAAATTACAAAAATACATGAACTAAGTACAAATTAAATTGTCACGAAGTAACTTAAACATTATAAAAAACTATAGGTAAGTCGTATGTGTGTGCTGTAGCACAAAAAGGTCTTGACTCAGCATAGTGTTGCCTGGAAGAGCCACATACATTTCTAGTGCGTTCGGCTAGGAATGTAACGCTTTGCCTGCTACCGAGTCCCCTAACAATACAATCTGGACTCCTTCAAGGCTAGAGTGAATTGGTTATTTCTGGATGCGTACTCCATCTTCGGCTGCATTGTCGCTATCGCAACCATCAGGTGAGATGGCAGTCAAATCGCTGCCTTGTAAACTGTAAATAACGTAATTAGACGTCAGTCGAAAAGTCAGAAAACCCCCGACATAGTCTACATAATACCTACTCAAATGTTTAACAAACTACTGAACCGATTTAAATAAATAAAGGAACCATTACGATTAAAGTTTATTAAAAAAAACGCATTAAAATCAGTGCTTAGTTCGGAAGCTACGATGCCACAGACAGACAAACAGATACACAAGTCAAACTCAAACACCCGTCTTTTTGCGATCTAGCTTAAATTTGAAAAAGCAAGTTCCAAGGACTACACATCCATCAAAAACCGACCAACAAGTCTCCATGGGGTCCCCTGTGCTTGCGCCCTGCCGCCGTCGCGCGGTCACCCCGGGCGGAAGTCCCGGACGGCTGATTGCCGCGCCGCGCCAGCCTCCTATCACGGACCTGCAGGACTAGGAGGATAGCACGGTATTGGAGGGTACCGGTGGGCTTTCTTATGTAGAGGGAGTCTGAGGAGGGAGGAAGGGGAATGCTATTTTGATACCTTGTGGCGAGGCTGGTCATTATCGCGAAAGGTCAATTTCAAGGGACGTCATTTTCTGGTTTAGTCATCTTTTTACATTGCTATAGCTTTTTCAAGTACATCTTCTAAACCGATTCTTATGATATAATTGAGACTACATTTAATTGAGACCCAAGAATTGAGATGAATTTGTTGTATTCTGCAATTTTTTATCGTTCCTTTATTGTTCTAGCCTTCAAGGCTAGAGTGAATAGGCTGTTCCTAAACAGGCATGCTCCATCTTCGGCCGCATCGTCAGCTAAAACCAGGTGAGATGGCTGTCAAATGCCTAGCTAGTATAGTATAAAAAAATGTACTCTCAGATGAATTGTTATTGGTTTGCCTTCTAAACTGACAGCCGTAATCGTCCACAATTGAGTTACTACATTGGACTAGGTAATATTGAAAATATGATCAAACTACTGGATAAGCTGGATGCGGAAGGCACAGGAGCAGCCTTTTTGGAGATCTCTGGGGGCTCTCTCTCTTTCGGATGATATGATGATGATGATCAAACTACGTTTGTACGGAACACTTCACTTTTCTTTATTACATGCATAAAAAGAAATTGTATCAATATCCTACCTACCTGCGTCGTTTGGCAGGTCAACTCACGTAGTCACCTATGACATAAAACCTCCAATAGATTTTAAAGCTTCGGATCTCACTTCTTCTGAGAAAGTTTGTTAGTTATAGTAAAAAACCCACACAAAAAGTCAGATACAGACGGGATTCAAGAAGCCGAATTGTACCTACCTTCCTGCCTAATATGAATCAGTTAAGATAACGTACCTATTAAACAACTACGAATTGGTTATTATATGGTAGATACTTAGCAAGTATCTTCCTAAGTAGTAACCCACCTAATGCTTTCTATTCTAGAAAGTACCTAACTAGCAACCCAATGCTCTATGGATGACCTACCCAGGCTTAACAGCCCAACACTACCCCCTACCAACAACAGCAACGCGTCTACGGTTCAGATATGTTTGTGGCTGTTGTTACTGTAGAGTTACAGTAACAACATTATAACTCGAATCCATAGATAAATCTTGCCTAGAGTTTACCTTAGGAGTTTCCTAATTAGGTAATGCTTGATTCGAGTGTAGTGAAAGCGGATATTACACTCGGAAAACAATGTAATAACTTCCTATTAGTAATCGAATTTTCGTCGGATCGAATCCGTAAGGGAATTGGGATACATTATGCACATTTGTCACCATCCTGTAAACCTCTATATAAGACGTAAACTCTACTCTGGTACTGATAGGTAGTGCTAGAAAAAGAGTAGACTAAAAATGAGGGCGCCACTATCTATGCAAACCTGTCAAAATCACACGTAACTTGACAAAACGAAACAATTTTTTGTATTGAAATAATTTAGATACATTTTATTTATTGTCTTCTCTTTTTGTTGCACTGTAGGTACGTAACGCCAGCAGCGTGTCCGGAGCTGCGGTCTTTGCTGCTGTAGACACAAGGAAGAAAATATGAGAGCCCAACCCCGGATTTCATTATTTCATCACCTGTTGGAGGTCGAAATATTACGGCAAAAATTTTTTTTGCTATATTTTCATTTTTACCAACTTGTTTTAAAAAGGAAATTAGTATTTTACCCGTCTGGCGTCGCGTCGATTTATCAATCAATGACGGATTCATAAAAAAAATTACCCGAGCATTGTGCATCCGAGTTCGGATAGTCCATATTGAGACACAAAAAAGTGTGTTTTTTACGAGCGGCTGAAAATGGGACTTAACTTAACAGACAGCACACAAGAACAACTTCCAACCCTTGACCAAGTTTAAGTATATCATCATCATCATCATCATCACAGCCCGTAACAGTCCACTGCAGGACTTAGGGCCTCTCCCACGAAAGGGGAAGTTATTGCCATAATCTCCACGCTTGCCAGGCGGGTTGGAGATCGCAGTGTTTAAATATAATAATGGAAAATGCTGCTGCCCATTTTCCAGACTACGGAGACTCTTGATCTTTTGCCTCGAAAACATTAGCCGCCTTGTACGACACCCATGAATGTAAGGGGTTGGTGCTATTCTACTCTGCCGGACACCACACGGCCAAGTATATACTTTTACAAAAATATTTTCAAAACTACTGAACCGTATCGAAATCGGTCTATCCGATTGGGAGCTACGATGCCACACACACACACACACACGTCAAACCTAAACACCCCTATTTTTCGTCGGGGGTTAAAAAAGCATGTAAAAAGTAAACAAGCGACATCTGTATAGTTCAGTATGAAACAAGAATAAATACTCACGTCATGTTCGTAGTAACTCGTGGTACCCCTACTACATGTTACCACAGAATGCCGAAAGATGGCTCTGCTCAATGCTCACCAACAAGCTCTGTGTACGACCTGTTATTCAGATATCCCAACAGGTGGCGCTTCTATTACACGTTCAATTTACGATGAACGTGGGCATCATAGCTGGGTATACCGTACAAGGTGTGTTTTACTTTAGTCGGCTTATAGAAAAAGCGACATGGAGTCGATAACAAAGCTCCTTCCTTGTCTATGGATGGGCCGAAAAAATTAAAATTCTGCCAGTCTGTTGCCGCTGCCGTTTGAAGCAGTTGATATGACAGTTGCCTTTTGAGCGAAATCGTCACGAATATGCTGTGAAAGTGTTTTTTAGCGAGTTGTGACTGAAATTTGAATGAAATCACTTGTATTTGGATCGCCAAATTATTGTGCAGTGCTTGTTTCGGTGTTTATGTGTAAAATACTGTGCTAGATCGTACCATTGAACCCGTGAATTGGTGCGATCACACCAAGTTCGCCGGTTTATCTTGTTGTGGTGAGTGTATGATCGATATTTACTCCCTTTACGCTTTCATTTCATTCCTTTCTCGGTTATTATGCGTTTTTCGTGATTACACACTTCCCATACGAAGACCTCCCGTTTTTTCGGACGTGTTTTACATACATTACAGTGCATGGTTACCGTTTTCTAATCTTAACGGAGAGAAGAAATTATAAACGGAATCGTGAACTAACCGTTGGTATTGTTTTCCCATTCGATTGCTATTAGTTCCACCTGATTAGATACCTGTTGTTCGGAATTATCAATAGCTAAAGAAGAGTTTCATTTGTATTTGTTTACGCTCGGTCGGTTACTCGGCTTTGTTTTTTTCTAGTTTTAACACTCGTCCATTTAGCATTGCTAGACGGACGATCTTTTCGAGTTTTATTGTAGGTACGTACTCGAAGTGTTAATTGAAATTTTAAAATTAACTGCTGAATATTTACGCCCGTTCCTACAACGAACAAACCAACTCTAGAAACCTGTTTTTTTCCTGCATGAGTTCATACTTACATCATTCTATTTGCAACTGATTTTGATACTTTTATAGATTCCAATTGAATACCTACATTAGTGATAAAAATAATGTGTTTTTATAATTTTGTTTCATGGAGTTCATTCCATAATTTACATATTTTGATGTGGTCACTTCACAAATTAAGTATTTTGAATTTTTTATCCATCACATAATTCAATAAGGACATTCTAAGGCACCTATTTTCCTAAATGGTTAATTATTTTTCCTAATATTTGTCATGAATATGTGACCTTCCTTCCACTTGTAGATAATTGTGACTAATATTAATCCAACATAGGTACCTACAGTACATTACATACCTAGATTACTTGTTTTTGTGTATTGGATGACACTACCATTTTAAGTTTTGAAATTTTACTATTGAAAATCTTAATTCTTATTTTTTGCTTTCACGAGCATGCTTCTGAAATTTATTTTAAGTACCTATTACCTATGTGGTGTCTAAGTATTATTAGTTACCTACATGTCATGAATTAGAAGCTATAACTTTGTCCACTTTTATTTTTTATCAGGCGTATATCATTCAAACTTCCGAAAAATAAATCTCTCAGTGATTAGTTTGTGTATTTTGTCTGCCAACACACACTATAATGTTTGCTTTAACACTTCACCACTCATGGGTGTAGGGCGCTGTTGTAGGGTTAATTTTAGATTCATGGTGACATTTACACTGGGGATAATATCTGCGTGTTATAAAAAGTTATTTTTAAAGATGGCTTCGTTACTGCTGTGTGACCTGAAATTATTGTAAAGACTTTTCAAACTAAGTTAAAAACAAGTACAGTAATTCAGATCCTTTACGGATTACACTGGACCTGAAACTAATCTCACATAACTTACTGAAAATTAATTTTTAAAGTGGATTCTTCTGTACATAGCTAAAGAACCCTACTTTAGGTATTCTCTTTCACAATGCAAAAATATAGTTTAGAATGTAATTATATTACCTATTTTGTTTTATTTTTAAACAAATACACATCCTAATACATGAAACTGTACAAAATATTCCATAAAGGGTAACACATTGGATGTGTTAGATCACATTGGATGTGATAATTAAAACTGGCTGTCCGACCTTGCAGAGTACCTGGAAGTTGGGACTATGACATCACCACCTGTTCTAATTTACATGTTTCACAAATTTGTGTAGTTTAATGCTATACTCTAAACTGCACCACTTATTTCTATTGTGGGTCAGCTAAATTGGAACAACATTTTTCTTTCATTGAATAAAATATTAGTTTCAGACAGAGGAGCAATTATCTATCGAATTTTATCACAATTGGGTAGTTTTTATCTTTTACTGATGACTTACGTGGTCAAGTAGCAGCATGGTTGCGAAACCGATAATTACCAAAGTTAAGCAACGCATAAAAAGTTCGGGAACTGGATGGTTGTATCGTTGACCATTTCGTAGTTTGAGGCTAGTCGAACTTCATTACTGCAACCATCTTGCCACTCGTAAGATATGCATCCTAATGTGGTTAACATCCCGGGAGTATATTTGCGTCCTAGCGGTCAATCCCGGCTTCTGCCAGGGTCAACTTTTCTATTATTCCTTCTCCACTGCACCCAGACTACGGCATCCTGGCGTCGTAAGTCGTTGGCTTACGCATCTGACTCAGATAGGTACGTCAACCGCCATCGCTTCTTGGGCATTTCGCTTCACGCCTTTGTAATAATCTTACCTACTTACTTTACTTGTAAATATATATTATGCTTGGATAAGCTTATGAACAACTGTTCCAATCAAATCTGCGAGCCAGACACCATAAATTTACCATACAAAAAAGCTTACCAAAGAGGTCAAGGGGTCACCAAAGCGAGCCCTTATAAAGGCCAACGCCCCGGCCCGTTCTGTATTTTTTTCTTCTGCACTTTTATAAAACGCTTCGGATCCCCACATGGTGTGGCCGCCTCGTAAACTCCTCCGAACAATGGTATCTTCACATCTGCGCGTGAGTTGGCCTGACGTCACATTCTACCAAGAAATGTGACCGTTAATAGTGGAGGAATTACTATATTTAGGCAACTTTGTGCTCAGCGGGCCGTTTGACTGCGCTTTGTTTAATTAAAAAAGTCGTGGTCGAAGTTTTAAAAGAATAAAACTGACATTAGATCAAACCGTAAGTTTGGTTAAGTAGGTTTCTAGTTTTATTTTTAATCATTCGTAACGTACCTAAGCAGGTGCGCAGGTAAGGAAAGTTCATCTGCTTAAGTTCTTCGCTATTTCGTTTCTGGAATAATCGGTCACAGAGTATACCAAAGACTTCACAGTTTATAATAATAATACTCTCTCCAATACACGGTTAATATCTTCCGTTCTCAAGAACTACGAATGTCCGCCAGCTGCCACTTAGTAAAATTCGTTACATATTGCACTAGGTTTTCGCTCTCTTAAATGTAATACCACTATGAATGACCTCTAGACCTCTAGAGTATGACTTCATGACAATATATAACGTAGTCGTGTCATATCCACAACGCGGCGTGACCGTAAAAGTGTGTCAAGCGATCCGAACGATGATCTCAAAGGAGAAAAGGAACGTAATGTCGGTCATTGTCATTATCAACGGTCTAAAGAAGCGGAACATCTTGTAGTGTGGTCTTCGTAATGGACTGTCTCATCCTTAAACGGTATTGTGAAACTGAGGTTTAATTGGGCAAATAAAAATAGTTGTGACGTCGACTAATTCGTAGGAAACATTTATTTATACATATAACGTTTACCCCAGCTGTTGTCGGTTCTTCGGCAGATATGGCCAGCACACTGACACTTTAACTTTAACCGTGCGTAGTCGATAAAAGCTTTTAGTAGTTTCATGCTGGCCTAGTACAGATGTGGACGAAGATTTCCTCATGATATTTTGTGCCATACGAGAAACATGTAGTAGACCAGAATAGACCCTTGTCGGTACAGGCCCCGAGCGTGAATATAAAGTTAGAAACTAGGTTTGGCCGAGGCACCGACTAAGATAATATTTTTGGAAATCCCCTCAGGAAAAGGTGGTGGAAGTATCGTATGAATAATGAAAGGGAAAATCAAAACTAAAATAGGCATTGGAAACAAATTAAATTAGTAAGTATTTAGTCATGTTGTTTAACTTTAGTTGTGTCTGATTGTTATAATCATCATCATCCGAGCAGTCCCCTTTCCTATTTTTTCTTCTCAACTTTGCCCGATCTTCGGCATCCTCACGTCGTAAGCCGTTGGCTCTCGCGTCCGACTCGGCGATGTCAATCCATCGCTTCTTGTATCTCCCGCGGGACCTCTTTCCTGACACAGACAGGTTTAGGCACATATTTCCCACGTAACCCTGGGGCTTACGCAATACGTGACCAAAACAACGCAGCCGTGCCTCTCCGATCTTATCCGCGATATCTCTCACGCCAAGGCTGCCACACATCCACCGCAGACATTTCGTTGGCGTGCAGTTCACGGATGTGCTTCGTCAGCGCCGGCCAGGTTTCGCAGCCGTAAAGCATCACAGGCCTAATTATGCCCTTGAGCTTGATCGGGATTTTAGGCTCACATATGACTGCCGTGAGCTCCCGCCATTTGGCCCAAGCTGCAGAGAATTGGGACTTGACATCGGTGCCGATATTGCCGGACTCGTGTAGTACGGATCAGTGAATAATCACTATTATTTGCCTGAATGAAGAACTAACAAAGTCTGTATAACTATAATATTTACATTGACATATCCAAAACAGTGTGAGCAAAACCGTTACTCACCGGCCCACTATCTAATCGTCATTGTCTTTCATTTGAAAGCGAAAATATTTTCAATAGCGGGCCATTAGCTCATTTGGCGACACACTTTGCGGCGATCAACCTACGGATTTAACCATATTCATGGGACGAGTACAAATTAAACCGGCCAAGTGGAAACTCGGCGTTAGCCGGGCCAATGAACTCGAAAAAAATGGGAAAAAGCCCGGCTGCCGATAATAAATCAATCAGTCATATTTTGAGCTGACTTTTTTCAGCCCTCCACGCAGATATTGGGCGGAACTTTGTCTTTTTTTAGAGGGAGGCAACGAGTAAGCGGGTCGCCTGATGGAAAATGATCACCACCGCCCATAGACACCCGCCACACCTGGGGAGACGCGAATGCGCTGCCGGCCTAGATAGGTGTAGGCTCGGTCTTATGGAACAATCTTTAACCTTTATTTCTCTTCTTTTACGGAGTTCTAAGCAATAATTTTGTCTTTATTGGTTCTCTGTCTGATCGTGGTTCACACCTGTTCCCCCTGTTGTTGCAGGGTCGATCTTTGTCACGCCAAAGGATTCTGCCGAGTTGTTACCGCTTTATTATGTATGTGTACGAATACAATAAGTGACTCTGGTCTGTCTTCTCGTACCTATGTCGTATTTAAGCGAATGCAACACTCTTATTTTTGCAAACAAGATATTGTTCACTTAATGAACGTAATGAAGAACTCACACGCGGAAACGCCATTCAACTTTATAAAAGTGTTTGCGGACGCCATACATTTTTACATAAATCTAGCCATAAACGACGTGGGTAATTCCTACATATGACAATGGCATCGGCGCGATCTTGATAGCATGACCCCTGCCTACCGTGTTCTGCGAAGGGGCCAAGTGCGGCAGTGAACAGTCCGCCAGCCAGCCAACCGTGACCTCTGCGAGCTTTAAATCAACTTCCACAGCTCATTAGTTCACGGGTGGCATAACAGCTCTTACTGATTTGGTCCAGGTGCTGTACTCGACAAAAACGCTGTGATCTCTCTTGTTGCACTTTGTGTACACAAGTAGGTGTCAAGTAACATTGGCTGTGGAAAACAATAACTGCAACTGTAGTAATGACTGTTGCATCATCGGGTCATTCAATTGTTTGACGCGAACGATGTTGGTTTTGAGTTTTTCCCTCTAATGGTGCTTCGAAACGTTCGGAAGACAAATTGAATTTGGCTTGGGTGATTTGTATTGTGTGGGTTGAAATGTCCAAAACTTATTTTGCCTTTCAGATGACACAAAGTTGCGTAAGCTACTGACATTATAAATTGTTTTATTGTATTTCATAAATAATATTTGTGTACGTTTGTTTCGTAACACGACGACGTTTCAGTAATAACTTTTACAAATATTAATACAAAGATTGACGCCAGTCGCTAGCGCTGGATATTATACAATACCTGTAACAGTTATATTATGATAGCTATTTGAATGATGCACTCATTCATTACATAAAGGTTTGTGTTGCAAATTGCAGTCGAGGTTTTGCGAATCTTCAGTCTGTTTACATACTAATATGGCTACGAACGATCTACTAGAGTTATAATTAAGTTATAATTACCCACATACCGTTAATTGATTTGCAACGTTACGTTGATGTCTTATTTTGGCTAATTAATTACGTTTCCAATTTTAATTAATCAGCTAAACGTACATGAGAGCATGTTAGTCAATCTTTTTGTAGGTGAATGAGAAGTAGGTTGTAAGATATGACTACTGGCAGCCATGCTTGTGTTATTGACCCCGATTTTAAAGAAGATTGTAAGATATAGTGATAAGCCTACACACACTCGATGATTAGCAGAGTACTTCGCTATAGTTTTCATTTTAGTAAAGAGTAGTCGGAATACTTGTATAATAGACTTTAGCTATGTAGCTTTAAGTCCGCCTTTGTACTGTAATGTGCATGAAGTTTTAAATAAATAAATAGATAGATAGATAGATACACTTTTTTAATAATTTCTATTGCATACAAAAAAAATTGTCTTCGTATACATCAAAAGCTGTAATATAGATGAAACGATAACAAAAAGAAGATGAATTACACCATTTGTCACATTGGGTTTCATATATGAGGTAGTGTAATAAATTAAGACAAACCTTAACAAATAACTTCACTGATATTCGACGATGAACTGTAATAGTTTACCAGCTGATCCGGTACTTGCAATTGTTTTGCTGCTGTATTTAACTTCAGGAAATCGTGAATCTACTCGATTATAAATTTGTAAACAATAAACTGTCGAACTTGACATTTGTGATTGGAGTTTATCTATTCAGAGGTGCCCAAAATAGGCAGACGTCCATAGGCTGCGGTGACTGCTTACCATCAGGCGGGCCGTAAGCTTGTTTGCCACCTTAGTAGTATAAAAAAACTAAGGATACGCTTATCGAAGCACGTGTAACGATGAATCTAATTATTATTCTGGTGGCCATAAAATAAACAACAGCTGTTCAGTATGTTGTATAAAAATTATGTTTTTATTACAAAGTATAACGCAATACTTCGTTATTATGTATACTTTATTAAAACCATACTTCTGAATTTTGATTAATATTCAACAGTACCTAAATCGGCCAAGATTTGAATATTGGAAGGACGTGAAGGAAAAAGTGAGCGCCGGGGATTATAAGGAGGTGAAGAGGTTGGCAGACAGGAGAGAAGAGTGGCGATTGCTCCACCGACAAAATTCAAAAATCAAACTTTCTTTATTGACTGGAC
This sequence comes from Blastobasis adustella, assembly GCA_907269095.1. Taxonomy (NCBI): domain Eukaryota; kingdom Metazoa; phylum Arthropoda; class Insecta; order Lepidoptera; family Blastobasidae; genus Blastobasis; species Blastobasis adustella. The sequence goes on along the minus strand of OU026135.1, from coordinate 6,762,877 downwards.
ATTAAATATCTCTTTCAATCGTCAAAAGGGAGGAGGGTAGGAAAGTGGGAAGGAAGCACACAGTGACACACTGGCCGCCCCATGGCCGCAGTTATACTCTTAAATTAAAAATATAATAATCATCTTGGCGTTAATGTCCCGGGGTCCGCCGTGACCATGATCCAGGATTTGGCAGGTCAGGTAATTACAGTGGAGCGACTGCCATCTGACCTCCATCACCCTGCTATCAGGGGAACCTGACCAGATTGGATCATGGTTACACATCCAGTCGCCTGAATGTGCAGGTTTCATCACGATGTTTTCCCTCACCGTAAGAGCATCGGTTAGTATTCAACTAATGTACATAACACAGAAAACAGTCATTGGTACATGGCCGCAGCGCGATACTCTTAAATATATGACCTAAATCGGATCAAATACTGTATTGCTGTTTTGCTGTACTTCGTAAACAACAGCATCTAATATCATGGCATGACTCGTGTTTTATTGTCACAACTTGCAATCCCAACGCCTCTGCTAAAATTATATTGCGTGCAAGGAGTGGGTGTAAATCGTTGTAAGGTCAGCATGCATGTGATGCTTACTTATGTTTCCAATTTCTATAAGTATAAGGCTGATGGTTCCAGTGCAGACATCAACCATCCTCTGGGCCCAAACCAGTCGCTAGGATGATGATAAGTGGATGTCTGTAGGTAGATAACAGTAACTGGTAACGCTTTTTTTTAGTTTATTAAAGTTAGGTTTTAGATAAAACACTTATGAATGTCAAAATTAACAATGCTTTGCGCCACGGCATCTCCGAGCCGGCAACGGTTTGTTTGGCCCTTTGCTATAGTCAATCAGTGCGGCCCGGAAGCAAATGTGAGTGAACTTCACCAATTGATAGTGGATATCCGGATACATTGCGCGCTTTAATTCTTTTTCAAGACCTCACTACCATAGGCATTAGACATTATGCTATCCCCTTTTAAGTTAGTCGAGAAATCTCTTGGAGAAACAGAGCAACAGGTCGACAAGATTTATCGCCTCCATTATGGTTAATAGACATTTTATGGATCGTAAAGTGACATCTGATACATTGTGTCCTGGCAAAAGGTTCTCGAGGGACAAAATTCAGGGCGGGCGAAGAAAGGCTAGGCTGAGAAATGTGTTATGAGATCGTAACCGATCCTACCCACTACCGTGCACTCAATAATGTCATTAAAGTGTACATTGAAGTGTTGAAAAGTTTGTATCCATCCAGGACCAGGGGCCCTACAGCCTAACTCTTAATAATAAAAATAATAATAATAAATATCGTACAATTATAATACTTGTATGCCCACAATTGGGGTTGGTTAACACAGAGATTAACATTATAATATCTTGATGAATCTGTATGCATATCTACCAGTGTCACAAATTAATGCCATTGACTTTGACAAAGGCGTCGCGAATGGAGTGAGCGAGAGGAAATTATGAAGCTATCGCAAATGCTATCGTAATGACTTGGACGGTACGGTACCCAGTGCAGAAGACCGATCCAATTGCAGCTTGGCGTGGGAGATGTATCCGATACTACTGAAAGGAGCTCACCGCATCAACGTGTCCGATGGTATCGGTCACTATTGATACCAGACTTCCAGATTTGACCTCTTCTGCAGCTGTGGAGCCACTGGAGCCAGGTCAACCCGCAGCTGTACCGCGCAGTGCGGCTTGCGTTACGCAATCGTGGGTGGCATTACTGCTGGTTGCTGTACTCTGTCGATCGAGTTTCGAGTTGGTGATTTTTTGTGTCATACATCTCGAGCGAGAGGAAATCATAAAGCTGTCGCAAATGCTATCGTAACGAGTTAGGCGGCAGTACCCCAGTGCATAAGAGCAATCCAATTGCAGCTTGTATTTCCGAAACTACTGCACAGAAAGGAACTCACCGCATCAACGGTCACTATTGGTGGATTTCCAGATTTGACCCTTTCCGCAGCTGTGGAGCCATCGGAGCCAAGTCGACCCGCAGCTGTACCGCGCAGTGTGGAACGAGCCGGGTGTCCTAAACCGCGAGATCAGTACGTGCGGCTTGCGTTACGTAATCGTGGGAGGGCAGCGTTACTGCTGTTTGCTGTACTGTACTGTACTGTACTGAAAGTAACTCACCGCATCAACTTGTTCGATGGCATAGATCACTATTGGTACTATTGGTATTATTGGTACCAGATTTGACCCTTTCCGCAGCTGTGAAGCCACCAGAGCCAGGTCGACCCGCAGCTGTACCGCGTAGTGTGGGACGAGGCCGGTGTCCTGAACCGCGAGATCGGTACGTGCGACTTGCGTTACGCAATCGTGGGAGGGCAGCGTTACTGCTGTTTGCTGTACTCGATTGATCGAGTTTCGAGTTGGTGATTTTTATGTCATACGGATGGCAATACTGTCAAGAGAACTTAATGGAAAGTGGTCACCGCGGCCTGGACGCCAGGGGTATCACCAATGCGTTGCCCGTCTCGAAAACCCCGGATTAGGTTTACTATATGGCAAATGGTCCTCCACGATTCCCCATGTTTCCCCAAACCCTTACCCCGTGGAGCACTAGAAACCTTACTCACCGTCAGAAACACAATACTATTCGTTATTTACTTGATTGTGGCTGTGCGGTGTTCGTCTGAGTAGAATAACACCAGCCAGTTAACGTGAAATTTAAAACAAGTAGAATTTCGCCTGTGCGACCGCCTAATATGAGCGAGTGAGATGAAGTCATAAAGGTAACGCAAATGCTATATATCGTAAAGTCTTAAGCAGTAGGGCCCCAGGATGAACCGCCACGACGATTTTCAAGACCTCAGAATCTGTCGATCTGAGAATCTGTTCCATATCGCCGAGTGCGATTCGACGCCAATGGATATACTGTGGTAGGGGCGCCGAGCTTCTGTGGTTTACTGGAGCGTACTTTGTTGATAAGCTGTGGTTTAATAGGTTACGCCTGTTTAGGAATTTTAATTTTAATGTGCTCGCTATTTGGAGATTTATAATTTTGTTGTTTTTATTTTGTAAGAACAATAAAATGTGAATAAATAAATGAACTATTAATCTGATACATATTAGAACATTCTTTAAGAAATTCGTTAAGTGAAAACAGTGTTTAGAAGAAGTAAGCAGAGCAATAGACAGATCAAAGCGACTATCACATCACAGTCCACTACAGGACTTAGGGCCTCTACAGAACTTAGTGCCTCTCCCACGAAAGGGGAGGTTATTGTCATAATCCCCACGCTAGGCAGGCGTGAGATCGCAGTGTTATAAAAAACGTTGCTGCCCATTTTTCAGGCTACGGAGACTAGATCGTTTGCCTCGAAAATATTAGTCACCTTGTACTACACCCGCGAGTATATGGGGTTTGTGCTATTCTACTCTGCCGGACATTACACGGCCACAAAAGTCACGGGGACAAAGCGACTATACTTTGTGCTAATTACCTTATTATTATTTAGAGATGAGTGTAGGCTGCAGTTATGCTGGGCGACGGTGACCTCTCCATCAGGTGAACCGTCACGGGCGCATCCCTAACAGCCTACACAAAAAAAATTGCTACACGGTGCATTGTTGAGTTTATACTATACGCCAAGGGAATAAACCGAAAAGTAAACTAAAATACCGATTCTCAATCCATTTTATCAATTACCAATTCATAAGCCAAAAGAAATCTGCCTCGGCAGTTTATTTATTTTCTCAGTAGCTAACCACTTAAATCGACAATAACTTTAAAATTGTAATACTCTCGCTTCTTTTCGCACTACTCGTAATTCAATCAAGAATTAATTATTATCTACGATTATTATGTAGATGTTACTACTTCTACAGTCTAGCTAGACATAATTGCGATCACGTCTAATCACAATGTCGTTCTCGTTACATTAAGAATTGATAGACGGCGTGCATTTGATAGAAAACGTTTGGTAATGACGCGCCTGCGCAGCATCCCCGATGGATTTACGCTTTCACGATGACGAGACATACCGACTGTGGGTTTGAGATATTCGTGGGTATCTATCTATACAGCGATGTGCCTGGTATCGTGTGCCGTCCGCACACGCTCCTCATTGTTTGTTCGTTTCGTTGGTTAGTTCTGTATTTTGTTGATGCTGTTGCTAGTTTTTAGGCTACTGCATTTCCTTAAAAGAGTCTGGTTATTAACCTGTATTGTACTGTATTTTATGACCTTTGGTATAAAATCATGTTTGTCAAATCTACACCTCCAAAGTACCTCCTCCTTCAACTCTTGAGTTTACGACAGCCTACAACAGTCCTATAGGGAATTGCAATAATCTCCACGCCCGCCTAGCATATTGGGGATACAATTTTTAAGCTATTGCATAGCTTTTATCGCGGGCTTTGAGCGCGGCGACCGAATCAAGAAATTCCGTAACGAAAAAACCTAACACCCCCCCACTCCGACCGGCACAGCGGTGAGGCGTTGAAAGCCGTGCATCGTCTAACGTCGTTTCAGTTCGGCAGACTTCGGCACGGTGTTTGTGTGCGTGCGACTAGACGTATGCGTGTAGACTAGCTGCTAACTGCTCATAACTGATTCTATCTCTTTGAGACACAATGCTAGGTGAGAGAGCGTGCTTTTTGGCCGCGTCCACGAGTGAGTTCGAGCCCGCGACTAGTTGAACCTTAACGTGTATATATATGGTTAATATCAAAGAAAAAACTTGAATTATTATCAAAGAAAAAAAATACTGCATAAATTAAATAAATAAATAATTATAATTGCATAAGTTGATAAAAAATGCTATGTAATAGCTTTACCGCGGCAGTCCCCGAGTGCCACACGTATTTTTTTTAATTAAACAACAGAAAACACTACTACAATTTTTTGGTCTACAGAGGTTCTATAGCTGGTCAGGTTAGCCTCTAAAAGGCTAGATTTTTAGGTATTTTTTGTAGGGATACGTTCCCATTGATATCATTATTGCCTGTACAATAAACAAGTATACCTACCTAATTCCCGAGACCAAAACTAGGTCATACCATGATCCGATTATTACCACTATCGGTATAGAAATGCCACACGCCATTTCTATATCAGGTACCTTGCATTAGCCGCAAAACCTAAATGGAATATTTCCCGCGCACGCGCCGTTCTGACGATAAAAAGGCCTCTCCAGAAGCATTTCACCGCTAAGTGAAATGTACTGTAAGTCGGACAGGGAAGTCAAGTTGAACAGCAAATGGACCAGCCTCTCGGAGCAGAACTAAATACGCCAGCCAGTGGTAGAAAGTCAGTGAATGTTGGCCGCTAGTTGGTTCAAGTTTTCGTATTAAATCAATGTATGAAGTCTTGCCTATTATGGCTACGGTACTGAACTGAATTATGTTTCGCCCGTCAGTCTAAAGTTAAATGGGATTAAATATTCGTTTTGTTTGATTTGCATACTGCTGGTTGTGCTTGATATTATGTATCCACGGTCCCTGCCCCTTTACTAATATTGAAATAGTTCTTAAAATGACTTTTTAAGATCACACAATAAAAATTATGTATGATTTATTCACGTCGTAACATTCGCTTATAAAGCGCTTTACGACTTTCCGAAATATTAGTTGGAAAGCGCGGAGTTTAAAGTGTTTTTAGCCCACTTTTAAAACAAAACGGGTTGAACTGAACTTTTGCATGAGTGCGGAGGCCGGCCTTTAACAAATGCCAAATAAAACATCCAGCTACTATGACCAAATTGCCTCAACGAGTTATTTTATTACGGCGTTTTGTGTGACATTGAGAAATTTAAAATCCGATGTGGTGATGCAATGGTTTTAAACTTTAATGAATGTCATAAAATGACATTGCCGTGGGCTAGAGCGATGGTTATATTTGATTTCACCATTCTACAATTAAGAGCTGAACGAACAGTACAGTCAGGTGGGCTGTCTGTTCGTTTGTCACGGTAGGTGTACAAAATTATATTGTAACTAGCAGTACCCCGCCGTTTTCACCCGCGCGTAGTTCGGATTCGTGTAAACATCCAACTGTTACGCGGTAGCCTATTATTTTTTCGGGATAGAAAGTAGCTTATGTCACTCGGGAATAATGTAGCTTCGAAATAATGAAAGCATGTTTTAAATCGGTTCAGTAGGATAGGGGATTACCCCCAACAAACAAACACACACTCTTACAAACACAATCATTCCCTCTTTTGAATATTGGTAGGTGAACTATGCGCCGTTGCCTATACTTTTGCCAAAATACCCCACGAAATAACTCCGCTACTCTGCACTCTTCAGCTTGCATTCAAAATACCAAATGCAAAGTGCATTGTCAAACGTAAATGTACGTAAACGATGGAATGAGAGAATTTCCATGTCGACCAAAATATTTCGAAGAGCAGGATTTTCGGACTGTTGAGTGCTTTGTTAAAACGTGGCATGTTGTGTTTTATTGGAACCTGGGAAAGTACTGGAGCTATTTGTGAAAGACTCGTTGAAACATTTATATTATCAGATATTTTTTGGGGTTTATACCTACAACACTAGTGAACCCTGTGTGGTGCCAAAAGAATAATTCAATACCGGTTGAAGACAAGGCCGTGCCTTGTGGTGACCAGAGCAGACGCACCGTCAAATGGATTGCGAAGTGTCCCGTCGCGACGGTAACCGTTCGTGTTGTATAGCATGGTATTTATATTTAATGATATTTATATTCAATTATTACTTACTTGTTTGACATTATAATTAAATTTTCAATTCAATTATCCAATCTTATTTTATTCTATAGTGTTATTTTAATTTATTGACATTTTTAATTTATTTTTTTGTATTTTATATCCAATAACGGACATTCAATTATGTTTGACTATTTGCATAAATTACCTTACTGGTACTGTTATTTTGTAAATTTGCATGAGTCGATCATGTAAAATAATTTGACATGCTGTGTATTAATTTACCTTAGTGTAATTTTATGTATTAATTTTCTATTTTGACATTGTTTATTATATTATTTTAATTTATTAATAATTTGCAATTGCCTTCTAGTATGAAAGCAATAATTCTAATTTTATAACTTTACGATGTCTTTTATTGACCTAATAAGAATATTATCATTATGTAAGACTTTAAAAGAGAAATAAATAAATCTTAACCTATATTCGTGTAAAGCCAGCGCGAGTCGCTAGTTTTTTTTTTTAAATAAAATTCAGTAGGTACCTTTATGCGTTGAAAGGCTGAACACAAAAACAAACATTGCTTTCGTTGCGCCATCATCTCGATTAGCTTTTTCTCTAAAGATGAATAATCTGCTAATAATAGGTTATTATAGTTATTAACCTATAAACTGCGTGGGTTTATGGTCTCCAGGTGTTATAATAACGTGGCTTGGTATGCCTACGCTGCGTAATAAGGATTAAATCTAAGCTTCTATTGAGTTTCTTGTTCAATATAGTGTGGGATATTTATATTTTTATACCTATATGAAAATTTATAGGGATTTATAACCTACCTACCCGCTGATTCTGACTGTTCAGGCGTTTCTGCCCGGTCTGGTTTTGGCCCACGGGCCGAAAGCTTGATTAATTTAAATTATTATATTTTCCCGTCTGTGCTAAAAGCATTTTTAAGGACATTTTTAACTGCTGGCCCAAACGCGTGAGGAAAAATATTAATTTTAATGCGTCAGTCGTTGGCCCTGAAACCAGGCCGGGCCGAAACGCTTGATCTATATTGCATATTTTATTATGGCTTCATTCACAATAAATAAAATAAACCACGTAACAAACCACAGCACCAATGCGAACTTAATTAAATATCATATTTACGATTCTACCTCTCGTTAATTAAATATTGACTCACCCCCAAAATGTAGCGAAAAGGATACCGCAGCTTTTAAACGAATGATAACAGAACATTGATTGGATCGGCTTTATTTTCGTTTCCACGAATCGTTTCTCTGTCTAACTCGGAACGAAGTCTAGTAACAATATCGTATTTTTTATTCTACTCATTTCATCTCATTTTGGGTCGTTGCGTCAACATAGTTGTAGTAGTAGTCACAAACGAGCAGACAGTCCACCTGATGGTAAGTGGTAACTATCGCCCATAACATCTACAATGTATACATTTAGATAGCAGGTAAGAAAAATGTAGAACCGCAGGTGCGTTGTCACTGTGAGGACTAAGATGAAATGCCTCATGTCTGTAATTTCGTTTGTATTGGCATTTGTTGCGTCGTCCACGTAGGTACCTGTTACATTTTTGCGAAACATTTAGGCTCGAGACAACCCTACTTCCTTTGCAAATTACTGCGTTTCTGTTCTTAGGGCTTACACCTAATCCTTAATCGCATTTTGAGCCTAAGATGAACACAAAATTTCATGCAAAGTGACGTTAAACATAATTCTTTCAAGCCGGGCTTAGTTTGCGGTATATTTGAATATCCTCTGTATTAACACAGAGTCACTAGTAATAGGTAAAGGAAAATGATTTAATTTTTTGTGTTTGCTAATAAAATTCAAAATCTCTATTTTAATGGTTCACCTGTATTCACAAATAACATGGACTGATTTTTTATTTAAAAAATACCTTTAAATAAAAAACAGTCCATGTTAATTAAATCGAAAATGTGACGCTAAGTGTCACTGGCCTTTACATTTCTAGGGTTGCTAGTTTATACCTACTAACATTATGAAGTGGAAGCGTTTGTATGTTTGTGAGTTTGTTTGTTAGGGTAACCTCGGAAACCATTTATATATAAAGCTACGTTATTCCCGAGTATCATAAAGTAATTTTTATCCCGCTAAAATAAAACAGGATCAGGCTTGATAGTTGGTCATTTACAGCGATCAGAACTGCACGCGGGTGAAACTCGCAGGGAACGACCAGTCGCAAATAAAGACTTCCACCTCGTCATCCCACAACAGTGGCTCATCGCGAAACTGTCAAATCAGGACGTCGCGTTGGCATCCCGAAATAAACGAGTGCACTCCCGCCGACCACTTACGCTGCTGCGTGCTTTGATCGTTTCATTTATAATTATGGTTTGTTATTATGGAGTTGTGGAGTGCGCCTGCGCATCGAGTTTTGTTGTGTCGTGAGGGTAAATTGTGCCCGGATTTAAAGGGACTGGTGGATCCGGTGTTATTCCTGCTTTCCAGATTTCGTTGTTTGAAAAGAAATTTATAATTGAATCGGTGCTGATCTCATCGTGTTAAGGGTGATTTCAAATTGATGAAAGCAAGGGGCACCGTATGTTTGTGCTCGTGACGACCAACAACTTTTAGTATGACACCAATGGAATGGCAAAAAAAAATCATCATCTGCTGTTTATTTGCGATTTCAGAGTTGGTGCCATAGTAAATTGTTTGTTATTACGAGCATTTGCATCCGGTATTATCGATTTGAAATCACTCTTTATAATTCTGTTATAACTGTTAAAAGTTCAAAATGAACATTTTTCTATTCGTCATCATCGTCATTATGGTCCTCATGGTGGTCAGTGGTCCAACTTGGACGTATGCCTAGGTTCCGCCTTCTTCCACTCTTGGCGATTTTGTAGCCTACTCATACGGTTCTGACCTCTGGATAAACTCCGTATAGTGTTGCGGTGGTCTACCGCACTTTCTGGTGACCACGGGTCCCCTTACTCTCCATTGAAGGACTGGTCTTGTCTAGCGATTCTCGTCTCTATAGCTAACATGTCTCTATGGCCGCATGGCTGCGTCTTAGATTTTCCTGCGTTTTTACCAAAATCCCAGTTTCATTTTTACTCACTAGAGTTCGTCAATTTCGTTTAACAAGCTGTTATGATACTACGTTCTTCCAAAGTTCAATGTACACTATAAGTACGAATTATAATATAAAGGCACTTACGTTAAAAAATAAAAAGAATCATATCATTTACCAGCAGCGGCTTGTACATGTAAGTACGTAACATCAACACACACCTAACTATATCACCTCTGTAAGTAGCATTTCTTCGTTGATCCCCTTCATCGACGTAATGCACGTGTAAAATCGTATTGAAGTCTACTTATACGCTGCGAATTTATACAATTTATGTGTTATGTGACAATAACATTCCACATCTGCGGATGTGTGTCACCCTTCAAGGCTCCGTAATAACTCTCTCGCAGGTTATAATAACATTTCTGGCTTTCGCCTTTCGAATGGAAGGTTCTTAAAGAGCCTTATATTTCACGGATTGTTTGCCCGAATTTTTGGCAGCAACTTGGGAGGCGGCCTCGGCTCTTGTCGAATTGTTTCTGGCAACTTATTTTTTTAAACATTTTCCAGCCAGCACGGAGTTTGGATTTAGATAGGATTGTTATTCTTCGCAATTTGAGAGTCGGGCCCGAGTTCTAGTTTGGGTTAAAACGGACACCTGGAATTCGTGGAAATGTTATCGTTTGGGTTTCTGTATCTGTATTTCTTTCATCAAAGGTAACCTGTTTGTAATTTTATCATCATATCATATCATATCATTTATATAAATCAGTCCACTATTGTTATCTTATCCTTAACTGATGCAATGTTTAGCTGTGCCACTGGCCATAGCGAATAGCAACCTAGAGTAGTCTAATATATCAAATGTCATATTCAGTTGTCCACTGAGTTAGTCAATTATTGTCTATGGTATCCTAACGCCTAGGGTAGAGTCGGCCTTGAGGTACCTCTAGACAGTGTAGACATGCCTTTTATAGACACTCAAGTTCCGTTATAGAATCGGTGATATAACGCCTTGCATCCCGTCTTCCCTAAGCGCAGCGAACACCTCTCCATCCCTATAGTTACTAAAAAAGTTATCGGGATCTAATTCGGCGCGATGCGCCGGCGCAGCCACTTGACTGAGTCACGGCTGCGAGGACAGTGCTCCCGCGGCGCGCGCGCAGCTCGCACCGACAATGAGGTTGTGGGGTATAGGTGGAAAGAACACTCCTAATGAATTAATGAATGAATATTTTATTTCAGGCATTACAGTATAGTAAAAACAAAGTTACACAAACTATATATTGTTAGTATAAGTATTAAATCTAAGTGTTATAAGTTATTCTATATCTTGCTAACTTTTCCCTTTTCACTGTCCCAGTAATATCCCGGTGGAATTGTAATTACTGTAACCCGTGGTGGCGGCGTCGCGGCAACGCAGGGTCGCTGTTCGCTAGGCTCCGAAATTGGTGCGCTGGACATCTCTTTGGTCGTATCCTCGGGACCACCAAGCCACACCCATACCAACATGACAGAATCATAATATGTCAAATAATGCGTTTTTACCCTTTGGTTATAAAATAGCCGATGGATGTGCCCAAAAAAATAAGCATAAGGACTAGAATTCAGCATCATAGTACACAATGGCAAACCGGCACGCTAATGGCCTGTCATCGCCATAGAAATTGAACCATAGGGCCTGTCCTCCTTACCGAGTAAGGAGTTTCTTAGATCATTGCCTAATACTTAGCTACGTGAAGCAATATATTTGTCTGTACCATTACCTATGTATGAATGGTCAAGCCACAGAGAATGAGATGTCATATTTTGTATGTATTTAACTCAAGATTTTGTTCGAAGTGTACCTACTCTCCATCTTTGTCTTTTATCTCCATGGCACCGGGGCGGTGTGTGTACTGCGTTGTATTATTTATGGAATACCTGGAATACCTACGGATGGAAATGAAGTATCGGATGTTTTACAATTTACTCGCCTTTACCTAGCTGCTTGGTGGAAGTAGATCATAACATATTATAAAACAAAGTGCCACGCTGCGTCTATCTGTCTGACTATTTAACGGCTTTTCGTGCGGTCTTCACCAATAGACAGAGTGATTAATGAGGAAGATTTAGGTGTGCCCGTGGGAAGCCTTGGCGGATCACGCTATGTAAAATTCACATTTTGAATTCTTATGAATTCGCGTCAGTGTAGGTATCTAATCGAAAATTCAGGCTACATGATCTAATCTGGACAACTTCCTCTGTTACCTGGGTGATGGAGGTCAGATAGCGGTCGCTCTACTGTAATTACCTAATCTGCCTAATCCTGGATCATGGTCAAGGTGGACCCCGAGCCCCCGCGCGGGAGTGCGCAACTGGGACACTAACGCCAAGATGATACATTTATTTTTATAGGTAATTGAAACCGCGACGTTTGCTATAAACTGTCAAACAAGAGCTATGAAGAAATGATCTCGACACCTCAGTCATTTCTTGCCTGGAAGAAATCGCTTTAAGCGATAAGGCCGCCTGTTGTTTTCTCTGTTACCGTTACCGATATGTACCGACTGTATCCTGTATTTGCAATAAAGTGTTCATTCGTTCATCTCCGAAAACTCAGAACCAACGAGTTCATACTTAAAATATCATTGATATAAATATAGGTACCCACTCATGCGAAAATAAGTACCTACGTCACAAAAGCTTGGAAGATATCAAACGAGCGAGTAAGATATTAAGACCGTTCATTGTTCTCATTACCGCTGTGCGCAATTCCCTATTTATCTTAGCTTTATTATGATCTATTAAATATTCCTATCCCATCTCAACTCGAAGCCCCGAATTCTCGGCGTTCCTGTAATCTACCGCCATGATTCTTTGTCTTTCTTAATAATATTTTGCGTAGCGTTTTTAACAATCGCAGGGATTACTGCTTTAAATCCACTGGTCGGAACTCGGAAGCGGCCGAGGCGTCTCTGAATCTGAACCGTGAGCGTGACACAGTTTCAAAAGCTACAATAAATTCTGAAAGAATCCAATTTGGTGCCAACAAAATGTCTCTCGTCCTAAAGAGGATTGATTGGGATCGATATATCTGTGTTGATCCAGCAACTCTCGGATGAGCCATAAAGTGATCCCTATTTTGGGTAATGGTCTTTTGTCGTCGTATAATTTTGAATAACAATTGATCCCAAAGTTGGGTCCCAGATAGCTTGAAGCACTTTATTTCGTTTGTGGCTAGTTTCATTCAGACGCCTTTTCAACTTTCAGTAAATTAAGGGCCACACACAACTTGGTTTTACTTCTAGCTTCTTAAAATGCGCTATAAAAGTCACAAGGATTTTGAGTGACAACACGCTTTCTTTTTATATAAAGTTTCAAACAACTTGAACCTATGCAGTGGCTTTATCATTGAAAGGACATCGCCTCGATTGATACGATCCAAGTCCTGTCAATGCGAGTTAGTCCGTGATATTTTTGTCTTTATAACGAAATTAACAAATAGTAGCCCATACCAGCAGTCTACCTCTAACAGTACATCCGTCAAACTTCCTCTTTTAATATCCAAACCACAACTGCCCGAATTAATGAAAGAATCTTTCTAAACCGTCTTTTGTGAAGGCCCCCGTCTCTAAAAAGAATCTCAAAGCCATCGTGTCTCGTCCCCAAACGGGATTGATTGCTATTGGTCACGGCTGATAAACGTTGAAAAGGTGGTGACAAATCAGTTACGATTGGTGCGGAAGTGATGAGCAGTTTGGAGTCGTGTTTTTAAGTGTCTATTGTTGGACAGTGAGGACGGATTGAGTGACTGGGAAAGCTCGGTTGTGCTGGTGTTTAGATTCAATTTATCAGTAAAGTTACAATCTACATTTATGGTGTTGTATTAGGTTATTTATGTGTGAAAACGAAAACAAAGAAATATTGCCAAATATTACATCTTTTTTACACACAACATGTTCTTGAGATGGCAAATAAATAGCTACTCCTTCTTATCAAGTCGATGGACTACACTACCTTTTGCGCTTTGTGGCTACTAATGTAACGTTCTAAAATATGAATCAATAATATAAAACTCCACCGTTATTTTAAAATAGGTTCAAATAAACTAAACATATAGGCAAGCCAAGCATATTTATCTTTAAAAGTTTGCTCTATGAAATACCTGAGGAGGCAAAGGTCGTTACAATAATTGACCTATCAAAAATTTTATGCAACGTTTTAGAAGTAAAGTAAAAACAATAAAATTAAAAAAGTTACTACCTACTTTACGTGTAAAAACTAGTAATACTAATAAAAAAGCCATGACGTTACGTACCTATGTATGTGTTAATATGTAATTAGGCGCCACTTGTTCCACCTACTATTTAGCTTCCACAATTTCAATCCTATACATAACCACCTTCGAAAAAGATTCAGAATCCAAGGATCCAATAGGAATCCCTTTGCACTTTTAAAACTGATAAACGTTCGGCGCAAAATCGTGCCACCACCAACTAAAAGGAAAAGGTTTACAATTTTCAAATTCAAAAGTTCAACCAAGAAATTTTCTATCCAGTAACTGTCAGCCGCAGAACTTGGAGCGGTCGAACTAAAACTTTTAAATCTCGACTGTCATGCGTTTAACTTTTTGAATAATGGGTTTTCTATAGAAATATGGCCATTTCTTTCGTTCGATCTCTACCAAAATTTTACCTTAAAAATCATGCGGTGTAAAATTTGGTTCTTGAAATCAAAACAGACAGTGAAGCACACTACGTAGCCTATTCATCTTTTCTATGTGAACCAAGACTCGCTGACCAAGACATCTTAACCTTTTCATCGCGACAAACTAACTAGTTTGTCGGCATGGTCACCATTTCCCATCAGGTGGGGTGGGCTGTTTGCTCATTTGTCACTGAGTAGCATAAAAATTAGGGGTTTTTTAGTATTGCTTAGGGAGGCATATAGACGGACGATCCACCTAATGGAAAGCGGCCACCATCGTCGAGGATATCTGCAACCTAATGAAAGAGGATGCGGTGCTGACCTTTGAGGCACCTGTAAGACATACCTTTCGAAAAACCCCCATGTTATAGTGCAAAGGAAAGTGGGTTAGGCCACTGACCACAATATAAATCATCTACTCACACACTACTTACATGCCTACCTATTCAATATTACTATGCTGCTATAACCAATAAATACAAACGTCATCCCCTATTTATGGTATGCAGTATAATTACCATCATTATTTACCAGACACTAAAACAAATAGCCACACATTCGCATCTCGTATGTACATAAGAACTCGACCGTATCCCTTCTGAGTAACTTTTCTCCGTAAGGCAGTATTATTTGTAGATGGTTGATAGCGTCCATTATCCCCCAGCACGTGTGTCTATCACATTATTCACGAGATCAACAGACGGACAAAGGATACTGCCTGTGTCTAGGGGCCGGGTTTGAGGGGTCCCAATAATGTACTTTCGTGGCTACCTCTGAGTATTAAAATTTAAGGATGATAAGGTATCAGTCCTGTAGACAGTAAATGTTGTTTAGATTTCAATATTAGGTCTGTATTTAAATATAATATGAAAGTATTTAAAATAGAGTGATCCAAGAGGAAGGTTTATAAGCAAGAACAAAAGGGTATTTAATACTCAAATGTTTATTGCTTCATAAAAGTAATTTTTACAATTGTGACCCTGACGGGCACTGCAAGGTAGGTAGAGGTACGCGAACCAAGTCGCGCCGGGTCCACTCATCATCATCATCATCATCCGAGCGGTCAGTCCCTGCTTTTGCCAAGGTCCGCTTTCCGACTTATTTTCCTCCATTTCGCCCGGTAAACCATCGCGCCGGGTCCACTAGTTCGACTTATAAATCCAAAAAACTTTCACTCGAACCGACCCTGTGATACGAGAAACCCTACCAACGAGAGCTAAGCAGCTGATGCGCACTAAACTAGGCGCGCAGAGACGGATCCCTTTATCTAACCGAAATAAACTTGGCTATAAATCGTCTAGCGGCCTGACCAATGGCGGCATCGGTGCCGATATGGGCTCGTGTTTCGTTGCGAGGAAGTGGGGGCTGGAATCGGCCTTAAACACGCTTCTGCTGTTCAATTTTGGACTAGTGATATCTACGTTGTTGAGATCTGGGGCCCTGTTTTTGAATCGCTCGCCACGATTCGATCGGTTTTCAATTTTGAATTTCGGCACAAAAAATTTAATATTTTAATACAGTGACATTGAAAAGTACAGATCAAGAATAGATTTTCTCTATTTTTCAACTGTGCTCTTTCGATATTGCCAATATGATTTAAAAAGTATTGAATTTTTCATGGCGAAAATAAAAAATGAAAACCGTTCGAATCGAGGCGAACGATCCAAAAATAGAGCCCCTTGTTGATATATGCTTCTTCATGAAGCTATCACCCTTTTTTAAAATGGCTAACCAACTAATTAACCAAATAAATTTGAGTGCAACTGCTTTGTACTTCTATTAGAAGCCTCTGAGCAGAATATATAATTTATTTACGCAATTTGTGACTCCGTTACTTAGGAGCACTTACACAAATTAAAATTATTTTCGTTGCAGTCTTCATGAAATTTCAAGACAGAACTGAGAAACAAGTTTTCTCAAAGAACAGAATACGCCACGGAGCTAATTTTATCTCAGGCAAACATTGCAGCAAACGTCTTAAATAACATACATAATCCCCGAAGGAAACTCGGAACCCGAAAGGAATCCTTAAGCGTGTTTACGTAGTCGAGGAAAACTAGCAGACTGGTAATTTCGGGATATCTCTCGAAAATGTCAACACGAAAATGTGAAATATTCCATTTCCATTTAAGCTGGAAATCCCTGAGCTAGCGGCGTTCCGGGCTAACTTGCAAGGAAAATTTTGGAGAAATGTGTAACATGAATTTGCATATGTTCCCAACTAGTTCCATGCCCACGGCCCTAGTGTTCCGTTCTCAAGAGAGAATTGCAGACTAACTTTATTTAACGAAGGTTGAGTATTATGCGAGTCGTGCAGTGTGGAAATGTTGCGCTGAGTTTTCTTCTCGGAAAAGTAGCTTTAAATTAGGAATTTCAGTATCGTGTTGCCAGAACATCTTGCTATTTTAAGACCGCCGAAACGACTCAGAAAAGACATCTGATACTTTCGGTGACTTAACATAAAACATGCATAGCAAAACAATGATTGACTATTTAAATTTTGAAACCTCTCATACATAATTGTATTAGGTGGTGGGACTTTGTCAAATCTGAGGAGTTCGCCTGGGTGAGTACCACCGCCTTATCTATTTCTGCCGCTAAGCAACAATGCTTGCATTGTTGTGTTCCGCTTTGAAGGTAAGGTGGCCAGCGCAATTACAGGCATGAGGCATTTCATCTTAGACCTCACAATGTCAACGGACCTGCGGTTCTGTATTTTTATTACCTACAACCTAAATGTAGAAAATGTAGATGATATGGGCGACAGTTACCACTTTCCTTGCCTGCAAGTTTTTTTTTTTTTTTTTATCCAGCAGACAAACAGGCATGCGGGGCCATCTGATGGAAAGTGGTCACCGCCGCCTATGGACATCAGCATCGCCAGGGGTGCTACCAATGCGTTGCCCGCCTCTAAGGAGACCTCTAATATACCTCTTGAACGATCCCATGTCATAGACCAAAGAAAACACCGTGGCTGGGAGCTCATTCCACATCCGAATCGTACGAGCGAGAAACGTTCTTTCGAATCTTCGAAGTTTGTCACTGACTAGAATAAAAAACACATAACACAATAACCAAATTTGTCAACATCAGAGAACAAGAGCAATTGTCCACACCGGTACATATAGACAAGAACAAAATACACCTAATGAGTCACTCTCGCAGAATTATTTTGAAATATGGCTTCGGTTTCACATGTGCGCCGTATAAGGAATTTAGTGGGTTGTCCCCAACTTTGTAGGTGTCTGAATGACTTATAGTGTCTCGTTATTGTTGAAATTCGAGAGCATTCCTCCTTGTTAATCCCCAGAGGATGGAGATATCTCAGTTATTAAAAGTTATTTATGGCTGCTACTTGTGAAAATTTAACACATTATTTTCGAGGTCTTCATTTTACGTACATCTTAATAGGCTGTTCCTAGACAGGCATGCTCCATCATCGGCCGCATCGTCACCTACCATGCGAGATGATGGCCAAATGCCTGGCTAGTCTTAAAAAAAAAGAAGAAAAAAGCATGCTTACAGAATCACTCCCAAGTAAGTCTTGTTTATAAAGCGAAAGTTAACATTTAATTCGGTGCTATTGACAAAATTTTACACAAGTCAAAAGTCACAGTTGCTTGCAGTTTCAGTGGTGTTCCAACAAAAAGCTAAATTGAAAAGAGCAAAAACGACATAGCTCTAATAGGATCACTTGTTTAAATTACCCGTGAATGAGTGTCTCGTTTTCACTTTTTATCTCCATGGTCGTGCTTGCTTACTTTTGCTTTTATTCCGACAATTTGTATGTAATTTTGCGGTGAAGAAATGGTTCCAGCTATTGAGTAACAGCTGGAGTACTCTGTTAGAGAATTTGAGGAATCCGATGGAGTTGAGTTTTTGCACTCTATCAGTTGGTTGCATCTCTCAGCGCTTACGAACACCTACATTTACATCGATATTGCATCACTTTCAATTACCTGCATGAGTGTCTGCGACTCTAAGCACTGATCTGTTTACCGCTTTAAGAAAATAAGAGGATTCCACATTTTGTAATGTTTCGATTTTGATTACAGTAATTGTAGCGAGCTCGAACTCGACCGTAACATGCAATTTCACAGTCGACGACTGTGAACTATTAGATTTGTCCAACAAAGTAACGCCACCACAGCCGATGGCCCGTACTACGGTGCGTCGAGTGAATTTTACGACCGCAAAGACAGAGTGTGTATTGAGACATGTTTTACGACTTCGGTACAGCACTCACATGTGCTTGGTCTGTGAACTACGAGAAGCGAACCGTATGAACTGAGACCCAAGATTCAGTTTTAGCTTAGTTTTTGGCCTGACTGTATTGTGTGACAAATGGATTGAGATTTGTATAGTGAACCTAGCGTATGCTATAGTTGTTGTGCAGAGTATGATATGACGTCACCCTCAGCTTATGATGCAAAATTTTCCTTAAAATCGTATTGTTGCGTGATGGAACATGTCCGATAAGAATCTAATGGGTATCTTGGTCACGCTTTCCACCAGACAGGACAGTCATTAGAAGTTAGATTGTACTGAAAATAATTCTTATTATAGATAGATGTAGCTATTTTTTATGTCTACTACGAATTCGAACTCTGGATCAGGATCTTGTTACTCTTCCACGGCATAAAGGATAGAGAAACTATTGAAGATTATAGAAAACTTCTTTATACCCATCTTTTACAAATAAATCTTTGCATCTTTGAACCCTATAACAATCGGGAATAATATAGCTTTATTGAAAGAGTTTTTGAACTCGATTTAATAGTTTTGGAGTTTACCTCATCCAGACATTCAGTACTTAATATCTCTACATCTAGGTATACATAGTATAAAGCAAAGTCACTTACCGCCTTGTGTCCCTATGTATCTATGTACGCTTACATCTTTTAAACTACGCAAGGGATTTTAATGAGGTTTTCAACAATAGATATAGTGATCCAAGAGGAAGGTTTATAAGCCAGAAAGAAAAGAGTAGATAGGGATAAAGTAGGTATAGGGTAGGGTAGGGTTTGATTAGGGGTAGGGTAGGACGCCACGCGAACAAAATCGCGCCAGGTCCACCAGTACCTAAACAATACTAGTAGTGTACGTAGTGGAGTATCAAAATATCCAAACCCAACCCATAACGAATAACACACATACGAGCTCCGTCGGACCGAATTTTAGTCGGCTCGCGCGTGAACTTGATATTGATTTATTAAAGGGCAACGGCCCATGAGGCAGTGTTTTGACGGGTGTTAGCTACTGCAACTAAAAGGTTTAGCCGGGAGAACTGAGTTGCCTAGTTCTGGAAATTTTGTTTGGGTATCTTTAGTTTGCCATGCAGCGATTTGGTTGGTTAGGACTGCAGGTCTCCGGTGTTTTGATGGGTGTTAGCTACTGCAAGTAAAAGGTTTAGCTGGGTTGCCTAGTTCTGGAAATTTTGTTTGGGTGTCAGTTTACCGAGTAGGGAGTGCTGGGTTGGGACTGCAGGTTGTTTTCTACTCTTTCTTCTTTACTAGTCATAAATATAAAATAATATAATGTCAAAGTTACACGTCAAAACCATAACAAGTTAAACACATAATAACTAACAAATGTCAGGATTGTGGGTTAGTCAAATAATCTAGCCCTAGTCGCCCCCAACGCAAACTAGTAGGTATTAATTAGTATAATAATATAAAACAAAGTCGCTTTCTGCGTCTGTCTGTAGGTAAATCCGCTAACTCTTAGTAAAGCGCAACAGATTGTTTCACCATCAGTTAAAGATTTATGCAGGTACCTACTCAGCATCAACACCATCCGAGCGGTTCTGCCAGGCACCGCTTTACTGCTCCTTCTCCTTTATTTCGCTCGGTCGGGGACTTGGAAAGTAAAAATGCCTTGATTCCCTTAATGTATTGTTTACGCTTCTTTGTTGCTATCCAAACAAGCGAGTTCACATTAATAATTCTAAAGAGCGATGCATTGAAGCGTCTCCTTGAAACGAACGAAATCCTCCAAGATCAAAGCGCAGCAGTGTTGTATGTAAATTGTACGGGCAGGCGTTAACTGCCACTTTCCTGCGACCAACAGCAATTCAGTTACAGACTGTAAATCAGTTTACTGTCGGCTGGCGGGCTTGTCGATAAATCGACTGTCGATACGTAAGCGCACCGCAAACAACGTGGACACAATCGATATCGATAAACATCTGTAAATCAGCCGGCTGGGTGGACGTTAGGTGCAGTTGTATATGGCTCTTGTCTTGTGCAAATTTACTTTTGCGCTATGAATAGGCGACTAGGTAAAAGCTAGTTAGGTACGCATAAACTAGCTATGAAGTGCGTAAAAAGGGTGAAACGGTTGCTGTGGTCGATTTTATTGACTGTGTCTTAATATTGGAAACGCTGGAGATCCTGAGACTAGTTGATTGGCACCCCGTGACGATGTTATTTCTCTTGTATTTGACGGTAATATTGGCCAAGCGAATTTACGAAAACAAACTAACAATAGGTATAAAGAAAGATCTATATGCCACTGTCCCATATAAGTAACATTGAATGTAGCTCAAATTCGTTAATTACCATGATTTGGAAGTGTCATTCTGAAGAGCGGCAATTTTTCAACCGTAGCTGTGAAATGGAAAGTGATGACATCGACAATTCGACTACCACGTAAATAAACAGTGACACGATAGTTTTGCAGCACTAGTAATGGAGAAAGCGCACATAAAGTATTAGAAATAGAGCCGACAAATACTAAACACCCGCCCGAGGGTACAATTTTTAAGCTCTAAATTTGATCCATTATGATAAAACCCGGTAGCCGGTGGATGACTCATTCGGTGTGTTTGCTAAAGTAATTCACTTGAATTCGTCTATTTGGGGATATATAGTCCTTTGCAGTGAATGGATTTTATCGTTGTAATACTTTAAGGAGGCTCTCTGGGTCTAGTAAATCACATACATTCATACCGTCACGCCTTTTACCCATAGGGATAGGTAGGGACCACATTGTTCCACTGCTACGGTCCTGACAAATCTCTCGCGGTTCTTGCACATTCATCAACCTTTTCATACATGCTCGTCGGTTTAGGAAACCCTTGACCTGATCTTTCTTCTACATATATCTTATACCTCCGATTTGCAATTTTGTCACGAAGAAAGTTGTCAAGGAATAATGACTTTTAAGGACTTGTTTTTTAGGCCCCGGGTGTACAGTAGAATCCCCGGGTATTTTCAAATTGAGATAGGAAGAACGACGATTCATAGGTGTAGTGAGAACGACAATTAGATGCAAACCAGCTGGGAGTCCTGTAGATCAGAAAATAGGTAACAGCGTTTTCTGTTCAATGTTTTTAACACTATACGATCTCCAACGCGCCTGACAAGCATACAGATTATGACAACACCTCAAGTCTTGAGGTTGGTTGAAGTCCAGCAGTTGACTGTTTTATGCTTTGTTCATTGATTGATTTGGAATTATTTTTAAGAGTTTCGAAATTCTATATACCTAAACCAGAAGTTACGAAGTGATCCTATAAATGTATAGGTAGTATTCCATACTCGTAAGCTACCGTAAGTTACTGCTAACAAATTGTAACTGACCTTCCGTGACCTAGGACTCTAAAAGGAGAAACAAATACACTTACAATATCGACTGGGAACACGCCCAGAAGCTTCCAGTTTACAAAAAAAATGGCCTTTACGATTTGCCGTCGTATCGATCTACAGAGCATGCACCCCGAATTGCACTGCTTGCAGTAATTTATTGCTGTAGGGGTGGTGAACACCCTTTCATACGTCCTTATTGCAACTGCATAGAGACCATTTCTTTGCCCCAATTCTCTTCTTGTGGGGAAACATTAAGGGGTTTGACCCACGTGTTACATGCATTATTGCGTGATGCCATGCTTTTTTTGTGCCTGTCTGTACTTCTCTGTATGGGACACGTCATGTATGTTTGATTTGGAGTGGACTCCCTTATTAGCTATTGCACTTTATTGATCATGTTTGCTTTGTTGCATGTGCGCTTTAGTTTATGGGGTTCTGTACTCGTAGATTAACTGAAGTGATAATAATTATAATACAGTTTTATCAGCTTTTTAGGATAGGAATTAGGGAAAATCGCTTAGCGTACTCTTCGCATTAGATTTTGTTCGCGACGAAATTATTTTTATTGGGTAAGAAAACCCATCTCGCCTATTAGATACAATGTTTGTTTACAAATCAGTATCGAACACACGCCAATATAAAATCTGTGAAGTATAACGGCATCCAGAAACGGCAACTGGTGAAACCGCGGTGAAACATACTACGTTCCTTTTTTTAGTGCATTGATACATATTGGCCGTGTGGTGTCCGGCAGAGTAGAATAGCACCAACCGCTTACACTCATGGGTGTCGATCTAGTCCCCGTAGGCTAGAAAATGGACAGCAGCGTTTTCCATTGTTATATTTATAACACTGCTATCTTCAACCCGCCACCCAAGCATGGACA
This sequence comes from Blastobasis adustella, assembly GCA_907269095.1. Lineage (NCBI taxonomy): Eukaryota > Metazoa > Arthropoda > Insecta > Lepidoptera > Blastobasidae > Blastobasis > Blastobasis adustella. The sequence goes on along the minus strand of OU026135.1, from coordinate 6,740,029 downwards.
TTATGGCAATAACCTCCCCTTTCGTGAGAGAGGCCCTTAGTCCTGCAGGACTGTTATGGGCTATGATGATGATACGCCCTCACCCACTAGTCGCATTTAGGCGCCGCCCAAAATGGACGTTTTATATATTTATGGCACATTGAGATCGGATGATAGGACAGTATTGTTTGATTTAATTCCATTGGCTTTGTTTGCTCGCGCTGCTCCCTTGTTTGTCTGGCTCGTCCGGAAGTTGGACTCTTTTTAATTTGGCCTTTTTGTTGTTACAGATATCATGCCCGTCGGATGCGACAGGTTGGTTTTTATTCGCTTCTGTGTAATGCTGTATGTGACGGCTGGAGCATATCCCGCGTTACCGTTTTACTGGCTTTGCAATATAACCCCTGTTTAGACAAGGTCTTCGGCTGTGACCCAGAACTGATTAATTTTAACGTTGGGTTAGACGGAAGAATGCACAAAACAAAAATCTTTACCTTTACGCATCACGTTATGATGTCTATTGCTAGACTTGTGTCTACTCCTTACATCTTAATTACTTAAACAAAAAAATAAGAAAGTAAAAGGAGGAGTGGAGGGGAATTCTTCAATTCTCTATCTAATTCTTCTACCTATTGATTTCTCATAATGCGGGGCCAAAGCAAAAAATGAAAGTAGAAATCGGGACACTTAGAGTCGTGAATTTAATTGCAGAAATGCAATATGGGCATGTAGCGAAGGGTCTATGTCATGGCAATTTTGTCCATAGCAAACGGAAAGCGTTTTTCCTAGCTTTCTTCCATAGAAAACAGAACTTTCTTTCAAGCATCTTCTATAGGACTACATAGGATTATAGGACCAATAGAGTACCAATGACCGATATTAAAACTAGAGTTATTATTACCAATATGCTCAAATAAAAACTTAACCAATTGATACTGGCTTTACAAAAGTAAAGCAGTTTATTACAGTAATTGTGTATGATTGCTTCGGGTATCTGTTATTTAATTAAAATTTACATTGTTTCCTAACTCCTGTTCAGCTGGTATTGCCGTTTATTTTAATGGTTAATAGAAGCGGCACAAATTGTAACTGATTACTTTGTTATTAGTTCCTCTACCGATTGAAAGCTTATATTTTAATCAGACAACTTATTTCAGTCGAGTTTTGAGGAATCCGAGCGACCCTTTGAAAATTAAAACCGATGTCCTGAGCCTGGAAAATGTAAAGTTCCAAAATGAAATTCATTAATGTAAAATTGGTAACTTAAATAAACAACAAATTTAAAATTACTAGGTACATATTCGTATTATAAGACAAAGTCACACGCCGCGTCTATCTGTTCGTGTTAAACTCAAAAACTACTAAACGGATTATCATGCAGTTTTCAACAATAGGTAGTATAGTGATTCAAGAGGAAGGTTTATAGGGTAGAACAGCACACTGTGTAGCACCGAATAAGGCTTAGTCTGTGTTATTTATAGGCTTTACTTACCTATTCGAATGGTATAGTCACCACAGGCCATGCAATAATCTGCTGTTTTACGAGTCGAGCGCCCAACAGCCTCCTGCACTCCGTTACACGATTTAATTGTCCTCTGTCTCTCACAATAGTCCACTGCTGAACTTCACTTATTCTCCACGCTTGACAGGTGGATTGGAGTTTTAAAAACCCATCCGACGATGTTTGCATCGTTGTTACGGTTTGAAGGATAAGATAGCCAGCGCAATTACAAGCATGAGGCATTTCATCTTAGACCCCACACTGATAACGCACCTGCGGTTGTGAATTTTTTTTTGCATGTAATCTAAATTCATGAATCGTAGATGTTATGGGCGACAGTTACCGCTTACCCTCAAGTGGGCTGTCTGCTCATTTATCACTACGTAGTATAAAAAAAACATGTATTTGTTTAGATTAGAAACTATATGTCACTTGTGTGTCTGTCATTAGTCTTCAAAACGGAAACGTACAAGCAATAATTTTATCTCTTAAACATCTTGTGACTCCAGGAAACTTATAAAAACTTCAAAGATAAACCCAATTTAAGTGCATATTCGAATGGAAACCATGCATGCGTAGCATGAGTTTAATATCGAGTGGCGTCATTTCTCATTTTATGTAACATTTTACGGTAGCCTACTTAAAAGGATTTAAAACCCCGATTTGTTTTGCCTGCTTTGGAAGAAAATAGGTCCTTAATTATCCAAATGTTTATTTATTTATTTATTTATTTAAAACTTCATGCACATTACAGTACAAAGGCGGACTTAAAGCTACATAGCTTTTTCTACCAGTCAACCAGAGAGCAATAACAGCAATAGCAAATGTTCCTCTGAGTAGTAGGGCTGTGATTGTCACCATTGTGCCCTTATATTTGACGAAAGAAGAATTTTAAGAAAACGGAGCCGTTTTTCTTACAAGCTTTTAATTCACTTGTAATCTTCTTGGGGACAAATCTTGCAAGGGTAATTTGATCCACTTCCTGGCGTTCATTTAAGATTAAAGTTATACCTATGTAACTTCGATGACAATGCATTTATATTTTACCATGGAGCTGGTCTGGTCTGAAAAATATTTTTCAGCTAGAACTTATTAAATAATAAAGGATGGCAAACAAGCAATCGGGTCGCGATCATATTTAGCTTGCTTTGTAATTTTCTCTATTAGATTTTGATTTTGATTAGAAACTAAGCTTTGGCAGAGCCAAAGCTCTTAGCTTTTAGCTAAGAAAACAGCAAGGATTCGCCGGTCACCCGGCTGTCCGTCTGTAGCATGTACCGCGCAGGCGTCGGCCCTTCTAATTTGTCTCTGTCTGTAGTCAGCCTAAATAGACTTCTGGTCTAGTGATAAATTACCCGTTACAATCGAACGGACCGTTGCTAGGAACAATTTAGGTAATGTGAATTATAGATGGGGTAGGGTTTTATCTGTTATCTGTGGTTGTATTGTGTAGCCTTTAGTTGTTAGTTCAATTAAAGTTAGTCGGTCCTCCGTGTGATAATAATATACCGTCACAGGGTGTCAATCGGCTCCCGAGACTGTTCAACTGTAGGATCTAGTTCAGGGTTCCAGCAGAAGACCTTGATCAACCTCGCTTCGCCAACGATATTAGGAGGCACACCTAAAGAGTGGCGAGCTCCTTGTGATCCGAATTTGACCATGGCTTGGCACAATATTTTAGGATTTTGCCATAATCTCGCTTGAGGCTTGTCAAACGGGCTGAACCTCGCAATGTTGAAAGTTCACAAAGAAACCGCTTCTTCCAATAGACCAGTGTGGTCGTTTCCTAAACTTGTCCTTTTTCAAATGTTACAGCCAAAAGCACGGAGGGTTCAAGACGACTTATTTCTAAAACATTAGTCGAATTCTATATTGCTCAACATGAGCAGAAGGGCTAATTGCTACTCTTATTTTCTCGATCTAGATAACTAGATAATACAAGGGAAATTGTTATTTCAGTAGCTTCAAACCAGTGTTTATGTAGCTCCATATTTTCATAGTTTACTTTTAGAAAAACGTATATAATTTCGTTAGAACAATATTGAAGCACTGTGTAAATACTGGCATAATTCTGTCTAAACCGCGTAAAATGAGCCGATGCAGATGTGTAAATTCCCACTGGAGTCCACATTTAATTTGCAATTCATTATGCTAAGGATTTATTGACTTGTTGGTTTTCAACGAATTAGTTTTGAATTATTGATCACAGGCACACGCCCCTGGCGTCGAAGGGTACTCGTGTAATGCCTGTTCCTAAGAATTCTTCGTGAAATGTTTTGTTTAAAGTTACTGCGAAGTGAAGTCGGAGGAAATCCAAAGAATGATCCGGTCAGATAGTCGGAATATGCAGCGAGCGTTGTGTATACATTGTTATTGTATGAGGTAGGTGATGGTTATTGCAAAAAATAGGTATTAGCTTGTTACTTTATTTTCAGATATTTTTTAAATGTACATTTTAATTCCAAATTCGAGATAACCTATGTGAAAGTTATGTATTACATTTTATTTTAAATTTTTAAGAAGACAAGCTTATTCGCAACTTATTTTTGTTATGTGAAACTTCTAAATGCTATTTCTCGCTGTTCATCAATTGTGAATATTTTTTATTTAAAATTAGCAACCAGTGCAATCAATTTTTACCTGTTTTTGTAAGTAAATATTACAGAATCTAATTGTAATGAGGCCACACTTTAGATCTTTAGTAGCTTATTAAAGCAGTTCGGGTATATTCATATTAATTTATTCCTATAAGACAGAAAACCGATAACCGCCGTTTAAACCATAATATAACCTGTCTGTTAATAGAATATTCTGCTGATATTTCATATTGCTGTCGCCCCGAGAAATTCGCCGTCACAAGTTAAACTTGCCTAGTAATATTACGAACGTATCACGATTTAATGAGCTCATAACTGGCGTATTGCTCCCTGGTTGAGGGGAACTTGTCAATTATTACCATATTTAAGATTATTAAAATTTTATGGATAGAATTTCCCTACCCACCACAGACGGAGCAACGCATTGGTAGCGCCCCTGGTGTTGTTGTTGGCGATATGCGGCGTCACCACTTTCCATCAGGTGGATTGCTTGCCATAATTGTCTAGCGTATAAAACAAAACAAAATTGAAAAATCCCGCGTTGCAAGTTATTGCAAGCTTTGAATGCAAAATACCGCATCGAAATCGGTTTAGTAGTTAGAGAACTCTACAAAAGCCGACTTATCAAGCTGCTGCTTCCCCCTTTGGTGGTCCACTGACTTAAAACATTTCCAAGAATCTGCTTTGAAATGATACAGATACGTTTTGAATGCAAAAAAACGCAATGAAATTGGCCCTGGTATTTTTAGAGAAAAATTGGAACACACATACATACAAACGCACAAACAACCTCAAACTCCAAACGCAGATACCGGCTCCGTTCCGTTCCGTTCGTCGCAGGTAAAAAATAATACCAACCGCATACAAATAAATACTAATTTTAACACTAACTCTAACCTAATAATTTTAGCAATACCTAAACCGGAAGACACTTTCCTAGTAGAAGAGCGGACCCCGGCTTGCAAATTTACCACAAGCCGTTGAGCTGGGATTTACCGCTAGGATTATGATGATGATCTGATGACAAAAAGACTGTCTTCTGTAAAAAGGTTGCTGAGTGAATTCTTCGCCAGGATAGAGAGAGAGAGGACTCATCGTCATCATCATCATCATCATCGGAGCGGTCAGTTACGGCTTCTGCCAGGGTCCGCTTTCCGACTTATTTTCCTCCACTTCGTCCGGTCTTGGGCGTCCTCGCGTCGTACAGAGGACTCTTCAGGGTTATTATCCTGAAATACTGGAAGGAATCCAAGAGTTCAGCAGTGAATTCTGTAATACAAAACGTCCAGTCGAGTGTTCGGCCGATATTTATAAATAACTCTTTATGCAAAAGGAAGTTTAACGGTCATGACCTTGCTGACTTTTCAAATTCTGACGCGTTTTGAGCAATTATTTCGTCTTTGAACTGCCCTTTCAGCAGATTGGGAAAGTATTCCAGTTCGCTTTAATTATTTCGCCGTTTCAGGATATTTAAGGCTGCTTATTGCTATTGAATATTTTTGTTTCTGCGATTGCGGTTATTCATTCTCGTGTTTTACATTCTGAGTCACTGCGTTTAGGTACTTAATGAGTCACTCATTATGGTAATGTCAATTACTCCACATACATACACGACGCGGCGACGTGAAGTACCATTTTATAGTACCTATTGTCTGTGAATAAATTGGTTTTTTTATAGGTTACTAGTGACCCGCCGCGGCTTTGCACGGGTTTTCTCGGCTTTCTTTACTTTACTTTACGCCTTGATGTCCCGGTTGTGCTCCCGCGCACGAGGGCCCGGGGCCCGCCTTGACCATGAACTAGGATTTGGCAGATCAGATAATTACAGTGGTGCGACTGCCATCTGACCTCCGTGACCCTGCTACCTCTGCTTTTTTTACCTATATTGCACGTAATGGTAATTTTAAGCATGTTGGTTTGTAGAAGTTGGGCGAGATCGAATATTTTAAATTTCTTTAATCAACATCTTCACTTAGTTAGAACCCTCAGCGTCCACTATCACGTCATATCCATCCTCTATCCAATACTTGACCTTCCTCTTTCACTATGTCTAAATGAAGCAATTGCAATAAAATATACGGAACAATTCATAAGCGAGGTTAGCTCTTAAAAACGTGGTGATTAAGTTGAAAACAGACAAATTTAAAATCTTAGTCGCCATTCCATCTTACCCCACTACATCCGCAAAATAATGGTCGTCATTGAATAAATTCCTTAGACGATAATAATAAAGTCCTACCGTTTTTTGCTAATAAACAAATGTAGATTTTGTAGTGACATCAAGTGCTGAATTACTCATATTGCAATAATCTATCTACCTATACTGATAAGATAACACGTTTTAAAGTGCTATAATAATAGTCAATATTTATTGCATTACTAGGTTAGCCGACATTTTTACGCCATTTGTAATAACATAATTAAAATAAATAACAATAAAATAAGCCTTAAATACACATCGACAACCGATTGCTCTTCTGTGCCAGCTTGTCCCTCGACAAAGGCCTCCTCCAACAATCCCCATCTTTCTCTATCCTTTGCAGTTCGTATCCATAGAGGGCCAGCTATTTAATTAAAATAATCTTCCCATCGTTTTGTTTGTCGACCTCTTTTTCAATTGTTACCTCTTGAATACCATATAATCCTGGTGTAAAATTAAAAACATTCGTAGACCTTAATCTTCTTTACATAGTCTAATACAAAGTCGCTTCCCGTCCGCCGTCTATTCCTCTGTATGTATGTACGCTTGCATCTTTTAAAGAATACATAGAGCGATTCAAAAGGAAGGTTTATAAACCATGTACGGTAGGACAACACGCGAACGAAGTCGCAGCGCGCCAGCTGGTCTACCTAATTTTGTCACTTTGAAATTTTTCATCTATGGTAACATTTTCCAATCAAGAAATAACACAGTATCATTGTACCTTTTTTCATATGAGCTTCGTGCAGGCTATCCAGCCCATCATCTTCTAGCGCTCAATCCCGGCTTCTACCAGGGTCTGATTTCTTACTTCATTCTCCAGTCTCCTGGTCTTTAGCATCATCGCGCCGTAAACCACTGGCTCTCGCATCAGACTCGGGCGGTGTCAATCCATTGCTTCTTAAGCCTCCCACGGGAACTCTGTCCTTATACGGACAGGGTTAGGTACCTATTTCCCACATATCCCTGGGGCTTACGCAGAACGTGATCAAACCAACGTTGGCTTTCCAACCCGATATTTTCATAAAATCCTGGTCTAACTCAGCTCAAATGCAGTCAGTACTACTCTATATCTATACCTATATTATAGATGTTTGACATTATAATTGAATAGAGATTAATGGCTGTTAGATTGGTCAATAAAATCACCGCTGCTTGTGGTTGGTGCGCGGTGATTTTTCCCACAATCCTTGATTAGAACAGTTTATTTCAATTACAGGACTGTAGCAACCTCGCTAACGTACAAAAATCAAGAGAATAATTATTTGTGTTTACATTCAAACTTCATTCATAATCATGATCAACAGCCTGTAACCGCCAATTGCTTGGTAAATTACTAATCTACTTTGCTGAATGGCCAGTATTAATACTTAGGACAAATAACTTGAATGTATAGATAATCTGCAAAAAAATCCATCAGTCTGTTTAAAACGTACACAGATCGTGCATTTACATAGTATATAACGAAGTTTCTTCCCGTCGTCTGTTTCTATGTACGCTTAGATCTTTTAAAATACGCAACGAATTTCAATGTGGTTTTTAAAAATCGATTTACTGATTCAAGAGAAAGGTTTATAAACAAGAAAAAATGGGTAGGTACCTACACCTGTAAAGTAGGTGTACGCGAACATAGACGCGCCAGTTTTATATTTGTCGCATAATGTAATAATTATTCAATAATAATGTAATAATCTCCACAAAGGCCGGGTGGAGATCTCTGGGGGAGGCCTATGCCCAGCAGTGGGCGTCTTCTGGCTGATATTTATTTATTTATTAGTTCATTACACAGTTTAACAGCAGTTAAATTCATTTAAAACACAAGCACATAACGGTTGAAATGCCAATGACAAAACTGCATTTTAAAATTTTGATATGTAGCCACTAAGCAGCTGATGATGATGAATGTAATAATCATAAAGCCATGTTATATAATTATCTACATACATTCGCGTCTAGTGACTCATTGACTAGTAGGTACTCATTTCGGCTTTAATTCGCGCAAACTCATTGTATTGTCGTGAGAATAGACATGGATAATTGTTTAAGGTTTACAGTTGATTCTACTTACTGTAACGTACCGTTCGGTTAGCATTTTAACAGTAGTGAACCGAGCACGTCATTTATTGCTTATCAATAAACTGATTGGTTAAGGTTTTAAGACTGTCGTGGTGGTGGTGGTGGTCGAAATATCGAGGTAAAAACAATACTAACTGTGGTTGTAAACCCGATAACATATGCGATTAAAGTGATTGCTAAAGACTTTTATGATACGTCTAGGTTGGAGTCGCTAATACTCATAATAATCATAAATAAGGAGCGTCGCTGGCCGAGTAGTTAGGTATCCGACTCGTAAGCGAGAGGTACCGGGTTCGAATCCCACTGCGGCCATGTACCAATGACTCTTTCCTGAGTTATGTACATTAGTTGGATGCTGACCGATACTCTTACGGTGAGGGAAAACATCGTGATGAAACCTGCACATTCAGGCGACTGGATGTGTAACCATGATCCAAGTTGGTCAGGTTCCCCTAGTAGCAGGGTCATTGATGTCAGATGGCAGTCGCTTTACTTTAGTTATCTGGTCTGCCAAATTCTGGATCATGGTCAAGGCGAACTTCGTACCCTCGTGCATGAGAGCACAACCGGGACATTAAGCCCAAGATGGTTATTATGATGATTATAATCATGAACAACCCCTAACAAACCACTGTTGACTTGAATTATTAATAATTAAACTAAGTTAATATTATTCAGTGGCTAAGTTCTTTTTGTAGCAGTAATCTCTTGGAACCACTGAACCGATCAGTATTCTAATAGAAGGCTGCACTGTTACTGAGCATCCTTTTGAACCCGGAAATTAAAACCCGAAAGGAAAATTGAACGCTTATGAACACGAAACAACGTATGCGAAATAATGGGGATCAGTGCTTGGTAATTATAGACTTTATTACATAGCTATAATATAGGTGTTGTTTTAACGCAGTTATTAACAGATCCCTCCCCTTAGGTGACTGAATGTGTAGTGTAACCATGATCCAATCTGGTCAGGTTCCCCTGGTCAGGCAGGGTCACGTAGATCAGATGATAGTCGGTCCACTGTAATTAGCAATAGCGTTACGTAATCATGGTCAAGGCGGACCCCGGGCCCTCGTGCTCGAAAGCGCAACCGGGGTATTAACGCCAAGGTGATCATTTTATTAACAGATCACCCGTTCCTACAAAATATCGGGCTACTTGTAATACAAGGTATGCCTACGCGATAAGAAAGCCGGAAAATATACTAAAAACAAATAGATACTGTATTATATTGATATCTTCGACCGACATACTGCATCATATCTATCAAATCATACTCAAAATATTTTGTGCTGTGCTAGATATGCAAGTAGCCTCATTAGATGCTGCATGACGATAGGGGTTCCCTAAAGGTGTCACCCCTCACGGTGAGTCACCATTTCGTTTGGGGAGCCGGTCTCTAATTGGGAAGGTGGTTTAAAGGTCTCTCCCCAATGCATGCTTTCTTTGTTTGTATGTCTCATACTGAGACCCATCCGGGTAAATTACTGCACAGTAATTTTCTAGCGATCATTCTATCTATTGGAGTAAATAGCATTAAAATCCGTTTCGAATTATATATTTATTTTCACCTTTAGATATGTAAAGACGAGTTCACGGGCGTTGCTGAATACCTCTTTACCTAAATCGTTTTATAATACCCATCAATGCTCAACACCAAAAACATATTTGTATATCCAGTTTCAAGAGAAACCGCGTACCTACCCGAATAACTGCAGTCTTTGTATGCGGTCAGTATATTTTATTTCGTCGTACCATTTACCATTGTGTGGGTTAACTGAAATATGGGTTATTTGTCCACTAGCCTAAAGCAATCTGCTCATACTACGTATAACATTACTCTGCCTAGATATGTTATCTGTGACAGCGCGCGGTGTCTGTGTTTGATCTCTGTATCGAGCTATATTTTTAAGCCCCGACGAAAAAAGAGGGGTGAAGTTTGACGTGTGTATCTGTAGCTTGGTGTATCTGCCTGTAGCTCCCGAACGGATTAACCGATTTGGATGCAGTTTTCTCTACTTGTTAGCCAGATCAATCGAGATGGTTCCTTAGCTGTTTCATTAAAATCGGTTCTGTAGATTAGAAAATATTTGAGTTTAAGTAAACTTGGTCGGGGGTTATCCAACTTTTTCTGTCGCTTAGGTTATTCGTACTTGAATGTGTTCATCCATGCTTCAAACTAGGTATCCCACTTGGCTAAGTATCGATCGTGTGGTGTTTGCATTCAAACTGGCGTGCAAACTTACATTGATCTAAACTTCGCTCGTATACAGCCACCAGCAATAGCTTTGTTCGTGGATGTAACACCTAAAGTTTCCATTGAGTTGTGTTGTATTGCCGACTATGTAGTATACATAAGAATGCAGTGTGATGTATTAGACACTTGATTTTGTATACGGTTTGGTCGCGTTTTTCTCCGTTTCTCGACCTATCCGTCCGTTTCCGTTTATCTTGCCAAAAATTAGCCAAATACAGGAGCTGAAGGAAAGCTTTTTTTAATGATGATATTTTTTCTCTTTTTTTTCTAATCAGTGGATATGAAGCGTATGAGGCTTTTTAGTTATACATACATACAACACAGTGACGCCCGTATGCTACGAGCTACGATCCTGACATATCTCTTTTGCCTCTTCCACATTTATACGTCTTTTCATACATTTACGCCGGTTGAGGGTATTCCTGACTTGCCATTTTTAGAGAAGGTCATTTATTTGATCAGATTGAGCTTTTTTTAAAATTTCGTAAACCTGATTAACTGGAAGATGCAATGTCCTGCGCGCTCTATATCTTTTGTCCACAGTAGCTATGAGATTTAGAACTTAAATACCTAAGTTTAGAACACCAAAAATAGTCCAAGTTTCAAGTCACACCTGCTACGTTAACTATGATACTTGAACGCGATATCGTTGTATAAAACAAAGCTTCGCCATATAATAGCCAGACAGTTTTACAAACTCCAAGTTTCATACTTCACATTTACGATAGTTTCCGCGGGCAATACCAAGTTGTACGTATTTTATCGGTCGTGCCGGTACATTTATTTCCATATCGCAGAATATGAAACGCCTTCGCTCCTAAAGAGGGTGTTGAGTGTAAGCTCGGTCCCTCGTCGCAGTTCGTGGGCCGTGACTAAAAACCTATTGTTTTTTGACGAAACGACGCTTGGCGACTATGCCTTATACTTATCCGTGTGTATACTGAACCTACAAGCTGCTGGGTCTGTACGCAATTTTTATGTGGAGATTGATCGACTGTGACTCGATAAGGAAGCAGTCGGATAGAGATGTGGTTGTAATGTTAGAAGTTTTAGCAATAGATTTTCCCGTCGTGTGGTGTCCGGTAGAGTAGATCAGCACCAATCCTTCGTGCGATCTTGGTAGCCTAGCAAGAGAGACCGCTGGCATCGCTATTTTTTTAGGCTCGCTCTCAAAGGGGAGATTATTGCCATAATCTGCAGGCTTGGCATGCGGGTTGGAGATGCAGTATTATAAATATAACAGTGAAAAAAGCTGCTGCCCATTTTTCAGCCTACGGCGACTCTAGATCTTTTGCCTCGTAAACTTTAGTCGCGTTGTACGACACACACGAGTGTAAGGGGTTGGTGCTATTGTACTGTGCCGGACATCACACAGCCAAGGTTTTACGAGTAAGCAAAAAATATTGATAACAATGACAACCCCGATCACGCCCCGCCATCTCCAAGTGAAACAGTAAATAACGTTTGTTCATTCGACACAAAACGTCCCTGTCCGGAAATCGTCATAGCTTCGTACAAGGTTTTATTTCCACAACAGTTTCGGTGCGTGCCAAGCACTCCTCGGGGGGCTGTGGGCTGTCTCCTTTGACACATAATGTTTATCGCGACCTGCGTTGGAAACCCGAGTAGAGAGCGCAAGATAAGTCTGCACTTAGGTATCGGCGTCCCTGTCATTGTTTTTGTAGTTTGCATTTGTTGGCTGCCTGTAAACCGTAGGAAATGCTTTTGTCAAATTAGCCGGAAGCACTTTGCTGCTGCTTTAAATATCGGACGTACTTGATGTAAAGCCGATTAGGACGTTTTAAAAATGAAGATAAAATCATAAAAAGTAAGTTGCTATCCTCGCGCTGTCCGCTCTGCACACGGTCCTCATTGAAAATACCAAATCCGACGTTTTAATTCTCCTATCCGTTACAGCTGCCTGTTAAATTTAGTTCCGTTTTCAGCCGCGAGCAAAAATTTCTTGCTCGCGATCGTATAACCACGTCACTCACTTAAACTTTAACAGTCGATTTTGAAGATTAAAGGCGTGTTGAATCATTAATGCTGGCGGGAGCGAGTGACAGAACGTTAATAATGAGAGGAATGTAAGGGAATTTCTTGATCAGAGTTCAATCTCATTAATGTAGTAGCCTAAAGTGATTGCCGAAGTGTCGTGTCTCGCGTGAATATCCATTATCTATTTTGCCTTTTATTTAGGTGCCATGCCAAACATCAATAAACATCAATGAAATCAGGCGTGCGTAAATTTAATACAAAAATAGAATTTTCTCATTCAAACAGGATTATTAGACAGATAAATTAGGTAGCTTAACTATATGGTTTCAAGCACAATTGAGTATCGAAACCCTCCGTGTATAATGTATATGTTAAATCCTTGATCGAAACACTTTGAATTCAGCATCCAAAGATACTTCATATCCCTGTCAACGCATACGTGTATCGCTTTATCGATTATCGTAATCGTTCGCACCTGCAGAGTAATATACAGTCGTCGATATCGCTATTCACGCGGCGCGTTTCGATTATTCAAATGGTTTTTAGGGTTCCGTAGTATTGGAGGGGTAGGGGTCGTAGAGGTAGGTCGGGGAAATGGCGGATTTGACAAATCGCCCGGAGCGCCACACGCGCGGAGTTGTTGCGATGCACGGAGGGCCATCCGTGATATTGGATGTCTGGGAGAGAATTTTTGGTTCTATATTTGTTTGATTTGAAACTAGGTATAGTTTTCTAGTCTTTCCTATATTCTCCAGGATTTCGAGAAAGTCAGTTTTTGTAATTACGTATAAATTGCTCGCAATATTACCAGTTTCACCTGTTCTCGTGGAAAATTCGGGGAGTGGTGTCGCTTCTTCAGTGATTTCAGTGTTTATTTTCTTCATTATGTAGGTTTACTATACTAGTTTATTATTTCCCACTTTAAACGTGGTCTGGTATAGAAAACTCAAGAGACTCGCTTAGGATAGATAAATTTGGAATTAATGGCACTGACAAGAGCTATAACTTAGAGAACAGAAGAGATACTTTGGGTTGGTTGAAGCTTCGTTCCCAAGTGTATATTAGTGGTTAATGCTGTTCAGATATTTTATGTTTCGGAGATTGTAAAATGCAGGAATTTGACTAGATACTTTTGTATAAAATTTCATGTAATACTAAAAGTTCACTATGTCTACGCGCTATTCGGCTAGGTACTTCCCATACATGCACTCTTTTCCGTTCCTCTGATCGTACAAGTTTTTCACTTCTATCTTACCGTCATAAACATACATAAATTTCTTTTTTTATACCACTAAGGTGGCAAACAACATCCCTATTTCCATTTTGGCATTAGCATAACTGCGAACATCCAAACTATATAAACACACATCCTAGGTACATCACTTAAGGCACCTATGCCTCGACAAAGCCTGCTATTGACCTCAATTAGAGTAAGCGGCTTACGCCGAATTAAGTGCACAAGAACACTTTTGTTTACCCGATTTTTTCTTATCAGGCTCCAAGTAAATACAGTTTACGATGTTTGTTCGACCTAACGGGAAACAATGGTGGCAGTCCTTTAGGCGAGACGATCTTCCCCATGTGACGTTTTCGCCCTCTCTTACCCTTCAGTACTTAGACATGCCCTCTATAAAACCTAACAGCCTCGTCAGTGTAGATCAATCCTTCTATCCAAACTATTAAGTCGACTTTTGATTGTACTCCTTGCGGACGTTGGAACAAAGAAAGGTGATCTTTAATTTAATGGCGGTTAAGTGGTTATTGGATTGTCAATGGCAGGTTCTAAGGGCTAGTGTAGAGTTACAGCCAATGTTGTATTTGATGAGCGACGGCAATGAGTTTTCTTACCCCTAAGAGCGCGATCGCTTGCAGCGAGGGGGTTTCTATTGGTAGTAATGGAAGGTGCGGCTGCGTCCCACGGTGGGCGCCAAGTTATGAGGTACCTCGGGACGATTTATGAACGTTGAACGTCTGTTAACACTTCCTCGGCTAAACAACTTTGTTATTATTATTAATACAACCCTCTTCGTTATTTCGCTATGCCTGACGTCTTTATATTTTAAGTGCCTTTTTTAACTTTTGTACATCTACTATATTGTTATATACTATATTCTTGAATTAGTATTCTTTTACTGATGGAGCTATAGCAGTTGTAGGTATAATACTCAGTTCTAATTTTTTGAATCATAAATCGTGTGTTTATGCTTTACCGAGTATTAGGATCGCAGACTGGAACAAAAGTTACTTCAGCTTCAGAGAGAACTGGCCCCCCTACCATACATTTAATTTATGCATTAACTCTGACTCTTACATTTAGCTGACTGTAGGTACCTATGGTTTCTTACCCAAGGACTTACTAAATTATGGCAGTAAAGTATTGTAACGCGGCTGAGTCCCACGTTGGGCGCCAAGTTACGAGGTGCCTTGGGACGATTTATGAACGTTGGACGTCTGTTAACACTTCCTCGGCTAAACAACTTTGTTGGTATTATTAATATGACTCTTCGTTATTTCGCAATGGCTTTATATTTAATGTATGTATGCTAGGGCGGTCCATTTACTCTGCAACTGACGGTAGGTACCTATGGTTTCTCACCCCAAGACTTCTAAGTTATGGCAGTATTGGAATGTGCGGCTGAGTCCTACGGTGGGCGCCAAGTAATGAGGTGCCCGGGACGATTTATGAACATTGGACGTCTGTTAACACTTGCTCGACTAAACAACTTTGTTAATATTATTGCTACGGCCCCTCTCATCGTAGTATTATGATGAGCGATGAGTTAAGGTGGAAAACAGTATCATACGGCCATATGTAAGGCCTGTGATACTGTTATCATATTGTTATGGACTAGGTTTCAAGCCGCGCTTAAAGGCTTACGCTTATGGAGCCGCGGTTGAATTGAAATTTACATGTATCTATGCCACTCTTAGTAAAAGGATATGGCACAGCCGCCCGTTTTTTCTCGAAAGATCCTTCCGAACGAAACGTAATTACCTAGCGGCTAACCACGGATCCTTTATGTGTGTACCTTTAAGTATTAAAATCGGCTACGTTTTAAAGCGTGCACGATAGGTTTAGACGACGGATCAACCAAGTGGACAGAGTGGGTTTGTCGGTTTGGAATAGGCGATAGCATGAATGCTGCAGTTAGATTTCTATACCCATCATCATTATCATATCAGCCACAAGACGGCCACTGCTGGGCATAGGCTTCCCCCAAAAATCTCCACCAAGTACCGGAAGACGTAGCGTGGGTAGGCCTCCCATAAGGTGGACCGACCGGCTGGATGCCGATGGCACAGGACCGGCTTTTGCGTTTCTATACCTATTTATCATAAAACCACTTTTGGCTTTAAATACGCATGCGTAAAAATCGGTCCAGGTGTGTTTCCGCCGGAACTAGGTACATTTAATTTCAGAAATAATTCTACGCTTTATGTTGCAATATTTAAAAATTACATCAAAAAACATTCAGTAGTTTTTGCTTGAAAGAGTGACAAACATCCATCTCAAACTCCAACCTTACAAACTGACATTTATAATTACCTATGTTAGAATGTTAAGATTGTTCAATGTATTTAAATGTAAAAAGTCACAATGTAATTTAGAACTAATGTAAGTTGATACTTTATAACGCTCAAGGTACTTTTCCTATGTTGTATGTTTCGTACTTGTTCAAGCTTGTGTCTTATCTTATTGGTTGAAGTTTAACCATTAAACTTTAAGAATCTTCCCCTTATAAGACGGTTTCTGATATTACAGATATCACAATGCCTATATTTAACGCAAATTGTAATTAAGTATTCTAATATTATCTTGGCATTAACGCCCCCCCGGTTATGCTCTCGCGTACGAGGCCCCTGGGTCCGTCTAAAAGTATTCTATTGTAATTAATTCTCTTTCATTACACACATAAAATAAACTTTTGGCAGTAGAGTCTATATGACTTTTTATGCATAAAATGCAGAATGCAAAACATGCAGATAACAGAATGTCAGATTAGCGGTTTCTCAGAATTTATTAAATCGGCTTATGTTTAGCTCATTATTGTAGCATCGCTTGATTTAAATTTATAGTTGAATGTGTTTCTCGTATATTGTATTTTTGCCATACGAATAAATACATTATTGTAGCAGACCACAACTTTACTTGGACACAATCTTAAGGATTCTTTCTAAAGGAGTTGAAAGGAAAAGGAGGAAGGAGCCCACAGCAATAAAGTACAATCTACAATAAACAGAGATAAACTTTAACGAAAGGTACTCGTTGAAGTTTCTCTCTGTTTAACGCAGAACGCATTGGATCTACTCTGCACACAAAATTCACCCTTCCGTACTACCTCATAATTTGGTCAAGCAAGAATTCAAAGCCTAATGGTAAAACTTCATCCATGAGATTAATCACCTAAGTAGTAGTTTGCATTTGTATTCGATGACACAAGGATTTTTTCCGTGATTAAAGTGGACAGAAGAAGATAACTAATAAATAATTTAGATATGGACATAGATATAGTCGGAATTACCCGATTTATTATCACACACCCGAGCGTGATGGCTCATTTTCGTCACACTTAATATTCCCGTATTGTCCCATTATCTATATCTAGAGGTACTTAAGTCCCATTATTCGTTCATGAACTACCCTCTCTACGATAAACCAGACGCATACCCACATGTTTGAACCACAACTTCACCGCATAACGAATTCCAAACGTCCACCGCCCCCACAACATCCGTAATCCTTATAATGTTGGAAGCAGTGATATTACAGACGAGACATATGAAAAATTAAATGCACGTGCCACAGCGCCGTCCGAAAACGCTGTTCACATGTATAATGAAACGTTTGTTTCACTCTTACTAGATACAGCCATAGAGTTACCTCGCGTATATGCCAAAGAAAAAACCGCGGCTTTACCGCTCTCTGAATGAATCCTTTTCATGAATTCTTGGTAAGCAAAAATGAAAATGTTTTCGTTGTTACAGGACTCATGCCGCTTTGTCACGGGCTTTCTTTATGTAACCTCTCAACCGTATCACGCGGCTAAACTATTTCCTTTGTTCGCGTATCTTTATATCGAGGTGGCCTTGGTAAATCTGATATGGGACTAATGTGTTTATCATTTTGACTTTCATCTGCTACGTTGGACCGGCTAACGAATATGCTGCTTCCCTGGCAGCAGTGATCACTTGCAATCCGTGATATTTTTATATTTCGTATAGGTACGTTTTCGGTTCATTATCTCATTTGTCTTTGTCGTATGGGAGCCACGGACAATACCACGGACTAATTAGTCAATCGGTCAAAATAATTAAAGCCGATGTCGATTCATAGTCTTCATAACCGTTTAGGCTACTGGACGGATTCTCAACTGGGCAGATTAGCAACTGGACAGAAGTGTACATCATCACAGCCCGTAACAGTCCACTGCAGGACTTAGGGCCTCTCCCACGAAGGGGGAGGTTATTGCCATAATCTCCACGCTTGGCAGGCGGGTTGGAGATCGCAGTGTTTAAATATAATAATGGCAAATGCTGCTGCCCATTTTCCAGACTACGGAGACTCTTGATCTTTTGCCTCGAAAACATTAGTCGCCTTGTACGACACCCACGAGTGTAAGGGGTTGGTGCTATTCTAATCTGCCGGACACCACACGGCCGACGGTGTACGATTGAAGACAAACCATGAACGTGTTTCTGCGACACTAATGGCTTGTGTATACGGCATCCTATTCTATACTAAGGCACTCTGGTACTCGATACTCGTATAATGTTATCATTATGAAGCGGAGGTATTCTAAACATGCACCTCTTTCAGTCGTCTCATAATGGAGCGAGATAGGCCGCAATAAACGCCTTTGATCGTCGCGGGGTCGATGTTAAATCGACTGTGTAACGTAGTTTGTGTAAGAGGTTGCCGGAATTTTGTGCTGCGTTTTATGTTAACGGGCTTAGTCGTCTCCCGGTCGCACATTTTTCATGGGAGATCGCCGCCGTGCCCTGATTACAGTGAAGGGTTAGCGTGATGACCTGGAAAAGTGATACTTTGCCCACTTTTGCTCAGTTTACTCCTAATAATGCTTAAGGCTCTTGTTGGATTTTGTCCTGGTAGCGTTGAAGGATAATTTGTTAGCCAAGTGTACAACGTTAATTAGTGATGTAGCTAATTAATTATTTGTAACCATAACCTCCTGGTTTGTAGTAGTCCATCCCATTCCTGGGTTTTGTAATGTATTTATTAAGTTGAGGGTAGACGTTTCTATAATGTTGAAGTACCTTCTTCTCTCTCTTTCATGAAAGGTGTAAAGTGAATAGACGTGTTTCAGTTCTTCATTCCAAAATAATAAAAGCTCTTTAGGTTTCTCTTTATCCTCTCCTCTCTTACTTGAGAGTATCTATGGAGTGGATGAGGTTATTAGTTTTCAACTCCCTCAATTCACTAGACTAAGAATGCGGATGTGTTCATAACCTATACATTTACGTTCGTCTATCTATACATAGTCTAAGAAGGTGAAAACCGCATTAAAATCCGTTGCGTAGTTTAGGAGTTTGCGTAAATACTGACAGACAGACAGCGGGAAGCAACTGTGTTTTATACTATGTAAAGATACATGCATATAATAGTAAAGAAAAGCCAAGAAAACCCTTGCGAAGCCGGGACGGGTCTCTAGTCTGTTATAAGCCACTAGATCCACTAGAGAGACACCTCGGTGCCTCACGGCGTGAATATTGCCAATTTCCTAGCCGCGCAACGAAATCTAATTAAGTATTTTAAGTTGATTCCTGTCACCACCTCTGGCGAACAATTTGTGTTGAAGTGGCCCGCCGCGACTTTGTTCGCGAGTTGACCTAGTCTTTTTTTTTTTTTTTTTATGTTAACCGGCAGACAAACAGGCATGCGGGCCACCTGATGGAAAGTGGTCACCGCCGCCTATGGACATCAGCATCACCAGGGGTGCTACCAATGCGTTGCCCGCCTCTAAGGAGACCTCTAATATACCTCTTGAACGATCCCATGTCATAGACCAAAGGAAACACCGTGGCTGGGAGCTCATTCCACATCCGAATCGTACGAGCGAAAAACGTTCTTTAGAATCTTCGCGTGGACACCACTAGAGGGTCCACGTAATGGGGATGAAAACCCAGCCCACGGCGGGTAACAGCCTATAAACCTTCCTCTTGAATCACTCTATTTACTGTTGAAAATCGCATTGTTGCGTAGTTTTAAAGATCTAAGCGTGCATACATGCAGACGGCGGGAAGCGACTTTGTTTTATTCTATGTAAAGATAATATTTGCATCTTACCTATAGTAAAGAAAAGCCAAGAAAACCCTTGCGAGGCCGGGGCTATTATAAACCACTAGATCCTCTAGCCACTAGAGGAGTGACACCTCGATGCTTCACGGAGTGAATATTGCCAATTTCCTAGCCGCGCGACGGAATCTAATTATGTATTTAAAGTTGATTCCTGTCACCACCTCTGGCGAACAATTTGTGTTGAAGACTTGAAGAGAATGGGTCTTTAATTGCGCCTTTCATCGCCTCCCAATAATTAAATTAGCTTCGTTTGACTTGCCAGTGTTCGGAAACTTCGTTTATTGACTCTTTTAAATAAAGCTAATTATAATTCTTAAGCAACTAGCCGCTTCCTAGCGTCTCCGCCAATGTTGAATTCGAGCATTTTCAGCTTTCTCTTTTTTTTTCTTGTGAAAGAGCTTCCTCGTTAATAATTCGGTCCAATAACTTCGGAAATTATCTTTTGTAAATATACATGCATAACGCTTTTATTGTGGATTGTATATGGCTTCCTCATTACATTTTTCTTTTCGAAAGCAATTTCCTAAATGGAATAGAATAGAATACATTTATTTACACACAATAACACCACAAACACATAACATATTGGCTTAAAAAGGGTTTGAATCACCGACGAAAATAAAATAAAAATGGCGATGTTACTGAAACTAAACTTTTTTAGTTTCGCCTACATAATTATAATGGCCAACATACGTAAATGTACAGCTAGCTGCAAAGTGAACGAACCGAAGAAACTAATGTAACAGCGCTCTTTTTTAATTACGTATTTGTAGGGTCGTAAATCCTACATTTAATTTGTTGATGTTGTTTGTTGAATGACACGCGTGGCGATCCGTTGGACATGTTTATTGTCATTAAAATTAGTATGTAAATACAGAGTATTTAAAGGAAGTAAAGCGTAATGTACTAGCTTGCTCCTACAGTATTCATAGCCAAAATTATTTTGATCTATGGTTAAATACACCAAATAAACTACATATTACCTCCATCCCATCCCACGGATCATCACAAACAGCTACCCAACACGAATACTAAAAGTGTGTTCACACGACACAGTGCCAGACAATTAAAATGTCCGTCTGTCTGTGTGTCGGCCTAACAAACAACGCGCGGAAAACTGTTACGGCTGAAAACCGGACGGCCTAATTACTCGCATTGGTGCTCGTTAGTTGTAATGGTGGTGGCTGTGCGTATGCGCATGTGTATGTAAGTATAATGGAGATAAAAAAGGTTCTTATATACCTTCATGGGGCGCCAATCGACTCCCGAGACTGTACCACCAGTCTCAGGGTGCCCAGCGGATGACCTTCGTCAACCTCGCTTCGCTAATGGTGTTAGGTTAACAACTAACGAGTGGCGAGCTCGTTGTGGTGCTGAACGTTCAACTAGCCACATAGAACGGAACGGTCATCCAGTTTCCGGACTCTGCGTGCGTTGTTTAAGTTTAAGGTTAAAAAATAGCTTTTATCGCGGGCTTTGAGCGCGGCGACTGAATCAAGAAATTCCGTAACGAAAAAAACCTAACACCCCCCACTCCGACCGGCACAGCGGTGCGGCGTTGAAAGCCGTGCATCGCCTAACGTCGTTTCAGTTCGGCAGACTTCGGCACGGTGTTTGTGTTTGTTTGTGCGTGCGACTAGACGTATGCGTGTAGACTAGCTGCTAACTGCTCATAACTGATTCTATCTCTTTTAGACACAATGCTAGGTGAGACAGCGTGCTTTTTGGCCGCGTCCACGAGTGAGTTCGAGCCCGCGACTAGTTGAACCTTAACGCTTGTATATGGTTAAAATCAAAGAAAAACCTTAAATTAATATCAAAGAAAAAAAAATACTGCATAAATAAAATAAATAAAAATTATAATTGCATAAGTTGATAAAAAATGCTATGCAATAGCTTTACCGCGGCAGTCCCCGAGTGCCACACGTATTTTTTATTAAATCTGGATGCCTTCAAGGCTCTAGCCTTGCATGCCCGTCTTGGAACAGCCTATTCACTCTAGTGAATAGGCTGTTCCAAGACGGGCATGCTCCATCTTCGGCCGCATCGCTACTTACCAGCAGGTGAGATAGCGGTCAAATGCCAGTCTAGTTTAATATAAAAAATATCTAGACTGGGTCTTACGAGTCCATAGTGACCGTATTCACAATATCTTCATGTTTGTATCTCATTGTGTGGGGTCCTGGGTAGTGAGTCCGTCGGGACTCATAGTTTATTTATTACAAGTTAAATGGATAGAAAAATATTACATCTCAGCTGTATAAATAGATACTTAATCAATTCTAACCCTTGGCTGGCTCTTGGACTCCCAAAATCCCAATCCCGACCCAACCTTTGAAAGAGCGAATAATATACTGACCCTGACTGATAAAAAATATGAAAGTCCGATATCGAATTCTGTTTCAAAAGATTGCTTTAAAAGGAATACCTGATAACAGCATCAGCTGCGCTATGAAATCTTCGTGACCATATTGATAGAGCAGACCCGTAACGTTGAAAGAAAAATTGCATATTAAAATGTTCCCGGGGCAAGACAGGGAAGCCTCTACGGTTGGCAAAAGCAAACAGGTTTTAAATGTATTGGATTTAATTATTTTTGTGTCAGGTGGCAGGTGTCGATGGATTTCCGAAGTCTAGAAAGATCTGCGTGAACTCCAGATTTATTGGGAACAAATCGCGCAGGATAGGGACCAATGACTAATTAATGAGAAAATAATAAATTGGGGTTGGCTGGAAGAAATGCCAATGTGGGATAAGCCCGCCTTTGCTTTGTAAAATTTCATTTTTCGCTTTTTGTATTTAATTATTATATTACTGTAAATATTTTAATAATTAATTTGTGAGATAATAATGGCTAATAATACTTTATGCAATAAAAAGTTTACATACATACATACATACTAATCTTTAAAAAAACTGACATGTTACAATCACCTTGTAATGAATGTTTGGGTTAAGCGCCTGAAATAAATGTCTTTTTTTGTGTTGGAGGCCAAGATCCACTTCGGGTCGTTGATCCAGCGAAGCAAGTAGTAAAGTAAAAGGTAAGTAAGTACACTGGCAAACAAAAATAACTGGGTCTCTTACATAAACAACAATATTTCCTAAGCAACTCATTACACCTCTATGAAGTCAAAGGAACATTGAAGTGAATTTCATCATAGTAAAAAGGGTTTAAAATAAAACTAATTTTAATATACTTTGTGTCCCGTGAAGCGTGTACTAGTTTATGGAATATCGTCGTTTATATAAATGAAATGTCAGTGTATGTTGTGCGGTACGGTCTGCAGCAGACTTATGTCGTAGAAGACAAGCAGTCTATACCTAAACCAGAAAACGGGAAGCCCCACGAAATGCAATAACAGCAGTATTTGGTACCTAGATTCGACCCAACTTCGCTGAGCGTAATTTAATATTTTTTTTCTTTCTTTTGCAGGTACGTCAATGTCTCCTGGTTAAACTCATCAAATCATCAATAATAGGTAATAAGAATAATATGATCGTGTAAACGTACGTAATGACATTTTTTTCTGGCTTTTCTAATTTCTGGCTAAGTAACCCCCAGGGCCAAAATTACTCGCCCTTACTGTACATTAAATGTTTGAGATACGTACAAGTTCCACCATCAGATCCCACAGGCGTGACAAACCTACCCATAGGTACTTATGAAATTTAATGAAAATTTTAAAATTTTCAACCGATTAAATTAGCCACACCCAAAACATGTTTACCCTCAAAACCCTAAATCACGACGGGCCTCATATGACCATCACTGGGCCGGAGACGGTGATAAAACGATGGCAATAAACCTGCTATTTTTGTACCAACGGTACCGCGTGCGTACCTTTTCTGCTGACTGCCCGATGACCCATATAAAGATACAGTGGTTGGCTCTATATTGATTTTCTCCGGGCGCGTGTATGTTTTTTTTCTCTATTCCAGTCAATGTCATTGTTATAAGCCGAGTATTATAGTTTGTGGGTGTTCTCCTTCTTATCGAGTCGATGGACGAAACTTTGACTTATACTTTATTCGCCCAGTATTCGGCGACGCATACAGCGTTTGAGCTGGCCTTGAACAAGTCCTCCATTGTACAAGTTTTAGGACACGCCGAGCATGAAACGAGGTGGTCTATGTCACTTGTGGGTGTTGATCGTGGTCCACCTGGGTGGACCTCGTGTATTTTTTCTTGCCCGTACTCCACCCCTGTCCACCTGACCACGGTCCACGGGTATATTTTCTTGGTCGTACTCGCAGTTTAAAAAAAAAAAATGTGTAAGGTATCAACATTTATGTGTGACTCTAGTACTCATATTGCTGATCCCGTGAAACCCTCTAAAAACGCAAATCCTTATTCTCTTAATACGTCTTCTACGAGTAGCTACGTAACACCAGGAAGTATCCAGTAAGAAATTGAAATTGTTCAATGTGAAAAACAAGCAACCGTCATGTGGTCGTCACGTGGTCAACATCAATCAGAGCTTCAGATTTACCGGTGAGTTAGATCTTGTGGGAAACGTCGAGAAATACATGGTTCTAAAACTCATTAAGTTTATAGGTACGTTGACACAAAGAACCGCTAAAACTATTTACCGTATTCAGTACGGCGTATTGTCTACTAGAGTATACGTATAACGAAGTGCGGGGCGGACCTCTCAATGACTTGTGAGAGTTTTGGAACGTTCCTACTTCTCTAACGCGAGTTTGTATCAGTTTGACTGACCCAATGTTGATTTAAATATCATTAACAGGCACTCGTCTATTTCCAAACCTTTACGCCTTTGAAACCTTCACGAACCAAGCCTACACATATCAGAACATTGCATTGCATGGCAGCATCGGAATCCATTTTGACTCGCTAGAAACAATGAACTGTAAACAATACTTGCGTATCGTATTTATAACATCATCATCATCTGGGCGTTAATGTCCCGATTGTGCTCTCGCGTACGAGGGCCCGCGGTCCGCCTTGACCAAGATCCAGGTTTTGTCACAACAGGTAATTTCAGTGGAGCGACTGCCGTCTGACCTCAGTGACACTGGGGAACCTGACTAGGTTGGATCATGGTTACACATTCAGTCGCCTGAATATGCAGGTTTTTCCCTCACCGTAAGAGCATCGGTTAGTCAACCAATGTACATAACTCAGAAAAGAATCATCGGTACATGGCCGCAGCGGGATTCGAACCCGGTACCACTCGCTTACGAGTCGGATACCCTAACCGCTCGGCCACCGACACTCCGTATTTATAACATACTTACTAGTAAATAACAAATCCAAGAATAAACTCCGATATTGTAACCAGACCAATACGTTCCACATAACAATGCGTTATCCACTAAATCCACCTTTGATCAAGTAGCATTGCGACTTCAAAGTGCGTATGATCTCGTAAGTGACGGTCTTCTTACACGGTGTGTCTTGATGTGAATGTATACGTAAAAAGCTCCGCTTTGAAAGCAAGCGGACTATGTAGCAGTCATTAGTGTATCTGTGTCGGCCTCCTTTAACGACCGTCTTCGCTTTTACGTCGCGATCCGAGCCTGGATTAATATTACGACGGTAACGTAGCTAAGGATTACGTGATTTTACTTTGTGTAAGACGTTTTTATTGGAAAACGCAGGTACGGGTCGACGGAGATTCAAATATTGCGTAAGATTGTAGGGAGTACCTAGTTAGGAGATGCTAAATTGGGAGTGGGAGAAAAGTTTTCTAAAAGATAACGATGTTAGGTAACTGGGTTGGTCACCGGCTGGGATACAATTTAACTAATTAAGTTAATTAATTTACCCAATTTTGTTTATTAGTCCAGTTTACATAATTATGAATTTCTTTTTTAGTTTGACGCACGTGTGTACAGTTTGAATACATTATTAATAATGAAATTCTACACTTTTAAAGCTTTTCAAATGTTATATGTTATTGTTAAACCTAGCCAAATTCGTAAATTCTATACGAAATAAGCAACAATTCCAACATTGACTACATCAAAGAGCATTCTCAAAAATGGCAACCCAAAGCAAACCTAATTTTAAATCCCATATACGCTACCATTAGACCGACTCTCGTCAGGCGTTCCCAGCTCCCACCCAATAAGTCATTTAGACCGACATGCGACCGAAAGTTCAATTACCGTGGCCTCGCGGTCGTAATCATTCAATTTGGGTGCGCACGCGCAGCGATATACGCACTACGGTTCAACGGGTCAATTTGTGTACAGTGCCACAGTTATCTGTGCAGTGGATAACATCTGAACTAAAAACGCCATTTAAGGGGGAATTTTATGCAACCCGTTAGGAACATTCTTTCAAGAGTATGACGTTTATAATGCATGTTTGTGTAATTGCCCGTTAGTAAATGTATCAAATTAACCACGAAATGGATTTCTACTTATTTATAATATAAAACAAAGCAATGAAAAAGAAAAATAATAAAATCACAAAACAACGCCACCTAGCGGCGAATTGTGGTTTTTTCGATTTAACTGCTTTATATCATTAAACAATAAAAAGGCATTTCGCGGTTAATTTGATACATTTGCTAACAGTATAAACCATAATACAATTACTAAACACTCAAAAGGATGAAAATATGGTAAGATAAATTTAGTATGGAGAACGAAACGCCTCAAATGATGTCTTTCCACTGGCCTCACTAGCGCCGCCGTCTGCTAAACATATTAGTTGGTGCCTTACGGTCATTTGCTTGTTGCTTGCAACTAGTCTGTGTTGGTTAGATTGACTGATGAGTTGGGCAGAATCTCTTGTTAGGACAAACTTGTATCTTTTACTTTCAGTGTGTTCGTTTCTAATGCACGTTAATTTTAGAGTCTCCAACACAAAAAATAAAATAAATAAAATAAAAATAAAAATTTCTTTATTTCTCAAATCTTCACAATGTATGAGGTACATACATAAACAATCTCGGCGTCAATATCCTGGATCATGGTCAGCCTTGACCATGATCCAGGATAAGGAAGATCAGGTAATTATAGTAGATCGAGTGCCGCCTGACTTCAGTGACCTTTTTATGCTTTGTCCAAAATAGGATG
This sequence comes from Blastobasis adustella, assembly GCA_907269095.1. Taxonomy (NCBI): domain Eukaryota; kingdom Metazoa; phylum Arthropoda; class Insecta; order Lepidoptera; family Blastobasidae; genus Blastobasis; species Blastobasis adustella. The sequence continues at coordinate 6,713,050 of OU026135.1, read as the reverse complement.
ATAATTTTGACAACTCACGAATTCTTGGTCTTTGGCGCACGCCTATGGAGTATCGTGCTTTTTTACGGTAAAATGTACTACGGATAATGTCGTACTTCATGGACAGGTACCGCCCCTTTAGTGAAGTGCCACGAATAACGAATAACAACAGACAATAAAAAATCGGTTTTCAAATAAAATAATCGTATATTTAAAATAAACATTTAGGTAATTATGTAATTTTTTGTAACCAAATTCTTATTCATAGTTTGTATTTCGCCATAGAGACCTTTAACAACAACGATATCGACTGCCGCGTATTCCACGGAATAGGCAGACAGACCGAATAAAAATACTCACGTGTCGAAATCGTCGTTGTGGAAGGGTTTTTAATGTAGTATTAATAAATTATTAGTTCAAAAGAAAAAAAAATAGTTGGTTTTTTATAATACATACAGCTTAACCATGCAACTATCGATTCCAACTTCTATTAGAATGATAATCAATAATCTAATAGATTCATTAACGATTTTACACCACCCCATCCCTACTGTAAACTGTCAAAATTATCATCCTATATTTGACAAAGTATAGCAGGGAAACCTGACCAGATTGGATGATGGTTACACATTCAGTCGCCTGAATGTGCGTGCAGTCCTCACGATGTTTTCCCTTGCCGCAAGATTGTCGTTTAGTATTCAACCAATGTACGTAACTCAGAAAAACGTCGTCGGTATCGAACTCGGTACCTCTCGCTTCGAATCGGACCCGCTAGCCATTAGGCCACCGACGCTCCAACTAAAACCATTTAACACGATAGGCATCAGATCTAAATCTAGTTTACTACTCGTATCTCATCGGAATGCTCCTCCTCTCGGTTCAATGACGTGGGATCCAATTCCGAAACCGAGAGGGTGCCTGACCGGCCCCCGTATTGCAGGTCGAGTTGGTATTACACGCAAGGATTAATTTCAGATACGAGCCAGAAGCTGAACCAGTGCCATTATCGTCGCGGTCCGCGTATACTCGTACTGATTTCAAGATTCTCCATTCCATGGAAGCAGCTGTTTAATAAATGACCAGAATGTAATTTATCCTGCTAATATTTTAAAATGCGAAAGTTTGTAATGATGGACGTATGTTTGAACTCCTTCACGCAAAAACTACTTATAGCTGTTTTTCTTATCTCCTGTATAGCCTTTTCTAAGTTAGACTGTACGACACCCGCAAAATGAAGAGTTGGTGAATTTTCTACGATATTTAATTTGTGACACCAATATTGTTAGCTACTGTACGAACGGTCCGAAATGAAATGGCTAATAAAAATAAAAAACAAAATGCCAAAAAATACAGCCTAATTTCTTATTTAATCCAACTAAAATGAACAGCCAGCCGAACGTTATGTTTGTTAGCGAAAACAAAGGACTTAATTTCGACCGAACGGACAATGGGCCACCAAATTACCAGAATTAACACTGACATGATAATTACTGTCTGTTAAATAGAAAATTTTACAATAATCCTCCACAATAATATCATTTTGCAAGCCTGTGGGAGGCCGGCGCGTGTGTATGTGTGTACGTATTAATTAGACATAGGCATAGCCATTATTTATTTTGACATCACAATACTCGTAATACTTACAATGAATTAGTGTCTGACCGAATGTCAATTTCTGGCCGAAGCCGAACCCGAATAATTAATCAAGGCTAGAGTGAATAGGCTGTTCCAAGACGGGCATGCTTCATCATCGGCCGCATCGTCACTTACCAACAGGTGAGATGGCAGGTCAATTGCCTGTCTTGTATAAGTATAAAAAAAAAAAGTTAATCTGTTGTATCTACGCGTCAAGGATATCAAGCGGCGGGAATTTCACTTCACTACTTTCACATTTATCTATTTATTGGCTTCGAACAAGAAAAAACCTTCACAATCACAAATTACAACAGTAAGAAAAAATATTTTGTTTCGCGGGAAAATAATTCCAAATGGACACAATCACAACCACAGACTATAAACTGATCACAAATATAAACAGGAAATTTTGAATTTGTTAAAGACTTAGGTATTCAGCCTACATTTCGCCGTGTCCCGGCGCCAGACAAAAATTTAGAAAAGAAAAGTGTTGCATAATGATTAAAAAGTTATTTTTCGATACAGCTGTAATGAAAATAGTATGGGTAATGCTGCATCGAAAAGTATTTTTTTAAAATTTAATAGGCTGGCGTGAAAAAAGTGTATCCTTAAACAACTGTTTTTGAATATGTAATTGGAACATTACGCTATGAGTGTAGATATAAAAAGTTACCTTTCAATGTTATGATAAAAAATAATAAAATTTTAAAATAATCTGAATTATAGCGTAATTCATTAAATGATGATGTTTGCTAGGAACGTCCGGCGAAACCTTGGCTTCGGTCGGGTTTTGGGCCGAAGCCGAAGGTTTCGCCGAAGGTAGCCGAAGCCGAAACTTCAGTCGGACACTAGTATTTATACATTCATTATGTCACACCATTTCCCCGTCGGGGTAGGCAGATAACACATTGAGACCTAATTAACTACTATTTACTTCGTAGTATTGTGTTGCTACTGGTAAGTAAGCTCTCCAGTGCTCCATGGGTATGGCTTTGGCAGTAGCTAGGCATAGTCCTCATTTGTGTCCTAGTTCTCCACCATTCATTTATTAAGCAATTAGCTGCCCCGCCAAGACTTCGTCCGCGTGTTTTCCTACCCTATAAAACTTCCTCTTGAACCATTTTATCTATTGTAGAAAATCGTGTTGAAATCCGTTATGAAGTTTACAAGATATAGGGTGTCCCAAAACTCGACGTCAACCCGGAATCGGGTGAAAAGGCAAGTCATGCTGGTTGGCAGAAAAATATAAAAAAATCTAAGTTACATGATTTCAAAATTATAGGTATCTAAAAAAAAACGCAATATTGCACACCCTGCGACAGACTTTTCAGTCCTGTTGCCACAAATCTTTACTTTTCCAATTTTTTTTTTGCTGTAACCTTGAATAATGCTTCTCTAAAATGTAATAAAAATTTTGAAACCAGCTGCTTAAGCTTGCATAAAAATAGGACTTATCTCATAGAAAAAAATTCAAAATAAAAAATTATTAAATTAGATTAGATAAAATAGATAAACTTGGATTTTTTTTAATATTTTTCTGCCAACCAGCATGACTTGCCTTTTCACCCGATTTCGGGTTGACGTCGAGTTTTGGGACATCCTGTATATGCATCCTGTGGCAAGGGGGCAGACCTTCTTAGACCGGTGCTGCTACCGTGGTCTCTCCTGAGCACCAACAGGACCTGCGGCATCGTAGGTAGTGTAGGGTACTGTCGTGGGTTCTCCCGGAGTTAGTGCAGTTGCTCGGTTGTCCAGGTCGGTGTCGCTAACGCCGTATTGCTACTTCTGAACCCGCACTTTCGCCGCAACCGCCACTTAACCTCTCCCGTCGGAAATTCCAAAGAGCCGACCCCCAAGCATTCTCTTTGGCGGAGTGAATTCCATAATTCGCTCACAAGCCCGTTGAATATTTCACACAATAATTAACAGGGGCGCTCTGACGTCACGCAGCCGAGCTGGACGCGGCACCCTTTGAAGTGTCCAACGCCGGCAACCTTTTCGCAAACACGTCACGGGCGGTCTTATTTTAGTGGCCCTAATTTAGTGTCGTCAAGGGTGTGTGCTGTGGTACAAGGTGAGAATTATAATGGGGCCCAAGCGAGTGCGATGTTGACTAATCTTCGGGTTTGTAAAGCTTGTGTCGAAATTAAAACTATTAGTCGATAAGGCGTGTTTCAAGTGGTGTCATCGAGTACTGTCGCCATATTTTTTTATATTCAACTGATGTATTTTATATTAAGTACTTTTTTTTTAATACCACTAAGGTGGCAAACAATCTTACGGCCTGCCTGATGGAAAGCAGTCACCGCAGCCTATGGACGTTTGCAATACCAGAGGCGTCACCCACTCGTTGCCGACCCCGCAAAAACCTGTGCACCCCTTTCTTGAAGGAATTGTGTACTCTCGAAAACCTCTCATGTATTTTAATAAGCAGAGAAAAACAAAGTAAGCATTTAAACACTACTGAATAGAGAACAATATTGTAAATAACTTAATATTCCAGAATCTAATTTCCAGATAATTTACACAATGCCAGATTAGGGTTGCATAGATATCAGGATCAATTCTACTAATGGCCGTTTGCACGGGACCGCGTACAAATAGATCGATTTGATGGTCTGACAACCGAATAAACCGATTACGGGACGCGCGTCCCGGCAAACGATATTCCGGTACATATTCTATGAAACGTTTATATTATTCGCTTGTCACTCATCTGGTTTGTGTTTTGTGTCATTCATCATCATCTGATCTATCGGCTTTCCTACTTATTATTGTTTCCTGGTTTTGCGGTGTTTTGGCTTTTTACGTGCAGCGACTAACATCCGACACGCAAAACCCGAGGCTCTGACGAACCGGCTTTTCCTTAACGGAAAAGCCGGTTCGTCAGAGCCTCGTCCGTCTGTCAGCAGGGTGATCGCGGGCAGGTGAGGTTGTCTTGGGCCCATGAGATGATGGTTGGGCCCCATACCCCCCTCTCATGTATGTCCATCGCAGTTATAACATTCGTGGCGTAGTGGTTGTGGGTGGCTCGCTTCAGGAAGAACGCGGCGACTAATTAATCAGGGGATGGATGCTTTTCTTGTACACTCGTGAAGGGGTCCATCAAGAAGCCTTGTTGATCTGTTGCGTCGGTGTCCGTGCTAGATCGGTCGAAGGACTTTGCCTGAGGAGTCCACGTGGGTGAGTACCACCGCCTAATCTATTTCTGCCGCCAAGCAACAATATTTGCATTGTTGTGATCATGAAGGATAACGTAGCTAGCGCAATTACAGGCATGAAACGTTTCATCTTAGTCCTCACTGTGACAACACAATTTTTATTATATGAAAGATAAACTGTGCATGAATCGTAGATGTTATGGGCGATAGTTACGGCTAACCATCATATGCGCTGTCAGCTCGTATGTCATTGAGTATCTATAATTATGATAATGACATTGATGACATTCTGTTATTGCCAGATAATATATTTACTAGTTCCAGGGTAGAACCCATCTGAAATCCAATTCTGTTCTGTCCAGCTTCACTGGCCACGAATACATGTGGTTTGACATACCGATTGCCTGTCTGCAACAAACTCCACAGCCTCAGTTCTTAAAAGAACCGCTGACACGATACCCATTTGCATGGCGCAGAGCCTGCGTTGAGGCTTTTAGTTTTAGCGACATATACGTAGCAGTAGACTAAAATTGTAGCCCGACTATTGTATCGCATTTTTTTTAAAGAAAGTCATATTCCGTAAGCAGGACACTTAGGCCTTTCAAATAGTAGATAGATAGTTAGATAAATTCTTTAATGCTTAATGCTTACACAAGAAACACTACATTAAAGAGTTTCGACAAAAACCATAACTAGTTGTGGGCAAAGGCGGCCTTATCGCTGCAAGCGACCATCTATCTATCATCATCATCACAGCCCGTAACAGTCCACTGCAGGAATTAGGGCCTCTCCCACGAAAGGGGAGGTTATTGCCATAATCTCTACGCTTAACAGGCGGGTTGGAGATCGCAGTGTTTAAATATAATAATGGAAAATGCTGCTGCCCATTTTCCAGACTACGGAGACTCTTGATCTTTTGCCTCGAAAACATTAGTCGCCTTGTACGACACCCATGAATGTAAGGGGTTGGTGCTATTCTACTCTGCCGGACACCACACGGCGCATACTATCAATATCTATCTATACATACTATAAAACAAATTCGCTTTCCGCCGCCTGTCCCTCTGTATCTATGTATGTATGTACGCTTAGATCTTTTAAACTACACAACGGATTTTTATTAAATTTATAATTCATTTATTCAAGTGACCAGACCTATTGTGTTAATAATTTGTTAATCTATTTGTTAGTGCAATTATCGGTACAATGCAATTAATTAAATATTTCTCGCAACATGTCGTTGGCAGCAGTGAGACATGTATGGGCAGTCGAGCCTATTTGCGATCATTGCTAGGATGCTGTTGGGGCTGGCCCGCACTTTGCTGACCACGTATGCTGCTCTGCGCATTGTAGCGTAGAAACCGTCCGCGCGCGCCTCCGCAAACATGCCTGAGGCGCTGCAGTAGCGACCCAGCCGCAACAGCACCCTGAACACATTATTGTACTAGACTGGTTAATGTGCTTTTCGTCAATAGATAGAGTGATTCAAGAGGAAGGTTCATAGGCAAGAAAATAGGGTAGGTATGGGTAAAGTAGGTGTTGGGTAGTCGTAGGGTAGGCGTAGATGTATTATTGACGCAGGAGTCCAAAATTACCCGCACATTTTTTGGACTTACTTTCGTGTTGTGGTCATTAATTGAATCGGATTTTATAGACAGTAAATTTGATTACGGGAGTGTAATTGTTAATTTATTCGTTTTTCGCACAACAATGGAGTGCGATGACGTGATTATAATTAAAGAGATCTTCTTAGGTAATACTATATTTTTGGAATTAAATCCCAATTTAATTAACAGAAAGCCTGCCACCCCATCTCCCGATGAAAAATAGAAGAGTAAAACGTAAATCTCGGCCGGGACACCGATTAAAGCCTTATTGATATAATTAAAGGGAACAGTGAAGTGAAGGCTAGAGTTGCTATGGAGATAAGCTTCGGCGTAATTTGATGAATTTGCCTTGACGTAATTCCTAAAACTGGAATGGGGTTCACAAAGTAAATTCCCTAGTAGTCGACCGTGAACGACCTAGTACTGGGGCAGTAAGCCAATTTAACCCAGAAAGTATATAATTCGATGTGATAAGTGTCTGATTTGCTTGAAGAAAAGTAGATAACTGAAGAGATATTGATAATAATTTTAAAATGTATTTTTTGGCGTTTTAATCTTTTAAATTGAGTTTCACAATTGAGTGCAATATGGGTCTAGACAGTCAGTTGACGGTGTACCTATCAAGGAGAAATTTTATTATCGCCAATATTACTGATGGTAGGCCTCTGTCAAGCCTGAGGAGTTCGCAAGATTGGATACCACTACCTTACCTATTTCTCTCACCAAGCAGCAATTATTGCATTGCTGTGCTCAAGTTTCAAACTTGGCAGCCATCGCAAATACAGCGCACCTGCGATTCTGCATACATGGAACCTAAGTACATGAATTATTCATAAAGTACAGATATTTTTATAGTTACCTCTTTCCATGACGTAGGCTGTCTATTCGTTTGTTACTGAATAGTGTATAATGTGAATAGGAGGCCTGTGCCTCAACCGATCCGATTGTAAGCAGTTAATCCGAAAAACAAACTCGGCTTCACTTTAAAGCGGAACTCGTTTCGAGCAGGGGTCTCTAGGGAAAACTTTTCAAATTAAGAGCAAAATGCCTCGGGGCCCACCTGTGCCCTGGCTTGGGCCCCCTCAGAGTGCGAGGGCCAATCTTCGGAGTCTTGACCAGCCGGTGGAGTGCCCACTCCGAAGTTTGGGCACCCGAAGTGAATTAGATGCCAGTTTCAATTGATCCTAGCACTGCTATGGTTAATTCTTTGCGAAAGGGTGGAAAGGGCACTTGGGTTTCAAGGACGCGACAAAATACTGTGACGTCGGCTACCTGGGTATTTTTGATGTTCTCTTTGGCTGTGGATTTGAGAGAAAGAAAGTTCTAGAATTTTCTAGTGAGAACATTTGTAGTCAATTGATAACTGAGCCATGAACTTGAGATACCGATAGCAAACGTATCTCCACAAATAGATACTTGTATTTGACAAATCCCAATTCGTCTTTATCAGTCAATAAAGAAATGAAATAGATAAAATAATTTTTATCTTTGATGTAATTTCCAAAATATATCCGTATAATTTTCCATTACATCAAAATTTCTTACTGTCTGCCTACATAGGGGTAGGCATACGGATACGGGCGTGAGCGTGTGTGTATGTATGTTTATTCAAAATAACAATAATCCTTATTTCAACTGTCAGTTAATCTGTTCGCACGTACAATAATATAGCTGACGGTCAGAATATTATTCTTTTGAAGAATTTACAACGTAACTTTCCATGCAACACGTGGGTGCCAGGGGTAGAATTTCAAATTACCCAAATCATCAACTGTAACCTTCGTTTCGCTGAATTTATTTTACGAGAGCAGTCCACTGGGATATTACTTTTGTCATTTTTCCGGCAGAATGAAATGTTCTTTAGAAAACAAAATGTCAGCTAGTAATTTGAGTTTAATCGACTTACCCTTGTTTCACCTTCTTTCGTTAAGATAAAATCTACCAAATCGTTGAGCAGTTGTTAAATATGTTTCGTCGCACATGTTGTTAGGTTTATTACCACGGTTAGTATTTGTTGTTTTGTAGTGAATAACCACAAAAGTTAGTTAAAATTATCTATCTTGTTTGTTTCACTTTGGACATATCATATTATTTGCCTTCTTATTTTTTTTCCTTTTTGTAAATCAAAAACCTGCCTGCCAAGATACTTAAAAATATTGACTTTATCCTAATCATCATCATCTTGGCGTCATGTTCCGGTTGCGCTCCCGCGCGGCGCGTGAGGGCCCGGGGTCCGCCTAATGTGAAAATTATATGTAATGCTTCGGCTCGAAAATTATATGGCTCTAATCGATAGCAATGCTACTTGAAAAATAGAGCTACTCCATTACCAAACATCGGGGTATCAAACAAAACCAATTATATAAAAGCTCATTGTATAATTTCTGCTCAGAAAAACGATCCAAACGTTTTCCCGTACATATATTAATTACCAAAGTAACAGGATTTGCTGGGCATTAGTTGGGATTTATTAACAATTTTAATTATAATACGAAAGCCAATGAATTTTCCATCCAAATAGGAATTAATTACACGACTGGACGGTTAGAGTACAGGTCGGGTTTCTGTCGAGTTTGATGATTAAAAGCTGAGGGAGAAATAATTCGAGACACGTGCAGGCTTCCGTTCTGTAATTATTTCATTATACATAAATCTAAGGCGTATGATGGATTACGACTTTCATTGCGGTTTCGGCGTTCATACTTTATGTAATGAAAATCAGTGTCTGAACCGTCCAAAACGAACGGGTATGTGCATTGAAGTCCACCCCTTGCTTGGGCTCTATATCTTCTTTCTTTTTTGACCAGCCAGGCATTTGACCGCCATCTGACCTGGTGGTAAGCATGATGAGGCCGAAAATGGAGCATGCCATTTATTTTATTTATTTATTAGTTCATTTCACAGTTTTACAGCAGTTAATTTCATATAAAGCCTTGTTTAAATGAATGAATGTGACAACACCGTCTTCACACGCACGTTTCAATATAACTGCAGATACAGTTACACGAAGATTTAAGAACAATATGACATAGCGACGGCTCAGGAAACTACTCAGACAGGTAAGTGGGGGAGGAAGTGACGTCACCCCATCCCCCCCCCCCCTTTCGTAAGCAAAATAGCGGGGCGCAACAGGAGATAGACCATGGCTCTCAGTTTCCTCCTCTGTGACAAGATCCGTTAGGGTCATGAGTTTGGTGGTGTACCTGATAAATGTACGAATGTGCGCCGAATATGTAAACAGGTAATCGGTCTGTGTTACGGTTGGTTTATATTGCACTTGTTGGCATTATTTTGCGAGCTTAGAGACGTGTTCCGTATGTGAAATTTATTCCTGGGATTACCGGCCATGAAACGGTCATGCGTTTTTATCTATACTAACATTATAAAGGGAATATTTGATTATTTGTCGGTTTGTTTGTAATGGATACTCAAAAACTACTTATCTAATTTAAAAATTCTTGCACTAAGAGGAAGCTTGATTATCACCGAGGAACAAAGACTATAGTTTTTCCCGAAATCGAATGCGGTTCCCACGGCAACGGGTTCGGAACGCTGCAATCGAATTTTACACGGATGAAGTCGCGGATAAAAAAGCTGACATGAGATATAAAAAGACAATAGTGGACCATTACGAGCGGTTGGTAATATTTATTTGAACGGAAAGTAAAACTTTCAGATGGTATAAGTGAAATTATGTATAGTAACTACTAAAAAGTCAATGCCATATTTCTAGACAGGTATACATATTTGGGAGAACCCACCACCGAAATAACTAACGTTCGCTCGCAAAAAACCCGGCGTACGTCCCACGCGCGGATAACGATATTACCCACAAATATCACGAAACTACTACCTTAAGTGCTTGCGAAGAACATGAATGAAAGTAAAACCCATTGAATGTATTACCTCGAGTGACCCTTGACCCCAAAACCCAGTGTTGCAGTGCAGTTAATAATATTTTGGGACCAACGTGTGGGAGTCGAGTCCAGCCAAAGTGGTACGTTTGGCTCCATGCGTGGGCTTCACTTAGCAAGCTTAGCCCACTACGACGATGACATTAGACACGTGGTCTAACGTAATGTGTATTTTTATAGTTATTTTCAAGGATAATTGCCAATTTCTATCTGGTAATACAAAGTTCGACCTAATTTGCGAAATTAAAGTTGCGTCATAGTTTGTTATTGCCTTGCATGTTTCAAACAGATATTCTATTCTATTGGGCGTTTGCGGGCGGATAATTAGAATGTAGCAGACTTCCTCCGGCCGGCCACAAATTGTTGTTGCCTGCTGCTAATGATACAGAACAATGTGCACCTATATTGAAATCAAGGCGATCGAAATTAGAATTTAACCATTTTAACCATACCATAAGGCCCCAACTCCTGCAGTGGACTGTTTTGGGCTGTGTGGATTGATGGAACCATACCATACCAGCCCTTGTGGAGGTCTCTGGGGGAGGGCTATGTGGGCGTCTTTCGGCTGATATGATGATGATGAACCATACCATAATTTTAGATTTGTTTAGAATCGACCAGCTTGTAAGTTGATTGTGGGGAGTTCTGTAAGTAAATAGTTTTAAAATATCCCTAATATGTACACTGTATCTTGAGAGTCATAAGCCAGTATAATGAATTTAAATGATCTTGAAGGGTCAAATAGTGACGAATTATATGATGATGAAAATAGCTGGCACAATGTTACAATCCAGGCTAGACTTATATGCAGCAGACAGTAATGTCCCCAGTTCGGCTGACAGATCACCAATAAAAAAAGAAAAATGTTTCCTTCGACATCTTTTGTCTCTGGTTATTTACAGCTTGAGTTGTTTACGTAAAAAACCGGACACAAACTCGAGCGAGCTCAAATTAAATTAAACGTAATTGATTAAAATTGTACGGATTTCTTGCCGATTTTCACAGATAGAGCTTTCAGCGGTGTTCGCTTTTCTTTTCCGCACTTGGACTCTAATTTGGTTCTTTGTGCCTGAATAAGGTGTACTTATTTAGTCTGGCTAGTTCTTTTGTCACCTAAAGAGTCATAGAAAGGGCTATGTTTGGAGTCTCGTTGAGCGATAAAATCAGAAATGTGGAGATCCGCAAGCGACCCAAGGTCACCGATATAGTTCGAAGGATTACCAGGTGTAAGGTGAGTGTTTCTCAAGCACGCAAACATACGTAGTTTGATAATAAAGCAAAAAAAAAATAGTAGACGTGATCCAGAAACCAATATCTATGCTTGTGGTTTGTCAGATTTTCGTTAACATATATCGTTTCAAAGTTGCATGGTTGTTGGACAGGACTTTAGCAGCGTGCGTCTTTCGGCTGATAGAAGTCTATCATCGTCTCTTTGGACGTTCGCAGGCTACTCGGAAGGATCGTGTCCCAATGAAGCCTAAGACCTGTGGTTCGTCACACTGTGCGACCACCTGGGCTGCTATTTCCTTATTATGATGTCTGCTGCGGACATCGTCTGCACATAGGACTGTCTGTAGCCCCGAATGTGAACAGTGTTGTCAGCGTGGTGTGAGGGCGTTTGGGTTTCGGAAATGACCAATATAACCTCGTGTTTCCATCTTTTTATCAAAACAATCTAAGTCCTGTTCTTAATGTTTTTGTCGAGCTGTAAATATTGTATTTGCAAGCGATGCCCCATCGCGCGGCCATTCAACAAGTTGCCGTGTGGGCGGCTGGCTCACTCTCATTATCCAATCCGATTTATTCAGCGCAGATTAAGCGACAACACAGATGCTTAATTTCATTTTGATCTAACGCTTTTAAGATGTATTCAGCTAAAGTGTCCACTCGCAATTAAACTATCAATGGAGCCGTATTTCTAACGTCAACATCGTCAACGTCTATCTGATGTCTGCTTTTCTTTACACATATTCGAGGACAGAGCGAAGAAACTTACAGTATGTATACTCTGTCTTCGGCACCATTCTCACATACCACTTAGTGATTGAGCTCAAACATAATCTAATTCATAATAAAAGTAACTAGTTAATATCCGGCCGACCTGCGTGGATCAACAACTCATTACACTTTCATCGAACAAGGACACATATAGGATACACAAACAAACATTTTGTAAAACGCAACTAGTTTCTGGAGCTCGCCGTTGTGGTATGCCAGACACACTCAGAAAAAAGGTGGTAGGTAAATAATACACAATCTCTTATTATTTAAATAAAACTATATTTGTGTCAAACGAAACACGACAAAGTCGCGAGTAGTAGCGTGTTTCACAGTTTGCGCCGAGCCTTACAACAACGTGGTCGCGCCGACAAAAAACCACACCTGTTACCGCTAAGCGACTCGCTGGCTACTATATGATTTACATAACGCAAAGACAACGACCCCTATTTCCCGACTGATGGTTGTGCTTGCATAATAAATGATATTTGTATTTGTCGAGATTGAGGTGTTGCATTTGCGTTTGCTTGCACTGAAGCACAGAATGATAACACTGAAGGGATACTGCGGTATGCAGCGCGGTAAAATATTTTATACGAGTTTGTTTAGTTCTTTACTTGTAAGAGTTTAAAGTAGTGACGCGGCGTAGCAAATGGTTTTAAGGAGAATGTGTGCAAAGTGCTTTAAGGCTTTGTGATGACATTGTAATCCAAAACGTAACGGCTTTATAGTTTGCATTCTTACTTTCAAAACAGGTTAAAGAAGTGTGGTATCTTTCCGCGTTGATGGCTTCTTTGCACTCTGACCTCTAATTACGTGCTGTGACATTTCGAATTCTTCATTTTTTCTAGCTAAATATCTCAATTTAAAATGTCCTTGAAAATGATCTTTGACAATAAGAGGATTGGCGAAGATAGTTGAATTACTTGATAGTTAAGTTACTTGAGATTTCAGTTACTTTTTAATTTAAATCCATGAGTTTTGTTACTTTTTAATTTAGATTTGTGGCTAGAGAAAATGTCGAATTCTAATGTCGAAAGCGCGAGAATAGGGTCCCGGGTTCTCTTAGTTACAAAATGTCACTGCCAGCTCCAAGCGACCTCCATCGAAACCAGCGCACGCCCACAGCTCAGTCAGCAATGGCCGACCTATATCAATCTTCACCATTGGGAGGCGCAACCTTTGTTTGTTAATTTTTTTTCTCATCCGCGCCGTCAGCTGTCTTGTTTGCGTACTGATGCGCGTGACATTTGTATGTGGGATATTGTAATGGTTTGATAGCCACGCTTTGTAGAAATCGTTCTGGTAGTTTGTACGTTTTAATTTATGTACAGTACTACTTGATGAGATAAGTGGTTCAGTTGGTTACCATGCCGTTCTGAAACTGTCGGTCAGGGCAGAAATTTAAATGATGAATTTTAATTTCTGTTACGGGTCTGGGTGTTGTATGTACATATTAAGTGTGTATTTAAAAATATAAAAGTAGTTTCATTAATTTTCTGGTACCCATAACACAAGCTTTGCTTACTTTGGGGGCTGTGTGAGTTATCTAAGTACCAAGATCATAAGTACATTTGTCGTAAAAAGGTTTTATTGCGTGATGGAATGATTGAAATTTTCATTAATTTAATAATTAATCTTGGGGGTTAAAATAAAGTCATTAAATAAGGTCTAAGAGTACCTTGAAGGATAGATATTTGCCCCTGCCTTGCTTTCTTGTTTTAGCCAATTAAATTTTCTGCTGTAGCTGCAAAAGAAAATTGGATAACAGATTTATGTTCTTGAATTGTACCTCTACTTAGCCAGGGTTGTTTGTCCGGAATCGGTCAGTAGTTAGGTATTGTAGAGTTTTGGCATCGATCTCTATAATTTAAAAATCCATGAGTTTTGTTAATTGTAATGAAGGCCATACGTCACGGTTACTGTAACAATAACGTCTGACAATTCGCTAAATGGAGAAGTTATTAAGAAATTTGCATGGCAAAAAAAAATTAACATCTGAAACATCAAGGTTGATCATTAACGAAAAATTTTAACTTTAGAGTTCCTTGATGCCTTGAAGTTAATAGCTTTGCTGTTTACCCGATCCATTGTAATACCAAAGTTTTACAGTATAACAGTAGTTGCAGGGTACGAAGCAGTATTGTCATGAAGTTTTAGGACCTTGCAAGTCTTTCCCGTGGTATCTCATCTCTGTTATGCCAATGTCATTGCGTAACTATATTTTATTACAAGCCGTGTGGTCAGAGAGAATAGCCCTGTTATGATCATTATTTTTTATTAGATGACTGTATATTTTCGTGTTGTCGTTTGTCTGCGTGTACTTAATTAAAGCTGTTTTAAACGCGTACCTTGTAAAACTGTGTATTTGTTTATGATGAACGGCAGACAAACAGGCAAGCGGGTCACCTGGTGGAAAGTGATCACCGTCGCCTATGGACATCAGCTACACCTGAGGGTCGATTCTCGCGCTGTGTCATCTTAAATACGACATTTTCCATAGCCAAAAACCGTACTAAAACGTCACTGAAATTGATCTTCAACAATATACGACTGTCGGAGATAGTTGAGAAAATATTTTTTGGTTGCAATAGACATTTCAATTTTATTATTGATTGAGATATGTGGCTAGAAAAAATGTCGAATTCGGCAAAGCGTTGCTTACTTTTAAAGAGACTAGAATATACCTCTTGAACGGTCATAGTTCAAAGGAAACAGTGGCTGAGGTACATCTTGTTTGCTATTGCTACATTCCATCTTGGTTATATTTTGTCTGCGCACGAGTCGACGCAAACGAGTACCCACCAGGTGCTCTCGCGCATCTGCCCACTTGTTTGCAGCGCACGTGCACATCTAGTGCCATTGTGTTGTGGATAATATGCTTTATTGCATATAATGTTTTGGTTGCTTTTGTGTTATGCAAACGTAGATGAGCCAGGTTTTGCATGTATTCGATTGTTTTATGGGTTAAATTATTGTCCGAAATTAAAGTTGATTTTAAACCTTATATTATAGACATAGACATAGATTTTGTTTGGCAATTACTACAATTATATCAAACAAGTTGTAACAATATCAACAATGATAGGTATAACATGTTAAAACTATACAAAACTATAGGTACGTAAACTGTATATAAACAGTTTTAACTATATGTTAAAACTGTTTTATGAAGGACTTGTTCGAGGCAAGTCTGAACGCTGTATGCGTCGTCTAATACTGGGCGAATAAAGTTAACGTGAAAGAATAAAGGTAAGTCAGAGTTTCGTCCATCGACTCGATAAGAAGAAGAACATATTTTAGTTGGATTTTTAGCTAGTAATGTTTATCGACTGTTAAATAAAATTTCAACACAGGTATTTTGAAGTGCCACACCGGTGTTGAGAAACTTTTGTAAACATTTGAAATATCCAGTGTAGGAGCAGTTAAAACAAAGTGTCGAAATCCTTCATGTTACGGAAAGTTTCCTTTAAAATAAAACTTTTTGCAACATTTGTAAACACTGGTGTGGGAGCACCTTTATGTGAAGATGTGTTGATTTTAGGTACTATGGTCGGTACAGTCTATCTGACCAAGGTCAGTCCACCTGGACCGTTTACTTGGGTGGCTCTACCACCGAAGTAGCTTGCGAATGCTTCAATCATTCTTTGATTTATGACAATTCTGACGAGATTCGCACTATCACATCAATATCAAACATACTTGCAGCAAAATCTGTGGTTAATCGACAAGTGGTTACGGCAATGGGCTATTTGATTAGTAGACACAGTGCGCCGAATAGAAATTTTCATACAATTCGTTAGAAACGTTATTTATTCGTAATATCACGTCTTTTTCCATTAGGGCCGAAACCACATCGATCCACATGCTAGGTCCCTCTCATAGAACAGATCTATCGCTTCTTACACTTTCATGTTTCCTCGACACACTAATGATTTCCCTTTAGGTAATCGGAACGCCACCTCCCTTACACATGGAGCTCTTAAATATGCAACAAATAGTTTCACAGTTTGTTCGTTCAGCGTATCGCGAAGTTCTCGACTCGACTAAACAACAGTGCGGTGCGGACCAAACAAATCCGAAACATAAACTCTCAGCAAACGAACTGTAAACAAACGGGAGTGGTGGAAAAATCATTACTCCCCCTCAGCTGTAATAGGGTTGGTTACGTCCAGGAACTTTGACGCGGCAAATGTCACGTGACACGTTTCCTTTTCACTTTTGCTTTTTGCGGGTAGGCGGAAAAAGAGTTGTGTCTGTATGTGGCGTCGTAGCTCGCAAAGGGATGGATCGATTTCGATGCGGTTTCCTTTATTCGAAATACGGTTTAGTCTAGATGGTTCTTAGCTTTGTTTCATTTAAATCGGTTTAGTAATGTAGGAAATGTTTAAGTAGCTATATGTGTAGGTACTTGGTTAGGGGTTTACCGACAATTTTCTGTCGGCCAAGTTATTAAATGAGTAAGTATTCTATATATTTTTGGCGTATGTGATGTTCGACAGAATACAATTCAAGGCACTCATGCTGATTACAATTTATTGATAACTATAAAGGCGGAGTGCATTTATTGTGTTTATAAATATATTATAAAGCAAAGTCCCACGTCTGTCTGTCTATACGCGATAAACTCAAAAACTACTGAACGGATTTACTTGCGATTTTCATCTATGGACAGAGTGATTCATGAGAAAGGTTTGGTGGTTAAAATTTGTTAAGGTTACTACCCTTGCGAAGCCAGGAAGGGTCGACCTTACATCTTATAAACTCTTAAACAATATATAGATAGGTATACCTAACTCACATAAAACAAAACAATCCCATACAGCTACAGATATTTGGTAAAAAATAGGTGTTTCATATCAATTTCCCAGAAACTCTGAAAACCAGATTAAACATTGTTCAATGAACAAGCGGACAACAATATAATAAGTAGAATTCAAAACAATGTGGCCTACTAATGTAAAAACTATCGGGCTATGCTGGCAGCCCTGGTGTCGCACAAATTAAAAATCGATAGGTATCCGCCTTCCAACCATTTTCCAGTCTGCCGACTCGATGCAATAACAAAAGGTCTACGGGCATTGAACCCGGCTCTGTGTCAGGTCATCGATGATTATACCTGCACTATAACCTACATACTTGAGTGTTTAGAAAAATACGCCCTTGGATTCTCTTCTTCTATGTCGCTACACGTGGCCTTGTTGTGTCCGTCAGAGTAGAATAGCACCAACCCCTTACACTCATGGCTGTCGTACAAGGCGACTAATGCTTTCGAGGCAAAAGATCTAGAGTTTCCGTAAGCTGGAAAATGGGCAGCAGCGTTTTTCATTGTTATATTTATAACACTGCGATCTCTAACCCGCTTGCCAAGCATGGAGATTATGGCAATAACCTCCCCTTTCGTGGGAGAGGCCCTAAGTCCTGCAGTGAACTGTTATGGGCTGTGATGATGAAGTCGCTACACTCTTGACAGTGGTTTGATCGTCGGTTGAGGATTCGCAGAACGCTTTACTATCCGGCGCCACTCTTCTCGAACTGGAGTGTCCCTTGGATTGTCTATGTCTAAAGTAGACAGATATTATCTTCTAGACAAGTACACTATGTTTGTGTATGACCACCTCTTTGTTTCCCATCAGTTAAGATAATGTCAGAATCTGGGTCATTGCCGTAATGCGGCATGGCATCTCTGGCGGTTTTCGGTAGACTACTTTTTAGGGATTTGCGACGGATTTACACGAGTTAGTGCCTCCAGCTCCATTCCGTCTTCTGGGCTCCAGGTGCAGGTTAGCGTAGCACTCCTATGTTGTTGACATCACACCAACGGACTGGATTTCGCATCTTGCACTGAGCGCTACAACTTCCCTGAGCGCTACAACTTGCGATCTAGTGGAGATGTTTTTAATTGACAGATATGAATCTCTAGTATTCCTAACCCCACCGTATAATGCATCTACATTTAACATAACGCGAGATGGCTCTCTAACACCCATAAATTTATAAACATTGCAATATTCAAACCTATTATAACAAAGCTCTTTTCACTTTCCGTTGCAACAGGGGCAATAGCAGAGCATCTTGGGTCAGTTCAGTGGGTCAAGTTGTTAGATTCTAACAAAATATACTTTCATCTATATCCAAGCTGTTAGCATATTCAATTGATCGGAATGTAAAAACAGATATTGGCAAATATTATAAACTAGCTTTTGCCAGAGACTTCATCGTCCGCATATAATTCGGTTGTGCCGTGTTCCCGCGTAACTACATTAAATTTAGCCTATGTATTATTCTGAGTTATAATCTACACTACAATTCTGCTAAATTTCAAAATTCGTTTAGGAGTTTTTTCGTGTAACACTTACACAAACCAACCTTAAGATAGGGTAGCGCAAAAATAGGGTAGCAGATAATACACCAAAAGTTCGCCATAGCGGCACTGCGTCATTATTGAACTTCGCAAGTTGAGTGACCCCAGGTGATCGGGCACACTCGTAAAGCTTCGCCTATACGTAAAGCTGAAAGCCAGGTTAAGCTTTATCTGACCTGAAAGGGTAGTAAATAGCCATGGTTAAGTAAGACCACTTGGAGGGGCATACGAAAATAACGTTTTACGCTACGATTCATGTTTTGTTGCAGGCATTTTGTATGTATTTCAATTTGATTTTTGATTAATGTTTTTATCGGCGTGCTATTAGGTTGGGAATTTATTTTCTTGGTCAATTTTAATAATCTGCTCGGTTTAATATAGTTTCAATTTAGTATTATCGTCATTGGTGGTTATTTTAAATAAGTATACAAATGTTAATTTATTAAATATATCAGCCTGAAACATCGCACTGTTGGACAAAGGCCAAATAAATATGCTTGGACAAATTCACACAGCGCCATCTAGCCCCAATGTAAGCAAAGCTCGTGTATGGGTGTTAGTTAACTGATAAACTACATATATACTTATTATACTACACCCAGACCCGCAACAGAAATTAAAATTCATCATTTCAATGTTTGCTCGGCCGGAAATCGAACCTGGGAGCTCTGCGTGGCAGACCGGATGTTAACCAACTAAACCACTCAGGTCGTCATTTTATAGGCAATATTGATATCTTTAACTACTACCTATTTACGATGGTATCTGTGCGATGGTTCTCGATATTGAGGATAACAAAACGAAACATTCTTTGAAATACTACCCGGCATAATAACCATTGTGTTACATGGATCGATGGCTGTGATTTTCCGCGTTCTGTTCGTTTGTATTTCTTCCTTTTGTATCATTATTCCTCCTGAAATGTTTGCCGGTGACGCTCCATAGTATCATAGTAAATTTTACCATATATATTAGTGTAGTCCTTTTGTGTCATTTTGCGTGATAACTTTAAAAGAGTATGAGTCCAGGTTACAGATAAGATTTTTTTTTTTTTTTTTTTTTTTTTTATCAGTTTATTGTGCACAGTAAATATTTACCTAGTAATAAACAAACAAAATAATAAATGGCACAACAAGCGCTACTTATTTCTTTAAGAAATCTTCTCCAGCAGGCTTTCGGAAGTGTGATATGATCACGTGACGCCGACAGGACGTGCACAATATAACATATCTAAATAGGCATATATATGAGCATAGAAGATAGGTATATCCATGCAAAAGGACATCCATCCAATGCTAAAGTGTAACTTCTGTCGAAACACTGGAATAACTTTTGTGACTTCGGATTATTTTATGTTTTTCGCCGAAAATTCGAAGTGTAACTTCCCGACTTGTTTATTCAACGGTCTGATACGAATTTTGTTTCACTGGTCATGCTGTGCTTTCGGAAATTCGGAATTCTCACTCACAGAGGGGATTTTGGCAATTTTGTCCGTCCGCTTCTCAAACAGATTTCGTATTTAAATTTTAACGCAAAATTATTGTGGCAAAGGTTTTAGAGGAAATTTGTCCTAACCCACGAAGTTTTATTTACATTTTGAAAGCTGTTTGTTTCACTAAATCGAGAGAAGTTATCTTTTGCACTATTCGTTGAACTATTCTGTTATAGGTACATTTCGTGATATTTATTTACGATGTTATATTTTTCCGAAACCAACACCTTTTTTGGGGACCACATAAACATTAAATAATCAAGTATTTTACGAAACCCTTTACAAATTATGATACTGATTTGAAGATCTTATAATCAGTGTTATGAAAACCATCAACATAATCATCATCGTTGCGATCTATTCCAGGTTCTGCGAATTCGTGCTGTCTTACTCTTTCTCTTCCACTTCGCCCGGTCTTCAGAATCCTGGCGTCTCGTTATATTTACTCCTGTTCATGAAGTTTTCTAAATGCAGAAGCATATAGGAATTACGTACATGATTTACTCCTATGTATTGTCTATAATGGGATCTAACTATATATCTAGAACTAATATTAGAAACTAATATTATCTAGTGCCTCACCTAGGCTATAAATCTATCAGGCCATAAACGCTCCAATAAACTAACAGACAGGTAAACAACCCTCGTTAAGGGCTCGCAGCCACGCCATTTCGGTTGGAAATCCTAATCCTATCCTTGTGATCTTTAATGCGGGTAAGAATTTATACGCAGAGATTTAGTAAGTTACGACATGGCAATTCTCACTATGTATATCATTTCCTTTATTTTGATTGTTTATACAACTCAGTGGATTCGGTGACAAAAGAGCAGAGAGATCACCTGATGTAGAGTGGTAACTGTAGCCCATAACATCTACGATACATGTGCTAGTTTCATGTAACAAAAATGCAGAACCGCTGATGCGTTGGCAGTCACTATGAGGACTAACTTGGTATCTATGTTGGTAGATATGCACCATCGTAGACTGATCGGCACTTAACATTAGGTGAGTTGGCAGTCAAATACCTATTTTCTATAAAAAAATATTGGTTGAGGCGTGATTAAGCTTAGCAACAAAGGAATTATCATATAACTGTGAATTCGGATTTTTATAACTTCTGTATAAAATAAATCCCGCAAAAACTTTTACAAGGTCTAGCGCGTAGTCAGTTGTATATATTTTACTTACACTGTACGAAAGAATGCTTTTACGCGGTCCTCCAAAAGGATCATCCCGACCCTCTTTTCCCTCATTTAATACTTAATTTGGAGGTACTGAAAAAAAGGCGGGAAGCCAGCTAATTCTCCGCCTTTACCGTCGATGGTACAGATGGATATTTTCTCCTTAAATGTCTTCGAGTTGCCATGGAGCATCGACACTCGTACAGCTTTATTCTCAGAACGAATACATAATATAATATGTTAATATACGCGAATAAGTGTTTCTTTAAATATTCTCCTAATTTTCTGTGTGATATTGGAATAGCAATGAGGACACCATATGTTGGAAATAGGTGATGACGGAATAGTCACAGATAATGGTGAACTGAAAATTTGGTAGCTTTTTTCTATTTCTGTATTAATTGTGACTTTCACCCAGCTGCAAGCTTCCGACTGAAAATATTTTAATTATGAATGTAATTTTACCCCTCTGTCAGCGTCGCCTATCAACCGGCGTTAATGATGATGATAACTATGACATTCCTGCGGAGTACGCTATGGCTTTGGGTATCGATTCAAGCGCTTTATCGATATTTAGAATCCGTCTTTTATTTACTTCCAAGGGAAATGTGTATAAAGTAAGTAGTTTACTTTAGCACATGAAAGGCTCGGATGAAAGCAGCATGTCTCCCTACGAAAACGTCAGTCAAATGTGAACCTGAATGAAAATAACCTCTGACCTTTCACAATATTTGACGTGGTAAAATACGTCGTTTTCGGAACGCCGTATTCCCACATTTCCTTCCTACACGAAAGTTTTTTTTTTCGAAACGTCTGTGTTTTCCTTGAAAAGGGCCTCCTCTAAGTGGAGTGATGAAAATATAATGGATGGAATAACATACCTCTGCTTACGGTCCCGGTAACAATTGCAGGGAACCTTTTGAATTTTCCACGTACCGTTGTGCCGTTGCGCGTTGGGGCCATGAATCCAGATCGATCACGATAGAAAATAACATTTGAATTAGTCTAGCGCCGATTTAGAAAATGCTCCACTACGTAAGGCCATTGATGTAATACCTCCCATAATTCTCCCTTTGCAAAATTACTTCCATTACGTGGTCCTTTGCAGAAGTTTTGGTCCGAAACAGACAGATAATAAATTAGTCCGAAATTCCTGGTAACGAGATCGCTCCAATAAATAGTGGTTAGAGAAAGCAACAACACAGTCTGAATCATTTAGAGACTGACTCAATCAATGACATTACAACTTTCGAGGACTTCGCAGCTGAATTTGAACGTTTAACGCCTCTACCTGATCTTATTTTATCATTGGGCTATATTTTAGAGACAGATGACGTGGAAGTAGGCTTGGGACTGAAAAAGATTTCCCAAAGGGCTATTTGTTGGCCGCCCAACGGTCGTCTTTCTTACGGCTCGGTTTGTATATTTATCCGGTTCCTTTTTGAGTTTATTTTTATTCTTTTATTTTATTGTAAATGTATTTACCAATTAGAGGTTTACACATCTTTTGCCAATTTTTGCCATTCACAAGCAAAACTAAACAAAATTCGGTATCAAAATAACAAAGAATATACATGTAGATACATGTACATAAAACAGATGAAATAACAAATAAATAATTTACTTACCTATTTAGATAATCAATAAATTAAAAGAATGTCAACGTCAAAATAATTTACATATTCAAAATAAAAACTTAAGACTAGATATCCGTACAACTTCGTCAATCAATTTAAATTTATATTTTGTAATGGAGTCTAAAATATATCTAAATCAGGTAAGACAGCGTAACAGAATTATACGAAGAACACATTCTAGAAACTAAATCAACAGACCAAGATTGATTATGTCGAGTTTGTGCTCGAAACTTATATTCAAGAAACTCTTTCTTCTATTAGAGGAATTGAAGTACAATAGCTTTTCGGTAATATTGATCATTCTATTTATTTGTTCATGATTCTATACATTATACACAATTTATTGATAACATTCGTTACAAGTAATTATTTTACATATTGAATTCATTTACGATGTCATATTACATAATAATAGTACTATGATTATATTAATAAAATAATTAAATAGTGAAATGTCAACAATAAAAATAATATTTCAATCATCATAAAAGTTACGAGCTCGTGTAAGCTGAAATGACGCGCCCCACTATCGCATTAACACACACAAGCAAATTTAAAATATGGACGCAATACATATACAAATGCCGTTGTCATTGGTCATTCAGTTGCCGGTGAGACTCAAACGTAGGAGCACGCGTCGTTCGATTCAGTCGACGTTCCCACACAGATGAAGTGTCGTTATTAATATTTGCACTCACACATCGAAATCAACTAATTAAGTAGTGGGGCGCGTAATTTCAGCTTAGACAAGCTCTACTAGAATGAAAACACAAGTTTATTTGAGATAATAAAATTTAAAAATTCATTATAACTATAAAAAGCACTCTTGACGAGCCATTGACGTAATCTGTCTATCAATGATTATCTACTTAATCTTTAAAATCACTTAAGATCTGACCGTCTCGCAATTTCACAGACCCTTTTCAAAAAAGGACATAGCCACCGAATGAACTTACGCAGGACCTACATAGGTCTATACCTACGTACACCTACCTATGTAGTGGAGTATAATATACTCTACTCGTCGATTTCCCCAAGGAATGTTTGGTATTGGTATTGGCCGTGGCCCGTGTGACTTCAATTTAATACACACTCATTTCCACGAATTGGGTATCTTCAAAAGTTTGTATGTTGCCTGTGTAGATTGCTTTCTTTTTCTGTAGATTGCGTGTTTTGTTAATGCCGTCTAATATTATCTGAACTTGCTCTGTTTTGGAATTATGTGATCATGTTGACTCAGACTACCTATCTCAAAGGCCGTCGACGCATTCGCGACTCCCCAGGTGTTGCGAGTGTCAGTTTGGCGGTGACCACTTTCCATCTGATGACACGCTCGCTTATTTGCACCATGTATTGGTTACCTCCTTTGTAGAATAGAATTAAAGGCTCGTGAAAGCCTTGAGCGATAACATTATCTCGTTCGCCGCCAGGTTGACTAATACCGTGATCGAATATTGGAAAAGCAATCTTCCTCGTATTACATCGTACGTCTTATTCATTTTTAACCTTTATAAAAAGACGGTGTAACAAAAAAGGGCGACACATCACGTATAAACTCGTAATAACACAATTACTTTTACGGCGGCACAACGTAACCTTTACGTCTAATCCGATGACAGTATATTCAATGGAGGCGTGCACAAAATATAACAGCGGTCCGAAAACGTCTCCCTAGGAAGCCTTATAAGGTTCCCATAGATTTATCATCAATTCATCGGCTTACGGACGTGCATTGATTGCCAAATGGCCGATGAAAAGACTTGAGCGTACAATGGTTGAGGTTTCTGTCGGGGACGTGTACGCTCCGATGGGTCGGGGCGAGGATTGGCTGTTGTTCCACTCAAATTGTTAAAGAAGCTATGTAAGCTCGGTAAGAAGCTAGGACAATAACCCATATTGTCTATATCTATATCGCATCAACAGACCAAAACAGTCCACTTCGGGACAATTGGATTTCAAAAATTAATTCACGTGCTCACTGCTCCATGGGATAAATAAATAAATAAATATTCGTGGACAAATTCACACAGCGCCATCTAGCCCCGAACTAAGCAAAGCTTGTGCTATGGGTGCTAGATAACTGATAAACTACTTAAATACATTTTAAATACATACTTATTATACATAGAACACCCAGACCCGTAACAGAAATTAAAATTCATCATTTCAATTTCTGCCCGGCCGGGAATCGAACCCGGGACCTCTTGCGTGGCAGACCGGCATGTTGACCACTGAACCGGATGGGGATATGGATTTGACAGTAGAGGGACATTTGCCTCTGCTGCCGAAGAAACTTGATTTAGAGGTGGGCATTGCATTGGCGATACCCGTGCTTTGGCTAATGTCTATAGTCAGAGGTGACCGCTTTCCATCAGGAAGTCCGGTTGCCTTCCGTATGTCATAAATCGCGACTCCCCGAGTGTCGCGTAGTTTCTACTTATCCACTGCAAACATGACACATAACAGACTAAAATTGTGACTATATACTTAACCCTCAAACCCTCAAATATACTTAGCCGTGTGGTGTCTGGCAGAGTAGAATAGCACCAACCCCTTACTTCACTTGTGGGTGTCGTACAAGGCGACTAATGTTTTCGAGACAAAATATCTAAAGTCTCCGTATGCTGGAAAATGGGAAGCAGCATTTTCCATTCTTATATTTATAAAAAAACTGCGATCTCCAACCCGCCTGCCAAGCGTGGAGATTATGGCAATAACCTCCCCTTTCGTGGGAGAGGCCCTAAGTCCTGCAGTGGACTGTTATGGGCTGTGAAGAGAAGACTTAACCTTTTCAAAGAAAATCAATTTGGATAACTTGTGAATGTAGTCACAAGTTATCCAAATTGATTTTCTTTCAATCCCGCTCCCGGATATATTTCACGATTTGAACGGGCCAATGTTTTTGTTAACGTTGAGGGCTGAGCTCGATTTGATTGGGCAGGTTTTGCTGGTAACTGCCGATAGGCTAACCTAGCGATAGCTACCCGGCTTGGCCCTGGTTTCTATGCTAATTGTACAAAAAGTTCTGGCAGTTGTTGTTCCGTCGTTAACCCAGTTAGGATTTCTGTGTACGTCTTTTCGTACTAATGCCCGTTGGAAGTGAATACTACGCTGACTCACGAAGTTGTTCTCGTAGTTAATTTGTAAGTCTCTTTCCTATTAATCTAGCTAGTCCTACTGTGTAATAAGGTATTACAATTACGAAGCGAAGTGAATTGTGAAGCGAAGCAAAGTTGGATTTTTGTTACTTCACCCGGAATAGTCCGGCAGATTAGTGACAATTTTTGTAAGAATTGCGCATTTAATGATAGAAGCATACAACTTGGTACACGTATACTACATATGTAGAGGATTGATTTTGAAAATGAGGCCATCTTTGATTTTCCTTATAGCAGTAATGGTGGACATTCAAAATGACGACCTCTGAATACTGTGTTATACACCAATGTTTTATTGTTATTTGGCGGTTATTATTTGTTTAAACTATGTATGCATGACATAATTATACTTTTATTCAATGACAGGTAGTACGCACCTTTGATTTTACCCGACTGCGCGACGCAAAGAAGGGTAATGTGTTTATCAGTCTATGTATGTATGTATTTGTTCCTTTGTGGCACTGTAGAGACTAAACGCGTGGGCCGATTTTGATGGTTCTTACGTCTATCGATTTGTCTTAATCTTGCGAGTGTCACTGAAGACTTGAAATTGATCAAAATTCGATATGGCGACTTAAGTTTCTCACACCATTTTTCAATTATAATGACCGTATAGGATCAATAACGATTTAAAGTTTCACACTTTATTCACTTTACTTACACTTTCATGGTACTGTACTTTTAATTTTTTCGTTAAGCATTTTATTTAAGCAAATTATGTTATAATTTAAGTATCTATGTCTAAGTAACAAAGCGTCTTCCCAGACAGGCATGCTCCATCATCGGCCGCATCGTCACTTACCACCAGGTGAGATGGCGGTCAAATGGCTATATGAATTTTACGCAGACGAAGACGCGAGCAAAAACTAGTCTTATATAAATGAGAAGTGCTTACTTTGCCTCCGATGCTTAAAATGATCTATCTATAGTCAAGGAAAATATATACCTTTGCGGTGAACGAAGCCAACTTACCGTGAATGGTCGCTATTTGTAAGGTTATGTCAATAAACATGGTGGATTTAGGGTGAATAGAGACATTAGTAATGGAAACGGAAATATTGCTATGTCAGGGGATGATTAATACGAACCATTAAGTCTATGAGGGAAGAGGTAGTGTATTCCAATTTGTCAGGGAAAACTTTTAACTTAAAATGATGAATTGTGTTCGCTGAAGTTCAAACACTTATAAAGTAATTAGTAAATCTAATAATTAGTAAGCGATGAAAGGTATAGCGGGATATCCTGGTCGTTTTTTTTTTTATCTCACCTGGTGGTAAGTGCGGCCGAAGCATGCCTGTCTAGGAACAGCCTATTCACTCTAGCCTTGAAGGCGTTCAGATTATAATGATGAGGGGACAGACTCGCAGGCAACGTGTTCCATTCCTTAACCGTGCGCATTATAGAGGTTGAACCAAAGCGGCTCGTGCTGACAGCTGGAAGATATACGACATAAGGGCAAAAAGAGGAGGAATTAGAGCCACCCGACTGAATAAAAACCTCCATATTTAGAATACCTGAAGCAACTAATATTATTTCAAATAGTATTGTGTTCCTGTCGATGAGTAAATTCCGTGGAAAATCGTGGCTTTAGCGGTGGAGGTAGCAGCGTTTGCTTATTTGCTTGCCTACCTCCTAAAGCCCGGGGTTTCTATAGAAAAAAAATCGTAATGTATAACGCGTAGACCTAACGCATAATAAAAAGACTGTCAAAGAATAACAATCTAACCTGGTTATACAACCAAGTAAAGGTGATTTCTACAGAGTCTGTTAAAATTTTAAGTTCGTCATCTTGAAGTCGTTTTGCACTTCATTTCGCAATAGAAAGTGAAGAGGCTTTAAAATTGCAGTCTTACAGCGACAGTAATCCTTTACGATACAGTTATGTAGGGTGACCATGGGCGCTTCCTGTTTATGTATTGTCCTGCCGTATCTAAAGCTTGTTATCGTATCCTCGTAGAATAATTTTTTGGGTGCTGCTTATCTATCGTGATCTCTTTCATGTCCTTGGCTTTTATCAGTTTAGCTTTCGTTCTTTTTTATTTAGCGTGGACAAGTAGCTGCTGAATAACATGATTTTTTATAGAGTTACAATTATAAATAATGTGTAATAATAATACTAGCACTATTTCGACTTGTTTACATTGGAGTTAGAAAGGCTGCATATGTTTTATCGCATGGTGCAATCTCCATGCTGAATTTCAAACAAAGAGTTTAACCTGTCACTTGATCCTGTGACAAGTCACCCACCGTGACAAAAAATATCTAAAAAAATTATATTCCTTCAATTTACTTTGAACAAGTACACCGACTTTTATTAAAATAAAAAATACTTCGATCCTTTATGGAACAGGACAGTCACACACACTCGCAATGTTAATGTTTTCAATAGATTATTTTAGAGATATTTTATCTTATTTAGGTGCAAAGCTTAGTATCTATTGTTTAATATCCGTGTCAATTATTTCCTGTAACAATCACGATAATGTACCTTAGAAGCCTTGATCAAGAGATAAATGTTAATGGAAACTAACGACATGCAGCTACATTTAGTTAAACCAAAAAAATATTTTCAAATTATTTTTTTAAAGTGAAGAAAGAATGGCTATAGTTTAACGTGGTTTCTGCTGAAAGGAGAATGGTTACGAGGAAGGTATATGTGTACAGAAAATATGTATGGATGGACTATGTGAATAGAGTTCTGAATTGAGAATTGATAGCGTTCAATGATAAGAGAGAGACAATATGTTGTGTCGACCGCACTTAATCGGATAAAAACAAAGGTAAGACTCTGATCTCCTATCCAAAAGGCAACCAAGCCGCTGGCCACCCTACCAGTGCAGCGGGATACACTTTTACTCGCATTCCTAATATGTGCGCGCGCGCAGTTTCACCCGCCGCCGCGGCGTCCGCGGCATACCAACATTACCAACCGTCGGTGGTGATTTACTCGTGGCGCCAACACTACGCATAACAGCCCTGTTGAAATGTTGTAGTGCGGCGGCGATGACGTGTGGAGCATTGGTAGACTTTTACGTTGTTTTTTTAGGGAGATATGGATTCGGGAGACCTATTTTAGTTTGGTAGGAAAGTGTAGTTTTTTAGAGTACCACGTCTCACCAGAGACCACGATTGTAGGATGACCTGTGGCTTGTTGGGGCAGTAATGACAGGCTGATGAAGGAAGGCTGAGGATCGGTCTAAATGGCACGCCTTGAGGGATATCTAAATTCAGCACTGCAGTAATTATGGTTAGGATTATAATGATGCTAGGAAAGGATGATCGTATACAAATTTTAGCCGGTTGCCTGCCGCTAAAAACGGCGGCAAAAAAGCATACGCACGGCCCTGTTTAGTAGCTACCTAGTTGCGGACGTTTAGTTCGACCAAAAGTGATCCTAATGAATTATTAATTGCCAACACCATACGCAACGGTTCGCCTTCTGTTTGCATTACAAACAGTAAAACTTTTCTAATTACGACACGCTCTCGGACACAAACAGCTGACCATTATGTCAATGTCAACACACGACTGCGAGGTAAGAAAAACTAGGACGGGAATTAATTGTAATTGGAACAGGCGACGCTATCAATAAAAGTTTGCCATAAAGACAAGCTGAACGGAGAGCTTACGGGTAAGCTTGCCCGTCGAGTTCCCGTAGAAGCGTTCGTTCAGTGAAATAAAAAGGAATTCGGAACGTTCAGCGTTAAAGTTTAACGACCAATCTCGGAGGCAAACAGCTCGAAATTAATTGGAACACGGACCGGCGTGATGCGCGAACGAAATGGGCTCGATAAGTGTAACGGTGAGATAACGATACGCTTTTTTGCGTGGTTGTCGAATTTTTGGAATGATCGCGATGAAACGATAGTCTTCTGAGTGATAGATAATTAATATTGCCTGGCAACTACGTCATATGGTGTCCGGCAGAGTAGAATAGCACCAACCTCTTTCACTCGTGGCTGTCGTATAAGGCGACAAATGATTTCGAGGCAAAAGATCTAAAGTCTCCGCAGGCTGGAAAATGCGTATCAGCGTTTTCCATTGTTATTACATTAACATCATTAACATCACTGCGATCTCCAACCCGCCTGCCAAATGTGGAGATTACGGTGATAACCTCCCCTTTCGTTGGAGAGGCCCTATGTCCTACAGACTTTTACGGACTGTGATGATGATGATGCTCATACGACTGCGTCACCAGTAGAGACTTAAATGAGGAGAAAGTCGTTTAAATTTGGGTAAGAACATGGAATGGAAGGTTTTCTGAGCGCTTGCAGGAGACCAAAGCGAGGCATTGGTGACCTCACGTTGATCCGGCCGGACTCCAATATACTACGAGTAATGGTTGTGTTTATGTTTTAATTTAGTTATTTACCCAAAGTGTTTTTTGCACTTTTATGATGTATGTTAGTACTGAAATCTCTTGAAAAACAAATGCTATAAATACCGCCGACCACTAAACCCATATCTAACTGTCATGATTGCCACATTCAAGCGAACCAAAATGTAATTAACTGCCTGCCCGTTTTTCCGATTCTGGAAACTATAAAAGTTTTCCGACGATTCTTTTGCTCCAGTGTCCCAGATAGTTGGTTTACTTTACCGGACGAAGGCGATCGTGATCCGTACAGGCAACGCAAATTCTCTTTTGTTACTGGCCAATATCAGTTCTGAGCAGTCCGGTGTCGGTGTATAATGGAATTTTTCGTTCGAATATCGTGGATGTTTTGCGCCGTGACCTATATATCGATGCAGTCTTTTTTGCATACTCCTTTGACGTAGCAATCCCGATTAATGCCTTTGAAATATTTCCATGCGAAATGCTTTCGAAATTTAATTCCCGTGCATTCGTTTTAGTCAAAATGTTCCGATAAATAATTTCTGTTGGAAATCCGCTTAAATGGCCAGTTTGAGTTGATACATTGCGGTTGCATGTTTCGATAATTTACTTACGTATGGTGACAAAAATATTACTTGCAATATTTGTTTCTCGCTTCTTTTATTTTCTGAAGTGTTTCATAGTTTCACAATTCATATGTTATCATATACAAACATATATTTAATTCAACATGATTTGATGATTCAACGTCGACAGCTGTATAAAAACTAGTAGCGACACCTAGCGGCGTGTTGACATCAATATCTCGTGTCAGCTGTGATGTGATCTGCCTCGATGCGTATTCTGCGCCTGAGTTCCCGCACATGGTTACATAGATCAATCATAGATGGCGTTACCGGAACGAATCTTCACCGAAACAATTTTACAAGGTATACTACTAGGCACATATGAGAGTTGATAGATTTGATCTGTTGTTCATAATTATGTAGGTATGTGGTGTTAGAAGCTGTGATATTGAAATAGGTTTCGATAAAACATTAGTATGAATGATTCGGATATAATAGTTGGTCACTCCTGAGCTTTTGGATCGCGGTCTCTCGTCATCCAATATATTGTTACCGAGCTATCTATATGCAGAACTTTTTAAGATTTTGATACAATTTGAGTTAGAATATGGAAATGGGCAATACTCGAACAGCCCAAAACAGGGCATTCTAGCGACCAGAAAAAAAGGAAATTCAGAAAGCCATAAAATAAGTTCTACTAACCGATAGTTAACACTAACATTAATTTAATTAGGGCTAATTTATACCTACTTAGTTATGTTTATTTGTTGCCTGAAATTATTATTATTATTATTACCGTAATCTCCATGCATGTCAGGCAGGCTAAAACTACACAACAGAAAATGTTGTTGTTAGTTTTCTGGTAGAATATAGAGTAGGTAAGTGGAGTAGGCTGCCTCTATGACGTTAGACGCCTTACACTCGTCACAAGATGAAGTTGGTGCCAGATTCTATGGTGTAACAAACTTATCTGACCCTGCAACGGCGTTGGTGTTGTTGATACTTAGTTCGTACTTTCGTACTTGTTGATAGGTACTTACTTAGTTCCGGCTTTGATGACCGGGTCAGATAAATTTGTGGCACTCTTTCTAATCTAATCTCATGGTCACCACGCTGCGAAATGGACAGCGTTAGATATTAAATACTTATAAAAAAATGCTTGGACAATTCACACAGCGCCATCATGTCCCAAAGTAAGCAAAGCCTGTATTATGGGAGCTAGATAACTGATAAACTAGGTACTTACATACTTTTAAATACGTACGTATCCATACATCGTCTGTACGCTTACATTTTTTAAACTTCGCAACGGATTTTAATGCGATTTTCAACAATAGATAGAGTGATTCAAGAGGAAGGTTTATAAAAAAGAAAAAAAGGGTAGCCTTGACTACAGTAAAGTTGGTATACGTGAACGAAGTCGGTTATGCATATAACACCCAGACCGGTAACAGATATTAAAATTCATCATTTAAATTTTTTCTAGGCCGGGAATCGAACCCAGGACCTCTGCGTCCCGTGCGAGGTTGATCAACTGAACCACTCAGGTCAACTACATGTATGTATGTAATCTCTTAATTGCATCAATTTATAACATTACAGGAAATAAAAATACAGTTTATAATGCAAAGGCACGCTTATCCCACAACGGGCTTTCATCATCATCAAATACATTTTAGTTGGGCGTATCTTGTACCACTTTTGCGGGTAGGATTAAAACGAACTTAGGCCCTGGAGAGGCGACGTCTTCGCATCAAAATTTAATTAGTATCACCGTCCCTTGCTCCCCTTTTTAACAGA
This sequence comes from Blastobasis adustella, assembly GCA_907269095.1. Classification (NCBI taxonomy): domain Eukaryota; kingdom Metazoa; phylum Arthropoda; class Insecta; order Lepidoptera; family Blastobasidae; genus Blastobasis; species Blastobasis adustella. The sequence goes on along the minus strand of OU026135.1, from coordinate 6,680,218 downwards.
ATTACAACAGGCAACAACTTATGATGAAATTATTATATTAGGAGGAAAACTCGTCGGCAAATTAGAGCCAAGTTGCGAAGTGATAAGGTTTAATTTCGCTAATTCACGACGCGACACTGTCTCCTCTAAGAATGGGTGAGATGCGGTGGTAAATTACACGGCTAGTGAATTGAATTTGTACTGCGAGCGTGTGATAAATTAGCATTACGTTATAAATTGTTGTTGCTTAGAAATATCATGATTACATACTCGTACATACATACATACATACATACATACATACATAAAGCTCACGCCTATGTCCTACAGGTGGGGTAGGCAGAGACTATGGACCGCCACTTTGCTCTATGCTGACACGACTCCCTAGCCTCGCATATATCCACAACAGTTTTCATACATCTCCAGCTTTTTTGAGAACATTACTGCTCGGATCAGTGAACGATTAATTACTTACTTTTTGAAATGTCCAAAAGTAACTTTCAGAAGATCCTAAAAAATGGCTCTCATTATTTTTGAAATAAACAATTTCTAAAATGAAAAATATTTTTCATAACCAGCTTTTATCGCACGGTATTGTACTCATCAAGACCATTCCAAAAACCCCAATCACGATGGGGTCATCTATGTTGCGTTCATTAGTTCTTATGACCATCAGACCAGCTCCATGGTACCATATTAATGCATTCTCATCTAAATTATATAGAAATACTAAATGTCAGTTGTATTGAACACCAGGAAGTGGGTCAAATTAGACTTGCAAGATTTGCGCCGAGCACACATATATACCTATATTTACAAACATAAAAGCTTGTAATGACATGCTCTAAGTCGAATGCTATAGGAAACATTATAATACCCATAGGTATTCCTAACGTTTATATTGACCTACTGGAAGGATTTAACACAAAAATACCAACTTCTCATAATTGCAGCAAGATGAAAATATCATAATTACAGCCTACATTTTGCAGTGACGTCCACAACCACGTCGATGCCTTGCGATCACGTTCATAGATTTGTACGATATCAATCTAGATAAATATTCACATAACTTTCTTAATTACTTAAATTATTTGCGTTGTAGACACATGAGATCATTATTCCTTTTTTAAATCGATAAACCCGTGCAACCCAACTAATGAGCTCGCGTGACGCAACCAAGACTCCAAGCCATGCACACGCATTAAGTCACTCCGTCACTCGTCTCTCCATGCGTTTATGGGTGTAATCTTCATCCACAACGACCTAGATGGCCCAGATGCTCCCCTCGATACTTCACCGCCGCTGCGGCCTCGGCGTGATTACAACGGCAACGGCCATCTGCGGCCCCTTTGGGCTGGATTGTAGACTGTCCCGTGTTAATGTGGAGGTTGTCTGGGAATTAAGCAGTTATTTTTTAGTAATAGAAAGCGATATTAAGCAGAATAAGGTGATCCCTTGTCAGGTGCGAACTGTCTACGCGAATTTTGAATAGCTACAGCTTATTTACGATTTCATAATTTAACTTTCCACAAACTAGCGTATGACAAAATGAAATTGGTATTGTTGTCAGGTTCAGAACTTGTTTATTTATATATATTAGACAAGACAGGCATTTGACCACCACCTCACCTGTTGGTAAGTGACGATGCGACCGAAGATGGAGAATGCCCGTCTACGAACATTCACTCTAGCCTTGAAGGCGTCCAGATTTTATTGATCAAGGACTACACTCGCAGGCAACGTGTTCCATTCCTTAGCCGTACGCATTATAAAGGTCGAATTAACGCGGCTCGACTTAGAAACTGTAAAGATGTTGTCTTATTTTGTAGTTTTCCAGAGACAATATCTCTGGAAACCTTCGCCCTCATATCACCGGTAGTAAAACTCGAAAACTTCTTCAGATATCTCAGCCATAGATTCTGGTGCTGCGTCAAACATACAATACTCATACAACTCAACTACACAGTTCACGGAAATGCAAAGACAATCGCGTCCATCAGCCCCGCACGGCTGTTACGGCGTGGTAATTGTTAAATCGAGTGATTTCTCACTTCGCAGTGTTAATTGTCGTCATTTATCTCGGCTGCTCGTCCAAGGCGAGAGGAGGCGGGAGCCGAACGTGGCACCGGACAAGGTGTGGGCACGAGGCGGATAGGCTGATAGACTCGATGCAAAAAAAATTAACTCGATAGTTCCGTTGGTTTTTTTTTGTATATAGGAGCCGTCGGTGTCCCACAGGGCAAAGGCCTCTCTCCCATTTTTCCATTTAGACCTATTTGTTGCCAAGTCTCTCCACTCTTTGCACATACTCTTTAAAGGTATTTTAGAGTTTTGTATTGTTAAACGTTTCTTGGGAGTAAACCTTTTAAAGCCTAAAGAGGTGTGAAAGTGCTGCCACTTTAGGAGAAAATCAGTTCTTGCTAACCACAATGATAATCAAAACTCTGCTCTCAAGTAAATGTCTAGAATTGTAACGAATTTTTTTTTAATTTTGTAAACATTTTTACTAACGACGTCGTAGTATCTACTTATAGCTAACAATTTAATTTTGGCTCAAAATGGCCGCTTGAAAGACATAGTTAAGCTATTCGAAAGCTTTGGTAAAACATTCTGTATTTTTCTTGATAATTTTATACGCCATCGCTGCTTTTTAACTTTGTATCAACATCGAATAAGCGTTCCATTTGTATCCAGCAATTTTCAAATGTATTCATTGAACTTGGTTTATGGAACCATATGTTCCATTTCGCATGTTAATCGTTGGCGTTGTCGGATATAAATAGTAGGCATGAGTCAATCGGTTGTTTCTGAAGTTGGCGTAGGTCGACAAAATTAAATAAACAACCTGTGCATTATCTTCCTATTTTTCCACGTTTGTTGTTGTGTGATTAACTGTACAACAACTGTGGAATCTGTAAGCAACATACGAATTTATTAAACGGTAGTGGGCCCCCGAAATAAAACTTTTCGAAATTCAGGTTGCCCTGGGACCAAGTCGCGGGCTAGTTATTATTATGTATTTATTTGAGGCAACAAGAGCCCATAGATATAATAAACAACATTAAATTTATTAAAACCAATAAACGAATACAATATTAACAATAACAAAACCTATACATAACAATATAAAAACAACAAACAAAAACTTGTATCTCTACCTACGGAAAGTCTATCCGCCATACACTTAGACTATACGCCAACGCTTCTCAAACTCTTCCTGTTATTTTCGATAAATATGCAAATTACGCACAACCAGACATTCAAAAGCGCTCTAATCTTAGGTTCTACTGTAACCAATTGAGATTCGGAAGATGAATGGACACGATTGTTTCTTACAATTCAAAGAGTAGTTAAGTAGGCAACCGAATTAAATAAATTGGTTTCTCTTTCTCTTGTTCGTTTCATTACGGGTATACGTAAATGCAAAAAAAAATATTAAAACGCCTTCCATATGGTGACGGTAGAGAAAAATTTAGCTTCAATCCCAACCGTTGAAGGCTGTCGTAAAATAAATTACAGGAATAACTAACCGACAGATAAAGTCGGATATCCCGACCAAGTTTAAGCATACTCAAATATTTTCAAAACTACTGAACCGTATTTAATTAAACAAAGCTATGAACCGACTCGATTAAACATCGAAATCTGTCTAGCTCGGGAGCTACGATGCCACAGACATACTCACACCTCCACAGATACACAGACTCACATATCAACCTTATAACAACTTCTTTACTTCGTCGGGAGTTAAAAGAAAATCAGAATCTATATTTAGGAAGTTTTTGCGTCGAATTTGGACTAGGAAATGCCTTAAAATGTAACCGCGCATTTATTACATAATCGCGTGTATTATTAACTGCGATAGGAGTTCGAAACACACGCAAAAACAGCATCAAGTGCAGACTGCCCATTCAAACTAGATTGAACACGTGGTGCTTATTTATATCGTGTTAAGGTGCAAATTAAGGCAACTTTTAAGCTTAGATGCGTGGACTCATTGTTTTATACCTATGTTGCTTAAGTATGAGTAAATATGACAATTAGGTATCAATTCCTTGGGGCGGGCCGCATTTCTTACTTTATGTCATAATAACTAACATAATCACTTAATTTCTTTCTTGTGGTTGTTGCAGATGTTAAAATTTTTTTAGTATCACAAGAACCCTGCTAGGGCACTGCAAGTTACAACGTTTTTGTACAAAGACGACTTTACAACGTTATTTTAAGGACCTAAGAATTTGTTTCACGTATCTAAATTAACAATTGTCAAGATATACCTTAAACCTTATGTCAAGTCAATATCTTATTCAGATTGCAGTGCTGTAAATCTAATAAATAGAAATTCGGCATAGATTGACATTGTCAATTTGACATTTATCAGCAAACCAGAGGTTAAAGACTAATTAACGAATCCTCTGAAAATGTAATTCACTATTGAAGAAAATTATTTCACGTACAAAGATTTTGACATATACAAGAGGTCTGTGTTCATGTATTAAAAATCGTTTTTGAAGTATCTCATTTAGATTTGCCAGTCAAAACCACACAATTAATGTTGCTCATTTCACAGTTCGGTGGACTACGTAATACTCGTACTAAGAAGTATTCGCAAGAAAGATGTAAACAGTAAATTAACAATACAGGTCACAGATTCATTGCTAAGTCAGCAGCGCAAATACGCCTTTGATATCAGTAAATACACAATACGCGACTCGCACAAAACAAGCAATAAAGAGAACTATCCATGTTATTTATGTTCCCATATTAACATAGCAGCCATACTTGTAACTTCATACGCTATTGTGAGCGGCAACAACGTAGTTTATGAACAAAATATTCTGAATTCTCATACCGACTGAGCGGTTTTCTTTTTCACCCCGACGGTAACAGAGTGATTTATTGTTTCAGATGATGTAGCCTCAGTGAACGACGGACGCAGTGAACAAAAAAAAAGCGAAAAAAAATCGGCGAAATTGAAAAAAGTTTCCCATCCCTAATTTATTGACGGCGCGCGAGTGTGTCGGGGTTCGAAATTTAAAATGCGCGGGAGTGATTGGTGGGTGCGCCGCGCGATTTTGTGACTAGTGATGTGCTGTGCCGATAGTGGTTATCGATAGTCGAGATGGCGACGATGGATCTGACCAACGAGGTGGTTCGGTTGCGGGCCGAACTCGAGAAGGTGTCCTCTGAGAGGGACATGCTTCTCTGCGAGGTGTCCAACCTGAGGAGGGAGCTGGAGGTCAGCGAGTTGAAGCACTTGCAGGATGACAGGTCAGTAAATTTTTATTATACCTAACACTTAAAATCTGAAGGAAAGTTTCTTACCGTATATCTTGGTTTACGAGTAGCAGGTGCATTCGTCATTGTAAAGGAACGACTTGATATCTGCGGGTAGTAGGTACGAAACCCGAAATATACTTATAAAATATCTAATAATAAACAGGCAAGGTCAGTTTTTGTGATACCACCAACATCTGAAGGAAATATAATTACGAGATCCTGTAGGCAAGAATTTGCGGAAAGTTTTACCCGTTTCAGATACCCGAAACAACTCCAATAACCTCTATGAGCAGGGTATAGGGTTCCCCAGAAACACACGATAATACATAAGTCACATGTTAACAACAGCCGTTCCGCGGCAAACAAAGGCCGTGCCTACGTCTTGCGGGTCCTTTGAACGGCTCGACAGTTCGTCGGGGTCTCTCGTGCCGCGGGACGACGGTGGTGCAAGTCACAGGGGGTCTACCACGAAGTGACAACCGATAATTCGGCCGAATGTTCCGCAGATATCGGCTGTAAGCACAGCGTAAACAACAGGCCAAGGTATAATGCAGAACGGCTAGTTCGGCTTCGTAGAGCGTTGTATGTGTCGTGGAAGCCGAATCTGGTCATAATGCATCATATGTGCAGTATTTACCACTGACTAGTGTATGAGTGGCTGGTGTACCACAGATACTTTATGTTGCAAATAAGTGCGTTTACTCCAAAATTCTCTAATTCCGATATAAAATTAAAGATGTAACAGAAACGAAAAATGTATGCAGTAATTTTGTTAAGGTACTGTACAAATTGTATCAATTTATAAGGCAGTATTTTTTCTTTGCTGTGTAGATGTGGACGAAAACAGTTCATTAGAGCAATCAGGAAAATATCGACATAAAATGTACTTCATACACTTTACTCCACGATGTCGCCCGGCACATCAGACCAGAGATTTCAAGTGTACACAACATGACTATCAATATTAAATTGAGTGAAATGATCACCAAATATATGCGCCGATTTCCGCAACGTCTCGCGCCATCGCCCCGCGCCCGGTGGCATTGTTCGCGCGGTTTCCGACGTCAGTGACGTCACGGGCCCTTCCCACTCTTTGAATAGGCCCTTTTAGCCTCCGCGGTGCAGGAGACTGTACCGCATATCTGGCGGTATCCTTATAGCTAAGTGTGTTACGACTAATGAAGATCTCGGCTGTTTTGTTGTACGAGAGCGGGAGTCGGTTGCCGCAGTTCCGCACGCGTAATGTTTGGCGCGTATTTCTCTAGCTATGTAAGGAATAAGAGAGCTAGGTATGTACCTAATCGGAGGAGGATGTTTGCCTAGGGAGGTACACGGACGGACGTTCCACGAGGAGATTGGCAAAGCGAGGTTGACCAAGGTCTTCCCTGAGACTGAGACTGGTTGAACAGTCTATAGATAGTAGTCAGTCTATGTTGTGTTATAAGGAGCGCACATGCTACGTAGGAAAGTTACAACAATATGTTTTTGAAGAATATGATAGATTGAAATGACTAAACATGGTCAGTGGAAAAAGAGAAACTATGTTTCATTACCACACATGAAAATGAATACTGGAAAGGATTGGGCCGGTAGCCCATAAATTGGCGTGAACGTAGGCCTCATTTACTGCTTACTAACTTAGATATAAAGCTTACTATGGGACGCGAAAACGCTAATAGGTTCATATTATGTGCAAGAACTGCTCGTTTAATGGTATTAAGTAATAATTGATGGAGAAATACAAGTAGCTTTGGACTCATACCACGACACTGGTTATGCGCTTCCCACGCGGGTATTATGCGCAACACCGGTGTGGCATCATGACCCATGGTATCTTAATCGTCGATCTCATATAACATGTGTAACATCACACTATCTATGGGCCTGTACCAATAGTGTGCACCTCAGGTAATCGAATAATCTTATAAGTACTTATGGTTACGCATACGAGGAAATTTTGTCCGGACAAAATTCCTTCAAATTTCATCGATCTTCTCATGAGTGTTCATTGATTCACGGCACTTTTAATTTGTCACAGACTCAGGACACACGGTTTGCGATCATTTGTTTGCCAGATGAGATATGTTATTCTCGCAAGAGCTCTCAGTCAGGTGGGGTAATGGGGCCCTACCACCATCTTATGGGCCCAAGCCAACCTCACCTGGTCGTGGTCCCCTGCTGACAGACCTACGCGGCTCTGACGAATCGGCTTTCCTCTAACGGGTTATACAGGTCAGGGGGTAGAGCCAAACACTACAATATAAAAAAATTATGTGAAGAGTAGGGCAGAAGTAGGGCGTCGCCGCAAGATACACCGAAATTAAGTAGGCAGAAAAGGAAACATGGCTGAAACCGGAATATAACGCCGGGATGTTCATGATTATAGCAAGAACGCTCAATGCAGAGCGGCTGCATGTTACTCCATTATACAGGGACTCTCGCCTACTTTGTCCCTTCCGGTCGTTTAAACCTTCGGTTGTTCGGTTTAGCACCTCATGCGCATTATCCAATGAATTTGTACTATATGCACTAAAACTTATAAGTCTGTCACTCTACGACGCAGGCTGTAATCAATACTGCCAGATGGGTACACAATACATTACACTTTCCCTAACTGGGTGCCACAGTTACCGCTCAAGTGGAAGGGTGTCTTATCAAATTAACGGTTGCTAGCTTCATGCGGGTTCGATTTGAACAGGTTTCAGGTAATTGTATGTTTGAATATTCATTCGCGGTTATGTAGGTGAATCGTTTTGTATTATGTTCGGAAGAAAATCTTTATTTTGCAGTGCGTTGCTTCAAAATATCCGAATATTGTAGGAATAACACTCGTATCAAGATTAAATTTATATTACATTCGTATTACATTTCATAGAAAGTTATTGTCTATGAAAACGCTATCATTCACTCTTTATACAACTCATTATAGTCTTGTTGTAATATAAAACCATAGCATTAAACCAAAATACACTTCAATCAACATAACTAAACAAAAACTTATTTAGCTGCAATGTTTAGTTTTGAATAGAAAGCGTTTCGCGTAAACTGAAATTTTGTATCTAATATTCTTCGGAGCCTCGATTTCAATTTAAAAAATTCCTTCGAAGATGCTAAGCCATACCATTCCAGAGTTACCGCAGGACACGACAGTATATTATTCTACGAAAATATGAGGATTTCGCCAGAGAATTGAAAGTCTATACAGCCTTGAATTCGCCGCGACCGAGAGAGAGTAAAACTTCCACCAAGAAAAGTATTACATAAGCTGATAAGAGCAACATAAAAAAACAACTACAGAGCGTTGACGTTTCCACACAAATGAAAGTAACGAGAAACCCGCAGAGAAGGAAATTAATATAATATCTCACAATAATAAACTGGTTCGTATTGGCGGGTCGCTTAAATTTTCGCTTTTGAAATTGTATTCCCAAAGTTGTTCGAGGCCGCGGGACTAGGGTTGTAGGATGTGTGCGAATTCCGGGACAAAATTCCGATCAACATTTTAATAAATAAAGATTTCTATTCTATTCTAAATTGTACACCAAATCTCACCCGCGGCTTCGTACTAGTAAGATTTGCCTATTTTTGGTACAAGAAGTAGTCTATGTCCTGCCAGGTTGTCTTCTACCTCCTTAACATTTTATCCAGATTTGTTTATCGGTTCAGGTGGAAACATATTAGACAAACAGACAAATATTAGTTCGCTTATGTCGCTCAATAGGTTTTTCTTTTTATATCATACGGTAGGCAAATAGGCAAGCGGGCCACCTGATTGAAAGTGGTCACCACTGCCTATAGACATTAGCAACACCAAGAGTATCGCCAATGCGTTGCCCACTTCTATAACACGGTTCCTACGTTATTGTGACGGCTATTGCTAACTAATGTAATATGTAATGATGTTTCTTCAGATTATTCCGCACAAAACAATCGAAAGTTTGACTCCAATGACCAACTGAACATACTTCTATTGTCTTCTTCTTCAGCCCCTTTAAGTTGGTAGACTTTTTTAAACACATTTCACGGATCCACTATTATTTTCGCAGCATTGAGCTCGTTGGATCCAGTTTGAGCCGGTCGTTCGGTCCGGTCGGCCCTTTGCAGGTCGTTCTCCTAGCGCATTTGTGGTATTCCTTGAGAGAACTTTCCTTCATATTTTAAAATATTTGTTAGATTTAGGTATTTTTGTGTATTTTGTGGTCCAAAAGAGGCACTGGACAATCCCGGATTTCCCAGCTTGCCAACCCTACACTAAACTCTTCAGGCCGGTCCTCAACCTCTATAGATAGAGAATTGGAATACACAAATATATTCTAGTTAAGAGTTTACGTGTTAGTCTTGGGCGATATTACATTCGAGACTCGTTACCGGTTAGCGGGGTATTCCTGTTTATCTGGGCACCTGTAATTTATTAGTTTAAGCTTCAGCACAAATAAACACCACGTTGCCCATGTTTCTGATTACTAGTGGACCCGACGCGACTTCGTTCTCGCGGCGTCTTATCTCTGCACTATCCTACCCCTAATCCTACCCTACACCTACTTACATACCTTTTTTCTTGCTTAAAAACCTTGTTCTTAAATCACTCTATCTATTGCTGAAAACAACATTAACATCTGTTGCTGAAAACAACATTAACATCTGTTGCGTAGTTTAAAGGACTAAGCGTACATAGCAACAGACGGCAGGAAGCGACTTTTTTATAATATGTATAGACGAATTGATTTAAGCTTAATACCTTCACCCATCATCTCCGAAATCTTCTAGTATTTCATAATAAAAGGTTCGTTTACGAGAAATAACAAGGGTATTATGCTGCAAAACAACATTTAATACAATAGGCATATAATACAAAATATTTTGCCACGATTAAATTTACGGTTCTCGCACGAATCCTTGGAGCTTTTATAAGGAATTTCGAACATAGATTCTTCGACGGATATTAACGTTTCCCTGTGTCGAAAACTTATTAGGAGCGTTGTGCTAAAATCTCATTTGCGCTAATATGCGAATGGAGTTGTTAAAATAAGCGAATGTTCAAAATATTAACAGAGCTACTACTTGTGCTACTGTTTATTGCTCTAAGGTTTCTTGCTCGTGTAGGTAACTAACCGTAAGGTTACCTTGTTAACTGTCACAAGCGTCAATGTGCCACATCTAGTGAAAAAATTTACAATAGAACAACTATAGTTGGCGCTGAACTTGTATGATCTGTCCAGACTGACTTGTCTTATTTGGTGAAAAACCTATACCCTGAAATCACGATTTGCCGTATCAATCACGCTACGTATATTGTGTATAGGTAGGTGTCTTGAATTATTTAAGAAACACATAGAATGTGAATTTCAACGAATACTGCTGCAAATTATCCATTTAAATACATAATTTCCATATCCAAATAAGATAAGTCAGTTTGGACAGATTTTAGTTGCAACTAATTCAGATTCTGAAAGTAGTACATTAAATGCGTGACTTCGACGACAGCTCTCGCATGTATCAAGAGTATGTAACACTATTCTACTAGATAGTTCTAACAATAATGAAAATTGCTTACCTCAGCAACTAAATACTCCGAAGTATCTATAGTACGCCATTGATTTCATTCGGCTCCGGGCCAAACTACGACGGGCTAATATGCATAGGCAAGCCAATACAATAACATGACTCGACACATATTTAGCACACGTGATTTTCTGTTCTACATACATTATAGATAGGCTATGATGGGGCGTATGATGAATGGCTGTACTTAAGGCGAAATGAGATATTCAAGAGGTGAATTTCGTAAATTCTCGCGTGTAATTTACAGCAATGACGAGATTCTGAATCGACTTGAAATTAGTGTCTGTATTCACGTATAGGTTGTTTTAATGCTTGTTGTCGAAACCTCGATTCATTGTTTCTTCTCAATTGCCACAGTACAGATGCACGATGACTATTCCAGCCTAGGATACTCCTAGGATTCCTGGGGCTGTAGATATCTCCTAGGTCAGGGTTTCTCAAACTTATGGCTCCACCTACCTCTGTCAAAGTTTCCAGGTGATAGGGACAGGCACGCGCCTGCCAGTCATACAGCCAACATTACGTAAATCTTGTCATGAACCACGAATGGCGAACCCCTAGGGGCTCGCGTACTCCACTTTGGTACCCCACCCTGTCCTAGGTCAATCTGGATATTGGCGTAAGTTATTTTGTTAAGTACAGAAAATTAATTACCCTAATCATTACCCTAATTTAGTTTAGGCACTGGCTTCGAGTTATGTCAATTAGGTTACAGTTATAGGCACTACAAAACCATTTCCGCCATGGAACCACATAAACAACGACGCACGTTACAATGGTTTTATTTCGATACGTAACTTTCTACGCGCTCTCGTGTTACCGCTTTAGTTTTGCATGTCACACTTGACGGTGGATGCTAACCATTTGCATAGTAAAAGTGCCATTATGAATGCTATGAAATGAAAGAGAAATTGTCTAGTTTGGGTGCGCGGGCGCCGTGGCATGTCATTATATTGGGTTACGTCGGAGGTAGGTGGTTATCGTCACAGCTCTCGACAGGCCACTGCCTTAGGCCCCACGAAAGGGGCATGTCCGGCAGAGTACAATAAACCAACTCCTTACATGTCGTACAAGGCGACTAATGTTTTCGAAGCAGAAGATCTAGTCTCCGTTGGCATTAATAGATAGAGTCATTCATGAAGAAGGTTTATAATGTAAGTAAAAAGGGTAGGTAGGGGTAATGTGGGTGTAGGGTAAAATAGAGTAGGGTAGGGTAGTGTATTGGTAGGACGCCACGCGAACAAAGTCGCGTCGGGTCCACTAGTGATTTCTAAATAAAAAATCGCACCAATCCGTCAAACGTCTCGCAGACAGAAGCAAGTACTGCTTTAATCACGTCTCCACTATAAACAAATTAAATGCCAACGCCTTGATAAATGTCCCTAGTTACACAAACTCAGGAAGCTTGGCGAGAAGCCCTATTCATTATTGTAAAAGCATTATTTTCATTTCGCTGCGAATCCCTCGAGAGCTACTGTTGAGTGTTTTTTCCAATTTTCACCTACGCCATACACACTTCCATCTTCTAGCGCTTGCAATATCAACACCCACATGAACACCTACGGAAAATTTAGAAAAACAAATTGACTTTATTCATGTTTGTCTCCAACAGGTAACACGCCCACGGACGTTTCGTGCGAGCTGTTTGCTAATGCGAAAATGTTATGTTTTTACTAATTTGCGTGGGAGGTTGGAATATGGAAGGGTGACTTTACCGACCAGTATGTATGTTCAGCGTCAGTATATACGCGAAGCACATTCGTACTATAGGTATCGGAATATAATTGTTTTTTTTATTTTAATATTGGAAAATAATAGTGAGTCAGGAGTATTCGAGCTTTATTGATGATGATGATGATGTTTTGATATTATTGGCTAGTTGATCGATTATTTAATTTTTCTTGTAATAAACCAATATCCGTATACCGTTATTACTTGGACTACTGGACCTCTTACAATCAGTTTCTTTATTTGAATATAAATATTCCTTCAGAAGAGGAAGTGAATTTCGTTTCACTTCAAAAACTCTGTAGGATGTCGTACCCACTGCGGTGTCACTAATCTTGTTATTTCTGGCAAAATTGTACGTGGTGCAAAAGATAAACATACCGCCCTACTCTTTCCAGTGCGCAATCTCCAAGCCACCTCTAACTCGATTGTCAACATTCAACAACATATAGCTCGGGTGAGGCAAGCGGGGTGAAGGTTCGCAGACCATAAGAGGTGTAGCTTGCCTCACACCTTCGCAATCTCTGGACAAGTGTCACTATAACCTGTATTAATGCTCGTCGTTTAGAATAGCATTGCATAGGTATTGTATAGTTTGTAGTGGTGATTTGTCTTTGTATTACGTATTGGATTCACTTTGTAATGTATATAGAGAGCTTCTTTACTTATGGATTGTCGATTGAGCGTCAAGAAGTGTATCGCTATAGAATACACCTGGCGGTCAAAGTGTGCTGTTGCGTTTTGTTTTGTAATATCTACGCATAGTATAAAACAAAGTCGCTTCCCGCCGCCTGTACCTATGTATCTATGTACACTTAGATCTTTTAAACCACGCAACGGGTTTTAATGCGGTCTTCAACAATACACAGAGTGATTCAAGAGGTAGTTTTATAAGCAAGATAAAAAGGGTAGGTAGGGGTAAATCTATGTACGCGAATGAAAGCGCGCCGGGTCCACTAGTTTTTATCTGCTTTATAATCCATTTCTTAATGTTCTGGACGTAAATCTTTGATCTTATTAACGATAGTTACCACTAAGCCGGCACACAAAACTTCGGTGCGAGGTCGCATTGTAAGTAAATTCGCAGAACAAATTTCTTGTTAGAAATAAGTAGTTGTAACTTGTTCCTTTTCTTTTGTTTTTTTACAAGAATAGGCCAAACAAGGAAAAGAATAAGCGCGAGTGCTACGTAACATCGCAAGAATGTGCGATGCGAATCAATTCGCAAAATATTGCGAGCTCGTATTCTGTGCCGGTTCTAAGCGAAGTTGCTATAATTCAACAGCGTTTGTCACCAGTACTTACCGTCATCATCATCATCATAAATTTAAGAGCCTCGCTCTTGTGGGCGAAGCAATCGCCATTTCGCCAGTACTGACCAGTATACGAAAAAGTTCTAATGAACATGGCTGTCTGCTAATGAATACCTATTCGTCTTCTATACTTAGTATAAAATAAAGTCGCTTCCCGCCGTCAGTCCCTATGTTTGTATCTATGTACGCTTAGATCTTTTAAGCTACGCAACGAATTTTAATGCGAATTTCTAACAATGGATAAAGTGATTCATGAGGAAGTTTTATAAGCAAGGAAAAAGGGTAGGTAGGGGTAAAATAGGTGTACGCGAACGAAGTCGCGCCGGGTCCACTAGTATTCTTAGACAACGTATATCAGGAAGCTATACATCATAAACAGATTTAAAATATATTAGTAGATAATCTAATCCTAATCTATTGAACTTCATCATATCATGTACTACTTACAACCTGAAGTCATGTTTGTAATTTGAATTTATATTGAGAACACTATATTACCTAAATAGGCAAAAGGAGGACAATAACACTAATTAGTAAACAAGTGGATCCTCGTAACCTTAACATAAATGGTACAACAAACAAGTAAACTTCGTGGGAATCTAACCCATAACAGCAGGAGTTACCTAGCTATTGAACCAGTAAAATAAAATATCGTCTGTCTATACTTGGCGCTGAGCCAGAGACGAGAAGTTGTCATTTTGATTAGTTTCCTTATTCGTACTGGAATCTGTGCTCGTATGTAGCACCTGCGCTCTTGTTCAAATCTAAATGTAATGTAAAAACCAAAGATTCCATAGAAGTACGGGTTTAAAAACTTCAGGAACTACACGTCGTGTGTGTTTTAAGATCGTTGCAGACCGTTCAGGTTAAGCAACGCCCGCAGAGTCTGGGAACAGGATGAGCCGCCCATTGTACATGCTACCACCTATGTATGTATATACCAGACTGCAAATAAGTGTATGTATGTATGTATGTAAACTCTTTATTGCAACAACATAGTACATTTCAATAGGAAACACTTACAAAGCAAAGGCGAACTTATCCCACAACGGGATCTCTTCCAGCTAACCTTAGACAAGCCGAAAGGAGATTTAGCGAGCGGCAGAGGCAATAATAGAGTACCTTACGTACTTTAAAAATAACCAAAGAATGAATTTAAATATACCTACCAGGAAGACTTATCAGTAAGTAAGTACAGTATCAGTTACATAAATATGTAAACCATAAATATACATACCCATAAACATATATCCATATGATAAATATATACCTATATATACACATAAATATATACATATATGAAGCTCTATCATCAAAATCTGAGGAAATGCTTCTTTACAAGTTCCCTGAAGGAAACGTGTGTGTGTGTGTGATGTGAATACTGGTGCCCGGTTCGTACTTTGAGGCTAGTTGAACGGCAGCCCCGCAACGAGCTCGCCTCTCCTTAGGTGTGCCTCCTACTGCCGTAGGCGAAGCGAGGTTGCCCAAGGTCTTCCGCTGGGGACCCTGAGACTGGTTGTACAGTCTCGGGAGCCAATTGGCACTCCGTGACGGTAAATCTTTACATAGTATAAGACAAAGTCGCTTCCCGCAGTCTGTCTCTATTGTGTATGTGCTATACAGGTATGTATGTATCTATGTACGCTTAGAGCTTTTAAACTACGCAACAGATTTCAATGCGGTTGTCAACAATAGATAGATTGATTCAAGAGGAAGGTTTATAGGGTAGGATAATACGCGAACGAAGTCGCGGCGGGCAAGCTAGTTATATTATAGAAGACAGTATCGCTTTTCATCAGAAAGATCGCTTGTGAGTTTTTCACTAGATCTGACAGGCGCTCGTACGCTTGTTTGACACCTTATAGATATATAATATAAAAAAGAAATCTTAAATAATGACCCTATTGTATAGTAGACCTGAATGAAAAACATAGAACCGATAACCCTTGTCCGAGATCACTTAAGTCCAGTTAAACTATCTCTAACTATAAATACAGTTTATCGACTCTCACTATCGGTCGAGAGCTTTAGAGCTTTGAGCTTCCGCGAATCGGCGCATCGAAACCGAAAGTCGTGGTGCGACCTCCGGCCGGCAAGGTCGGTGACGTCACTCTGACTTGGCCACTGTAATGAATACAGGCTGATTTTGGATAGTTTAGCCGAAGACGTAGGAAGAGGAATGATCATATAACGTCAAAGGGTGCCAATCGGCGCCCAAGAGACAGACAGAGAATAAATGTTGATATAGAATCAAATGGAATGGAACCAATTTCAAAAATAAACCATTTTGTTATTTTCATGACTAAAATAATCCTCTTGGTGTTAATGTCCCGGTTGTGCTCTCGCACACGAGGGCCTAGGATCCGCTTTGACCGTGATCCAGGATTTGGCAGATTAGGTAATTACAGTGGAGCGACTGCTGTCTGACCTCCGTGACCCTGTTAACATGGGAACCTGACCAGATTGGATCATGGTTACACATTCAGTCGCCTGAATGTGTAGGTTTCATCACGATGATTTCCCTTTCCATAAGAGAATCGGTCAGTGAAAAACGAATGTACATAACTCAGAAAAGACTCATTGGTACCTTGGGCATTCGAACCCGGGACCTCTCGCTTAAGAGTCGGACCGCTTAACCACTAGGCCATTTAATATGGCACTTGCGCGACTAGAACTAATCTACCAACACATTGTTAATTAAAATGGATTGAGCCGTTAGGACTTTAGCCCGTGCCAAAAAATAGACACATACCTGCATTCATGCATACATACGCTCAAAAAACATAACCCTCCTTCTGTAGCAGTCGGCTAAAAAGAAAACTTGATCAAGTTTTCGACAAAAATTCACACACTATTTACCGAAACCTTCAAGTTACACACTTACCTATTCCATCCGGAACTGTTGATTTTTAGCCCAATTCGTTATGGTTATAAAATCACTCTGTGTATGATTGCTGGCAGCTAGAGACTGTGGGGGCGGCTGGTTTACCTTAGTTTAAATAATGAAATATAATTTAGGTCCCGTGTTTGCTTGATCTGGTTAATGATTAATTGTCCATTGAAGCAGTTGACATCTTTAATATGACACCTAAAATGCGCCATTTTAATTATTTTTTAATTTAATGTATCCAGTGTCACTCGCGCGATCAAGACGAATCTACCAACGTACCAACCTCATATATTAAATTCCATTGAGCCGTTTTGGCTGTAGCCCGTGCCAAAAATATGGACATACATACGCACATAATACATACGCTCTAATAACATAACCCTCCTCCTGTCGCAGTCAGGTAAAAAGAAAACTTGATTAAGTTTTCGACAAAAATTTACACACTTTACGAAACCTTCAAGTTCCATACATACCTGTTCCGTCCGGAACTGTTGTTTTTTAGTCCAATTCGTTATGGTTATAAAATCACTCTGTGTATGATTGTTGGCAGCTAGAGACCGCGGGGGCGGCTAATTTACCTTTGCTTCAATAATATGATATAATTTATGTCCCGTGTTTGCTTGATCTGTTTAATGATTAATTGGCCATTGAAGGTGTTGGAGATGAAGTCGTGCTAATTATGTTATGTATTAAGTTGTTACTGGCGTGGTTAGAGCCACGAAATGCGAACCATGTTAAACCTTTTTAACGCCCGACGAAAACAGTTTGACGTGTGAATCTGTGGCTTTGTGTATCTGTCTTTGTCATCGTAGCTCATGAACCGATGAACCGATTTGGATGCGGTTTTCTCTATTCGAAAGCCAGTTGATTCTGGAGTGTTCTTATTTTTGTTTAATTAAAATCTGTTCTGTAGTTTACAACATATTTCAGTTTAAACAAACTTGGTCAGGGGTTATCCGACTTTTTTTGTTGTTTCGGTTTTTATAGAACACTTGACAGACCTCATCCTTAGTCAGATTGCCTATGGGTCAGAAACGTCCTAATATCCATAATAATAATTACAATATCTCGACCAGTTTTCCATTTGCGCGTTTGAGCAATAATTCCATATCGGTGGAAACGCTTCATACACGACCGACCGTCGTCACCATTATTTATTCAGCTTGTGAGCCTTCGTTACACACCTTCTCGAGGCGATGAGTTGTAATTTCGTTACGAATTCGTTGCGGCCTTCTGTTTTACTAAGCGGGCGGCGACGCTCTGCTCAAATATTGGCAAGTTTCTTAAATGTCAAGTCTACGGTCATAGGAGAGGCTGGTAAAGGTCTCATTACGATTTTACGAGTACAAGGTTTTGCCCGCGAAATTGTGGTGGATTTAGTATTAATTTTTGTGTTGGAGATGATTTTGTGCTGCTTGCGAAACTGGCGATGGATTTATTAAGTGCAAGGTATTGGCCCCAAGCGTTAATGCAACACAAGTTTTTTATATTTAGAAATCTCACCGTGGATACAGGGCCTACAAACTTGATGATTAATAACAAGAATACAAAACTAGTAGTCATCTTGCCGTTAATGTCCCGGTTATGCTTTCGGGCACGAGGACTCGGGGTCCGCCTTGGCCATTATCCAGGATTTGACAGATCAGGCAATTACAGTGGAGCGACTACCATCTGAGCTCCATGACCCTGTTAACAGTGAAACCTGACCAGATTGGATCATGCTTACACATTCAATCGCCGGAATGTGCAAATTTCATCACGATGTTTTCCCTCACCGTAAGAGCATCGGTTAGTATTTGACTAACACAGAAGAAAGGTAATTGGTACATGGCCGCAGTGGGATTCGAACCCGGTACCTCTCGCTTACGAGTCGGATACCGTAACCAAGAACACAAAACTACTAGTAACTTCAATTATGTCGACACGTAAGATTCGACGAATAAGCCCAGAACGTACTGGCAAAATGCCTTACAAATAATGCAATTTAGACGTCTCGACCATGATTCCAGTCCAAACTGCTTCCCCATCCCTGTACCCTCATTATTTGCGTTTAATTCCCTGACAATTACAGCAACGGTCTCATCCTCTTGGATGACTGGCCACGAAAAACTATTTGTTTCTTGCGTTTGCCGGGGAAACGAGTAGCCAAACGTTTATGGCCAAGCTTTATAAGTAAGAAAAAATGGGTAGGTAAGAGTAAAGTGTGGACCGGTGGACCAAGGTGGACAGACAACCTGGTAAAGATCGCAGGTACCAGCTGTTTGTGGAAGGCGCAGGACCGGCCTTTGTGTAGATATCTGGGGAAGGCCTATGCCCAGCAGTGGGCGTCTTTCGGCCGATATGATGATGATGACCTTCATGGCTAAAGTGAATAGGCTGTTCCTAGACAGGCATGCTCCATCTTCGGCCGCATCGTCACTTAACACCAGGTGAGATGGCGGTCAAATTTCGGCTAGTTAGTAATAAAATAGATCTACGAATACTCCAATTGATTAATTGCGACGTATATTATTTATGTACATCATGATAATATACGTCCTGAATTGCCAGATGCGATGTTTTACAACGCTACATGTGCTTGTGTATATGACTTATGTTACGAGTACATTGAGCTGGTAAACACGGCGTGTATTAGCATTATCCCAAATATAGGCGCAATGTACAGGTGTTATGTGATACGAAGCAGATGGAGCCGGCTCGCGTGTGGAAAACACAGTTCACACTTGGTTCTGTTGTATGGTTAAGGTGAATAGGATAGTTGAGACTTTAGGAACTACACGTCTTGTGTGTTAACGCTTACAGAGTTGGGGAACTGGATGGGTGCCCGTTTCGCACTTTGTGGCTAGTAGGACGTCGCCACCGCTAAGAGCTCGCCGCTTGTTTGGTGTTCCTCCTAATGCCGCTGGCGAAGCGAGGTGGACCAAGGTCTTCCGCTGAGGACCCTGACGCTGGTTGATCGGTCCCGGGAGCCGATTGACGGGACGGTATATTAATATTATTTGAAGACAGGTATTAGTATCTAAGATCTATGAGTGATTGTTATAAGTGCAACGAAGAGGATCGTACAAATTAATTAATTTTGAAATACGGACTTTCATCTTTCATTACCTGTAAGGGGTATCGGAGTTTATTAAAGTTTCTAAGTTATTTATAGCGGTGTCGGATAGCTCAATTTCTCAGTCAACCGGTTTGTCGATGAGGCGCTCAGGTGTAAACTTGGCCTTAAAATATCTACATGAAAGCATTTACTTATGCAAACATTGTATCCCATTTCACGTACTACCGCTTCTGCGTTCACTTAAGGAGGAGGTTGAAACTTTAAAATGGCACAGGTGAGAAAAATAAAAGATCAGCCTTGTTTTCTCGGTCCAGAATGTTCTTATCGTCTAGAAAGTTCATATCTACAAGATAATTTATTTTTTCCGAATAGGAACTTGAAGTTATTTTAGGTATTTAAATAAGTTTATTTCTGTTATTCGCATTTAGCTGGACTTTTTTATATTTATATTAAATTAGTTTTGTAAGCCAAACTTCTAGCCATATTCATTAAGGCTGTTATCTTTCGCCTTTAATAGATTTGTTGCCTATTTTTAGGTAACGACAAAGGTCACCTTAGTCTACCGGTGTACGATTACTGAAAAGATAAAATGACGAATAGATTTTTTTATTGTAATATAAAACCGCGAATACATGTTTCTTTTAAAATGTGAGCATCGCATCAACAGTATAAAATACTAGCCTTTAGGCTGTTCAACTTCGGACATCCCATGTCAGGTCTCCCAATCTTTCGCACATCGCCATCCCGCACCACTTTTACCCAATTACCTTTATAAATAGACCACATACACCACTAATTCCCGATCACGCATCAATCGCCACCTTCCCCTTAACGATGCTCAAACAGGCTCATCAATATGCCAGCCTCGCGTGCCCCGAATAAGGCCTGTTTGGGGAACAAATAAATTTTAAAGATACAAAAATAACGCGCACTCTCTCGGAATAATTGGGACACGGGTGCGTGTGCCGTGGTTCGCGCTGCCTCGTGCAAGGATTATCTCTGGGATGGCGGCAGCTGAGACTTCCTATGGGCTATGGGATATTCCTTGGGCTTATTTCCTGCTACAGGAAGGCAAAAGTTCGTTCTTTTTCATTAAAGACAACGATAATGATGACGGTGAGGGGGGCGTCAGTGTTTTATTTTCTTCGGTATAGTAGTTGCCGAATGGATTGGCGATAGCTGTCATTGATCCAAGCCCCCCAATAATTGCTTTAATTTTCATTTTATTTCGATAAAATTTTTGAATAACGTTGAACGTTGAAAGCTAAGTGCGCCAAAAGGATACATGAACAATATATTCTCTATAGTTAATACTTGGTGCAGTGTATTCTTAATGGAATTCCATTATTATAAAACAAACACATTTTGTTTATACTAGTTTCACTATATTGATTCTTTTAAAAAAAAATTGCCTAAAAGATGAGTTACTCGGAACCGGGGGCAATTTATAACTAAAACATCTTCTATTGTTATAAACCTTACTTACACAAAAGTGTAACAACGTTAGCCTACCTCCTACCTATACTTTTGGATTTATAATAGCGACTGTCTGTACTCTGTGGGCTGGGGTCAATGACCGCAATCGCCAATCTTTAGATGTAGAGATATAGTTTTTTTCCCTTTTGACGGGATGTTATAGTTCCTTTTTACGTCACATTCAGTGTTTTCGTTGTGGCGCTCAATTATTGTATTATCTGTTGCTATTGTAACGAGTATATGTGTGTTTTGTCGGAAAGTGGTCAATGTACTTACTCATCTCCACTTAGAGCTTAAGCTTTGTGACACCCCGATTTTACACAGGTGCAAAATGCGTGCCTAATATAAAATTCGTAATTGCGCGTTCTTACTGATGGAACCAGATGTGGCGGACATCTTTGTTTTACCTTCATTTTATTAATAAGTTGATAATTTTTTTGAACTTCCTATACCTACTTTGTGAATCTGTTATGACAATATTTTGGTTGTGGTTTTACTATCAAGATAATGTATCATTCCTGGTGGAAAGAATATAATTCTGCCACTGTATCGATAGCCTGTCCTGCTACAGACACAGCTAGCATTCTAGTGTAAAACTACAAGTGTGAATTAAAAGTCTTTTATCTACACTCATAGCGTAATGTTCCAATTACATATTCGAAATTTGTTTAAGGATACACAGTTGTCTAAGGATACACTTTATTCACGCCAGTCTATAAAATAAAAAATAAAAAAATGTTTGGTACAGCATGTCCCATACTATTTTCATTACAGCTGTATCGAAAAATAACTTTTTAATCATTATGCAACACTTTTCTTTATTAAATATCAGTCGGGCGCCGAGACACGGCGAAATGTAGGCTGAATACATAAATGTCTTCGACAAATTCAAAATTCAATTTCAAATAGCCTGTTTAAATTTGTGTGTAATTATTTTCCCGCTAAACGGTATATTTTTTCTAATTGTTGTAATTTGTGTATGTTAATGTTTTTTTCTTTTTTGAAGCAAATAAATAGATAAATGTGAAAGTAGTGAAGTAAATTTCCCGCCGCTTGATATCCTCGACGCTTAGATACAACAGAACTGACTCGCAGCTTATTTCCAGAAAAATTTAGAAAATTATAGGTACGAAATTATAACATGTAAATATGAGTGTAGATAAAGTAGTTTATGCAACTGCATATAATTAGGTATTAAAACACTCGTGTCAAACTATTATCATACTCGCCTTGTATGATAAACACACACTCATGTTTTAATACCCCCTTTTATATGACAGTTGCATAAACTGCTATTATATTTCCTTTGTTGCGAATCCAAAGAACATCGTAATTGTGAAATCGTACGTAAATAGGTATACGTGCCTGTTTACCTACAGCCATATCACTCAAACCCTCATATTTGAATGCCTCATTGGCCAATCAAAGTTGCTTCTTTCGCAACACTGTTCGCAAACTGCGCGGTCCGAGTTACGTGAGCTCACCGCAAACTTGCAGGGCTCCGGGGAGGGGAGGGGAAGGGGGGAAGGTTTAATTTCCCCTCAAGAGGTGGTATGTAAGAGGGAATTCCGCGGAGACCTCGCGACTTCCTGCCGCCGTTGTAATTCCTCGCGGAAGATAAAAGAACACTTTGTAGTACCTACCTGTGGTAGTACTAGTCGGGATGGATAGAGGTTTTAATGTAAAGAGGCAGTTTGTTTCTGAGCGGGATATCAAGTTTTAAGCGTTTAAGTTTGTTGGCTCAGATAATCCTTTCAAAACAGCTCTTAGAATATTATTTCCATGTTGTTATTTTGTACTTTTAAAAACGTGTCTTCTGCGCCTGTTCATTTTTTCATTTATTTACATACAATTAGGTTCACTACCTTGTAACGTCGGGACTGAACGCATTGGTAGCACCCCGGGTATTGGTGATTTTCATAGGCGGCGGTGACCACTTTCCATCAGGTGGCCCGCATGCCTGTTTGTCTGCCGTATTACATAAAAAAAAGACTCCGCAGGGCTTTAAATGTCTCTTTTTGATGTATTCACACATTTCGTACTTCTGTCATGGTGCAGTCCTGGTCGGTCTGCGAAATATACCTAGTCATCGTGCAATCTGCACAGGGTGAGATGAGTATAGTTTTTCCTAGTCGGTCTGATGACATCTTTGTGATATATGCCCAACAGCAGGGGGAAAAGCCTCCAAACTGTTTCACATGTAACCACTTCCGTGCCCGTGGGGGTAGCTCAACTAAACTCCTTGCGGGACGTCCCTAATCCCAGGGATGAAATAACGTTTTGTTACGATGTGTTCGGCCTTAGTTCCGTACTCGCTCGGCGCGCTCGGACCAAGTTTATCCTTTTAATCTGTAAACTATGCCTATTACCTACTGTAATAGTTGGTTTTGACAAGCTGCTGGACTTCATTCTATGTGCCTTATAGTAGGCTGTCGCTAGGGAATACTACCTACAAGACTGGACGGATATGCGTGGAGTTGGAGTGTCCCATTTTTTACAGTATGCTTACGCCAACCAAAAATTATGCAAATTTATCATACATTTTTATCATTTACACTAGAAACGTAATCGATACAAAAATTTGCATACAACAAGATTGAGCGCTTTTTTTTTTTAATTTATTTTAAGTGCGTCGCATTGTGATGAAAATCCTAATTCTGATATTGCCTACTAATCTCGTCATCTAGGACGCTCTACTAAAACGACTTGCTGCAAAAAATGGGACACCTCCAACTTTCATATCCAAAAAGCTCTCTGCTCTGGTCTATAAAGCTTTCTGGCAATGAAAGACTTTAATTAAAACGAATAATATACGATTCTTATTCTTAAAAGTGGAAGAGGATACAAGTCGGCGTTTTCCTTATTTGTTTCTTTCTTGAACTGTTATTTTACCAAAACCCAGGCACGAAAGTAGTTAGTGATAAAAAATAAACAATTTTAAATAACTCAAGATATGGCCTTACGTTTTTATATAACCGAAATAACAATTCAGGTGATGGTATCTCTTGAATTCAGAAATCGGGTTGATGTTTCCACGTCCCATGAGTGTAGCAATGTATCAGAGTATTCTCTTGCAGACTGGGACTGAAAATGGGGCAGGTGCTTCGTATAATCCCAGGATAAACATTTGAGATTGCACATATTCAGCTATTATCGAGTAAAGTTTAACCATGAAGTTAACACATCAGATGTAGAGATACACCGACACCTTACATATAGAAAAAAATAGTACATATATTATAAAGATACACAAGTCATAGATTTATGGGCAAATCATAGATTATTTGTGGCCGAATAGAAAAACATACTTCTTATAGTGTTTTTAAAATAAACAAGGAAAACCAACACAACATAAAAAAACTGTAATTTATCGGTGTTCGCGCAGCGATACACGTACAGATCTAGACCTAGATTCGGTTATCGATGGCTACTTTTTTTACCACTCTCCGTTCTCTTGCTACGATCTAGTTTCTATACCTAAACCTGAAACACTTGTAGGTGGTTGGTAACGGCCAATGAATAATCCAGTAATTCCGAACCGTTCCCACCTGCATCCTCAATTCATATTTGAGAAATTAATTCCCGTATCTGAACTCTGCTAATACAAGCCATAGCAATACGCCCACAAGCGGAATTATGCGGATTTATAATTCGATCCAGCGATAGAAGCTGGTATCCGCCCACATTTCATACTTTGGCCACCGCACCAGCGTTAGTGTAATTTTAACGGACTCTAGTGGGAGTTTGCCTTGTCTCTGCACAAAGTGCTTACGTGGGCGGTTGTCAAGCTAATAGTCTAAACTTATTATGTGGTAAAGGTTACGCCGTTTACAATTAAAAGTTATTGTTTTTACACAAGCAATTTCTAAAGTCGTTGTCGTTTTACCTTTTAATACAGTTTGTTGAATGCTGTGTAAAGTTGAACAAATTGTGAAGGTTTTAGTTCATCTGATATTGTAGTGGAAATAACGATGGGTGCGTATAGAAAATCTGTCACTAGTGGGAATGCAAAGAGTGTTAGAAAAGGAACTAGGGTGAAACTGCCGTTTGTGTGCACGCTGGTCGGCTGTGAGTGCTCCTACAAAAGGTAAATATAATTATCCTCATTATCTACATATTCTACATAGTTAGTAAGCTAAGCTTAAGTACCGTTAGCACTTTAACGATGGTGTCATAGTAAAATTGTAGCTTTAAGGATGTTAGTCGGTTTGTTAGTTCATCATTCTTACATCTAACACCGGAGCAACAGAATGCTATGATTTTAACGTGGGGATATTATATTGTTAGGGTTTGTATCCATCGAATTAAGGCGGACTTCGGGCCCTCGCGCTCGCACAAATGTAGTATAGTATTAGTATCTAGTATGGCACTATTGTGGTACGAAAACCCTAAAAATAACGAACCAAAAAACTATACATACTTATACACGCTAACATGTTTTTTTTTATAAGACTAGCCATGCATTTGACCGCCATCTCGCCTGGTAGGTGACGGTGAGGCCGAAGATGGCCGCTTCTGTCTAGGAACAGCTGATTAAGTCTAGATTCAGGTAATCTGCGTTGCTAGCCATACACTGAGTGAGCCACATTCGTCCCCTGCATTCCTAGACAAAATACAGTGCTTAGTTTTCTCCGAGAACTGGAAATGGCTGCGGCAACAGTTACGTTTCCACGGGAAATATATGGCGACACATTTCACATTTAATTGCCAAGACTATTACTTTCATTATCACAGGCCATAACAGTCCGATGCAGGGCTCAGGGCCTCACCCATAAGAGTAGAGGTTGTTGCTATAATCTCCACGCTTGGCAGGTAGGTTGGAGATCGCAGTATTGTAAATATAAAAGTGGAAAACGCTGCTGTCCATTTTCCAGCCAACGGAGACTCCAGAACTTTTGCCTAGCAAAGTGCCTTGAAGTTAGTCGCCTTGTACTAACAATGTAATATTACTTTAAATCGCTCAAAAATATTTAATACACCTCGTGTGGTGTCCCTTGAGAGGTTTGTGGCTTGTTTGTGTTTAAATGTCACCCAACTAGTCGTACTCTTGAGTCGGTCTGTCTGCATCTATCAATTTACCTACACCTTTTCTCTAAAAGATTCCATGGACTTTCTAGAGGAAACAAAGCAGCTACATGTTCATTACCTGCTCCAAAAATCATTGCATAAAATGCCACTAAACACGCAATTTCATGCTCTTTAGTTTTATATATTTTTTATTGCTTTTAAAGAGTCTCGACAGTGCATTTTGCATACATTTCATACATACTTTAACACTGTAGGAAACAACTAATATGTCTATGCAAATCTTGGTATTTCAATTTGAAACTCATCTAGGAGTGTAAGATATCACATTAGTAACACTGAAGTACCTACCTATAGACAAACGTAACTTGATAGTCGACTTGAAGTACACGTATATACTTCAATAATTCACATTGGTAGGACATAATATTAAGTTGCCATTAGCTGGAGCACGCACCTTCAGCGATAAGCATGTCCTAAACGGCAGTATAGGTAAATGTCTTAAAAGTCTATTATTAACAGTTCTACCTATGGTTTGCTATCGTCGCAATGGAGTGGTAACATTGTGATAAAGCATTGTGGTATTGAGGTAGAATTGTATTTCCTTTGGACTATGACATGAGATAGTTCAAGACTCAAGAGATACATTAGAGGTCTGTTTAGAGGCCGGCTTCGCATTGGTAATGCCCCTGTTGCTGATTTCCATAGGCGGCGGTGACCACTTTCCATCAGGTGGCCGGCTTGCCTGTTTGTCTGCCGTGTAACATAAAAAATATATAGGCAGGTAGCAGAACCGATGGGGAGTAAAGGATCTGACAAGAGCGCAGATGGGATGGGTACTTTGATAAAACGCGGTGGCGGAGCAGAAAGAAATTCGGACATTGACCTGTTACTACTTGTCTTTTTCGCTCCTGCGTAAATATAATGTTATGTTTATTACACATCGTGAATTGTGTTATTAGCCATAGTTATGCTATTGCA
This sequence comes from Blastobasis adustella, assembly GCA_907269095.1. Taxonomy (NCBI): domain Eukaryota; kingdom Metazoa; phylum Arthropoda; class Insecta; order Lepidoptera; family Blastobasidae; genus Blastobasis; species Blastobasis adustella. Next base: position 6,652,923 of record OU026135.1, on the reverse strand, counting down.
ACAGAGGGATCGCCTGCTCGTATTTTTGAATACAAACTGGCTCATCAATCTTATCTGGTGGTATCGGCTCGGACCCGGCTCGGTGTAGCGTGAATCATGCCTTAGTCTGGACTTTCCGCTATCCGTCAGTTTGGTTAGGTTATTTGTATTTGTTAGCCTTCGTCCGCCACACTTGGTAGTCACGGCGGAGTCACGAGGTCCCGTGCCTGCCTAGATAACGTAGCGTCGCACTCCAGTGCTAGCCGCTCTGCGCTGGCGCAATCGCCCGCGCGCAGTTGGATCCAGTTTCAGCGCTCACGCAACAGCTGTGACATGACAACCCGTCTCAGCTTACATAACGTGAGGCGTGCAGTTGGGGAATAGAAGTGTGCGGTTTGGTTTCTAATTAGTACGAGGTTGGTTATAGTTCGGTTAATTGGAAGTGGTTGGATAATTGGCAGCCCTTTAAGGCTTATTGCTCTTGGTTAAATTGACTCCGTAAATGAGTCAGTTACTAAATTTAGGCAATTGTAATGATATTTAGCATTTTAGGATCCTAAGTTTTGAAGAAAGTATGGTTTCTGAAGTAAGAAGCCTAACTAGAAACGCATTTAGGAAAGTGTATTATGTGATTTTAGTTCAATCGATGCGTGGCTCTGCGTGCGTGACCACCATATTATACTTAGTTTTTCTTTCCGAATAAAACATTTTAATGCGACTGTGCAGGGTATACCTACTAAATAACGAAAAATAAAGAATTCAATCACTTTTTTACACTAGTTCCACTTTATTATAATTTTTTTTATTAAATTGCTACCGGTTTCGAATTACTCATCTTCAGGCAATGATTTTATATTTTGTTTACAATCTATATGTAGGTACAGACACATAATAATTTAAATTGATGTGGGTACCGACAGTATACAATAATGTTAGCATGTCACAGTGCAGAGAAATATATTGTATGTCAATTGTTATACATTTAAAAAAATGTAAAAAAGTGATTTAATGTATGTAATAATGGAGTTCCATCATGAAGTGACAACACAAAGTGTTAAATATTGAAAAATAAATAAGTTATGCTTAATATGTTAGAGCTGAAAGCTGTAAGCGTTGAGATAAAAATAACAAACATTTGTTTATATTGATGTCCTCTATCTATACAGCAAAATCACGATTACGATTAGACCGCCCGAATAAGAAAAACCCCTTTATGAAGAGATATGTTCATGTTTGATAATTTTCCGCCCAGAAATAAATATGCCTCCATCCATGTTCTTCTTGTTGTTTTTAATTTTTTTATTTTAATTGTGCCAATGCCCATGGCTAGATAAATTCCAATATTTCGGTGTCTAGACAGAAGACATCCTCATCCTAGTACACGGCACGTCAGACTTCGCCGCGCTTTAACCGGGAACTGATTCAGTAACTAAATTAAGGAAAAGAAGTGTGAACAGAAGCTTCTAAATTCAGTCAGTCTATTGTTCGCATGCATGATCTTAAATCACCCAAGATATTGTGCGCTCATCTTATATTATATTCCCGAAATGGAATATTCTCTACAAATAGTTAATATATCGTCCCGTGAACGTGGAGAAAGATGTTTCTGCCACAATAAGGTTTCTCGGCGTTATTTTTACAGTTACATTCGTGGGCCAATATACATGTCACCAGAATGCGGGACCTTGTCGGTTGGATTAGTTACCCTTGCCCGAATATATATTCTGAGAACCAAAATAATACTTATTCATCATTTTCTGAGAAGTATAAACATACACTGCTCAAGGTTTTCCTCATACAAATAAAGAGTCAAATGGTTAGACTGTGAGAGCGCAGTAGGTCCTACGTCATCGAGCACAAGAAAAATTACACTTTATAGTGATAGTAGGCGTTTAGGAGACCCAGTTTGAGTTGCGCGTGCGCAGCATGGCATAAAAATATATTTTCAGTTTTAAATTGCTTTCGTAACTCTGTTTAGAACAACGGGGCCTCCTGACACAAGTAAACCCTTACTTGAAAGGAGACCCCTACAACTTATAAAATTGTGATTGTAAATTTAGTTGATGGAATAAATTTTTTATTTTTTATTTTTATTTTTTTTAGTTACCTAAAGTTCGACTTTTCATAGCAATAATACTTACATATCCTCTTGTGTGGGTTCTTCAAGTAAAAAAACCGGGGCGCCTGTCAACCTCTTGGCAGTTTCGCTTTTCAGACGACATTAGATGTGCGGAATCACTCACACATTTAAAAACAAAGTAAAGCAGCATTATTTAATGTCTGTAGTGGGGTAATTGTGAGTTCTGGGATTTTCTCTGATTTTTATAGGTCTGTGGGTATTTTATTGTGGAAGTGTGGGTATTTATTTATTTATATTTTATTATTGTTGTTGTAAGTGTTGCTTTTGTGTGCACTACCAGTCTGCTGTCATAATCCTGTGCTTCTCTCCATACCAAGGTTGTCTGGAAGAGATCACATTAGTGATAAGACCGCCCTTTGTACTACCTAGCATATTTTTTGTATCTGTACTTGTGTCCTCTGGTGTGCAATAAAGAGTTTTGTATTGTATTGTAATGTCACTTTTCTCTTTTGTGATAATAAAACTGCCTAGAGCATGACGTAGGATAACCAACGGCGCCCTTACAGTCTAGGTGTAATTTGTTGATTCTCGCATCGTTAATTTGAATTTTCACCGAATGTGGAATGTATATAAAGACAGTTAATTTACTCAAATGAGATGTTCGATCTAGCTTCCTCATCCCGAGCGTCTCTCTTATAACTATGCATAGGTATTTTTTTTGCATAATTTGATTTTAAAAGTGCTTTCGATTCCAAACTGCCGAATTCGTAATAGGTACTTAAAAACTCTGTTGCCAAATTAGAATTTAAGATGCACGACGAACTAGATCTGCTTTAATCTGAGTCGTCATGTAATTTTATTATATAACAAAAACATCGCTTACAAATTCTCAGCCGCATAGCATTCAGACGTTCACCGGACGCGTGCGGTACCCCAGGCACGTAACTATTACCAGGTTAACACTGTTACTGGTGGCTGTTATCGCGGATACCTGTTACTTTGCGCCTGATGCTTAGTTGCCCATTCCGTTTGTCCGGCGTCGGGGCATTCGCAATCGTAACTGTAGACGTGATTGGCCTGTTACTTGGATGTGTGCTGGTTCTAGACAAAGGTGTTTTGCTACGGGACGTATGGCGTGGGCTTACTTCAATAGCGGGTCGATATAGCGGACGCTATAGAACTCGGGGTTCTCTATTATAGCATGTTAACCCTCCGGGAGAATATTGGATTTATAGGTTTGAGGACTTTCGTGGTTATTCAGTACACATTCATCGCACATCTTATCGGGTTTATTACCACGTTTCGTATTGTTTTTACCTCGATATTTCGACGCAGTTGCATGCGTCATGGTCACGAGTAGACTGGTGCCGCTGTGTGAAGAGAAGAAGGAAGAAATTCTCTCAATGTTAGTGAAAACAGCATCAAAATCCGTGGCGTGGTTTTGGAGGACTTAGCTGATGTATATACAGACAGACGCGGAAAGCAACTTTATTTTGTATTATGTAAAGGTTATAGAGATAAAGATTCTTTCATTAATGAAAATGGTTAAAGACACATTGGGGATCGTTTCTCACGGAAATCTTTTTTTTTTTTTTTTTTTTTTTTATATTAGACAAGACAAGCATTTGACCGCCATCTCACCTGTTGGTAAGTGACGATGCGGCCGAAGATGGAGCATGCTCGTCTTGGAACAGCCTATTCACTCTAGCCTTGAAGGCATCCAGATTATATTGATCAGGGAACACACTCGCAGGCAACGCGTTCCACTCCTTAGCCGTACGCATTATAAAAGTCAAGCCAAAGCGGCTCGTGCGGATAGTTGGAAGATCCACGACATAAGGATGAAGCGCTCGCCCGGATCGTGTGTCCCGATGGCGGAAAGGGGACGGCGGAATGAGGTCGTGCAACTGCTTCGCACACTCACCGAAATGTAACCTGTAGAAGACCGACAGACGCGCAACCCTACGCCGATGCTCGAGGCTCTGCAGCCTAGCTTCAATCAACTGTGGGTCACCAATCATCTTCTTTGCACGTTTTTCCACCGAATCCAAAGCCGCCAGTTGATATTTGGCTGATCCATCCCAGAGGTGGCAGCAGTACTCCATGCAGGATCGGACTTGTGCTTGATATAACTGAATCAACTGCCTTGAAGTGAAGTACCGCTTAACCTTCGAGAGAACACCAAGTTTTTTTGCTGCAATTTTTGCCTTCTAAAAAAATTCGTTGTTGAATGTACAACGTTTTTCGCGAGTGAAAACCGCATGGGACTACCAGTACCTACCTACATCATAAATATATTGTGCTGTACCTAATTTGGATATAATTTAATGTGCTCTACAACTTTCCACCCGAATGCTGGGTACAGCGAAATAAAATATATTTGCGGCGACCTCTCACCGTAAACCCGGAAATGTTGGTTAATTAATCACTGTAGGTACATGGAATGCGTATTAATGTGTTTTATAATTAACGAACAAGGTTCGCGCATGGCGTAGGTTTCGGTTAGACCGTCGGCGTAGGTTATCTGCAAAAATTATTACCTAATTAAACCGTATTACTACTATTGCATAGAATCCCACTGCCGTCATACACCAATGACTCTTTTCTGAGTTATGTACATTAGTTGAATGCTAACAGATGCTCTTACGGTGAGAAAACATCGCGGTAAAACCTGCACATGCAGGGGAATTAATGTGTAACCATGATCCAATCTGGTTAGGTTCCCCTGGTAGCAGGGTCACGGAGGTCAGATGACAGTCGCTCCACTGTAATTATCTGATCTGCCAAATCCTGGACCTTGGTCAAGACGGACCCCAGACAATCGTGCGCAAGAGGACAACCAGGACATCAACACAAACCTTTGGGGTCAATCCCTTCTTCTGCCAGGCTCCAAAATACACTAAAACCTCCGAGCTGTTCAGCTATGAGACCCTCGTACACATCGTCAAAGAACTTCGTTCTGCCTGACAACACACGTCAAACATTTAAACAATTTATTTACTGCGAATGGTTATCGCGACGTGTTAGAGTGTTGTTGAGAAGTTGTTCAGTCAGGGTCTAGAAAGTGTGAATAAGATATCTTAAAACCGTTTCGCCAAATGGTTGACGCCATCCATTCACATCATCAAAGCGACCGCTCGCCTTATAATGCTTGTCTTTTCTATCTCGGTAATTTCTAGATAGGTAGCGCACGCAAGCCCTCGCAAAGATGCGAGCGTTTTCGAAAATAGAGCCCCTGATGGGAAGCGGACCAGCGTCCAGGGCATCTGCAACCTAAAGGGAGCGGACATAGGTGTGAATCTGCTATAGACATCAAGAAGTCCGGTGCAGCTGCGTTTACGACAGTATAACCAGTTACAGGTGACCAGGTTACACGAATCGGTGCGCGTGCGACGCAAGGCCGGCGCCGGCGCCTGGGTCGGTCAGCCGCTGCCCGTTATTGTGCGTTTTGTGGCCGGTGGGCGGTTAATATGTCATAGCATACGGTGGATTTAATAGTGGATAGTGGGCAGTATGTGGCTTAAGGTTTATGACTTTATGTGAATGGATTGTAATCATACGGACATTTTATGACACTGATCTAAATTACACCAAAAATAAAAGAGATACCTACAGACGTATCAAAAAATATAGTTTATGCTGTCTTACCTAAGGTATGCGATTTTACTACTTTCATATTAATTTAGATATTAATTATCGCTTTTCTAACTAATTAAATAAACAAGAAATATCAGCCAAGTTTGAAATACAACCTGTTAAATATCCATTTAATAACAAATTAACATGATAGCGATCAAAAATAAAAATAAAAATCTCAAGATCACGAATATATCGACACCATTAGCGGATAGATTAGAAAGGAAAAGCTGTCGAACACGCAAACATCCTTCGGATTCGGACAAACAATATTAATACAACATTTGTAAGGCGGCACATTATCATAACGGATCTAAGTAACCTAGTGTCGAGATCTATAGATCTTATGGATTGGTGAGAGAAGGCGCGCGCGCAAGGTCGCCTGGGACCGGTCTCTGGCCGAATGCGCTTGCGGCTCGTAGCGGGGAGATATCGCGTTACTGACCAACATGGTTGCTTGTTAGCAACAATGTTCGCTTTGCGTAGGAGCAGAGAAAACAATGTAGTAATGACAAAGTTTTTACTGCAATACCTGGTCGAAATAACCTGGCCAACATGGTCGCTTGTTAGCGACAATGTTCGCTTTGCGTAGGAATAGCAGAGAAAACAATGTAGTAATGCTAAAGTTTTTACTGCAGTGCCTGGTCAGAGTGGCGGATTATATTTAACTAGTAACCCGCCTCGGCTTCGCACGCGATAGGTATGTATAGATACGGACCTTATGAACATCAAATTTAATAAATAAATTACTATTTGGGAGTCCCCTTACCAAAGATATTTGCTAATCGTTATCAAAATCGGCCACATTAGTGATAAATTTTAGAGATTATTTAAATGCTTAGTACCTAATGTAATTAAACGATTAGAAAAGTGTCTACAAAACAATTACGGTAGAATAGAAATGCATTGTACCTAAACACATTTAAAGTGATCACGATGATTATAGCGTTTTACAAGGTCTGTGCATTTTAATAAAAAATTCAGTCCCTTTTCCATTTTGCGCCAACACTTTTATGGTTTCCAGTACCGACGAACATTACACGCGGCGTATGCCTCTATTTGGACGCAATTGTGGTGTCAATTAAAAATATCCGAGAAAACAAACCACCAAGTCCTCAGCACCTGCCCGCCACTTCTTACTAGTTCACCTGTCTGAACTAGTTACTTAGACCACATGTTGCTTCTCCGACCGGACGAGTACTGTTGATCGCCTAGTTCCAATCGCAAACAACGATATACTTAGAAACACGTTGGCTATGGTGTCCTCTATTCTGGTTTAGGTCTTCTAAGAATTTTGTAGTAAATTTCTCTTACTCTCTATTATATTCGAGGAGAGTCACAGAAGACTCGTCTCTACAGTAAGCTGAACAAATGAAAGATCTTCTATTTATACGAAAGGAATGGTTTCCTTTGCTTCTGAATCTAGTCCTTCTGGATTTATTATATATCACCAAAAACAGTTCATGTATAATTATTTGGCAAAGCCTCATAAGCTCCAAGCGTCACTATAAAAAAATGGTCTCATAAAGAGCCAAGCTTATAACTCTACAAAGCTTAACTTAACAAATACCTAAATTGTGGTCAGAAAGTATAGCTTGGCCGTCTCATAGATTCACACGTAGCTCTATCAGAAACAATGATCTACTGATACTAGCTACGACGACATGAGCCCTGACCGTCGCGTCGGTCGAAACGTACATCTAATCTTCAAATTTTGAGATTGAGGATCTGAAAATTCAACGGAAAACTTCGATAAAAGGCATATAGGGCCCCCTACTTTTTGCTCGACTAGGGGGAGGACTTTCATGTCCCCACGATTTTATACTAGCTATTGCTTAAATATACTTTTGTACAAACTTCGTTAAAGGTATCTAAGTTCTATTCCAAATCGTAGTCTATGTGCTATTGCACATAATATAGAAATTCATGAAGTACCTTTTACGTGATTAAGGGATACAGGGACACACTTCAAAACAAACAACAACGGTCTTGTAATTTGTTGGATACCTGTTAAACCGTTTCAAGCTCAATGCACTTACAAAAAATTTACTTTTCTTGATTTACGGTTCCATATCTGTGATTATTTATTGTTTTTTTGTGGCCATTGACATACAGAATTCCCAATTAAATCCTAAGAATCCATTAAGCGCCGCAATTAATCCTCGATAAAATTAATTATCGTATGACATCACACGTCAGACATGGAGCGTCACGATAAGCACTTGAGCAAATCATCATTGCATGTGCCATTGACCTTCGAGCCCCAGTATATCACCTTGAGGTATTGTGAAGCCAGAAAGCAACAGGTGTACCGGACTTATTCTGTTTGCTACGGCATGACGTACGGACGGATGTACGCGTTATTATAACACATATGTCACACTCGTAAGGCTTCGAAGATTAATAGCTAGAAACCAAAGTCCAGATGGTTGATTAGCCACTGGACACAACATAACGAAGCTAACGTGAAATAATGAACGATCGCATCAAGTGTCGGATCAACTTTTCCCCTATCAACATCTGATATCTATATTGCCCAGCATTGCTGACTGTGGAAAGCATATAGAGAGAAATCCAGCAAAAACAGCGCTAAATTCATCTACATATGAAAAACGCTCGTTTCTGTGCGCAGGAGTTGCTTTCTCTCAAGGCTTCGATCAAGCGGCGCGTCGCTAGCCGCTGCCGCGCATGCGTGACGCCAGTTGCTCACGGCCTTCCGGACGGGCCGCTCGCGTCGTCACCTACACACCTTACGAATGCCATCCGAACGACTACGAATACGACAGCCTGTGTAGATGTGCCACGCAGTGTGTGAAAAATAAATATTCTGTGCTAAAACACTTGGACTGTCAAGGTGAACAGTGTTTGTGCTGAAGTTTCAATTCGACGAGTGTTTTTCCCCCTACTGATGATCGTCACGCGATTTGACTCTTTTTTACAACGGTTTGTACTGCAGTAATTGTTGGTGGTAATTATTATTCTCGATTGCTCGCAGTTTCTAGATGTCGGATTTTGCATTCGCAATTCATGCGGATCTCGGTCGTCTTGCTTGGATAAGTCCTTTAGCACGGTTGGTTGTATTACGTTTTAGTTGGATTGTAATCTTTACTGCCTTAAACGGCAATCGCTGACGCCTTCCCATTAAATGTCCTTATGAATCACGATCCTCGTTACTGAACAACATTTCGAGTAGGATGTTTATAAATACTAACTGCCAGTAAACCACCTTGACTCTGATATTTCTAAGACCTGTCTAACTTCTGACATTTGTCGCGCGAGTCCAGCGCGAACTGCAAGTAGTTTAGGGCTATTGTTTGATTAGTTTGAGACAATAGCCACTTTCGCAGTCAATTAAAGTAAATTGCTTTTAGAATTTTTGTAGCATTCATAGTGGCTATGTTATGGTTCGCGATCGTCGGCCGGACACGCTTCAGTCTCATAACATCATAACATTCGCGTACTGCTTCATTGTCATCGGTCGCGGTTGCAATGTGTTTGCTTATATCGTCCCTTTGGTACGCCTACTTGCGTTGCTTTGTTGTATTAGCGTGGCAAGACCGTGGTCAGGACGAGTAGTTGCTTGATTTTGACACTAAATTATCAAAAAATCTGACAGTATATTCACTTTCAGATTTTTTACTAACTATATTATACACTCGTTTAAATTCTGCATTAGTTTTCAGTTCAGTTTGTATCCTTCGAAGACATTTCTTTATAAATTTTATTATGTCTGTTTATTTCCTCATCTGATTTCTTGTTGTCGGTATATTTTGTGGATACTATAAATCAAATTTTATCTTTCTCCTAACTTATCGTTCACGCGAAATAGTGCCAGCAGTATGGTTCTCACAAATATCTCTTTCCCACTATTGTTTATCAGGTGCGACGAATTATCTCGACTCGGACGTCAGCTTGACATATGGAATGCGATAAAGCCTGGATCGAAATCTTAATCTAGGTCAAACTGATCTCTGCATTCCTCCTCTAGTTATCATGCTTTTTATTTACCTTATTCTTTAAATTTAGTTTCTCGTGTAATGACATACATTTCTAAATATACGACTGCGTAATTGCTTCTTTTTAATACATTGAAAAGCTTTGAAACTAAAGACATGCATTTTTAAAAGGCAAAAGAAAACATCAACGAATAACATCGGCGTCTTTGTAATCTTATAAAGTATATACTTTGATACAGACACCTAAATATCAATCAAAAAAGGTTAAATGAATTTCACGCTTAAGGTTTTTTAACAGGAAAGCCGATGAGGAAAGTTTTCGACGTCCAATTTGTTGGGTATTTGAAATATCGTTTTCATTTTGGAGGAATGCTACAATTTTGATTTTATTTTTACTAGCGGCCCGCCCCGGCTTCGCACGGGTAGTAACCTTAACAAATTATACACTGAAACCTTCACCGTGAATCGCTCTGTCTATTGGTAAAACCGCATCTAAATGCGTTTAGTACTTTTTGAGTTTATCGCGAACAAATGACAGACAGACCGACGCGGCGTGGGACTTTGTTTCAAAATATGTAGTGATATTATTCACACCCAGCTATCAAGTTATTTCAGAACTAAACTCCTCTTTTATTTATTTACCTATATATTCAGGAATTTTATCTAAACCAATTACAAGTATATATTTAAATTGCTTTATGTTGTTGTATTAACTTAATTGAAAATATCTCTTCTATCTAATCTATCCATGTGGATAACATATGTATTTATTACGATGAAACGTGCGTCATATTTTTAAATAACTCGATTGATTTGATATATATGTGATGATATAATATACCTACTTTTACACTCTATGTGGAACACGAATATCCATATTTTACCACCCGTAATGGCGTTGAAGGCATTTAATACAATGATTTAATATTCCTGTAATAATGAAATAACACGATTGTTTGTCTCACAGTCACGTCAGTTAATTCAATTTCCTTTGCCGCGCTGTCATAATGGATCCTCTGTTGCATGTAGGTAAACGTATTAGGCTTCAACCAACGATACTGTAGGTTCAGTATTTGATGAACCTACATTTTCGAATGGTTCGTGTGAAATTATCAATATTGAAACTGCCTCGTTACGAAGCTCGCCTCCACACAAGGTTTATTCTTCAATACTTTCTGTATTAGATCACTTTAAGCCGATGCTTAAAGTTGATCGATATCAACTACGTAATATCAACTATGTGATAGTTCTGGTATAGTTGATCGAATAAGGTTTACTTTTATCTTAAACAGGGTGATTGGGAATTATATCATCGTGACCTATTATAAACAACCTTGTAATTATTAACCTTATGATCCATAGCCCTGTACCTTAAGTGCGATATCAATGTACGATATCGGGTTAGGAAATATGGCTACAAAATTAAAGCCATATGTGATGTACCCTTCTTACAATTACAGTCCATTGTTCATACAAACCATACATGGAAGTCTTCCCCATTGTTTTGCCTTCATAATGGACAATCCCCATCAAGTCAGCTGCTGTAGTTTTAAGTCTAGTACTGTGTCCACCTTTCTTAGCTAGTTGACTTCTGTCATTTACTTTCACCGTTTACTCTCACTTGGTAAACATACCTACCTACCTATTATACCTACTTATAGCGGGTTGGTGAACTTTTTATTTATTCGGTGTAGCGATAATAGAAGTTTTCCATACCAGTGATAACATTTATTGACAAAAAACAATCGACTGGTTTATTATCACTCATAACATTTCAGTTTAAGCAGTAACAAAGAACAGCTACTGTGTTGTGACAACAGGTTTTAGTAGATTCTTTGATATAAGAAGGCTAATTAAACTTAATCAAGTTGCAATACAAATAAGTTTTGTGTGTGACCCTCTGTAGTCAATGCCAATAAAAAGTCAGCCAATAAAATTAGTAATTTTTTATTTTGCACCTACTTAAAAAAAGCATTACATTGTATTTTGTTCTTTGTAGCTTGCCTGCGAACGCAACTACGGTTAATCCCTTACAAGTTGTTTTATTGAAAATGACCATACATTAAAATTTTCGTAACCTTCGGGCCTTCTCTTATAAAGTACCTATTGATTTGTATTTCTAAATGCGGTATCATTACGTAGCAAGCGAGGTTAATATACTAAAATAATTTTTTTGTCATCCAATTACAGAAACTTCGAATTTCCAAGTATCTGTTGGCACATGTATCTCTTAAAATATTATAAACGTTACGTTTCCTTTGGAAGTTGATATTACATTAACGCCTCCCGACGTTGGGACGACAACAATATTTCACTCAGTTCTGTCATTGTTTGTTTGTTTTGGCTGTTTTCAACAATCGCCGGAGTCGATTTCGAGTGTGTTTCAAAGTTTGCCAAGTCGAGGGGCATTATGTTTTGAGACTGGGCGGAACATCACTTGCCGAACTTCAGATATTGCTGCGGTATTATCTGTGCTTATTTAATAAAGGGGTAAAGAAGTATCTAGTAGATACAATATCTAACTACCGAATCGATTCTAAAAAATCTATCACTTAAACCCACGTTTAAGCTCACTAATGTCCTTTTTTCCGAGTGCTACTAAAAGAGGGTTTGTTATTATTTTGACGAAAATCATTTTTCCGAGCTTAAAATTAATGTTAACATTTGAAATCATTTCTCTAGAAACGATTTTAAATATTAACATCCTTTTCGGAAACATGGTCTACAAAGTCGCAAGCAAAAGCCAGCCAGCATCGTTCATAGTCAGTAACGATAATGGCGGTTGTAATTAGTTCCATAATTCTAAAGTCCATTACTGGTATACCCACCCGTGTCGATTTCAAACAGCTTCCCTCGTAGAAATATTCCAATTTTCATAACCAATTTCTATGAAACCGCTTTGATTGATTTCTCAATCTCGGTGCCACAATGACGGTCCCTATCGGCAGACATTGTGTTATTGGTATTGTCCGCTTAGTTACCGTTGGTGACATTGTCACTCTCGTTTGTTGGCCACGCTTTGCCGAGCCTGGCATTACCACTTACGTAATTTGAGGTTATATTTAGAAAATATAGCTTTTTAGATGATCACGGGGTTTTCCGATGTTGAGATCCTGCTTGCGAATTATGATAGTTTTTGTAGGTTCTTTTTTATTCATTTTTATTCATACAAATCTTAACTAATTAACACTAAATAAAACTAAACTAAACTATACATCAACTACCCTAAATACATTAAATATGCCCCAGGTTCCCAGTCCTAGGAAAAGTGCCCAGAAGGCTGGCTTGTAGGGTTTGTATGGTTATAAAATATATTTTATTTTGTTAGGCTTAATATTACTTTTTTTAAATCTACAATATTTTGCCTACAACAACAAAATTTTAAGTTTTATTCTCTGTTATTTGTCTGCAATTCAGCGATTATATGAAACCAAAACACGTTACCTAATCTCGCATAAAAACTTGATAAAATCTACACAATTTATTTGAATTTAAATTATTGAATTCAAAGATCACGCTTCTTTGAGCTGTAAACATTGATCGAGAAGCCACAAAATATGACGGAAGCTGACAAAAAATCTCCCTAACTACATTATTGTCGTCTGTGAAGGAAATAAGTTTTGTTTTTCAATTTATTCCTCTTAGGATGTCTTTTTTCTTACGTCCGACTGGTTTATAATAAAACAAGATTCGTCTCGGTCGGTAGAAACGAACGGAGGAAGTCAGACCGTCTTTAGACTAGGTTTTTTCATATAAAATTTGAAGGCGATTCGTATATATTAAAAGTTTTTGCGATTAAATAATATTGTCATTGTCCGGCTCTTTAGATTTATTTTGGCAAATTGGCTGGATTTATTACTGCAAAATGCGAAAGAAATAGAACCAAATAAGAACCAAATGATTTGACGGTCAATAGGTATGTACCATTATAACGAGCAACTTACACGCCTTGTCAATATTTTGAACACATTTATTAATAAATCCAGCCATTGCATGCATTGGGTGGAAAATAGACAAGTCAATATTGTCCATGAACACACACGACCCCACTCGTGGGACACTGAACACTTCGGTGAACACTTATTTTAGTCGAGAGGACAATTTTTTTACGGCGTATACTGCGTCAGCTGTGACGCGGGCGGATTATAAAAAGATTAAAAGGAAAACTCCAAAGAGTGGTGGCGCTGTGAGAGAGAACATCAAATATTTTAGCCGCATGTTTTGTTTCCTAACGCTTTTTATTTATTTAAGTACGATGACTTTATATTTTACTAGTGGACGCGGCGCGACTTCTTTCGCGTGGCGTCCTATCTCTACCTCTTTTTCTTGCGTATAAAATTCCACCTGAACCACTCTATTGCTGAAATCCGCAATAAAGTCCGTTGCGTAGTGTAAAAGATTTAAGCGTACATAGATACAGACGGCGGGAAGCGAGTTTGTTTTATACTATGTAAAGATACCTCGTGCTAATATTCCAAGCGAAGCGTACGTTCATACTTAAACATTATTAATGGCCCTTGGCTTTTAATCAACGTTTTAATTTTCCACACTTTTCACTATGACTCTGCATTTTGTTTTCATAAAAGTGCTGTAATTTATCAACTTAACTTTCATGCATTTAAGTTGAACTTGTCTCGTCTCAGACGGTGAAATTATAATTCATTTTTGCTGCGGGGAAATTTCTCCTCCGGAATGTTTCTTGGAGATTTCTTTTACGTCCGTCCTTCTAAGCACTTAAGCGTCTTATTTTGTTGAGGCATTTTAAGGCGGAGTAATTAGGTACATGGCACGGATAGTTACGAAATAAAAATGTGTGGAAAATATTTTTTAAATCATTCTTATTGAGTAGAAGAAACTTAAGGATCAGAACTGATTGAAGCTTAACATTCAAAACTCCTATTGCTTTTCTCAAAAAAACAAACAGATTAGTATCATCTATTTCCTGAAACTTAATGTAGACCAAATTAGCCGTGTGGTATCCGGCAGAGTAGAATAGCACCAACCCCTAACACTCATGGGTGTCGTACAAGGCGACTAATGTTTTCGAGGCAAAAGATCAAGAGTCTCCGTAGTCTGGAAAATGGGCAGCAGCATTTTCCATTGTTATATTTAAACACTGCGATCCCAGACCCACCTTCTAAGCGTGCAGATTATGGCAATAACCTCCCCTTTCGTGGGAAAGGCCCTAAGTCCTGCAGTGGACTGTTACGGGCTGTGATGATGTCGACCAAAATAAACTCTTTAATGTTTGAATAGCACCTTCTTACCATAAATTTCTGTTCAGACACTTCTCCTGAGAAGTCCCAAAGCCGAACCTAACTAAGTATTGTCAACATTTAACTTGATAAATGTCCGCAGTGACGCTTGTGCCTCCATCTTTGAACTATGATTTATGGCACCCATAGATCCTCGTTGCAGCTTTAACTATCGTGGTACGAGTACACCTACAGGCTTTATAGCTAGTACACAATATATTAAATACTTGGCACTCAAATTTCCTGTAGCATTTTGTTCATTAATGTTGACGCTTAAGCCTTAAGTAAATGATTGATTGATATTCTAGTCAAGTCTAATCAAAGTAATGAACAAACTGAAATGTAAAACTTCACTTTGTTCATTACACTAAGTTAACGTATACAATCCACTTAAAACTTCTTCGCTTCTATAATTAATTTACTCGTAAGTAAAATTTCCTAGAATTAAGCCAGGTACATTCTTTGTCTTAAAGACAGGTTATATGGTGTGAAAATTCATAGAAACTTTTACTTACACTAACTTATCTTCGCATTAAATAACGTCACTTCTACTACTAAATAGCATACTGTTCTTATATATTCGGAACATCGCACACGACCACAACCCCGCAGAATCATGTGCCTTGCGGTGGTGCGGTTTTCTCTCTCTAGAAATTAATTAACCCCATCATAGCGGTCCTAATTCCCGGTTCCAAAAAGCGAGCCACCGTTTATCTCGGCCTCCGTAAACAAAGGGTTGTGTCTGCCGAAAGCGGGGTTAAAAGAACATCCCGGGGCTTTCGTCGGTCTCTCAGAAATGAGGGCTGTCATCGCCATGGCCCTTTCCCGTCCGTTGTATGAGCCAGCGTGGGCGGAGAATGATCCGCAGTTCTCGCAAAAAATTCCAGTTTTGAAAAAGCTTTTCCTGGAACTGCTTAAAATCGCCAGGTACGCGGCCTAGATCCGGATTTGACAGACTTCCGCAGGATTGATTGAACTGTAACAAATACCGAGTATTTGATACAGCACTTTCGACGAAACTCAATTACGGGAGTGCTCCCCGAAAACCAAATGACTGATGTCGGCGAGTTTCCGAAGTTATAGGTAAGTAATTCATTATTCAGTGCCGCTCATAATACAGTTGGAAGTCCCTTCCAGACGGAAGACAATAAAAGCAGTCTGGGCAACGCTGCTGTTGGAATACAAATTGCGATATTTCGCCGAGACGGCGGGCTTCTTGGACGACGTGTCGCCGTGAATTTGAGGAACTTAAAATTTGTATCGGCGCCTGCAAAACGATGTCAACGCCTTGGGTGACCGACTGATCCCCGAATTTGAATAAATATAGCTACTTAGTCAGAGCCCTTTACTTCAGCTGTTTGCGTTGAATTTTATCGTTAAAATTATTCGGGTTTCTTGTTAGCCGACAAAGAGCTTTTGTTTGGCTTTTGTTCTTGTTATCTATGATGAAACTTTCTTCGTCTCATTAAAGTTCTCATACTGATCACTTTAAAATAATTCATTAAACGGCTTCTTGAAGACAGCTAGATTCGGTTTTAAAACGTCGGCTTTTTGTTCAAATGGTTCTGTTGAAACTATCGTCTGATTACATCACTAGCGTACTCGTTTTCACCCAGCTATTCAGAACTCGTGATAGATGGAGCATTCCAAATTTTCAATAGCGTAAATTTTATGCATAATTTTAAGCGAGTTAATGGTTAATAAACCGTTGTCTGGATTCCTAGTTCATATCTATGTATGTGAAAGTGGTGTCGTCCTACACCTACAATTTGTAGAGAAATACCAACAACTAATATAGAAACAGACAGTATAAATTGATCAATAATAGTAGTAACCTAATACAATCCAATCTACACCTTGACAACAAAATCACAGCACACTCTCACCGACGCATTTTCCCGGCCATCTTCTAACGACATAAAAGTGGGCATACTTTCTATAGCTCTTCATCAAGATTGATACCGGCTATTAATCATGGCATCATCTTGAGACGACCTCCGAGGGTCGTTGGCGTGACCCCGATTGTGACCTCGGAGACGCCTCTATGCAAAACTGGTTGTTACTGGTTAGCTGGACGTAGCAGCTGTACCGGCAAGCCGGTTATGTCCCGTCTGTCGGCGTCTGCGCACATTTCACCTGGCCGTTTGAAAGTCTAGTTCCGGGACTTGTTCGTTTTGTCTTCTTATCTAGTGAGAGTGTTTTATGTGGTGTTCAGGATTTGCTTTTAACGGCCTTTTTATTCGCTGTGGTTTTCAATTTCAGCATTTTAAGTTTTTGTAGATTCTTGAGAAATTAACATTTTTAAGAGCTTCTTTTTTTTGACGCATTCTTATGTTTGTTTATTTCTTTAATGTTGTTCTTATTTCCCCGATTTAATACTTGAATTATTTATTTATTAAGGTAGGAATTTCTCCGATGATATCACATTTAAGATTGTTCAAGCCGTTGAGATGGAAGTCACGATCTAGTTCTTTCTCCGATATCTGTTCTGGATCTGTCAATATATTTTAAACCCCTATAGTTATCCATCACTCGACCGTATCTGAAAGCGGATTGGTGTCAGTCGTCTGTATGTTTGTAAACAAAAACTTGAATCCGCCAGTTTTCTTTGAAGTGGTCCATTTAGACGTTCCGGTTGTGATTGCGGCGAGCCACAGGTTTATTTTGGTATTAGAATTGGCCAACACGACCTCCTTTACCGGCTTTATTTTGTAACCAATCCGTTCAATCGGTAATTGAAAGTAAATCGTTTTTTACCCAAGCGTTATCTTCAAATGTTTCAAAAGTTGAATTTTTTTGTCTCTATTGTTTTTAAATCTTTAAATCTTAAGTCTATAAATTTAGTACATAATTTGGAAAGTTGAGTTGATGTACTGTTTAATGTAATATCGGATAAATTTGAAGAATATATAGGGAGTGTTCCAAGGGAATGTATAGAAAGTAAGTGAAGATAGTTTGCCTCTACTATTTGCCCGTAATATTACCGTTAAGCTGACCACTCGTCGGTTGCATAATTAAACAGAAATTGAGCTTTGAATCTTGTTTATCCTGGATCAGGGTTGGGATAATCCGTTGGGGTCAATTGTCTATATCGGAGCCCAGATAAGCATCCTACAGTTCATATTATATTCAGAAACTCAGGGCCGAAATATTCGGATAGTAATATTATTGTGGAGAATTTCGCAGCAAAATTGTAGTTTAAAATTAATCCCAGATGATAGGATAGAAACGCTTTTACTATTAAGGTTAAAAACGAAAACAACTATGTAGGCTGTGCTCGTTGAGCCCAACTTAATTATATTGGACCATGTTGACAAGGTACATGGTTGTTTGATAAAGTACCTATTGCGTTCTTGCCTATTTTTGTTCTCTGTGCAATACCGTTCTTTTATTTCACCTTCCGCTATTGACCAGAGCACGTAATGGCGGTCTTAAACGAGACTCTTTATAGTCTAAAGGCAATCCGCACATGTTACGTGGTTCCTCGTATTACAATAGAAATAACAAATCGGCCACTCAATGAGGAAGTCATGAGACAGGCAATAAATAGTGTAATTAACCTAACGCAATCTCCAGGTTTATCTCTGGCTGTTACGCAATTTAAAGCGTTTGTTATTTATTTGATCTAGATCGCGAGAGTGGTAGATTTATACTTTCCTCTTATTCTTTGTTACATACGGAGTAAAAGGATTGCGTGAATAAAAAAAACTGATTAGTTCATATTAAATCATTATATGGGGTAAGAGGCGTCAACATCTAAATTGACTTGAAATTTGAGTTAGGTAAATTGAAATACATATTAATGTAATCATCACTTAATCTCACAGGGACAGGCTACTGATTGCCACAATCTGCGATCCTGGTACACCTCTGTTGTCTACTCCACAATACTCCATGCCATGGGATCATTCAAGAGGTATATAAGAGGTTTCTTCCATAGGCGGCGGTGACCTATTTCCATCATGTGGCTCGCTTGTCTGTTTGTCTACCTTATAAATCCTGGTTGACTTGTTTCTCAACTGATTTTTTCGGCCTTTTCGAAAAACATGCGATATAGTTATTTGAATAAAAAAGGTTTTACATTTTCGTTTGACGCAAAATGCACAGAGCATACGAGATACGGATCAAAGGTCCTCTTACGTTTCCTAAAGCCGACTCATGCAGTGTCGCGCAGGTGACAGCAGTATGGCGGCGTGTGATTCGGGTTAATAGGCGACGCGACTATTTTTGCGCCAGCTTTCGTTGGGGCCGGACGTGTTTCGTTTTCACTTTTTTAATATGCTTATGCATTAATCTAATGTGCACCGTGTACGCGCACTTTCATGCTCTTGTGTTGTCGTGGCTCTAATGCTCTGAGTCTAGAAGTCTCCTTCTAGGTAGGTATAATGTTCTTCAAGTTACATTCCTTGATACATACATACATACACACTTACGCCCATATACCATAGGGGTAAGCAGAGACTATCGAAGACTGCCTTGAATACTGGTCAATGTGGAATGATGAAAAATATTCATACATTGAAAAGTTACTAAAACATTATCGGTGAACTGAAAGGAACCTAGTTGAATCATTTACTGTATCGAGATATTTCTAGCGAATGACCGAAGTCATGTGGCACAATCCATTCGAACGCTCGTCCATTACCCATACCAGAAATGGCCCACTATGACGTATTCTAAACGAGCTCTTAACATCGGCAATAACGTCTTGTTGTGTATTGCTTCCCATTACAAAATGGCAATTATAACTCTGACCCGCACGAACAATGGTGGATTCAGTAACAGTATTGCCAAATTTCATGGCACCTCGTTACTCTTACGCAATACAGTGTAACGTTATAACTTATAATGTAACTTGGTATTCTCGCGACATACCAACAAAGCGTTATGCCGCGTTAGTATCAAGTTTAAAAACAATAGTGTGTTAATGCTCGTGTGAGAAAGGGTCGTGTCATATTAGATTACATGTTGTGTTGTTTCTTGTCTCAGCTGGAATTGGGTGAACTGTGATGTTTGTCTCCGAGCTAGTGTGTGATGTTGTGTTTTTCGTGTTCATTGTCGTTAGATCATACTTGCGATTCAAATGTGTTTTTAGTTTTGTCAGCTCAACAGCTCGTTATCGTAAAATATTGAGCTTGAAGCTTATCTCTTGTAAGATCGCTTGTTTTAAATACATTACAGAAAATGCTTCAGCCCAATCTCTAATATATTAGTCGTTTTGTATGACACCCATAAAGTCGATTGGTTTCATGCTTATGGCTCAGTCTACCCCTTGGAGCATTATCTGGCTTTTTAGTATTTACTTCTAATTCATAATATATATTCTGTAATATTTATATTTCTCCATTTATTCTGAAATAAAAATTTGTGACTTGTAAGACATTTGTAAGAAAATTGTGACTTTTATCCCCAAGCATACTCCAAATCTACATCGCAGATGCACATCTAGCTCCGCCAGAGCAGCTGTAACCTGATGAATAATTCCTTGATCCTAAAAGCGGAGTTAAGCCCTGCTAAATATTCGCTTTGAATCTCCACTTAGACCGAAGCTTGGTTTGCCTTTACTGTAGTAGTTCCCTGTTGACTCTTGGTCCTTCACCTGAAACTAAGCAGTGACATAAGGTATTTAGGTTATACTGTGTTGATGATTTTTTTAACTTGATTCTCATAAAGTCCTTTAAAAGTTGTAGTTATGTCTTTGTCCAGTGAATAGTCTTGTCGGACACTGTTATAAGTCTTATAACTGTTGCTATGTTATTTATTGTTGGTATTCTAAATAATGTAAAATTGAAATAAGTAAATAAAATATCGGCATTTCCACTTCAACAATTTGATCAACAACAACAACTTTTTCCTTCGCTCTATATCTCGGGGCTCTTGAAAAGACATGTCTTAATGCACCTCAAAGACCGGCACCGCATCCGCTCCCAACAGGTTGCAGGTGTCCTGAACGACTCGCGACGGTACACCGTCTGGCCATATGCTTCCCTAGGCAAAGAAATTTGTATACAACGTTTTCGTACTCTCCCTGAAATACGGTCACGACTAATTGTGATTCCTGTCACGATCTTTCCCGACTACCCGGCGAGCCTTGCCGGTCTAAATACGGCAAACCCCGGGTGGATCTATTGGCAATCATAGCTTCGCAAGCAATTAATATGCGGAGGCAAGCCCGTGTTTACTCAGGCTCCAAGGTGAGGTCTCGTGACGTCATGGCTAGGGCCGAATAAATTATGACTGATAATATTAACGGGCCAGGGCGAATGCTGAAAGCCAAGATCTTAGATTGGACTGCCTTTTGTGTGGTTTGCTGTTGTTTGCCGTATTGTTTGGGAGCATTGAAATTAAGTGTTTTGGTTTAATTTGGTTTCGGTAGGGAGGGAAATGTATGAAATTGTGTTATTACAAACTGCTCTTGTAATAAACAGGAAGATAGCCCTCCGAATGGAAATGGTACCGGTTGTCTATAACCATAATCGATTCCCATAATGTCAATCGTCGTACATACGTCATAAGTCATGACGGAAGCCCGGCTTAGGCGCCTCGAAAGCTGCATCGATGGCTACATCAGAGGAAATGTCTCACACGGGAAAGGAAGGTTCATGTAGTAAAAATGCAGTTGTGTTCAATATACAATACAAAGTTTACGTTTTTTGTAGTGTTTTTACAAGTCAGGTCAAGGTTTGTATAAAAGGTAGGTAGGGGTAGGGTAGAGATAGAGTAGGTATAGGGTAGGTGTAGGTTAGGGTAGAGTAGGGTAGGGTAGAGGGGTAGGGGTAGATTAGGAACTCAGGAGCTCTTTGGGTTGTCGCTACATATCCTGTAAATAGGAGTTGCAGTGGTGGGAATAAGTGAATAGTGAATAATAAAAGATACCAAGCTTAGCTCACATTACTAAATAATGTAAACAAAGAGGAGAAATTTATATACTACACAGTACATTAAAACGCGTCGCCGGCCAATTTCCCCGGTGGAAATCGTAATAGCCGTGGCGTGTCGGCCTGCGCGCACGTTGGCGCCGCGCGTGCGTGTGCGCAGGGCACGTGGGGCGGCGACACGCTCTGATTGGGGGGCTGCCGTGCAGCCGTACGCGGTTTCGATGCGCCCGAGTCCGCGCCACCGCGAGCCGTGAACTTGACATTGGGCGCGCGAGTTTGCTTTCACCTACTGCTCTTTTAGATGGCTGTATTGTGCTCGCACAATGAAGTAAATAGCCAGTAATACCTACGTGTCCTAACGCGTCCATACGTTGAGTCTAACCAACGTGTGCATCGAGTAAATTTTCGAAAACAAAGATCTGTATCTCCCTGGAAAATTTTCTTTTCTTTAAAACCAATCGAATGGGGTATTGAAATAAAGGTCTACAAAAGGCGATTTCATAAATATATAGGTAAAACTTATATGCTTCAAGAATTTTTTGCTTTTCAGTTTTTTAACAACATTCGGGGTTTTTAGTTTTTGTAGTACTTGCTTGTACTTTCAATATCAAGGACCCATGGCCTTTATTAGTTATTAACTTGATGGCTTATATTCCTTCATGTTCGTGCTCATACAGAACCGAAGATAGTTGTCTGCCACTTGTTGCGTGTTCAATATCTTAAGAAGCCCCTACATTTATCTGTATAAGATCTTTATTCATCTGCCACTCACTGACATGTAGGTAGGTCAAATGTCACAATGACGAGCAATTTTCGATGAGATCTACTTTATCATTGAGAGAAAATTATAAATCGTTAATGAACTAGGTTATTCTTCATTGATTGTATTGTAGTTGTATTCTATGCCAATTAAATTTACTGAATCGCATACTTTTTTGCAGTAATTATGTACCTTTAGCATACCAGATTTAGATATTAAAGTAAATGTTTATATTGTATTATAATAATAATAATAATATAAACACTTACTTTAATATCTAAATCTGGTATGGTATGTTACCAATTGGTTCCAGTATATACTATGTAGATATTAAAACTTGGAAGTGCCTCGAAAACAATTAGATTCTTGAAATTGATTGATTGATAGGAGAGATAATTTTACGCGGTAATTTTATAAACGCCATTTCGTGTCTTTGGTTTTGTTACCTTTTCAATTCTAACTTAAAACTTAATCTATATAACTTGTCAGTCGATGACTACCTATAAATAATACATTGCCATCTTAATTCTAGAAGTGAATATATCGACTGTAGAGTCGTATTATGGATGAGTATGTTAACAAATAGCAGGTATTTGATGGCTATCGGTCTCACATAATAGAAAGCGTCGATGCGACCAAAAGTGGAGCCATACCTGTCTAGAAACAGCCTATCCACTCTAGCCTTGAACGAATTCAGGTTGCTCTTAAGAGCTAGGTATCGAATTAATATATCTAAAACGAATGTAAGCTAAATATTTACGTTCAAAATAGTTGATCAAGATTTATCCAAGTATGCGTAGCTAATCATCATAAATCACAAGATAGGTATCACAATAGTGAATGATGAATTCACAGCATATCTAATCTTTTAATACGTGACAATGGAATGTGCATTTAAGGTAACCGGTTTGATTGTTTAGTACTCTAATTAAACATTAGTTACATTACTAAATATAGGTATTATCAGCTATTATGAATTCCTTTGCACGATTTTATCTAGTTTGTTCATCTGTGAATAGGTAAATTTAAATTTCATTCGCATATCTCCGTCTGTCTAATTAATTTTGCTTCCGAATTCCTCTTTTGGAGAATCCGAAAAGTATTCAGATCGGTGACACCTACCACTTCCCGTCTTGAGCTGTCTGGTTCTTTCTCACCATGGTATTGGAAGTAGATAAAATAAACATCCTTATCTTATCTTCCACTTTTAGGTACAAACGCGAAAGTTTGTGACGTTGTTTGGATGTTTGTTTATTACTTCTTCACGTGGACAGGTTCTTATGATATTTTGCCGTGTTGTCGTTATAAAAATCCAGAATAATATTAGGCTATAATTTATCCCGAAAGTCAACATGTTTTCCGCGGTAACACCCCGGGTCCCACCGTCCCGCCGTGGGCTGGGTAATCATACTAACTACGTAGACCCTCTGTTGATCATCACGCGAAGGTTCGGAAGAACTTTTCTTGCTCGTACGATCCGGATATGGAATGAGGTTCCAGCCAGTGTTTCCTTTGGACTATGACATGGGATCGTTCAAGAGGTATATTAGACGGCTCAGAGGCGGGGAAGGCATTGATAACTTTCCTATTGTTTGCGGCGGTGACCACTTTCCATCAGGTGACCCGAGTGCCTGTTTGTCTGCCGTATAACAAAAGAATAAGAACCGTATGCCGTATAAGGAAAAAAACCAGCATAACCTTGAATCTTACGCGAACTAAGTTGTTTTTTAAGTTACTCTTATAAAAGAAAGCAATTAGTGACCCGTACAAAAGAAACCCAGTACGCCCAAACCGCCTATTTGCGGTTTAAATAGTCCCTAATGTAAATTACGTCGTAATAGATATGGCAGTTTGCTCCCCACGGCACAATAGCGCTGCGCCACTCCAAGCAAACATTGTCTCATTAGAACCTGTGCATAGTTGATTAGGCATACACCGTGGTGGCGTTCGAGTGACTTCGAGTGTAGTTTAGGTATGTCACGGAGTTTCAGATTCGGTTTAACCGAATTTCGGCGGCTTGAAGCGAACTTTGGCATTCGGTAAAACACCGAACATTCGATACAAGAAAAGTCAGAATATTTATTTATTTATTTAACTATTTAATATTATACCGATCGCCCAGAAGATGATAGAATAATTCGCGCTAAAGAAATCAAGACGAATCTCGAATTCGGACAGTTTTACAGCGCTTTCTAAAGTGCGACAGTATGTCAGATATGTCGCACTCGAGAATGCGCAGTAAAATGACAGAACTTCGGCCGAATTTTGAATTTTTACAGAATGTTCGACCGAAGTTCTTATGCGGTCCAATCACATTCGGTATATCACTAGTGAAGGTATTTATTATTAAAGTACGTGCTCGTCTTAAGTCTCGATAAAGTTTATCAGATAGCGAAGCCATTTATGCAGTTTATGATTTAATCTATTATTTTACTCACACACACACACACACCACAGCCCATAACAGTCCACTGCAGGACTTAGGGCCTCGTACAATTCCGGCTCGGACGATGTAGGACCAGTTTTAGAGATGATATTTCCTACCGAATCGAATCCTTAGTAACCTATTAAAATAAAAAAAAATAAAAAAATAAAAAATAGTTTTTATTTCCATAATGGTTGCTTACATTTTATTCACTGCTTCCCGAGCTAGGTACATATATACCTGTGTTACGAGAAACAGTTGCATCTTCCCTTAAATTGCTATTATAATCAGAAAATTAAAAATTAAAAATTTGTACTTAAACAAATATTAAAAATTAACTATATTAAGCATCTGCAATAATACAAATCTGCAATTGTGTGTGTGTGTGTGTCACAATCAATCAATCTAAATTAGGAATATCACATTACGTTCCCACAAAATTCGATTGATTGAAATTTTATGTTGACCGCAAACGATTCGTCCGGTTCCAGATTTTAAAAACTTTGTACATTAAATTATAGTTAACACATAAAGTTGCTTGTAAAGATAAAACATAAAATAAAAAATTCAACATATAGTGAATTTCCTGCTATATATAATCGCGGTAATCTATTTAATATTACCGCTTTAGATAAGACAATAAAAGTTTATTTTACTATAGGAATTAATGTTTCTGAGGCTATCTTGAATTTGCACCTATTTAGTTTTAAGCTCCTTAGCTCTCAATAAAAAATTAAAAAAATACATACAATCCAATTGTCGCCCAGCGTAGCCTATTTAGTAGCACGTTCCAGTCATAATGGCGGGCTATGCGAGCGATGACGTCACAACTCATCATCCACTTTGAAAGGGGATAGTCTTGTGACGTCAATGCCGGCCTTGTATGTCGATGATGTCAATTGTTTTACTATAAGAGTTGATTGGCCGTACGTATTTGCTCGGAAACTGTAAACGGATTGCGTGAAAATGGTATGGGGAA
Source organism: Blastobasis adustella (assembly GCA_907269095.1). Taxonomy (NCBI): domain Eukaryota; kingdom Metazoa; phylum Arthropoda; class Insecta; order Lepidoptera; family Blastobasidae; genus Blastobasis; species Blastobasis adustella. The sequence goes on along the minus strand of OU026135.1, from coordinate 6,626,975 downwards.
AATTAACCTTTGGATTGGCGATAAGCCTTATAATACTGACGAAGTTACTTGTATTCTTGTAGTGTTTAGTCTACTTTAAATTGTAAAGTAACCTTGCACTTAAATGTCATGAGAGCTATGTGAAGTTATAGTACCTATGAGTAAGTGTAAAAATACAGTAAAACGAAGTAATTTTCTTTTACCCAGTGAGCATGGCAATAAAATTTGCAATTATAGTCGCTATCCAACACAATAACACTCGGAAATTCCTTGCAGTGTTTGTAGGTTTGTTTCTTTTAAATTCGAATCGTGTGTAGCGACATCTATCGCTCCAATTACCCTTCTCCGTCTTCGCTTGCCAACCATGTGTTCATGAACTCGTAATGTAAGTATTGTTGAGTTTTCCTATTGGAGCGATAGATGTCGCTCCTCATCTTAACTGCCAATCGTGGCTACTGATGTGATTTGCCCGACTGAAAGTCTCCCCTTGAAATTCCTACCACCTTCGGCAGACATGGGGCAACGAATAGGCACTACACCAAGTATTTACATAACACAAAGTAAAACCAACATCTGGTTTTCATACACAGAATTGCGAGTCCGATCGCCTAGCAAAACAATCAAATATCGAACGTAACACCTCGCCGATAAAATCCAAATTTTACTGCCAACCATTAATTTCAGCTCCATTGGAAAATTTACTTTAGAGCTCGTTGCGTTTGAGTCGCTATTCGCGGTTGTGGTGGCTGTGTGGCGTGTCGTTCGAGTTTGAGTCGTATGTGTATGTTTGTAAGGCTCGTTGGGTGTTGGCTGTGGGTAGTGTAAGGCTGCGACGTCTCCACTACGGCCAGCATCGGCTTGCCTGATTACGCTCGCTATAATTAAGTTATGAGACGCAATCCACGGACGGAAGCGGTGTTATCACAATAAACCCCATACGGATCGGTGTGGGGGCTGTTATGACCAAATATTTTGATGTCAGGTCGTAACTGATTGTCGTTAGTGACATTTTTGTGGGTGGGTTTTGTCGTTGCTATGATTGTAAGATATGATAACGTAACAAACACTCCATACGTGCCTACAATTTTCTAGGGTTGCCTTCGATTTATCCAGGATTTCATCATAAGATCCAGACCTGATCACCATGAGACCACCTTGCAAATATCTCCGTTCAATCATAAAAAGAATTTTCCAAATCAGTCTTCGAGTAAACGGAAAACATATAAAATAAAAATACAATTAAAAGATTCCGAAGAATTGAGAAGGAGGCTCCTTTTTTGAAGTCGGTTTAACAATTACAAATGTTATTCTTATATATGTTTAACAATTTAGTGCAAACCCGGCTTAGACATCTCTGGTTGACCATATTTGACTTCATCTTAACTTTCCACTGCCCGACATGACTTGCTTCTATCCACACCGATGAATTGATTTGCTCACTGTACCCGAGAGCACTCTGCCCCTCAAAAATACAGGGCTAAATGAAACTCTGTCGGAAAGCCACCGACGCAGATGATACCGAGTCTCCGAGATTCAGGTCAAACGCAAACGCCACCTACGCTCACACAAATGTTTGTAAACAGACACAACTCTTAACCCGTTAAGCGCTCGTAACTTGCCCGCACGCTTGTTGCAAGCTGTGATTGGCCACGAAGGCCAGTAGCGGACCTTTATTGTACCTTAACCTTTAGACCGGTAGTTTTACACGGTGAAAATCGACGCGTATGCTGGGTGGACAGTTGACCGGTCATGTGTATGAGCAACCCTTGCATGGGCGGCGTTTTAGTGTCCTGAGTAATACGGTTTATAAAGAGCAAGATTTGTATTCAAGTTTGTGATTATTGAGGACTGTATGTTTTAAACATTGGATGTTGTGCTGGTGGTGGTGGATGGCGTTACGTAACATTTTGCGGATTATTGGGCGTCCCTTGAATGTTTTGTGTTGGAAATTGTTTTTGTTCTCGACCCGCACTACATATCTACATCTTTTACTGGATAGATTTAATTACTTATGTTAACGCAAAGACCCGAAATGAGTCTTGGTCTCCAACACTAAGATGCTTCATTCCACTCTGTCCTTTGCCACAATAGTCACCACGGAGTTGGATAAATTTAAGTTAAATAAAATTACGAGTTATCTCGCTTTACTTCTTCTTCTTATTGAGTCGATGAACTAAACTCTGACTTACACTTTATTCGCCCAGTATTCGGCGACGCATACAGCGTTTGATTTGAACCGGCCTCGACAACTTTACTCATTAGCAGAAACGTTGCGAAAGCCTTGTTATGGTTTACGTAATAACATAGTTGCATCAATTTCGGAAATTCAAATACTTACCTAAAGTCCAAAACCCGAAAATATCCGCGTTGTGTTGTGTTACGAGTGTCTCTTATCTGTGTCTGACATTTTTGCATTTGATTTCAATATCAATCAGTTTTCGCGGTTTCCGGTAAAAATTTCGTTCAGCTCGTTAGATAAACTGTAATGGAATAAATAAAACATGTCCAAAACCGGTTGCACAACAGTGGCCAAAAGGCCACTGAGCCGGTAAAAGTAGCCAATTCTGCGATCAGCTGACTGGTGCCGTGAGTTGACATAATAATCAGCTGTTCGGCCTTGCCACGACGACGCAACGCTTCCTTGTTGCGGTCAGTAACGATACGGTTTAACGCCCCTGCCAAGCGATTGTGGACCATATCTCCTTGAAAATGTGCCTATCAAGTTAGATCCTTAGTGTTTTGCTTTTAGATTATATCGAACTGTCACTAGAGTGTCACGTCACAACCAAACATCGTTAACCACATTCCTAGCATTTTATGGACTACATCAAAGGCATAGTCAGGATTGTGTGGGGAGGGGGGCAAGCGCAAGGAAACACAAACACAAGACACATCAGAGTGGCGATGTATTGGGATCCCTGGTAATAAAAGTAACCAAAATCAATAAATGAGATGTTCGTAATAAATAAATTAAATTTATAAAGTGAGCGAGCGTCACGAGCTCGAAATTTTTAAAATATTTGCTGAAAGAGCTGGGGTAAACATAATAAAGTTACCATCAATCAATGAATGGCCGTGCGCCGCGAGCTCTGTATTTATGGTACCTTGGCTTTCTTAAATCTAGAAGTGAATAAGACGCAATACAACTTTTTTCTCTGAATATTATTTGCCCTTCGGTTCGTATTCCTTGCTAGAGGGGGGTAACTGCCACCCCTCCCTGCCCGTACCTCGCTATGCGTATAGCTACAGCTGTTTCTAAACAGATGTGCTATTGATGCTCGAGTGACGAACCCTGAATAAAAAGCTCATCTACCTCCAGTGCGAAGTAACAAATCCTAAACTAAATCCTCTTAAAATTACAATGCATCTTGCTCACGACAAGCAAACATACCGAGATATTATTTTGAAGTACGACCCATTACTTGCCAAACTATTTTAATTTACGACTGAAGAACGTTCCACTACGTTAACAGAGAACTCGCTTCAACACACATAAGTTTAGATGTTTTACGGCGAGGAAGGAAGTCTGTAACAAATCTCTTTGGACGTTAAATCGCGATTTGCAGTTTCGTTTGGCTTGCTCGATGCATTGGTGGAACTTATTGTTGCTTTTTGTTGAAGTAGCTTGTTTTGGTCATCCTCTTCAATGAAATTATAACACACCGACAAGGTTTCCAGTGCTTCATGAGGAAGGGATTTGGCACCGTAGTTTCGGTGTGAAGTGGAGGGGCATTTGCCTGTTTGCTGCTAGAGCATCGTATTATAGAGGTGGGCAACGCATTGGCGATACCCCTGGTTTTGCCAATGTCTATTGGCGGCGGTGACTACTTTCCATCAGGTGACCCGCTTGCCTGTTTGCCTACCGTATGACATAAAAAATACAAATATGTAGTAGAGTAGACAATAGTCAAAGTACTTGATTGTAGCTTTATAGTAAAGCCAACTGCATTAAAAAAATCAATACGATGGCTCTACGTCGCTCATTATCCCGTTTACGTCGCTTTACGTCGGTGCAGTTCGTAAAGGATACTTTGAAAATCATATAATTAATTTAAATAATTATGTTTATGCCTACTTTAGGCCTAAAACAAACCTAGAAAATAAAATAAGTTAAGAACGCATAATCGAGCAATCCGAATAAGGTAATTGGGGAAAGGAAAATTGGAAAAGTTGCCTGGAAAAAGTACCTAAGTCATTCTATAATAACTTTGTGTAAACTCGCGAGATTAAATCGAACAATTTGTTCTCCGTTTAAGCTACAATGAATATGAGTGAAAAAAAAACAGATAACGTTCCATACCTGGCGGGTCTTTCGGCGCACGCTCCGTTGCGCCTGCGCATGCTTTCTCCGACAATTTCGGTGCATGTGCTTACCGTATTTAGTTCTGCTTTATTATGCTACCTACTTAATGGGGCTACGATGTTAGAAAATACGTTGCATGGCACATTGTTATGTTTTTCCTCTATTATTAGTGGCAAGGCAGGAATCCATCAAGTACCAATGCTAATTGTGTTCTGGTTTGAAGTATAAGGTCCCAGGCTCTGATATCAGTTTGTGATCACAGCGATAACGCACTTTTCCATTTTATTAGATATCAGAAAACGTATATTAGATAAGAAAATCGTCTAGTCTACCGTCCTGTCACATATCTACCCACTTATTGCTTCGGGTGGGCCTTTACTATGCATAACTTAAACCTTGTAAGTTAGTCAGATCCCTCTCACGAACGAATGCCAATACAAACAGATAACAGACGGAACAGTCCCGCTGGCTTTACGTGATCGTCAGAAAAATCAAAACAAACCATCAACAAGTATCTCTAAGAGTCTATCAGACACGACCGGCTGATTCACAAATCGATTACAAACGCATGTCCAGAGCTCGGTACGTGACTAATGCTGACTTGTTTTGGCTCGAGATACCATTTACGCTGTTTAAGGGTAGTCGTTATGGCAATGCCGTGGTAAATTTTCGAAGGGCACGGGACGGGAGGTGAGTTGACTCGTTTGCGATGATCTGTACTGGTGAATCAGATTCGGTACGATTGTGCATGGGAAATGAGTATATTTTTTATTGTCTAGGGAAGTTTACGGACACACAGAACACAAGAATTATAGTGTCTTTCCATGTGAGACATGATTGTCTTGAATGTTTCGTCCTGGAGCGGTTTTTTACAGGAACAAATAAATTTGTTTTTTTATTAAATCTTGTGAAATTGTTGTACATTCCAATTTTAAATCTACAAAAACACGTAAAAGGAACAATACTATTTTTTTGCCTGGAATGGGATGCAATAAGTGCATCACGTCCTGTAGGACCTAGGTAACTCTGGAAGAAATTTATTGAGTAGAAGAGACCTAAATATGTTGTAAGTCTTGATATGACGCAGTGACAATGTTGAATAAACTTTAGTTCTTTGACGCTGTGGTTTTTTTTTATAAATCTTTGCATAAAAGATTCTGATGACGGAAATTGAAAAGCAAACGAACAGCCAACATGTTAAATAAAACTCGATAGCTTATGCAAACAGAACGGGTCATTGACTGAAATAGTCATGATCATTGACTCTATTATATTCACATACTAAAGTTTGATGTAGTCATTGTATAACACGATCACGCTATGGATCCCTGACGCTTCGCTCCTCGTCTTAATTCGATTATATATCGCCTCCCAAGGGATTTCTGTGAGAATAGTCCCACGCATAGATCCATCATAAACATGCTTTTGTGTGGGCTATGTCACGTTGACACACTGAACCTATCGGTCACTATTATGTCATAGTTTGTTATGTGTTCCACGCACGGTGGCTGATGCGTTGTCAACAATATTTCGTAGCCTTCGATGGTTTGTACACGGGGTCGGTACGAGGTCTGATTAAAATTAAACCAAAACGTTTTAAATATCATTCGAAACAATAGCATATTTGCCTTCGAGGATATCTACGGTAGTTGGTTAATCGTTCTTTAAATTGTCTCTCGTTAGATTGTCAATGAAACCGTCGTGTTCAAGGTGTTTACTTTAAACGTGTAAAACAATCCGGTTTATTATGGGCCCTGGTACAAATGTTATAATTGAATCAGCAGGTCCATTGAACTCGGTTTACTCAATTTTGGATAATTTGCTTCGTCGTCGGATCCGGTTTTGTGTCTCGTCACCACACTTCCTTATTCGGTTTATACGCCTGTGTTAGCGAGTGCCGAAAAGTTCTTATTGTTTTCACAAACGTTGTGTATTGTTTTGTCGTGTTCCAACAAATGGTGTGAAAACTTTGAGATGAGAGCTCTTTGGTTTTGTTGCGTCATTTGTAACTGAGTCGCTTTCAGAGTTTGGTAATCTCAATTGGAAGTTGATTAGTTGCTAATTATAAGCTCTTCTTAAGTAGTTATTGTTCAAATTGTATTTCAAAAGTTACATTTGCCGCTTTTATAGTATAGAAAATTAACTTTTCAAAACGGTCCTACGCCAGACGTGCCTAAAGGACTAGAGGGTTATATTGTAACTAAAATTATCTTCACAATTGGCAGATGGATTTGAGTTGGTAGTGTTGAAAATGTACAACGGAAAGCTATACAGGTAGAGAACAAATATTCATACCATTCATATTATGTTCCATCTAATGATAATGTTTTGATCGATCCGCAAAACATACTATCGATATTATTTGTCAGCGATATTGTAGTACTTATCTCTGTATATGACTATAAATACTCACGAATACTATGATTGCCTTTGTATACGTATTTTCATTCGTTCTACATACTTAATGTAAATATGATGACTTTTACGGCGTTGTGGTCGGGTAATGTCTTTGGATTTCTCTCCTATTTCCTATATTTGTCTAAATATTGCAAAAAATATTGTTTGCAAATAGTAACGGCTTTGATAGCGGTCTTTATTGGCATACGTTGTTTACTACCACCATTGGAGCACGTTCTCTTGCTGTATTTGCTGTGACTGCGAAACCTTTAAGCAATATGGCACCAATATCTATACGCTCGAAGCATACTAATTCCATACTGTAATATACTCCATCTCGTTCGTGTTGTTGCTCGAGTGTTTTCTTCGTCGCAGTTATTTATTCTCGTTACGCAACCGCTAAATGGGTTCTCGAACATTATTTGGTCATTTGATTCGAATCTCGTTACAGTTCTCAAATTGTCCCAGGCAATATCGCACGACCTTGTGGTGCTGCGTTTTTTTTAATCACGTTTTTATTGCCACCACACGGTCGTTAACGTCAACCGTTCTCTTGTAGTAACCCTCGTTGGATGCAGATATTGGTCGGGCAACCTTGAAAGTGAAGGAAAGAGTTGATCGCGCCCGGAGCAAAACGAGAAACAAGTGCAAAAGTGATCAAAACAATCGAACAACTGGAACTGTTGAAAAAACAAACGAATCGATCGATCCGGACTGCGGAGTGGATAATGAGGTTTCAGTTAACGAGTAAATCGACCCCGTGCAAGGTGATACAGTTGGTGTGAGAGATAACGTGCAAAGTGGCGAAGTCGGAGTCGAAACTGGTGCTAGTGGGTGAAGGGGAGGGTGATGGGTGCTGCTCGTGCTCTGGCATGAGGATTGACCTCGGCAGCGTACTACTGGAGGCCGCCAAGCTGACGAGGTCCTGGTTCTGTCAGAAGCCTGGATACGGGTGAGTTGGCGCTCGCGCGTTTTGGGAAACAAGTCGTTTAAATTGACTATATGATATTGTATATTGTTCGCTTTCTTGCAAAAGAATATTAAGCCGCAATGATTCTACGTCATTTCTGAAGGATCTAGCGATCCACCATTCTTCTGAAGACGTATGGGCTGAAAATGCTGTCACTTTAGTAAAATAAATCAGTTCTCAACACCACAATATTTATTTTATTTATTTTTTCATTAAAAATCTGCACAACTCAATGTCTAGAAATTGCAATAATACCATTTTTAATACAACATTTTCACTTATATCATCGTAGTTTAGCTTAACATTTTATTTTATATTTCATGACCTAAATTGTTCGCCATCATAAACGGTATTTGTTAAAACATTTCGATTTAAAAATAGTTTATTGCTATTTCTAGATATTGTGTTGAGCAGATTTTTTATAACTATTGCGGTTAGGGACAACAATTTTTTTTCTACAGGTGCAACACTTTCACCCATCTTAACGCCTTAACATCTCTACCATGAAACTAGAACTTGCAATTGATTACTCTATCCATTTTCTGAAATCTGTTGCAAGGTGTAAGACAAGTACGATAATGAACTGCGAGATACGAAAAGCGACAATGTTTCAGACAAACTAGCGATAGGATTTATTTGGTTTGTTTATTAACAGAACCTACAAGAGCTACAATAGAAACATTCGTATCTAGACGATAAAATAGCTGCATTACAACCAAGTACCATCTCTATGTTATCTACATTCCATCTATTTCTAACTCTTTTCTGATGCGAACGGCAACGGACTGGAACTCGCTGCCTGCACATGTTTTCCCTGACGCTACAACTTGGATCTATTTAAGACAAGAGTAAATAGGTATTTAACGCTCCACCGTAGACTGCATCTGCACTTAACATCAGGTGAGATGGCAGTCAAATACCTGAATACTTTCTATTGAAAAAAAATAGGTCTTACAAATATATAAAGCTTTCCGTAAGCCCGCATTTATACACCACTTCTGAACGTCACTCCGCTTTGATGAGCATTTCGACTTGAACGTCTGTTAGCAGTGTTGCAAACTTAACAAACAGCCGAGATGAAATTGCAACCGCTGCAACTTGTCTACATCCATTACTTAGCAGCTCTTTACACTTGCAACTAATATCTTGAGATTAATCCGCCGGGAGTCTGGAGCTGGATTTAACTTCTGTTTATTATGATACCTAGTCTCGGCGCGGTTTCTCAAAGGCGTACTTATCACAAAGTTGTTAATGGCGAGGTTCTTAATCATAAGTTTTCTGTCGGAGTCGAGACTAACCCGTACCAATAGTATATGTACACATTAGCACCGTGTCATGATAACTATCTTTCTCAAATTACAGTTGCAACAAGACATTTCAAGGAGAATAGTATTATGACATAGTACTAAAAAAATTAATACATTCTTGCTGCTGCTGGTAGGTACACACTGAGGTGCAATTTGTAAATCTCATCTTAGTGTTAAAGGTGTCATATAGGCATGATTGAAGTTCAAACAAAAGATATATTTTCGTATTGATGACATAAATAAGGCTTTTATAGTTGAACAAATCGACATTATCACTAACTATATCATATATTTACTAAGACAAATCTTCTACCACCTGCAGTATAGCTAGAGGGAAATGAAAGTCAATTTGTATTAGACCAATATGCAGAAGTCTAACTGGGTTTCGAAACACCCCAATTCTCGTATGCTTTATAACCTAGTTTGGTATAAGCCCCTGCTCTAGATTTCTCACCCAGGCTAAATGCAGGTTAGTATTTGTAGAAACAAGCTATATTTGTTAATAACAGAAAAATTTTAAGCGGTGCTCGGAATTTTGGCGTTACTGTCCCGGTTGTGATCTCGCATGCGAGGATCCGGAGACCGCCTTGACCATGATCCAGAATTTTCAGATCAAGTTATTACAGTGCAGCAACTGCCATCTGACCTCCGTGACCCTGTTAACAGGAAAACCTGAGCAGGTTGGATCATGGCCAAGGCGGACACTGGGCTCTCGTGCGCGAGAGCACAACTGAGACATTAACGCAAAGATGTTTATTCTTTTTTTTATTTGAAATCTCTTAAAAAAAATTGTTTTGCATTTGTGAGTATTTAACTATTAGGGAGAACATAATTACACTAATTTTGTGAAAGGTTATACAGCATGAGATATGTTGTCACTATATTTTTATGCTTGGAGAAAACTTTTATTAAAATGTTGGATTCGTTGTTTATTTGATATTTAATATGCCATGAAAAAGATAGAACAATAAACACAACAAAGTACAAATGAATAAATATGAATTTAACCTAACCCAAAAATTCTTAGTTCGTCTCTGACGCTTTCAAGCCTGCAGGCAACCCTGTATAATAAGAGTGGTCTGGAGAGGAGCCAATGAGGAAACTAATGTTTTAAAACATTCATACACTTCAAACTGCGGCAAAGCGGACTTTCCTTGCAGTTTTGAATGCAGCTTAATTCCATGATAGAAATTTGATCCAATTCTATATGAAAGCCTTCTTAAAGCTGATACTAACGTTTATGTTAGCATTTGCTTGTTATATTGTTCTTGAAGTTTTGAGACATCGAAAACAAATTTTAAGCAATACGCAAAGGTGTGTCGGGAATGGGGAAGTTGCAGGATTTGTTTTATTTAATAATCCAAGAGTTGGTTACAAAACTAGATTTAATAATATGAATAAAGGACGATGCAAAACTTGGCATCCACTTCCTAAAGCTATTTGTAATACGTCGTTGGATAGCTATGTTTAAGACAAAAGTGAAGTCCAAGTTTCCAACCTAAGCTATCACTCCACAGTACAAACGCAGCTAGTTATGACTTCCGATTACGTTGTAGATATTCGTGCATGAATTCTGTACAAAAAGTTTTTTTAGTACAGAATTATAGTGACAGACAGAATATTGACAAGTCTAAAGTCTAGCTGCGGACCCTGGAGTAAGCCGGGATAGAAGCTAAGATGATAATGATAAAAGTTTAACTTATTTAATTTTAACTTTGTTTTCACTAAAATTTACATGAAATTCTTAGACATTTTCCCATAGCTTGTTCAAAAACACCAATAATTTCCATATACATATTCCCCATTCTACAATTGAATCGAAAGCGGCCACCTTCGCGTTTGCATCTGGCGAAATAAAATATGTATTCCAAGCTACCACGAGCGTGTGCTCGGAATCTCATTTTCACCCACCGAGATTTTACCGCACTCGTCTTGAAGAAGCTAGATTTCTTGATAGAGATATATGTCGTGCACAGCGCTTGCGAGAGATTAAAGATATACGGTATTCTCGTAGCGCAATTATTGTGTGTAGTTGAGTGACGATTATTAAATGAATGTCTATATGGCGGTTTTAGGTTTTACCAAAACGAGCGCGGTCCTGGTTCTGGTCGTGCTAGTTTAGGGTTGACTGCACAAAAATCTAAATAATCTCATGATAAATTAATTATGAAGTAAATGGAAATGCCATGTGCAGCGTCAAACTCAAGAACGCTTGCAAACCTCGGCCACTACTGCGTAATAACAGTCAGGTGTCAGATATTCTGGGCGAAAGAGGTCTATCGGGACAAAATCGTGGGGACAAACTCAAGGGCTACTATCTACTACTTCGGTTCGGTTTCCAGCTAAACGGGCGAAAAGTGAACTTAATAATGATATTCGGAACTGTCGCATTCCGTAAAATGATTCTTTCCACGCCATAAGAAGTTATTTTATTGAGGGAACACCTTCAGCTAAATAACACTCATTTATATAAAAAGTAAGTGTAAACACAGCCATTAATAGGTGCTCGCAAATAGGAAAGAAATAGGGTAACAGTCAACCACATATAACTATATGGAACATATTGAAGACCTAATAAGCATCTAAAGTAAATGCCTCCGCCGCTCCCCAGGGAGTGGAATGAAAGAAACGAACGCTTGCTAATGAGGGGCGTTCACATTTTTTCAACTCGCTCATTCGGGCCAATGTAGGTCTCGCAAACATCGCCTAGTTTAATAACGGACAATTTTTGCTGCGCCCAGAAACTGGGTCGGTGCAGCGGCCGTGCATTCAGGCGTATTAATCTAGTCTCTGCAACTGAATGGGGGTGACCCTCCCTTTCCCCACCACCCGCAACTCCGCTCGCCACCGCCGAGGAAGAATGTCGCGGTCCATTTGACAAATAAACTGCACTAGAGATAAATGGGTCTAAACGGCCTCTCTTTAAACTCTCTGTCAGAGCTAATAGCGTTCTTCAGCCGTCTCTAACTGGGGTAGTCGATGTTACCTTTTTATTGTTAACAATACTTTCTGATACTTGTTTCTGTCGTTTTGCAATTTGTACGTAATTACTCGCAGGTGCAATAAAACAAATGTGTTTACTTGGCTACGGCATGAAAGAAACTTACGTGTCATTGTACTTGCAACATTATCATATAATCTCCTACGCTCGAACAAGGGTAAACATTTGCCATATTAGGCAATGCCGTTTAACCATGTCGTAAAGGATTTCTTAACTCTTAACGGCCTTTTGACCATATTAACATTCAATTTCATCCTTGAACTATAACGTGAACAAATTCGATTTATTACTTTTAAAATGAATGTTAATTTACAAATTAAATTAGTATAATACTATTATAAATTATGTTTATTTTTAAATCGGTATTAGTAACGAATAACTCATGTAAATTGGTAGGCGATAAATATCAACTTGCCGTAGTACTGCGTGGGGTTCCACAAGGCTCCGTGTTAGGTCCCGTTTTCGTTTTTGGCACCGGTCCAACGAAACGAGAGGTTGCCGGATTAATTGGCCGCCTTTATTGCTGGAATTAAAAGTAACAATAAAAAATTATGGTTTCGGTAATGACCCGGGAGTGATGGTCGGGCAAAGTAAAACTTTACCGCCTCTGTAGCTAGCGAAATTGCACCATGTAGCAGCGGTGGAAACAGCTTCGAATATTACGAAATCAATTTGGATGCCACGCTCAATATACGCCTTTCTGTGAATATCAAAGGCTATGATAAAGAAATATTTCACTTACTCATGATTTTATATTATTACATAGCAATATTACCTAGTGAATGTTTTGCGAATTTTGGAGCGAGTCGTGCCTAACGATTTAGCGCCGAAGAAAGTATATTTCAATACGTTGTGTTATCTATAGAAATAAATGTGTACAGACTAAGTAAGTCACGATCCCGTCGCATAGAAAGTTTGTGAAAACGAACGGATAGTCAGTAATTTGTGCAGTTAGCGAACTGCGAATATCTTTAGATGGCTAAATTATGGTTTTAGTTGAAAGATAGAAATCGGAGCCATCGTCTATTGTGCTAACACAAGTTTCTATTACTACATATACCGTGCATTTTATGTTCGTGCCTACATTGTGTGTAATTGTATCAAGTTCCTTTCAAAACTCGTATGTTTATTTTATTGTTTTAGTTTACCCTTTCTCTTCCTACACAATGTTCTTTACATTTTACATTCCCTTCTCAAGAAAATTGAAAAAGATCATATTGCAATTAAAAATTGAGGTTTCGATTACAACTGTGAGCTGATATCAGCCATTCAGCCTATTAGCGTTTACCCACGACTTCTCCCACAGACTGCATTAAAGCTTCTCTATCTCTTCGTCTGTGCCATAAAACTGTTCATTATTTTTCTCCGGAGAACGAAGAAACATATTATTTTCCTATATGGTAGATATTAGATTCCAAAGAAAAGGAAAGCACCAAAGCAGACCCTGACAGAATCATTGACGCTCGGATGACGATGATAAGCTAGATTCCTTTTAAAGGTTATGCACTTGGTAGCTGCAAACTTGTGATAGATAATTACTTATTTTACAATACATACATATAACATACAATAACCCTTGAAATCTTCCATCTGTACTAATAGCGCAATGGGAGTGTACCAACAGAGGAACTCCTTGGAGCGCCATTAGATGACAGGCTAATGAGCAGAAACTACCTGGATTAGTTTGGAAGTCCGCGCATAGCCGTGCCGTGCCACCTGCACAGCACTGCCCCGTTCTAGTTGCACGTGCCAGCGGTACTCAACATTCTCTCCTTAAATTTTTACTATTTAAGTTAAACGGAATGCTTTTTTAACAACATTAAAGTCAAATAAAGTTTTATGGAAATACCGGCTAAATAATACAGGCGGCTAAAAATATAGGCTAACGAGCAGAAACTACCTGGATTAGTTTGGAAGTCCGCGCATTGGCGTGCCAACTGCACTCCACTGCCCCGTTCTAATTGTACGTGCCACCGGTGCTCAATATTCGTTCTTTAAATTTAAACTACATGTAAGTTAAAACCACGCGGGTCACCGAATACCGGGCGAATAAAATGTAGGTAGAGTTTAGTCCATCGACTCGAAAAGAAGAAGTTATAACCATCAAGCCAAGATCCAGTTCGGGTCGCTGAGCCAGCGAAGTAAGTAAGTTAAGTTAAACGGAGAGCCACCACATTAAGTAAAATTAAGTTTCGTGTGAATTATTCGGTTAACACTGTGTATTTTAATTCAATAAATGGTACTGGTTGACAATTGTTAAATGTAGATAGTGGATAGTGTAACAAGATTGTTCTTTAGGTACCTATGCGGTTATAGATATACGACATTGTTATCTATATAAATATTATTGCTGTTCGTGTCTGTTACGATATAATATTGAGTTAGGTTTCGCGTCGGTACTAATTATACCTAAACGTAACTGGTCATATCTTACACCACACAGTATGATAGATCAAAAACACTTTTTTTACACACAAATTCCACTATAATTACAATACTCGCACATACAGCTTACATGATGTAAAATACGCGCTTAAACGTATTTTAAACAATATAATTGTTGTCCATGTTAAAATTTTGGAAGAGAATTACAGCGATGTTAACAAAGTTTTCACATTAATTTCCCAAAGTTATTAAATATGGCACCATTTTGAATACCGCTGTCCATTATCGCTTGATACAGGTAAAAGTGCTTCGCCCACTCTCGCAGTTATTTCATAGCAAATTGCGATCAATCAAACGGTTATAGTTCAAGTAGTATTTGAAAAGAGTTACTAACTACTATTGTGTAGCTTTCGAAGGAGCTGGACCTTTAAAAGTTAAAACAGTGGTCTTTTGGAGACTTTGCAGTGTCAATAAAATATGAAATAATATAAGTTTTGAAACGTTGTACCATGATTGGGATGTATTAGAATTTTTTTTAAATGAGTTTGATATCAGCGGCTTACGACGCGAGTATGCTGAACACCAGTCGAAATGGAGAAGAAAGTAGGAAACAGAGCCTGGTAGAAGCCGGAATGATGCATGATGAATGATGAATAAAATTATAAATTTGCCAGATTGTACAATCGTACTGAAGTCCTCGTTTACGAGTCAAACCCGCTCTGCGCCGCTTTTTTGTCAACATTGTATTTAACGCTTACATACCTACATTGTTTTTGATCTAAAAAAATATTTGCGCACGACAATTCCAACTGAATTTAAAACACCGGTTACAGTTACAACGTTGAAAAAGTCCCGTTTTTTCTAGCACTAGAGGCAAATTGAAATTCCACTCCTGTCCCGGTATTCGAAGCGAAAATGTCGCTGAGGTTTCTATTCATGAAATAGTCGACTGAAAAATCAAATTTATTTATTTAAACTTAATGCACTGTTACTTACAACGGTGGACTTATATCTTCATAGCTTTATCTACCAAAATGTATCTAATGTTGGTCAATATTTTGATACTCTAAAATATATTGACTAATATTAAAACGTTTCTTAAGCGATTCTGCGAATATCTCTCTGACCTCGAAAGTCGAAGTCGAAATTATGTTCTAAAATGAGAAATGCGAACGATTCAAAACTAATGTAGGCGCGGGTGAGCTAATGAAACAATGTCAGAGATACGAACTCTGTAATGGAATAACGGGCATTTCGTTGCTATCCACATAATGGCAATACCATTTCTCGGAACATTGCCGCTCTGCCCCCGTAATATCTCTGAAATGAAATGAAAATGTTATGAATTCCCGTCCCCCGGTTGGTATGAAACATTTCGGCTGTTTCAGGAGCAACAAACAAGTTTAATTGCGAGGCGTATGTTGCCTGAACGTTCTTTTTTTCAGCTCACTTGCCTAGTGCTGCGAGCTTTTCGAGTTGCCTTTCCGCTGACGGGAATGGTATGGCATGTGGAGAGTTATGATCGAGCCTGGAACAACGATTTGTTATTCGTTCCATCGCGGAAAATTGCATTTAATAGCTAAAGGTGCTCTTAAATGGGCCATTTGTTATAGCAATTATTGCCTGCTGTAACGACCAGACAGCGATACAGGACAATATTTTGGTGCGATTCGCCCATTATAACCGCACATGTTTGTTTTGTTATTATGGGACAGAACAGGTTGCTGGTTGCAATGTTGTTACTTCCTAGGTACTCTATCATTTGTGTTTTTTTTTCAAAAGTACCTACTATATGTCACAGCATATCGTCTATGCGTTTTCGCAGCCCAATGGGTGAATAATTTAGATATTTACTTGTAGTTTTAGCGTTAATTAATTACCTAAGTTATAATTAGCGACTCGGCTATTAATGCCATACAAATAAATAAATAAATCGTCTCTACCGAACAGAAATTGTAGTCCAACCCTTATGTTGGGTATTACGAAATAATCGATAGATACATAAATAATGTTCCTTATACTCAAGTCACCGGTACCTTCTGCAATATTACGCCGCGGCGTACATATCTACCTTTCTTCGTATCGGCAAATTGTTGTTCAAACAAAGCGTTAATTAGCTCGCAATGGAGACGGAACAGCTGGGAGTGCCGCTCGGCGTCTGCTCCACGTCTGATGATTGCCTAATCAAATTCAGCGAATGAATCCAGTTTTGTTAGTTTAATTAAATGATTGCTTTTAGCATTTAGATCTTGGGTGGTATCACGAGAGTGTTCGTCCGTAACTTTGCGTTGTTGCATTTCGCACTCAAAGTTGCGAGATGTCGTAATTTACGGTGTTTAGGATTACGCTAGTCAGGTACTCTTGTTCTTCTTGTTCTCTTGAAGTAAAGCCGTTTGTGTATGCCATATTTTAAAGTTGAAAGAAAATCGGCACATGAATAATTAGGTACATCGTACCTACGTCTCGTAACATCGTATCAACAAGACCTACATTAAATGCAATTCGGTTCTTTTTCTGTTACCGTATTGAATCATTGTTTCCAATAATGCCTACGCATCGCTGCGTGGACCTAGTTTAAAAATGTCAGTTCTCAAAAGTGAGGCAACCGGGGCACTGCGGCTCGTTTCAGAAGTGACCTCTTTAGTGGTTGCTGCAACACTCGCTACTATCTCCGTTAAATATTTGCCCGACGACAGAGGTGACCCACTTCCGAATTTCGGGACGCCATTGCGAGACCATGGATAAACAGATCCGTATATTTCCCATTCATGTGTGTGTCCGGGCATTGTTTTTATTCATTACGTTGTTTGCTGAGTGGATAGGTGTGATTTGTGATGGCGTTTTTAGTGGCTATGGAAGAGGAGAAAGGAAGGTGGCGACTCTGTCCCACTATCCGAGAGCCTTCCCCTGGGCTTGAATTATGGCCGCTATGGAAGTCGTTAAATAGGCTTCGGACTCAGACCGGCCGGAGTAAGGAGAACATACATGGCCAGGTGGAGATTTTCGGGTGACTCCGATGTCAATTGTGCCTGCGGGGCTACCCAAACGATGGCTCACCTCATATCGTGCCCTGCGTTCAAACATCTGTATGCAGGAGGATCTCATGACGGCGCCAATAGCGCTGATAATGTGGTTAAGTTTTAAGCCTATATAATGGTTGTCATGGACAAGCTAAGAAGAAGAAGAAGGTGGGTGCGAGCGGTTCGGGTCTGGTCTTTGAGCAGGAACCCCAGCTGGTCTAAGAGACAAGTATTACCTAAGTGATAATGGTTGATCTCATTTAACACCTTGACGCCAAACCACCTTAGGTAATCCAAACAAAAAAATTCTATTGATATCAATTAATTAACGCTCTACCGATTACAGATAATCGATGACCAAATTTAATAAATAGGGGTATTGTTACTTAAAGACGATTTACTCGCTATTTCAAATTAATTCTATTGTTGTTTATAGATAATTTAAGTGCCTTACGCAACATTTTTATATTTGATGTCGTCCAATGGTGACTCCTTTATATCAATTGACGACCTGAGTGGTTCAGTGGTCAACATGCCGGTCTGCCACGCAAGAGGTCCCGGGTTCGATTCCCGGCCGGGCAGAAATTGAAATGATGAATTTTAATTTCTGTTACGGGTCTGGGTGTTCTATGTATAATAAGTATGTATTTAAAAGTATTTAAGTAGTTTATCACTTATCTAGCACCCATAGCACAAGCTTTGCTTAGTTTGGGGCTAGATGGCGCTGTGTAAATTTGTCCACGAATATTATTTTTTTTTTTTTTTTTTATTAAAACTCTCGTAAAGATAGTGAACATCACCAATCACCGGCAGAGTAGAAACCAACCCCTTATAATCATGGCGACTAATGTTTTCGAGGCAAAAGATCTAGTCTCTGTAGGCTGGAAAATGGACAGCAACGTTTTCCATTGTTATTTTTATAACACTGCGATCTTCAACCCGCTTGACAGACGTGGAGATTAAGGAAATAACCTCGCCTCGCCTAAGTCCTATAATGGACTGTTATGGACTGTGATGATGACCAACCTAGTTATGTCGTCCAATAGTGTCTCGTTTATATTAGTTAAAACTCCCGTAAAGATGGTGAAAATCACAATTGAGTGGATGAAAAAGTTATGGTGGCACGGCACGAGCCATCGCCCGTACAACTTAACAGTACTAATATGATAATAGCGCATGCGCCGTGCACACTTGGCGGACCGTGGCGGTTACGGTAACTATAGTATCCACAGCCAGCGCCTGCGCATCAGAGCCGACCAAATGCCAATTTAATTGTGCATGCAGTCTCTAATAGAGTGGTTGGGAGTGCCATTGGCTGGCGAGGAATTTTGATAACGTGCTTCGGTATGGTCAGTGTTGTGGTGAATGTGTGGATAAAATGGTATACTACCTACATTAGATCGTTAATGTCAAAAGTGGGGTAATTAATGGAAGAAGATTTATTTACCTGCCTTAAGGACGTTCTGCCAGTTTGTTTTCCACTGTAAAAATAACTAACCAACAATAAATTTAAAATAAATAGATGACTCTAATGTTTGAAAGATACCTCGTATTGACACTTTTCATTGATTTTTTTTTAACTACTCGTATTTTGCCTATGACACGTTATGCACCCGTTTTGTAAGCCAGCCATATGATATGAAAAAAGGACTATCAGACAGACAATTTAAGTGGGTTGTTGCTCGGAACATAAACCTCAACCCTCTCCCTCCCTCCTCCCTTTGCCTCACGCCTCATAACACGATACCTTAATATTAGTATTCAGCTACAATTAAAACTATCATTGAGCTGCTATTGCGATCTAATTACAATTCAATCGAGCAAAGTATATTAGCAGACCTGAGGCCCTGTTATCAGGGTCTGCTTTCCTTCTCTTTCGTCTCCATTTCGCTCGATCTTCGGCATCCCCACGCATCCGATTCGGAAATGTCAATCCATCGCTCCCTTAATTTTGGAACAGGAAACCTCAACCGCCTTCTCTTTGCCCCCAGCTTCTCCCAGAAGGTGGACGAGGAGGAGTCCGGCGGCGGGGGGGCGCTGCACCCGCCCGACGGGTTCTACTCGCACCGGCTGCACGGCGGCCACCATGGCGCCCACGCGGAGCCCGAGCGCAGCTACATGGAGGGCAACCGGTACCTCACCTCGGTGCATCGGCCCATGCCTGGTGAGTTGCATATTTCGGACATACGTGGGTGGGACACAGCGTGGGTGGGCTCCTACTAGGTGGACTGAAGACCGGGTGAAGATCGCAGGTACCAGCTGGATGCGAAAGGCACAAGACCGGCTTTGGAGATCTTTGGGAGAGGCCTATGCCCAGCAGAGGGCGTCTTCCGGCTGAAATGATGACGTACGTAGAAAACGGCTCGCTCTGCGTCGTCTCTCGGAGAGCGATGCCTGGTGAGCTCATATTTAAGAAGTGGCTCGCTGTTTAATAGGTCTCGGCCACGAGCGTTCGGTGCCCGAATGGCTAGCGGGTCCGACCAGGTTTGATCCCCAGTACCGCTATGTCATCATCATCTTGGCGTTAATGTCCCGGTTGTGCTCTCGTGCGCGAGGACCCGGGGTCCGTCTTGATCATGATCTAGGATTTGGCAGATCAGGTAATTACAGTGGAGCGACTGCCATCTGACCTCCGTAACCCTGTAACAGGAGAACCTGACCACATTGAATCATGGTTACACATTCAGTCGCTGAATATACAGGTTCCATCACTATGTTATCCCTCACCGGTTAGTATTCAACTAATTTACATAACTCAGAAAAGAGTTATTGCCGGCAACGTATTTGCGGCACCCCTGGTCCATGGGCGGCAGTGATCACTTACCATCAGGAGACAAGCTTGCTCTAAAATAAAAGTAAATATCCAATTGCTGATAAATGAACCCAACTAATAACTGAATTCCTATCCACAGCGCTGAACCACTCCAACTCGTCATGCTCGTCGGCGTCCAACGCGTCCACGGCGGGGCTATGCGCCGGCGCAGCGGAGCCGGCGCCGCCGCTGTACATCGCCGCGCCGCCAGAGGGCTTCGGCCATCCGGTGCACGCGAACAGGTAATGGATGGCGATATTTTCTTTTTTGTATAAAAAGGGCGTATTTGACTGCCGTCACATATTAAGTGCAGATGCAGTCTACGGTAGAGGATAGTGAATACTTGTCTATTAAATGATTTTTATTTATTTAAACCAATCGCAGCAAGGCTCTAGCTTGTTGCAATTGATCCTTACTCAATTGCACCAAAATGGCGGCGAACTATCGGAGATAGACGGTACCACTCCAGGTATTTAATAGACAAGCAAGGACAACTGTTCTCCCTTGTATTATTGAAGGTAGTCGCGTTGTGGTCGCGATTATGTACTCTTTTTTCTAGACCACTAGTTTGGAATTCATTACATGTGAATCTCAGATTCAAGAACCCAACAGGATAAAAATAATACGAAGAAATGTAAAATATACCATTGAACAACTTTGGTCTGGTCTATATTATTTATTTTCAATCAGTTTCGGTGTAAATTGTACCAAACGCAATATCACAATCTTCACACGCCATCTGTAAATAAACACGGTGACTGGCTACTCAAAAAATTGTTTGTACATAATTTGTTTTTATTGCCTTATTGTTTTGTTTTATGTCGCAATTCCTTCCATAGACGGGGCACAGACGTGTCCATCATGGCCACAGGCGGGATATCACAAAATAAACAGAGTTTGTCCCAAAAGCGGGGCAAACTGACACGAGGGTACGTCCCCAACCCGAGTCTTGTGAACCTAAACCCTTCCCCTTGGAGAATGTTCAACCTCTCCTTCACTCACGCTTCTAGCGAAAGAGACAGCTGTCTTAAGGCAGTTCGAGTGCGAAATCTAACAATCTAATAGTTGCTCAACTATCAGGCATGATAATAATAAATACTATGTCTATCCATAACCTTTTTACTGTCACATTGTAGAAGTAAACTACTTTTTTATAGTAGTTTTGTGTAGTAGAAAATATTAATTTATTTGTCAAGTAAGTAAAGCACCACAAGATTATGGATAGAAAAAGAAGTAATAAATAAAAAATACTAAATATTGAAGCATGATAACTGTGTGATAATTCTAATTCTAACTGACAACCTAAATTACCTTCATGCCTTCTAGAACTCGACTCTGAATAATATTTGTAGGTTCTTATAAAGGTATAATACATGCTTCTAATTTAGATTTTCTGTACAAGACTATTAGTTGTGAACATGTCTGAATTTCGTTGCACAAAACATTGTCTAAATTGTGTACAGTCTTCATTAGTCTATTTCGCACATTCATAGAACAGCTATAACGCAAAAATTAGCGGTAATTGGTCTCAAAAGTGTTGTGCCTACAGATTAGAACTACAGTTACGTTTGTACTAATATGTTGAAGCGCATGAATTGATGCCCAAATTCACTTCCAGGAAACCTGAAAGCTTACCTCCAACCGCTTCGTTAGTGTAGCATCATTATATGTTAATACCTCGACTTATCCATGAATACAACTCCAAATTCAGTTATAGTCAATGAGATTGAATTGAACCTGGCGAAACCATGTCCAACTATTACGATCTGAACCAACTCAATGTTCATTATTGTATAAATAATCATTTATTATGCGCATATTAAATTCAGAAGCAAAAAGGGCGAGACAAATGAAAGTGGAGTGTATTGCTCATAAAATGACGCCCTTTTTTGTATCACGGCTTTTGAAAATCGGAGCGACGCGTAACATAATATAAGTGATACAAAAATTGACCTTAAACATTGTGCAATACAGTCCTCTTTGATTTGCTCTCACGCTTTTTGCTTCTGAATTTAGGCTACTGATTTTAGTCAAATCTAATAAGCGCATTACACCTAATCTAAGATTGCAGGGCACAGCCTGATTCCTCCCACTAATGTTCCCTCCGAAAATGAATTTAAAGTTTCCACAACTCCACCACAGACCTATTCGTTCCTCACCAACCGGACTGACAACCACATATATATTCCATCACATTAATCCACCTTCTCCTCAATCTGCAGCCGTTATGAGATGTCCCAAGACCTGTTGGACAAGCAAGTGGAGATCCTCGAGAGAAGGTACGGCGGTCCCCGCGCGAGGAGAGCAGCGGTGACCATCCAGCGGGCGTTCAGGAGGCGACAGCTGCTGAAGAAGTTCAGCGCGATCACGGCCATGGCGAAGGCTATGGACTCTAACACGAGGAGGATGCAGGATCTACCGGATCATGGACAGCTAGTCAATGGTGAGTGGGGTGGAGATGCAAGTTTGAAATGTTCCACCAACCCGATTTGCCAACCACGCGATATCGTGTTATAAGACCTAAAGCGCACCATAGCTTAGGGTTGCAAGTGTTGTAACCGACTGATGTCGAAAAAATTCCGACAAAGTTTACATTAACTTAAATATTTCTTGAACTATTAAACCGATTTAAATGAAACAAAGCTAAGAATCTTCTTGCTTAATGTGGCTTTAAAATAAAGCTCATCGATATCCATCGATTGAGAGCTACGATGCCGCAGTCAGACATACACAGACACACACGTGAAACTTAAACACCCCGGTATTTTTGGTCGGCGATTAAAATAGGCAAATTTTGTTCCTATCTTGAATCTCTATATTTTCTGAATGAGAGAAAGATCGATCATTTACACTCGTCTGGATCTCGGACACCCCGCTCTTACAGAAGACAGCATATCGACATACCCAAAACCAGTATAAAACGAGTTAACATTGCTATGCGCGTCTAGAGACGCTAGCTCATCTTATAATGGTTTTGGGTAGGTCGATGTGCTGTTGACTGTACTACAAAATGTACCAGTAATGCTAGAGGATCCGATTTCTCTGCAGGCGACTGTACGTTTGAAATGTAAATTAAAATGAAGAAATGCTACGCTAAAAATAGTATCGGTGTCGAACCACCTTAATCGATATCAGCTGGAATCGACGCCTTGATATGCTGAGTACATACTTTAGCCTGAGCATAGC
Source organism: Blastobasis adustella (assembly GCA_907269095.1). Lineage (NCBI taxonomy): Eukaryota > Metazoa > Arthropoda > Insecta > Lepidoptera > Blastobasidae > Blastobasis > Blastobasis adustella. The sequence continues at coordinate 6,603,615 of OU026135.1, read as the reverse complement.
CAAGTAGCTCTTCTCTGAATATATTTTGTCATGACACGAGATTACTGATGGATAAACACATCTCATCTAAATCATACTATCATACTAAACACAAAACCTTTCCACAGGAGGCAGTGACATATACGCCAACGCGCTGCTTCAGAAGAGCCCAGCGGGCCAGGAAAAGGCCCTGGCGCTCACCAGGCCGATGCGGTCCATGTCGCTGCGGGAGCGTCACGAAGTCGATATGAGGTATGTCGTGGTACCTCTCTAGTGTGATAAGTGAAAGAGGATGTAATGGTAGTAGGACTGTCTACCTGGGGACTTATCGCGCTGAATTTGAATTTACTAAAACCAAACCACAGGCCGATAGGGACCAATGGCGAATTCTTGTGACGATTCACTTCGGGTCGCTGAGCCATCGAAGTAAGTAAGCAAACCATAGCCGTTGTCATACGCTGTCTTCACATGACATTGTCAAAAGAAAGAGACGGCATGTGATGACGGCTGTGGTTTGGTTTTGGTAAATACGTTCAAATCTATTGCGATAGGCCCCCTGGTATTGGTAAACTGTCGAGTATAGTAACAGACGCTCCGATTTTTCTGGAGCCGACCAACCGTCAGTTGCAGTCGATACTAATCCTTACGTTGTACAAAATAAAATCGCTTTTGGATTAATTGGGACGTCAGACTAAGTTCCCCACACCCAAATGCGACTTTATTTTATACTTCATAAGGATTAGTATCGACTGCAACTGACGGTTTGTCGACTCCAACCAAAACGGAACGTATGTATGTATGTATGTAATATCTTTATTGCATCAATTTATAACATTACAAGAAATAAAAATACAGTTAAAGAACGTCTGTTACTAGTTTAAGAAGTCCATCGCATTATCTATTTCTGCCTCCAAACAACAATGCGTGCGAGTTACCTATGTCGCTCTCTCGCACGCGACGAACCCGTCATGCTACGGGGGGAAAGTGGCGCGAGCAGTGTTGCGCTGCGGTTTAGCCTGGTGGTAAGCTACAGCCGAAGCCTGCGACTGGAATAGTTCTACTCGTTTGGCACTACCCAGGGTCACTTGTGGAGTAACGTAACGAGGGTACGGGCTCGGAAGCGAGTAGTTCGACCCCCGGAACTTACGGAGACCTGTAAGTTAATTACGGAACTCTGTTGCTGACAATTTTCTGATTTAAATTATTGTCATTTTTTTGCGATTACGTTTTTCGATTTAATAGTCTCAGTTTCTTGCAATGGAACTTTGTTAGCAACTGAACCCATGAAATCTATGATGCGTAATCGCGTAAGTAGCCTAGTAAAAGTAACAATTTCAATCATTGAAATCAGATAATTGTTGGCAACAGCGTTACGTAATTAGCTTACTAGGGCCCGACCCAGGCCATCTCGCTCGCACGCGAAAGAGTGAATGGAGCGAGCGAGATGGCAAATCCTATCGGAAAGAGCGGCGGTATACGAAAGGTAGATATTATAGGCAAAATTTACGGTTTCTATCAGATGCGTTGTTCTACTGCCTTCAAAGTTGCATTAAAAGAATTATGTTAAGTATTTCATTACAATTTTCCAAGTATATCAATACCACTGTCGCGTGTCATGTAATTTATGCTGGTCACGGCCATCAAACTGTGACTTGTAATAAAATGTTCCCATCATCCGATTCGTTGCGGATTACAAATCCATAGATTTACCTACCCGACACGTGCTAGAGATATATTAATGGAAAAGATAATAAATCTTTTATATTTTACTGTCTAAAGTTATATTGCTTTTTTTTTTCAATACACTTATGTTACTACACAAGGTACTATTACTATACAAGGTTAAGCAACGCTCAGAGAGACCTGGAACTGGATGGATAACCGTCTCGTACTTTGAGGCTAGTCGAACTTCAGCATCGCAACGACCTCGCCATTCGTGTTCCTCCTAATATCGTTGGCGAAGCGATGTTGACCAAGCTCTTCCGCTGGGGAACCTGAGACTGGTTGAACAGTCTCGGGAGCCGATTGGCTCTCCGTGACGGTATATTCTATGTTGTATGGAATACTAGTGAAGTCGGTAGGACCTAGTGGCGTCCTACCCCTACCCTATCTCGACAATACTCGCTTCCGTGGTTTAACTCTCGTCACGTTACCCTACAAGCGACCCTGGGGGGGCCAAGCGAGAAGAACTATTCCGGTAGGCTTACATAGCGCAGCCGAACAATGGCATAGTATTCTTGCCGTTGAGTAAGGTCTCCAGTGCTCCATAGGGTGGGGGTTTGGGGAACCGTGGCTGTGGCAATAGAGGGGGCATTTGCCTTTTTGCTACCAGAGCAACTGGTACCCGGGTTTAAGAGGTGGGCAACGCATTGGCGACACCCCTAGTGTCGCTAGGCAATGACCACTGCTCATCACGTGGTCCGCTTGCATGTTTGCCTACCGCATGACTTAAAGAAATACCTAACACCACAACTAATCGATGACATTCTCCCACCAGCAACCACATGTGCGAGAGTGCCGAAGTGGAGGCGCTTATGGCGCGGGTGCAGGCCTCCGCCCACCAGATACACATGATCGGCGCCGATCCCGTGCCGCACTTGCATCGGGCGGATGCTGATAGTGGGGTTAGTATCTTTACCAGGTAGAGATCGCAGGTACCAGCTGGCACGAGACCGGCTTTTGAGATCTCTACGGGAGATCCAGCTGATATGATGAGATATATGCCTGAGGTTCTAGCCAAGATGCCAATTGCTTAGTAGCGATTCTATTGCGATTGACAATCGGAATTTCGGCTACGTTCGGGCGGCTTCGCAGCGTTCACAGTACAGTGTAAATCTACGAGCGCTGGCCGAAAGTAGACGACATGTTCCGATCAAAAGTCGCATTAGAATTACTAGACCCGCTGTATCTCTTAAATGTACCCTAGAAACGGTGAAAGTTTTTCGAGTACCTTAGTGGGGAAATTCTTTTTCCATTTCAAAGGCAGCGGTTCCGGAGATTGTAGGGACAGTCCACTTATACAGAAACTTGCAAAATTCGATCTTTCTATCTTTTTCATTCACTCTCTCTCTGTACCCCTGGCTATAATATTGAGTGAGAGAGATCATGAAATGGAGATAAAACTAGATCTCTTTTACTTGACCTATACTAAATGTCAGTAATTGGTCTTCCTAATTGCAAGATTTACTTCTAGCTAAAACCTGTACTAAATTATCAAATTTCAATAACCTTAACTAAACGAATAATAGATCTTGCAAACTAACTCGCAGCGTAATTTTTTTTTTATGTGGACGTATAGTTCACTCGTAAGGGTCACTCGCTATCATGTAGTGTAATACTGGTTCTCACGTAACAAAGGACAGGTACCTATCTCTCTAAGCAATTAGGTTCTTATCTAGATCATCTGGCATTATCTTATTAACGTTATCAGTCATGGAAGTGACGTAGGGGACGACAGACGCGCAGTCTCAGATTAGATTCTTGTCCGTTAAATCATAAAAATATTTTGCAAAAAATATGGACCGCGGAAAGAGTAAAGGTTTGTGCAGGAGTATAACGAAAAAGAGGAAGTTTTTCAAGAAGATAATTCGGAAAGTGATGTGGTTTGGTGCTCGGAGAGGCAAATATGAAGTGAGTGATCAGTTGTTGAAGTATTGATTGGTGTATTGTATTCTGTAGTCACAGCAACGATGTTCAGCTCTTGAGTGAACTTCAGCGTTTCGATCGTCGAGACAGATGTTTATGTTTACATTTCTCTTACAGTTTTAACAAACACATAACCTATTTTATGCAAATTTATATCTTACTTGATCTATCATGGTAATTTGTGTAACAAGGATGTGCTGATAAGTCATTTACAATTTAGTAGATATTATATTACGGTTGTAAATATTGGCGATAACGAATTCAAGGTCAACAATTTTTTAAAACGGTCTAAATCAATTTTCGTAAACAAATAAAATATTGTTACGTTTTATTTTCTTGCTACATTTTTTTGCTCAATGCACTTCATCTGTTACACTTACATTATTAGTAGTCTGTGGATACTTAAGCGTTTGTGACCTTTACAACGTAAATCTTTGACGATATGTGTTTCCAAAACGTCTGAGGAGACACTAAGATTTGCCATTCGATACTCAACCTTATATCCACGTCGTTACAGGTGTGCAGCTGCTCTGTAAGCGGCTCGGTCACCAACATATCGACGTCGTCGTCGCACAATGAATCTCTACACAACCATCAGATGTTAAACAACTCAGGTTAGTAGAACTTCTTATTAGATGATATGCAGTTTTGTTTATGTAGGGTATGTACTTGTAATGGTATGTTGCAAGGTACCAATTAGTTCAGTCTTTTGTACTGGTGACGGTCGACTACAGCCATCAGTGATCAGCGGCATATCTCAGTAAATATTGGAATTTTTGTGTGATAATCAAATTGCCTTATAATCTATATAATCTTTGAAAAATTCGTCACTGTTTATTTTTGATCTAACAAAACCGTATTTTCATTATTTTTAAGATCTCCGGCATAGAAGTCAGTTTGAGTTTTAGCATAATGAAATCGTTATAATATATAGTGCTGGACTAAATAAATCTTGAAAAATAACTCTTTTCAGCTCGTATCGCATTTCTTAAAAAATAAGATGTCATATTATAATGAAAGGAGGACAAGCCTAAGTCAAGAGGAAAGGCTTAAGCCTTTCAAATATCATCCATATTTATTATTATATTATAAATATAACCATATTTCATATAATCAAATTTGCCACTTAGTTTGAGTTACTTTTCCAAAAGTCGGTTAACAAATCTAAAGTCAATTTAATCCACCACTATATATTTACACATTTCCATACCATTATATTTTTCACATGGAAACGTGCTTGACCTGCCAAAACCCCATTCAATCAAACCCCAAAAGCTCCACTACAGCCTCAAAAACTCCACTTCCAGGTCCAATATACGGCAACCTGCTGTCGACTGGTGGGAAGCCACTAGCGTCTCCCACCGCCAGGCAGCAGCAGTTGGCCGCCATACAAGCTGCAAATGCCAGGCGCCTGCCGCCTGAGGTGCCGAAGCGTACCAGCAGTATTACTCTCAAGTGAGTTTTCCTAGCCGTGTGGTGTCCGGCAGAGTAGAATAGCACCAACCCCTTACACTCGTGAGTGCCAAACAAGGCGACTAATGTTTTCGACAGAAAAGATCTAGAGTCTCCGTAGGATGGAAAATGGGCAGCAGCGTTATCATTGTTATATTTACAACACTGCGGTTTCCAAACCGCCTATCAAGCGTGGATATTATGGCAATTACCTCCCCTTTCGTGGAAGAGGGCCTAAGCCCTGCAGTAGACTGTTATGAGCTGTGATTATGAGTGTTCATGATCTGTGACAAATACTGAGAGAGTGACAAACTACGCTGTGACAAACAAGCGGACATCCCATCCGATGGTAAGCGGTAATTGTCCATAAAAATACAGAAACACTGGTGCGTTGTCACTGTGAGGACTGAGATTAAATGCCTCATGCCTGTATTAGAACTATTTTCAAGATCTCAGCAGTAGGAGTTCTGCGAATGGGACCATCTGTGAACGGGAATTACTAAACCCAGTGACATCTTCATTTGTCACTGTAAGACCATCATCAAACCAAACCGATTAAATAAACGGTCTCAATAATAAAAATACCTTATAGTAATTTTAAAACGTTCATTAGCTAAACACTAATTAGGCCTTTACAACGTATTACTCATAAACGTTTCATTACCCTCTCTTAGCTAAAGATCTGTTAAAATACAGATTTGTATCATTATGTTGTCGCTCTGATGAATTTATAGCCAAAAAACATGAAATCGCTTGTAGCCAAGTCTCAAAAGTTTAAAACGTAGCTCCAAGGAAAATTATAGAATTCATAGCTGTATGGATGCATACCCTTTGCCTATCCTCTTCACGTTAAAAGGCAAGAATGGAGTCACGAGCCAATCAAAATCAATCAAGCCGGGTCTGCTGCTCCATGTAATATTTTATTCGTAACATGGCGCAGCGGACCCGGCTTTACAAAGCGAATAAAATCAGCTGTTCCTGTGATGACGTCCATGTTTATCACTAATAAAGAAAAGATCAGCCTTCATAAGGTTATGAAGCCAATAATGAGCGTTATAGCACTATTATGCATTTATCAATAAAGTCTTTGAAGAACCATGATTAAGCAAGCTTAAAACCTATAAACCTCCCATAACTTTTTATAAATTAAACCGTAAACGTTTAACCAACCCTTCTATTCGCTCCCCAGCGCGGAGTCCCCTGTGTCGCTTCGCCGCGCGGAATGCGGGGCGGTGGTCCGCGGCGGATCCATGTCCTCAGTGCAGTCTTCGTCCTCGTCGTCTTCGCAGGAGCACCGCCACCACTACCACCAGCCGTACCAGCCTAGGGCGCCGGTAAGTGGAAATACATGTCTAATTATGTATGATGTTATATCACCGCAAAGAATGGCTTTGTTACCCGCAGGGCGATCATATTATATGCAAAATCCCTAGGGACCGCTAACCACTCAGGTCGAGTGGTTCAGTTAACGTGCCGGTATGCCACGCAAAAGTCCCGGGTTCGATTCCCGGCCGAGTAGAAATTGAAGTGATGCATTTTAATTTCTGTTACATCTATAATAAGTATGTAAGTTCTTTATCAGTAATGTAGCACCCATAACACAATCTTTGCTTATTTTGGGGCTAGATGGCGCTGTGTGACTTATCCAAGCGTATTTAGTTATTTGAATGTTCTTTGCCACAATACGGCACATTGTAGCTTTGTCGTAACATCCTAATACATCTCCTCAGGAACCCCACATCCACCTCCAAGAGCCCCACTACCCCCAGCACCAGCGCTCGGCGTCGGGGCCCGCTTTGGACCCCACGTGCGGCGTGTGGCAGCGGCAGGGTGTGCCGCCCTACTACGAGGCGCCGCAGGCCTGCTGCAGGCCGCAGCATCCGCAGATCGCGCAGCCTACTATGAAGGTAGGTGACTGTAGCTTGGGTACAGACTGTGTCTTTGTCAAAGGTATTACAACCTGAGTTAGAGGCCAATTAACACCAGCCGCACCAGCCATAAAGGTGAGATGGCGGTCAAATGACTACCTAGACTATTTATTATTTATTTTATTTAACCATTTATTATACACAAGATTTTTACAAAACTATATGACAGAATATATCAGACACATCAGGCCAACTTATTTCTATATAGAAATTTCTTCCAGCAGGCCTACAGCAGAGAGATCGTGACAATTAAATTCAGTTAAGACGTGCACAGTAGTAAATAAAAATATATATATATATAATGCTCAATTAATAAAAGCCTATACTATACATACATAAATACATACATACATACAAATATATACACACATACTTATACATTCATACATTAGACAGATAGAGAAAGGTAGTACTCTTTTACACGTTTCTTAAAGATGAAGATAGAAGTGCTATCCCGTATTTCATGCGGAAGAGCGTTCCACAATCTTGCCGCATGGACAGTGAATGAGTAGGAGAAGAAAGGATCCGAGCATTCCTGCGAAGCCGAATCGGGAGCCACTTGAGCTGTGTCCGGAAGCTTGAGATATGGTCGTATTAAAAAATAAACAAAGAAATGGCGGCATATGGCGTGTGCAAAGGCGTGTGAAACTCGCAGATAGCGTAATCCACGATGAAGGTAGGTGACTGACTATGTATGCTCTAGGCTGGGTTTTGGCAGCCCTATACTGTGGACACTGAGTCTCCGAAGCACCCTCAAATGCCGCAGCCACGCTCAAGGTAGGTGCCCACTGCTATAGTATCTTTGTCGAGAGCAGGGCCCTCCGAGAGCCCCACTACCCCCAGCACCAGCGCTCGGCGTCGGGGCTCGCGTTGGACCCCGCGTGTGGCATGTGGCAGCGGCAGGGCGCGCCGCCCTACTACGAGGCGCCGCAGGCCTGCTGCCGCCCGCAGTATCCGCAAATCGCGCAGCCTACTATGTAGGTAGGTGACAAGAGCACTACCCGAGTTAGAGGCCATCCATATTGGCCGCATCGTCACTTACCATGAGGTAGGATGGTGGTCAAAGGCCTGTCTAAAAAAGGCGGCATATGGCGTGTGGCTTCTGACAACCGCTTTCCTACTCTTCCTTCTACACTTCGCTCGGTCTTCGGCATCCTCGCGTCGTAAGCAAGCTCTCGCATCCGACTCAGCTACGTCCATCCATCGCTTCTTGGGTTTCCCGCGTTACCTTTTCTGTTTTAGGCACCTACCTATAGCCAGCTAAGAAAGCTTTGCCCATTTCTTAATTTATTTATTCCTATTCCAGGTCTCCGAAACGGTCCGCAAACGTCAGTACCGCGTGGGGCTGAATCTCTTCAACAAGAAGCCCGAACGGGGCGTGGCGTACCTGATAGCGCGTGGCTTCCTCGAGAACTCGCCCCGCGGCGTCGCTCGCTTCCTCATCATGCGGAAGGGGCTCAGCAAACAGATGATTGGGGAGTATCTCGGGAATCTGCAGAATCCGTTCAACATGGCCGTTTTGGAGTGAGTATTGTTCTTTGTGTAGACTAAGAGAAGCACAATTAAGTATGTTGACTTTACTTTTCGCACTCAATTGTTTCGGTTTTTGCTGAAATATGGTTGTATTGTTATTTCGTAATTTGTAACTGGCTTTGAATGCGACCGCCTAACTCAAATTGAACCTTGTCATCTTTAAGCAAGAAGGTCGCAAAGCTATGCTCCAGCAATAGCAGTGGAGCGAACGCCTAAGTCTCAAACGTAAGACTATCGTTCACGAATGAACGAAATGAATGGAGTAATTCAATGTACTAACGATCCGTTTTTTAATTGAATAAATGATAGAATAAAAATATTTTCACATAATTTTTTTGTGCGTCAGATGTTTCTGCAATGTTAAATTCATTTACAAAACGAAATCAAATTAAAACTAAAAAGTATGAAAATTATGTTAGTAGAACGGACCATAAAAATCCACTCCCATGAAGCTGGAGTTTACCGACTAATAACAAACTTCATGGCCTCCGCCACCTCAGTTACCTCTATGCCATCGCTCCATGACATCGCTAATATGGGAATATGTTTGATATTCTTATTTTAATTTAATGTTACGTTTAGTCTATTTTTTGTTCTATTCTCTTCTTTTTTGCTGCACCGCGTTGTAATTTTTGTTAATTGCTCGGTTGACTGGTAGAACAATCTACGTAGCTTTAAGTCCGTCATTGTACTGTAATGTGCACGAAGTTTTAAATAAACAAATACCCTCCACAGATGCTTCGTAACCGAGCTAGACCTATCCGGCATGGCGGTAGACGTCGCCCTAAGACGGTACCAGGCCCACTTCCGTTTGCCAGGCGAGGCGCAGAAGATCGAGCGACTTGTTGAAGCATTCGCAAGGCGCTACTGCGCTTGCAATCCTGACTTCGTGCAACGGCTACGGACGCAGGATACGGTATGGGGTCCTTGCATATATCTTTTTAATAACTACGCTTAGACGACCTGGGGCGCTATTTTTTAATCGTTCGCCTCGATTCGAACGGTTTCCAATTTTGATTTTCGGCTTAAAATTTTTTTTATATTACATTAGCTACACCAAAAGCTTCACAATAAAACTCGTAGACTTCAGTTTAGAATACAATGATAAAAACTCAATTAACTATGTTATTTTGACAACGGTTAATGCAAAATTGATTTTGTGCCGGTAGCGACTAATAAAAAAATACAGAGTTCCTGAGAACATTTAACAGGCAAAGACGCAGAGAGATAGAGAATACGTAAGGCGGATCTCGGCGTAAACAGAGTACGATTCAAAAATAGGGAAAATCAGCATTATGCATAAAAATATCGATTTTTTCATGTCGAAAATCAAAACTGAAAAGCGTTCTTATCAAGGCGAGCCTTTCAAAAATGAAATGAGCTCACAGCCAGTGTTTCCTTTGGACTATGGCATCTCTTTTGAGGCAGGCAACGCATTGATAGCGCCCCTGGTATTCTTGATGTCCATAGGCGGAGGTGACCACTTTCCATCAGGTGGTCCACTTACCTGTCTATCTGCCGTATAACCTAAAAAAGTTTCACAGGTTACATACCGAGTGTAATTAGATAAATGTGTGTTACGAAACGATTTTAATATGTACCCCATAACTGTCTACCACATTATTCTATTCTGTTCTATTGAATTCTGTTCTATGGGGTTATTGTCTAACTCAGTTCGGAGCTGAACATTAAAATTAAAATACTACGCTATCTACACTGGCCACTGGCCAATTATTATATGCCAAATTTAGTTGTCCACTGAGATGGCCAATAGCTTCGCTGTTCTGTTCTATTCTATTCTATAAGGTACCACGTCTCTTTCCGAATGGCCAAAAGCCTCGCTGTTCTATTATATTCAATTCTATAAGCTACCACGTCTCTTTCCCGCAGATATTCGTCCTAGCATTCGCCATAATAATGCTGAACACAGACCTCCACACGCCAAACCTGAAACCTGAGGCGCGCATGTCACTGGACGACTTCGTTCGCAACCTTCGTGGCATCGACGACTGTGGGGACATTGACCGTGATATGCTGGCTGGAATCTATGACCGGGTGAAGAGCAGCGAGTTCCGACCTGGAAGTGACCATGTTACGCAGGTGGGTTATTTATTTTTATTTGAATTAGTTTAGTTTAGTGCAAGAAAACAAACATTTCACTTTGTAGTGATAGTAGGCGTTTAGGAGACCCTCAAAACGTTGGTGTGCCGTAAACAACCTGGCACTATTTTTTATTTTTTTTATTAACTTATATGACGACTTTTTGTAGCGCTAGTAATAACATATCCTCTTGTGTGAGTTCTATAAGTAGAACAACTGGGGTGCCTCACATCCTCCTTACTTTTATTTTTCGTGACTATAATGTGGCTAAAAAGTGGCACTGCCAAAAACCCACGAGTTTATCGTCATGGGGTGCCAATCAACTCCCGAGACTGTTCAGCCAGTCTCAGGGTCCTCAGCGAAAGACTCAATCTCGATTCGCCAACGGTATTTGGAGGTACGTCTAACGAGTGGCGAGTACCGCGGACTCCGGAGTTTGAACGGAGGAAAGTGGCGTTTGGCCCGGTCCCTATTTTGATTTTTTAACAAAGGTCCATTTAAATGTTTATTAGTTTGTAACTGGTAACGAGTAAAGGGTCATTTTTCTTCTTTTGTAACTGGTTACTTTATTAAATTTAATTTACTTAAGGAAAACCAATAGCGATGATTACAATACAAAATAATACTGGCAGCACAGAGCCAATTATAGGTTTCCACCGATAGAAACTGGATAAACTAATATATACTTAACTTAACGTTAACCATACCGAACAGTAACAAAACACTGGTACGTAGGCGGCCTTAAAGGAGTTGACAACACCATCTAATCCAAGAATCAATGCATTTCAGGTGATGAAAGTGCAAGCGACGATAGTCGGCAAGAAGCCCCATCTCGCTCTCCCGCACCGGCGACTGGTCTGCTACTGCCGCCTCTACGAGATACCGGATATACACAAAAAGGAGAGACCTGGCGTGCATCAGAGAGAGGTAATGTATCTGTCTGTCTGTTGATGATATTGTGTTGCAAAGATCGACTGGAAATTTATTAGGCGCTGCGGAAAAATAAGTTTACTGAAATTATTTACTTCTAAGAGGATTATAACTATACAAAATTGTTAAATATATATTCGGGACAGACAGACGACGCCTTCTAAAATTGGTCGGTTTTAACCGTAAACGGATATCATGGTTCATTGGGAATGAAAAATTATTGATCCAGTTCAATTGAGAATTAAATGACAGAATAGTTTTGCTGGCATTACGTGGACAGTGCGTCACGGATCATAAAGATGAAGGCTTTTTATAATAGCGAGGATGAGACAAATATCCTTGCTATTCCTTCCTTTCTAGTTCCTTTTTATGCCACATGCCACCCGTCGCACTATATGCGTTATACGAATTCATTCACAAAATACTACCTGCTTCCGATGTTGCTTAAAACGCAGAACTAGCGCCCCAATTACCTGGTTGAGCGTAATTCAAGTTCAGAAAGGGCCCCAAAGAACTCAGAACCGGTACCGGTGCTCAAAAACTATACTAAAACCCAACTGCTCCCACAGGTGTTCCTGTTCAACGACCTGCTGGTGATCACCAAGATCTTCAGCAAGAAGAAGTCCTCGGTGACGTACACATTCCGGCAGTCGTTCCCGCTTTGCGGGATGATTGTGAACCTGTTTTCTGTGCCACGTGAGTATACTAATCTAATGAAATTATTTATAACCAGTGGACCCCGCGCATTTTCGTTCGCGTACACCTATTTTCCCCTTCTTACCCTTTTTTCTTGCTTATAAACCTTCCTATTGAATCGCTCTATCTATTGTTGAAAACCGCATTAAAATCCGTGGTGTAGTTTTAAAGATCTAGGCGTACATAGATACATACATAGGGACAGACGGCGGGATGCGACTTTGTTTTATACTATGTATAGATTAAGTTGTTGGTTTGAACTATACAAGGTGCTACTTACTACTTGTATACATAATTATACAAACATAAGATAACAAAATCAAAACCACAGCACCCACAGTCACCCCTCCATAGCCAGATAGTGTTGTTTGACTTTATGTTAAAAACTAGAAAGAGACCCCGCGCACCGTATATCTCGGGAAAGATCAATGATTTATTTTCACAGTAGCGATATCTAGAAGAAGTTAGTAATGCGCTTATTACATTTGGTCAAATTTAGTAGCCTAAATTCTGAAGCAAAACGCGTGAGAGCGAATCAAAGTGGAATGTATTGCGCATAAAATAAGGTCCGATTATGTATCACGACTTTTGAAAAGCGGAGCGACGCGTAACATAATATAAGTGATACAAAACTGGTGCAATACAATCCACTTTGCTCCCACGCATTTTGCTTTTGAATTTTATGTACTGAATTTAGTAAAATGTAATAAGCGCATAAGAACTGGTCACTGACAGCCTGACGGAAATTTCACATCGCGTTCTTTCATGATCGCATATTGTATTGTTCGCCTTTTCAATGTAGTTTAATGTAATTTTTCATATAGCGTTTTATCACCGTGTCTTTGATAAAAGACCTCTTCCCACCCGCAGACTACCAGTTCGGCATCCAGCTGTTCGCCCATGTGTGTTTTATACTGTTTATAAATAAAATACCTTCCCCCCCCCAGACTACCCGTTCGGCATCCGTCTCTCCCGGCGCGTGGACAACCGCCGCCTAGCGACCTTCAACGCACGCAACGAGCACGACCGCTGCAAGTTCGCGGAGGACCTGCGCGAGAGCATCGCCGAGATGGATGACATGGACGCCATGCGGATCGAGGGGGAGCTCTCGCGCGGGAAGGGGCGCGGGGGGCCGGCCAGGCAGGGTGAGTGGACCGAACACCCTGGTGGAATGTTAGAGTGGACTAATCGCTCCTAGACATGGTAGACTGGACTAACCGTCTTAGTGACATATGGTGGACTGACCACCCTAGCTACATAGCAGTGATAAACTAGCTGACCGTCTACGTGACCGCCGCGGAAAGGCCGCGGGGAGCCGGCGGGACAGAGTAAGGGGTATGGTGGACTGGCCACCTTAGTGAGATGGGACTGACAACCCTAGAGACTTAAGAGTGGACTGATTACTCGACATGGACGCGATGCTGATCCAAGGCGACCTCAGCCGTGACAACGGACGCGCGGGCACGCCGGCACGATAGGGTGGGTTGGGGATCTCAGGCCGGGGGATAGACCACCAATGACTAATGACATAAAGGTGGACTAATCGCTCTAGTGTCATAGTCATAGTAGAGACGACTGACGACTGTAGTGACATAGTAGAGTAATATGTCCATATTACCCTCGTGTCATAGAGGGGATGTCCACTCTAGTGGCGCAGTAGAGTAGGCGAATCATCTAAGTGACAAAGTATAGTGAACTGACCAACCTAGTGACGTAGAGTGACTTGATCATACTCACGTAGTAAAATGTACTGACAACCTATTACAAATATCTACTCTACTGAAAAATCACAGTGACCTGACTTAGCGATTAGTCCATTTGACGATGTGAAGATCACGATTAATTCACCAAAATGACTTCTGTCATTTTACTAACGTCCTGTCATCTATTTAATTACAGTGATGGACAATCGCGACAGTGGCGTGGCGGACGTGGACGTAGACCATCAACAGTGTATGGATCACATGCATGTGCATGGGTAAGTTTCTTGTTTTTTTTCTTCTTGTGTCGACAGCAAAATGTTGTAGTTCGGAAATTAGCATCAGTTTATTACGCATGACCAGTCTCTGAAGGAGTTGCTGATATAATCGGTGCCATAGGCAGTTTTCTATGTAACAAATGTCATGGTAGGCTTGTAGTAGAGCTGGGCTAAAGAAAGAATAAACGTGAGCGACTATCCGAAGAAGTTATTAGGCGCTGCGTTGGCTGCAAGGACCGAATGGGAGTCGTAGAGAGCTAAAGTGCAAATCAATGTCTTACGCGGTATACCATACCATGTAAGGCCGAGGCCGCACTGCCAAGGCGATGGCGATGCGGCGGCGATTTTGCGAAAACAAACTGATGTTAACGTATAACGGGTGCTTCACTGCAAGCTATGGGACGATACAAAATCGACGTCGCGTTGTAGTCGCCTAAGCAGTGCAGCCTCAGTCCAGTCAGGCCAATCAGTTTTGACAAAACTTTACGACTAACCAAAATATCGCCAAGGTTGACTGCTAACTGTCAGAATATAATAAATTACAAGGGAAAGTCAACCTCGTTGCTTCATGCCGTGCAGCTGAAGTTCAACCTGAGCAAGCTTATAAAGCAAGGCCGCGTTTCTCAAGCTCTCGTAAGCAAGCACACGTATTCTCCCCGGCATAACCGTGTTGCTTCATGCCGTGCAACAGAACTTTAACTTTAGGGCGAGGGCCCCGCGTTTCCCAAAACTCTCGTATCCAAGCACACCTTTTCTCTTCAGCGTGGTGGTACCACCACCGCCGTCGTGTCCCGCGCCGGCCGCGCCGCCGCCGGGCTCCCGGCTGTCGTCCAACCCGCCGCCCACCACCGTCATCAAGCGGAACGTGCTCAGCAACTCGCTGGTCGACATCAACGACCCGGGTGAGTAGAGGGCTGGGGGATTAGCTTCGTGGTAATGAGGAAAGAAACCCTTTTCAAGATGTAATGTGGAACCGAATGCTGTCTTTGTCTATGTCTGAAAGACGACTGTAGGGACGGGAGTTTGGATGTAATAGAAAGACCAGTCGTCTCATCAAAGTATGATTTATTACTGCCACTAGAATACATAAGATATAAGTAGATTAAGTAACATACAATAAGTAAGTAGATATGTGGATATACATATAGTGCTACGCTGCACGAGGGCATAATGTTTGAGAGGAGAGGCCATAATGTCAAATGCTATAGGCGAAAACTTGTTAATGGCTCATAAATCACCTTGTTACTAAGTTTACCATACGTTTATTATTACTATAAGTTTTCCGGTGAAAAAAAAGCGTGTACAGTGGTGGACCGGATGGTTGAAAACTAGGACTTGTGTGTCTCTATTTTGAAATGTCATTTTGAGTATGAAATTATCAGATGAAATGTCAGTTTGTGGTGTACCTTTTGTTATAAAAAATAGCCGACGGATGTGCCCCAAAAAATTAATTAGCTGAAGTAAAATGCCCTAGCATTATTGTTCATAATATAGCGAATCAGCACGCTCATGGACTGTTATCGCCAAAGAAATTTAACCATAGTGTTTGTCCTCCTTAGGGTGTAAAAAGTAGTATGTAGAAGAGAATAAGACGTTGTCCTAATTGGCAACGGCAGTAAGAGCATAATCGTGCGACGAGCGATTTTGAGGTCGTCTATTGGTCGGGTGACGTCTGTCGTACGACCATGGTTGCACAACCGTTCGCAAACAGTGCGTTAGAATCTGGAATAGCAATTTCATACAAACTGTAAAAGAAATAAATAATAAATAAACCTTTCCTTCCCAGTGGCCCTAGCAGCAGAGCGTCTCCAACGCCGCGGCTCCGTAGGCTCTCTCGACAGCGGCATGTCGGTGTCGTTCCAGCAGGGCTCGCGGGGAGCCCTACACGCCACCTCGCCAAGGCACCCTGGTGAGCAAAGGTCCCCAGGTCAGTCCCCCCGCCTTGTCTTGTGTCGGCCATTTTCATACAAAAAGTGTATTTCATACAAAAAGACAAAACAACGGACTTTGCCGTGCGTGAGAGAGCGAGATAACTCTGGCTATCTCGATTTGCGTGCGAAGCGATATACAGAATTGTATGTAGCGTGGACCACTGCAGCGCTACTCTAGCGTTAGGTCTCCTGCAAAGTAATTGGATATAGAGGCATGGAAGGAGCCAACTCACAACTAAAGTCACAATCTATATTATGTTCCTTTTATTATATTAAAGTTGTCGCGCCTAATTGCTTTGTCTTTTTATATTGAAACGTACTGTATGCTCAGTCGAGGTATGAAAATGCTCTTCAGTTTTCAATACGAACCTTTTTATACCGCAATGGTACTACACAGGCATTTGACCGCCATCCCACCTGATAGTAAGTGACCATGCGGCCGCAGATGGTGCATGGTAACGACTATAGATGTTAGGTATATTCCCAAGACTCGCACCAACTAAAGTTGTATTCGTGTACGCCTGTGTTAAATTCAAATGTTCCTTTATGTAACTTACTGCCTCTGTGAATATACCTATTGTGGCATGAAACAATCTGTTCAACATACGAGTTAAAGATTGCATCCTAAAAACATCCTGCAATGTCCCAAGTGTCTTCACCTACCGACGTAATTTTTAACTACTACATCACCTACAAATCTAGATATTTTATATGTTTTGTTCTAGGTCGTCTCTTCAGCGGCATATTCCCTGGACGACAGCGCAAGCTCAGCGCGTCCGGTGTCCCGGACAAACAAGGCCACGTCGGAAAGAGCACCGAAGTGTAAACAGCGCCATCTAGCGGCTAAACCGTTTAACCGTTCGGCGATATCTTCCTGACACATTGCCTAGATGCCTCTCCGAATATTTCATCGACTGTTCTTCAGAGGTTTTTGTCTCTGCTTCGATTCTGAATGGAAAGAATCGAGCGGTCTTTTACCTATCTCTGTTAGAGACTCGGTATCCGTTTAATGCGTTTGTGATTCAAATATTTTAGAATTTTGCATTGCATTTTACGATGAGATGTTCTCTCGTTTTCTGTGCCATCTTTATATAGAGCGACGTTCGTTTCAAACTTGCTGCTGTCGAGTTTGTAGCTAGTTCGAATTTATGTAAGAAGAAAATCACCAATATTATTTGTGATTGTGATCTTTTTAGAGTGTTACGATCGGATACAGTAAGAAATTCAATCGAATTTCAAAATATAAACCAACACGTCTGATTATATATCCAGGGTATACGGTTTTTGAAGGTATTTGGAAAATCCGGGTGGATAGAAAATTTTGTTAGCTTTACATTGATTCTTTTATAGTGATGTTGACCTACGATTTACTGTATTAGAAGCAATGTATAGTTAATAACACTAAAACTACCTACGTAATGTTTTAGCTAGACTTTTGGACTTCCAGTTTTATCAGTGCCAATGTAGCGACGGTACATTGTATTTCTTGTTAATAAAAGAGAGTATTGGAATGTAATACCGACGTCAAATGTTCTGCCGAAAAACTACTTTTTGTATTGACTTCTAGATGCGAATTGTCTAAGGAAATGTACAAAATGACATCTGAACGCAGTTAGGACTCTATGAGATATTGGCGTAAGGGTATTGCAATATAAAAGAATCGAATTCGGGTCCACGTTTCAGGTGTAGGGCTTATTTAGGTTCGGGTATAAAATGATACGAGTTCGGTGTATTTTAGGGCAGTATTTGCCGGTTCGACCGAACATCTTGTGATTGATTGAATTGGTATGGCGAAGGTTTTGGAAACTAGACGTTGTTTACGGAAGGGCAAAGTGATGGTATTAAAATATAGTTGAAATTCTATAATAGGTTTAAGTCTTCACTATGCTGCTTTGAACACAAATGAAAATTTGCCCTCGAAAGGGTGAAGTTTACTTTACTAGAAGCCAAATGGATCAGCGCCATCTGTTGCGCGAAACAAAACCTCATTGTAGATTTATATACTTGTTTCGATGGCATTTTACTTGTCAATAGTCGATTTTGCGAATAATGGATAAAAGTAAATAGTAAATTAATTTTCATGGATTCTATAGTTTACGATTTAGAATAAAACGATATATTTATCTGTTTCACGGCATATACACGTTACCAGAACCCAGAAAGTATTAGAAAGTTACTTTTAGTGGAGGATATAATAAAGAAATCAATATATTTAAGTAAGGTTTCATTAAATTCATCTTTCTTTTAGCATAGTTGTATATACGTTGGGAATAGTCGTTGCAATAATAAAAAAAAGTTAGTGGTCACAATAATTTTAATTTATTCTCAAGCACAAAAGCAATATCTTCTTAAAATAGTACATTGCGGTTAATAATTATTAAATTACATTGGTATTTTAAATCTCTTATAATAGATAGATGGAAGTTGTCGTTCCAAATGAACGCCTCAACTTCACAAACCATTTTATGGTACTTACAACAATCAATACCGATCACAAAAAATACATAAATTATTTGTGTCACTGATCAATCTATTTCGGAGATTTAAAATAACATCGAGATTATAAATAAGATAAAAAAATTACGAATTTATTCAGAAAAATTGTTGAAAAATATTATTAGCGTATAGATCTTTGAAGATTTATTGAAGACAAAATAAAAATTAGGCTAGTTTACCTACCTACCTTCCTTCCCAAGATGTGCTTAGAGAATACTTATAGAAATCCTGTTATCGTACGTAAATACAAGTTATATTCGCCTCATTTTTTACTGAAATACGAAACCTTAATTTATTAAGCAAATATTTTAAACTATTATAATTTAAACCTCTCTTCTTTATTAACTTTCATATAAAACGTCCTTATAGAATCCACTATTCATATACCATGACACGAATCATGGTTACGCAGTCCTTTCAAATGTTACCGTAGTGTGGTCAGTTAAGACTTACCATAACATGTTCCAACCTATTTATACATAGCTATAAGATAACTTAAAACCTATACTGTTAAAATATGAGTCTCCATACGTTTTTGTTCAATTGTGTACTTAATACTTGAGTAACAGAAATTCACAATTTTTCAACCAATGATAGTCAATTTGTAGACTTTTGTTATCTTCTGAGGTCTACATAATAGTAGTAATAAATTCAGGTCTTGACTGATTCGAAACCTTACCTTCTCTTTCGTATGTTCGAGCATTTTAATACAATGTTACTTAAATTGTAATTTAACTTAAACTACACCATTATCGTACAACATTTACGTATTAAATCGCCATTTAGTATCAAGGGCCCAATGTTTGAAACCTCTCGTATCCACGCAAGCGTTCGCGTACGCTACCTATCTCTTTCACACTCATGGTAAGTGGCTAGAGATAGAAAAGACAAGCATTAGAAAACGAGCGCTCGTGTTGAAGCGAGCGGTTCCAAAAATAGGGCCCTAGTTCAACTTTTGTACATCGCGTTAATCTCACGGTCCAGACATAAGTGTAGTACGTCTAGGATATATTTATCACATATTTTCTGTCGAGTCGTTTTTAGTATCGTAATAAGGAAAGTTTTGTAGACGTGGTAGCCCTAGGGCCCACAGGAATGAAGGTTCGAGCTTTTTATGGAGAAATAAGTTTTTCAAGGGGGGGTAATGACTCGTCAGTTAATCTGTGCTAAATGTATGTTATGTATGCTGTTCTGATGTTATGTAGACTTGTAGTTCTTGTGTGAGTTTTTGAGTGGGCATAACATGGATATGCTTTAGCTAACGAGCGCAATGTCAAACTTCTATCGTTGCGCGTGCACTTATCCGCTCACACTCAGGGCATTGTTATTTCTACTGTTTGATACACTAGTTAGATAGATAGCAAATGTACCTACTTGTCCGTTGCGGAACTTCGGTTATTAGACGGAATTTGGAAATTTTTCAATGATCCACTAATGCCAGCCTTGATAATACTTACCATTACTGCTTTGGTTAACTTAAAAGTTTGTATCTGTTTTACATATCTGGTACAAAACGTTATTTTATTAGAATATATTTTGAACGTTCATTTGAACTGACTGGATTTAGTTATATTTTATGCAATATAGTCACTTCCACTTTATACGACAGGGAATATCCCCAAATACAACATATAATATTATGAACTATTCCAATGTTAACGTAAAGAGTTAAAATCTGTCCATTTTTAAACTAATATATGTATAACATTCATTCGAATCTCTGTTCGCGTACTGATCTATAAGATTTGTTATAAACCTAATTGATAAGCTTTTATCATGTTTCCGTTAAATTATAGGACCTCTGTTTGAATGGAAACAATATTATTGAGTATAATAATGTTCTTTGGAAATGGGTTATGCATGGATTTGGAAAAGTTTATCGTAATGATCGGTAAACTCCTATAGCTTTTGTCTATGAGAGAGAAAATCACGGTTTTTGTAAGCTAGACAAATTATATAATGAAAGATGTGTTGTGACTTCATTATTATGTGCTGATAAGTTTGAGGTCCGATGTCTTATCCACACAAAGCTGTCCACATCATATGTACAGCTAAGGGCGGCACATCAATCAGTTTCCGCTTCGTATTTACTCACACGCGTGCGACAGAGACGGCGCTCTACGATGCCGAACTAGATGATGTGCATTATTTACTGCCGATATCTGTACATACTGTTGATCAGGACAAGATCCATTGGTACTACAGGATCCTAGTGGGAGTCGAATCCGAACGTTCGCAAAGAAAACGGATGGACTTAACCACTTTACCACCACGGCTTAGCAAAGTGAGCATCGAAAGTAACTAAGCGAGCAAACTAAGGAAATTTAGACTATATTCCCATGGCGTAAAGTCAATTTCAGTATGAACGCACTCCATGCCAAATGTCGTTCTGACTTGAACTGTATCGTATTTAGATAGAGTTTAATTTTCTCCGTTTGTTTATAGGATACTGAACAGTTTGTTGATTTAGCTAATTTTGATGCCAACTCTACCTATTTTTAATATCTCTCGTGGGCATTACCTTATTAGCTCTTAAAATCATTGTAATGCATGACAAATCGAAAGGAATTGATTAAGAAAATGAAAAGCTCTTCATTGGTATTAACGTTGTAATTGTAAGAACGTTCGATCATTATGTAATTATTATTTCGACCCCTGAATGTGTTTGTAATGTCAAATAAAAATAACTTGTGACGTATTTCAGGCGAAATGCGTACTCTAAGAGGTTCGAATGGTTTGCTGTATTGGGATTGAGTTGGTGTATTCCGGTTTGAACTGGATTTCTGTGACACTGTGGCTCACAGAGCATATACATGGGTAGAAGGGCGCTCCACTACTAATTTTCTGGATTATTTTGAAATTATTACTGGGAAAAGGAGTGAGCTTAGGAGAGGAGCCTAGTTGACATATAGACATTCCCATTTTGGTGTAATTTTTATGTTTTTTAAATCACTTTTTAATTCTACATCTTCTATGATTTCCATAAATGACAGGGAATACACCAATTAAATTTTGGAGGGAAATAAAAAGGACTCTAATGCTTGTGTAAATTCGCTTGAAGCCAAAGATGTGTATATTTTTTTGTGTTCACCCTCTTGAAGATACATTACGTTGTTAATATTATTTTTCTAAACGAATTTGTAAAATATGTTTTGTCTCCATATTTAGGAGGTTTTTGTGCTACGTCATTGTATTTTTTAGTTTCTAGTATTTAGTTTTTAGAGCTGGGTTTAAGTTTTCTGTAACATATATACTAACTTATTACTTATACTGTCTTACTATATGTATATCGAAGAGTACATCTAATATATATCCCTTAGTTATATAATTGTTATATAAAAGTAGTATAAGCAATAAACGCTGTGTGCGTCACTTTATACAGGATGGTCACAAAGGTTTCAGAAACGATCGTGCTGGCAATTAATAGCAAATCAATTTGCGAATGTAAAATTGTTAGACGATAGTAAATATCTTGAATATGAACAGTATTGTGAACATCCTGTGTGTTGTATTATAATAAAGTTGTTGAGAGTTGCTACAACTAAGTCACTTACAATAGTTTTATTTTAAAAAACAATGAAAATGTATTTATTTATTAAATATGAATTAACATTCATGATGAAGTTTGTGGTTTTATTTGTACCTACCTGGTTTTGCTAGTTACTCAGATAAAACAATACCAAAATCAGTTTTTTATGTTATACGGCAGACAAACTGGCAATCGGTAGTGGCAGACCTGTCGGCTGTCTGCCACCAAAATAAAATACTGCATAGCCAAAAACAGGAGAGATCAAGATTGCATAGCTGCGTTGGCTTGGCCACGTGCAGAGGATGGGGGAGGATCGCGCCGTAAGGAGAGCAAATGTGGGTCGGCTGAGCGGGCGTCGACCGTTCGGGCGATCCAGATATCGTTGGATGGATGATCCTAAAAGACCACGCCAAGATCCACTTTGGATCGTGGAGCCCGCTCAGTAAGTAAGTATAAACAAAAACAAGAAGCTTTACGGATATTTATTAAAAAGGTTTTCCGATATTGTTAATAGTCCGGCAGATTCGTGACAATTTTTGTAAGAATTGCGCATTTAATGATAGAAGCATACAACTTGGTACACGTATACTACATATGTAGAGGGTTGATTTTGGATATGAGGCCATCTTTGATTTCCCCTATAGCAGTAATGGTGGACATTCAAAATGGCGGCCTCTGAATACTGTTATACACCAATGTTTTATTGTCATTTGACGATTATTATTTGTTTTAACTATGTACGCATGACATAATTATACATTAATTCAATGACAGGTAGTACGCACCTTTGTTTTAACCCGACTGAGCGACGCAAAGAAGGGTAATGTGTTTAAAAGTCTATTTATGTATGTATTTGTTCCTTTGTGGCACTGTAGAGACTAAACGCGTGGGCCGATTTTGATGGTTCTTACGTCTATCGATTTGTCTTAATCTTGCGTGTGTTACTGAAGACTTGAAATTGATCAAAATTCAGTATGGCGACTACCAGCAGCCATTTTGTGAAAAATAAAAACATGAATGTCGGCAAACTATGTCATGTGGGGTATCGTTGAATAGGTATTGAAAAATCATTATTAGGTTTCTCACACCATTTTTTATTTATAATGACCGTATAGGATCAAGAACGATTTAAAGTTAGTTAGTAACCATTCCTACTTTTTTCACTTCACTTACACTTTCATGGTACCTACTTTTACTTTTCCGTTAAACATATAATTTAAGTATCTATGTCTATATATAGGTATATAGTATAAAACAAAGCGTCTTCCGACCGTCTGTATTTATGTACGCTTAGATTTTATAAACTACGCAACGAATTTTAATGCGGTTTTCAACAATAGATAGAGTGATTCATGAGGAAGGTTTATAAGTAAGTAAAAAAGGGTAGGTAGGGGCAAAGTAGGTGTACGCGAACGAAGTCGCGCCGGGTTCACTAATAACACATAATGAACAAAATGCGTCAAAATTTTTTTTATACTAAGATTTATTTCGCACAGAACAACAATTACTTGCCACTACTATGATAGTTAAAGTCGCTTCAAAATCCGTTGCGTTATTTAGTAGAAGTTACAGGAGGGCAGACGCGGAAGTTGCAAGTTGCAACTTGGAACTTGGAACTTGGAACTTGGAACTTGCAACTTGCAACTTGCAACATGCAACTTGTAACCTATAACTTGCAACTTGCAACTTGCAACTTGCAACTAGCAACATGCAACTTGTAACTTATAACGTGCAACTTGCAACTTGGAACTTGGAACTTGGAACTTGGACTTTGGAACTTGGAACTTGGAACTTGATACTTGTAACTTGCAACTTGCAACTTGCAACTTGCAACTAGCAACATGCAACTTGTAACTTATAACTTGCAACTTGCTACTTTGAACTTGGAACTTGCAACTTGCAACTTGCTGGAAACTTGCTGGAGGTGCGTACTACCTGGATTTTGTGGAGATCTCGGAGGGAGGCATATGCTAAACAGTGGGTGTCTTTTGGCTGATGTAATGATGGTCTGTCCGCGGGCGCATTCAATCCAATACTACGCGACCGCATCGCCCACGCCTGTGTGGGGTAAGGGTCTATTATGGATAGCCCATAGAGTTACTTTACGAGGTATATAACTCTATGGATAATATAACTCTTTGTGATATCCAGTCGCCCAGTCTCTAGCCAAACTCATTCTTCAGTATATAAACTCCTTGCCCTATTGATGTAAAAGCCCTGCTTTTGTGCGGGCACAGACCTACAGAAATGGTCAGGGCCGGTCAGGGCCGGGCCTGAATCCTGAAATCAGAGTTATAACGGCTTTAAGTTTAACAGATCTCGACGAGTACTACCATGTCTATATAGGAACTAGTTTTCTAAAACCAATGGAATCAGACATATAGCCCCTTTAAGGTTGACAACTGTCAACGAGTACTATCATATCTCTTCAGGAACGAGTGGACTAAGGGTCAACCATAGAGTTCTCTTTCCCAGGTATACCAATCTCTTTGATTATAACAGATCCGCCCCGATCGGCCCGGCCCGGAACGCTAACGGGCTGTATATGCCGATTATAAGGAGATTTTATGCAAGCCTCACCTCTTTCTAACCGGTTTGAATGTTTTAACCGGGTGATTTTCTATAAAAATACGATGACCTTCAGGATGAACCCGGGCCGGCCCAGCACGGCCCTGACCGGTAGGTCTGTGCCCGGCCTTAGAATTCTTGACGTATCTTGTCAACCTTAAATTGTATGGACGCGCATCAGGCGCGCGCCGACGCGACCTGCGTTTTACCAGCGTCGCCGACGCAACCTGCGTTATCGACGCTCCCTGCGTCGCCGATGCAACCTGCGTTATTGACGCGACCCGCGTCTGCGCGCGCATTTGAAATTTATACCATTTTGAGTGACACCTGTTAGCAAGGCGCGTCGGCGACGCAGGGAGCGTCGATAACGCAGGTTGCGTCAATAACGCAAGCAGCAACCTGCGTCAAAAACGCTACCTGCTTCGGCGCGCGGATTAGATACATACAATTTTGTGTTGACGCAACCAGCGTCGGCGACGCAGGGAGCGTCGACGACGCTACTTGCGTTATTGACGCTCCTTGCGTCGGCGACGCTTGTTAAAATCCGGGCCTTAGAGGCACCTCTGTGCCTTGTACTCATACTGGATCACCAATGAACATGGAAGCTGCATTAAGTAATTAGTAGTTTGTATAGTAGCTGTAATTTATTACCTAATTTGAGCAACGCATTAGTTTTTAATTGTAATGTTGTACAAAGAATAAATAAATAAATAAAATAAAATAGGTAAATGGAGATCTACCTAAACTGGTGACCTTGACGGGAACAATCCGCGGCATTGCAACTATCTCCCTTAGCACGTGCGATGGTTGTTATATACAACTCTTTCGTTAAATCGCACATCGAAATGGGGTAGTGCTAGTGCAGCAAAATCATTAGATCTGCAGTGGTTGTAGAAACTGCAATCATATCAATTAGTGGTAAAAATACGGGGACATTGTTGCCCAGTTACTGGTTCCGGAAACGTAATTTGCCTCATCACCATCGTAGTTGTCAATAGAGTCCGTTGTCTTACTCTTCCACCCCCAATTCGCCCGCTTTTGAGAATCATCGTCCCGCGACGTAAGCTGTTGGCTCTCGCATCCGACTCGGCGCAGCGGTATCAATACTTCACTCTTCGGGCTGAATACGTGTATGAAAAGAGTTGTGGATATATGCGAGGCTAGGGAGTTGTGTCAGAACAGAGCAAAGTGGCAGTGGATAGAGTTTCATAGTTTCAAAGGTTTCAGAGGTCACCCACCCCCACCGGTGGGACAGAGGCGTGAGCTTTATGTATGTGTATGTAGATCTGTGAGTAAAGAAGGCAGCACTTTCTTTCGTAAGCAAAAAGTAAAATAATATTTAAGAAAGAAAAATAGAGTAATGGTCACAAACAGGCTAAGCCACAGTACCGGCAACGATACCCCAGTCCTAAGGCTTCCTGCCTCGCTTTAGCTGAGCTTAGTAGCGACTAGCGACTCGTAGCTATAGATACACAGACAATTCGACAAACTGTATCTATGTATAAACCTCCACCGCACTAGTAAACGTCATGAGTTTTCTAGGCGGCTGAGACAGGAAAACGAGTGGAGTTGATTTTATTCTTGGGCCGAATCGTCACTTTCGAACAGGTGAGATCGCGGTCTAATAAAAAGAAATTTGTTAAAATAATTTGAATTTTTATAAATTTTATGATTTATATACTGAAAAACAAGCAAATTATTTAGAATTGCAATCCACCTGCAGTCACTCCAACTGGCCATGAGTGCCACTACGCTTGCCGAGTCTCGGTCTTCACTCACGAACTCGTTTATCCCAGTGGTTATGGATGGTTCTTCGGCAGATATAGCCAATCACTATATGGTACAGAATATAATAGAACAAGAAGTAAGTGCATCCCTTTATTGTTATAGTGAAGACACCTGTTGGAAAACGTATATTTGACTAGTGAAGGATGTGTCCGTGCGAATCGTCAGAAATGTTATGTATGTAAAAGAACAGCTGGGTAGTTTTTCAACTTTATTTCATGCCTTAACCCGTTTCAGTGGCCCTATTTTTGATAAATTATGATTTTCGGCATAAATATTCGATATTTTTATGCATGGTGCTGATTTTTCCTATTTTTGAACCATACTTTTTTGATGTCAAAAATGTGATATAAAAAATATTAATTTTTCATGGCAATAATTAAAATTGAAAACCATTCGAATCGAGGCGAGCCATTTAAAAATAGTGCCCCAGTTCTTGTAAGCATGTTTAAATAAACACAATAATTAATTATAACAACGTCCGAACCATTAGGGATGAACTACAAAAAATACCAGCTCTAGATCGAAGCCGCGATTTTTCCAGCGTAAAGTCTAACTCATACACACATAGACTCCACACATTTCCCTGTCCACACACTGGCGCACGGCCGCTAGCTATTCACTCAGTTCTAGCGACCACGTGACAATAGGTACTGCCTTCGCTGCGCCATCTGACTTTTTATTATTATTTCCATCACCTTACAAAGTTGAAGGAACTCACTTTCCCGGGGGAGGACGGCGATGGAGAAGTGAGGTAAGATATTTGATATTTTTCGAGTTTCTAGTCTGAGCTAGATTTTTAGTCACTGCTCTCTAATAGGTTGAATGGAAGAAATTGCTTCGTTGAACCCTTATATTTTGTCAATATTAGTAAAGGTTTGTCAATATTAAAATACACAAGAGTCAAGAAATATAAAATTTTAATGATAAAGTCGGCTTTGTCCGCTATTATTTATTAGTTAAAAGTAGCTATATTAGTACTTTAAATGTCCAGCATATTATAACTCCTTGGAATTTTTGTCCCTACTGGATCTGACCGATGCACCCTTGGATTCAGGCACTTGGGGTTCACCTTTTTAATTATGCTCAGCTGCGGCTATTAAATCTACAAAATCACTTTATTGCTAATAGTTTACGTAAGGTAAACTTTAATGGACATTTTGTTTTAAATTTACTGTAGGCTGTAATTTTTTTGCATATGTTTGA
The DNA here is from genome assembly GCA_907269095.1 of Blastobasis adustella. Taxonomy (NCBI): domain Eukaryota; kingdom Metazoa; phylum Arthropoda; class Insecta; order Lepidoptera; family Blastobasidae; genus Blastobasis; species Blastobasis adustella. The sequence goes on along the minus strand of OU026135.1, from coordinate 6,575,859 downwards.
GAATTTAATTACAAATAAAATACAAATATTATTATTGAAATCAGCCTTTCTTTAATAAAAAAAAACGTTATTGTAACTAAACTAAAGATAAAAAATTTTACCCAGGTCACCCAATATTGGAAAATTATAAAAAAAAAAATTTTTTTAGATACCTCTGGCAAGAAAGTCTTGAAAAGTAACTACTGCCCTTGCAACAATGAATTTCTGTCAAACGGAGTACCGCCACTCTGCTGTCAAGTGGCGGCCTCTTTTTTCACGGTTTTTCCAGAGCCTTCGTCAAAGATAGAGCCCCAGGCATTTGACCGCCATCTCGACTGATGGGAGGCGACGGTGCGACCGAATGTTTTGGTAAAGGAGTATATAGTAACTTGTTTTTATATTTTTAATCCTTGTAAAACGACAAAGATAGATAGACAATCGTCACGCGTTTGTGTAATATATATTGATTATTTACACAATTTTTCCCATATTTTTTTATTGTTTATTTCATCGCCTTACTAGTAACTATTACATATTTTATTTAAATTTGTGAACAAAAACATGACAGCAGCTTCGTATCTCTAAGTTGCTAAAAATTTGATTCACATTTGACATCTAAAGCAATGTTATACCTACTAGCAAAAATTTAATAATACTTAAGAACTAAATCTTTTTTAGTAAACGCAAAGTCTACCATGTAACAAGTTGTGAAATATAGATATGTTCATAGCATTTAAATGGCGTTGGAAGTATTTACGTTTTTGATTTAGTTTGATATTAAATAATAATTTAACACAATGTATCATTTAAGGAACAGGTAGGATACATTTTGATCTAGAAGATTTGACATAATTTTATTAATATCTAATCTACATACCTTCCTACCTAAAAATACGTTGTTAACAATTTTTTACGAACTCTGTCTACGAATTGGCTACGAAATTACATTTGAATACCTTTACATAGGTACTATTGCATGCCCAACTATAACACTCACAAAACTATTGCTTTTTTGTGGTTATGCCTAAGATTTTATTAACCTTTCAGTCACGCGACAATTCACCGAAAAACCACTATTTTCACTTTTCTCGCCACTCGTCCCCTTGTGTTCCCATCCCACTTTAGCGCGCAAAAGTGACAGCTGTCAAACTTTTGGCGCGGAAACCTCGCGTCGTTTCCGCCACTTCGACAACACTGTCTTGTCAGAATGAGAAACGATAGCTACAAATTATACTCATTTAGTGGTAATTTAATAAACTTAACTAAATTATAGGCATTTAATTCAATTTAAGGGCGCGCCAGACGGCGTGGCGTGAGTTATGCCGGTCAATACCCTCAGGTGTAGGGTTACAAAACAGAAACTTTGTAAAGGGATTTTATGGAGTTTTCCTTTTATTATGCTCCCAGTCGTGATTCGATTTACATTTTAATGTGTTTTGTTAACTATTTGACCTCTTATTTGTTGTGTTGTACAATGTTTTGTTTGATACTTACCTACTTATAGGTAGACCTCAACTCAGATTGTAAAATGTAGGTAGGTTCCAAATGAACTCATAAATTCCTTACATTAGGTTAGGTTACCTAATCCATAAGTGCTACTAGTTATTTCCAGCGACATCTTCCGCGCAAAATTCGGTTATTAAGTTCTGGACCCGTTCCTGCAGGAATTACATTGAAATTTGCCATAAATTCTTATTTCGCAATAAACTTTCATTGTAACCCACAATGTAATTGTTATGTTGTCACCCACTGTATCGTTTTTCTGAGAATAGAGCATTCTCGGATGCAATCTGGCCATACGATGCAGGCATGCCCTTACGTAGAGGCCATAACAACCTTCCTATCTATCTCTAAGACTGTTAGATGCGCTGGGAATGTGCAACAATACATTAATGTAATTAGATTTTTTCAATAAACTTTGTAATTAGTAAATTATAGACTATGTGCAAAGACTTCTATGCCTATGCGTTATTTTGGGCTATAAACCAGTAGTTTTTGCGTGAAGAAGAACTTAACAACCATCCATTAATCCTTACTAAACTTTCGCATTTATAATATTAGTAGGAAAGAGAATATTCTCATGGATCCATCTAATGAAAATTGCATTGCATTATAGAAGTTATTGTAAATAAATCTGAAACACCTAGGTACCTAAATATTTTAGTCAAACTGTAAAAATAGAAATGTTTTAAGTAGGTATATAGAATTCAGATAAATAGACAGCAAAGACGGGAGGCTTGGTTTAAAAGTGGAAATACTTATTTAACCACCTAAGTATTTAGTAGTGTACTCCTTTACTGAATAAGTTTCTTATTTCCGCACCCCATAATTTTTAAATTTATAGTATATCGTCTTTTAGATGGAGGAGTCGCTGGACGGGCGCGAGGTCGGCGCGGGCGCAGCCGGATTTGACTCGGCCGCCATCTTGAATGATGACGTCTCGCCAACCACCAGCTTCTGTTACAACATACCTAACCTGTTCAATGGGTAACGTATGTCGTTTGCAAACATAAGCGTCACATACATACACTGAAAGACGCAGCGTGGATAGGCCTCCCACAAGGTGGACCTACGACTTGGTAAAGATCGCAGGTTAGGTTAGGTTAGGATGCTGGATGCGGAAGGCATAGGAACGGCCTTTGTGGAGATCTCTGGGGGATTAGTAGGCGTCTTTTGGTTGATATGATGATGATAATGACATACATACATAGGTACACAACGCCACGCCTATTCCCATTCACTTGCTACGGTACTGTACTGTACTGTACTGTACGGTACTGACAAACGTCTCTCACCTCTTCCACACTAATCAACCCTTTCGTACGAGTATGTGATATTACGATTTTTATGGCCTATATAGGGAGTGGAGGGAAGTGGAGGGAGGCACATGGTCCGATGGTCCGCCTGATGGGGGGTGGGCACCTTCGACTTACACATCTACATCACAGGGAGCTATTGCGGTGCCGAACTTACTGGGTTTCTAGTAAAGTTGATTATGTAACATATACCACATCATCATACCATCAACGTCATCAATGATCCTCTATCAACACTGATAATGAATAGCATCTCGCAGTCTTGAAATCAGTTCAGTAGTTTGGGAAATATTTTGTGCATATGTAGACTCTGTCTGGATTTTTTAGGTTTAGGGATTAGGTTGCAGGTTTTAGATAATAATGTGCTCATTTCCCTTCATCAGTCTGGGCCCAGCCTCAGTGCTGTGTGAGCGGCCCGAGGTAGACTCGGCGGAGACCTACGCGGAGCCCTCGGGAGACCAGGATCAGCACCACTACGACGATGACGAGGAGTATTCTCCGAAATCCAGTGAGTCACAAATTCATAATGTATAAGTTTACATACACATGAAACTCATGTCATCGTAGAAGTAGAAGTCTAATCCGAAAATAAAAAAAATAGTTTTCTTTATTACGACCCTGATGCCTGATGGAAAGTGATCACCGTCATACAGGACGCAACCTAACAGATGCGGTGCCGCCTTTGAGGTACCTGTAGGTAGACATGTCTTTTGAAGAACCATAAGTTGTAGTGAAAAGGAAAGATTTCGGGATGGTACATCATTCCTATCCCATCGTCGGAGGGTGCTATTACCTAAAACGTAGGGAGACATAAATAGTTCTGCGGTATATATTTACCGAAGTGTGATAGAGAATACATAGAGAGCCAACGAATAAAGGAAAAATGAAAAATAAGCTTTAGAATAGAATAGAATATAATGAAATGGAATAAAATGGTCGCAAACTGTGCGGTTCCAAAGCAATATTGTCCCACTTACACTAAGGTTACGGAATAGCTGGAGAGGTACGAGGTCGGCAATACAGAAGTGGTATCTCTGGGTATTGTAAGCGTTCATAGGTTGCAGTAACTGCTTCCAATCAGGCAGGCCGTAAGTTTGTTTGCTCCTTAAAAGAAGTGCCGTAAGTGGAATTGATACCATATTTCTCTGCCGGTCATAACGTTGCTAATATGATACAATTCCAGTTCCCAGAAAATAATACATATCGTTAGAAGCAACTTATGAAAACTAGCGGGGCCCTGTGAGTTTCATCCGTGTGCAGTTACTGTGAATAGTGCAAACTCTCCAGTTATTATTCCGTGATCAAAAATACCCCATGAAAGTCGTAACTTCCTATTAAAGAAAGCATTGAGAGGAGTCGCTTTATTACACTATCCAAGCCAATGAAATTTTGTAGACCTCAGATTTTCGTCAAAATATATAGTTTCAAAGTTTTACGGGATTTCCGTACAAATTAAAAAAAATATACCTATATTTTAATTTTGACATAATATATTTTAACGAAAATCTGACAAACCACAAGCAATTGGTTTTTAGATAACGTACACTAAATTTCATTGGCTTTGATCGCGTTATATTGAAAATATGATCAAACCACGTTTGTATGGGGAGCGATCAGGGGAAACTAGCCTTAAAGAAATCGGTTCAGTGTGGTGGCCCTTTCGGAGATTGTCTTTAAGATATGTGGAAATTTCAGGTTTGAAAAGTGACGTGCCTAAACGGAAGCAGCGGCGGTATAGGTGAGTGTACTTTAATATCTTTTTTATAACTTTTCCATCGAAAAGACCATTAGGGTTACAATCGAGAAGATAGCATTTTAACATCATTTTTCGGATTTCCTTTTGGAGATCTGGATCGAATAATATGGTTATCGCAAATAACGCTGTTTTCACCCGCGGCCTGTTCGGATTTCTGTAAACATTCAACTTTCACTCGGGGTCACACTTTCAATATTGTTCCGAGATATAACCTAGCATATGTCACTCGGAAATAATGTATGAATGAATGAAAGACATGAATGAATGTCGCTTCCAATGAGTGAAAGAATTTTCAAAATCGGTTTTCAGTAGTTTCGGAGATCACCTCCAACAAACAAACTCACAAACTGACAAACATGCAAACATTTCCTCTTTATGATGAATAAATGAATAAATGACACTTTATTGCATAAATGTCGGTACTTATCGGCAGCAACAGAGAAAAAAAAAGGGCGGCTTTATCGCTTATAATATTGATATAGCAAAGACAAACCCTCATGAGTCAACGCCAATTCCAGGACAACGTTCTCCAACGTCCAGCTGGAGCAGCTGGAATCGGCGTTCCACAAGACCCACTACCCGGATGTGTTCTTCCGCGAAGAGCTGGCTATGAGGATCGACCTCACTGAGGCTAGGGTGCAGGTAAATACGATTACCCTCGAGTTATTTTCGAGTTTTACTTTTTGTACCTGGATTACAAATAGGGGAATTTGCAAAAAAATATTTTAACTACTAACCCGTAGTGTAAGTTTTACTAACAAGATATGAACAATGTATGTAATTTATTTTATGTAATGTCTGAAATAAAATATATTATTATAATACATTATTCATCAAGTGGTCTTAGGTCTAGTGTCAGCGTGTTTGCGATAATCAAAGTTGTCGTACGCAGAGTCTGGGAACGGGATGGGTGACCGTTACGTACTTTGAGGATAGTCAAACTTCAGCACCGCAACGAGCTGGCCACTCCTTAGGTGTGCCTCCAAGGTTTTTCGCTGGAGACCCTGAGACTGGTTGAACAGTCTGACAGAACATTTATCATGTCCGTGTGGTATCCGGTTGAAAGCAACTAATGTCGTAGATGCAGATTAGCCACCTAAATAAAGAGGGTATATACGTCTATAGATCAGAAAATATTTACCATCTTTTTCTAATGAGAATTTTTAACACCGCATTGTCCGACACTAATGGCTCAAGTCTGGCAGTAGACCTCCCAAATAGGTGCGATATAACGCACGATAATGCGTTCTGCGTCGTTTTCACACAGCTGCTTTATTTTATTATCGCCCTTTGTTTACACAATTTCAAGATTTTTACATTATACAAAATGTACTAAAACCAAATATTGCAAGAACGCAAGTTGTACGAACACAAGAAAACGTTGAGCCGTGGTAAGCGCATAAGCATGAATAAATAAATAATTTAACATACTTGGACAATGCACACAGCGCCATCTAACTCCAAATAAGCAAAGCTTGTATTATGGGTGCCAGAAAACTGATAAACAACTTTTATATTTTTTAAATACATGCTTATTATACATATAACACCCAGACACGTAACCGAAAAAAAAATCATCATTTCAGTTTCTGCCCGGCCCGGGAATTAAACCCTGGACCTCTACGTGGCAGACCGGCATGGTAACCAACTGAACCACTCATAGCGCAATTTTCGAAGATATAGTATAGCTTGTATGCTGTAACTACACCGGCAATACAAAATAAAAAAAAAACAATGGAGATTTATTAGCTTTTGCAAGCAGCACCAATATCCAGCCTCTTTCCCAGGTGTGGTTCCAGAACCGGCGTGCCAAGTGGCGCAAGCAGCAGAAGGTCGGCGAGTACCGCCGCTCGCCGGAGCGCTCGCCCTCCGCCCTCGCCATGGAGATGAGGGACTTTATCACTATTCCTGGTAAGCTATGGAAACAGTTCCTCCGTACATTCACCGAAGTTTTTTTTTTATGTAATACGACAGACAAACAGACATGCGGGCCACCTGATGGACATCAGCAACACTAGGGACGCTACCAATGCGTTGCCCACCTCTAAGGAGATCTCTAATATACCTCTAACGAGAATGTCATAGTCCAAAGGAAACACTGTGGCTTGGAGCTTATTCTACATCCGAATTTACATTATACGTAAAAGCGAGAAACGTCACATAGAGAGCCAACGAACGAGTTCACATAATATAATCAAATATTTTATAAATTACTGAAACGATTTTTATGAAACAAAGCTAAGAACCATTCCGATTCAATTAATTTTCAAATAGAAAAAACAGCACCCAAATCGGTCCATCCGTACGGGAGCTACGATACCACAGACAGACACACAGATACACAGATACACAAAGCCACACATACACAATCAAACACGCCAAACTTATAACACTCCTCTTTTTTGTCGGTGTTTGAAATCTGAACAAGAAGCTTAGTAGTTACTGAAATATCTAGGTTCGTAGGCTGACGCTATCGACAGGGAGAGTTCTGTCGTGAACTGTGAGGAAGCGAAAGAACTGTCTGCCACGCACACTGAGGAAGTGGAATTAGCTCCCTGGAACGGTTTTCTTGGAGATTTTATTGCTATACCTAGTAGTAAAAGATACGATATACAATTATAATAGAAGTAAAAACCTCCTACTCGAGCCGTGTACACCAGCATGTCAACGACAACCCGAGCGAGACGGATGACAGATTAGTTTTGTTTAGGTAGATCAAAACAACTCAACAACTGCGAGTCTTTCAAGAGGTGTGTCTAAAGACGGGGACCGCATCCGGGCGCAAGCGGCCCGCGGGCACTATCTTTTTTTTTAAATATATTTGGAATAGCCAGGCATTTGACCACCACCTCACCTGATGATAAGTGACGATACGGCCGATGATGGAGCATGCCTGTCTAGGAACAGCCTATTCACTCTGCCTATTCAGCCTATTCTATCTTCAATTGTTTCCGCGCAAACTTCAAAGCGTTGCTGCAACTGCGCATTCGGGGCGCGTTCGCGAGATTTGGTAAAAGCCGCGAGAAAGTTTGATGAATATGAAATCGAAGCGAATTAGGCTTGTCAGGGAGGACTGGGACCTCCAATGCCATAGACCCTCATAAGTAAATGTCACGGGAAAGAGTTCAAAATACTCTACAGTGCTGAAGACGATGTTCTACGAAGCTAAAGTATTCGTCTGTAATAAGTAGCGGCCGTAGACGAGGAATAATGGTACTGGAACATATGCGTCTTGGCCCTCGACTTCGTCGTCTGGGCCAAATTAGTATTATAAGTTTGATAGCCTTAGATCATTGGCGACAGTTACCGCTTACAATAAGGTGGGCTGTCTGTTTGTTTGTCACTGCGTAGCATAAATAAAACGTAGACGAGAGATGGCGCTGTTGGTATTTTACATCGCGTGAAAAGTAATCGCCGTCACAGTACAGTAAACCAAAGCGATTGGTCTATGGTAGACCATATGTAACTGCTGACTTTGTAACAAGTTATTTTGTACTCCTATCGTGGTAACGGGATTGGTATTTTTATTAAGAATATTAACCGGTGATACGCTACGGCTCTGTCTGGCTTGGACAATCGACACAATAAAAAAGTTATAGTTTTTAATCTAAAAGTAAGTCCACCAGCCTACTTGTGGGTGGTTACGTGATTTGTGCGAAACGTAGCGTAACTTGTGACGCGGATGAGGTCATTAGTTATAGTAACGACACTGAATATTACGTTTAAGGATTTAACGGTCTCGGAGCCGATGGGCACTTTATAATATTTTATTTAATGATTCTAAAGCCTTCATTATTCCTTCCAGTTTCATCCTCCCAAATGATCAATATGCCTGACACGTCCAGCTATGGGAAGCCGAAACAGCCTCAGCCAGCCATCCACATCGCAGCGCTGCCGTCCAGACAGAACCCTCAAATGGACCTTCCCTCTTTCTCCATCCCTCTCCAGTACAACTTGGGGTCGTTCAAGAAGGTGGGAGAAGATGTACACTTAGATTTAGAACCTTCGGACCAGAGCCAATGGGATAACAGACTTGTGCCAAACTTCAATCTCATGAACCTCAAACCTCTGATTGAGCATAGAGACGATATCGATATGTCTGACTTGAAATACGAGGTTAAAAATGAAGGTAATAGAAATTTCAATGATCTACAAAGTATACAAGCAACCACCATCGAAGCTGAAGATATACTTGGTAAGGAACCTGTGAATGAGGGAACCAATATTGCACCAGATTTTGAAATAGCAAGATATCAGAACTATGAGAGTGAAGGGGACAAAAGATACAGAGAGGCAAGTTTTGAAGAATCCATCATAGATGATAGGAACGATTTTGTTGGTGATTTCCTTTGCAAGACAAATTTTGAGAAGGTTGAAGAAAAGCGCAGTGAGTTTGAAGATTGTCATCTTTTAGATGCGGAGGGTAGCGATGGCATGTCTAACTTTGAAGGTAACTTGTAGTTATTAAAAGGAAAATAAACTAATATGATAATATTATCCTAGATTAATTCTGAGTGCCTAATTGTTTAAGGCTGTTTGTGGGTACAATACCATTTATTGACTTTTCAGTATCATTTATGTAAAGTATTGATTAAGAAAATCAGAGGAGTATTTTGTGATGTCGTATCCCGTCTTGAATCTAGTCATATTGTACATTAACTTATTTTCTATTGTTACTGTAGCTTGTAATTTATATTATTATACAACGAAGGCAATAATAATAAATTCAGAAATGGTTTAAGTTTTTATTTTTGTTCGACAAGAATTTAATCCAGAAATCCAGATTCAACAAGACCGTGTCCTCGTAGCTCAAAAATAGCTTTATCTATTTCAATATTGTTATTTGATAACTGAAAACCAGTTTAATCATTATCAGACCGTAATAGTTCACTGCTGGACTGAGCCGTGAGCTGGAGATCGCAGAACTATGATACCACCCGTGTTATTTGTTTTTGCATAACCTACCATGCCAGATTCGCGTTTACGTGTGCTGACATAAAGTTGAATATTATTCTGACTTGAAAAAGCGACTTACGACAAAATACGTATTTCGTACCTTTCTGAATAACAGGAAATTTTAGCTTAGTATGTGTTCTTCTTCCATATAGCACCAAAGCTTGTGTTGCAAAAGCAGAGAACTGATGAACTACTTATATATTTTCAAATACATACTTATTATACGTACACCCAGACCCGTAACAGAAATTAAAATTCATCATTTCATTTCTGTTTTGCCGGGAATCGAACCCGGGACCTCTTGTGTGGGAGACCTCATGTTAACCACTGAACCCAGTAAAAATAGATATTACATATCGATATCATGATTTACCGACTACATCTCTACGTGCATTATTACAAGAAAATTGTGCTTTGTGCAATATAGATAGCACACTCGTGCCCGTACTTTCTCATATACCTAATACCCGAACACAGGTCAAAGGTGACACGTTTCCAATTCACGGTAAGCTACGCGACATAAATAAAACAAACTATAAAAACATCGTGGTCGAATTTATTCCACATGCGGCGGTTGGTCGGCCGTCTCTGGAATGCCGCCGGTAGATATTGGCAATACTGATAATATCTTACAGCTAGAGGTGGGGTAGAAGCGTTTACTGGTCGCAGTACTACGTAAATAAAAAAAATAATCATCTTGGCGTTAATGTTGTGCTCTCGAGAACGAGGGCCCGGGGTCCGCCTTGACCATGATCCAGGATTTGGCAGGTCAGGTAATTACAGTGGAGCGACTGCCATCTGACCTCCATGACCCTGCTACCAGGGGAACCTAACCATATTGGATCATGGTTACACATCCAGTCGCCTGAATGTGCAGGTTTCATCACGATGTTTTCCCTCACCGTAAGAGCATCGGTTAGTATTCAACTAATGTACATAACTCAGAAAACAGTCATTGGTACATGGTCGGAGCGGGATTCTAACCCGGGACTTGCAGTACTACGTGAATATGTGTGGTTTATGTTCTGTTGCTCTGGGACTTTCTATTATTCACTGTGATTGACAATTGAGAGCAACTTTTTTTAATATTTTCACTGCTACTGCTGTATAGATACAGTATAAAAGAGTGTTGCTTCCCGTCATCTGTCCCTATGTATTTCTGTATGCTTAGATCTTTTAAACTAATTAACGGATTTTAATGTGGTTTTCAATAATAGATACAGTGATTCAAGGGAAAGGTTTATAAGTAAGAAAAAAGGGAAAAGTAGGTGTATGCGAACGAAGTCTACTAGTGAGTGAAGTTTGATTTCTATCTAGAAAAAAATAAAAAACCATCCAGGTGAACTCCTCAGGCTTGGGTTTACCACCGGTGGGACTTTATATTTAATTACGTCGCTGGTCTAATGGATAGTAGGTCCGACTCGTAAGTGAGATGTACCTGAGTTCGATCCCCAGTGCCGCCATTAACCAATGACTTTACACTGTTACACTAACCGATGCTCTTGCTAGAGGGAAAACATCGTGAGGAAACCTGCACATTCAGGCGACTTAATGTATGACCATGATCCAGTCTGTCAGGTTTCCCTGTTAACAGGGCCACAGCGGTCACAATGCAATTGCTCCACTGTAATTGCCTGATCTACTAAACCCTAGATCATTGTTAAGGCGGACCACGGGCCCTCACGACCTGTAGCACAACTGGAATATTGACGCCAAGATTACTGTTATTACGTCGCTAGCACAAAGTAAAAAACTGCCTTCTATTTCGTGTCGCTAGCTATGAAATGCAACCAAAGCACCCCGTCTCTATCCCTTACAGGTGCCAAGTCCGAAACGGGCCAAGGATTTAGTGAGGCCTAATCTGGTATCTTTAAAGGTACTCAGCCGTATGTTTTGTGCGAAATCCTGTTACACATACGCTTACAGACATCGAGGAATGCGATCTGTGGTGGGTATGTTTAGGTATAGTTTGGAGAAGCGAAAAGGAGACGAATCTCTGTATACGTGTTTTCGTTACCGAAATATTACTGTGCCAGTTATCATCATGAATATGCTCTATCATAATTACAGCCCATAACAGTCCACTGCAGGGCCTCTCCTACAAATGAGGAGGTTATTGCCATAATCTCCACGCTTGGCAGGCGGATTGGAGATCGCAGTGTTATAATATAACAATGGAAAACGCTGCTGCCTATTTTCCAGCCTACGGAGACTCAAAATCTTATGCCTCGATAACATTAGTCTGGTACGACACCCACAAGTGTAAGGGGTTGGTGCTATTCTACTTTGTCGGACAACCATACGGCGAGTACAATAAGGTCTATACTGTACGTATATCACTATTTCAACTAAATGTACTACATAGTTCTCATTGCTTTGGACAATTATATAAAGTATGATTTGTCAACATATCTTATAATCTACATATCTTTGAAAGTTAATCTCCCTCTTTAAGATATAATATGTTGTCAAATCATTTAGTGGTCGTAAGATTCTAATTTCACCGAAAACTGCATATCGATGTACAAGCTAACCGTATAGCACACGTGTACTATATTATGTCCAAAGACCCGCAGTTCTTAAAAATATTTCCCTTAGGGGAGTGATGACGTCATCCTTTTTTTGTATAGGGAAAAAATATGTTCTCTGAAATATCAAATGAAAGGTCTTTCTAAGCCGATTCCAAAAATGTACCACATTTATAAATAAAGCACATTTGCATAAGAATCTTCTATACTTATAATAAAACGGCGGTCCAATTCTGTACATTGAAGATATTTTGAAATTTTTTATTGGAGTGTACTCTATAAACGATATTAAAGTCAAAACTGTAATATGTTTATTTTTGTCTGTCTGTCTGTATCTTGGCCGTGCATAACTCCGAAAATTCTATATAAATTCAAATGAAAATTTGTGTTTTTTGAGTTCCTACTACGAGGTAGGACTCTGGATACTTTTAACTCTTAATTCATCACGGTTCCCATGTGAGAGGGGATGGTAGCTAAGGTACTTAGTTATAAATCATTACGACGAAGTCCGATTTAATTTATTCTTTTTTTATTAGTAAAGAGGTACTTTAAAGATTGTCCCGTACCGAAATATTTCAAGGTTGTTGACTCCATAACATGGAATATTATTAGAAAAAATAAACGTGCACGTGCCTTTTTGACACCGTGCTATAAAATACTGACGTGAATAAGTGTTCACATTGTAACCTAAACTAAATAAAAAGATATTGTATTGTATTGTATTATATGTACACGCGCTTTGCGAACCTGTGACAAGCACGGTATTCTAACCGATTTTATAGTCTGATAATAGCGGAAAAGCATACTAGTATTTCCCGTTATTACAAAAACAAAAACCCCACAAAAACAAAAGCGTCGGTGGCCTCATGGCTTCCGTTTATTTGATTAGTTAAATACTAACCATTGCTCTTACGGTGAGGGAAAACAGCGTGAGAAAACTTGCACATCCTGGCGACTGTATATCTCCCAATCTGGTCAGGTGCCCTGCTATAATGGGTCATATATAAATAAAAATACAATAAATAAGGTCAGATGGCAGCTGCTCTACTGTAATTATCTGATCTGCCAGATACTGGATAATTCTAAGGTGGCAAGCAAGCTTACGGCCTGCCTTGCAGTCACCGCAGCCTATGGACGTTTGCAATACCAGGGGCATCACCTAAGCGTTGCCGACCCCGTAAAAACCTTTTCATCCCTTTCTTGAAGAACTCAATTGACTTGAACTTGATGGTCAAGGCGGATCCGTGTAAAATTATTGTGATTATTTACCCCACACTCGGGAGATTAACACGGTTTACCATAGCAATATTTCTTTCTAATTTTATGGCGCAAGAGTTTCGGCGCCGTGTAAATACAGTTTAACAATATTCCGTCACAAATTTTTGTAGCAATCACGGTCCGCGCTGTAAAAATCAGTGAGGGGAAAAATAACGTTTTTACGACGACAGAAATAAGTTTTTTAAACGCTGCTTATTATGAGTGTGCTTTCTTGGCGAACACGCAACGGGTTGACCACCGGCGCTCACGCGAGCTTTTGTGAGCTTCTGAAAGCGTTAAGCTCCTCGTACTTATGTGCTTTCATAATGGGTAAATGGCTGACGCGTTGTGGGATTCTGAGTGGAGGTTGTGAACTTTGGCTGTAAAAGCTGTAATATATTATGTGGTTTTAACGTATTTTTCAACTACTGGTGTCTATATTTGTTTAGTCATTATTGTCACGCTAAATGGCTATTAAAACGACCTATGAGTTCTTATATTACGTGTGAAATATGTAATACATCTTAAAGGTCAAAATATTAGGTTATAATTAGAAGTTACGTATTGTAAATTATCAACTAAGTATTAGAGTTTAGTTTGACCTTTAAGTTTCGATTGAAGTTACTTAGTCTTTTGGTCTGAATGGTCATACTGTTTGTCAAATCAGATGACAGACATGTCCTCATAGTCACACTCGTAATTCTGCACCTCCTATATGCAAAGCTAAAATCAGAACATAGAAAAAAAAATGAAGAGCAAGAAATGTCTGTATATCATCGATATATTCACTGATGGTCATAGGCATCCCTAATGAGCGCCAATGCACCTTGTCTTCTAGGCAGTAAGGGCGTTGTAGGTTATCTAAGTCATCAAGTACAAGAAAATGCCTACTTTGATATGATAGTAGAGGTTTGGGAGACCTACAGAACGGTGGTGTGCCCGTGCACAAACGCCACAAAAATTTTTAAGTGCACTTAAAACCAAAAGTCGAGGTCTGCTTCGACTTTTGAAAGAAAGAAAGAAAGAAAACATTTATTGCAGTAGACACCACGACACGATAATTAGGTACAACAACATAAAAACAACGAACTAAGCATACCAACATAAAATACAAATAATGATATTTGAAAATAATAATAAGAAGGAATAAAGGAATAACAATAATGACTGTACCTACCTACCTACAGTTTACGAGTATCTATTCCCAGTGGCATTGTTTAATCTCTGTGTCGCGGCTTCCAGTGCAACTGGACCCCCTCAGCATAATGTTGTGGCCGCTCGACGCGAACCACAACGCTGGTTTTCAGTGGGCCTATTTCCTACCCGGAAACACCGCACAGTCAGCAATATACTAATAATTTATAAATACATACAATAAATATATTAATAATTTATAGATACATATTATATCGTAAAATATATTTTGGTAGCGATAGCACACGGGCAGGCCAACGTTTAGTGGGGCTCCTAAACCTCTGCTATCGCTACAAAAGGGATATTTTTTGTGCTCGATTACGTAGAAAAGCCCTCGCAAGAAATGTCTAGACGGTCTATGACCTATGTTACCCTTGGTCTCGTGTTAAGTTAACAATAAGTTGACACTTGTCTCTATCAACTTAAAACCTGCTTAGCATCAAGCCGCAAGCTTGTTTGCCTTGGTGGTGTAAAACAAAGAAGTGAAAAAGGGTACCTAATTTGGTAGAATTAGGTACCCTTTTTCACTTTATAAGTTTTTAAAACAACCCTTTAAGCGAGGAAGCTAAATTAATATGTAAAGCATTGTTTGGACAGTATTTTCTTGGATTCGAATAGGACTTTAATATGCAATAAAAATAGACAGACAAATTCTATGAATGCAGTTCTTATGCACTTATTACATTTGTCTAAATTCAGAAGCAAACAGCGTGAGACAAATCAAAGTAGAATGTATTGCTCACAAAATAAGATCAATTTTTGTACCACTAATAATTATTACGCGTCGCCCCGCTTTCCAAAAAGCGTGATACAAAAATGAACCTCATTCTATGAGCATTACATTTCATTTTGACTTGTACTCACGCTTTTCGCTTCTGAATTTAACTGAATAAGCGCATTATTTAAAAAATCTACGACATAGTTCTTTCGACTGTCTTCTCTACCTTCAAATAGATTCTTTCATCACAATGACTGCATAATCTTGTACAGGTACAGTCAGCCTAACAAAAGGGCAAACTCAACAAGAACCATTTTCAAATGTGTAAAGTTTAACTCGTTCTATCGGCGTGCTATAACGGTCTAGGGAAACAGGTCAGCGCGTCTGGGTCGAGTCACTGTTAAAATGCGGGTAGTACAACTTTAACTGTGGAGTAAATTAAATCATTTATTAGCAGATTGTTATAGTTAGCAGTAGATTAATATTTGTGGCGCTCGTGTAACGATGTTAGGAGTTTCGAGGTTTCTTTGTTCTTTAGGCGTTTTTTTTATTATATTATGAGCATTTTTTATATTATCTAGTATAATATATACAAGGAGCGTTGATGGCCGAGTGGTTAAGGTATCTGACCTGTAGGCGAGAGGTGCAGGGTTCGAATCCCACTGTGGCCATGTACCAATGTGTGTGTCAGTGGCAATGATTCTTTTCTGAGTTATGTACATTAGTTGAATGCTAAACGATGCTCTTACGGTGAGGGAAAACATCGTGATGAAACCTGCACTTTTAGGCGACTGAATATGTAACTATGATCCAATGTAGTAAAGTTCCCCTGGTAGCAGGGTCTCGGAGGTCAGATGGCAGTCGCTCCACTGTAATTACCTGATCTGCCAAATCCTGGGACGCCAAGATGATGATGATGATGGGATCATTCAGAGGTCTCTTCAGAGGCGAGCAACGCATTAGTAGCGTCCTTGATGTTGCGGCCGTGACTACTTTTCATCAGGTGGCCCGCTTGCCTGTTTGTCTGTCGTATAACATAAAAAACATTTACTCTCAGAAGTTCACATTGTACTGTGCGGGGAACACATCGGTAGGCAAAGCGTTCCATTTCATGAATGTATGGAAGAAGGTAGTTGTCGTGTTTCTTTTTTATCCACAGTCAAAAGACTAAACTGATTGTTTGAATTTAGATCAACAGACAAAGTATAGCTAAGAATAATAATATCCCAAAAGATAAAACACAGATGTATTTGAGGCCTAATTGAGCTTATAAAGGAATTAGAGTAGACAATGTTAAGTGTCTCAACTTAGCTATGCCCAGTCATCTGACTCGTAAGCGAGAGGTACCGAGTTCGATTCTTACTGCCGCCTTATATCAATGACTTCTTCTTAGTTATGGATATAGTTGAACTCTAGCCGATACTCATACAGTGAAGGTAAATATCGTGAAGAAACCGGCACATTCAGGCAACAGAATAATTATCCAGTCACGGAGGTCAGATGCCACAATCTACTGTAATTACCTGATCTGCTAAATCTTGGATCATGGTAAATCGGGCCCCGAGTCCTCGCACGCGAGAGCACAACCGAGATAATGTTATATTATTTCGTTTTGCTCAGTCGTGGGCAAAGGCCATTCACATCAGTTGCCAGTCACTCGACTTGAGCCTCTTACACATGAATGGAGGGATTAGCCATAATCTCTGTCTCTACGACAATTTACAACACCCCAGTCGTTTCGTGTTATTTATATTCACTTTGCCGAACACCATGCGGTAAACATTACACAGTTGCTAAAGCAGACCAGTGTAAGTTCATTTGTAACCCCCGGCGATAAAGGGGGGTGCTATAATTTGGACATGTGTATCTTTGGATCTGTGTTTGAGTGTGTCCATCTGTGGCGTTGTAGCTCCCGGACGGATTCCGTTTTCTTTAATTGAAATCCAGTAAAATTGAGATTGGCCGTGTGGTGTCCGGCAGAGTAGAACAGCATCAACCCCTTACACTCTTGGATGTCGTACAAGGGGACTAATGTTATCGAGATAAAAGATCTAGAGTCTACGTAGGGTGGAAAATGGGCAGCAGCGTTTTCCATTGTCATATTTATAACCTGCCAAGCGCTAAGCTTAGCTCAACCGGGGACATCGATAGCGACGTCAAGGCCCGAATATCCGCGGCTTGAGCAAAATGGCGGGAGGTAACAGGTGTCTTTGTGACCCCAAAATGCCGATAAAGCTAAAGGGACGAGTCAATAAGACCTTCATTAGACCTGCTCACCTATACATTAGCGAGACTTGGCCCCTACTAGAGCGACACAAACAGGAGCTGCTCGTCACGGAAATGAAGATGCTGCGGTGGAAGTCTGGGGTTTACGGAAGTATAGCGTTCGAAACGCCCACATCCGGGGTAGCCTTGGCAGCTGCAAGAGTGCGAGAGTCTTGCAGACCGGCCGGTTATGTAGGGAACAAGTGTCTGGCCATGCCGCCCACGCCGGCTCCAGGAAGGAGAGGCTGGCCCAAAAAGCGATGGCTTGACATAGTCAGGAATGATATGCGTGCCAATAAGCTCACCACTAAGGATGTCGAAGACCGAGCGAGGTGGGCCAATAGAAGCAGGAAGGCAGACCCTGGGCCCTCGCGTGCCGCGCGGGGGTGCAACCGGGACATGACACCAAGATGATGATGAAGCGTGGCAGTCCTTTCGTGTGAGAGGCCCCAAGTCCAGCAGTGGAATGTTATGGGCTGTAGTGATGGTGAAAATTGAGATGGCTGATTAAAATCGGTTTAATAGTTCCAACATTTGAGGTTTTTCGACATTTCCCTGTCAGTTAGGTTGGTACACTATATATTCTACTATAACTGCTATATCGACAAGGTAACTTTAATACGTTCTTAAGTAGTATGTGCTCTAACCGGAAAAATACCGTAATAAGATCAGAGAGAATTCATTTTGTTCTAGTATCAGACAGTATTTAATTATCTTCATGTAGCTAATAAAGACGTTTAAAAGACCAAAGACCTGAACGCTTCGATTTCTTTCTACAGTAATTATAGTTTATGTTGGCGGTCGTGAACCGTGTGTCCAATTATCCGAGTGAGATATTAGAAAAACTGTTTTTCATTATGTGAATCGGAAAAACCGATAATTGTTTTTGTTCACGCTTCGACATATATTATTCGACAGTACCTGTCGTATCACGCGATGATCTACGTAATATAACTCGGTACTTTGATTTATAAGTACTAGTAAAATGAAAAAGAGTCTCTAGTGGTACCTAAATTGAACGATGCAGTTTGATAAACAGATTTCTCAAAGCGAAACAGCTGCATTCAGAGAGCTACGCCGTCGCAATATAAAAGATGGAGTTCCTTCACCGAACTGCCGGCTAAAGCCTTACGTAACCCGTACCCGTTTGATAAAATGCATCGCCCTCAACAACTGCACTTCTTACGACACTCATTTGACAAAATCTACGTCGGCATTAATATCAGTCCTCGAGCGGTAAATTTCGATTTTTCTACCAACCAGAGTGCACCCAAAAACTGACCTTACTCACGCCGATTACGTCACACATTTGATTGAAAACTAAACACTGCTTTGTACCAGCTAATATGAAGTATGGAACGCAAACATTACGGTGACGATGCACGAATATGTCCCCTACAATTAAGGTCATAAGGCTCATTATTACGCCGCGACACATAACAATTATATCGTAATCGAATTCGAACTTGTCCACGCACACGACAACGGGCCCGTTTTACTCACCTAAAACCGAATTAGGAACCAAATTTCGCCATAATACAATCGGATAAGGTCCAAAATTGGTCAGTACTGTCTTGAATAGTACTATTGACTTGTGAGAATGTCTGTGTACATTCGGTTCGCTGTTGTGATTCTGTAAAGGAGAAAAATTGTTGATGGCGCCAAAGGAAACTTGACTCTATTTGTAGTTTGTTTAGTGCGATGTTTGAGTGTTTCGTTTGGGGGGTTTATGCTGTTTCGCGGGCGTGGCAGTGGCCGCGGTCGAGGGCGCGCGGGCGCGGGGGGTGGAGGTGTCGGGGCAGCTAAAGCCTTTCCAGGTTCTCGTACGGTAGTACCACCGCGTCCTCACTCCGCCACGCACGGATGGCGCGCACCCCACCGCGCGTGCGCCTTTCGATTTTTTTAAACCGTATCTCTTTTACTTTCAATTAGCTTTTAAATATAAACAAGTGCGTGTTGTGGCCAGTGTTTATTACCGTATTTGATGGATTGTCGGCGACGTGCTCGCACGCCACGGGCTTGCAACCTGGTGAATGTATGACCTACTTGTATAGATGATTACCTAGTAATACCTGTATATTTCCGAACTCTATAACTTCGATAGCGCTTGTTGAACAATCGAAGTTTCTTTCTTTAGGAAGTCTGTACGCCGTTAAAGTAGATTGTTAACCTACGTGCTCTACAGCCAAGAGGCGTTATAGCCAATAAATTTAAATTAGGAACTTTCCGCGCAGTAACTGTGATTGTTTCTTAAAAGGCGCCGTGTGTGCCAGTAATGGGGAGAGATTGCATTCGTGTGCCTACGCGTTTGTTTTAAAAAAAGAACTCTGGAACCGCGCAATTTGCGGCTGAACGAGAGGGGTTGGAGTGCTCTTGAATTTTAAAAATAGAACTGTCTAGCAAAAGCGCGGGAAACCAGCCACACATGGGGCTAAAGAGCGTCCCTTTTCGGCCTGTAACAATGCTCGTTATTAAAATTTCAATGTGAAATTTAAAATGGAAATCGCCGTATAATCCCGTTCTTAAATGAAGTTGGGGGGAAATTGAGTATTAAAATATTAAGAAGGCAGAGTTGGCCTCGAGTTTTTGTAAACTCCGCAAGTAGACTGGGGCTATATAGCCGTGTTTAGGTAGGTCGGCGTAACCCTAACGCCCGTATGAGATGTCTTCATATCTAATGTATAAGATGCTGCGGTAGTGAATTTTGCAACGTAATTCTTGTACATTCTCTGTATTTAACTCGGGGGAGCTGTAATATTTTGACGGAGCGGCCGACCGGAGGATTTCTGGCTTATCGCGGCATAAGCCGGATTGTTTCATCAAGTTATTAGATGTAAGATCACTGACTTATATAATGTTTGTGATTTGAGATGGGTCTCTCAAGTAGCTTTGTTTTCAAGTAATTGGTTGATGAAGTAATCTTGTATTGAAAGGGTTACGATGCAAAGAAGGGATTAAAATGTATTATTAAATAAAATCTCTTAATATTTTAACATTTAATAATTTAAGGGGTTGATTTTAATGATGATATTATTTTCATTAAAAATGATTAAAGTCTGGGCTGAAATAGCATCTAAATATTTATTCCATAATACGCCATGTTATGCTAAATTTAACTTTTAAGTGGCATAAGTTATGTGTGCTCAAATTGTATTTTAACATCAGACTCGATCCCACAATTATATCATGTTTAATGTACCCGTAGGCGTAATAGGTAACATTTGAAAATGTTAAAGCTTCAAAATGCTTAGGGGTCGTAGCAGTTGCTACGGCGTAGACATTTACTACGACATGTTCGCCTACGAATAAATTAAAAAAATATTTACGTTATTTATAAAGTTATTGGCATAATTACACGTTTAAGGTTAGCTTGTGGGCGAATCTGTATTTAGACATTCAGCGACATGCTTATTTCGCGTGGTTATTAAAACTTTTCTCGAAGTTCATTCATGGTACAACTTCAACGTTATGTTTCAAGTGTCGCTGCTTGAAAGTTTTTCCACATTTTGCTCCATTGAGAATGTGTTTCTTGAGCAAACATTTTTGCGAAAATAATAATGCATTATGAGGTTATGTGGGGTTCGAATGACTGTCTATGGTTATATCCAATGTCCAACACTGGACTAATATGTTGATGATAAAAATACGTTAGCAAATAAGCAAGTAATCTGGTATTTTAGACGGGTAGACGGTAGACGACCTAAGTGTTTCAGTTGGTTAACATTCCGGTCTGCCACGCAGAGGTCCCAGGTTCGATTCAGGCCTGTAACTGAAAGTGAAATGATGATGACACAAGCTTTGCCCACTTTGGGGCTAGATGGCCCTGTATAAAAAAAATATAATTTTCGTCTATTTACGTGTGGTTAATAAAGCAATAGTTCTTAATCCTTAGAAGAATCATCTACAACTCAAATTCCAATAAAACGTAAAAAAAAAACCTAAGCTCTAGTACTACGAGCTAGACCCCAAAGACCCTGAATTATCCCCTTAAACGATCATGAATCTAGTTTTCCCATTAAAGATGCCGAGGGCGGGGCCATTACGAAGAAAGGGCTCCAGCATTTTAATTAACCAAATCATTTTGTCGGATTGAACCTTGTGCCCTTGTAACCAGCGGCTATTACCGAGGAACCCTGATTGCCGCCGGCTATGCTTTGATAACTATAACTCGTCCGAGTCATATGCCTTGGTTCCCACATGCGAGTACATTATGACTACTTCTAATGCTGTGTATAATTGACTTTCGGCTTACCAGAAACATCATATTTTAATAATCTTTTAATGTTACAAAAGGGGCAGCGTGATTGCGAGACCGATAATAAAAGTTAAGCAACGGAAAAAATCGGGAACTGGATGGGTGACCGTTTCGTATTTGGAGGCTAGTCTTAGAGGCTTTTAAATGATGAATGATGAATTACTCGAGCTCACCACTTGTTAGATGTGCCTTCGGCGAAGCGAGGTTGAAGATGGTTGGATAAGGACACCAATTTCTATGTGTGTATATTCTATCAACTCTAACATCGAAAAAAAAACCTGCACATTCGCGCGACTAAATGAGTAACCATGATACAATCTGGTCAGGTTTCCCTGTTAACGAGGTCACGGAGGTCATATAGCAGTCGCTCCACTGTAATTTCTTTATCTGCCAAATCCTGGATCACGGTCAACGGTCGCGCGCGAAATCATACTGGGATTTTCTGTACAGACTTATCTCACGCGCTCACTATAACTTCGCAAAAACCAAGACACCCCTCCACTTAGCTGATATTTTTCTCCATCGATTATTGGCGACCTTGTCACAATCGATCGACATAACGTGAAGTACTCGATTACACGCCGGGCCATATCGAAGACAATACAATTACCTGCAAACGATTTATTTCCAGTGGTTCCGATTCGATTCCAGGGCCGCTCCCAGGGGATCGGGCTTGGTGGGAATGTAGTGGAAATGTAGTGGGACTTCTGAGGTTAAGGATGATAGTTTGCTCACACTTGGTAAGATTTGTAGTTGTGTGTGTGTTTGAGTAGGTATAAGCACTCTCTAATCGTGGTAGATTTGTAGATTGTGATGGGCAATAGCATAATTATTAGCTTGCTTATTATTAGGTTTAAATAATATATAGATTGCGAAGGACACGCCTTGGTTTTTCATGATTAGATTGATATGGGCACGTGTAGGAAATGTGCACGCGCGAGTTCATGTACATCGGGCACGACTGCTTAATTATTTGAGTAGCAATTATTGAGGCTCGATACCAGGGCAATCAGGTTACGAAAAAATCATGATGTTTTCATTGAACTATAAATGATATTTTTCATAATATTTTATAAATTGTTTGTATTGCCGTTCTACATTTTGAAAATGGTGAAAATAAAAAATATCATTCCTGGCAACGCTAAATGACTGAATCCAGAGCCTTGAAAAAAAAATGCAACACAAAAAGTTATCTCAACTAAGTTCAACTTTCCTACCTCTTTTCACATAGTTCGTCAGATTTAAAACTAAAACTTGATCTAGTTTTATAAAAAAAAAAAAAAGGAAGAACGATACGAGTTGCTGAATCTGTTGAGGCAGAAAACCGGCAGCCGGGCCCAATTTAAACTAGTATTTTAATTAAAATTCAGAACAGTCGCCGACAAAAACTATTTTATTTAACAATTCCACCTGATTCCATTCCTGGCCAAGCTAGATATTGGATGAAACAAGTCTAGGGCACGACAGACATTACGTTTGTCTCGTTCTATCTATATGAAAGATAAAATTTTATGTCTACCCACATGGACAGGTTGTGTTTTATCAGCTTTTATTTTACCTACCTTCAAAATTGTTTGTCGTTGTGTTGGGATTCACAATTCCTTATCATATTTTACTCACGTGATCAAATTCATCGCCTACGCAGATTACTATTTCCTTGTCTTCCAAATAAATTTTTGCACTTACTTTTGAATTTTTGACACTACAAAGATAAACTGAAATAAAAACCTAGCACCAAACCCAGGCAATGACGTGGGTGTCCTATAAAGCAGAGCCTATACAGACGTATACACGATGTACACCATTTTTACACGATTTGTCACAAAGTTTATGCAATTTTGGATTCTATGGTAATAACAGAAAGCTTATTTTATTATTTGTTAACAAACGCGCCCGCATAGTCACCGCACAGTCACCGTGTCGCATCCGCACAGTCGTGCCACGTGCGTGTAGTCACCGTATTGTGTGCGTGCCAATAGCGTAGACTGCATGTTTTTTGTCCGGTTGCTACGCGGTGAATATGCATTTTTTGTCCGGTTTGTAAGCGGTGACGTAGAAACGGGCCCTTATTATGTCATAGTGGCAGAAAACGTATTAACTCCGTAAACTAGGAAATGGGCAGCAGCGTATTTTGCTGAACATTATCAATACTGCAAGCTCAGTGTAACAAAGTGTAGAGATTCTAATATGTATACGCGCATACATTAAACAAACACACGAACGCACACACAAACACACGCACACACACACAAACACACACATACATACAGAGCAAGAATCTTATATTATATTTTAGCGAGAGTAGTTTATATTATAATTTTGATAGTAGTTTTTTTTTCTATTAGTATTTTATATAGTGTTTACAGGCTATATTAATTACCAAAATTATAAATTGCAGTTTTGTAATTGGCATTACAACTTAATAATGTAACATTTTTGAATTATATTTTATATGCTGTAAAACTGTGAAATAAATAAATAAGTATTACATTTTCTTTTTGAAATAATCATTACAAATTTGCATTATTGTTTGAAACTTAAATTTAATAATTAAATAGTACATTTCTTTAACTGTTCGCGTAACGCGCGTGGGATGCATGGGCTTTGAAAACCAGCGCTGTGACAGGCTTGAGCCTGAGACTGGTCCATTTCGGTTTCCGTTACATCACTGGCTGGTCTTACGTAATTTTAATTTCTACGAAATAATAATTTACTGTACTCACCTTAGGTTAAGGATGTAATGTGGAACCGAATAAAGTGCTGTCTACGTCTATGTCTATTCTATTTTGTTGTGTCTACCACAAAGGGTATAATGGAACCCTCCGGACTAACGAGGGTGGGACTCATGTGTACCAGCGCGACTGGCCGGCTGGTTAAGCTGGACTCGCAAGAGAGCTAGGCGCCTAAAAGCTAAACTCTGCCTTGGGAGTACCCATAGCCGGGGAGGCTTTTCAAGCTTCATCGAATGCGAAACCCCATAGGGAAGGAGTAAGATTATGGCAATACCCTTGACTAATATGGAGGAGGCTCATGTCCAGCAGTGGACTGCTATGGGCTGTTGGAATGTGTGTGTGTGTGTGTGTTTGATTAATTGGGTATATAAATACAATTCAACAACGACAAAACGAAATTCGTATCTCAAAAAAAAAGTGTGCTGTGTATAATGAAATGCATTCGGAACATTTGTAAATTATAAACAAGTTCTTAAATGAAAAAGCTTTTTTCATTGCTAGCTTTTATCGCGCGTTCTCTATGATTAGTCAGAGTACTTGTAAAGACTAATCAAACGAGCCCAAACACGATGGCTTTACCACGCTTAGTTTAGGAATTCCTATGGCCACCTTCCGTCTCCATCATCAGATCAGCTCGATGGTAATAACATTGCATTGTCTGAACTTACATAATATGCAAAATTTCAGCTCAATCGGAAACCGGAAAGTGGGTAAAATTTAACTGGCAAGATTTATTACGAACAAACACTGGGACATGTGAAAGTAAATAAAAGCTTGAAACAATTCAGTATAGAACGGAAGCGCCATTGTAGCAAAATCTCGTTCAAGATTCGTAGATACATGCAAATAAGGGTAGCTTAAAAATTTTAATAGGGGCTAAACGGGTATTTATTTGCGCAGTGGGCACCCCAAGGGGATAGGTACGTGTTAAAGGAAAAACCGGACGAATAGAGTGGGGGTTTATGTCTGGGGCCCATTTTTGAAACCGCTCTCGTCTACGGGAGCGCTCGTCTTCTAATGCTTGTCTTTTCTCTTGTTTTGTGAATGCATTCAAGCGTTCGCTTCGATTCGAACGGGTTTCAATAATGAGTTTCGGCATTAAAAATTCTATGTTTTGGTACATAATGCTGATTTTTCCTATTTTTGAACCGTACTCTTTCGGTATTGCTAATGTGATGAAAAAATATTGAATTTTTCGTGCCGAAAATTAATATTGGAACCCGTTCGAATTGAGGCGAGTGATTCAAAAGGAGCCCCTGATCTCTTCGGGCTCCAGCTATTGATATTATTCGATACAAATAAGATATATTAAGGTTGACATTAAGATGCTCCGGTCAACAAACATTTTTCTTTAACAAATTGATATTTTATTGTCGAAGATTTTCAATTACTTTTCTAGTAAGAGTGCATGCATTTTATCAGAGTACATAATATCTGAGCTCAGTCCGAATTTTCTAGAGTTCGTTAAGTTGAAGTTATCGCTTTCCAAAAATTACCCAATTTTGATGTGACACTGAATGACCTTGAATTGACTTGATTGAAAGAAATAATAAAAAAATATTTAAAAAACTCTTCCTAGTGCTGCTGTTAGCACTTAATGCAAATTCAAGACATATTCAATCTTACGAGTTGGCTTTCAAATGGCGGCGCTTCCAACATAAACAAAACGAACACAATGAAATTTTAAGTATCCAGATTAGTACCTTTTCTTGCCACGTGGCAACTTAGGCTACAGTAGAACTAACTAGGGACGTGTGTTAAAAATAGCGCTTCAACAACAATTTGGCTTTCACCCAAAAAAGTTACTTAAACACATTTTAATAAATTAGGCGATTCGGCACTCTCGGAAATTAGACCAACATTCGCTTGGACTCGGTCTCAGTCCGGAAGCAGCTCTACAGCTGCGTGCCCTGGCCGGAAGTCAGCCATTTTTTATTTATAGTCGGCCGAGCTCCAGAGAAATAGCCGAGACCTTTTATTTTTTATTGATTTCCATGTAAGCGGTATGGTAATACAGGTGCCAGGGTAAGGTCTAAACTGCTACTCAGCATTTCCTTTTCACTAGGTACGTGACGATAAATTCCGGTTTCGGTCTTCTGACGAAGGTCCGGTACAGTCGGGTGCGTTTCACTTTTGCGTAGGCAAACAGAACGAAAGTGAGCTTAGAGCGACATGGGCCATCGGCGAACGGGTTGCTCTGAAAAAGCGAGGGTAAAATACTAGGTGTGATCATTAACAGCTTGTAAGGTGCACTATTGGGCTTGATATTCCTCCATGTAAGAGTAGGACATTGCTGTAATCTAGGACTCGGCTTACATCAAGATTCAATCAAGATTCAAGATTATTTCTCGGTGCCAAGTCATTACTTAATACCAGAATAGTTAATTTCAGACCTTTTACATTTAGAAATAGCAGAACGAATGTAGGTAGAAACGAGATAATTACTAGATTATCCAAGAAACGTAACAAATTATTTAATGCGGGAAATTTGTCGATATATTAAACTATTCTCTGCCATTTTACAAAATTATATGATTAGATAAGTCTACAACTCAGATATTTTTTTTATGTAACTTAATGGCTTAAGTCGCATTTTGTTTTTGAATGTAGGTAGTAGATTATACGTTATATGCGCGATTTATATAGTGCATGTAAGGTTTGTCTGTTATTGGCTTTACATTTGCCTAAATTTTTGTGTCAATATAGTTCAAGACCATTGTGTAAAATAAAAATTAGTTGTCAAATTAAATAAAACAAAATAAAGTCTCAGACGAATGCTACAGGCTCGATATTTGTCGCGATATGTAGGGCCTTGCGTCCATCTCGCGACAGCCACGCGGTCCATTTCATCAAATTCAACAAAACAGTTGAAGACATGCGAAAGCTGCGCGCGAGCTGTTGCTGTAACGGATTGGTTTTGATGATTTGGATGGTTTATTTCGTTGACGTGATATCAACAAATAAAATTTAACCTTTTATAAGTTAAATTGTCACAGATCATGCATCATAGTACACAATGTACATGTCTCAGACTGACTAGCCAACTTGCCGTTAAAGTTATAAACAGTTATGGTTTGCTAAATATTAACAAGCGAACTTTGAATAGGATTACTAGTTATCTTAGTTATATTAACAGATAAGAGTGTAATATTTGTTGACAAAAAGAACCTATCCTGCATTTCAATTAAGTAAAGAACTGAAATTTTTTTAATTAATTATTAAAACACTAGATATTTTCCCTAATACGACCCATATTTATTAAAAGAAACTGAACAAAAACGGCCCCAAAAAGCTATCTCAGTAATTAAAACAAATCATCTCGTCTACGAAAAAAAAATCTTTATTACAGGAAAACAAAAGCGTAAAGGCAACGCGGGAATGGCAGTAAAGTCCATAATTGCTGGGCATTTAATGTGATTCAGCTTATACTGGAGAGTTCAGAACAAAAAGTAATATGGCCTGGGATTTGTAAAAAAGTTAAATAGCGTATTAGGAATTCAATTTGGTTAATGCCCCCCTTAAGATTTAGGCTTGCAAAGGGATGGTGAAGAAATTATTCGTTTTGACAATTTTTCTTTCCACTCCCCTTCATACACGCGTCTCAAAGTGGAATGTAAGACGCTGTGTTGGGCACCGAATTTTCGCATGTTCGCGATGAGTCTACATTCTCCTTTATGTAGAAGAATAAATAAATCTG
Organism: Blastobasis adustella; assembly: GCA_907269095.1. Classification (NCBI taxonomy): domain Eukaryota; kingdom Metazoa; phylum Arthropoda; class Insecta; order Lepidoptera; family Blastobasidae; genus Blastobasis; species Blastobasis adustella. The sequence continues at coordinate 6,547,706 of OU026135.1, read as the reverse complement.
CTTGTATTTTTACAAACTCAGTTACGCAGTGCATAAACGTATTGGTGATTATTGCTAATGCCATTAAGTCAATATTGTAAAAAAATAAATTGCATGCAACAATTCACACAGCGTCATCTTGCCTCAAAGTAAGCAAAGCTTATATTATGGGTATGGATAACTGATAAACTATTTACATACTTGTTTTTTTAAATACATTCTTATTCTACATACTACACAGACCCGTAACAGAAATTAAAAATCATCATTTCAATTTCTGCTCGGCCGGGAATCGGACCCGGCACCTCTGCGTGGCAGACCGGCGTGTTAACCAACTGAACCACTCAGGTCGTCAGGTATTATCAACTAGGTGATACATACACTTCAATTGGTTATTATAATTTATATTATCATATAGATATACCTAGCAAGAGCACGTCGGTTACAATAAAAATAGGCAATCTAAAAATCATCCATTCCACATTGTCGTAAAATTTGCTCTAGAATAAAAATAGAATTATCCTCGCCACAACACGCACGCACGCTAAAATATAAGATATTTACTTTGGCTCTATATGTTATTACAACACATACTCAGATATTTTTATTGACAGACCATTTACGAGAGTATTTACGGAATAAAAGCAATAAAACGTCGCCTCTAAAATAAACTCAGCCGTGTGTGTGTTTGACATACCCTTGTACGTCTGACGTAGGTCTGTCCGTCTATTTTTAACTCTATTTCACGCCCGTCCGTTTCAGATTTAAAAACAAATCACCCATACAACATGAGCGGTTGAATCCCATACAAGCCCTAAAAGTCAATTATGAGAGTGGTAACAACAAAACTTTGAGACGTTTTTACTATTATTGTATACTATTTACACGTAAGGTGGTGTAATGTGAACATTATAGTCCGATGACAAGAAAGTACTGTGGCGATGACATCGAAAAAAGGACGACCGGGGACGAGAAAGAGACGAAAACACGACTGGACCTGAACCGCGAAGTGTGCGCGAAAAGTGATCGACCATCGAAATCGAGTCGTGACCCCAACGGGGGGTATTTCACGCGTTCGCGGATGTTTGTGCCCCATGTGAGAGGTGCACCAATGTGGGGGTCATGGGGGGGTCTTGGGGCCTGGGGGGTGCTAGGGGCCCTGGTGCTGGCGACCTGCGTGGCCGGCAGCGAGTTTCCTGAGAGAGAATGCTGCGATCCGGTCTACCCGCCGAACACAGCTACCACCGCCGCTGTACCCATCACCCCGACCAGCGCCAGCAAGCCTCCTGCAGGTAAGTAAGCTTGTGTTAGATCAATACTTTTTTACTTGTTAGGATATTCATACTAAATAAAGACATTGGGAAGCGAGTTGCTGTATTGTCCACTATTATTTTATTTATTTATGGTTTTATGGTGTTTACGGAGCAGTGCGCAGCTTCCTTGCTCTGTGACCACAGACGATAGAGCGTTTGAAGTTCTTCGAGAAATGTATGAAAAGGGTTTTAAGAGGTTGGCAGCGCGACATGTTATTATTGTATTCGCATTTGTGTTTACATACAACGTGTTTGCAACAAGGTTACCCATGAATTCAGTACCTCCAATACCAACATCTTACAATAAAGGAGGTATTAATCCGATAAAATTGCCGTGTGGTGACCGGCCCAGTTGCTTTTCACGACATATTTACACTGTACTGTGTTCTTTGGGAACATGGTAGTTTCCAGGGAAGCCATCATTATTTACAAAATTAAATATCTTGGGTCTTGATAGACCATCTACGGTTACTTGGGACACATAAATAAGAAGCATCGTTTTCAGTTACGAATTTGAAGCATTGCGATTTCTAACTCCTTTGCCAAGCGTGGAGATTTTGGAAAAACTATCACTACTTTATTTAAAAGCGAACTAGTGTCACTGACATAGCCCGAAGGCTTGCGAAGCTTAAGTGACAGTGGGCAGGGCACCCCTGGTAAAGATCGCAGGTACCAGCTGGATGCGGAAGGGACAAGGCTGGCCTTTATCGAGATCTCTGCGGGAGGCTTACTACCCAGCAGTCTTCCGGCAGATATGATGATGATGATTAGATGTTTCTAAAACACGTAAATATATATTCAACTAAACAGTACGTATACGCTCTCCACTAATGTCTAAGTTAAATCCGCTCTTCGCCCAGCAGCGGGCGTCTTCCGTCAGATATGATGATGATGATGACGACGTAAATATATATCCAACTAACCAGTAAGTACACGCTCTTTACTAGTGTCTAAATTAAAACTTTTCTCACTTAGTTAGTTAGTATTTCTCACTTACATATTTCAACACTAACTCCCCAAGACCCGGAACTATCGCCCACATAAATAAAGATGTTCGTGACAAAATTAATTATAACAGGTGACAAATATACACAAGCTGGCGACAGCAGTGACTTGCAAGTAGCTGTTGCTCTGTCTAACAGGAAGTTTGCTATATGGGTGTCTCTTTCTGTCTCAAACAAACTGGGGTCAAGGGAAATTATGATGGGACCAGATAAAAATCCGACGGTCATCGTTTTTGTCATCAATTACTGTAACAGTAACCGTTAAAAGGTTTTCAGTATGTTGTTAGTGATGGTCGTGTTAATTGGCTTATTTAACCGCCCTTGTTACGGTTTTTCTTCAGGGGAATATATCTTTACTCTTCTCTAGTAATTATTTTGGCATAATTTGACATAAAATTTAAGTAATATAAATTTGTCTATAATCTCTATATCGTTCTTAATCAACATAAAAAATCATCTTAGCGTTAATGTCCCGGTTGTGCTCTCAAGAACGAGTTCCCGGGGTCCGCATTGACCATGATCTAGGATTTGGTGATCAAGTAATTACAGTGGAGCAACTACCATCTGACCTCCATGACCCTGCAACCATGGGAACCTGACCAGATTAGTTCAGGGTTCAAATGAATATTTAGGTTTCATCACAATGTTTTCCCTCACCGTAAGAGCATCGGTTAGAATTCAACTAATGTACATAACTCAGAAATGAGTCATTGGTACATGACCGCAGCGGAATTCGAACCCGGTACCTCTCGCTTACGAGTTAGATACTCAACCGCCCGGCCACCGACACGCTTAGTTCTTAACCAACATATCCATACTTAAATAAACTATAAGATAAATTGTTTTACTATAAAGGTGCGTTCCACTTGTGACAAATCGGCTAAAGCTGTTGTTTGGAAAAGTGTCAGTCGGACAGCCTCGTCGAGTGTCCCTTAATACCTGTGGGACCGTGCGTCCGGAAACCAGTTAATATTGGCTTCAATCTGATGGACAAACCCATTGTTCTTTAAATAACAAAAGGATTTGGCTTGGTCTAACACCATTTAAAAATAGCTTCTTATGATCTACCTAACAGAGTTAAATGACAGATTTACGTCGAATAAAAATTAAATAATGTTCTTGGCCTTAATGTCCCGGTTATGCTCTAGCATACGAGGGCCCGGGGTACGCCTTGTGATCAAGGCCATGGGTCATGATTGACCCACGATTTCTCAGATCAGATAATTACAGTGGAGTGACTGTCATCAGACCTCCGTGACCCTACTACCGAGGGAACCTAACCAAATTGAATCATGGATTCACATTGCGCATGGTTTGACTGAATGTGCAGGTTTCATCACGACGTTTTCCTTAATCGTAATAGCATTCAACTAACATACATAACTCAGAAAAGAGTACATGGCCGCAGTGGGATTCGAACCCGGTACCTCTTGTTTACGAATCGGGTGCCTTAACCACTCGGCCACCGACGCTCCACGTCAAATAGTTTCAGTTAACGTAGTAAAAGCCTCATTATACTCACCTTAACGAACCCTACTGTTTTCTCTAATTTAAGTTCATCAAATTAGTCGACAGATTCTCACTGCTGTCCAGCAAGTCTACTAACCAAAAGTCAGTCCTGTGCTATCCTGCACGGTTAGAACAAGTATGCCCGCGACACAGCTCGCGCGAGAGAGCTTTCGTTTCCTTCGCTTAATAATAAGATGAAAGAGATAGCACTATCTATGTAGCGCCTTTTTTATAACTTTTTGACCGCCATCTCACCTTGTGGTCAGTGACGATACTGTGCTAGACCTGCGACCTCTACCTCTATTTCTCGTTAGATAAATTAATACAAACTTTGATATTAACGATATTAAAGGAGTATTTTGTGAACAATGCAACAGAAGGTGAACATTTCATTAAGAAGACACGAACATTTGTGAATCCTCAGCAATAAGTAACTTCGCTAATCAAATTAGTACCCCGTCTACGATTCATGACTTAAATGCTATAAAATATGTCTGCAAGTTCAGACACTTAGGTATTGAATTAGCGGATTCAACTTGTTACAATAATTATTTTATTAGCAATCAAATTAATTTCTCTAGAGGATTATGAAAGACAAACTGATTAAATTATTTACTTTGGTGCAAATAAATTATTTTACACAATAATTAGAGAAAATAGACAAGACAGTACACAGTGATACACAGTTGTATCCTTCAAGTAAGAGCAAGAAGAGGAAGGGAGAGTTGGTGGAGATGAGGTGTGTTAGGATCGTAGATTGTGGCCCTCGAAAGTCTCTGCCTACCCCTATGGGATGCGAGCGTGAGTTTGTATTATGTATGCTGAATCTCTCAATATCCCGGACAGTCCCAGTGCTCCATGGGGTAGGGATTTGGGGAACCGTGGCTTTGGCAGTGGAAGCTGCATTTTTGCTACCAGCGTGTTTCGGGATTTTAGAGATGGACGATTTACGATACGCCTGGTGTTGCTAATGTCTATAGGCAGTAGTGACAACTTTCTATCAGCTGGCTCGCTTGCCTGTTTGTCTACCGTATGATATAATATAATAGCCTAACCGAAAGAAAAGGTTGGATAACACCAGACCCAGTTTACATTGTACTCAAATATTTTCCAAACTACAGAACCGATATTAATAAAATAAAGCTAAGAACCATCTCGATTAGACTGGCTTTCAAATAAAGAAAACCACATTTAAATCGGATCATCCATTCGGGAGACACGGTGACACAGACATACACAAAGCCCACAAATATACACGTGAAACTTCTAACACCCCTCTTTCTTCGTCGGGATTTAAAAAAAATTACAGAAGAAACTCCAAAACAGTTACACAACAATTAAATTCTAATACACCAAAACAAGAACCGAAAAACAAATTGCAAAACTGTCCCTCACCTAAATAAGAACGATAAAACAATACAGTCATACCAAATACCTTTGCGTCGGTGAAAAAGTCCACATTTTCCGCTTAACCATCCGCGGGTGTCCCGCGCTGGGCTCGCCGTGTCCCGGTGCCCCGCGGGACACGCCTCTCGGCCCCAAGTGGAATAAACTCGGCACCGTAAATTGGATACGGTGCTATTGAGTAACAAACGTTTTTAGGGTTAATATTTTATATGGATGGTGTTTGGACCTTATTTGTGTGTCATGCTGAATAGAATCAAAGAGACTTGAAGTTATGGGTTAAGCCAGGATAGGCCTCCGCATATCATACAGCCTAACTGACAGAAAGTTTTCCAAGTATACATATACTTAAATATTTTCTAAATCATTGAACCAATTTTGATTAAACAAAGATTTGTTAGCTAACAACCATTTTTTCCAACCAATTCCAACCATAAATTGGTATTCAAATAAAGGAAACCGCATCGGAATCAGTCCATCCGTTGGGGAGCTACGATGCCATAGCAGGCTCACAGATTTATTTATTTTTATTTATTTATTTATTTCACAGTTTTACAGCATATAAAATATTATTAAAAAAATGTTACATTATTAAGTTGTAATGCCAATTACAAACTGCAATTTATATTTTTTTGTAATTAATATAGCCTGTAAACACCATATAAAATACTAATAGAAAAAAAAAACTACTATTAAAATTAAAAAATAAACTACGATACGTACATCAAACATATAATAAGGCTCCACTGGCGACAGAAATAGACAAGGTGCACCCATCCAAATAGATTTCTTAGGCTTGACACACATAACACGAGGGGCTTATTTTTGAACGGCTTGTATCGAATCGAATGGGTTTCAATTTTTAATTTCAGCATTAACAATCCAATATTCTGTGCATGACGCTGATTTTCCCTAATTTTTTAACCGTTCGCTGTCAGTATTGCCATTGTAATTTAAAAAAATATTGAGTTTTTTACACCGAAAATATAGTTAATAGAACCTCAGTTGCTACAAAATGAGATTTTCATAATGCGAAACGCCTGAAATAAGCATTTTTTCCGTGACACAACCTGGCAACGTTGTACACAACCGTTTCTGAAAAATGGCAATGACCCGGTTACCGAAGCCAATGGAAATATGACTGCAATGACGGATACCTGACAGGGCACGCAACCCCCGCGATTGTTGTATTTATATTCTTATGAAGATAACTGTTATGGCTGTTCTCTGTATAGAAGAGGTAAATAACTATGTAGTATTTTGATCGTTTATTAGTCGGCTGTACCATGTATAGAAGGGTTGGGAGCGGCGGTGTATCCGACTCGCCAGTGAAGCATCGGGTTCGAATCCCACTGCGGCCATGTACAAATGACTCTTTTCTTGGTTATATTCCTATTATATATACAACTAAACGTAATGAAACCTGCACATTCAGGCGACTGAATGGGTAACCATGATCCAATCTGGTCAGGTTACCCAGGTAGCAGGGTCACGGAGTCGCTCCACTGTAATTACCTGATCTGCCAAATCTTGGATCATGGTCAAGGCGGACCACGACCATCCCGCGCGAAATCGTAACCGGGACATTAATGCCAAAATAGTACCTATATGTATGGGAAAGTAAATACCTGGTCAGTATTGTGCATTGCAATGCATACATTGCAGGAGTTGTGTGTGTGTGATGTTGATGATTATGATGATCATTTATGAGATCCAAGTCTGAGCAAACAAATTTGAGGGCAAAGGCTTATAAAAAAAAATTATCATTACATAAAACAAGCACAAATGCCCCCAATCCCCTTTTAATTCCAGAGAGGTAGGAGTCCTCCTAGATTATAAACCACCGATATCGCAACAAAAAATCTCAATCGATAATTACTTTGTCATCGTTAATTTCTGCGAAGTGCACTTCTACCCCTCAGTCTATAAATATGGTACACTTACAAAATGGCGGCGCCATAAAGGGCCGTTTCCACGAACAAATCAGTTCTTACCTGCAAGGATGGGGCGCCACTGTACGCGATTAGCGATTACATTGGCGTCCTTACAGACTTGCGTGCTCATAACATCATTGGCCTGTAACAGCTATGAGTAACAGCCTCCGCTTGGCTTTAGGTCATAACGAAATTGTCTCCGGGAAAATTACCGCGTTGTCTTTGTTCTTGATAACAGAACGAACGGTACCCGTGTATTGTACGGGCTTTGCCCCACCACTCATTCCCACCGCAGCAATCCTGAAAAACTACCTGTGTATAACAACTGTTGTACTATTTACACAAAAATGACTTTTAACCAACTGAACTATTGCAATTAAAGGGATTTGCGCCCGGGAACAGGTCGCTGCGTATCGGGCGTTCTTTGAAGTTGCATAAATTTTGAAGTAACGATTTATATCAAGTGCACGTCGCGCACTGTTCAATAATGGATAATCCCAGGAGATTGTGCACTGATAAATTGATTTAACAAATGCAACAAATACACTACAGAGCATATTGAGGGTTCAAAAGTTCAACAAAAATGTTGTCGACTTGTTGCATTGGACGAACGGCCAGCGTACCGAGAACGAGCGCTCGGCGCACGTTAATACTGCGCGTCACGGGCGTTTGTTATAACTAGTTCCTTAGCCTTAAATAATAAAAAAAATACTATCGAATTCGCAGACATCACAAAAAGTGATAAACAAAACGGCAACTGCACGTCGAATCCGGCGACCTCCATCAGGATTATACACAAGCGTCTGTGCGTGCGTGTTACTTACCGCCATGTCAGCGGCATATCGGCAACTTCTACTGAGATCGGCGATACTCAATTTGTATTGAGACACCGGTCAAAATGCCACCGACAAATGTTTCCGGCAATGTGTTGAAGCCGCCGACTAGCTTGCCCACAAAAAAGACGCCAGCACGGGTTAGGCTTTGGCGTAAACTTTAGTCGTAAATCTTACAAATTTAGTCGTAAAATTTTTACTCGTATTCTGTTCTACCACATCCGATTCCTCTGAAAATGGAGCCCCACCCTACACGCTATCGCGGCGGTCCATCGCCGCGCGTTTATGGATATAAACGACGAAGCCAATTTAGGGTCGACTACACCCAGGCCACTGAGCCCGTATGCATTCCCCCTAACGGGTTAAGGACCGATTTCGGGCTTTTTCTACCCCTTAGGGAAATTACAGGTTACCACTTCTACGTACCATAGGTTAGCCTATCTACCACAGTGATCTGTCTTATTCTGGATGTCCTTGAAATTATTGTCAAAATGAGTTTTAATGGCATATGGATCGGTCTCATGTTGAGCCTCTATATAATTATTTATTAAGGTACACATAAAATATTTACAGTTCTAATAAAAATATACACGAGTACCTATAACAAAAATTAAAAAAGTCGTCCACACTTCGTCCTCATGTTGATAGGTCAACACTTTAAATAGGAAATGCAATAGCATATCTGCCTGCCTTCGCAACAAATGCTAGTTTTGAAGTCAATAGTGGAGCATTACGAGTCTCCCAAAAAGCTAAAAAGTTTTATTTTGAAGTTAAACCTAATAATTATTTTTTCAACAATAATTAAGAAGCAATAATTATCACGTAAGTTCCAAGCGTTCTCCGACAAGACTGTACTTACGGTCACTAAATAAATATCTTAACCGACAGAAAAAAATAGGATAACCCCCGACCAAGATTACATATCATCATCACAGCCCATAACAGTAGACAGTAGGACTTAGCGCCTCCTTCACGAAAGGGGAGATTTTTGCCATAATCTCCACTCTTGGCAGGCGGGTTTGAGATCTCAGTGTTATAAAATATACAACAGGTTTAACGGTTAATGGAAAACGCAGCTGCCCATTTTCATAATATACTCAAATATTTTCTAAACGGCTGAACTGGTTTTAATGAAACGAAGCTATTAATTATCTCGATTAAACACGCTTTCAAATACAGAAAACCATATTCCGTCCGTAGTCCATCCATTAAGGAGACACGATGCCACAGGCAGGCACATAGACACACAGATACACCAAGCCACAGACACACACGTCTAAATTATAATACCCCTTTTATTTCGTCGGGAGTTAAAAAGAATATTCAGCAAAGCGGTACGTCACCTAAGTTATGCCTAAAAATCTGAAACTGTTCTCGCTGGATTTTCGCAAATGTCAGCTGGTAATAGCACTGAGTTACGAAGTCTAGACACTGACGTATTTTGATGCACGCGCCAAAATACTAGAATAATGATGTTACGGAGGAGTCGACCTTATCTCTGTCTTGTTCTGCATAATTAAGGTTGGGGTAGGCGAACTTTGAAAAAACATGCATAAATTTGAATAATGTCAAGTAGATTTTCAAGTCAGGTGTACCCTCAAGCGGCGTAAATTTATGAGGAGGCTAGCCTTGGGAGATTAGGATTTTTTTTTTAAATTTTTTTGTGTCGTAAGTGGCGACTATTGTCATAGAGGCAGACTATCTGTTACCAAACCAGAATTGGCCTGCCGAACAATATTTATGGTTTTCCAAAGTTATTTCTGACTAGTGAGTTAGTTGTTCACTATTTTTTATCCATAATTTTTGGAGGGCGTAACCTTGGGCAATACATAGCTAATTTGAAAATATATTTTACTATATTTTAAATATATTTTACTGAGAAACTCCAGCGATCTTTACCGAGTTTACGGTTCATGTTGTGGGAGGCCTACTCACGCTGCGTCTTCCAGTACATGGTAGCCACTCGAGACTTTACTGCCCCATCGGCATCGGTTCTGCGAGCTATGTGCCCTGCCCACTGCTCTCTCGCAGGACCTTTTTCTGATACAGCGGGTTTATTAAAGAAAATGAAGGATTATAATCATCTTGGCAATAACTTCCTGGTTGTGCATACACGCACCAGGGACTGGGGTCCGCCTTGTTTGACCATGATCGAGGATTTGGCAGATCGGTAGTTACAGTGCAGCGTCTGCCATCTGACCTCCGTTAACCTGTCAACTGAAAACGGGAAACTGACCAGATTGGATCATGGTTATGCATTTAGTCGCCTGAATGTGCAGGTTTCATCTCGATATTTTGCATCATTATCAGAGCATCGGTTAGTGTTCAAAAGAGCTATTGGTACATGGCGACAGTGGGGTTCGAACGCGGTACCTCCCGCTTACGAGTCGGATCTCTTACCACTTATTTATAATAACGGCACAACGCGGTTCCAAAACCAAAACTATTTATGTAACAATAACCAATACGGCGTACAATCTACGGAGTACAGTAAGTTCAGGTAAGTATATCAACTTGTTCACTAACTTTCTTCAGGTTCCCCCTATCGAACACGAGTTCAATACAATTTGCAAGCGATAACGTTTCCTTCGATACAATTTCGTTAATAACTTTGAATTCGCGAAGTTTTGCGGTTCACGGGCAGGTTCCTTATCTGTGACAGCACACTCTGTTCGTGGGTACAGTAAACGAGAAAATATTACTGTACCGTAGAGTTTCTCACATTCGAATTATAGTACAGTTTGAGTTGTAAGCGAATATGTCGTAATCGTTAAAAAGTTTAAAAACAGTAATATACTTTGTCTTTTGGTGTGCAATAAAGCGTTATTGTATTGAATGTATTGTTTTGTATCGCATCGCATCGCATTATATTGTTGTATTGTATTGTAGATACTGCAATGCATTGTATTGTATTGTAATATACCAACGAAGCAAGCCTAGATAGTTGAACTAATCATCATCTTGGCGTCGATTCCGGTTGTGGTTTCGCGCGGCGAGGGCCTGGGGTGCGTTTTCTTGTCTTTTCTGGTCCAACATGACATCCTTAACGACGTCAAGCCATCGCTGCTTGGGCCGGCCTCTCCTGCCCGTGCCTGGCGGGGATGGCTTTCCAACATAATTTGCCGGTCCGCGCGAGACATGTCCATAGTATCAAATATCAGTCCATAGACAAATTAGTTCAGTTCAATTCCTAGATGAAATAGTTGACAGAAGCTTATAAACTAATATAATAATTTGTTTCGTTAGGTTTTTAACGTTCATATTTCTTATGGATTACATATTATTATGACCCGGCGTGACTTCTTCGCGTATACCTATTACATTTTTTTTCTTGCTCATAAACCTTCCTCCCTTCCTTCCTTTCTTCCTTATTGTTGAAAACCGTTGCGTAGTTTAAAATATCTAAGCGTACATAGTTACATACATTAATACACAGGGAGAAACGGCGGAAAGCGACTTTGCTTAGATAGAAGCAGAAAATCTTGACAAGGCTGTGTTCCACACGTGAGGAAGACCACATACCACGAGCACAATTACAAGCCCGCAGAAACTCGCAACAAGAAAAATAAAGTATAATTCTTTTTTAATTTTTTGTTCGAAAACTCAAAGCCTCAACATTGAGCTCTCTTTGGTCCCTTACCCTTCTTACGACGCCACTTCTCGCTAAGAATATTAAATTAATTAAATACAAACACTCCAAACCGTAATGAGGACGAAAATCTGTTTATTAATACAATATGAACGTTCTAAACACAAATTAAGGGGTTCCAAGCGACTAAATAATTCAATGTAACGAGTAGAGTGGAGTTTGAAAATAAGCGATGATTAAAGACGACACGGAATTGCTGGTTTCCGTAATAGTCGATGTTGAGGTCGGGTTAAGCATTTTATCAAAAGTATCGATGTAATAATTTGTGGCAGGCAAAACGAATCCGAATTAATTTATACTGGCAGTTTAGAGTGCACGCAAGATAAGTCCGCACATAGTACATGGCGTCAATAGTCAAATAATGTTATTCAATTTGGGTTTACAAAAGTCTTATGAATATCATAGACGTACAAAATACCTACATTAAAAAAAAACTGGGTCGCGGGCCGTGGCATCATCGAGCCGGAAACGGTTTGTTTTGGAACGGATCTAATTCTTTGTCCTAGGATCGGACTGACTGACTGTCACAGTCAGTTTAACAGTTTGACTTTCCGCCCGGGTCAACTCAACGTTCCTGTTATTATGTTCGTTGGGAGTTGCTCTTGTTGGTTGTCTGAATTTAGTTCCATTTTCTGCCGCGCGCAAAGTTATCTTGCGCGCACTACGATCTTGATTACGATAATGGGGTATGTTTTTTGTTTCCAGAACTTATTAGGTTCTTGTTTTATTTAGTTTTAGTTTTTCATTTATTGCTTCTATTCCATTTAAACGTTTTGTTAAACTTTAGTGAACAGAGGAACCATATATGTATTATGTAATAAATGTATTATTTTGATTTTCGATTTCATTGATTTTGATTTGTCCAAAAAAAATACACAATTCTGGAATTACATTAAAAGCAAATTGTATAAATATGTACGTATTTCCATATATTGTTTTTCCGGAAAGCATGACATACCCCAAAGAGCGACGATTTAAAAATAGAGAAGTAGAGTAACTTTGATGAAAGGTTTTGCTCTATCTGGCTATGTTTTAATACGTCTTGGAACCCACAACAAATTTCATTAATTCATAGGCATAGGAAACATATCGTATGAAATGAGAAAAGTTCTACAAAAGTTCCGGCGTTACTCTTTAAAAAAGCGTAGACAGCTCAAAAACATAGAAAAAAATAAGGCATTTAGGTACATACGGTCGCGTTAAAAGGTTTTATACAATGTAGCATACTGTTCGAAAGGGAATAAAATAGAAAACATTTTCAAATAATAATATTACAATTCAAAACCAATTTGTAAGTTTTCCTTTTAAAAGTCACAATGTTTTTTTGACTTAAAAAAGTTAACATTATGTGCACATCTTTTTTTTATTTATTGTAAAAATACATTAATACCTACTAAATTAAAAATAAAAATTTTAGGCTGTTTTATCAAAACACTAAACAACAAAATTATTTAAAAATATTTATTTATAAAGTTTTCATATATTAAATAAAAACCTGCAGTTTAAGAATGAGTACTTGGTGCCTAAGGGCCCTTCTTTTAGCGAATTCCATTTGTTAACCAATGCATCTAATATCCTGTATGTGGCAGTAGCTACAAAAGATTTTTCTCTTAAAGTGATTATGCACTTATGAGCACGACTGTACCTATTATAGAATCCAGAAAGACCAGTTCCCGGAAATGAATGCGTATTGTTTATGCGTTCGACTGTACACCCCGGGCGCTTACCCTCGTCGGTTCCGAATGGCTACGTTCGGTAAGAGGCTGTCGAATGTACCTCCGTAACGGGTGTTTCCCGTCTTGCGAATCGAGCCAAGACGTAGAGGGTCTACGTAGGGTGCTACGGTAGTGCTACGAGATTTCGTAGTCATTATATCTGACTGTTTAAAACAAGTTCAAATGAAAAATAGTTATAGCGAGTTCTCCATGATAAGTCAAAGTATTTGTCAAGATTAATCAAAAATTCATAACATTGTATTGTCACCGAACTTATATGAGTGTGAAAAATTTCAGCTCAATCGGAAACCGGGAAATTGACCCATTTAACTTGCAAGATTTTATTACGTACATACATGGGGACATGCAAAACTAAATTAAAGCTTGTAATGACACCAATTCCATAACAAATCGGTTGGAAAACCATATAAGGGGATATACGCCGATACCTGACCTAAATTTAACACACTACAAAGTTTTTCCTTAATTGGGAACTTGATATAGATTTCGCTTTGGCACTGATCAGCTGATCGACAGGAGGTGTTTATACGAGACGGAGTTAGTCTACCTTGTTCCCTGTTCTATGTTGTTGTTCATGATGTTGTTGCAACACCCAACATTTACCTCGTACGAAACTCCAATCAAACCATACCTCCTAAACTTCGATTAAGGTTGGTCACACTCGAGCGCCCCAGAAAAATGAGCAGACCCAATTTGCGAATGACCCGAGGCTTGCCTAAATCAAACTCTTGCCCTATCTGCTCGCACTCCGCCAAAAGTCAGGGGCAAACAAATGAATCGCCAACTCACTCCTAACTGCCAGCGGGCACGCGACGTCGATAGTCAGCGACATTGAGTCAGGGGACTGAGAAATTACCCTGCCATTGTCAGTTCATAGTTGTTTTTTTTGGGAAGGTTAAATTGGGACTCGTAATTGCGTTGATCGGGTCTCGTGTTGGTGACGGCATACGGAGGTTTTGACAGGTTAATGACATATTTTAAACATGATGTTTATTTTAATTGTATGTTCTGGGTTTCCTACCAGCCAACAAAGGTACGCGGTAGGAAATCCGGGACATACCTTTAAAATGTGTAAATGATATGTGTTTGGTTTTAAAAGTTGCCATTTACTGAGTTATTTTTCTAGAAGATAGACCAGTGTTTGAAGGGAAAGCGTGAAATCAGGCTACAAAAAATGAGTGTGGAAGAGTATAGACCTGTAGTAGGTACGTTTAGTCGTGGACATTATGCGGCTGATAGAATATCACAGTAAAAGAAATAGCTACGTCTTCGACTCAGAACTAGAAGATTAAGCTGAAAAGGAACTTTCAAGTGTCAGGCATTATATGGAGGAAATAGCTTGCGCTAATCATCATCATCATCCTAGCGCTTATCCCGGCCTCTGCCAGGGTCTGCTTTCTTACCCATTCTTTTCCACTTCGCCCGGTCTTCGGCATCCTCGCGTCGTAAGCCAAATAGCTTGCGCGTATGTTCGAAGGCATTTGAAATCTGGGAACTCATACTCCGAGTTTTATATGGTTTTTCAAAGATTCATTTGTTTTTAACTAAGAATAGTCGTCTCTGAGTTTGTACAACAGCTCCTTCCTTCTTTTTTTCTTTTTCATAATTATATCCAACTCTAAAAACCATATCTGTATGATTTATTAACCAGAATTATAAAAGCGATTTTATTTCAATTTTACGCCCGACCTATCCAGTTTGATACCGGTATTTTATTGTGCTTTTTATTGCTATTCTTTCATTCGATAACGTAAAATATTCCGAGCAAGTTATCCGACTTTCAGTCATTTAACTGCGGAAGAAGTGGATGTTTCCGAAGCCAGCAACTTACAATCAGCCGGGCTTCCTCGTTAGTAAGATTATTGAATTAGCTGCGATTGCAGTACTGCAAATTCAGAGACACGATATGTACAGAAGGATTTATTTTTCACAGTATCCCCGGACGCGAAAAGCTTATGAAATATCAATAATTCATAAGTTTTTCAGTTTTCAGGTTCGGAAATATTGGAATATTAAACTTAATTAGTGAAATTTCAGGTACAATTGATTGTAATTTAATTACATGTAAAATATACGTTTTCTTAATGGCCGTTCTAAGGACTTATTACGACGTTTTTGGGGACAGATAGCTACCGCTTTCAATCTTTTATTTGTCTTCTGGCTTGGCACTATGGTCACTCTGCTATGGATTTTTTAAAGAGACGGCCCTAAGTCTAAATATAGTAGGTTGAGGTGCTGCCTTCTGTACGTATATTATAAATGTGAAGTTTTTTATTTTGTTAGTAAGACACACCAACAGTATACATATTTGGACAATTAGATACATTTTTCATAATGACTTGTAGCTGATATACATACCACTTACAGGTATGAATCCCATGTGTTGAATCCTGTAGTGTACAAATAAAGAGTTTTTGTATTGTATGTACAACATTCTCAACTTATAAAATGTATAAGGAACGCTAGTAGAATATATCCTTAATTACTTTAGAATGCTATAGGTAAAAAAATATAATTAACAAAAACAAAAGTTTGTATGTTTGTTACAAAATCTCGCAAACACGATTGAAGACAGTTTATTAACTGCTATATCTTGCGTATCACCTGATCAATTCAGCGGCAGATTTTCAAAGAGACAGCCTCGCTAAAACTTTACGCGATCAGGGGATATATAATTCAGTACACTGTCAGACCCGGAGGCGCCAGCTATCGATCATTCCGTAATTACCTCTGTCCTTACCAGTTTTATGATGTTTGTGGCCGCCCCTCCCCTTTACGCTCGGCCAGGTAAACTTAAGAGACCGTACACACGGCGTAAAGTATACATTACATCATGGTACCACATACAGGTTTAAAAGTTTGAATTTCTTTCATTTGCCATCGTCGTATGTACAAGGTGACAGATTAATTTAGACGTAGATTTTTAGCGTAATCTTTTTACAAGCGAACTAATGTCACCGACATAGCCCGTAGGATTGCCAAGCTTAAGGGGCAATTGCCAGGGAAGTTCTTGAACTGCGACTACGTGGCGGATGACGTAGCATGAGTAGACCTCCCACAAGATGGACCGGCGACATGGTAAGCTACCGCGACACAAGACAGGCCTTTGTGGTAATCTTTGGTGGAGACATATTCCCAGCAGTGGGCGTCTTCTTTCCACAAAACTTCAAACGAGCATCGTTCGAAAAGCGAACACGCAGCATCCAGCTAGTCCCGTGTAGCGTAGGAAATAGGAATAGGAAACGCGTTACATCCGCCTCTATATAGTTACCGCATTGCGTCTGAACAACAAACGCCCTGCAATGGCTTAGTCACAACTAACTGAATGCGCTGCATCCACTAGTTGTCACCGCTTAGTGCCCGAACAGTTAATGCACAGCGTTCACTTAGTCCCTCGTAGTGTCCGAACAGCTGGTGCGCTGCATTTGCCTGGACATCGCGTAGCTACCGCGTTGCGCACGCGCCACTAACCCTAGTCTTCTGGACAGTGGCTGCGAGTTTCCTGTTCGGTCGCTACGACTTCGTAGTTCGGTCGCTGAGAGTTTTCTGTTAGGTGACTACGCGTACGTGGAATTACGTAATGCCTAACACAAAGGTATATAGATATAGCAATGGCGACCCGTTGTCATTTTGCTAGGGTAAAAGTTTTATGCTTCAACCTTGCTTGAGGTGTTCACCAATCCATTAGTGAAAGCTGTTTACTGTTTCCCTTTTTTCAGTTTTTAGTGTCTTCTGGCAAAGATCGTTTAAGTGATAGTGATGTCCGAGGTCAAACATTGACATAAGTATACATTGCTTATCAACGGACATATTTCGGGAAACAGACCGACGTCTAAATAAACCTACTCAATTATTTCTCTGCATACATTCGAATATATCCAAACTACTCGACCAAGGCTAAGAACAGACTCGAGTACACTAGGTTTGAAATGAAAAATCCACGGACAGATACACAGATACCACGTTATTTTAATGTTCTTCTGTTTATTTTAGACACAGCTGTCTTGAGTCTCCGAAACCTTAGTGGAGAGTTTTGCTATTACAAAATCTCCACGCTTAGCTGGCGGGTTGCAGACCGCAGTGGCGGGTGGCCTCATTAAAGATGGGCAACAAATTGGTGTTTATTGCCCCTGGTGTTGCTGATGTCCATAGACGGCGGTGACCACTTTCCATCAGGTGGCCTGATTGCCAGTTTGTCTAGCGTCCTTCTAGAGTCCGTAACCTTGGTTCGAACTACAAATGATCGATTAACGAGGGTTGTTGCTTCGACGAATTATTTTCGAAATCAAGTTTGTGCGTCGAACGTTTGTGCTACATAATATAGATCGAATGAATACCTAACGGGCTACCCTAAGAAAAATAATATTAAAAAATCACCTAAAAAGTTAAGCCCTCAACAAAAGCAGTTTAAACAAAACCTCAAACACAACTTACCTCAGCTTTGATAGTTCAGTAAGTGATCTAAGGGCCGATGTCATTATCTTGATCGAGATCTCGTCTCTCGCTCGCTCTTACGCCAAATTGTAGTGACCACGTGAGAGGCAAGAGCACTCTTGTTGGACCCTAAGGGTGCTTGTCCCTTGCCCACAATAGCGCTCGAGCTCTTGTAGTTTCTAAGGAGATTTAAGGTGTTTTGTCATCACCATGTTGGCGGTTTTAAGAATATATATTCTGTATATAAAATGTACCGTTGGTGTCCGGCAGAGTAGAATAGCACCAACCCCTTACATTCATGGGTGTCGTACAAGGCGACTAATGTTTTTCGAGGCAAAAGATCAAGAGTCTCCGTAGTCTGGAAAATGGGCAGCAGCATTTTCCATTATTATATTTAAACACTGCGATCTCCAACCCGCCTGCCAAGCGTGGAGATTATGGCAAAAACCTCCCCTTTCGTGGGAGAGGCCCTAAGTCCTGCAGTGGACTGTTACGGGCTGTGATGATGATGATGATGATATAAAATGTTAACTCTATAGAATAGTCTAACCTCACCGTGATATACCGTTGCATAAGGCCGCTCACGCACATCGGTCTGAACCCGGCCTGTCTATGATGAGCATTTATTAACTTAATAGACGTAACAAGATAGAGCAAAAAAAATTAGCAGGCAAAATCCGTCAAATTGCTTGTCAAACTAACGTTTGGCACGCATTTAATTTAAGAGGGTCGCTCTATATAACCATAAAGATAGCTAACTTACCAATCTTTGTGCAACAAAAACCTACCAATAACAATATGACCGACTTTTTGCGTAATTGTTGTGAACACAACTAATCATGTCGCTCTCCTATTTTGTAATATATCTCATTTCAAAATGTATTTTTAATTTCTTCATTAGATTCCCTCATCTTGACGGTAAGAAAAACAAATGAAAATCACGCATTTTCAAAATTTGAATTTGGAATTATCTTCTTTAAAATTTAAACTTTTAAATTATACCAAAACCAGCCAGGTACATATAGCCAAAGAGGTTTTATTACAAGTTCATACATACTATATGCGAAAAGGCTTTTTCCCCAACCTATTATATTCGATACCTCTAGCTTGCAAGGCTGACCCGATATCATGGCGACGCTGCTCCGTATGTAACTCCGGTGATAGGAGCACTAATTAATGAAAGCCGTTCTAGAATTTAGAATCAGCGTGGTCGTTGTGGTTCAAGATTGATGATAGATAGATAGACAGATAAACTCTTTATTGCACACAAAATTACAAGAAAGAAAATTCGACAGGTCTTTTCAAACATTTTGGTCAAAGGTGGCCTTATCGCTACAAGCGATATCTTCCAGGCAACCCTTGTCTAGAAAGAGAAAAAGATAAACGTGGCTCAGACAAGAAACATTAAAGCATTAATCATCAACGTAAATATCTACTATGCTGTAAGTTAAAAATGATACACCTTCAAGCTACATACTAATAAACAATTGAACATACAAAATTGAACGCACTGAGCAGGTTAAAGATCTCGGCATAATTCTAGATTCTAAGTTAACTTTCTGTGCCCACTATGAATCGATTGTCGCGAAAGCGATAAGAATGTTGGGCTTCATTTTCAGGACAGTTAAGCCTCTGAACTCGGCGCCTGCTTTTAAAATACTTTATTTTGCATACGTCAGGAGTGTACTGGAGTATGCATCCCCTGTATGGTCACCGATCTACGCTATCCACCGTGCTAGACTGGAGTCCATACAGAAATCCTTCGTTAACAAACTTAACATCATATCGCACACGATAACCACAGATTATACAGCTGGTCTGAGTTCACACAAAATCTGTTTATTGAAGGACAGGCGCCTGGTGGCAGACTTGAAACTCCTATATGACATAGTTCATTGCGGAGTTGATAGTCCACAACTATTGTCACGGGTTTTGCTGTGCACGGGATACCCGCGCGCGCGCCGCGGGGGCCGGTGTCCGCGGCTACTCAACCACCGTCGTGCGCGCAGTGGCTATGCCTTAGGTTCACCAATCAATAGGGCCATAGACCTGTACGAGAAGTACGTGTCCGGTACTCTCAATATTTTCCATCTCAGTCGTGTGCAATTTTCAAATGGGGTTCTCAAGTTTTTCCAGTCGCAGTGACGGATCCTACACATAAACACACACACACTCTCTCTCTCACACATACACATACACACACATACATACAGTCAGTGGGAGAAGGACAAATATATGGGCGCATCTATGTATATGTAAGTTTTTTTTTTCTCTTTAGTTTATCATATTGCTAGATGGTTTGATACTCAAAATTTTAAACCGAAGTTTTGTTATTGGCATTGCATCTTTGAATTGTACAAGTTAGAACTAAATTGCTGTTAAACAGTATGGAAATAAATAAATAAACACACAAATAGGTTAGCCTACATAATGTATAGGTAGATAATATACATACATAATAATATAAGGACAATGACACATTTCACATTTATTGTGAACACATCTAAATATGTGGCTCCTCTATTTTGTATGTATGTTTTGTATGTATGAGTTATGCTTACACGTGTAGTTCAAGCTCGTTTGATCTGAGTACGTCTTGCATAGGAGTTGTAAGTCTGAAAAATTTATGTCCTCATAAAAGTACTGCCTCGTAAAGAACCAGTTGCTGGGGACACAGGCCTTTATAGGCATCTCAAGTTGGTATTGGAATGCGTGAAGCGTACTTTGAGCTCTGTGATAGAGGTCTGGAGGTCCAATTTCGTATGAACGGGTTTGCGTACAGTTTTTCTGTCGAAGCACTTATCTGTTAGGCTAATTAATGTTTGCTTATTATCTTGGTGTAACGTCTGAGCTGTACCTGGCGGGAAAGTCTACTTTGGATATTAAATATACTCTTAATGTATAGGCGATGTAGGTCAGATCGTCAGGACGACAGATTCCGAGGAGGTCAGTTTATTATTTAGTCAGATTCGAATTACGTCAGATTCTGATATGGCTACGTAAGTATCAATATCCTGTTTTCGGGGTGAGGTTTTTTAGACTTGCAATGATGATTCATATTCAGGCTTTCAAAGAAATTATTGCATTTTATTTATTTATAAAAGTTTATGTCATATGGTAGATATACAGGCAAGGGGGCCACTTTCCAATGGACACCGCTGCCTATAAACATTAGCAACAGCAAGGGTATTACCAATGTTTTGCCTACCTCTAAATAAATCTAACTACTACTACTAGTACTACCAAAGCCACGGTTTCCCAAATCCCCACTCCAAAGAGCACGGAAACTGTAGGACAGATTCTCAGGACGACAGATTCTGAGGAGGTCAGTTCCTTATTTGGTCAGATTCGGACTAGGTCAGATTCTAATTAGGTCAGACTTTTGTACGGTCAAAGACACGAGTCCGGGAAAAATATAGAATAATTCGATTTTTTATTTTTCTTATCACCTTGCGCCTTCTATGACAGCTGACACCCGAAATGTAAACCGGCAGGAACACAATATTATTGGTAATACTGCGGTATTATGTAAGATGGAGGTACTTCCCCAGTCGGGCGCTTCCAATTCCTCCAAAGATCGGCTGGCCAGACTTTAGGTACTTAAGTATTTGAAATTATTTCTGTTGTCAGACTAAAAATCAAGGGACCATTAAATTTATAGGACGTTATTGGGGGAGATAATAAAACGTCATCATTAGAAAACGATATCTATCGCCGAAGCCTCATTTCGTTTTCATTTGTCAATAACGTTAATCACAGTTACTGAATTTAGACTATTAGAATGGTCTGCTTCGTTTTATCTTTTATAGATTCACATTAATTATGAGAATTAATAGGTAGTATCCCAATTGTTAATTGGGATCAGCAAGAAAACCTTTACCACTGTTTATTGCTAATAACTGTGTATTGCATGGGGTTTTAAATTGTAAAACCGGGGACCGTCGCGTGTGACGGCCAGCGCGAGAGACCGAGATGCAATGAAAATGGGTTCAGGAGCCATCGGATATGTTCCGAAGAGTTACGGAAGCGCCCGAACAGTGTTCCTGCCGGTGAGTAAGGTCGCCAGTGCTCCATGGGGTGGGGATTTGGGGAGCCGTGGCTTTGGCTATGGAGGGGCATTGGGGCATTTGCGTTTTTGCAGCCACAATAACGTGTTATAGAGATGGGTAACGCATTGGCGTAGTCCTGGTGTTCCCTATGCCTACTGGCAGCGGTGACCACTTTCCATCTGACAGCCCGTTTCCCTGTTTGCCTACCATATAAAATTAAAAAGGTAACGTTCAAGTTAACAAGAATATACTCATCATCATCTTGGCGTTAATTTCCCGCTTGTGCTCTCGCGCACGAGGGCTCGGGGTCCGCCTTGATCATGACGCAGAATTTTGGCTGATCAGATAATTACCAGGGGAACCTGACCAGATTGGATCATGGTAACACATTCAGTCGCCTGAATGCGCAGGTTTCATCCCGATATCTTCCCTCACCGTAAAAGCATCGGTTAGTATTCAACTAATGTACATAACTCGGAAAAGAGTCATTGGTATGTACCATGTGGCGCCATGTGGCGGCAGTGGTATTCGAAACCGGTACCTCTCGCTTTCGAGTCGTATACCGTTACCGGATACGCTCCTCTTAATAAGAATATACTACCTATACATAAAATCATTATTCGATAGGTTATTCTGAATATTATGTTCTGTGGTAGCCGTGTGAACCATCGCAGCACATCATCTGTGTTTACATGTGCCTGCGCTTGTTAAGTATCCCACATCATGGATGCATTTGCTCCTATATAATTTCAAAGTGCATTAGTATCTGCCTATAGATAAGTTATTTCAGCAGGGTAGGACTCAGTAGGGTAGGGTAGGTCATGGGATTTCAAATGTTTTTCGTGATATTGTTTAGAAGAAAGTTTCTACTAAACAAACCATATAAAGAACGCCTCTTAGTCTTGCTTTCTTAGAATATATACCTAACATCGATTTTCTACATACATACATCATAACTTCTCGCGCTATTTTCCCATAGGGGTAAGCACAGACCACATTGTTCCACTTGCTATATGGTACTGACAAATCATTGTCGCTTGTTAAAATTCAATTCAGTATTATGAGCTGGTTTAGTATCGTCT
Source organism: Blastobasis adustella (assembly GCA_907269095.1). Classification (NCBI taxonomy): domain Eukaryota; kingdom Metazoa; phylum Arthropoda; class Insecta; order Lepidoptera; family Blastobasidae; genus Blastobasis; species Blastobasis adustella. Next base: position 6,524,780 of record OU026135.1, on the reverse strand, counting down.
CATATTATTTTTATTTTTATTCTAGAGTAATAATAAATCGTACGTATCTATACGTAGAATAAAGTCGCTTAAAGCTGTCTGTCCCTAAGTATCTATGTACGCTTAGATAGTTTAATAGTTTAACAGATTTTAATGAGATTTTCTTCAATAGATAGAGTGATTAAAGAGGAAGATGTATAGGGTAGGACGTCACGCGAACGAAGTCGCATCAGGTCAACTATTATTTGTATAAAATTCACTTGAAAAGCAATCGTTCCAAACAGCAACCAATATCTTCAGAAATCCATAAAGCCAAATTGGACACCAAGTTATGAGGAGTCGTAATGTTCGCTGTTTATTCTCAGACCAAATAAGAAATAAAGACCGAATCCTGCGAACAACATACTGACGCCGCAAAACTACGCCATGCTGTGTACTTACACGGTCCACATTGACAACCAAAACGATCTAATCTTTGGTCGGTTCACAACCAAACTACGCCATGCACACATGTTTACGAAAACGGCCTTATGTCGCTGATAACGGCGCGCCATCTTCATTAACCACCGAAGAAAAAAGAAGGGTGGTGTATGTTTGACGTGTGTATTTGTGTTTGGCTTTGTGTATTTGTCTGTAGCTTCCGAACGGATGGACACATTTGGATGCGGTTTTATCTGTTTGAAAGTTAGTTTAATCGAGATAGTTTTAGCTTTATTCCATTAAAATCGGTTCAGAAAATATTAAAGTTCAAGTATACCTGGTCGGAGGTCGACTTTTTCTGTCGGGTAGATTATTTCTTATTTAATCTGAGTGTTTATTTAATTAAATCTGAATACATCCCTGTGTAGCCAGGTTACGTGAGACAATCCACCCAGACAGTAGGACAAATGAAATGTGCATAGGGCACGGGCCGCTCAAGTGGGCTCAGGCGCGCGAGCTAGTCACTGACGTCACTAGTCAGTTTGTCGATATCGATAACTATTTATGCGATATATAGGGTGCTCCTACTTCTATTTATTGTTGAGGATACTATTCGGTATCACTATTATCCAACATTTGTACAATACATTATGATAATAATATTGGGTCCTTGGGTCCACCTATGGAAGCAGCCGCAATAATATATTTTCTCAAGTATATATAAGGGTTTAAAAATACCCCTTTTGATTTGTTGCCAGTTTTGTTTGTTTAACCAGATGTAATTTTTTGAAAAAGGAGCTGATAAAAATTAAATGCAGCAGTTAGCTTAATGTTGTCTGATTATACCTACAAAGTTTTTATTGTAATCGGATTGACCATGTCCAAGAAATTAAAAAATATGCTCATATTAAAATTTCCGTTGCCGTCATATTCTCCATATAAAACGCTAACTTCATAGGCAAGGATCTGATATAAAAGCGAATTGTAATTATAATTATTACATTATTATTTATAGATATTATTTGTTCCTTGAATTGCTTAAATTTCGATAAGAGTGGTTTATCTTTGAGGTTTAAGTATTCTATTACAATGACATAAGATTTTGTTCCATACCGAAAGTGCTTAAATACATCGATGTTTCCGTGTCACTCCCACCTTGTTCCATCGTTGTATTTCCCCATCGTATCCCATCACTACACCAGCAGAAACGTAGCGATGAACACAACACAAACGCAGTTTGTAACCCGCCGTGGCGACACAATAGGTAATGCTAGCTCTGTTTTATTCGCGATGCCTTGCAAAGATAAAGTCAAGAAGATAATTTCTGCATGTTTTTATGTGTTTTATAATTTAATATGTTGTATTTGTCGAAATGGAGTGACACTGTCTTCGGATAAAGCTCTTTAAATAGAGATTTACCAAAAAAACTTCCTCTTCAAGGTTTAATTACTACCTCACTTTTGTGAATACTGTATTATAATGACACAAGATTTTGTTCCATACTCTCCATGTTTTCAAATATAACGATATTTCTGTGCCTCCCAGCTTATTCTATCGACATATTTCCCCACCATATCCCATCACTATATTCTACATTAGCAGGAACACAGCGATGAACACAACACAAATGCAGTTTGTAACCCGCCGTGGCGACATAATGGGTAATGCCAGCTCTGTTTTATTCGCGATGCCTCTGCATATTAGAAAGCTGCGAAGTCTTTGTTTACATTCCTCTAATGGGTCGTAAGTAGATGGTGTTTTGACTTTGAGGACTGCGCCGATGTTTATATAATAACTAGCTGCCGCGACTTCGTTCGCGTGTTGTCTTACCCCTTGAATCACCCTATCTATTGTAGAAAATCGCATTAAAATGTGTTGTAGTTTAAAAGATCTAAGCGTACATACATACAATATACAGACCTACATAGATACAGAGAGACAGACGGCGGGAAGCGACTTTGTTTATACTGTTTTATAGATCAATAATCAACTTGACCGGGTTAAGGGCAGATTTGGCAGATCAGCGACCTCCATCTGACCTCTATGACCTTGTGAACAGAGGAACTTGACCAAATTAGATCATGGTTACACAATTAGTCACCTGAATGTGCAGGTTTCATCACGGTGTTTACCCTCACTGCCAAGGCATGGGTTCAGTCATTGGTTCTCAAATGGTGGAAATATTCTTGAATGGCAACCACGTACAGGGAATCGCAGTGAAATGTCCGTTTATACGACGCCGCTTACCGTCCGCCTACTCACCGCGTAGCGTCCGAACAGGAAACGCGCAGTCTATCCTATAGGCCCGGACGCGACACTACGACTGTGTGTGTTTCTACTACTGACAGAAAACTTATTTTATTATGACAACCTGAGTGGTTCAGTGGTCAACATGCCGGTCTGCCACGCAAGAGGTCCTGGGTTCGATTCCCGGCCGGGCAGAAATTGAAATGATGAATTTTAATGACAGCCCGTTTCCCTGTTTGCCTACCATATAAAATTAAAAAGGTAACGTTCAAGTTAACAAGAATATACTCATCATCATCTTGGCGTTAATTTCCCGCTTGTGCTCTCGCGCACGAGGGCTCGGGGTCCGCCTTGATCATGACGCAGAATTTTGGCTGATCAGATAATTACCAGGGGAACCTGACCAGATTGGATCATGGTAACACATTCAGTCGCCTGAATGCGCAGGTTTCATCCCGATATCTTCCCTCACCGTAAAAGCATCGGTTAGTATTCAACTAATGTACATAACTCGGAAAAGAGTCATTGGTATGTACCATGTGGCGCCATGTGGCGGCAGTGGTATTCGAAACCGGTACCTCTCGCTTTCGAGTCGTATACCGTTACCGGATACGCTCCTCTTAATAAGAATATACTACCTATACATAAAATCATTATTCGATAGGTTATTCTGAATATTATGTTCTGTGGTAGCCGTGTGAACCATCGCAGCACATCATCTGTGTTTACATGTGCCTGCGCTTGTTAAGTATCCCACATCATGGATGCATTTGCTCCTATATAATTTCAAAGTGCATTAGTATCTGCCTATAGATAAGTTATTTCAGCAGGGTAGGACTCAGTAGGGTAGGGTAGGTCATGGGATTTCAAATGTTTTTCGTGATATTGTTTAGAAGAAAGTTTCTACTAAACAAACCATATAAAGAACGCCTCTTAGTCTTGCTTTCTTAGAATATATACCTAACATCGATTTACTACATACATACATCATAACTTCTCGCGCTATTTTCCCATAGGGGTAAGCAGACACATTGTTCCACTTTCTATATGGTACTGACAAATCATTGTCGCTTGTTAAAATTCAATTCAGTATTATGAGCTGGTTTAGTATCGTCTCATATTATTTTTATTTTTATTCTAGAGTAATAATAAATCGTACGTATCTATACGTAGAATAAAGTCGCTTAAAGCTGTCTGTCCCTAAGTATCTATGTACGCTTAGATAGTTTAATAACTTAACAGATTTTAATGAGATTTTCTTCAATAGATAGAGTGATTAATTGTATTGTATTGTAATTTTCGCTGTTTATTCTCAGACAAAATAAGAAATAAAGACCGAATCCTGCTAACAACATACTGACGCCGCAAAACTACGCCATGCTGTGTACTTACACGGTCCACATTGACAACCAAAACTATACAATCTTTGGCCGGTTCACAACCAAACTACGCCATGCACACATGTTTACGAAAACGGCCTTATGTCGCTGATAATGGCGCGCCATCTTCATTAACCACCGAAGAAAAACGAAGGGTGGTGTATGTTTGACGTGTGTATTTGTGTTTGGCTTTGTGTATTTGTCTGTAGCTTCCGAACGGATGGACACATTTGGATGCGGTTTTATCTGTCTGAAAGCCAGTTTAATCGATATAGTTTACGCTTTATTCCAATAAAATCGTATCTGCAATTTAAAAAAATATTAAAGTTCAAGTATACTTGGTCGGAGGTCTACTTTTTCTGTCGGGTAGATTATTTCTTATTTCCTCTGAGTGTTTATTTAATTAAATCTGAATACATCCCTGTGTAGCCAGGTTACGTGAGACAATCCACCCAGACAGTAGGACAAATGAAATGTGCATAGGGCACGGGCCGCTCAAGTGGGCTCAGGCGCGCGAGCTAGTCACTGACGTCACTAGTCAGTTTGTCGATATCGATAACTATTTATGCGATATATAGGTTGCTCCTACTTCTATTTATTGTTGAGGATACTATTCGGTATCACTATTATCTAATATTTGTAGTGATGATGATAATAATATTGGGTCCTTGGGTCCACCTATGAAAGTAAACGCAATAACATATTTGCTTAAAAATGTTTAACTGTACATAATGTATCAAAATTAATACTTGATTTCAAAAATAGAGTATGTTTAGATACCAGTAAGTCCCTAAAATTAAATAAAAAATATTTTCTTAAGTATATATAAGGGTTTGAAAATACCCCTTTTGATTTGTTGCTAGTTTTGTCTGTTTAACCAGATGTAATTTTTTGAAAAAGGAACTTATCAAAATCAAATGGTATGCAGCAGTTAGCTTAATGTTTCCTGATTATACCTACAAAGTTTCATTGTAATCGGATTGACCATGTCCAAGAAATTGAAAAATATGCTTATATTAAAATTTGCGTTGCGTGATATTCGCCATATAAAACTGTAACTTCATAGGCAAGGATCTGATATAAAAGCGAATTGTAATTATAATTATTACATTATTATTGATAGATATAATTTGTTCCTTGAATTGCTTAAATTTCGATAAGAGTAGTTTATCTTTGAGGTTTAAGTATTCTATTACAATGACATAAGATTTTGTTCCATACCGAAAGTGCTCAAATACATCGATGTTTCCGTGTCACTCCCACCTTGTTCCATCGTCGTATTTCCCCACCGTATCCCATCACTACACCAGCAGAAACTGCTAGGACTGTTTTATTCGCGATACCTCTGCATAGATAAAGTCAAGAAGATAATTTCTGCATGTTTTTATGTGTTTTATAATTTAATATGTTGTATTTGTCGAAATGGAGTGACATTGTCTTCTGATAAAGCTCTTTAAATAGAGATTTATCAAAAAAACTTCCTCTTCAAGGTGAAACCTCACTTTTGTGAATACTGTATTATAATGACACAAGATTTTGTTCCATACTCTCCATGTTCTCAAGTATAACGATATTCCTGTGCCTCCCAGCTTATTCTATCGACATATTCCCCCACCATATCCCATCACTACATTCTACAACAGCAGGAACACAGCGATGAACACAACACAAATGCAGTTTGTAACCCGCCGTGGCGACACAATGGGTAATGCCAGCTCTGTTTTATTCGCGATGCCTCTGCATATTAGAAAGCTGCGAATTCTTTGTTTACATTCCTCTAATGGGTCGTAAGTAGATGGTGTTTTGACTTTGAGGACTGCGCCGATGTTTATATAATAACTAGCTGCCGCGACTTCGTTCGCGTGTTGTCTTACCCCTTGAATCACCCTATCTATTGTAGAAAATCGCATTAAAATGTGTTGTAGTTTAAAAGATCTAAGCGTACATACATACAATATACAGACCTACATAGATACAGAGAGACAGACGGCGGGAAGCGACTTTGTTTATACTGTTTTATAGATCAATAATCAACTTGACAGGGTTAAGGGCATATTTGGCAGATCAGCGACCTCCATCTGACCTCTATGACCTTGTGAACAGAGGAACTTGACCAAAATAGATCATGGTTACACAATTAGTCACCTGAATGTGCAGGTTTCATCACGGTGTTTACCCTCACTGCCAAGGCATGGGTTCAGTCATTGGTTCTCAAATGGTGGAAATATTCTTGAATGGCAACCACGTACAGGAAATCGCAGTGAAATGTCCGTTTATACGTCGCCGCTTACCGTCCGCCTACTTACCGCGTAGCGTCCGAACAGGAAACGCGCAGTCTATCCTATAGGCCCGGACGCGACACTACGACTGTGTGTGTTTCTACTACTGACAGAAAACTTATTTTATTATTTGTAAACAAACGCGCAGCCCTCGCGTCCTGCCCTCGCTGTTACCGTGCCGCAACCGCACAGTCAATAGGGCAGACTGTAGAGCGCGACGCGTACGCGTTTTCTCTCAGGTTTGCAAGCGGTGACGTATCCAAATTGGCCATTTCGGTCAAAGTAAATTGTACAATAATAACCTTGTTATAAAATAATTGCAACATAATGGGACAGATGAAAATTTCGGCTCTACACAACCTTATGTGGACATTAAGCGGATTTAAATGTTGAACTAAAAATAGGAGGTTTCGAAATTGTTTGCGTTTATTTTCGATCATATTCCCGCTTATTCCCCACTGATGAACACTGGAATAAGCTTTATAAATATTTTCCTGGGGGACGGATTTGACTTCTATTTTAGTTCAGTTAGGTACAGGCCAGTCGGAAAACAAATAGTCTCGTCGTCATATTTATCCTTTTTACCTAGTATAAAATAAAGTCTGAAACCTTAACAAATTTTACATCTAAACCTTCCTCGTGAATCACTCTGTCTATTGGTGAAAACCGGATGAAAATCCGTTAAGTGTTTTTGAGTTTATCGCGAACTGTCAGACAGAGAGACTGACAGAAGCGGCGTGGGACTTTGTCTTATATTTTTTGTAGTCATAAAATAAGCTTTCTGTCATTAAAGGCCAAAATTACATAAACAATTGGGAAAAAATCGTTCAATAATCATTTGTATACCTACTACACTAATGATAACCTCGATGATAATCCCTTCAATGAAATCTGTTTAAGAGCAAATTTTTGTCGGAACCGAAACCGCCAAATACAAGCCAAATTTGAAACTTTAGCTTTGCTTATTTAGTCTAAAACGTCATTACCTTCCCAGTGCGGTAATGAGGGCTAATCGTAGCAGCCGGATACAAAACGTGTAGTCTACCCTATTGGCACGCACACGACGCGGTGACTATGCGGGTGCGACACGGGGACTGTGCTGTGAATAAAATAAAGCTTAAATAAGCTGTCATTAATAATAATAATAATCTTTATTACAATATCAGGATACAACCATATCAGAATAAAAACAGTTTGAAATATCCGGTAAAACATGTTATGATCGAGATATCACGTTATTTTTTATACAATACAGGTACTGGTTGTAATCAGTTTATAGTGGAGTCCCTGCTTCCCAAACTAGGAATATCCTGTGCTATGGGAAACAGTTTTTCCCACAAACTAGGCTACATTACAAATAGTATTTTGATAGGCCGTGAACAGACAAATAAATTTCAGTATTCAAGTTTGTTTTTGATTTTGTTTTCTACATAACCTACATGTGTGTGTGTGTGTGTTTTTTAATATAGAATAGAAACCAAAATTGCATAAACATTTGAGACAAATCTTGCAGTAGTGTACGTTTGTATGGGCTCTAACTGTACTTATGATAACCTCGACGATAACCATTCTATGAAATAAAATAAAATATGTATGAAATCTGTATAAGAGAAAATCTTGATTGAAGGTTGTAACGAAACCGCCAAATATGAAACATTCCCCCAAATTACGTATCCGACTGCACGCCGCGTATTTAGTCTAAAACATCATTACCTTCCCAGTGCGGTAATGAGGGCTAATAACACAGTAACGAGGCGTTAATGTTAAGTCGCACACAGCTGCGCTCGTTTTGACAGAGTAATAGGTGCGTACGTAAATCCCAAATGGTGCGTTTTGGTTGCTATGAAATTGTTGTTTAGTGAGGGTATGTACCCTCAGGAATGTTTAGGAAAAAATGTAAAGGGGAATTAATTTTTCTTTTTTTATATTATATATTTTACACATTATGTATTTTAGACAATATTAGAATAGCTTAACACTTATAGAGTAATGTAATGTACACATTGAACATATTTAGTAAGTAACTAGAGTAAAAACTTTTTAATGTACATAAAGATATGAATAAGTACCTATCTAATACCTGTTTCTCATTTTTTCAATTATCATATTCATACAATATTTTCATTAATTCCATCACCGAAGCTGAACTAAACGTTAATTAATTCTGACATCGAATCGCAATTCGCTCAGCCCATCACGATCGCTAGAAAATCAACGGTTGGACGGCCAATCGGTTAACCCTTAACATGCAAATACTAAATTGGTGTCATTACCCTCCCAACTTAATTAGCCAGCCTTTCTTGTTACTGATTCGATTGCGAACCCCAGCCATTACAGCCGTCTGAGGACTTATCCGTACTAAAGTCGACGCCTTATGCCTAGAAGGACGTGCAGGGAATTACGTTTGAACGCTTAGCCGTTTGGGACAAGGAAAAAATGGAAAAATTCATAAGGGGTCCCACAGGGTCTGGATTGGGCCCCGCTCGATTTGTGTCGCACGATCCTTGAATGCCACTTTGCGGAATTTTTGTTGGCGACAGTTTTTGTAGGCCTAATTTGTGGTTGTTTGTGTTATATGAAGCGTAGTATATCGGGCTATATGAAGTGTTCCTAAAGCTTTAAGATTTCCTGGTGTATAAGTTTTTGGTGGCCATCAATGAAGATCATGTCTTCATTTTCATCAATGTTAATATCTTATTTACCTATAAGCAATACGGGTCTGGGTGTTCTATGTATAATAAGTATGTATTTAAAAGTATATAAGTAGTACATCAGTTACCTAGCACCCATAGTACAAGCTTTGCTTAGTTTGGGGCTAGATGGCGCTGTGTGAATTTGTCCACGATTATAAAAAAAAAAAAAAAATATGTAAGATAATTTATTTCGTACAAAGACATTCTTTTTCTTACTTAAATATTATAGCATTACTCTTCTATACTTTTACTTCTATTAAGTACATGTAAACAAAAACACCTGTCTATTATCCCATAAGTAAAAGAATATTTCAAACCCCTCTTGCCACTCCTCCTTCACCTACCTCTATCATTACAAAAAAAAACTTGAAACAGCGAAATTCGACACCGCAAAACAATTTGCGCCACCCTGTGCATCCGCAGCTGTGTTGGAACACCCCGTATACACAAGGCGACAACAGACGCCTGCTGGTGAGAGAACCGTAATAAAAACGGGAACGCGCTGCGGGGACTAATTTCAAGTGGCCCATTCCATCCCTCATACACTGCCATAGGGTTATCCTGGAATAAAAGGACTATAGAAAAATATGTGGATAGTCGCTTTTTTCTAGTACACGGCAGTAAATAGAAGTGTCTATCGAAAAGAAGACTAGGTACCGGTTGGCAGGTTGTAACTGTTGTATAAGGCCATCACATAGCGGCACATGATATTGTGGTGAATGACGTGAATGACGGCAAATGACGGCGAATGACGAGGAGAGAGCCCAGCAATCCGTGACGGGTTTTCCCAGGTTTTTTCTAAGGGAGAGGGAAGCTATTAAGAGTGATTTACAGTTGAAAACGTCATTCTGATCTACCAATCCTGGAACATGGTCAAGGCGAACACTGGACCTTCGCGCGTGAGACACAATCTCTATAACGCTGTATCAGCCCAATGGCCAAGAACACGATTTCAGTATCAATTAAAGCAGTGGCACTATTACTAATTAAATGAAAAACGCGCCATGTCAGTTAGGATGATGTAATAGACTGATGCCTAATTGCACAAACCTTAGGCGACGCTTAAGTTGATGCCTTATGATATTGCTAAGCATTTAGGAGGCACAAAATCGATGTCATACGTTAAGAGTGACTAAACAAGTTTAGAGTTGGCGATGATGCAATGCTTTTTCTTGTTAGGATTATTTTGAATCAACTTAATCGTTGCTTAAAGTTGAGTGCAATCGGGCTTTGAAGCTTTTATCCATGCAAATTCCTTGTAAATATTATCTTCTTAGGAAACCACCTAGCTTTCTATCTACGGAATTCCGTTACGTTGTACAGAACGTAATACAATATTTCAGGCTATAAATAAGCTTGATAGGAAATATTATACCACATTGTGCTACGTAAAGTGCCTGATGTAACAGGTTTTTTCTAGATCTGATTCTGTTCTGTTTATTTCCAGCAATTATCGAATTCGGCTCGCCCTACGATTATACTGTAAAAATGGGAAAAACCAGTGGATTGTTACATATTACATATTGTTGTGATGATGGAAATTTGTCTGTCTGTCCACTGTCGGACATAGTTTTTTTTACATACGGCAGACAAACAGGCATGAGGGCCACATGATAGACACCAGCAACACCAGGGGCGCTCCCAATACGTTGCCCGCCTCTAAAGAGACCTCTAATATACCTCTTGAACGATCCTATGTCCAGAAACACTGTGACTGGGAGCTCATTTCACATCCGAATCGTACTAGCAAGAAACGCTCTTTAGACACCACTAGAGGGAGGACCCGCGTATGTCTACAAACAATTTGTTCTCGATAAACTAAAAAACTACTACAGATTTTCATGCGGTTTTCACCAATACGACGATTCAAGAGAAAGGTTTACAGGGTAGGAAAACACACGAACGAAGTCGCGGCGGGCCAGCCAGTAAATTATAATTTTATCATTCAGCTTCACATATTTACGCAAACTTCCAAAGCACGTCCAAGAGTGTCCATCACTTCATACATTTAAAAGAAGCTTAAAAGAGCACTATCTCTCCATGACTTTGTAATAGTATTATTATAGGTATATTATATTTATTTATGTATTATTAAATCATTTAGTAGCCTATATATTATTAGTATTATTATTGTATTTAGTTTTAGGGGAGTATTTTGTAGTAGATAATAAGTTTTTAGTTGTCTACCTACCAGTATAAGTATGTTCTAGCTTTGTATTGTCCCGCTGTACAATTTGCTTCACATCATTTGTGGTTAGCTGTTAGAAATCTCTCATAGAGATGAGTTCGCCATTGTATTCATTTTTGTTTGATGTATCTAATTAAGTATGTATACAATAAAGAAAATAATAATTACACTCTGCATCATTACCATCCCAAAAACAAGTCGACGCGTCGTACAAACCTGTAATCTTACAAAGCTATCCTTTAACACGAAAATTATTAAAGTTAAAGGAATCTGAGCCTTAAAGCTTTCCGTTCCATTGTCTCTATGTCTCCAAAAGCATGCAGCCTTTCATTCTCATGCCACTCAGGCCGACCGGCGAAGCCTCCGCCTTATTAGAGCCTTCATATTGTGTTACGGACAGGGCTGTACTCAGGTGGGGGAAGTTTTTTGGCCCCCCACAGAATTATTTTTATGCTACTAAGTTGTAACAAGCGCAGAACTTTTTTAAAGTAAAAATATTTTTGGTTACGGTTATGTCAAGTTTTTAAAGCTGAAATCGAAACATGGCTTAACTATTAGAGAGTCTCATTTGAACTCATCAGCGAAGTTTTGTTCTAAAGTTACACTGCGAATCAGGCGAAAAACCACCAGACAATCTGTGACCGTGACCTGAAAAGCGACAACTGATACCTATACCGTATTTGATCCTTACATCGGTTGTAAAGTCAATGACAAATATGAAGATCGCATTATCTAAAGTTGTGAATAAAGCTCATAAAATACAAAAAGTATATCCAATCCAATGGACTTGGTATCCTTCACATTATTCTCCTCTTGGCAGCCGTTATAGATTGCAATTTTGTATTCTTATAACTTAAGCAGAACTTAAGTGGTAAGTACATCCCTGCCCTGAATCGGTTTGTGCGCCCCCCATACAGTAAAGATGTCACGTACAGTCCCGCAAACATATCTGTTCGGGTGGCCGCATTTGGAACTAGCGTCTCCAATATCAAAACGAGAATTGGAGTCGACAATGGCGCCTCTCGAGTAAATAAACCAAGTGTTAGCGGCACTAGAGTTGTGAGATTCACTGAATTCATAATGGCGGTACATGTATCTATGTGCTAACTATAAATATAGCATGCGTAATCTATGTAATTGTATACGAAACACGACGTGAATTTGCTTAATTATTTTTGGCAACTCGTCTAAGATCAAATAGTCATCTTGGCGTTAATATACCGGTTGTGCTCTCGCGCGCAAGGGACTGGAGTCCACCTTGGCTATGAACAGGATTTGGCAGATCATGTAATCACACAAGAGCTTCTATCTGACCTCCGTGATCCTGTTAGCAGGAGAAGCTGACACTGGACGGTTACTCGGAACTAAAAAAAATACGGACGCTATTCTACACTACAGAGAAGTGAAGCAAGGTACGACAATTTCTTGACAATTGACTTTGTTGTACATGGCCTACACACTCACATATATACCAGGTCTGATAATACGCCGCCATTTTGTTTGATTTTGAGCCGCGCTGTCACGCCAGTGACAGTGTTAAAGCCCGCACACCTATAAATGAGCGACCATTTTGACGCTTCATTCATTCATGATTTAAGAGAATATTCGACCGGATTTTATTCAGATCCATTGTAAAATAGAAGGAAGGTCACAAATTATTAATAAAATTTACTGTCCCGCTATTGTGATTATTAATTATTTACTTCAATTTTAATTACACCAACGTTTTTAAATTACTATACCTACCATTTCTATAGAAATATTCTAATCCTCGCTATTGAATTGAGAATTCAATATTTTAATCCAATCGCGTCTTTGTTTTAAATTAGTCTCGAGGCTCAGGGTAGGATCAAACGAAACGGGGCACTGCCATAAGAATAAGTGGGTAATAATACTGTACAATACCTTTCCAGGAAGCGCCTCGGCGTATTTTCAAGCCCTCAGAACTTCGCCATAACAATACAGAGCCTTCCTTCCAGCGTAATATAAAGTAGTTGCCAAACTAATAAACTATACCAAGTTTAGTCTGTATAGTTTTTCTACTTTAGACTTAATTAGTTCGCGAAGTTAGCGCCGAATTCATTTACGTAGATGTATATAGATGTTCTATCTCAGGAAGTTCGTTTGGATTTTATTGAAGTACTGTAGTGGAGTGAAGTAGTGAACTCAATTACAGAAAATGTAAACGTTACAAAATTCTATGTTTCTTTAATACAAGACTCGGCATGGCGCGCTGCCAGATAATTATGAAAAGGTTAAAATCTTTCAAATATTATAAGTGCGTAACATTGGGTGTGTATGTTTGATACATGTTCACGCCTAAACGAATGAACTGTATTTATATGAAATTTGGTATGTAGCTAGATTAGGGTCTGGAATAAAACAAAATAAATGAAATATATGAATTATATATGTTTTGGGCGACAGTTACCACTTACTATCAGGTGGGTTATCTGCTCGCTTGTCACTGAGTATCATAACAAATGGGTTATTGTTTATACCCACGTTACATATAGTGTGTAGTCCACGCAGGCGGAAAGCTGGTCACAAATAAAATTCAATAAATCGGCATGGGTGCTAGACATGGGTCCGACTGAAACACATATTGAAATTTGACGTGTCTAGATCATGTAGAATCTGTAATCAAAATCTATCAATAATTGTGGGCCATTCAACTATTGGGCCCGTCTACCTCGGACGTACTCATAAGTAAGATGACATACTCGCCAGGCTTGGCACATTACAAATCTTTAGTAGATTTAAGTGCCTGAACTAATTGATTTGTTATACTGATTGTTCTAACTTAACTTAAAAAAAAAAAAAATGAATTATAAATCGCAACCAAGTGAGACGGCGATGTATCAAACCTTTAATATTTTGCTTGCCTTGTATAATATAAAAAAAAAAAATTGCTACTCGAATTATTTAAACGGTTACATGGATGGACATGAACTCTCACGCGCACAGTTGCAAGCGCTTCGTCAATATCACAGCCCATAACAGTCCATTGCAAGATTTAAGGCCTCTCCCATGCAATGGGAGGTTGTTGCCATAATCTCCATGCTTGGCAGGCGGGTTGGAGATAGCAGTGTTATAAATAAAACAATGAAAAAAGCTGCTGCCCATTTTCCAGCCTACGGACTCTAGCTAGCACTTTTGCCTCGAAAACATTAGTCGCCTTGTATGACACCCACGCGCGTAAGTGCTATCCCACTCTGCAGGGCCTAAAAATCGAATAAATAGGAAAACCAATATATCTATCAGTAATCTATTTTTCCTCATACAGTACTAGTTATCTACGATAGTTACGGAACATACTTCATGCTTCATTAACTTTTTAACCTCGTAATGCCAAGACACCATAACCGGAGGAACTAGCCGGAACTAGTTAAATATTAAACTAATAACTTCACCGCAAATTAGCGTGTGCCACACTAGCGACGTCATGAATGCCTAATTGGCAACTTCTGATTCAGAGACACTTTACACTGTGGAACTTTAGTGCTGACCAGTGCTGGCAGTCGGTTATTTTTTAGAGAAAATTGTATGAGTGCTTCGAGTCTCTTTCGACGCATTGTACCAGAAACGCAATTGCATTTGAAAAACGCAATATACCAGATACGTAAAAGACCAGATATGCAAAAGGCCAGATTCGCAAAATGTCTACTCTACCAGCTTAAGTGAAGTTTGTCTTCGTATCATATTTATTACAAAACTAGTGGACCCAGCCCTACTTCGTTCGCGTACACCTTCTTTATCCCTACCCCCCCTTTTTTCTTGCTTATAAACCTTCCTCTTGAATCACTCTATCTATTGTTGAGAAACCGCAATAAAATCCATTGCTTAGTTTAAAAGATCTAAGCGTACATAGGTATATCCCTAGGGATAGACGGCGGAAAGCGACTTTGTTTTATACTATGTTTTAGATAGAGACAATAAGGTCATTTTCACCTTAATTTTAATATGTTTGCTTCAATTATGTTGTTTTTGTTTGTCTGGTGTAGTGCTAAGATTGTCGGATGCCTGGTCGTTTGTCAAATCCTTCTAATTAATTCTAACAAAATAAAGATTTGGTATTCATGACAAAATTCAGTAGAAAAACATTTTAATTTTAATGCTTGCGGGTGACCTACCAAACTCGGTCAATACTTACTAAAATTAAGATCCCTATCGAATAGTGTGAACCCACTTAACAATTCCACTAAACTTCCAAGGTTGGTTTCTAGATCTGATAACGGTATGTGGGTTAAACTCGGCCTGCGACTAACTTGGTTTAGTGTAGTTTAACTTAGCCATTGTTTGCTTCAATGAAATAATGGTCTAGCTTTTCTTTATTAG
Organism: Blastobasis adustella; assembly: GCA_907269095.1. Lineage (NCBI taxonomy): Eukaryota > Metazoa > Arthropoda > Insecta > Lepidoptera > Blastobasidae > Blastobasis > Blastobasis adustella. Next base: position 6,509,257 of record OU026135.1, on the reverse strand, counting down.
TCATGTATCTTATAATAGGTACCACATAATTATAACCTAGGATGTTTGAAATTTATATTTTATTATTATTATTATAAGCGTGGGTAGGACTCCCCTAGATATGCGATCATCATCAGGTCAAATAAAATAATAAGATCTCAAATGATAATTTTTTTCAGAACAAATTTTACACGCGTGCTATTTTAACTGGATATCATCTAAGTGTATATCAAATCAAAGGAGACTAAATTCAAAGGATTTATCACGTATACTTTAGGAGTTCATATAGCCACCTTCCATCTCCATCATCAGATCAGCTCGATAGTGCCATGACATTGTATTGTATCATATCACTGACTTTGAGTATGCAAAGTTTCAGCTCAATCGAATGTCAAGAAGTAATTCTAATTCAACTTCCAAGATTAGACCCCAACTAAGATACTAGCACGGCAATTTAAATGTAATAATAAAGAAACGAAAAATCCTAAAAAAACATCCAAAGAGTAACAGTTGAAAATCTAGATTTTTAATAAACAGACCGCAGTATGGAAAGTTTTAAAAACAAATAGCAAGAAAAGATACGAACATCCAAAACGATGGTACTGTTAAGCAAAATGTCCCATTTACAAGCTTAAATTAATTAATAATTCGAGTCCTACCTTCAAAGGATCTTTATTGGAAACCTGTTGTTTCCCTACCCTATACAGGCTGTGGCCTTATCGAGAGCAAATAATTAAAATTTTGATAGGTATTTTTGCTTAACGTAATCGGTTTCAATTTTATATATTTAATTTAATTTAATTAGAAAAACCAACAGCTATGATTACAATATAAAATAATACTGGCAGTACAGAACCATTTGTTACGGTAGCGATGTTTTCTCACCAATGAATTCGACACTTTTAAGGTCGCTAAGGTTTATTAGCAAATAAACAGACAGTTTGTGCACATTAAATCGTTAAAGATAGAATTTATATTACAAGGTAGTGCGTGCGGGGTCCAGCTTGAACATCATCCAGGATTTGGCAGATCAGATAATTACAGTGGAGCGATTACTGTCTGACCTCCGTGACCCTGTTAACAGGAGAACCTGGTCAGATCATGGCTACACATTCAGTCGCCTGAATTTGCAGGTTTCATCTCGAAGTTTTCTCTAACCGTAAGAGCATCATTACGGCTACTATAGCTGGAGGTTATTAGTCAATGGGATATCCCGGAAATTTGAAGTCAGATGACATGATTGAACCATTGGTGACACCAAATTGGCTTCGCCCCAATACTGTTCTCCCCCTGCTTTCCGGCCCGAAAATGACCAACCTGGCCTCTCGACAAGACTGACTATCGTTTCTGCTAGCTTTTGGGACTGGCCGTTATTAGGCTACTGCGTGGATATGCACAGTGATATGATACAATAGGCCTTATCTACTTCTGCCGCCAAGCAACAATGTTTGCTTTGTTGAGTTTCGGTTTGAAAGATAAAGTAGCCAGCGCAATATTTATGTCATACGGTTGTCAAATTCAAGCGGGCTATCGGATGTAGTGGTTTCCGCTGCTTATGTACATTAGCAACACCCCTGTATCCTCAATGCGTTGCCCACCTCTAAAATCTCCCAGAGACACGTTGCTCTTGCACGTGTAGCAAACAGGCAAATGCCAGACCCTTCGCCTAGGCTCCTCCACGGCCATGAAGCACTGAAGATATTACCTACCCCCCGGCAGAGAGATGGAACATTTATTGATGCGGTGCGGTTACAAGCAACAACCTGTATTTGCCAAATTGTATAATCACCGTTATTAGCGGCTCCGTATTGTATTATGAGGGATTAATATGATTTTCGTTGCGGTAAGTTAGACACTAAATAGTTTGATAGATGGCTCTCTGCATGTTGTCAACATACACAACAACAGGAGTAAAGCTTAACCGCGACAGAGGTGACCTGTCAATGGTGGCGCTAGTTCTGCGTTTTATATAGCAACACCGGAAGGATATAGTATTCTGTGACAGAATTCGAATTCGCCAACAATGGGACATGGATAAGAAGGAACGTGACGGAAACAGAAACTAACACGTCCCGATTGTGAAATTTGAATAATGACGTTTCGGAAAAAGACTTAGCGCCCTCCTTCATGGAATTATGAAGGACGTAGCAGACATTGGCATCAAAGTTAGACATTATAGACCGACTATTCAAATGGTGTACAATAATGAAGGCGGCTTATTAAGATGATAGAATACTTGATAGCTTCGAGTTATATTTCCCCTATACAATTCGTCCCAAAAAATAGTGTCAAGCGAAAGTCCAGAGATAGAACACCCCTTGAAGTAACCGAATCACCCCCATGTATGTTTCGCGATTTTTCATACTTTTCGAGTTATGACGTTTTTTCTGAATTTTTGCGAATTTTCGACTTAAAAAAAATTTTTTTATCATCTGATTACAAATTTGGCTAATTTCAAGAATTTTCCACCTTGCAGTCTTGGAAGGCCGATTTTAGCCAAAGTAGCCCATCAAGTGTTAATTTTTTTAATTGATTATGAAAGCTGTGAGTCTGGAAAATTCTTGAGACATACTTAAGAATTTTGAAATCACCTGTTTAAATTTATTATTCCAAGTTGAGAATTTAGATCATAATTCATCAACCGTAATTTTTCCACTTTAAACCAATATTTTCATAATTTCCTTCAAAGTTATGAAGCTGATTATTTTAAGCATAAAAGAACAATTCAAGATGATTCGGTTGCATAAAGAAATATTTTGAAATATAGCGTACTTTTTTATTAAGTTCGTAAGTCGATAATTTTCAATAATTCAGAAAAAACGTCATAACTCGAAAAGTATGAAAAATCGCGGAACAAATATTTGGGTGATTCGGATACCTCAAGGGGTGCTCTATCTCTGGACTTTCGCTTGACACTATTTTTTGGGACACCCTGTATAGTTTGTTATGGCCAGTAAAATAAATTAGTATGAACATTTTTCTGCAATGTGTCAAAGTAATCTGAAGTCGTGGTACCCCTATACAAAACAAACTCCCTTGGCGCGTCTGTCTGTATAGGTAGAAAGTTGGTTGAAACAGTGTTGATAAAAACAGGGTTACTGAAGTCGAGCAGGGTGAGTAAATGTTGTGGAAAATATGGACGGAACACATGTAGTGCCTAAGTTTATAATAGATAGAAATATATACTGGTAGTACTGTTGGTACCTGCGATGGGCTGCCTGTGGTTTTCTATTAAAATAACGAATTAAAAATGGTTTGATTTTTTACGTGCGGCGAGTGCCATATGTAATCCGGTTTGTCAGCATGGGGACCGCGTACATTAGGGTTGGCTTGGGCCTCTGAGATGGTGGTGAGGCCCTGTATATAACGCCTCGCGCTTTTTCTAACGTCTTCTTTCCCTAGGGGTAGTCAGAGACCATATCGTTCTACTTGCTACGGTCCTGACAAATGACAGCGATGATTCTGCAATATACATGTAACCTGTAAAGCACATCGGTTCTCTACATAGACGTTTTAGTCTGCAGAGTTACTGGGTTTCCATACAATATGACAGCCGCGCGGTTGCAGCGCAGCTCGAGCCTCAAGTGTTTATATCCTCTTTAGCAGTCGCTAGCTGCCGCCGCGCTGCTGCCGCTGTAATGTGAAGGGCTCCACTGCTGCAGCGCTGCAGCAGCATAACTAAACCGCCTATATGTGTAACCGCTCTTATATCCACCATGATTAGTCTTCGCGGCACACAACCAGTTCCGCGTACCCGTTGGGAATTCGCGACAAGTTAGTTGTTCACAACTAAAGTTGCGAGATTTGTCGTCTTACACGACAAAAGTTCGCCTCATGTTCGGAATAGGGAGTAGTAGTTAGTGTTTCGAACGGCAAAAATGTATTTCGCATATTTGAGCGGCTGACTAAACTGTCAGTGAAACTAAACTGACAGTGAAAGTGACAGAAGTACCTTAATTTGGTTATCATTTGATTATATTATTAGCGTGGGATGGTGGTATTATTTTGGTATTTTATTATTGCCGCTCCCTGTAGCGCATTTTGCTTTGATATCACGTGCCATGTTTTTTTTTGAGTTATGTATGGTTTTCAAGTGAAATAAATTTGGCTAGGTTCCCCTGGTAGTAGGGTCACGGAGGTCAGACGGCAGTCGCTACACTGTAACTATTTGATCTGCCAAATCCTAAATCATGGTCAAGGCGGGCGCTCGCGCGAGGGCACAATCGGGACATTACCGCCACAATAATTATTATTTTATATCACGTGGCAGTTTGTCTCACACTATACCAAACTCTTTGGTCTCACATCACCCGTATTCCCAAACAATGCTTGTCTATGTATAGTAGGGTTACTATGAGTTCTCCATGGCGTTCTCACAGTGTTCGATTACTGAGTAAAAATGGTCGAATGCAGAACTGGTAATATATAGAAAGAGACAAATTAAGAAGTGGTCCCCAAACGTTAAAACGGTTCAATACTGCTCTATGATTGGTCAATTTCGTTCAGTTTGACGACTGTGAGAACTCATAGTAACGATTCTGAAAATGAGTGTCGAGGTATTCCGTTTATAGCTGTTGGGGTTTTCTTTTTTTTTATTCAATACAGTGACAAACGAGCAGACAGCCCACTTGATGGTAAGTGGTAACTGTCGCCCATAACATCTACAACTCATACATGTAGGATGAAGGCAACAAAAATGCAGAACCGGTTGCGTTGTCACTGTGAGGACTAAGATGAATTGTCTTATGCCTGTAATTGCGCTGGCTACCTTATCCTTCAAACCGAAACACAATGCAAGCATTTTCGCTTGGCGACAGAAATAGATGAGGCCGTGGTACCGTGGTCGCAAGAGAAAGCCTTTCTTGAATTTATATTAAAGATAATTTGTTCCTTGTTTGCCACTATTCGATTCTCCACTACTCGATTCTTGAATAAAATCGAATTAAAGGTGAACTGAACCACGAGATTTATCATATATCCTTCGGTCTATTGCCGAGAGCGTCTCGGTACAGTCAACACCCTAACTAGACGTATCACCAAACTTGGAAACCAAATAAAGTCGGCTTAAGGGCGTTACGAAGTTAAATTTAATTTATGAGTTCCCACTTCAACTCGGTAAACTTAACCGTTTCCCTAATCAATGAGGTTGTTTGTACCTACTTGGTATCGAGTTTATTTAAATAAATGGCGGTTTGTAAGCTTTTAGGGCGCTGTAAGCGGTTTTATGCAGCGGGTGCAGGTTTTGGGGGACTATCAATGGATAGTTTTAAAATAAAGTAAAGTAAAACACTTTAATTCCACTCGGCACAACATTTTTAAATATTCATAAAGAAACAAAAAGTAAAACAGAGACATAGGCCCGGATTATACCGACGCTATATATAATCCGGACCATAAGCGAGAAAAAATCTTAACGTAACAATGAGGCCACACTCAGTTTTGTCATCTATGTGTACCAAGATTAAATTTTACTACACCACGGTATAGAGAAAAACTACATAATAATATGTTATGTACTTAACCACAGAGTTCCAATTTGTATAGGTACTCTAGTGGACGACTTGTAACTTAAAGTTACAATGTAAAAGTTATAAACGCGGTTATTATCAAACGTTTTCATGAGAATTTCCCTTGTTTTACTTAAATAATCTTTAGAACGAATAGTACTGTAACACTTGGTGTAAACATTGGTAGATTGTTGTTGTCATTGTCTTTTTCTACGCTCAAAGTGTAGATAAAAAAAATAATGAAGGTACTATATTTGCCACAGTGGATATGATGATGGAGTAGATTTTGATAAAGTGGACCATATGAACCTAAAGCGTGTACACCATACAAATAAATGCTGCTACAGCATCCACTCAGATTTACAAGCGTAAACCTCATATTTCCATTGTTAAATAAAGAGACGCTTAGTCTACGAAGGAAGACCATTATTTATTCATAGCGTTTGGCTTTTTAGCAAAAATTCTAACCAAAAGGATTGGAACGTTAACAACTAACTCCTGTAAAAACTCTGTTTTAGCAGTGTACCGAAGCGTCCTTTTTGGTCTGTATTTTTTTTATGTTATACGGCAGAGAAACCGGCAAGCGGGCCACATGATGGAAAGTGGTCACCGCCGCCTATAGACATCAGCAACACTAGGGGAGTTACCAATGCGTTGTCCGCCTCTGACGAGACCTCTAATACGAATTATAACGAGTTTGCACAACTTACTACATACGCGACGTTACAAAACTGTATCAAATTAAAACCATAGAGGGTGAGAGAGAGTTTAGTCCAGAAAAATCCAATTGCGCCCTGACCCAACGGAATTAAATTCACTATTATCTCCCCGTAACATTCGGAGGAAACCACAATTTTCCCTTTGAATTTCCCATTTAATTCTGTCGCGAAACGGCCGCACACGACCGCGACCGACCTAAAAAAATAACCGAAATGTAGAGGAGAAATGTAATTAATGTGACCACTTTGCGCCGGGCGCTTTTTAACAATACAACGGACGAAATCGGGCTGCGGCCTTCGGGTGTATCACGGAATAGTGAGCTGGGGCTGTAGAGCTCGGCTTTGGTTCGCGTTGTGGTGGTAAAGTAAGATTCAATGATTTAAAAGGGTCAAAGATTTAAAGATTCGAAGATTCATAAATTAAAAGATTAGATTAAAAAATTCAAAGAATTAACAGTGTTAAAGAATTAAAGATTCAAATCATAAGACATTCTTATACTTAAGCTCTCCTCTTGGAAAGCGATGGAAAATCTAGTGCAAGGTTATCTGAGTGACTTAATGTAGACTTTATTGGGATTTCCTCAACATCGACCGGTATTACCTCATACGCTAAACAGTCTCCCGTAAACTAACCGCAAAAACTCAGCACAAATGATTATAGCTCACTTATAGACTGTAATTTATAGAAAAGTCACAATAAAAATGTTGTGCACGAGCATTTCAACGTTGTGTGGATCTCCTAAACGTCTACTATCGCAACAAAGTGAAATTTCTCTTGTCTACGATGACGTAGGATAACCCATGGCGCCCTCCAGTCTAAAATTATTATTTATTATTAACAATTTTCAAACCAGTTAGAGCCAAGACGGTTCCCAGCCCTCGGCACAAGCGCCACAAGCGTGGTTACAGTTCATAACGCGATAAGGTACCTAATCTACGGATCGGCACGCGACAAAATTACCGGATCAAGCCCTTAACTGTGTCACCAGTCACAACTAACCCCAATGTGTCACAGCTGCCGGGAATGTGTCACAACGGGCCTATTAAATGCACTTTGCGGTGTTTGTGTCACAATTCTGGCGGGCGGATGGATGGTTTATAGGTCTCTTCCGGTGTTGAACGTGGTTCTCGCATTTGTTCAGTGTGGTAAGTAGTGTCTGTTAAAGTTTTACTAATGTACATAAATCGGACGAGCTAACCGACAGAAAAATGACGGTAAATACCTGACCAAGTATACTTATACCCAAATATTTCTTACACTACTAAACCGATTTGAATAAAACTAAGTCTATTATTTACCTTCCGACTTGTATTATATGAGCTTAAGTAAAAGGCCCGAAAACCCCCGACCAAGTATACTTATACTCAAATATTTCTTAAACTACTCAACCGATTTTAATGAAATAACCCATATCGATTAAACTGGCTTACAAATAAAGAAAGCTGCATCGAAATCGGTCCATCCGTTCGGGAGCTACGATGCCATAAAGATCCATATATCATCATCATCATCACAGCCCGTAACAGTCCACTGCAGGACTTAGGGCCTCTCCCACGAAAGGGGAGGTTATTGCCATAATCTCCACGCTTGGCAGGCGGGTTGGAGATCGCAGTGTTTAAATATAATAATGGATAATGCTGCTGCCCATTTTCCAGACTACGGAGAACACTTGATCTTTTGTCTCGAAAACATTAGTCGCCCTGTACGACACCCATGAATGAAAGGGGTTGGTGCTATTCTACTCTGCCGGACACCACACGGCCATATGTACACACGACAAACCCCTGGGGTTAAAAAGAGTCGCTGGAGATTGAACCCGATACCTCGAGATAGGAGTCGGACCCAACCATTAGACCTCGAGCATGTATTTGGACAATTTTAAAGCTAACGGTGACATTTTTAAATCACCAGACAAACTTTGCGTGCTTCCCTCCATTAACAATAGAGCAAGAGCCGTTTTTAATTTAGTTTTCGCGTCAGAAAGCCTCCAGACTAATCCATTTGCTCGACTTCACGTCAAACATTTGATGACTATCATATTCAATTGTAATCTCACTTTTTTACACGTAAATGGGTAATTTTATTGCTTTTGCGTCATATTGATTTACTTTATTATAGCTACTTGATTTTATTTTCATGTGATACCTGCCTACTTTTAATTTTAGATAATTTTTCTAGGCAAGTTTAGCCTTACAAGCGACTCCGGAACAGCTGTTCGCTATGTCGACGCCAAGGATCGCGATACTTTCTGAGATGGAAAGGATTAAACTTTGGATCTGCGGCACCATGACAAAAGATGTTTTCGAGGGGTTTGATGCGACCAGATTCTCTCTGTCCCCCTGATCAACTTGCTCCAAGGAGTATTTAATCTCTGAGGCAAATCTTATTTGGATTTCCGACTCCTCGTAATCTCGGATGATTTCTAGCTGAATGTTTCATTAAAATTGGATAAGAAAATATTTGAGTATATGTGAACTTAGTGGTAGTTATCAGACTTTTTCTGTCGGTTAAGTTAAAAAAGAGAGGTGCTATAAGACGTCAAACACCTCTCTTTTTTTGTCAGGGGTTAAAAAGGAACTACTATACCTTTATACGAAGCCGAGACTAGCCGATGTGTATTTACAAACAACTGTACACAAAAACAGAAGTGCAGAGAACTCCGAAACGACTCCGAGCCGGTTGTGACGTAACAAAAACAATACACGCGCGGCGGCGCGTTGACTGAGCCGGTCATTACGCGAATTGTCGACGGCTGCGGGGGCAGGAACGGGCAGATGTTGGGAATTGTTGTGGGGAAAGGAGAGGATTGACTGGTCCGTACATAAAGTACCAAAAGAAAGTGCCAAGAAAGTTATGGTGACAATTTCGATAGCATGCATCAACCGAAAAAAAAAAGTTTTAACACAGTTAAACTATAACAAACTAAACAATCCCTTGTTGCTCTGTGAGTTGTTCTTGTAACCTGAAAATCTAGCTTTTTGTTGGTGTTATAAAAAAAGAAGAACTTTTTCCCAGTTTTGAGAAAAACGCGTTTGCAGTACAGGTTTTTTTTTATGTTAAAAGTTTTGTTTTGACAAAAAGAACGGTTGAAATTACGTTTCTGGTTAAAAAAAACAGGCAGATTATGATTTTAACATTAAAAGAAAAGATTTTTAAATATGTAAGGGAGATATTACAGCAAAACAATTAGAGTAGTGAAAACGTCAAGTAAAATGTACACGTTCACAACCCATAAACGCAGTGTGTTCTGTTACTTACTGCGTTTATGCTAAGGGAACAGCCAATAGCCGCGGCAAAGCGCTGCAGTGGGATCACATACTGCAATATTAGTAAGGAACCAACGTAAATTAAGATATTTCACCTGAAATTTAGTACGGTAATAAAGAAGAATATATGCATTTTATTACAGCAGCTGTTTTTATGATAAACAAATGAATTTTTGCTAAACTTTTCCAGGAAATTAATAAATAATATCGTCTGGTTAATTGAATCAATAGGTTTATGAGATTAAAACAAATTTTAGGCTTTGAAAATAATGTAGTTAGGTTTGTACTTATTAGAAATAATAATCACATTGGAAAGAACAATTTAATTTGTTTGAGATCTATATAGAAAACCCACGCAGTATTTTAAATCAAATAGAAATACATATTTAATAATAATAATTAATATATATTATAATATATAAAGATTTATATATAGCTACTTAAAAATAAAGTAACTAACTATTTTTAACAAACAAACGAAAAGTTTCGAGAAATAACAACTACGGTAAGCAATTTTAGCTTCTGTACATGTTTTGAGCAATTCAGTCTTATCTTTCTATCATGAGATTACATGAAAGAAAAAAAAATTAACATGATGGACACAAATGCAATCGTTATAGAGATAATTAACTTTACACTTAACAAAGAACAAAACAAAGCAACAAGTAAGTCTTTAATAGACTTAATTTTACTTCAAATAGGAACGTTTTTTATACCACTACGATGACAAACAAGCTGCCTGATGGTAAGCATTTGCCGTAGCTTATGGACGTTTGTAAAAACCTTACACCTCTAAAAGGGAAGCTATTGTTACTTAGAAATTAAGTACCTAACTAATGTTAACAAACAATATATATATATATATATATATATATATATATATATATATATATATATATATATATATATATATATTTTTACTACTGTGCACGTCTTAACTGCATTTAATTGTCACGATCTCTCTGCTGTAGGCCTGCTGGAAGAAATTTCTTTATAGAAATAAGTTGGCCTGTTGTGTCTGATATATTCTGTCATATAGTTTTGTAAAAATCTTGTGTACAATAAATGGTTAAATAAAATAAATAAACAAACGAGTTGTTTAGAAAAATAGCAACTGCTGTAAGATGTTTTAACTTCTGTATTTGTATTGAGCATTTTAATCTTTACTCCTACTTCATGACCCTACATAAAAGGGGTGAAGACTGAAATGGTCAAACTTCACATTTAGTCATTCTATGTAAGTAGTAATTATACTTTGGACGAAGCATGATTTTGAATTACATTGTATTGTTATTTAATAGAGCGTCGGTAGCCGATCGGTTTGGGTATCCTACTCGTAAGCCAGACGTACCGGGTTCGAATCCCGCTCCGGCCATGTACCAATGACTCTTTTCTGAGTTATGTACATTAGTTGAATACTAACCGATGCTCTTACGGTGAGGGAAAACATCGTGATGAAACCTGCACATTCAGGCGACTGGATGTGTAACCATGATCCAATCTGGTCAGGTTCCCCTGGTAGCAGGGTCATGGAGGTGAGATGGTAGTCGCTCCACTGTAATTAACTGATCTGCCAAATCCTGGATCATGGTCAAGGCGGACCTAATGCAGCTAATGTTCTTACTGCGTTTATACTAAGGATTTCATTTAAAAGTTATTTTCTCACCTACGTAAAAATGTCTTTGCTGCACTTACTGCGTTTATGCTAAGCAAATCGTAAATTTGGGTTATTATTTTTTTTTATTTCTTTGCAGTATCATCACTCACTGCGTTAATGTTATGCACTTGCGACTCATTTATGCTCTTACTGCGATTATAGCTTAAACTTTTTTTGTTTCCAGAGTAGCTATCAAAACACAGGTCTTTGATTCGAGTAGATTTTGTTTCCCGGATTCCGAAAATAGAAGAAACCCAAAAGTTAAAAAACTGCATTTTAAATTTGTGCGGCAGAATATGAATCCCTTGGCCAGGGATACAAAATTGCGCCATTTAGTGTAGAGACGATTCACTGCGTAAACGCTCTCCTGTGGCCCTGAACACTCTCGCCCTCCCATCCTCTCATCTTGATCTCACATCTCAAAATTCCTACGGCCACCGCCCGAAGTCACTTCATGTTTACTAATCAACTCGGGCGTGCGGTAATGTCCCGGTTATTGTTGTAATCACAGCGGATACCATTTGAATGAGAGCAGAATTTGATATACAACAGCCTGGATCTGGATCCCGATATCCTGGGCTAATGTGATTGTCTCGAGACGGCGGTAGACTGCGAATCGGCGATGAATACCCAAATAGGGCTTCATGTTGACGAAGATCTTTCGTTGGGGGTACGCAGATGATGTTATGTTAACGGAGGATGGCTCATATTCGTCCGCTTTTTGGTGGGCTTATTGTTTGGAGTTTGGAGGGGAGTGCAGGTTGGTGTGTGACATGCAGGGCTAAATAGGTGATAAGTTATTGCTTTTTTTTAAATATATCAATCAGATTTTGCCTACCGTAGGAGTTTCGGTGGCCGAGGTAGGAGAGGTACCGGGTTCGGATCCCACTGCGGCTATGTACCAATGAGTCTTTTCTGAGTTACGTACATTAGTTGAATGCTAACCGATGCTCTTACGGTGAGGGAAAACATCGTGATGAAACCTGGCGAGGCGACTGAATGTGTAATCATAATCCAATCTAGTCAGGTTCCCCTGGTAGCAGGGGCACGGAGGTCAGATGACAGTCGCTCCATTGTAATTATATGACCTTCCAAAAATCCTGGATCATGGTTAAGGCGGACCTCGGGCCCTCGTGCGTGACATTAACGCTAGATTTTAAACTAGAATAAACAAAGAAACTGTTTTCTGTATAGTCGTATATCGATTTATTTTTCACAATTGATCAAATAAAGCTCGATTTGAATCCGCGAATATCAAACTAGGTCGGGTCATCTTGCCTCCAATCCAAAATACAGATATACAAATACTTTTCGCAGTTGCACCAGTCGATTGCCGTTCTCGTACTGCGCGAGCTTCATGCAACCGGTTGGGAAACCGTAGTGTAATACAAAGTGGTTGGTTGACTTGTTTTACACTCAATCGTTGCGAATATAGAGGTAGAAGTGCAGGGAAAGGTAACATGGCATGTTTCGGGCCATACGGTAACGAATGAAAATGGTTATGTTGTTAGAAATAGGCTCAGTTAATGGCCTGCTATTTAGTATCAAAGAATCTAAACATGGCGTGGTTCATTCGTGGGCGCAAAATCCATTTTATAGATTATACGTATAGTTTTACTGTTATATAAATAAACGTAATATGTTATGCAAGACATTCGTTGACGGCAAATCAAAAGAGATGGCAAATCATGCTTTAAATGTAAAGGAGTTTTGACCGTTTTGGCTTATACCATTAAGTAGATTAGTCAGGTTTTGCTATCTTAAGTCTAAAAATTTATATTAATTTTATACTATTTAAACTTATAAAATGTATGTATTTGTTCCAGGTAAGGATTTAAAGCAATAGGAGAGGGGGGGTTTGGTTGAGGGGAAATTTTGAACCAAACTTTGTAACGAGTGGTAAGCTTTAAAAAAAGTAATACAGTATAACAGATACTGTAGAGTTTTGCTGTAGAATAACTATATTTTGTAGTGACTGTTAATTATTTATTGAATTTAGCATTTTTCTTTCCATGATTACTTTGACCTAATTTTCAGGCACAAAATAAGTAGGAAAAAACATTAACAAGAAGAAGGAAGGGAGAACGTTATATTCAGTATAATTGTTGAACGACAGTGGCATTTGGGGTCAGCTAAGTTATAGTGTGGGGAAATATATTTGGGAGCTCGTACGGGAAAAGCAATAATTTCTGAAATGGTTCTGACTGCTGATCGATACATTAGAGACATTTTAGAAGAACATGTTGTACCAAAGGCTTTTTTTATATTAGTGTTAGCTTTATTGTAATGTAAATACTCATGCATAGTGCTCAATTAATACTGCGATATCTACACCATGAATCCAATAGAGCTATCCCCCAATTTTCCAACTTTTTTTCTGTTCTGCTAATTCTGCCGGTGTGTGTACATAATTATCATTTAATACTTTGATGAATTTGGTAGATATGGTGCTACGGATTATTCTAAAATGAATTACTTAGTCCCCAAGAATAGTGGTTGTGGTTGGAATTCTTGTAACAGATAATCTTAGAAACGTGCTAACGAGGATTTGAATAAATAAGCCTCAAATCTGAACCGGATTTTGCATCGCCTCAATTAAGCAAAATAGTAAACAATACGCTTAACTCCTTATAAAAGTATTTAAACTCCGTCCGTTTATTAAACCTATGCGATAACGAGACATTACTTCTTGCACCAGAAAAGTTGCTCTCATAAGAAAATGAAATAAAAATGGCCTTTCCAAGATAAGTATTATGCGAAACGCGCACCCGAGTTTCCCTCGAGTTTAGAAGTCTTAACGGCACTAGTAAATAAAACTTAAAGTTGAACTTAGAGAATATTTTTCAAAATTCATCCAGTCTACGTCGCTTTCTTGCCGTATTTTCCAATAAGTTGGGGTTAGTTTAACGTCGTAGTATACTGATCGATTAGTTTCATCTGGGACTGGATAAGTGCATAAAAGTAGACATACTTATCCCACGTGTGGATTATGACGTCATTATATGCAAGTGGTATATCACGCACGTGAACGCGTGTGACAGAACAGCGTTGCGTATGTGGCGCTGTCCTAATTGGCAATGGTCGTGCGATCATAATCGTATGATGGACGTCGCCCGACCAATAGTAGACCTCAAAACCGCCCATCGCACGACCATGATCGCACAACCGCTGTCAGATAGGACATCGCCTGATAAGTGTGTTACTAAAGATACAAATTAAAAAGTCTAGATTGTAATAATTTGTTTGGTCATACAGTAGACAAACAGGTAACCTGATAGCTAGTGTTCACCGCTGCCTATAGACATTTGTAACGCAAGAGTCCAATGCGTTGCCCAGCTATTGCACTGGTAGTAAACAGGCGATCGTCTCTCCATTGTCAAAGCCTCAGTTTCCCAAACGCCCTCTCCATGGAGCACTATTTTATTTATTTATTAGCAGATCACAGCAACATTACATTTGTAATAAAAATACATTATAAAACATACATGTGCCAATTAAGAGCCGCAATTTAAAAAGAACATAATAAAGTAAACCATTAACTTAAATATAAAATTACCATGCAGCAGGCATAGCTCCTACCGTTCCATTCGAAACCTTACTCACCGGCAGGAACACAATACTATTTAGTTTGACTGCGGTATTCTGTAAGGTGGAGCTACTTCCCCAGTCAGGCGTCTCCAATTCAAATGGGATACACCGCTGTGCCCTTTGCATACGTCGCATACGTGGAATCAGTTTGTCTCTACCTTGAGTAGGCGACTGCAAGTGCATGCAAGTCCAAGTATCAAATAATGTAGGTGGATTTACAGTTTGTGATACTGACAACGCGTTGGAGTACAGTTGGGGGATTTTCAAATTAAGCTACTGCAGTCTTGTGTGATTTAACCGTGTTACATATAGGAAACTGTTTTACCCATGGGATAAATCCATGAGCATACTACTGATATTCCGCCAAATTACATCTTATGAAGGAATGTGGTCCTGATTGTATATCAACCCTACCCGTAATTATACACCGTTGGACAGTGTCCATTCAAAGTGTAGTCGTATTCATTGAGATAAATTCCCCTCCTATGTGTTCCTACCAACGTTTCCCTAGTGGAGGGTAGTAATGGCTATAACACATACCAGACACCGCATAACACAGAAACTTTGATAGTTAAATTCCTCATTATTTTACGGACAAACCCCTTGATGCAACATGGAAGGTAGTTTTAAATTATGAAAGTATGCAACGTACATCGCTCGCCAATTAAGTATTCCACACGCTAGCATACGATACCCTGCATCGCGCTAATAAAGATTCTAAAATTCTTACATAAATACACCGTGGAATATACCTAATGTCAGATGATGAGAGCTGTTTGTACGTGATAGTACCCATTGGTCATTGTCATTACTAACTTTTTTCATCTTACTGTAAAGGGTTTCTTCATTAGTACGTAATCAAGCAAGTCTCATTTATTTATTTGAATCTGTTGGATACTATAAACATTGTTTTCTTTCAATTTAAAGTTTTCCGCCTCTAGAAAATAAACACCCGTAACGAAGAAAAAACATAAAATAGAGACATCTAACGGAAAATCCTGGAACTTGTTGCAAACAAAGCTTACCAAAGGCGGATCACTTCGGTGTACGGCCGTGATATTCCTTGACTCGAAGCAAAGAGAAAAAAAATACTCGAAGGATAAGCCGTTGTTTACATATTTTGCTAAAATAAGCTGAAAGTTTTACTATGTGTTATGGGGATCTAGAAAACATTTTAAATTCGATTAAATATCAGGCTGACGGTGCACATACCTAGTAGACAGTACCTAGTTGAGTAGAGATTATGGATATTTATTCTTAAAACAAGGCACTTACTGACATTGAATTACAAGAAACACAGCGCATCATTATCATGAGCTATCGAGTATAAATGGCTGAACCGATATTAATGTCTGTGTTTTTGTTTATTTTTATTATTTTAGCATTTAATAACTGTATGGTATGAAAACGTGAAAATAATTTGCGATCTTTTGTGATGCGAGGATAATTTAACGTATTAAAACAATTATAAAAATCATTCATTGAAACACTAGGTCTCGCCCGCGACTTTGTCTGAGCAAAACTCGGGTATTCGGATCTATTCCTGCGGGAACCACATTGAAACTTGGTTTGTCAGATTTTCGTTAAAATATACCGTTTCAAAATCAGACAAACCACGAGCATAGATATTGGTTTTTGGATAACGCTTGCAAAAATTCATTGGCTTTGATATCGTAATATTGTAAACATGATCCAACAACGTTTGTATGTAGCACGCTCTGTAAACACTAGCGTTCAAAATAGAAAATACAGGTAACCCGCTTTCTGGTCGCAATTCGGGTGGCAGCTGTGTGGATGACTCTGTTTTTTTAACATATTCTCATTTTCCCATTGATAGCTACGAATGGGATTCGTTCGAACTAGCTGGTTACCAAAGTATTCACATAAAAAAGACTCCCTTTAGCAGTTGAACAACATGACTTGACGATTTATTGTCTAATTTTGCCGCCTTTGGTGACATTTTCATCGAGACACATGTGTCCTGCTTGGGTAATGGACCTTTGAGTAACCTCTATTGTAATAAATAGGTTGTTGGTCGATTGATAATTTGTCTTTATTAAATTTTTTAGTAATTGTAAAAATATATTAAGATTGTAAGGGTGTTCCGGATTGTTCCGGGTTTCCTACGGCGTACCTTTGTTGACGAGTAGCCCGATATTTCGACACAGTTGCATGCATCATGGTCACGGGACGACTGGAGAACTGCGAGCGCCGGACGGTGTTGGTTAGCGGAAACCCGGAACATACCCTTAAAATGTGTGATAATGGCCGCGATAGTATAAAACATTATGTTATATTGAGATTGTCTCGATTGAGATCTCTTTAGGAATGAGCTCGTCATCAACACAAGACAAGAGCATTACCACCTTAAGAGTAATTATTATTACTCTATAATAGTAATTATTATTACTCTCTAACGTTATTGTATATATTCTTGAGGCCTATACATGGACAGCGGAACAGGCCAATTATATCCTGTAAAAATCATCTTGGCGTTAATGTCCCGATTGTGCTAAGGAGCAATAGGGCCTGGGGTCCGCCTTGACCATGAACAAAGATTTACAGATCAGGTAATTACAGTGGAGCGACTGCTAGCTGACCTCTATAACCCTGTTACCAGGGGAACATGATCAGATTGGATCATGCTTTATAGGCCAATTATACCCTGTATAGTGCAATAACTACAAAGGTCATTTAACTGTACGTCTTATTATTTCATGTCTCAAGATAAATGTTTGCACAATACAAACTCTGACACTAGAGATTACTTTAACTTTTGCTTTGAGTTTCACAATTTATTTTCCAACCAGCCGAACTTCGTATTCGAAATCGAACTGTTCATTCCATTACACCTGACTTGTACACGTACACGCAGACACGGCGTACGCAGCGCCCGCCGATTATTCCAAGGCAGTCACACAGAGACTCGCATAATTGGAATGGAGATCGATCGGGTGCGTGTTGATTTAACTT
This sequence comes from Blastobasis adustella, assembly GCA_907269095.1. NCBI lineage: Eukaryota > Metazoa > Arthropoda > Insecta > Lepidoptera > Blastobasidae > Blastobasis > Blastobasis adustella. The sequence continues at coordinate 6,491,567 of OU026135.1, read as the reverse complement.
CCTATCCCTGTTTGAAGTTCCCCTCTTCTTTTGTTGGCAAGTACGTGGGCACTTGATGAGTTTGGAACTCGCTTACGACGTTTAGGTGTCTCGCAAGTGGGACGTTTGTTTTTTTCGTGTACATTTGTCCACGTGGACATATGTCGGCATCTATAACCTGTTTTTCACTGTGCGTGGTTCTGCGGATCTTATAACGTACAGCGGACGACCTCGCACGGCCACGCACCAAATGCACCAGTAGTTCTACATTTCAGTTCATCGTCACAGCCTATAACAGTCCACTGCAGGACTTAGGGCCTCTCCTACGAAGGGGAAGGTTTTATTGTTATAACCTTCACACTTTACGGCAGGCAGGTTGTAGATACAAGTGTTATAAATGTTATAACAATGGATAAAGCTGCTGCCCATTTTACAGCATACGGAGACTTTAGATCTTTTGTCTCGAATACATTAGTCGCCTTGTACGACAGCTACGAGAGTAAAGGGTTGGTCCTATTCTACTTTGCTGAACACCACACGGCCTCATTTATGTTAAAATGCAATCTATCGCAATGTTACAGGTGGCAGTTGCCGCTATCCATCAGGTGGTAATTTTGCTTGCTCGTCACAGTGGTTTTATAACAAACAAGTATTAAGTCCAGGGCTTTGTTATTATTCTACGCTTAAACGGCGGTGTGTAAATCTGAAAAATAAACTTTCAGAATGCTGGTTTTCTAGCTAGACGCTCCAAAGAGATTAGTGGCTTTATACTATTCCACGACTTAGTATAACTAACTGTTGCCAACGGCTTCAGCCGCAACTTGTGAGTAAACTTTTAATTTTCCCACAAGTAGGTGACTTCTCTTTTTCTGAATTCAAATCTTTGATAAAGCGAGGCATTCGAAAATACTGTAGCCATAATATTAGTAAAGCAGTTCTTTAAATCTCTAGCTATAATATAAGTGAAACTGTTATTTAAATCAATTTACTAATTACAAGCTGGTAGGCCGGCCGATTTGACAGATACAAATATAACAAAATTTTGAGTTGCTCCACTGTAATTATCTGATCTGCCAAATCCTGGATGGTTAAGGCGGACCCCAGACCCTCGTGCGCAACAGCACAACCGGGAGGACACTTGGCTACCTACTCTCCTCACTCCCTCCATATGGATATTATTCGTTAGTCTACATTCACTCATCCTATCTACATGCCCACACCAACGAAACATTCCTTTTTCTATCCTAGTCACCACATATTCTTTCACTCCAGCACTGCCCCACTGTAATATAAGAAAGTTAAACAAAGGCGAACTGTACTTCGATTATCAACCGTCTAATTACCATTTACGAGTAAATTACACAAGCCTAAGCACATAATATACTGTGAGCCAGTATCTCCATCTAATTATTTCCTCATACCTTACCAAATATACTTTAATTAACGCCTCGAATCCTTACACACAACTTAACAGACACGTAGACGCCTGGAAACCGTAATATGATCTCTGTTTAAACGATAATTAATCCTGAATGTACTCGTTATCCATCATTTAACGCAGGTGGATTACTTATATATGATATACGGGGTTCAGCTTGGTGTAATGCGACGTAGAACACGTTCATTATTCATATGAGTTGGATTGTTACTGAAATTACTACAATAAAAATAATCGGTTGTGTTCTCGCGCACGAGGGGCCGGGTCTGCCTTGACCGTGATCCAGGATTTGGCAGATCAGAGGCTCTTTTTTGAACCACTCGCCTCAAGTCGAGCAGTTTTCAATTTTGATTTTAGGCATGAAAAGTTCAGTATTACTTTGCCAACACTGAAATCGAATGCGAGCGGTTTAAAAAATAGAACCCCAGGTAAATACAGTGGAGCAACTGCCACCTGAACTCCGTGACCCTGCTATCAGGGAAACCAGACCAGATTGGATCATGGTTACACATTCAGTGGCCTGAATCTGCAGGTTTCATCACGGTGTTTTCCCTCACCGAAAGAGCATCGGTTAGTATTCAACTAATGTACACAGCTCAGAAAAGAGTAATTTTTACATGGCCACAGTGGGATTCAAATCCGGTACCTCTTGCATGCGAGTCGGATACTCTTACCACTCACGAAGCTCCTTAAAATTACTTCTTCGAAATATAGGCCTAAGGTCCCATTTTTACGTTGCCGCTTACAACCTTACATCGCGTAGCGCCCGCGCAGGAATCGCTCAGCATAACTTATTGGCGTGGAAGATGGCGCGGTGACTACGCGAGGGACACGACGACTGTGCGAGTGCAACACGGTGACTGTGCGGGTGCGACGCGAGCGCTCCGCGTTTGTTTACAAATAATAAAATAAGCTTTCTGTAATTATGATTGAAACCACAATTGCTTAAACATTTAAGATAAATCGCGCAGAAATCGCTTACGTCTCTTAACACTTTGTTAAACCCGTGATGGTAAAAGTGAAGTGCTTTAAGTTTAAGCCCGGCTTGCACCAAATTCTTAACACGTTTAAGAATGACGTTTGACGTTTTTTAAATGAAGGTTTTTGTTTCAACTTCAATGCGTTTAGGAATGAAGTGCAAGCCGCCCTAAGTGTATGTCTGTCTGTGTGGCATAGCTCTCTAACAGATAAACCGATTTTGATGCTGTCATTTTATTTGAAGGCCAGTGGAATCGTAATAGATCTTAGCTTTATTATATTAAAATCAGAAATTATTAACTATTTAATTTACTTCTTCTTCTTAGCAAGTCAATGGCAAAAGACATTATATTTTAGACGCCCAAAATAAATAAATAAATATTCGTAGACAAATTCACACAGCGCCACCTAGCCTCAAACTAAGCAAAGCTTGTGCTATGGGTGCTAGATAACTGATAAACTACTTAAATACTTTTAAATACATACTTATTATACATAGAACACCCAGACCCGTAACAGAAATTAAAATTCATCATTTCAATTTCTGCCCAGCCGGGAATCCAAGCCGAGACCTCTTGCGTGGCAGACCGGCATACTGAACCACTCAGGTCGTCAAAATCGATTATTATGGGTATAGTCATCGGATTTAGTGAAGTTCCCAGACAGTTTGCTGCAAACAGATAACTTTCTTTACGCAGACTTGAAGGGGCATCAGTTCCCCACGGAATGCGGACTGTGTACAAAATAATTAATGGTAAAGTCAAATCAGTCATTCTCATGCCCCATACAGCTGTATGGGGCATGAGAAATATATAGATATGAGAAACATAAATAATCTTTTAGCGATAAGTAGTGCCTGTTGTGTTGTAACTGATCTGTACTTTCTGTTAAGTTTTCTCGTGTACAATAAAATATTGCATAGCATTTTTTATCAACTTATGCAATTATTTATTTATTTTATTTATGCAGTATTTTTTTTGTCTTCATCCAAAATGCACGCTGTTTCACCTAGCATTGTGTCTGAAAGAGATTGAATCAGTTATGAGCAGTTAGCAGCTAGTCTACACGCATACGTCTAGTCGCACGCACACAAACACCGTGCCGAAGTCTGCCGAACTGAAACGACCTTAGACGATGCACGGCTTTCAACGCCGCACCGCCGCTGTGCCGGTCGGAGTGGGGGGTGTTAGGTTTATTTTCGTTACGGAATTTCTTGATTCGGTCGCCGCGCTCAAAGCCCGCGATAAAAGCTATGCAATAGCTTGATAAAATGGAGATTTTTTTTTATTAGGTCTATGACTAGGTACATTTTTTTATTAGGTAAACTAGATGTTACAAAAGATAGAAAACTTAATTAATAAAACTCGTATGGTAGAAAACAATGTACATCCTTCTTGAAGTTGACACAGCATGTATACATATAATTACTACAATACATAATTTGGGTAGACATAGAAATAGAAATAGAATAGATCAATCAATCAATAACTTTAATCTACAGCTAGCTGCAGAGTGAACGCCACTGTGCGGAATTATTTGGTAAGTTTGTACATTATTGTATTTTTAAATATTTTCTAACAATATTTAAACCAAATGCATTTAAGTTCTTCCGTAATTTCAATACAAACCATAACTAAAACAATAACGTCCTGCACGGGTACATGGGCAATTTTTCAGCATATACACAGATATATCCCGAAAGCACGTAGTGACACAGATAGCAGTGGTTGATACGTGTCAGGTATACGTCCCCGGATAAATATCTCAAGTGTGACGTCCCTGCGCGGAACGTGCCAGGCGGGGCTAGGGCGCGTGCATAGGGACCGCCATCTTGTTTTTATTTTATTTTTTATTTAAATTGCATTTATAGGATGAAAGTTTGTTTTTTGGGGTTGTGGCCCTCTTGGGATTGTCTAGGGCAGGGCTACTCTGGTCATAGTTGCAATGATGAATTTATGTTTTTATTACGGGTCTGGGTGTTATGTATAATAATTTAAAAAATATACAAGTAGTTTTCTGGCACGCTTTATTTACTTTAGTCGTACATGGCGTTGTGTGAATTTTCCAAGCATATTTATTATTATTCTTTTTATTTATATTCGTTATTAAGTTTTTATTTTTATTGATTTTTAGTTTCAAATTATTATTATTATTATTTATAGTCATTGTTACAATATTTATTGCACCTATTGCCAAAGTAGTTATACTTATTGACGCCAGTCGTAAGGATCAATTTTTTATAGGATCAAGGCAATATTCAATGCCATGAAAAAGATAAAAGGAGATAGACGAATTTGTTCTGAAGAATATAGAATAGATGTGATAAGGAGGACATTAAAAAGTGTGAATTCATAAATATGTTGAAAGAGTGAATTACTACATAATTTTTATCATTTAGGTAGTGCATGAGGAGTTAGGAGAGGGTCGTTTCAAAGGAGACTTTTACGTAGTATTCTCTCCTTTTGATGCGTTGCTCAGATATTCCAAATAAAACTGCTAAAATTAATAAATCTGTTCAATTTAATTTCCATCTTAATACACAAAGTCACACCTTCTCTCTGCATATGTAACAAATTACTTCGAAACTAATAGATTTGTTGCATGATGAGTCGTTTTGGTTTTTTCGAATTTCCCAGAAAGTTTGATCATGGTTTCGTATAGAGCTTTGAATTAACTATGTAGAGCTTAAGTAAAAATTTTACTTACAACCTACCTACTTTACCTCCAAGAACGATTGATTTTACTTGGTCATAATTGTTAAAGCCTGTGTATTCAACATATTATTTAAATTTTCATTATTTCTAATTGAGTATCGATTGAGATAAATTAAGTCTCAATTTTAGAACATCATGAGTTGTTGGTATTTAAGGCTTATTTTTTAATTATTAATGAAAATAAGTTACAAATGCAACTCTAGTGAATTATGGTTAAATAAAAACCTACATCTCCAAATTAATACGATGTTATCAATAAATTTTCATCAAACACATAAATTATTATGAGAAATATATGCTAAAATGCACCATCAAGCGCCCATCGAATGGTAACCGCGTCTTAACAAATACGCATACGGCAAACCCCACTGCGCATGCCCGAGTCTCACTCATTCCGGACTATTTGTTTTGTCGTTACACTATCAAAAACCGTCGGATTGCTAGCAAAGTAGCATCTTCCGCGCTAATTGTGCACTTTCTGAACGCATCCTGTGTCTATACGAATGCTCGCGTGATAAAACAGTGCTCTCTCCACCGCGATTGGTTCGAATCAATCATCCAGCTGTCAACAGTTCGCGCCAATAGTTGACGTTTGACCGCGTGCTCCGCGTGTGAATTCGAAAAAAGAAAATTTCTGTGGCCAGTGACTTTGACGTTGGAACTCTTTGGTGGATATTTGTGTGGACTGTGGAGTTATCTGCAATACGGCAGTCTTATATCTGCTGCGGTTTCTTTGACATTATAATAGACTTATGTACTTCTAGTGTTAGTTATGGAGTAAATAGTGTAACTCAATATAATAGTTATTTAGATCACTCGCATTAAATAACTTAATTTTAAAGTTCTTCTAAGACGTTCGTGAACTTTCCAAGAAGTCAAATAGAGATTCTTTATCTGGCAATCAAGATGAATATCACGTCGACGACGGACGGTAAGTTTTTCCATAATTTAAGAACATCTGCAATGAAAAAGTACCTAATTGCTTGCACTGGGATCCCCTAGATGCGCACTGCTGCGGAATTTGCGAAGTATTCCAATTTGGGCTTTAAGCCTAACAAATTGAAGCGAGATTCGTTTGCAGCAGAATTACTGCCTCTACTGTTCAATTTTGAATGGTGTTGTCTATGCGGTAAGGTTGATTTTTAATCTTATTTTGTTATAACGTTTCTACAGTAAGGTATATCTGTATACAGCTTCGGGTCTGATGCTGACGAATTGAGAAGAGAGACGTTCGCTTAAATTGAGTTCTCTTGACAGAAACAGTCCTTTATAATAATAAATATTAGTTAATTCAGAAAACATGGTTCCATTGTTTGTTAGTAACATGCAAATCTTAGAAACCATTGTTAGTAAATTTTAAAAAGCTTAAAACTGAGTACACTGCACGGCAAGCATACGGTCCCACACATTTTTAATGCAAAATGGACATATAGACAATTGCCTCTGTATTTGAAATATTTATAACACAAACTTGGTTTATATTATTGGAACATTTAAAGATAATCCAGCGAAGTATCTTCAGAGAAAACGTCGGCCTTATTACACCAATTAGTAAACTAGCAGTTGTTTAAGCTGTTAGTTAAACGTTGGTTAGCGTGATCCGTGTTTATATACGGAGGCACACAAAATACATAAATTACACGTACTTTCTCGGGCTTATTCTGAGTTCGAAATTAGTTTTGTCAGGCAACTCTGGGGTCGATATTTTAGATTCATAATTTATTGTGTGGTGGCGGATCAGCAGCCGAAATTAAACTCTAAACGAGAAGAGTTAGCGTTCATATTTGCTCGTCAAAGGGCGAAGGAAGACGTTACACGGGTATGTAATAGGTCTGTCGTTTACTATCTGTGTTTGAAATGGGGCTTTAGCGTGTGGTGTTAGGGTGTAAAATGCCATGTGTAGGCGTCTGAACCGTCTAACACGATCTAAAATGTTTAGGCTAATGTTGAAATTAAGTCGCTTTAATATGACATGATAGGTTCAGCTCGGTTACGTAAGACGTGGGCGTGATATAATATCGCACTATTGATAATGTATATTGCCTTACAATAATACTGTTTTACCACATGTAAATGATGTTGGCCGCGTGGCCTCCGGCAGAGTAGAATAGCACCAACCCCTTACACTCGTGGGTGTCGTACAAGGCGACTAATGTTTTCGAGGCAAAAGATCTAGAAGCTCCGAAGTCTGGAAAACGGGCAACAGCGATTTCCATTGTTATATTAATAACACTGCGATCTCCAACCCGCCTGCCAAGCGTGGAGATTATGGCATTAGCCTCCCCATTCGTGGGAGAGGCCCTAAGTCCGGCAGTGGACTGTTATGGGCTGTGATGATGAAACCATGTTAGGTATCACTTATCACCTATGTGACAAAATGTCAGTGTATCATCACATAATTTATTATCACTATACCAACTTATATGGTTTTAGTATTGGTACTCTTTATACTTCTTTGAACATTACAACAAGAAAATCACGTCTCAGATATCGATATCAGTAATCGATCTTACTTATCTCGTGATCACCCCTGGCGTCGAAACTTCAAGCTACTCGAATCGCCGCCGGCGTAACTACTAGCGATCTACGATAGCTTATACGAGACATTTTCAGATATTGCACTTAATTTTTTTTTAATACGATAGAATTAATGATAAAGACAGTGTATCATCTTTATACTCCATCTTACACAGTACATACATCTTCTTATACAGTACTTTATACTACATCTTATACAGTACATACATCTTCTTATACAGTACATACATCTTCTTATACAGTACTTTATACTCCATCTTATACAGTACATACATCTTCTTATACAGTACTTTATACTCCATCTTATACAGTACATACATCTTCTTATACAGTACTTTATACTCCATCTTATACAGTACATACATCTTCTTATACAGTACTTTATACTCCATCTTATACAGTACATACATCTTCTTATACAGAGTACTGTATAAGAACTATAAAGTATTATAGTTCATCTTATACAGTACTTACATCTTCTTATACAGTACTTTATACTCCATCTTATACAGTACATACATCTTCTTATACAGTACTTTATACTCCATCTTATACAGTACATACATCTTCTTATACAGTACTTTATACTCCATCTTATACAGTACATACATCTTCTTATACAGTACTTTATACTACATCTTATACAGTACATACATCTTCTTATACAGTACTTTATACTCCATCTTATACAGTACATACATCTTCTTATACAGTACTTTATACTCCATCTTATACAGTACATACATCTTCTTATACAGTACTTTATACTCCATCTTATACAGTACATACATCTTCTTATACAGTACTTTATACTACATCTTATACAGTACATACATCTTCTTATACAGTACTTTATACTCCATCTTATACAGTACATACATCTTCTTATACAGTACTTTATACTCCATCTTATACAGTACATACATCTTCTTATACAGAGTACTGTATAAGAACTATAAAGTATTATAGTTCATCTTATACAGTACATACATCTTCTTATACAGTACTTTATAGTTCATCTTATACAGTACATACATCTTCTTATACAGTACTTTATACTCCATCTTATACAGTACATACATCTTCTTATACAGTACTTTATAGTTCATCTTATACAGTACATACATCTTCTTATACAGTACTTTATAGTTCATCTTATACAGTACATACATCTTCTTATACAGTACTTTATACTCCATCTTATACAGTACATACATCTTCTTATACAGTACTTTATACTACATCTTATACAGTACATACATCTTCTTATACAGTACTTCCTACTTATATCATATACAATGTCTGTCGCGACTTCGTTCGCGTCCACCCTATATAGTTTCCTTTTGAATCACTCTGTCTATTTTTAAAAACCATATTTAAATCGGTTGCGCAGTTTCAAAAATCTTAGTGTACATAGACACATAGGGACAGACGGCGGGAACCGACTCTGTTTTATATGTACTATGTTTAAAAGAAAATCACGTCTCAGATATCGATAATATCTTACTTATCTCGTGATCACCCTGGCGTCGAAGCCTCCAGCCGCTTGATCGCCGCCGGCGTAACTGCTAGCGATCTACGCTAGCTAAGTATTACGAGATATTTTCAGATATTCTACTTAATTTTTTTGAATAGGATAACATAAAAGATAAAGACAGCATACATTTCTTAACAGCATCCTGACAGGTCCCGGCTTCGATTCCCGACCGAGCTGAAATTGAAATTATGAATTTCTGTTACTGGTGTTATTTGTATAATAAGTATGTATTTCAAAATATATGTGTAGTTTATCAGTTTTCTGGCACCGATAACACAAGCATTGCTTACTTTGGTGCTAGATGGCGCTGTGTGAGTTGTTTAAGTATATTTATCCTATTCTACTTTCTGATAATATTATAAAATAGCTGGCCCGCCGGGACTTCTTTCGCGTGTTGTCCTATCCTATAAATCTTCCTCTTGATTCTCTCTCTCTCTCTCTCTCTATTATTGCAAACCGCATTAAAATCTGTTGCGTAGTTTGAAATATATAATCTATACATCTGTACATCTATACTATTATAAAACATAGAAAAATAGATTTTGGGGCGTAACCTACGTATGTCTGTTTGCCTGATACTTTTAAAAATTGTACAGTGCTACATGGCACTGCGTGTACAGTAGCCTTTATTCCACGGACAGTGGATATCTTTGTGCGTAGTATTTCTTAGGCGCCTACGAAAGCTTGTAGCAGATGCTACGCGGAACGAGCCTAGTCGTAGCTGTCAGTGCGTAGCAATGCAGTAGGATCTTGTAAAAAAGCGTTCAAAGTTTATATTAAAAATAGTCTGTCAATTGTTTTGCATGTAACTAATTTCTATTAAAAAATAGTTAACGTTATTTGCAAGTAATTTTTAATTTAAGGAAACCAAAGTATGCATCCTTCGGAATTAAAAGACGTTACCCAAATTTTTTTTATAGATGTAATTATAGAATTAACAGAAAAAATTATATTTATAAATTCCGGAAGTTCAAGGATATGTTCTTGGGGTTTAGTCAATTTATTTAGAAACGAAATTATTCTGAAAGTGGTTATGCACATAATATATGTTCTCTTGCATTGTACTCCATCTAGGCCAGTGGGCCACATCGTCGTTATCGATTCCCATCAGGTGAGATGTAAGAACTTGGGTAGGCTTCAAGGTGGACGGACGACCTGATAAAGATCGCAGATACCAGCTGGATGCGAAAGGCACAAGACCGGCCTTTGCAAAAACCTCTGGCGGAGATCTGCCCAGCTGTCTTCCAGCTGATATTCTGATGACGAGTTGGCGCTCAAATGCCTGTAAAAAAACCTACTTTTCCTGGCAGAACGATGAAAAACCTAGAGTACACTAAAAATAATAGTCCAATGCAACATGTTCAATGTTCATGAAACTAGTAGCCATTTATTCCGCGTAGTGGAAACGCGGCCGACCGTGCGTGAATATTTGATCACCCCAGTTTCCCTTCCTGCCACACCCTGTATGCATATGACTAAACATTGTGAGAAACGTATGTATGTATGTATGTGCGTCTAAAGCAATATATTCCACTTGAGAGATTGTGAAATGTGTATGACTTTTCTTTAGATAAAACAAAGCATAAAACAAAGTCGCTTCCCACTGTCTGTCCCTATGTATGTAACTATGTAGGCATAAATCTTTTATACTAAGCTTTTTAGAATTTTATTGCGGTTTTCGACAGTAGAAAGAGTGATTCGAGAGGAAGATTTATAAGCAAGAAAAAAAAGTATAGGTAGGGGTAAAGTTAGAGTAGGTAGGTATACGCGAACGAAGTCGCGTCGAGTCCACTAGTTCGTATATAAAAGGCAAGCGTTCGCCCGTCATCTTACCTGGTGATAAGTGACGATTTTACCACGGACGAGCATCGTCTGATGGTATAGTATGTTAGCATAGATATTGCCTATTCATTCGGGCCTTCAAAGATATGTCGTAAAATAAGCTGCAAGAGTGCCGCCTTGTTGGCTAGCTGGTCTAGTGACCACGTCTCTCGCAAACCGGCAAATTATGTAGGAAACAAATAGCTGGCCATGTGCTTCTGGTACGGGGAAATGAGGCTGGCCTTAGAAGCCATGGCATGCGTCACCAAAAGCGTCAAAGTCACTACCATGGACGTTGAAAACCGAGAGAAAGAAAGGAAGGCGGACCCAGACTCCTCGCGCTTCGTGCTTTGTTTTTTTTATGCCATTTAGATGGCAAACTGGCTTACGGCCTGCCTGATGGTAAGCAGTCACCGCAGCCTATGGACCTGATGATGATAGATATGTAGTCAAATAGTATATAGTCATAGGTAATTCAGCCGCTGCCGAGGACGCCAGTTCTAGAAAGAGGCTCAAGTACGCTTTCTTGGAGTAGCACTACCATTTTGTGGCGGTGGCCGTGGAGACCTTGGGCTATTGGAGTGCAGAGGCTAAGAATTTTGTGGGGGAAATAGGCCGCAGGCTCGGAGATACCACGGGTGACTCCCGCTCCAGCTCGTCCTTGGTGCAGAGGTTGGCCATTGCGATTCAACGCGGTAATGCAGCGAGCGTGATGGGCACCTTTGCGCCGGGAGCGGTCAATTTAGTATTCAGTTTTGAGAATATAGTGATTGAACTGTTTGAGTTGACATTTTCAACTTACACAAATATAAAAGAAAATTTAATGATAATGGTAAAACCTAAGTGCATAAATCATAGACTATACATAGTAGGTTATCACTTTCTATCAGTTTAACTGTCTGCTACATAGTAAAGAAAAGCCTACCGACACGTTATATCTATTTACGTTCATTCCTCGTTGGATACAATTGTGTTCTGCATTATTTATAAGGGAAGCCTAGATTGAAGACAAATATAACAATTACTGAGAAATATATGTCTTATAATAGTAATGGATAGAGAAGTGTGGGTGTAATAGAGTACAATACAATAATTTAATAACATGTTTGCTACGCAACATCCCGGGTTAGATGCTGCTGCCTACTTTTCGTCTATGAAGGTCTAGCACCACCAGGCATAGTTCCAGGAGACCAGCTAGGAAGCTGGTCTGGTTATCTAAACGTTTGTCGCCTTCTGCGTCACCTTTAGAGATTAAACGTATTGTCAGTTCTACAAATTTTTACAAATCCCTTCTTCTTCGTCGAGTTAATTTTCGAAAACCCTATTTATTGGGTTATTTTATTGATCTGGCTTGCCCAGTAGTCTGCCATGGCATCGGCATTATCAAATCACTAAAAGGTGGCGTATAGTCACAAAAGTCGTGAAAGAACGTACATGTACCACCACCTCGTACTCAGCTATTTGCATCGACTTATCTTAAGCGCCACTCCCACACAAATCTCTCTCAGCGTCACTGTTCCCCGAAAAGTTCACACTTGGTGTCTTTCAAATCAAGAGTCCAAGAGGTATATTCTAGGCGTGCTTCACTTCGACCTCACCGTCGCTTCTCGTCATGTGAGATGTCAGCCTATTGCTTATTATCCTATCGCCATTTTCTTTGGCCTATAGTCTAGATTGGTACATTCGGCAGTAAAATTAATTCGATCAACGAAGCGGACCGCGGCCGCGCCTTGCCAATGCTCGTAAACATTTTATTGGTCACTATCGAAAACAAAAGATCGTATGACAAAGGCTACTATTGTCCAATACTCACGGAATGCTAAGCTTGATCGGGTTTGGCCCTTTACTTGATAGCCATACTGTTGTGATCAGGATTCGATTTGTAATAAAAACCAATATTTCCATTTTTGAAAAAAAAATTTATCCCACTTAGGTGGCAAATAAGCTTACGGCCTGCTGATGGCGGCAGTCACCGCTGCCTATGAATATTTGCAATACCAGGGTCATCACCCAAGTACATCTAGAATAACCGATGCCTAATGTTCTATCAACGGACATAATCCACATTGTCAAAAAAGTGAAAAGGAAAGAAATAAATGAAAACAAATGAATCTTTACTTAACACAAATTATCTTCTTTCCTGGTCGTTTCCAATCTAAGGTACAAATGAAAATGTACTATTTTTACATTCGATCAATGTAAAAAAATCACTTAAATAAAGTATGTCATAAAAGAAGTTGGATAAATGTAGATATATCACGATGATAAATAAAGGTCAAGCCATGAATATCGTGATAACATGGCCGTGTGGTATCCGGCAGAGTAGAATAGCACCAACCCATTACACCCGTAGTTGCTATGCGACTAATATTTCGAGGCAAAAGATCTAGAGTCTCCGTAGGCTGGAAAATGGGCAGCAGCGTTTTCCATTGTTATTTATTTAAAACACTGCAATCTCTAACCCGCCTGCCAAGCGTGGAGATTATGGCTATAACCATCCCATTCGTGGGAGAGGCTTTATGTCTTGCAGTGAACTGTTATGGTCTGTGATGATGACGATGATATACGCCTATGTCCTCCAACCCTGGTTGTGATGTAGCGCGATTATGTATCTGCTAAGTATAGTAAACGAGGTCGTGATATAGTTAAAGAGGTTGTCAATTCAGACTTTATTTAGTTTTAGAGTATATTGGACAGGTCTCTGAGATTTGACGCCTAAATTTGCAACTCCTAACAGTCTCGTGAAAAAATTCCGAACATAATGTTTGTGCACAAAATTGCTACATTCCAGTAATTAATGAGAGGAAATGTCTCTAAGCGATATTAGGAAAGAATAAATTAAATTGGAGTCACCCACCTGTTCCGTGAACTCTTCAGTAATACTCCAAATGGAGTGTTACTGGGAATATACACATTTGAATGGAAACCTGTATGGTTTTCCGATCATTCTAAAAAAATACTACAGAGTTACTCGCGCTTCTATTCATCATAAGCGAATTATTATACTTCAATATTGGTTCAAAAGCGCCGGTATGTTATGCCACCTACATATTTTTGTATTTTCTATGACTGTCTTGTCTACTAAAAAAATAATTTAAGAATACAAATTTTAATTTCCCGCGAACATCCGCTACCTCAAAAGGCCACTTCCCTGAACGAACACATCCCTCGAAGGACCATATCCCTTAATGACCACATTTACTTAAAAACTGACCTTGTGAAGCTTGACTTTAGCGACATGAAAAAGTCTATTCAACGGATTCAACATAACAATATAAACTTCATAATTATATAATCTTGTCCCGGTTGTGCTCTCGCGCATGCGGGCCCGGGGTCCGCTTCCAGGACATACACCACAAAACGTACTTAAAAGAAATATTGTATTGATAATAATATAATAATACTAGTGGACCCGCCGCGACTTCGTTCGACTTACTTTACCCCTGCCTACCCTTTTTTTTTGCTTATAAACCTTCCTCCTGAATCACTTCATCTACTGTTTGACGACCTGAGTGGTTCAGTGGTCAACATGTCGGTCTGCCACGCAAGAGGTCCCGGGTTCGATTCCCGGCCGAGCAGAAATTGAAATGATGAATTTTAATTTATGTTACGGGTCTGAGTGTTCTATGTATAATAAGTATGTATTGGAAAGTATTTAAGTAGTATATAAGTTATCTAGCACCCATCGCACAAGCTTTGCTTAGTTTAGGGCTAGATGGCGCTGTGTGAATTGGTCAACAAATATTTATTTATATTTATTTATTACTGTTTAAAGGTCCATAGTCTCTGTCTACCCCACCTGTGGGACACAGGCGTGAGCTTTATGTATGTATGTATGTTTAAAAGCGTATTGAAATCCGTTGCGTAATTTAAAAGATCTTACTTACTTACTTACTGCGCTGGCTCAGCGACCCAAAGTGGATCTTGGCCTCTGACACCAAAGATCGCCACCGGTTCCTATTCTGAAAGACCTGTACGCACAAGGAATCCTCGATTGGTAGCTTAAAAGATCTAAGTGTACATAGATACAGACGGCGGGAAGCGAGTTTGTTTTATACTATGTAAAGATAAAGATAATATTGCATTGAAAATAAGCACGTGATCTCTCTCCGCTCTTCCCCTGATCCTTGAAAATTAGTAATCAAATCACCATTAGACGAGGGCTGCGACAATTTCGTTCAGAAAAAAATTGCGATACAAGTCATTATCTCTTACAACGCTGTTATTACGCACCACGGCGCTTCGCTGTTAAAAACTGGCGCAACAAATCGTAAACCACCAACTTAATCTACCCAGTAGACGAAATTGGAACTAAGGGATTACCGTACTAAATCGACAGATCGAAACGTACATTTCTTCACCACTAGCGCCGCAATCGACTGAAGAGTTCCGCATTAATGAATTCTAAACGTACTGAATGGGGGTACTTGTAAATTATTCAGAGCGCCTGGAAGATTGTCAACTTCGCAATTAGGTGGATATTTTAATAGGATCCCGAGCCGCCGAACTTCGGAAGTTGGCTCACGATTTGTGAAGCTTCGCTTACATAGGCGAGCGATAACTTTTAATTTAAAATAGCAACAGCTATATACAAGAGCGGTATTAGGCCTGTGGTCAAAGACTTATATATACTAGCTGTGATGCTCTATGGCTGCGCGACAAAAAAATTTTTTATAATTATAAATAATTATGTTTATCCAAGTACAGACAGTTACCGCTTACCATCAAGTGAGCTGTCTGCTTGTTAGTCACCCATCATCATATTCGCATCATGGTCCTGGTCCAGGTTCCAGGATTTGGCAGATCACCTAATTAAAATGAACAGGGGAACCTGACCAGATTGGATCATGGTTACACATTCAGGCGACTGAATGTGTAGGATTCATCATGGGATGTATTCTCTCACCGTTAGAGCATCGGGTTTGTGCTCAACTAATGTATATCCATAACTCAGACAGTAGTGATTGATAGGTACATAGTGGCACTGCGGTTCGAACAGGTACCTCTCGTTTTCGAGTCAAACGTTCGTTCGTTTGTCACTGACTAGCTTAAAAAGGGGATACAACGTCTTTAGGCAGCAGGTACCTGCCCGTTTGCTTGTTTCTCTACCGAATCGTCATCATCATATATTTGAGAGTATGACTCTTGTCGGTGGAGCAATCGCCACTCTTCTCTCCTATCTGCCAACCTCTTCATCTCTCTATAATCCCAGGCGCTCACTTTTTCCTTCATGTCCTTCCAGTATTCTAATCTTGGCCTTCCTCTTCCTCTCTTTCCCTCAACTCGAATACCACGAAAAAAGATTTTGCAGTATGGCTTAATAATCTGGATGCCTTCAAGGCTGGAGTGAATAGGCTGTTCCAAGACGGGCATGGTCCATCTTCGGCCGCATCGTCACTTACCAACAGGTGAGATGGCGGTCAAATGCTTGCCTTGTAAAAAAAAAAAAAAAAAAAAAAAAACAAATATAGCTACAGCTGGATCGCTCTATGTGTAGCAGCCCTGTAAATCGTATACACTCGTAGATTAGAAAAGTGATAAGAGGGTAAACTTCTCGAGAGTTTTCTGACTACTACAGAGAGGCCGTTTTATCTTGCCGAAAGTTCGTGGAATCGCGAGTCAGGTTTTTGCCCAATTGAAAGGGATTCTGAGCCGCAAAGATGGCTACTAAATTATTATGATTAATTTCATCGTAATTTAATGTTCATTTATGCTGATAAATATCGGAATTTATTAAAACTAGGTCTAATAAATTGTAAGGATCCTGAGTGGATAGTAATTATTTTAAATAGAGAACAATTTGGCTATTTTATTTAGGAATATCTTAAATTCGAAGGATTTCGTGGTACAAATTATCGGGCGAGTATCAGAGGTCGTAACTGATATCCAGATGAAAAATTAATTCTAAATCTTGTACCTAAAAACGGGGAACGTATTTTGTGTAGCAGAAAAAGAAGAAATATATGTATTTCATTATAACTGATGACTCTGCGTAATTCACGGCTGGTTTGGCTTTTACATAATTATTCTATTATTTTAAAACCAGACAGCCACCTTCATCGAGCCCAAAAAAATTGAAAAGCGAGCTACCTTCCTCCGAAGAAAAAATTCGCTTCGCTCAAAACAATAACATCAGGGAGCCACGAGCATAAACCCAACACCCTTCATAACTGATCTATCAAAGGAAATTGCTGGTGACTATCCTAGTAGCGCAGAGAGCTCCACTTTGCTCAAAAAAAGGTTGTTAATATTACGATCAAATTACAAGCATTTTTGAGTTACACTTACCTACGTATTTAAAAATAATATCCAACAGCCGTGTCGTGTCATTCTATTCCTGGATATTGGTATCTCCCAACGTACTTCGCTCAGCTTAAACTTCGACTTTTAAAAGCATTGTAAAAGAAGATGTAGTGTCCTATGCTATGCGCACGCCAGTTAGCTAGGCCCTGTTATGTAGAACTACAAATTACAGAGAGAAACGCTGTATTCTCAATCTTCATGCATCATCCATCATCATAATCAGCCCATATCAGTCCAATCACGTCATTGGAGGATTAGTTCATATTTTCGACGCTTGGCAGGTGAGTTCCAAATCGTATTGTTAAAATCCTGTGTGCGTGTGCCTAGCTTTTGCTACATAAATATACAGTCTAGACTAAAATAGTGCTTTCATTTGCCCGTTCTGATACAGCATGAATCGTTAAAATATTGTAACATAATAATTCCCATAATTGAGGGAATTCATTTGCTCATGGACTGAAGTGGCAGAGGGCAGGGCACATAGCTCGACGAACAGATGGCCGATGGGGCAGTAAAGTTCTCGAGTGGCGACCACGTACCGGAAGACGCAGCGCGGGGAGGCCTCCCACAAGATAGACCGACGACCAGGTAAAGATCGCAGGTACCAGCTGGATGCGGAAAGCATAGGACCGGCTTTTGTGGAGATCTCTGGTTAAGGCCTTTGCCCAGCAGTGGGCGTCTTCTGGCTGATATGATGATGATGATGATGATGATTTGCTCATGGCAATACCAATGTTCAGAGCAGGTAGGACTATGGTGAGCACGATATTTACGAATCTATTTGTGCCAAAGCTACCTTCACTGGTAATTTTTTGTTCTGGTCTGCTATAAGAGCACATGGTAGACCCCTGCTCTGTGATGGAGAGAATCAGTATCGAAGACTCCATCTCCGAGTAATTTTCTTTGGCAAAGAGACGGCAAAGAGAATAGATCGAGCGATTGCCATCTACCGTAGATATCGTACCTCAGAAAAACTGCACTGACGTGAAGCGTACACAAGTCATATGTCACATAATATTATTTCTAGTCTAGTTTCTAGCAATAACTAAATATAAAATTAGACTGGAATCTTAGAGTGTAAATAGGACAATGAAGAAATTATTAACCCGACCTCTTGGCAACACCAAGAAAGGCGAGAAATATCACAGATGTACCCTCGGCCTCGGCTCCGAGAGCATGCTCCCCAAAGGCGAGTCCAAGTTCTTGCATTGCTTCAAGAAGCAGCTCCTCATATCCGAGAGCCACCCGGATTCGTACGAGCAATTCATCAGCCACCCCGGCATCCTATCGGAAAGGCAGCGGCAGATCAGCTTCGGCGACAAACTGATCATCCACCCCTACAGCATGTTCTGCATCATCTGGAACAGTCTGATGGTTCCCGTGAACCTAGCGCATATGGTGATCGCGCCTCTCCGGTTCTGCTTCGTGATTGAGATGACCAAGTATCCCGAAATTCATGACTTCGACTACGCACTGCTGGGAGTGGATGCAATCTGCATTTTGGACATCATCATTAAGTGCAATGTGGGGGTTGAAGAAAGATTTGGATATAATATAAACTTGGCCAGACGTGCGATAGCTTACCGTTACCTAACCGGTTGGTTTTTTTTTGACCTGATGTCGTGTCTGCCGATCGCATTCTTGTTGATGATGCAGAGAATGCCGCACAATTACTTGCTGGTACCGCACTTCATGGCCCTGCTGCGGTGCGGCCGCCTCGTCACCGTCTGCAAGGGAATCAGGAAATTAAAGATATTTGCGCCGTCGAGTCTGTGGAGCATGGTGACGCAACTGGCGGTGGTGATCATGGTGACGATGCATTGGAGCACCTGCTTGATCTACATCGTGCCACTCGTTAATTATTATGTCCATGGGCAAATCGAAAAGGGTCAATACTGCAAGTTCCTGAGGGTCGACGACATCGGTGAGGCATCGATGACATTTCGTTACGAAAAAGCAATGTTCATGTGTGGCTCGGCTTTCTTCGGAAACGGCTACACAATACTGCAAGGGTATACTTCGGAAGAAATCCTGGTGCATTCTTTTATTATTCTCTACTCGTCGATATTCATAATCTTCTATATGGTGATAGCGTTGAAGACTTATTTGACGCTTTATGATTCAGAAATGAGGTACCTGGAACTAATGGCTCAGTTGAAGACGTACATGCAGCACAAGCAGTTCCCGTCGCAGCTGAAGAAGCGCGTGATGGAGTTCTACAACTACCGCTTCCAGGAGCGCTACTACAAGGAGGAGAATGCGCTGGAATGCCTATCTGAGCAGCTGCGTAATGAGCTGCGGCTGCACACCTGCCACAAGCTGGTGAAGAAGGTGCAGTTGTTCGAGGGGCTGCCGGCGAGCGTTGTGGGCACCGTGCTCGCGTGCCTCAAGCCCGAGGTGTTCATGCCGAACGACCTCTTCGTGCGCGTCGGTGAGCTCGGCGAGTGCATGTACTTCATTGGCTCAGGGACCGTCGCAGTGTACTCCCAGTGGGGGGCCGAGGTGTGCCACCTCGACGACGGAGCGCACTTCGGCGAAGTAGCGCTTCTGATGAAGGACGCAAAGAGAATCGCCACCGTAGTCGCCATTGAGATCACGGAAGTATACCGCCTGGATGCCACGGACTTCCGTGAGTTCATAATGACATACCATGAGCTGTACGAGCGTGTGGAGACATTGGCTTCGAAACGTATGCATGAAGTCGTGATTATTGATGAACACCATAGACAGCATAGCCGGAGACCTAGCATGCAGCCTCAGAATGAGGTTTTGAATCAAGGTACAAACCAAGCAGAGGTGAAGCCTGATGGAAATGTACATAAATAACCTCACTTTATAAAAGCAAATTACCTACCAAAACTTTTTGTTAGGTAATGTAATGAATCTCTTTTTAAGTTAGTAATATTATGTTGTGTTAAGTAAAACTGTGTAAGAATTTAAAACATAGTAATTTAAACATTTTAAATTTACTTTATTATAAATGCGAAAGTTAGTAATTATTATTTTATATACAGCATAGGTTATAAGACTATCTCCAAATTCAATTTGGTACCCGCGGGAACGTGTCCAGAGCGTAATAACCGAATCATACACGAATTAAGTCGCGGGCGAAAGCTAGTTCATACACTCTGCACGAACTAACGGTAAGTCTGCGCACCCGGTCATGAAATTTGAAGGTAATCCAGTTTTGATAGCAGCCTGTTAATTATTTAACGCCCAGCCGATGTGCCCTGGTGATTGGCAATATCGGAGACTGCCAGTCGACGCCTAATGATTGGGAGTGGCACTGCGTTCGTAGCTGATTTTGTCTTTTTGATGGCAGCATGTTAGTACCTTTTTACGCCACATTAAGTGTTATCATGGTTGTCAATTGCCATTTTTTTCTTACTAGGTATTTGAACGCCATCTCACCTGATGGGAAGCGACCAAATCCCAATTTTTAATCTGTTTTAAAGCGACGAAGGAAGATGCCTGCCTGTCTACAAACGGCTTATTCATTCTTGATGAGTCCAGGTTGTACTGATCGGGGAACACACTAGCAGGCAAAGCGATCCATTCCTTAAGCTGTACGCCTAAGAAAGGTCGACTCAAAGCTTTCAAAGCTCGAGATCTAGTTCGAGAAAGTCGAAACATGCCATCTTACTCCTCGCAATGACAAAGCACCTACGGTTCTGCAATTTTATACATGAAACCTAAGTGTATGAATCGTAGATGTAATGAGCGACAGTTACCGCTTACCAGCACATGGCCTGCCTGGTGATTTGTCACTGTTTAGTATAAAAAGCTTTTGGCCAGATGGTCAGCTAATTTGTTAACTGTACAAGGCGACTAATTTCTATAGACATTTAATCAAAAGTGGTTATTTACAACCTCTCTGCTTCTTCTTATCGTGTCAATTAGGTTCAGTATAAAAATTTTTTATTTTTCCATACCAAAACCTAGCAACGCGGATGGTACTTTCAAAGGCATTATAGAAATCTTCCAGCGAGCTGGAGTCGGGGGAGCACCCCTCTTCTGAGAGTATCCGCTAATTTGAACGGCACAATTACAATATATCTCATCATCATCATCTTGGCGATAATGTCCCGGTTGTGCTCTCGCGCACGAGGGCCCGGGGTCCGCCATGACCATTTGGCAGATCAGATAATAACAATGGAGCGACTGTCATCTAACCTCCTTGACCCTGAGGAACCTGATCAAGTTTGGATCATGGTTACACATTCAGTGCAGGTTTCATCACGATGGTTTCCCTCATCGTAAGAGCATCGGTAAATATTCAGCTTATGTACATAAAAAGAAAAGAGGCACTGGTACATGGCGGCAGTGGGATTCGAACCCGGTACCTCTATTAATTACTAACATACGGAATTAAACAACCAACCAACAAGACCAACGCACTCTATTTGAGATAATAACAAACACCAAAACTAATTAACTAATGTGGAACATAATAATTATATTTTGATAGCTCCCAAATTATAATATAACACCGCTTAGTGGCGGCTCAAATTACACGGACGTTTAAGTTGGAGAGGTCGCAATTTAAAATATTTTATAGAGAGCATCGGTGGCCGAGCGGTTACAGTATCCGACTCGTAAGCCACAGATCCCGGGTTCGAATCCCGCTCCGGCCATGTACCAATGATTGTTTTCTGAGTTATGTACATTAGTTGAATACTAACCGATGCTCTTACGGTGAGGGAAAACATCGTGATGAAACCTGCACATTCAGGCGACTGGATGTGTAACCATGATCCAATCTGGTCAGGTTCCCCTGGTAGCAGGGTCATGGAGGTCAGATGGCAGTCGCTTCACTGTAATTACCTGACCTGCCAAATCCTGGATCATGGTCAAGGCGGACCCCGGGCCCTCGTTCTCGAGAGCACAACCGGGACATTAACGCCAAGATGATTTTTTTTATAGGCACTTTGCTTTGAGCAAAATCCATTTGTCGTGAATCTCCCAGTTATCCAGAGGCCTTATTTATGAACCACTCGCATCCACGAGAGCACTCGCCTTCTAATGTCTGTCTTTTCTATCTCTAGCAACTTACCACGAATATAAAAGAGAGAGGGAGCGCACGAGATGCGAGTGGTTTAAAAATAGAGCCCCAGCCGCTCCGGTTCAATCTTTGGTAATGAGTACGGCTAAGGAATGGAACACGTTGCATGAAAGTGTGTTCCCTAATCATTATAATCTGGACGCCTTCAAGGCTAGAATGAATAGACTTTTTCTAGACAGGCATACTCTTCGGCCGCATCGACACTTACCACCTGTGAGATGGCGGTCGAAAGCTTATAAAAAAAGAGGCCTAACCCTTCTGTGGGATAAAGATGCCGATCTTTATGATGCATTTAAAATATATGCTACTCTACCAATTTTATTATTAGTAGACTAGCTTTTGCCCACGACTTCGTCCGTGTAATATTCGGTTCTTTTTAACTTTCCGGACCCGTTCCCGCGGGAAGCACATTGAATTTCGGGATAAATTATATATGTTAGGCATTTATCAGCCATAAGCTACGTTACTGCCAAAAATCTAAATCCGTTCAGTAATTTTGACGAGGAGACAAACATCCAAGCACAAAATTTCGCACTAGTTGACAATGCAGGTATTTTCAGTGACAGCCGTGTATAAAAAATAATGTGTGCTGTGCTAAGGGAAATCCCCCTCCGTATTAGGGCGACGTCTTTGTTTTGGTTGGTTGATAGCTCTGTGGTTAACGATAATATCAGTGTTACCCAGTGACACCATTTACTCGTACTCTGCTAGATTGACGTCCGCTTATCGATCACAACAGCCTTGGCCAGTTATTTCAAACTAGAATAGAATAGAATAGAATAGAATACGTTTTTATTCACACACAACAACACATCACAACATATTATAACATATTTAAAATTTAAAATGGCTCAAAAACGCTTGAATCACTGAGCTGTAACAATACAAGTATTATTAGTCAGCGACTCGAATAAAAAAAAAAAAGAAAAAGAAAAGAAAGCACAAGGTACAAATAAAAAACAAAACCAATTTTAAACAACATGAAAAGTATAACAATAACTAGACAAACAGACAAAAATAGAGGAGAAATTAAAAACAGAGCCGGTGCATGTGGATGTGATGAGGTGTGTGAGGTGGGACCTCATTCAGCTTCATGCCCTGGTGGAGACCAGGGCGCTGGTTTAACTAGTATTCAATCATCGGTGCTTCATCCCCATGGTTTTTTTAAACTACTCAGTGACCAACGAACAGTCAGCCCACCTGATTGTAAGTGGTAACTGTCGGCCATAACATCTAAAATTCATATATTTAGGTTGCAGGTAACAGCAATACAGAACCTCAGGTGCAGGTGTCACTGTGAGGATTAAGATGAAATGCCTCATACCTGTAATTGCGCGGGCTACCTTATCCTTCAAACCGGAACAAACCAATGTTCGTTCACTTTGACTCCGGTCAAATAGGTACCTACCCTACCCTACACCGACCCCTAACTAAACCATCGCGGACTTATGCAGAAAAGCTCACCGAAGCGTCATCGATATCGATCAAGCCTTTTCGTAACGCATACAGTGGGTTGTTATCAGTTCGATGAAATTTTGTTAACAATACTATATTTAGTTTCTGATTTGTATCTGGATAAATAAATAATCGTGGACAAATTCACACAGCGCCATCTAGCCCCAAACTAAGCAAAGCTTGTGCTATGGGTGCTAGATTACTGATATACTACTTAAATACTTTTTAAATACATACTTATTATACATAGAACACCCAGACTCGTAACAGAAATTAAAATTCATCATTTCAATTTCTGCCCGGCCGGGAATCGAACCCGGGACCTCTTGCGTGGCAGCCCGGCATGTTGACCATTGAGCCACTCAGGTCGACAAATATATATCAGATAGTTCTATCTATAGTATATATAGTTAGTAGTTGGGTTAGTTTGAGTAGTATTATTTTTAACCAATAAGGAATATATTTTATGCGAGCCAGACATCAAACCCCTAAAGAAAAGGGAACATCATTGCCAACAAATAGTTATATTTAGTGTGACAGTGATTAACACAAATTTATAATGATGACTAAGCAGTCTGCTGTCGTATTTCGTTCAGAAGTCTTTATTTTATAATTGCCGTTTCGTACGGGAATATTGGGAGGGGCAGTGGCTTATTGATTCACCATCACAGCCCATAACAGTCCACTGCAGGACTAAGGGCCTCTCTCACGAAATGAGAGGTTATTGCCATAATCTCCACGCTTGCCAGGCGGGTTGGAGATCGCAGTGTTTTAAATATAACAATGGAAAACATTGCTGCCCATTTTCCAGCCTACGGGGACTAGATCTTTTGCCTCGGAAACATTAGTCGCCTTGTACGACACCCACGAGTGTAAGGGGTTGGTGCTATTCTACTCTGCCGGATACCACACGGACAGTGTGTCACTAAAAATGTTGATGATGATGACAAGACGTTTATCTATCTATATTGTATCATAAACATACCTTTAATTTATGATCATAATATGAGTAACGATAAGCTGCAATTACAATTTAGTAACCATATTTTATCAATTATCGCGGAACAGATAATTTTACATCGAACGGATTCCGCGGTTATTATAATAAATGACGGACTTTAAAACTACCTAGCTAAATACTTATCGCTCAATCCTTTTATTGAATTTACGATTTTCTATTAACTTGATGATTCAATTTCATCATCATCATTAACTTAAGAGCCTCGGTGGCCTAGTGGTTAAGGGGTTCGACTCTTAAGCGAAAGGCCCAGGTTCGAATCCCCTGCCGCCATGTACCAATGACTCTTCTCTGAGTTATGTACATTAGTTGATCACTAACCGATATTCTTAAGGTAAGGGAAAACATCGAGACGAAACCTGCACGTTCCGGCGACTGAATGTGTAAACCATGATCTAATGTCTATCCACTTACACTTCGCGAGGTAAAGGATAAAATGAAGAAATGGTTACTCTCTAAAGATTATACCCAGACTGAAGCATTGTTGCATTAGCTTTTTAATTAGTCTGGACACGGATTCGTGTTATGTAAGTATACCGAGTGTAAACATGCACAACACACTCACACACACACACACACACATACGCACGCACACACAAACACACATGCGCACATTCACACATTCACTCTTCCAACTGCAAGGATTTGGGTTATAATATTGCAGATGCTTAATATAGTTAATTTTTAATATTTGTTCAACAATTTTTAATTTTCTGATTATAATAGCAATTTAAGGGAAGATACAACTGTTTCTCGTAACACAGGTATGTATGTACCTAGCTCGGGAACCAGTGTATAAAATGTAGGTAACCATTATGGAAATAAAAACTATTTTATTTAAAACTATTTTTTATTTAATGTGGTCAAGGTCACGGAGGTTAGATGTCAGTCGCTCCACTGTAATCACTTGATCTGCCAAATCCTGGATCATGGTCAGACGCACCCTGGGCCTTCGCGTGCGAGAGCACAACCGTGACATTAATGCCAATATGACTATTTATTAACTTGAAAGTCTTGCTGTAGACAATGCAGCAATCGATAACAGCATAGACAAAAAAAAATACTACGCACAATCGCCGATAACAACAAGAACAAAGTAGCCCTCGTCAAAAAAGGGAAACAAAGTAAAATGGAATGGGAATAACAAAGAGAAATAGAGATCGCTGTCGTCTCCGATTGATTCGCGCTTATTGGGTGGAACTAGCCGCGAGGGGCAGCTTCCTTTTCTTTTCCATCGTGAGAAATTACTACGGGAAATAGGGGTCCTTGGGTGGATTGGGTCAATGTGGTTTTATTTACTAAATAAAGCGAATCGCCCCGGTTTCGTTCGGGTTAGGTTAGGCTTTTACTGTAATGAGCATGGATTTTAAATTCAAACCTTTTGGAACCTTTTTTAATAGTGCCTAACTGATGGTAAAAACCGCTTCAAAATCCGTTCCGTGGTTTAGGAGGAGTTACAAGGGGAAAGCGGCATTGTTTATAGTATGTAAGGATAAGGTTAAAAGGCGGGCATTAAATAATAAATAAATTATCGTGGACATATTCACACAGCGCCATTTAGTGTGATAGTGCGTTTTTTCATCTGGTCCAGATTACAAAGTTACGTGGACCCATGAGTTTGAGAAACTGTGCCTTAGACGAAATCTGCAAGTTGAAGAGTTGCTGCCATATTCTCCCCTGCTGCTAGTCCATATAGCTAAATCTGTACGCATTAGAAAGGTCGGAACAAAGCTGTCCAGAGCAGCTTAAGAGTTATACACACGTACAAGATTTCAGCACGGCTTTTCCCAAATGATTATTCAATTTTGGTTTTCAGACAGAAAGCTTATTTTATTCATGCACAAGGTGGCTTCCGCTCCCGCCTTTTCGTCGCATCGCGCGCGCGTAGTAACCGTCGTGTGCGCGCTTAGGGTAGACTGCACGTTTTCTGTTCGGTTGCTACGAGGTGACTATGCGGACACGACGCGTTGTGCGTTGTGTCTGGCGGCGACGTATAAACGGGCCCTTACGGAGGCGATGCAGAACTATTTCCCATAACTCGAAGAATTACTTGCGATTGATTTGTAATTACTTATTGTCATCCTTCGACAAAAAGAAACGTAGCTAATCAAACAACTAATGAGCAATTTAAATTTGTCATAAACTGAAGAGTTCTCGTCCACCAAGATTCCGTAGTCTTTATTCTCCGTAACACAATATCTCACACAACGTGAACGCACTCACCTTGAAACTCAACTCGGTATAAAACATATTACTACAATATTGCCAGTTAACAGCACCTTTCATCTCAATCCCCGACCCATGTTAACTAAAGTTACACTGTTAACGAGATTTAATAAAAGCCGTGTGCGGAACCCTTGGTCCTCTATCACTCGATCGCGCTTTACTACGGACAGGCGGGTTTTGTTTTATTACAACTGACCCTTTTGACCTTTCAAGTTACTGGGGATAGGATTTTTGATTACTAGTGCCAGTTTTAGTGCAACTATGCCGGGAGAGATCCAATCAGGAGTGAAGAAATCCGCGGAAGTTTAAGGCGACTTTCTCGAGTCTGTAGATTGTCGTCATTATTATTTATTCAGCCGCAGGACCTAACTGACTAGGTCTCCACAAAGGAGCCTTTGTGCCAAAGGGATTGCAAAGTTAGCTAAAATCACGAACTGCCACTTTTTGTTATATTCTATGGTTTGTGCTGCCTGCGTCCGTCAGCTCCTTACATCTTGCAGTGGCCCCTAGGCCCCTATACTGCCACAGCATAGAAAGGCATAATATTGTGTGTGACCATAGCGCATAGTACGAGTTTGGTCGGACTTGAAGGGGTGCAATTGGTGGCCCTAGACTGAAATAGTGCCTACACCTTGCAGAATATAAATACCGCAGTTAAACAATTCTAGAAAAAAACTAGATAAAGTACAGCCGTCGGGTGTGCACATTTTCTGTCCTATTGCTATGCGGTGACTATGCGGGCACGACAGGTACGCGTTTACTAGCCGGTTTGTAAGCGGCGTCGTATAAACAGGCCCTGGGTTGGTAGCCATCGTGGTTCAACGCGAGTTGTCACCGCTAAACCCGGAAAAAACAGGTTAACGGTTTCCGATAAAACGATCGGGATTTGACGTTCCAGCGAGGTCGTAAAAAGTCAGTGACACGTCAGGAGTGTCAAAGTTTTACGAGGAGGGATTAATTGAAACGAAGTGAAGGCAAAAGCGAAGAGTGAACTAAGCGTTGGGTGAATTATTTCAAAGCGGCCGACCCCGGCTTCACACGGATTTACTGTAATACCTATGCATGTATTATACATATAACCTACAGGAAGAAATAATCCAATTGACGGTGAAAACCGCATCAAAATTGAAAATATCTAAGTGTACATACAACAGATCTAAGCGTACAGACGTGGGAAACGACTTTGTTTTATTAGATAAGATCTGGATATTATATCTATGTATAATATGTATATATCTATGTATAATAAGTAAGTATTTGAAAAAAAAAAAAAAAAAGTATTTAAGTAGTATATCAGTAATCTAGCTACCCATAGTACAAGCTTTGCTTAGTTTGGGGCTAGATGGCGCTGTGTGAATCTGTCCACGATTATTTATTTATTATTTATTTATTTATTATAAACAATTTATCCAAAAAAGCCGTAACAGTGCGCACAAATAAACAATCGTGACAAATGTGTTTATATTTTTGAATTAAGTAGGTTAACGTACATTATTTTTTTACTTCGTTGGCGTTGTTTAAATTTTATGTACTCTACTAGTAGCGTACCTATAATAATTATACCAGTAGACTCAGCGCGACGTCGTTTGCGTGGCGTCCTACCCCTTCCCCTACACTAGACCTACCCTACACGTACCCGACCTTACCCTGACCCTCTACTCTAAACTACCCAACGTTTTAAAAAATAGAGCCCCGGGAGCGTCACCAGTGCGTTGCCACCTCTAATGAACCCTCAATTACCTAAACCTGATCCCATGTCACAATCCAAATGCTTAATTTTTGAGGTAATTTTTAATATTATTTATGTATTTTTGTTTCAGGTAAGTGAAGGATTTCAACTTCTGTTGTGAGATAAAAATGTGATAACGCGCTCGAAGATATCGGTGAGTGTTATTTACTTATTGCAGACTAGTAACTCGCCCCGGATTCGCACGGGTTTTGTCCAATCAAATAAATCAAATTAATGCATTAGAAGTTACTTACAATAAAAAAAAATTCAACGAAATTAGTCTATCAGCTCAATTCAGAAACCCTCACTCGACACGAATAAAAAAGCATAGCACAGAAAGTCTATAAATGAAAACAACATAGCTTCAGTATGAATAAAAAAGCGCTTAACATGCATACTCTATTTTCCGAAGCGAATACTCATTGACGACTATCAATTAATCAAATTGAAATATCGCCCACTCTCAAGCACAATGGAGGTGAAATTTGTCTATGGACAGATAAAAAATTGATTTATTTACCCTCCCAAGGGCTGTAACGGTTGTTTTCTTTGTTAATCGTAGTTTAATTTGGGCTTTAATTAAATTTTGGGCGAATATAATAGGCGAATGTTTTCCAGCGAAGCCTTTAAGCGGTGTGAATTCTTTAGGTTGGGTTCTACGAAATTTTTTAAGTTGTATTAAAGAGTTTTTCTGTAGGATAGTAGCTGTGTCGTTACTACGTAATACAGAGTATGTGTATAAAATGGTAAAACTCTTTATTCGAAAGAAGGCAAGTAAGATCATTTAACCTGACGGTCCCTCAATCATATTGCTTTTCATATTTTTTGTTCATATATGTGTCCATAGCAATCAGACATCGTCTTGGCGTTAATGTCCCGCTTACGCTCTCGCGCAATGGCCCGGGGTCCGCCTTGACCATGATCCAGGATTTGGCAGATCAGGTAATTACAGTGGATCAGGT
Source organism: Blastobasis adustella (assembly GCA_907269095.1). NCBI lineage: Eukaryota > Metazoa > Arthropoda > Insecta > Lepidoptera > Blastobasidae > Blastobasis > Blastobasis adustella. The sequence continues at coordinate 6,461,807 of OU026135.1, read as the reverse complement.
TAGTACGACTGCCATCTGATCTCCGTGACCCTGCTACCAGGGGAACCTGACCGGATTGGATCATGGTTACATTCAGTCGCCTGAATGTGCAGGTTTTATCACGATGTTTTCCCTCACCGTAAGAGCATCGGTTAGTGTTCAGCTAATGTACATAACTCAGAAAAGAGTCGATTTGTCCATAGCAATGCTTTAGTCAATTTCAAAGTATAAAATTATACAAACAGCATGATGAAGGCGATAAGAGATATCCACAAAATTATACAAATACACTGGAATGGCGAAATGGCTTATTGCAGGCTATTTTCTATACAAACGTAGATAACATTTACTCGTATTTTACATATATAGCTATCTATCTATCTATCTAATTAGCCGTGTCTGTATGTATGTAATCAAATAGTGGTAATAAGAAGGGAGTGATATTCTTCACCATCGGTCACAAAATTGTACATATTTATTTATTTAATATCACAACCGTAACCCTAAGCATCTTCCATTCCAAACGCCATCAAATTCCTTTTACAGATTTCCTATTAAAACTCCTTGTCAGCCAAACAAACCTTTCTACTCTACAGCACTTTCACAGCTCTTAGGTGAAGCATTCTTAGCCAACCTAAGCACAGACAAGTAATAAAAAAAGCTACCCGCATAAGAGTTTCAAAATTCCGTCACGGATGGGTGACCGTAAAGGCGTGCCCACATTAACGTTAGGACCCGTCCACACGCGTCCCAAATTCATACTTTACGATATTGCAGGCATTGTCCGGACTAACAACACCTGAGCTTATACTTATAGAGGCTTTGCGACTTTTGCTTGTAACTTGAGAGAGATTAACACATGTAATACTAAGTAAAGTAGCGTTACTATGCGTTCTCACGCTGCTCATTTGCTAAGTGAACGCACTGCGTTGAATACGGCTCTATGATTGGTCAGTTTTGTTGATTTTGACGGACGCAAAGTGCCGATCGCCCTTCAAGTATTGTCAGTTTGGAACCCAGTGCGTTCGCGCGCACTGTGAGACATCATAGTATTTTTTCTGAAAACAGGCGTTGTTTTTGGGAATGCCTATTATATTTAGAATGTGTATTTTTATTGCAAAGATTTTTTTATATTATCTGCGCGCAAAAAGAATGTGATGGTTTTTTGTGGAATTAAATCGGAATTAATGTTGGGTTACGCGTCGATTACACCAACTTCAATGTAGAACTCATTTAGAGAGCAAGAAAAAGTGGAATTTATTGTTCATAGAATAAGGGCCGGGCCATTTTTAATTCACGCCTTTTGGAAAGTCAAGCGACGCGTACGTATTTTTATAAGTGATACGATACATTAAGGGTGGTATAATCGAAACTTTACTTCGACGAGGTTCCAAGATTCCTGTTGGATTTTGCACCTAGTTATCGGATTTTCTGAGTGAACGATCAATCCGTGTAGTTCTAGACGGTTACACGTCTGATCTTAAGGATATCGATGCTGGAGTTCCTCAGGGGTCGGTTCTGTCCGCAACACTTTTCCTGCTGCATATTGACAATCTGCCCGGTACCTTTGGGTACGCAGACGACAGCACAGTAACGGATAGATATCTGTCGGAGGCAAAAGCCAACAAGGACGATATTCAGTCCTGTCGAGGGGCCATGGTTAGTCGCTTGAACGAAGCTCTCAAGACAGTGTCCGATTGAAGCGAAGCCAATCTAGTGGCGTTCAATGCTACCAAAACACAGGCGTGTTTGTTTTCCTCTAAACGGAGTCCATTCCTTCTATCTCCGACTTTCCGGAATGTATCTCTGGAAATTACCGACAGCCTATAGCTCCTGGGTGTTGAGCTATCAACCAATCTTAACTTTGGACAGTGCATCGAATCCAAAGCCAAGACTGCAGCCAATAAGCTTGGAATCCTCTCAAGGGCAAGCGGTACTTCACTTCAAGGCAGTTGCTTCAGTTGTATCAAGCACAAGTCCGATCTTGCATGGAGTACTGCTGCCACCTCTGGGATGGATCAGCCAAATACCAACTGGCCGCTTTGGATTCGGTGGAAAAACGTGCAAAGAAGTTAATTGGTGACCCGCAGTTAAATAAAATGAATAAATAAATAAATAAATTATTTATTTCATTAACAAAAAGTACCTTAAATCTATGGTTGCTGGAAACTCCTTTTAAGCTTAGCCTGTGTCAGGAGGCAGTTGATTGAGGCTAAGCTGCCGAGCCTCGAGCATCGGCGTAGGGTTGCGCGTTTGCCGTTTTTTTTACAGGTTGCATTACGGAGAGTGTGCAAAGCAGTTGCACGACCTCATTCCGCCGGCCCTTTCCGCCATCGGGAGACGCGGTCCGGGCGAGCGCTTTATCCTTATATAGTGGATCTTCCAGCTATCCGCACGAGCCGCTTTAGTTCAACCTTTAAAATGCGTACGGCCAAGGAATGGAACGCATTACCCGCGAGTGTGTTCCCTGATCATTATAATCTAGACACCTTCAAGGCCAGAGTGAATAGGCTGTTCCTAGACAGGCATGCTCCATCATCGGCCGCATCGTCACTTACCACCAGGTGGATGATGGCTGTCAAATGCCTGGCTAGTCGAAATATAAAAAAAAAAACAGTTCTTAAACAAGTACAAAAAGCTTTGCGTACCTGTGTGTACGAATGACAGTACTCTATTAAAGTTAACCAAGATGTGAACGGGTAATGCACTCACTGAAAATATCGATTTAAAATATTCAACAGCAATCATACGCTGGATCATCGGCCGTTCCAATTCCACATAAACCGCACAGCACTTTCGAACAAGAGCTGCAGGAAACTATTTAAATAGTTTTGTGCAGTATTGATACTTCAGCTAGGAAGAGCTCTAACAGATGAATAAATAAATAAATTGTCAGTTATTTTAGGTACTTTTATAATGCGTACGGCTAAGGAATGGAACGTGTTGCCTGCGAGTGTGTACCCTGATCAATATAATCTGGGTGCCTTCAAGGTTAGACTGAAGTATTAGACAAAAAAGGCATTTGGCCGCCATTTCACCTGTTGGTAAGTGTCGATGCGGCCGAAGATGGAGCATGCCCGTCTTGGAACAGAGTATTCACTCCAGTCTTGAAGGCGTTGAACACACTCGCAGGCAACGTTGGTTGAATTAAAATTTCATTTTCTTGTGTAAGATAATAACTCACGTCAACAGTCCACTGTTGGACTTGAGCCTGCTCCACGTTAGCGGAGGGCCTTGCTATAATCTACACACTCGGCAGGTGAGATTGGAGATAGCTTGATAACTCGAAAAATAGCTAATTGGTAGCATAAGTACATTAGTTGTTCGTTTTAACTGTAATCTGAGCTTCAGAAAATATTATTTCTATTATTTTCGTGTATTACCGTACAATTATAAGACGTGTGGTGTAATTACTGTTTTAAAGTTTCTTGTATTACAGGAAATTATTATCTATAAATTATATCGTTGTTTTGTTTGCATGGAATGGATACCATTAAAACTGTCAGAGCTCTTCCTAGAGTAGCAATATTATAATAAATATATTTTTCGTGGTATTGTTGTTGATAATTGATAATCCATTTTTGCAATCCTGTTAATGCGGATCGACTCCAACAACACTGATACGTTTATTCTGATTGTTTTATGCCAAATAAATTATATTTCATGGTTAATACTTTGTTTACTGTGTTCTGAATTCTGATGAAACTCCATTTATCATAAATTAAAAGAAAAACTTTTAACACTAGTTCCTGTATTATTAAATTTACTTAAAATATTGCGACCGGTTTCGATAAAATCATCATCAGACAATGTAAACAATGAATACGTGGGTACCGCTTAATTACACTAATTACAGTTACAATTTTTTTTTGTTTTGGTGTGTAAATACTGACATTATGTTATGTTAATACTCTTATTAACTGTCTCATAAATATTTGTGCAGCTAAGCATTAATTCTTCCCTCAGGCGATTACAACAATTAAAGATAGGAAACAGATCCGATTTGTTCATCTAATTGATGGTAAAGTGTAGATGTATGTACGATCTCTCTACGATTTAGCATACCTTCCTGAATTTCTAGATAAGTGTCGTGGCAGTTTCTGGCGCTGAAGCGTCTCGAATTTCGTCGAATTCGTCGAAATCGTCGAAGCGAAGACATATTCAACTCAACATCCCAGGACCGTGCAGTATACGAATGATTTCTCCAGCTCTGGAAATACTTTTTAACCCCCGACGAGTATTATAAGTCTGACGTGTGTATCTTTATCTTTGTGTTTTCTCTATTAAAAGTCAGTTTTATTGCAATCGGTTCAGTAATTTAGATAAGATTTGAATAAACTTTGTCGGGGGTAATCCGATTTTTTTTGTCGGTTAGGTTAGTGTTAGACCAATATGGTGGCAAACAGGCTCGGCCAGCCGGATGGCTTTTTTTACTATGCTGATGGTAAGCAGGTACCATAGACTATGGATATACCAGGGGCTATCACTACCATGTTGCCGACTGCTGTAAACCTTGTTGTTTGGTTCAGCACTTTTGTGACAGACAAACATGAATAAATAACGACTTGACATGTTGTCAGTAACATCATTAGGCGGAGCTCGTTGCCAAAAAATCTTCCACCAAATATTTAAGACCCTGCAAATGTTCACAGAAGCCTGAAATATGCATAACTGTATTGACACAGGGACACAGTCCTGAGGACACATCGTACTACGAGAAATGAGTACTACTTGTGAATAAGATATTTGCAAAAAGTAACGGTCTTTTATGAGAGGCCGCCTTTTTTGGAGCCATGTATTTGCTTTTTACAACCTCCTTTGGCTCTCTTTACGTGAATACGTAAACATATTTTGTCAGAGAAATTGCTTAGGTACTATCAAAGGGGTTCAGATCGAAATGATAAAATTACGGGTAGAGTATATCTTAATGAATAGCCTTTTGCAAAGAAATCTATGTATATTCTTGTTACACACTTTTCTTTCTTCTACGTTTTTGTGTAGAGACATTTACTTATTACTGCGTTGGCTCAGCGATCCAAAGTGTATATTGGCCTCTGACATCAGAAATCGCCACCTCTTTCTATCCTGCGCCATCTCCTGCCAATCGAGGATTCCCTTTCAAAACTTCATCCATCCAGCGATATCTGGGTCGCCTGACCGGTCGACGCCCGCTCAGCCGACCCACATTTGCTCTCCTTACGGCGCGATCCTCCCCATCCTCTCCACGTGGCCAAGCCAACGCAGCCTTACGGCATTTACTTTCTAGCTTCTATGTTTTATTAAAGTAACCTTTTATTTCAATGCAACGAGTGACCCTATTTTGCATAAAATGGGCCAATTAGTGAGAATTAAAAATTATCAGATTTCATTGAAATCCACGTGAGAATATGACTCACGGGGTTGCGTGTAAATTGAGAGGTTCTTTCAAGGTTTTTCCAACACAAAATGTCACGGTCAAGGGTAAAGTTCAAGTATGTAATAAGTAGTGTAAATGGTATGTTAGGTTGGTGGTATAATCGTTTTAATAACGATTTTTCGAGGCTTAATTCTTCTGAACTACGTCACGGATTTTTATATGACTTCTTTTGCCCTCTTACGTATAAAGTTCGAAATGTGCTTTATTTTAGGTATAAACTCCACAACAACAAGTTTTTTGCTATATTATACAGTCTTGCAGGTACGCCTGGCGAACTTTTGTAGACATAATACATTAAGACTTTGTAAGACATGTTCATAAAAGCTTACATCCTAAGTTTTGGAGTAGGTAAAGAGATTCTAAGTTCGGTTAGCTTAGTGTTAGGTATAGTCTGGCAAGAAAGTCGTGAAAAAAATTGACGGCGCCACCGTCGTTTATATGGTATCATTGTACTCTATCAGTCTGTGAACTGTGAAAATATAAAAAAAAAACTATCTTCACGTCTGTGCTTTGCCTCTATATCCAATTTCTTTACGTCTGTGCCTCGTATACTTGGACTAGAATATTTGATACTTGTTAATATTTTATATCATATCGCACGACTACAGAGCGTGACAGTCCACTGCTGGCCTTAAACCACATCAGCCGTAAGGGCTAGTTTAGTATAGACAAAGAGATAGGTAATATACAGGGAAATGAAGATTAACATAAGGCCAGCTCCAAGACAGCAAGATGAAAAAATGGGAGGTTTATTATTCAACTCACCAACTTATGCCAACAGATCTCGTTACAATGCCCTTGCATCTGCCCTTATAATTTAGAGTATCATGATGAAGAGTAGGTAATACTAACTAGTATAGTTTTTGCATTTTGGCAACTACTGCTTTTGCAACAATAAGTTACCTACGGTCAAACTGACTACCCACTTCAGCTGTTACATGAGGTGGGAGATTAAGAATTAGAGGAAGTATTGGAAATTGTAATAAGAGTCTGGTATATATTTGTTCTTAGTACTTTATTAACTGCAACACTGATGCATGGATCGATGTGATGTCAAACTATTATCTACCTTCTGTTTTTCTCTCTGTTCGATCAGCCACCGTGATATTCTTGTAATATTCTCCTCAATTAATAATACTAACTAGTATAGTTTAATATAATAATATAGATATTTCTCAAGTTTCTCTGGTCCTGGGTTTCATTTCACCAGCCCCAAATAGCCGTACATTGCCTACTGTGCCTGGATAATATAGCTCTATGCTGCAATACCTTCGTTCACACTTCGTTTACGCCGCACTGCTTTTAGATACACCTGAACGCAAAAATATCAATAAATATTATGTTTACGAAAAAAAAATACAAAAGAATCAAAACTTTAACAGTATACTATAATTTGACAATTTATTTTGTAACCTCAAACCAATATTAATAATACTACAAAACACATTAAGTTTACATAAATTTAAATTATTTCCAAAAGATCACATTTCATTTAATATTGAACATGTTACGTACCGATAATCTTTGCTATTCGGCCGTAAACATCTTCCAAATCGGACAGCAACTTATAATAATAATAATCATAAATATTTATTTACACAAACAGAAACACCACAACACAAAAATTTGGAAAACGACATTTTGTAACACAGAAGAAAAGAAAAAGTACATAATAATTAACAAAAAAGCACATAAAAGCAGAAGCAAATAAAAGCTAGCACAGTGTCGATGCATATGGTACTTATTTGCTCTAAATTCGACTATACATTATTGTAAAACTCTAAATATTACTTTTCTCGTGCCGCTTTTATACTATTTTGCATTCATTGCGAAAACAAATGTTCCACACAATAAAAACACAAAAACAATGTCTAGATGATGACACAGCTGAAATCAGTTTGACCACAGATAGAAATAGAATATTTGAGTTTGACAGTAATTTAGTATGGCCAAGTTAAGCGAGAGCAGTAGTTCCCAAAACATTATTTTCTTGCCAAACTATAAACTGCAAGGAATCCGTCGCTTAGCGCAAACTTCGACGCGTAGACCCATAGATAATTTTTTTATATTACGTCTGTGCGTAGACTATCAAAAGCTCTACCATTTTCCAAAAAGTCTTACGTAAAAAAAGTACCTATACCTGTTACTTAATTGCTGCCTGAAACCAATGCAACAAGTTTATGAGGACGTCCATATTTTGAGAATATATTATACAACAAGGACCTACTTGTTGCTATTAGTTGTTGAACCAAATTTCTTCGAAAAGCTGTAAATCGATGTACAAGCTTGCCATTTGGCACACGTTTACTAGGTGTCACATAAAACCCTTTGGAATTAGCTCGGAAAGCCCTTTCATTTGATAACCCTACTCGATTGGTTTCAGAGAAATTTATTTTATACAAAAAAATGTGTGCCAAACGGGTAGCTTGTACATCGATTTGCAGGTTTTCTAGGCGTACGATACAACTAGTACTAAATGTTTTCAGCATTCACTCTCATAATTATCTATGGCTCTTGTTTGCGCCTTTCTATTCTTAAAAATAAAATTCTATAAAAAGCAACCTTAATCCCTCCTCAAGATCGAAATCAAACTAAAATAAAATTCTCTTAGTTTAGGAAACAGTAACACTTAAATTCATTTTGTTAGACCTAACATGAGTAACAATCGCAAAACAACACGCCTCCAAAACAGCCAGCGAAACAAAATAGAAAAACATTGAGGAAAAAAAAAGAGCTCGTTTTCCTTTTTTACGAAAATGACACATCAATTATCGGGTGTACGGCTCCTAAAGTGAGTCTCATTATCATGCTGGAGGGTTCCGCGCTCGGAGGGACTTGCAGTCGATATTTTGTCGGTATCCTGATTTATCACCGTCGAATACCGTGACGGGGAACAGGGAAGCAGGGGCGGACTCGGCTGGGTAGGGGGGGGGGGGGGGGGGGGGGTCAGAATTGTCGCCGAAAAGGACGTCATTTGGAATATATTACATATTGCGAATATATCGAGATTGAGATACTTTTATAGAATTTACGTTGCTTTTTAAATCGAGCTCAGGCGATAAGAATCCATCGTTGATGCATGAGAATCCGATAACTTATGTTATCTCTGAACAAACTGAGTATACTCATAGTGAACATTTTTAATAGTTTTTCCACCTTACGAGTATAAGCACCCTAGTACACCTAGGTAATGAGGGCAATTTTTTAAAAGTTACTTTTTCAGTGGCTTATGATATCAAATTAATAACTAAAGAAATTTTCACGATATCTCTTTAACCAAGGATGATATTTGCGGTAGAACTTTATTATTTTGTCGTGCACGATGACGTCTTTCAGTACTCGGTAAACCTTATAAGCGTAAGAATAAAGCACATATTTCATTGCGCTTGATATTTCCTTCAAACCTTTATAACTTCAGCATTTCAAAACGGATTGCAAAACTACTACTAACTTTACTAGGTTTCAATGCTATGAAAATGCATCCACAATTTATTGTCAAACCTTCATTGTCATATACAGGCTATTTCACACCCTCCCTAAAAGGCTGAAGTAAAGATCTACATCCGATATTTTGCATTTTGTTTTACCCGTGGATGATGCCCCTGGTATTGCAAACGTCCATAGGCTGCGGTGACTGCTTACCATCAGGCGGGCCGTAAGCTTTTTGCCACCTAAGTGGTATAAAAAAACCCAGAGGGACGCAAAGCCTTGAATACAGCCCTGTCTAGCACCTTAATGGAGAAAGATTGAGGGATGCAGACGTGAAAGGTGGATTACCTAGTGATTGCGCGAGATTGTCGACCACAAAGCGTCCAAAGATTTATACCAATTTCCTAGAAGCTTCGCCACTGGTTACTTGGCAAACTACTTAGCCCTAGCCTGATTGTTCCAAGAAATAGGCGAGAAAATCGGTTTGGAATGGTACCTAGTAGAATAGCCGATTCAGACTATTCCATCTTAATTTGTCGCAAGTATTTCCTAAGAAAATGGGATTCATTTTAGAGTAGCTTGTTAAGGCCAATTAATCTTTGCCAAATCGATTTCTATAAGGAGAAATAAAATTTTAAACTAAGGCGTAGTTTGGTTGTCAAAAGGCCCTAGGGGCCTTATTTTTGAACCGATCGCGTCGAGGCAAACTGTTTTAAGCTTTGATCTTCTGCATGAAAAATTGAATATTTTGATGCATGACACTGATTGTTCCTATTTTTAAACTGTTCGTTTTCGATGTTGCCAATCTACTTTAAAAAATATAGAATTTTTAATGCTGAAAATCTGAAAACCGATCGAGTCGAGGCGACCAGATCAAAAATAGAGCTCCAGGCCTAGTTTGGTTGTCAATGGGTGCGTGCGACCGTGTATGTACGCACATCATGGCGTAGTTTTGCGTGCGTCAGTATGTTGTTCGCAGAATTCTGTCTTTATTTCTTACTTGTTCGGAGCTTACGATTATAAACTCTGACCGGAGTGTATATCTCACTCTATAAATATTTAAAAAGACTATCGCAAAATAAAAAGGAGACTAAACCAGAAAATGACGTCCCTCGAAATTGACCCACTAAGAAGATGACTAACCCAGAAAATGACTTAGAACGAACATGATGTTCCTCTAAAATGACTTTTCACGAAAACCACCTGCCTTGCCAAAAGGCGTTTCCTATCCTAAAAAGTAAAGGTATGAAGTTTTCACTTTCAAACGTTGTTAACGTTTCTATCCACATTTCAGCAACCACCCAGTCATTTGCAACAAGGCAATCAAAGTAAAGTGGGAAGTAGACAGAAGCATTGAGCCAGCGGCAGTAATCGAAGTCGCGAGCGTAGCCTTAATAAATATTCACCATTTTCGTTGTACATTTCCCCTACTATCGAACCGTGGCGGCGGCAGAGGTAATTCTACTAAGCCCATGTTATTGTTGATTACCTATGACGTTGCGTACGCAGGGGAAATTTGATAGGAAGGCATTTTTTTATTAGGCAATTGTGCTTTGTAATAATGACAAGTAAATGTTTGCGAATTTTTCGATATGAGTTGTAATGCCATTGTTTTTGGAGATTACTTACCCACTAGAAGTGTAGACTCATTTCAATTGCAATAAATAAAAAAAATTAAAAAAAATAAGCAAATTTTATTTTTTAATCATTTACAATAAGCAAGACATCAACGTTCCTATAGGAATAGGATAAGTAGATAGGTAGCCCTGTCGTCAGGTACAAATTAGAGGGCCTTACCAATTCATATTTTAATGAAATTTTGGGAGTTTGTTCGGGAATAGTGAGGGGTGTGTAATTTAAGTTTTCGACCTTTAGCTGATAACAGCCGAAAACAGTCCAATGCTAGACTTGAGTCTTCTCTACATGACCACAATCTTTAAGCTTGGCAAAGCGAGTTGGAGATCGCAGTACTAAAAACTGCTGCTACTTAGCAGAAAATGCTGCCCATTTTCTGGTTAACGGAGGTAATAGATCTGCTTCTATGATATTTAGTTATCTTTACGACACCCGTTAATTTGGTTTTTAAATAAAGAAAGAAGACATTGATTGCACGTAGACACCACGACACGATAATTAGAAAAAAGAAAGTTTACGATTAATAAATATCGTAATAATACGATTTAATTTTTACGATTTATAAGTAGTTGAAAATACCTTGATTCTCTTAGATACTCGATTGAATACCTCCAAGATCCTTGGTAAGGGCAGCTCTCTACTCTCAGGAGTCGGGAGCAGTTATTTATTGAAAGTCATGAATACAAAGCAGTCGGCTTGTACTTTTTTTCTTTCCCCCTTGTTTTATTGTTTGTATGCGCGACCACCGTTGCAGGTGGGCTTCGTACAGAATGACTGACGGTCCTGGTTTTCGCTTCGGAATTGGCTGTTTCCGCGATGACTTTCCCTTATTAGATTTCTGGGGAAATTGTAGATTTGCAAGAAAACAGCTGCGCCATACGTTTGGGCGAAAAATCGAGGGTAGAAGAAGAAAGGCGCGGTACTGGGAAACATTTCCTTATTTAGATTTGTTGGCGAAATTGTAAATTTGGTGCAGACACCAGCTGCTAGTGGAAGAAAAAAATCTGCGGTGTGTTGCAACGGGCAAATTCGAATTTATTACTTAGACTTCGAACGTTTATGCTTCTTGATGATCACTCTATCGATAAAGTAAAACGTATTTCAATACAAAAAACAAGACGACAAGACAAAGAAGAAGGGACAATTGGGCGGGACAATCATAATAATGACCATCACGATAAAAATGGCGTCGGTGTCTTTTCTTCGGTAGTTTGTGATGTTCGCGGCATTTTAGTTCATTTTTATTGAAAGACACTTTACAGTAGTCCATACTTAATTACAAAAAGCAAAACGTTTAAAAATATTATTATTGTCTTGCCGTTAATGTCCCGGTTGTGCTCTCTTTGAGTTGTCCGCCTTGATCATGATCCAGGATTTCCCACATACGTAAATACAGTAGAGCGACTTTCATCTTACCTCCGTGACCCTGCTAGTGAAACCTGACCAGATTGGATCATGGTTCATTCAGTCGCCTAAATGTGCAGGTTTCATCACGATGTTTTCCTCAACGTAAGAACATCGATTAGTGTTCAACTAACGTACGTAACTCATAAAAAAGTCATTGATACATGGCGGCAGTCGGATTCGAACCCTGTACCTCTCGCTCGCGAGTCGGATACCCTTACCACTAGGCCACCGACAATCCTAATAAAACAAACCGCGTGTATAGAAAAAAATTTGGTATCTAGGTCATTATTACATTCACATAAGATTTAGAGAATAAACCTTTTTTTTTTTTTTTTTTTTTAAATACACTAAAACGGCTTCTGTGTACGGCTACTTGTTTAGTTTTCTAGTACAGGAGAGTGCCAAAAACCGCGCCAACGACATAGTGTGGATCAAATTGCATTGTTAGCTATATTGTGGTACAATTTTGCTGAACGACCCCTGCGACCTTGGACTAGTAGAATATCGATAACTGCAGACAAGGTCAAACCAAGGGTGACCCAACTCCCCACTATAGCACTTTGACTTTGATTGTAGTGTTACATAATTTGGCAGCATGATTTATTAAAGTGTTTGGACAATTTAAATGTTATAAAAAAGTTATATTTTTAGATATTTTATGTAGATTTAATACTAAGTTGTCTTGTAGGCTTGTTTTGTACTATAGACCCGACCCGGCTTCGCACGGGTAGTAACAGGTATGTACAACATTCTTAGCTTATAAAATGTATACGGAACTCTAGCTAGGGTATATTCTTAATTACTTTATAATGCTATACCTAGATAAAAACATATATAACAAAAATGTAATGAATATAATTTAGAATTAAATTGAGAAGAAGAAATAAGATATATTGAAACTAACTAGATATATTTTGGTAGATTTTATGTTACAATGTGCATTAGTTTTATAGTCAAATAAATGGAAAAATTATCCGGGTTCTACAGTGATCCCCAAGCTACTTAGATTGAATATGGAAGCCCGTTTAGGGCCGATTTTTCAATCCTTACATAAAACAAATCAGTCTGATAAGTTATTGTGCGACTAAAATAAAATGGTATCATTACTTAATATATAATTGAAGGATTATAGTTGGTTTAATTTGGCAGTATTTTACTATATCGGCAGATAAATTTTATCTGAGGATTGAAAAATCGGCCCCTAAACAATTAAAAAAACGTATTGTTAGTCCAACTTCTACTTCAGCGTTACCTTTGTGGCTCAATAACGCCCTTACTTTCCCAATCTGAAACTCCCCTTGAGGGGGCTGTTATTAAGTGTGATGAGAATCAAGAGCCTTTCAAGATATTCATACACCTCTTGCTCATAAAAAAACACCAGTGAGAAAAGCGGTGGAGGGGAACCGGGGAACCCTTTCCGAAGTAAACATACGAATATTCCTCGATGCAAAAGTAATACTATCAAATCTTGCCGTCAAAACAGGGTAAGGGAGTTTTTTAGGCGTAGGGTTCCGTATTTGATAGATAAGAAATTGATGACGTGGTCTAGCTTTGTGTGTGATTTGACGTTTGGCGACGCGTTTGCTGACAAGTGATATCCCTAATGTGTTTATATTGCTTAAAATTAAGTGTGATAGTTTAGTTTTAATTAGCATTAATCAATAGCCAATATTCGAGGATAAAAGATGCCTGGCGGGTAACTTTTTGGAACCGGATTCTAAAATAAATAAATAAAATGTAGGGCATCAAATGACAGAGCTTCGTGTAACGGTTCCATAAATATATAACACTATTATCATACAGCCATATTATTGATGCCATATACACAGTAGGTTTCCGAAAAAAACTTTTAATTTGCCATACAAATAATTTATGACATCATAACTTTTCTCCACAATGACGAAAATTCGGCTCATTCAAATCAATTTGCTCTAATAGGTCCACAGAATAAATGTACAAAGTAGGACAATTGTAACAATAAGTGCCAAATAATAACAATCATCATCACAGCCCATAAAAATTCACTGCAGGACTTAGGGCCTCTACCACGAAAGAGGAGTTTATTGCCATAATCTGCATATTTCGGTCGGAGGTCGGAGATCGCAGTGTTTTAAATATGACAATGAAAAATGGAGCATATGAAGACTATAGTTAGATATTTTCCTCCAAGACATTAGTCGCCTACGACACCCAGGAGTGTAAGGGGTTGATGCTACTCTATTTTGCCGCACTGGTGTGCGGGATTAAGCTCCCACTAAAACCGCTCATACGATTCGGATGTGGTATGAGCTCCCAGCCACGGTGTTTCCTTTGGTCTATGACATGGAATCGTTCAAGAGGTATATTAGAGGTTTCCTTAGAGGCGGGCAACGCATTGGTAGCACCCCTGGTGATGCTGATGTCCATAAGCGGCGGTGACCACTTTCCATCAGGTGGCCCGCATGCCTGTTTGTCTGCCGGATAACATAAAAAAAAAACACTAACCCAATAGTTCACTTAGTTGTTAAATCCACGACCTGCATAAGCTACTTATTCCCTAGAGGCTACATAACACAAATTATAAAATGATAAAACTTATATGGCGTATGAATTATTGTCTTATAATAATAATAAGTTCTCAAATGAAAAATATTTTTACATAACAAGCTTGTATCGCGCGGTACAGTACCTACTCATCAAGACCATTCCAAAGAGCCCAAAACACGATGGGGCCATCTTTTTGCTTTCATTAGCTCCTAGACCACTTTCTGACTCCATCATCAGGGTGGCTCCATAGTACCATTTTAATGCATTGTCATCCAAGTTACATAGGTTTACCAAATTTCAGCTCAATTGGATACCAACTCATGCTCGAAAAATAGTTTCCAAATTTTAACGGACAACTGCACGAACAGTGCAAGTGAAATAAAACCCTGTAAAATGCTGAAAGTTCCCTCGCTGCGGATCTCTGAAACTCCAATAGCGCGTAAACCCGTTCATTGCAAAGGGTTCCTATTGGCAACTGATTTATTTTCGCACACGTCCTATTGCTTCCTTCCCGTAAACACGGGCGGGAGTAGAAATATGTTGCTGTAGGAAATCGAATCGACGTACGGGTCATTGGTTTTTACAACTACTGAAAAGTTTGCAATGAGGAATAATTAATGCTGAATGACAAGCCTGAACGTTATGGTGGACGAAGATTTGCATCTACGACATTGGTGGTCTTCTATTCAACGTTTACAATGCGTTGTCCCCTGCCACAGAGTATATTACGTACCCACCCCGGTCCTTGGTAGGGGACAACGATAGAAACCTGTAAAAGGTAGAAGTTAGCTTAACTGTATTTTTCTATTATTGCCTAGGAAGGCACACGAACGGATGGTCCACCTGATAGAAAGCTGCTACCGACGACGTTCAGGTCATTTGTAACCTAAGGGGATCTAAGGCAATCTTGTACTCTGTCACACCACACAGACACCATGTTTATTATATTTTTTATTTTCAGTACCTGTAGTAACGTTCTATCTAAAAAATGTGAGACCTACTCTAAACCACTCTAAACGAGTGAACACTCTCTCAAAAGCTGGGAGTATCAAAGATTGAGTAGCTAAATTGTTCCCTAGTTATTTCCATTTTGTTTAATGGTTGATGTCTCGTCTAACATGTAATATAATTCCAGTTTTAAGCAGAAATGTTTTACTCAGAGAGCGGGAATTATATGACATTAAACTTATATGTAAGGCGCAGTAGGACATAAAAAAGTCAGATGTTTGCATAACAATTTTTCCGTCGAAATTGTACAGGAGATTGACACCAAACCAAACGACAAAAAGACGTTGTGTCATGCTTAAAATTAGGGATTTTGCCTGCGACTTCGCCCCCGTGAAATTCGGTTATGCCATGATCCCGTGAGAACTGCAACGCAAATGTTACCAAATCAATTTAGCCTTTTTAGCGTGATCGAGTAAGAAATATCCCAACTTACTTCTTACATTTTATATGAATAGAACATCGGTGGCCTAGTGGTAAAGAATCCGAATCGCAAGCGAGAGATACCGAACTATAATCACACTGCTGCTATATACGTATGACTCCTTTTTGCTTTGAACATTTGCTTGCATCGGTTAGTTGAACACTAACGCTCTTCCGGTAAGGGAAAACATCGACAACAACCTGCACATTCAGGAATCTGTAACCATGATCCAACCCGGTAAAGTTCCCCGGTAAGTTGGTTGCAGGGTCACGGACTTTTTATTGTGTCGTTTCATAGAATAGTTACTAAATACGGCACCCGCGAAACCTTCAATTGCGATCGTCAATATTTTGACAATCGCTTTAATTGCTTCCGGTACTTCTTAACCTACCTAAACGATCAATTATCGCATAAATTGCAGCAATTATCGTTTGCCATATGCAATTGAAGCGATGGTCACACTCAGCTATCCACACTGCATATCTACTTTAAAAACTCTACTTCCACCCACATCTTCGACTTGAAACATCGGACCAACCGGTAATAACTTTAGCTGTCAAGTCAAAAGCGTCATTAAAATATGTAAATGTCACCCGTCCCTCCCTCACCTAGCCTACCCTCTGGCGAAAATCGCGTAATTACGACTAATCTGATTACCGCCATGTTGTTTTTATTTTTTGTTATTTTTATTTCCGTTTCCCTTTTTCTGTCGCGTTTGTTCTAGAACTGGATGTTGACCTAATGATGTAATGAGAGCCCGTGTTTTATCTTTTCATCTAGGCAGTTCTATGTTGAAAGAATTCGTAACTAGAGGAATTTTTGATCGCTACAATCGTGGGACGTTTGGGATTTCTCGTAATTCCGGGAGCCGTCTGGCTTGGCTCGGAAATAGTCTCTTGCAACTGTTCGGAAAATTATGAGAAGCATTTAGTTCCAAAGAGCAAATCCAACTTCTTTACAAAGTTTTAGATTTACAATTTTAAAAGTATACTTACTTAAAACATTCAAGACTTTGTTAATGATGTCCAAACATTTTTACAATCAAAATCATGTAAGTACCTAGGTCATTCACATGCCGTAGTTCGGAGATACTATAACCAGCAAAGTAAAATTATAATACTAAATACTTGTACTAAGTAATCGAATTGCTAAATTGGCTGTATTATTGCGCTTTTAAAATCCAGCTGAATATTCAGCTTTGTTCTTACCCCATGAATCTCTCGCAAAGTTTTTCAAGTTGTTCACTTTGTTGGTGCCAATTTTCATTTCAATTTGCACAGGGTGATTATTTATTAAACAAGTTATCTGTTTTGTTATTCTTTTTGTGCTCTCTTTTGTGTACAATTTTTAGTACAATATATTTTATTGGTGCAGTTTTTACTACTTTGTTTTTAAGGTTTTTGTTTTTGCGCAGGAACGCTCATTTAGTATCTCATTTATAATTTATGTAGTTTATTCATTATTTTTAAAACTTCTGCGTACGTCTCATCCCCTATACTCTACCATGTCTCTCTTCTATAGGCCTGCTGAAAGAGAAGGCAAGAGAGAATGAATATGTTAGTCTTTAATTTTGTGATTTCTGTAATTATATTGTGTGCAATAAATTGTTAAATAAAATAAATAAATAAATAAGGTTTTAAGAGAGAGATATAAAGTTTGTTGTAAAATTGTGTCAACAATATTTTATTTAAAAAATGGTAAAATTATATTCACTTTTGTCAGAGATCATTTAACCCGAATCATATCCTAACAACGAGATATCAGAACAGAAAGAATCTCGATGTTTGAAAAGAAAATAACATAAAAACAAAATAGAAAGTCTCTACTCGACATATTACATTACAATGGACACATATTCCTTTATAAAGCTACTTGCAACAAAACCTTTTAAGCATTCGCCTGAATCCAAGTCACATAACGAGAGACTCTGGTATTGACAGAGGGATACCAGTAGTGGCCACATTGGTAACTGAAGGCGTAGATGCCAACAACGGTGTTATTGTTCTGAATGAGGGGGCTGCCTTCATCCTGGGCGCACTGTCCTCTGGTGCCAACGTCGAGCCAGCCAGCGCAGATCATGTTGTCGGAGATTGTCCAGCCAACGCTGGCATATCTGGTCCTGCAGATCGCCTGGTTGATACTCCAGATCTGGACTTGGCGGAGTTGCTCCGAAAGTGCGCCGGTGTACTGTAAAAGAGATTTTAAATTGAGATGAGGAGGTACAGTCTTCTCAGAGGCAAATCTATGCTTTGATGACAATGTCGCTTTGTAAATTAATAGCTTGTACGAGTACTTCTTGTACTTCTAAATATGAAGAGCAATGGATGGAGTATTCAGGAAGTGTAATGTAAAAAGATTTTCACTTTTTGTACCTACGGTAACTGCATATCATCAGCGAGACGTACGCTTGTATGTCACTAGTGGTATGCCACTAACGAGGTTAATATCAAAAATGTAAAATCACATTTTAAAGGTATGATCCGGGTTTCCTACCGCGTACTTTTATTGACGAGTAACCCGATATTTCGACGCAGTTGAATGCATCATGGTCACGGAACATTCCTTTAAAATCTAACCTCAACGCTCATTCAAGGTTTACTACATAAGTTAAATCTATATTTTCTAATATAAGCGAAATTGTATTTATTTTTTGGAAAATAAGTTTCTAAAATCACAAAATGTGTGATAATAACCGCGATAGTTAAAAACATTATAAAATGCAGAATGTAACTCTATGCTGAATTACATTAAATTTTAATCTGTCTCGACACATCGACCTTCAATACACAAAACACGAAAAAGTTACAGATATACTTACAGAAAGTCTTCCCCAGCCAATAGCAACTAAGGGCACGTTATCAGCGACGATGTATCCGCTGATGCCAGCAGCAGCGACAAGGTTTGGCACATATACAATGTTAGAACCAGATCGAACGATGGCGATGTCATTGTCCAGGGACCAGGGGTTGTAGAGGATGTTGATGATTATCTGAGAGACTGTGTTGACGGTACCGCCACTGTTGGCATAGGTGGAGCCGTAGCGAATGCGGAACTGGTTCACGCCGCGTTGACTGCGGGAAAGATGGTTTTATTGGAAAATGTAAAGTTTGAACTGTATTTTTATAGTAAATCAGTAACAAACGAGCAAACTGCGCACCTGATGCAAAGAAATAACTGTCGCCTATAGTATTTACGATTCATGAAAGGTTTTGGCAAAAACTAGAACCACAGGTTGACAACCAAGGTAATATGCCTGTCATTATGCCTTATTATTGTAGCCTACCCCTGACCACTCTAGGAAACACTAAGGTTGCCATTTTCGAGGAGCAGCGACAGAGGTAGAGAAATTAAAATATCCCAAATAGAAATAATAAGTTCCCAAATATTCAGAGCACATAACTCGCTTCAAACATATAATTAATTAATAGACCTTAGAAGGCGTTTTTTAACCCAAATGCAAAGAACTGATATTATAGCCAGATTATATTATATTGAACCCAAAGGCAGAGAAGCGGGATACTCACTAGAAACAATGCCCGGCAGACAGAATCGAGAAATGGTTGATAATGGTGCCTCCGCAGTACTGCCCGTAGGTGACCAGGGTCGGTGAGTAGAGCACGGAGACGGAGAAAGGATACGCATTGATGGTGGTCAAGGTCCCACCGGCGATTCTCCCAGCGGGAAGGTCGGCTGGAATTAAATGGTCTCGTTAGTGTTTTGAAGCGTGCTGCCAATCCTCAACCGGCGACTATGATAACTGTCAAGTGTAACTTGCGTGTAAATTTAGAACAAGAAGATTTTGAATTTTGATCCTATCGTTTATTAGTCATAAGTCAGTTTGGGTTGAAGGTTCTTACCAGACACTGGTTTTTAATTTTAAATAATAACATATTGTTGCAATATTAATACACTAGTATGTATGCTACTATTGTTAATATGGATGTAGTCAGCTACAGAAAATCAATTCAGCTACGACCCATTGCTTATTTTTTATTTAATTTGGATGACAATTGGAAGTTTTGTTAGATATTGGGACAACTAACAACATACAATCAAATTATAACTACCTAAATATAATAAATAATTACTAGCTATAGCCCACCTTCCTGCCTTTACGGCACAAACGGTCATCTGCCCACAAGTAATTACCAAATACTTAAAAATTATGTAGTAAATAATTTATACTATAATTATGTAAATAATAATATAATTAATTATGAAACCACAAATTAAACCATACCTGCAAAAGCAGACGCAACGAACAACAAAACGGTGACTGCGGCACGCATTTTCACAATTTCACTTCAATTTGAATGATATCGATTATCTGTATGCTACGTTATTTATATGAATAGAAAGAATTAAGACATCGATTGTAATTTATTGACTATGGATTTTAACCAACTATGACTAATAGTTACCTTGTAAATAATTATGCATCACATGATTTTTATAACTCTAATCAGGCAGATTATGTGCGTGATATTATCGCCAACTTCTGTCCTAACAAAAAACCGATAATCAATTCAATACTTTATTTTCCTCTGTAATTAATCTAATGTTGTTTATTTAAATTTATCATTATTTTTATACTTCTCCGTAATACTTCTATTCAAAACAGATGTAATATAATGACCATCATCAAAGGCCGTCATAGTCCACAGGCTGAACATAACGGTTTGTAAATTAGAAAAAACGGTCCACCTGATAGAATGCTGCCACCGACGTCCAGGACGGCAGTATTTTGACAATTGCCATAAGTAGCGCCAACTGGTGGATTTCGAAATCGCGAAAGCCCTCAATGTAAGCCATCCAAACCCATGTGTGCCGCATGCTAGTTAGTTTACTTGACCTCTATGCCAAATGTTACCACATCAATTCAGCCGTATTCGCGTGATCGATTAACAAATATCCAAACATAGGTAATTTATCATTTATTATTCTCAGAATAATATCTAGTTATTAGTAGAATTGTGATAAATGAATAACCAACCAACCTTAGGTAACTTTTGCCCATAATAACTTCGTTTACGTTTTATTGTGTCGTTTCATCGTATAATTACAAACTTACTAATTATTAACTTAAATACGGTACCCGCAAAACGGTAAATTGCAATTGTCAATATTTTGACAATCGCTTCAATTGCTTCCGGTACCTAAATGATCAATTATTGCAACAGTTATAGCAATTGCAAAGCGACTGCCGAGATTGATGATATGTCAGGTTAAATTATCAACTCTGTAATTGATGTTATTGCTATCCACTTAGCGAATACAATGGCGAATTTCCTGACCTGATGAAGCATAGTAAAGTTATTCCATTGTTTAAAAGAGGTAGCACATCATATCCTTCAAATTTTAGACAAGTTTCGGTGTTACCAGTCAAATATTTGAGAAAATCATATTAAACCAACTAAAGGTAAATTTTTATGGAAATAATCTATTCCATCATTAACAATTCGGTTTTACTTGGGGTCGTTCAACATCCGATGCAGGTGATGAATGTTTTAACATGTGTTTTCTGTTTGTGTTAATTATGGCACTTTGGTCAGGAAATTGGAACGTTATGGAATAAGGGCTAAAGTTGTTAAGTACATATTTAAATCAGAGAATTCAGAAGGTTGGTGTGAACAAAGAGAGATCTGCAGGGTCTGTTGTCTCTATGGGGGTCCCACAGGGGTCAATTCTGAGTCCGTTTTTATTTCTTATTTATGTGCATGATTTACCGTACTTCGTAAAATATACTCACCAAATTGTTTTGTTAGCTTTAGTGTTTAAAGTTAAAAGACAACAATTAACACGTGATGACGTGAACAAGGCTATTCAGAAGTAGTAAACTGGTTTACAATTAATCATTTATTACTGAATGGCATAAAGACAAAATGTTTAAAATTCTCCTTTCCAAATGCTAGATCAGTCAGTACCCACTAATATACATATAAGTAGGAGGCGAAAATTTGGATCTTGTTGATTCCACGGTATTTTTAGGCTATACTTTAGATAGCAGACTAATGGGGTCCTCAGATTGAGAAATTGGCAAAAAGGCTAAGTTCTGCAGCATATATTATAAAGAAGATACGAGGTATTTCTGATGATGCTACAGCAGGATTAGTATACTTTAGTTATTTCTACAGTATTATGACCTATGAATTATTTAGACAAGTATCTAATAATATTAATTTGAATTTTTGACATTATCATATTTTTAATTTTTAATCGTTGGATTTTATTTGAAGTAAACTAGTATGACCTATGGCATACTGCTGTGGGGACACGCTGCAGACTGGCACAATGTAATTGTACTGCAGAAAAGGGCTTTTCGTGCGATTTACCAATTGAGACCTAGAACTTCACAAAGAGATAAATTCAAGAATGCTGTCACATTACGTATATGACAACTTTATCAATGGTCATAAAAATTACACTTGTTTATGAAGAACGGTGATGTTCATATTAATACTAAAAATAAAGATAAGCTTGTTACCAGCTTGTCATCTAACCAAAGTCCACAAATGATTTATGGGTCATTGTGTACGCTTTTATAGTAAGGTTTCAACATATATACATAATTTTCTATTGAATCAATTTAAAGTCACTATAAAAACTATTTATGTCTATAAAGTTGCTAAAAAAGTATAACTGATTATGTAAATGACAAAAGTGGGACTGGGACGTGGGACGAATATGATGATTTGTATAAAAGACATATTTAAAAAAAAATAACATAGGCTCTGTGGGTTTCTTGCCGTTCTTGGAAGCGGCGGTAACCTTCCCTTCTTACACACAATGTATTTTTTCGTTCCGGGGCTGGGGGGCGCCTGCTCTGCGTTGGCTGCGATAGGAATGGTATAGGTAAGGAAAGAGTAGGGGTATAGTAGGGGTAGGCTGGGGTAGAGTAGGGGTTGGTAGGGGTAAGGTAGGGTAAGGATAGGGTGGCCGAGCGGTTAGGGTATCCGACTCGTAAGCGAGAGGTACCAGGTTCGAATCCTGCTGCGGCCATGTACCAATGACTCTTTTCTAATCATGGTCTAGGCGGACCCCGGGCCCTCGTGATGATGATGATGATGAGGGTAGGTATAGGGTAGGGGCAGGGTAAGGGTAGGGTGGCAGCTGTTACCTATGATATGCACCATCAGTGATACATGCTCGCTTAAATGTCTGGCGGCGGCGTAGGGGCCGAGTAGCCCCTTTCGCTCAAATATGGTTGAATTGGGAGATTGGCTGGGCTGGTGAACGGGTGCTGCATTGGTTGAGTGGCTTATTCTAGCTGTAGTTTTAGTAGCTATACTTTCCTACCCCTCCTCTTTGACGATTAAAGAGATATTTAGTGTCCAACTCAATAAATAAATTTTGAATTTTAATTGAAGCAGTGATCGTTTGCCACATGTAATAAGCTGTTTTTAGGAATTGGTTCTTAAAAATTCACATATATAGCGCTCTCTGTTTCATCATTACAGCCCGTAACAGTCCACTGCAGGACTTAGGACCTCTCCCACGAAAGGGGAGGTTATTGCCATAATCTCCACGCTTGGCAGGCGGGTTGGAGATCGCAGTGTTTAAATATAATATTGGAAAATGCTGCTGCCCATTTTCCAGACTACGGAGACTCTTGATCTTTTGCCTCGAAAACATTAGTCGCCTTGTACGACACCCATGAATGTAAGGGGGTGGTGCTATTCTACTCTGCCGGACACCACACGGCCTCTCTGTTTATTATAATATTTTGACTATACAGGGCTATTGCTGTAGTTGTATGGAAAATCTTATGAATGACTGTCATCATTCATAACATTTGAATAAATTAAACCGCCTTAAAACGCTAAACATTATTTAATATTGGTTAAAGTGTTATTATTCTAGCCCCTTTTTTTTAACTTATGGGGTACAAAGGCGGACACATACAGCTTTACCTTTCAGTCACCCAGAAATTGATTAATAAAATTTATAAAGTTCATCCCCAAGGAGCACTGACATTCATAAAACCATAAAATTAATAAAACCATAAAATTAATAATTGTAATATAAATTGCATTGAAATAGCCAAGAGATTTTGATAATTTCGTTAGTCGTTAGAGCGCGCCATCTATGGGAATTTGTAGGAAACGAGCCTTTAAAAGGGCACATTGAAGCGATTGTCACACTCTGCTATCCACACTGCGTATCTACTTAAAAATCCTACTTTTACTCACATCTACGATTTGAAACAACGGTAATAACTTTAGCTGTCAAGTCAAAAGCATTTAAAAAAATGTATCACCCGTCCCTCCCTCTCCTAGCCTACCCTCCGGCTAAAATCGCGTAATTACGACTAATCTGATTACCGCCATGTTGTTTTTATTTTTTGTTATTTTTATTTCTGTTTCCCTCTTTCCTGTCAGGATTGTTCTAGAACTGGATGTTGACCTAATGATGTAATGAGAGCCTGTTTTCACTTTTCATGTAGCTTTATACGGAAAGAATTCGTAACTTTAGGATTTTTTTATTACTATGTATATCCGTGGGACCTTTGGGTATAGTTTCCAGAGAGCAAACGCAACTTGTTTACAAAGTTTTAGAACAAAGTTAAAACTACGAAGATTTAATTAAAACACTCATTAAAATCATGTAAGTAACTAAATCATTTACATGCTGTAGGTACCTCCATACTATAAAAAGTAAATTTAAATAGCCTATTGTACCTTATTGCGCTTTTAAAATCCAGCTGAATATTCAGCTTTGTTCTTACCCCATGAATCTCTCGCAAAGTTTTTCAAGTTCTTCACTTTGTTGGTGCCAATTTTTATTTCAATTTGCACAGGGTGATTATTCATTAAACAAGTTATCTGTTTTGTTATTCTTCTGCTCTCTTTTGTGTCTTATTTTTAATAGATTACAATTTATTGGTACAGTTTTTACTACTTTGTTTTTAAGGTTTCAAGGGTTGTGTCAAGAAATAAAGTTAGTTGTATACTTATTTCAACAATATTTTATTTTAATTATATTTATTTTTTATTTAATTATAAAACAACATAATAATGTTTTCACTTTTCTCAGAGATCATTTACCCGTATCATATCCTAACAACGAGATATCAGTACAGAAATAATCTCGAGGTTTGAAAAGTCGATAGTCTCGACTCGACCTATTTTACATTACAATGGAGACATGACTTTATAAACCTAGTTACAATAAAACTATTTAAGCATTCGCCTGAATCCAGGTCACATAGCGAGAGACTCTGGTATTGACAGCGGGATACCAGTAGTGGCCACATTGGTAGCTGAAGGCGTAAATACCAACAACGGTGTTATAATTCTGGATAAGGGGGCTGCCTTCATCTTGGGCGCACTGTCCTCTGGTGCCAACATCGAGCCAGCCAGCGCAGATCATGTTGTCAGAGATGGTCCAGCCAACGCTGGCGTATCTGGTCCTGCAGATCGCCTGGTTGATGCTCCAGATCTGGACTTGGCGGAGTTGCTCGGAAAGGGCGCCGGTGTACTGCAGAAGAGATTGTAGGTTGAGATGAGAAGGTAGTTGGGAAAGCTGTTTAGCATAATAGCCAAAGTAAAATGCAAATCGATGCTCAGATGACAAAGAATGTTGATGATTAACTTGATGAGCAAAATATGGAGTTCTTTAGTTGTGATGTAAAATGGTTTCCATGTTAATGTACTGAACATTTATCATCAAGCAAGGCGTACGCTTTTTCGCCACACCAATTAATTTAGAATGTATCTCTATGCAGAATTATAAGGCTCAA
Source organism: Blastobasis adustella (assembly GCA_907269095.1). Classification (NCBI taxonomy): domain Eukaryota; kingdom Metazoa; phylum Arthropoda; class Insecta; order Lepidoptera; family Blastobasidae; genus Blastobasis; species Blastobasis adustella. Next base: position 6,436,247 of record OU026135.1, on the reverse strand, counting down.
ATAGTTAGAGCATCCATTCCAATTTAAAACTATTAAAAAAAACAGATATACTTACAGAAACTCTTCCCCAGCCAATAGCAACTAAAGGCACGTTATCAGCGACATTGTATCCGCTGATGCCAGCAGCAGCGACAAGGTTTGGCATGAAGACGATGTTGGAACCAGATCGGAGGATGGCGATGTCATTGTCCAGGCTCCAGGGGTTGTAGAGGATATTGATGATTATCTGAGAGACGGTGTTGACTGTACCGCCACTGTTGGCGTAGGTGGAGCCGTAGCGGATGCGGTACTGGTTCACGCCCCGTTGACTGTGGGAAAGAAGGATTTATTAGAAATTGGAACGCTTGAGTTGTAGTTTTGGTTCTTAGCTTCTTTGCTTAAAATTGGTTTAGTAGTTTAGAAAATATCTATTTGAGTACCTATAAGTGAACTTGGTTGGGCTTATCGGATTTCCTGTCGGTTAGGTTATAGCCAATCCATGACAAACGAGCAAACAGCTTACCTGATAGAAAGAGATAACTATCGCCCCTAACATCTAAGATTCATGAAGTTTTGTCAAATACTAGAACCACAGGAGCGTTGTCACCTTGAAGACCAGAGTAATATGCTCCATGTGTGTCATTAAGCCTTGGAACCCTATCCGCTCTAGGAGACTAAGGTTGCATTATTAGGGGAGGAGCGAGACAGGTAAAGAAATTAAAACATCACGAGTTCCTCAATATTCTGAACACATAACTCTCTTCAAAAAAAAACCTTCTAACTAAATAGACCTAAGAAGAATCAGAAGGCGCTTCTAACCCAAAGGACTGATATGGCCTGATGAAGCTATTGAACTCAAAGACAGAGAAGTGAGATACTCACTAGAAGCAATGCCCGGCAGACAGCACCGAGCGATTGTTGATGATGGTGCCTCCGCAGTACTGCCAGTAGGTAACCAGGGTCGGTGCGTGGAGCACGGAGACGGAGAAAGGATACGCATTGATGGTGGTCAAGGTCCCACCAGCGATCCTCTCAGCGGGAAGGTTGGCTGGAATTAAATGGTCTTGTTAGTGTTTTGGAGCGTGCTGAAAATCCTCAACCGGCGACCATGACCACTCTGTCAAGTGTGGCGACTTAGAAGAAGATTTAATTGTGCACAATAAATGGTTAAATAAATAAGATTTTGAAATTTTTTTTCTGTCATTTGATATCGGTCAGTGTAGGGTTTTGATTTTTAATTTTTTGAATACGTATTTTTGCAATATTAATACTAGTATGGAAATTACTCTTGTTACTAACACTATGATATGGATGTAGTTCTGAAATAAAAAAATATCAATGCAGGCATCAACCATTGCTAAAGTTGATTGTTTACAGATCCGATCAGCGCGCGGGTGAAAGCCTTTAGGCTACTTAATTATAGAATATTTTTTTAATTGAATTTAAGTATGACACAAAACATTAATATTATAATTACGATAGTTATTATTTTTATTACTATTATTTAATTAAATTAAAAAAATATTATATAATTCAATTAAATATTATTATATTAGTTACTAGCGAGGACCTGTAATTGGCTTATTGACTCTAAGATGATATTTATTATGTTTTATATAGCTGTTGGTACTCCAATAAATAAATAAATATAATTTAATTAAATAATAATTAAATTATCTAAATAATAATATAATTTTAACAAATTAAACCATACCTGCAAAAGCAGACGCAACGAACAACAAAACGGTGACTGCGGCACGCATTTTCACAATTTCACTTCAATTTGAATGATATCGATTATCTGTATGCTACGTTATTTATACGAATAGAAAGAATTTGGTCATCGATTATAGTTTGTTGACTATGGATTTTAACCGCCTGTGACTAATAGCGTTGTTAATCATTGTAATCAGACAGATTAAGAGCGCGATACTACCGCCAAGTTCTGTCCAAATAAAAAACTGATAAAATCAAAATAATAGAATATAATAAAATAGTACTTCAATTCAAAACTTTATTTTCTTCTGTAATTAAGCAACTGTTGTTTATTTTTTTCATAATTATTTTATGTTTCTCCGTGATACTTCTATTCAAAAACAGATTTAATAAAATCATCACCATCAGAGGCTCATCATCATCGTCATGGTGATATTGTTACTTAATTTTTTTTAAATACGGCACTTTTTACCGATAAATGTTCGCCATCCCTGTACTATTATTTCCCGATTTGATGAATAATGTAGCCAGGTTGATTATTGTGATTATAGGCGATTATATATTTATTATAGATTATATATTTACGACTAGAACCTGAAATAAAGTAACAAGAGTCATTGAAGCGCTTTTATAATTTATTTATTTATTTATTTAGGACAACCAACAAGACTTACACTAACAAACTTATAGCATCTTATAGCTAAAAATATATGTTCTTTCTAGATAGGTATTATCTTAGATATAAACAAACATACATACATACTCACGCTCGTATCTCATGGGGATGGTATCTTATATAGTAGCAATAATTACCTATAATATAACAATATTTCTACCTTAGTCGAACTTGGCCATGTTCACTTCATTCATTTTAATCTTAGCTATAAATAGTATAAAACAGAAGTCGGAATGAATTAGCAACAATTTATTGATAAAAATGTCGCACGGTTAGATAACGGGAAAATACAATACCTATTTTGATAGTCTCGTTCCGCGAATAGATAATATGGGGAATAAATTATAATAGATCTTAGATTGGTACTGAGAATATTATTATCTTTGAAACAGGTGGAAATACCACATGTGCTCGTTTTATGTATCTGGAAACTAGGTGACAAAAATAACAAAATATTAGGATATTGTTACTGGCAGTTCCCGCTGGTGCCGCTCTCGTGCTGTCAAACTGTGTGATCATTGGACAGTCCCGTGGGTGTAGGTGTTCTTTTTTATTTTTTCGGGACCAGAGTAACCTTATATCAAACCTTTCCTACCCTATAATATTCGAGTATCTAAATCTAATGAGGAGATTCGGAGATATCTTACAAGGTTCTAACTAACAAATTTTACATTATCGATTCTGTGTTTCTAATAATGTGCAAACAAGATAATTTGTGATCCACAATTGATTAATGCTAAGCGTAGAGCCTCGAGCATTGGCGTAGGGTTCGATCTTCTATAGGTTGCATTTCGGAGAGTGTGCGAGTGTGAATGTGCTCAGTTGACCGACCTCATTCTGCCGGCCCCTTTCCACCATCGGGAGATGCGGTCCGGGAGAACGCTTCATCCTTATGTCGTGGATCTTCCAGCTATCCGCACGAGCCGCTTTGGTTTTGGAACCTTTATAATGCGAAAGGCTAAGGAATGGAACACGTTGCCTGCGAGTGAAGGTTCAAGGCTAAAGTGACGTAGATTGAGTAGGTGGCTGATAAAAAAGAACATCTCATTTCCTCTACTCTCATCTTTCTTACGGGCTTACGTTAAGCTAATTCTGTATGCGCTCTATTGTGAAAAAAAAGTAAACTTTTAATCAAATATAGACTGTAAATAACAAACATGCAATAACTTAAAACGCACCAGCCTGAACAACCTCGAAGTATATTATACACTCAATCAGTATCAAGAATGAAATTTAAAATTTATACGGCCATTTTTCTCCCCCCACAAGGTCTCAGCTCATTGCTGAGTCAAACCGCAAAATCAGCAGCACTCAACGCGCCACTCTGAAAATAAGGCAATCTAGAAATTCTAGAATCGATGCTATTTTACGCCGCTAGGGCTATAATTCGACTTGCCAAACTAATTCCCTAGGTAGTTAGCAAAGACAAAGGAGAGGCAGAATTTATTTATTCCGTACCTCTGATTTGGATAAGAGTTGAGAGGATACTTGTTTTGAAAGCTGTTTAAAACAATTTAGTATTTGGTGCCACTAATATCATCGCGCCAATGACTCAAACCCACCAGTGGGTCATCGTGGTGGGTCCACAAGTCTGGAATGACATCATCATCATCATCATCTAGGCGTTCGCCTTCCTGTTTCTCTTTGTCCCATAAGCGTAGTATCGCTTTAAATCCTATTAAATGTAGCTTATCCAATAATTGAAGTAAAATTATGTCAACGCAACGACCCAAAATAAGTCTTACCCAATAATAGTTATGAATATATCTGTACAGTTGTACACTGTATCGATTGGAAAACCTTATAAAGTTCGTTGCTTAGTTAAGAAGCAAAGAATAAGTTGGACGCGACTTCGTTTTAAACTATTCAGAGGCTTCACGTGAACCAGTTAACCATTTCATTTTTACCTTACAGTTCGCTATACATATCCCCAACAATTATATTTATTTTTAGAGTTGGTGCCATACACCCACCCTCCTCCAAAGGTTTAACCCCACCCCCTTACTTTATGAACATGACTACTTGCAAAAATAAATAATAAATAAATTATACCGAATTTACTCGTGTTTTATTTTTTAACATTATTATTAATAACGTATTTTTCTGTTTTTATTTGAAGGCGCTTTTATAGGCGATGTTATAGGCTTTACCCTAGTAGGGTAAAGTAGAGAATACCCTAGGCTCGCCACAAAACCTTACCCCGCAGAATGATCGCTAGAAAACTAATAAAAAAGACGCTCCACAACTTCCAAGAGCAGGCTAGAAAATAGGTTACTGTATCTAGTTACTTCGGGTTACATAAAAGAAAGTTTCTCGAAACTTCCAGTATCTGCGATAACAAATAAAGCAGTCAAGTGCTGCCACCTGTGCTTTGTGGCAAGTTCGCGATTTACGCGCCAAGCCTTGGCTCTGAAGCTTTGCACGGATATTGGAATTCTTATTGCAACAAGCACAGGAGGCATCAAGTGTCTAGGCAACTTGGTTTACCCCGGCGAAATGAGGCGATGAGTGAATCTGATTATCTGTAGCTTTGTGTATCTGTCCAATACACCGATGGACCGATTTGGATGCGGTTTTCTCTGTTTAAAAGCCTGTTAAATCGAGATGGTACTTAGCTTTGTTTCATTAAAATCGGTTCTACAGTTTAAAAATATTTGAGTTTAAATAAACTTGGTCGGGACTTCTGTCGGTTAGGTTAGGTTATGACTGTAGTTTAGTTAAGTTTAGTTTTTAGGTTAGTTGATTCTGTTACTCATAACCTAAAAGACAGAAAAGTCGGATAACCTTTGACCAAATTCATTTACTCAAATTTTTCTTAAACTACTAAACCGATGATGTAACAAAAATAAGAACCACCTCGGGTAAACTGGCTATTCTATACAGGAAACCGCATCAAAATCGATTCATCCGTTTGGGAAATACGAGGCCACAGACAAACACACAGATACATACGTCTGGGTTTAAAAATTTGTACTAAATTAACGCAAAACGCAAATGCAGTTCTCCACTTTTAACCTCATTTTTCACTAAAAAGGCAGTAAAATATTAACAGAAACTACAAATACATACTTACCTACAAACAAGGGTCATAAATCACAGATAATCAGCCTGAAAACAAATCGCATTTTAAGCGCAGGCTTACTATAACGGTAATCACTCTTCCATGGTTACGATCAGAGGCGAGCGAGCTATACTCCGAGTCTTTTCACTTCAACAGCCCGAACGTACTTTTTAACCACCGACAAAACAAGAGGGGTGCATCTGGCTGTGGGTTCGTTGCTTCCGAATATTTGAAAGGTAGCTTAATCGAGATGGTTCTTTCTTAGCTTTGTTTCATTAAAATCGATTTAGTATAGACAAATTTTATTTTATTTCTCTATCGTAATAACGGCAATACATACAAGCACTAAACTTTGTTTGATAGTGCTATTACTAAAGTATAACAGCAAATACTTTAAACCGGTCAAGTATGAGTCGGACTCGCGCTACAAGGTTTCGAATATAACCAAATTTGACGAATTATATGTTGCTCTGGCGTAAAAATCTTGTTGTTGGTAATGGTTCGGAACCCTTAGGATGCGGGTACGACTCGCAATTGGCCGGTCTTCTTTTAAACCATAAAAGTATCTGTTATCTAAACTGTAGCTCGATAAGGGCTCAAATATACCTCATCCTATTCCAGGTGGACCTTTAGTTAATGGAACGTATTGAAAGCATTGAAAATAATTATATACATACTCATACGTACATCCGTAAAGCTCACGCCTGTTTCCCCCAGGTAGGGTAGGCAGACACTATGAATAAAAAAAAAATTGCTGGACCAAATCCCGCTAAGGGATGGCTATCGCCGGCTGCCTGTTTGGCAAAGCCTAAAGTCAGCCTTTGAAGTGTAAATTGTACTTATGTATCTAATGTCTTTTCTTCACAGAATAAAGAGTTTCCATACCTGCCCTGTACTACACAATAAACCAAGTTTCCTTCCAGGTTGTTTCACCTTTTCAGGGCAAAAAGTGAAACAACTTTTGAGCCTACGACGATCAACCCCACAGACGAACATGAACTTTACGTCGTAAATACCTTTACCAAATCTCACTATAACTCCTCCGTGACCTAAAATAAACTGCCTCAGCGTTATCCATGTTGAAACCACAATTTATAAGTTGAACTACTTCCTTATAGGGTTGACAGCAGGCTTTGCGGGTTATCACTCTGTGTATTGAGAGAGATTTGTGGCCCTTTTTTGGGGGCTACAGTTTTTTATCGTGCTGTGTTGTGGATTTCTGAAGCGGTGAACTTTGGTGAAAAGTTGTCAATGCGTTTTTTGAGTAATTCAATGTTTATGCGACTGTTAATAGGTGTTTTTCTTGACACTTGACTTGGGTGGGTTCTAGTAAATATATCTACAATCCGGTGTGTCCGATGTGGCTTTTTCTCACCAACCTCTAACTTGCTTATTTCTAAGGTCCTATTCAACGCCATCCAGCCTATTTCTTCGTCCATCAGGTTGTCCCACCAGTAAACACTTCGGGACTCTGTCCCTGTTCATTCGCATGACCATGAAATTTTCTTAGATCAATACGAAATATATATTTGCTTTATTATTTATGTATACTCTATGTACATTACTTAAACAATAATCGATGCTTTTACGGTGAGGGAAAACATCGTGAAACCTGCACATTGAGGCGACTGAATGTGTAACCATAATGCAATTTGATCATTTTCCCCTGTGTAGCAGGGTCACGGAGGTCAGATGGCAGTCGCTCTATTATAATTACCTGATCTGCCAAATCCTGGATCATGGTCAAAGCGAACCCTGGGCCTCGTACATGAGAGCACAGCCGGGACATTAACACCAAGATGTTTTTTTTTTTTTTTAATTATAAAGAAAGAATGCCCGATCTATTTTGTGGTTCGGGTAACCCTCGCTACAGTCGTTGCCCCACATGTGATCTCTGGATGGTGCCAAACGAGTAGGGTCTCTTCCAGTGTCTCTGCCGTGTCTGGCCACCCTCGAGGTTGTCCTCCAGTTTAATGGGTTTATTATATTTGGCTAAATTCAGTCGTCTAAATTCAGAGCAAAAAGTGTGAGAGCAAGTCAAAATTGAATGTATTTCTCATAGAATAAGGTCTAATTTTATATCACGCAAAGTTTTTCAAAGTTGGTCATAATTGCGACAATCGTTGGATAACAATAAGTACGCTTGGGTAAGTATTCAAACGGATATAATTACATACTCTAGAAACGTAAACGATATCTACAAAGATTCGCATACTGTAAAAAATTTACCTAATTTTTATGATTCTTTTTTATTATTAAGTATATTGCACAGGGATGTAATTCCTAATTTTGATATAGTCTCGTCGTCTAAGATTAAAAAAATGACAGAAAATCTGAAGAAATTTGTATACTGTTAAAAATGGGACACCGCCAACTGTCACGTCCGCTCAGTCTAATACGTTCCCCCTTTAACGGCTTGCGCTATGTTCTGGAGTCTAGACGTTAGTATACCTATGTCGATCTCTCTCGGCAGATGCAGTAAATATAGTGGCAGCCAAATACCTCTGATTGCCTGAGAGTAAGTGGAAAAAATCCACTTAGATCTTCTAGTCTACAGGGTCCAAAGTGCAGGCCCGTCTAACTATAAAAAACTACATAGAGATGACCAATAAAACTAAAAGCCTTTATCTACAGGCAACCCTACCGCGGAATCAAAGTACCAGGGGGACATAACTTGGAAGATTTGTCTTGGTCTCGGGATGAAGGCGCGCTCTAATGCGAGTAGTTCCGCGGAACTGCGACCCCGCAACTGAAAGTGCGCGTTTACGGCCCGCTTTGACTCTTCACTGTTTATGATTACCTGGTACTGGTACAGTCGGTGCTTTGACAATGGGTTGTCTGTATGTATTTTTACAAGCTTTTATCTACACTCATAGCGTAATGTTTCAATTACATATTCGAAAACAGTTGTTTAAGGATACACCTTTTTCACACCAGTCTATAAAATTAAAAAAATAGTAGTTTATGCAACTGTCATATAAAAGGGGGTATTAAAACATGAGTGTATTTTCATGTTCAAATTGCGTACGTTTTCACGCCAGTCTATAAAATTAAAAAAATAATAATTTATGCAACTGTCATATAATTAGATATTAAAACACTCGTGTCAAACTATTAGACACTCATGTTTTAATACCCCCTTTTATATGACAGTTGCATAAACTACTATTTCGATACAGCATTTCCCACACTATTTTCATTACATCTGTATCGAAAAATAACTTTTTAATCATTATGCAACACTTTTCTTTTTTAAATTATTGTCGGGCGCCGGGACACGTCGAAATTTAGGCTGAAAACCGTAGTGTCCTTAACAAATTCAAATTTCTAATTTTCTTTTTATAATTATCTGTGTAATTATCTGCCCGCTAAACGGTATATTTTTTCTAATTGTTGTAATTTGTGTATGTGAATGTTTTTTCTTGTTTGAAGCAAATAAATAGATAAATGTGAAAGTAGTAATGTGAGTTTCCCGCCGCTTGATATCCTCGACGCGTAGATACAACAGACCTGACTCGCAGCTTACTTCCAGCAAAGTTGAGAAAGTTATAGAAATACGATACGAAATTTTAACATAAAAATATGAGTGTAGATAAAGTAGAGTATACAACTGCATATAATTAGTTATTAAACCACTCGTGTCAAACTATTGTCAAACTCGGCTACGCCTCCCCCCTGGCTACGCATACCCCCTTTTATATGACAGTTGCATAAACTACTATTATTAAACTTGCAATGTTATTTTGTAATGATGTATGACCCTGTAATGGGCTGTATGACAGCCCATTACAGTCATTATGAGCATACATTCTATTTTGATTCGCTCTCACGCTTTTTGCTTCTGCATTTACGCGACTAAATTTAGCCAAATGTAATAAGCCCATAAAACTTGCAGCTGAAAAACCAAAGTTGTAGTAGTAGTTGTTTCCCCAATACTAGCATATTGCTGTATTTACCGCCGACGTACATACATAGAGCACTACCTTTCTCTATCTGTCTAATATATGTATGTATAAGTATGTGTGTATGTATATGTATGTATGTATGTATATGTATTTGTTTTTAAAGTAGGTATATATGTATGTTTTTATGTGTGTATAGTATAGGCTTTTATTAATTGAGCATTATTTATATATATTTTTTTACTACTGTGCACGTCTTAACTGCATTTAATTGTCACGATCTCTCTGCTGTAGGCCTGCTGGAAGAAATTTCTTTATAGAAATAAGTTGGCTTGTTGTGTCTGATATATTCTGTCATATAGTTTTGTAAAAATCTTGTGTACAATAAATGGTTAAATAAATAAAAATACCGTCGTGCTTTTCCCCCGTAGGGGCAGAGGCCATAGATTGTTCCATTGGTACGATAACAAATCTCACCTACGACTGTACATAAGCAGCTAAGCATCATTGTTACCTATTAGAAGCACAAAACTGTTTTAATTGAAGATTTTTCCGAGAGAAGATTTCTTTTTTTTTAATTAAGAAGAAAAAACAGTTTAAATAATTATAATAGATGGCGTTGATTACACGACACGGTTGTCAAAAATAAATCACAACGGTCTCGCCGTTATATGTATGAAAATGTAGACCTTTTACGCTATCTCCTCAGAAAATATACTAAAACTAAGTATTTTTCCACGAAACACCTTTCCAAGTAATTTCGGTATCCAAATTCAATTCTTGAAAATCCTGTCTGAATTTCTACGAAAAACATGTCTGTTAGAGACACACGCAGGAATCTTCTTTTGGGAGGGAGTCGCAAATCATTACAGCATCTAAAGGGAGTCGCGGGTTGTAAACAATTGGGAGCCAAATTCATTACTTTAGAATCCCGTCTAAGCAACGCCATCTAGTAAGGCACGCCGAACTACACTTTTTACTATTAAAAGTAGCTGACTAAAATTCCCCCTTAGTCTAAAATGGATTTATCTACCTTGGCCTGCAACATTACGCCAACGCAACTTATAGTTAATTACGTTTAGGCAAGTCGACCGCAACAACGATTTTCAGGTCACCTTTGCAATTCAGCTTTATTACAACCAATTATTCCTGCCACTCTAAGAACTACGCTAATGTACTGTGCTTCAGAAAATATTGTAGTAAAACCTAAGTCTAGCTCACGAGCTGCGACCTCGCTGTGACGTTAGCGCGACCTAGGTCACAGACGTGCGTCCAATATTCATTCATAATTTACACATTTCGCTTCGTAACAGAAAGCTCTCTCGAAACTTATCGCTGGAGAACTTTTCCAATGTCTTTTTGTAAGAAAAACAAACGGCATTCTGTACTTTTGAAGTATTGATACGTCTTTCAATTACTTACGAACTTTTTTATTTGTGAAGTAAAATAGTACCTTTAAATAATACCTCTCTTTGGCAATAAATCTAGCTTAGCTTTATTAAAGTCTAGCTTCTAAACGTACATCAATCAGCTCAGCTTCAAGTGCGACGTTAATGTCCCTGCATTGATATAAAACAATAAATCTAGCTCAAACTACAAATTTCTACATTCCAGCCAAGTCAAATAAAGAAATGTCGTTAGAACTACGAATGTAGAATGCAAAGTTCTATTTTCAAATAGAGACCTCTAATTGGCCGGAGAACGATCGCGATTGGCAGCGTCCCAGCCATGTCAGACGGGGTCAAAAAGGTCAACTTTCAAATATAGAACGTAACCGTTAGACTCGTTTTGGATTTAGTCCAAAACTGTAAGTAATATCGGAGTTTTGATAGCCGTATGTAGGTCACCTATGGACGTAGGTACAGGTTAATTTCTAACTTACTCAGCTTTGTTAATCAGGCAGGGACCACTTGGATAGATATCTACATTTATGTGTATCTTGTTAATGATTGTGTAAGTCTAACTATAGTGTCCATGGATAATTTCCATTAATAAAAGTACACCAATTACCTACATTAGATCATGGCCTCCACGATACAGGCTTGTCCTAATGTGGAGACTGCTTTAATTGATTCCAACCTATTTCGTGTATTGAACAAAACGTGTATCATTGATTGACTTACTGTAACCGTGTATTTTACTAATAAACTATTTATCATCTTCATCTATGTCCCGGTTGCGCTCTCGCGCGGGACGCGAGGGCCCGGAGTCCGCCTTCCTCCTCTTCCTGGCCCACTTCGCTCGGTCTTCAGCATCCTTAGTGGTGAGCTTGTTGGCACGCATGTCATTCTTAATAAACTATTTGTATTTGAATAAATAGGTATGTGTACATGAACTTACTTACTAACCATTTCATTCTGCTTACCATGTATTTATTTTGTTGTTGATCATAATTTATTTATTATATCATATTATGTCTAAATTATCTTAATGGCAATTGTAAATCCAAATATTTGTAATGATTGTCCTGTTTTATAAATTTTATAAGTTATATTGTAATGTGTTTTAACGATATTTTTTAAAATGATGATTATAACCTTTTCTATGGATTTTATCATCCAAAATGACTTTAATCATATTTTATTTTTATTTGTTTTGTCCAACACAGTCATTATCAACCTGGCGACTTCTATCGATTATTGCCATCCTTGGTAGCGAGGTATCTCTTCTTGAGCCGACATCTTTTCCGGAGGTGGCATGGCCAGATATTCGTTCACATTTTGATTTCTGAGACTGTGTTTATTTTGTCTCCCCTCCTTTTCTTTCTCATCTATGTTTTAAAAATTCTGTACCTTATTAAAGTTGTTTTTGTTCAAACAATTTCTAACACTGCGAATGTAGCGAAGACCAAGCCTCTTTAATAGCAAACCTTTTTATTCTGCCATTATTAAGCTCATTACAACAAATTGCAGCCAAACTACCGTCGTATTTATTTGTCAAGAACTTGCCAAAGCGAAATTCCGCCAATACCAGCATCTTAGCTATTAGGAACACCAAACTGTTTTAGTTACAGACCACTTGGCTCTGTCTGCTGTCTTAGTTGTGCTGTTAACAAGCGCCACAAGTGCTGCTTACAGTTTGCAAACTAAGACGGAGAATTTGTTGAATTTGTGCATTGCTAGGGTATTAGGAGGGTTTAGCGGAGTCTAGCTCTTGCTTGGAAGCACTATAAAGCTTGTTGTGTAGATGATTCATTTGGTACTATGGAATGCGAAGCGGTTGGATCTCGAGAAAAGTCTCGAGTGATTGTCGATTGTTTTTATATAGGTGCTTATTACTAAATAAAAATCATAATAATCATCTTGGCGTTAATGTCCCGGTTGTGCTCTCGAGAACGAGGGCCCGGGGTCCGCCTTGACCATGATCCAGGATTTGGCGATCAGGTAATTACAGTGGAGCGACTGCCATCTGACCTCCGTGACTCTGCTACCAGGGGAACCTGACCAGATTCGATCATTGTTACACATTCAGTCGGCTGAATGTGTACTTATTACCAAAAACTACAACATACATCAAACTCGGTAGATTTTATAGTATTAGGTCCTTACCTATGATATTATTATTTGACGACCTGAGTGGCTCAGTGGTCAACATGCCGGTCTGCCACGCAAGAGGTCCCGGGTTCGATTCCCGGCCGGGCAGAAATTTAAATGATGAATTTTAATTTCTGTTACGGGTCTGGGTGTTCTATGTATAATAAGTATGTATTTAAAAAGTATTTAAGTAATATATCAGTAATCTAGCACCCATAGCACAAGCTTTGCTTAGTTTGGGGCTAGATGGCGCTGTGTGAATTTGTCCACGATTATTTATTATTATTTATTATTATTATTTATTATTAGCTTTTGTATGGCGAAAATGACGCAAATTGAAATTTTTGAACAAGCAAATTTTTCAATACTTGGAAATTGTCGATCTGATTACGATAAAGCTTTGTAGTTATAATCAGACAACATTAATCTAACTGACGCATGTAATTTCATTTTGATCATCATTCAATAATTGATTTACATACTTGTTAAAGGGGGACAACTGACGACATAGATAGATAGGCCTATATTACAACGAATAAAGTATAGGTATCTTCTAGGCACGCATACATCTTCGACCTCACCGTCGCTTTCCATCAGGTGAGTTGAGGTCACATACAAGCAATAAAAAATTAAAAATTAAAAATCCAAAAAAAATAAGTTAATCATGCACGTATTTTCCGTGAACGGAGTCCTTATATTTGATTGACTGACTTCTGTGATTTTTTTTAAGTGAAGTATTTTTTTTTCAGGTAAGTTCCATTCCTCTTCGTACGGACGAGCAACACCAGGCGAATTGCCACAGCTGTGTTGGTCCTCAGAAAACCTTCGCGTCTTGTGTAAGTAAGGACTAGACCGTAATGGGAAATATCATCTCAAATAGGTACTTAAACATACTTAAATATACTTTTTATTTTTATTTTATGTACGCTCTTTGTTTTTTTTTTATACCAAATTATTGTATCGTGGTGTCTCATCATCACAGCCCATAACAGTCCACTGTAAGACTTAGGGCCTCTCTCACGAAAGGGGAGGTTACGCCATAATCTCCACGCTTGGCAGGCGGGTTGGAGATCGCAGTGTTGTAAATATAACAATGGAAAACGGTGCTGCCCATTTTTCATCCTACGGAGACTCTAGATCTTTAGCCTCGGAAACATTAGTTGCCTTTAGCCTCGGAAACATTAGTTGCTACACCCAAGAGTGTAAGGGGTTGGTGCCATTCTACTCTGTCGGACACCACACGGCCATGTCGTGGTGTCTACCTATAATAAATGATTTCTATCTTTTTTCAAATACCTATAAGTAACTAGCGACACGCCCTGGCTTCGCACGGGTTTCCGCGGGTTTTCTTTACTATAATATGTATCTATACATAGTATAAAACAAAGTCGCTTCTCGCTATTTTTCCCTATCTATCGATGTACGTTTAGATCTTTTAAACTACGCAATGGATTCTAATGTAGTTTTTAACAATAGAGAGTGAGAGTGATATAAACTTTCCGGAAGAAATTCTTTAACTGATTCAGAAAACCGTTTCAAAATCCGTAGATTTAGGAGAAGTTAGCGGAAAAATATACAAACAGACAGGCAGAGAGACGCGGCAACCTACTTTATTTAATATATAAATATCGATTCCTATGATTAAATCTATCTAGTTGTAAATATTGCTATCTTTACAGCGCTTGTATGGCATTAGAAAGAAGGGCGGTGGATTATGATTACTTACAGCGACCTAGCTTTACAATGCTAACATAATTGGGTACTTTGGTCAAATTACATTCAATTAATTCCAACTGAGGAGTATTTTAGTTACAACTTTATTTCAAACGTAATTGCTTCATGATAATAATGCTTTCAGTGTGGACTAGTTCAACCATATACGATTATAATCCGAGGATATAAAACAGTGTCTTCCGTCATTGGCGACATATTGGATCCAGAGCGTAGCGAAGGACTCTACAGTTAAGACTAAGCGAGGTGAGGAAGTTATGTAGGGTCCTTAGTGAAGCGAGGGAATTCCTTTTTTATCATTGTGAGAATTTAAGAAAAAAGTTGCGATTTTCGAATAAACTATCTGCAATGCCAGTTTGCTCAACGTTTTCATAACAATTTAAAAGTTCCAAATTCAAATCACATTATTTCCCTTTAAAGCCTGCCAAACAATATATGCCATGCTTTACGTTGATATTTCGTGACATATACCAAGCATGGGTTATTGTAAAGTTACCGTAACCCATTAAAAATCTCCGCCCTCTTTTATCTATTTCTCGTAGGAATTTGTACGAGTTATGGTTAGATGCACCCCCTATAAACATGTTAAACGAAACACCGATCCACAAACTTTTTCAGGCAAAAAGTAACTGCAACAATCTTGGCTCAGGCGACTTTTAATTAAATGACATGTTATTTCGAATACCATCCGTTTAAAAAAACTGGAAAACATCGTTACAATCGCCAATGCGAAGCTACAATGTGACAGTACAGTGTTTGAATTAGAACAAGAAATGGCTTTGTTCTTTACTTTTTGTTTCTAGAGTTGAATTACTTGTGTCCTTGATTCGAATCTGTGGAAATACTGTGCGAAGTAGAAGCACCTACAAAGCTAATAATTAGTAAGCTACTATTCCTATCAATAAATGATGATGATGATTATGTCAGGGTCAATTCAGACTAAGGCCGAATCGAAGCGTCAATCTAAGTAATCATAACGTTATTAAATCTAAAGTAAAAAGCTCCTCTTTTGGTAAAAGCACTTCACCGCAGACCACGGCGTCGCTTAATATGAGACATACTAAACACCCTGTAGTCAACGCGAACGAAGTCGCGGGCTCCGCTAGTAATAAATAATAATAATATACCGTCACGGGGTACCAATCGGCTTCCGAGACTTAAGTCTCTGAGACGGAAGACCTTGGTCAACCTCGCAAATACATCTGAATACGAAATACATTAAATGTCTATATTTAATGTATTTCGTATCCTAATCCTTTATCTACAGTTGTGATAGGATTGATGCATTTGTGGGCAATATTAACCAATAAACATAACAAGTAAAAAGAGTTGCTAACATATTTATTACAATTTCCTCAAAAAGCCTCGCTTATCTTCCTCCATCTTTTCCTGCGAATAGTGGCTCCACCTACGGCCAATTACTGTAACTAACTTCCCGGGAAGGCCAAACTCAACCGAACCCATGTTTAAGTACCTACCATACGTACTCCAAGCAGAGTCCAAGTCCTAGTCACGTGATGGTGCGTGACCACTTTTTTATTTTTCGTCCACACAAAAACAACTTCCAGGACCAATTGCATCGCTCTTGTTCCCTCAGTTTTAGAGGCGGTTATTGTTTAAGAAAACTTATTGACCGCATTGCAGGCTTGACAAAACTTAATGGTCGTGTTTGGCCGTAACTGTGCTCTAATCGTGTTTATTATTATTAATAATGGTGTAATTGCAGGGAAATTTATTAATACAGGGCTGACTGGCATTCGGGGTATGGCGGACGTATGTGACCTGACATATGTTTTTAGAAATAGTTCTTTTTCTAAAAGCGATCATTGGCTTGTTGCAAAGTTATCTTATTGTATGGTATGGTGTAGTATGGTAACAGTTTCACCTAATGGTCTTATGATTATGTTGGACCTTGCTTCCACCAGGAATACAAAGATAACTAGTGGACCCGGCGCGACTTCGTTCGCGTGGCGTCCTAACCCTACCCTCCATCTACTCTACACCTACGCTACACCAACTTTACCCTTACCTACCCTTTTTTCTTGTAAACCTTCCTCTTGAATCACTCTATTTGTTCTTCAAAACCGCAATAAAATCCGTTGCGTAGTTAAAAATATCTAAACGTACATAGATGCATAGGGATAGACGGCGATAAGCGACTTTATTTCATACTATATATAGATAGATAGATTGTACATTTCTATGGGGAAAGGAAAGGAAATGCGCCAAACAGATGATAGAAAAAGGCACTTACCTATCAAACGCGAATTCCTTCTACGAGCTCAACCCACAAACTAACAGTTGACCGCTCAATCAGTATTCCGCATCCATAACCAACGATGATTACTCAAAAAGAATCCAGCGAGTCTAAAATGGTAATGCAAAGAGGATTGGACATCAAAATTCTGGATTCGTAACAAAGTTATAACGAAGACGCAGTCGATTCCCAACCAATTTGCTGATCTATGCATTTTTAAATACGCGGCAAGAGTTTCGGCTGGAAATATGATTTAAGGACTGACATCGACTTGGGGGAAAACTTTGGTTGACGGATAAACTCGTCCATAATTTGTCTGCCATATTGCCTTAAGATTTAATTATTGGATCCCGTCAGCAGGTTTATATGAAAGGGTTTAATTAAGTTTTATTTCGTTGGTAATAACGAAAGTGCGTCATCAAGGAATTCTCAATCTGTTTATTTAAATAATTCAATTTCAATCTTCTTGACTCATGTAATTGTGGAGCTTAAAATATGAATCCATCAACGCAGTAATCCTCACTCGGTCCATGGTAACCGTTGGAGTAGCGCGGTTGGCCAATGTCTTCCACTGCTGCAAATCCTGTGTAGCCAGGATCTATAACGGCGACCACACACAGGTCCTGAGTTTTGACACTCAGCTAATACTGTCTTAGAACCCGCAACTAATTGAGTTTAGAAGTAACAGGTAGAAAATATAGGAGTAGGAAAGATAGTATCCCCGACTCTCGGGTCGAATAGCGGGGACTCTCTTTCGCTGGGGACACTGAGAAATAGACCTTTACGTTTATTTAAAGTAATATTTATAGTCGATCGTTGCAAAAATGCAAATAAACCAAAAAAACTTAATTTAGGTAAAAATTACGCCGTAAAAATCATAATATAAAATATATTGGCCGATAAACGCTTTAGTTAGGGCTGTGTTGTAATACATCTGTAGTAATACGAAATGCAATTGAGACCGTCACAACAATTTGACAAAATTCTCCGCAAAACCAACCACGACACCTCGATTTTGGATCTCAACATCTGCCCACGAATCGGCGCTGTCAGTATATTTTCCAATTACGCGTACCCCAAAAAAGAGGGCCAAGTTCCCCACCGTACCTGCGGAGATAAAAAATTAATTAACCCAGTTCATTATCACCTCGCGGAGGTAAACTGAATTGCCTATAAAAATCTACAGCGGCAATATGGCGAACTCTGGAATTCCCAAATTTATTGACCGCTACGCTGGTGCGAAATTTGAGCAAGGCTTTTGGTGGAATTATTTGAGAGGTACTGAACTTAAATAGGTAAGTCTGTAGGAGCTTTGTCGGTAGGTTTTATCGTCTCATTGATTACTCATTAGCATTACAAACTGTGTATAAGACAGCATCTACCCGTGACTTCTTATTTCGGTAAAGGGTCAAGGAAGTAGCGGTTTTTCAGCCGACTTGATTTAGGAAAATTTAGGAATATTATGTCCGATTTCTCTAAACTTAGGCGACTCTTAAGTTGCCGCCTTAAGATATTCCTAAATATCCAGTAGTCACAAAACCGGCGTCATAAAGTTAAGAGTGAGTTAGCGAGTTTAATTCTCACTTAAGGCTGCTGTTAGTGCAATAACTTTTCTTGGTCTATTTTAGTTCAGTAATTATAGTAAGTATATTTCAATCGGGTATTACTTTTCAACTTGTTTTAAATTTGTTATATCAGAATAATGTTCATGGGTGTGATGATGATAATGTCGTACGTCATTTGATTACTCATACTACCTCTTTAAATATCTCGTAACACGTAAGATAAAAGCAAAACAATCATAAGAAATGAAATAGGTACGCTGTTTATATCAATATGTACAGATGGTGTGAAATTGTTGAAAGAACTCAATTGTACCAAATTGACAGGTGTCCGCCTGATAAGAGGTTCCAAGCTGTTTCCAAGATTCGATGTCTCAGGACTCTCAACTCAACCCTTCGTCAGGTGCAGGTCTATCTGCTGTCACTGTGTAATGTGAAATTATAACTACGTCCTACAGTAATTTATATTTAGATATAAACTTGCAATTATTATATTGGGGTGAGGATGCTGTAGTGGAGACATGAAAATAAGTAATTCCTAAATTGATTATTACAAACACGAGGACTTTGCTATTCTTTAACAAGATTTAAGTATGAATGAATGAAAATTATTTATTTCTTATACACAAGTATAACAAAAACAAAAGAAAAAAGAAAAGCAACCGGTGGCCTTATCACTTAAAGTGATTTAATCGAGGCAACCTTAGACACCTAGTAAACAGAATATACTAGGATACATAAAAGTCGTACATCTATAGAAAAATATTTAAAAGAACATCCAACTAGCTCCAAGTAGACTCTACATTGTTTCTCTACCTATACAAATGTAGAGGTAAAAGCTATCAATATAAAAATATAGGTGGAATATCCGTCGTTCATTCCTCAACGGGGAGCGGCCGAAACATAATCCCGAACCAATTCATTCTATTAACCATTTGTTTGTGGTTCAGTAATTGAATTAAATTCTCCCCGGAACTCGGTTATCATTTAATTTCCTCTTATTGTGGTACGGAAAAAACGGGACAATGCCAGATTATAATACAATAACGGCCACCCCAATTATTGCCAAAGCTGTCCTGCTCTCGAGAATTCCTTCAACAACTTACAATGTAATTTTGTGAAAAGGAATCCTGACAAATTAGCGTAATCTTTACGTTTTACGTACTATCATAGATGGAAGTGTAATTGCTTTTGATAATCATATGGTAACAACTATTTATTTCTGGTAATTTCACGTATTTACTATAATAATGGTGGCGGTGTGGTGTACGGCAGAGTAGAATAGCACCAACCCCTTACACTAGTGGATGTCGTACAAGGCGACTAATGATATCAAACAAAATGTCTAGAGTCTCCGTAGGCTGGAAAATGGGCAGCAGCGTTTTCAATTGTTATATTTATAACACTGCGATCTCCAAACCGTCTGCCAAGCGTGGAGATTATGGCCATAACCTTGTGGATGACAATATTTATAATAACAAGTTAAGAAGCTTAAAAAAACTAAGTACATCTTTAATATAACTTTCGACTTTCTGCTGTCCCAGAAGTATCGTTAACGAGAATGTGAAAGCTTCTTATATTAAGAGCTTTGAAACGTACGCCAAAAAGCGAAACCTTCACCTACATTAGCACAAAGAAAGAAGGGTGGGAGAGTAGTTGACGACGGTGGCTGGGCTTTCAAGGTATCTAGATCATACTATGCGTGGTATACATTTACAGGCCCAGTATATAGTTAATTCCTTAGTTGTTTATGCATAGTGTAAAATACTACCTTTTGCCGTAAAGCGTTCACACACTGAATCGAGAAAATACAATTCTATAGTCAAGTAAGTTTAAGTTGACGTTGAAAGGACTACCCGAAACACTTCGTTTCTTATTTAGATGTAGTTTTTCGAATATAGAAGTAATTCTATAACACTGTATTCAATACTATAAAAAATAGTTCTGTTTAATTGTCACGCTACTACAAGAGTGCCGCCTTCCATGTATGGCCACGTCTCGCGCAGGCCTGCAAATTACGTAAGTAACAAATGTCTGGCCGTACCACCTCCGCCAGGCACGGGAAGGAAAGGCCGGCCCAAGAAACAATGGCTTGACGTCGTTAAGAATGACATACGCCTAGATCATAATGATGGTGATGACTTGCCATCCTACAAATTATACACTCGACAGAATAAAGAAAACTCACATTAAACTTGGAAGTCTAGAGAGCGCGGAAGATAAGTCTGCATTTATGTATGACTCTTATGATGTCGGCTGTCTGTCTTTAGTTCCATTTTCAGCCGCGCGCAAAGTTATGTTGCGCTATAAGCTGTCACAGACATAATTTCTACTGTAAGAAAGAAATTGAACAAAGAGGCATGGAAGGAGTCTACTCACAGCTGAAGTCACAATCTATATTTTATTTCTATTTTTAATGGTGCCTATAACGTGTCCAAAAGGAACGGCTATAAGTTGTCAAATACCCCTCTATCATCATCATCATATCAGCCAGAAGACGCCCACTGCTGGGCATAGGCCTCCCCCAGAGATCTCCACAAAGGCCGGTCCTGTGCTTTTCGCATCCAGCTGGTACCTGCGATCTTTACCAGGTCGTCAGTTCACCTTGTGGAAGGCCTACCCACGCTGCGTCTAACGGCAAGTTGTCGCCACTCGAGAACTTTACTGCCCCATCAGCCATCTATTCTTCGAGCTATGTGCCCTGCCCACTGCCACTTCACTCTGGCAATCCTTAGAGCTATGTCGGTGACCTTGGTTCGCTTGCGTATCTCCTCATATCTGATTCGATCGCGCAAAGAGACTCCGAGCATAGCTCTTTCCATTGCCCTTTGGGTAATAGTGAGTTTTCTTATAAGGCTCACAGTGAGCCCTCTATAACTACTGCTATTGTCAAGTTTAGTGACCTTGGTCATCTTAATGTATAGCCTTTTGTATGACATTAAGTTATTTGTATAGAGTTATGACAGATTAAAAGTGTACATTCACTTTAGGTCGAGGCTCCATCTATTTTCTATGTCCAATATCTCTGTACTATGACTATC
The DNA here is from genome assembly GCA_907269095.1 of Blastobasis adustella. Classification (NCBI taxonomy): domain Eukaryota; kingdom Metazoa; phylum Arthropoda; class Insecta; order Lepidoptera; family Blastobasidae; genus Blastobasis; species Blastobasis adustella. The sequence continues at coordinate 6,414,789 of OU026135.1, read as the reverse complement.
TCGAACAGAGCAATTTGTCCATGGAATTTTCCACAAATAACCATTTACAAAATCCGCTTTCGGAAATCGGGTTCCTAGTAACAATCGTCCGCTCCGTGTACTTTTGTGGCGTCACAATCTATTTTGTATCTACAATCCAATAAATGTTGACGTTGTCGTATCAAATAAGCCAATAGCCCTGTCCGAGAATGGCTCGGCATCGTGAATAATTAAGCATAAAAACTATTAAATGCTCGACGGTGGCGCCGCCCCAGTAAGCCGCCATCGATTGTGGGACGTTAAGGGAAATATTGGCTTTAATGTAACGATTTTTGACGATGATTGTAGTCGTTGTCTGTAATAGTTGTTAGATATTAGTCAATATGGTCGATACCACTTTTGATACCGCCAATAAGGCTTGGTTATGTTCTCGGGCCCTTTTTTTTATGTCATATGGTAGGCAAACAGGCAAGCGGGCCACCTGATGGATAAAGGTCACCACTGCCTATAGACATTGGTAATACCAAGAGTATCGCCAATGCGCTGCCCACCTCTGTAACACGTTGCTCTGGCAGCAAAAAGGCAAATGTCCCTCCACTGCCAAAGCCACGGTTCCCCAAATCCCCACCCCATGGAGCACTGGAGACCTTACTCACCGGCAGAAACACAATACTATTTAAAAGAGTATTGTTTAGCTGCGGTATTCTGTAAGGTGGAGATACTTCCCCAATCGGGCGGCTCCAATTCGAACGGGATGCCCTACCTCTCTTAAAATCTTACCTCCCTTGACAATGATCCAGGATTTGGCAGTTCAGGTAATTACAGTGGAGCGACTGTCGTCTGACCTTCGTGACCTTGGTAACAGGGGTACCTGACCAGATTGGATCATGGTTACACATTCAGTCGCCTGAATTGTCAGGTTTTATCACGTTGTTTTCCCTCATCGTAAGATTATTCAACTAATGTACTTAACTCAGAAAAGAGTGATTGGTACATAGCGGCATTGGGATTCGACGGCGGTACCTCTCGCATTGCGTTCGGATACCGTTACCACTAAGCCACAGACGTTCCACTTTGAAAGTGTCCACAACCGTAGATATCATGTAGTAGCATACAGAGTTATAGAACCACCATCCTCTAATGAAAGTTTCACAACAAAGAGAAACATCGTATATATCAAGCAGGAGTTAACAGAGAATGTATGAAACAATAAATTCCGAGATTTAATAGATATTTAAGGCACGGTCTCCTATAGCGGCCAATACAGCATCACTGAAACGTTTGACTTTGGAAACAATATGGCGCCTTTTTCCAGAGAGCGGTGTCACAAAGCGCCAACAAAACACTTCAATGACGTCATTCACCGCTATATATGACAGCACAGTCTAGTCTTCTCACTAGTCGACTAGCTGTCCTGGGGGCTTACCATTAGCTCTTATAGAAGGACCTAAACAGAACTGCCCTGCTTAGAATCAGACAGCGCTATACGGGTCACATAAGCTTTTTTCATTCCAAGCAGGGCAGTTCTGTTCAGGTCGCAATAAGAGCTCATGGTAAGCCTCCTGTTCTCCATCAGGTGGTGAAATTTTTTTTACTCTCGTCGCATAAAAAAGGTGTTGCCAACACGCATACCTTCCCCTTAACAGCCACTGTTTACATATGCATGTCGCCCGAATTGGAAACCAATTGAGTTCGCGGCACATTTGCGCTCCGCTTGTTAACTGGTCACCCTACGGAATGGTGACAATGCTATTCCGAATTCGAAAGATGAAACACCGAATTGTTGTAACTTGTACCTGTGACGTTTGAGGAAATTGTGCAATCGGAGGGCCGTATGGAAAGCAGTGCGTTCGCTAAGCAGACGAGCGCTAGGAGAACGTATAAGAACGCTACTCACTGTAAACTGCTCGTTTGTTTTTTTTTGTTATACGCAAAAACTACTGAACAGACTTTGACAAATTTGGCAGAAATAAAACTTATAGCCCAGATTAGCACATAGGCTATAATTAATCCCGAAATCCATTGTGGTTCCCGCAGAGACGGGTTGGGAACATTACACCGAATCTTACGCGGACGAAGCCGCTGGCAAAACCTACTACACTCATACATCCAAACGAAACAAATAACAAACATCTTCTCACCAACGAACCCGAACTTCCAAGACTCCACTTCCGCAGAGCATCCGAGGCCATAAATCCATTAGTTATTGTCCAAAACACTAATGAAAAGCCAATGTAACTTGGAAACATTTCCCGCACTCGAGCGCCATGTTGTATGAGTAACTAACAAGCGAGGGCCTTGGAGGCCTGTTCAGTTCCAACTCGACGTTAAACTAAGGCTAAGTGATTTGATACGGGCTAGGAGGGTGTTTTTTTTCGGTTTAGATGGCGGGTTTTGTTTTAAAATTAGTGTAATTGTAAGCTATTAGATATATAGATCGGGGGTAGGGAAATTAAGCATGAAGGGATAGGAACGGATACAGTCGGTACATATCGGTAGCAACTGAGAAAACAAAATGTTGCCTTCTCGCTTAAAAGAGTTGCTGTTGTTGAATATTATTAAATCAATAATAATTGTCGTGGCGTTAATGACCCGGTTGTGCACTCAACGCACGAAGTCCCGGGGTCCAGCATGATCATAACCCACAATTAGGCAGTTCGGAGCGATATTAGAGACTGCCATCTAACCTCCGTAAGCCTGCTACCAGGGGAACCTGACCAGATTGGATCATGGTTACATATTCAGTCGGCTGAACGTGTAGGTTTCATCACGATGTTTTCCCTCACCGTAAGAGCATCGGTTAGTGTTAAACTAACGTACATAACTCAGAACAGTCATTGGTACATGGCGGCAGTGGGTTTCGAACCCGGTATCTCTCGCTTGCGAGTCGGAAACCTTTACCACTAGGCCACCGACGCTCCTAAGTGCGAATTACCTAGTGCTAGCCTGTAATAAACCAAGCCACATTCTGCTACAGATTTAATTGATTTTGTTGTGTTTTCTCCAGTTCGCGACTCGTCCCACCGACTCGTGGCCCCATTCGCACGTTACTCGACACTTCCAAACTGTAAAAAGCGCCACCAAAAACCCCGAAACGGCTCGCCGCCACCGGAACAAAAAAATTATCGAACCGAACCGTTTAAAAACTACAATGCCAACTGTAACTAGCACGGCTCCGTTAGCGGTTACCAAACACAAGTCTGCCAAACATTGTACCAACTTTCGGCCTAGTCAAACACAGGTTGGCCACACTCGCTTGATTGTAAACTGGTTAAACTAGGACGTGGGGGAAAGGCTGAGAATTAAAATGCAACAATAAGTTGTACTGATGTGTTTTAATGGGTATTTTACCTACAGCTCTTTTTCAACAGAGCATAGGATATTTTACCACATAGTGGTACAAAAATGTATATGGTGGCCAGTCAAGCCTCTGGATTGACAGAGACCTGCCACCGGTAATGGGAATTCACGAGACAGTTATGGGAGCACAAACGGAGTTTCAATACCCTTACCCCATACAGCATCTACATTTTTTATATACCTACCACTAAGGTAGCAAAAAAGCTTACGGCCAGCCTGGTGATAAGCAGTCACCGCAGTCTTTCCTTCCATAGGTATTAGTTTATTTTTTTATTATAACTGTAAATAAACAGTAGCTAAAATTTCACCAAATTGACATTGACATTTGACATTGTGTATTAGGTTAGATTAGGATTTTTTTTATTATTTATGTTGCCATGGGGAAATCTATTTATTTATGTTGCCAATTATATATGTCCACAGTATGACATTGTAAAAAATTAAAAAAAATTAAAAAGTCCTTTTCACCCCTTTCTTGAAAACTCCATGTTGCACTCTCCAGGGGAAACCTCTTCAGGGACTCGATTCCACCATAGTGTGCGTTAGAGTTCCTTTGGAACAGCACAGTTTGCGACCAATTTGGTTCCAAGGTGTAAGGATGAACTCCTACCAATTTTTTTTACTACTAAACCGGTTTCAATTATGCAAAGTTAAGAAACATCTCAATTAAACTTCCCCATAATATACGCAAGTAGTGCTAAAACGCATAAGCTTCTCATGATATATCTCAAATTCGACATTTTCTCTAGCTAAAAACTGTAATAAAACGTCACTTTTTATCTTCGACAATATACGACTATTAAAGCTAGTTGAAATAATATTTTACGGCTGCAATAGACATTTCAATGACATTATTAATGGAGATATTGCTAGAAAAAATTTCGAATTCGAGATGACACGGCGCGAGAATTAGTCCCAAGTTTCATGTCGTGACAAATCAAATAGGTACATAGATATCTTTAGAGCATCTGGACACACCTACCTGGAAACTTATTGGATCAAGCGAAAGCCAGTGAAGCCCAAATTGCGAGCAAACATTGGACAATCAACGGTGCCAAGGCAAATATTATGAGGTGTTAGCTCCACTAGGAATATCTAGGCACCCATCGAGATTATTCTGGAGGCTAGCACGGCTAGCGCAAGTGTGCCCGCGACATAGCTCGCGCCGCGAGAGAGCGTTTGTTTCCTTCTCTCAATACTAAGATGAAAGAGGTAGCAGTATGTATGTCGCGCCTTTTCTCGCTTATCAGCGCGAGAGCACGCTTGTTCTGGCTGTGCTGCACGACTAGCGCAAGTTTGCTGTTGCTTCCGTAAACGCTAGGCGCGACATAGTTACTGCTCTCTTTCGTCTTTGTATTGAGAGAAGGAAACAAACGCTCTCACGCGGCGCGAGCTGAGGCGCTGATACTTGTGTTAGCTGTGCTGTGTCGACCGATTTCTGCTTCTCTTCCTAAATTTCAATACAAGCTATTTTGGTTGCTTTTTAAGCACCGACGAAAAAAGAGGGGTTCGTTATATGTACCTACGTTTGACGTGTGTATATGTGAATGTGTCTGTCTGTGTCATCGTCGTTCCTGAACGGATGGACCGATTTCGATGCGGTTTTCACTAATTGAAAGCCAGTTTAATCAAGAGGGTTCTTTTGATAGGCATTTCTAGTATTATTTGTAGGATAGGATAGGACCTAAATATGCTGGCTAAGCATTAGTTATCGTGGAAGAAGCGAGAGAGATTTATCAGGACCATAGCAAGTGAAAGGATGTGGTCTATACCTACCCCTAAAAGAAAAAAGGGCAATTAAGTATATTTTTTCTTTGTTTTATTTACATTGTTTTAAATGACACGCTGAACGCGAATGTTGTACCGCCAATATGGGACTCATGTTGGAACAACCAATTATATGCAAACTGTTTATAATGTAACAATATGTGTTCTGCAGGTATACCTTACCTAAATAAGTAAACAAAACCAGTTCAACCCATATAAAGTCTAACCACCACTCCCACTACCCACACATTGCTACAATTTCAATTCCAACAAAATCTATCAAACTCTCCCCGGTTAAATATAGCCTAGACTCACAAAGTACCCGAGACCTAGATTTAGAGCTAGACTATCCCGGGACCTGGAAATAGGTCACGCTGGCGCCGGAAGCACCTGGCTACGGTTGCACCTCGAAAAGTATCTAGAACGTTGGCGAATAAAATTAAATTGCACTACATCCTGGCTTTGTCTATACGGACTCGAGAGAAGGAATTTCTTACAAGTAATAATAATAATTGTATCTTTTATATCTACACAATTCCTGTCTCAATATCTGTAAAGGTTGCCTGGAAGTGATCGCTTGTGGTGATAAGGCCGCCTTTGCCCATATGTGTTCCTTGTTATTGTAAGTGTGTGTTTTAAGTATTGTGATATTTTACGAGCAATAAAGTGTTTGTCTATCTATCTCTATCTAACTTCAAATATCTAAGTATGTACGCTTAGATCTTTTAAACTACGCAACGGATTTTAATGCGGTTTTCAACAATAGGTAGAGTGATGCAAGAGAAAGGCTTATAATATAGAAAAAGGGTAGGTAGGGATAAAATAGGTGTATGCGAACGAAGTCGCGCCGGGTCCTGGTAATTCATAATGTAAGGACTATAATAGTTTTTCCTATAGTTGGCTTTGACAGTATACCTGTCTCTTTATTTATATTATATGCATCTGTTGCCAGAAGCAGTACGTATAACAAGAAAATTGCCGCTGTAATGAGAAATTAACGCTTGCATGTTCTAAGTTTATTCAAAAATGTCATATCAAATCGCGTTTTACACATTACTTCGCTTACAAGAAAACGTATAGAGTTGCTAAAACCACCTCGTGTACACTTCAATGACGTCACGTTACCACGCCACTGAGGCATTAAGGTGATGACGTCACAGTCGCGAGAAATAATGACGGTCATACATTCTACACTTTATGGGTAGGTGTCGTGAATAATATTAGTGCTTATATTGTAACTGACGCCTGTGCAATGAGTGTAAATTGCGAATTTAAAATGTTATTTTAAGGTATCACATCATGATACACCTTAAGGTGTATATCAACGCTAGGAGCGTCGGTGGCCAAGTGGTTAAGGAATCCGATTCGTAAGCGAGAGGTACCGGGTTCGAATCCCACTGCGGCGATGTACCAATGACTCTTTTCTGAGTTTTGTACGTTAGTTAAATGCGTACCGATGCCCTTACGGTGAGGGAAAACATCGTGATGAAACCTGCACATTTAGGCGACTGAATGTGTAACCATTATCCAATCTGGTCAGGTTCTCCTGGTAGCAGAGTCACGGGGGTCAGTTGGCAGTCACTCCCCTGTAATTATCTGATCTTCCATATCCTGGATCATGGTCAAGGCGGACCCCGGGCCCTCGTGCGCGAGAGCACAAACTGGAAATTGACGACAAGACTATTTTTTATTCATTCATTCAATGTGGGTACCTCAGTTTGCTGTTATAGGGCCCCTGGTCGCGTTTCAATGCAATGAAAGAATCGTATAATAACCCTATATATGTCTGTGTCACGAAACAGAGCTACAATCACACAAACTTATGTTGACAAACAAACAATGCCATTTCCCAATATTAGTAAGTACCACAACAATACATACAATAACGATAACGCCAGTGCACCCGTATCACAGACACATATACATACAACATACATACATACATACATACATACAGCAGAATGCATTAGGGAAATTGATCAGATAGACGTCGGCGGGCCGTGTAATCAGTTTCCTCTGTGAACGGGATCGTTTCGTTATCAAAAAACTAGCAATAAATCTGTTTTATGGACGGTTGTCTGTGTATATGTGCTGGGTATACAATACCTGCCGTATACTTGCTGGAAATAAGCCTTCAATATCTCTTTTTCTATTTTGTAATAGAGTTAGTTATTTCATTACTAATATTAACACATTCCCGTCATTATTTGGCCGTGTGGTGTCCGGCAGAGTAGAATAGCACCAACCCCTTACATTCATGGGTGTCGTACAAGGCGACTAATGTTTTCGAGGCAAAAGATCAAGAGTCTCCGTAGTCTGGAAAACGGGCAGCAGCATTTTCCATTATTATATTTAAACACTGCGATCTCCGAACCGCCTGCCAAGCGTGGAGATTACGGCAATAACCACCCCTTCCGTGGGAGAGGCCCTAAGTCCTGCAGTGGACTGTTACGGGCTGTGATGATGGTGCTACTATTGGTTAGTGATAATTTAATAAGTAGAACTAGTACTGTGAAAGTGTATAGTGATGGATAAATGCACTAAAAAGCACGGAACTGAACTTTCGGGTTGCTCCAAGAAGTCGCATTAGAACCTGCAATATCTTGCTATCGTGTTATTGTGAGGGAGAGAAAACGTTATTTTTCAGCAGAGTCGCTAAAGCTGGGACGTTATTAAAAATTGTTTTATTTGTTATTGTTAACTTGATGACCTAAGTGTTTCAGTTGGTTAACATGCCGGTCGCCTCGCAGAGGTCCCGGGTTCGATTCCCGGCCGAGCAGAAATTGAAATGATGAATTTTCTGGGTGTAGTATGTATTTAAAAAAAGTATATAAGTAGTTTATCAGTTATCTAACACCCATAACTTTGCTTACTTTGGGGCTAGATGGCGCGGTGTGAATTTGTTATTTATTATTATTTTATTTATTTGTTTTGTTTTCGGCTGATGACCTTGTATGCCAATGCCTAAACCAAAAAAAAATACCAAACACACATCACGGACGCGGTCTTCTAATGGCGACTTTTTGCATCAGTCACTCTCAACCATTCTCTTTGTGCCATAATTCATTAGGAAAACGCGACCCAGCCGAAAAGGTCATGTGGCGTACCCCCAAGACAGGGACAGAGATACGCGTTTGCGGTTAGCGTGAAAGGGATGGGCGTCGTTAGCACATCATTTACACATCAGATGACTGGCTTTTGCGCGGGCCCGCTGACTTTCAGCCTGCTTGAAATTGCCCACTCGAGTAATTGAGGAAATGTATGGAGTTGATAACACCTCTCAGGGTCACTAAAGTGAAAGTGGATGAAGATTTTGTATTACACTAAAGTCGTTGTTTTGTGTGTCTGGCAAATCCTGGATCATGGTCAAGGCGGACCTCGAGGCCTCGTGCGCGAGAGTACAATTGGGACATTAACGCCCATTAATTAAATGATGGTGAACCATTGTTATCTTCATCGTCTCAGTCGCAGGATGTCCATTTCCACATCGATCGACTTTGTGCCTCTTGCTACCATCAATATCTATCTAAGAGTCTACCTGTTTGACACCATGCCAGTGGACCATGTTTTATTATCGCACTCAACAGAAAGTTCATAATCACACCTTACAATTAAAATAATCCCGTACTGTACGTTTAGAGACACTTTCAGCCGCGTACACAATTTGGAATGAGTTCCTAGCCAAGACATTTAGTCACCTAAATGTGTAGGTTTCGTCACAATGTTTTCCCTCACCGTAAGAGCATCGGTTAGTATTCAACTGTCCATAACTCAGAAAATTATCATTGGGACATAGCCGCAGTGGGATTCGAACCCGGTACCTCTCGCTTACGAATCTTCATTTTTTAGTTGATGGTGGTCATCGTTGTTGCCTTAACTGTATTTTGGTTTTTGAATTTGGTTTGGAATATTTGTGTTACCCTTTTTCTTTTTATATGCCTAAATTGTAAACTTATGTAGAATAGGAGCATGTACTTTCTTCTTGTTCTAAATAGTACACATTCTCAGTGGATTTCAGTCTAAACTTGTAATTGTTATAACCATAAGATTCTTAAGTAGCTGTTATCTGTTATGTGAATGCAATAAATAATTAAATAAATCAGACACTGTAACCATTCAACCACCGAGGCTCCATGATGATAACGTCCATAGGCTGCGGGACAACTTACCATCAGCCAGGCCGTAATCTTGTTTGCCACCTTTGTGGTATAAAAAAAACAATTATTCCCATCTCATAAAGCAGGCTAGTACGCCCTCTAAGTAGGGCATAGCAGCTCTACATAGAGTCCGCGAAGCTCAAAAGGTTCTCGTGGCAGTCTGCGGACCCTCATACACTATTCAGACACGTCGTGCGCTCGCGACTAATCCACTGCGAAATGTCAGTTTAAAACTTTGAAGAAAACATATGAGGAGGGCACTCACTTTGTTCTTATTTAAATAAATAGAGTCGGTAGCGACTCGAGATAAGGTAGAGTTAGAATTAGTGAGAGATTTTCGGTGTTTTGTAAGGTTTCAGCGCCGGTCGGGTTACAAATTTGAATACTGATTAGAAGCCTCTATTATACGAGGGTGTTTATTTAGTATATAATTAAGTAAACTAACCTTCGTAGAAAGCTGAAGCAATATTAGAAAAACAAACAGCTGGTTTGCTTCTAAAGAGAGCTTGTTATAATCGTCTTGGCGTCAATATTTTTTATTTTTTATTATTATTCAATATCTTCATCATCTCCTGGTTGACTGCTAGATACGGCTATTTTAGCTTTAAGTCCGCCACTGTACTATTTTGTGCATGAAGATTTAATAAATAAATAAATATTTCTGAATCGGCGCCGGCAACGCATCCGTCATCACCCGTCATTAACGCCCGTTTTGGGCCGTGGTGACCATTTATCATCATGCTTCATACTATAATCTAACTGACAGGTATCGAAAAATCCCAGATAAAGAAAACATCGAAATCGGTCCACCTGCTCGGGAGCTACCACAGACAGACAGACACATATCAAACCCATATCTAGCTGGCCCGCCGTGACTTCGTTCATGTGTTGTCTTACCCTTTTAATCTGCCTATTGAATAACTCTATCTATGACTGAAACCCGCAACAAAATCGTACATACATACATTTTCAAGAGGGACAGATGGCAGGAAGCTACTTTATATATAAATTTATACATATACATACCGGGTTCGCATCCATCGTGGTCGTGTACCAATGACTGTTTTCTGAGTTGTGTTTATTAGTTGAACACTAACCGATGCTCTTACGGTGAAGGAAAACATCGTGATGAAACAACTAAATGTGTAACCGAAAAAGGCTGGCAGAGGCCGGGATAAGCGCTAGAACGATGGTAATGACATAGTAGGATACGAGGAAATCAATATTAGGTTGGTGTAAGAAGAATTTATTCTGAACTAGATCAGGAAAACACAATTTAAGTCCCAATTTTGCCTATTTACTTATGACTTACCATATCAGTCACAATTTTACCTACTTACTTATTAGTAAGAAGTACAGGTTTATTCACCTACTAAAATACTTAATTCCCAATATAATGTCCACATTCACATCAGCACCTCGTTCAGATACGATGAACTACCCTGATATATTATTTACACGGCGACCGTCCTAGTAACGCGTACCTTTGTAAAGAATTACAGGTATTTGTGGTTTGAATATAGGAAAAGCACACGTTTCAAATATTAGTGTATTTATTATGATTATGTTGAAGTGGGCCTGCCGCGATTTTAATTTAAATAGTAATTATACGTAATTTTCACATTTAACAAGAATGACAAGGTACGTCTATGCGAACGATGATGCGGGTATCGCTAGTCATGGAAATATGAATTCTTTTAATGGATGTGTAGTTTTAGGAACGAGGAAGAGGCAAGAGATGTGAGTCAGGCACGATCGTAGCTTGTGGCATTCGATATTCTCGGCGTACCTTTATGGGATATGGGCGTGAGATAACTATTAACATTATTATATCAACTAGACTCAAACATCTAGTCACAGAGGTCCATTGTATTAATCGTTGCAAATAATGCACACGTGGGCAATTTTCATATAATCAAGACAGTGTAATCAAGGAAGAAGTCTAGAGTTCCTACGGTATCTAACCGATTGGAAAGGCCGTTTATGGCACAGCGGGATAGTTTGCGCTGGAATTTCGATTCCATTTATTTATTTATTTAAAATAACTTTACAGTATTACAGTCTTCACCAATTCACTTAAAGCTATAGATATATCAGTTTCTATTATAAAATATTCTCATTGATGAATCCTCTCGCAGTACTTCAGGCTTTCCTTGCACACATCCATCCATCGCCAGGCAAATAAGTCACAGTCGGATGCCAATGCCAGGAGCGCGTCGAGCATACCCAACGAATAATGGGTGAATTGGCGGGAGTGCGAAACGGTTCGGACCGCGAGAGTATATACAACCATGCTCTAGATGTGCATATTAGATTGAACCCAGAAAGTTCCCAGGGGGAGAACCAAGGTCTCAAAATTTTCTCTATTGGTATTGTGTGAAAATTGCCCATGCGCCCGTTTCCTTTTTTTTTGCAAAGGAGTGTTAGTATATTAGAAGTTTGTCCATAGACTACACATAGTATTTTTACATTAAAATACTCTTTATTGTGGTTTAGTAGTAACAATAAGGTACGAGTGTGAGTTGTGTCAGGTCAGAGCAAAGTGGTGGTCCAAAGTCTATGGCTACCCTACGTATGGATATGTTAAAAAATGCCACTTCGTTGCGTGAATAAAAATTACCATCTTTATCATCGAAGACAGCTTTAATAGTAATCAACATTGCACGACCTCATTCAGCCGTCCCCTTTCCGCCATAAGGAGACGCGATCCTTGCGAGCGCTTCGTCCCTGTCATGGATCTTCCAGCTGTCCACACGAGTCGCTTTGGTTCAACCTTTATAATGCACGGCTAAGGAATGCAACACGTTGTCTGTGCATGTATTCCCTGATCATTATAACTTGGACGCCTTCAAGAGAGTAAATAGGCTGTTCCTAAACAGGCCTGTTCAATCTTCGGCCGCATCGTCACTTACCAGGTGAAATGGCGGTCAAATGCCTGGCTAGACTAATAAAAACAATAAAACATTTATTTTACCTATAGTTACTAATAACGTCATTCGTAAACTGATACACGTCATTCGTAAACTGATACACGTCATTCGAAGAATGAACGACCACGCGGCCTCCGACCCCTGAAAGCTTTCTTAATCGGATTATAACCCAATTCTTAATCGAAGCCATCGGAAAGTCAACTGTTTATTATTACAAGCATCTAGAGAAGTGTTTACTCATTGTTTCTTATAAAAATCCCTGGATTAGGCGTCAAAGTATGGCGGTGCACGGTTTTGACACGCCATAGACGCATTAGGGGAACGCTATCGACTTAAAGATCAGATTTGCCCCCATAAACAATAATTACGATTATCAATCAAAAGGCAATGGGTGAGTTTCTTGATTTATTAACTCCTTGAGTTATCTGATCGGGCGCTTGAGTGACGGTGAAATGTATACGTGTACCGTTGCGAATAGAGACCTTCGGCGTTGGGATCAAGTCTTGGAATGCTAAAATACCAACGCTATCATTCCTTGTAGGGCAGCATCTACGACGCTGAGACTAGATACTGAAATTTTTGCTTTACTTCTTTATTTATAAATAATAACAAATATGCTTTTACAAATTCACACAGCGCCATCAAGCCACAAAGTAATCAAAGCTTATAATATGGTTGTAAAACAACTGATAAACTACTTATATACTTTTTTATACATACTAATTATATACTACACCCTTAACCGTAACAGAAATTAAAATTCATCGTTTTAATTTCTGCTCGGTCGTAAATCGAACCCGAGACCTCTGCGTACCAGACCGGAATATCAACCAACTGCACCACTCAGGTCGCATAAGCATACTTTACTCAGTGCCCGTTTTATAGCCGCTAATAAAATAAAACCATCACACTGGTTTTCTTGTAAAAGAGCTAATTTTAATATTGACTCGACTCAACCCCTCCGAATTCCATAACAGCTTAAAGAATAAGCTTTTAAAATTTTAGGGGGCTGTAAAAGCTACCGGTTATGGTGAAATATGCTCGTTTAACTCAGACCGCCCTATCCGAGAGGTGAACCTTAGCTATTCTTGGTTTAATTAACCTTATCTTCTGCAGAGTTTAAGAACGGTATCCCGGTAACGGGGTCTCGTAATAAGGTATTTTGCTGAGACACGTTGCTTATCATTTTTCTTATCTTAGAGTGGAGGTTGGACAAAAATGCAATGCCCGTTTAGTAATTTAATTGTATTCAAAAGGATATTTGATTCTTTGAAAGGAATATTTGTTGTGATGAAGGATGATTTGAGTGCTATTTTGCTAACACGGTTCCTGTAATAGGTAATTCTTATTCGAGTACCTATAACTTTTTGTTTGTAATAATGCATCGATTGAATTGTAATTGGATCGCAAACGCATCTCAATGGCTGTTTTACACGTTTTTGGTATTCTGCTACAATTAAAACTGCCTTGAGTTGCTATAGCAATCTAATTACAATTCAATTGATTTAAGTACATGAGGGAGCTCGCGGCCCAGACAGCCCACCTGATCAACCTTGGCGTTACTGCCCTGATTGTGCTATCGCGCACGACGGCCCGGGGTCCGCCTTGACCATGCTCCAGGATTTTACAGATCATGTGACAGCCCACCCGATTGAAAGCGGTAAATTAATTCTTGTACTTAGTTGTCAACAAAAATGCATAAGCACACAATATGCCTCAAGCTTATATAATAATAAAAATCTAACAGGCATCCACTCATGCGCGCATTACAATATAACTAACTCTTTCCCTCGTACAGCCTTTGAGAGCTGCAAGTGCACAAGAATTCCAGCATAGTAGCTTAGCTATAGCAATTTAAGCATTATCCCTTTGGGTCAAGTTAGTCCATTAAGACCAAATTCGCTTGAAATCCTTAAGCCCCCACATTAACACCAGCATAAGTTCTGATACATTAGAATTTATAATGGGGCACTTTAAATCCCTTTAAGCTTTTGAAGTTACCCATTAGTAAAGCTGGCTAAATACAAAAAGCTTTCGTAACTTGGAAATTAAGATTACTCCAGAGCGGGTGTTTATTTTCTGTGGTAATTTTTGAGTGGATTGCTGTTCATTAAAATTGTACGAACCTAATCTGGTTCATTCTAACAATATTATAATGCTATTTTTTTTACAAATCCCGTAAAGATGGGAAAGGCTTTACTGCTTTTTGTAGCAATTAGTTTCCACTTTTTTATAAATAAGTTCTTAAATAAAAACTATTTTCTCTTAACAAGATTATTAAAATTTGTTAAGATTATTAAAATTAAAGAGCCCAAACGCAGGGTTATATTATAGCGTTCATAAGTTCCTATGATCACCTTTCGACTCCATTATCTCAATCGGATACCAACAAATGGTCGAAAGATTATTTGTTTCTGACATACAACTTACAAAGATACATACGAATAGTGCAAGTTAAAAATGAGCGTCGGTGGCCGAGCGGTTAGAGTATCCGACTCGTAAGCCAGAGGTCCCGGGTTCGAATCTCGCTCCGGCCATGTACCAATGATTGTTATCTGAGTTATGTACATTAGTTGAATACTAACCGATGCTCTTACGGTGAGGGAAAACATCGTGATGAAACCTGCACATCCAGGCGACTGGATGTGTAACCATGATCAAATCTGGTCAGGTTCCCCTGGTAGCAGGGTCATAGAGGTCCGATGGCAGTCGCTCCACTGTAATTACCTGACCGGCCAAATCCTGGATCATGGTCAAGGCGGACCCCGGGCCCTCGTGCGCGAGAGCACAACCGGGACATTAACGCCAAGATGATTATTTTATATAGTGCAAGTTAAAAAAAGCTTGTAAAAATATAGTATCGTTAAATGCCTACTTACGCCTTGTCACTGTAAGGAATATGCCGATAATCTTCTAGCTGATGATCACACCACTGGCCACCTTATCCTTTAAACCCGAACACAATAAGACATGTCCCGTAACACTGCTGGAAGTAAGCTTCCTCCATATTAGTGAAAGGTATGCCTCTGAGCTATTCGCTGACTTTTACGACATTCGTAACAGGTTTAATGGACAGGAGGTGGAACGTTTTTTTTTTCTACGCAGTGACAAATGAGCAGACAGCCCACGCGATGGTAAGCGGTAACGGTCTCCCATAACATTGTTATGTTGCTGGCAACAAAATACAGAACCGCAGGTGCGTTGTCACTGTGAGGACTAATGAAATGCCTCATGCCTGTTATTGTGCTGGCTACCTTATCCTTCTTCAAATATATCGCTGTTGCAGTCGCTGTAGCGCCGAAAACAGCTGGAAAGGATGAACGAAATCTTTAACGTAACATACACCTCACACCTCATCCTCACACCTTGGAATCAAATTGGTCGTGAACTTTCTCCTAAACACACTAAGTTTGTGGAAAGACTTACCTGGAGAGGTTTTGCTGGAGAGTACAACATGGAGCTCCTCATAAAAGAGGTGAGAAGGTTTTTACGGGGTCGGCAACGCGTGGGTGATGCCCCTGGTATTGCAAAGGTTCATAGGCAGCTGTGACTGCTTACCATCAGCCAGGCCGTAAGCTTGTTTTCCACCTTAGTGGTATACACCGGTGTACTGACGAAAATCGCCTCCAAGTTATAAATGACAACTCTTTCAAGCAATCCCTTTACGATCTTCTTCAAAACCTATTCAAGGCCGAATTTAATGTCATGTTAGTATTTATGTCAACCGTATGCCACGTGTTTGAAAACTGAATGGAACTGACAAGGTTGTGAAAGATTTGCGCATTTGTTTCGTGTCAGTCGAGTAGGCCGTGGAATTTAGTTGTTGTATCGAGAAGTTCTGCATTTTAGTATTAAATTTAGTAACTCTTAGCTTAAATACTAACAGTATGAGGGAAATAGTGCATATACAAGCCGGCCAATGTGGAAATCAGATTGGAGCTAAGGTAAATTTAGGATTTATTTGTTCCTTAGGCGTGTAAAGAATTTTGCAAAGTTGTTTATTGAAGTTTTTCTAAAAGTACAGTACTTCCGGTCCCATTTCCGTTTTAAGTTCATGGTCATGGAAGAGTATTTTTTAAAAATTTCAGCCCTAAGCATTACGGTCGTATTTCATAGACTCGTTTAGGAGTTTTGCTATTAATTGTCGTTACTAAGTGTTTTTTTTAGATTCGGTTGTTATAAAGTAAAGGGTAAATGTCAAAAAGCAAGGTCATCATAGTTCAAATCAATCACAACTAATCTACAGTGCAGTATATTTTTACGCGTGTGACAATGTTATTTGGCCGTGAAGTTTTCTGTAAAATAGACAAGCCCTAAGCCCTACCATACACGGGGTTCGAACACTATGACTTTCTTATAAAGTAGACTCCGTAGATCAAAAAACAAGCATAGTGGGCCCGAGTTCGATTTAGGCGCTGAGATTAGAACCTTGTCTCATCATCATCTCGGCCGCAGAACGTCCAATGCTGATCATAGGCTACCTTACTTTGGCGGGGTTTTTTGCCATGATCTCCACGCTTGGCAGGCGGGTTGGTTTAAAATACAACTGAAGAAAACACTGCTGCCCATTTTCTACATTACACCGACACCCAGTCGAAGGGATTGTGCAATTCCACTGTGTCAGCCACCTTACGGCAGCAGTCCAAAAGTTGATTATAATAATCACAATTCGATTCTCATTTCCAGTTCTGGGAGGTGATATCAGACGAGCACGGTATCGACCCCACAGGCACCTACCACGGCGACTCCGACCTCCAGTTGGAGCGCATAAACGTTTACTACAATGAGGCGACCGGCGGCAAGTACGTGCCGCGCGCCATTCTCGTGGACTTGGAGCCTGGAACCATGGACTCTGTGCGCTCGGGCCCCTTCGGACAGATCTTCCGCCCAGACAACTTCGTATTCGGCCAGTCCGGAGCGGGGAACAACTGGGCCAAAGGACACTACACCGAAGGCGCAGAACTAGTGGACTCAGTATTAGATGTTGTAAGGAAAGAAGCGGAGGGCTGCGACTGCCTGCAGGGCTTCCAGCTGACACACTCGCTCGGCGGAGGCACGGGCGCTGGATTGGGGACGCTACTGATCTCCAAGATAAGAGAGGAGTACCCCGATCGCATAATGAACACATTCAGCGTCGTACCGTCCCCAAAGGTATCTGACACAGTGGTGGAGCCGTACAATGCGACGCTATCCGTGCACCAGCTGGTGGAAAACACTGACGAGTCCTACTGTATCGACAACGAGGCCCTGTATGACATATGCTTCAGAACTCTAAAGCTGACTACTCCGACCTACGGCGACTTGAACCACCTGGTATCGGCTACGATGTCCGGTGTGACCACTTGCCTGAGATTCCCCGGCCAGCTGAACGCGGACTTGAGGAAACTGGCCGTGAACATGGTGCCGTTCCCTCGTCTTCACTTCTTCATTCCCGGTTTTGCGCCGCTGACGTCTCGCGGCAGTCAGCAGTACCGCGCGCTGACGGTCCCCGAGTTGACGCAGCAGATGTTCGACGCGAAAAACATGATGGCGGCTTGTGACCCTCGCCACGGGAGGTACCTGACCGTGGCTGCTGTGTTCAGAGGCCGTATGTCTATGAAGGAGGTGGACGAGCAGATGATGAACATCCAGAACAAGAACTCTTCGTACTTCGTGGAGTGGATCCCGAATAACGTGAAGACGGCCGTGTGCGACATCCCGCCGCGAGGTCTGAAGATGTCGGCTACCTTCATCGGGAATTCCACTGCAATCCAGGAGCTGTTTAAGCGCATATCCGAGCAGTTCACGGCCATGTTCAGGCGCAAGGCGTTCTTGCATTGGTACACTGGCGAGGGCATGGACGAGATGGAATTCACTGAGGCAGAGAGCAACATGAACGACCTGGTGTCTGAATACCAGCAGTACCAGGACGCCACCGCCGAGGAGGAAGGAGAATTCGATGAAGAGGAGGAGGGCGGCGATGAAGGAGACTAGTCTATTGCAATTTAAGATTTGCGTTATTATTATATTGTACTTATATTTTTTATTTATTCGTTTTATTATATTTGTATGATTAGTAGTTACACTTGTCTTTCATTCTGATAGTTTCCGAAGATATTCCTGTGGTGGTAGGAGGAAGGTGTACAGCATAACAGACCATTTTTTACTATAGTTACCATCCAAATCTAGACATAATCGCCATACTACACACTACCAGCCGCCGCATCACATTCCTATCTACAAAATTTCATCTAAATTTGTTTAGCGTAGCAACTTTCACAGCTACAGCGCATAATTAAGCTTAGGTTCCTATGGCTTGAGGCTAGGAGTAAATCGATTCTCATGTGCCCAAACTTTATCATTATCGTGCGAGGTGGGAGTCTTTTTGGCATACTCCTAATTGTATTTTACATATATACTGGAAAGAGGCTGAAGGCTGGAATATTTTCATATACACAGGAGCCTGGGGGCTTACCATGAGCTCTTTCTTATAGCAGGACCTTATCAGAACTGCCCTGCCTAGAACGCGGCAGCGCTATACATGCCACATAAGCTTATCTTCTATCACTATCTACCTAGCACCCGATAGTCAACATGCGTACAACGCAGTCTCCGAAGCTTGAGACTGTTACTAGAAACCGTTCAGTCAAACACCCGTTCCTATCCTATATCAAGAGTATCGAGACTATCGAATGCCACAAGCTTCGATCCCGAGACATATTCCTGTAGTAGCAATAGTCCGGTTGACCGAACTATTAAACACAGTCAAATTACAGTGCTACTGTCCAACATTTCCCAAGCACACACCCCCACCACTATCTTCAAACCCAGCCTTTTATATTCAGTTCGGTGTCTGAGTGGAGTTTAAAATTCGTGTACAAATCATGTCTGCGCGCGAGATATCATCCGGTGGCGGTCACGATCCTTGCTGGGCGAGCTCGAAATAAGCAGCTTTATTTCCGCGAGTGCTGGCTGGGTGCGGCCACGGGCGTGGGCGCAGCGGGCGCGGGAGCGGGAGCGAAATTTCGGGTCGTTAGGACAACTTTCCAAGAGAGAACGGAATCGTGATGTGATTTTGTCGTTCTTTTTTCATAATTCTGGGTCACGGGGTGGTTTGGCAAGCTTTTGACTGCCATCAAGCCCTGTGATGATATCTTAGACATAATCTATTTAATCTCGTCTTGTCTTCTCTCAATTAATCTCTGGAGATTATAGAATTACTGACAGAAATGCATAATTATTCTCTAGGAATGGTTTTCCCTTTCCTCTTCTAGAGAGTATTGTCTGGAAGAGGGCCACTTTTTATTTTGTGGTATTGTGTAGTAGATTTTTTTCTATACTATTCTTTGTCTCTTTCTATCGACTGATTTTCGTAAATGTATTGAAGAACAAAAATGATCAATGACCACAAACGAGCGCTCTAGGACTACAATTAAAGCAATATCATCACTACATATTATAAAACACAGACCCACGCGGCGTCTGTCTGTCTGTCTTTTCGTGATAGACTCAAAAACTACTTTCACTACTTCTTCACCAATAGACAGAGTAATTCATGAGGCAGGTTTAGGTGTAAAATTTGTTAAGGTTACTTACTACTCGTGCGAAGCCCGGGCGGATCGCCAGTAAATTATAATTAATTATTTTGACACACATCATCCCTCAACCCCTCAAATTCCATAACCGCTCCCGCTTATGACTGTATGCTCAACCTTTTCTACGGACGTAGTCTGAATTATTTATCTACACGCTATTTGTACACTATGTTGTAAGGCTTATGTTAATATTCAGAGCCCTGATGATATCGCGCCGTAGTTTTCAACATTTTACGAGGATCTCTAAATTTGGGACGGACTCTGGTCCGCGCCTTGCAAGAGGCAAAGTAGGCGTGAATATTTAATCAGAGTTGAAAAGGAAAAATTTTAATTATGAGGTTTTTTGATTAATAAATTAGGGAGGTTCCTTTTCGCTTATTACGTATTCGTGAATAATTATTTCACTCTCAAAAGCTGGGAGTTCGTTTTGGAAAAAGAATGTTGTGGTTATGCCCATAATTGTACGCTTTATAAGTTTGTACCTATTAATGAAATTGTATACTGATCAAATTAATTACCTTCTCCAAAAAGAGCATCAGGAGAACAGGCGTAGGTACCTAAATGTATGAAAAGATGTAGGTATGAATGTAGAGTCGAGTATGAGTAATCAAAGTATGGAACAGGCAAAAAAGGTGTGTCAGGCACATAGCTTGTGGCAATCGATAGTCTGTGCCTACCCCTACAGGTACTTATGGGATACGGACGTGAATATGTATTACGTATGAAGACTTTTTAAATACAAACTCATAAGAGAACTTGATCACATATATATCAAATAATTTGTGAACCGACGTTTGGAAATTGTGAATATATTCGTTAATTAATGAGTATCTAATATCAACAATTCAATATTAAAGTATTCATATCATTTGTATTATTAATAGAGGCTTATAGTCAATCCTGAACAAAATTTCTTAGAGATTTTTAACATTCGGCCTCGGCTTCAGGCTCGGCCAAAAACCAAAGACCTTCGGTCAGACACTAAATATAAGTTAACATCACTATGGATGCACATACAAACCAGAGACAGGCCAAAGTCTAAACAAGGTGCTGCCTTCTGTACGCTGTAAGAAACCCGAAAAATACTTATAAAATGTCCGACATAAGGCACGAGAGTCATTTCATATATCGAGACTCATTTACAAGCAACAAATTGTAACAGGCAGACACGTGTAACACAAACAAAATATAATGATATAATTGTGTACAATAAACTGTTAAGTAAATAAATAAATAAATATAATGACTAAAATAAATCTGAAAGGAAAACATTATATTACGGGATATATTTTAGGTTAGATAATGCCATTGGCTAGTAGAGAGCGTCTTTGGCTGTGCGGATCCGATTCGTAAGCGAGTGGTACCGGGTTCGAATCCCGCTGCGGCCATGTACCAATGACTCTTTTCTGAATTTCGTACATTAGTTGAATACTAACCGATCTCTCGGTAAGGGAAAACATCGTGATGAAACATGATTACCCATTTAAGCGTGTGCAATCATTATTCAATCTGGTCAGGTTCCCCTAGTAAATGGAAGGTCAGATGGCAGTCACTCCACTGTAATTACCTGATCGGCCAAACTCTGGATTATGGTCAAGGCGGACCACGGGTCCTCGTGAACGAGAGCACAACCGGGACATTAACTTTAAGATGAGATTTTTTTTGTAATCTCATTCGCTAGTGACTAAATCCCATTAACATAGCGTCATGCTCTAAATCTCGTCTAGAAACATTGCCAAAACAAAAACTAAATAGAAAAAGCCACGAAAACAGTAGGTACATAATCCTCAACAGCCCACCAACCGCCGCTTATTTACCAACCTACCTCTCTCTGCAAATATTTATTATATTCACAAACCAGGCCGCGTGCGTTTGAAATGCTGCATTGATTATGTTCTTTGTAAGCGAAAACATTTGTTTGTGGCTGGCCGCTTTTGTCGTGCAAAAAGATCGGTTGAGTGTTTGAATTTGGAATGTTCAGAACACGTTCAGAAGTTGTGCTCGAGAATCCTATGGTGATTTCGAACTATCTTAGGTAAGACAGTGTTGAGTGGGTGGAAGTTTGGTTTTAAGTATAATTGGTGTGAAGCAATGTTTGTGTTGTTTGTGAGGTTTGAATGATAAGGCATGACAGCTAACAACCGGGTACATGGGTGTAGGAAGGTGGGCGGTATTATCTACCTAAGCTGCATTGCTTTTCCATATACGCCGCAGGTTCAATCCGAATTTTAGGAGCCTCATTTTTTGGTCAACAAAACTTTTAAGCACGCTGCACTCCCACATTAATTCGTTTTTTATGTTTTACGCCTCTTTTATTATGTGCGCCTCAGCTCTTTTGCAGCAACCTCAGCAAAATTCGAAAAATTTAAACCAGCTTTAGATTTTTGAAAAATCTTCTTTAAAATCATACATTTTCGCGAGAGCTCACAATGGAATAAAAATGCGAAAGTAGTGTAGACGGTAGAGCTCCTGTAGCACCAGTAACCACCAAGCACCACAAGCAAGTCGTTTGACCTCGTAAGGCCGCATCTGCACGGCCCGCGCGCATCGGCGATCGATACAGTGAATCTCGGCTGGAACGGGGACTCTCTGAGTGCCCTGGGTACACGGAGGGAGCAGCTCGTACACAACTGGTGGTTTCGATAGTTAGGGATTTGTGCCGCAGCCAAATAATACTATTTTAAACTTTAAACAGTTCTACCGGCGCTCTGGGAAACCGTATATTTAGCATGCTGCCAATGCAACATGTCCCGGCAACACTTTCACTTTCACTTCTTTTTTTATATTTGGACTATCCAGGCATTTGACCGCCATCTCATCTGGTGGTAAGTGACTATGAGGCCGATAATGGAGCATGCCTGTTTAGGAACAGCCTATTTACTGCCAGGTACTTTCTATCAGGTGGCCTTTCTGGCGATTGCCTGTTTGGATTAAAAAATATCCTGCCATCCCTCTATCTTACTACCCTACTATCACCTTACCAACAGTACAGTTTTTTGTTTTTTATTATATACATTTCCTTGCTATTATTTTTTGTTTTGTACATTTATTTATTTTAGTACCAAATCCCATTGTAGATTGACTACGCGAACCGGGTCGCATCCGCACTCCGCAATGAAACTCGACTGTCGTCTAGCAACCGCGCGAAACATTATGAATTTGAGGCTTGAATACAGTATGGTCCTCGTATGGAAGGGAGGGGCCGGTAATTCTACTGTGCCGGACACTGCACGTCTAATCATAATCCTACTAGTATTTACATGCGAAAGTTCGGATTTTGACGAAATTTTTGCAGTAACATAACTAGTACAGAATAGGTTCTTATTTATCCCGAAATTTAATGTGAGACACGCGAGAACGGGTCCGGAAAGTTACATCCCTGATATAAAAGTTATAAGTCGCGGGCAAAAGCAAGTACACAACCTTCAATCGGGGTAAACTCAAATCCGCGGTACAATGTAAATTTTCTGGTCTACGGTCGTTCTAGATCTCAGAAAAAAATTCGCGCTGGTGTAGTGTACCTCGCCTTGCACGGTCAAGCTAAGAAGTAGGTCTATCAGTTTTGACAAAAAATCCCGTGTGACCAAAGTATCGCTAAGGTCGACACTGTTAACGATCCGTATATCATAGCAAAAGAAAATCGACCTTGTTGCTTGGCCGTGCAACTGAACTTCAACCTTAAGCAATTTCCTGGTCGAATTTCCATGCTATCCTAGTCGAAAAATGCATCGTTAAGAGGTTTAATGCAACTCCAGCTCCGGCGTCTAACCGCTGCCCGGTCTGTGTCGGTTTACCAACTAGCCTGATTTTAGCCACTATTCGCAGTCGACTCGGATATTCGCCTCAATTATACTCGTCCCGCCAGTTTTGCATTTCTCGAAGATTCACTTGCTTGCATTGAAGTCTTGGGACGCGAAGTTATTTGGTTTTAGCTTGCGAATTTTTTACGAAATAACATGCTTTTAACGGCCCTGGGTCATTGAAAAATTATATTAATATATTTTTAATGGACACGATCATGCTTACTCAATATCATCATGCTAAATTAAACTTAATTTACTTAGCTTAAATCACTCTGGTTGTAAAAGACTTGAAATTATTTTAATCATAATATCTTATCATAGATAGGTACTTTTAAATTTAACCAAAGCACAATGTAATTCTAGACTTAAGTTTCGTTTATAAATTATTTATTAATATTTATTATTTATGATATACCGAGGGGCAACCGAGTTGTCATTGCTGGGCCGCCATTCGGTTACACTTTGTCCATACAAAATATATGGGATATTTTTGACCGTGCTACGGCCGATTTACGGTGCTACGGCCTAGACTCGGCTCCGAACCGACAAGGTGTAGCGCGAATCATTCTTGAGACGACATGTCGCCGAGATGTAACTTGTTTCTATATGTATTGATATACCATCCGTAGCGCGCGATACGTCTGCCGTAATTCCAGTACATTTTATTCCCAGTTGAACCCAATGGGTACGTTCCCAGTGGGTACAACCGGGAATAAGGGTCGGCTTCGAACTTGAGGCAGTCAGTTCGCTTGTTCCAGAGCGTTAGTGGCAAACGTATAGACAGCCCTCCTGATGGAAAACGGGCCTATGACTCTGCACGTGTGAGCTATAATGTAAAGTGTCTGTTCTTCATTTTTCTTTTATTCGTGTATGATTGTCTAGATTTTTTCATGTTGTTCGTTTTTATTGGTTTTGTTTGTGTATTTTTATGTAACTTTCTTTTTTCTTTAATGGTTCTGGAATCGAGCTACTGACCTCAAATAATACCTGTATTGTTGGAGGTCAGTGTTTTGAACCCTTTCTAAGCCATTATGTAATGTTTCTGTGGTGTTATTGTGTGTAAATAAATGTTTTCTATTCTATTCTAAAGAAACCTGTAACTAATTGCCACTTCTCTTTGCCCCCAGGCGCCTGGCCTAATAAAGCCATGGCGATCCTGAACTGCCTGCTGGCGCGGCAGCTGTGCTTCGAGGATACCTCCTGTTCCGCGATCCTGGAGATCATCCCGAGGGTCTGCGGCTCTGAGCTTGGTGAGTTTCTTTTTTACTCTATTTGTATCCAGAGGCCTGACAAAGACCTGGTAAAGATCGCAGGTACCAGCTGGATGCGGAAGGCACATGACCGGCCTTTGTGAAGATCTCTGGGGGAGGCCTATGCCCAGCAGTGAGCGTCTTCTGGCTGATATGATGTATCCAGATACAGGTAAACAGGAGTTGCAGCGTCGGGGGAGTGAGTGGCTGGTCTTTGACCCGAATAAATACCTAAAATAAATTCAGCGGCACATAAACTGTCCAAGTGCAGTAATATAACTATGAGTTATTTAAGAGATGTTTTGATGTGAACAGGGTGCGAATAGGTTTCAAGGGACCTGTTTAGTCAATTTATGATCAACTTGTGCTGTGATTACATTTTTGTGTTAGAAAAACTGAGTGATATGACAAAGTTAATCATAAATTACCCCTTAAATAAACTAAACAGGTCGCTTGAAACTTTTTCGCATCAAAACATCACTTTTGTTGACTTTAAATAAATAAATAAAGCTTTGTTTCGGCATCTTAAAATCTATTACAATATTCAGTATCTGAAATCTCTTTTTAAGCTTGGAATTGCTTGTATTAAGAGATCCCGCTCGCCCATTGCCAAAAATATTAACTCTTATCTATTACTATCTTTAAATAATATTTAGTTTGTCAGTTTGTCTGATGGATAATAAAAAAAAAAAAAGTTACAGTAGTTATCCAGTCCAGCAATATAAGGGTTTTCAACAAAAAATCTAACAAATTTAGATTTAGTATTAACATAGTAATTTGCGACAATTTTCTGTACCGGCAAGCGCATCTAGTAAATTACTCCTTTGCCTACAAACAAAGGTTATTCACACAGGTTACTAAGCTAGACGTCTGTCGCCACATAATTCGTTATACAGCAAGGCTCCAAGCTCGGCTGAGCCGCGTTTGTTAGCGTCTCACTATTATGCATGAGGACTCATACGAGGGCCTGACTCCTTGCTCTGTGCGCGGGAACGCTGCACACCGCAGAAAACGGTGGGTGATGCCCCTGGTATTGCAAACGTGCAGCTTTTGGCGGTGAAGGAATAATGGTAGCCACCAATGTTGGCAAGCGAAGATGGAGAAGTGAAAAAGGATAATTACCCACCTGGCCGGGTGTTGTGACCATGGGTTCGACAGTTTATCGTGGCAAGTAGTATTTATGCCGCGGAAGTAAGCAAAGTTCTCTAGCGCGAAATAGAACGGCCAGTGCCATCTATTTGCGGATGCCTGCCACCTTGTATTCGAGTACTCGTAATGTGAGTATCGTTGAGTTTCCCTATTGGAGCGATAGATGTCGCTACAGGCTGCGGTGACTGCTTACCATCAGGCAGGGCGTAAGCTTGTTTGACACCTATGTGGTATAAAAAATAAGGTCATAAACTGACTACATCAAAGATTTAATTGAAAATGAATTTAAGGTTAATAGGTAATCTGATGACGCTAAGCATGAAATTATTTTGTAATTTAATTAAATGTCTAGCACACAAAATAATTATAACCAAGGCTCTTTTATCTTCAAAGAAATCTTTAGTTTTACAGCAAGCTTTATTCATTAGGTAAGCTTGAATTGTGTTTATAAACTTACTTTAGGTTTTGTATTTCTTGGGGTATTTTATTAAAATTTCACTATACTGGCTTGACGGCGACCTAAGTGATTCAGTGTGTTAACATGCCACGCAGAGGTCTCGGGCTCGATTCCCAGCAGAGCTAAAATTGAATTTTAATTGCTGTTACGGGTCTGGGGTATAATAAGTACTATATGTTATACAAAAAGTATATAAGTAGTTTACATAACACAAGCTTTGCTTACTTTGGAGCTAAATGGCGCTGTGTGCATTTGTCCGAGCATAATTATTTATTATTGCAATAATTATATATGGCAATTTTTTTTTATAATTTAGTGTTTTTTCCCTTTTAAAACTTAAATTAGAAACGTGCTAATCATTCGCATTTTATTCATTATAATCTCGGCTAAATTAGCTCCTATAATAGTAAACTCCGCCCCCTTTTCTCAGTTACATTACCTAACCGAAAACTTCGCTATTTTTACATGACGACGAAATTGTGGAGGATTTTTACGTTTTTAACACGTAGCCGGAAAAGTTTAAATGTCAGTTTTAAATCGTTAGAGGGTAAGCTAAATGCCACACAGGTATTTTTAATATTTAACCCTTACCTAAGTTCGTCCGAGCTCGACGTTTTATATTATTGGGGTTAACATTATACTGTGTTGTATGGATGTGATGTAACTCTAATTGAGTTACAGCAATTCTTGCTGTTTTTCGGTAATCGTGATGTTCAGGTATCTGTCTCCTTGTGGCACTTGTGAAGTAAGTTCAAATAAATAAGTCTATTTATTTAGATTTCTATCGATAATAGATTATCGTCGTTTTTTCTATTGAAATGTACATTACGCGGTCACGTAGCAATGAGTCGAAGAGGTACCTCCAAGAAGAAAGAAATTTATATTTAGAAATAGGTGGTGCCTGTTGTGTTGTTTTCTTTTTGGTTTATTGTGTACAATAAAGAGTTAGATAAAAAATAAATAAAAATGCTTGGAAAACTCACATAGCGTCATCTAGCCCCAAAGTAAGCAAAGCTTGTTTTATGAGTGCCAGAAAACTGTTAAACTACTCATATATTTTTTTGAAATATACACTTATTATACACACCACACCCAGACCCGTTACAGAAATTAAAATTCACCATTTCAATTTCTGACCGTCCGGGAATCGACTCCGAGACCTTCGCGTGGCAGACCACTGTTCACCAACTGACATGACTTTACAATAAATTTCGTATAATTTAAAATTGATTGTACGTCCGTAATGGACAAGCTGTTGGAACTACTAATGCAATAACATCTACATACCTGTATACTTACACAGTTTAACAATAAAGACAATACCGATTCTGATTCTGAACCACTCAGGTCATCGATAGCATTAAAACCCTAGTTCGATAACCCGAAACCTTACCACTAATACACATTGCAAATGGAGCCGTCTTCTATTACGGATTCGCACGAATCTACTTATAAGGGGGCGCTTCAACGGTGATTGCTATCGGTCGGAAACGGCCGAGCTAACGAGTTCGACTTCAGAGGAGGTGGTTCGATTAACCCACTGTTCTCGGGACGATTACATTACCTAGTTACGGATGTACAACGCCTTGGGGCGGGATTGGACAGATCTGATTTCTTTCTGTGTGACAGCAGACAGCACATCGGCGGACTTGGGGTGAGTTTAGGGAGGCGATTCTATTCGATAGGGACTATCGAGAGTTATCAGAGGAGTGTACCCCGCGCTCCATACAAACGTAGTTTGATCATATTTTCAATATTACGTTATCAAAGCCAATAAAATGTTGTAGATGAGAACCAGGAATAAATATTTATGTGGTTTATCAAAATTTTCATTGAAATGTATTCTTTAAAGTTGCACGGGATTTAAAGTTAGCCAACATTACACCTAGACCCGTAACAGAAATTAAATTCATCATTTCATATTTCTATTCGGCCTGGAATCGAACCCGGGACATCTGAGTAGTAGACCAACTGACCATGATAATCAACTGAACCACTCAGGTCGTGAAAACGTCTTTTAACAACTGCATTGGAATATGATTCTTGATAACGCACTTACACGTGGTAGCTCTTGTATTGTACTAATACATACATAAAAACTAGACACATACATACAACACATTACACCACGGTGTGACAGCCGCCCGCTCTCGTACAAGCCGACATCCTTCCGTGAGAATAAAACATCAGAACGTATTGTGCGGAGTGACGTCACACGTCACCGCGAGCCACTGGGTTGACAAATGACGGTAGGGGTGTATCCGATACCGGCCTATGCGGGTAGTAAGTTTATTTTGTGAGGACGAAATGATAAACAGCGAGCGTGGTTTGTAGACTTCTCAACGCAACGGATAGAGGTAGACAGATACTATATCTCCGATTTGAGAAATCCTTATTTTTCTTTGGCTGAGATTCATAATACTTAGGTAGGCCATGATAATTACTTCAATTGTTACTAAATAAAATATGCCGATCGGATAGGCGCCGGCGCATACTAGATAATTAACTTTATGTCGTGGACACATAAAATGATCTGTCAATAATAATAATAATTTTGGCGTAAATGTCTCGATTGTGCTCTCGCGCACGAGGTCCCGGGATCCGCCTTGACTATGATCCAGGATTTAGCTGATCAGGTAATTACAGTGGAGCTACTGCCATCTGCCCTCCGTGACCCTGCTACCACGCTGACGTTACTTTTTTTATATCACCTATTTTTCCCGAATTGATTCAGAGCGCTCGTTTCCGCAAGGCGAATCAATCGTATCACCGAAAAGTTTTGATCACGAGTTTGCCATGCCAAAGCCATGTATGTATAAAGGATTTGGTTTACTCATTTGTGTGTGTGTGAGTCAAAAAGGTAGAAGTGTGAGTACGTCACTCGCGATCGAGCTTCGAGGGCCAAAATTGATGCCGCAATGGATTCGGGATAACGGCGATTTGGCAAAATAATCCCCCAGATTGAATCATGATGGCATCTGCATAGTCACACCTCGCTTGTTAGACTCGTTTCGGGAAAGTACTTTCGTAGTAATTAACAGAACTACAAACATTAGCTTAGTACAGAGCTAGGCTAGAGACAGCAGCACCTCTCTACATGGGATTTATTTCGTGAAGCTGTCTCTACGAAGGAATGCGGTCTCGAGGATGCGTTATTATGTAATGCCGTGAATGCCAGAAACCTATTTATAATCTGTTGCAACATTTTGTAGCTTTGAAGAGTGGCGCTGCTGTCTCTAGCCTAGCTGAATACTTTTAATAATGCTTGTAGTTCCACCTAATAACAGGTAATAGACTTTAACATTTAGTACCTTTGAAAGGTGGCGCTGTTATCTCTAACCTAGCTAAATACTTTTAATGATGTTTGTAGTTCCACCTTATAACCACGAGACTTTATAGATGAAACGCTGTCTAAGGAAAATATTTAAGGAAGGATAGTAATAATAATCATGGCGTTAATGTCCTGGTTGGGCTCTCGAGCATGAGAGCCCGGGGTCCGCCTTGACCATGATCCAGGATTTGGCGATCGGGTAATTACAGTGGAGCGACTACCATCTGACCCTCTACCAGGGGAATCTGACCAGATTGGATCATGGTATTTAAGGAAGGATAGTATTTATATTATATTAAAGGTAGTACCTATCATCGAAAATGTCATGTTATTTTTGACATATCGTTATAACTCTAATGTTTTCCTCCTGTAGACCTAATATTATCTATATAGAAAACATTGAATTTCAAAGTCAACAAGTTTGAATTCCGAATTCATGGAAAGCGAATCGCCCTGCTGGCTCGTACGCATCAAATACCAGCTATCGACAGTGTCTATTTTTTCTTTTATTATCTCATAGATACACCCAACAAAAGGTCAGTCAGAGAGAGAGGCTCATAGATACATATCTAACTAAAGCTCAGTCAGAGAGAGAAATTAAACACACACATTTTTGTACAGCGCTCTCTGACAGGGGGTCCGTATAAGCCCGTTAGGGAGCCATGTTATTCTAAAAGAGAAAACAAAACACATACAAGCTTTCAACATTCACGATCAATCAAAACTTCCCTTGTAATGGCGGGTTCCTTCACACGGCTAGATATTTATATTCCAATACGCGTGGTAATCAAATAAAAGTTTTGCAAAAAGGCAATTTGATACGTTGGCCGACTATTTTCTTTTCTTTAGGCACGCCTATGGAAGATGTTGTGGTTTAATTGATGGGAGATGAGCGCTATTTTCGCGGGCCCTAGCATAAGCCGCGATAGACGTTGAGTTGACGATGATGAGACGAGTGTGTATAATAAATAAATAAATAAATAAATAAATAAATAAATATTCGTGGACAAATTCACACAGCGCCATCTAGCCCCAAACTAAGCAAAGCTTGTGCTATGGGTGCTAGATAATTGATAAACTACTTAAATACTTTTAAATACATACTTATTATACATAGAATACCCAGACGCTTAACAGAAATTAAAATTCATCATTTGAATTTCTGCCCGGCCGGGAATCGAACCCGGGACCTCTTGCGTGGCAGACCGGCATGTTGACCACTGAACCACTCAGGTCGTCATAATGAAATAATAATTGTAAGATACATATAGGTAAACTTAATAAATATAGGAACCTACCGTTTTACAAGTCTTCCTACAGTATAATACTATATTTTCCATAGTACCGTAACGTTAGTTAACCGATTTCAACTTAAGGTCAGGAGTCCAGTTCGTCTTTGTGAGTTGAGTAGGTAACTACCTTATTATTAGTAGGTACTTACCTATTTGTGCCACCAAGCAACAATGCTTGCGTTGTTGTATTCCCGTTTGAAGGATAAGGTAGCCAGCGCAATTAAAGGTATAGGATGATTTTACTCTTCACAGGGACAACGCACGTTTTGCATTTCATGGCAACCTAAATGCATGAATCGCGGATGTTACCACTTACCAACGTGGTGGGCGTTTGTCATTGAGTAGCATAAAAAAATATGGGCGAGAGTTGCCGCATACCATCAGATAGGCTATATGCTCGCTGTGTCATCATCTCGGCGTTAAATCCCGGTTGCACTCCCGCGCAACACGCGGGAGCCCGGGGTACGCCTTCCTGCTTTTCTTAGCCCACTTTGCTCGGTCTTCAAATCCTTTGTGGTGAGTCTCTTGGCACGCATGTCATATGAGTAGCATAAACTATCAAAAAGCATCCGCTTGCGCTGCCGCTCCCGCTCATGCTCCCGCCCGTTCCCCACCACTTGCACCACCTCGTGATTCATTGGCCGAAACTTGTGAAAAGCAGTTAACCTTCGCTCACGACTTCTTCGCTCCTTTTTCTTAATCTACCCTCCGGAGTTTAAAACATCACATGATTGCGGCCGCTAATGTCTTTTCTTGGTACAGTCGGCTGCAGAGTGACCAGACCACACTACGATACATTAAATGTACGGTTGTGATGTTTAATATTTAAAACACTGCGATCTCCAACCCGCCCGCCAAGCGTGGAGATTATGGCAATGACCTTCCCTTTCGCGGGAGAGGCCCTAAGTCCTGCAGTGGACTGTTATTGGTTGTGATAATGATGTTGAAAAACTCCTACCATACGTCGTGGTTATAAAAGTTTTAAACTACTTTGTTTTAGACTACGTTCGACCTTTCTAATGTGGACATCTAACAAATGCCTTATCTGTAATATTATATATGGATTTGATATAAAAATTCTATTTTAGTACGTTCACTACATGTCCTACAAAACACTAGCAGTTTTCCCACTACCTACTACAAATACTATCCGTTCCTAATTTCCGCGCTATCAATTACCCCAAATCTGTACTTCTATAGAAATCCTATACCCGCTCGTGTTTCAAGAACAATATGTCAAAAAAAATTAATAACCAACTCTACAAAGGCTTAACAACAATGGGTGGCCGATATTGGCGTGCGCTACCCTACTTATACGTGTAGGAGAGCTGTAACAAAAGCCCAGAAGCAGGTCACTGGTGTGGTTGCCGGGTGTCGAAGGGCACGGTAGCGACACTATTCGATTCAGTTAGTAGAATGGTGCGTCATTGACTGAGTGGTTACGGTATGCGACTCGTAAGCGAGCGGTACAGGGTCCCTCTGTGGCCATGTACCAATGACTCTTTTCTAAGATATGGACATTAGTTTAATGCTCTTACGGTGAGAAAAAACATTGTGATGAAACCTGCACTTTCAGGCGACTGAATGTGTAACCATGATCCAATCTGGTCAGGTTCCCCTGGTAGCAGGGTCATGGAGGTCAAATGGCAGTCGCTCCACTGTAATTTCCTGATCAACCAAATCCTGGATCATGGTCAAGGCGGACCGCAGGCTAACCGGGACATTAAGAGGAGTGTCCCACGAGCGCGCTCCATACAAACGTAGTTTGATCATATTTTCAATATTAAATTTTGTAGACGTGATTCAGAAACCAATATATTTTCCTGTGGTTTTTAGATTTTCGTTAAAATATATAGTTTCAAATTTACACGGGATTTAAGATGTCCATTTAAATTTTTATATCCAAATAAGGCAGACACTTGCTACAAACGCCAAGATGATTATTATTAAAGATTTTTTGGGATGTGCACCTACCGTACCGTATCTTGACACCGCGTCTCAGGTACTTGTCTCAACAACGTCAAGCGGATCGATTGCACGGTTTTATTGTGGACAATTAATAGGGTTTACTATTTATTGTTATTTTCCCCGAAACGCGCCTTAGGCAATTCGGGCCAGCTGTCTCTTTCGCTCTCGTTGTTTTCCTGTATACCTGTCCCTGTTTCTGCTATCGATGGATTTTTCTGAGGCGAATCTCTCATTTCGCTTCGTTACTGATTAGTAGGGTAAAGCGTACTATTGTAGCCCATGTTTGTTTTTATCCGTTGTTAAATCTCTCATAAATAGTATATATGCATGCGAAACGAATTTGATTTTTAACCCCTAACGAATGAAGAGGGGTGTAATACGTGTGTATGTATGGCTCTGTGTAACAATCTGTGTGTCTGTCTGTGGTATCGGTCGGTATCAGCTACGCTGCCGAACGGATGGACCGATTTAAATGCGGTTTCATGTATTTGAAAGCCAGTTTAATCGGTTCTTAGCTTTACTTTATTTAAATCGGTTCAGCAGGTTAGAAAATATTCGAGAATATGTAATCTTGGTGGGGGTTTTCCGATTTTTCTGTCGGGTCAGTTATTAAAATGTCATAAAATGTTTCAAAATGTAATGCCAGTGAGTTCCGCTGGCGCGAGGCAGGATGAATTCTCTTCCCGCGCATTTTCGCGGGAAATAAAAATAAAAATAATAATCATCTTGGCGTTAATGTCCCGGTTGTGCTCTCGAGAACGAGGGCCCGGGGTCCGCCTTGACCATGATCCAGGATTTGGCAGGTCAGGTAATTACAGTGAAGCGACTGCCATCTGACCTCCGTGACCCTGCTACCAGGGGAACCTGACCAGATTGGATCATGGTTACACATCCAGTCGCCTGAATGTGCAGGTTTCATCACGATGTTTTCCCTCACCGTAAGAGCATCGGTTAGTATTCAACTAATGTACATAACTCAGAAAACAGTTATTGGTACATGGCCGGAGCGGGATTCGAACCCGGGACCTCTGGCTTACGAGTCGGATACTGTAACCGCTCGGCCACCGACGCTCGTTATTTTCGCGGGAAATGTAACATCAAATGTCAATTCATACACATTTCAATTTGCGTGATCTCCTCGTCTCTCCTCCGTTGGGAGCTGTCAGTCTTTCG
The DNA here is from genome assembly GCA_907269095.1 of Blastobasis adustella. Taxonomy (NCBI): domain Eukaryota; kingdom Metazoa; phylum Arthropoda; class Insecta; order Lepidoptera; family Blastobasidae; genus Blastobasis; species Blastobasis adustella. The sequence continues at coordinate 6,380,599 of OU026135.1, read as the reverse complement.
TCTCTATGTCCAAATATAATACGGGCGTCATGGAATATGTAATATGACGTCACAAGCTGTGTCGGAAGACCTACCCTAGTCGTACCTAACTAGTGAGAGTCATCACTTTCGACGACATGTCGCTATTTTCAACAGTCTAGAACCTAACCGATGCGACAGAGGAAAACGGAAAACCCCCGACTAAGGAAATAAAAATACAAATATTATCTAATTTCAAATAAAAAAACTGCATCGAAATCGGTTCAGCCACAGACAGGCACACAGATTCACAAACGCTCGTCAAACTTGGAGGGACATTTTTTTCTGTTTATTGAGGGTCACTAACAATTTATACGCTGATAAATAAATATGTAATATAGCATTACATTGATTATGGCTTAGCTAAGTGTTAAATTACTTAAAAGTGACCACAGCATGCATTTCTATTTAACATTATATAAAAAATATAACAAAGGGTTAAATGTTAGTCCACGCAACCGAAGTCGCAGGCAAAAGCTAGTTGCGAAATAACCGTACGTTCCTGTTCATCAGATTACACGTGACCTTAACGCCCAGATCACACCCACCCTCATTGCTCAGGTCACAACCCGATATAGACATAATATCGTAGTCAAATAATGCTCGTCGGCCACTCGACAAGTTCGAGCGCACTCGAGTACAGGATGGTGGTCGAGTGCGCTCGGGTTTCGGGCGAGCCCGAGTTCCGCTACAGAGCGTCACTCGTTCGAGATTTCGTATCGATTTAATGTAAATATTGGCTTTCGTTAAACTGTGAGGGCGCCGTAGGTTATCTTACGTCTCGAGGACAAGAGAAATTCCACTTAGTAGTAATAGTGGAAGTTTAGAAGACCCACAACACGTTTATCTGCCTGTGCACAAACTCGCCATTTTAATTTATTTACCCACACTTCTACTTTTCTTAGCTATAGTACCTACTTATCCTCTTGTGTGGGTTCTAGAAGTAAAAAAGCCGGGGTGCCTCACATCCTCTTGGCAGTTTAGCTTTTCAGCTTCATTAGAGTCACCTTTTTTTTTGGTCCAGGTTGAAATTTTTGTGCCAGGTTGTGCACGGACAGACGTTTTGTGGGTCTGCTAAACCTCTGCTATCGCTACCAAGTGGAATTTTTCTTGTACTCGATAACGTATAACGTACGGCACCCACACAGTCTATTACGGCTTAATGAGGAGGCGCGTCAGTAATGGCCGTGGGCGTAATGTCACATCGACGTTTTACTTATGATTCATTCTAAATTTGCTAGGTTACCGACCGAAGTCGTCGGGAAATCCCCGACAAATACTCTGTTATTATCTAAACTACTGAACCGATTTCAATGAAACAAAACCAAGCGCTACCTCGATGAAACTGGCTTTCAAATACAAAAAACCGCATCGAAGTCGGTCCACCCGTTCGGGAGCTAAGATGTCACAGACAGACACATGCCTACGCATATACAGATCCACACTTGTATGACAACCGTGAAAAAGCGGAAAAGAAACTGTTAATAAGTACCTAACCAGAACACCCGGCCGCCAAAACAGCAAGTTAAAATAAAAGTAAATTAAATAAATTAACAATTTTCATACTATTTTTTATTTATTTATACACATACACACTCACCCCCGTATCCCATAGGGGTAGGCATAGACTATCCTCACACCTCTTTCGCCTTTTCCACATTCATACATCTTTTCATACACTTACGCCGGTTAAGTCGATTTAGTCTACAATAAAAAAGAAATAACTTATTCAAGGTCAAAGACTTCTATATACTAGCGTATATATCAAGGTCAATATTACAATACAAGTCTTAACCATAGTATTAACCCTGAATCTCTACCCTTGGCATTTTATGGCCGTCATGCCTAAGCCCAAAGAATGTTGGAAAACACGCATTAACAGGCGCTATGGAAACTCTCGATCAGTGCGACCTTCGATTGAAGTGATACAGAGCCGGATTGAGGTCATTTGCCACGTGCCGGGTTGTATTGATCGATCCCTATGGGAGTCGCCGTTGTAACTTGTCAAATTAGAGGTATAGAATCGAATACGAATACGAATACAATAATAATTCATATTTGCCGAATAATTGCTCATTTTCGAAGGTTCACTTACGAATAGAACATTCAATATTGAAACCTGCTCTCATTCCACTAGGATCCACCGATAAGGCTCAATGGATATTTTTTTTCCTTTTTAACCCACAGGTGGATAATTAGTTATTTTGTTCCTCTTCAATCCACCGGCGGATTGCACATTCAGGCGACTGAATATTTCCAAATTCTCCTGTAACAAACATAGTCACGGAATTCAGATGGCAGTTGCTGTACTGTAATTATTACTTAATAATTAAACCTGAGCTACCAAATCCTGGATCATGGTCAAGGCGGACCCCGGGGCCGGACGCGCGAGAGCACAACAGGTATATTGTCGCCAAGATGATTTTTTTATTATTACGAATACTCGTATTCTTTGAATATTATTATGACTATTATAGTAGGATTGCCAGGGTATGTAAAAGTTTGTTGTGATGTTTGTTTGTCTAATAATATTATCACGCTGTGATTTTAATCAATATTTGGTACAGGGATAGCTTGGACCTTGGAAGAAACATATAGCTAATTTATGTATCTGTGCGAAGTGTGGCGTTAAATAAAGTCATTTTTATCTTTATCTGGCTCTGTGCCTGTTAAATCGCGGGCTAAATGTCTTAAAATATATATTTTTTGGAAGTAAACTGTGAAGTTCTCGTATCAAACTTATGTAATAAACGTAGTTACGGCGAAACGATAGGAAATATAACCAGCTTTAGATAAATAATTCAAAATCAAACTCGATTTGAACCCTATCAAGGTCGTACACATGACGTGACCCCCACTTCCCACCTGAAGCTGACCCTGGCGGGAAATATGGCCACAGACGGGGTGTAACCAAAAGCGGGTGAAAGAGGCCCGCGGGGGCCGCAACGAGTACAAAGAAGGGGTTAGCTAACAATGAACTCAGTTCGTCCGCAAGAATTCCACGAAACTAGACTACCGGAAGACGCAGCGTGGGTAGGCCACAAGGTGGACTGACGACCTGGTAAAGATCGCAGGTCCCAGCTGGATGCGGAAAGCACAGGACCGGCCTTTGTGGAGATCTCTGGGGGAGGCCTATGCCCAGCAGTGGGTGTCTTCTGGCTGATAAGATGATGATGATGTGGAGACTACTAATATTTCCAAGCACTGAATTGCTCTCAAGACCAACTTTCATAAAATCAACACCGATGAAACAAAGTAAAGTTCCCAGAGATAAGCCAGCCAGGTAATTAATTAGATGTATCCAGGTGGAAAGCAAAGGAATGAGATACAGCCTTACAGCCTCACACGTTTCCTGGAATTTGCCTATAGCAATGAAGTGTTGTCGCTCGTTAATTTTCCGCTGTATTTTCCTGTTTATCCCGTATTTTGTTCGTAACACTAATACCGTTCTGAGTATCACAACATAACACAGGTAAACAAGATATCGTAGTTTCGCTGGGATAAAGTAGATAACAGTAGAACAACAGTAGATATTGTGTACATACATATTTAGTATTTATTACTACAATTGTTTATTTCTGTTTTATCATACTTACACTACACATTTAATATAAAATGTGTGATGTAAGTGTAGTGAATAACCACGAAAGTCTTAAAACCTATATTTTTATTATATATGCTTGTTTATATGGAGGTAGTAGGTACAACGACACACTGTACCTGAAAATGTGCCCACAAAATACCAGCTGTGAGATCCTTCTTGCGCCTCGCAGCACATGCTGAGTGGGTATATAGACAGACGAATAAATAGACATACATACACAACCAATTATGCTGGCCGCCGTGGCAGTGACAGTGGCATGGGAAACTCATTTTTTTAAATGTTTTTTCATTGGTAATTTTCTCTTTGCCAAAAGTCGTGGTGTGCTATGTGTAAATAAATATATGTTCTTTCTTTTCGTAAACTAAACTTTAAACGTTTTTATACTTTTTCGTTTAAACGCGTACTCGTTGTGCCCGCGTAGTCATCGCGTAGCAACCGGACAGAAAACGTGCAGTCTATCCTGTTGGCACACGGTGCGGTGACTACACGGATGCGTCACGAGTACGACACAGTGGCTGTGCTGTGACTATGCGGGCGCTGGACGGGTCTCCTGGTGGAAAGTTTTCACCGCTGTCTAGAGAAAAGCCTTCCTCGTGGAGCTCTGGATACCATTATAACCAGCAACAACACAATACTATTTAAAACAGTATTAGTTGGCTGCGGTATATTGTAAGGTGGTGGTACTTCCGCAGTCAGGGGGCCCCAATTCGAACGGGCGGGATACCCAGGTGGGGACATAATGGCATATAGGTGAGGCCCACCTATGTTGTGGTTAGTTGCTCTGTTGCTGCCCGGACTCCTGTTCGATCGAAGATCTATTTTAAGCCTCAAACAATGCCGTTCGTATCTCTCAGTTTTGGACTTCAAAAATGTAAACAATAACAAAACGAACCACTTCATCATTGACACGATAAGAAGAAGTAGTTGATGTATTTTTCGAAATGTTTCTACAGACATTATCTTCGTACCACCAGAAAACGAATTTTAAATCAACGTATTCCAGCCGACTATAATGTAAACATAAAAGCCAGAAACAATACCTAATCGAATACATCGTAAACATCGAATAAAACCACACAACCCAATGTTACAGGCGATAGTCATCGCTTTCGATTAGGTGCCTCTGCTCTTTTGTGACTGAGGAACATAAAAAATAACAATGGTAAACAAATTTTAACAAAGGCCACTTTAACAGGTACATACTCGTACAATACACAGGTATATAGTCCGACAGGTGTAAAGTCATGCAACTTGCATCCCTTATCCACTCGCAAAGTATTCGAACTGCAGTCATCTTACAAATTTTATTACAAAGTTCAGGAAGTCTCTAACACGGGTATCGAGGTACCCAAGTTAGGTAAAGCCAGGCCCCACATCTTGCCAGTAGAGTGTCCACACTGGGTGGCGACAGCTCGGACAATAGAGAAGCCAGTGACGAGGGACCATCCTCTAACTCCAAGACGCTTTGTCACCCTAACACTTTGCAAATTTATAAGCTAATGCGCGACAGTTCTACGGGATAAGAGGGAATTATTTATAGAAGGAAAACTTGCAAGTAGTTGTGGTCATTTATTTGTTTGTTTTATTTACAAATAGCTGTGAACGCGACTTCGTTCGCGTGGACTACAGGTTGTTTGGTGTGGCTAATGTTAAGCGACACTGTGGTTTGGTGAGCTTTTTACTTTGGGTTTGAAAACACCCAGGTTGTTGTCAAGAGACAGTAAGTCTGGTAGAGAGTTCCGTCGCGGTCCGCACATTAAATTTTGAAGCAAAGTTATTTGTGCGAAAATAGTGTCATTTCGCCGAAGGTTTCCTCGATTTGTGGTGGAACGAAGATGGGAGTATTAGATTGGACAGTTCCATTTCAGTTTAGAAATAGACATACAGACATACATACGCTTGAAAAACATAACCCTCCTTCTATCGCAGTCGGGTAAAAACTGGTAGTTTATACAAAGAAAGACTGATTGTGGAGATGTTCCAGTTTTTAGATTTAGAGAATCATCTAAGCGTATGTAAGCGTCTAACTCCTCACGCATCTCTATTCGCCTTCTTCACTCCTTGGTGAGTAAGTTTAGAATAGAAGGAATATGATTTTCATGAAAAAATATCATTTGACAATATCTAACTTCTTTAGAGTGGACTGATTTGACATAGGCATATCCGTTTTATGCCTATGCAATAAAGTGCACACGCCAGGAGGAGCGACGGTGGCAAGTGGTTAAGGTATCCGAAAGTGAGAGGTACCGGGTTCGAATACCATTGCGGCCATGTACCAATGACTTTTTTCTGAGTTATGTTCATCGATGCTTTTACGGTGAGGGAAAACATCGTAATAAAACCTGCACTTTCAGGCTGCTGAATATGTAGCAGAGTCACGGAAGTCAGTTAGCAGTCGCTCAATTGTATTTTTATCTGCAGGCGCATTTAGCAGGCGGACCCCGGACCCTCATGCGCGAGAACACAAACAGGACATTAACGCCACGATTATTATTTAAACCAGGACAGGACCTAATATTGAGGTGTAATTTCTGAACTACAACATCGATAACCTTGAAATATTTACGGGACAATCTTTAAAATACCTTTTTTCTAACAAAAAAGGATGTAATGAATGTGGACCACGCGTTCATGAATCACAACTAAGTACACATTTTGACTGGTATCCCCTCTCAAAAGTATCCAGTGTGCTCGTAGTATTTAACTCAAATTATTTCAGTTTTATTTGAATTCATTCAGTAGTTTCGTAGTGATGCGCGGCCAAGATACAAGCAGACAGACAGACTAACGGACAAAAATTTGGTTTGGAAGACATTCGGCCCATAGCAAGTGGACCTGGTGAACCTGGTCTCTGCCTACTCCTACGAAAAAATGTGTGGCTGACTTGAGTGGACTATTCGTATAATATTGCTTGTTTATAAAATAAAACCCTCCAACCTTCAAACATAATAAGAGCTTAAGTCGTAGGCTATAAATACAACGTAATATTCAAGGTACAACATTGTTTTGCACTACCAAATACCACACAGTCTGGCAGAGTTTACAAACACGCTATTGTGAAGTAGTCTGAGATATGGCCGCAAAATAAACAGTTCTAAAGAATCGTTAATGGTGTCTAACGCGTAAGTCTTGTATCTGTTACCGAAAACGTGTAAAATCTAGGAATTGTATATGTTTTAGGGCAAGTTATTAATCCGAATATTATTCATAATGCCCGGACAATATGAATACTGCTACATATCTGTTGGGCTAACTGATAATTAAGATACATTAGGCAACAACTTGACCGGTTGCACTCCAAATTACAGGGTTTGCTGTAAGTAGGGACTCGTGCTACGTCGTTCGACATTTCGACGTCAAAACTAGGCCTTAGAAGACGACGTCGGCACCGATCCAGAATGATAAATCCGTCACGCATCCTGCCGCGTCTGGAACAATGCGGTTCGACTCCCGTCCGGCGATCCATCTTAATTACAACGTCTCAAACCGGCAACTTATCACTGGGTGGAACTCGGAAAATGCGCAATTTGCCACCCTACTCCCTCGCTTAAACTTTTATAATGTTTTCCTTCCACCTTTGTGGGGCTAAATGCTGTCTTCCGTCCTCGAGGCCTGGTGATGGCTTGTTTCAATGTGAGGTTATTTACTAAGACGTCAGCTTGTGTGGATTTTATGCGATTTAATTGACTCCTACTCCCACGAACACTTGTAGGTAGTACTACAAAATAGAGAAAAAACAGAAGGAAAGGAAGTTCCCGTCGTCCTCAAAAATTACAACTAGGGTTGCTACTGTATTTATTAATTATGTAAAACTTCGTGCACTTTTACGTACAATGGCGACTTAAAGCTTCATAGCTTTCTCTACCAGTCAACCGGGGAGCTTATAGTATGAAAAATTACAGGATGGTGCAATATGATTGACACAAATATTGATCAACACATTAACTACTAAGTACTTACTTATGTTTAAGCAAATTTAACATATATTTACAAACCAAGACTGACAGTAACAGAAAATACCAGTAGATAAAAGGAAGAAAAGAGAAAGCGAATAAAGATGCGAAGAGCGAATGTGCGAGAAATTGTTATTTCAACCACACACAAAGGAAATGATGAAAGAAACAACAGAAAGTTGTTAGGTAGGTATTACAAATTATTTAAAAAGTGTTTCCGAATCGCATTTTCAAATGCATATTTATTAGAATCCAATTAATCGTCTTATATCCACCGGGAGGTCATTCCAGAAACGTACTCACGTATTTATTTTGAATTCATATAAAATATAATATTGGATTGTCATCTTACTTATATACATGCATACTCGTATACCTTGAATCGAATAGAAGGAAGTGGGTCAAATACTGTGTACATAAGGGTTCAACATAGGGTGCCAAGGTTCCAACTGCCTTGTTAAAATATAACGTACACAGTATTTGACCTACTTCCCAGTAATTCAATGAATTGAAATTTTTCATACACATGTAAATATAAAATGCAATATTTTGGTAGCAGTCAGATGATCGGATGATGGAGACGGAAGGCCGGATGGGGACGGAAGAACCATTGGTGGCTATGGGGCGGGCCGTTGCTTATTTTGTGATACTACATATAAGTACATTATTGGTGCTGCAATCCTTTAGTAGTTGGTCCATGTTGGCGAGGCGTGGATATCGTAGAGTCGCGTCATACGATACATGTTCGTCAGTTGTCACTTGAAAATTCATTTCATCCATTTGTAAGATAGCGGTCAATTGCCTGGTTAGTATATAAAAAAAAATTCTGCTAGCAATGTTCTGGTAATTCATTTTACTAATATTCCTTTATCAAAAGGCTGGCCTTGACTAAAGAATCAGTCTTTTGGGATACCTTTTACAAGGCACTTGGGGCAGTTTTTATTTGTTAATATAAATTTATAGTTTAGATTTTTTTCCCCTAATTAATAGATATTAAATTGTTATAATTTATATCTGTCATGTAAATATTTCTTTTGAATAAACTTCTTCTAGTGCGAAACAATCTTGTAAAATCCACGATCAAATCTGCAAGAATAGAAAAGAAAATGGATACATGATTCTTACCTAAACAATTCGTTCTTATCTGGTGGTGTTGGACAGTTAAAATCTTAACACCAGCGGTCCACGAAAACTTTCTAATTCACGTTTCAAGCACTACAGTCAAACCCTCGCTAAGACAGATTTAAAATCGTCGCGTCCGCGGCACCGCTTGGAAATCCCTACACAAGCAAATTCTCTAATGTGATTGCTGGCAACATAGAAACACTCAGTCAAATAGAATACGCATTTCGCATAAATTAAAGAGTAACTCTCTAGGCCCGTCATTCCTTAACATACGTAACTTGCCTGCTCTTTATCGAACAGAGTAATTACGCACTACATATTTAGAGTACGTCCTCAAAATTTTCTAATATTCCAAGTTTAAATTATCCCATGGCAAGGATACAAACTACTATATTTTCTATTCAGAAGAAATGTTTATTTATTACGAACTTAGATCGAATGCAGTGCGTAGGTACGACATAACGTGACTTGTGAACATTGTTGAAATCCGCATTAAAATCCGTTGCGTAGTTTAAAACATGTAGTCATACATATGAATAGATACATAGGGACAGACGGCGGGAAGCGACTTTACAGATACGTACGTATAAATTACAGTATCACAAACTTATCTAACACGGTGACCAAAATTGGAAGTGTCGCCAATTCGAAATGTCTTTTTGTTTCCAACAACAGCCACGCCGCCACCAGAGGGGCTATTGGGTATTTCAACGGACAACTGAATTTGACATCAAAAATCTTACACTACTCTAATTTGGTAGTGACCCGTTGCCATTTCATAAAAAATGAATGAATGAATAATTTGGTAGTTATCTCTAATTCAAAATTCGGCATAAAAATCATACACTACTCTAATTTGGTAGTGACCCGTTGCCATTTCATAAAAAAATGAATGAATGAATAATTTGGTAGTTATCTCTAATTCAAAATTCGGCATAAAAATCTTACACTACTCTAATTTGGTAGTGACCCGTTGCCATTTCATAAAAAAATGATTGAATGAATAATTTGGTAGTTATCTCTAATTCAAAATTCGGCATAAAAATCTTACACTACTCTAATTTGGTAGTGACCCGTTGCCATTTCATAAAAAAATGAATGAATGAATAATTTGGTAGTTATCTCTAATTCAAAATTCGGCATAAAAATCTTACACTACTCTAATTTGGTAGTGACCCGTTGCCATTTCATAAAAAAATGATTGAATGAATAATTTGGTAGTTATCTCTAATTCAAAATTCGGCATAAAAATCTTACACTACTCTAATTTGGTAGTGACCCGTTGCCATTTCATAAAAAAATGAATGAATGAATAATTTGGTAGTTATCTCTAATTCAAAATTCGGCATAAAAATCATACACTACTCTAATTTGGTAGTGACCCGTTGCCATTTCATAAAAAAATGAATGAATGAATAATTTGGTAGTTATCTCTAATTCAAAATTCGGCATAAAAATCTTACACTACACTAATTTGGTAGTGACCCGTTGCCATTTCATAAAAAAATGAATGAATGAATAATTTGGTAGTTATCTCTAATTTGGCATAAAAATCTTACTCTACGCTATTGCCAGTGCCCAACGTAGATGTCGTAAATTTAGTTGCCAACTGAGTTAGCTTATAGCCCCGCTGGTCAGATACGTTTGTGGCACTTTACATGACCATTTCTTCGAAACCGGCTGAAGTCGAAACGAATCCTGCGCAGACATCGCCAGACAACGTTGTTAAGCTAATACCGGGGGTAGTTCTCCTGACAGTGATAAGTCGTCAGTTTGAGGCTGGGGTAATTAAGACGAATGCCCTACCCTCGGAAGAAAGGCGGCATTGTTGCCCAAGACAAGGGGAGGGCAAATTCGTCGCTCGGTTTAAGCTTGGTGCGCAGGAAGCAATTTTTCACGTGATTAATGCTCTTGGATGTCAACTTAATTGGACAGGGTTGTATTACTTAACAACAAGGATTCTGTCTCTCTCTCCCTCCCTCTCTGCGAATATTAAACAACTGACAATTATCATACCTTAAAAAGCGGCAATCTATACTTCATTATTTAGATAACGTTAATTACATACGTAGTTACACTAAAATATGTTAAAACTTAAAACTACCATTAAGGTTCCTTAATAAAAAACTTACACAAAAAAACTGATTCTAGATCGCTGCCAAGATTGTGCCAGAAGAAGAAGATTGCCAGATTGATATTATCCAGAAAAATCTAATTGCGAAGAAACTATAAACGTGCAAACGTTTCTAGGGGCTCGGGAACACTAGTCATATTCTATTGCAAACGTCACGTCGTTGTTTGTCACCTTAGTGGTATAAAAAAGTAACTATTGCCTCAAGCACTATCATCAACCCCTAAAATGCCTCAAATCAACATTTTTATATATTGGACTAGACAGGCATATCACCGCCTTCTCACCTGTTGATAAGTATCGATGCGGCTAAAGATGGAGCATGCCTGTCTAGCAACAGCCTATTCACGCTAGCCTTGAAGGCGTCTGGATTATAATGATCAGGGAACACACTCGCAGGCAACGTGTTCCATTCCTTAGCCGTACGCATTATAATGGTCGAAACAAAGCGGGTCGTGCCCGTGCGTTTATTTTGATTTTGTAAACAGTGAAAGAGAGATAGAATTAGAGTAAGATCGACTGTGTGGGGATCGAGAATAACTGTCTGTGCTGGAATATACCTTGAAATCCTTCTTAAGATATTCACAGGTTTCGTCATCACTGACCTGCTTGTGCAAAAACTGTTTGTTGTGTTACGATGTGTAGTTTTTTTTTTTTTTTTTTATTTTTTTTTAGTAAAATCAGTGTCGTATAAGTTACGCAAGAATCTCATTTCATAATGTGGTCGTAAAAGATAGGAAGTTTCTCGATAAGCGTGCGTTAGTAGACCGCTACTTAAGTAAGTGTCGTGGAGGGAACTTTAATTTGCGGCTGTTAGTACAGCTTCGTAGTTAAACTACCGTAGGCTCTCGACGATGGTACGAATGCGTAACATTGCAGTAGATATAAGCTGAATAATTGTTTTAGCACTCAGTTACAGGAGTAAATCGAGCTCATAATAATACAAAACAATTATAAATTTTTAATATTTTTTTTTTTAACTGAACAGTGTTTGTTCAGTCAAAAAAATTAAATACAAATAATCGGAAATCTTCATCGAAATGTACAAGTCAAGAAAGGTAGTCTTAATATAGCTGGAAGCCCTGAAGAGATGGCAGCTATTGAAATCGAATAGACACTCCCCGACAAACCCTGATGAACCGATTTAAACGAAATAATTTAAGAACAATTAAAGAGCGTCGGTGGCCGAGCGGTTACAGTATCCGACTCGTAAGCCTGAGGTCCCGGGTACGAATCCCGCTCCGGCCATGTACCAATGATTGTTTTCTGAGTTATGTACATTAGTTAAATACTAACCGATGCTCTTACGGTAAGGGAAAACATCGTGATGAAACCTGCACATTCAGGCGACTGGATGTTGTAACCATGATCAAATCTGGTCAGGTTCCCCTGATAGCAGGGTCATGGAGGTCAGATGGCAGCCGCTCCACTGTAATTACCTGACCTGCCAAATCCTGGATCATGGTCAAGGCGGACCCCGGGCTCTCGTTCTCGAGAGCACAACCGGGACATTAACGCCAAGATGATTATTATGATTATTTAAGCTAAGAACAATTAGTCTTTCAAATGAAAAATACCTCATCGAAATCGGTCCATCTATTCAGACATAAACACTACACACACACAGCGTCATCGCGTAAATTTTACGGCAAATACAGGTAATTATTTTAATGCACACCCGGTGTTCAAACAACGGCAAGCCCAAGGGACGCCAGGCGGCGCGCCTAGCCAAATGGAGTGGATAATACGAGCAAATACGCTTGTTTGTTGATAAATAACGCGGCTAATCCATATTTACTTTGGACACTGTTTTTGTGGAGTAAACGGCTTTATTGTTTGAGTTTTTTTATGTCAATCGGTAGACGAACTACCAAACTGGTGCCTTTTTATGCTATGCAGTGACAAACGAAAAGACAGCCCACCTGATGGTGAGCAGTAGCTGTCGCCCACATAGGTTGCAGGCAACAAAAATGCAGAACCGCAGGTGCATTGTCACTGTGACGACTAAGATGAAATGGATAATGCCTGTAATTGCGCTTCAACTCATAGATATTGGATGCATCGTTACTGCTATGTTATATGGGTACGGGTACTGAAGGAAAGTGGTCACCGCAATGCCTGTGAACATTATAAGCAACACCTTTAAACCCCCAGGACACGTTGCTCTGGCAACAAATAGGTAAGTGCTAGGCCCTTCGACAGCCAAAACCACGGTTCATGAAGCACTGGAGAATTTACTCACCGTCAAGAATAGAATACTATTTAAAGTTTGATTGTTTGGCTGCAGTATTCTGTAAGTCGGAGGTACTTTCCGAGTAAGGCAGCTCCAATTCGAACGGGATATTCCACTATGCCCCACCTCTCTTTACAAGATCAAACTCATCATCATTTATTTATTTATTCGTATGGCAAAACATTCAACTACAAATTTAAATCAAGCGAAGTCAGCCATAGCGCCTGTCCTGGCCTCCACCAGCAGCCTTCAGCAGACCGTCACACCACGGTCAGCATTTCTATTTACTTTTTATAAAAAATCGGTTGTCTGTAAAGTCGGTTTACTGACGATAGTTGAACGTGACAACGTCATAAGAAAATACTGATGGAATGGCTGCATTTAAAAATGTATTATTGTATAGCAGCTGTCCACGCGGACGCATCGCTCACTCAAGTAGGAGAGAGACAGATGTTGAACGCTGCCGAACGCGGAGGCCGATTGTGCCTCTTTGTCGCTCGTTCCGCGCTCTCGCATGCACTTCAAGCCTTAAATGGAACGCCTCAGAGCGAGGTAACGCCGCATGAGTCATGTTTTTTCGTGCGTGCAGCCGGCTCCATCGAATTATAAGACGTTGTCACGTCAAAAATGATATAAGTTCCAAATGATGTAAATGTCCATGGCTGTGCCATGACAACTCTTCTTACCAACTTCTTTAACATTGGGGTCGTCGTTACCGCCCTTCTTCCCACCACCGGGACATAAAAAAATAAAAATAAGCCCGTCTCCTCGTGTAGATATGAGAAATTCGTCCCCACCCTCCTTCACGCATGTAGCTATATTCGGAACAAACGGCGTGAGGAGAGCGTACATTTTACAACCGCCTGTTTTACGGCTAATTTCCTTGAGCATCGTTTGCAAGGTAGACAAAGGGAGGGCCGCGTCACCGTGTAATACGGCCCATTGTTTGGCCACCCCTGGCTTGTGTCAGCGTACTGAAGACTGGCTTGGCTTCCTCCAGCTTTGTTGGTCTGATTTTGTTGGGTCAGATGTACTAAACACGGGGCTATGTGTTTGACAATTCAAAGTGTCGTTCTAGTTAATGGCTAATCTCTATTGAAACTAACCCCCTAGCTCATACAGTATCTTTTACTCATCGACTGAGCTCATGGCAGATAAAATGACAATATATACATAGTATAAAACAAAGTCGCTTTCCGCATTCTATCTGTATGTATGTATTTATGTAGAAATAGAAGAAAGAAATAGAAAAATATTTATTCACACATAAAAAGCACCACAATAATAAAATTACATTAAAACGACAAGAACAACACATAATTGGTAAGTACCTACATTAACATACGAAGGAACAAAAACAAGATTACATTAGGGTAGGTAGATACAATGCCGTTGCATACGGGTGTATTTTGTGTGTGAAATGGACCTCACTCAGCTTTGATCATTAAGCTCATGTGCGCTTAGATCTTTTAAACTGCGAAACGGATTTTAATGCGGTTTACAACAATACTAAAGAGTGATTGAAGGGCTTACAAGCTAAAAAAATAGGAAGGTAGCGGTAAAGTACGTGTACGCGAATTGAGTCGCGCCGAGTCCACTAGCATGTGATTTTTGTAAAAATATATTAAGTTACAAAAATGACATGTTTAACGTATTGCTTATTCTACAAAAAAAATATGTCTATCGATCGGCTAACAAAACATGCTAAGGTGATCAGATCAGCGACGTTTTCCTTTTAGTACCTAAGTGCTTGGAATATTATTTTGTGATGTTTTGTGTGTTTTATAAAAATATACTCGTATATATAAACCGGGGTTCACACTCGCGTATTAATGTCACATTGACGAGGGTACCCGCTCCTTTTCTGCGAGTAATGCTTAAAAACCCCGGGAAATCCCCTAAAATCCCCGAATCGTCCCTAATTTGCCACTTGCTCTTTCAGCTAGTGAAATATTGGCCACCATTTTTCATCCCTCAGATCTTTTTCTTATAATTTAACGTCAATTTTATTTTGAAGTGGATTAATTTTGGGTAAGGCACCCTCTTCCAGGAGATGGGGCTCGAGATTTCGCAGATGATTCTGAGATTCAAATTCTTGCAATTTTTCTGAGTAGGCATGCAGAAATTAGAAAAATTACAACGCAATTGTAACCATTTTGTTTTATATTTTTGTACCTATGTGTATTTTATGCAAGCATGAAGCATGTCTTTTTGTCGAAAAAGAATTATTGTTTGTAATAAAAAGTAAAAACAGTACTCATCTCATTATTAGCATTGCAAGCAAAAAGTTAAGCATCTTTTAAATCTTGAACATTGAAAGTGCACATAACGAAACGGGACATATAGTTCATTTTGATGAGATTTAAATTCTCAATTGATGCAAGAAACATCTATGAATCCTGTTGTCCCGTATCACGTACCCATTTTACTTAGTAGTAATGACGCACCTCTATACGCATCTATACGAAAGTAGAACGTAATGAGTGGAAGCGCAATTACAGGCATGAGCCATTTCATTTTAGTTCTCACACTGACAACGCACCTGCGGTTCTGCATTTTAGTTGCCTGCAAATACACGAATCGTAGATGTTATGGGCGACAGCTACCGCTTACCATTAGGTGGTCTGTCACTATTTGTCACGGCGTAGCAAAAAAAAAATGCAGCTAGCGATACTGAATCACAGAATCGGGAGCAATAATCCAGCCGGTCATCGAGCAGCCGACTAATGTCTTCGGTCCGGGTCCGTGTATCCGAAAATAGCGAATGTCCGGTTTTTGTGCATAGACCTTTTTGCAGTCGCATGTTGGGGCGGGCGAACATCTCTTGACTCCTCGACCCCGTCAAATGCGGGTAGTTTTTGTGCAGCCAAGGCTTCGGGATGAAACTACCCGCATTCTCAATCAGAGGCAAATGAAAATATAGGGGGAAATGTTTTTGTTTATCGTCCTTTTTGTTTCAACCATATTGGGAAGGTTTCGGATTGTAGGCAGATATTACTCCTATACTATTAGTAGATATAGATCTCAAAACTACTGATGAAACTACTAAACATAAAGCAAAAAGGAACTTGCGCCACGTAATAAGAACTGCACTTTATGTAATTGTGTTACCCTTATAAGGCTTTTTAAAGAGAAATCTAATAATAAAGAATGGTCGGCGCGTGTTACTCTGTTAGGAAAAGGTCCTCGGGTGTAAAGGTCATTTGGGGTCGTTTATTTGAATCACTGGTCGACTCGTATCTGGCAACGCAGACCAGCTTGATCAGGTTGTCATAATGTCCAAGCGTTTGGCATGTAACAATGGTTATAAGGAGAAAAGATTTGATTTTTGTTTGTTGGTTTGTAATGGATAAACTAAAAAACGACGTATCCGATTTCAAAAATTATTTCTCCTAAATGTATGAATTGTAGATGTTATGGGCGACAGTTACCATTTACCATCAGGTGGGCTGTCTGCTCGTTTGTCACTAAGTAGCGTAAAAAGACCTGTAGAAAGTTACAGTATCAGAGAGTAACAGACTAATAGGCTATAATTTTTCCCGAAATTCAATGCTGTGTCAACGGGAACGAGTTTGGAACGTAGTAACCTAAGTTTCCGCGGACGAAGTCGTAGGCAAAAAAGCTAGTCAATAAATAAACTTTAACTTGTTGGCAACAAGTAAGTAGATCGGAAAAGATTTCTATTGTAAGCTTAGAATACATTTGCCAATTAGGAGACAATCTGAAGTAAAGTTTTACCTATTAGACTTGAGCAGATTTAAATCCTGCTATTCGCAGCAAGCGTTCGCTTCAAGCTTTAGCTTGATTTGGAATTTGCTGATCTCCGCCGGTATTTCCAAACAAATATAAAGGTTCTAGGCCCTAGTAAATAGGCATCTTCTGTGTGTGCTCGGTCCATATACGACCTCAAGTTCGTCCTGAACATCAAACCCAGCTACATTCATCATCACATCATCACAGCCCGTAACAGTCCACTGCAGGACTTAGGGCCTCTCCCACGAAAGGGGAGGTTATTGCCATAATCTCCATGCTTGGCAGGCGGGTTGGAGATCGTAGTGTTTAAATATAATAATGGAAAATGCTGCTGCCCATTTTCCAGACTACGGAGACTCTTGATCTTTTGCCTCGAAAACATTAGTCGCCTTGTACGACACCCATGAATGTAACGGGTTGGTGCTATTCTACTCTGCCGGACACTACGCGGCCATATATTCCAGCTACATAATAAATTAATAATAAATATCATGTATTTCATGTTTCACAAACTTATAGACTCATTACATTTCATTAACAAAAATAGTTTATAATATTAAATACATTCATATTTAGCATTACAATGTCACTTTAGAATAAATTTATGTTTTAATAATTAAATAATTACGAAATAAACGTATCTATGTCAGTTAAACTTATAAAAGTGTCAGCCTTTAAATCTATGTATTACATATCAAAATATGGAGAACAATGTATTATAAGTAGTAATTCCCCTGAGATGTTCCTGCAGTTGCAGTTTTAGAATTAATATGAAAATGTCAGAATGAAATTAAATTTATAATGTGAGTAATTATTTTATAATATACAAATGCCTTCTCTTCCAGTTGCCTGCTCAACGGTGACGGTCACCAAGTGCCAGGCCGCGCTGCGCACCCTGCAAGCCTTCCCGTTCTTCAAGCCGACCTGCCTCTGCCGCGAGCCCAATGTGGACCCCGAATGCAACTCCTTCCGCGACTTCCTGTTCGACCACCCCTGCGTTTTCGTCATGAAGAAGGGTAAGTGAAGTTTCGTGATGTTTTTTATTAACGGCAGAAAGTGTTGCCTGCGTTAGTTGGTGATTACACCAACATATTAAACCCAAACTTTCAGTCAAGATTGAAAAAAAGAAGTAAGTAGGAAGGTATGTGTTTTGAAGATTAATCGAGAGAGAGAAAAGAGAAAATCACACTACAGAGTACAAAGATTACCGGTCTATGTATAGAATACACAGATAGTACTGAACCGATTACGAACTTCTTTCACTATGAAACTACAATACAATAATATGTGGTAGGTACTTTGGGCGAGCGGCAGTGGCCTAGTGGTAAAGATATTCGACTCGCAAGCGAGAGGTACCGGATTCGAATCCCACTGCCGCCATGTAGCAATGAATAATAACCGATGCTATTACGGTGAGGGAAAACATCGTGATGGAAGCTGCACATTCAGACGACTGAATGTGTAACCATGATACAATCTGGTCAGGATACCCTGTTAACAGGGTCACGTAGGTCTGCTCTGCCAAATCCCGGATTATGGTCAAGGCGGACCCCGGGATTTTAAGTATACCTGATGCAGTCTACGAAAGAGCAATCACTAATATTTGTTCTCGTAGAGAATACCGTTCCTACCCTCACCTACCCTACGTCATGTAGGATATCCTACCTCACTCAGTTTACACGCAAAGTTCTAAAGTGCAATGACCTCTTCCAGAGAAAGACCCGTACCCAGTGGAGACCCTGCCGACCTGCACCTATGCTCTGAGCGTCTGCCACAACGAGAAGGCCTGCTCGGTCCTGCACGACCGGTTCAAGAACGCCTGCAAGGTTCGCGATGGAGAATGCCGCATGGAGGACAGGTCTGTGGACACACGCGTTTAATATAAAATATCAGAAAAAATCATAGAAAATATTATGATTCCGCCTAACCTGACTGGTAGTGTATCTTGGGACCAAGCACGTGTGTTTAGGTCAAAATAGAGATCTAAACTAACTATACCTAATCAATTTATACGCTAGAAATGTTTGCCCAGAACTTTGCACAGACAACGTCGCCAAAACTCCCAAATGTCTGTTATAATTGCTATCCAATAATAATTTCCTATTTCAACATCACTTTGGTACACGTGGTTCGATTTAAATTTAGTCCGGCATATTGATCGCGTCTGCTAAGCTTATTTTGGGCAGTTGCTCGTCGCACTTATTTTAGGACTTACAGCAGCGTTAATATGCTCTGAAGTAACCCCTTTTTGGTCGATAGAGCCTACCTGCATTACAGAATTAGTCCTTTTTTTATTATTATTTCGTACTGCTAATCGGCTCCCGAGATTCAACCAGTGTCAGGGTCCCCAGCGGACATTGGCCAAATGAATATTTAACTGGAGCCAATTGGCACCCCGTGACGGTATACTTAGGTTTTTTTTTTGCAGCTATCGTTTTCCCACTGCAGGGCAAAGACCTCTCTCCCATTTTTCCACTTAGACCTATTTGTTGCCAGGTCTCTCCACTCTTTTGCATACGCCGCTAATTTGTCGTGCCATCTTTTTCGAGGCAGACCACGACGTCTTTTGCATTAGGTGGCACTCATTAGGTTTTATTATTATTATTTTGTACTATATCAAATTCAAACCTAATCTGATAATATTTCAAAACTTTCCACTCTCCACTCTTAACACTTCTCGAAACTTTCCAAATTCTTCCTTTTCCTTATTAAGTGGAGTGGGTTTCCTTTTATTTTACTCTTCGATGAGAGTATTTCAGGGTTCAAGAACCACCCACACCTTCCTAGCTTCCGCTTCCGCTCTTCCAAAAATAAATTTGAGTATCCCTCGGATTTCCCGAGGTCGCGGATTAAGCAGCGCAGAGCAAAATTATTTATAACGAAACTTTGATTTGCACTCAACCGATTTTATTTTCGACCAGTATTCTTGTTGCCAATTTGGCAATGGGTATTGAGTTAAGTAGTTTTAAGAGCGTCGGTGGCCGAGCGGTTACAGTATCCGACTCGTAAGCCAGAGGTCCCAGGTTCGAATCCCGCTCCGGCCATGTACCAATGACTGTTTTCTGAGTTATGTACATTAGTTGAATACTAACCGATGCTCTTACGGTGAGGGAAAATATCATGATGAAACCTGCACATTCAGGCGACTGGATGTGTAACTATGATCCAATCTGGTCTGGTTCCCCTGGAAGCAGGGTCATGGAGGTCAGACGGCAGTCGCTCCACTGTAATTACCTGACCTGCCAAATCCTGGATCATGGTCAAGGCGGACCCGGGGCCCTCGTTCTCGAGAGTACAACCGGGACATTAACGCCAAGATGATTATTTTTTATTTATTATTGAATTAAGTAGTTTTTAGAACAATGCTGTTAGACATAGGTATACAATGTGACTTCAAATTGATGATAGATGATGTGCTATAAAAACAAGTATTACTATGGCACCAACGCTGACATCGCAAAACATCATACATTTTATACATTTTGGCAGAATTCGTTTTCAATTTTGTATGAAACAACTGTTTTTTTTTTCATAATTTCGAATGAGCACATGCATACGGATTCCCCTTGGTATCATTAATTTGAAGTCAACATGTATAGACAGATAAGTTTTGTAGCAGTTTAAGTCGTACAAGAAACTGTTTTAAAAATGTCAATGTACTAAATTTAATTCATTTTCAATTTAGCTCAAACATTAAATTACTGAATTTTAAATCAGAATTATATTGACGGAGTGTATCTAACATATTCCTCCACACCAGGGAGGCTTGTCGCGAAGCTTGGGCCGGGCTCCGCCTTTCTCCTCTCTTCGGCTGCATCTGCCCCAACACTCACATGAAGAAGCGCTGCGACCGCATATTTACTGCTGTCAACCACAACCCGTGCGTCGGTAAGTGCACACATGATCGCTACACTCGTTCTTACCGGGCCTGTGTGAGGAAATTCCGTGTCGTCTACGCCATATAATTGTTAAGGTTTAGGAGGAATATAATTTCGGTACTGTTGGTAATCCTGAAGTTCTTCTCTTTTAAGGTAACGATAATACGTAACGTTTAATGTAAATTAGGGCTCAAGCGAACTGTTGAGACCAACTAATCTACACAAGTCCGACTTCCTAATTTATTATTAATGAACAATAAACATTAATCTTACTATATTAATATCTTAAACATTTTAAAGGTATGTTCCGGGTTTCCTACCGCGTACCTTTGTTTACGAGTAGTGCGACATTCTAAAACATTATCTTAAACGACATCTTCATCCTATTCTATTAAAACATTACATATAAATTCCCGAGATAGTTGAAAACACCTATAAATACATAATGTAATTTTCCAAATCTGCTTCTGTAACCCTTCCGAGGAGCTATTTTCATTAGAGCGGAATCAATACATCTCATTCTGCCAAGTATCATTGGGGAACTTGGCTAACTAATATAATGGGCTATCTGGCGGCGGCCTATTCCGTTTCGGTCCGGTTAAATCTGGAACGTTATAGGTTTAACCGCGAAATATTAGATGAAAATACAATGAAGAAGAACAGAACAATAGATAATTATGGCGATTTTAAACCCAACATTGTTTTAGAATACAAGAAAGAAAATGAAAAAGTACAAACAAAGCAAAGACATTCAATTAGGGATTTTCACACAGCTACTTAAAAAAATAAAAAGTGTATTTGAATTTGGTAACCGAAGTTACTCGGAAAGGTGTTTCGTGGAAAATATACTTAGTTTTAGCACCTTTTCTGCGAAGAAAGCCCAAAATGTTTTAATTTTTGTACATCTAATGGTCTCGTTTTGATTTCTTTTTGTGAATCGTGTTGAACTATCTTGTCTTTTTAATCGCATATACTCATTAGATAAATTCAGACGTACCCTCAACCGGTGTAAATATTGAAAAGATGTATTAATGTGGAAGAGGCGAAAGAGGTGTGTCAAGATCGTAGCTTGTGGCACTCGATAGTCTCTATCCCTATGGGATACGGGCGTGTGTATGTATGTATGTATGTCAATTACAAAAGCTCGTGGTAGTTTCTAAATGACATGGAATTAGTAGATTATTAATTACGTGTCTCTTTCTAACCCTATCACTAAGAAACATGTTGTGCCGACCTCGCCTAGTGCGATAAGGAGAGCTATAAGATGATGGTGAGGTTATTATAATTGATTGATGATTAGCTTAAGTAATAATTTAAAGCTTAACTTTCTTCTCTCAACATTTCGAAATCACATTGCGAAAACTACGGCGTAGGTCGGAGACGCAACTTATACCTTAAAAGATTAAACTCGAAACCTGTTCTTCAGCTGCTAAAACATTCAGAAGCACCGAGAGTAATCCTGCACGGAGTACAAGTAATACTATATCCAATATCCTAACTCAATGGAATTCAATATAACGTTACAGTTTGATTCATTTCTTATAATCTCCCTGGGGAGTTCTTATTGCAAGCTCCTCTGAACTGTAATCCCTTGTAAGCCGGGATAAGAGCCAGCCAACCCCGACGTCAACTTTCAATCTTCTTGAGCCCTTTAATTCTATAAATTGATCGCGATTCCCGTTTGTTTTTCTGTTTGTTTGTCTTCGTTGGGCTGACAGCCAGCTGCTTGCGAGATTAATCTTTTAGAGTAAGCCATTTCTTTGGTGGCTGCGGGTCGTGTATATTTTCGCCATTATGTAATTGCTCGGCCTATCCCGGAGATGCTTTTGGTTTGTGTTCGTTTTCTTCTTCACACACAAACAGAGTAATTATGACTGTGTCTCTATTAAAAATTCAACTTTTTTTCCTAAGGTGTGAAGCCAAATATAGGTCGATTGCGGAAAGAAGACGGGCTCCATATAAACGAAGTTTGATCATAATTTCCATAACAACCTATCAAAACCAGTGAAGTTTTGTAAACGCTATATAGAAACGAATGTATGTAATGTACGATATCGAAATGTCTGTGATTGGTCAGATTTTCTGTTAAAAATATCGTTTCAAAGTTTAAGATTTGTATTGAAATATTTAAATCCCGACGCAACTTTGAAACTATATATATTAAAACGACTTTGGCTAGAAATGTCATTGGCTTTGTTTGATTGATTAAAACGGAAATTATGATCGAACTTCGTTTATATGTAGCCCGCCTTATTTCTGTAATCGGCCCACAACTGTTAGTTTGTTTCATTTGAAGTTCATTAAGTATGATTCAGCGATGCGCATTCCACAAAATCGATACGATTCCATGAACCGCTCATCGTGAAAGGCATCATCGTTCATCAAAAATGAATTGATCCCTTTCATTACCTTACCAGTCGTCGATTCCCAGGCTTCAACAAGGCTATTACGAATTTATGGGTTGTTTATTTTACTGTGTATCTAGTTAATATGGTTACATAAATTCCATTCCTGTATTTCACTTTGAATTTGTCTTTCTCAACAGTTTTGACTCATGTTTCTATGGTCGCGAGATTACGAAGCGAGTTTTCCTCCCCTTTTTCGTCCCCCTCACCCACCCCTGCGCCACTCCTAGTCTCCTCACTAAAGATTCCATAAACATACTATACGACGTTGTGATTTCTATGTCCTCAAGACTCATGAGTCCAGATGGAGAAGGGAAGTTATTATATTGAATAACTTATTGGAAGTCATCGGTCTAAATTAATAATTGTGACGATAATATTTTTTTGTTATTTGAGTTAGCTTGCCCGTATATCTAAATCTTGTGAATTATTATTACTTACCGCCTTACTAATAAAAATTGTTCATACATTGATCAAGTGTTGAACGCTCGATTAACGAGTGTAACGTGTTTCGCTGTTGTAAACTTTTGACCGCATGTGATTCGATGTAAAGAATTCGACGTCACATATCACACTCGAACTGTAAATCCTAAGAAAGGACAGTACATAATACGGACATCTTTCTTTCTCAGCTGCATGGCCTCTTGATGGAAGCTAAATATTGACATCTGGATGGAAATATCCCCTTCCGTCTGGATTCGCGAAACGTGAGGGATCCGGCTAGGATAAATAAACGTAATCTCATCTCTCGCAATCGAGCAAACAGAACTGATCTCTGGGAAAAACTTAATGTTTGAATTGCGTTGGATTCGTTAGACTGGCTCGTTCAATTTGCGAGATCCAGCGGGTAATCCTTTCAGACGGCAGGTGGAAACGAGCCATGATGGCGTTTTTCGTATCAAATTCCAAAGGGGAGGCTACGTGTGGTCGCAGGACGAGCTAACCGGCTCTAGTTCATAGTGGCTAGTTATTTTATAGTACCCTTGATGGCCGGTGTATTGGCTGGGCTAAACTCGTATTTCTTATTGGTAAGGTTACTGTGATCAGCGGTAAATGTAGGTAGTTTGGAATCCGATGTAGTATACCTTCGTAAATGAAATCCAAGACACATGACAATGACAATTCCATTATGAATAAATACATTAAATTTCTCTGCGATCATGTACCAATTGCTTTTTCTGAGTTATGTACCTTAGTTGAACACCAACTGATGCTCTTACCGTGAGGGATATCGTGATGAAACCTGCACATTCAGGCGACTGATCGTGTAACTATGATCCAAACTGGCCAAGCAGGGTCACGGAGGTCAGATGGCAGTCGCTCCGCTGTAATTATCTGATCTGCCAAATCCTGGATCATGGTCAACGTGGCCCCCTGGCCATCATGCGCAAGATTACAACCGGGACGCCAAGCTGAAATTTTTTTATTATATACAACAAATATACAAATAGTATATTTCCTATCCCTTCCACCATCAAGTTATTTAAGCCACAACAACAAAGTTTGAAGGATTAGCACGGTTCGGCTTTGGTTCAACAAGAAGAAAAGTAAACAGGCAGGGTTACAACTTACAACGCCAATGTTGCAGTTTCAGAACGTTGCTTTCTACTGTCTCGGATTTCTTAAAGGAATGCTCGAGAATTTCTTCTTTCTTTTTTTTTCTCATGGATTGGACTAGAACTCCCAGTTGGGTTACGGTTCCAGTGTAGGTCTGACTCGGTATTTCAGGATTAAGAATGTCTCTTCTTTTGTCGGATTTTCTTTGTTGATGCGCTCTTTTGAAGCGTACTCATATTCCAAATAGAAAATTTGAAAATTCTGCTACACAGATGGATGTTTATTTCCATACAACAATTTACTTTCAACTGTACTCTTGGTTTCATAGTGGTAGACAGGCAAGAGCACTAGATACTATAGTTAGGTGCAGTCATTTGGAATTTCCTAGACCACATATTAGGCCGAAAGCGTTTTTGTTATGATTTGTAACATATTTTGAACCTTATCTACATGAATCAGGTCGCCAAGCCGCAATTAAATCGATTGAAATTTTAATCTACCTAAACACAATCAAATTCGATCTATCCAAATTCTGAGCTCATCAAATAATCATGTACCAATCGTGTAGAATACTCTTCTGTATTGGACGCCTCCGCCTCGAGGATAGGGTGACCAGGCTTTCGAGGAAACCGGATAATAATTAATCTAACTAAATACTCTTATTTGAAGGGAGGCCTTTGTCCTGTAGTGGGACAGAAATGGCAAAAATTAATTAAAATAACATACTCTTATGTACTTATATATTAATGGAAATTAAAACGCGCGACTAAAACCACTGGTGATCTTTTTCGGCTCGGCAAAATTTGGAATGCGGGACTGAAAATTGTTAATATCATCGTCACACATAGCCCATAACAATCCACTGCAGGACTTACTCCCTCTTCCACGAGAGGACAGTTATTGCTATAATATCCACGCTTGGCGGGTATGAGATCGCAGTGTTGTAAATATAAAAATGAAAAACGCTGCTGCCCATTTTCCAGCCTACGGAGACTCTAGAACTTTTGTCTCAAAAACATTAGTCACCTTGTACGACACCCACGAGTGTACGGGGTTAGTGCTAATCTACTCTGCCAGACCACACAGCTAATTATTACCTTAAATGCCTAAAATTACATCATGAGTGACGCACATCGTGTCATACGACGGCGGCAAATAAGCTTACGATTTATTTCCAAACTTAAATATTCCGAGTTTTTCTTCGAAGTGTGGTCACGACACCCGGAAACCTGGAAAGCTTCAATCACACACATGGAAGCCGGAAACTCTTAGAGTCGTCATCCTGTCGATAGTAAATATCGATAACAATCAGAAACTTGTCAGATTGTCAGTGACGTGTTACACAAATACCTTTTGGTTCTTAAAAAACTGACTTTCATACATTATGCTTGTGGCGTAGAGATCTATGGTTAACCGGCTTATTTATATGCCGTATTACTAACAATACCGGTCCAATACTGACATTTAATACGGCATAAAACAAAATTAACTATATTACTTAAGTTACCATGCTGAGATAATTACCATCCACACGAGACATTGTCATAATAGAAATTTTACTTGGAAATAGAATGAAGATAATCCTCGCCACTCTGAAACTAACTTAGTTAAGGCATAGTAGAAGTAATTCTCAGAACACCTCCAACTTCATTAGCAAGAAGTGTAGAAACAACGTATCTAAGGCTAGGAGATTATAGTTTTACATCCAAGACCCCAACCCCAATTACTAAACCCCAACCAGGGAAAAAACTCCCCAATAACATCAATCGAATATTAATTTAAAAGTCGACGTTCATAATTCGAGACAAAGTCATGGACGGCCATTCAGTCCTTTGTGCGAGGCACTTTGAGGTGGGCTGAGGTGAAACCTTTTTGAAGATTTCTTTCTTTCCCTTTCAAAGGCCGAGGCGCCCCCACTCTGGCGTGATTATGCTAATAGACGAGCAGGAGTGAAAGAGAGAGCCAATGAAAGTAAGTTTCGAGGAAAACAATTTGCGGTGAATTTGTGACGGGAAATGCTTTTGACGATGAAATAGTGGATTTGGAGGGCGCGGGTCCTGATCCGAGTGTGGCGAGTAACCACGTACAAGGAGTGGAAGCGAATAACCCGACGTTTTCAAAAGCCACCGAGTTACGTGGAAATCCTTTTTTTTTATTCTACACAGTGACAAATGAGCAGACAGCCCACTTGATAGTAAGCAGTAACTGTAGCCCATAACATATACAATTCACACATTAAGGTTGAAAGCAACAAAAATGCAGAAACGCAGGTGCGTTGTTACCGTGAAGACACACACACGAATACACAGATATGACACGTAAAAAAATATCGCCACCTCTAATAACTCAAATACATTGTACAGTATTTTGAATCGTTTGTAGGTATAAGTAGGAACGAATTTGCTGTACGGTCCAGTAAAATATTGTGTTTCAAACAATGAGCAACTTCAAACCAAACAATTGTGGGAGACTTTAGTTTCGAATGACCAAATTTAATCGGTTTTGTTCAGCAGCAAACTACTAGGTACTGGTAAACAGGTTTGGAAGCGTTTGCGGTAAATTTATGCTGCCGTCGACTTGTTTACCGTGGAGTTTTGTTTAAAAACTAATATGGGAACGTTCTGTTTTGTCGATATTTACTTGATTAAAACTGAGTCTATCGATAGTCGTGCCGACTACATGAGACTAGAGGATTAAGTTCATTTTAATTTTACGTCAGTCTCTCTAGTACCCTCACAAACACAGATTTAACCAGCGTCTCCGTGTCTAGACGAAGTACTATTATTTGTAATTTCTAAAATACGGTTGTGATATTCTTTATAGCCTTCTAAATTAAATATCTAGGGGCGCGTAGCGAATTGCTTAGGATTAGAGTTAGCTTACGTATGTTATTACATGGCAGACATATTAAATAATAGTAGGGAGAGAGCTCGGCTTTTGTTCAAAATTCTGACTCCTCCAACCCCCAACATGTAATTTTCGTAATCGTTCGAGCGGGAGTACAATAATTGTGTACGATAATTGCTAGTTTACTTGTGTTATAACCGCAACTTCGTTTTGAATCACTCGTATGTTAAGGTTTGCTGATATGATTATTTTATGTACTAGTGTTATTAAGGTATAAGGAAATGTAAATGTAGATAAGTATGTATAAAATTGCATATTAAATTCAATGCTGGGAAAGGCCCAAGGGGTAGCCCAAGGGTCCATCCGTCCTCTCGTTTATGCAAATGACAACAGAACCCAGTTCCTTCGTTTTTATTAACGTGAAAAATCACTTTGTATATTGCGCAAGTAACTTATTCGTTTAAGACCATTAAGAGTTCTTCTTGATTTTAAAAGCATAAAAAATGCTGAAATTCTTAGTTTCTAAGTAGTCGTTTGTAAAGTATGTCGTTGCCAATATTTGCAATAATTTTCAAATAAATTTTGCATTTGCTTAAAAGTTATTGCATTACGGAAAAAATAACTTTTATTAGGCATTAACAATAATTCATATACCTGGCTCTTTCTGTTCGCACTGGGTTTTCTAACACCACCTCCACTACGTGACACGTACTTATAACGAGCAGTTATTCCACGAGTGGTTTACCGTTTCCATCGCATGGTTTGTTGCGAGTAAATACAATAACTATAGCCTACAAGGGTCGATGGATCAAGGAAAACTTCCAAACTCGTCCAATCTACTGTGATTCGTTTACTTTCGTCCGAGTGTTTGTTACGATAGGCCATGAGGCCCTCAAACAATTTTGGGGGTAGTATGTTTGCGTTGCGTTCTTTTTCTGGTCTACTCGTTACATCAATTGCTGGTCCGCAGTCTGTATGTTATTGTTACAACTGATGAACTGCGGTCGTGCCTTCGCTTTTCTGAAATCGGCCGCTCTGGGTTTGGCTTCGGATTCTCTTTACAAGGCATTCACAGAATTATTTCTTTCAAATATTTAGTTTAATTATAGTTTAGAACTTTCAATAAACTCTGTCGTTCTAAAAATGAAAAACATCGTGTAAAAATTGCAATTTAAAATATTTCGTTTTAAAGCAAGCATGGATAGAATACTTTGTCCAGTTATGATCTCTCTTACAAAAGTATTAAATCGGTACGATAAATTATACTTAGAAGTAAGGTAACCTAACCTAACCTAACTTAAAATACATAGCTTCCCAATAGTTTCCCATTTCATCCACCACAATGGCGACTCCAATAAGGAATCGCGAACGCAAGATGAGTAGGACGAACTAGCGTAATGGTGAAACAGCAAACACCATGACAAAGCCAGCCTCGTGGGAACTCCCACCTGTTCAAATTACCGAGAGACTCGCGCCGAAAATGTGGCCACCTTCAACGAAAAATAACTCAGCCCGCCGCCCGACCCCTTTGTCATAAGCGTCGGTACAAACGAAAACAGCCTTTCAGGGCTTTCTTTCTTTACCATCGATATCGCTAAATGGTTTAATTCTATCCCGAAATTAATTATGGAAGTAATTTGGGTGTGTGTAAAGAAAGAAATTTCTTTTATTATTAGTAGCAACCAAAATGTCTTACCATTTTTGTGCATCGTAATTGTTTATCTATACATCGTATAAAACAAAGTCGCTTCCCGCCGTCTGTGTCTACGTATCTATGTACGATTAGATCTTTCAAACTACGCAACGGATTTGAATGCGGTTAACAATAGATAGAGTGATTCAAGAGGAAGTTTTATAAGCCAGAAAAAAGGGTACGTGGGGGTAATGTAGGTGTACGCAAACGTTGATGTGATAAATTAAAATAGTCTTAAGTCAACCTTGCTTTGCCAACGATATTAGGTTGACCAAGGTCTTCCACTAGGGAACCTGAGACTGGTTGAACAGTCTAACGTCCAATTCCTAAAACGCTTGTCAATATTACTCATTGATTAAAAATCTTTCCGTCCCTGTCTACAACTTACCATAGATAAGGATGACGAATTTTAATTGATGTTTAACGATAGATTAACGTACGAGAAACTAGTCGTTAGGAAGTGATTGTCACCCCACGACGGTATAAGTATATTTAATTCTATTCCATTATTCTCAGCTATCAGAATATTGAATGCAGTTTACCTAAATGGCATTCCCATTTCTATTTGCCGCAGTGAATCAACAAAGCATGTTTCTGATTAACTATGTCGCGTCAATTTAGAGTATCGGGGATTTCCTCACACAAAGCCTGATGAACTAATATTATGGAAATATATAATCTAGCAATAGCTTTAAGTGTGTTAAATGCGCATACGTAATAAATAATTAATGTAAACACTATTCAAATGACAATTGTACATACGAACACATTTGGCCCTAACATAGAGCCTTGTAGGACACCTCTGTTCGTAAGAAAATAAATAGATTATTTTATTTCATTAACGAATTATCGCTAACTAGGTCACTAAACTTATTGACATTGAACATGAATATGCAAAGCTATGCAGCCAAAAACTAGTTAATATCAATGGAACAGTAACACTACACTATCAAACGCTTGTAAGGAGTACTAGACTCACTTCCAATAGCCGTCAACGTGTTAACTTAGTTTTTATTTTGTATTTTTATTTTTCTGTTTCTTTCTTATACGTGCCTATTTATTTTCCAACACAAATTAGATGCCTAGGCCTTAGGATTGACTTAGCTCACTACTTTACCACACCAGGCTGTTTACCTTTATGTTTCACCAGACACTGAGCTTCTTTTTAGTGTACTCCTGACCTCACACACCGTACAAATGCCCGCAGTTACCTCAACTCTTGGCTTCCAACACCTTCGGCCTGGACGGTCCTTGGACTGCTGATAGTTTGTCGGGGCGGCGAACACTTACCCTAGATCTCGCATCTACCTCATCTCTGACTCGGGGCACTCTTAATGGACCTTTCCACCGATCCTTCCAAGTCCGTTAAGGGTGTTTCTGTCGCGGCTCGGGCGTGGTGCGCGGAGTGTTGGTATCGTGGTTTGGGCAGCGGCGGCGTGGGGCGAGTGTCCGCCCGCGGTGCGCGCTCTGTTCGAGCCCCCGCGGCGGCCCGCGGCGCACGCGCCGGCGCTCACGCGGTACACGGCGCCCGACGGCACGCTGCTGCTGCTCACCGAGAACGGCACCCGCCTGATGACGCGCGCCGCCGCCGCCAGCCTGCTGCGCGCCGCCCTCCTCTCCCCGCGCCCCCCTCGGCCCCGCCACGGTGAGCCGCCGCACCACCCTCTCTTCATCTTCTCTCTCTCTACCTCTACTCTATGTGTCTCTCTCTCTGTCGGATTCCGTCGCCTCTCGCACTGCACGCTTCGCACTCCGCTTCGTAAGGTAGGAGCGTGGCTTCCGTACACGCACCATCGTCGACGGGCACGGTGATCTTCTCGATACTTCAACAAGGATCCGTCCAACCGGAACCGGATTCCTTCACATTTTAATCCGTCACTAGTCTCACGATCCCACCGCCAGCGAACGATTCGCAACGACGGTAATTTAAACTTTTCTAATGAACACTGCTTTGACTTTCATCAGTCATCTATGATGAAAGTTTTACGGAATATCAGCAATTTCTCAACTTATTGTAATTCTACGCAAACAAGAGCTAACTTCGTTTCGGAATTTAAATTTCGCTACGCTAGCAAATTAAGCTTAATTTAATAATAACTGTTAGACTTTGGATTCGCTCCTACTTTATGCCTGCATGCTTGTAGTTTACTGCTATTTCCTTTTTTCTTGCGTTTTACCATTTTAGACTTTAATCAGCCAGTTTGAGCAATTAAACTCTGAATTGGACTCTTATCCAAAGCATGGTTGCATGTTATCTTACTGCATTCTATTTCTACGATCTCTATGGTTACTGCGCGGCATAGACTTGGCTTTGACGATAGTTCGGGCGGGACTGCCAAAAAAGACGAAGGCTTTGCTATATTCTAATTTCTGAACGGGACGTTTCTCTTAAATATTGTGAATCCTCGTCTCGTCGAGAGTTTTTAATTTTTGCATTGATAAATGTCGTAAAGTTTGCCGGTATCGTTGTTGATTGTTTGGATTGTCGTTTTATCTTTGCCGTCAGTAGGGTCAGAGTTTTGATTATTGGATGTGAGCGTGAGCGACCGCGGGCGGGGCGGGGCCCGGCCGCGGCGTCGCGCGCGCACCGCTAAGCGATTCGATGGATGCCATTCCAGTAAAGCTGATGTCCGACGGACGGACCGCGAATCGCAACACGACCGGTGTGACGGCTTGGATCGGCGGTATGTCCATAACGCAGGACGGCAACCTGATCGCGCCGGACAAAATAATGAGCCACGTGCACCGG
This sequence comes from Blastobasis adustella, assembly GCA_907269095.1. NCBI lineage: Eukaryota > Metazoa > Arthropoda > Insecta > Lepidoptera > Blastobasidae > Blastobasis > Blastobasis adustella. The sequence continues at coordinate 6,348,653 of OU026135.1, read as the reverse complement.
TACACGAGCCCCCACTACAACCCTCACGGGCACCATTACCACCGCTGGAACCACGAGCCAGGGGGGAGCGAAGACCCCCTCTATGCTACCAAGACGGTCTACGGCGCAGGATATATAGATGAGAACCGTACGTATCACCCCCACTGTTGGGCCGTTGACGAATCTCTCGGAACACCACTAGATACCAATTCTTCTTAGAGTTTCATGCATGATGCGACTAACATCCTAGCATAGAGTGCTAAAACGAAATAACTAGATGAATTAAACATTGTTACCTATGCACTAGATTGAAATCGTGAACTTGATAACGAAGAGAGATTAGTTGACGTCTCTAGAGAGAATATAGATAGGTTATATTGGAAAGCTATTCACACTCTCAATTTGATAACAAACAATGAACTTAACCATAGATATCGTAAGTAACACTCACTTGTTTTCAGCTTTGAAACTGTACAGTTCTAGACAGATCATGTACGAGACCATTGACACGAGTGGTTTGGTTGTTCATTTTACGAGTAGCACTATCAGTCGTACTAACTACGAGTGCTCATGTCGTCCCTCCCTCCCCTTCATTTATTGAATCCCCTGTATCGAGCACTTTCTAGTTTTCTAGACCTTACACAACGTTAGTCTCATGTAGGTCTAAGGAAAGTGCTTCGTTTATACGACACAGAGTAAAGCTTTGCGTAGAATTTAAAGATCTAGGATTTTCTTAGTCGATTGCTTTAGTACCCTTGTTGAATTCTGCTTCCTTTTACCCTTACACAGTTAGAACTTTAGTTTTGAGTAAGAGGAATTTAGCTACGAATAGAAGGAAGACGCTTCCGACACGAAATCTCCGCGAAGCTTTGCAACTTCTGCTTAAAGAGGGTTCAAAAATCATTGACTTCAAATTATTGTGCCACTTCAATGAGAAATCGCCGACCGGAATTAATTTGATGGAATCTTTTTCATTGACATTTCAATCCCATTGATAGTAGGCTAAAGTCCGTTCGATTCATTTGTTGCATGAACTAAAAGTTCAATAACTTTTATTCAGTATTTACTCATCCATCAGACTAGAGTGAGAATAATGAGTGACTAGAATAATTAATGTTCTTTATACTCTCGTTGGACATATTTTGTAATATTCCACGAGTCGCAATTATTTCAATTGCAATGTGAACAACATATGTTTTTGTATCATTTCCATGGAATTACTTCCCTTGTAATACTCTAATGGAAACACTATTTTTACATTTTTTTTAAATGTAATATATATATTATGTATAAAGATACATGTGTACGTTTATTATTAAAAGCATGGTGTTCAGATTACGCTTGTACTTCTAAATCATTTGACAAATTTTCTTTCATAATTGTAATAATCCTACCATTGGCAATTTTATCATCGTATATTAATAATATATTTATTAAACCTGTATCTAATATTGGATTTTTATTCACATTATATCAAATATAAATTGTATCACAATTTGTAAATTTTATCATTGTCTTGGCATGAGCAGATTGTATTTACAATATCACATTTAAAGTTTCAGATTTAGTTGTTAGTTATGTATTTTTATTAAATTTAGTTTATTTGTGTTTTTTATTAATTTTATATAACTTACACTATCGTCATATTGTGTGGAACTTTTAAACTATTTATTTTATGCGCTTTAGGTGTACTACATCTAATTATTAGTCGTAAAACTGGCCTTTATTAACGCGTTTATAAAAACTGATATTTGATGTATATCATAAATATCAACTTAGGGACTACGTGTTTTTTTTTCAGATAGGGAGGACGAAAAGTAATCGATTTTTAACGTTATATTTATCTAAATTAAGTGTTGATAAAATTATGAAATCGTTATATTTTCAGATTTAACCATGTTAACAGCAGCGTGTGACATAATATCTGCATTATTATTATAGTGTTCTTTATTTCGTACTTACGTCTAACAGAAAATCAAACAAAATCTAGTCACTAAGTTTAACATACTCGCAATATTCATATTTGAAATCCAACTCTCAAACAATCTAACAATCTCAGTTGTCAGTTACAATGCTAACAACACACACATTTCCTTCTGCCAATAAAACATATAAATGATATTGTTGGACCTGAGACTTTCTTGTTGAAATAAAATAATTCTCGAATTTTGCGAGTACCTAGGCATCTACAACACATGCCTTTTTGTGACAATTGCCATAACCGTACTACACAGCACCACTAACCATACTAACACAAACCAACAGAGAGGATTGGCAAAGAGAACGGTAAATCAGGTGATGAGAAGGTGGCCCTGCAATCGACGTGCCACGTCGCCCTGGACAGCTGCATAAAGGATGGCGAATGCGTCACTTCTCTCACTCCGGTGATGCAGAAGTGCCATGTGAACGACTGCGACAGGGAGGGCTGCATGGAGGCCCTGCGAGGCTTCTACAGGAAGCCAGGAGTGCATTGGAACACCGAGATCGCCTTCTGTCTTTGCAAGTGAGTGAATTTTTGAGTTCTATTGGATTGGGTAGGTTAGGTTACTTTGAACGCAATTTTTGTGGTGATGAACGGAAGAAGGTACCGGGTTCGAATCCCAATGACTCTTTTCTGAGTTATGTACTAATGTTAAATACTAACCGATGTTCTTACGGTGAGGGAAAACGTGGTATAACCAGCACGTTTAGGTGACTGTGTAACCGTGATCCAATCTGGTCAGGTTCGCCTGATAGCAGGGGCACGGAGGTCAGATGGCAGTTGCTTTACTGTAATTACCTGATCTGCCGAATCCATCATGATCAAGGCGGACCCCGGGCCCTCAGCAGCGCAACCGGGATATTAACGCCAAGATGATTATGATGAAACGAAAGAAGAAAGACAAATAATATAGATAACTTATCTGACCAGGTAATGGCGTCGCTGTTATTGACAACAAAATGTCATTTTAAATGGCGATAGCATCTTATAGTGGTTTGTTTTGTCCACCGGGTCGACATACATACGAATTTGATTGTTCTTTTGAGCTCGGACGGGCCACGCACTCGTTGCTACGAATCACGGCTTAGAGAGTAACCTCCCTGAATAGATTTGCAAGCGCAGTTTCAGGAAAAACAAGATCTTTCACGAACGAATGATGATTGATAAAATGGTCGTGACATCTTGTCGTAAACTCAAATACTTCCCATTCAGTATAAAGAGCGTAGGTATTATTTCAACTTTCATTTGATATTTAGGAAGACGGATAGGTTCATTCCCTTTGGGAGTTTATTGCGTGTATCTACGCACTGTTAAAAGAATGAAATGAATGCACATAAAAAGTTCTATAATGATTCGATACCACGGTAAAATACAGGCGATATGCTTCGTTCTAGTACGCTGTGAGCCTCCTGCACATTAATGGAGAGTTTGCCATAATCTCCACGCTTGGCAGGCTAGTGTAAAAAACTTTTCAGACCCGATGGCAGCGTGCTGTTGTTGGAATTGACATGACATTTTAAAATGGCGACACTTAGTTTTAGCTTTGGCCACTGGGTCAGGTTAGTTTGTAGCACTGTACATATAATTAATCAATGACCGCTTGGTGACAGGAACTAACTCAATCTGTTGGCGGGTGTCGTAAAAGGCGACTAATGTCACAGAGATAGGTACAGTGCTACAAACTTACCTGACCCGGCGGCCGAAACTGGAACTAAGTGAAGTCATTTTAAAATATCATGTCGTTGTCAAAAACAGCGACATCGTCTCCAGGTCACATAACTTTGTGGCACTATCTACTACAAACTCTAAAAATTGGGCAGCGTTTTTTGCCACTTCCGGTCCATTTAAAACGAAACCCTTAATGCCCCTATACGATTTAATATCTAAAAACCCTAATCTAATGACCAATTAAACCCGAATTTTTAATCACTGCGCCTGTTGATATGATGGAGAATAATATATATGTCGATGTGTAGAATACTGACCGGAAAACGCTGCTGCCCATTTTCTTCTACGTAGGAAGGAAAAGAAAGAGGTTGGTGCTACTATCTTCTCTAAGGGACACCACAAGAGCAACTTAAATACCTACTAAAAACTAATAAAACGAATTGAACCGTTTGAGATGAAACTTTATGATGTTCAGGGCATCAGAAGGCTTATAATTGAGTAAAAATATATATAATAGAAAATAGAAGACAGCGTAAAGAACATCGCCGGTACAATAAAAATATAAAAAAAAAAACATATTCCCTTTGTTTATAAGCCAGTTTAATAGAGAGGTTCTTAGCTTTGTTTAATTAAAATCGGTTCTGAAGTTTAGGAAATATTGGACTATATATAAGACAAGTATACTTGGTAGAGGGTTTTCCGAAATTTTTCTGTTGGTTAGGTTATTACTAATTACTTCAAATTTTTTTTTTTTATTGTGTTAGTTTATTACTTACTACTAGGCAGACGTAATCGTCATCGTAAACAACGATGCGGCCGAAGATGGAGTGGCTTGTCTTGAAACAGCCTACTTTTCACTGGATTTTAAAGGAGTCCAGATTGTACTGTTCAGGAAACACATTAGCAAGCAAAGCTTACCCATTCCTGAACCGTACGCATTAGAATATCGAGCCAAAGCGGTTCGTGTGGATCTTGATAACAGGTTGTTAACTTCTTTTTCTGATTGCAGGAAAACCGACAACCGCGAAGACTCGTGCCTGAACGCTCAAGAAAGGCTGCACCCGGCGTGTGCGCAGCGGCCGCCGATAGGCACGCCGCTGCCTGCGTGTCATACACTCGCACACGCCTGCAGGGAAGATCCGGAATGCAGGTTAGTGATTGTCTGCTCATAACATTATCCGTCAAAGAGTTGGAGTCATCGATAGCGTTAGGATAGCGTGTAGGATTGCGCTGAAGTCGAAGTGGACCGGCTATGTCTCTGGATGAACTGATGGTAGATGGTACCGACTCGTTTTGGTGTGGAGACCGCGCCTCGGTAAGCGTATTGTGGGATAACCTGTGGTACGAAGAATCGACGACCTTTAAAAGGTGGCAAGCAGTAGATGCTTGCGGATCGCCCAAGACCGGAGTGGCGCTCTTTCAGCGGCCTACGTTCAACAGTGGACGTCAATAGGCTGATCGATTGTGGCATGACGAGACGTGTCGCGCGAATATGACTTTGTGACTCCTTTTTCCCTTTTTTGTTTTGTTTGTTACATGCACTGTATTGGTTCAACAATAAACAGAGAAATGTATCTGTCCATTGCATTGTCTTTCCTTTATAATATTTATTTGCGAAAAAGCATTGAGTTCCTTCCTCAATACTTTATTTAGTTACAATCTCTCAGATAGGTATCTTCCTAAATTATAAATTAAATGCCTCCCACACCAAATTTCATTTTAATACTAAGTACCTCATATTTTTTTCAACTGAAAATGATTTACATCAGTTATGTTAATTCTTTTGGTTAATTAATTTTAATTTATGATAATGTATTTTCTCTGTAGCTATCGCTTACCATTTTCACCTTAAAACAACAGATAAGATAAATTCTTATAAATATACGTTTATAAGGATACCTTTACCGGTAAATGGGAATATCAATGAACCTAAAACATTTCTTATGACAAGGAGAACAGACAAAACAAGATGAAAATATATTTCAAAATGCCAAATAAACGATTGCTAATTTTAACATTCAAATGTTCAAATCTGTTTAAGCCAATTTTGCACATGATGGTATGCAAATTCATAGAGAAAAAATTTCATATACAGAAGTGAAAATTGAATAAATCAACGAATGAGCCTAAGATAAATTTGTTGGTGGCTGAAAGTGGAACTAAATTTGACAGACAGCCAACAAGAACAACTTCCAACAAATATAATGACAGGCACGCCATACCTAAGTGGAGTGCGTCTCACATAGCGCTCAGTCGCTGTCAAAAATAAAACCAATATTGATCGGCTAATAATAATAATTTTCTGAACAATTCACACAGCGCCATCTAGCCCCAAAGTAAGCAAAGCTTGTGTTATGGGTGCCAGAAAACTGATAAACTACTTATATATTTTAAAATAGATACTTATTATACAACACCCAGACCATAACAGAAATTAAAATTTATCATTTCATTTTCTGACCGGCCAGAAATCGAACCCGGAACCTCTGCGTGGCAGACCAACTGACCAACTGAACCACTCAGGTCGTCCAATAAGACGTGATGGTACAAAAACAGCGATTCAGTTTAGGCGCCTAAACTAGGTAGGCCCCCTGGTATTTTAATGGCGATGGTAATTTAAGTAACTGAACACTGATCAACGGAAACCAAAATTGACGCTAATTTTCCGCTTTGCCCGTAAACAAGGCCTACTTTTCAGGTTTCGGAGCGTTTAATCATCAATTCACTGTCTAATTAACCTTGTGACCTCCGAATTTACAATACCTGTAGGTATTGTTGCTACTTGTTTTTTTTTTAAGGAAAATACTCATTATGCCTAAACGAATGGTTTTAAGGTTCTACTTTTGTATACTGGACCGGGTATAATGTTTGAAACTATTTATATTTACACTTTATGCGCGATGCATCGCTTTCTTATGAAGCGTATCAAAGCGTGTCAAGCTGCTGATTGTGAAGCGTAGAGATTTTTTTTTAAGTTACACCTTTGAAAATATGCAAGCGGTCCACATTAGCAACACGTTGCTCTGGAATGTCAAACTCCAGCAGTGGACTCATACTGTTGACAACTTAGCCCGGTTGTGCTCTCGCGTACGAGGGCCCGGGGTTCGCCTTGACCTTGATCCAGGATTTAGCAGATCAGATAATTACAGTGGAGCGACTTTCATCTGACCTCCGTGACCCTGTTAAACTGGGCACCTGACCAGATTGGATCATGATTACACATCAGTCGCCTGAATGTGCAGGTTTCATCACGATGTTCCCTCACCGTAAGAGCATCGGTTAGTGTTCAACTAATGTACATAACTTAGAAAAGAGTCATTGGTTGGCGGCGCTGAGGCTCGAACCTGATACCTCTCGCTTACAAGTCGGGTAAGTTAGCCCTTAGCCACGACGCTCTCAGTATCAATAGAACTCTTAAAGCACTCATACTGTCAATGAAGCTACTATTTTACCAGACAACGGTATAGAATAAGGAAGTTTCCAAATTTTTTTTTAATTGAATATAAAAATTTGACTCAAATGAAACAAAACTGTGACAAAAATTTTGAAATATCTCAAGAAACAAAAAAGTGATGAGACTTTAAAGTTGCGATTGCAAGAATAATTTCATTAGGTGCGCGAATTGGTGCGTGACGTCAGCAGGCCGGCATCCCGCCCGCTACCCATACACTGAAACTCTTAGTGACTGTATCTTCGGAACCATAATAGCTAGACACTTGAACTATTCACAGAATGTGTGTTATTATGGCCGCTATAACAACAAATAACAATAATCGTCATTAAATAAAAATAAAGGGTGGTCTCCATACATAAATCGTGATTTAAAAGGCGTTTCAGAGGTACTTAGTTTTTCTCTATGGCCTAGATAGTGAAACTTACAAGCATCACACTTTGGGAGAGCGGCACTAGTCTAGTGGCAGTGTGCTTGCGAGACCGATAACTGAGGTTAAGCAATGCTCGCAATGTTTGGGAACAGGATGGGTGACCGTTTCGTACTTTGAGCTTAGCTGAACTTCAGCACCGCAACTTGCTCGCCATTAGTTAGGTGCATCTCCTAATACCGGTGGCGAAGCGTGGTTGACCAAGGTCAACCCTGGTCAAATATCCTGGTCAACGCTGGGAACTCTGAGACTGGTTGTAACGTAGCGTAAAGCGTAAGCCTAGACTTGGCTCTAAGTCTAGTCTTAGGTCCCAGCATTGACAGCAGCCATAGTGGCGGGGGGATGCCGGCCTGGTGACGTCACAGCTAGATCGCGGCAGCAATAATTTCGCGAAAAATATGTAAACTTAAATATTGTATAACTCAGTCATTTATGGACGGATTTCAAAATTTTTTTCACTGGCTTGTTACTTTTGATCTATATTTTAACACTATACATATATTAAATATGGCAATATCGATATTAGGAAACTTCCTCATTGTAGGTATTAGATTCAGGAGCGCGGAAATGTCGTCCTAAACAGTACGCTGCAGTAGCAGTAGCAGGACAATACAGTTTGCCGATGCAGTACCTGTTATTGTGCTCGGGCCCGTCCACTCGTGACTAATACGATGGCCTTTGTCCGGTACAAATGGGCGATAAATACACGGATTTGTCGGCTCCACTGGGATATTCTTGTCCATAAACGTATTTTGATACTGTATCGTCATTGGATGGGAATTGGGGCGGGAGATTTTCCTAATTTTATGTCCAGTTTTTAACGCCCGACGATAAATTAGGGATGTTATAAGTTGGTCGTATGTCTGTGACATTGTGACTCCCGAATGGATGGGCCGATTTGATTGCGGTTTTCCCTATTTTAAAGTCAGTTTAATCGAGGTTGTTCTTAGCTTTGTTTCATTAAAATCGGTTCAGTAGTTTTTGAGTATATGTAATATTTTTCTCTCGGTCAAGTTTCTCTGCGGCTTTCACCCGCGCGCAGTCGTATGTCAGTAAACAATCAACATTCCCGCGAGAACCAATTTTTTTCGTAGTTTTTGAGGTTATTCATTACAAACAGAAATACAAATCTCATCACTTTATAATATTAATACTTATAAATAAAGAAAGCTTTCTGACTTTCTGTCTCCCAAAATTGCATAAGCTCATAAACATTTAGGAGAACAAGCGGCGCGAGCGGATTCTGAGCATCATCTACTTGTCATTAAAGAAAAACCCAAAATTGCAAGCGCATAAGCATTTAGGAGAACGTTGCGGGCCTAATGGGAAGCGGGTCTAACTTGTAAGTTTGACTTCAGGCGACTGTACACATCCACGATGGTCAGGACCCTTTTAACAGGGTTACGGAGGTCTGGTGATAGTCGCTCTACAGTAATAACCTGATCTGTCAAATCGTGGATCATAGTCCAGGCGGACCCCGGGCCCTCGTGCACGAACGCTCAACCGGGTTATTGACGCCAATATGATTATTATAAGCATGAAAACACGCGACGCAACTGAAATCCGGGCATCCTCCTGCATTCTGTACTGTCTAGTTAGAAAAAAAGTGAAAAATCTCTTCAGTGAAAGTTGGAATCTAAACCTATGCTCAATAACAACTTTAAAATAGCCAGAGTAATAATCTCTAAGAAAGAATTTTAACTTCAACATTCGACTATCCCCCGAGACCTTGTTATTTTCCCGGAACCAAAAATCTGTTTCATGTATGACATATACATGAAATTTGATTTTAAGGCATTTTCAGAGCTATTCTGTCTTTTCGCTACGTATAGCTATTTAGTCGTGAAAACGTAACAAACAGACACGAGTTGCTTTCGCAATTTTAATATTCGTTTTAACGTCTTTTTTCACGATGTAGCAAATACGAGCTCAAATTCGAATAAAGACCTCGACGTAGCATGTGCGGAAACCACACTGCAAGCTCACGTCGCGAGTTGCTCGCACGTCGGCGTCGTGTTATTCGGACGTCCGTTCGTCGTTCCGTGTACACGGAACAAGTACGTCGTTGCGGTTTCACCGGACTGTTGGTGAGCTGAGGGGCTGCACAGAGACGTATCGATCAGACGCTGTTTGCCTATAGGAATAGCCCGTTTACGGTACTATAGCACTGGGAATCTTACTAGCGGCCCCGCGCTTTTCACCCACACTCAGTTCAAAATCCCACGGCACCGTGTTACTTTTCCGGGACATATTTTATGTCATATACCTACATGAAACTTGGATTTAAGGCATCTTTTCGCTACGTATAGCTATTTAGTCGTGTAAACGTAACAAACGGACACGAGTTGCTTTCGCAATTTTAATGTGTATTTTCAAGAAAATCTAAAGCCATGCAAGCCGCAAATCCGAGTTCACATTCTCATAAAGACCTCGACGTAACATGTGCGGAAACCACAGTGCAAGGTCACGTCGCGAGTTCCTTGCACGTCGTGTTATTCGGACGTCCGTTCGCCGTTCCGTGTACACGGAACAAGTACGTCGTTGCGGTTTCACCGGACAGTTGGTAAGCTGAGGGGCTGCACAGAGACGTATCGATCAGACTCTGTTTGCCTATAGAAATTTCCCGTTTCAAGGCAGGTGTACGATTTTTACTGGACTTCCTGCCTCGTACCACCAGACACCTCGTACGTTTGAGAGCGTCGGTGGCCGAGCGGTGACAGTATCCGACTCGTAAGCCAGAGGTCCCGGGTTCGAATCCCGCTCCGGCCATGTACCAATGACTGTTTTCTGAGTTATGTACATTAGTTGAATACTAACCGATGCTCTTACGGTGAGGGAAAACATCGTGATGAAACCTGCACATTCAGGCGACTGGATGTGTAACCATGATCCAATCTGGTCAGGTTCCCCTGGTAGCAGGGTCATGGAGGTCAGATGGCAGTCGCTCCACTGTAATTACCTGACCTGCCAAATCCTGGATCATGGTCAAGGCGGACCCGGGGCCCTCGTTCTCGAGAGCACAGCCGGGACATTAACGCCAAGATGATTATTTATTATTTTTACCACCACGCTTTGGAACGAGGTTCAGGATACATATTTACCCTCGGGCCATACAATGGGCCATAAAACGATTTTTTGAGAATTTAGAATTCTGTATATACGTCGCCTCTTACAAATCGCGTCGTGTCGCGTCCGTCTAGTCACCGTGTAGCACCCGAACAGGAATCGCGCCTAAATCGCGGTGACTAGGCGGGTGCAACGCGACGACTCAGTGGGTGCGACGTGAGCGCTGCCTGATTGTTTAGGTACAAATAATAAAATAAGCTTTCTGTCATTAGTATAAAAACCAAAATTGCATAAACATTTGAGATAAATCGCGCAGAAATTGCGTACGTCTGTATGGGCTCTAAGAGTGGGTCAAGAGACCCCGCCCTAGCCGCCGTGGCCCATATTGACCATATGGTTAATATACACACATCAAGCATACTGCATTCGCAACTCTTTGGGCAGTGGTGAACTTTCCATCTGGTGACTCGCTTACTCGTTTGCCTCACTCTTTTTGAAAATGGCGTTCTACATTTTCGGCCTCATCGTTGGTTATCGCAATGTCAGGACGAGGTTAAACGCCTGGCTAGTTTCATCGATTGTTCAGCATGTGCTGGACTTGAGCCTCCGTTGGCGTTGCCATAATCTGTTAAAAATACTTGATATATAATAGATACTTTTATTTAAGTAATCGATGGCCTGTCCATGGTATGGAGCATACCAGTATGTATATGGCGAACATGGTATGGAGATGTACAGGTATGAAGGATACTAGAGTTCAAATTTATACTCATACAGCAGTCCATCTGACATTGGTCTCCTTGTACGACACTCATCAGCCATGTCCCGGCAGCCTTGCATAGTTGATGGGGTTCTGGGTCTAGTTTTCCTAGATTTGAAGCGCTGACCGTGTTAAAGTATTATGCGTGTCTACGGTATGTCTCTATAGTAGTTCCATTGTTCGCATGGAGAGGGAATTATGGCAATATTTATAATACGGTGTGTTGCATTCCTTCTCATTTCCTTCATTTCAACTTTTAAAATATCCTGAATAAGTAACATGAGCTGTACCTAAACTGACCTACACAGTGCCCGAAAAGGATTCGATCGAACCCGTTTTTATTGAGTCACCCGCATTCACGATTCCTGGCCTCCCAACTCCACCCCTGGCAGTCCCAATCAGTTTAGCGTGGACCGCAAGCCGGCCTGCGCTAGGGAGCTGTTTCCCACTCATGTCTTCATTATGCTAACGGGGTATGAACCGTGCCTAATGCTGTGGTGCTGTGGATAGTGATATTGGGTGTTGTTCGGCTGTAAAGGTGTTTTGGGAAGGCCAAGGTCGAGCTTTCTACGCTATTGTAGTAATGTTGCAAGGCCTATTTGTACATTAATAGTACTATAAATGACGATAAAGCGTCGGTAGCCGGGCGGTTGAGTATCCAACTCGTAATGACAGGTACCGGGTTCGAATCCCGCTGCGGCCATGTACCAATGACTCTTTTCTGAGTTATGGACATTAGTTGAATTCTAACCGATGCTCTTACGAGGGAAAACATCGTGATGAAACCTGCAAATTCAGGCAACTAAATTTGTAACCATGATCTAATCTGGTCAGGTTCCCCTGGTAGCAGGGTCACGGAGGTCAGATGGTAGTCGCTCCACTGTAATTATCTGATCGCCAAAACCTTGGGCCCTGGTTCGCGAGAGCACAAGCGGGACATTAACGCCAAGATGATTACTTTTATTATTAGTACTATAAACCGAAAAAAATTGCACTTAGAGGCAATCTAAGCAAAGTATTTGGTTTGAAATGGCCCGTGTTGCTCTAAGTTTGAATATTACGACGTGTGCGAACACATTTAATAAGTCGCAGAATAAAGACTTTGTGATATTTACAATCGGGTCAAACTAATATATATTTCAATACGATGATAATAATCGTGAGGGGAGCATCAATTGATCTCTCTTCAATGCCTAAACCCGCCCAAGTCAATCTCTAATTACGCTATTATATATGTTAGTTCCTTTTCAAGCCATAGGCATTCGAAAAGTACTGTATTAGTTCCCACTTTTAACCCTTTCAACACATTTAGTGTACAAAAAGGCCCATGATAAACCGAGTACTTATGTAAAGTCGGCTAGATGACGCTGTGTAAATTTGTCCAAGCACATTTTTTAATTTATTACTTATTAAATCGCGGTCGTGTTTAGTATTTTGATTTATTTTCCGACAACAAGCAACAATTAATGCACCGACGATATAAAATAAAACGTTTATGATCGTAGTGGCCGCAAGCCAACCCTTTATGGCAGTAAAATGGCCCAATTAAATTCTCTTAAAGGATCATTGGGTAGAGTGCATTGCACTTCATTCCGCTTTATGACTACATTACTACTGTGGTGTGTTCACTAACGAGTTTACTCTTACTGGAGATTTGCTCCGGCAAAGTTTCAACTTAACGATCTTTGTTCTTTGAATAAAAGTAGATTGGTCTTAGAAAGAACTTTCCTATTTTCCTGGTTTCTTATCGCGTAGGTATTTTCAAACCAAAGTCAATTTTTATCAGTCTCGGGAGTCGATTGCAGTGCTGCCATTTTGCTTATTATTTTTGCATTTTATTATTTGCTTTCGGCGCTAGATCTAGCGGATTTTCTATATGTTTGGTGCGCATTATCGTAAAGGTTTTCGTACATTTAGTGCTCATTTTTTGTACGATTAGCGCATACAAAATTCAGAAATGTAGCGCTTTTTTTTAACTGATCTAGCGCCCAATACTCAAACAGACGCAGCACTGAGCGACTGGCACCTCGTGATGGCATATTATTATTATGTAGAGATAAAAAATAATATTTCGTATTTAAAGTATGATACCCTTGGCAGAGGAGGCCAAACGGCCGAGGTTCAGTGCGAGAGAGAGGAATCGACGGACGGTACAATCCTTTTATTATATTATTAGTAAATAACTGTGTGTTCATTTTCATATGGTCACCCATCTCTATAAAACTTAGTGTCTGTTTGTTTCGACCTTAACGAGGAGTTGCAGGGCTGTAATGAATAGTTTGGTTTTACCCATTGACACTATCATCATCATCATCATATCAGCCAGAAGACGCCCACTGCTGGGCATAGGCCTCCCCCAGAGATCTCCACAAAGGCCGGTCCTGTGCTTTTCGTATCCAGCCAGTACCTGCGATACTTACCAGGTCGTCAGTCCACCTTGTGGAAGGCCTACCCACGCTGCGTCTTCCGGCACATGGTCGCCACTCGAGAACTTTACTGCCCCATCGGCCATCTGTTGTTCGAGCTATGTGCCCTGCCCACTGCCACTTCAGTCTGGCAATCCTTAGAGCTATTTCGGTGACCTTGATTCGCTTGCGGATCTCCTCATTTCTGATTCGATCGCACAAAGAGACTCCGAGCATAGCTCTTTCCATTGCCCTTTGGGTAACAGTGAGCTTTCTTATAAGGCCCACAGTGAGCGGCCACGTTTCAGTTCCGTAAGTCATCACTGACAACACACATTGGTCAAAGACCTTCGTTTTGAGACACTGCGGTAATTGGGACGAAAATATATGGCGTAGCTTCCCGAATGCTGCCCAACCGAGTTGGATTCGTCGATTGACCTCTTTCTCGAAGTTGGACCTAGCTAACTGAACTATTTGTCCTAGGTATGAATAGTCGTCAACAACTTCAACTGGAATGCCTCCAACTGTCACTGGAGTAGGCACAACATGGACATTCGACATAATTTTCGTCTTGTTCATTTTAAGACCTACTTGTTGCGAGGCACTACAGAGGTCATCGAGCATTTTGCCCATATCTTCCAGGGTTTCAGCCATGACTACGATATCGTCAGCAAATCTGAGGTGAGTAAGGTACTCGCCGTTAATATTGATGCCAAGTCCGTCCCAGTCCAGAAGCCTAAAGATATCCTCCAGTGCAGCGGTGAACAACTTCGGTGATATGACATCACCTTGTCTAACACCCCGCTGCAGCTGAATAGTTTCTGTGGTCTTATCCTGGAGACGAACTGACATAGTGGCGTTTTCGTACAAACCCTTCAGTGCTTCGATTGCCACTATACATATGTAGATACCTAGGTATCCATAAAATTTAATTAAAATGTACAATAACTTTGCACTACCGACGAGAAAATAACTCTTAAATGAACGATGAAGAGGAACTTTTATAATATTCAGGGAATAAATATTCCAAACAATCAGAAGGGTTATTGTTCGTGGTTGAAAAAATGAAAATGTAGAGGCAATCACTTTCTGTTTTTCATGAAGTCCATGTAGGTAGGTAGGTATGCAACCCGCTAGTATGCTAGACAAAATGAGATGATGGCCATTTCATCATCATAATCATCATCATCCGAGCCAATCTCGGCTTCTGCCAGGGTCCGCTTTTCTGTTCTTTCTTCTCCACTTCGCCCGGTCTGGACATGACGTGGTTAGAGCAATTAATGTGAACAACTTTCGTAATAAAATTTACGATCACGGCTGATAATTGTTTTCCGTGTTACAAGCACCTTACAAGTAGGTACATAAGGTTTACCTACGTAAACTCGAAATTATACTGTGATTTAAATATTGAGTTGTGAATAACAACGCCTTCCACACGATAGGAAACGTTTTGTGTGAACGTATTTATTGTTTGTTTATTCACGAACGCCGCCGTGTTCACGGCGTGTATTCAAACATGGCCGCCGTAGCGGCGACCATTTCCCGCGCTTTTCCACCAACGCCCGCCCGCGCCATTTCGCGCGCGCACACAAATTGTCGCGTCTTTGTTTTCCAATCAAATTCTTCGTCTCGAATATTGACAGAGGCCGGATGATCGAATGGAAAAACGCTACTATAAATATTAGATCATTTGTCGCTCAGGCAAATACTGCCGTAGTCTTGACTTGCCCGATTGCAGAGATATTTCAGGGTAGGGTTGTCGGCGTCGCGTTGTCGCCGCTTATGGACTGTGGGCTGTGGCTGTTGTATTTTGAGATGGCGAAGTTGGACATCTATTTGTAAGAGCGAAGGAGTCTGCTTTTCGCTTATAATTAGAATTCACATTTGTACTATTAGGTTCCTAATTAGAATCAAGGTAGTCTCGATAGTCATTGCGAATTAATAAATTAGAATTAGAGTCAGTAAAATGACAATTAAAATAAAACTCTCAGTTATGAACAGGATGACATAGAATTATTGCTCAAAACTTACTGATCCTTAGAGGAAATCAGCTCGGACCTCGGTATACCAGAAAATAGATAGCATCTGTGTTTTATTTGTACGTCCTCCGACCAGCATTCGAAACGTAGAGATTATGACAAAGCTCTCAACAAATGTGCCTCCTAGGCTAGCGTCCAGCAGTGAACGGTTACAGGCCGATGACGTAACGTGATAATGATATTGCTAATAAATTTGTGAAGTCATATTCTTCTTCCGGAATTATCTTTCGTTCTCCGGTATCGTTTTACATTTAACACTATGCTCACCGTAGAAGGCTTTTAGCACCAGCGCCATCCCTAAAAGAAGCCGGGTTACGTAACTCGAGCATCCGTAAATGGATGTTGAATAATTTCTCGTTCGGATTTAGCGTTTTGTTAAGCCAGCCGTCACGGAGATAGGCATCCGCTTATTTTGGCTCAGGATTTGCGTTTTGCTCAGTGTTTGGGAGTTTCTCCGTAATGGCTTTGGGGTGTAACTCGAGCGAGTACGTAACGGGTACGTCCGCGGCAGGTTTGCTGTGAGGGATATCGTGGATTGAGGACACTCGCATGCGCTGGTTTTGTCACGTGTTGCGTAAGCCCCAGGGATACGTGGAAAATAGGTGCCCAAACCTGCCGATATCAGGAAACAGATCCCGTGGGCGGCCCAAGAAGCGATGGGTTGAATTGACGTCGCTGAGTCAGATGCGAGAGCTAACGGCTTATGACGCAAGGATGCCGAAGACCGTGAGATGTGGAGATTAATGAGTAGGAAAGCGAACCCTTTAGGGCGCTTTGTGAATTTATCCATGCATTATTGATTTATCATTTATCGTTTGTCGTTCATAATTTATTATTAGTAGCTTCATCAAATTAAGGATATCCGTGTACCTATGTACAAACTTTGGTGCTCCCAATACTCAAGAGGATACAAAAAAAAAACGATTTACTAACAAATTACAGAAGTCCACACGCCGTTTCCTAGCAATAAAGCTTGGGACTTAAAGTGGATATCCAAACCCATAGACGTCCCATACACAGTCCCGGTCCCTAGGGACTCGCCTGGGTGTCCGAACCGCCCAAGGCGAGTGAAATCGCCACCGTGCAACACCACACTCTTTCTTAATCACATTTTATTTACGGTCCTATTAAATACGATACTAATAGAGTCGAATGTTAGTTTTTTTTGTCAAACGGTAGACGAACAGGCAAGCGATCTACCTAATTTACTGATGATGGGATTGAATTGTAATTGGATCGAAATTGCAGCTTAATTGCAGATTGACACATTCCTGGTATTCTGGTACTGTTTCTAATAGATACACTATGGTTGGTTGAATTGTTACATTTAAAATTGCCATTGTGCTGCTACTAAGATCCAATTACAATTCAATCAACCGTAGTATTTTAGCAGAGTCGAAGCCCTAATGGAAAGTGGTCACCGAAGCCTATAGACATTAGCATCACCAATGGTATCGCCAATGCATTGTCTACTTCTAAAACCCCGGGACACGTTGCTCTGGCAGCAAAAAGGAAAATGTTCCCCAAATCCCACTCCAAGGAGAACGACAACCTTTCTCAACACGAGCATTTTTCTAAAAACGTTAATAATTAATTTATTGTAAAATATATGTAACTATACAGGTAGTCCCGCCAACCCAAACCCAAGGCTACACCACGAATTGCAGTTGCTGCCTGCAAAATGGCAATGGCAAAAAAAAATGCACCACAAAACCACGTTCCCCAAACCCCTACTCCAAGGAGCCTTGATGGAGACCGAGTTCCATATAATTCTACATTTAGGTGTCCACCATTGACTCCTAACTCCAAGTAAATGCGTTACAAATTATTTCTTCTATACATATTATACAACAAAGTAAATATCTATGTACGCTTAGATCTTTTGAACTACGCAACGAATTTTAATGCGGTTTTCAACAATAGGTAGCTGTAATAATAGTAACGTCCTAGCTGCTAATCATCACGTTTTCATTGCTGTAGGCCTGCTGGAAGAAATTTCTTTATAAAAATAAGTAGTGCCTTTTGTGTCATGTTTACATTTGCTTTGTATTTGTTTCCATTTTTGCGTACAATAAACGATTAAATAAATAATAATAAATAAATAGGTAGAGTGATTCAAAAGGAAGGATAATAAGCAAGAAAAATAGTCTAAGAAGAAAAGTTTAATCAAAACATATCAATATTCGTATTCGAGCCAACACCAATAATTTGTCATTCGTAATCGACAACGTAGGCACTATCCCTGCTTCCCTGGTCGTTATATATATATATAGACACCTATATAGCACAGGTTGTAAGCATTTATTCATTGTAGACCTCACGTGCCACCCCGCTACCTTTATCAAGATCCAAATAAATATAGCCCCGCCAATCTCACTCACTATTACTATGACGTACAAAATAAATGTCGTGACTTTGAGGAAAAGGGACTTATTACATTAAATACTATATTACGTTAATGTTGGCTTCCCTTCAGGTACAATTCGATATAAAGAGAGAGAGACTCATAAGTAATTATGGCTCTAACTGTGGTATATTTTACTTATGCACGTGGCTATTTTCGGAGTCATGTGCATGTATGTATTGACAGGTCTCTTCACAAAATGTGAGGAAGAGATTTCTTTTAGAAATAAGCTCGCCTTTGTACATTGTATTGTGACGTTTCATTATGTGTTTTTGTGCAATAAAGAGTAACTAACTGAGTAAGTGAGTAACTGAGGACTGCAAAACTGAGGCCTGGTCTAATTGGTACGCCTTGAGGGAAACCTATGTATTGAACAGTGTAGGGGTCACAAATCGGGATTCTGGATACCGAAAATACCGGGATCCCAGACCAAAAATACGCCTTTAAAATACCGGTATTAATTTTACAAAAACCAGGATTTCATTATTCAGTAAAAATAAAATTATATGTTACTTTTGCAGCATATGAATCAATTTTATATTCTTGGACTTAAAGAGGATTTGGGCCCGTAGGCGACCCAAGAAGCGATGGATTGACATCGCTGAGTCGGATGCGAGAGCCAACGGCCTCCGACGCGAGGATGCCGAAGACCGGGCGAAATAGAGGAGATTGAGAAGGAAAGCGGACCCTGGCAGAGGCCGAGATAAACGCTAGGACGATGATGATGATTAGACTTAAAGATGATTTAAGATTTTTATCCTAGTCAAAACGATTGTAACTGATTTATGCTCCAACTCAAGTTTGACGACAGTTCTTACGGCCATATCTAATTGGTTCTGGATTTGGACCGACAATGGTAGCATTTTCGTATAGGATGAGTTCGAGATATTTTGGCACCTCTGTGTCAGACCAAAACATGGCCTAGGTCGTCCACAAAATAGTTCATAAAAGCTACTGGAGGCTGCATGTACTTCTCGATTGTCTATACAATCTGCCGCAGCATACGCTTTATTTATTTATTGGAGTACCAACAGCCATATAAAACATAATAAATATTATTTTAGAACCAACAAGCCAATTACAGGTCCTCGCTAGTAACAACCCAGACTCCAGACTTATAGTTTCAATCACAGTGTAAATATGTGGTCCGTCGTCGAAATCGGTCGACATGTCACTGTATGTTTCCTTCCTACTTTTCTACCCACTCCTTTTTAACGATTAAAAGAGATAATATGTCTTACTTAATGAGTACATTTTGACTTTTGACTTTTTTTACTTTTGAAAATACGGCTTTGGAACTCGGGTTTTAAGTGTCAAACCTTCACGCAAAACGAATAATAGTTTGCTTCGACAGGATTTTCTCAAATACCTACTAATTATAGCAAAAGGAAAGACTTCTTGGGGGATCTATAATAGGGTATACTTAAAATCTGTTTTATCTTCCAGTAATTAACGTTTCGTAAGATATGCTAGACTTTGTAAGTCCAATTTAGGTCTGTCTATCAGTTTTATGCAGTAAAGAACATAATAAATAAAAGATTTTAATTTTTTTCAAATCCCGGAAATCGAAAATACCAGAATCCCGGTATTGACCCCCTGTTAATACCGAAAATCCCGGTTGTGAAAATATATACCAGTATTGCGACCCCCAGAACAGTGGACTAATGTGGGCCATGATGGTGATAAGGCAAATTATTTCATGATTAATATTTATAATTCAATAAAGCTTTGTTAAAGGGAAATTTAAAAATCACTCAAGTTGATTACATTTCAAGTGAACCGCCCTAGGAATTTTAATGGCGCATTATAGCTGAAGACAAAAATAGACACTGCTATGCTTCCGCCATCGCATAATTCTGCCATAATAAAACTCTGTCATACGAAAAATCTGCCATAAACGAATTCTGCCCTAAACGCCCGAAAAGACTAAGTACCTATCATGATTTGCGATTTTTTGAAACTAATGTACCACCCGTTCATCCAACCTTACCGTTCGTGTATCCAGTATCGCCAACGGGACCCTGGACCTGAAACACCAAACACTTCTGCATTTTATACTTGATCAGCCCTACTTTTTTCGGTCGTCGACTTCAGGGTAAGGAGGTTACAAATGATGAAGAGTGGAATGTATTTTTAAATGAGTTTAATGCGAAAAGCAAAGAATTACAATGGTAATTGAGAGGCTGCTGATCCTCGTGAAAGGCACAGACTATGACTCACGTGAAAGGTGAATCGTGAATACGTTAAAATGTTTAAATTTTAAATGTAAGTTACTAACAATAGGGTTAAGCAAAGGTAGTTAGAATGTACAGCCAAAATTTGTATACAAAATGATACAAATAAATTAAAAAATTATTAATGTAAACTAGGTAATGACTTTATTACGATATGAACAATACTTACTTACTTCTCGATCTCAAAGTAGACTGACAGAAGCTATTACTTATTTACGTGACTTTTCTGTAAGAATACCTTCTCAAGGGAATCGAGTACAATTGTTATCGTCAGCTCATTTAATGGCGCTCGAAGTTCCTAGTAGTTCTTGTTTTAGATTGACCGATCGCAATTCAAAGAAAACGGTGTGGCATTCAAACAAAAAAGCCTTGAACTACTGAACTTAGTAGACGTAACCGATGTAGGTCGTTTATTTTCCTAAGAACGATCTCTGTGTGATTGTTCGACTATTTTCTCATACATATCACGAGTAGAATGGGTTATGTGAGTTAGGAAATCTGGATTTATGTCCGGAATAGTTTCTATCGATATATGATCGATCGACATAGACCAACATCGTCGGAGCCGCAGGCGCTGTCATAAGATTTTTCTTAATATAATTTTTTTTTTGCCATCAACTCCATACTTGGCAGTAGGATTGAAGATAGCGATGTTTTGAAGGTGGTGGTGATAGATAAGTGAAGTCACCTTGTATGGCACCCGTGGTCATAGGCTTCTTATCCATCTGACCTCACGGCGCACCGTAACGATTTTGATCAGCTGTTGCTGCAAATTGCCGAACGTAAGCACCAAACGAACACAAATTTTCCCCCGCCACCTTTTTAAGGTCGTCTTCCCACATTGCCACAGGGCGCCCCATGTAGAAACGCCTGCCGGGATGCGGTGTCTACTTCAACACGAGTATAGTTCGTCTGGAGACATGGCCGACCCACTTCCACTTCAGCGCACTGATCCTAAGCGCGATATCGGTGACTAGTTCTTTGACGGACAACCTCATCCATCAGACAGAGAAACACAGAGCATCTGTTAGTAACACAGAAATCCAAACAGAAGGCGCACGTGAATTTGTCGCCATGTAGATTATCCGATTGTCACCTTTCGCCCATAGTATCTGATCTGACACCTGACAATTATGCGCAGTAGTGGCCGAGGTGGCGACAAGCGTTCTTGGTAGTTTGACGCTCCACATGACATTTCTCACCTCATCTTGGCGTTAATGTCCCGGTTGTGCTCTCACGCACGAGGGTCAAGATTCCGCCTTGACCATGATCCAGGATTTGATAATTGCATTTTAATAATAATTAAGATCAGATAATTGCAATGGAGCGACTGCCATCTGATTCTGACCTCCGTGACCATGCTACCAGGAGAACCTGACCAGATTAGATAATGGTTACACATTCAGTCGTCTGAATGTGCAGGTTTAATCACGATGTTTTCCTTCACCGTAAGAGCTTTGGTTAGCATTCAACTAATGTGCATATCTCAGAAAAGAGTCATTGGTACATGATCGCAGTGGGATTCAAACCCTCTCGCTCACAAGTCGAATACCTTACC
Organism: Blastobasis adustella; assembly: GCA_907269095.1. Classification (NCBI taxonomy): domain Eukaryota; kingdom Metazoa; phylum Arthropoda; class Insecta; order Lepidoptera; family Blastobasidae; genus Blastobasis; species Blastobasis adustella. Next base: position 6,326,678 of record OU026135.1, on the reverse strand, counting down.
CGCTCGGCCACCGACTCTCCTGGCATTTCTATTTACTCTTATTTTGATTTCTGCACTTAGAACAGGAACCGTACCGCACCTTACCACTCCTCCATCCCATTTCAGACTTCGCCTAGAGAACTATGAGCAATGGTGCGCAGTGGACGCAGTCACGCAGGGCTGCGCCGGCGCCCCTGCCGCCTGCCGCGCCGCCGTGGTGGCCGTGCTCGGCACCCAGCTCCGTGCCGCCTGCGCCTGCCGTGGGACTGACTTCGCACAGCTGTATGACTGCCTCGGGTGGCAGAGGCTGCTGTGGCTGAATCCTTGTGTTGGTGAGTCGTAATCTTTGTTTAACGTAGACTGAGTTGCTTAGTGATACTGATTTTACCATTTGGTCACGTGCTGCGTAAGCCCCAGAGACAACCACAATGCAAACTATCTATGAGGTCCTGTGGTGTTCCGATAAAAAGCGTCTGTGGATACACAGAGGAGTTTTAGTGAGTAGGGTCCATTTTCGGGCAATCCCACATGTCCTCGTCATTCCCCCGGGTGATGTGGTATCTTAAAAAGAGTACCCATCTTAAAATAAAACTAATACGTGGGGTACTAAAACGACAACCGCTAAGGTAAACGTGTTCTCGAGTTCTGAGTGGACCTGAGTGCCCATGTCCACTGCCCGATCAGTCAGTACGCGCCTATTTACATGACTAGGGCACAGTTGCTTATACGAGCCAACAAATAATAATAGAGAGAGTGAAGAGGAAGGGAGATATTCGAGACCATTTTCTTTAATAATTATTATCTCTTAAATGTTATTATTGTTAACTTTATTCTTAAAAATTAAACGAAGTTTAGGTAGATACGATTAAGCAAGCTCAGACGAGTGGGTTGCCACATGAAGTCCGCAACGATTCTTACCATTGAGATTCTTATCGTTTAGACCAGGGTTTCTCAAAGCGGAGTACGGAAACCGCTAGGGGTTCGCCATTCGACGGTAGGGGGTTCGAAACCAGATTTACGTAATGTTGGCTGTATGACTGGTAGGCGCGTGTGCCATGCATGTTGGCGCAAAGCGGAGAATTTCCTTTTAACCCTTCGCTACAACATACTTATGTGAGAGTGGGTTTTCACACCTGGTCGAAAAACAGAAATAAACTTGATGCTGAGTCAGAAATAGGTTCATAATTTTCCAAAATTACTTCTAAAATTGACATAATTTGCGACATGAAATGAGCCCACCGATCAAAGCGGTTCGCTGTCATCTGGAAACTTTGACAGGAGTACGTGGAGCCATAACTTCGAGAAACCCTGCTATAAACTATCAACTCCCACCTAACCAACCCCCAATACCTTCCAGTGGAGGCCCAAAGCGACTACCACATCAAGACCTACGGCTCCCAGCTGACCACCACGCCCACCGACAACGGCATCCGCATCATCACCACACCGCCGGAGCACCCTGGCAACCCCCACACCACCAACGGGAAGCACACCATCACGCATGCTACTGCTGGGGTGGAGATTGAGGAGGTAAGGTATTTTTATTTAGCGATATTTATGGGTTTTGCCCCATTACTTATCCCACCTCTTGTGTAGCCAGGATCTACAGCGCTGACCACACGAAGGATATGAGTTTTGGCACTAAAGCACGCCTGGGAGAAGCTTATACTGTTGTCGGAACCCGCAACAAATTGTGACCCGCAACAATTTGACGACCTGAGTAGTTCTGCCACGCAGAGGTCGTGGATTCGATTTCCGGCCGGGCAGAAATTGAAATAATGAATTTCTGTTACGGGTCTGGGTGTTTATTTATAATAAGTATGTATTTAAAAATATATAAGTAGTTTATAAGTTTTCTGCTACCACAAGCTTCGCTCACTTTGGGGCTGTGTGAATTATCCAAGCATATTTATTTATTTAAGAAGTAACTGTCATTTAGAGGTTGGAAAGATAGTGATTCCGTTCCGATTTCCCCCCTCAAAAAAGCGTCTTTTAGCGTCATCTGCAAAAAATAATGGGTGTAATGTGAGTGTATCGATATCATTACGATTTAGCGCTTGTGCAATGAGGAAGTCTCCAAAATTATTTTTTTAATTGAATATTCAAATTTGAGTCAAATGAAGCAAAACATTTTTAAATATTTCAAGATACAAAAAAGTTATGAGACTTTAAAGTTGCGATTGCAAGAATAATTTAATTAGGTGCGCGAATTCGTGCGTGACGTCACCAGGCCGGCATCCCGCCCGCCACTATGGCGCTACCCATACACTGGTACTCTTTGTGATTGTATCTTCGGAACCGTAATAGCTAGACACTTGAACTATTTACAGAATGTGTGTTATTATGGCCGCTATAACATCAAATAATAATAATCGTCATTAAATAAAAATAAAGGGTGGGCGTGGTGCGAATATATTCCAATTTCGGGTATTATTTAAATTTTTACGACGTTAGACGACGTTACGTACGTACGACGTTAGTTATTGTATAACAATGTCCCATGCCGCTTCTGTCTGTTTATCTGTCTGTCTGTCTGTTCGCGATAAACGCAAAAACTACTGAACGGATTTTCATGCGATTTTCACTAATAAAAATAAATAAATAAATGATAATTCATTCAATCTTATGGGATACATTTACATTAAAATTGAACGTCTAGAATAATATGTTTAAAGGTAATTAATAATAACTAAGTTGCCTGAACTAGGATACCCTGTGTTTCAGGCGAAAAGTTAAAGGCAAAAAGTACAAAAGGCGAAAATTTAACATGGAATAATTACTAATTATACAGAAGTAATCACAAACTAAAATATATTTATATAGTAATATAATTATAATATATTAGATATTTTATACTAAATTAACCTAGAACTAACAGTAATATGTTTTGTGTTAGTATGGTTAATGGGTTACCGTAAGGGGAAACATATTGTATGCAGTTCTCTACATCACAAGACCTTGACTCAGATACAGATAAATTATCTAAAACCTTAAAGAGATAATCCGTCATTCACACAAAGAAAATTCTAAAACTAATAACTATTTTTGGCGCTCTCAGGTGCCCCTATAATCTATAGTAATAGACATGACATGATTCATGAGGAAAGTTTAGGTGTAAAATTTGTTAATGTTACCGCCCGTTCGAAGCCAGGACGTGTTGTTGGTTCATTTTAAAAAACCGGCCAAGTGCTAGTTCAACTCGCATTCGAAGGATGCCGTGCACAGTTGTGATTTACCATGTTATTTTAAGACAATAGTCTTCTTACAGGTTGTCTCGTAATCTATACTGCTTAAGATTTCTGTTTGTTTTTCTAAATAAAATATTTTTTAGACCCTGTAGATTCAGAGATTTTCATAAATAATTTACAAAAAATGTAGATCGTTTCAACAAGCCCTTTCATTTGATATGGCAATATTCGAAACTTGTCTATTCATGTTACTCGACCGCGTTTGTAGGTACCAAATTTCAAATTAATCGGTCCCGTAGATACGGCAATTGGCTGTGACAGAAGGACAGACAGACACACGAGTGATCCTTATAGGGTTCCGTATTTTTTTTCGGACGCACGGTTTCCTAAGAAACATGTCAATCGATATCACCGGCGAAAAAATACGGGTGTTATAAGTTTTACATGTGTAGTCTGTGGCATCGTAGCTTCCGAATGGATGGGCCCATTTGAAAGCCAGTTTAATGTAGGTGGTTCTTAGTTTTGTTTCATTAAAATCGGTTTTGTAGCTTAGAAAATATTTCAGTTTAAGTAAAATTGGTCGCGGGTTATCCGAGTTTTTCTGTCGGTTCGGTAATGTTGGGAGTTGTTCTTGTTGATTGTCTAACAAAGTCAAGTTTATTTCATTTTAATGTTATCTTGTACACACTGTAGTGATGTCCACTCTACAGTTCTCGATTCGGATTACATCTAAAGCTAAGTTAGAGACTTCTAATTAAAACAAAAATGAAACAAACAAAAGCCCGTTTTACAGTTTATAAGTGGCAGTATTAAAAGGCTACGATAAAATTGCACCTACATACTTACAACGACATTACATACATAACGTCAAGTTATAAAAAATCTATCGTAAAACTGCAAAAACCGCCAATCAAGTAAACCGCAATAAAGCTCCGTACCCGCTAATAAAAAGCAAATAGAATGAAGTTTTTCATGGAAAACGAATGAACGATAGCAATCAACGATCCAACATAACCGAACAAGGCGACGAAGAGTTCCAGTGAATGGGACAAATATCACTAATTGACCAATTCCATGTGAACATTAGAATGTCATTAGAACCCCCTGTATTGACATTCTGGCAATTTCTCTAATGGCTTTTGTACTGTTAATCTCATAATAATAAAAAATATAGATGTGAAAATGGGAGCCAAGTTGAATATTTGTTAATTGTGTGGTTGTCGATTTCACCAGCAATAGATTTGAAAAAAATTAAAATTATTTATTGACTCTGTCCGTTAAATTTGATAAGAGATTACCAGCTTATATCCAGAAATTGACATCTAAATGGGTGCCAAAATTTGTAGGCAATCCTGAAATTTATTTAAAAAAATGTATAACATAGTTGAATTATACAAATACAAATAATTTATTGAGTAAAGGAAATGGTTACTGAATGGTTTAGAAAAGAAGTCTCATACATTGCGTATTGTACATTGTGTTTGTAGTGGTATTAGAAAATTAAAATCTTAAAACTATGAAACTAAAATTTAAAATTCTTTACCTAAAAACTAACTGCCTAGGTTGCGGATTGTAACTGAATGGGAAAAACTTTTATAGTCTAGTACCTAGGTAATTTTTTTTACTAATCATTACATTAATTAATGACACAAAGCAAATAACTTATGATCTATTAAACCGCAACATTTAACTTGGTTAGTTTTTACCAGCAAATCAAATAGGTATTTAGAAGAATAGAACCTTATATATATCAAAACAATGACTTGCATATAAGTAAAAAAAATACGATACGTTGATTAGTTAGCTAAATATAGTAGTAAATTAAGTACGAAGTTTTTGCTCTTATTATTTTGCAAGGCGCTAAGTTTTACCTAATAAAATCGATTGATTGGAAAAAATTTATAATCTTGAAATTAACTGTTTTCTGTTTTTTCTTTGTATTCACACAATTACCTAGCTGGATGTCAAATTTTAACTTTCTAGGTCAACTGGAAGTGGGTTAGGTTTATGATTTATATGACATTTAATCAGTCATAAAAACGGACGATTTATGAACGTTAATATCTAGATCACCGTTTGAGCTGTGTTTATTAAATTTATAACTAGTCTCAATATATAAACCAAATTTGGGGTTTATGTTAAATAGCTTTTGAGTTATGAAGGGGTCAATAGTGGCTCGTAATATTACATACTTTTCTTGGCTAGAACTTGGCTTGACACGCTCCCGCTTGTCTAGATTTATTTCGTTGCTCGGGTCTCTTGTCCGAAGCATAACACGTTTAGTTGTTCGATTGAAATATTCATGGAGCGTAAGTAATACATGTATTTTATTTATTTACTTAAGTTATACTAGTCAAAAATCAATTGTACAAGTTTAGTAAGTACAAGTAATCATAACAAATCGTAATGAAGTCTGTACAATCCACAACATTGACCACATATTATAATGCCACTAATAATCGCGCAACAGTCGATAATATGAATATAATGTAAATGTAAATATATATGTAATATATTCGAATGAAATAAGTAGGTAAGTACGAGTAGAAGGTTCATACTTAAAACAGTACGTAAAGTAAACGTAAGTAAAAGATTGCGAACAAAAGTCGATATAATTATTATTTCAAACATAACCTTTCATCATCGCCAAAGGGGTCATACAGTCAATTTTCGATGGGATTAAATTAATGGACTCAAGATACTAGGAGATATTATTGCCTGATACTATAGTCATATACATGATACAGAGGGCGTCCTACCCGACTGATTAAAGCAACCTCACGGGGCAGCCATGGGCAGTTGCCGCGCGAGGCAAATGATGTGGTAGAGGTCCGATTCAGATTCTGGTGAATCAAGCGCGAGTTTGCTTCAAGATGAATGAGGTCCTTTTGTTAGCAAGATGTGCCACAGCACAGCAATTCCGAAATATGATTTTTTAAATTAATGTTTATTTGACCGTTGCCAATTAGGACAGCGCCTATGGACGAGACGATCAAAATGTCACAAATCTATTTAGAAAAAGATATGACAGTAGGGCGTTCAAAACTTAAATTAAGAAGTTTTTCTTGGCACGAATGTTCTTTTAAAAAGGGTGTCGCAAAAAATTACAGCTTGTAAAAAGAGGCAGTTTGAAAGAGATTTTGAACCCCTGAATAAAAACGGGCGTCCAACTCCGACCGCCGTGTGCTAGTTCTCTTACCTTTCCTATAAAATACGAAATATCAGTATTGTTTAAATGTGGAAAACTCTGGTGAGCTTGAGTAAAACTAGTAACAAACGCTCCGATTTGACCGGAGCCGACCAACTGTGTTGCAGTCGATCCAATGTCCGTGTGACGGACAAAATAAAGTCGCTTTTGGAGTATTTCGGATGCGCGGGTGAGCCGATCTTGGTCGGACGTCCGACCACTTCCCCCGCACCCAATTGAGACTTTATTTTTTACTGCGTAATTATTAGTATCAAATGCATCTGACGGCTGATCGGCTCCAGCGGAACGTCTGTTACTAGTTTACTTAACTTGTTAGGAAACGGGTGTGCCTACTACAGTTTCCTGATTACTGTTTCCCGGTTAAGTGATTTGTGTGGAAACGGATATATTTATTTCAACTGAAGTGCGCTACCTAGTCCTGGCTAACCGAGGTGCCACCTCCCGGGCATGAACAACTCCAATCTCAATCACACCTCCAATACCCGTTTCAGGAGAAACCCGAGGACCTGAGCCCCATAACTACCATGTCCGAGCAAACAGTAATGCCAAACGAAGTGGCGCAGATGTACAAGCCGATCGTGGACACCACCACAACCACCACGACCGCGGCGACCACAACCACGACCACCACGACTACCACGACGACCACAACGACCACGACCACGCCGAAGCCGACCACGACGCTGGAGCCGGCGAAGTATTGCATCGTGAAGAAGCCAGAGAGCGATGATCAGGCGCAGTATATCAAGATGGGGGAGACTAGACGGGTGAGATAACTAATGGATATCTTTACTAATAATACATCTTGGCGTTAATGTCCTGGTTGTGCTCTCGCGCATGAGGCCTGGGATCCGCCTTGACGGTGATCCAGGATTTGGCAGATTTGGGACCGTACCGCAGATCTGCGATAGTACGTTGCCATCTTGAGTAGAAACTAATCACAACAAGGCAGTTCTCTCTCTGCATTGCCCCAGGTACCTAATTAGAGTGGTCAGATATATAGTAAAATAATAATTAGCGAGGAAAAGTCTCCAGGCCACACTGTTTCCTTTGGACTATAACATGAGATCGTTTCAAAAGGTAGGGTATTTTAAAGATCTCTTTAGAAATTGACAACGCGTGGGTTGCGGCCCTGGTGTTGCTGTTGTCCATAGGCGGCGGTGACCACTTTCCATCAAATGCCAACGACTATCTCTTACAGCGGATCCACCCAGCGATCTACCTGAGATTGAAAGGACAAGAGTCCTTTCCTTTCGGAACTAGGTTGACGGAACATTAAGAGCTAGAGCCCGTCTTGACCATGATCCAGGATTTGGCAGACCAAGTAATTACAGTGGAGCGCCTGCCGTCTGACCTACGCTACAATGACATGGGAACCTGACCAGATTAGATCATGACTACATATTTAGTCGGAATGTGCAGGTTTCATCACGCTATTTTCCCTCGCCGTAAGAGTATCAGTTAGTGATCAACTAATGCATATAACTTTAAAAAATTGGTCAGTCATGGACTGCCTTACTTATTTATAACCTAATCTATCTCTTCCAGCTCTACCGCTCAGCTGAGCTAGCAGAGTGCACTGACCTCTGTGTCTGCGAGACTACCTTACAAGTATCGTGCAAGGTGGCCTGCGTGCCTCGGGCGCCGTGCTCGTCCCGCTTGGCGCACTACTCGCACGCCGCGCCTGCGTACCAAGCTTATAGGGGAAGGTGCTACTGCTATTCGGGGTCGTTCATCTGCATGAGGCCGAATCCTGGTGAGTTGGAGTTTATGGATGGATTTGATGTATGGAAAGCAGATTAAACTGGAGTGGAATGTAATGCCATTTTGTGTATAAAGTGATAAATAAATATAGGATATTTAACGTATCCAGATATATGCTTACAGAATAAGGTCTATTTTTGTATGACTTATATATTTTACGCGCCCGTTTCGCTTTCCAAAAGACGTGATACAAAACGGACCTTATTCTGTGAATAATTCATTCCATTTTTATTCAGCAAAGGTATAATCAGTCCCTTAGTCTTTACGTTAGACTAGGCAAGCATTTGACCGCGATCTCACCTGGTGTATATGACGGTGGCAAGGCGAACCTTGACACGCCTCAAATTAATTAAAAATAACAAAGGTATCGTTCGGGAGTGGGGACCCGGGAGCTCACTTCCCAGTAAAATTTGACCTTAGGCGCAACATTCCAACGCACTGTGTCGGCGTTATTATTTGTTTATGTAACAATAGAAATAAATACGTATCGAATAGCTTTTTCTGACTTTTTCTTCTGACGTAACTTCAGCACCAGAACGAACTCACCCTGACTTAAATAATCTTAGAAGCCTATTGGCACTCCGCGACGGTTCTATCATCATCATCATTCTGCCAGGGTCCGCTTTCCTACTTTTTCTTCTCCACTTTACCCGATCTTAGGCATCATCACGATTTAAGCCGTTGGTTCTCGCATCCGACTCGGCGATGTCAATCCATCGCTTCTAAGGTCTCCTGCGGGACCTCTTAACTGACACAGGCAGGTTTTTCCCACGTATATCTCCCTCGCCAAAGCCACGGATGTACTAGTTACGCACCGAAGCATTTCATTTCGTTGGCGTGGAGTACTCTGCGACGGTGTATTCTTATATAATCGTTGTCATCTCCGATTCCGATTATATTTGACGACCTGAGTGGTTCAGGTAACATGCCGGTCGCCACGCAGAGGTCCCGGGTTCAATTCCCGGCCGAATAGAAATTGGAATGATTAATTTTAATTTCTGTTACGGGTCTGGGTCATATATATAATAAGTATGTATTTAAAAAAAGGTATAGAAGTAGTTTACCAGTTATCTAACACCCATAACACAAGCTTACTTTGGGGCTAGATGGCGCTGTGTGAATTTGTCCAAGCATATTTATTTATTATTGATTCCAGGCGAATACAAGCTACCGGAAGGCGTGTACCTGCTGCTGGGGTTCAGCGCGGTCGACGAGACGCTGCTGCGGCCGCACACCGGGCTCGGCGCCGAGGACGCGGTCAGGCTGCTGCAGCAGTACCTCTACAATATGCATAACTCCGGGGTAAGAGGATAATGTAACCATGAAATGTAAACTATGATCCAACTGATCAGGTTCTCTTGTTAACACGGTCACCACGGCAGGCGCTGTGCTGTAATTACCAGATCTGCCAAATCCTGGATCATGGTCGAGTCGGACCCCGAGCCTACGCGCGCGAGAGCACAACCGGGATATTGATGCCAAGATGTTTATATAAAAGAGGATAATTTAGCAACTGGGGGCTACCCATTCATATATTATAGATGAATTTGAAAGTTCCTCTGATATCTGACAGATTCATAGTAAGGAACCACAGAATTAGAGTGTAGTATATCAAAGTTCTGTATTTCTTCACAAATTAAGAGATAAGATAGATAACGTATCCGATAGGCATTTCAAAAAACCTCAAACCCCGAAAATCGACAAAATCTATCTACATATTTCCAAAAATCTGAATCAATGCAGTTCTAACAAAGGTTGGAATTGCTTCAAGCCGATTCCATCAAGATAGGACTGTGACCAGGATAGTGGTAGAGAATGCTTCGACGGGTCACTTTGTAGGGTCTCGCCCTGAAGGTACTTACGGTTACTCCTGTTCAAATAACTGTTCAGCACGTTGACACTTTTATTGTCCATTTTTGTCCATATAATTGGTATATTCTTGGGTTTGGCCCTTCAGGCTCTGAATGCTTATCATCTTTGCCTGGAAAATTAGTTAATACTGTAAATTCTGACTACGTTGTAATTACGTTCTACAAATATTTTGAATCGAATCGAACTTCGATTAGAGTATTTTCTTTTGGGGAAATGATCTCTTGTATCCTAAATATCCAATTGGTAAAAGTAATGAGGGTTTTTGAACAAATACAAGGGTATTGGGGTGTGTGTCTGGACTCTTACCGTTGTATCTTCTTGTTTTTCTTTTTATATATCCAAGTTAGCCCCCATGCCACGGGGGTCATTTTTCCATCACATTAGAAGGTTTCTTTCGTATCAAATATTTATTTTCTAATTAAAAATATCAAATTTTCCAAATTGACGTTAATCTTTTATTATTTTATTCTTTATATGTCATATGTTGTCATGCGGACACAGTCCATAGATGGCGGAGATTTTAATCTTTTTTGTGCTCCCCTTATTCTAGATATTTGCTGGATCCAATTATTCATCATATCTTCATGGATTATATCCTTGGCTGCTAAACACGAGGTCGTCCGAAAATAAATATTGACCACTTCAGAAACTGGCTGGCCGACTACGAGTACTGGCCATCAAGACTATATCTTCTTTTGTGCCAAATGCGTTCTCGAACGTGTTTAAATGAAGACCCGAGCCTGCGATAGAGAGTACAGCGGATGAGTGGGCAGAGTCTTCCCAGCCTTCGAACTAGAAGGTGAACTAAATCATAGCTAGAAGAAGCTATCTTCAGAAACTAAAATTTAAAATACCAATCGACCGGTCAAATTACGCACGTGACGTCGTAAAAGTTATCTTCGAAGTTTTCAAAGTCTTATGCACGTGACGTCATAAAAGTTATCCTCGAAGTTGTCAAAGTCAATCTGCAAACTGTACTATTCGACCAAAAGTGAACGCAGTGATCCAGCCCGGGCATAAGTTGTGGACTTTCGTGAACTTTCGTACTTTTAGCATTTTAAATTCTTTTTAAAAATTTCTTGTTTAGTTTATTATAGTTTCTGGACTGAATGTACATAAACCCATTACCCTGTTATTAGTTGTTTTTATTATTTACCGAGCCTGGCACTGTCCGTCGGATAGTGTTACGATGATAAATTTTAATTTAGTTATATCGTGGGCTCTCTTTCATATATTCTTTATAGTGGTTTCTTACATTTGCTTTATTAATTTTGATTGTTTTTCTTTAAAGACTGTAGAATATTTTATTTATATGCAATATATATTAGTATACTATCCTTTATTATATTTTTGTTTATTTTTCCGGGTTATGGGTAGGACCGCCGGTATAAACAAGCCTACACCGAGTGCGGATTGCAGCACTTTAAATAAGCCCTCTGCTGCAACTCTTAGAGCGGTTGGTGACTCTACAATCCCGTGTTAGGTACCGCCTGTTCCCACTAATATTTATTTCTTTAATTTTGTTTTTGTGATGGGTAGGACCGTCCAGATAAAAAAGCCTACACCGGGTGCGGTTCGCGACACTTTAAAAAAGCCTTATGCTGTACCTCTTAGAGCGGTTGGTGACTCTTCAATCCTGTGTAAGGTACCGCCTGTCCTCTTGTACATTCTTCTCGTTGTGGATGCTACGAGCGCTCGCAAATGAGATGAACTTGTTGAATTCCGTTTGCGGTCATCGTGTATTTCCATGAATATAAAACATATTTATTATAACGTATTTATTGATTATCAAGTTTTCGCGTGTTCTGTGTGGTAGGTAAAAAAAAATTAGCCTTTCACTGATGCGGATCGTGACATCTATCTAAAGCCTACACGTTTCGTTCTGAGCGGGTGGTGACTCAGATTTACGTCGCACAGAACATTCGAATCTTTGAGTCACCCTTTTTATTTATTCTTATTAATATTTATCCTAACGTATTTATTTAATGTTTATTTATAATATTTTACAGTCGGAAAAGTTTTACTTTATTTTCTTTTATTAAAAATAAATAAATTTTTAACTGTTATGTTGGAATGTTAGGGAAAATAATATAAACATGTTACAAACTTTATTTTATTTGAAATTCATATTCCAATTTCTTTCTTATTGTATGGTGATTGATACAATATTTTCTTTACAAAATAACTAACAAACATATTCTTACATTTACTAAACACTTTCATAATAACCTTGTTTTTCTTTTTCTCTTATTTTCTTTTATTTCTGTAAATATTTAAAGATTTTAGTGTTTTTTAACATTGTAAAATTATAAATATAATTTAATGTTCTTTTACTTTTGTTGTCACAGGGGATTTTCTACATATTACCCATATATTTTTTTTTCTCCCTCTACATGCTAACCCCTCTAAAGAATTAGGGTTCTTTCATATACTTTGATCCCTCTAAAGGGTTAGGGTTGTCCCTATACTTTAACTCCTCTAAAGGATTAGGGATGCCTCTATACTTTAACCCCTCTAAAGGGTTAGAGAGTTCTTATTTACTTTAACCCCTCTAAAGGGTTAAAGAGTTCTTATTTACTTTAACCCCTCTAAAGGGTTAGGGTGTTTCTGTTTACTTTAACCCCTCTAAAGGGTTAGGGTGTTTCTGTTTACTTTAACCCCTCTAAAGGGTTAGGGTGTTTCTGTTTACTTTAACCCCTCTAAAGGGTTAGGGAGTTTCTGTTTACTTTAACCCCTCTAAAGGGTTAGGGTGTTTCTGTTTACTTTAACCCCTCTAAAGGGTTAGGGTGTTTCTGTTTACTTTAACCCCTCTAAAGGGTTAGGGTGTTTCTGTTTACTTTAACCCCTCTAAAGGGTTAGGGAGTTTCTGTTTACTTTAACCCCTCTAAAGGGTTAGGGTGTTTCTGTTTACTTTAACCCCTCTAAAGGGTTAGGGTGTTTCTGTTTACTTTAACCCCTCTAAAGGGTTAGGGTGTTTCTGTTTACTTTAACCCCTCTAAAGGGTTAGGGTGTTTCTGTTTACTTTAACCCCTCTAAAGGGTTAGGGTGTTTCTGTTTACTTTAACCCCTCTAAAGGGTTAGGGAGTTCTTGTTTACTTTAACCCCTCTAAAGGGTTTGGGTAACCTTTAACCTCTCAAAGGGGATATAGGAATTACTTGGAGCGGCTAACAACTCCTTAAATAAGCCATTGTTTTAACTGCCTAACACAGGTTATAACTCACTTGGACTTTAGTTAAAAAAAATTTTTTTTTCATAGCTCAAATTTTTTTTTTTCCCGGGTTTTTGGGGTAATATGTAGGGTCTCGCCCTGATGGTACTTACGGTTACTCCTGTTCAAATAACTGTTCAGCACGTTGACACTTTTATTGTCCATTTTTTTGGTATATTCTTGGGTTTGGCCCTTCAGGCTCTGATAGCTCATCATCTTTGCCTGGAAAATTAGTTTAATACTGTAAATTCTGACTACGTTGTAATTACGTTCTACAAATATTTTTGAATCGAATCGAACTTAGATTAGAGTATTTTCTTTTGGGGAAATGATCTCTTGTATCCTAAATATCCAATTGGTAAAAGTAATGAGGGTTTTTGGACAAATACAAGGGTATTGGGGTGTGTGTCTGGACTCTTACCGTTGTATCTTCTTGTTTTTCCTTTTTATGAATTTAAGTTTGCCCCCTTGCCACGGGGGTCATTTTTCCATCACATTAGAAGGTTTCTTTCGTATCAAATATTACATTTACATATACAATGGCACATTTTCCAAATTGACGTTAATCTTTTATTATTTTATTCTTTATATGTCATATGTTGTCATGCGGACACAGTCCATAGATGGCGGAGATTTTAATCTTTTTTGTGCTCCCCTTATTCTAGATATTTGCTGGATCCAATTATTCATCATATCTTCATGGATTATATCCTTGGCTGCTAAACACGAGGTCGTCCGAAAATAAATATTGACCACTTCAGAAACTGGCTGGCCGACTACGAGTACTGGCCATGAAGACTATATCTTCTTTTGTGCCAAATGCGTTCTCGAACGTGTTTAAATGAAGACCCGAGCCTGCGATAGAGAGTGCAGCGGATGAGTGGGCAGAGTCTTCCCAGCCTTCGAACTAGAAGGTGAACTAAATCATAGCTAGAAGAAGCTATCTTCAGAAACTAAAATTTAAAATACCAATCGACCGGTCAAATTACGCACGTGACGTCATAAAAGTTATCTTCGAAGTTTTCAAAGTCTTATGCACGTGACGTCATAAAAGTTATCCTCGAAGTTGTCAAAGTCAATCTGCAAACTGTACTTTTCGACCAAAAGTGAACGCAGTGATCCAGCCCGGGCATAAGTTGTGGACTTTCGTGAACTTTCGTACTTTTAGCATTTTAAATTCTTTTTAAAAATTTCTTGTTTAGTTTATTATAGATTCTGGACTGAATGTACATAAACGGTGTTCTTGTTTACTTTAACCCCTCTAAAGGGTTTGGGTAACCTTTAACCTCTCAAAGGGGATATAGGAATTACTTGGAGCGGCTAACAACTCCTTAAATAAGCCATTGTTTTAACTGCCTAACACAGGTTATAACTCACTTGGACTTTAGCTAAAAAAAAATTTTTTTTTCATAGTATCAAATTTTTTTTTTTCCCGGGTTTTTGGGGTAATATGTAGGGTCTCGCCCTGAAGGTACTTACGGTTACTCCTGTTCAAATAACTGTTCAGCACGTTGACACTTTTATTGTCCATTTTTGTCCATATAATTGGTATATTCTTGGGTTTGGCCCTTCAGGCTCTGAATGCTTATCATCTTTGCCTGGAAAATTAGTTAATACTGTAAATTCTGACTACGTTGTAATTACGTTCTACAAATATTTTGAATCGAATCGAACTTCGATTAGAGTATTTTCTTTTGGGGAAATGATCTCTTGTATCCTAAATATCCAATTGGTAAAAGTAATGAGGGTTTTTGAACAAATACAAGGGTATTGGGGTGTGTGTCTGGACTCTTACCGTTGTATCTTCTTGTTTTTCTTTTTATATATCCAAGTTAGCCCCCATGCCACGGGGGTCATTTTTCCATCACATTAGAAGGTTTCTTTCGTATCAAATATTTATTTTCTAATTAAAAATATCAAATTTTCCAAATTGACGTTAATCTTTTATTATTTTATTCTTTATATGTCATATGTTGTCATGCGGACACAGTCCATAGATGGCGGAGATTTTAATCTTTTTTGTGCTCCCCTTATTCTAGATATTTGCTGGATCCAATTATTCATCATATCTTCATGGATTATATCCTTGGCTGCTAAACACGAGGTCGTCCGAAAATAAATATTGACCACTTCAGAAACTGGCTGGCCGACTACGAGTACTGGCCATCAAGACTATATCTTCTTTTGTGCCAAATGCGTTCTCGAACGTATTTAAATGAAGACCCGAGCCTGCGATAGAGAGTACAGCGGATGAGTGGGCAGAGTCTTCCCAGCCTTCGAACTAGAAGGTGAACTAAATCATAGCTAGAAGAAGCTATCTTCAGAAACTAAAATTTAAAATACCAATCGACCGGTCAAATTACGCACGTGACGTCATAAAAGTTATCTTCGAAGTTTTCAAAGTCTTATGCACGTGACGTCATAAAAGTTATCCTCGAAGTTGTCAAAGTCAATCTGCAAACTGTACTTTTCGACCAAAAGTGAACGCAGTGATCCAGCCCGGGCATAAGTTGTGGACTTTCGTGAACTTTCGTACTTTTAGCATTTTAAATTCTTTTTAAAAATTTCTTGTTTACTTTATTATAGTTTCTGGACTGAATGTACATAAACCCATTACCCTGTTATTAGTTGTTTTTATTATTTACTGAGCCTGGCACTGTCCGTCGGATAGTGTTACGTTACAACTTTTAGAATAGCCAGGCATTTGAACGCCTTGTCACATGGTAAAAGATATATGAGTAGGTATATAGTTTTTTAACAACAATATTAAACCCTATCCTCATTACATAAGACATCTTGTTTATTCCAGACGAACTGCACGCTGACACTGTTCAACATTAGCAACGAGAACGTCATCATATCAGCCAGCGTGCCGCCCGCTGAGCAGGAAATCCTCAAGGAGGCCAAGGAGTCACTGCTCGACAGAGAAAAGGTAGAAAAACTTAAGATTTGAACACAGCTAGAAATGAATATCCTTAGATCCACTGGTAGAGCCTCGAGCATTAACCCGCAAACGCACACAAGATGCACAATCCTGTGCAGTTTAAGCCACTGTCTCGTTCAGATACTATACTTTAAATTAGTATTGTATTCTTGCCGGTGAGTAAGGTCTCCAGTGTTCCATGGGGTGGGGATTTGGGGAACCGTGGCTTGGTAGTGGAGGGGCATTTGCCTTTTTGCTTTTTGTGGGCAACGCATTGGCGATACCACTGGGAAAATATTAGAATAGAACAAATGACACCAAGGAAAACTGATTTTCGGTAATAATAGACCATACTCCTCCTGGTGTTTCTAATTTCCATCAGGTAGCCCGCTCGCCTGTTTTCTAACCGTATGAGATAAAAAATAAGATTATCGTGACAACGCATTGGCTAAGAAACCAAGAGCACAATAAACCAAACGAATCCCCCATTTCAGGAGGAATGCATCGACGTGCTGAAAGAAGTGAAGCACCGCATCAACACCCAGCACGAGGACATTTCCTCGCACCTGCTGCTGTCCATTTTCAAGATCGCCGAAGTGGACGTTGTCTACCCCGCACCCCCCAGCGCCGCCACCGCTCCGCGCCCCGGATATATCCTCTACGCCATCATGGCTCTCGTCACACTCCTCTACAACTTCAACCCTTTCACCCTGATCACCAAATTTTACAACACCATTCTCCTAACCCTCATACACTTATATACTATTATTCTCCTGACCGTTCTCCCCAAAATTTACACTGTAGTCAATTCGATCTCGAATTTATTCGATAGTAACTATGACGAGACGGAAGGGTGTTCCAAGAACTCGTTCAGAATCGTTCCGTTCCTTAAGGAGAGATATTTTTTAAATATCAATTTTGTATCTATTTTGAGGAGTTGCTATGAATTTATTGATTATAGTGATGTAGTTGTTGTAAATGACACTCCGCACAGTGCACTCGCTTTAGGTTACGCACAAGAGAAACATATCACCGATAATTTTATAGGGCTAAGGTATTTAGATGTAAATATTTATAATGAAATGAAACATATCATAAAAGCTGTGAGTATTACAATATTTACTAATTTAAATGAACTTGTTGCTGATGCAATTATACCTAAATATTTTTCTAGAGATGTGTATTACGAAATTGGATGTACTTATTATGATTCGATGAAGCTTTTTGGTGATTTTAGTTTTGGAAAAATCGCGTCCTCTTCTTATGGGATTGTAAAATCCGTTAGCTTAGGACTAAATCTAGTAGTAGTATGAAGACTGAGATGAAACTAACATATCATAGTTAAATGTATTTCGTTTTATTTTCCACTAGTACTGGTGCTTGTAGGTCGTTCTCAAAGGCTGGGGTTTTGTAAATAAGTGTATTAATGCCTTTCTGAAAGACTTCCGTTGGCGGTCTCCAGAAGCTAGGGTCGTGTTATGGTCACATCGCAGCTTTTTGGAATCCAAATCCAGTACCTAGCATTAATCCTTTAAATAATTTGCTTAACAATTAACATGGACAATTTTCTTTATACATCTGATTACAATAAATTTAACCTTGTCTTTTCATTCGTTGGTCCAAGCGCACTACTCCTGTGACTATTCTCAGAGCAATGTTACTGAATGTAAAATTAGTTGCTTCCTTCCGATAATGGATTCCAAAAACCTGTTCTATTCTCATTTTTAATTTAAATCTGACGAGTAGTGTCTGTTGTAGTGTCATACGCCTTTCTGTTAGAGAACCATGTAGCAGTTATAAATGTGAATGCACTATTAGTTATGCTTGTGGACAAAATTTGTCATGGTTCAGTAGGTTATTGTCTAAATGTAAGCAAAATGACCATCTGCAAACTTTTAGGGTAGATATTAAACCTCAAATGCTCCTAAATAAGAGCTGGAAAAATATATGGCTAAGCCCGATTGCATTAAACTTAGATATTCCTAAGCATTTACTTAGGTGTCACAAAAAAGTTATTAGTGACGTATCGATGGGTTTCAAGAAAAGTTGGTATTGGTGCAGTGCTTTTTCTTGTTATGAATATTTTAAATAATTTAGGCGTCAACTTGAGCGTCACCTAAGTTTAGTGCAAGCGGGTATTCAATTAATTTTGGTCTGATAGGATTCTGAATTACGTACTTTGTATGATCTGGTTGATTACGATATTGTTTAGATTGGGATTTGAAAATCGGAAGCGTCGGTGGCCGAGTGGTTAAGGTATCTGACTCATAAGCGGGAGGTACCGGGTTCACATACCACTGAGGCTATGTACCAGTGACTCTTCTCTGAGTTAAGTTGAATGCTAACCCATGCTTCTACGGTGAGGAAAGACATCGTGATGAAACCTGTACATTCAGGGGACTGAATGTTTAACCATGATCCAATCGCTGCACTGTAATTATCTGATCTGTCAAATCCTGGATCATGGTCAAGGCGGCCCCCGGCCCCTCGCGCGCGGGTAACAACGTGGATATTAACGCCAAGATGATTATTTACTGGGATTAAAAAAATACTTCTACTAATAATACTTCAAATATTTTTCAATTGGTTTAAATCAGCAAATGTAATTTAAGTAGGTACTTCTTTGTCGGATTCTCAACCACAATTTCCGAGACCTAACATGTTATTTATTTATCCGCCATGGATATTATAGGTAGATACAAATGTAACTACTTATCGAAAATGTTATAACATAAGTACTTACACCTAGACATTGGCATATTTTGTCCAAAGGCATCTTGTACAATAGTTAGGTGACACCTAGACGTATATCTGGTACATTACACAGTTAAGATAAACGTAATGTATTAAATTGGTAAAAAATGAAGCTTTAATTTGAAGTAGTTGATAGATTCTTATGTTCTAAAAGAGTTTTAAACGAATATTAGCTATGTGGATATAGATTCAGAGCTGTGTAACTGTTTAGATCACTGTACAAAGTAAGTCGTGAATCGTTGTTACTTCACCCGTAATATTGGCGTTTTTTTCGTTTTTTCACTCATAATATTGGCATTTTTTGTGTTTTTTTTCACTTGTAATATTGGCATTTTTGTTGTCGCGTAGAGTACAGACACAAATAATAATTTGAAGATCATTGTTGAATAGTAGGTCTAAACTATAAAGCTGCTTCAGACTCTAAAATAGTGATGGTGATTAAAAAAAAATTTTAGTCCGTCAAGTAGATTATCAAAAAATATTGGACACGTATTTTTTCTCTTGTTAGGTTTTTAAACGAAAAATATCGCCGACTCAGTGCGTTGAAATGTTGCGTATTTTACTCAGAAGTGACGCCACGAGCCTCCCTCCGAAATTTTTTATTACTTGGATAAATAAAAAATAGGTACGTATCTAATATTTTTTATAATCTGACGGACCAATTAGAATTTTAAAATATTGACCCAGCCATCATCCCTAATGTCCCGCTACTATTGACAATGAATATGACAGAGATGTATTAAGGAAAATATTTATCAGGGTCTCTAATTACAGAAATGATTGTATTTCAACAATGGTTAATTCCATAGAGGAATTTTATAAACAGAAGTTAATTCTTAAAATGATCTGAAAACGGACTGTTCTTAACGACGACATCCATTGAGAACTTACGAAAAGAAAAGAGATAAATAGAACGCATTTAAACATTGCAAATACTCGTTTACGAATAAAATAAGCCCAAAAATCTTACTACATATTTTGTAATGTAAGGACCTATCAAAACTCTAATAGAATTTATACTGTTCTTATCAATATTTGTAAAGCTATAAAGTTGACTCTAATAATTGTCAATATTTATTTTATTTTTCTCAATAGGTCGGGAGGTCAATGATTTTTACCACGCTGATGTAAATTAGATTTTTGGATGAACTTTTAAACCAATATTCGGATGATCTATAGCTTGATGAAATTATTTGCTTGATTTAATCTTTTACCTACATTTTTTCGCCAATTACCCGGGAGTTGTCCTGAACGACTGTGACAACTTTTTATGAGGTGGACCGTCAGTCCATTTCCTCTCCACCATAAAAAGAAGATTTGACCTCTCTTTGTCCCATATTTTACATATTCGAACTGATGAACAAGATTATAAGTCCACTAAAAACAAAGTATATAACCACACTATGTGCACCATAAAATCACGCTTATATCTAATATTTAAACTCCAGATACCTATATGTAAATGGGAAATTCTACTGTTAGAATTTGTATTAACGCTTAGTGGTAAGAAAATAAGTTACTTGCATTATTTATTACATCAATATTGATGGAAAAGTTATTTGAAAAGTCAATTATACTGGCAATGAGCAATTTGCAACACAATTTAAGAGCCCTTGTGTATATTTTCCTTAAGTAGGTTTGAAGTCCATTCTAATAATTATTTCAAATTTTTACATAACGTATTTAAGTACTTAACACTTGTTAAATAATACATAATATTTTTATCCAAGTCATAGGTATTCATTATTTGCAAAAAGTTGTTAATACCTGTTTCTTCAAATATTGGAATGCATTTAATATCTATTTAGAAATTGGTGTCCAATATAATTCTAATTTGATAAATAGGTATATAATTTGCTTAGAAAAATGTACCTACAATAGAAAACTTTCTTTAGACGATAATTTAAAATGATTTGTTATATAACATTTTTATTAAGGTTATTAACATTTTTATGGACATTTAGAAAGGGACAAATATACCTAATTGGCGTTTCTTAGAAAATGGCTTTTTATAAAATTATATGGTTCCGTGATAAATTAGGTAGGTACTCGAAACATATCAATACAAAATACTTCTATAAAAGAATTTAAATAAATACATATCAGAAAATTCTAACGATACATATCAGAGAAGCTCAATTTTGTACCTATCCGTAGCGTAGATGTTGCAAAAGGCATACCTTTATATTGCTTAGGGTGTAGTAAGTTAAGAGCTAGATTTGTAATTGAAAATGGTCCAGAAACAGTTCATAAATAATTGTATATGTATGACCTCTTGATTTGAGAGATGTATACCAGTTTCAATTACGTATCTGTCGCTCGATAATATTAAAGAAAATAGGAGAAATGTTTCTAAATTAAATGTTAAATTTCTGTTGTAGGAATTGTAATCGAGAAATTCATTGTCGTGTGTTTTGTATTGCTGAAATTTTATATAAAAAGAAATATATCCGACTTATATAAATCCGAGAAATATAAACCACTTGGTTACGATTGGCTCGTCAATTTTTAAGACCGTAAAAATATTAAAATACTTCATTAGCACTTGTATTTTATTCATCGAAAATGGCGTCCTTTTATTAAAAGAGAAATGAAACTAATTTTAATTCTTGCACACGCCTTATGCCTTCCATGCCTAACTGTAAATAAAGTGATAAGTGTAAAACATTTAACAAAAGCTGAATATTTACTATCAGACACAAAATAAACTTTTTTATCGTTTCCTTTTATAATTGTAATTCAGTTAATAGAATTATTAAATTGTTAAAATACGAAAGTTGTAATATCGTTCATAATATAAGTAGATTATAGTTTTTGTTTATTAATATTCACAAAGTAGAACTTTAATATGTTTTAGTGTTACTTTTTTATATATTTAATTATCTATATATCTACTCCGTTAAATATTAAGTATAATAAGAACATGTTTCTTTATACGTCACTTATAAAAATGGTGTTGAACCTAGATTAGAATCAAAAGTGCTTACTTACCTATTTCATTTATAAAATTTATTACAAAGAATTTCAAAATTAATTGTAAAAAATAGGTGGTACATTATGTTTGTATGTAGTTAAGTTGAATTTATGTTTACGCTTTATAAAAAGTTGTTGTGTGTTAGGCAGTTCTTGTGGCAGACAGTGTAGATCAATGTATAGCAATACAATTATAGTAGAATAAATTTAATATCGGTTTGGAATTCATTGAGAAAAAGTACTTATTTTATTTTCAATCTTAAAACTCAATTGTTATATACCTCATAGAATTTTTTGACCTTAATAATTTTATTTGACTTGTAATTTGACTTGTTTTAAAAAACCCCTTCACTTAGCAAACTAATTAATTAGCAGCACATTCAATTTACCCAGTGAAATATCCAAACTGATATTGAAATAAATTATAAAACATTAATAAAAATAATTACGTATAATGTGAATACACAGCACGTAGTGATATGCGTAAAACTGAGCTTTCTACCAGAGTAAATTGTTTTATACACTATTACATACATGAATACATACAAAATCGTATCATTTCCTCGCCCCATCCACTGAGGGTGGCTCTGTCGTTTTGTTGTAAGTAGCTAATTAAAAAGAGATTCATACAAAATACAAATTGTTTCATTTTAATACTAATGCACTATAAAGTTAGTATAGGTATAATAATATTAGTAAATAAACCTTTCAAGGTTCCGTACTGTAACTTTTCAGTCACCCTAATACGTATTTATCTGTATAAATACACGCATACGAGTGACCTATAAAGACCTATAAAGAGTAGACATAATAAACATCATTTCACATATTGTGATTTGGCCGTAAGCGAGTGATCGTCTAGTTATCGATTTAAATTTTCGGACCCATTATGTTGTGTATAAATTTTGAAAAACGTTACAAGGAATATGTAAATTTGTAGCAATACTCTGTAAATCAACCGCATGAATATTGAGAAATATTCATAAATGGTAAAGATTCAGTTCACCTAAATAAAAGTAAAATCAAATACCAAAATCCGCACAAAAGAAACATAAATCCGCGTAAATAAGTTGATTAAAATGTAATTCACGCAAATCGAAATAGTCATACAATTTATAAATTCCGCACAAGAAATCAAACAAGGTATAAACATGCGACTTAGCTTTGACAGCTCTCGAAACGGCAAACAGGATTATTCTTTCTTCTGTGGCCACTCTAACCCTATTTTTGCGAAACCCTAAAGTTACCTAAATAATATGGAATTAGGACCTTTAGGTCTCGGAAACCTACCTAATCGATAGGATAAAACTGAGACTCCCATCCAACCTAACATCTCAGGCCTACAGCATCGTGGCTGGGCTTCATTTCCAGCCTACTTGCCGTTCCAGCGAAACCTTTGACATCAGTCAGCCCAATAACTAATTTTTAATCCTTTCAAACCATCACACATATTCCGATCGTCTCGTCAAGCCTTACTATGGTCCTACCTATCGACTCACAAGTCATGGAGAGACTGTTTTTAAAATTTTATTTAGTTCGCGCGTGTACGTTGTGTGCCTAATGTGAGGGACGCTAACGACTCAGACCAGGTTTCGATACAAACTCGAGATTCATGTCCGTAGGCAAATGTCATTAAAGCTTTAAAAGCACAAAGGTACTTAAACGGAACATGGGTCTAAATCGTTCCAGAATTCGGCGGCAAACCTAGACGTAGACTTAGTTAGAGCGCCTAGGCCATCAAAGACAAAGTCGGGTTCGTGCGCCAACTCATTCTCTTAGAGTGTATTCGATGTCACATCCGAACCTATGTCCCAGGTTAGTTTCTATTGTTTTTTATTCAGTGAGGGTGAATACTGATGATATGTAATTTGGTAATTTATTTCTTTTAAATTTGTATTTAATCACCTTTCACACTTACATTGAAATCTCTAAGAACCCTACTAAATACTCTAACTACCACAAAAGTAATGAGAATGTATCTTTCTGTTAGCTTTCGAAACTTAGAAACAAATATAAAACCAAAACAAACCAAATCACTGACACTACGGAGATAAAGACATAGATAGATAACGAAATAAACGTCACAAGCTGAAAATAACACAAAGTAATAAAGCACAAATTAATTTAACAAATCACACGCGAGTTGTAATAAAATTTCCCGTGGAAATTTGCAAAACCTGGGGTTTCTTAGTTACGGTAATGGATAAAATGATGTTCACGCGACGCGCCCCAGGGGTTGACTGTCTCGTTTCTACCACCCTGGCCACCTTGCTTGGATTCCTTGTCTTCAAAATTCCCACAGTCCAATATTTCATACATACAAAAAATTAAATATTTCAAATTTTATGAGGTCTAAGCGACTGCTCTTATAACGTTCGCACATCCATAAATTTCACAAACTGTTTCTGATAAACCGAAAATAGTTAAATGTTATAACAGCTAGGGATGTATTACCTACGACGTTTTACTTATTCAACGAGTCGATTAAATTTAAACAACGCAAAGAAAAATAAACAAGCAAATGGATTCGATGTGGAATTCCTTTAGACCAAAAGTTATAGTGTAGGAAAGTATGAGTAACCAATGTAATGACATTTTAGGTACCATAAACTCGACGTAATATTAAATTAGACCGAGTATAGAGAGGTTTAATTTCTATGAAGCTAATAAATTTTAGTCATCAAACAAGTAGATTAAAATTAAGTTCTAGACTTGTTTAACATTCAGGTGTGCTTTAATTCCTTTATTTATTTCGATATTTCGTTGAAACGTATTTGTATATTCACATCACTATCACTTGAGGTTTTTTTTTTAATGGGTCCCATAACTTAACGTCAAACATTTAATATATTCTCGATATTTCGCCTGTCGTTCAAACTAATCAATTGCGTAAATTTAGTACGTGCTTTTGAAATAAAAGATTACGCCTAACGTCAAAAAAATGGTTTAAGTTTATTAGAAAACCAAGTTTTGGTTAAGTATGTGAGAGCATTTGTTAAAAGAAATCATGATAAGCAAACTATATTTTAAGCACACTCTGCTCTGTGTATGATATACGTATTCATTTCTAAATCTATCATCTATAAACATACGATATACAAATAAATAGTACGGTGACGAGCTCATGGTACATAGTGATCGTTACAGTACCTAAAAGCCAAACGGAGCTCTATGTCTGTCGCACATACGGGGTCTGTATCATAGCAGCTCCAGGGGTACTAAAAAAAGAAAAAGAATTAACTCCACACATACGTAAAAGAGGCGTTAGACGTCGAGTTACGGAAAATCGGGTTTGGCTTACTACTACTACTGGAGAGTTCCCATACAAAAAACATGCTTTTTTCGGCGTTTTCAGAGGCTTTTACTTGTTATCTATAGTAATAAAAGCAAATACATACAAGCACGCCACTTTGTATGATTAAAGTGCTAATACTAAAGTAAAACAACAAATAGGCACTAAAAACCAATCAAGTGTGAGTCAAACAAGGTTTTAGAATTTAGATTAATTATTTGTTGTTCTGAATGTGTAACCATGATCCAATCTGGCCTGTTTCTTCTGGCAGCAGAGTTACTGATGGCAGTCGCTCCTCATTTATATCTTGAAGTAAATAATATCATTAATGTCAGTCAGAAGACGCCCTCTACTGCATTGGCCTTCCTCAGAGATCTCCACAAAGACCGGTCCCAAAGATAGGTAGCTAATATATATTCACGAAATAGATAAAATGTATTTCCTTAAATGCTATCTTGGGTCAAGTTTTTCTCGGTAAGTAACGATGAGACGATGTTGAAATAACACGATAAGTCAAAAATCGAAAGTCAAAAACCTTCTACTCCTTCACCTCGCCTGATCTTCAGTATCCTTCAGTAAGTAGTTTCCCCACAGTTTAAGTAGCACAGCCCTGTGGAGTTTGAGATTTTATTCGAGAAACTTTTGCCATAAAAAATTACGCACTTTAGATACATGTAGGACCTATTTTTACAGTCAGGAATACGTTATTCATAATATTTGTATTACATTCTAAACCTTGGTATGCGAGTCCGACTCATACTGGTCCAGTTTTTCACTACAGCACTGAAATGAATGCGAAAAACAACATCGATTTCGATGTTTCGGTTTAGTATACTGTTACAACTTCTCAATTGGCGACTTATCAGGCTGCTGGATGCTGCAGCGCCCCCTGGTGGTGTACTGCCATAAAACATGTCTAAGAACCTATGAGTAATTAATTTCGGTGCTAGGTAGTTTTCAAGGAAAATAGTAACAGATACACACACAAACACAACCTCAAACCACAAACGCGTATACCGCCTCCGTTCCGTTCCATCCGTCGTAGGTAAAAATAGATATACCTAAGCCTTACATCCATATAAGACATCAACGGTGGCTTCTTCGCGTTGAACTCTTTTGTATTAAAAGTCAAATTTCCTAAAACTAAATTCAAAAAGTCATAATTTTAGTTGACATCAATTATTATTTAGTAGACGATTTCCCAAATCAGCTCCGAAATTGTAACTGTCTAGTATTATATTATTTTCTTTATTACTTTCCACTGCTGGACTTGAAAATCAGTAAAAAACTGTTTTACTTCAGTTTGACGGTTTGTCTGACTTTCGGGCAAATAAAAGTTGTGCTACAGAAGTGGTTTCAGGGGAGTTAAATAAGAAGCTGATACGTCTCCAATTGATATTACAACTATTTATTAGTCCAGATTTACACCGTAACCAAGGAGGAATTTTACAATCAGTCGAAAAATAATATACCCTCATCAATCGTAATTTTGCCGGAAAGAAATTAACAACTTCAACATTAATAATAACCTTTATGTTACCAACGTATCATGTAAATAAGTACATAAAAAGACGAATAAATAAATCAATATTATTATTTCTGGTAATGAACTATAATAAAAATAAAATTATAAATGGGTAAGGATATGATTGACTCCGTGAAACAATCAAGTGCTACTAGATGGCGCTAGTGGTCGCAATTAGAATTAAATATACCATTTATTATTCTGGTTTAGGTCTAATAGGAATATTGCTAGCGGAGGTGTTGAATGTTGGTAACAGTTGTCATTTTACAAGGTAGGTCTGTTAGTTCAAATCTTGCAAGTAAAGTCATAAGTAGGTTTTTGTTAAAACGAAACACAGTGAACTTGATTTGGAATTCTTTATAGTTTATTTCCCATTAATTAACTTAATACAAAACGTCACACATCAACTTAACTTCACTAGGTTCGTCGCTCTGCCTTACCCATCTTGCAGTTACATGTTTTGAACACCAATGGCGCCACTTGTGGCGGTTAGTTCGAAACATGTAATTCCTTTAATTCGGAAATAATGTAACAAAATAAATCAGTGATTTCAGATAATACAATTTAAAAATAATTAAGATTAAATGCACTTCCCAAACATATGAGTAGTAATTAGTGATTTGACATTTCTATACTAGCTGTGCTGCGTACTATAATAGGTACCTACCTAGTGATGCTAACAACTCGGCCATCTGATTTTAAGGTACGTCCTCGTACTCAATACATAATAAAAAATCTAGGTACCTACTTACATAATCAATGTACTGCACCAAATACACAATATGGAAAAAAATAAGACTTAAAAGTAAGTATTAGATATTAGGTTTCATTACCTTCATTATTATAAGTTTAAATCTAGATGGGTTTTATGTGTTACCATACGCTATGTTAACGATTTACATGGAAATACATATTATTACTTATTAAAACATTAAGTAGTTAGACAAATTTTCAAGCATCAAACTTCAACAGATCATTGCACTTATTTACAGAATACATAATTTATTGCACTCTAAACATACAACGCTGGATAAATCTTACACAATCAATTAGGTGAGTTATAATAATTAATGTAGCTTAACATTATCATAAAATTAGGAATTTCCTCAATAGATTCAATCAACAATTCACTTAAATACGACAGCATCATCCTGTCTCAAAATACATTTATCAAAATTTGGACAATTTTAATCTTAATTCAGTCCCTATGCCCTGTCTCGTCGTCATCTTCGGACGAGCTACTCCCCAAATCGGTAGTCAAGTTTAACCACGGACGTAGCTTGTCTACGGCTACAACCGTATCGTACTTTTGATTTCGTTTTTGTGTTATAGGTGTATCCTCTATGACAAACCTATCATTTGGAAGGGTTTTGCTTATTCTATAGGGCCCGTAGTATTTTGACACTAGTTTCTTTGACTTTCCATCATTAAAATTCACATTTCTTTCAACTCTAACAAGGTCTCCTTCTTTATATATATGCGGAGATTTTCTTTTCTTATTGAATCTTTCCTGATCTTTTTCTTGTTGTGATCTAATAAGATTTCCAGTATCATGCCTCACTTCCAACAATTTCTCTGGTGGGGTGACAGTCTGGGTATCATCAATCACGTCATTCATTATAGATTCAGTAGTACCGGTCATTTTGAATCCGAACAAAAGCTCGGAAGGGCTTTTCTGCGTTGTCTTGTGTACTGTCGTATTAAACCCCAGTTGTATGTCAGGCATGTGTTCATCCCATGTTCTATCATCTTGACCATGTGTTTTTGTGGACAAGGCGTCAAGGATACTCCTGTTGAAACGCTCAACTTGGCCATTGGCCCTTGGCGTTGCAACTGCATTAAGAATATGCTTAGTTCCCGTACCATTAATAAATTTTTGAAACGCTAGGCTGGTAAAACACGAGCCTCTGTCCGTAATGAGCCTCGATGGTGTACCAAAGAAGCTTATGTGGTCGCGGATCACTTTAATGGTAGTCGCCGCTTTTGTGTTACGTACTGGTTTGATATTCACGAACTTTGTGAACCCGTCTACAATAACCAATAAGTAAGAATTGCCATGCTTACTACGAACGAATGGCCCAAGATGGTCCGCGTGAATGGTGTGGAATGGCCTATCCACTTTGGGTATGCTATGAAGAAATCCTTCTTTTGGACCACCCGCTGCTTTGTGATGGGCGCATTCAAGACAAGCACTTACGTACTTCTTGGTAAATCGGCGCATTTTGGGGAACCAATATGTTTCCCTGATTCTAGATAACGTTTTGTCAAACCCAAAATGGCCGATGTCGTCATGGTTTCGTTTGAGTATCTGCCACCTCATCGCCTTTGGTACGACCCATCGCAAGCCATCCTTCGTTTCACGGTACACGCGATCATTTTTCAATTTAAAGTTATTATACACATCTATCATTTTAGCGGTATCTGAATTATTCAGAATCGTCTTTATGGATGTGATTTCGTCATCTACGGTTTGAGCAGTACTAAGCCAATTTTCCGTTTCAATATCC
This sequence comes from Blastobasis adustella, assembly GCA_907269095.1. Lineage (NCBI taxonomy): Eukaryota > Metazoa > Arthropoda > Insecta > Lepidoptera > Blastobasidae > Blastobasis > Blastobasis adustella. The sequence continues at coordinate 6,297,484 of OU026135.1, read as the reverse complement.
AATACATCCAGTACATGTGTTTCCGATATCGCAGGGTCGACCGGATTACAGCTTAGCGCGTCAGCATGGGACATCCGACGGCCGGCTCTGTACTCTATCGTACAGTCGTACTCCTGTAGCTGGATCCACCAGCGCGCTACTCGAGCTACTAAGTCACGTTTTGTCAAAGTGGTTCTTAAAGCATTACAGTCGGTGTATATTTTAAACGGCATTCCTACCAAATACACTCGGAAACGGTTTAGGGAGGCTATGACAGCTAACGTCTCCAGTTCGAACGCGTGGAATTTTTGCTCATCCACCGTTGTTTTTCGGCTGTAATAAGACACAGGGCGAAGTAACCCATCTTTGTTTCTCTGCATGAGGATACCGGCAATACCATTCTTGCAAGCGTCAGTATGCAATTCGGTGTCGGAATGCGGATCATATAACGCAATAACTGGCCTTTCAATCAAAGCACCCTTAAGAGTTTCGAAAGCCGTCAACTGAGGGCCTTCCCACTTCCAGTCACAATTCTTACGGAGTAGATCAGTGAGAGGCCTTGCAATGAGGGCAAAATCTTTGATTAATCTCCTAAAGAAACTTGCGAGGCCTAGGAATTGACGGACCTCGTGTTGATTCTTAGGTACTGGAAATTTACTCACTGCGTCTGTTTTACGACTCCCAGGCCTTACCCCATCAACTCCTACCTCAAATCCTAAAAAGTCAATCTTATCGTAAAAGAAATGACATTTGCTTAGTTTTAATGTCAGCCCTCCCTGACGAAGTAAGTCTAGAATTTCCCGCAATCGAGCTATACCTTCCTCAAAACCATGCGCCGGGATCAGTATATCGTCCATGTAAACGATCGCAAACTTCACTCTAGTATCTCTCAAAATTTTGTTGACGGTCCGTTGAAACACCGACGGTGCATTCACAAGCCCAAATGGCATTCCTAAGTATTCATATTGGCCGCTCGGTGTTACAAAGGCTGTCTTAGATCTTGACTCCTCGGCGATTGGTATCTGGTAATACCCGGACGCTAAGTCCAGGGTGATAAAACAGTCATGTCCAGCAAGTCGATCAAGTTGATCTTCAACTCGGGGTAATGGATAGTGGTCCTTCACCGTCTTACGGTTAAGCGCCCTATAGTCGACGCAGAGCCTTTTCTCGCCGGTCTTCTTCTTAACTAGAACTATAGGGCTCGCGTAGGGTGAAGCAGATTCTTGTACGATATCAGCATCAAGCATCTCCTGTACCATACCTTGCACTAATGTATGCTCGGCATGGGACAGTCGATATGGGCGATATACTACAGGTTCAGAATCTGTTAGCTTAATTTCCATTTCGCCTGCGGTTGTAAATCCCAGATCCATTAAACCTTTGGAGAAACAATCTTTATATTTTTCTAGTAAGCTACCTAGGCGCATTACCTCTGCAGTACTTAATTGTTCTCCATGGTTAATGGACTCGCCCTCACCATCACATAGTGTCAAATTACACACCGTTTTAACTCCTACTATTGGCACGGCTCGCGTAACTAATGAGTCTTTTGGGAATATAATATCTTTATTAGTTATATTTTGAATCAAGAGATTACCTACCCCTTTACTTAGTTCATACTCCCCGGGGAGGAGATAAAATTCACTACCTGGTTTCCCCCTGACTGAGCCATCTACATAAATCCGCCCCGTAAAAGAACGCTCACAACGAACTTGAATAGCTGTTATATCGCCACGGGACGCAACGGTTTCGTCTAGTAAAGTCAATAACAGTTTCGTACTATCAGTGACACGTTCGAAAATGAGTCTAGACGGTGTCTTTGAAATAAGGATACCTGGGCGTTCCGTAAAAGTGTGACCCAGAAGTAACGGGCACTTGAGAATGCTGTCCTGTACTACCAGCATTTCTACTGTCTCTGTCACATCTTGTACTTGTATAGTAGCGACAGTCTTTGCAATCGGTTGAACCAAATTGCCACCCAAACCCCTCATCAATGGCAGGTTGTCGCTGGTCAAGGTAAGACCTAAAGTTCTTGCGTCCGTCTGACGAATAATGGTGCATTCGCTGCCTAAATCTACGTAGCAGAGAACTGGCTTGTCATTTATCATAACCGTAATTTTATATTTGTCCTTCGCAGTATCTGTCCCCCTATCAGTCTGTAGTTGTAAAACTTGTTTATCACTATCCTTCTCTCTCTCGTCAAAAGCTGCAGGTTTTGTCTTATTCAATACGGGGCACGACGCAGTTCTGTGGCCTAATTTGTAACAGCTATTACACTTTTCAAGAGGTTTGGGGCATTTGAAACTTGGATGCCCTTTTATTCCGCAATTAAAACACCGCAGCGGCGGTTTAACACTAGTGGTGGCGGTCATCGTAGTGAACTTATTACTACTTAAATTAGGTTGTGTGTTATGTGGTCTACGGTCGGCCCTACCCCTATTGACTGCTCCGATACTATCCCTTGCTTGGGCAACTTTGACCGTCTTCAAATATTTGAGGACATTTTCTGGCCGATCATATGAAGCAGCTTGTGCTCCTAATTTTATTGCCCTGTCTTCTACTCCATATAGAATACAATCGACGGCCTTCCTCCCTGAGATCTGACATCTGTTTAGCAGATTTAATTTGGAATAATAATATTGCTCTAACGGTTCTCCATACTTGGCCCTTAAATTGAGCATTTCATGTAAAAGTTCAGCGTAATTTTCCCTACACGGGAAGGACTCAATAAGTTTGGTCTTCCATTCTGACCATGTATATTTTACAGTGGAAAGACTTTGATACCAGGTCTTCGCCAAACCTGTTAGTTTGGGCAAGGAGTAGTGGATGGTTTCACGGTCATCCCAATTGTAAATTTCGGCGCACTCTTCTATTTTGGTAAGCCAACTCAGCATAGTTTGAGTTTGGAGAGGGGGTCAAACTCCGGGATCACATTCGCTATCGATGCCGCCGTTATATTATGACTACCTGATTTACTAACAGTTTTCATTGCCTCAATAAATTGATTAACCATATTTGTTGCGTTATTATCTCCAATTCTACTCGAATCTCTGTCAGATGTCATACGAGATCGAGATCGATGACGATATTTCCTGTCTCTAACATCACAATTCGATATTCCTAGGCACCTAGACCTAGACCGTCTACAGCGCTGGTCCCTCGAATCTCTTACATAACGTCGCTCAAGCTCACCGTTATGATCATCATTGGTACGTAAGCGCGTAGTGGGTGAACGTTGCTCATGCTCATCGTTACGCCCACTACTAGCGTATAATGGGTCTCGAGAATAGGAGTGTCGCTCAAGCTCACCACTCCAATCTCGAGGTCTCGTAATCCGCGAATCTAACAGGCGTCGCTCATGCTCATCGCCGGAAGGAACGCGCGTCAAGCCAACTAACGGACGTCGCTCATGCTCCCCGTCCGTATTCAGTGTCGTTCTTTGTCCCGAATTTGAACACGGTGGCACCTGCCTTTGAAGTGTATCGAATATGAAACTCTTACTTCGGCGTCGTCTACTTCGGCCGCGATCGCGATCACGGCTGCGGCTCCGGGACGGCGTCCGCAGCTCGCGCCGCGCGCCGCCGCCGCCACCGCCGCCACCGCCGCCACCGCCGCGCCGCGCCGCGCCCCGGCGGCTCCTCGCCCGCGAGCGCCGCGGCGATCCCGGCGTGTCGTGCCGTGTATCCATCTCGCTTGCATCCATCTGGAACTTCCATAGGTGGTGTGAGTGCGGATCATAAAATTACACTTATTAAAATGTAGAATATAGGTAAGTATCTATAGGTAGATAAGTAGCATCCATGCATAACTATATACATATATATATATATATATATATATATATACACTACTAAAATCGATAACTACATAACGTCATCATCATCACAAATTTCATAAGTATTGCTAAACAAATATCCACCCAAAATAATAAATAGGGAATAGTATGTTGTTAGGTATTTAATGCTTTTACACGGTGTAACTGATATTTGCATTCTGAGTAAGTAAATGTAAACCCCCAAACAAAAATGGCAGGAGCTTCTATTTCCGACAATTTACAAAGTTAGTTTAGATATTCACCTGATAAACACTGGGACGATCTCACGTATCACACGTCACACGATTCTCATGTAATATTTCAACTACAATTAAGTTGGTTGTCGTTACTCACAAAGTAATTCGAGATTTGTATCACAAGATGGTAGAAAGAAGACTACCTGATACTACCGTCGACTACACGATTGATGGTAGGTAAGTATTCTGTGCTACCGCCTTACGAAAATGGATTTGAAAAGTGAATCACGATCGACGGTATACTTTTTTTCGATGTTGGTAGAATAAAAAAAAATGATAGGGTAGATAAATTATCTTAACATAACCTGTTACGTATTACGTTTTATTTATGCATGGGTACATGAATGAATGATATGGAAATGTATTCCTTATTTTGAACTAACTTGCTCTTGTTAAGATGTTGATAATCATAGGAAGTTACGGAAAGAAAATACTTACGTTTTTCCACCTGGGGCGTGTCGAGAGATTTAAAAAAATTCTCGTCTATCCCACTTCTGACCTAAAGTCATAAGTAGGTTTTTGTTAAAACGAAACACAGTGAACTTGATTTGGAATTCTTTATAGTTTATTTCCCATTAATTAACTTAATACAAAACGTCACACATCAACTTAACTTCACTAGGTTCGTCGCTCTGCCTTACCCATCTTGCAGTTACATGTTTTGAACACCAATGGCGCCACTTGTGGCGGTTAGTTCGAAACATGTAATTCCTTTAATTCGGAAATAATGTAACAAAATAAATCAGTGATTTCAGATAATACAATTTAAAAATAATTAAGATTAAATGCACTTCCCAAACATATGAGTAGTAATTAGTGATTTGACATTTCTATACTAGCTGTGCTGCGTACTATAATAGGTACCTACCTAGTGATGCTAACACAAGCTGATTAAGAAACACATGACGTCCGATTAAGCTATAAACTTTCATATTTATCAAAAAAGCTCCATCGATACAAGTGGAGATTTTTTTTACAAAATGAGGTAGGTACATATCAAAACAACAATCAGCTTGTTAGAAATTTATCTAACCCTCTCCGTAGGTACAGGCGGTCGGTTTTTGCCTGTAAGTATGCTTCCTAATACCTTAAAGAAGCGAAGTTGACAAAGGACTTCTGGTAAAGACCCTGAACTAGTTGAAAATCTCGGGAACCGATCAGCGCTCAGTGATGGTATATCTTAAGTACCTACCTACTCATTCCTACCAACATTTTTTGAGTAAAATCATTTCCAGTGTATCTACCCACTAGTATAAATGCAGATTTTATCCTATCCTACTCTTTATAGTGCAGGTATTGGATAAATACAAATACAAATAGTTTATTTTTGATAGGAATGGTTACAGTAAATTAACGGTACTCGTTTTGTTCAATACATTAAATAGGTTGAAATCAATTAAACTAGTCTCCACACTAGCCTGTATTGTGGAGGCTATGGACCCTATCTTCTACAGATGTGTTTTTATGCCACTAAGGTGGCAAACAAGCTCACGGTCAGCCTGATGGCAAGCATCATAATACTTCCGTGTTACCGACACTAGGTATTTGAACTCCTTGTTGTACTCTCCATGGAAAACCTCCCGGAGGTCATTCCACAACCATAGTTCCTACGCACAGGAGAAAGTACTTTTGTAACCGCAGTTCGCGACAAAGGTTAAACTTAGTAGGTAAACCTACTAACAAAGATTAACCTGTAAAAAGTAATAACTTTACTATATTTACCAATACCTTTCTTCTTGTGTAAAGTGGATGTAAAGTACCCATTTATCTCCATATAGGTATCTACCTACCTAAAACAATTCCTACGTGAATTCGAAACCCTCGAAAGGAACAGATTAAAAATAAAACGAAATATTTTATGTAAAATACAGATAAGTATTTATTAAAAACAAATGCTTAACCTACAATACAACAGACAGTCTTTGGATGGCACCGCCAAGCCAACATGTGGAATAGGAGTTAAAATCTAGTTGAAATTACAACACATAAATGCAAATTACACTTTAGATTAAAAAATTACTAAATAAGGTAGGTAACAAAATTTTAAAAACTTAAAATTAATTTACTTTCCCGGCTTGTCTCCTGACTTGTCGGTAGTACCTTCGCTCTGGTCCTTGATTTCCTTCCGAACTGGGCCTGTCTGGGCGATGGGAACCTTTCTCTCGCCTTTCACTTGTTCTGAAACCTTCCGCGGGGCTGTGATGGTCAGGACGCCGTCAGAGGACAACCTGGACTCGACGGTTTCAGGGACCGTGCCCTCGGGAAGGGCATACCGTCGCGAGAACTGCCTTGAAACGAACCCGTGCTGGTCTTTCTTCTCCTCATGCTTACCCTCGACAACAATGTAGCCGTCGGCGGTCTTCACAGAAATCTCTTCAGGTGCGAAATGTTGGACGTCCAAGTTGATCTGGAACTTGTCGTGGTCGGCCTTAATGCTCGAGCCCAGATCCCGCGCAGCTGCTGCCAAGTGACTCCAAGGCCTGTAGTACTCTTGGCTCACCACGGGACCGGCAGCGATGGTCAGAAAGTCTTCAGGAGTCAAGGCCAGGCCGAAATGCTGGTTCGCTAGACGCCGCGGGCGCTGCTGGGGCCTGTAGGACCAGTCGTCGAACAAGTACGGTAGCAGAGACATTTTCTTCAAATATTTCTCAAATCAAGTCGGTACAGATGAATAAATTTGAAATCGCTGAGTTTGCGCGCTTCACTCACAAGGATTGCTTCGATCGGTTGCTTCGCTTGCGTTTGACTGAATGAAGAGCCGTTTGCCGCGCTCGTATTTATATCGGGCAAGCACAGCGCCATCTAGTAACGAGTAGAAACTTCTAGAAATTGCAGGGCTACTCAAGAAGCGGGTCGCATTTATAGAAGTTTCTGGTTCTAACGATTTATTTTAAATATACCTACATTAATTTATGAATATACCTAAGTACTTATTACTTTATGCATATTCTGAAGCACTTATTCTGAAAAATAAAAATTATTTTCTACTAATAATAGATATTTTAAACTGATCTACCAAAACCTTGTAATGATGGAAACAAAATGCATCTTGAAATATTTAGGTAGTGTTATTTTACTTTTGTGATTAAGCCGCATTTTGCTATGTATATTATTAAATGGTGTAAGAGGCCTTAATTTATTTTTCAAACAAAAATGTCTATCGGAAATTCGGAACCCATAATCCCCGGCGCTCACTTTTTCCTTCACGTCCTTCCAGTATAGGTCGAATAGCCAATAATAATTGATTAGCCACCTGTTATTCCCTAAATAACCAAACATTACAGTAATTCTTTGGCGTTAACCATCAGTAACACAAACAGTATCGTAATGTATTATAAGCAACTACGAATAATGGCTCTTTCAACATACATTCTACAAGTACGCGTGACGCTAACGGAACACAATAGCGACTCAAGCGACCCGAGAGTTGTGAAGCCCTGCGATAACTGGAAGCATCTAGACGTGCGATAAAATTATACGTGCATCTCTTTCGTTCGTTAAAGACATGTATATGTGTGCGTGGACTATACACAGATAGGCAGGATGTCTACTTATGGATGTATAGGATATATATTTGTTGCTATGGGAGTTGTATTTTAATTTTTTATTAGATAATTAATTTTTTGAGTGATATTTTAATTTTTTCAGTAAACTATCTTAACGTAAACGTCATTATTTTGTTTCAATTCTAATAAATGTAATATTCAATATCATTTTATTTTATTACTACCTACTATTGGAAAGGATTTCTACCAGAGTATGTATAGAATATCTATTTCTTGCTATGGGCACATAAATAGGTACCAGGGTCCAGGATAATAAAAGGATGATAAATCTTTTGAGTGGTGTTTTTATTTTGTAAGGAGTTAAACGTGAAAATATACTTACCTACATTTACATAATAAATAAAAATAAACTTGGCGTTAATGTCCTGGTTGTGCTCTCGCGCACGAGGGCCCGGGGTCCGCCCTGACCATCCAGGATTTGGCAGATTAGGTAATTGGATCATGATAACACATTCACTCGCCTGAATGTGCAGGTTTCATCACGATGTTTTTCTTCGCCGTAAGAAAGAGCATTCGGTTAGTATACAACTAATCTAACTCAAAAACAATGACTTCTATATAATATCAAAAAAGAGTCATTGGTACACGCCGCAATGGGATTCGAACCCGGTACCTCCACGGTTTTTCTTTTTTTTTTTTTTGCGCCCAACGCAAGTGGAAATGGGCACCCTCCGGTATAGCAGTTGGGAGGGAGGAGGTGAACTCTCATGAGTACCAGCTGGCCGGCCAGCTGGTTATGCACGACTCGCCAAAAAATAACCTAGGCGCATACGTACTAAACACCCCCTGGGAGCACCTGTAGCCGGAAGGGCCTTTCAGGTTTCATCGGATGCTACACCCCGTAGGGACGTGGTGCGCTCAGCGTCACTCCTTACGGAGCGTACACTGGAGAACTTATAGCGTGACCCCTGAAGGGGGTCCCGCTGCTGTGGACTGGATTTGGGGGCCTACGGGGGCCGCTGAAACGGCAGGGAGGGGCTTTGTCGGGTCGACCTAAACCTCCAGGAGGAGGTTCAGAGCGCTCGACAGATCGTTGGGGGGGTTCCTCCACGGTACGAGTCGAATATCTTTACTACTCGGCCACCGACGCTCTACTACTACTTCCCACTCTGCTGGCTTCCCACTTGTTCTGGATTTGTTAATGTGAAAAGTTTGATCCAAATCGGTTCACTAGGTTTCGTATCAAAGAGTAACAAATAACCAATGTACAATACGCATTCCACAAGGTGGACTGACGACCTGGTAAGGATCGCAGGTACCAGCTGGATGCGAAAAGCACAGGACCGGCCTTTGTGGAGATCTCTGGGGGAGGCCTATGCCCAGCAGTGGGCGTCTTCTGGCTGATATGATGATGATGATGATGAATACGCATTGGTACCTACTTTCTTCTTCATTGACCTATTTTAGTTAAGCAGGTGTGGCTAACATGTTGTTTGATGCTGCTGTTGTAAGGTGAACCGTAGTTGCAAAATATGTATAACATTTAACTGCAGAAATACCTACCTATTTTTTTAATTTGCCTTGCAAGCCTACGTACCTACATACGTATAATTCGATATTGGAATTAATAGTTATTTTCGAAGGCACAAAAGTAAATAAATTATGTAGGTTCATGCATACTGAGTGTGTTATATTATATAGTATTATAATCTATGTTTAACAATTATGAGATAAATTACATACCTATTTAGAAACCACCCTTTTAGTTAATTAGTACTAAATGTATTCAAAGATAAGACATCGTTCAGGAATCTCTTACATACGTTCAGAATTGTTTATAATTTTATTTGGCAATATTATTTTTTATTTACTACGATAGTTTTACCTTTAAATACCAATTAAAAATAGACTATAATACCATATAATATAACAAGTGCATTATTTGGTTTGATGAATTGATTAGGCTTTGTAAATACCTACCTAATTTACGATTTGGTAAGCTAGCAACAATAACAAACCATTATTTAATCCTACCTATCATTAATTTAACTGCATTATTATGTTATTTTCGTGTGTTTTATCTGATAACATAATAACAGCTGTCTGTACGTACTTGTAAATAAACATGCCGGCCGACTGTTCACGAAAATTCGCCGGTGTAAATAAAACAGTCAATAGCCCCACCCATGCACACATACGTAAACTTCGAGAAAAGAATGACAAATACTATTATGCGGTCGAAAATGTGGCACTAACAGCTAACACTGTTGAATTATCATCAATTGACATAAACACATAGCGCCGCGTCCCCACGCAGAAACAAGTTTGTCTTTTCTGACATCACATCGGAGTATTGTGTGATAGTGTGCGTGAACGATGCGCACGCAGCTGTTTGTTTCGAGAAAATTCTACCCGCTACTAGATGGCGCTGCGTGGCGTATATAAACTCGACGATCCTCTGCCGGGCATTGAAATAAATTCGTGAAGAGTGAAGACAAGCAAGAAAGTATCAGTTCACAGCGCAACTGAAACTCATCGGGCGTCGTTTTATTACTGGCAACAATAAACAAAAATAAGAACAAAATGTCGCTACTACCGTTCGTGCTTGGTTACGACAGGCCGCTGCGCAACCGTCTTTTGGACCAAGATTTCGGATTAATTCTCACACCAGACGACCTGTTGACAGCTGTGCGCCCTGAATTCTCGCGGGACTACTACAGACCCTGGCGGCAGCTAGCCTCCCAGGACATCGGCTCCAGCATCAAGGCAGACAAGGACAAATTCCAGGTGAATTTGGACGTGCAACATTTCGCCCCTGAAGAGATATCGGTGAAAACCGGCAACGGATACATTGTAGTCGAAGGGAAGCATGAGGAGAAGCAGGACGAGCACGGTTACATTTCTAGGCAGTTTGTGAGGAGGTACGCGCTGCCGAAGGGGTGTAACGAAGCCCAGGTTGAGTCTAGATTATCTTCGGATGGAGTCCTGACGGTGACAGCGCCCAGGGAGCAGCAAGCGGTGGAGGGAAGCCATGCAGTGCCAATCCAGCAGACAGGACCTGTACGGAAAGAACTAAAAAGCGAGTCGGAAACGCAGGAGCTAGCTAAAGAAAACGGAAAGTGAGGTCTGGAAGGTGGATTCGATTTATAACCAACCCTGCCAAAAATTAAAATTTTGTTTTAAATCTAAGTAAGTAGATATTAAACTTAGATCCCTTGTTATTTGTTTTGTAATTAAATTGTATATATAATGTGTCTAATAGGTAACTAACTTGTTCATTGCCTGCTCTTGTAAGATTTGTGATAAAATGTGTGTCTTTTTTATGAAGTTAAATCAAATATATTCATAAACCTATTGTTTAATTTTGATAAGCATAACCTGGTACCTACCCACTGGAAGGGAAGCCGTGATTCGTATATCTGTAGTAGGTAGGTACAAAGTGTCGTCGAGTCGACACCCACTTAATTTCGTGTCGTTCTTTTGAATTTGACAGATTACTCCATTCATACGAATCACGGACTTTGTTTAATTTCTGTGGGACATTGGTCAAGACTAACACTACTACTGGACTTGAGCCTTCTACACATCAGTGGAGGGTATTGCCATTATTAGTAGGCGGGTTGGTTTGAAGGCTTGGAGCCCAGGGGTCTAATTCTCGCGCTGTGACTTCTCGTATTCGACATTTTTTCTAGCCACTTATCTCCATTTTCTCAGCCCATCTTCGACAGCCGGATATTGCCGAAGATCAATTTCAGTGTCGTTTTAATACAGTTTTTTGACTTGAGAAAATGTCGAATTTGAGATGTCACAGCGCGAGAGTAGCCCCCTGTCTGGTTCGCGGACGCATGCTGAGGTAATACCTACCTAGGTCCTAGATGAACTGGGTCTCAGTCATCATTAGTCGTATTACCACATCCTTTGGAAGGGGTTGCCTATTGAAAGCTGTCTCTAATCAGTTATTGTCGACTCCAGCCGGCTGCCACCGGGTGCAACAACACATTTGTTTCTGACGCATACGCAGGTATCTATTTCTGCCGTGCCGTGCAATATCCAATGTTTGCTTTGCGTTGTTTTGTTTCGGTCGGTAAGCTGCTTAAATGAGTAGCTCGTTTGGCAATGGGATTGTATAAAAGGCTCTAATCACACTAACCGCTTCGACTAGTCGAGCCTCTTTAGCTCGATTTTTATAACGCGTACGGCTTAGGAATGGAACGCGTTGCCTGCGAGTGTGTTCCCTGATCAATATAATCTGGATGCCTTCAAGGCTAAAGTGAATAGGCTGTTCCAAGACGGGCATGCTCCATCGTAGGCCGCATCGTCACTTACCAACAGGTGAGATGGCGGTAAAATGCCTGTCTTGTCTAATATATAAATAAACTATCTTCACCAAAAATCCGTTCTTAGTGTCCACGGCTGTGCAATGTCCACTAGGTCAGGTCATCTTGGCGTTAATGTCCCGGTTGTGTTCTCGCACGCGATGGGTCGTCGTCCGCCTTGACCATGATCCAGGATTTGGCTGATCAGTGAGACGACTGCCACTACAACTACACAAATAAAAAATAAATATCGACACGGGGCCCTAAACTGTTCAACTGCATTATAAGTACCGACGGCTTAGAAAAGTAGGTGAGTAATGAACCCAGTGTTGGGTACGACGTCTGGGAATCGAGGAAGTCGGTAACGCGATGCCACCAACGAACAGAGAAATATGTATAATATAATTGATATCGATACTGCAGAGACGCGACTTTCTTGCAGCAAGAAATCTTTAGAAATAAGCTGTACCTGTTGTCTTATCAATTGTGTATGTCAACTTATTATAATATATACTATTTATTGTGCACAATAAACTGTAAACTAAATAAATAAATTTTAGTTTTACCTTTTGCATTTTTTATCACTTTTCCAGGTAACGGGCAACAGGAACCTGCCTATATTACTTACATTTATAGTATAAGTCGCTTTAGGGTCCGCCTCGACGGTATCCGACTCGTAAGCGAGAGGTTCGAATCCCACTGCGGCCATGTACCAATGACACTTTTCTGAGTTATGTACATTATGTTGAATACTAAGCGATGGTCTTACGGTGTGGGAAAACATCGTGATGAAAACTGCACATTCAGACGACTGAATATCTAACCATAATCCAATCTGGTCAAGCAGGTTCCCCTGGTAGCAGGGTCATAGAGGTCAGATGGTAATCGCTGCAAAATAATTACCTGTTCTGCCAAATCCTGGATCATGCTCAAGGTGGACGCCGGGCAGCGGGAGAGCTTAACCGGGACATTAACGCCAAGATTTTTTTTCTATTGTAAAATACGAGTGAGCCGCTTTCCGCGTTTGTGACCCTTGTGGCCAAAATTGGAACTAATGGTGACATTATAAAATGTCATCAACAGTGTCATCAATTGTTGTCAACAACAGTGCAGTCGTCACGGGGTCAGATAAGTAATTTTTTTTATTAGTCTAGTCAGGCCTTTGACCGCCATCTCACCTGTTAGGTGACGGTGCGGCCGAAGATGGAACATGAATGTCTTGGAACAGCCTATTCTCTCTAGCTTTTACACGTACAAGATGGGACTACACATCAGGACTGACGTGCCACTTTGACTTGCTCTCAAGCTTTTTGCTTCTGAATTTACCCAAATGTAATAAGCGCTTTAGCTAGAATACTAGAATCAATATCATAAATTTAGCGCAGAGATAATCACGATGTGAGGATGACTATGATAACGTGGCTTAGGACGGCTTAGTACTGTGTGAGCACATCGAGTGTTGACGGTTAGATATTCGCAGACACTCATCAAATCGGTGGTTTTGCGACCACTTTTTGTTCCTCATAGGCAGAAGCTAGACGCTCGATATTTATCGTGATACGTGGATTGCGATCCTGGATCACGATATTTATCGACTGTGTAGGACTCACGGGTCGTGATAGGATCACAGGGTTTCTAGAAAATCAGAAATCCAAGATCCGTATTTTATCACAGATACGTATAGCGATAAATATCGAGCGTGTAGCATCCGCCATAAACAAGCGGAATTCCTATGATAAAACAGAAGATAGATTTTAATAGCTCGCTCCGGTGCTCATTTATTTACCTCCACGCAAAAATAGGAGTGTTATAAATTTGACGTATACTGTAGGTAACTGTGACATTAGGTGCCGAATGGTATACCAAATTCGAATCACACTATCACAAGTATATATCACATCAACAGGCGATAACAGTCTGCTGTAGCTGGCCTTGAGCCTCCCCCACAACAGCGGAGGGTTTCCCAAAATCTTAACACTTGAGTGGAGGGTAGGAGATCGGATCGCAGTGTTTAAAATACACCAGGGACAAAATACTGAATTGACACACCACATATCCTTGTCCTTCCTCATCGGACAGCCATCCACACTCCACTGCTAGATCTAAGCCTTCTCCACATCAACGGAGGGTTTGTTAATCTTCACGTCTGGCTGGCGGTTTGGGACGCCTCAGTGTCTTGTTTTTCGATTTTCGGCAACATTGACGGGAGCACCAAATAGGCACATTTATGTAATTAAAACTCAAAAATGATTTATTGACATAGGATTATTTAATCTATACATAGTAATAAACAAAGTCGCTTCCCACCGTCTGTCCCTATGTATCTATGTACGCTTAGATATTTTAGACTACGCAACGGATTCAACAACAGATAAAGCGATTCAAGAGGAAGGTTTATCTGTAAGCAAGAAAAAATGTATGTGCGGTTAAAGTAGGTGTACGCGAACAAAGTCGCACTAGGTCCACTAGTCTCTTTTAAACGTCAAAAAAACTATGAGAAGACAAAGGGACAGCTGAATGAGCTCATCCAGGTAGGGGGTACGTAGACCGGCCAACAACGGGCGGACAAGTCACAGTATATAATTTGTGTAGTTAGCGGTTTTGCATAACTCGGTCAGATTGTTATGACTGGCTGCCTTTTGCATTAAGCTTATGAATGTAATCCAAGCAAGTACATTAGACACAACAAGCTGAATGAAGTACTTACCTAGTAGATACTAAATTTTTTTTGCTTGATCACATTAAAGCTTCCATGCCGCTCCATATTGTTAAAATTTTATTAAAATGGGTTTGAGCGAAGTTATTTACGCTTCAAACCCACCCTAACCAATTTATACATATAGTTCTCGGGCCTTCCCCGACAGAGGGAACCCTTGAGCACTATTGCATACTAGAGTACAACAGTCAGTAGAAACAAACAGTCTTCGACCAAAAATACAAGATACAACTTCATGAGGACCCACAGGAAGGTCAGAACTTGCATGAGTTAAGGATTTTCACGGACGGGTCTAAAACCGACTCAGGTACAGGCTGCGGAGTGTTTTCGGAAGATCTAAACACTCATATCAGCACTCCACTTGGTAAGTATAACACGGTCTTCCAGACCGAATGTATGGGCATAATTTTGGCCTGTCACACTATAAGCGATAGGGAAGTAACAGACCAACCAATCCGCTTACTAACGGATAGCAGAGCAGTACTGGTGGCACTGGAAAACAACACCATCACCTCGGGACTCATTCTCGACTGCCGACAGTGCCTAAACGAGGTATTTAAGAGCGAGGTATGTAACCGGGACACAACTGGACACGGCCCGTATAATAAACACCTTTTTACCATAGGTCTGACAGACAGCCCCATGTGCAGAGCATGCCTAGAGGAAGAAGAAACAGCTGCCCATGTGCTGCTAAAATGTAGTGGCGTGGCTTCTTATAGGTCTAAGTATTTAGGACTACCAACCACCCTCTCGGAGATTTTCGGAGACCGAAGGGTCTCTTGAATTTCCTTGAGGAATTGGGTTGGCACGAACATTAGTGTTACCCAAACTATAATATCCACTGTCACGCAAAAGAGGCGCAGTGTCGTCGAGTTACGGTAAATGCCCTGGTATATCTACATACTAGAGTAGAATTGCATGCACCCACCAACGATGGGTGTTAAGATAGTCTTAGAAAATGGATGGCTAGCAAGGACGTCCTATACCGCAAAATAGGCAGCAGCGTTTTCCGATGTGTATTTTTAACACTGCGATCTCGGCAGTTTTCCCAGGAGGACCGAAGTCAGGCAGTAATCGATCTGGGTGGCGCTCCTACCACTCTTGTAATTGATCAGATGCTCGGCTTTCTCTTGGAAAAACGTGTTCACGACGGCTAGTTCGGCAGCCCTATTACGGAGCCCTATCCCCGTCAGTTACTGCTTCGAAAACCCACACCGCCGTGAACATGGCTAAGCCTCTCTTCCCACATTACCGTTACACCCACAATAATACCCTGTGACAACGGAATATTTGTGTAACTTCCCCGATTTGCTAAAAGAACAAGGCCTTGTCCGGATTTTAGCTTTTATGTGCATCGACTCCCATTCGACTCTTACAACCCGTCAGGAAAAAGCCGATTCGCCAGAGCCTTCGCGATCATAAAATATGAAGCCGAAACGTTTTACAGCATGACTCAGACATTTTATCACCTGACCGCGACCTACAGAAATCTTCATAAAAAAATTCCTCTATGGTAGAAATGCTCTTTTATTATAACAAATCATACAACCTCCTTGACCTAAGGAGTTTATAGACCGAAATTTTTAATTTTATACTCTGTCAAAAATGTCACGAAAGTCAAGGCTGAAATGTTTACAATCATAGGTTAAATATATCAGGTACCTATCGATAATTAATAATAGAATGAGTATAATCTAGTCCGCAATGACTCTATTGCCTGAGGGCCGGGAAAGCGCAAACACTTAGAATTAACAACAAACTATGATACTGCGTCCACTATTGAACATACAGCGGCCGACGCTGTACGCAATGAAATCGCAAGTACGCTGCGTCCGACCGACCATTAGAATAAACAAACAAAAGTTCCAAATAGTTATAGACATGCACCAGTTCAAGAAGGAAGAGATTGTGGTGAAGGCGCGGCAGGAGTTCGTCATAATCCAAGGGAAACACGAGCGCCAAATCCCCGGCGGATACGTAGTGAGGAAGTTCAAAAAGAAAATCAGGTTGCCGAAGGGTTGTGATCTCGATAAAATGATTTCGAAGCTTTCTGACGAAGGCATATTGACTATTACGGCGGAGAGGGAGTTCTGCGAGCCACACTTGCCTTGTGAGGCGATAATTCGAACGAAATACGGTGGACCAGCCCCCAGCGACGATCCGGCGTACGAAACGTTCATAAAGCTTGAGGCGTTTGATAATATTCCGTGCGAGAGGCCACCAAGGGAGGAGCCGCCACCAGAGCCACCTAGTGAGGGCGACCCCCCTCCATCAGAGAAACCACCTACTCCATCAGACAAACCTCCCACTGCATCAAACAAACCTCCCACTCCTGCAAACAAACCACCCACTCCTCCACACAAACCAGTCACTCCACCAGCCGGTAGTAAAAAATAATTTACATTCTCTGGTCTGGGTCAGTTGAGACCGCTAGGCGGATTTGACCTACGTTTGTGCAGGAATGTTTTATATTAGCTGTTTTCCAAGGCGGAATTATAGAAGTGTCAATTTATATGGTTTATAATTTAAGTACCTTCACCTTTTTCATATGATTTCGTAAGTAGGTACAACATGATACCTAGTTGTAGATAACATTATAAGGCATAAGGATAAGGGTATGTAGATGAAGGTGATGATGAGAATGATGGATAAGATACAGATAACATTGTACATCCACATGCATTACATATGTCACAAAAAACATTTCACCTCTTTTACCTTTAATTTCCGTTAATTAACAGAGTATGTAGTATACCAAAGTATGATTTGTGAATTAACTTTTATGTTCATTTTTCCTCCCAAATCTTCTACCTTACTTTCCAGTTACGATTTATCTATTATTGGCCAGTATAACCCGCAATATGGAGGTACAAGTTATACACAATGACCTACCTCCTTATGTAAATGGATACTGAATTCGATAAATCTCATTTTAGGGTGGGTTTTTCAAAATGGGACGAAAAACCTGCATGTTCATATTTTTAGGTAGCTGTCCAAATACAACTAAAGTTAGGAATTCTCTATTCTATTAGCACGTTAACCAATACATACAACATCAAATTTAGGTAGCAGGTACAATAGAATCAACTACGTAATTTAAATAATTAAGTTCACTTAATTAAAACTTTGTAAGATTGTTTTCTCATTACCCAGTCCTTATCAGAGAGTTACCCTAGTTATTATCAAAGTAATGTGGTATGAATTGAATGGTCTTTGATCATAAAGATTATGAACGGATTTAATAATCGGCCTTTTGATTTAATTTTGTTTTAAGCTCTGGCGTATCATTCTAATATTAAAAATGTGAAATTTTGCAAGGATGTTTCTTACATTAACTCAAAAACTACTGAACGAATCTTGGTGAAATTTTGCAGAATTATAGCTTCATAGGTCATAATTTTGTGCAAAATTCAAATTCAACGGTCCGGTATGTAATAACCGAAATTTTTACGCAGATTAATTCGAAGTCAAAAGCTATCGAATATATTAAAAGCAAGTTTAAAAGTATGAAGCTTACGTTGTACCATGTGTACCATTGATAATAGTATGTAGTGAACCTAACGCGACTTAGTTCGCTTACATTCACTTTAGCTCTACCTATCCTTTTGTTCTTGCTTATACCTTCCTCTTGAATATTGTTGAAACCCGCATTAAAATCCACTGCGTAGGTAAGTACCTAGTCAAAGAGGTCTAAGCGTACATTTACCGACCTGAGTGGTTCAGTTAACATGCCGGTCGCCATGCAAAGCTCCGGGTTCAATTTCCGGCCGAGCACAAATTTAAATGATTAATTTTTATTTCTGTTACGGGTCTGGGTTTAGTATGTATAATAGTATGTATTTAAAAGTATATAAGTAGTTTATCAGTTATCTAGCACCCATAACACAAGCTTTGCTTACTTTAGCATACTTCAAGCATATTTATTAATTAATCTTATTTAATACTAATGGACCCGGCGCGACTTAGTTCGCTTACCTCTACCTCCAACTACCCGTTTTTTCTTGCTTATACCTTCCTCTTGAATATTGTTAAAAACCGCATTAAAATCCATTGCGTAGTCTAAAAGATCTAAGCGTACGTAGATACATACATAGGGACAGACGGCGGGAAGCGACTTTGTTTTATACTGTATTTAGATTTACGCGCCACGCTTCAGGTATACCTAAGTATAAGCCCTGTAGATTCGATCCCATAGAAAACAATGAAAGTAATTTGATTTCTATACGATCCTGTTGAATGTGTGCAAGCAGTGAGCAAGAGTGTCCCCGGGTCCCCATTGTTTTCCAGGTTTCTATGGGTATTCCGTCATGGCCAATAGCTTTTCCGTTCTTCGTACGGGCCAAAGACTTCTCCACCTTGTCAGGGGTAATCGGGCTTGTCATGCCAAGATTTTCAGGAAGCTGTGGTGGTAGCACTTAGTTGTTGGCCTGGCCTGGCCTGGTTGGTAGACAGTTCCTCGAAATGACAGCACCAACTGACTTTTATGGCAACACACTGTCACATCCTGGCTGGTCAAGTAAGGTACTCTTATTGCTTCTAACGCTTGCTAAAGTTCCTTTCGACTTGTCTAAGGTTAGCTGGAAAAGATACCGTTGTGGGATAAGCTCGCCTTTGCTTTTGTAATGCAATATGTTGTTGCAATAAAGAGTTTACATACATACTGACTCGGCTCCGTGACTGCCAGCTAGCTTCTGGCCCAGAAATGACAAGACAGTGAGACCCCATACCTAATGGAATAAGGGCGCAAGTTGATGATGATGGCTGCGTCTAGGATAGAACTCTAGCGTTAGTGTAGGTTATGAGGTAGTTAGGGGTACTAAGTGTGTTCGTAGAGTTTGAAGCATGGGTGTGAAGATTTGAAGTGAACCTCTATATTGGACAATCTGTGTGGACTGCGATCACTGTGATATTTGGAAGAGCTCGGCTAAAATAAATTTTATTTACAAGAGGTAGGTACTTGTTGAGTTGGTAGGTAGGTAGACGGTGAAAAAATAGAAACGTAATTTTTACCACATTTTTTTATTAAGGAGGTAAGCAACTTAAAATAAACGACTTACAATCACAAATTAAAATAAAATGTATCAGTCTTATTGATCATATACAATATAATCAGAGGAATGACTGGTAGCCCCTAGGGGCAGAAACTAGCTCACTTCACTGGTCTGGCTTGTCGCCGTTGGCTTGATCCTTGATCTCCTTGCGTACGGGGCCAGTCTGCGTGATGCTCACCGGCCGCTCGCCTGCCACCTGAGGAGGCACCTTCCTCGGCGCGATGACACTCAGCACACCATCAGAAGACAACCGTGACTCGACGTTCTCAGGGTTACAGCCCTCAGGAAGCGCGTACCGGCGGCAAAACTGCCGCGAAATGTACCCGTGCTGGTCTTTCTTCTCCTCGTGCTTCCCTTCAACCACCACGTACCCGTCAGCGGTCTTCACAGAGATCTCCTCCGGGGCAAAATGCTGCACGTCCAGGTTCACTTGGAACTTGTCCCGGTCGGACTTGATGCTGGAGCCGAGGTCCCGCGTCGCAGCAGCCATGTGACGCCATGGACGATAGTAGTCCCGGCTCATGGCTGGGCCAGTGACCATGGATAACAGGTCGTCCGGGGTCAGCCCTAGGCCGAAGTGTTGGTCGAATAGCCGCCGCGGGCGTTCCACCTCGTAGTCTAACAAGAATGGGATCAGCGACATCTTTTCTGTCTTCGATAACTAACGGTTTTTTCAAATATTATAGCAATAAATCGACGATGTGACGGTCGAAATCGTAGGACAATTTCCTTCCGAAGTGTAGCTCTCACTTGTTTCGTTTGAAATGATGACGTTCGGCGCGCGCACCGCGTATTTATTCGGAGTCGGCCAGGCCGGCCAATCGCGCGCGCTCTCGAAAGAGATGGAATATTCGCGGCGGCAGGGCTGGTTTCGCCGAGGGCCGCTCGGGGCCGCTGCACCGTTACAATTCTAGAATCTTATTTGTGTATTCGGTCGGTCTTCAGTAATATTCTTTATTTATCTGTCCTATACACGTTTTTTAGTCTGTTTGTATTTTAATAGACTATGTAAATATTTATAATAGAGAAGCAGGCACTGATAGATTTATGAAATACATAGGTAATTCTATCGACATAGTCAATTTCTAATTTTTTAAACGCATAACTTAAACTGAAATAAGTTAGACAATGAGCATAATACTTCTGTCGGATGAGTATTATGACAATACTTATGGAAAATTTCAAATTTCGCATATAATGCCTCCCTTAACACGGATGCATTCAGGTTGGTGCATTCGCATTCGCGCATCTATCATAATTTTATAAAACAATAGGGACCGTATCTAGAGCCATGTTTTGCAACATGAGACGCATGTTGTGTCAACCGCAATTGGTGGGATAAGCGCATGGGTATGATGACTTGATTAAAAATTTTTTTTAATGAAACTAAACTTCTAAGTATTTATCTCGTTATTTAATCACACCCCCAGCGTAATACCCGAATTTCGCTTAACGCGATTTTGCCTGGAATGCATCTTTCGGAGGGGATTTCTGTAGGTTCTTTCTAGGGTATCTTTCCAATTTCTTCAAAAAACCAAAGAAATCTTATTTATCAGATTCTTTTTTACTATTTTTTTTTTTGCTTTAAACTTTATTTAGTAGTTTCAGGAGTAACAAATGTTTATGATTCGAATATTAGTAGAATACACAAATACTCAGGTACTATTTGTAAACTAAACAATTTATTAAAAATAATAAACTAAAGAAATATTTAGGTAAACTTAATTCTTTAATTCAGATTCTTTGATTCCTTATTATGATCAAACGAAACACCTAATGTGAAGTTCTATCTAATCTATGGAGATGGTGAATGTGTGGCAAAGGCTACATGGTAACCTTAAACAACATATTTTCATAAACCTTACAAAACAAAATTAAAATCAAGACCCGGAGTTGGTTAGCCCTGCTTCGAATTTTATAGAACACTTGGCAGCAAAGCTTGAACTCGCGAAGTTTGTAGTAAATTCTGGAAATAGTAGTTACCGCCATCTAGTGGCGAGTAGAAATACTAATTTAATATTAATTTGACACTGAGCTGACGAAGTTTTACTCGTACATTATAGTAGATGGCGTTGTATGTAATACTAGTGACATCTATGAAACGTTATACTTAACAGTAATTCAGTATTACTACACGATAAAATCATTCCAAGATGTTAGGATATATTTAATAATTTGCGTCAAGGGTAAAGTTCCAAAATAAGTTAATAATTATACTGTAAATGCCAAATAAACATTGTGATTTAATTAACTTTCACTGTTAACACTTTATGAAAATTATTTTTCGTGGTAAAACGATTTTTATCTAACATAGATTGCTGATACGGAAAAATAAAATATGAGTTGGTAACATTTTTCCATCCGCACCGCGTAGCGCGCTGCTGCAGTAGTTTTTCATTGGTCGAGTTGATTGACGACGACTCGGCATTCCAAGTCATTCTACACGTCGCGCTGTGTACTTGCAGTTTTAATTTGTGATTTTACAACGATTAGAAGTAAACAAAAGTTGCTGGAGCTGTGCTGTGATTTTGTAATCGTCTTTATTTTTATACGCATTTTATTAGTGTAAGTGGAAAGTGTGCAACAGACAGGATTTTGTGATAAAAACAATTTGCACAGTTGTGGCTGTATTGTCCATGTTGTGATCGTTGTTTTTGTGAATATACCAGTGCGACGATGTCTGATAACTCGAAACTGACAGAGGAGGAGCGTGTGGAGATCCGTGAGCAATTTGCGCAGGTAATTTTAATGTATTTCTCTGATAATCTCTACGATAATCGGCATCACGATACCGTTGATATCGAGTATGCAGCTATAGATTTCACTTTATTATCTTTGCCTAACTTTGAAAAAAAGGCCCCCGTGGACAGGAAATTATAAAAGGTTTATGCCAAATGACCGTTTTGGTGAACTGCAGCTAAGTTCACGTGCCCTGTCCGGTCCCCAGGACGCGACGCATGTGGTCTGCCTTGGGTCTTGTTATGTATAGCTACCTACTTACTATACGTACGCGCAGTGTTCGTTTATTTACCTTCAACGTCTGCCAGGGGCCACAAATTCTTTCTCGAAACTTATGCTAAACTTGTGAGTAGATACCTACAAAAGTATTGTTTGTGTCTAGTTGGATAGTGCCTACCAAACTCATAATTTTATTAAGTTGCTCTGTCAGTTGGTTAGAAAAGTACTTAAAAATACATTAACGTCAATAAATATAAAACTTGACAAAGCAAATACAAATCCTTATATGTATAGTATATTTAAAGTTGCTTTCTACGTATATCTGTCTATATATCATCCTAAAACACTAAGAGAATTTTTTCCATAAGATTTATAATATAAGAATGTTATTACATCCATATTGTTATAGAGCAAACCCAAGAACACCTGTTCGAAGCCGGAGAGGCTTGCTAGTAGAATACAAAATCATAATTACAGATTAATTAAATACATCCACTGAGAATTTGGTTATTTTTGGAGATAAAAAGTAGCCTATCTCCCATCTATCTCACTAGCAATTGTGTACAGCGGTGTATGCATCAAATGTAAGGCAGATACAAAGAGTTATTGTAACACTTATAAAGTGTATATCTAAATTATTTTATGTAAATTGTAAACAGCTGAATTTTAGAAACATGTGCAAATTTGGCACACTATAGATTATACTTTTCATAGATTAATTTATACTTAACGGTTATCAATACCAATGTAACTAGATAACAGCGTAATATCTTAAACTTATGATAACAAAAGGCAACATGTTTATCACTACCATAAATGTGTTTATTGATATTTCACAAACTTGTCATGTAACACAGCTACGAAACATATTCAACCTATTTTTAGAGTTGGCTTGTCTACTAAGAATATTTCTAAATTATGATAAAGAATTTTATTTTTATTGTAACTGACTAGAACAAAAACAAGTTATTCTCATAACTTTTTTACACCTATTGTGTACAGAGTTGTCAATGGATCGGGCAATAAATGACCAAATAACCGGTAATCTGGCCGATTCCTCACTTATTGTCCAATACCGAATTTCCATATCCAGTTCGCTCTAAGAATTTCGTAACATAGCAATCCATCATATTTGAATAGTCAATACATTCATACTGCCTTGCATTTTAATGCATTTTATGCAATAACTGTTTCATTGGGAAAGAATTTGTTGTTTGTACGTTTTTCATAGTAGGTAGGTACTGCTTCTGGATGGATTTTTTGATTCGTCACATCAACTTGATTGAGAAATGTGCTCTGCATATCATAACTTTTCTGTCAATTGTAATTGAATAATTTAAATCATTATTATAATTATACATATAACAATGACATTTTTATTAATTCATCATCATCATTATCCTATATCATGTGGGAAGTAAACATTGTTTTAAAAAGTAAAAATATTTATTGTGTATTTGGCCTCTGAGTATTATAACTAGCTTGGTAACAGGATAGTTGATTCTAATTTAGAAAAGTACCTAAGTATAATTTAGATTTTTCGTCTGTTAAATAGGTGCACTGCAATCAATCTCGTATGTACTGTTAAACAAGACATGCTTGGATATTACACAAAAATGTACTCAAAAACTAGGTACATTAATTGATAGTTTTCACTTTTCACCCCAAGTTTGCAGGTACGAATCACCTACATGATGATAATATTATAAGGGATCCACACACATGCGTCATTTTATGACACAATACTGTTGGCATTTTTCTGGTAACACATGTTTTAGTATTCAAACTCTGTTTTACGTTTTGCCTTGACATGTTTCTACTCAAAAGCCGTGTGCTGAATAATAAGTAAGTAATTTGCTACATGTGTATCCTGTTGAAGTACTTTCGTTGGCAAATAGAAACCAGGTATGGGTAATGAAAATACTTTTATTTTATGGTACTTGCCTAAAGTCACACACATTAAGTCTGTCGGTGTTTTAATATTTTACTATCATCTCCCTGCGGTTTTCACCCGCGCGCAGTACGGATATTTGTATTCAACTATCTCGCGTATTTTTTCGTAATGAAAAGTAGCAGTTTCACTCGAGAATAATATAGCTTTCTTTAGTGAAAGAATTTTTAAAATCGGTACAGTAGTTTCGGAGACTGATACATACAAACTCACAAACACACAAACTTTACCTCTATAAAATATTAGTTAGATTTTTTTTAAGTTCATTTACTCCTTACGCGTTTTGATGACCCTGCGATATTTCAAACATTCAAAATAAACCATTACGCATTTATAATTTTATAAATTTTTACCATACATTTTTTAACTGACGCTTTTTTTAGTTTATGGTTCCCTATACTTAGCTAAACAAGGATGTAGTCGCTAAGAGAGAATAACCAACCAAATCTACCTACCCTCAGTCTATCCACTGTACTGTACCAAGCTCAGCAATGTATCAGCCATCAGGCGTGATATAACACAGACTGCGCACACGCAGCAGAAACCATACATCTGTCGGCGCATCGGATCTTAAAATGAACACACCTTTGAAGTTAATGATTAGTGAACGCAGAGTACAGTGTGTGGCTCAAAATAGGGTTGCCAACTTTTTAGACCAAATATAGTATTTTCGGATTCAGTAGCTATAAAAATATAGTAGATAAGGAATTAATAATAAAATATGTAGTATTTTTAATAAAATATATTTCTTAGGTGATGTGTAATCTTAAGGGACGCTTTATAATTATTAATACAATCTGATTCTAAACTATAAACCACCATTAATTCAGCTTTTATGAAAAGTATCAGTTACTCGTAGTTAGCTGGTCCAGAATGGTGTTTAATTCTGAATTATTAAAATTAAAATTCAGGACGCATTTAGTTTTACGGTATTTGATACTGAGAAGTGACTTTGCTGATAAAATATAGTACCTTCGCCTACTATATTAAAATTTTAAAATAATAGTAGGCGGACAACTAAAACAGTAGGATACTGTATTACATAGTAAGGTTGGCAACCCTAGCTCGGAATTATATGGAAATGAGTCATGAAACAAGCGTTTGAAAGTTGTGATCATCGGATAGGCGCCGGCTTTAATGGGATACTGTTTACTGTTACTTTGCTTAAGAAAGGAATAGATGGATGGATTGAAGAGGCTAGAGCTGCTTTTCCACCGGCGGGGTGAGGAGGGACGAGAATTGAAATGACATTTCACGGTAGAAATTTCATTTCTCGCCTAGATTAGCGCGTTTTTGCCCCGTCGTGGAAATCTAGCATAATCATGAGTGATTACGACAGTAATTTTATGCATAGCAGTTTATATGACTCTTAGAAACACACTTCGGACGGTCGCCTCATAAAGTCGTATCGTACGACTAATCTCTTAATAAACAGGCGAGCGGGCCACCCGATGGAAAATAGTCACTATTAGTGTCGGCGAAACCTTCGGCTGCAGCCCGAAACCCGGCCGAAACCCATCATCTCCAGATCAACTTCTAGAGATGATTTAAATTACCCTTCTATATTATACAGTAATTTATATTAAAGCTTGTAGCCAATCTTTAATAAAATTTCTTGAAGCTTCTAAGCCTTCGAATTCGGCTTCGGCCAGAAATTTACCTTCGGTCGGACGCTAGTCGCTATGGACATTAGCAACACCAACCAGCCGCCAGGGATATCATCAAAGCTCTGGCAGCAAATTGGCAAGTGCTAGGCCCCTCCACTGCCAAAGCCATAATTCCCTATGGAGCACTAGAGACCTTACTCACCGACAGGAACACTATACTATTTAAAATAGTACCTATTGTTTGGCTGCGGTATTCTGAGGGAGAGGTGATTCCCCAGTAAGGCGACTCCGGGATATCCCGGTATGCCCTAGCTCTCTGGAATACTTCTTTTTTAAAACAGAGGGAGGCAAGCGAGCAAGCAGATCTTGAATACTCCTCAATACAACTACTTTATACTGGACAGCTTAACTTCGAGGCACGATAAATCCAGTCAACGAACCATCCAACAGTACACACTGCATCGGAACAATTTATCCCCTCTTAGAGAAGCACGCAAGGCGAAGTCCAAACAGGGTAACTTGATTTTCTGCCGACAGTCTATACTTGGTGGCACTATATATATTTGATATATTATATTGAAGCTCAATATGCATTGTCTCCCCATGAACCCGGCATCCAAAACTGCCAGCGTATCGTATTTGGCCGGGTCAGCCCACGCGGCCAGCCAGGCGGCCTTCGGATGCGCAAGCGCAGCCTTCCTTGCGAGCGACGAATACGCGATTTATGTGACTCATCCGCGAAAGTACACACGGCCGCACGTCAAGGTACCCAAGGTGCGATTTTAACTCTTACTTCGAGGTCGTTAGGCGACGTGCAAATCCTGGAGTGTTTTTTAATTAAAATGTTTAATTTTATTCAATGTTTATTCAATTAAATTTAAGGCGTGTTTATCTTGTGCGTATTTGCTGATCCAGTGCATACAGTTCAAAGCTCAAAGCTAGAAATCCGTACGCACCGTCTCGTATAAGCCGACTCAGAAGCAGTTCCTCAACAGAACTTAAAATGTAAAATAGGATTTAGGAAGAGTTTTTAGGGAGTCAACCTAACGCGACCGTTGAAAAAGCCACTGTCTTAGCAACTACACATCTCCCAATGGTTCGGTCTGATATCTGATGCGGTCCTTATGACCGCGAGGTACGACCATGGGTTGGAAGACGGCATAACTGGACGCGTACCTTTAACAGCATAACACCCACCAAACTTACTTTGTTGGTCTGAACCAACAAACACCATGCTAGAAGCTTATAAATAACAACCTAATAAAAACTTGCAACAAAAAATTACTAATAACTCCTGCCTCGTCACTATTCATTACCTATCTACTATTTATATTTTCTTGTTCAACATACTGTTTTTTGACAGTCATTTGTGTAGTGCGCTCTTAATGCTCAGCTACTTATTACCTACTTATGCCAATAGTATAAAATTTTTATTTTATGCTTTTATTTACCATAATCTTCTAGCGAAAATCTGGTAATACTTGGTAATCACGGTGAATGTTGCACTGTAGTCTTTCAAATGAAACTATTAACCAGATTATATCGTCTGTAGTTACCTAATGGTTGCAAATGTCGCCATTAGCAGCGACCTCAAACGTGGTTATTAAGACTACTGTCTAGCCGTTTCCCGCGGTTTTCACCCGCGCGCAGCTCGGATCTCTGTAAACATTCCACTATCCGGCGGGATTCTATCATTTTTCCGTTATCAAACACTGACACACGGGAATAATGAAGCTTTCTATTAGTGAAAGGGTTTTTGGAATCGGTTCTATAGATTCGAAGATTACCCTCAACGTACAAACGTACAAACTCCTCTTTTAATATTAGTATGGAGAAGACGTAGCAGGTACTAAATGTGTCTGCTTCCTGCCTTTGTTAGTGTCGTTAGATTTGTGCATACAATCTCTGTTATAATTGTTTGCAACTCTGTTTATCTCGTCTTTTAGTCATATTGTAACTAGTGCGCAGTTACTTAGATTTTTGATGTTGACATGAAGTTTCGCATTCGTGTTTGTTGCGAGTTCATTAGTATAGAAAGCAGGACATTAGCCCTAAATTCCTTAGGTTTAATCATTGTCAACATTTTCAAGCCCGGCTTCTGCTAGGAAAATAATAATAATACTATGCTAATTATATTTCCAGTAATGAGAAGATAACGAAAATGAGGTGCATTTAGTACATTGCTTTGCACGTTAACAAATAGGTACTAAATTAGGGCTACGGAACATTAAGACTATATGACTATAATGGAAATAACAAAACTGTCTGATATCGGAAAGCCCCCTTTCAATTCTACCACGCAAATATTTCCTAAGCTAGACTTTCAAATAAATAAACAAACATATATCGAAATCGGCACACCCGTTCTAAAGCTACGATGCCACAGACAGTCAGACAGACACACTGCTACACAGACAGATAACATATCTGTGTGTATAAATAACTTATTGGAACACCCCTCTTAGCGTTGGCAATTAAAAAACAACAACGAGAATTTGTCTATAAAGAGAATAAATTATCTCTAAACCTAAGTATTTAAGCTATACACTTTACACTTAAGAATATACAGTAAAGCATATTTGTTTTGCTTTGCCGGTCGCCGGTAAAAGCCCGTGCCAGCCACAACCACAAGTCCAATCAATGTGCAACGACCTTGCCGCGTCGCCTCTCTGGAATGCCTCGCAACCTTTGTGACGTGCACAACCTTACACAAAGCACTGTGTATAGTCTGTAAACCGGAACAATAAAGGGTGGAAACCAGACTTTTGTTATTATACAGCGACTTGTATTTGCAAAATAATCACTTGGACGAGTAACGGTCTTGCAAGTTCACACGAGCGATCAATGGTGTTAATGTCATCACGATTGATCGCCGATCGATCATTGATGATCTCATGTATTGATGTAGGTTAAAGATGTGATCATTATATTTGTATTCGAATTTAAAAACTGTGCCATGTTCTTTTTTATATCACGTTAATTAGTGGGTAGAGTTCTTTTCACTAGAGATAAAAGCCAACAGAAATATCGTATAAACGAAAATAAAACTATAGTTGTCTCTTCACACATCCTTTATTGTGAGCAGCGTGGGTGTATCGCTTCGCCTTCTAAAGGGCATTCAACAAAGGCTCCAGTATGACTTCGAGTATTCTCTATCATGATGTCATGATGTAGATGTAATGAATTGATAAATCAGCACTCGATATTCAGTCTGGCTCGGTCGTGACACAGTTGCACAGTCGTAAAATTACTTGCTGTGTAATAAGTTATACGTAACATATAATATGATTATTGTTTTTATGTGCACCGTTAATAGTCACTCTAGGCTAATTGCGATATGCGTCATATATTTTGTACCTATAAATAAATAAAATAAATAATCGTGGACAAATTCACACAGCGCCATCTAGCCCCAAACTAAGCAAAGCTTGTGCTATGGGTGCTAAATTACTGATATACTACTTAAATACTTTTTAAATACATACTTATTATACATAGAACACCCAGACCCGTAACAGAAATTAAAATTCATCATTTCAATTTCTGCCCAGCCAGGAATCGAACCCGGTACCTCTTGCGTGGCAACACGGCATGTTTACCATTGAGCCACTCAGGTCGTCAATCCTATTGTGGCCTTCATTTAATATTTTTTCACGTTGTCGCACAAAACGAATAAATTAACACCATAAGCTGAAAACAGACTCCAATGTTCAGTACCAGAATAATGTTTTAGCAGATGAAGTAAATCCATGGTCATTGCGGACACTTCTCGCGACAGCCCATAAAAAATAACTCGCAAAAAGTGCTTAAGCACAGACTTAATCCGCCATCTTAGAGAGACCTCTTACACCCACTTACCTTGTCTTTGAGTATAGTGGAATATTTTGATCCATGGAACATTCCCGGGGGTCTAAATAAACTGGTAGCGTCGCTTGGTATAGTTCTGAATGGCAACGACCGCATATTTAAAATAACGTTACCTCACGCATTTAGGTCGTTTATGATCATCGGTGATCGTGATCACTATGTACCTATCTAATTAATTGATTCCATTTTAAAGCCTACATTGTATGTCATAAGGTTTCTAATTCTCTTACTGTTTGAAATTTAGTTCAATAGATAATGATTTGATATCTTTAGTTACCTACATTCTTTTCAAGTTTGTACTCGAGATTGCCGTTAAGTGATCTTCATATAGTTGCATGGCATCGGCTTTTAACTTCGTTAATCTATCTTCAATCTGAGTGTTATACCTTCTTCCATTAGACCCCAGGAATCTAAAAACGTTACTACTTACGCACTATCTAGAAAGTGTCGCAAGCTTCTGGCTCTCGCATCGCGTCTCCGCGACGTCAATCCATCGCTTCTTATCCAAACATAGTCCATAGTCAGTTACCATATTGCATAGACTGCACAGGAATAGATAGTAATGCATTTATACCGTTAGTATTATATTTGGATGTAGTTGGATTATTTGCTGTACAAGATTATTCAATATTTTAATGTACGTGTAAGCTCAATTTGAGTTTGCAAATGAAATAATGACCTGCAATTAAATTTACCAATAAATATGTGTCTATGTCTTGTCCATTGACCATCCACCAATTGAGTTACCAATAAATTGCTTTGCCCCTACATCCAATCCAGGGCTTGAAGCAAACCATAGAAGCGGTGCACATAAGACTCGCAATGAAATGCAAGGCGTCGCGTCGTTTCCCCCTATGCGGCATAATTGCGGCAATTTACCACAGGAATGCGGCAACGCTGCTAATTAGCCGATAAGTATGCATCGACTCCCGCGCAGACGCCGAGCCGCGGGAGATGGCAGCCGCAATATAACGCCGATTTTGTTAGGAATTGTGCCGTTATAATTGTTGTAGCATTTAGCTATTGTGGCTGGTTTGTATGCGCGACTTTTTTGCAAACTCGGGGTAATGATAATGGTTGATGACAGGCTGATAATATAGACTGATTTAACCTTTGAGCTATGACGACCTGAGTGGTTCAGTTGGTGGTACCGGTCGCCACGCAGAGGTCCCGGTTTAGATTCCCGGCCCAGCAGAAAATGAAATTATGAGTTTAAATTTCCGTTACGGGTCTGGGTGTAATATATAGGTATAATAAGTATTATCTAACACCCATAACACAAGCTTTACTTACTTTGGGGGTAGATGGCGATGTGTAAATTGACGGCAGTGGTATACTCGTTTTATTCAACTCAGGCCGACATCATCATTGATTAATCGTGAATTAATCGAGATACGCGTTGCAACAATGCACTATGTAATGGCACCGCGTACCGACTTTACATTTTCGTTTATTTGCCAAACGGTTGCTGTTAAATAACAAATGAATCACAAATCGTAATCGGTGCGCGCATTCTTGATCGTTTACCACAGAATACTAACACTTTACGCTGGATTTACGTAAGACTTTGATAGTGCGTCAGTAGCATAAAGATTAGCGGGTCAGAGTCGAAAGCGAGAGGGACCTGGTTCAGTCCTCGTGACGCCATGTACCACTTTTTCTTAGTTATATTTACAAAATAACATCACAGCCTATAACAGTCTCCTGCAGGACAGGGCCTCTTCCATGAGAGGGGAGGTATTGCCATAATCTCCATGCTTGGCAGGCGGGTTGGAGTTATTTGCATAAGCTAAATACTAATCAATGCTCTTACGGTGAGGGAAAACATCTTGAGGAAACCTGCACGTTCAGGCGACTGAATGTGTACCCATGATCCAATTTGGGTATGTTCCCATGTTAATAGGGTGACGGAGGTCAAATGGATCTCGCTCTAATGTAAATACCTAATCTGCCAAATTCTGGTCAAGGAGAACCCCAAGCTTCGTGCGCGAGAGTCCAGGACATGAGTCATTACATAACCAAGATGATTTTGAACTAAAACAGTTTTACGCAGGATTTACGTAAGCTTTGATAGCATTTCGAGAGTTTTACCTCTTACCTCTTGTCAATTGTGAAACACCACCGTGTGTCCATCACATCCGTATTCCAATCGATGTTATGCGGATATCTATTCCGGTTTTATAGGCGCCAGCGTTAAAAGAAATCGATGTGACATCTGACACTGATGGTTGTTTTGATCACGTAAATACCTAATCGGTTAGTCATTTCGGGCTCTTAAGTACACAAAATTGCAAGGAATAATTAACAAGTATTTTCTTTCTTTGTTAGTCATAAAGAGTACCGCAGTTCCGTACAAAGTAGATGCTAACTTTGCTAAGTTCATACGGTAAATCCAGCCGGTAAACACTGCTCTTACGGTGATATTTCGACGTACCTATGCATACGCTGAAATAGTGTCATCGGTTGGGGTACCACGATTCGCCTTTTCTATAGGAAAATTGTCTAATTACCTTCCTATTGTACACGT
Organism: Blastobasis adustella; assembly: GCA_907269095.1. NCBI lineage: Eukaryota > Metazoa > Arthropoda > Insecta > Lepidoptera > Blastobasidae > Blastobasis > Blastobasis adustella. The sequence goes on along the minus strand of OU026135.1, from coordinate 6,264,935 downwards.
ATTTAATAAGAGATTTATCCTGTAGTCTAATAAGGAAAGCGGGTACACTACACATTACATGTAAAGTCATTTGTATCCAGCTTCTTCGAATTTATGAGACTACTTACGCATATCTAATAAATGTACATAAAATTTTCCAAAGCAAAAGTGTTCTGGTATTAATTTGAATTTCATGAATATATTGATACTCATTCGTGACTTGTTTGCGCTTATATCAGTTTATCCACACAGGCCCGACTGTAAACATATTAATCTTTAGTCGAGAGTTTATGTCAATTAAACTATCGTCGCTTCTGAGTTATGTACATTAGTTGTATGCCAACCGATGCTCTTACGGCGAGGGAAAACATCGTGATGTAACCTGCACATTCAGGTGACTGAATGTGTAATGATCCAATCTGGTCAGGTTCCCCTAGTAGCAGGGTCACGAAGGTCAGATGGCAGTTGCTCCACTGTAGTTATCTGATCCGCCAAGTCCTGGATCATGGTCATGCTGGACCGCGGGCCCTCGTGCGCGAGAGTACAACCGGGACTACGCCAAGATGATTATTATTATTTATAATAAAATAGTACCGTACTGAAAGTCAATATAATACTATTACACTATATTTGTACTAAGGAGCGTCGGTGGCCGAGCGGTTACAGTATCCGACTCGTAAGCCAGAGGTCCCGGGTTCGAATCCCGCTCCGGCCATGTACCAATGACTGTTTTCTGAGTTATGTACATTAGTTGAATACTAACCGATGCTCTTACGGTGAGGGAAAACATCGTGATAAAACCTGCACATTCAGGCGACTGTATGTGTAACCATGATCCAATCTGGTCAGGTTCCCCTGGTAACAGGGTCATGGAGGTCAGATGGCAGTCGCTCCACTGTAATTACTTGACCTGCCAAATCCTGGATCATGGTCAAAGGCGGACCCCGGGCTCTCGTTCTCGAGAGCACAACCGGGACATTAACGCCAAGATGATGATGATGACACTATATTTGTACTGCATATTTTCACTGCAAACCTGGAAAGCAGATAAATCAATTGTACTTGTTCACATCATCAGATTAACCAACAGTCCACTCCTAGATGTAGTGAAATCATTAAGACATCTCAATCTTACTTTCCAATTACTGAAATGGCGTGTAGTGAGGCGGTGTTTAGGTATTTTTTTTTATTAATTAATTGATAGAAGTGCGCGATAAAATTCGCAGCCACCAGACTCGACGTCGTCGCATTGTAATGAAAGCAGAGACGTGCTCGTTAAGTTTTTCTGACAAATAAAAGATAGGAGACGTTATTAATTTATTAAATGTTATGGGCATCATGCAATGATGTAGTTAACGGGAAAAATTCTTGACAAATAAAGTGATAGAAAAACCACATTGAATATCAGTTGAATATGTTATTTTGTAGCAATAAGAAACGAATCATGTTGCAAAGGAAACTATAAAGTTTTATCAATAAAATGTAATATACCTATACTTACAAGTTGTTTACAAGCAACCATGATTCATGGTCGGTGACGTTGAATTGTTTTTCTAACTAAATCAACGTGGTTAAACCGGCCGGGCTGGACTAATGTACTTTAATGCAGCGCCATTCATAAAACGTACCCCTCTAAAGGGGTTGGAAAATCAATACGGTTTTGTAGGCAAAGGGTTAATTTTAGAGTCACAATGATAGTTGTAGCTATCCATCTATCCGGAGTATTTTATTACAAAGTTTCAATCCTAAATATAAGAGACAATCACAGATACTTCAAATAACACTTACACGGTAAGTTAGGACGTATGACTTCAGAAGACAATGGCATTTCACAACAAAAGCTTGGTCACGAGTCACTCAGGCTTTTATCCTTAGAACTGGTCGAACAATCCTTTAATCTCCGTTATTCTTCGGCTCAAGTACCAGGCTGTCATAGCTTACGAGGAGCGCGGCCTTTGAGGCGCGCTCACGGCTCACGGGCAGTTTCGGTTACGCACACATGCGCGCCGACGTCGTGGGTCAACACACGGTGAGTCAGACTCTCGAGGCGAGACCGAGAGGCCTCTTGCTAAAACATGGCGTGCTAGTAACTCAGTACGGTTGATAAAGGTTCAATGCAAGCAATATTTATTGTAAGGTGAGAACTTCCGCTTGGATATACATATATCTACTTGGCACGGGACATGCTTTGGGAACCTGTGAATCCTGTGACGGTAACTCGACTCGCTCGCTTTTTTACCTTTTTTACGTCCGATTATATTGTGACGGTGACGAAATAAACTCAATGTCCGTTTTTATTTTTACTACACAATAAAGAAGAATTATTATATTGTTGCGTTTATTTTACCATTGACTTTGTAGAGGTGTTGCAATAAACTTGACACCGCATTCCTCAGCTTAGTTAGAAAGTAAACTATGACATCAGAGCGGAAACTGGCGCGTGCGCAGTTCAAGTTTGGTCTGCAAATAGCCAATCGGCGATAGCCAAAGCTGGCTAGCCGTATCGGGCTTTTATTGCGGCCCGTGGCGGCACGCGGCCTGTCAGCCCTGTTTTACACATTCGCACTCGAGTTTTGCACAATCGACCGCTGTTTTTGGACATATGCTGCGTTCTGCATAGTTGCACCTTTGCCGTTGCAATTAATCCAATCGCGTTGCGTAGCGTATCAGCTCGCTCGTCGCACATAACTGCTATAACTAAGTCTGTAGACTTGCTAATAAGATGCGTGAACACATGCACAAGTATTATTGTGTATAACTCCATGAATCTCGTCAACCAATGGCTCCAGTATCCGCGAGACGTTTCAGTGTAGACTTGCTCGGTTCACAATCAAATGCAAATGTCGTAAATAACTTTCTTATCTCGTCTGTCCGTCCGTCCGTGACGCGGCTCTCGCTGCGCGTGCGCCGTTCGTGTGCATATATCATTAATTATTATACTATCCATACTGAGATCGAACACCGGTGTCGTGCTGCAGGGGGCACGTTGTTAGAGCAACACTCGTATTGAGGATTTTATGGAATACTTACTTCTCTACGCTGACTAAGATTTTACTCCTAGCAGATGGAACTGGAACACTTCAAGCTAAGCTTAACTCTCAGGTCTGCTACTTCGTTGGTTCTCCATTGTTGGTTATCTTGTTATGCTGAATAACAAGATGGAAAAGCTCCAAGGGGCTGATACATTATCTGGCCGAATATTATAAATAATACATAAGTCTATTATAAATTGGGTAAGGCGATAGATGCGCAACCTGGCGAAGGACATAGGATGCTCATTATTTCAAAAACCAACCAAATTTTACGCTGATGAATGTGACTTTCTGCGATACAAACTTTCTTCTCAATTCTTATACCTACATCAGAATGTTCAAAAGTGCTAAAAACAACGAACTTCTGGAAAATATTTCAACCGCAGTTCAGTTCCAATTCCCATTAGATCTATCCAACGCTCATTACGATGTAAATCGTAGGTAGGACTTTAAATTATCGACCCATACCGGCATTTTCCGCTCATCAATATTTCATAGGTAAGCAAGAAATGGAACTGGGTTACTTAGAAGCCTATCGGTTACAGGTTAGGTAAAATGCTTGTCAATTGCATTTTCTACGTAGTTCTTCCAATAATAAGTTTTGTTATTGTCATAAGTTTGTTTCATAGGAATATGAGTAATAGGCAAATTACTAGGTATGTATAAGTGTAGTCATTCATTATATATGTAACTAGTGGGCCCGGCGCGACTTACCCTACATCTACCCTACCCCACACCTACCCTACCCTACCCTACCCCACACCTACCCTACCCTACCCTTGTAGCAATGAACAGCTTTGCAGTGAGTCCGATGAGTAGAAAACATTATTCACTTGTTCTGCAACATCATATTGACAATGTCCACATCAAAGAACGACAATGCACCGAGAGTTTTGATATCAAGCTAACAACCCTACCCCTACCTACCCTGTTTACATACATATACAATTACAAACACAACAAACAATCTAATATTTTCTCTTTATACTATTATTACTCTAGATTATTTTATTGAATATTTGTTTCCATATAGCCATATATGGAAGTAAAAATCCTTATCGGTATTCTGTTACGTATGATGAGTCAGACCATAATCGCATCTATTTAGTCATACGTTATACCTAGAGAGTATTATTAAACTTGCGAACATGATTAGGTCGTTGCTATTATATTAATTAATAAGCATTATTGGTCATGCTATAATACTTCAAAGGTCATATAACCCTGAAAATATTAGCTATATGTATGTATAGCAGGGTTGTCCAAACCTTTTCATGCCATGGCTCACTTTAGCTTAAGCTGTTTTTATTTATTGCGACGCTCTTCTAAAACAGGATGTATTTCAATACATCCTAATATGATTACAAGAATTGTATTCTATATTTCAATATAGAATACAATTCTTGCAATCATTATTTCCAATGAACATTCTTAGATTCATGAGCAAGCATAATAATTCATGAATAAGCAAATTACAATAAGCTTCTCAAATGAATCTTTGAAATTGCTTCTAGGTACACTCTTTTTCTAAATTGATTTCTAACAATTGGACCATTCCGCGTCACCTTTGGATAGGATAGCGAATAAGTGTCAATTTGGAACCCATTGGCGTAGTGTAAATAATGCATTGCTTTTAGGTATATACAACAAATTATTTTAATCTGCAGAAAAGAGAAGCTCATACAAATTGTGATAATATCTGTACCTACTGCATCCCTTTCCGCTCAACATATACATTGTTGTCTTATCTCTGTTGAATATTATTGTTGAATGTTCTTTGTTTATACTTTAAAATATGGACATGAAAGAAATTGAGTAGCAGTCTGATTATGAGCACATAGACAATAAATTGATATGTACCACTACAGTGGTAAATAAGCTTAAGACCGCCTGGTGGTAAGCAGTTGCCGTAGCCTATTAGAGTGTACCCTTACACTCTATATGTCACCCTTATTTCTACTCTACGCAGAAAAAATGGGGTGCCATTACATCCTCTTGGCAGTTGGCGAAACTGCCAAGAGGATGTAAGACAGACCGGTTCAATTTACTTCTGAAACCCACACGAGAATATGAAAGTACGAAGTATAGATCACAAATTTTTTTTTTGTTACGTTGTGCACGGGCAGATCAACGCTTTCTGGGTCTCCTAAACCTCTACTATCGCGATAAAGTGGAATTTTTCTTGTTCTCGATGACATGGGATAACCTATGGCGTTCTACTAACCACGTGTTACCCGCGTGTTACCAACTCCGTAAAACTAAACTAAACGACCAAAACTCCTTTTTTTCCAAAGGGATAGTTACGCCTTGCAATGCTTTGCGTGGACACCTGCTGGTGTCGGCGGCTAGTTCTCAGAAGGGAATTAATCATTTCCACTTCTCTGGAACTATTACCCGGTTACCGCGGCAATGGACGAGTGACGTGTCCAGTTAGCGTGGTGCTGAGTCCATTGATAATGCACGTATGCTATGACGCAAATTGTTAAAAGAGGTTAATTGAACGGAGACTTTGAATGTGCTGTTGAGTAACCTATCCGTGGCGTCGTTTGCGCCTTCGCTGGCTTTCGGAATGTAATGCGATTTTTTTTTAAGAAATACGGTCCTTTTGGTGACTAAGTCTGGGGTGAAACGTAAAATGCTCACGTTGTTGTCGTCTGGTCTCAAGGATGTATCTGTGATTGTGTATTTTTCATACAGATGATCAAACGTAACATACTAAATGTCTAACCGAAAGCATGTTATCATCATCACAGCCCATAACAGTCCACTGCAGGATTTAGGGCCCCTCCCATGAAAGAGGGGGTTATTGCCATAATCTCCACGGTTGGTAGGCAGGTTGGAGATCGATGTTGTAAACATAATAATGGAAAATTTGCTGCCCGTTTTCCAGTCTACGAAATATTTTGCCCCAAAAACATTGGTCAAATTGTACGACACCCACGAGTGTAACTGGTTGGTGCTATTCTACTCTGGCGGACACCATGCGGCCACAAGCATTTTATGTAACAGTCCAATAAATACTTTATTTCTTTACATAGATAAAAATGTATTAACAAGCGCTAGTCACTGGTTCTTATCGGTAATCAAAGTACAAAGTTATATGTATTATAATAATCCATCCAGTTTAAGATCGAATTATATACAAGAGTCTAGTCTACATCACATTCCATTTCATGCTATATGTTATTGTTAATAAATTGAAAGCGATTTATTTTCACTCTTTCCACTGTATTGCTTCTCTTGTATGAAGTAGCTATATTTAAACCAATCACCGCTGTCAGGTGGTCACTGAAGCCAAACAATATCGATGCTGCCATGTCTGGCTGGAGATTGTTAAAAATCAATTAAGCTAAGCAGCTCGGAACAGATTATTGTATTAACTATTAGGTAGTTTTTAAGTGTAAAGTAGAGTGTTCAACTACCTTTGTTAGACGTTGTTGGATAGATGGACGAGATGAATCCATTCAGATATTCTAATTTGATTTTGAATTTGACCGTGTTATAATAATTATATGATACGATAATTTGTATCATGTATAGACAATTTGGGCCCTCGGAACCCGATCTCTGTCTCACACACACACACACAGAGAGAGAGATTGAGAGAGACAGAGACAGAGACAGCAATGAGTGAACCAAATCCTTTACACATACATGGCTTGACATGGCGAACTCGTGATCGAAACTTTACGGTGATACGATTGATTCGCCTTGCGGAAACGAACGAGCGCTCTGGGGCCTAATTCTCGCGCTGTGACATCTCGAATTCGATATTTTTACTAGCCACATATATCCATTAAAATTGAAATGTCTATTGCAGCCGAAAATCATTTTCTCAACTATCTTCGACATACGTATATTGTCGAGGATAAATTTTAGTGACGTTTTAATACACATTTTTGGCTAGAAAGAATGTTGAATTCAAGATGTTACAGCGCGACAATTAGGCCCCAGGATCAATTCGGGAAAAGAGCTCAAATAAGAAAATAAGCGTCCTTGTCGACTAGTATAACTAATTGTATCATGCATAAAGCCCTATCGGTTTGATAGCATTTTTTTATTTATTCGACACACGTATTCGAAAGCCGCCGCGAAATCCCAAAACAGGGAAAGGTTTGCTTTACTTACGCAATAGCAATTGTATCAACGTTGAAACCAGTTCGGTTTTGCAATTCGCCACTATTGTTTGTGCCGTGCATTCCAATTCGGTGGGCTGCATGCGATTTACTCTGCCTCTACGTGTTTGATTTTAGCGACCAGGTGTCGTCCTGTATCACCCAGACAGACAGACCTATCCTGTATGTATGCTGTACAAACAGACGAAATTTTAAACCTAATTTATTCGTAATGATGAATTGAAATGGTAATAGAAACTGGAATGAAATATAGCGGGTATTAATTATAGCATATAACGTTAAGTAATAACGCATTACAGTAAAATGTTTCTCCATGGCGAGAAAAGAAGTAAAGCAAAACAAAAGATCCACCAAATCCTTTTCAGTGGGTTATCAATATCAATCAGTGGGTCTACGAGAAATAAGTCTCTCTCTACTATCCCTCTAAGACTACGAATTATGGACTCTTGGTCCCGCCGGGGGGACAAAATAGTGGGTCCTTGAGAAAACAGGGTTCCTTTGTATATTTCACAATAACAAGTGATTGAGATACACGTATTCTTAAAAACCCATCACTGACACTAACATTTCTAATATCTGCGTTACAACGAGGAGAACACTTGACGACACCATACAGCTACCGAAACCCGTGCTCTTGACTCAGGTGTAACATTTGTGACGTCAAATCGTAATATCACGCTAATAGAGAGCCATCATATCGATGTAAGCACGATTTGCTAGTGTCAGTATTATTTAGGCGTCATATGTACCTTTTAAGGCGTGTGGTGTCCGGCAGAGTAGAATAGCACCAACCCCTTACACTCGTGGGTGCCGTACAAGGCGACTAATGTTTTCTGAGACAAAAGATCTCAGTCTCCGTAGGCTGGAAAATGGGCAGCAGCGTTTTCCAATGTTATATTTACAACACTGCGATCTCCAACCCGCCCGCCAAGCGTGGAGATTATGGCAATAAGCTACCCTTTCGTGGGAGAGGCTCTTAGTCCTGCAGTGGACTGTTATGAGCTGTGTTGATGATATCTACCTATTTGTAAGTAATATTTAGGTACTTCTTGTGCGGTTTCTGATCGCACCACTCTGCAATGTGTTGTTTATTATGAGGGAGTTATTCCATGTTTGTTCCCCTTATCGTTGGTTTTATGTGTCATTTGTTGTTGAAGTGTCTACAGTGCACTTATTGTTGCAATTTTTATTACATTTTAATATTAAAAGTGAATCATTTAAGGCTTATTACGAACTAGCGCATAGAAAAGTATATACGGGTAATTCCATTGGATTATTTTAAAAGGACCCATTACTCGGATCCAGAGGGATAAGGGAGGTAACTCAAATAACATATACAGCGGTCATCTTGGCGTTAATGTCCCGGTTAATGTGCTCTCGCGCACAAGGGCCTGGGGTTCGCCTTGACCATGATCCAGGATATGGCAGATCAGGTAATTACAGTGGAGCGACTGCCATCTGACTTCCGTGACCTTGCTACCAGGGGAACCTGACCAGATTGGATCATGATTACACATTTAGTCGCCTGAATATAAAGCGGGCAGTACTATTATAATTGAAAAACAACATTTGTTGTCGGTAGACCAGAAACATGCTCTGTGAACAGTGAAAGCGAGTTGTCAAGATAACTGCTTGGTGCGCATGCGAACTTTCCGAACGCGTGTGTGGGTCCTTATTACCAGTCATATTGTAGTTACCTCACAATGGTGCGGTTGCGATATTGCGATACAGAGGTCGTAGAAGCGGTTACCGATTTTTCATTCAAGATGAATGCATTTACTTCAGTGTTTTTTAACAGACAACGCCCCCACAATTCGTAGCCTTCAAAGCCTGCTGTAGCTATACAAAGGGCCACTGAGTTTTGACACCTAGGCACGCCCGAGGACCGACCATTGTCTTGGATCCTGCAACAAGTAAAAAGTAGGAGTAAAAAACAACGATGAGCTAATAAAAAATAAATAATTTACGACTTTTCGTAAGAATGTTGCGTATCTGAGCAATGTAAACAACAAATAGGGATCGACCAATGAAAATGATATGCCATTGACCAGCTTATCGACTTGACCTCCAAGAGAAAACGGTGATTTAGTTTATTGCCCGACCTCTGTCATTTATCAACCAATAACATTAACGGGTCACCGAACCTTTGAACTTCAGGATGAACGGTGTTAGGGATAAATCTGTTGCCGGTCATTCAATCAGTTTTATTCTGTCTCGCTTGAGAAGTCAGTCTGGGTATCAACAATGCCGCTGTTGTTTTAAATGATAAGGTATCCATTATTGTAATCGCAGGAGGCATTATCAGCTTTGATCTCGTAGTGACCACGCCATCTAGTGGCTTAGCAGTCAGTTACTCGCAGTTGCCGTTTTTCATCAAACGAACTGAATTAATCCCTTCATGTCGAGTCTCTATGTCTCCACGGTGCATAGTTACGAGTTGCAAAACATCACGAAAATAATGCGGTTTCCGAATCCATCTAAGAGTTTGTGTGTACCTACTCTTTTGTCACTTTTTCTATGCTACTGAGATGGCAAACATTATTGGCAGGTACACATAATATAGCGACCGTTCATAGGTAACTAAATATCATCATACAGACCGTCTGATTATGTTTAGATATCTATGAACGGTCGCTATATAATGTGTACCTACCATTTGTATATCAAACCAAACCAAAACATGCAATAATACATACACACACCGCCCCGACGACGACGCATCATTGCGCTGCAACGCGGGCGCAGCTTCTTGGGCGGGTATCCGGCACCGCTACGCGGCTCCCATGCTCCGGTTCGCATGCGCATTGTTCGCTAATTACCACGGCCCGCGACAGTTGCCACCTTACGGGACAGGCGCGTGTGAAACACCAGCTGTTCGACGGTGTTCGCAGGTGTTACGCATCGACGAAATCCCCGGTTATCGGGACTGTTATCTGGTTCGGGCGCGTGCGGGTTCTCTGTTCAACTAGAGATAAGGTTCTTTTTTGTAGTTTTTTTGGTATCTCAGTTTTTTGTTAGGCCGTTTCTAAAGCAACTGAGGAATGCGTATTGTTAGCGGATCACAGAACCAATAACTTAACAAGCCGCAGCGAATAGGCTGCTTCTAGACAGGTTGATAGAGCACATTTTCGGCTGCATCAGCAATTACAGATGAGATGACAGTCAAACACCTGCTTCACAACAGCTCATGCCCGCTGCTGGATTTGAGTCCCCTTCCCCTTCAGGCATGCTCCACCATCGGCCGCATCGTCACTTACCACCAGGTGAGATGACGGTCAAATGCCTGGCTAGTAATTAAGAAAAAAACCGTCTACTAATAAAGTCCGACGAATAAAGTCCAGTGATGGACATAAGCATAGTTACCTAAATAAGTCCAAGTCCAATAAGTCCAGTGCTTTTCGATTTCGTCATCGAAGCTTTGGCAAACGTTACACTAACATTGGCCGTCCATTTCTGCAGTGCAGACACTAATCAATAAATAACCAAAACAGTGAACGAAGTCCAAATCACCAAACACTTCGCATTTAAGATTAAGTGAAACACGAAAGATTTATACGTATCAATCGTAATTTGGGTATGACATAATCAAATGAAACTACTCAACATATTGCTTTAGCGCAGTTTGTATTAGAAAGTTGCCACCGGTGTATTGATTCGCGTTGCCGACTCGTTTGTGGATCTAATGGGGCATAATGTAATCGAAATATGATTTATGTAATAACGGAAACGCCGGCGACTAATTCATTATGCTAAAAGGGCGGATAGAGCCGTGGGCTAGGTCTTATGTCAGTAATGAATATGGACGTCAAACTAGCCTAGTTTGGCTATCTGTGTAAACATCAGATCGTAGATTTTCACCTCTATTCATTCATTATCCTGTCATGTTGTATACTCGGGCTGCCTTTAACCCCCGACGAAAAAAGAGGGGTGTTAAAAGTTTGACGTGTGTATCTGTGGCTTTGTGTGTCTGTCTGTGGCATCGTAGCTCCCGAACGGGTGGACCGATTTGGATGCGGTTTCTGTATTTGAAAGCCAGTTTAATCGAGATGGTTCTTAGCTTTGTTTTATTAAAATCGGATCTGTAGTTTAGAAAATATTTGAGTTTAAGCAAACTTTGTTGGTTATCAGACTTTTTCTGTCGGTGTATTTGATTTTCATTTTCCCATGTGGGCTTGAGATTGCAGTTTTCCAACGTAGACGATATAACTTTTAATAAACTGCGTCATTATGCGATTGTTACCGCTGTCCTTCAAGCGGGCTCTCTACTACCGACAATATTGTACAGAAATAGTTCAAAAATCAATACGTACATTTCATATGCACCTTCACACGAACGTTTTACGTAACCGCGGAGGTCACAACATCCTCCCACAACGCGACTCGTAGCCCACTTAGCGTATCCTGTGCTAACACCGGTTGCAATTCGTCTAAACTGGACCAGACTGGACTGAACTAGATCACCGGCAGATGCCCCCGCGTCATTTGCATGGTCATTATGTCGAGTACGTCGTCCTACTTACGGCAAATCGTTTTATTATTCCTACAGCAGTCGTAATGCTTCTGCTTAGCTGCTCATAATTCTGACGTATAAGTGTAGGTAGAATTGCTTGTACTTGAATGTCTCATAGGTAATGATTTTCGGTGCACCTTTTTGATGTTTTGATTATACAGAGACTACTAACAAACTGACAGTTAAGTTTGGTTGCTCTGTCATCAGTCTTGTCTGTCTTGTCTAACGAAATATTTGTACATTTGTATTTATACGGAACTCTTCGTAATTGAGTCGCACTTGACTGGGTTTTATAATATTAGTTAGTTTTTGCTTTGCACAGATCACATGCATGTATTATACACATTAAATAAACCTTTCGAAAGAAATTCTCAATATGAGTGATCCAAGTGAAAACCTCATGAAAATCCGTTTAGTAGTTTTTGAATTTATCGCGAAACAGACAGACAGACAAACGCGGCGTAGGAATTTGTTTTACAATATGTAGTGATAGTGATTAGTCGCCTTCTATTGGCAAATTAACAAGAAATCAGTTAATTAATAATATAGGTACATCTCTTCCCTTAGTTTCATAATATACAGCCAAGACCGGTGTCGTAATTTATTAAATTTTCTACGCCCCACTATCAATATCCAGCCATCGTAACGGGCGCCTTGTTAGCCGATATATAACAATGGAGGTCGCCGTTTCCTCCTCAGAATTGTGTTCGGAGCCAATCTATCTCTGTGGCGTACTTGTGTCGGTACTCCGGAGTGAAGGTAGCAGGTTTTTAGATCCGTTTTGGACGGAGCGCATGTATATTTTGTCGAGTACATATGGTACTTTAAAGAGATTGATGGAGGGCAGGCGGCGAGAGGCGACCTTGTGGCGAAGATGTTCATAGTTGTGGAGTTATTAGGTGAATGTCCTTGTCTGTTAGTATCTATAAACTACTATAATTAAAGCAATAATTAATTGTATACGATTAAGTAACATAACGAGTTTATTCGTGGCAGCGTGAGGGATATCGCAGATAAGATCAAGGAGGCTCGCCTGCGCTGGTTTGGTCACGTGTTACGTAATCCCCAGGGTATGTGGGAAATAGGTGCCTGAACTTGCCGGTATCAGGAAAGAGGCCCAAGAACCGATGGGTTGACATCGCGGAGTCGGATACGAACGGCTTACAACGTGAGGATCCCGAAGACCCGGCGAAGAGAAGAAGAGTATGTAGGAAAGCGGACCCTGGCAGAGGCCGGGATAAACGCTAGGACGACGACTACGACTCAATTGTGTACAAATAAGAGTTTAGTTTAAGAAATTATGTACGAAAAGTCTCTGATTGTGTGTGGATTCGTAAGTGAATGATGTGATTATACATCATATTTCTCTAGGTCGATAATAACAACTGTTTCTAATTCGCGTTTCAAATCTGTTGCCTACTACTTGCGGTGCTCGTAGCTACAATTTATGAATGAGCAGCGGTGTAGTAGCTATTGCAATTGTGATTATTGGTTATGTTTGTTTATGATGTAATTGTGGTTGTGGCCATGACATATTCGTCTCAGGAATTGAAGGGAATTTGCCGCCAGTTTCATTACCAAGTGGATACGGAAATTTGTAAAAGAAATACAATAAATCTTCGACCAAGCCTTCTCAAACTTAAAACAGCAATATTACCGTGCGTTGTGTATGCTTATTCCAACCTCTAAAGGCCAACGTCTTGTCAAAGAAAACTCTTTTCGACTACGGCTGCTTCGTCCCGACCTATCGCATAATACAAACTTTTTGCCCTGTTGATGGAAAGCGCTAAGCTGCTTAACCAACCAAAAAGCGCCCATAACGTCTATGAAAACTAAGTTTCATGTAACAGAAATATGTCACTGTGAGGACTAGGATGAAATGCCTGTTTTGGCGCTGGCTACCTTCAGACCGGAACACAACAATGCTAACATTGCTGCTTGACGGCAGAAATATACAAGGCGGCGGTGGTTCTCATCCAGGCGGACTCTTTAAGGCTTGCCATAGTCCTGCCATCTGGTAAACTATAATATCTCCCTCAATCGGTCCCACAAGCGAATTTTCCAGTTGGAAAGCTACCTCCAAACTTTACCCGTAAATCATGCTTCCAGCTTTTGAAGGGTAACACGTCTCTTACAATCGCTCTTGCAGGCTTTTGTTTCGAAAAGAGCCTCGATCGCGCTTGCAGGCGTATGTTTCGAAAAGTACCTCGAGAGGCAAGTAACTCCTGCACGTAACGGTGTCTCGATTAAAGGTATCCGTACTCCTCAATCAGGGCTGGGGTCAACGCGCCACTAATCGCATATCCATCGTTCGGGGGTCAAAGACCCACGGCGCCCGCTATGGCAACGATATGGTACGATACGGCAGCGACATTGTGGTGTGGTCGATGAATGGAGGAAGGCTAAAAACTTAATTTGTGAGACGTGCTATGATCGGTTGTTCAAGTTGATATATGAGTATGACGTTTGTCAGCAACATAGCAAATAGAACAATGTGGTTTCTGCCTATCACGGGAAACGAGTGACTTTATGCGTATATGAAGGATGACAAGGTACAGTCCAAGAGCAAGTGCATTACTACTTTAAATAAATTTTCCTTTGCAACATACAAGGTATTTGGTGCGTCTTAAGCCAAAACTAGTCTTTAGATCAAATCTTTGATCCCCAAGGGCATTTAGGCCAGAAAATGCTATACAACACTACGTCTGCGGTCTCCAAACCGCCTACATGCGCAAAGGAGATTTTAGCCAATCCTAAACCTATTTTAAACTTTATTTTTCCGGTCATGGGAATTCCGATGCCAGTCTGGTGTGTAAAGGACTCGATATTGTTTGAATTGTTTTGTTTTCGGCCAAATTAACCATTATTATTTGCGTCTTCTATGCAAATTATCGAGAATCAATTAGCATAAACATTTGAATAGTCGCTGTTGAGGATATATATTATCATAGACCAATATAATACACTTATATTGGTGTGTGATATTTTGTATTTATCCATGAATGTGCCTGGTCTTGGAATCTAAGAATGTCACCGTCGAATTGTAGGATAATAAGTTGTGTAAATATCACAATGTCGGTTTGATAACAGCGGAACGGTAGTCTAGAATAATGTATTTCTAATTTACAAATAATTAAGTACATATATAAAAGTCCATTATATGGTGCACGCACAAAGATTATAAATATTTTTTTAATCACACAAATTACAACACGTAGGTGCTGATTAAATTAAGTATCAGCAACTAATAGATAATCTTAATTATCTATTTCTGTGAAAAGAATCTGTAAGTCTGTAATTTGTTGGTAGTCTATTGCAGTATTCGCACTTGTGTTCTAGGAATTACAAATACAAACCTTCCGGAAGAAATTCTCTAAATAATAGCGGAAACCGCATGAAAATCCATTGCTTGGTTTAGGAGGAGTTAGCGGAAATACAGACAGACTGACGAGGAAAGTAACTTTATTTGTACTATACTAGCGACCTGCCCCGGCTTCGCACGGGTACGCGTAAACCTTTCTCATTAATCACTCTGTCTATTGGTGAAAACCGCTCGAAAATCCGTTCTGTAGTTTTAAGTTTATCGCGAACAGGCAGACAGACAGACGCGGCGTGGGATTATAATATGTATAGATAAGGGTTGAGGAGAGAAGAGTGGCGATTGCTCCACCGACACGAGTCATACTCTTAAGTATATGATGATGATAGATAAGGATAAAGAAGATTAGGTGAGGGGGTAGGCTTGTTCGTATAAGTCGCCTGTTCAGGCACATATACCCCTTAATGATGCCTTAAGGTATCCCTTAACGCATGAATAACGTACCTTACCTGTACCTGTAACTAATTACGAAAAAATTTCAAACTCCGCCCGCAAACCTGAATCAACAGCCTAAGTCATCGCATGAGTCAGTAGGTACTCATACACGCGATACAGAAAACACTCGAAATTCGAATATTCTAATCACACGAGCCCCCCGCGCCTGCACTCCCCGAAGATGTTATGTAAACAAAATGCTAAGCTGCGAGTGTTCGATGAATCATGCGTATGAGTCACCGACGCGAGGCGGAGTGCGCGCCCTATGTCCTTGCGAAGTCTCTGGGACGGTTAATATGATAATGACAGGGGCTTGTGACAGGGTGAAGGGATGTCGTGTTGTTAAAGTTTCAGGTTACGATAATCTGTAACCGACTTCGTAAACACTAATAGAGCCAGGCATGTAAAACATGGTACACGTTGTTATATACTCCCGGTATTGATAAGGAAAAGACACTAAGGTAACTCTAGGCGTGAAATGTATTATTGGCTCTAGTGTCGTGTATCGTGAGATTAACTAATCCTGAAAAAATATAACTAATAATAAACTAAACTATTTTATCATTGACATGATAAGAAGAACTAATCCTTAATATTGTAAAGTTGGTTTGTTTGTCCTTCCTATACGTTGTAAGATTCTATAATCCGAATTTAAGACACAGGTATAGTTAACTCAATCAAGGCACGAAGAATGATAAGAGGCTTACCTTTTATCGAGATCTACGTAAACTAAGACGCAAAAGAAACTATTTACTTTTTAATTGACGACCTGACTGGTTCAGTTGTTAACATGCTTGTCTGCCACGCAGAGGTCCCGGGTTCGATTCCCGGCCGAGCAGAAATAGAAATGATGAATTTTAATTTCTGTTACGGGTCTGGGTGTGATATGTATAATAAGTATGTGTTTAAAAGTATATAAGTAGTTTATCGGTTATGTAGCACCCATAACACAAGCTTTGCTTACTTTGGGGCTAGATGGCGATGTGTTAATTATCCAAGAATATTTATTTATTTATTAATTCAATAAAACCGTCCACAACTCGTCTTTTTAAAGCAAATAACTTCACGTAAGTTGTCCCGAAAGGAATGAGGAAGGCTAAAGTGCAGTTGAACTGCCATATACAGTTATATTTTATTATGCCATCCAGTGACATATCTGAAACACTGATCTAACATTAACATTGTATAATGGCTGCAAATGTGCGGCTTAAGTGTTGTCTAATAGAATAGTAATGATGGATTCCACACTAGTGGACCCGGCTCGCGACTTTGTTCTCGTATACCTACTTTACCCCTACCTATACCTTTTTTCCTTGCTTATAAACTTTCCTCTTGAATCCCTCTATCTATTGTTGAAAACCGCATTAAAATCCGTGGCGTAGTTTTAAAGATCTAGGCGTACATAGATATATATATCGGGACAGACGGCGGGAAGCGACTTTGTTTTATACCACTGTATAGATTCCCCTACTAGGTACTTGTTAATTGACGACTGTGATCTAATTAGCTTGTGTGACCTAGTGCTAATTGCGAAAATAAACGTTTCAAATACTGTAACACGCATTATGTACAACATGTGTTCATTTGTTATGATATTATATGAATGTAGACAATGATCTTATCTCAAAATGAGAAATGATGCGTATGTGAGAAGTTTCGTTCTAATATGTTGTTTAAATTGCGCATTGAATAACAAAGAAAACGAATACCTAAGCATATCAATTATGTTAGTATCAGGCGACTGAATGTGTAACCATGATCCAATCTGGTCAGGTTTCCTGGTAGCTGAGTCACGGAGGTCAGATGGCAGTCGCTCCACTGTAATTACTTGATCTGCCAAGTCTTGGATCATGGTCAAGGCGGAGTCTGGGCCCTCGTGCGCGAGAGCATAACCGTGACATTAACGCTAAGAAGATAATTTTTTTATCGATCAATTATGTTAGTATCAAGTTGTTACTCGATATAAGGGTTCAGCTTTACTTTTATCCGAGTTTGTACCTCACATAATAATAACAATTTTCCAGAAATGTGCAAAAACCGAGCAGGTTCTCGACGTTGAACTCGACCTAGCGCAATTGTTTCTTTTTCTAAGAATCTCTCAGGAGGATCTAAAAAAGGTATTTTCCTAGAAATCCAAGGCACTTGTGTTGCCAACTTGTAGTTCGTAGGAATGTTTGCAGAAGTCACGATCGCAGAAGTTTTTTTATCTATGTAATGAAAATTGTATTATAACTTGACTGTTTCTTGTTGGTGATGGATAGAGTCGATAAGCATTACCGGTGGCTTGACTCCGTTGACCCCAATGTGTCCATCTGAATGTCGACAAGTGGTAAAGGCACGGTAGGTACTGTCTTTTTTAAGGTGGCAAACAAGCTTACGGCCTGCCTGGTGGAAAGCAGTCACCGCATCCTACGGACGTTTGCAATACCAGGGGCATCACCCACGCGTTACCGACCCCGTAAAAACCTTTTCACCCCTTTCTTGAAGAACTCCATATTGTACTTTCCAGGGAAAACCTCTGTATCCCGTATCCAAGTGGCTACGCAATAATGGTTGCGTTGTTATTATGTTTTGAAGGCATAACACAGCTATCACCTATGCTCACTGTGCTCTCACTGTGCACCAGAAAGTGTTGCGGCTTGCGATAAAATAATCAACTAATAAGATTACTTACTTCATATTCTGTTATTGATTTTAAGCGCTTATTACATTTGGCTAAATCACTGGCTTTACGTCCGCCAATGGCTGTAATTTGTGCAACAAAATTTTAAATTAATTAATTAATTTAGTCGTCTAAATTCAGAAACAAACCGTGTGAGAGCAAATCAAAGTGGCTAATTATATTTTATTTTATTTTATTTTATTTATTTGGGAAACAAACAGCTTAAAATAGTACAGATAAAGTATTTAACAATAAGTTCTTAGAAAAGCCAACAAAGTTTCCACTATATTTGTTGTACATGAATTGCATTAAGACTAGTTTTTCTATTAAGCACTAATTAATCCTAAAAAAATAAAAAATAAAAGTAACTAATTTTTGTCTGTTACAAGTGATACATATCTTGCGTATTTGTTGTGAAAGATGTCAATGTGATTATAGTGCTCATCATAGGTCCTGCACACCCTTACCACAAATCTATTTTTATCGTAATTGGTTGAACAAAAAGGTTTATCAAAGGTTGATGTTGATCGTTGATATTGCTCATGAAATACTTCATTTTTTTTATCACGCCTTTTGGAAAGCGGAGCGATGTGTAACATAACACAAATGAATCTTATTTCATGAGCAATACATTCCACTTTGATTTGCTTATGTCATTAACATTATTTTTTAGCAATTGTAACACGAACAGCGAACGATAACTGCAATATCGTTACACCACAATCAATAACTACATATTGTCGGATGAAATCGATGTTATATTATAATTCTAGAAACCGCGCGTATCGCGCAGTCTGATTAGATATAATGGCTATCAATCGGTCAGAACTTCCGACGCGAGCCATTCACGACTTGTTTGCCATATCTAATGTGAGTTCTCATTTATGTCTATCTATCTATCTCTTCATGCTACTCGAGATATACAGACGGCTTTTGTATTCCACCAATGTACACAGTGGTCACGCAAAGCTGTTTGTGATGATTAACAACGCGATTGACACACTGTGCGGTTCCCAAGGAACTTTAGCACACACACACACTAAGGTTGTGGAATGAACTACCTGGAGAGTACAACATGGAGTTCTTCAAGAACGGGGTGGAACGGTTTTTACGGGGTCGGCAACGCGTAGGTGATGCATCTGGTATTGCAAACGTCCATACGCTGCGGTGACTGCTTACCATCAGGCAGGCCGTAAGCTTGTTTGCCACCTTTGTGGTATAAAAAAAACAAGCTCACGATCTCGCCTTCAACGACTCATCAACATTATCATCCGACCAGTCAACCTCACTATTTTGCCTTCCCCACCTATCAATGCCATAGACAGAGTTCTACCTATAATGAAACTAATCTAACCTAGTACCTCATTTCGCCCCAATTACTGACAAATAACATTAAACGTTGACCTTGGTGTGTTTGTCCAACAAATTGGGGTGAATTTCTTTCCATTTACAGTGTTTAGTGTCGAATACCTATACGGCACCGTATCAGTCTTTTATCAATTCACTTTTACGGCCACAGGTTATCGACTGGAATCACAATTGTTTTTGTGAATTGTTTTTAAATATAATCGTAATTGTTATAGTATGCATAGGTAAAGTGCAAAAAATAAAGATAGTATCCATTTATTGATTAAAGCCATTTTGTGGCATTATCTACACATTTTGTGCTTATTGTCTCACTTTTTTAAACCTGTGGCTTGATAACCTTTTACGTATACTGTGATTTTAAATAAGGTATTACGTTTCTGCCTGCAAAAGACAGGCAATGGGTGCAAAAGACCATGGTTATGAGAATTAATATATATTCCTTTACGTGTTTGTGGTGTATATATGTAATTATTTCATTTGTGTAGATTTATTTATTTTTATAGAATTTATGTTGAGATGAGTCAATGTACGTCTTAATCTTTGTCTAACAGTACTAATAAACCATTTAAAATGTACCAAAAAACTTGTTTATTTGAGATAAAACTAAAACAATGAAAACAAGGTCTACAAGGTCATTATTATGATTGATATCTGGGCTCTAAGTCTACCCTGCTGTATCCCGCAAATACCTGGATCCAGCAGGCCTAACATGGTACAGCCCCGCAAATACCTGGATTGAAATTATCTTCCGGAATTGCTTTCCCTACCAGTAACTGATAACAAAAACAATGTTCATTATTATTGACCTGTACAGCGATCCTCTAACGCGATAGGTGATAAAATTATGTTAAAGTTGCGTAAATTTGATGATCATGGCCAATTCGAGGTCACCACGGAATCAGGCGTGTGATGCGAGCGCCACTGGGCGTGTCAAATTGATGTTTCGCGCGCAAATTCGCCATGGGTGGGTGAGCAAAAGATGTTAGTGTAATAGCATGTAATGGTATAATTAGAGTGATAGAGGGTAATTAAGCCGTAATAGTATTGTTGACGCGTTTTGGGTTTTCACGGGCGGATCCGATGTTGATATAATTTGAGGGAGACATTGACTTTTTAAGGGAGGTATCTCGTCTTGCAGCTGATTTGGGAAAAAGGGCGCGTCGTTACGTAGGTATGTATGTATCTTAGTATTCTTAGTAATATAAAGATGTGTGTGAAATCTATTCAATATTAAGATGGAGAAAAGGATTTGACATAATATGGGAATTGGTTGCGGTGACTGCTTACCATCAGGCCGTCAGATTGTTTGCCACCTTAGCGGTATAAAATTTATTTTGATGTAAATGAGAATTTAAAGATAATATTTTTAGGCCTTACCGTTATAGGTACACGTTCTATGATTCTCGTTTAATATTTAACCTAGTTCTAGTTATGTGGTTTGTTTTATTCTATTCTTCAATAACATAATAAGAGGTCAATCGTGTGTAACCTTTGTAACAACTTAGCCAATACATCTCCGCCGACGGTCTATTATGTTTTCTTGACAAAGACTGTTTTAGAATTCCACTCCCATATTTAACACCGGTTAGTGTACGCGTCGTGAGTGAGTTAGGTATGGTGTGAGTGATCAATCGCGTTTTAATTAAAACTTATGACGTCATACGGGTCGATTCACCATTGTTGCGCTATTTTCCTACACTATGACAAATTGTTTTCGGAACTGGGTTTTTAGTTGCTAATCAACCGATTAGGTGTTTATTGTTAAATTGATTACGAATAAATACTAACAATAATACATATAAAAATAAGTGGTCAAGTCTAAGGCGGTCGCATATATGAAGGATAATACTTAAATAATACTGAAATAAACACAAATTAATAGGTACACATAACGTTTCGCCTTTTTCCCGTAGTTGTAGGCAGAGGCATATTATTCCACTTGCTACGATACTGAAATGACATAACGTTGCGTTTTCAACTATCATCAACCTTTTCATACATGCTCGAAAGTTTGGGGTAGGTACCAAGGTAGGTAGGACCTGACCGTTCTTTAAACTATCATAAATTTAATCACAGTAATTTTTAGGTAAATAAAAATGTGCGAGTGCCGGAGCAACTTGTAATTCGTAAAATTGTATCTGTTACCTATGTATGTAAATTATAAATTGCAGTTTTACAACTTCATAATGTAACCTTTTTATAAATAGTTTGTATGCTGTAAAACTGTAAAATAATTAAATGCGAAACCTTGTACGCGAATCCGACTCGCACTTGACCAATTTTAATTATTTGTTGTTTAACACTACATTTCCGTCATTTCCTGATGCAAACTAATTTAGCACGTGCTCAGTCCCGATGACGTCATGCGGCCATACGGAGGCAAACGGAGCATGCCCTCATTATCATTTCGGTCTAATTCTATAGCTGTATAAAACCAAATTTAATGTAAATTAATTAGTTGGGGAACGACCGCTCTTGAACTGTAATACTTATGGCATAACTTGCACTTTCGTTGGTTTTATATAAGGAGGTAGATAGGTTCTAAGTATGCGCTTAAAACTAATGTCAATAATAAGAGGTATTGAGACATAAAACGGCCATAAAGCGTACCTTTACTAATATTACGAAGGCAGAAGTATTGTCTGACTGTTCGTTCCAATTTCACAGCTAAGCCGATTCGGCTGAAATTCGGCATGGATAACTTTTATCGAAGTCGGCCTATCTGTTATCTACGTAAGTATTTCCTATCTAATGACGTCCGTAATAATATAAAATAACTCCCTAAAGCAATAGCTCAGTCTTAAATACACGGCAACCGATAAAACGACGATACCCAAACATGACTTCATTTATTGCCCAAATTATATTATAATATACTCGTTGTAGTATAATATTATATCACCGATGAGAAATCGGTACCATTTCAATCGACTTCAGATAAACATGAGTATTGTTTAGCTTAGACAAGTAGAGCATTGGTCCACGCTCGATCTCGATGTAATCAACCGACGTGTTTATATTTTATAGGTTTAAGTTTGATCCATTGTACGAGATACAGTTTCTGAGAGACCAATTCAGAAAAATCATCCATTGTTGTTCACATTATTGTGTTACCCAACGTCTAATAGTAAACAACTATGCCACAAGACTCGATGTTTTGAAAGTATCGTCAACAACTATTGAACTGGAATGAATTGAGTTACGTACGGGTACGTCTCTATTGATTAGATTTTTTTTTTGTTTACTATGGCCCGGTAATAGTACTATTACTTGATTTGATTTTACGTGTGTTTGTATGTGTAAATTTACGTGGATAATGGGCAAAAAGAAGGTTTTTGTTGTTCTAACAGCTTTAAAACAAGATTACGTTTAATTTCTCATTATCTTCAGACATATTTCCAGGGTTGCGATTATTAAAATCGCGACAAAAAAATTTTTTCAATCTATGATGAAAATCAGTATCTACCTTTTTACTGCAACGATATCAGACGAAAAGTGTCAAGGTATTTCTCTGACATAAATTACGGCACGCTTATAGGTGTAAATGCAATGGTAGTATACAATTCGATATAATCATGCAAATGCTAAAACAGTTGCTTCAGCCGTTAGGGTCGAAAAAATACTTTCGGCATCCAATTAGGTGCACAGCATAATAAGAAATAGATTAGGCAACGAGAAGTCTTCCTTGTGAAAAAACTAAATTCGGACAAATTACAATACCAATAAACAATAAAACAACTTTTACGTGACTGTGATGAAACCCAAATGGTTTTATGTTCGTTAATATATTGAGTTTCGTATATATTTTGTTTATTAGTAATGAAAAATTTTGTTTTGTTTTTCTTATCAATAACTGACTTCCAAATAAAAAAATAAGAACAGTAATAAAAATCCAAAAATCTGATTTCAATCAAATAAATCCTGATCCATAAACAATGTTTTTATCAACCCTGCATCATTCTCATTTACAATAAAGTGTAATTTAAGAAAGTAGAAAATATTTTATGAGTTGGTTAGATAGGTTTCTGAAATCCTCATAAGAGAGTTATAAATAGAAACAAACAACATAACTGTGTTTTTCACTTGCGTGTGATGTAAACTATGTATAACCTTTTCCACAAACTCCCTTTTCATTTATTTGTTTCCGGGGTCAAAAGTCTCTTGAACTTTTGGGTTTTTTCTTTTTTTAATGTTATCCGGCAGACAAACAGGCAGGGCCACCTGATGGAAAGTGGTCACCGCCGCCTATGGACATCAGCATCACCAGGGGTGCTACCAATGCGTTGCCCGCCTCTAAGGAGACCTCTAATATACCTCTTGAACGATCCCATGTCATAGACCAAAGGAAACACCGTGGCTGGGAGCTCATTACACATTGGGTGTGGCGTCTTTACAAAAGTCTCTTGAATTTCTCGGGGTTTTTATTTTTCCGCAGGCAGATCAAAAATAGCCTGTAATATAGAGTGTGTCAATTTCGATTCATTCGTTCTAGAGATACACTTTACAAAAATATATGAACAAGTTGACCTCGTATGAAGCAATATTAATGTAGATCCGATTATTGAATACAACATTGATTATTTTGTCAATGTAGCATAATTGACAAGGTGTTCCGGTGTGTATGGTTCACAAATCACAATGCACTTCCCGATACGGACGGTACCATTTACATAGCGAGATGCAGACTTAAAAGAGGATTCAAGGCCCTGCGCACACGCATGTATCAAAATTCAACGTTTCCTGAATTGTTTTTACCGTCGCACTCGCATCTTCAGCCTGTGGCCATGAGCACTGTTGAAGATGAGACTGTTCCAAGTCCGGAGATGATAGCATTCCATTTGCAGGCTCGTATATCTGATAACTGATGAACAATAACCTCTGGACTATCAGTAGGCATTGTATACTATAGATAGATGATAGAGCATGTGCGGAAAGGGAGCTGGGGCGTGGCGTTTATAGAAACGAATATATCATTATGATTTTGAACACTATATTTTATATACTACGGAGGTCTTGACGTGTTAAACAAAATTAAAAACGAGTAAGGAATTTGAACTAAAAACTCGTTTAAATAATATTTCTGGCGTCGTAGGTGAGATTTATGAATATGTAAATTAATTGTACGGTTCCAAGTTTGGAGATCAAAAGTAAGTTCGCTTTCGTCCCCATCACGCCTCACGGAATATTCGTTTTAATTTATACCGAAACTGGACAAATCGAAAGTGAAAGTTATTTAATAACGCAGGTGTTAAGAACATTAGTCGCAGTTCCTGGGGCGTTGATTAATTATTTACATGGTATTTTCTTTAATATTACGTATCTATATTCTCGTAAAGATTTACATACTTATATAAGTATATACCGTCAAGATTAATCATTATTAGAAATTTGATGTTATGAATACGATTTTACATCCCAATTATTTTATTTTTGGAAGAATTGAAACGACTATTAATGACTTCTTTTCTAAGACATTCCATTGGAACTGGAGTATTGGAAAACAAATAGTTTGACCAATGGCATCGTATTTAAACCACGTTAAACATGGCTTTTATTTAAAAGCGGTATGCAAGCGCGAACGAACACTATACTTACGTACATAATATATCAATATGCTCATGTAATATTTGTCTTCGTTCCAGATCGACACCTCCGGCAATGGGTCCATAGACATGAAAGAGCTGAAAGACGCCCTCGACAGCGTCGGCTACAAAATTCCACACTGGAAGGTAATATTAGAGAAAGAGCTTATAGTTTTGTTAAGCTGTGGTGGTGAGCATGCGTTTCCTGAACAGTTTTTACATTTTCACTCGCCTCTTCAGTGGCCATGAACGCTGTTGAAGATGAGACTGTTCCGAATCTGGAGATGATAGCATTCTATTTGCAGACTTATTTATCTGGTGACTGATGGACATTAGCCTCTGGGATCCACTGTCATTAGTAGTGAGGTTGACGATAATCTACTAGAGTTGCAATGACGGGCATAGTTCACCTAATAAATTATTTCTATGTCTAATGTTGTCAGGCTTGGTGGAGCGGTGTATTGTAGTTGTCTTTATGGTACTTGATCGTCCTGTACGCACGCCCAAAGAGCCACCGGTAAATACGCCTGCGCGTCACCCGTGATTAGGTCTGACGCGGACCGGATGACCGAGAGGTCGATAGAACCCTGGGTGGAGGTGTGCACTTGATCGCCTTAAAAAAAGGAGCGCAGTGGGTACCACCTACCGACGCGACACAAATGGTTTGCTGCAGTTTGTGAAATTTCTGTTTGTTTTTTTTCTACTAACTCTACAATCTCTCAGAAAATTTTGAGTGCCTTTTTACTTGATTACTCGTAATTTTATTTATTGGTATCGTAGTTATTACTTGATTTTGCAATATTAATTTAATATTTCTTCATGCCGTCGACTAAGTAACTTATGTAATCATGTCATGGAAATTTATTTAAACAAAATGTCACCTCAACTTTACCCAGTAATTATAAATTTTAATTAATATGCGTTGTGGTAATGAAAGTATTCGGAATCTCATAAATTTTCTCTTTAACTAGGTTGTACAGTTTTATTGATATTATTAGTGTAATGTTAATGGCTTGTCGGCCCTGGTATTGTGTCTTTTATCACTGAAATGAGATCAGGGTTGAGGTGACATTCAAAGCAAGCATAAGTTAGGTAACTATGTACAGTTTTTAATAAGATAAAAATCGGATAGTAAGTTCCTGACACAATACACCTACCAAAAAATTTGATTATAGGTATGTATGTATTTTACAGAATACCGATAGAATTTTTAGTTTTGTTACATAACTTTTAACAATATAATATAATGTTTCTATCTTGCTTACGAGGAAATCCTAAGTGTCCTCCTTTCAGTACAATATGACTTTTTGTTAATAAATACGATACGAGTTGTAAAGAATTATTTTTCAAAAATCTGGCAGCAGAACTAAGAGTAGATTTTTATACCCCACCAGTTGCGTAATTTATTCTATCCTTTTCCGATTTGGGTATTTCAATAGTCCTAACTGTTAACCCCTAACGCGCTGTCCTAATTGGCAACGATCGTGCGACCATGGACTTACAACCCTTGTGAATTAGGACAGCGTCTAACCCTTTCAGCATAAAAAGTTTCCCTAACCAATCCACCCCACCAGGTGCGATGCATGATCGAGGAGTACGACGGCGCAGGCGCCGGGGGGCCGCGCAACGGGCGCGCGCTCAACGGTGGCAGCGTGAACGGCGACGCGCGCAGGAACGGGATCTCGCTCGCCGAGTTCGAGGAGCTGTGCGCTAATCTGAAGGCTCAACAGGTAAATAAAAAATAATCATTTTGACATTAATATCCCGGTTATGCCCTGAATCCGCCTTGACGATGATCCAGGATTTGGCAGATGGAGCGGCTGCCATCTGACCTCCGTGACTCTGCTACCAGGGGAACCTGACCAGATTGGATCATGGTTACGCATCCAGTCGCCTGATGTTTTCCGTCGCCATTAGAACATCAGTTAGTGTTCAACTAATGTAAAATAACTAAGAGTCATTGGTCCATCGTCGCAGTGTGGTTCGAACACGGTACCTCTCGCCTACGAGTCGGATACCGTAATCACGTCACGTCACGGGGTGCCAATTGGCTCCAGAGACTTTACAACCAGTCCTGAGACCCTGAGGTCTCCAGCGGAAGACGTCAATCTCGCTTCGCCACCGGTATTAGGAGGCAAACCTAACGAGCGGCGAGCTCAACCGTTCTCAAATCCTGGATAGGCTTCTTCCAGGGAGCATGTCTGTCTAAAACAGCCAATCACTCTGGACTTTAAGGGTCTTGTACTGTTCGGGGAACACATTGGTAGCCGTGTGCATTAGAAGGGTCGTGCCAAAGCCGTCGAAAAGCATCAAATCAATGTCCCAGGTTTTAGAAATGCATTGTTTGTCAGGACGATGGTAATGACTAGACCCAAAACCCATCGGCGAGACTGAGGGAGAATAGAACTTCCAACCAAAAATTACGGGATTTTAGTCAAAGTGTCACTAAAGGACATTTATGGTAGGAATACATACTCAAAATTAAATAAGTCGTTCACATCGCTGCTCCCGGAATGGTGCCCAGAAAGCTGGCTGCGTTGCCTCGGTGGATAGCAATGGTAATCCGTTGCCCGAGGAACGAGCCAGCCCCGTCATTTGAGGTAAATGTACCTCTTCCTCATTCGAAATTGTAACAAACAAAGTTTTGACTTAACATAGATACCTCCTTCGCCATGTACAGTACAAACGACCAACACTAACCAATTACAACAATTATATCTGCGAAAGCGAATAATCCATCAAGAGACCGCCGCAGGGAATGCCAGCGACAATGGCTAGCTAGAACAACCAGTTCGCGGTGCGGTGACCCCGCTTTGCTCCAATCGGCTTCTGCGCAGGGGATGTGGAGATACTGGATACATTGTCGTATGTTTACGGGTAGAAACGAAGGCAGGTTAGAGACGGGACAATTCGAAGGGGATGAATGTCTTGCGGCTGACGGGATTATAAATATAGACGTTTATAATCTCAAACAAAGCGGGATCCCGCGCCCTGTTGGTTTGTTGTTCGATGTTTCGTTGCAGTTAATTTGGCCTAAACCCTAGAAGGAAGGAAGACACCCATTTACAGACAATCACTACATATTATAAAATGAAGTCCTACACTGCGTCTGTCTGTTTCCTCGCGTTAAAATCAAAAACTACTAATGAATTTTTTACCAATAGACAGAGTGATTCATTAGGAAGGTTTATAGGTAGAACAATACGCGAACGAAGTCGCGACGGGGCAGCTAGTTAGAGATGAAAATGGTTCTAATTGACAGATATGAAAGATAAATTAATTCAATAAACGTCGAAACACTCGAATTACTAAACTCGAATAAGCTTAACAAATGCGCGGTTCAATTGATTTGAACTGTGAATGAGTTTGAATCGGGCGCCTGTATGCGTTCCACGGGCCAACGCGCCCCATTGCACACTTCACACTTCAGTTTCGTCACCAGATTAGGCTGGTCACGTCAATAAACCTATATGAACCAATAAATCGCAATTGCCCGGGTCACATCGCGGTCAAATGGGCAATATTTTCAATTTTTAACTGCTGCTAAGGAAGATAGACACGTAGAGCTACACAAGTGACAGTTGTGGTGTGAAATCTTACATTGATTTGTTGGTTCGATTTCCCAAAATAGTTATTATTAGTGGACCCGGCGCGAATTTGTTCGCGTATACCTATTTACCCCTACCTACCTTTTCTGCTTTTTCTCGCTTATAAACCTTCCTCTTGAATCATTCTATCTATGTTGAAAGCCGCATTAAAATCCGTTACGTAGTTTATAAGATCTAAGCGTACATAGATACATAGGAACAGAAGCGACTTTGTTTTATGTATATAGATCAACTTAATTTAATTTCGAATTGGTTTTCTTTTTAATCGAGCCTGTATTTACAAATGTGCCAAGAATGAGGCCACGAAAGATCGTGTAATATAAACAATAAATTGTTAATATCGCGAAGTGATGCTTGTGCGATTTGCATCGACAGGACACTTCGTCGACGAACACTAGTGCGAACAGCATTGCCATTATTATCTAGATAAGTCTAATAAGTACCTATGACATACCGTTTCTGACTTTACCATCAGTAATTGTGATTCTATATGTCTGTCGTGTTGTCGTAGAAGTATACTGTCCTGTGTGTCTGTGACATCGTAACTCGGCTGGACCCATTTCGATGCGGTTTTGTCTCTTAGCTATGTCTAATTAAAATTTCAGTATAAGTATGTAGGGTTTCCGACGTTTGTCTTCAGATTCTTCCTCCTCGCATCGTCGTCCTCATTACTGAGGATCTAGAAACCCCCGATGAACGGTCAATTCATCTTTACGATGTCTCCCCACTGGCATCTGTCCTTGGCATCATGGAGTGCATCATGCAGCTTTATTTTGAGGGTTGAGCGGATTTGATCGGACCCATCTAGTAGGGCTGCGACCTGTCGGCCGTCTGCCATCGATCTTGCCTGTCACCATTAGCTGCTCGAGATTATGTCCATCTTTACGGGCTATGTGGGCAAAAACTTCCAGGATCCTCCGTAGGTAGGTGGTTGGATTAGTTCAGTACAAATTTGAGCGAAACTAGTCTGCGCTATCTTCTAGCTTCTAACGTGATCTTAGCCCTGTTTAGTGTAGGACATAAACAGCAAACAGTATTGCTTTATTCTGGCGTCGGAATTCGTAATGCGCACTACGCTTGTAATGACCGAGGGTCAATGTATTGTATCTGAAACACGTGGCGTACGCAACGCAGCCGTACGCTGTGTGTACTCCGAGTGGGTTTCGCACAAATTGAAAAAACAAACTTTAAGATTATGTTTACTGAGACGGCTGCGGGTTTATTGACTTTAAATAGTTTGAAGACAAATACGAATAGATTTTAGTAAATACTAGTACAATCAGAGATTGGAGGTGTAAATTATCAAGCGTATAGTATAGTAAACTAAAAAAACAAGAGTGACGAGAGGGAACGGCTGTGAACGGGGCGAGTCGCGCACAGTTGCGAATAGGACGACGGCCGCTGCTAAAAACCTACTTCATAATATAAATGAACAAATCTACTTTGTGTACAAATCTTTGTAAGGACAGTCGCCCTTACATAGGGTAGGGAAAAGCTGGTAGGCCGCGCCGTAGCATGGCATATTTACCGCAATGCAGGTAAAGGGGACCATCTTGACCTCATATTTTACTAATTATTTATAATTTATCAAACCCTATCAAACAAATTTTATAATCCTACCTACCTGGTAATCATTTTAGGTAAAGATTATATTATTATTCATTGGAATAAATTATTAAGCCCGAAATTTACAATGGTGGTACCTACATGCCATAACCGAACTTTATTTGGACGAAATCGCCGGGAAAAGCTGTTGTATATTTTTGTGTGTTGTTAGATGTTGGTACATAATCAAATTAAGAGTTTATATTATTGCAACCAAGTTTACGCGTAAATTAAAGGCTGTAATATTTTTTTCCGCAGGTTTCCAGTACATTCAAGCAGGCGGTCAGTAAAAAGGAGAACCTGGAACACCTCGGTGGCATGAGCGAAGCGTCAAGTGATGGTGAGCAAAATGATTCTCTGTTTTTTTCATACAAAATAGAGGGAGGCAATGAGCCAGCGGGTCACATTTTAAACAATTAATAATATTCTATTCTATTCTTATTTTATTCCAGTAGGCTAATTACATAACTCTGATGCTAACGATTATCTGATTACAATGATTGAAATGTATACTTTTACGATTACGTATGATTACTAGTTTTAGTTTCTTGCAATGGAACATTGTTAGCAACTGAACCCATGAAATTGATGATACGGAATCGCAAAAGTAACAATTTCAATCATTGAAATAAGAGAATTGTTGGCAACAAAGTTACGTAATTAGCCTACTGATTGCCGCCGTCCATAGACACCCACAGCACCCGGAGAGTAGTGAAAGCGTTGCCGGTCTTTGAGATAGGCTAGCCATATTATTTGTCCAAACTTGACAGTATATTACTTCTAGTGTTTTGACACTTTTTTCTCCGCCACATATCCATTTAAATCAAACACCAACATTAAGAACCCAGAGAGAACTTGCTCCACATTAGTAGAGGGGTTTGCTATAGTCTCCAACCACGCTTGACAGGTGGGTTGGAGATTACAGTATTGTAAATACAAAAATGGAAAACGCTGCAGCCCATTTTCCAGCCTACAAAGACTCCAGAACTTTTGCCTCGAAAACATTAGTCACCTTGTACGACACCCACGAGTGTAAGGGGTTGGTGCTATTCTACTCTGCCGGACACCACACGGCCATGGTCTGGCCTGGTCTTCCCTTCACGATTGTTTAATAACATTTCTCCTAAATTCCAGGCACAACGCACTCGGTGCGCCTGGAGGAGCAGATGGCGTTCTCCGGCTGGATCAACAGCAACCTGGAACACGATCCTGACCTAAAACGCCTGCTCCCAATTGACGCTGAAGGGAAGCAGCTGTATGAGAAACTCAAGGATGGGCTGATATTGTGGTATGTAGCATGAGGCATTACATTTTAGTCCTCACAGAATTGTAGATGTAATGGGCGAAAGTTACCACTTACCTGCTCTGCTCATTTGTCACTTTTTTTTTTTTTTTTTAATAGGTAGGCAAATAGGCAAGCGGGCCACCTGATGAAAAGTGGCCACCACTGCCTATAGACATTAGCAACACCAAAGTATCGCTAATGCGTTGCCCACCTCTATAACACGTAGTATGAGTAGCATAAAAAAATGTTGACTTAAGCGTCGTTTTGCAACTTAATCTTCGAACCGGAAGTTGTATAAATAAATAAAAAATGGCTTCCGCCTTCGGCTAACCCGCACCGATCGTGAAGTGGGTAATTATGAAGTGTCAGCGCAAGAAAATATTAATTTATTCTTATCCTTTTCTGCAAGTACTTATTATAAGGAAAAATGTATGTAATTAGTTATTATGTTTATTTTTGCCGAGATTACTTTGTGAGGATGTAGCAATATTTTTTACCGGTTTTGTATCCGAATGAGTATATAACTTCATTGTCTATATTGTCACTTGAATCGTGGGGCTAGAGCTGGAAATTACGTTTCACACGACCCCACTATACCGGACAACTCACCCTAAATAAAGCACTACACATAATGAGCTACAGACAGTCCTCTGAGGAATGTCCAGTGTGATGTAGTCTTGGAGTGTGAGGGACTAAAGCGCTACAAGGCCTGGCCTCGTTGGAACAGTGTCTTCGAGAAGCCTGTGACTATGAATGTCCTAACCAGGCGACTAATAGACTTCTGAACGCCGCGCCGGAAAGTAACTAGTCTAGGTTTTCTCCACGATTCTCTTAACGCATTATGAACCAACTTTGAGCGAGCTTTGAGTTCAAAATGAGAGCATAGATCCCAAACTCCACTATATATTGTCTCAGTAGTAAATAATAATCAATATCAAGGTATTTACAACCAAAGTTATTTAAGCTTAGTAAATTAAGTAGATACATGCTATATTTTTATTAGCTAGATGCCTAAACTAAGTGAACAGTTTACCTGTGTCTTAGGCATCGATGTTAGTAGGTCAATTTAATGTAGGTTAGTGCTTATTATTGTACGTATTATTAAATAATAGAAAGTAGTGACTAATGACTAAACATTTTTTGCCATATACCGCGATTGCGACTGGTGTCACTCTCTAAACCCGTCCGTAATTACGACCGAAGCGAATGAACTGTCAATCTCGTATAAAATTCAAATTTCAAACGCCTAGTTAAGACAGCTATTCTCGAATAACGAGCATATTATACTCTCCTTTTGTATTTCATTACTGACTTTTATTAAACAACAACAGACATATAAAATAAACAAAACAGAGATGTAAACAAAACATAAATGAAAAAGTCCAAATCTAAAAATCGATATTTACAAATATCACCTAAATCGCTGCCAGTGTTGGGGACGGTGTCCATAAGGCTGGCTGCATTCCTCAGCTGGATGGCCTTTCCTTCCTTAAAATAGTTTCATAGCCAATACTTAAACATCACCCCTGTCCTTTGCAGCAAAGTGATAAACCACTCCTGCCCGGACACCATAGACGAGCGCGCAATCAACAAGAAGAACCTCACCCTATACACGAAGCATGAGAACCTGACCCTCGCGCTGGTCTCCTCACAGGCCATTGGGTGCAACATCGTCAATATCGATGCTCACGATTTGGCTAAAGGTAAGGCTATTTTCTTTCCAGTTATTCGATAAAATAACGCTTGGTTTTTATTTACTGCCGAGGGAGGCACACAGACAGACGGTCCACCTGATGGAAAGTGGCTACCACCGCGTCCAGGACATCAGCAATATAAGGAGAGTGGATGCTGTGACGGCCTTTGAGGCACCTGTCTGTAGATATGCCTTTTGAAGAACCCAAAGTTGTATTGCAAACGTCTTGCACGTGCGCGGTAAAAAGGCTCGCGATGTCCGATAATAAAAAATAAGTATGTTATTTTATTTTAAGATTCGATTTTTTCTATAAACTTATTTATAATTAGTAATTGTCGGTAATGTTTGTAATTAGTCATTATAGAACGTCGGTGGCGATGTCAACCCATCGCTTCTTAGGTCTCCCGCTAAAATCTCTTTTCTGATACTTCGTTTGATACCGTCACCAATACCCACGTATCACTAGAGCTTATGCAGCCAAACCAGCTTAGACGAGCCTCTTCAATACTAAACTGCGGTTGCCGTTGTTTTGTTGCCTGCAACCTAAATGCATGAATCGTAGATTTTATGGGCGACAGTTACCGCTTACCAACAGGTGGGCTGTCTGCTCGTTTGTCGCTGAGTAGTATAAAAAAAATTCTTAACTAAACATTTTTCTCGTTCATGCAGGCAAACCGCATCTGGTGCTGGGGCTGCTCTGGCAGATCATCCGCATCGGTCTCTTCAACCAGATCACATTGGAGCACTGCCCGGGTCTTACTGAGCTGCTGAACGACCAGGTAAAAGCTCGATGGCATCTAGTTTCACATCACATACATTCGTTACTCATCAACAGCCTCTTCATCATATTGGCAGCAATACTTTTTTTTATTAAAACTTCTTGTACAGAATGGTACAATGGCGGACTTAAAGCTAAAACAGTCAACTAAGAGATAGTGAGTTTAGAAAAATGTAGGCGGTGCAAGAGAAGCTACGGGATAAAATAGAGTAGGGGAACCGTTTATGCATCTATAACCGAAACAGAGATAATTGTACTTTAAATGAATATATTAAAACTAGATTATCACGCTTATGCTCTGAGAGCACAGCGTGATAATCTATCTGATATTACTCTGGCAGTCGGCTCTTAAATCGTGGTCAAATCGGACCCCGGTCCCTCGCGTGCGAGAGCTCAACCGGGACATTAACGCCAAGATGACTATTATTATTGTATTCTGTACGTCTACTGTTACCACTGTATAATGTACTACCACTTGGTATGGCTGTGTGGTGTAGAATAGCACAAACCTGTTACACTCGAGGGGGTCGTATAAGGCGATAAACCTAGTCTCCGTAGGCTGGGAAATGGGCAGAAGCATTTTCCATAGTTATATTTATAAAATGCCGCCGGCCAAGCGTGGAGATTATGGGAATAACCTTCCTTTTCGTGGAAAAGGCCCTTAGTCGTGCAGAGGACTGTTATGGGCTGTGATGATGAATCTTCTACCACTTACTAATTGACCCTTTCAACCCCACAGGAACGTATAGAAGATCTCCTGGCCCTGTCGCCTGAAGCCATCCTTCTCCGCTGGGTGAACCACCAGCTCCAATGTGCAGGTGTCACTCGCCGCTGCAACAACTTCCAACAAGACGTGTCAGACTCGGAGATATACACCTACCTGATGAAGCAAATCGCACCCCAGGATGCTGGTGTCAACTTGGAAGCTTTGAGGGTAAGTCGGCTTATGATGTGTCCCACTTCTTCTGCTAACTTAAATACCAGTGAGGTTACATCAGTGCTAAGTATCATAGCGTGCGTATGGACTGGCCAGATGGGTCCTGCGCACATGCGTAGCGCCGATTTCGGCCCAATTGTTGAGTCGGCCGCGGCGAAAGTGTTAACGCTTTGCGCACCTGGATGCTTTGAGTAGGTTGACAATTTCCAAGGAGACGTATCGGATTCGGAGATTTACAACTATCTGCTGAAGGAAAGCTTATTATATTATACTATTATATTATTATTTAAAGCGCACCTCAAGGGTGTCGCCTTGGATGCTTGATTGATGTTAAAAGCCTAACCCATGTACCCAGGGTGTCTGTTCATGGTAACGTAGCTCCCAAATAGATGGACAGAATTATTTATATGAATGCCAATTTAATCAAGATAGTTCTTGGTGGTTTTGTTTCATTTAAATCGATTCAATAGCTTAGAAAATATTTACGTAAATAATTATAAATAATATACCGCCACGGTGTACCAATCGGCTCCCGAGACCTTGCAACCAGTCTCAGGGCCCCCAGCCAGACCTTGGTCAACCTCCCTATTTCAGTATAAACTAAAAAATACCCTTCTAACCCTCAGGAAACAGACCTCCACCGCCGAGCAGAGCTGATGCTGCAACAGGCAGCCAAGCTGCGCTGCCGAGCCTTCGTGGCCCCAGCGGACGTGGTAGCCGGAGTCTATAAGCTCAATCTGGCATTTGTGGCCAATCTCTTCAACCAACACCCTGGGCTGCAGAGGCAGACTGACGCTGAGGAGTATCATCAGCTTGACGAGACAAGGGAGGAGAAGAGTGAGTTATCTATTTATTTTAACAGTGTCTTTCCTACTCCTATCTGTTACTTCGCAAATAAAGTTGCGTGTGGTTCCAAGACAGTATTAGCTTGTCCTCGGGTTATGTTGTCTCATGTGGTAGACTGCTATAGGTTCGACAATAAAATGTAAATGCATTTTCATAGCTTTCAAACCTATTTTTGACACAATTTTTGTAATTCATTTTGAAACACGTTTCTCCCCCAGCGTACCGCAACTGGATGAACTCTATGGGCGTGGCGCCGCACGTGAACTGGCTGTACTCGGACCTGACTGACGGGCTCGTCATCTTCCAGCTCTACGACATCATCAAGCCGGGTATCGTCAATTGGAAGAAGGTGAGAAACGAATATACCGTGGGTACCGAATGCGCAGTGTGAGTGGACCGAAGGCTTGGTAAAGATCGCACGTGCTAGATGGATGCGGAAGGCATAGTACGCTAATTACGTAACTCTGTTGCTAACAATTCTCTGATTTTTGCGATTACGTATTATCGATTTAATAGTCAGTTTATTGGAATGGAACGTTGTTAGCAACTGAACCCTTGAAATCGATTATACGTAATCGAAAAAGTAACAATTTCAATAATTGAAATCAGAATTGTTAGCACCAGAGTTCGGTAATCAGTCTACAGGACAGTGGGCGTCTTCCAGCTAAAATAATGATTTATCAAGTGTTAGGACTCGATACCAGCGCTTTATATATTTCTGCCGCCAAGCAACAATGCTCGCATTGTTGTGTTCTGCTTTGAAGGATAAGGTAGCCAAACCATTTACAGGCATGACGCATTTAATCTTAGTCCTAACAGTGACAACGCACCTGCGGTTCTGCGTTTTCGTTGCCTCCAACCTAGTTTCATACATCGTAGGTGTTATGCGCAACAATTATTGCTTACCATCAGTATTCTTAGTTCGTAACGCTGGTGCCAACAATTAACTGATTTCAGTGATTGAAATTGTTACTTTTGTGATTCCGTATAATCAATTTCATGGGTTCAGTTGCTAACGAAGTTCCATTCCAAATATTGAAATCAGAAAATTGTTGGCAACAGAGTTACGTAATTAGCCTACGGATGGGTTGTCTGCTTGTTTGTCACTGCGTAGAATGAAAAAAAAAACGATATCTATTTCACCATCGTTTGTCCCACAGGTACACCGACAGTTCTCGAAGCTTCGCAAGTTCATGGAGCGTCTGGAGAACTGCAACTACGCAGTGGAGCTGGGTCGAGCGCTCGGGTTCTCGCTGGTGGGGATCGCAGGCGCGGATATCAACGAGGGGAATGCTACGCTCACTCTTGGTAAGGGGCAGTTGCGTAAGAAAAATACTACGAGGGGGAGAAGCCACAATGTCCAAATGATGCGTGGAACTAGAATTCCCTAGCATCATAGAACAAAATAATATTACGGCGAATCAATCGTCATTGGGTTATACTGTGGCGACATCTATCGCTCCAAAAGGTACACTCAACAATACTCGTCACTTCGAGTACATTACCACATAGTTGGCAAGCATCGCATAGAGATGGCGCTGTACAAATCTCAACATTCTAAAGTAATTTTATGTATTACAGAATGTCGTGAAATTTTCGACGCTATGTCGTGTGTATAAGTATAATAGTGGTGTCGTGGCAACATATGGGAATAGGTCCGCCTTAAAACCTGTCCCTCCGAACCGAGCGCCACTTTTCTACTTTAAAGGCGTTCCGAATAGTAGTCCAGGAACACGCCAGAAACAAACTAATCTGATTTTATCTTCCCATGAGGTTTTCCTTGGAGAGTACGACATGGAGTTCTTAAAGAAAGGGGTGAAAAGGTTTTTACGGGGTACGCGTAGGTGATGCTCCTGATATTGCCAACGTCCATAGGCTCCGGTGACTGCTTACCATCAGGCAGGCCGTAAGCTTGTTTGCCACCTCAGTGGTATGACTTAAATCACCTTTATTTACATGATCCAAGATTTGGCAGATAATTACAGTACGACTCCACAGTACATTGTACAGTATGATCGACTACGAAACCAATCCTATTTATTAAAGAATATATTATATTATATCTCTCCTTCCTCCCCAGCTCTAATCTGGCAGCTGATGCGAGCGTACACCCTGTCGGTGCTCACGCGGCTGGCCAACACCGGCAGCCCCATCATCGAGCGCGAGATCGTCGCCTGGGTGAATTCCAAGCTGCAGGGCGCCGGGAAGACGTCCTCCATCAAGAGCTTCCAGGTGAGAGACTCCCCTCTACCCTTAGTTACTTACCACTTCTACACACTCCCTATTCCGCCTACACCCTCCTCATTGCCTGATAAACGCTCTCTCCTCCCCATACGTACCTTCTTAGCGCCGATATGGCAAGTGGTTGGCTTACACTGGCAGCGCCATCGTCGCCTGGGTGAACGCCAAGCTGTAGGCCGCTGGGAAAACTTCCTCTATCACGAGCTTCCAGCAGGGCTATTGGCTGTCTCAGTGGACAACTGAATTTGACATAAAATAATCTTACACTACTCTAATTTGGTAGACGCTATAGCCAGTGACCTACCTAAATGACGTAGTGTAGAATTATGTAATGTCAAATTCAAATGCCAACTAAGTTAGACAATAGCGCCGCAGGTGAGACCTTCCCCCGACACCCTCCCCACTTCCCACCTCACTTATACGTTTGGCGATCGAAAAGCGATTCAGACGATCTAGGGTTTTCTGTTATGTACTCGTATTATTAGCAATGCTATCTCCAATCCTCTTGCCAAAGGTAGGGAGGCAAAGAGTTAACTATTAAGAGTGATGTTGCCCTTTATTCCCTCCACTGTTCTGATGAAGCGATTGCACTCTTCGTATTCACGAGTACGATGAGAGTTACCGTTCCTGAGGACAGACATATTTGTCTATCTTCATTCGGATTCGAATACCCTCATTTCAATTTGACAGAATAAACCATACATTGCGATTTGACTTGCCCGTCTGTTCGTGTCTCTACATTTTAATTTTTTTTTTCTAACATATTCCATATTTCAGGATGAAGTGTTGGCCGACGCGAAGGTGGTGCTTGACCTGATCGACGCGATCAAGCCCGGCTCCATCAACTACGATTTGGTGCTGCCTGGTGGCAACCCTGAGGTTGGTTTGAAACTGATTTATTACAGATCGAAATCTTGCTGCGAAACTAGTCTGCTTTGCGATTTTGAACCTTACATAGGTCCATAGGCCATCTGATGACACAATGATGATCTTATATGACCACATTTTATTTTTCAAGCCTATACTGTTATACGTCATACCACATTTCTTATCCTTTTTCTGACATTGCCCGCGTTGTGCTTTCCTCCCAGCTTTGAGGGAGCGATTCCAAAATCCAGTAGATGGCGCTACTGAAATGTGCGGTCAAAATAAAGCCGAAATGACCCGAAATTTTACAGCAGTTGTCCAATAGAATAGCAGTATTATAAGAACGTACCTTCTCACAAGCGCCATCTTGTGCATTATAAATTGCGTAAACTCAATCCCCGCTAACCAACGCCATCTCCCGGTCCACAGGAGAACCTGGCCAACGCCAAATACGCCGTCTCCATGGCGCGGCGCTGCGGTGCTCGTGTCTACGCCTTACCCGAGGACATCACTGAGCGGAAGCCCAAGATGATAATGACCGTGTTCGCGTGCCTCATGGCATTGGACTACATACCCACCATGGACACGCCAGTCAACAAGTAAGTGTTGACGGGGGGGGTGTACAGGGGTGTCTCTTTCGCGGGGGGGGTGGGAGATTAGCTCGTTTTGTAAGAGGTATGTGATTTTTCGCTGCTCGAACGAGCGCAGTGGACTAACATGGCTAATGGTGATGTTTTTCTCACACGGCCTGAACAGTATTGTACGCGTTTTGGATATTTTTTTTTACACTTGAATCCTTATGACGAGAAATATGACGAACAAGATCTTATGATAATTTTAAACCTCTTTAGGAGACGAGCTAAATTCTCATTTTCCATTGACCATTAAAATACTGTTTTATAGTAATGACTTTCCTAAGGGCCAATAAATTACGCAGGCCGATGAAACCTCACGTTTGAACTCTACCCACCTATTGGTACAATGATGAATAATTTAGTATTTTCAGTGAACTATATACAAGGGTTTAGCGGCTCGGGGCGAGTGCACTGTTATTAGAACATTCCAGAATGTATTGGCTCGCGTTGTGAGTGTAAGAGGTCCGAACTAGGAGACTAAAATATTTACAAGCTTCTAAAGTGTAACTGACAATACCATGCGTAGTCTAGATAAACCTAGATATTAATTTGAACAGTTTTTTAGATTTGATCTCGAGAAACAGACTTCTACTAATATTGTACAGGAGTACGTGTCGAATACCTTATACATTCCTAATTGGGACTAATGTTAAAAAGCAACATTCCATTAAATGTTTTTCTTAGTATGGACCTCTTACAGTGAACAGCTGTGGTGACGGATTCGTGTTGTATTTTTTGTGATGTTCAATGTAAAGTGTCGCTAGATAGGTGGGAGCTATATGATATACAATATTATGAATGTAATTATAAATGGATAATATTATTAATATTTAATATTACTATTATCAGTGTATGTAAACGATTTGTATTTAATGTTTAAGGGTAACTTATTCGTATATTAAGCTTTTGATCGGTCTAACGCGTATGTTTTACTCTTTGATTTCGTTAATGTAACTAAATCCAGTCTAAAATAATTCACACCTTACCACACCTTAGGTTCCAGCGAAGTAGGAAATTGAAAATATTTCACAATAATTTTAACAGTGCACCAAAAGTAGTATTTCGTGAAAAGTACGAAGAGTAAAATATGTGCGTATATTTATAAGTTGTAATCACTGTGAAATCGTCATTTACGTAATATTTATAGGGTCGCATGATGATCGGCTGGGTTCGGTTATCCTTTAAGTGCTATCTACTAGAACTGTCTATTATTGAAACTATGTGACTTAGGCAAGTTGTATAAACAAACCCATATTTTTCTCATAGCGGTTAAAGCTCCTTGAATTAGCTGTATATCAGTGTAAGGTAGCATATAATTAGTATAAAATCCGTGGATCATGAAATCATAAGTACAGTTTGGTACATAGCACTGAGGAGCTTCAATTTTTGTACTTATCGGGAGTTGTAGTATTATGAATGTGTCAATGTTTTTATACATTTTTACAACGAATCGTTCGGAGGTATTGTTTAGTGGAAGACAATTGTAGTCGTAATAGAAGTAAAGAGTGGTCGGGGTACAAATTTTGTACGGTTTTTTAGGAGTCTTTGATAGGTGATATATACACGTGTGGATACGGTTGCGTTTCGTCTATTTATACAGATGTCAGATGAGTACACGAAGGAGGGTGGGCGTGCCGAACTTTGGCCATGATTTTAGTAATGTTTAGGGTGGTATGGCTTCGTTGCCTCCGCTACATTGACCATATAGTTATGGATATACATTCGCGCTGTAGCAGTAATGTACCGCGTTTCCGCATAGAGGACCGCCATTTTGAAATCACTCGCCTAAATTATTTAACTGTTTCTTTTTTGTATTTAGTGTGAAAATGTCAAGTTTTCACATAGTGTATGTAATTTGTTTTGGCTTCCATCATTCTAAAATTGTTTACATTCTTATGAAGAGTGAGTTTAATTGTTTAAATAGAATTATTATTATTATGAATATATAAAAATAAAATGCTTGTGTGTGGGAAAAGATTGGCAATAAATTGTGTGAGTTCGTGTTTGTATGATGGGAATACATGTTTTGTACTTAAAATACAAAATATAATTATAATGTATTATGGCGTAATTCGTACGCCAATAAGTTACATTCCTTTCGTATATTTTGGCATTCCCAATCGGAAGTATTTTAATACAATTTATTATTTTGTATTAAAATGTATATTTTATTATTATTTAAGTTCATGTGAAGATATTTTTGTAGAGTTTTTTAAATATCGACATTCCTTCGGGACAACGATTTATTTTAATTTACACATTATTTTAACTGTAAATTTTTATTTTGTTAGTGTTATTAAGATTTTTTTAATCGTTTTTAGATTATATTTTTCACTGAGAATCGATCGACTAATCAATGTTTTTAATTTCTTAACCTTTTCGTGTAATTAAGAAGTTTAAGGATGTATTTAGTGATATTCGCTAGTTGTCGCTGAAGACATGTGTAAGTGTATAAGAGAATAATAAAACGGAATTGGTGAAAATACATTTATTCTTTCATTTTGTAGCGATTTGTTTGGATTCATTATACTTTGCCAAATAACATTAAATTAACCAAACCGGTAGTGTTGTCCCAATCGCGTTAAAGAAGTAATGTCATACAAACATATTCTATAAACATGAATGAATGCACATGTAAGTACAGCACACACACAAATCCACCTGGATTAGCACAACTGCACTTGGTATTGGTTCACATACGGGTATGTATCTATCATATAAACTATTTAAGAGCTGACCTGCGGGTAAGGTTGGTATGTATGTGTATATTGTGTATAAATGTTGAGTTTATGGGATGTGATCGTGATGTCCTGCTGTCGGCCTTTTTGTGAATGTTCTGTTGGTTATGGCATTGTAAAATTTCTAGAATATCAGCGTCTTAGCTACAATTTTCGACGTTTATCTTACCTTGATCTTACCAGTGGCCTAACGCTCAATTCCGCTCACTCTAGCGCTGAATCTAAACTTATCGAAACGTTATCAAACATTTTTAAGGAAAATTCACCCGTTTTTAAGAAGAAATACATTTGAACATTGCGTTGTTGAGATAATGGTGGATAAGGTTTACTTTTGGATAAACGCTTCGATTCTGTGCTAGCATACATTGACCGGTGATTGGTGAGATATACACCCCTTATCTCGGAACCAGTTGAATTCAACATAGATGAAAACATAGAGTTATAACTACTAAAGCATGTTTTGTTGGACCTTCACAAATGTATTCATTTTTTTAAATCGAAAAACTAGTTTCACTGATATTAAAAATCTTTTCTGTTTTGTGTATTCTTTTTTGTTTTATTTTTGTAAAGTCCAACAAACGCAACTTTTTTCAATATAGTATTGGTCCAATGCACTTGAAAGTTGAATTGAAACCCTATTAAGGGGCTAAGTTTTTCATACAAATTTAACCTTATTTTTCCATTATTTCAAAGGTTTGACGTTTTTAACGTATGTTTGCAATTGGCCGTTAGTAAATGTAACCAAATGAGCGAATGGATTTCTACATGTTAATAATATAAAACAATGAATGAAAAATAAAATTAACTAAATCACGAAACAACGCCATCTAGCGGCGAATTGTTTTTTTCGATTTAACTGTTTCATGTTATATCATTAAGCTATAGAAAGTTATTTTCCGCACCTTTGAATACATTTACTAAGAGTATAAATCATAATTAGGTAATGTTGTATGGAGATGTTCTTTTTTGGAGATTTGACACTTTATAATATTGAATTAGGTACATGTGAAAACAAAAGGCGCAATTCTGTGTTTCTTCACCATTTATTTTCTCTACTCTCTCTTTCCCTCCTTCTTTAGTTGTTTCTTTAATCTCCAAATAACAAC
This sequence comes from Blastobasis adustella, assembly GCA_907269095.1. Classification (NCBI taxonomy): domain Eukaryota; kingdom Metazoa; phylum Arthropoda; class Insecta; order Lepidoptera; family Blastobasidae; genus Blastobasis; species Blastobasis adustella. Next base: position 6,221,513 of record OU026135.1, on the reverse strand, counting down.
TAGAAACCAACATTGACTCCATTCTGTGTGCCTTATAGTCAATCGACCGCACCAAACCAAGTCCAGGAACCTGTGGACTTCTTGGATACCAGTAGAGCATCTGGACCTGTGGACTTCTTGGAAACCAGTGAAGCATCTGAAGATGAAAATGAAGATACCTGGGACATACAGCATGAAGAGTTAGATGACTCTGGGGTAGCGCCAGTACATGAGGAATTCGACGACTCTGGGGTAGAGCCAGTACATGAGGAATTCGACGACTCTGGGGTAGAGCCAGTAATGCAAAAGCCAGCCCTACCTCGAAAGCCAGACAATTTAACCATAATCAACTAACGCCATCTAGGGGTAGACTGCAGTAACAACTGGGCAGTTTAGGCATAGATCGATAATTTGAAGTGGAAATAATGCTAAGGTTATTTGTTTTTATTTTATATTATAATTTTTTTTTATTATTTAAGCTTTCTTGTAAAATTTTGAAAACTATTATTTTGAAACGAAAATAATTTATTTTATGTATTTTTTATATCTTTTGTTATTAAAATATTATTATTTTTTATTGTAATTATTTCTTGAATAGCACTATATATCAGTGAATTCGAACAATAATCATAATCTCGGCGACAATGTCCTGGCGCGCTGGCTGTCTTGACCATAATCCAGGATAGGGCAGCCATCTTATTGCCGTGACCCTGTGAACCTGACCATATTGGATCATGATCAGAATGAATTCGACCAATAATATAATTTTTAATTACGTTTTCGCGGGTTGATAGCCAATAAGACAATGATTACCTCTGTATTTAATTAGTTTTTTCAATACAATAGCTTTTTAGCAGTAAGTCGTGAAATACCGACTCGTAACGCCTCAAATGTATGAGCGTAAATAGAAAAATATGGGGTGTACCGATAATTTCGCGCGTAGTTGATAGCTTGCTTTGGTAATCCTAAAGACCAACCTTCAATATCAACCCCTTCCACTTATAGCGCCGATTTAGAAACATCGGTCAAGCGAGTCGGCACTGGAAACCCGAGAACGTCAGAATAGCTAGTTGCGTGTGACGCTGGTCAAAAGATCATCATCTTGGCGTTAACTCCCGGTTGAGCTCCCACGCAACTCGCGGGGACCCGGGGTCGGTCTTCCTGCTTTCCTTGGTCCACTTTGCTTGGTCTTCGGCATCCTTAGCGGCTAATCCGTTGGATGCTAGTCAAAAGATGAGGCAATAAAATAACAATACAAGATAGAATAAAATTGTGATGAATTTATTTCATTCCATATTCGGCAACCGAGTTCAATTACTTCCATTGTAACATTAGTACAATACGTAGGTACCTCTCTGAGGGAGGACATTGACATTATGGTAAAATAATACGAAAATAATAAAATGTGGGCATCGAATAAGCGTTTTACAAGATCCCTATACTACAATTATAACACTTTTAATGGGGTGAGGTAGCTGCTGTGCGTTTTATTTTTCTTAAAATAAAAAAGTTTCCAATAGACTAATTTCTGAATAGATCTCAAAATTTGTTGGGATAGTGTTTCAAAATATAATTACAGAATTTTGTCAAAACTTAAAATGTGAAAGTGTGCGTAATTCTCGTTAGAAACCTAGTGCATCCTTTACCACACAGCAACCACCGCCCATCCCAACAACCTTTCAACTTCGCCCAGCGAAACGATATGACATGAAAATTATAACATCTTTACAGAACTATGTAAAAAATATATCGTATTTACACAATATACAACACACGTAACAATTACATAAGATGTTTATCTATTCACTGTATGTGCAGCTTGACCAAATAGTTGAGAAATCGTTTTTTTCTTCAAGTACTATTTCATATAGTATTTTCAAGGTATTTAGTCTTCATGGTCAAGCTACACATAATAGGAAAGAAGAAGCGTTGATACTTTTTGTACATTTTTGTTTATTTAACGATATGGACAAAGATTTGGCCAATGCGGTGGTTATTAATGAGTTTACGATAAATATATAGATCATCTTACTCTCTTAGATCAGTATAGCTTTACTCTGGATTGTAGTGTTGTTTAAATCATTTAAATCTTGGCGGAGGTTTATTTTAGTCGCTATTAAATAGTTTAAGAATTCAGTTAAGTTCATTACAGTTTCATTAAAACTGACAAAACTATAATATTTTCTCACATACTGACGTTTTCATTTCAATTAGCCAACATTTCCTATCACATTTATAGCTATTCTTCTACCGAAACCGGTTACGAAACTCGGTTACCAATGCGACCGAAAGGCTTTGCAGGATGTTTTAATTCCTCCTCCATTTTATAAATAGCTATGCAGCAAGTACGAAAATTTGGAATGTATGTTAAATTGTTTATTAGTAACAATAGTAATATCATGGGTACAGTTTAGTATAGAAAAAGATTTATCTTAAAACGGCTACCGTTTAGGGGATTATAATATATTTATCACCGGGTATAGTTTTAGCTAATTAAAATAATTTAACCTACAGGACATCACATTTTTATGTTGTATTTATTAAACTGTCAAGTTTAATATTTTCCTACAGGTTTGCAAGTGCTCTGTTACAGTACACAATTTAAAATTACACTGGACGATTTTTCAAAAATTGGCACACGGCCATTTTTACACAAAATACACAAATTATTTATAAGATTTTGTGGTAAAAACCAATAACAAAATTAACATCGAAATAAATAAAAATACGTTGTGTAACAGAATAGTAAATATTCTGTTCTCTTTCAAATATGAATGAATGAAAAATCCCCCAGTTTAATATGATTTGAAACATTTTACTAAAACGAATTAGAAGTTGTAAATAAAAATAAACTTTCAATTACAAAATGAGTATAAAATGTAATCTCACTGCCATTCTAGTTTGAGACACTTGTCTGCGAATTCTATAAAATACTTTTTCCAACGTTCTTCTTTTTACAAAATTTATGAAATTATAAATAGATCGTTCATTCTTCTAGTCTTCGCTAACAATTTTATTGAAAATATCCGTCGCATATTTCACAACAATTGTTATTCTTATCGAAATTGACAATAAGTAATAAAACTGAAAATAAATATGATTTAATTTTATCGATTTATAAATAACTTAATCCAATTAAATATCGCGTAACTAAATAGTGTACTAAAGCTGTCATAATGCATTTCACCTGTAAATGATAAAAAGACTGATAAAAACTATTTAATTACCACAATCTATTACTCAATAGAAAATCAATACCCAAACGAAAATTCATAAAATTCAAATATTGAAATTATTGCATTCGAGACTTCTAAGCAAATAAGAACCAATATTGGTTGACATCTAAATAACTAACACGAATAGTTGTGAAACACTGCAAAGTAGAAATATACTTTAACACAAAATAAAACCATAAAACCCTAATACAATCAGGTCCCAGCCCTTTAGAATACAACTTAGGTAAATTAAAAATAGTATAAACCGCACTATCAGTTTATAAACATAAGAAAACACATTGCGACACAAGTTTCGGTTCAGGCTTCGTCAGGGACGTTGACTTATTTGATTAGACGTGTCAAAGGTTGGGAAAGTAAGATACACCATTCTGGGTGTCGAGAGAAAAGTCTTCACGGGACAAAATTGCAATATCAAAATCCAACACACACGATGCAACCTACATCATCCGCACAACGACCTACAGTCGTACCTAAAAAGGAAAACAAAAAACAGGATTAAAAATAACAAAAAAAGGGGGAAATTATTAAAACTAAACAAACGAAAAAGGGGGGTTAATTGTGTGACACTGGCATACCAAAAAAAAAAAAAATTGCTATAAAGCCCATGAATATTGCAATTAAGCCTTTATATAAAATAATGATTAAAATTGTGACAGTGAAATGATTATATTACAAATACTTCCCTTCCCATTACCAACATAATACTTAAACAAGTTAATTAAAAATAGGTGCAAAATGTATAAAGTAACCCTAGTTCCAATAATATACACAATTAAAAACCTAGCTACTAGCTATTTGCTTATTTAAAATCAACTAATTTATATTTGTGTCTTCGTAAAAGTTTACTGTAAAATAGTTACTTCAATAATTTATTATTACAATAATATACAAACTTTGCTAAATATATTCTCATAATTATTTGCCGTTAATTGATTCTATTTATTACATAGTTTACGTTTATTGTTGTGCCTGTGCGGCGTGTTACTTCGGTCCATATCACTTTCCACAGGGACAGAACCATTTTTGACTGGAATCGTCATAGGAATGTCTGAATTTAATTACAAAATTGGGTTGTGATCTCTCAAACGCACTCCCACGGCAGCGACTCTGCTTGTGCGACTCGTAAAACAAACACAAAATGTTGGTGTCTTTTTAAACTGACAATGCTGTCCCTACCGCCACCTGTCGAATGTAACACGCTACACTGCATCACCTATAAAGTTCTTGAGGAATAGTGGAAATGATATGACGGTTAGGACTCTCATCAAAATCAAATTTCAATATTTTTCTCTGACTCTTTTCATCGTTTCAATCTCATGAGCATAGTCCACGCGGACAGTGCAAATGGGGTTACCCCATTTTATGACATTTCTTGTAAAACACTTTTCAATATTTTCGCCGCGTCTCCATAAACGCCTAAATCCAAACTCCAAAATCACAGAAAACAAATCACTTATTTAGAAATTCAATTATCGATTTAGGTACAGATCACAATTCCAAACACTCCGTTCCCGACAACCATTCCCATTCCCACCATTCCACAAGAACCACACAAAACCCATCAGGACTCTCATTACCTGTCATGGTGTTTGTCTAGAAGATACTCTTTCAGTCGCCGCACCAGATGTTCCGATAGCTGCGTCACCTCCGGCCACTGCTTTAGCACCATTACGCCGAGCATCACCACTAGACTGGTGGTTAGTACGCGCACCCTGGAAAAGATGGAATAATAAAAAGGGATATGTATTTGATGTTAGAATGATAATTGGCCTTAGACACTTAGACGTCACACAGTGGACAGACAAGATTATTCGCCCTGGATGGTAAGATGTTAGAATACATTATGTACAACGTACGTACTGCAAGAAGTGGACTACATAGAAAAGTGGACGAGTCACGAGGTGGAGGTGTGGTTTCAGATGGCGCCAGTGAGTCTGTTGTCAAAATTCTGTCGTGCTATTGGACAGAAACAACTGCTGTAAAATGACGAATCCATTCCAGCCAATGACAGGGCTTTATTATGACAGCAGACCTTGCGTCGCAGTAACGCCATCTCGCGGTTTCTGGAATCGCGAAAACCCTCATTTGTGCACGATTATTAATTTGTTTGAGCCTAGTCCTGCAACGCAACGCTGTATGCGTCGCCAAATGCTGGGCGAAAGAAGTGTAAGTCAGAGTCTAGTCCATCGACTCGACAAGAATAATTTATGTCATGTAAGCATAATTCATTTGTGTGGTGTCCTGCAGAGTAGAATAGCACAACCCCTTACACTCGTGGATGTCGTACAAGGCGACTAATATTTTCTAGGCAAAAAAAAACTCTTTTCTAGGCAAAAAGAGTCTTCATAGGCTTGAAAAAAGGCAGCAGCGCTTTCTTCTGCGATCTCTAACCTGCCTGCCAAGCGTGGAGATTATGGCAATAACCTCCTCATGGGAAAGGCCTTAAGTCCTGCAGTGAATTGTTATGGGTTGTGATGATGATGATTTGTTTATCCTTGCATTGTAGACACTCACCTAGTCCTCAAAAACGGCATGGCAACCCCAGCCACCGTTGCCACCAGCAACAAAGCCAGTTGTAGCAACGTGAGTGCGACGTTCAACAGTTTGACGAGTAGCAGCCTCGGCGGTAGCGACCCCGCGGCCGCCTCGGCGCCGCCGCCCACTCCGGCGCCGCCCGCGCCCCCGCCGGCCATGTATTGCTCTAGTTTGCTTATCTGGGTAGGGGAGGGTTATATTTTTTTAATAGGTGACGAAAAAACATTTGTTCCTATAAGGACATTACTAAATGAACGGAAAAAATACATTCATGTACACAAATTTTACTAACCGTGCGAACCCAAGCAGCGCGCAAGTGTTATTAACATCAATAAACCAGCCCATTTAGAACTTACAGTTCTTTTGTAGACGTGTAAGAAGTTTTTATCTTTAGACTGCGATTTCCCGGACCTCCATTATCACGGGTTGTAGTTCATTTCTCGAGTGTACTTCCATCCATTTAGTAATCTGTCCTTTTAGGAATCTGGCCTTATGGTAACAAATGAAAAAAAACAGCTATATATTGCTCTAGTTTGCGGATCTGGGAAGCGAGTATGGGGAGATAGACAGATAAATTATTTATTGCTCAAACAAGAATAACAGAATAAGAATAAGTAGAAGAACGATATCGACATCTTTGCAAACGATTTGTTACACTATAATAACAAATTAAGGCACAAATTGTTAATTTATTTATTTATTTATTTATTTAATGTAAGTATTGTTGCATTTATTAATAAATTTGTAATGGTTAATGTATGTACTTAACATTGTTATCAGTCGAAACAGTTAGCTTACTAAGTATCAAAGTTTGGAAATGAAATAGGAAACTTTAGGTCTAATTAATTATCTAGTGAAATGTACTATTTGTGTAAATGACTGTTTGTTTTTAAATAAAGAAAAAAAAATATATATATATAAAAAGTTTCGACAAAAACCATAGTTGTGGGCAAATGCGGCCTTATCGCTTTTACAGGACAGGGAGGGTTAAATTTTTTAAATTCTTGACAAAAATATGGGTTTTGTAAGATTGAGGTGTGCATCTGTGGCTCTGGCTATCTGTTTGTCTGTGGCACCGTAGCTCCGGAATAGATAGACCGATTTGGATGCGGTTTTCTCTGTTTGAAAGCCAATTAAATCTTTATGGTTCTTAGCATTGTTTGATGAGATTTAGGTATATGTAAACTAGGTCGGGTGTAATGATACTTTGGCAGTTCAGGTAATTACAATGGAGCGACTGCCATCTGACCTCTGTGACCCTGTTAGCAGGGAAACTTGACCAGATTGGATCATGGTTACACACACATTCAGTTGCCTGAATTTGCAGGTTTCATCACGATGTTTACCCTTATGGTTGAATGTTGAATTCAAGTTGAAAAGTTGAATACTAACGGGCGGTATTCATAACCCAGAAAAGAGTCATTGGTACATGGCGGCAGTGCAGTAACCTCTAACTTACCTCTCACCACTGAGCTACCAGAGCGTCGGTGACCTTGTGGTGAGAGGGATATTAAGAAAGCAATAAAAATATATTTTAAAACGTAACTGCACCTTGGTCTGGCACAGGTCGAGCGCCTCGTGGATGTCCCGGATCCGCTCCTCGCTCTGGTACTGCACCTTCTCCTCCACGTCCGTCAGCGCTTGCTTTAGATTTTCCACCTAAAAGTACGGGAATTTTCTTGTTATCTGCCTTTAATATGTTTTAAATATTCAGCAGCGGTATAAATTCTGAATCTCTATCGCTGCTGAATTCCCTTCCCGTACGCAGAGACCACATAGTTCTTGCTATAGCTAACGGTCTCGCTACTTACACATACATTATCCGTCTCCTACTAATATAATAATTGCGAATGTTTGTAAGGATGTATTGGATGTTCGTTGTGAATGAAATTAAGTTTTAACTTCAAACATTTTAATAATATCTCCCGCTGTCATAGGGGAAATGCAGTCCATCGAGTTAGAACCCAAGTTCACCGTCATAATAGCAGATAACAGCCCTTATAAGCCGACGCTCTTGAAAGGTCGTCACGGCAAACCATTTTTTTTTACTAAAAGAATGTCAATAATTCACTGTTACTTGTCTCCAAAAGAGCCCTTGACGTCCGTCTTCTCACTGAGCCCCGGGCTCAATAAGAAAACATTTTTTAGAGGAGAAAGTTTAATGTCAAATAATGCGTGACATACTTATTCATATATACAAAATGGCCGACATATGTGCCCAAAGAACTAGCATAAGAACTAGAATTCTCTGGCACCATAGTACATACGCACGCGTACAAGTAGTGCGCAGCATGGGTCTAACAAGGTAGACCGACGACCTGGTAAATATCACAGGTACCAGCTGGATGCGGAAGGCACAGGACCGGCCTTTGTGGAGATCTCTGGGGGGAGGCCTAAGCCCAGCATTGGGCTTTCGGCTTATATAATGATGATGATAGTACATACATAATATGGCTAACCGGTCGTCAATCAGCACACTCACGACCTGTCTTCGCCATAGAAATTGAACCATCCCATCCCCCTTTTGGAGAAAAGAGTTTCATCTTTGCCCTGGCCTCACAACCCCCCGGCTTATCCATAGTCCCCCCTATCCCCCCCATACCTCGTTCTGATGCAGCTCGGTGAGGTCGTTGATCTGCTCCTCGAGCCGCTCGGTCTTGAAGCGCTCCTCTTGTAACGCGCCCGACAGGAACGACAGCTCTTGGGACAGGTTCTGGGGGGTGGAGAGAATACTTTTTTATGTCAATAACAGAGAAACAGGCAAGCTGGCGACCCGATGGCAAGTTGTCACCGACGCCTAATATCCAATTAGCAACACCAGGGGTTTATGTCAATAACAGACAAACTGGCAACCGGGCGACCCGATCAGATTCGATGGCAAGTGGACATTAGCAACACCAGGGTGTCCCCAAACCCCCGGGATACGTTACTCTGGCAACAAATAGGATGGCCCTTCCACTACAGTTCCCAATGGAGCACTGGACTTTTTACGTGGTTCCACCTCAAGGACAGGAACACAATACTACTTATTCCCGCTACGCCCTACCTCTAAAAACTATTAAATAAGTGAAGTATCTAACTATTAAAAATCTAATACAGTAAACGATCTCACCTTAAGCGAGTCGATCTTCTCCGCTAGCCGTTCGTAGTCCTCACTGCGCTTGCGCAGCTCGTGCAGTATCGGCTTGATCGAGAACGCCATCTCCGACATGTTGTTGGAGCTGGGCTGCGGGTACCTGCCAAGGTGGACGTTGGAATGTCAAAGGGAAAGTCAGGTGCGACGAGCAGTCTGCCCCGGCGCCCGAGGCAGGATTTTTTTGTATGTTATACAGCAGACAAACAGGCAAGCGGACCACCTGATGGAAAGTGGTCACCGCCGCCTATGAACGTCAGTAACACCAGGGGAGTTAGCAATACGTTGCCAGCCTGAAGAGACCTCTAATATACCTCTTGAACGATCCCATGTCATAGTCCAAATGCAACACTGCGGCTTGAAGCTCATTCCACATCCGGATCGTACGAGCGAGAAACGATGAAAAACCATAGTGGTGGACTAAAAAAAACGACTGTAAGGATTTTCAAGACAGCTACTTTAAAAAGTAATAACTGTAGTTCGGCGTGCCTCACTAGATGGCGCTGCTTAGACAGGATTCTCAAGTATTGAATATAGTAACCGAAGATATTCGGAAAGCTGTATCGTGAAAATATACTTAGTTTTAGTACCTTTTCTGAGAAGTCTAGTGGTCTCGTTTTGATTTATTCTCGAGAACCGTGTCCAACCAACGCTATCTATTATAATTAATTATAATTATTTGAACTATTTTTTCTTTATAAACGGCTTACAGAAAATCTAAAGAAACAAAGAAAGTAAAGCCATTTATTACACATACCACACCACGACACAATAACAGTTAAAGATAACGGAAACATCAATCATTAAAATGTCTAAAACAATGCGTCTCCGATGCCACTGTCGGTACCGCGGCGACCAACATAAATGATACTCAGCGTAAATCTCCCATACCTTCATCGCAGGTATGGAACATATTGGCAAAGACACCACGTTTTAGTGACAAATAGAGACGGATACTCACGGCGCTCCTTCACTAGTGATGGACGAGCTAGGCGAGGCTTCTGGCGAGAACTTGGGCGCTGGCGAAGTCGCCACCCTTGGCAGGGTGGACCCTCGCGCCGGCGCCTCCCCGGCCTCGGACGCCCGGCTCCCTTCGGACGACGCGTTCGCTGCGTTGTAGGGAGACTTAACGGGCGCCAACGGCGGGGGGTGGGGGTAGCCGAGGTCTAATACTAGATTTGGCAAGTCAATAGTGCGAGCGGACTTTATAGATCGTGACAGATTGGATAGTAGCTAACATGCAGGAGCATTAGGATTGCCAGTTTAAGAAAACTTTTGTTTGCAGCTACAGCAATATACTAGTTTGTTGAAATATTTATTTAGGAATAAAGTTTACATAGACAGCTCAGGGCTAGGTTATGTAAACAACAAAATATAACAATTTATCTAATGTTTTATTTAGTCAATTATATCGCTAGCCAAATTAAATTGGCAGAAAGGAGGAGGCCATTTGCTTCCCTTAGGCCTCAAGAACACATCCTTAACCCCTAGGATTTCAATTTCACAAATGAAAATTTCTTTCATGAATGCCATAAAAACCTTTGTACAGCTACACAGAAAAGTGATTCTAAAGGTAGTAAATTGGTAATGCTATTATGCTCCTGCATTGTATTGCGCTACACGTCATTCATAATAGTTTTCTAGTAACTATCTTGTAGCGTGCGTGAACGTGCGTGAATGAAGGAACAGTAAACCACACTAATAAAGGGTACGCGCGCTCTTGACTTACAAAAATTTAATCTATTTATACATAGTTCATTTTTAGAAAATTTTTTGATTATAACCATAGTCGATTATCATTTTTAGAAAGGTACAAGATCAGATTTTTCATCTGTTTGCAACGTTTACAGTTTTCTTAATGTTGGAACGTAGATTTAATTTTGAATTATTTTATATTAAAAATGCACCATCATACAGTACTAAACATGCTCTTCATATTATATTGTATCTTAATAGCGTCAACTTAATGCAAATGCAAATATAAGCGCATAAAACTATAAATAAAATGAATTACAGTTTCGCGGCAGCAACATCAATAAAAACGTAACCACAAAAAAAAACATTTAGAATTTTAAAAGATATGTCAGCTAAAAGCGCCAATGTGTGAAATTAACCACAAATTTATAGTACCTCTGCGAAGATGGACCTCCATGACCTCTTAAACTGAACGAACGTATCCAACTAACGGGATGGCGGCAATTTAGCTATCATCATTGCGACAATGCTTATTACGAAAGGTCAGGGTTATACACATTGTCTACAATGCTCACTTTATTTCTCTTATCTTGCTCTAACAATAATATTTGAGTAAGACTATGCGATATTTTAATTTACAATAACGAATAAATAATAATAAATAAATAATCAAGCAGTTTTTTCCATTGTTAAATGGAATCTGCGATCTCCAATCCGCCTACCAAGCGTGGAGATTATGGCAACCACCTCCTCTTTCGTGGGAGAGGCCCTAAGTCCTGCAGTGGACTGTTATGGGTTGAAAATGATAAAATAAATAGACCATTTATAACGCCAAAAACAAAGAAAATACAGTTCTACTTCTCCCGCCAAACTGTTGGCGAGGAAAACACAAGCTCTTATTGCAAAGTGATATTATTTTCTCTTGTGTACAGTAAGCTATTTAGACATAATAATTAGTAAACTAGTAATAAAGTGCAATGCTAGCATGCCATGTGATCCACATCAAAGGAGATATTGCAAAAATTATGAAAAGGAAACGCAAAAAAAGAATAGAATGATAAAAAGTAGGCAAGTAAATACATAAATTAAAAAGAAGTTAAAATTTTTTTGTAAGATCGGTCATTGCGCAGCTATATCTTTATAATAACACATATCTAAGTCAAATATAAAAAGTGAACAAATGTGGCATCATAGCCACAGTATTTGTAGTAATATAAATATTTATTTCCCTTTTATTTCATTGCTTTGGTTGCGTTATACATGCAATTAACATGTATAAATCAAAACAAAACTGGTAATTACTCGCATAACTTTAAATTTCAACCTTTGAAATTAGTATAGTAAAGAAATCATATAGGACTTTCTTGACAGTATATAACACTCAGAATAGCTAAGAAACTACATACACTACATAAATACAAACTACAAAACGAGTATGAAGCTGCACAGCGCATATTTACCTCTCAGTTCCGCGTGTTGAGGGGCTAGCGTGCAAGAACGAGAAGGCATGATAAGCGACACACCCCACAGTATTGCGTTGACAGTCAGTTTGTGAGTGGCATATGTACATACATACAATACAACAATACAAGTGTAAAAGCGTTAAGCTTGTAAGTGTACGGCGTTCTCCTAATTGGCAACGGCATATAGCAACGGCAATAGAACAGCGCCTAGGGTATTAAGAAAAATTTCACCTCAGCGATAAATAATCACTCAGCAATAATTTGGTCCCGAATTAATTAAAGTTATGTTTCTTAAATCGATAGATCAAACTTTTAATTTTCTAGCTATAACCCCTTTTTGACCCCCCTAAGCTGAATCTACCAAAAATTATTTCTATATTCCAAATGTTGTAAATAACACACTGAACGCGAATGTACTGTCACCAATGTGGGACTCGTATTAGAACAACTATATTATTATGTAGCGTGTTTATAATGTAACAATATGTGTTCTGCAGGTGTACCTTACCTAAATAAATAAATAAATGTGTTTACTTGACAGCTTGACACGGTCACTTTAAACACGACAAAACATTTGACGAAACAAATAAATAGCATTAACAACCGGAGTTAATTAGAAGCGAACAAAACAAAAATATTTACATTTCCGACGACACTGTCTGCAGTTCTTGAACATTTCCGCACTACTGAGTCATAGTCAATACGTCACTGACACCCGATTTATCACTATAGTATTGTAGTGAGTCACTACACTTGACAGCTACTCCTATGTAACTCATACTGCACTTGTCTACATGATGGAAATAGTTGAATAAATGTATGTGAAACTATTTACAAAATACACCCTTGTAAATAACACATAGCCTCACAACACAGACTATCGAAAAGATAAACGCACTTCTATCGTACAGAAAAACTAAGATAAAACTGTGAATCAAATACTATTTGCTTTTGTTTGTCGTTTACGTCATTGTGTACATGGTGTGATCGAAAAAAGAAACGTATTTCTGTCATGAATTATAGGTGCAAAGTTAATCCTTATATAGTATAAAATAAAGTCGCTTTTCGCGTCATCCCATACCACGTAACGGATTTTGATGAGGTTTTCACTATCATATATCATTTAGAAATTTTCTTTCGGTTTATATGTACATACGTGCATATTACAATAGAGAAAAACACCCGTACGAAGCCGGGGCTGGTCGCTATTAATATTTTAAAAGCGTCTCTGTTTGTCATTTGGCACGGAAATAAATAGTAACCCGAAGAAAGAGTTTGATAGAATTCTCAACCGACAACGGTTCGTTAAATGTTGAAACCAGGCGATACTGACACAACTTTTACAGTGACAAAGATGTTCAAAGCGGGTCATGATTCAGTTTCCACGCCCATACAACCTCCATCACTACATCCTGTACATCTAAACACGCCAAACAGAACAGCTATCTTATTCCACGGACGCGTAATTCCAAGGTGACACTCCGCGACGCTCGCAGTGATTAGCCACAGTTTACATAACAGAACACAGTTAGTCATAAAAAATTATTCTTCAGCAGGAAGTCAGCTGTTGAACTGACATTGAGTTTCTGGCTTATCTGTTAACGCTACAGCCATAAGTTTTATGTAGTCTTGTGATTGCGGTAGAGCTTGTCTAAGCTGAAATGACGCGCCGCACTACTTAATTAGTTGATTTCGATGTGTGAGTGCAAATATTAATAACGACACTTCATCTGTGTGGGAGCGTCGACTGCTCAATCGAACGACGCGTGCTCCTACGTTTGAGTCTCACCGGCAACTGAATGACCAATTGCAACGGCATTTGTACATGTATTGCGTCCATATTTTAAAGTTACTTGCGTGCGTTAAAGGGATAGTGGGGCGCGTCATTTTAGCTTAGACGAGCTGTACATTATGATTAGTCTGACTTTATTTTAATACTTAATTGAGGCTAATCGATCTTTAGCACCGGAACGAGCTCGCCACTCGTTAGACTTGCCTCTTGAAATAGTTGGCGAAGCGACGGTGACCAAGGCCTTCCGCTGGGGTCCCTGAAGCGCTGTCCTAATGGGCAACGGTCGTGCGACGGGCGGTTTTGAGGTCTCCTATTGGTCGACAGACGCCGTCATACGAGCATGGTCGCACGACTTTTGCCAATTAGGACAGCGCCTGATACTGGTTGAATAGTCTCGGGATCCATCACCCCGTGATGGTATATTATTATTATTTAAGTATGATTGGCGTTGGCGCCGTCATCACTGGTGTAAAATTAATTGACAATATCATTATTAAGTTGTAACACACAAAACGACTATCTCATACCATCTACTGTTAAGAAATCAGTAACAAAGTACTAGTAATGTATGTAGTACTATGTACAGAAGAAAGCAACTCCACCTACATTGTTAGAGCTCGTCTAAGCTGAAATGACGCGCCCCACTATCGCATTAACGCACACAAGCAAATTTAAAATATGGACGCAATACATATACAAATGCCGTTGTAATTGGTCATTCAGTTGCTGGTGAGACTCAAACGTAGGAGCACGCGTCGTTCGATTGAGTAGTCGACGCTCCCACACAGATGAAGTGTCGTTATTAATATTTGCACTCACACATCGAAATCAACTAATTAAGTAGTGGGGCGCGTCATTTCAGCTTAGACAAGCTTTACTTTGGACCGTCTCCGGTTTGTACGTGCATCCATAGCGATATCATTATACTGGTGGTAGGCAGGTTGATGTACTGCCTTCTGTACATATTGAGTGAGTGATCTGATACACAAATTAAATAGCGAAACACACGTGAAAAGTTTGTATGGGTTTGTACACTAATTAGATGAATGAACACTTGCACGAGAAATATCAGTGAAATCCACTACAATTGAATAAAAAACAAGGGATAAACTAAATGTGAAAAAACGACTAAGGTATTTGGAATTAGCCGTATGTTTGTGTGATTTAGTGGTTAGACAAGTTAGACAAGTCAAGGGGTGCAATTCCACAACATACTTACAGGGACCAGTGTTCTCTGTATGAAACAATACATACAACAGTTACATACAATGTAAATGTAATGTAAAATAAGGAGTTTAGTAGAAATATATTCATAAACTTGTTCATCAACCATTTGTTATCTTTTGTGTATGTTTTTTATGCTATGCGTGCTTTATGTAGTAATGTGATGTCTGTCCATTAGAGGTACGATCGTCAGGTCAAAGACATCAGCT
The DNA here is from genome assembly GCA_907269095.1 of Blastobasis adustella. NCBI lineage: Eukaryota > Metazoa > Arthropoda > Insecta > Lepidoptera > Blastobasidae > Blastobasis > Blastobasis adustella. The sequence goes on along the minus strand of OU026135.1, from coordinate 6,206,247 downwards.
GCTATTAAATATATGGTAGGAGGGGGTTAGTTCTCTCTCCAGCTGACTGTACGATCCAGCTAATATATATATTCTAATATTAGTACCAAGTACAGCACCACTGCGGGAATTAATCAAAGCAAATATTAAAAAATGTATATTATATGTGCATGTTTTTCAGAAACTTGAGAACACCGAGGAAAGTAGTAATTCCTTTTGACGGATTTTGGCAGCAGTGGTGGTCTACTGATTGTAAGATTAGGTTGATCACAGACACACACATATGCATATACCTAATTAAATGATGGTGCTAATAAATGATTCGTCGACGTTATTCTTACAGGAATATCATTCCTAAACATCCCACCCAGTAATAACAACAAACAGTCACTGTGTTCACATCAAATAAAATAACTTTGTGTGAGCAGGACTGCATACGATCCGTACAGTAGTGTTCACTTAACTTCGAAGTGTAAAAAGTAAGTTTCTTTTTAATAAACGTTGAACGTGTTTCACAACGAAGAAGACAAAACAATTGAGGGTGACGTAAAAAGGAACTAGCATACCGCCAACCGGAAAGTCATCATCATCATCTTGGCGTACAGAGCAGTGTTTTCTCATTTATATTATACCACTAATTTCATCATATTTTCATTATTACGCTATCAAATCCAATAAAATTTTGTAGACGTGATCCAGAAATCAATATCTATGCCTGTGGTTTGTTAGTTTTTCGTTAAAATATATCTTTTGAAAGTTGCGTCGGGCTTTAAGATTTTCATAGAAACTTAAATCCTAAAAGTTCCACTTTATGCTATGCTTTAGACAGTTACGCTATGCGCCAATCACTAATGTCGTTCTTGAATCCTGTAAATCTAGCTTTTCTTTTATTGCAATAGAATTCTAGATTTTCAATCTTCAATAATGACTTATAGCGTGGCCGAGGTAATTAAAATGTTCAGATAAAGTTTTCTAATAATCATCATCTTGGCGTTAAAATCACGGTTATGTTTTCGCGCATGAGGGCCCGGGGTCTGTCTTGACCATAATCCAGGATTTTGCAGATCTCAATCAAACTAATTATTGTCTACATTTTTGGAACGTTTTGGATGTCCTTTGAGCGTTATATCTACCCTATATAGGTCGCCCATCGTCTCCAACAGCGATCCGCGCCTACCTACCCTTGAAAGCCTCACTTCTCAGAATTTGAGCCTTATACCAACCCCAAAAACAACAGCTTCCTTATTATATACTTATTCTGTTAGTTCTAAGTTTTTTGTATGTGTCATTGGACCTCTATTGTACTAATTATTTTATAATTTTATTGGGTGATGCGCTTTGAGGGTTATATCTACCGTATATACTGTCTCATCATCTACAAAAGCGACTTGCGCCTACCTACCCATGAAAGCCTCACTCCGAGTCTTATATATACCCCGATAGAGTATTATATACCCCGATAAAGTGTTATACACCCCAACAACAACTGCTTCCTTATTATATACTTATTTTGTTACATTTAAGTTTTTTTTAATGTATTATTGAACCAAATAATTATGCGTATATGTCTGTCTATGTAAATAAGAGCACCATATACAGACCGGCGAGCTGCGAGATGTTGTCCGCGGAGCCGAACCGGTTGGACCTGGAGAAGAGGTGCGCGAACTCCCGCGGCGCCGCCATCACGCTGCCGCCCAGCCCGGTGATGCCGTCGCGGATGTTGCCGCCCACGTTTCTGGGGAAGGTGTTCATGGAATATAAAAAAAAAAATATGCCTAAACTAATTCACACAGCGCCATCTAGCCCCAAAGTAAGCAAAGCTTGTGTTATGGGTGTTAGAAAACTGATATACTACTTACATAGTATTTTCTTTAAATAACAATAATAAATTATAATAATGATAAATTTCTTTATTGAAATAAAATTAAACAAAAATTACAAGTTAATCAAAACTTACAACACATCTACTTGTGGTAAATAGGTACAAATAAAATCAAGACTACATAAATACATACTTATTGTACATACTACACTCAGACCCGTAAAAGAAATTAAAATTAATATAATTGTCAGTACAATATATTTTTTATACACTAGCTCGGTCGGCAGATACTTTCGACCTAAACACAATTCCGATTTTAATGAAATGTTGGGATTTTATTCGGGAATAGTGTGGGGTGTGTTGTGTAGTTTAAGTTTTCGACCTCGAGGAGCCTGTGCTACCTCAAAACAGCCTTGGTTGTGGCGGTAGGTAAAATATCCTATTCTTAGGAAATCGTACGATTTTTTTTTGTGATATATTTACAAATTACCAATTTTGCTTTTTTATGACCTTGTCTCTTGCTAAATTTAATAATTATTTGTCATGGATATACAATTGTATGACACCTTTGATACTCACAGATTAACTTTATCATAACTTCTGAGACAGTTAACAATGACCTATAATCATGAAATTGAGCGAAAAGTAAGGTCTTTTGAGAGCATTTTTTGCTATTATAAGCAAAATACTGGAAAAGTAAAAAAAAAATAGTTTTTTGGTGAAATGGGCCTACATGGACTGCCAAGTTCACTTTTTACATGCTGAACCGGATTTTATAAAAGTAGTTACAAGGAAAACGAAATGAGAAGTAGGATTACGATACGATTCCGAATTACAAAAATAAAGTAATTACGTGTAACTCACTTGAGCCCTTGTCCCATATCCCGCAGGACTTCCCTAGGTTGCCTGTGCGCTTGTCCGCTCGTCCCATGTTGCTGAAATAGAATATAAATAAAAAACAGGTTATTAACGTACTGGGTGCCACTTATACTTATACGGGTTTTACGCAACGCAAAACTATTTTAAATAGTATTGTGTTCCTGCCATTGACTAAGGGCTCCAGTGTAGGCTTCATGGGGCGAGGATTTGAGGAACCGTGGCCTTGGCAGTGGCAGGGCATTTGCCTTACTGGCATCACAATATTATAAACAATAACGAACAAAAATGTTTGGACAAATTCACACAGCGTAAGCAAAACTTGTGTTATGGGTGTTAGATAACCGATAAACTAATTATATACGTTTTTTTAAATACATACTTATTATACATATTACACCCAGACAGAAATTCAAATTCATCATTTAAATTTCCACTCGACCGGGAATCAAACCCGGACCTCTGCGTGGCAGACCGGCGTGTAAACCAACTGAACCACTCAGGTCGTTAAAGTTATAGAGTTGCTGAATGTCTTAACTAGGCTTAACGGTGACCACTTTCCATCCGATGGCCCGTTTGCCTGATTGCCTACCATATTGACATAAAAAAGCCGTACGTATGGTATGGTAACACTGGTCTAGACCTCACCTCCCAATTCTTGATACGTTTGCTGTATCCCTCGAGTTTCTTCTGCAGTTGCGCGATCGAGAGCGCACTCTTCTGGTTCTTCTTCTCGAAAACCGCTTTGATTCGCGCCAGTTGCTGCTTATCCGCGTTGGCCGCTAGTTTCAGGTACTCGTTCACGTTGTCTGTGAAATATTACAGGCATTTATTTTAACCCCCGATTAAAACAGAGGAGTGTTATAAATGTAATATGTGTATCTGTGTCTCTGTGTATGTGTGTAGGTGTGTCCGTCTGCGGCATTGTAGCTCTCGGATAGACCGATTTCGATCTATATTTGAAAGACACTTTGATCGATATGATTCTTAGCTCTGTTTCATTAAAATCGGGTAAGAAGGAAATATTTGAATATATGTAATCTGTGACCACTCACTATGGGCTTCATAAGAAAGTCTTAGTCCACTGTTACCCAAAGGCCAATGGAAGGGCTATGCTCGGAGTTGCGTGATAGAATCAGCAATGAGGAGAACCGCAAGCGAACCAAGGTTACCGACATAGTCCTAAGGATTGCCAGGCTAAAGTAGCAGTGGCAGGACACATAGCTCGAAGAACAGATGGCCAATGGGACAGTAAAGTTCTCGAGTGGCGACCACGTACCGGAAGACGCAGCGTGGGTAGGCCTCCCACAAGGTGGACCGACGACCAGGTAACAATCGCAGGTACCAGCTGGATGCGGAAGGCACAGGACCGGCCTTTGTGGAGATCTCTGGGGGAGGCCTATGCCCAGCATGGGCGAAAAGAAAGAAAGATGTCTCACCATCCCTAATGGTCTGCTCGAGCCTTATAAGCTCCTTGGTGCGCTCGATCTTGGACTGCAGGTGGGCGATGGCGGCCAGCGCCTTCGATGACGTCACCACCGCGCCGTCCGCGTCGTCTGCAAGCAATTGTGACGCTATTACTAGTTAGTTGCAGTTGATAGTAATCCTAACGGTGTTTACAATAAAGTCGCTTTTCCTTACGGATCGAAGTGGCAATAGAAACTCTTTGCCTATCCCTATGGGATACAGGCGTGGGAATTTATCGCGTTTACACTTCAGACAGACAGACAGACGCGGCTAGGGTTTTACTTTACAACATGTAGTGATTTAGATCCAGACATTTAGATAGAAGTTCAACTACAAAAGGATGTTGATTTTGAGTACTAAGTACTGGACTTTGAATATAAGTACTAAGATTTTTGATAACACACCTCGCATATTAAATAAATAAAAATAAATAAATAACTCGTTACGTAATTACGTATTAATGTGGTGACATCTGAGTAATTGTAGTACAAATGGTTGAATGAAATTAAATCATGTCGATAAATAAAGGTTATCGGCTAGGTCAAATGGCATTGCTCTTGCTAGTGATTCACATGATTCTTTGCACGTGTTATGTACACATGTTTCAGAGTTAGTTCAGTGATTACAAAGCACAAATACACGGAAGAGCACAAATATCTGAGTACCATCTAACCCCCATGACCCAGTTAACAGGGAAACTTGACTAGTTTTTGAATATACGTATTAGAAATACACCCCCCGCGGTTTTCACCCGCAGGCAGTACGGATCTCTGTAAACATTAGCTATTATTTTTCAGGAATAAAAAACAATGACACTCGGGTATAGTGTGGCTTCCTGTTAGTGAAATATTTTCGAAATCGGTTCAGTAAAGGTGGGTGCTGGGTTGGGTGATCGTGCATTGGGGTTAGTCGTAGTTTAGCATCGAAGCGAAGTTGACTAAGGTATCTTGGGACCCTGGGACGGGTTGCAAAGTCTCGGGAGCCAATTTTATTATTAAATATCATGATAAAACTCCTTAACTCTGCTCCCACGAAATAGCCGGGCTAGTTAGAACAATATAAAGTTTATTTTTAGTATACATTTGGCGATTAAGGTTGATAATATGACATGATCGTATCAACGCGAATGACTACCGCGTCAGATGATTATTTTTGTTTTGACTAAACGGCTGAGAACTTTATACAACGTCGTTGCTACGAAACTGATAAGTATGTTAAACACAGATATTGATTTCAACTCACTCATTCGTCAACTTACCCATTGTTGTGTAGTCCCCGTCTGTACCTGAAAATGATTTAGTAGAGTGCATTAGTTTCAGAACTAAGTAGACCAGCCTATTACTTGTGCTATTACCTAAATTTGTTCCAATAGAAGGCGAAATCCTAAGCACACATCTTCTTATTTATTTATTCCCAGCAGGCTAGGTACTGTAGCATGTGTGCTCGTGCAGGCCCTAGGTTAGGACGGATCCCAAGACAGGTAGGCGTTCGGAGGCCTCATGTCTGGATGGGCTTTAGGTTAAGTAGGCTTCCGGGTGAGTTAAGCAGGTTGAAACATGGAGGAAGAAGGTCGGTAAGCTTAGATAGTTCGGAGCAAGCAGGACGTTGGTCTTTAGCCTGTCTCTATGAGCACACATAGCACTGGCTAGGCAGGAATTCAAATGGGTTCCATTAGAATTAGATGTAAGGTGTCTTTTGTATTTTATAGCATTCTTCAGTATACTTTCACGAATATAACTTCAATTAACCAGTTACCAGTTTTTATTTAAAGCCCCTAGAACCCCGAGTGTTACAGTACTCATCACTATGTAGACCCTCTGTTCGAAGGTTCGAAAGAACGTTTCTTGCTCGTACGATTCAGATGTGGAATGAGCTTTTTGAGTTGTGAGGGTGAGTTTCCTTTGGATTATGACATATTATCGTCCAAGAGGTATATTAGAGGTCTCTTTAGAGACGGGCAACGCATTTGTGGCGCCCATGATGTTGCCGATTTTCGTAGGCGGCGGTGACCACTTTACATCAAGTGGCCCGGTTGCCTGTTTGTCTGCAGTATAATATAAATAGAAAATGAGCCCATCTGATGTAAAGTGTCTAAGCCCCTTGGAGCAATTTAACTATTTGAGAGTCAGCACGCTTTTTAATTCAAAAACTTGCCACTTGCATCACTAACGATGCGAGGCGTCGCTGAATTCCATTGGTCGACGCGTGGTTGACGCAAAAGTCTAATGCGCTTATTACATTTTGCTAAATTAAGTCGTCTAAATTTAGAATAAAAAGCGTGAGTGCAAGTCAAATAGTCATAGAATAAGATCCATTTTTGTACCTCTTACATAATTGTTACGCTCCGCTCCGCTTTCCAAAAGGCGATATACATAAATGAACCTTATACTATGAGCAATACATTTCACTTTGACTTACTCTCACGTTTTTTGATTCTGTATTTAGTCGACTGACTTTAGCCAGGTGTAATAAGCTACGTAGAACGACTACGATTATCGAAAAAAATCCTTCGTAAACACTAAAGATAGCAAGTTCCCCGCTAGCTTCTCCGCTGTTTAAATTGCTCCATACCCATAACATACACCATGCATTGTCCCATGTATTCCATGGATTCTCACCTCGGTACGCAGGCGAGCCATACTCGTCCGCGGACAGTCCGTACGAGACGTTCGGGCTGTACACCGGACCCGAATACTCGCCCGAGGACATCAGACTGCTCATCAGCTGCTTCTTCTGCGGCGAGTCTTCCAGACTGAAACACGGGGGCGGTGGTTGTCATACATTATGTTATACGTTGCCGTGGTGGCCGTGTGGTATAGAGCAAGCTGCTCTGTACAAGGCGACTAATGTTTTCGAGACAAAATATCTACCGTCTCCGTAGGCTTTTAAATGGGCAGCAGCATTTTCCCAACCCGCCTGTCAAGAGTGGAGATTATGGCAATAACCTCCCCTTTTGTAGGAAAGGCCCTAAGTCCTGCAGTGGACTGCTATGGGCTGTGATGATGAGGTTCTACGTTATTCGAGTGATATCTACTTTTTTTACAATAAACTAGGCAGGAATTCGTTGTGGTCTTCATACAGATCATCCCCAACGCCGATGTGACAAACCTATGGCCAGGGAGTACCCAAGATTTAATAGCTAGACGTGTAGTTACACCCAAGGCATAGAACTCACAGTCTGCTGTTGGAGGTAGAGTTGGCACACAGCATCGCGGCGACGTCAGCTCCTAGACTGAGCGTGGGCTAAATTGCTGGAACACCTTAAAGAGGCTTTTTAATAAAGCTTCTTTAAGGTGTTCCAGAAGCCTCAGTCAAGATGCGTGGACTCACTCTCTGCTGTTGGCGGTGGAGTTGTCACACAGCAGCGCGGCGACGTCAGCTCCTAGACTGACCTTGGGCTAATTATTAAGGCTTTATTATCTAGAAGCCTCAGCAAGGCGCATGGACTCACTCTCTGCTGTTGGCGGTGGAGTTGGAGAGGGGCGCGCCGAGGTCCCGCGAGTGGGACTTGGCATGGTGCTGGTGCGGCGCGCGGTCGCCGTGCCGGGATGAGGCGCTCGACGACGGCTCCTGGGGACATGAATTCAACATTAAAATACAATTTTCTTTATTGAATAAGACCACATTCTCAACTCTGGCGAATTGGGTCGAAATCGGCGCTACGCGTGTGCGCACGACTCATCTGGCCGGTACATGTAATATGCGCGCTACGATATTTAGCACTTCTGAAGCCTATCTGGCATTTGAGTTTGCAGGGGAAGTGTTAAACATCGCTTTCAATGGTCAAATAAGACAGGGGTAGGATAAATAACGTCGCTGATTGTCGGCGATGGAAGGTACAGCCGGACCGCGTCCGACAAATCCATCCGCACCGCGGCCAGCGAGCCCCATTGGTCACGTTAGACTATTGGTAATAACCAATAGTGACAAAACGTAACCTCTAATGAGGTCTCTCGTGACAATCTAATGAGATTAGCCAGTTAATCGACTTCTTATATCAACTACTCGGATGAAGCCTGGTCGTGACAAGCCCGGTAGCCGCCGTGAGGTATCCGTGAGAGTAGAACATAAGACCAACCTCTTACACTCACGGGTGTTCTATACCAAGACGACTGATGTGTTAAGTACTGAAGGTGATTCAAATTTTAAAAAGAACTCACCATGGCTATATCATATAATTTATTCATAGTAATAGTCAAACATAATTGATTAAAAGTCAATTAAAATAATTTCAATAATAGATATACAATTCTAAATGATAATCTGTGATGATAATTCTTGGGCGGAATTTAAATAGAGAACCGGACACGGAAGAGGCAAAAGCGCTTATCCATTACAGACGACGAAGGTACGTGGACTGCAGTCGTAAAATCACTGAGTAGTAGCAGTGACTCACTACTAGTAAGTTTATAGCCCGTACCGTATACAAACGCCTAGAGCCAGACGGATATCTAAATAACATCAATCAATCTCTCCGTTTCTGATGCTGGAATACAGTGTTCCGATCATAATTATTAACATTGGCAGTAGGCGGATTCGTTTTATAATGCGTGTAAATGTATATGAACAAAAAAGTCGACACAATGGTGAAATGAACGTTGCAAACCGGTATGTTCAATGTAATAACGACGGTGTAAGACACATCGCGGATTACCATGTGCCAACTACTCTGGCTTTATTATTATTGCCTGAAGCATCCCACTGCTGGGCAAAGGCTAACCCCTTCAACGCACACTGGCTTTAGTACATGTTATTGTTGTATCGATGTAACTAATTTATGTTGGGGATGTTTTAGTAAACAGAAGTTTAGCGCCCTTTCGGTCCGCCCAGGCTTTGCACAAACAAAAACAATATACCTACCTACTTACCTAAATCTCGCGGTTCGCACAGTATCGATCGGTATTAAAACACGTTGCGTAGTTGGGTACTAAAACAAAATATACGACCTAACTAATGACTTTAGTTTCACCACTATCCAGAAAGATAACAAAAACGAAAAAATTAACAACAAAAACGTTCAGTATCTAATAATGGGTCGGAAAATAGCATTTATTGCAGCGCTATTGTATTTGAAACGAATTCATAGCCTTGATATAAAACCAGTGTACAATGTAATGTAATAACCCAACGTTTATATGACGCAGATATAAAATCTAGGTATAAAATTTATTCGGATCATATTTTCGATGGACAGATAGCACGGCATGCATAGCCGGCATGGCCGGAATGGAACTAGTCCATTATTGATCACGTCAACGTCTGCTAACTATTAATTCAGTGGATGGACGATTCGGCATTCAAATGTCTAAAACTAGGTGAAGCATTAGTAATGGCCTGACGTAATGCCGGGCTTTCACACTGAGGCTTAGAGCTTTTATCGGCTCTTTTGATGTGTTGAACTAGTGATTCCAATTTATTTAAAAAAAACTAGTGACCCGCCCAGGCTTAGCATGGGTGCTCTCGAGTTTTGTTTGTTATAATATGCCTTAACCTTTCTGAAGAAATTCTCTAAATCCATTGCCTGGTTCAAGAGGAGTTAGCGGATATAGACAGACAGACACACACTGAAAGCAATTCTATTTTATACTATGGAAGGATCATATTATGCATACCACTTCAGGAAGACCTTACGCTCGCGCTAATTACAAAACCTCATAGGCTCCATTCACAGAGAAGTGGCAGCGGTCTCGTCTATCTCGGCAAAAAGCAGCTTTGAGAGCCCGTTCTTTGTCTCGGGCGCAAAAACAGTCCACATACCGCGCGAGGCATTACGGTGACCAAACTTAAAATTTGGTTTAACCCCTTTGATTTGATTTGAACATGGTACGATTTCCCTAGCAGTACATGCATAGTAATAGACTGTGAGGGGGCCGTAGGTTATCCTACGTCATCAAGTACAAGAAAAATTCTACTTTGTAGCGACAGTATCCGATTCCTAGAATGTGTAAATTGATAAATAGAATGAGTAAAAATATAGACCTACACCATGACTCACTTGTCAGGTTCCTTCGATCGGCCCACGAACGTTTGACTGAGTGATTTTTCTATGTGCGATACAATTATAACCAATGTTCAATCCTTTTTCAAACATGTTAAATAGAAGTTTTGTTTGTATACATATGTATACATATTTATAATTTTTAAGCGTAGTTAGTTTTTGAAAGTGATGTTTACCTTTAAGTGGTTGTTGTACAATTAGACTTATTACTATATTGCAAGATAAGTATGTATACAATATTGTAAACAGTCGTTGGTGAACTTTAATGAATAAATACAAAATAAATAAATAAAATAGTAGACGTTAAGAGACCCACAAAACGTAGGTCTGCCGTGAACAACCTGGCACAAAAAACGTCGATACGAAAAGTAGAGTTACTATCGTTACAAAGTAGAATTTCTCTTGTGCTCGATGACGTAGAATAACCTACGGTGCCCTCACAATCTATAAGCAATAGTTCAATACTATCTTATCACAGACTCAAAGCCAAGGATTTGAGGGGTTCCGATAGCGACAAACATTTAACGTGTACATCGAGGTAGACGATTGCACAAATATTGGTTCAGATATCGTTGGTTTTCATTGACCGAAATGTAAGTAATGTTTCTACAATGTGGTCTGTAAGAGATTACCGGATAGCACTTTTCTATGTCCTACCATGTCTTGTCTTTTCTATCAAAATATCGATTATTAATGAACTGAGGAAGTTAATAAATAATACAGAAGTTTATATTTAATTTAGTAATACATGCCATCATAGCTTATGTGCAGCGGCTTAGCTAAATCAGCCAATCACCTGTGGGCTACGTTCAGGGAGGTCTACTACTTACGCTGACGCCATGGTGCGCCGTGGCCGGGGACTGCACCCGCGACCTTATCACCGCGTCGTCGGTGTGTGCCGGGTTACTGGCTTATATACAGCGGCTTGGCATACATCACCCAATCACCTGTGGGCTCCGTTTAGGGTGGTCTACTCACGCTGACGCCATGGTGCGCCGTGGCTGGGGACTGCACCCGCGACCGTATCATGGCGTCGTCGGAGTCGCTGGCTTATATGCAGCGACTTGGCTACGTCAGCCAATCACCTGTGGGTTACGTGTAGGGTGGTCTACTCACGCTGACGCCATGGTGCGCCGTGGCCGGGGACTGCACCCGCGACCGTATCACGGCGTCGTCGGTGTGCGCCGGGTCGCGCGCCAGATCCGCGGTTGACGGTGACTGGCTGCGGCTGCTGCCCTTGCTGTGGGCCACGTGGAGCGAGTCCATGGTGCGGCCGGCCTGAGGGGGGTAGGAGCGTCTTTATAGTCAGATATGAGGATTGCCAAACTTAAGTGGCAGTGAGCAGGGCACAAAGCTCGCAGAACAGATGGCCGATGGGGCAGGAAAGTTCTCGAGTGGCAACCACATACCGGAAAATGCAGCGTATGTAGGCCTCCCACTAGGTGGACCTACGATCTGGTACCAGCTGGATGCGGAAGGCACAAGACCGGCCTTTGTGGAGATCTCTGGGGGAGGACTAGAAGTGGGCGTTTTCCGGCTGATATAATGATGATGAAGAGATATGAGGGGACCGACCACTTTATGGAGGTGGTAGCATCAAAAGTGCAGTCGCGGAGCAGGAAAAAATTAGAACTATGGGGGGTAACTACTTGTCTCTGTCACTCCACCGTAAATATGTATAATGTATCACGCTTGAATTTCTTCATGCTCCGCGACCGCGCTTTACAATAGCAAAGCTTCTTACTTGGCAATATTTTTACTGCATTATGTGGCTGCAACACTGCTGTTTGTTGTGTTTTTCAGCCGCTCTCTATAGTTGTGACATAGTACGTCCTTTTCTACTCGACAGGGAATTTGCCGTGAGCGACGAAGTATTTCAGCCACATATTGCAGTAAACAGATCGAACGTTGTGAAACCTCTAGGCTAAATGCAGCAGCTGTTGAGTTATTGATATCAGCAACTTTTGCGCTGTCAAAACTTGTATCGCAATATTGGATCCTGTAACAATGTTACGACCGTTCGTCCGATTGAAGTATACAAAAATGGTATAAAGTGGACGAGGTTATTTGAAGTGCTGGCTTGTGTACTAATTTTTGGTTTTTAAGGTTCCGTAGTAACTAAAGAATCCTTTATAGTTGCGCCATGTCCGTCTGACCGTCTGTCCGTCCGTCTTTTATCCCAAAAACTATTAGTACTAAAAAGCTGAAATTTTGTATTGTAATATATGTTTACATATTATGACAGTTGTAAAATAAAATATTTTAAAAGTACCTTTATTTGGGTACCTCCCCTACACATAAGGCGGGGATGACATTTAGTCGACTAACTTATAAAATGTAGTTGGACTAGCAAATAATTCAAACAAATTGCATAAAAAAAAAAATGTGCTAGCTGCATTTGTAACTTTGTAATATGAATACTACGGAACCCTACACTACAAGTGGCACTGGCACGACAAGTCGTGGCCGGTTATTTTTTCTTCAGGGTCTTTCATTGCAACGTATTCAAATGACGACTACAGTCGACTACAGACATTGCATTCTCTTCCTAAATTTTATTACATTTAACAAAAGTGTAAAACGGCTGTTGCATTGTCACTGTGCCAGATGATGATTCCGCTGTAATTACACTCTTATCCTTCGTTCAGTTCCAATTTTACTGATAACTACGTTGTTACTGGGAGAACTATTTGACTGAAATACAGTTTCATTTAAATATATTTAAGGCCAGGATAGAGGTCTCCTTAGAGGCTTGCAACGCATTGGTAGCGCCCCTGGTGTTTCTGATGTCCATAGGCGGCGGTGACGACTTTCCATCAGGTGGCCATGCCCGTTTTTCTGCCGTATTACATAAAAAAAAGAGACGTAACCACGAAACGACCCAAAATCCCGGAAAAGAGCGACCCATTCTTCACGAACAAACGAAGCGAAGGCAATTAAAAAATCACATTCACAATCGCGTAAGAATGCACGCTTATCTCCGGTCTTTTAATCAGTTTAGGTCATGCCTGACCGCGCTTCGGTCGCCTACACCCAATTTCAGAGCTGGGGAAAAACACAATACAACTGGTTTTACTGGTGGTGGGATTGAGTGACTGAGTCAAGCATAAGAAATTTACCTAGACCGGTTGGAAAAGGGGTATGCTCGGAATCTCATTGCGCGATCGAATCGAAGCGATCGGAAGACGCAGCGTGGGTAGGCCTGGTGGACCGACGACCTGGTAAAGCTCGCCTAGGAAAGAAGGTACCAGCTGGATGCGGAAGGCACAAGACCGGCCTTTGTGGAGATCTTTAGAGGAGGCCTATGCCCTGCAGCGGGATTTACCGGCTGATATGATGATGATGATGATGATGATGAATGGGTTCCACCTTGTTTATTTCTACCGCCAAGCAACAATGTGGCGTTGTGTTCTGATTATTCGATCCATCGGTGGAACCTGACAGTGGATCCAAAGGTATGTGACCGATTTGAAGGGTAAGGTAACCAGCCTAACTGCGGGCGTGAGGCGTCCCTACCAGCTCAATCCTCACAATGACAACGCACATGAGCATCTTAATTTTTGTCACATTAGTCCTAAGTGCGCAATATACGTGGGAAATAGGTGTCTGAACCTGCCGAGGGCGACCAAAGAAGCGATGGATTGACATCGCTGAGTCGGATGCGAGAGCCAACGGCTTACGACGCGAGGATGCCGAAGACCGGGCGAAATGGAAAAGACACAGGGGAGCGGACCCTGGCAGAGGCCCAGATAAGCACTAGGACGATGAGAGATAAGCACTAGGACGATGATGATGATGACTCCTAAGTGCATGTATCGTAGATATTATGGACGACAGTTAACCTATAACTCTCCATCAGGTGGACTGTCTGTTCCATTTGTCTCCCGAGGCTGAGATGTGAAAAAATTCCAGTAGGACAGTAATCAGGTCTCACCTTTTAAAATTACACTATCACACTTGGATCACAGACATAACTGTAGGAACTAGCATTTATCAGGTAGCAGCACAGCACTGCGACCGTCTATCAGCTTCTCCGGCTGTCTTAGCTTCAATTCATAATAAGTGCTTCGGCTCGTTTGATTCCTCCATTACTGCTGTTTTGTCTGTAACAATAGGAAATGAAGACTTAGTAATATCATAAGAGATGTATTATGCAGATGCTACACCACCTAGTGGGGTAAGAGCAGGATGACACTGATGATGACGGCTCGGGAAGTGTTCCGGAACGAAGTCATGGGACGCCGTTCGTGCGTGGAGCCAGAGTGTGGGTAGTTGATGTGAATACGTCATTGTCGATCGGAGAACGTTCCAGTCCTTCTTCCGACAGCCATGCTCCTTTCCTCATAAGTATGTACGCTCCTGGTATTTTAAGATAGGTAATAGTAGGTAGTAAGTCAGTTCTAGAAACCTTCGCCTCGCTCTGGTTTCAAAATGGCACCCTCGCTAAACACAACCCTTAAAATATCATTTTGCACAGAACACAATCTCTACATCTGCCAATCTGGTATTTATGTAATAGTTTTATTACATTGGACAACAAAATATTTCACTTTATGTAACTTTCATATTACATAAGCTCACAAATGTTATAATTCAAAGTTATACGGATTCCTTCATGCATGTCTTCAAGAGAAAATTCCATTAAACTTAATGATAGATAGCAAAATTTTAAGTAGGTAGGTACTATAAATAAGTTGGTCGATTAACCACCACATCACGATAGGCCAGTACATGAAACGTTTAGTAATTTCCTGCTTTTGTTTCGAATACGGTTTAACTTCATTTCTATTTATTATTAGTGTCTTTATACCACGTGGGAGCGTCGGTGGCCGGGCGGTTAAGTATCTGACTCGTAAATAAGAGGTACCGGGTTCGAATCCCGCTGCGGCCATGTACCAATTACTCTTTTCTGAGTTATGTACATTAGTTGAATTCTAACCGATGCCCTTACAAGGCAAAACAACGTGATGAAACCTGCAAATTCAGGCAACAGAATTTGTAACCATGATCCAATCTGGTCAGGTTCCCCTGGTAGCAGGGTAACGGAGGTCAGATAGCAGTCGCTCCACTGAAATTACCTGATCTGCCAAATCGTGGATCACGGTCAAGGTGGACCCCGGGCCCTCGTGAGACATGCGCGAGAGCACAATCGGGACATCAACACCAAAATCATATATACCACGCATCACGCGTGTAACATTATAGAAAATAGGTGACTGAACGATATTGGGAAAGAGATCCCGGCGGGAGAGACAAGAAGTGATGGATTGACAACGCCGAGGGTTACGATGTGAGGATGCTGGAGACAGGGCGAAGTGGAGAAGAAAGAGTCGGAAAGCGGACCCTAAAAGAAGCCGGGATTGACCGCTCGGCTCATGATGATGCCCACGCGTGTAAAGTATGATAAAAACGTACCTACTCAAGTTTATGAACTCTATCCCTAATCCTATCTTAACCGTGCCTGTCCCGGCAAATTATTCAACTTTTCTCCTAATAAAAACTTTCCCTTCTCTCGTTTTGCACTATGTAACACATATCGATTCATTTTTATTTATTAGTAAAGATAGAGTTTTGCCATGTCTTTGTTACCATTTTTGTGTGCCATAAACTATTAAATAAATAAATAGATTACTACAGCTGCATTTCATTCAAATTTCATTTTTTCAACGCTCGCACGTGAGCATTGTAATATTTGCAGCTACCCTGCTACCGATAGCTCGCAATATCGTTAACGACAGTTGTAAAAAGAAATTCACAATGAAAATAAGGTTATTTACAAACTCCGACGAGCATGACCTACTAACCCCGCCATTGTTCAAACTATGGAGCTTGAGCGAATTATAATTTGACGGTAAATTATAATAATAATATAATAAACTAATAATATCGTACACGGATGAGCGTCGGTGGCCGTGTGGTTGAGGTATCCAAGGCAGATACAACTGCGTCCATGTACCAATGACCCTTTTCTGAGTTATGTAGATTAGTTGGTTGCTAACCGATGCTCTTACGGTGAGCAAACGTGCACGTTCAGGTGACAATATATAACCATAATCCAATTTGGTCAGGTTCCCCTGGTAGTTTGGTCATGGAGGTCAGATGGCAGTCGCTCCATTGTAATTATCTGATCTGCCGAATCCTGGATCATGGTCATGGCAGACCCCGGGCCGACGTGCGCGAGAGCACAACCGGGACATGAACGCCAAGATGATTATTTTATTTATTTACCAACAATATAATGAACGTGATATTTTTATTTGCCGATATCCTAAAATGGACGTTTGTTTGTATGTCAGGCACGTAGTACAAAAGTACTGCATACACTTGCATGATATTATCATAAAAGGTGTCATTATTATCTATATTTGCAATCACCGACACGAACGAATTCATCATCATAAATTAAAGAATTGGCCTCTTGTCAATGGAGCCATCGCCATTCTTGAATGAATAAGTGACTGAAAATTCTTTAGTGCTTATACACAAATAATACGTAGCGAAAATAAAGTACATCTATGAAAGATAAAAGATGCCAGGCGGTCCAATGCCTGGCTAGTCTAAGTAAAAAGAATTGGTTATCATAGCTAGCTTTTAGAGTAGAGTAACTCCTACGTCACTAGGGAGCGATCAGATAAAGATCAAATTCACTTTTAGAGAATTAATCAAATACTCAAACCTACAAATGTATCACCATGGCCAGCGACCTACCAGGCCCAGGTCATGCCAGATAACATGGAAGTTACTATGGCCCACATTCACCGACCTATGCCGCGTTACGGTAACTTTTGTACATGTACCATCCATCGTGCACCAGTGCGAGGTAATGCGATCCTATGCGGAAGCCCACAACAACGGTTAGAGCACGATGCTACGTTTCGACATCAGAAATCAGCCGGGTTATAATAAGTTCAGATAACAATAGAGTTGGTTGATATTTTATTGAAGTTAAGTGTGTCTGTCTATCAGCTAGAGTTAGACAATGGACTCTATTATAGTAAACGATAATAAGTTTAATTTTCAAATTCCTGTTCCTAGCAGTGTAATGACATCATTCATTGTTGTGAAAGATGAAATTTATTAATTTGGAATGACATATTTATATGTAGCTATTAATGATTATTTATGAATTTTGTTACGGACATTTTAATATTCATTTGTAACTTTAAATATTGCATGCCAGATTCTTGTAAAGTGTGAGAAGCGAGTACCTATCATTATTATTATTGTAACATATTTTATACTTACCACGGTTTGAAGCAATAAATAATTCATTCATATGTATGTGGTACAATGCTATAATATGATTACGTCGAAAAGCACTTATTTGAAATTCTTGTATTCGAGTGGAGTCGTTATTTTATTACCCACGTTAAAAAATATACATACTTTCTAGATAGATATAGGTATCCGGGCGTTGAACTTGCGCCTATTTTGTGGGGCAGTAATATATTCCTAGGTACCCTACTGTTCCTACTATCAACCTCCTCCAGGAACCTCAGTAGGCCCTTCAGTCTTACACACGTCTCCGGAAGGGTTTGTGGTGGTCCAAGATGCCTAAGTCTATACAATGCCACTCCATAAACTTATTATCTTCTATTTCATATTATCTATTATATAGGATCCGGGAGTGGGCGGGTTCTTATGGGCTTCTTGTGAACCCAGCAAAGTCTCAGGCGTTAATGATTGGCACGTCACTGTTGCGGGGTCGTTTGGATCTGGCCTCTTTACCGGCGATCAGTTATGACGGGACGCCTATACAAATTACTCCAGATGCTAAAAATCTTGGAGTTGTATTCGACTCTCATCTATCTTGGGCTGGTCATATAGCGCTGGTAAGTAAAAAGGTACATTACACGTTTCGTTCACTCAAGCGTCTCCAAAAATTTTTGCCTTTTGAGACCAAAGTTGTCTTGGCCCAGTCGCTGCTTCTCCCTCATCTTGATTACGCTGATGTCTGTTTTCTGGACGCTACCGAGGAACTTTTAAATAAATTGGAGCGGCTGCAGAACTTGTGCATCCGGTTCATCTTTGGTCTACGTAAGTTTGATCATGTGTCTGAATTTAGAACCCAACTGAAATGGTTGCCGATACGTCGGCGCAGGGAGGTACATGTTCTCAGCACGCTGTTTAATGTTCTTAACAATCCACGGACTCCTCAGTACCTCAGTGAGCGTTTTGAATATTTGGTGCCCAAGGATAAGCCTGTGCGTTCTGTTAGATCCTTACTCTTAAAGATACCATCCCATACATCTAGCCGGTATGGTGGTTCATTTACTGTGCACTCCGCGCGTTTATGGAACTCCCTTCCTCATAGCATTCGGAATAGTCCATCTTTGAATGTTTTTAAAAAAAGAGTAAAAGAGCATTATCTCTCTCTTTAGTTTTTCATAGTAGGTATATATATCTATAATGTATAGGTATGTATAGTAATATATATGTATGTATATAATATTATGTATGTATAATATGTGTTTATATATAATATGTATGTATTTCTAGTATATGTTTATGTAAGTAAGTAACTGTGTTTATCAATATCTACCGTAGTAAGTTTAAGTGTACACTTTTAGTACCTGCATTTAAGTTAAACCTGTTCCTATGACTCCAAGGTTTGCTGGTAGAAAACTCAATTAATGAGTTAAGCTCGCCTTTGTACATCTCTGTTACTGTACTGTATAATGATGTCATATTTGTGTACAATAAAGAATAAATAGAAATAGAAACTATTTTCATTATTTTTTTATGTATGTCTTTATTGCGAATGGGTACCTACTATTCGATAAAAAAAAAAAAGTTAATAAAACGATTTTCACAAGATGACACTTCCATATTTGGGTTTTGGGTAAGCTTCCCGTGGTTAAATTAAAACATTAAACAATTAATTCCAAGGGAAAAGAGCAATTAAAACTTTACTTAATTATCAAACTTTTTAAGTACATAGCTTTATTCCAAAATTTCGGTGTTTAAATTGGGTTGTTAGAACAATAAATCTGATCAAAATTATTAATAAAGGATTTCATTCATTGCGGTCCACAGAAATAGAAATAAATTAACTTATTTATTTCGGTTTCTGTGTTTCGGTCATATGTTTCAAGTTAAATATTCCCTTGTGGATAATTCTGCATTCATAACTGCGTTTGACAGCCCTAGTACTTTTCTACTGGTGTACTAGTAACTAGGTAAATTTTAGTGCCAATAAAAATCTTTACGGGCTCTCCAATCACTTACTTATTCAATTACTTCAGCATGCGTCCAGCGTTTCGCCTTATTCGATGTGCAGCTGGCTCGTCCTAGATTCGTTGCCCACAAATGGATCGATTCGATAATGGCGTATTCGAATCTCATTTCCTACGGTCAGCGTTATGACATGCGTTCACCAGATAAGCCCAGGAGCCAATTCTCGTGCTGTAACATCTTAAATTCGACATGGTCTCTAGCCAAGAAACTGTATTAAAACATCACTGAAATTGATCTTCGACAATATACGACTGTCGATGATAGTTGAGATTTTTTTTTTTCTGCAATAGACACTTCAATGTCATTATTAGGGGATATAAGTGTCTAGAAAAAATGTCGAATTCGAGACGTCACAGCGCGAGAGTTAGGCCCCTGGGGGGCGATTGTCGCGCTGTGACATTTCAAGTACGACATTTTCTATAGCCAATAAACTGTATTAAAACATCACTGAAACTGATCTTCGGCAATATACGACTGTCGAAGGTAGAAAAAATTTTTTGGTTGCAATAGATATTTAAAAAATGTTCTTATTAATGGAGATATGTAGTTAGAAAACATGTAAAATTCGAGATGTCACACCGCGAGAATCGCCCCCCTGGGCTTATGTCTGGTGAACGCATGTCATAACGCTGACCGTAGAAATTGTCATTCGAAGTATTCGAACACGCAATTATCGAAGCGATCCACTTGTGGGCAACGAATCTAGGACGAGCCAGCTGCACATCGAATAAATCTAGGCAGTTGACGCATTTATGCCTATCATATCGGTTAGCTGCATGTACGCAGTTCTAACAATGTAAGATACACTTGTAAGTCCAATTATGTCATTCTATTATAACTATCCTGTTTATAATATCGAGAAAAAACGCTGCACATGTTCGGGCGAAGATACTATAATATGATCTGCGTTTAAAGCACGGAGTAGGGCGTGCTATAAAGATATTAGTCGGCTTGTACAAACCCATGATTTGCTGAGCATCACACAGTAGGTTCAGTTGTGTGTTTTTATTTGGTATAGCGTAAAGCAATAGGTTAGGTAGTATGTACGCTATAGTTGTGACACGATACAGGCGTACATCGAATCAACCGACTTTGTTCATATTATCCTAAGGTTAGGTAATCAGCTAAGCCTTTGAACGACTATACTAAAATGTATACATACTAATGCTACTGGCTGTGTATGTGCGAAATCCAGCTTAGTCGCGAAATTTTTTTTTTCACCAATAAGGTGGTAAACAAGCTTACGGCCTGCCTGATGGTAAGCAGTTCCCGCAGCCTATGGACGTTTGCAATATCAGGGGCATCACCCACGCGTTGTCGACCCAATACTAAGAAAGAAAGAAAGTATACGTAAGTACAACAAAGAATACCGACATATCTGTCCATTCCAAAAACAAAATTGTCGCCTAAGATGAAATCAGCATCATCACTGACCTTTAATATCTAATATAAATAATTAAAACAGCGTCACTGTCAGCGTCAAGATGAAATACGCATAGTACAGCAAAGAATACCGACAGATCTGTCGATTCCAAAAACAAAATTGTCGCCAAAGTTTAAATCATCATCATCACTAACCTTTAATATCGATTGTAGACGACATAAACAGCGTCACTGTCAGCTTCAAGACGAATGCGCAATATATCTCATAGCCACCTAACTGAGGCGGCATATTGTCATTGATCCACAACGATCCCGATGTCCCGATCTCCCCTTTCATGAGCCCGCAGTATTTTTTTATTGACGACCATTATTTAGATTGGGAGACAAATAGTCCATTAGTTATGTGGCGTTATTTCTCAGAGCATGTGGTCACTGATGTATTAACACATACGCATGTATACGCATGTACCGGGTGTCCGGTAATGAACGGATAACCTTGAAATATGTTATGGTATAACTTATGGCCGTACAGAAAGAATATGAAACAAAATATATCATAAGTAGTACCTAAGTTATGATTTTTTTTAAAGAAAAGTATTTTTTTTTTACATTATTTTACTTTTATGAACACTACGATCAGAAATGTATGGATTCCATCGGTTTTTTTGTTGTTTTATTATTACACAATAACTATGCTAATAGATAAACAGTAAATAGTATGTCTAGCTATTGCACTTATTTATTAAATAAATTAGCAAATTAATTAATTTTAGAAAAAATTTGCAAAGTTTATTTTTTAAACAATGTTGAAACATCTTATGATATATTTTGTTTCGTATTTTTTTCTAAAAGGCCATATGTTATACTATAAGACATTTAAAGGTTATCCATTTATTACCGGGCACCCGGTATATCCAATCTATCTATAATTGACTTGACATTCTCATTTATTCATTATTAATTTAAATAACCCTTTAGAGCCCAGCCTTCAACTCGGAATATAGATTCCGAGGTATAGGTAGACCAATGGTCTGTTTCTGAAATTTTCTGAAACTCGACTCACCCTAAGATCAAAGTTCAGTTCCCTTGCAATTATATTCTGACAGTTAACATTGACAACTTTAGCGATATTTTTGTTACACGGTAAGTTTTATCAAAACTGATAAACCACTTCCTTGGTCTGATTTATATTTAAGTTCAGCTACACGTTATAAAGTATCACTTTTACATTACACAGTTTTAACAGATAGCAAACCTCTTCACGCATTAGCTCCGTGTGGTGTATGGCAGTGTGTAATTGTACCAACCTGGCCCATGAAATCTGGTAATGCCGTTGTGCGCCTGTTTGTTTGGCCAGCATGGTGGAATAAGGCTTATTATTTTATAGACAAGCGGGCCACCTAATGGAAAGTGGTCATCGCCGCCTATGGACATCAGCACTACCAGGGGCGCTACTGATGCCCGTCTTTAGAAAGACCTCTAATACATCTCTTGTCATAAAGATACAGTTTTTTTTATGTCCTACGGTAGGCAAACAGACAAGCGGGCCACCTGATGGAAAGTTGTCAACACTGCCTATAGACTATGCAACTATTGTTACCATACCAGCCAGATGACAGATGATAGGACATATCCAGGGAAACCTTCACAGATGATTTAAAAGATCCACATTAAAAACCACACGGAGATGAGTGTGCAACTCGCGCTGCCTTCTCAAACGGCCTTGCAAAGAGAAATCCCAGTAATGAGGTAGTGATAGGGCTAGCAATTTCGTTTTACGTCTGAGCTAACACAATAGTGGCATCAAGGCAAAGTGCGCAGCTCATTGTGACCTAGGAGGGAAAGCTAGCTTTAGGTTCTACGTCATGAAGTGAAATGTTCAAAAGAAACCTTATTATCGTCCGGATAAGGATGATTTTTAGACAGAAAAAAATGGAAGATTCAATTTAATCCTTAATACTAGCAAAGATAAGTTCTGTGCTTCAGTCTGGCACTGACTCATATCATAACCATAATTATGTGCCTATTAATTCATTACCATCCAAGTCCATTGTATTCAAATGAAGGATCTGAGACTGATAAAAAAGTTAACAACACATTATAATATTAATAATATTATTTCTACCGACGGCTCAAGGAACAAAAGGACATGTTCTTGACCCCTCGCTCGATCATCTATATTAGTTATGTTTGTCAGTGAAGATCGTAACTATAGGTTACGTTGGTATTAGTATTCTCGGTTATAGCTAAAATATGTCTAAAACTAAATGAGGGTATTACATTATTCCTAACTAAACGTCGGTGGCCTAGTGGTAAAGGTATACGACTCGCAAGCGAGAGGTACCAGCATCCAATCCCACTGCCGCCATGTACCAACGACTCCAATCTGATCAGGTTCCCCTGGTAGCAGGGTCACGGAGGTCAGCTGGCAGTCGCTCCACTGTAATTAGCTGATCTGCCAAATCCTGTATCATGGTCAAGGTGAACCCCGGGCCCTCGTGTGAGCACTTATCCAACGAATTCATTTAGTAGGAGGCAAAAATTTGCTCCTGTTAATTAGAAAGACCACACTACGATTAGAAAAAAACCTAACAATCTATAAAGATGTAGCTACAGACGTACGGTATGATTTTGCGGTTACGTTTAGTAGGGTGATTTCTAAATTAGATTCATTTTCAGCCAATTGGCCTCGAAAGCCTCACCGGGTCAGGTCAAGTACATTATCACAGTATTTTGGCTGGCGTAGCTGTGGGGAACATGGCTCCCTCATTACCGCAGTAGATAATTATACTAGTGCAAATTTGCATTAATTACGCGAACGGTCGCAAGCACTATTGACCCAATTAACGATATATCGCACCGTCTGAATTCAAGAGGAATCGTATCAGACGTTTCGGCAATTGAATGCCTACCTAATGAACGCATCACGGACTGGCAATGGTAATTTCTTAAGGTAGGAGGTATCTATAATATGAGGAAGGTAATTGTGTTCAAAATCTATTTCCTTGTCGAGTATAACAATAGAGCAATGGAATGACATCCACAGCCCATCCCGGCAACAGTTCACTGCTGGAATTGGAGCCTCCTCCACTTCAATGGGGGACTTTGCCAAATCTCCACGCTTGGCAGGCTGGTTGGAGACCGCAGTCTTTAAAACACAACAGAATACTCTGGGCTATGGAGGACCTTTAGCCTCTAATATCGCCTTTTACGACAGACGAAGTGTTTGGTGCATTTCTAGTCTACCGACCGCCACGCAGCAACTGTGGCCTTCACACTGACACGGAGCAATAAAACGAAGACAGTTAATTGCAGCATAGACTAATCGGCACGGACGAATACTCGAACACAATATATTACTTCGGGTGCAGAGCTTGGTCAAGTCAGTCGCTGAGCAAACGGCTTACGACGCGAGGAGGCCTTAGAACAGGAGAAGTGGAGAAGAAAGAGTGGGAAAGCGGCACCAGAAGTCGGGATTTCCCGCTAGGATGATGATGATGATAGGATGATGTAGATCAATACGGAGCTACATTCTTACTGAGTCCAAACACGGGATCCCGCGGGATTGTCGTATGTAAGTTGGGTTTTGGATTGGATGCGGTGCGGGTGAAAACCGCGAGGAACCGCTAGTAAATAAATAAATAAATGTGCTTGGACAATTCACACAGCGCCATCTTGCCGCAAAGTAAGCAAAGCTTGTGTTATGGGTGCCAGAGAACTCAAATTAACTATTTAATTATATATAAATATAATTTAATAAGATTATTAAACATATAAGACCCAGACGTGTAACAGAAATTAAAATTCATCGTTTCAATTTCTCCTTGGCCAGGATACAAACCCGGGACCTCTGCCTAGAAGACCGGATGTTAACCAACTGAACCACAGGTCGTCTATTAGCAGACTAGTAACTAATAAATGTGTCAACAATATTAATTTCGTCGCCACATGACAGGATTAAACAAGCAATGAATATTGCAATATCTCTATTGTAACACTCATTCGCTAATTTGGCAACAGATTATTTTTATTTATAACCATCGGGGCGACATACTAATCTTGCATATCAATGAATCGATTTGATAAACTATCTTTACAAACACTAAAGAGTATCAAATGGTAAATGCAACCCGGCGCGATGCCAGCCCGTCTTATTATGATCGTGCAGTTGCATGTGACACTTAGCTTCGACTCAAAACAATGCTACGAGGAAAAGCCAGAAGCGATTGTATCACCGTAACTAAACTGCGTCTATACTCGACTATTTGCTCGCGACAGAGCAAGCATAATTATCATTACCGGCGTAGTGTTAAACACGAAACACTGGTGAATATTATATGGTCTATGGGAAGTCACTGCCTCACAACTTTTCCTCAAAGGCTGACTGGAAGAAGTCCGCCTTTGTACATACCTCTGTGACATTGATGTAAAATGTATATTTTATTTTGACACAACAAATATTACATTAATCAATCAATCTATCATTATAGATAGAGTTCATACGACACACGTGAGAAGGCGGTGAAAGAGACACCACACCGCGATCGAGAGACCATGAATACCTTTTTAAAATACCTCTAAAACGTAACAAGCCAAAATTGAATTTTGACGTTATTTGGGTACGTGTCTCGGCGTCATAACACCAGCATAGAGAAGCTAGTTGTGCAAGACAGTGTGGACGACACTCGGGCTCGCGGCAGATCTCCAACGCAATGGACTGAGCAAGTAAGAAAATCTTTTGATGGGCCCCTTCACGAGTGCACAAGAAAAGCAGGTATGGGGGAAGAATGGCGGCGACTGGTGAAGCGCACCACAAACCCATAACGACCACGACAACTCTGCCAAGAGTGCTACGACTGAGTAGAAGAAGACGTCACTCTTTCGTTTAAACCCAGAATTTGTGTAAAATTCAAAGATTTTCAACATGTATTGAAACATATGTAGATACGAGTTCAAGCGGTAGGTGCAAGCAGTGATAGATAGGAATGTCACAGCATACTCATTCAAAGTCGTGAATTTGCAAGAACGTGGTACCAGGAAATGTTTTAGTCAGTGTGCACGCGGCTTAACGTATTCAGCGAACCAATAGGATACAATGGATGTGTCTTTCTCTAACTGTATTGTTTCATTGCTCCCCGTAAACATGATGCATGTGTTAGCACCATTCATAGCCGTGGTCAGGTTAAGTATAATTCATTTCATTACATGTAATAGTTTCTTGGAGCGTCGGTGGCGTAGTGGTTAAGGGGTCCGACTCATAAGCGAGATGTCTCGGGTTCGAATCCCACTGCCGCCATGTACCAATGACTCTTTTATGAGTTATGTACATTAGTTGATCACTGACCGATTCTTTAACGGTGAGGGAAAACATTGGCTCATGGTTACACATTCAGTCGACTGAATGTGTAACCACGATCCAATGTGGTCAGGTTCTTCTGTTAACAGGGTCACGGAGGTCACATGGCAGTCGCAACAGGCAGATTAAATAATTACTGTCGACTGTAATTATCTAATCTACCAAATCCTGGATCATGGTCAAGGCGGACCCCGGGCCCTTGCGCGCGAGAGCGTAACGGGGACATTAACGCAAAGATGATTATAAAAGATGATTATCTTTGCGGGATAAACCAGAGGATATAATTCGAGAATCCTACTAGGTGAGACTGCGTATTTGACTCGATGATTGCAGATGACGTCAGTCACGCAGAAATCGCACATCGCGGCTTCCCCAACGTTTACATACACAAGTGTAAGTATTGTATTTGCGCGAAACCAGATCTGACCTCTAGCCACATACAAAAACGGGTCAAATACATATCAGAGCTCGAATGACGACTGTATTCTTCAATAAGTCGCCCATTCAATCAGCTCCCACGGAATATTCCAACAAAAGTCTCAACGGCAGGGATGTAAAAGATGTTAAGTTTCGGATTTGGATAGCAGTAATTATTTATCGGTTTCAGATACGGCTACAGGTATCAAATTATTCCGGATTATCCGTTAATTTCGAATAGTTTCGGATTACACTACTATTGACCGCGATTTCGGATTTTTTCAGGACTACCACGTCTCCCTACTGATTCTAACCTACCCCGACTGTTTTTTTTATATCTTTAATATACAGACAGACACAGCTAATTAACCGTTTTACAACAGTATAGATAGATAAATGTTTCACATAAGTATTATAGCCATGTTATGATTCATCTATGATAATGTGAACGTGATTTAATTCAAGATGAATAACGATGAGCATGTACGAGTACTAAATTCCGCTGCTATGAGTGCAGTTTTATTCATTGCAATAAATAACCTAACCGACAGAAATGGTCGGATAACTCCCCACGAAGTTCACATACCTATAGGTACTCAAATATTTTCTAAACTACCGAACCGATTCTAATGAAACAAAGTTGAGAACCATCTCGACTAAACTGGCTTTCAAGTATAAACAACCGCACCCAAATCGGTCCATCCGTTAAGAAGCTACGATGCCACAGACACAGAGCCACAGAGACACACATCACATTTATTTATAACACTCCTCTTTTTTCGTCGGTGGTAAAAAAGAGGAGCTTAAGACTCCGCCCCCTAACCGCAATTATTCCAATCTTGAAATTGGAATGTTTCTGTTACAGATAGATTTTTATTCCCGATATCCTAGTCTCGGTTTTACGGACGGAGCTCCATGACATCCCTAGTAGACGGCCCCAATCACGGTGCGATAAGCGACGAGACAGTCTGACTTCGCGTGTCTCGAGTCAGTTTCTTACGGAACGCTGCGTTGTTTCAACTTTTCAAAGGCGTTTGAGAGTTTGAAAAGGAGAACAAAGAGGCCATAAGTACTACCTATCTAGGTACATACTATAGCCCGTCATTTACTTGCGACTTTAAGTGCGGTATTGATACTCTTGTCACTTGAGACTCGGTGTCTCCTTGGATCAACGCAGTAACAGAAGTTGCAACTTGCTCACAGAGTGTTTGAGTACCGGGCAAAAGCTGATGTCAACGAGTAGAAAGTCTATAGTAACTAAGTTTTTCGCAAATCACTAAACATAGAAACCGAGAAATAATATTTATTCTATATTCAATAATAATATTGCAAATGTCTAGCCTATTTATACAACGATACTAAAACATCTTTCTATCAGACGATCGCTCAAACCGAATCAAATCTAAATTAGGTGGTAGGTCTCTGTCAAGCCTGTGGAGCCAGCCTGGGTGATTACCATCGCCTTATCTATTTCTACCGCCAAGCAACAATGCTTGCATTGTTGTGTTGCGGTTTGAAGGATAAGGTAGCCAGCGCAATTATAGACATGAGGCATCTTAGTCATCAGAGTGGAAGCGCACCTACGGTTCTGCATTTCTGTTGCCTGCAACATAAATGAATGAATCGTATATGTTGCGGGCAATCGTTACCGCTTACCATCAGGTGGGCTAGGCTAGCCCGTTTGTCACTTGCATAGCATCAAAAGAAATACAGCTAGCAAGTGGTGTGGCAGGCTTGCTAAGCCTATCGTCCAGGGCTCTGTAGCTACAATTTGCCATAAATAGCCTAATTGGTAGCTATAGTTACGTTCTCTATAATTATTGGTTGTTCACAAGAGCCAAGGTCTCTCACGGCTTGTAGTCTGTCATTGCCATACATCATTAGCGCTGGAGATACACTAATGGTGGTATAATTATGTTGATACCGGTCTATGATACCATTGTACCGTTGGTGTAGACTTGGATTCGATGTATGATCATCGCAAACTAGTATTGAATATGAAATTTCATACACCAATTAGTAACGAATTTAAGTAAAATACGCTTTTTAGTCTCGACTTAGATAGGTCTGATGTAAATAAATAAATAAATAAAAATCATTTATTACATCTATCTCACACATGGCACATTTGATCACTATACATAACATAATACAACATACAAGAAATGATGTGTATTCGAGATATGAACTATGGATTATTTATAGAGTTTGTTATTATACAGAGCTTTTAAATGTCCCGGTTGTTCTCTCGCGCACGAGGGCCAGGAGTCCGCCTTGACCATGATCCAGGATTTGGCAGATCAGATAATTATAGTGGAGCGACTGCCATCTAACCTTCGTGTCCTGCTACCAGAGGAACCTGACCAGATTGGAGCATGGTAACACATTCAGTGTCCTGAATGTGCAGATTTCATCACGACGTTTTCTCTCACCGTAAGAGCATCGGTTAGCATTCAACTAATGTACATAAATCAGAAAAGAATCATTGTTAAATGAGACATTATACTATACGGCACTATACGCAACTAGAAATCGCCACATTTACTATAACTTTATCGTTAGAAACGTGTTCTCCGCGTATTTACGTTCATAAAATAAACAAACAAACAAACTGAACTACTAAAATAATTAATTACAGTCAATAACGCAAATTAATTAATGCAAAGTAAACAAGGAATTTAATATGCACGAGTCATGAACAACTCACTACTGTGGTCTCCCATACAAGGATAGTGTCGTGTTCCTTATACAATAATGTGTCATTGAAAAACCAGAAGAAACTAACTAACAGAGGAGACTAGGGCATTACAATTAGCTCACTTCGCGCATTCTATATGTACACATGGTATCATTGCACACCAAGAGTAACGAGTACATCCTTGGCGTGAGAGAATTCGCGGATAAGAGTGAAGAGGCTCTCCCGCGCTGGATTACGTAAAAACCCAAGGATATGTGGAAAATATTTTATCTAAACCTGAAGGTCAGGACAGAAGCCCCGCGGTCGGCCCAAGACATTGACATTCCGCCGTAGGTTGCGAGTTGAGAGAGCCAAAAGGCTTACGACACGAGGATGTTCACCAGCCGAACTGGAGGAGGAAGACTAGTAAAGCGGACCCTGGCAGAAGCCGGGTTTGACTGATCCTGTCCACTGTTGTAAATGACTATTACCTATGCTATAATACAGGGAATTGCTCCATAAACGCCACTATTTCATTTGCACAAAGCGAATTGATCCATAAACGCCACTATTTCTTTTCCGATACGGAAGCTAAGATATCTGTACATAGTATTACAAAAAGTCGCTTCCTGCCATTTGTCCCTATGTATCTACGTACGCTTAGATCTTTTAAACTATGCAACGGATTTTAATGCGGTTTTCAACAATAGATAGAGTGATTCAAGTCGCGCCGGGTCCACTAGCTATTTAAATAAATTATTACATACACCATTACAGTCTGCTACCTAGTCTAATGGCTGCTCGGTTACGGCATCCACCCCAAAACGGACGCTTACATTAGCCACCCGTTCCAATAAATACGTAAACACTCGATGCGTGCACTTACAAGTGTACACGGGTATTAAAAGTACATTACAAATGTTTATGTATGACTAACGCCAATAGCACAGCCGGAGCACGCGTTAGCGTACATAGCGTAAACAAATATTATGGCTCTGGCCTGTGGATGTGTGTATAGTGAACCGTTCGGGCGTACGGTGCTTGCCCGGGCGTCGGCCATTATCTAATCTTGAAGGTAGCACCGGCCGTACGTACATCATCGTCAGTATGCCATCGCTCCAGTGAATCAACAAATGCGCAGGTCTCTTCCGCAAATCGCCGTAAATCACGTGCCGTACCTTGAATCTGTACAGCACGTACAAGTAGATCGGAAAAACATATTTTTTAATTACATATAAGTCAACCAGTGGACCCGGCGCGACTTTGTTCGCGTTAACCTACTTTACCCTGCCTACCCTTTTGTTCTTGCTTACAAACCTTCCTCTTGAATCACTCTGTCTATTGTTGAAAACCGCATTGCAATCCATTGTGTACTTTAAAAGATCTAAGCGTACATAGATACATAGGGACAGATGGTGGGAAACGACTTTGTTTTCTAAATATTAAGTGGTAACTGGAGCAAATAACAACAACGTCTCATGTGATTACTTAGGAATCATGTAACAAAAATTCGGTACTCACTGTGAGGACGAGCTGGTATACCTCATGTCAGAGATTGCGCCAGCTACTTTTATCCTTTAAACCGGAATACAACGACGACGCAAGCGTTGTTGGTTGGTTGCAGTTTACTCTTTAGACTTGACAAAGTCCGCCCGCCCGCTAATCCAACCTAATGGTACAACACAGGCTCTGAATAGAATCTGCGTCATATGCATACAAAACGGGCACACTAACCATTTAGTAAACACGGCTTTTTCTCAAATACCAGAGCCTTTCAAGTTCGCGTTGTTTCATCATCATGATCACAACCCATTACAGTCCACTGCAGGACTTAGGGCCTCTCCCACGTAAGGGGAGGTTATTGCCATAATCCAGGCTCGGCAGGCGGGTTGGAGATCGCAGTGTAATAAATAAACAACGGAAAACGATGCTGCCCATTTTCGAGCCTAATACGCAGACTCGTATATTTTGCCTCGAAAGCATTAGTCACCTTGTACGACACGTTAGGGGTTGGTGCTATTCTGCCGGACACCACGCGGCCAATTTGACAAACCAACGTCAAAACTCAATTGGGTCAGAGTTGTCGCTCACAGATTGGATCTGACGCACATTACGTCTTGACGTAAAGTGACATATTCACAAAATCATCATATCTCATACCTACCATCGAACAGGTTGCGTTAATCACCGAAAATATAAATGCCATTTTGCAATGACGTTTGTTAAGACGTTTTACTTTATTCTGAGAATATATGACATTTTGCGAGTCTGGTGGCCTTGTGCTGTGTATCACCCTGGTATAGGTATAAGTCAGTTCTGGCTGATGGGCCGTTGTCCATAATAAGCTTATAAACCTCACCACACATACACATTGTATACACTGTACCAGACACATCTTGTTGAGAGAGAATTAAGTCTTAATCCATCGCTGGCCTAGTGCGAGTTAATGGGCATGACGCATATTATCCGCTTTCTCAAAAAAAAGAAAACCTTGTAATATCACGTAGCATACTTTAAAAAACCTAAGTTCTACGGCAGGGAAATAAGGTTGCCGCGGATAAGACAGATAAGTTGGATAGATAAGTTTGGGCAGACAATGCCACATTGCAATTTGGCAAAGTGTCATATTCCCAAAATGATGACACAGATTCCAAGCTCGTCGGCGATATCCGGTGGGAAACGTGCTGGCTGATACAAAATTTAGATGAATACAAATACAATATTACTAATAATATCCTACCCTACTAATGAATGTATGATAATACTTCACTGCATAATTCACAGAGTATACAAATATAGAAACCACTACTAATCTTAGCTTTTTGCGATAACCTTAATCCAAAATAATAGAGTGACAACGGCTATAAAATTATTTTATATTTCTACTTGGACAATCTTTCATTTTGAATTATTTTTGTACTCGAATCGCCCCGTCTTCAGCAACGATAGTATCGTACCGTACTTAGAAAACAGCTAATTCCTTACCTTCTTAATATTCTAGTGAAGCAAGCCATAACCCTCCATTACAATATAAAACTCTCTTCATTCTAAATATAGCAATGCAATTCAACGTCTATAACTTTCATTTCATTCACACATTGGTATGCCATGAGCGTCGCATTATGCAGGTACTGTAACATTCTCGTACTGACTAAAATGGTACGGTACGCTCTAAAAGTCAAAGTGATTTTTTCGGGTAACAATCGCGGCGTATTTCATGGACAATTGTAGAGAAAGTCTGGTGTAATTTAGTGACTAAGCGAGCATACTTTTCTTGATAAATTCTAAACGGCTTAAATGTATGAGAAGATGTATTAATGTGTAAGAGGCAACAGAAGTATGTTAGGTACGTATTTTTTGCTACAATAGTATCTTACTACACTTACTACACTCTACTATTACTTGCTGTGTCCCACAGCACAGCTACCCACAGTGGTAGTAGACTATCGACTATTACAAAGACATATCTCTTTTACCCCTTCTAATTCTACTGTACCGGACACCAGTGTTTGTATATTAACCTATAAGTACGCTAGGTACCTACCGGAGCGCCGGTGGCCGAGTGGTAAAAGTATCCGACTCGTAAGCGAAAAGTACCGGGTTCGAATCCCACTGCGGCCATGTACCTCTTTTCTGAGTTAGTTGATTACTAACAGATGAGCGCCCTTACGGTGTGCGAAAACATCGTGATGATACCTGCACAGTTCGTGTTAACGCTGTAATTACCTGATCTACCAAACCCTGGATAATGGTCAAGGCGACCGGGCCCTCGTGCGCGAGAGCATAATCGGAACATTAACGCTAAGATGACACACACGCTACATACATACCTAATAAGTACCTACACCATCTCAGTACACATAAGCTTAGAAGCCCATCGGAATCAATGTCGGATTACGAAGTGCGCGACGATACCCGTACAGTGATTGAATCAAACTCGCGCCAGCTCACGTAACCATTGCATTGTAGACAGATTAACTTGACGTGTACGGCGCACGGCTGGCTCCAAGTAATTGAGCGATAGGCTAGGATCGAGCCATGAGAGTTAGAGGACGGGATCAATCGGGAACCAGACGACCTTTATAACCCTCGACGAAAAAAAAATACGACTTAAAAGTTTGACGTGTGTGTATGTGGCTTTGTGTTGGTCTGTGGCATCGTAGCTCCCGAAAGGATGGACCGATTTCGATGTGGTTTTCTCTATTTGAAAGTGAGTTTAATCAAGATGGTTCTTAGCTTTGTTTGATTAAAATCGGTTGTACAGTTTGGAAAATATTTGAGTTTAAGTAAACTTAGTCGACTTTTTCTGTCGGTTAGGTTAGGTTAGTGATAAAGTACATAAGTGTTAACTGAATTATTATAGGAAATAAAATTACCAATCTTATCAAACTGTGTGATAGGAATTCGCTAACTGAAATTGTTAATTATATGGTTTATTAAATAATTCGATAACAAGCCAACAGGGCGACGATATAGATTATAATATCGGTCATGGTTTAATATTATCTGATCGAATACAATCTAGGATAGTTGTTTAACTAATATAATTGGCCACCTGACCGAACACCTGCGTAATTTTGCTTGATATCAAAGAAACGACACAATGGATAAATGCAGGCACTTGTAGGTACATATATATTTATACTATTGGCCATGTAGTCTCCGGCAGAGTAGAACAGCACCAACCCCTTACACTCGTGGGTGTCGTACGAGGCGACTAATAGTTTCAAGGCAAATGATCAAGTCTCCATAGGCTGGAAAATGGGCAACAGCGTTTTCCATTGTTGGTACATAAGCAAGCACTAATGTACGTATTAATTTTTTTGTCTGCCTTCAGCAATATCTGGGACACGAGCATGTGAAGAGGACAGGTGATAGTTCAAATTCCGAGAATACAGTTATTTTTATATTTGTTCTGCGTGAACGAAGTCGGTAACAAAAATAGCGCCCGTTGCCAATAAATTACTATAATTGAGGTCAGTAAGGTGACAGATTTAATTTGTTGTTTCATGTGCATGGGCGGCCTTGATCGATGGATGCAAGAGGCACAGGAGACGATCGGTGGGGAAGACAAGGGCGGAGGCTTATGTTCGGTGGCTGTCCATCAGATGAGATGATGATGATAAGCGATCTTTAGGTCTATACTTTGTAGCTTTTACTGTGGATGGTTTTAAAATCAAACAAAATCATCTCGGGGTTAAAGTCCCGGTTGCGCTCTTGCGCACGAGGACCCGAGGTCCACCTTGATCATGATCCAGGATTTGGCAGATCAGGTAATTACAGTGAAGCGACTGCGATTTGATCTGCAGTGGATTATGGCAATAGCCTCCCCTTTCGTACGAGAGGCCCTAAGTCCTGCAGTGGATTGTTATGGGCAGTGATAATGTGATGATGACTGCCATCTGACCACAGTGACCTTGCTACCAAGGGAACCTGACCAGATTGGATCATGGTTACGCATTCAGTAGTGTAAAATCAAATAGAACCACTACATATTATAAAACAAAGTCCCATGCCGCATCTGTCTGCCTATTCGCGATAAACTCTAAAAATACTGAACCGATTTCCATACGGTTTTCACCAATAGACAGAGCGATTCATGACGAAGGTTTAGGTCTATAATTTGTTATTTCGCACTACCCGTGCGAAGCCGGGCGGGTCGCTAGTTACAAATAAGTTGGTGTTTCAGTAATGGAAATGAAGTTTTTTATAAATAATGCATTAAGCATCCCACCAAAATCCGCAAATACAGACATCGACACATCTGCCCACGTTTTACGCTCAATGCACCGTTAAGAAGCCGAAAAGTATCCTCTTTGCCAACGAGATTAGCGCTATGACGTAAAACCTCCTTTCAGAATGCCGCACTTACAACAGATCAAAGAATTTTACTTTTGAATAGAATTGAAACACACTACGAAACGCGTGTAAATTCTTTATAGTATAGATCGGTTCACTTTTCTCTACAATTGCTATTTTAATAATTCTAGCAGCACTCTGGGCGACATTTTGGCCAAATGTGTTTTTTTTACTAATGTTGGCTCGCCCGATTTTGGACCGGAAGCTCAAAATTCAAGACGGCGGACGTGTCGAATAGTGTACTAGTCTATGAGTAACTAATTCCTAATAATATCCAAAGTCCAAACGTTTAACATATCTTGAAAGTGGTATTAAATCAATAAAGAAGTAGACCTATACCAGACTTCATCCTGATAAGAAACCTTCAAAGTGCCAATAGCAATTTTAAAAGTGGGTAGACTATCCGAGTCCCCATGCATGACCAGTATCCCCATTTATGGAAGAAATTGGTATAGTAAAATACAACAATTGCGAGTTGTTTTTGATTTTTTGGTGTCGTACGACTATAAAATTACGACTACTGAAGAGCAGAAAATAGACAGCAGCGTTTTCTTTTCAATTCAAAGACCTCCAGCCTGCCTACCAAGTGTTGAAATGAGGGGGAATGTGGAGGAGATTCTAGTGCAACAATGGACTTCCGGTTTCCGTCATTTTCGCCATTCAAAACACAAAATTCCTAGGTAACGCCCTAATATTAGACTGCAATACTGGTCTATTAAGGTAAAAAGCCAGACTCATAGATGACGCAGACGCCAGCCATACTACAATCACTGACTACTAATTGCGCCTTTCCTGCACACCGTACTTATATCGCGTACGACTGACACAATTATTGTGCCAACTGTACGCAGCTGCGACCAATGAGTAACTCATTATAATTATCTGGCGCAGATATTGTATTGTTGCAACTATTAGTATCATAAGTAAAGAAGGCAGCACAGCAAACACCACATGTACAAAATCAACTACCATTACTAAGGATGCGCATACGCACCGGAAACGGTCCGAAGTCTAAATAGAGTAGATTGAAGTGTGGTGTTCCGACCATAAATATCCATTTGGATTTGCTAATTAATTTGTATTAATCTAGTAATTAAAGCTGGGGTCCGAGGTAGCAAGAATAAAAGGAAATGTTTGAAAAGAGTTGTGGATATATGCGAGGCTAGGGAGTTGTGTAAGGACAGAGCAAAGTGGCGGTCCATAGTCTCTGTCTACCCCACCTGTGGGGCAGAGGCGTGAGCTTGAATCTACGCAATATATATTAAATAACTAATAGGTCGATATCTGAATGCCATCTGAGTGAGTGGGTATCGTTTTGGACAGGAATAGACTAGAGCAGAAGCTTTGAATGATGGATGATGGATTGATAACGCCGTGTCGAATATGACAACCCAATGGCTTAGTTAGAGGATGTCCAAGCGAAAACGGACCCTGGCTGAAACAGGGATTGATAATATCAGGATAATATTACCCCCATACCTACGTGGGAAATAGGTGCCTAAACCTGCCGGTATTAGGAAAGAGGCCTCGTGGGCGACCCAAGAAGCGATGGATGACATCGCTGAGTCGAATGCGAGAGCAAACGGCTTACGCCGAGAGGATGCCGAAGACCGGGCGAAGTAGAGAAGAATGAGTAGGAAAGCGGAACCTGGCAGAGGCCGGGATAAGCGCTAAGACTATGATGATGATGATCACCCTCATACCGCCACGGAGCTCTAAACTGTTCAAGAAGCCGAATATCTTATTAACTTATTTTGAATGAAACGCAAATCCAAGCAGAACCAGTAATATCCAGACTCTCCTACTGCATCAGATACGAAAGTTAATAAAGATTTCATCTCGAAAGAATATTGTTATGTGGACGCTAAATAGCGGTTATTAAACGGCAGTGGCTACTTGGTGGGTTGCCAACACTCCGATGCATGCGGCGTGGGTAAACTCAAACCAATATAACAATCCCCGACTATAAAACAATATTTCCGTATTTTATATCACCTTATCGCACCTTGAAAATAAATATACAGATAAGCGAAGCAAAAGTAAATGGACGTTTTATGACATCGATCTCTTCGAGAAAGCCGTAAAATTAATATAATATTTATCTATAGGCTGTGAGGGTGCTGTAGGCTATCGTATGTCATCGATTACAAGAAAAATTCTACGTTGTAGGTTTAGTAAACGTTTAGGAGACCCAGGAAATGTTTGGCTTTAATGTAGCTGAAAAGCGAAACTGCCAAGAGGATGTGAAGCGGACCGGTTTTTCTTACTTCTAGAACCCACACAAGAGGATATGTAGTTCAAAGTTCAAAGTCATTTATTTAAGTACTATTGCTACGGAAAGTCGAATTGAGGGTTACTAAAAAAACGATAACTATTTTCATAAAGGTCTATAATTAACACTAAATAATACGTACATAATTTGCATTATAATGCGACGTTCTTTCCCATAATGAAAGTAAAACAATCACTAACTAAAACAAATCGTCCTCAGTGAGTTTCTAAACTCAATCGGCCTTAGAAAACAGGATAGATTCTACAGAACGCTAAGAACAATAAGAGCGTACTGGAAAGTTGGTCTAACTTCAATTTTGTTGTTTTGTTAACCCGTGATATTCTATAAGGAAGTGTTCGAGAGTTCCAGATGGTTCCATGGCGCAGACACTGCTATTGCTGGACTACCTTATCGTACAATAATAGTTAAAAAAATAGTGTTTATTGCAGATAAAACTAGGTATGGCCCATTTAGTGAAGCTATCAAATTATAAATACAATTTATTTTTAAACTTTGTCGTAATAAAACTTCTACAATCTAAGATTATTATTTTGAAAAAGTATGTTATTGTAGATGTGCGTAAGATAAAAAGACATACATTCATTGCCTAATAGGACCATGCTCTACTCTAATATCAAAGGCAATTTTGTTTTTAACCGACTTCCAAAAAATGAGTAGGATTCTAATCCCTTTTTCTAAATATTTGAAAATCCGAGCACCGTAACTTTTAGTTTAGAGCCCCGTATTCCACATGGGTAAAAAGTACACACAAAACATACATTCACATAAAATAAGTGGACAGAATTGGGCAAAATCATGATCCATGAAATCGTTTTAATGGGTTGTTCATTATGTTAGCCATTCAATGATCTCCAAACAGTATACGATGGCGTATGAAAATCGTTTGCCAACTAATGAAAAACAAATTCACTTCACACATTAGCTGTGCATATAAATGTGCAGCTAACAATGTAGGAAATAACAATATATAATTACATTACCGTCAAGGAGTGCCAAACGGCTTCCGAGACTGTTCAACATGGGAAACATCGAATCGTACTACAGACTAACTGGGGGATTGTTCTCTGCGGTTTTCACCCGCACATAGTTCGGATTCCTGTAAACATCCAACTTTCTCGCGGGACCCTATATTTTTTCGGGATAGAAGCAACCTATGTCACTGTGGAATAATATAATATAGAGAATAGTGAATAAAGCTATAGCTAACTATTAGTGAAAGAATTTGAAAAATCGGTTCAGTAGTTTCGGATAATAGCTCTTCATAATAATAGTATAGAAGTATAGATAATAATATTGCGTTAGCCCCAGGGATACGTGGGAAATAGGTGCATAAACCTGCCTGTATCAGGAAAGAGGTCCCGCGGGAGACCTAAGACGCGATGGATTGACATCTCCGAGGCGGATGCGAGAGCCAACGGTTTACGACGCGAGGATGCCGAAGATCGGGCAAAGTGGAGAAGAAAAGGTAGTAAAGCGGACCCTGGCAGAAGCCGGGATCGACCGCTCGGATGATGATGATGATGATAATAATAAATCATATAGTGCCTGTAATACAAATTCCATTCTTCGTTGCAAAAGAACAATCTCAAGCGAGTATGAGTCAATCTCTAGCCAAAGAAGTCTCTCGGCACTCCATTGACACGCATTACGGTAGGTACTTACAATAAGAAGTAGGTAAGTAATATTTTCTAAAAATATTATGCTAAACGCAGTTGCTTGACGTACTGAATCATCATGTTATTCAAAATATGTTACGAAGTCACCGCATTCTATGAAAATAACAAGTTAAAATTGTAATCCTAACAAGCAGAGGATTGCAATGCCTCCCTTCTATCTTCCTTTCTTTATAAACTACTACTACTTTTTTTTACTAGGCTACTAGCGACCCGCCCCGGCTTTGCATGGGGTTTCTCTTGTGTAATGTAGATGTCAACATCATCATTGGCCGCAGGACCACAGACAGTCCACTGCTGAAAATTGGCCTCCCCCATGTCTTCCGAATGTCTGTCCGAAAGACCGCATCAAAATCCGTTGCGTGATTTAGGAGTCAGCGGGCATACAGACAGGCAGACGCGGAAACTGATTTCATTTTATACCATACTAGTGGACCCGACGCGACTTCGTTCGCGTACA
The DNA here is from genome assembly GCA_907269095.1 of Blastobasis adustella. Lineage (NCBI taxonomy): Eukaryota > Metazoa > Arthropoda > Insecta > Lepidoptera > Blastobasidae > Blastobasis > Blastobasis adustella. The sequence goes on along the minus strand of OU026135.1, from coordinate 6,166,750 downwards.
CTTACTTCACCCCTACATACCCTTTTTTTCCTGCTTATAAACCTTCGTCTTGAATCACTCTATTGTTTAAAACCGCATTAAAAGCTGATGCGCAGTTTAAAAGATCTATAGCATATCATACATAGGGACAGACAACGGGAAGAGACTTAGTTTTGTATACTATGTATAGATAGACATTATAAAGTGTAGTAGTTCGTAAGTATGTCTGCGAAGTTTGTTTGGATGTTAGGGTAATCTCGGAAACTACTTAACAGATTCCGTAAATCTCTCACTAACACGTGTAATATTCTGTATTCTGTGCCAATACCTGGAAAAATAGCAACATCTCGGGGGATAGTTGGATGTTATGTTTACGAGCTTAAGAGAGCTTAAAAGCTGTCTACCTCTTTCTATACTATTACTAGCCTTTGCCCGCGACTCCATCCGCGTGGAAATAGTTTTTAGGACAGTTTAGCTTTTGCCCGCATTACCATTTTAAATGACATCCGTATTGTATGAATGCTAGGGGGAGGTTAAGCTGTATCTCTGGTTCTACCTACCCGAATGAGATGAAACATGGCTTAGATTGTACCCTGGAGTTCAAGCTAAAAAACTACTAAAACCGAATCAAAATCCGTTCAGTAATTGTATCAATAATGCGCGAACAGACGAAAATTCCAAAATAATTTTTTTGACCTAATTTCTCCAAGAATCCTATCCCGACATGTTTCTCTGAAATATCTTCAATGTACAGACACGGTTTTTTTTATAGTTTTATAATATTAAAAAATTGCAGCAAAATGGCTGCACCAACTTTTCGAATAGAAGCTAGCTTCGCAGAATGTTGCAATTGTGTCCATTTCACCTTTCAGTGCAAATTTGCGCTCTCGCAAGCGCCTTTGTGTCGCAAAGAGACCGTTAATAGGAATTTTTTATCTTCTATTGAGTGCTAAATTATATTTTTTCTTCTTGCATTGCAACGCAAATTAGATCCTATACTTAATAGTCTCAAAGACTGCGTTTTAATTGCGAACAAGTTGTGAAATTCAGTGTTATTTTATACCCACGACGGACGGAAAGGATCGGAGCCGGAATATGCGTTCGGGGTTAGAGGTTGTCTGTTTGTGTGTTTGTATGTCTGTTACCATTTTTATCGAAAACTACTGGGCCGATTTAGTGAATAGGTGATTTGAGTATTTATACCTCTAGAAAATCGTCATAATCTCCTTGGCCGTATCTACGCCGATCTTAAAGCCAAAGCATTAGTGAGCCCACTGGTGTTATGGATGGAGATGATCACTTTATTATTCTTCCATACGACACAATTTGATTGTCAATCAGATTACCAATTGAATTGGCTATAAAGCCGATTGCCCGTCCACACGAGACAATTTGATTGCCAATTGAACAATTTTAGGAAATCGGTGCGTGGAAGCGACGGTGGCCAAGTTGTTCAGTTATCCGACTCGGAAGTAAGAGATACCGGGTTGTCCCACTGCGAAACTGTACTAATGACTCTTTTCGTCCACTTTGATTGTCAATCTAGTCAGATTGTACGCAAAATTATGTCGTACGAAAGAGCCTTCACCATTACGTGACCCGCTGGCTCATTTGCCTTCCACTATTATTAAAATAACTACCAATAATGTCATAAAGAATGCGAAACTTTCCAACACTCACCCGTCATGAAGCACGTGCACCGAACATGCAAGCAAATCCGCCCGGAGAAGCTATATTTATCGAACGTAACGTTGACGTAACTATTACACTGTCTAGATAAGCTAAGGCAAATATTTAGTAACTACACGTTCGAAAATGTAATCAGACCAGACGACTGATATCAACTACCGAAGTTTACTATGGCCACCTAGTTTATAGCTACTACAAGATTGGTACTAAAGCGGCATTGATCTATCGACAGCGGCGCAAAGACCGATTATCAAGGTTAAGCAACGCACGCGTGATCCGGGAACTGGATGGGTAACCGTTTCTTGCACTGAGGATAGTCGAACTTCAGCGCCTCACAGTCGTCACTCGTTAGAAATGGCTCCTACCTAATATCGTTAGAGAAGCGAGGTTGACCACTTAGTCTTCTGCTGGGGACCCTGAGTCTGGTTGTAGTTGCAGGAGCTAATTGGCACCCCGTGATGGTATATATATTTTAGTTGATTACGTAGAAATACCTAGGTGTTAAATTGAGACATTTGGGAGCATATTGTTTCGTATAATAAATAAAGGGAAGGGCTTATCGACGGCGGCGCTAACACTAGCTTAAATACATCTGAATACCAATAAAACTGCAAATTTAAAATTTAAAAATGAAGACAAACGACTTTAAAACTGATCAGTTATGGTCAAAACGATTTTTTCAATGGTCATAACAACATGGATTGTTGAATATGAAATGTAAATTGATGTAGTTGGATATCCTACAATAAAAAATAAAATAAATAAAAATTGGCTGTATAATAATTTAATTGCAATTTTTTTTACGATCCCACATATGATAATATGAGTGGCTTATCATATTTCCCAATAGAGAATGATAACATAAATGGGTTGTCATTGATTCTCAGAAGGTTAGTGTTAGTCCAATGATTATGAACAAGCGAAACATTAATGATAACAATTCTATATACGTACGATAAATATAGATAAAAAAAACAGGGAAAGGCAAGGTTGACAAACAACTATTCATGAGACACGGAGAATAAAAATTTGGTGCTAGCCTCCCGTAATCATAAAGCCTTAATTTAAACATGACAGAAAATATTAATAAATAATTTTTTTTTAAGTAGATTAAAACAAAAAATCTGTTAAAATCACACCTTTATCCCGTATTGGTAGGCATAAACCACATTGTTCCACTTTCACTTACTTGGTCCTGAACTCTAACTAATCTCTCATACTTCAATAAAACAAATAACTAATTATATTGCATGCCCATTGCAAAAACCCATATAACTACTTAAATGCAACCTGCAACTATCATGTGGGCAATAACTTTTGAGATTCCTATTAGAAATCTCACAATACACATTTATAATATAGTTTAGTATTTCTAATGTAGTGAAAACAATTTCTGTATGATTTTAAAAACTCATACTTGAATTTAAGAGTGGTAAAGTAAAATGAGACACACTGCAAGATGCACTTAAATCAGGGAAGATGGCAAGATAAAATATGTTCATGTAGGCACAGGACAGGACTAAATCCCTAAAATAAAATAATATGGAAAATGATTAGACCTACAAGTAAAAAGTTGAAGAGGTTTCAGTGAGACTTTGTGAGTGAGGCCTAGGTGAGCACAAACACTTTATTTATTACTGCACCTAGGCAATAATGCACTGTTGTTTCAGTTTGTAGCATTTCATCTTAGTCTTCACATTGACAATGCACTTGCGGTTTGCATTTTTTTGCCTGCAACTAAATACATGAATCATAGATGTTACGGGCGCTAGTTACCTGTTACCATCAGGTGCGCTGTCTGCTCATTTGTTACCGCATAGCATAAAAAAAGACTACAGGCACCTTTAGCTCATGACTTACCATTTTGGTATTATAATAAATTCTTTATGTGAATCTGTAGAAACAGGTAAGCGGGCTATCTGGTTGAAAGTGGCCACCACAGCCATTAGACATTAGCAACACCATGGTGCTTGGTGACTTTTCTTAATTATTATTTTGTTTAATCCATTAAGTCAGAATGTTAAATTAATGTTATCTACTTAAATTAAATATTTATAATGCAAGTAGGTACTTACAACAGTAGTAATAAAGTAGTAAAAATAAAAATAACTAATACTCAATCAAATTGTAACTATCAATTGGATAGACAAAACACTACAAAAATATTATTCTTTCCAAACCAAAAATAATTCAAAGTAGTATGCAATAAGTATTTTAAGAGTATGCAATATAATTATTTATTCAATTTATAACTGAAGTGCAAGCTAAACATCTCAAGACTGTTTTGCAGTATACAATCTTTAGTTACAAAAAATGTTTAAACCACAAAGAGATGAACTTGAGGCTAAAAGGAAGTCACTGGTTTAGTAGTCAAGTTTCAAAGGTTATGACTCACACTACTGAACTTGGGTGGGAATGACTCTGAGATTGTTTGTATGTGAACTTTAAGGGTATGATTCAGCGCACTGCTACTGTGTATATCTTTTAGGTATAGCACAGCTATACTAACAAAAAAAAAACATGATTTTATAAAACAATTTTACAAGTGCACATATTATTTTGTAAATGCAACTGGCGTGCGGCCAAATACTATGCGAAACGTAAGTCGGGTTATGTTATGTACGAGGAAGTATAGTCAGTCATCCAATAGGTATAAAGACTATGTACCAAAAACACCTTGAAAGGTCTATGTACTGGCCCGACGTATCGTGGACCGTGGACGTATCACTATTGAATACATAGATATGTGCATTGCATGTTATCACGTACTTAGTCGCGTTAATTTATCATCGTCTTATATGAAACGAAACAATAGAGGATATTGAGAAGTTGATCATTTCCGATACACCGACAACAAACGGAAAATGTGAAAATATTGTTGAAGATCAATGATAATACAACAGTGCCGATAGAATTTGAAGCTTACTTTAAATTATGATTACGAACTAGGACGATAAATTCGAAAATACAATAATTAGAGAAGTTGCAAGTAGGTACACAGCTATTGTTCAAAATTAAAATTAGAAACAACTTCACTTACATTTTAGTGTCACTGGAAACTTATCTTGTCACCAATTTTATTTACACTTGCTTGTTACACAATGGTCTTTGTACATTTTTTACCACTAAAATAAAAAGAATCACCAGAAAATCACGACTGAAATGACAGAAAACAACGAAGTGAAAAGACGTGCGTGTGGGTGGATTGGATGGATGGATGGGTGGGTAGAGAAGTGCTTACGGTGGTTTACTCTACTGCCAACAGATGGCGTTATACAATAATGTTACCATAGACAAACTGCGGTACGAATAAGAACCTTCAAAATTAGGGATCGATTGGCATGGTACTTAGCTGGGGACTTAAAGTATTTTTTTCTCTTACAAACGCATAAAAAGACCCACATACGCCTTTTACACCGTTTAAAGTTCCGTGTTCCTCTTGACCCCCTGTATCCATTGTACTGAACTTTAGCAGATAAAGTTAAGAGAGGTGTTTTGTTAAGTAATAGGTAGGGGAAATTCGTCTTGGACGCCTGGGTTGCCCCCACCCAGGCAGTGCCGAAATCTTACCGGGTAAAACTACCTACGCTCGAAAGCCTCTGGTAAAGCTAGAAACAAATTCGCTAAAGTTAAGGAAGTGGGTTTATGTTTAAGGTAGGGCATAGCATATGTAGGGTTTTGCTCTGGTACCTATTGCTTACCCACGATTTATTGGTTTCTTTCCTTTAAAGTTTCGGGGGTAGTTTAATCATTGTCCTGGTTTTTATAGCTCCGCACGGCTATTATGTATCTTAGTGGATAACTGAATTAGACAAATATCACAGAATAAATTAATTACAAACATATTTCAATAATTTACCATCCAAAATCAAATCAACATATTTTATACAAATCACATATTAATACTTATATATTATTCCATACTGTGCCCTTCCAGTAACTTTTAAAATTAATTGAAGAAAATCTCACATTACTAATACAGAACCTTCACTTTAAACAGAAACACACGCCGTTCACATTCAAGCATAAAATTCGGTTTTGGTTCGGACTTCTTACACTAAGCGAATTACGCGCCATCTATTGAAGGTGTTCGGCAATTTTAATAGTCATCCTCTGTTTCATTCGCTCCTATAGGATTTGAAAGCCCGAACGGTTCAATGACTCTGGCGGCCGGTTTCTATATTCTCTATGGTCCTGTCGTCGGGTCGGCCAGCAACTCGCAAGGAAGGGGTCTTTGTTTGCGTTTCACGTTCGCGTTGCACGGTATCATCGCGGCCGCGGCACCTAAATTATCTTCACCGAGACGGAATGTGCCCTCCTAAGTGGAAACGTGGGTCTCGCTCCTCCCGGTAGATGTGAAATGTGGTGCGGTGTGCCAGAGTGGCGCCGTGGACGAGTGCGAGTGCAGTGAAGTGCAGTGGCGAGAGTGTCGGTGTGGGAGTGTGCACAGGCGAGTTGCGGGACACCGAGGGAGCGTGGGTCGGTGTCGGCGAGCCCCCGACCGCCCCAGTGGCCACGGCGAGCGAGGTGCGCGGAGGTGGCGGCGGGCGCACGGCCATGACCGGCGATATGCCGTTGGGGAGCGCGCACGCTTTCGGGCGCGCGCTGCTCCGGGACGGGGCGCTGCCGCCGCTGGAGCCGGGCCCACCGGCTCCCCCGCCGGCGGCCGCGCAGCCGCCGGACAAGCGGCCGGCCGCGGCTGCGGCCAGCCCCGAACAGGTGATGAAGCTCTACATGAACAAGCTCACACCCTACGAGCACCGCGAGATATACGACTACCCGCAGGTGTACTTTATAGGCGCGAACGCCAAGAAGCGACCGGGGCTGGTGGGCTTCCCGAACAACTGTGAGTACGACAACGAGCAGGGCTCGTACATCCACATCACGCACGACCACATCGCGTACCGCTACGAGGTGCTCAAGGTGATCGGGAAGGGCAGTTTCGGGCAGGTCGTGAAGGCGTACGACCATAAGAAGCGCGAGAACGTCGCCCTCAAGATGGTACGCAACGAGAAGCGCTTCCACAGGCAGGCGCAGGAGGAGATCCGCATACTGGAGCACCTCCGCGAGCAAGACAAGGACAACACAATGAACGTCATTCACATGTTCGACTCGTTCACGTTCAGGAATCACACGTGCATCACCTTCGAGCTGCTCTCGATTAACTTGTACGAGTTGATTAAGAAGAACAAGTTCCAAGGGTTCTCTCTGCAGCTGGTGCGCAAGTTCTCGCACAGCCTGCTGCAGTGCCTCCACGCGTTGAACAAGAACCGCATCATCCACTGCGACATGAAGCCGGAGAACGTGCTGCTGAAGCAACAGGGCCGCTCCGGGATCAAGGTCAGTAGCCTTTCGAGAATTTTCTTCAAAATGTAAAATATGTAGGTACTCCACACTTCATAGATTCGAGAAAATCCAACAAATCCCGATAAAATTGTTAGAAATGATTGGATTTGGTTTATAGGTATTTCGTGATGTGATTGACCCACGCTCTTCGGTTCGAAACGAATTCAAATTCGAACGGACCCAACACTCAACCGACCTATTTTAGATCTAAAACAAGCATTATAAGTCCCACAAATCCCACCAGAAGAATTCCCAATGGCTCGAACAATCTCTTATCAGAATTTCAATTTACTCGGTCGCTTGCAACCGCCCTAGGATTTTCCTAATCCATCCTACGACACATGGCTACATACAACAAGGTTCGTCCACACGCACCGGCCAACACCTGTTTGCTCGAGGCGCTGGCCCGTCGGATAAAATCAATAAGCTGGCTAGCTACTCATTTTCGTGTAAACAGCGAGTGCAGTGCGTGCGATCAGCTGACCACACCCGAAACGCTCGGTGTACTTGCGCGTTAGTTTCCGTTTCGAAATCGTATTTAGCATGGCGCTAGGCTGTTTTGTAGTAGGTTACTACGATTTTGCTAATTTGCCGCACATGAATACAGAGAGTAACGTTTATTGGAGACTAGGTTTTTTGTTTTTCGATCAATAAAACCGATGTAGGTCTTGATGACAATGACGTTAGTGCTGGATTAATTCGAATAGTATGTACTACATATTTAAATACATAGGTAGTTATGTGTTACGAATTATAAATATTTCTTAAAAGAAAACGGCACAAACGTGAATAATTATAAGTCAATACTACAAATGTTCATGAAAATCAGTGTTCGAAATTATCTTGATAATTATATCAGTTTCAGCTATATCACGGACAGATAAGTAGTTTATACAAAGTTTGTGACAGTTCTTCCAAAGTTGTCACCTAAACATACGCTCAGAAGCGGTAAATTCGAACCCTGATGAAAATTATAATCCCGATACCAAAACAGCTGCTTTCATGTAGGTTTTCATTGTCTAAATGTCATTCTATGCTTGCAGTTAACATTTAAAAACTTAAGCGAGTCGACAATAAAACAATGCACGTCGAAACTCAAGATGTAATCGACGTATTACGCAGAAACGTTACACGGACAAAACGATGCCTTCATACGTTCCCGCAACGCACGATAGCATCGGCCAAGACGATAGCTGTTATCTTCCGTTCTAGAGTCACTTTCAGGCAGCCAGAAACACCAGAGGTGGCGCTGCCTCCGCCCGATATGGGTCAATTAAACGTCACACTCGTACGTTTCTAATTAGTTCCGTGTTGTGCCGACGGCGAGCGCGACCGGGCAACCACCATACGTTCGGTCGGCGGTGGTTCTAAATTTAAAACTCGACCGACACTAACTGGGAGTCTCGCCGTGTGATACCGCGGTTATTTACGTCAATACGCACATCTAAATACTCGACGACGGCGAATCGAACTAGGTCTCTCTCCGATTGAATGAATGGCGTATTAGGAAGCCACGGGATCGAAACGCAAATAGATTCAAGCGATATTGACTCTAATTCTGACTCTATCGTAAAGATGCAGACACTAAATTTAAGTACCCACAATAAGTACAAAAGCAGCAGGATTGTTTAAACTCCAGTAGGTATCACGATTTGTTGTGAGCAAAAAAGAAACGACTCAGTGCAACCTTCGTCCGCTCACTCAACAAGAAGGCTGACCTACAATCGTTGATTACTGGCAGAAGTGTGCTATTAACATTAGCGTACGGTGAATCTGTTGTGACGATACCGTCTAAGAATTTTCGTAAAACTACCTGCGTCTTGAGTTTACCCTAAGTTATGATGCAAGTTAGGGTCACCGTCTGTGTGCGTCTGGTGTGTCATCCGGGTCGGCGAACCGTTTACATTTCCGGACCATATATTTTTATTTTTATTATTTAGTGAGGCTTGCTTGTTGGTTCCCATCGTGAAGTTTTCAATGTTGAAATGGGGGTATTTTATTTAGATGCTATATTGAATGGGAGAGAGACCTTTGCCCTGCAGTGGGACAACGACAAGTAATAATAATATTGATTCAACTGCACTGGTGTTATAACTTTGATAGTAACGCATGTATTCTGTGCTTCAATACACACTTCAACCTCTACATAAAGCCTCCTCCACAAAAGTGGAGGGCATTGCCATAATCTCCACGCTTGGCAGGCGGGTCGGAGATCGCTGTATTAAAAGTATTCAACATAAAATGTTCTTTCCTGCAATAGTTGACGTAAAAATACTAAAATTCGTGAAATCAGACTATTGAAGCATTGACTGAAATTATTATTCGTAATATCAAAAGCCAATTTCCAACGATATCCATCAGGATATTCTATTCAGCGTATTATATGATACCACTCTCTCGTTCCATGTATCTGAAATTCGCATAATAGAGCAGTGCGTCAGTATTATCGAAAAATATGAGACCGATAAAGAAAGATTACAGATACGGTTATCGTCTAATATGCTCGTGTGCCTCTGTATGTCTGTCACCTATTGTTATTACTGCAGTGAGGAAAAACGTTTACCCGATTGGGCGTTTAAGAGTGTTTTCTATTCAATTTTGCAAATTGGATAGCATCACAGTTGCTCGACTGTACAAGGCGCCTGCTAGGATCTTAGCAGACCAGAAAATGGGAAACAGCGTGGAGATTATGGCAAAATACTTCGCTATGTTGAGGAGGATAAAGTCCAGCCGTGGACTGTTAGGTACCTACACAGTCTGCTGATGATGATTATGATGCGATATACAATAAATGTTCTAATATCGAATTAAATAGTACATGGATAAATAAGGACATATTTCTAGAATATTCTTGAATTTCCAAACACACATACATAAAGCTGACGCCTCTGTCCCACATGTGGGGCGAATTGGCAAAGACTAGGCTAAAATTAAAACTAAATAAACATGCATCCTACGTAGGCACAGTTGCGCACACACAGTTAAATTGCAATTTTAAATGAGATTATCCAAATTCAGTGGATCGAATTTCCGCAACCCGCGTTGGAGCGCACTGCCTACACCACTGACGTTTATTGAAATCACTTTTATCATAGCTGTTTACGACAGAAGCGGCTGACGTAAATCCAACGTTCAGTATGTATACTACGTATTCGACATCGATGCCACCCGATCGTCGCGTGGCTGCGAGCGGTTTCTTGCGCGCGCGCCGCTTTTTTCTATCAAATTTCATACGTTTATTCAGCTGAGACCTAGTTCGTGTAGCACACGAGTGCACACTCAGTGTAGCTTGTCCCAATAAGATAACGCTAACTCAGAATCGGCGAGCGATTGTTGCCACGCGCATTCTAGTAACGGAACGTGTACCGTTTTGTACCTACGCGCGGTTTCTCTCATTGTTTCGACGTGGCTGTCTGTATATTCGCTGTGTATACTTCTTTGCCCGTCACCGCGCCCCGGCAACAGCCTAATCCAACGTCATCTGAAAGCTTTTTAGGAGCCTCGTAGCGGTTCCGCAAGAAACCAGTTTGGTTGGACCCCATAAAAGTGTTAATGCTCCATCATAATTAGTACCAGTCCCGAGTGCAATGCACTTCTATGTGTATTTTGCAAGAAAACAACTCGAGTGCTCCTTTTGAAGTTGCCAAAAATACTGGGCCCTTACCGTGAGAAATTAATTTTGATACTGGCCGGATGCCCACTGGGCTTAAGTTAATTAACAACCTAAAATCGCATCACGCTAACAACATTCTCGCATGCTCCATAAACTTTTCGACACAGGCCGGCGATGAGCGTTTCGAAGCAATTTTTTAAAAATTAAAAAAAAATCCTTTTTGTTTCATAATTTTTTGATTCGATATTTGAGTTTTGCTCGCTCGCGACGCGACCGGTTGGCGAAATCCAGCCAGTGCTCGAAACCAGCTTGGTAGCTATTCCGAGCCGGGCGTTTTGTCGTTGCAACCGCGGTCATGTCAGTCACGCGACGGCACCAACATTGAAACTAATCCCCGAGTCGCTTCGCAGAAGACATTTGCGGAGCGGTTTTCATAGCAACATGAAACGATAACCACACTGCAGACTTTTCTAACTATCGTGGAAGATTTAAATGTTACAACTGTTTTGTATTTTGGATTTATACTGGTTATATTTAAGAAAAGTCTCAATCAGATACATACAGTAGATACACGAAAATAAGATCTCTTTTGACATCTTTGCGTACTCTCACCTGGCGACTTTCAATTTAAAAAAAGTCCAGTCCAACCACAACCAAACACCAACCAATAACGCGAAAAATCCCGACAAACCCCGTTTCCCTAGGCGAATGCACACCTGGCATTGCGGAGCGTCTCAAATGGCTTCTCAGGACGCCCCGTTGCGACCTCGACAACCGTACACCTGTAGTCTCAGGGCCGGGTATAAATAAAGAGAAATAAAGCAAGTACATACGAATTCCGGAGTAGCACAAAACACTGCGCAGACGAGTAGGTACTCTCAAACACGTGGAGGAAAGAAATTTGCGGGAAAATCTCTAAATACCTGGAAAGTCTCCTCAGGGTATTCGGGATATGGCGTGATTGTTTGTTTAATGATGATGAAAACCTTGGCACGTGGATTTTTTTAATACATAGGTATCTAAATACCTACACAGTATACATTCAAGTGGTAGGCGGCAGAGTAAAGTATTTTTAAAAGCAAATTTTAGGTTTCGGAATGTTCCGGTCTATCGATGTCGTCGATTATTCGAGGGCATATTTGCACGCTGTACTTATCTGTACTTACATACTCACGTTGTTTGCGTATGCTTGTAGCAGGTGCAATTGAAGATGTTTGATTGATAGTGAAGTCAAATGGAATGTGCGGGTGTAAATATACCTACTACAGTATATTGTACGCGACATATTGTAATACCCAAACAAAAAGCGACATCTAGGCCTCTCGTCTGCACTGTGTCGTGCCCAAGACCGGTCCCGCAGGAGCATGACTCGCGTGCGAAAAAAGTGACAGCCATGAATACGTGACGAGAGGACGCGACGCGCGAACACCTCCGAACATCACCGAACAACACCGAATGGAGACGAGTTTGACGAAGCCCATATTTTGTTTACGCGGTGTGAGGACTGGCATTGCTTACTAACCATTTCATTCTACTTACTATGTTTTTATTTTATTGTTGATCGCAATTAATTAAATTCCATTTTATGTCTAAATTACCTAAATGTCAATTGTAAATCCAAATCTTTATAATTATTGTTCTGTTTTTTTAAATTTCATTCAATTTTATTGTAAAATGTTTCATCGAATTGACTTTCTTACGTTTGTCTATTATAATTAAAACTGTTGCGCTTGTAAATTGTCTACATTATTTACATTACAAAGAGAAAACATTCAATCTTACCTTACTTATTCCGAACAAAATTAAAATTTGTCACCGGCCAAATCCCTTTCGCGTTACACCAATATTGACGGACTCTTTAATAAGACTCCCTTTATACTTTATGCCAAGATTAATCCCTCCATTCTGTTATAAGTTGACATGGGTACAGTGATTAATTAGCTTTCACCAAGTTTTGTTATTAAACATTAAAGGATGACCTTTTAACACGGTAATTGAATGTGTTCTAATTTATTCAGTAAACATAGCTATGTTGAGCTCTCAACTTGCTTGGCCACTGCTGGGCTTGAGCCTCCTCTGCGTTATTGGAGGATGTCGTAATTTCCAAGCGTGAAGACTGCAGAAGCATTTGCATTTTAAATTAGAAGATTAGTCACCAAAAGATGACTAATCTTCTATTGCATCTCGTTTCAAATTCCGGATGTCGTAAAAACGACATCCGGAATTCGATAGAAGATGCAATGACACAACACAATAATATTACAATCATGGAACACGTTGCCTGTGTGTGTATTCCCTGATAATAATAATCTGAACGCCTTCAAGGCTTTAGCGAATAGGCTGTACCTAGACAGGCATGCTCCATCTTCGGCCTTACCACCAGGTGAGATGGCGGTCAAATGCCTGGGTAGTCCAATAAGATAAAAATATTATAAAACGACAAACGGCCAAGTGTTTTTGTTTACGTAAAATTCGAAAATGTTAAAATCAAAACCTTGCTCGATGGTCAAACATTCTGTCGAAAATCCTTCACACTTTCGCATATACGCACTATTGATATGAAGAAACACTGACATAAGTAATCAGCTGTTTTAAATGTTAATCGTTCTACCCGTCCAAAGTATCCAAACGCCATTGTTTCGAAAAGGCACGTCATCAACTCAACTGTCCTTAATGACTTTTAAAATGATTAATTTATTATTCAGAAGGGCTCATCGTCTGCATAAATTGAGCTAGGAGCCGTCTCCTTGACATGTGATGAGAAAATAAAGCGGTGGCATTAGGTACGGTGTACAGTCGCCGACAGACGCGGTGCTGAACTCCTTTTCAATTTACTAGGAAGGCAGCGCTCTGCGGCGACTGAAGTTGATTACTGTACACACTTTATTGTGTGGTAAAACTATCTGCAGCGTTATCTATAAGATAAAATGCCCTACATATTAATACAGTTTAAGTACTTCTTAGTCATAATAGGTATGTGCATTTGATGTCGAATAAAAATGATCGCTATGCCTTAATATTCATAATATGAAATATAATGTCACTATTGTTGTTTGTAAACAACATATTAATATATAGATATTACATATGTTATCGTTTCATTGGATAATTATTGCGTCTATACATTATTTTTATTGCATCCGTATGAATGTCCAACATTATAATTGCCAATTGCAATAAAATAAGCCAAATTAGGTTAACTACATTGCATTGAAATAAAAATAATCGCCAGTTGACATATTTAATTTGCATTTATTGTCACTTCCTTCCTATCTTATTACTTATGCTGGTGCATAATAAGGCCTTGCAATCGTATGCCTACAGCTTACGTTTTATAATTACTGCACTATGACTACCATTTGCCTAAGAGAATTACTATTTATGTAAGACCGTTAATGTGTCGTGCCATCAAAGGCGAAAGCGGAAACCGAGTGAACAAGCCGTGTTTTGCATGCTGGTAATTGTGAATGCTAATTTCCAGATAACACCTTATGCATACGATTGTACAGTACAGAGTAATCTCGGAAGGTGTTCACTTCTAATGTGAACGTTAATTATATTAATTACCGATAGAAATTGTTATTCGTTGCAAGCATCTTTCAAAATATCTCTTGGTCATCCAACTCATGACTAAACAAACAACTAACTAAGATTGTATCTTTATTTGGGACGTTACGATAACTTTATGATAGATCTATCGTGATATTTTGCGAAACGCACACAAATAAAAGATTTGCCTTCTTGGATTTAGAAAAGGCATAAATCCCGAATAATGTTGTGTTATTTAAGAAAAGTATGTAATTCCTTATTCCATGATATTTATTATCTTTTAACGTTAAAGGAAGCTGAAGTAATTATACAGCTATCTCGATAGTATCGAACTTTCGATTGCTAATTAACTGTGTAGGAAGCTAATTTCACAGCTAGTTTAATCACAATAGGTTGTCGGACTCCGTTGAACATGGCTACGGGTGTTACTCTGTCAAGCCTGAGGAGTCGGAGGCATCATGGGTGCTAATCATAGGTTCTAATACAAATCATTCAACTGTAACTCCTATGACGACGCAGAGTTAACCCAATATTGAGGCAATGCGAGGGTGCCCTTGATTGCCATAAAAATAACCTATCACCACAGCCCATAACAATCCAACGGACTTTAGGGCCTCTCCCTCGAAAGTGGAGGTTATTGCTATAATCTCCGCGGCTTGGAGATCGCAGTGTTGTAAATCTGACAATGGAAAACGCTGCTACCCATTTTCCAGCCTACGGAGACTCTAGATATTTTGTCGCGAAAACATTTGTCGCGTCGTACGACACCCACGAGTGTAAGGGGTTTAAGCTATTCTACTCTGACGGACACCACTCGGCCAATAATAACCTATAATCAGTACAAATTCGATATATACATAAGTACAAAATACAACTTCCTTACAACCTTCGTACCTAGATATTCTTACAGAAACACACCTAAAAGTCTAAATCATACGAATAATTGGATACACAATAACATACATCCTACTTGTCATGTAATAAGAAACCCGGGTCGAAATAAAACACAAGGATTGCCTTCATTTATTCGGACGAATGAACATGGGCTTCTACATAAATATAAGGCTCCTGGTCTGTCTCAGTGGAGGCTCCTTAATTTCCCAGTGGCTTGGAGGTTACACGGATCTTTGTTTCTCTGAAGCCTCACAGTTTGTACGGCATTAAAAGTGTATACGGTTCGAAATATGAAAACACGTGTAGATCCTTTTGTAGAAATAAACCGTATTGTTTGAGCTACGAGAAAAGTTTTGCTATACTTAACCATATCGTTCAGAATTATGTGCAGAAAACAGCTTCTCCTCACCGCGTACAAATTCCAAATAACCATACAGATACCTATCTACACTCACCCAACACGTACTTACACAACAAAAGCTCTTGTTCCGCCCGCTTCATAGAAAACCGACATCTCAAACGCTGGTACACAAAACCGCGATACCGAAAGGAGGGTGCCTATTGTCGATTCGTGACCCTTCCGCCCTCCGTTATCGCGCGCGACATGTGTCCTAGTTTGATAGCACTCGATAGAATGCAAAGTATGATTACAGGCTGAACTCTCTCCAGACATGCAATAACCCCCTACTTTGAGGACTTGTTATAACTTCGACTCGCGAGTCAGTAGTTCACTTGACTGATGCTCGAATTATAATTGGGGTGATGCTATCGCTCCTTAGTCCCCACTAGGTAGGCGCTCAGGTATGATGGTTATCAGGTTAATTTGGTATAATTGACTGGATCGGAGTGTCAGTGGTTTTTGTGTCCTTTGAGAATCGATTTTAAAGTTTCGTGGTTGCGTGTTGTTGCATGGTATTGATTTTGAATTGTTTTTTGTCATGGACTGGACATAGACGACTCTTTATTCGGTTCCACATTATATCCTTAACCTAATATATTATTAATACCTACTACTATGTACTAATTACTTATGTATTGAATCATTTTTCCTCATTATGTCATAGGATATTCACAATAAATATTTTTTTCAGGTATTGGTAACGTATTCTATGCATAGTAACCAACCACTCATACTCTCGTAGCCACTCTAGGTCGACGAATTTAGTACTAGCAGGTACAACCAAATTTGTCTCTTATGTGTGTATAAGGTGGTTCTTGTTCGTATGCGGTTTCAAGTGCCTCGTACACTTGCAACTCGGTTGCATGTGTGGGATGATCGATCGGGGGCATAATTAAAAACAAATTGCTAGGCCATTTCACAATTACAACCGGCTCGGAGTCTAGTTCTCGACGTTATCTGGGTTAGCTTTGCAAATTCATGGCCCAACCGCTAACCGCAGACGTGGATGGCTTGCTTCATTATTGAAAGCTGAGATACTTGGCTATGTAGCCAAATAATAATAAACTGTAGCCTATACTATAATTTCGCCCTGTTCTGTCTTCCTTCCATCCATGTAACCGAGTCTTCAAAAGTGTTATTCAGGTTTGTATTCTAAATTATTTCATTCTATAGGTTTATGTCTGTGGTAGGTTCATAAAAGATGTAAAATTCTGAATACAACTTTTTACGATACGTGTCAAAATATCTTGCGTAGTTTAATTGAGAATTGTAACATATTCACTTTGTCCCTTCCACGGAACCATACGCTGTGCGTGGTCTGCTCGTACACGCACCTGGCGTATTCGTAATTCGCTCGTTGGTAAACTAGTATGGGCGGGAACAGTCGCTCATGCCATTTCAGTTTGCATAATAATGCCTGGCAATCCGTGGGCGGCGAACACGCGAGACGTCAAACGAATAGAAACATAGGTTTCTTGGTGTTTTTAATCATGACTGAGAGTGTTCACACTCGTGTCTACCGAAGGAATTGGACAGTTTTGCGTTATTGTTTTGTCATGTTTGAAGTCGACTACGCTTCCTATAATCGATCGTCTTGGCGTTATTGTCCCAGTTGTGCTCTCGCACACGAGGGCCCGCGGTCCGCCCTGACCATAATCCATCCATAATCAGGTAATTACAGTGGAACTACTGTCATCTGAACCTGACCAGTTACGATGTTTCTCTCACAGTAAGAGCATCGGTTAGTGTTCAACGAATGTACATAACTCAGAAAAAAATCATTGGTACATAGCGGCAGCGGGATTTGAACCCGGCACCCCTCGCTTGCGAGTCAGATACCTTCACAACTAGGCCACCGACGCTCTCTAGGCCTCGCTTCCTATAACAACAATTGTTCAATACAACTACGCTTCGGGGTCCCTGAATCCTTGTTGTTTTTAAACCACCTAATATTTCAGTCACGATGTTATCCGCACATAATGAGAAGACGTGTCAGTGGAGATTATTATCTGCTTAAGCGTGACCTTCCCAACATCATTATAAAGATTTGATTCTTGGCAGTTGGCTGTGTAGTTTATTTATCTAAGGTGGCCTTCTAGTATTTTATTACTGATGCGAGACGAAAAGGCGAATCCCTCGAATAGAATCTACTCTATGCATGTTAAAGGAGCCTACCAAAAAGACGTATTCTTTGATGTCTCCCTTATTCTCTTTACTATGAATTTTGATTGCGAACAGTCCGTTTGTGTACAGCCTTTATGTATTTCTGTAGCCTTAAGTATTTCTTTGCAATAAAATTGTGTTATAGTCGGGTACAATTTATTTACTCAATATCCTTCAACATTGATTGGAACTGCTTTGTCAAAGATATCGTAACTGAATTCAAGACAGAGTCGTAAATAATTTCAATTTAGTATTATTGTATTCATTTCTATAGTTTTATACGATTAGGTATGGAGTTGGGTAGGTATTTATTTGTATTTTATATTATATATGATTTGTAACCTTTGGCTCAAAAGATAGATGTTGTGTGCATTGTAGCTCCCGAAAGGTAGGACCAATTTCGATCCGGTTTTCTTTATTTGAAAATCAATTTAACCGACATGGTTTTCCGGGATCTGCCGGTTAGGTTATCCATTGCGTAAAGCCGGTCAATGACTACCTTGGTCGAGCGAGGGCGAACAGTTGAAGTTGATGATGCATGCCACTGCTTCATAAGCTGGAAGAGGCTCTACCAATATGTAGATACTCGTAGACTTGAGAGACTTCAACTACATCCAAATGGAAATGGAAATGCGCTATGCAACTTTCGCTTTTCCACGCGGCGATTCCGTAATATCTAGCCGGCAGTGGACACTGGCTCGACTCCGGCGCAGGTAACAGGCAATCAATGGCGTCACTTAATCTGCGATAGTGGTATCTGTTTGACATTCAAGCCGGGCGGGCGTGAGTCAGAAGCTGATAGGCGAAATTGGGTCGCGGTGCGCCGATTGCCCGCTCTGCGGTTCGCTTGCGCAACTCTGATGGATGCAGCGGTTGCGGTATTCTGTGATGGATATTCATTTTTTTTAATTTTTTTCATATTTACCGGCTCCGTATCCACTCCCTTTAGGTTGCTAGGTGGACGATGGTGGCCTCTTTCCACCAGGAGGATCATCTATTGGCAAAAATTCGTACAATCTCATTTGGTGATACTGGTACACCTACCATATCAGATTCTCTGCAGAGTTGGTTTGACGCAAGGCCGGCAATTAAGGAGTTGTATGGCGAAAGAACCAATATGTACGTCGACATCCCTCTTGCTTCAGGATATCGAAGTTTCATCAGTCTACAGTTACCAGGCTTCCTTTTAGTTAAATCGAATGGTCTATCTCTAGTAACCAGCCATTTTAGTCAGTGAATTTTGTTGACCGACCGTACAATATTTGCGAACTTGTCGTAAATTTTGTTACGTTATACATTGGACAATGTAAAATGACCCGTGGCACTTGGATTACACCACCAATGACCACCGATGCTTCGTCATCGTGTCTAGGAAACCTGTTGTGACAGGGAATTGCCACAGTGATTTCAATCGTAACTTATTTCTACGAAAACAAGGATTCCAAATGTACGGTCATTCTCGATTCCTAAAAAAGTGTAAACGTTAAAGTAAATCAACTTTACCTATGTATATATTTTTTAAATCATCTTAATTTGGTAATGGCGGGTAAAGGCCTTAGACAAAAGCCATTCCAAAACAATAGGAACTCCTTTGTTTTAAAAATTAAAGAGGCCAGAGTTAATCTAGAAATCTGTGAATGTAAGGCTCTGGGCTTCTTTGTTCTGTCTGTGAAAAATTAAGAGAATTTATAAGCAGCTTTAAAATACTTACATTTAAAAACTGATTTTGTAATGTTGTTGCAAGAAATAAATATATTTTCATTTACTTTTCAATTTCAAATTGACACTGAACACGCTCTATTGAAAGACCAACCGTATATCCCTGGGGACATAATTCATTATCGCTCAGCAACTCAGTGCGAGCCATTTAATTTTTCCCGTTCCATTACTGGGTTCCTTTGTAAAGCTCAACGTTTTGAGCGGTGCCGCTTCAATGTAATGAAATATGTAATGTAATTATGAAACTTCATTTGCTTTGCGGTCCTTTTAATTGCAATTTTTAATCCGACCTCAACTCGGTTCGACTGAAATTAAAACTGTCGAGGAGAATTCTACACTAGACGTTGCGTTTGGGTTCTTTTTGCAATACCGGGACGGTTATAGACAAGTGCTATGATTTTTTCCTGCAATTTGGAAATGGAAACTGTTTTGTTTGAGCACGACTTTGAGTCTTAGAAAGCGAAAAATTTTTTTTTTTTTTTTTTAATAATTTTTGTGATTTTGATGCCAGTCTTTTAACCTAGAGAGCCACACCTTTATTGTAAGTATTTGTTTATTTCCATAGAAATGACGGTAAAGTCGTAATTTCATAGACGCAACATACAAACCATGGATATTTATTTATTTATTAGCGAAAAAGTTTTCAGCAACTAACAAGTTAATCTGTTACAATCGATTTCAAAATCAATCACCACAGCAGAATGTTGCTGGCACGCAAGTCGACTGTCTCAAACAAACTTTAAAATTAAGTGCAACTCTGCTGTCTGGCTGGTTGCGGTTTACGAAAAAAGAACAGTTTCAAACTGGCTGGCTGACTTTTTGGCGGTAGATCGACAGGTGAGGTCGTGGTTTTTGTTGAATTTTATCTTTATGGTATACCTACTTCTACAGGTAACACATTGGTTATAGTTTGATACGTACCAAATATCTGTAAAAGTATAGTTTTAAGATGTGCGATTATAAGCAATTGATCTGATGTCGCAGTAAAACGCTATATCATTACTTTCATATTACTGTGGCGACATATCGAACAACGTCGCGTCGCCTGAAACGTTGACTTTAAGGAAACAATATGACTCGGTTTCAAAAAGCGCCGCGTAGTATTGTCTCTATAAGAAAACTGTTCACATACGTCATTCCCTGCTCGCTGTATGACAGCACCGCTAACCTAGGAAACCACGACCTTAGCTAGAGATTTAACTGAGTCTTGAAATTAAAGATCAAACGTGTAAACAAATTATCCAATAAAAATAAACCCAAGGGGTGGATTATTTAAAATAGTGTTTCTTTTGTAATATTCATACGATTTTATTTCATTTTGAATGTAATCATTTTTATCAATATTTCAATGCTTTCAAACAATCCAATTTGTTTACAGTATTGATCTTGAATTTCATCTCCGAGTATAAAAGCTAATCTAAACCATCGCAACAATGTTAAACACAGCCAGCCATAAATTAAAAAAGAAAATTTAAAAGTCGAAAGCACTGGCCGGCTATCCGGCTGAAGAGTTCGAAATATGAAAAACAAACACGCGCAGTGCATCAACCCCGCGCCGGGCGGTATCTGGCCGCGTGGCCGATGCCATCGATCGCTCCCGTCGTGACCCAGTTGCGTTACGCACCCGCACCCGGGTCCCGCTATGGTGTTGCGAGTGCGCTCGGTGGCTCGGTGGCTTGTGTCACTGGGGGGTTAAGTACCTACTGAAGAAGTACTTATCAATTGCGACTTATGTAGTCAGGTGATAGTTACCGCTAAGGTGGTACGATCGCGGCGTGCGCTTGGTGACTCGGTGTCGCTGGAAGGTTAAGAACCTATTCAATAAGTACCTTTAAATTCCGATCTATGTAGTCGGTTAGATGATATGGTGACAGTTACCGCTAAGGTGGTACTATCGCGGATGGGGCTGTGGCTTGGTGTCACTGGGGGGTACCTACTGAAGAAGTGCCTATCAATTGCGATCTGCATAGCCAGTTAGATGATATGGCGATAGTTACCACGAAGGTGGTACGATCGCACAGTGCGCTTGGCTCGGTGTCACTGGGGGGTTAAGAAACTACTCATAAGTACCTGCCAGTGTAAGTAGTCAGTTAGATGATGTGGCGACAGTTACCGCCAAGGTACCGCTGACGGACCAGTCGCTGGATGTTCGGAAACTAACTCGATAAGTACAGAAATAGTTACAACCGCACTAGTTACGTTTGTGTAGTGATAGGGCTCTGTCAAGCCTTACGTGTCCGCCGAGGGGTACCACTGCCTTGCCTGTCTCCCGCAACAATGATTGCATTGTTGTTTTCATGTTATGGATAAGGCAGCAAGCATAGTTCAGGTATGAGACAATGACAACAAACCTGCGGCTCAGCATTTTTGTTACTTAGAACCTTTGTACGTGAACCAGAGATAGATACTCTGGGCGACACTGCACCATATCAGACAAGAACCTCCACTATGTTCATACCACCTCCACCTAAGCGTTCGATCACATCGAGCCTGTAATCGTTATCGATAATACAGAGGTGCAACGCAATAGTTATTTGTTATCGACAATTAAATGTTACGCAGTATGTGCCTTGCCACACCCTTACGACGAGAAGAATGTATGCGACCTATATGAAGACACTGGGTGGCATGTGTTTACATGTGGCGAGTAGGCACCCAGCTGGGAATCCAAAGGGCGGGATTGTGGTTTCATTAAGTATTCTAAATCTTGACAGGCACTCTGACACGATGCGCAAAACATGCCCTGACACAGTAAAGGAGTGAACCCAATTACATGTGACGAAATAAATTGAATTAAATTACTCGAAAATGGAGAGATCGCTGTAATGTGTACTCTAAACGGTTCTCTACATGTATCGGTTTTGCATAACGCGTTTTTTAAAAGTCAATGTGCTTAAAGACTTTAAGGGGAAGTGAAGGATATAAATTTGGTATGTTTATGCTAAATACAACTCTCCCATACTAGCGTTGTCATTAAGCGAGAAATAATCTTTATTTTTTTAACACCGTGCAGCCGTTTACGGTTGGCTTAAATTTCGCTTTGCGAAATAAGTATTTGCAATTGCCCGTTAAAGGCAGTATCCTTGGTCTGATTATCTGACAGAGGTCGTGGGTTCAAAATCTGGCTGGGACAACGGGTCGCTTTGTCTCAGACCGTTTATCTGATCGCTCACTAAAGCGACCGTTAATTGTGTCTCGGTCCACGACGTCAGCCTGGCAGTTAGCAATTTCTAGAATTTTCGATTGGGCAACAGTCGTCTCGAATTGCTGTTATGAGAGCTGTGTTAGTACTGCAGTAATGCAGTTTACTTCATAACCTAAGTAAGTAATGATAAAAGAAATCATCCCTCACTATGAGGGAGGATTTCTCCACTCATATGTAATACCTACGTATGAAATTGCAAGCTAAATCCTTATGACCTTTCAGCTTACATGAGTCCTAGCCAGACATGGTGTCAGCGAACCGCGTCTAGCCCCAAAGGTATTGTCAGCTAATAAAACTCGTGAATCGCAAGCGCGCAGGCACAATGCCAGCCGTTGGAGAGATCTCCACTCGAGGCCTTTCAAACTTTGAGGGCGCTAGTTGCGGTCGCGAAGTTCGTCTTGGGCCTAACAACCGTGGCCGGGTCTTTGCGGGCTAATTTGTAGTGTCTGGCCGGCTATTTGCATAATCGCTTTGTGAATAAATGTATGCCGCATGAGAGAGATAGGGACTAAGCTTGTGCAGGGTAAAGTAGCCCCTCGGAGCGTAATAATGTAGCTATGAGCTGTCCTTGTCTTATTTCTTGAACAATCACGACTTGCCGAATCAATATCGTTACGTACATTGTGAACAGAACTCTTTGAATGATATTAGAAACACATGGAATATGAATCTCAATTGATATTGCTGTAAATTATCCATTTAAATACTGTATAATTTCCATAACCAAATAAGGCAAGTCAATCTGGACAGATTTTACATTCAATTCAATTCAATTCATTTATTTGATAAACATAAATTTACACGTCAAATGTTATTAAATTCTTAAGTAGTCATTATTCTTAAAATAATGTTACAACAGAAAAAAAATATCACAATGTCTTATGTCTTATGTCTAATATCTTAATGTCATAAGGTCAGTACACCGAATAACGTGTACATTATACAATATATTTGACAGTATCCACTCGGATGACGCTACTCATTCGAAAGCAAAAGACATGCAAAAATTCTATCGTTCACTTTCGTTCATGTAGCGCAGTCGGCCAGCCGGCCTTTGCCCAGCCTAGCCGTCATCGCCTCGTCCTCAAAACTCATAAAGCGTGCTGCATTATCTAGACCACCCCTCTCACTTTCGTTTTCCAGTCGGCCCGTGCATTTCTCCAATTAATCTAAATGCCAGATTAATTGGAAATAAGTGTAGGTTGCGCTACCGCTTTCTTGACGCGCGCTGAAGGGCGAGGATGTCGTCATTGATGATCTAGACGTAGCTAGCGTAATGTGGTGGCTTTTCTTGATGTCGTTTTTTTTGTGGGCTTGTGACCAAGCGGGTCACCTGATGGAAAGGGGTCACCGCCGCTCATAGACACCTGCAACATCCGGGAAGTCGCGAATGCGTTGTCGTTCTTTGAGATAGCTATAGGCTTCAAGATGTACGATTCTAAACTGAAATATTTCTAAAATAGTACTCGATTTATTATGCTTTACTACGCTCTACCACAACATCACTACCTATTTTTATCGTATCAAACATCCGTACAAGTAGAGTGTCCTCAATTTACCGGGTGCTCCAGTCGGCCTGGTCCCGAAGGGTGTGTCCTTAGCAAATGGACCGGACGATGCAGCCGCCCGGTCCACCGACCCAATTACGGGCCCGTGACGTATTTAGAATCAATTTGCGGGTAGGCACACCTACCCTCGTAAAAAAAGAGTGGTGTCACCCCCAGTGACAGCCACCTGAGTTAGCGGCTGTGCGCTGCGAGTTTATTAACGGCCCACTTCGCAAATGCTCTATTTTCTGGCAGAATTTTACCGTCAATCGCATGTAATCTTCGAAACTATAGCGCTTCGGGTAAAATCGTTGTCTACGTCGATATGAACGTGAACTGAAGTGATTAATAAATATTGTTAACTAGAAAAAACAGACTCGATTTAAAAGAGTCATTTTTTAAGGTTCCGACCGTCTTGAGCGAAGAACTAGAACACCAGCTTAGTGGACCCTTAATATATGGCTGTATTAGCTTACCTATGAAATCGGATTAAATCAATCGATTTATGGTGCGAGATTGACTAGTACAAAGAGCTATTAAAATTTTATTGTTCTTAGCTAAGTTCAGATGATGTTAGTTAGAACTTAGTTGCAAATGATATGGGTTTTATGTTTGTACGAATCAGGTTGTTTTCCGTCAAGTTATTTATAGTACCGAAATAAACCCAACGAACCCGCCGTGCCTAAACGCTGTTTATGTAAATAAATTTTATATCTAAGTTTCCCAAGCAGCGTGGGTTTCTACAGCAACTAGCGACTCCATTAAAACGACTGTTTCGCGTCAGCAGACGTGCTGTCTACCGATTCTATTCATCTGCGTGACTCATCTCGACACTGAGAGCCGCTGGATCTACCGAACAAAAGTTTTGTGAACTCGTTTACTTTGCGAAACAACGGACGGAATTGATTGAGGGAGATGTATCTTGCTTGCTGAATTGGATTACTGGAATAAGCCAATCAGAATCACCGACAATTTGTAGCTACTGAACATCTCCGCATCCCCGTTTCTCCCCTCTTCGATTTGAATTCAATATCATCTGTACTACGATCAGTATCGTATGTGTGGATCGTAAATGATAGGTAAATTGAATAAACTGACTCTCCAAAACTGATCTTGCCAATATCCGCGTCGCCGCTGTCCAATACGAGCTCCTACTCTCCTACGAATAGCGTACACATTTGCTCACACGCCCGATTTGTTCACGACCTACACCTAGCTACTAGACACATGTAGTTGGCTGACTGGGTTGTGTAAGTGCGTTAGCAATTTTCATCTCGCGCGGAACTGACCCAGTAACCCAGAGTAGCGCAGTCGCCGCTTTAACCGCCCGACTTACTGGCCCACGCCGTGGTAAATTAGGCCCATAGCCATACGCATACGTGCCAACCTATGCCACCACCGGGTAAACTAGGCCTGCGTGCCTAACAGGCCACCTACGCCATTATATGCATGTATTATAAATGTAAGGAGGTTAATACAGTTGTAAGTAAATGTTAGTTATGTGGTCAAGGTTACTTGCTTTGCGGCGTTTTAAGATTCCATTCGGATTTGGTAAGGGCCGCGTTACGCATATGTTACTTTAATATCTAAGCATCATTGTTCTAATAGCATTATAATCTCGTAGTACTGTTGAGAGTACAAGACCTTGGGTCTTGTTTTACCGCTTCTTATCAAATAGGTACAAGAGCAAACTAAGCGTACGCTAACCAAACATCTATGATTTTAAAGCGCGACCATAAACATCAAAACATGAACAGACTGAGAAACAGTTCGAGAACTATTTGTTGCTGATGCAAGTATTGGCGCCAGATATTTTGAAACATCGAAGAAGCTTCGCACGAAACCGTGAACATACGTAACGTTCTCGTAATATAGTTCACAAAACGATATTTCACTGCCTGTGCTCGATGCTTCCATTACTTCCATATAATATACTGTGGATGTGGTCGTCAAATATTTAGCGGGGCCCGGCACAATCCCGCTAAGTGGTCAGGTATCAACTGTCGGAGGCCTAGGGCTCTCACGGCGATGGTGGTGGCGTAAGGGGCAGCATGAAGCGGGTAGTCTTTAGTTGTAGGTATAGTAAACTCGTAACAATTCCCAGTGACAAGACGTTATTCATGGCTTTAAAACACATGTAACATGTAAGTTTTTAAATTAGGTGGGTACTTATAGTTTTTTCAAGCAAGTTTATTTATACATGAAAAGAAATGGAGTAGTTTATTTGTTATACATCTTCGCCTTTTGTTTATGTAGGTAATTGGATAGCACTTCATTATAATTCATGGGAGAGACAGTATTCTCTCTGCCACGCCGTGCTTTAATCGACTTGGCTCAAATATAACTTGGCTTGTTTGAACAGAAAATAACTGGTTTAAACTAGAATTAGTTTCGTCTACCGCATCACAGTTGGATCTTGATAGTCTTTCCTGAGAAAAATAACAAATCGATATAACCCGCTGCCACCGCTCCCTTGCAGTCTGCGCTACTAAAACTTAAGACCTGGAGCTCGGCCAAACTGTGCTGGCTTCGAACGGGACTCTCATATGAAAGAATTATTGTTTCAAATTCAACAATGGAAAGCCGCCTTAATGTAGAAACTAAAATATTGCAATTCCACACTCTATATTCTGTTCGATATCGAAGAGAGCTGCTCTTAAAAATAGAGATTACAAAAGGCTACATCTGTTGAAGTTGTATCTATAGTTTGTACCTACTTAATGTTGGTATCGCGATTTAGTTTTCAGGCTCGAGTAAATCACATAATTAAAATACATGAAATAATACCTACTGCCTACTTTTTTCTTATTTTGCTAATTGCAATTGTGTGATTTGTGAATAATGTGATTTTCTGCTTTTACTAATAGACATCTAAGTTGGCTATTTTGACATGTACTGTAGTAAACTATTTTTACTAAAAATACCTCTATTCGATGTTTTTGTTTTGATTGATGCTATTATAATTAATATTGTATCGGCACATCTTTAACCTCTATCTACATAATAAAAGTTGGCAAATACAAATATGCTACAGTCTATATAGACTAGCTCAATTAACATGTTTTATTTAAGTTGAAACACGAATCTTTTTACAGTTAAAGTAACGAAGCACTCATATTCGCTTCTGCAATAAATATTTGCATGTTCGACCTACGTATGAGTGTTGTAGAAAGTGTGTCATGTGCTTTGTTTAAGTCGATACAGAGAGATTTGGATCTATGCTTCAATAAGTACATCTAATACTTCACTGCTATGATACACTAGCGGGGGGGCTTCGAATCTCTGATAACATAAGGCTTTCCCCTGGGATCTTGTTATTTTTCTGAGATATAAATCATCTTATGACACTTGGAAAGAATGTAGCTTCCTGCTAGTGGAAGAGTTTTTGAAATCGGAAAGGCGTTTCCGAGATTATCCATACAAACTTAAAAACTTGCACACTTTGTCTCTTTATAATGTTATGTTGTATAGTAACTGTACACATGTAAACATGTAGGTATAGACTAGCGGTCCGTCGCGGTTTTCATCCTATATGATCTTAATTTTTCTAATACCAAATGTAGGTTCCATAATGCACAATAGCTCCCTACCTCCATATTATGATGTGAAACTGCTCGTACAATCTTTTGTTAGGCATGCATAATGAATGTGCGGCTTCATTAATAAAACAATATTATAAGTATAACTGCAGGTGTTGATTATTGCAGCATATTTACTAAACGTGCCGGCTCAGAATCGAGTGGCTGCAGTTAGTTATTTTCCAATAGCCACAGCTGAGTCAGCGGGCGTCTAGTTTCAGCGCTCAATGCCGTGCGCAGGAGTTGCCAGGGGTTGCCAGGTTTTCGCTGTTTGGCTAGATGGTGTAGATTCTCCTTTCGAATGACTCACGATAAAATGCAATTTAACCCGACGTAGATACATATGTAAAGGACAACACATAAAGAAATTTCTTCCTTGGGACATTTCCTTTACTTTCATTCCATTTTATTTTCTTTCTTGGCTTGCAATATTTTATATTTGTTACACCCTTTTCTTAGATTAATTTCACGAGATGATCAGTAGAGCGGGATCGAGCGAACGTAAAACATAGACAAATTTTAAGAATGTTTGCACTAAGAAGCACTTTTGTAACATGATTCCTTCCGATCTGGCAACCCTAGCCGGCCGCCATTGCGGTAACACCGATTGCGTACGCGCAGCGCAAACAAACCGTCTGCGTTTTTCAACTCCTTTATAATTTTAGAACGCCCTCCCACGGGCTTCCCGTAAGTGGGTTAATGCCAAGCCTACACGACCTGTGTAGGTAACCCCGCGGTTGACTGACATGCGACTCGACTCCGTAACACCCTATTGTCATCTTTCTTGCAAGCGCGCAGAGTCGTATGGCTACGTTACGCAACCGGAAGGTCAAAACGAGCCAATGCCAAGTGCTGATGAAGCTCTCGGTGTCGCTATTCATTACGGCTCTTTCACTCCGCGCCTCGCGAAGATTCCCCTTTCAACCGCCATTGACACGTATCGAAAGGCGATAAGGCCGTCCGTGCGCAAGAATAGAAAATGGAATCGCGGTTTTTTTCCTCGTTACGCTGTTACACTCCATTTGCGTTACAGGGCGTTTTTTGTTCACGCAACGGCCCAAGGTGTACCAACGACTGAACATGTACATCACTGGTTTAAGTGTATTTTAGTTTGTTACGTACAACGTGCGACATGTAAGCATTACTTGTGGGTCACGGTTGTTGTCATTTCGCCTATTCATCAAGCGCTGTGTGGAAATCATCAATTAAGCGGGCCCCGTTATTTGGCGAACCCGCGTGGGCGACGTCTTAGAACGCACCAGCCGATGCATAAAACTGTTTATTGCCTACTCGCTATGATGTACAATACGTTGTAATTACTTGTGCTCCCAAAGAAAACGTTAAAAGAGCTCCGTTAATTGGCCCGGTCTCGTTTCTTTTATGAATCACGGCATTGAATTTGAATAAGTCGCCCCGCGGCGGCCTTTTGGCCCGCCTTCTGAGTGTCAATAAGTTTGCGGTACTTAGCGGAATGAGAGGGAAGCAATATTGAAACAATCTTGTTATACAAGTACACAATATTTAAAGAATAGCAGCGCCATATTACCGCCAACATAATATTACTTACCTATCAATATATTATTTTATATTACGTAGCATAGGATGAAGTTGTTCGACGTCGAGCATTACCAAGAACCGCGTCAAACGGTGATTACATATTCAGATACGCGTCTCCGTCAATTATATCCGGAGAAACGCAAACACAATCGACGGAAGAGCGTTTGAGTTTTAGAGCTGCGTCTTTTTCTTTGGAATCAATTTACGACCGGACAATTACATGCCGGCAGGTGTTTGGAAGCAAGCTGTGGTCATTGTCGCTGTTGTGTCCACTGAATTATTCCACTCGGCTGGCGACAGACCACTTTCACGACTTTTAACGCGAGAGCTAGTGTCAGTAGACGCGCATCCTCCGTTCACCCACGTCGACGACGCCGTCAGCGTATAATAATGTGCAGTAACCGTTGTAATAGACACTTTGTCGACGTGACCTCACGCCGAAAACGAATACCAACAGCACGCGCAGCCTCATTCCCCAACAAACGCCATTCGAACGCTCGATTCTCAAATAATCATCACCAAAGCGCCGTGATTGATCATGACAATCATGACCACTTTTCGTAATCGATCCGAACACCAAATCGCCTCATAACTCGGGTCGTGACTCGTACCAATAATACCAATGATGTCGGTCAAGTATTTCGTCACGTGACGCAAGTACATAACTGGACAACGGTGATTGATACAGACGCAACGCGCAAACGATACCCTCGCGATATTGACTTTGATGAGGGTGAATTAAACGCCGAAGTCATGGCCTAACCGGGGGCGACCTTTGTAACTAATGCTTCAAGTCAAAACTTATTGTGTAAGATTGATACGTTGAGAACTTGTAATTGGGTGGGCTATATTCGAAGCGAAGGACTAAGACCATAGGCATCCGCATCTATCTACTTTACATAATCAACGTTAACAACCCGGCACAAAACCTACCGAACCCTTATTGCGAGACGTCCAATAGAGCTTAATGCATAACGTATAAGGTACAAAGTTGCGCGTCATTAAATGTAAAGTTGTTCAATTTGCATGAGTGTTGTATGATTTAGTCGGACAGAGGACTGACAGACCCTCAATTGAGATATGAACGAAACTATTGTGATCATATCGTTTGAACGGTTGAGTTATATCTTTGTATCGAACGTTAAATTGATTTCAATTGATTCAATGTAGCGATATATCTGTTTAATTTTAGTTCGATTGTGCAATTTTCACTTTATTGTAATCTGATTTGATTCTGTTGCAATCAGAAAGAGTTAAGGTCTATTCTCACTACTAAATCTCCTGTATATATGACTTATAATTATATGCACTTGGGTTGGAGAACGCTGTTCCCAGAGAGCTTCTCGCCATAGACGATCTAGATACCCGACTTGCAAAATTCAATGCAATCACCACTTGCCACTATCATAAGGACCGAACTCTTCTTTACCTCGAGACAAAACCTCATTAATTAACCTCCATCCTGTAATGTCAATCATCTCATTTTAAAAGTCAACGGACGCAGGTGTTACGACTTCCGCAGAAGTACAAAGCAATCCAAGCAATTCCTTAATTGATAAACCATTATCTTCACCACTCGCTGCAGCCATTTTAGATGGCCGCTCCAAATCCTGTTCTCGGGCTGTAACCGTACATTACAAGGAATATTGGATAACACGTATTTTTTGCCTCGGAAACTGGTAACAATTACTCGGTTACTTATTTAGCTGGGCCTTGAGTGGTCGGGTTTGAGCGTGTCGTGACTCGACTGGCTTCGGACTCGTTGGCTATTGACTCGGTCGTTTTCAATTATTGACGCTCCGAGTCCGATTTAGAAGCCCCATTTGGGCAAAGGACATTGCATATTTTAGTGCCGTGACCGGCCGGAGCTTCCTCGATCTGGTCCTTGAACTTTACGTCGCGTCTTAATGGAGATAGCGATTATTTATTAGGCCCCGTAATGTGAGGTGGTGTCTTGTATGGCAATTGGCGATAGCCGAGAGTGGTACCATCTGAGTTCTGTTTTTACAATACACTAACTAGAGTCTCTTTGCTGTAGGCCTGCTGGAAGAAATTTCTCCACAGAAATAAGTAGTGCCTTTTGTGTCATAAGAATATGCATGATGTGCCTTGTATCTGTTATTATTATTGTGTGCAATAAACTATTAAATAAATCAAATAATAAAAAGTCGTTGTGAATATGTGTAGTAGGTTGGATTCCCTATCTTACGCGCAGAATTTCTGAGCTATTCTCAGAAAGTAGTTTATATTATTGGCCGAGTCATGTTGCTTGCTACCGTAGATCAAGGTTTACGAGAACAAAAGCTCTAGTACACACTCGTAGTACAGAAAAGGATTATGTTTGCAGTACTGACTTATGTTCCATTTCACATAAAATTCGTCACTATTATTTATTGGTCCTGTGTGCGAGTGATGTCCTTTACTGAAAGGAATTGGCCTTCTTGCTGTCCGCCGTGCGCCATCTAAAACAGAAAACGCTCTGCATCTAGTGCCTCTCTGGGTTTGGTAGCAAGTTCATTCGTATTCTATAACCGTTCTATTCCCAGATCCTCGTGTTCTCAAATGATCCCAATCTCAGATCGTCCTGTTCCCAGATGGTCCAATTGATCGTTCAGTAATCGCTACGTTATCTACAAACGAATACCGATCTGTGAATAAGTCTAGTAGGGAATGCGTGACTAGTTCTGGAATAGGATAATTCTTTCTACGATGTCCGTGAAAATTGTTGTCTGGAAGAGATCGCTTTTAGCGATAAGGCCGCCTTTGTACTACATTGTCTTAATGTAACAATTTTCTACTGTCCTTGTATGTACAATAAATAGTTACAAATAAATAAAATAAAATAATTTGCAACCAAAGCCCTCTCTTGCATCGTTCAACTTCATATTATCAACAATGTCTCCACATTTGACAAAAATCTTTCTTAGCGAGGTTCAGCGACGGTGTTGTTTATTAAACTCTATTGAAATAATTTCACCGGAATAGTAGTGATTGCATGGATTTATGTCTGGCGCTGACATTGACCCAGTGTTCTTTCGACGTGACTTTGGCCCCCGATCAATGCCGCTTACAAAAATTTCGCGGTTGCACTGGCACAATGCAAGACACAATCGCTCAATGAAATTGTTTCCGGGCTTCCATGACCACGTCAGATCTTGTTTTTAACCATTTTCAGGTTCTACCATATTTGAATTGGCCATCAATGAAACTAATTTTGACTTTTGTCTGAATTTGACTGGGAAGCAGTAATCTGGATGAGATGGTTACTAGGATGCAATTATAAACTTGACCATGCAATCCATTCTGAATACGCATTTTTTTTTTCTATTAGAAGAACTAGCCAGGTATTTGACCGCTCACTTGATGGTACGTGACTACTCGGCCGAAGATGGAGGCCTGTCTATGAATAGGATATTCACTCTAGCCTTGAAGGCTAAATTATCAGGGAACGTATTATCGCTACGAAAAGTCGAAGATTAGGTAACAAAAACATTTTTTTGTTTCCTCGTTGTGCACTGGCTGACCATCATTTGTGCGGTCCCGTATCTCATTAACAATATAAAAGAAAGGACACAAAAATGCGTAACCGCCAGCCGTCCGCCTCATCGGTGTGGCGCGTGGCCGCCGCTGTTGTTTATATTCGGACAGGCGCGCGATAGGCCGGAAATGTTTCTCGTTCCTTCCCAAAACGTCCATAGTTCGGACATTGATCGATGTGTTTCCAACTTGTTGGTCGCGTAATCAACTTCCTCTCTAACGCACAATGTCTGTGCGCACGTGTTTGAGTATTAGACTATTAGTTAGTATTATTTAGAGGCACAACGATAATAGTGCGGCCTCGACGCGTTTTGACGACCTTCCGCGGAGGTCAGCTTGCAACAATTGGAGGCAGAACTCTACGATACGACTCGTGTAACTTTTAATTTCTTAATGCGTTTAATAGTGTACCGTATTTATGTCTAAATCAAAATGGTTTCATGAAGCGAATATGTACGTTTTATGCTACGGCGAAGGTTGGGCAAGTCACCGAGTTCGGTCGTAAACGCCCACCGAGTTGCCCCATCCCCTTGCATTACACGCTACTTTGTTGTTTACGTCCGATGTTATTGTGTGTCTTAATCCGTGAATTTCGTGCGCAGCTATTTGCTCCATTTACCATGATAGTACTCCACAGTCTTTTCATACTCTCGCTGGCGTACAACAAAAACCCTTATCAAATGGAACGATCACAATGTCCAGAGCGTTACGTCCCGGACCGTCGTCTGAACGGGTAAAGACGATCCGGACCCTGAGAGGTTAAATGGACAGGCAAAGATAGGGATAAAGTGCCAACAGCTTACCTTAGCTGATACTAAGACGTTCTGACTTGCCAGTAAATGTTTCCTGGAAAAAATTACAGTGCAATGAGTCGAAGAGAGAATTATCTTTCGTCTTCATTGGCTGTTCAATGGGCTTGTGAAGTTTCCGAGTCACATTGGCCATTGCCAACTTTGACAAACCTAGACTTGTAATCTCGATCGCAGTCTCGACAAATCACTTTACAATGGAGTAAGTCGCAAAGTCTCAATCGAGATTGTAGACAGCATAGACAAACGCCATAACGTCAGCCGTCTTTCGCCCTACTCCTAATGGTTTTCGGCGTTCGATCGGCCTGTTCCGTTCCGCTCTGCCCGCCAACCGGGCTAACGTGTAACGTAACTCCGCTATTTCGGTCCTCCCAGTGGGCCGTCCGCGCCGATTTGCGTAAACCGGAGCGAAGGGCGCGCAATGATCAGAGGGTTTCCTGACCCACAGAATTCGAAGTGGGCCCAAATTGCGAAGCTATGTCGAGCATTTCGCGTATTTACCTAAGGGTCGTCGAGCCCGAATTTTACGCGGGCTTTAATAATAAGCCCTTGAATTGCGAATTGGTTTTTAACGTTTTAGTGGTTGTTGTTTATTTACAAATTAATTTCCATTCGGACAGATTTAAAAGCAATCTCTGTAGTACACCAGAGCCCTTTCATTACCCTAATACCTGTCGTAAATTCGAACGAGGTGGGTTTAAAAATTCATTATTTTTCTGGCTTTTAAGTAAGCCATAATATTTTTTGCTCGTCAGAAGCCAAATCGTAACTTTGTTGTTTTAGGGCGTTCGTATCGTTCTTTTGTTTGGTTACTAAGGCTTTCGAGAGACTTACCCTTCGCAAACAAACTTATTTATGGGCGTTTTACTTACCTACTTACAGTCAATTGATTTATCGCTGGATGTTTTATACTGTTGGCTTAGTTGCGTAATATTTCTTACGAGAAGGAACAAACAGCTGATTGCATTGAGTAGTGCTAAACTAAACAATACTGGTGTTGAAGGTCTGCATTTTGCAAAATTTGCATGGTCCTGTTCAAAGATGGTCAATTACATTGTTACTACTAGAATTACTTTATGAACATTCAGGGTAAACTTTAGATTTTATAGCTTAGATACCGAACAATGGCAGCCCTTTACCCTGAATTACTATCGACTTTAAAATATACCAGCGTAAGGGCAACGAATCGTTAACTGCCGCTATAAACGACCCCTTTTCCGTAATTAATGATGTTATAAACCAACTTATATTTAATTCGGTTAAAATAGCACCGCCTCCAACTGGTAAGGTAAGGGAAATCGACGCCATTATTATTATTTCTACTTACCTGACTTGTTTGTGGATGGAAAATGATTAACACGCGAACGTGGGCTCCGCACGCAAAATTCCCATACATAGACGGAGTAGTTAGTTTCGTTCGTCCGGTCTAATGTGCTCAGCGGAAGAAATTTAGCGAGTGTGGGTACTTGATATTGTATTAGATACATAATATAGGTACCTGTATAACTATATAATCAGTTTTCTAGTACATACACAAAGCATTAAGCAATGAAAGTAGATGATATTGGGTCCTTAGTCCCTTAGCTTAAGATTTTGGCGTCTTTTTTCGCAAGTATACATTTGGTTCAATATTTTTAAATTTTATTATATATCAAAATTAATACTTGATTTATAATGCCGTAAGTTACTATAATCTAATAAACTATTTTCATAATATTTTATACGGGTTTGAAAATACCCCCTACTAGGTGTAATTTTAAAGGGAGTGAACAATCGTAACAGATAGACCTGTATATGTTATGATTAAGAAGAATAGAAGCTGTCAGCTGACCACAACTAAATGTTTATAAAATTCTATCTAATGTTTAGCAAGGCTAAGGATTAAACATATCTTCAGAAACTTCGCCATTTTCTTCGTCGTGGTCGAGTTTTTATTCATTATAAATAACCGTTAACCTTATTTCCCGTAATAGTTCATAAATCACGCCATCAACGGTATAATAAGCCGCTGTGTATACTTATTTTGATCAATTAGCTAACGTGTCCGTTTTTTGTTTCAGGTATAACCTCATTCTGTGACAGTAATGTAACTGTAAGTTTTCGCCGGATGCGCGTGAGTCGACAGAGTTGCGGCCGGCTGTCAGACAGTTTGTTATGCTTGTCGTATTTGCTTTCATCTATGTTACAGCCTATGTATGGCGTTTATGGTGTGTGTGTTCATGTTTATATAAGGTTTTTAGAGAAATCAGCAAGATTGACATTGATTTACATTCAATACTATGATATTTCATATCAATATCCACCATTACATTTTAGCACAACGACCCATAAAACAGTCCCATATTGTTTATTGCGTCATTCCGCCTGACTTAGGAGTCTAGACACGCGTTCCAGATTCGCGCTGCGCTCTCCCTTTCCTTCACGTTATCAGTGCAATCTTGCGTCCCGCTCTCGCTTATGAAATACAGATATTATCTTGTACTTTGTCTCCTTGGCTGGTGGGACGAGGAGAGGATGATTGTATCGTTTCGTCTCAGTACTTCCTGACCTGTCTCGTTTCTCATTCCCGTGGACAATGTCTCTGTATAAATCGTTCGCCTGCGTCCCGTATGTTTTGGTGCGTTTTCTTGTTTACTTCTCGCTGTGCCTGTAGCTCCATATGTACCAATGATTTCGTCCGTACAGCTGTAAATTCACCTGCTATTTCTCATGTAAATAAATAAATATGCATGGACAAATTCACACAGCAAAGTAAGCGAAGCTTGTGTTATGGCTGTTAGGAAACTGATAAACTACGTATATACTTTATTTTTTATTACATATTATACATACTACACCTAGACCCGTAACAGAAATTAAAATTCATCATTTCAATTTCGGCTCGGACGGGAATCGAACCCGGGACCTCTGCGTGGCGACCGGTATGTTAACCAACTGAACCCACTCAGGTCGTCAATATAAACATTTTGAATTTCCGTATTACATAGCTTGAAACCTTGATACCCCTTGCGAGGGTACCAAACACATCGGCCACTTCAGCGCAACGAGATACATCACTCGGTGCACTGACCGTATTTTAAGCGGTACACAACCGACATTGCTCTTGCGCAAGCGGCCCGCGACATTTTGACGGACCGAAATAGTGGCCCACTTCAGCGTCGGTCAAGCTGTGCTCCCTCCCCCCAACCCCTCACGTAATCAGCTGGCCGACACTCTTTTTTCGAGAAGGCAAATCTTCAAATAATGGAAGGAACCGTGTCACCCTGAGGAGTAAACTGACTCTCTTCAATGTATTGTCCGGCAGCCGTTTTTATTGGAACGCCACAGGACCACATGGACCTCAGTTATCGCTGTGGTATCCCTGCGGGTGTCCAAGCGGGTATCCTGATACACAAGAGCGATCCGATATAGGTACCAGGACGTCTCATAGCAATGTGGGACCGTGAAATGTAGGATACGACCCCAACGTAGCGCGTTTCACCGAAACCGAGTGACTTTTGTCTATCTTGCCTTGCGAAGGTCATACGACTTCCTGGAAGGAGTAAATCTAGCAGATTCCTTGTTAGTCTCGCAAATGTGCGTATTTTCAGTTTCAATGTTGTCCTACATTGTATACCAAAAATAAAGTCGCTTTCCGCTTGTCTGTATGTAGAAACAATTAACATGCATGCATTCATCCACTCGTCGTTACAAACTTTCATATTTGTTAGTATTAGAAAATAGTAGGATAGGATAGGATGTATATCATAAATCAGATAAGGTGACGTCTCCATTCGGACCAGGCTTGAAGTGGTTATTGGAAAAATTTTAAAACAATAAATCGTTTTCGTTTCCTAGAAATCTTTTCGACATGATCAATCATCTGTAGCTACATCATTATTATGCCACATGACAATGACCAAGCACTCACCATACATGAGCATAAAGTGCCATGACAAGCATCGCTTGCACGACGTATGCACAATAACACTTCCTTTAATGCCACGCTTTCTCCCAGGATACCATACGATCATGATCACCATATCACATCTGTACAGATGTACACATTATCCGATGGCGTGATATTGATCGATCGCCTCTGAGCAAATAACAAAACGACCGTTCCAAACAAGATAGAAAGTCAAACAACTACCGAGAGGCTTGAGGTGTTAAAACTTTTCACGGACATTGATGGCCATTATTTCGCGGTGGAGAGTGATGTTAAATGTCATTGGCATCGGAAAAAGTGCTCGCTGAATCATTTATTGATGGTAAATGGTGGTAAAAAGTTTCTTTTTGTGGTAGGAATGGTACAGATTATGTTGTTACGAGTAACGTTTAAAGGTTGCCAATTGATTGCTGTGTCTTATGGCTATACATTTGGGTGCATTTTGAATTGACGCAACTTCATGAAGCAATATTTTTTCTCTATGTCTATACGTACTTCACAATATAGATGAAATCCAATCCAATGGGAAGACGAATTCTTAGCTACTTGACATATATTTCTAAATTGGTAACTCAAATAGAAATTCGATGTGGTAAGACGAGCGCTGAGTAATCTCGTAGTAGTGATACTGAGTGACTGAGATCTGTAGAGTTAGTGCTGCAAAGGTTGCACAAATTGCAAATCCCCGTATTACTAATGAGACTTATCCGATCCTAGCTTCGAGTATTCACAACAGCCGTACGCAAGCCTGGCATTTAGCACTGAAGATGCGCACGACCTTTGAATCACCCTTCAAAATGTCGACAGCAAGCTCCCATAACAATAGTTCTCGATTCAGATGCGTCTGCTAGCGAACCGACTGACGGCGCGCAAGTTGGAATTGCTGTTATCCTAATTTCAGAGCTTGAATTATCTTTAAGCAAGACTCTTGGAATATGTCATCGGTTTTATTACAATAAATATATTCCTGGTGTCTGGTGTAAATATAGTCTTGGGTTGGGTAAAACATTACATATTTTTCCCAAAAATAGAAGTACTGAACAACAAAATATAAAGTTTTTCGCCTAACGATCTCGTCGAGAAAGGTTTCTGCGAAAGATTCTTTTAAGGATTTCGTTGTTCTACATACTTATGTTTTTATGACCTAGAACTATCTAAAAGTTGACAACGTATGCCAAATAATCTAGCTTATCCAACACAATCACTATTTCAACGAAAACCTTGCATTATAAAGTAATTTTATTACTGTGATCATTTTTATGACCTGACCTTTCTCTTAGAATATCTCCGATTTGATCGATCCTAGCATAAGCCGGGATTAACTGCTATGCATTCACTCCTGCCATAGATATCTTATTCGTTAATCTCCTCTCAGTCAAGATACTCGGGTATTTCTATTATTTGTATGATGTATGGAGTGTCTATATTGAAAACGTACTGTTGTTTGTATTAACAATACTCAATAACAGCTCACCAATAATTATTATGTACTAACTACAAATACACGGCTCTATACATTTATTCTCGTTATTTCGATTATGTATGTCTTTAGCTACATTGAAAACGCAAAGCCTTCTTGTTTGTAATAGCAATATTGGCTAGACTCTCACCAATGGTAGGTCCCAGAGCCGCATGTTTTGTATTCAAGATAAGCAACCAATCATTGGATCTATTGTGTTTCCAACTTCAAAACTAACGGCAGTGTTTGCTCAAGATTTTGTTCAGCAAAAGTGACGGCCTTCTTCTGTTTACATTGTATTGGGTATTGCCTAACGTAGTATTATTGTGTTGTTTATTATTCAACTATGCAGCAACGTTGTTGTGTATATATTTATTATATATTCATATTATTATATTGTAGAATCGTGACTTTAACAGTAATTGATTTGCTTTTTGTTACTCAGCGGATAAAGTCCAGGATTTTGAGCACTTAAGATGAAATTTTTCCATTAAAGTACGTCACTGTATTGCTACTGAAATGCGATTATTGGTTCAGTTCAATTTTGGTGTGTCCATTGACATTTTTATTACATTTTTATGTTGCCGATATAAGAGAAACACTCCCGTGGATACGACTCAATCCTTTTAAGCGAAGTGCGTGCTCTGCTCTCAAAAATATGTTGCACGAAATTTTTCGATACCTCCTTCACGTGGATTATGTTTTCATTTCTTAAAAAGCATTTCCGCGTCGTGTTCCCCTCATCCATAATCACCCTCGCGACTACCGGTGACCAATTCGCAGTTGCGCAATAACACCCATTGTGTGTTCCTTGTTAAAATGGAATTACTTTTTTAAAGCATTCGCATACAACACCGCGTCTGGGATTGCAACACGCCATCGTTTGACAAATCACCATGCCGGTCTTGAAAACTTTCCTCGCGCCGCATTCGTTCGCTTTTAATATAATGAATGAATATTCTGAACATAATCGTATTTTAGACTTTCACACACGACCACAGAGCTGCGCGTTTTCTAATGTAACACTCCAGGCACAATGCAATGCAAGTTTACCAGTAAAAGCGTGGCGTATGCACCGCGAAAGAAGACATCGACTGAAAACCGAGCAGCTCCTTTATAGTCGCTGCTTTCGTTCGTGGTTTCGTTTCGCGTGCCTCTGCATGGTGCTCGACAGATAGTGCCGTCTTGTGTGTGCCTTTTAGTCTTTGTTGTGTTCTGGGGTAAGAAGTATTTATTGTGCCATTTGACTTTATTTCATAGTTCGCCTTTGTGCTCTTTACGAGACTGTTGTGAACGTGAAAGTGTGTCTCTTTGTTACGAGAAGGTAACGGCTGTATAGCTGGTACAATATTTATGATTTTCGGTATGGAAATGGCTTGAATCTTAAACAAGGGCGTAGGGTAGATAACTTTTGTCGGAAAGGTGCGAGTAAATGCTTCTTCTAAATAGCAGTCATTTAACTGAAACCGATATTTCAACGCCTAAAGGCACATTTTTACAGGATTTGTCGCTCATCTCATTTTAAATATCCGAATCTCTTATAATGTATCAAAGTATACAGATAAAACCCAAGTCCTAGCTATCCAAACTTTGATCAAACTTCTTAATCGGATACGTGCCTTGGGTCGAAATATGGATTTATGAGAGAGTGTAGCAAGTTACAACATTTCTTTAATACTTCTTGGCTTTGACACATACCTACTTTTTTTTTATACACACCTACCTCCCAACAGCAAAAATGCTCACAAGTTAAGCTCAAGGCTTTGATAAATGATAAAGTTGGTCCTGCCTAAACATACAAAACATGACGCCTTTCCTCGTCCTGCTTATCCGCCATCAATATAACAAAATCCTATTATTACACATGAATCAATCACCAAAACTATCCATGATGTATTAGGCACCGAAATGCCCGATACGTTACCATCCCACATCGATCGTAACCCCACGGGTCAAACGCGCTGATCGATCACCGGGCATGGTCCTAATATCATTTACTAGAGCCTCCAACGCCATTGTTCTATTTTGCATAATTGAATAATGTAGAAAGAACAATAAAACGCTAGCGGGGGGCCCTGAGATTAGATGCAGACGGTAATATACCGTTAATGTCGTTGGAACGGTATTTTTATGCTTAATTAGCTTTGGAGTATGATTTGGTTTGATCGTAAATGGGCGTCAGTACTCAACTCAATATGTGCTTTGATTCGACGCTGTATATATTGCTTTACTACTGGAATAGCTTGTACCTACAGACAGACCACGTGTATGTATATATTCTAGTTCTCTTTATATATGAGCAACCTTCGTCCGATACATCAGAGATACATCTCCAAATGTAAACGCTGCATACAGGGGACCGTGAAATATGTTGTCTATTTATAGACGATATCAGCGTGAAAGCATCGAGACGAGATAATATCATCCATATTCATGTGGCAGTTTAACCTTGCGCCGGCGGCGGCGGCCAGGCCGTCGCCGGAGTCAGAAATCACGCGTTTTGAGGTCGAAAAAGCGAAATTTCTCGTGAACCCCGCATCAATGTCGGCGACACTTTCGCCGCGGCGTCGGCGTCTCTGTGCGCACGCGCCTGGAAAGTGTGCGGTTTTGTAATAAAACGCCTCGCCAGACGTAACAATGTTTATTCAGGGCCCCGGTCCGCGCGAATAAAGGAATATGGTGAAGGAGATTCGTTCTTGGTTCCCGTTTTATTTTGACAATCGCAACGACAAAGGGCTTTAATTGCGCCGCCGTCTACTCTTCCAGCCGTGAACGCGTGTACCTACAACTGGAGTAAACAACGTCACAAGGAAAACGCGTATAATAAAAAAGGAGAATTTATTCATCGCCGTCCCATACATTCTCTGTGGAGATTTGGAGAACCAATTCTACGCACTCGGTTGCCCTTTGATATAATATATTGCGCCGGAAGTGAGAAACGTCGAAACCGGTCGTGGATGTATGTAGACGCTTCCTCGTACATGCATTGAACAGGTGTGTCTATGGTTTGAACAAGACAAGCCAAATAGTTTTTACGTGACTTACATGAACAAAGGTGTTGGTCATTGAGCGCGATGTGGTTTTGTTTGCAATGGCGGCCAATCAGAATAAGTGTGGTCGTGCACCTGTACCGGACTAAAGCGTCGGTGAATTGGTTGGTGGTATGGTTATGGTGATACACAGCTGCAGGGTCAAGTCGAATGGAGAATTGTTAAGTGAAGTAGTGCCGGTTTAGTGAACCTGCTGAAGTTGCATTTTCAGTCAAGGTGCCTCATAGGTATATAGACAAATCAAATAGTACACACGACAATTTCTGACAAAAATATAAAATAATCAACAGAATAATATGTTCCAAAATTGAAGGGAACCTTATAAAAGTGTATACTTATGTTTCGTTCAGACAGCAAATTTATCCATAACGTATCTTTGTCAGTTCCGTAGCGATTCGGCAGTTGTTTGTACAAATTGATTCCGCAGGGGTTTGTAGAAACTAGATACGGACAAATTTATTGCTTGAACAAAAATTCTATAGTACTTAATCAACATTCTTTTTTTTCTACTAAGGTGGCAAGCAAGCTTACGGCCTGCCTGATGGTAAGCAGTCACCGCAGCCTAACGTTTGCAATACTAGGGGTTTTGTTAAGTATATAGTCACAAACCAATCATTCATCAGTCATTTTATGAATGAATAAAGTTTCCATCTACGTCCAACGCGTGCATACATCGCATAAATTGAAGGCGCATACGCAGCTCTGCATTTACGCCTTACAGTTTCGCCGTATACAGTCTACCACACAAAGTAGGGTACATACCACCCTTTCGGCATCGCACTAGAGCCCCCCACATTGGTAAACCCACAATGCGGTCGTGTGTACAATAATCGTTTCCACTCGAGAGCATGCAACGTTTTCAACACGTACACAATTAAAGTCGTACATACAAGCCATACATAAATTCATACACGTTTCACGTGCGGTCGGTATTTATTGGCGAACTGTTTTGGGCTCGACGCGGATGCCTCGGGTTGTGTTGTTTTGTTGAGTTTGTTGAATGGGCTACGAGTATGCATTTTGGCGAATGTGGTTCTTTCTTTGTGTGTCTTTCGAACACGGAAGCGTAATTCATGTTAGGTCTTGCAATAATCGATAAATAAGAACTGTCTAAACTCGGAGTTGAAATTCAAGATCAAAAGTGTAAACAAATTGCCACAAGAAAAAATAAACCCAAGTGGTGGATTATTTAAAATAGCGGCTTTTTGTTGTAAATATTCATACGATTTTATTTCATTTTGAATGTGATAATTTAATCAACATTAATGATTTTAAATAATCCACCGCTTGGGTTTCTTTTTTATAGTGGCAATTTGTTTACGCTTTTGATCGTGAATTTCATCTCCGAGTATAACTTAACTGGAGTACTGTTGGAGAGGAATTGAAGACATGGCCAGCTCTACAGCTTGTCAAGTTTTTGTCGCCAAGTACAAAACAATGAAATACAAATAAGCACTAATAAAATTAGTTCGCTTTCTTGTCACATGACAA
This sequence comes from Blastobasis adustella, assembly GCA_907269095.1. Classification (NCBI taxonomy): domain Eukaryota; kingdom Metazoa; phylum Arthropoda; class Insecta; order Lepidoptera; family Blastobasidae; genus Blastobasis; species Blastobasis adustella. The sequence goes on along the minus strand of OU026135.1, from coordinate 6,123,237 downwards.
ATTATACTCGACAGACTTTATTATGTCTTATTTGACGTTTCACGGTTCTAACTGTTAGTGTCACTGCCCTAGGTCACTAGCTTTATTCGCAAGTTGATGCTAATTCAGTGCGACTTTCATTTAAACTGGTGTTTTTGTATTTTTTTTTATAGAAAGTAGGTATTTAACTGCCATCTCACCTGATGTTACGTGTAGATGCAGTATAAAATGGTACATACCTGTCTATTAAATACCTATTCACTCTTGTCTTAAAGAGACTCAAGTTCGCAAAAGAAAAACGCTGAGGCGCATCGGTGGAATGTCGACCCCCGATTCCGTTTCGTTTCTAATTCCGTCCTAAAACTACCATAGTGCTTGTCTACTACATGATTAAGAGTGCGGTTTTAAGCATATTATATTTAAATTTAAAATTTAGATCAAGTACATACGCGTGATAGCGGCAACTTGACCATTATGTATAGCAATTAACGGACCGTAGTAACATTGTTGCGCCCGCGCACATTATTTCTGTACCATTAAAACGCTAATAACCCCAGGAAATGGGCAACACGCAAAATAATAACAAAACCAAAAAACTGTGGCTCCGAAAAAAGATAAAAACACAAAATACGTGATACCAAAGGTCCGTACAGAGAACTGGTTTGATATTAACTGTACATTGTTGCCAACGCAGAGGACTTAGTGGCAGGACGGCGTATGCTCCAGTTTCCAATGCTCTCTGCGCATGTTTTCCCTGAGCGCTACAACTTGGGTCTCCTTAAGACAAGAGTGAATAGGTATTTAATAGACAAGTATGCGCCATCGTAGACTGCATTTGCACTTGTGGCAGTCAAATACCTGACTACTTTCGCAATTGTACGCTAACCCGGGCAAAGTGAGATATTGCCACTTTTTACATTAACAGGTAATAATGCTAATAAGATACAGACAGCCCGTCTGATGGAATCAACTATGCAAGTAACATCTATGTATGATTTCGAAGATTTTGTTTAGGTTTCATTATGTGGTGTAAGAAGTCGTAAGAGCCATGTATGTAAGACAAAAGAATGTCCTGAACACTGATACAAAGTTAATTCATTTATTAATTAAGGAAAATTACATTATACCTACTACACAATTCATATAAGCAATTCACAGAGCAATTTACTCTTGGTGTTGCTAATGTCTATAGGCAGCGGTGACCACTTCCCATCAGGTGGCCCACTTGACTGTTTGCCTACCGAATGTCATAAAAGAAATAAAAGAAAGGACAGAGATTTCGTCATAATGTAAATAATTAAAATTAAATTAAGTAAGTAATTACATTAAATTACCGGTAGAGATATACAGACCTCCTGGTAGGTACGGAATGTACGAATATGGGTAGTAACGAATTTGCTGACCATAAGATGATAATATCATCAATTAATTATAGATGTATGAATCATCTGGCCGTGTGGTGTCCGGCAGAGTAGAATAGCACCAACCCCTTACACTCATGGGTGTCGTACAAGGCGACTAATGTTTTCGAGGCAAAAGATCAAGAGTCTCCGTAGTCTGGAAAATGGGCAGCAGCATTTTCCATTATTATATTTAAACACTGCGATCTCCAACCCGCCTGCCAAGCGTGGAGATTATGGCAATAACCTCCCCTTTCGTGGGAGAGGCCCTAAGTCCTGCAGTGGACTGTTACGGGCTGTGATGATGTATGAATCATCATCTTAGTACAGCGGATATATGTAGCGTCTATTCCGGCCTATACTAGTCCATCTTTCTTACTATACTAACCAGTAGCTCCATGAAATATCTACACCAATGCATATGCCAGGGACGTGTGCTCAGTGAACGGTCCGCGGTCGCCCGACAATTATGTCTTCCTGGCGCTGCGCAGGCGCAAGGCTGCGTGGACGCGTTAATTACGAAAATATCGCATCCTGCGGCCGCGGCCGGCCGGTTGCCAACGCTGCCGTGCCACTTCATCGGAAGGCAGTTTTGTTTAAATAATCTGACCAGTCGAGAGTTTGATGATTTTGTTATTTGCAAAATAATCAGGAAATTACGAGAATTTTTTAATATTTTTTCTTTGGGAGTGTGTGTCAGGCCGTCCAATGTGTCACAATGAGATAAATATAACTAAATATGCTTGGACAAATTCACACAACGCCATCTAGCCCCAAAGTGAGCAAAGCTTTTGTTATGGGTGATTGATAACTGTTAAACTTCTTATAAAGTTTCTTTTAAATACGTACTCACATTATTATACATACTACACCCAGACCCGTAACAGAAATTAAAATTCATCATTTCAATATATGCTCGGTCGGGAATCGAACCCGGGACCTCGGAACTCGCTTGGCAACCGGCATGTTAACCAACTGAACCACTCACGTCGTCAACATAGACTGGTAAGAAGGTCGCACCCTTGGTTGCGATAGCGTAAGATGTGGAGTTCTTGAGCCAAGGCCTCTGTCGACCAATTTATGTCTTCCTGTAATCATTGTCATGACGAGAAACAATATAGGTACTCGGTTAGGGTTATTAAATAAAGCACCTAGATAGCCGTCGCTGTGTGAATTTATTTCCTCTCATAAAATTTAACCTAGTTCAGTTTATTGCCTATGTGGGTAAATTGCTAGGTTGAACAGGAAGTCGCATCGGTCTATCGCCCATCCTCTGCCCATTATTCGGTACAGTGAAATTGTTCCCAAATTTCACTGCGATCCGAGCACGCAGAGAGCATTGACAGTGCAATATGGACCGGTTAGTTGGAAAAACGGCACAGTTCGGACAAAATGTGTATCCGGTTTGCGCAACGATGCGCGCATGTCGCGAGATCATCTGCGTTGCGCAGGCGCTTTGTGCGAGTAGAAAGTGGGCGTTTTGACGCGCGTTGACGTTTCTACTGTTAATGTCACTTTACAGGAATTCCCACCGAGTTAGGTCGAGACAAAACCTTTGTTGGCCGGTTTACGAGTAAAATCCACCAGAAACGGATAATTAAATTATCGTATTTTACTCTCTGGATTAAACCCAGTTCTCGACCTTATATATCCACCTTCACTACACTCGAAGCAAAGCATAGGGAAAGATTAAACGAACACAAATGACGTAAACTATACGATCCAATGTTTACCGTATATTGCTGCTTAACTATGTGAAAGTTAAACATACTGTACGGTACGGTAGCATAAGATATTCTCTTCAGATTGAGGAGTGAAGTTAGGAAGCCGGTGTGGAGCCAGCAGTGCATCGCGAAGTAACTCGAGTATAAAGCCTGTGTAAACTGGAGATTTGCTCGGATAAAATGCCTGACGTGCGTGCGGCGGAGCGGCGAGGCCCGACACGAGTTTTTGCACCACCCTCTGACAAGTGCCACGCGATTTCCGACCTTATCCACCAGTGTTGGAGATAAATATTTGCGTATTGTTGCAGGTGTCGATTGCTTTTCACGCCACTGAATATGATTCCGCCCGCAGGGAAAGCATATCGCGCCGCTTTCGCCAGCGGTCGCGGGCTAAACGTATCAGCGGAGTGTGGTGCGACCTCAAACGCTTGAACTTTAGCGGTTTTAATAATGTTCTTTTAAACCATACATCCGGATTTAATGCCCTTACAATATAACAACATACATTGTGCACAGTAATGCGTTCTCATGACATTGCTCACGACGGAAACGGCGCGAAAATGCTCCTTCAACAATGAACTAAAATCTTAATGAACCTTTAATGTGTTTCGCCGACTCCAACTATCAATAACGGCGAAATAATTGTCCGCTCTTGACCTCAAAACGCAAATGGAGTAATTCGTAAAGGCGGATAATTGTTCGGATATCAACAAACTGCCTTGACAATCCGAAAATAATGTCAAACGTCCGAAAATAAACAATTGGCGCCAAACGCGGCTCTGATAGGCGCGCTCTATAACAGTTTTGGGCGGCATGAATATTTATGCTTTGCAACGGAAAAATGCAAATGGCCCAGGCCAGCGATCCGCGACGTATGGAGCTTTTAAAAATCATCGCTTTTTACCTTTATGGAGAGCTGTATAAAGAGCGGAACGCGGATTTTCATATTCGAGCGTAGTGGCGAAGAATAAAACACTTTTCTAGTTCCGTGCGTGGGTGTGATTGACGCCAGAACCTTGTAAAATGTGTGATGGATTACGAATTAGTTACATGTAAATCCAACATCATATGTCGCTCATTTAGAGAAACAAAGACAAAACTGCATCTTTGCGATTTTACAGGAGAAGCAATCAAAGTTTTAGATGTAAGTGTAAGTTAAGGAAAAGTACTTTAAAAAAATATTTGGATTTTTCCTTTACTTACACTTACATCTAAAACTTTGATTGCTTCTCCTGTAAAATCGCTAAACATGCAGTTTTGTCTTTGTTTCTCCAAATGAGCGATGTGTTATTTCGAAAGGCCTAGTAGGTGATGAATGAATGAATAAAAAAAATATGATAGATAGGTGAACCTTTCAGCGCTACGACTACAAACATCTTAGTACTGACTACTGTACGAAATGTTAAAACAGCTTAAAAATGTACTAGTCTAGTCTATCTCTGAAAGTGAGATGGCGGTCAAACGCCAATCTTTTAAAAAGTCGATAGTTCATACGAAGGTCAATACGCATACAGAAACATGGTATGGTATTTCCAAGAAGCGGTCGTATAGGCGTAATATTCCCAAACTCCACATGGAGACAGCCCAGACGGCTCCGAGGCTAGACGGTAGACAAATAATTTATCTTCACACGCCACCGTTCGTTATCGCGACGCGATGCCCTACATCCAGACGATACATTTGATAACGATGATTGGTGTACCGATGTGTAGTTGGGTTTCTGTACTTTCAGACCGATGTTTGGTCGGAATATCGATGAATAGGGAATTGTCGCTTAAAAGGCAGATTTCACGAATTTCTCACGCTCTTCTACCTGCAGACTTCCAAAAACTCGCACAATCGTTGCTCTCTGACGACAAATGCCAGAAACACCATTTTCCATATACCGAATTCGATGTAACAATGAAATCATTAAGGACGATTGTAAATAAGGAAGTGCACTCAATACGTACAAATCAAACAAGAAACCCGAAGTTCTCCAAATACAGCGTCACCCGGCAACAATAAACGTTCCATACGTAGATTTCTTTCGAAAACCAGTTCCGATTCCGATAAACCTTCGCTTCTGCTTGATAATGGACGTTCAGAAATAGATAGGTCACGTTCGGAAACGTGGCCGATGCACACGCTCCCAGGAAGCATGGCCGCACCTGACAATCGACAAGCTAATGAATCAACGCGGTGAGTAATTATGAAATCTGGTGATAAACAAGTTTCCGTATAGGAGACATTGAGCACGCCGTTAAAGGCATGGTGATATCGCAGCCTTGACGAGACGAGCTTCCCATGATTATGTTGTTGGTATTTAGTGCCCGGGCGACTGTGTGAAACTGTGAACCATTTTTATTTATTTATGGCGGTGGCGGTTGAAGATCTGAGTATTAGAGTTATTGTTTTATGGGTCTTTGTGCTCTTTCTCTCTAATGCCAAATATTATCTTCACGCACATGATTAAGTATGTTATCCTTATAGGGAGGGATATTTAGTATTTCCGTATATGTTATCGCGCATAATTTTCCGGAATTGCAATTATCGCGCGTTACTCATTTTATGACGGGTTTCCTCTATCTGCAGGCGGATGTTTTCCCACCGCGCCATTGGCTTAATGGCTAGCGGGACGGACTCGTAACCGAGAGATACCAGGTTCGAACCTCAGTGCCGCCAAGTACCAATGAGTTTTTCTGAGCTATATATATGTTGAATACTAATTACTGTTACGGTGAGGGAAAACATCGTGATTAAACCCGCACATTAAGGCGACTGAATGTAACCTTGATCCAATCTGGTCAGGTTCCCCTGTTAACAGGGTCTCGCCAAATCCTGGATCGCCCGATATCACAACCGGGATATCGTTATTTTATTAGTCATGTCGTGACGGGTTTCCTATATAACTACGGCCGGATATTTTCCCACCGCCTATCTGCCACTCATGCGTCACGGAAACGGGTGTTCAGCTATTCCATATTCACGGACATGCGTTGCTGGCAAATGACTTGATGGCCGCCGTTTGCTAATCACGCGAGCCGATGGCGCGTGTAATTGCGGAATATGGCCGAGGCGATGCGAGCACCGTGTGGTGTCCGACAGAGTAGAATAGCACCAACCCCTTACACTCGTGGGTGTCGTACAAGGCGACTTACGTTTTCGAGGCAAAAGATCTAGAGTCTCCGTAGGCTGGAAAATGGACAGCAGCGTTTTCCATTGTTATATTTACAAGCGATCCCCAACCCGCCTGCCAAGCGTGGTGATTATGACAATAACTTCCTCTTTCGTGGGAGAGGCCCTAAGTCCTGCAGTGGAGTGTTATGGGCTGTGATGGTGATGGATACGTGCCTGCCGTCGATACCGGTGTGTATGCTGGTGTGTTCGATAAGTAGCGTGTGAAAGGTGTGTGTTGAGATAAGTGATGGGGTTGTATGGATGAAAGAGAGGCACTGTGCCGACCACACCTAGTCGATTGCAGGCAGGAAGATGTTGATTAGATAAGATGACAGTAACCTAGTGGTGACCATAAATGAAAGTGTGTCGAAGCTCAATAAGTAGGTAATCAATATTTGGTATTATAACCGAGGTGGTTGACGCTTCCTTATCGTGACCTCTATTTCTGCGTATCTGTTGTGGCGGAAAATTTGTAACAATATAATCATCATCTTAGCGTTAATGTCCCGGTTGTGCTCTCGAGAACGAGGGCCCAGGGTCCGCCTTGATCATGATCTAGGATTTGGCAGGTCAGGTAATTACAGTGGAGCGACTGCCACCTGACCTCCATGACCCTGCTACCAGGGGAACCTGACCAGATTGGATCATGGTTACACATCAAGTCGCCTGAATGTGCAGGTTTCATCACGTTGTTTTCGCTCACCGTAAGAGCATCGGTTAGTATTCAACTAATGTACATAACTCAGAAAACAGTCATTGGTACATGGCCGGAGCGGGATTCGAACCCGGGACCTCTGGCTTACGAGTCGGATACTGTAACCGCTCGGCCACCGACGCTCCTCCGAAAATTGGTAACAATATATTTATTTTTAATTTAAGAACAGACACACGTTATTTCACATTTGTATATAATACCATGACTTAGAATAGGACATCTTAGAATTCTAGTACAACGGAAGGATCAGGTGATAAGCGACGCAAGCCACGGGCTGGTATAGCAAAAAAATATTATGATGCACATTCGTGACGGATACATCACCCACATATTTTGGACAATGTCTCACGAAATCGGGGCAAAATATTTACGTTTTATATCCGGCGGTATACGAACCAAAGCAAAGCGCACATAATGCTAACTGATAAATGACAAGAGACGATAACATTTTATTACTTTTCATGGCGTTTCGTCCGACCTATCGACGACTGAGATCAATAAAGTACCTTTAGCTTTGACAGTGCTCTGATAGGTAAAAGGGTGACCGTTTCGTGTTAGTCAAACTTGTACTAGCGATACAGTATAGATAAAACAGGAATTTACTTTTAAGATATGTTATATTGTGTTTTCGAACGAAGAATCAAGAATCATTGCGATTCAGACTGTTGGACCAACCAACGAAACCATGTTAAACAAATATCAGGAACAATAACCGTAATAAAAATCGATATCTTTAGTCAATCGACATGCAAATCCCCCTGTCATTCGCAATATATATGTATCATCTGATTAACCAAAACAAGCTTTGTATTTGTAATCGTTTGCTGACCTCTAATTACCCCACTTTGAACGGCTTTAATCTTTCGAGATTGGCCAAACTATTTGTAACGCGAGTCTACGTAACAGGCTTGCGACATGGCGCGGACACTTGTCGAAAATCAACCGCGGAAAGCCGAGTACTTGACCCGAAGTTTTCACAAATCGATTATCAATTAGACGAGCAGAATTGTTAAATTCGATTTGGCCAGGCCGTGAAGTTTGTTCAGGTTGGGCACTTTCTGGGAAATCGCGGAGAGTCCGGGAGAACTCACGGAGGCCCTAACGTTGATGGGAAAATCTGGGAAAACCAGCGGTCAGCAACTAGAAAGTCAGATTCTAATAATTTGTTTGAGAATACACGTGGCGTGGTTACTTCCTTACGGATTATTTGCCAAAAATATCATGGCCAGTCCGTGATATTTTCGTCACCTGGAATATATCAGGGAAAATAAGGAAAATTGTTTTAGTATTACGTTTGTCTGCGGTTGTGGACACCTGCTTTATCCTTTACTGAATAGCTGTAACCTCAAAAACTTATGTATATGTGTGCATAGGTACAGTACATAAACGTGTACAGCTATTGATTTTTATCGACACATGACGTCAGCAGACAGTTTCGTGCACACGTGCTGTTATTGAACTTAACGAGAACTAGGGCAAAGCAACGGTCCTTTTCATCCTCATTTCGTGTCCTCTGAATCATTAACCCGCACACCCACATTTGGATTAAATTACTGTCCTCATTTCGAGCAACGCACCAATCAATTCGTCATTAAAATCGCGACCGCGCAAAAAAACCGACGCCCACGCGTCACGGCGGCGGCGAAAGAACACAATGGCCGCCGTAACGGCCTCTGGCGTTGTCAAATGGCGGGAAACAAAGATATGTGTCAAACGAGCACGCGAGCCTTTGGCCGCGGCGCGTCATTCGGGCCGACCGAGGTTCACTCTCAATTCGGGCTGTACGTTGACCTGACAAACGCTGAACATTGAACAATTAGCATTTTATGAGGCCGCAGCCTCCCAGGGATTCATATTTCGGCGAAGTTTCCTTTGTAATTCAATCAGTGGTGAATAAAATGCGCCCCAAATGAGGCGTCTAATTGAACGAGATGGTTTGTTTGATGTTTTCAACTAATATTCCGCTCTGGGACTCGCAAAGGGAGAGGAAAGTTTTGGAAAATCAAGAGCAAATTAGGTTTCGTCTCGTCCCGAGCCCTAATGGATTCCGGGAAATTGTTGTACGACGCAGACTGCGCAACGACAAAGCACCTTGATTTATGTGCAGCCGATATGATCTAAGAACATGGAGTTCATGTTCAAAACGTGCGTTAATTAAATATGACCCATCACGGAAGTCTTAAAACGAGATCTGAACGCGGTGGAAAAGAGAAACATATCTTGTTAAACCACGAAACGAGTTTTGACAGGAAACCGAATCGGATTTATTTAATTACCGATGTAATCCGAGAGCTTCGGATATCAAATAAACAGGATGGCTCCGGTAGAAAGCAGGCAGGGGACTCGCGTACACCATCAAAAGGAAAGAAGACGGTGTTAGATAATAAATCATTTTCATGCGTTGCTGCCTCTGTGATGATGTTATCACCATCGTGGGTATAAACTTACATGGTCGAAGAGAAATTTAAATATGAGGTCGGATAGTTAAACAATGACTTTTTAAAATAAATATCGTTGCTTTTATGTATCATATGTTCTCTCCGATGTTTCGTGGTATTCCTACGATCCCTATCGAGTAATTAAGCAGTTCAAACTTACGCATTTTACGAAGCATATTAAAAACTGAGCTAGCCAGCTCCGTGAGTCCGATTCGAAATGAAGTTTGGAACTTTTTTAAATGCGCGAGAGCATGAAAAACGTTGCAAAGGCGCCGTTATTGAAAACAAAACTTCTTCGAGGCGAATGCAGTCCATAACGGGATACTTATGCCTGCCATAGTATACTCATCGTACAGTACGTGCTGTTAATGAATTTAGAGTGAAAAGGTTTCGTATATTTTTTCTTAACGTATTCAAACGAAACATAATTGTGTGTGTGTAGATTCCAGTCTGTGTAGTGTGTGCTGCTTTATAAACCTTAGTATAGTCAGCTGCAGAGTGACTGGACGCCCCTTGCAAATATTTAATGTATGGTAGGGGGTCAGGTCTCTCTGCAGCTAACTGTAGATATTACTAAATCTGTCTTCCTCGGCGTGTGTTAAAACTTTACACCCACGTACATAAATGTTACTATTTTGGCTTGCACCATCACTAAAGCTGCACTCGCATTTAATTGAAGAGCTCCCTAAATAGGTATTGTATGTTAATAGTTGTATTTAGTTATGTGCGGTCCTATGAAAACTTGCGGTCTTGCCCAGTGTGCCATGAGCTAGAAACAGTGCTACACTGATGTGCTTTGGCATATTTTGACGCGTCAGAAGCATATCGGGGTTAGGACAGTTAGAAACAGGCTTGTGGTGTCTCGTAACGCGTCCAAGTGCCTAGGGTTACTATCTAACAAAACGAAATGTATGAAACCGAACGCCTTACGACATAACACGCCACTGTAACATGTTTCTGGTTTCATATTCGTGCAGACAGACTTATGTGCGGTATTTCTCCGAATAGGCAGTGCCCCTACTGTGTGCGGCTATATCGTGCCGTCTGGACGCATGCAAAGCGCGCCTGGCGTCGAGGCATATTAGCATTTTTACCGTCAGCACCATCCCAACAACTAAGGATTTATCGAGTCACTGATTTTAAATACAACGACCAAGGACTCGGCTGATGCTATTTTCGTTTAGCGAATAGGTAAACGGTTAGGCACAGGGGTTTCTTCTAACGTTTCCTAGTTTAATGTGGCTATTACAATAATAACCACATCGTGGAGTGCTATGTGTAAAAAAATTCTTTATTTTATTTATTTATTTATTTAACAGTTTATTGTACACAAGAAATACATAGCAAACAACAGGCAAAGTAATAAATGGCACAACAGGCGCTACTTATTTCTAAAGAAATCTCTTCCAGCAGGCCTTCGGGGGGGCCTTCTTTCTTTCGTCTTATGTATTTCTTTCTTAATGTGTCTTATATTTGTGTCGGTGTATGTCTCATTGCATAGTGCCGTTAGAGCAGTAGAAAAAGCAACATGGATTTGAAATATTTCTGGAGACCAAATAAAACTAAAAACATAAATCGATTGCCTAGAAAATCCTACTGGATTCAACTCAGAATTCGCCAACGAATCTAGCGGAAACGAATTGTGTTTCTTGTTTCAACCTTGAGACAAATAAAAATCCAATTGTTGTAATATTAGAGCAATATTATGCAACAACGTATCCGAGGGTGCGCATGAGTTGCGCGTCGCAAACACGCCGGGGTCGACGACCTGGCCGCGAAAAATCGCGCCGGACCGTCTCATGGTTGCAGTTGTGGTCAACTGTTTTTAAGGAAAAAACGCTATGTGCATTATTTATTTTATCATCAAGGTAGATTCGCATGCAAAGGTTGCGAATGAAAATAATTATGTGTTTTTGTTTATTGTAACAGGAAGAATTGGCTGTATATTGTATTGGTCTTCCTCTATACAGCACGAAAGGAAAGTTAATTTTAATAGCAATGGAAATGTCAGGACATGTTAATTACCTGAACATTAGTTACCTAACCATAATGCCAGTAACATTGTCATGAAACATTAAGATGTCAATCTTTTATGGTTTTTGAATAGGAAGCAGGTTTTGCGCAGGTTAGATAACCATTTACGTTTAATTAAATATCGCTAAACGAATATTAAAGTGCCTCTCGAACTCCAAACAAGGTGAAAGTTGCCTTTTAGATATTTATTGGAAAAGAATAATTGTCGTTCGTTGTCATAACTTTTGCATAGTTTAAATAATTTACGACGTTTAAGATAACGTTGTTTATTTGTCCGATTGTACGTTTTGGTAATTGTTTTGCTAGTAGAAATCGACACAACGCGAGTGGTACAAGGCTGCGTTGTATTCTGGGAAAACGCACAGAAAATTGTAATACATCGAATCGAATCAAATTCCACACAAGTTGTACCCATTACACTTAGCATATATCAATATATTTTTTTACTTTTAGTTTAATAGACCCGCTTTCCCTACCGTACAACATAAAAAAAATTCGTTAGAATGAAACCAAAGCTTCGGAACACCTGCCTTTACATTTCTGAAGATTTGGCTGCAGGCCCGTTCTCTACAGAGACACTCGAGAGCTTTTACAGCACTATCAATCAATTGCATAGCTCGCTTTATCTTTTTCATTGCAAACATTTGTTCTGTAACATTGTTAACTAACTCCGTACTCTGTTTATTCCTATTTGACTGTATATTGCTGTAGCATGTCTAAATAATAATCAATTATTGCATATGTGTTCTAACTTAAATGTCGTTTTATAAAGAAGCTGTTCCTATCATCATTGGCCTTTGACATCTATTAAAGATGCTTTAAACAGCGTCGCTGTTAATAGTTGCACCTACGGCACATACAGATTCGGTCACACACTGAATAGACAAGAGAGCGTATGAGGTGCTGAGGAGTGTCGGTGGCCGAGTGGTTAAGGTATCCGACTCGTATGCGAGAGGTGCCGGGTTCGAATCCCACTGCAGCCATGTATCAATGACTCTTTTCTGAATTATATATATTAGCTGAATACTAACCGATATTCTTACAGATAGGGAAAACATCGTGAGGAAACGTGCTCATTCAGGGGACCGAATGTGTGACCATGATCCAATCTGGTCAGGTTCCCCTGGTAGCAGGGTCACGGAGGTCATATGGCAGTCGCTACACTGTAATTATCTGATCTGCCAAATCCTGGATCATCGTTAAAACGGACGCCCTCGTGTGCGAGAGTAAAACCGGGACATTATCGCCAAGATGATGATTTTTTTTACCTAATGTGTTGCTATAAATATTATTGATATTTTCATTAACAATGTCTATTTTCTTTTTTACAGGTAAATAAATAGTCTAAAGTTGATCACGGCGCAACAAGTGGTGTCTCCATTGGGTATTGTAGCTAATAATATATTTTTTCAATAATCTGAATCTAAAATTTTAAATTTATTCATTTAACTATAGCAATCGTACTCCAAATAGATCTCATGATTACTAATTACATGTATTATACAGAATTTATATCACACTCCTGTAATACAACTTTACATTAGAAAATTAAACAAAAGTAAAATATATACGAAAATAAAAATTTAATTAGATATTTATTTAAAGGTATACTTACCAAATTAAACATGAAGCTGACAGTTAGGGAGAACATCGTGAGGAAACCTGCACATTCAGGCGTCTGAATGTGTAACCATCATACAATCTGATCAGGTTCCCCTGGAAGGAGGGTCGCGGAGGTCAGTTGGCAGTCGCTCCACTGTAATAACCTGATATTGGATTATGGTCAACGCGGACCCCGGGCCCTCGCGCGGGAGAGCACAGACAAGAGAATTTGCCATAGGTGGTAAGGGGTTGTCAGCGCCTAAAGTAAGCTATGCGAAGCTTTTCCTAATATTTATGTATGTAACGGTTTATGTCTCTCTCCGTGTGTAGCACTTACCTATACAGATTTTGCTGATAATATACGCTTTCCTATATCGATTTCCCATATTTACAAATCAAATCCCCCAGTACGATCAATTCAATAACGTGAAATGTTAGCTCTTCCTACATTTGCATGATATGATGTCGTATGCGTGACTTATGTCTGTGTCCTCCATTACCTAAGTTTAGCTGTTACAAAAATTCGTTCTATTTTGACCTATTACAAGAAGTTTAAAGTCCGATCTGACCACATATGCTTGTTGCTGGTCATGTGCAATCATTTTGCTTAGCGTCACTTTTTAAAGGAAACAAAATTAGTGTGACGATTTTTATATTTTGAATTTTTTACGACTAAAACTACAATAAAATAAGATACCATTGCAGCAGATTTTACTGAACACGAGCAAGCACACAATAGAAAATATTACACACCGCTATACAACAATGTTGGTCCAAAACAATAAAACAAAAACAAACAAATACTACACACGAAACAATAACATAATCCAACTACTAATGTTATTTTCAGTGGAATGGTTTACGTTGACTTCCAGTATTGTTTGACCTCTCACCGCATAATGCTATCACTGTTTCACGGGTGCCGTTACGCTGGTTTTCAGTGGGACCAAATATTGCGGATTTTAATTCATCTCCTCAAATGTCACATGTTGTATTGCAATGTATTCAAGTCACGAGAATAGTTTGAAACTATCATTTTGCTGGGTCGTATATGAAATTTGAATATAAATAAAATAATATCTGAATGATTAGCTTTTGCTCGCGACTTCGTCCGCGTAAACATTGGTTTTTATCCCCCGACAAACAAAGAGGGTTGTTATAAGTTTGCCATGTGTATCTGTCTATGGCATCGTAACTCCCAAACTGATAGACCGATTTCGATAGGTTTTTCTTTGTATGAAAGCCAGTTTAGTTTTATGGTTCTTAGCTTTGCTTCATTAAAATTGCTTTAGTAGTTTCAGAAATATTTGAGTATAAGTATACTTGGTCGGGGGTATTCCGACATTTTGCTGGCGGTTAGCTTATTATTTTACGTTCCGCCCCCGTTCCCGCGGGAACCTCGTTGAATATCGGGATAAGTTATAGTCTATATGTAATTCTGTACATTACTGCCAAATTAAAAATCCGCATATAATACAATACATAAAAATCCGCACAGTAGTTTTTGCGTGAAGGAGAAAGCATCTATTCTTACTATTATCCCAGCGTATTAAAAATTTAATTCATGAATGCTATAAAACCGTTTAACAACTGCACTGTAGTGCAAAGGAATATGATTCCTAAGGTGGTCATGCACTTATGCTCTCGCACTGTACATTGTCCTGCTACCGTCTTTTTTTTCATAAGGGTCTTTTTCTACAGCACAGAGTACGTGATCGTGAGTAATAAAGTAGCCAGCTAGCTAGTACCCACCTTCGCGGCTTCGCCTAATGTAATCAAGGCGTGTTTATTTTTAAATGCGGCCGGAACAAAGAGTGTTGACACTGGCGCAAAACGCTAAATTGGTCGCCAGCCGGCGGCGGGGGTCAAGATTCGAGTGCGGCACGCGACAAGTCATGATTCTGCGCGATTACGGCTAATAGAGTTGTGTATAGGGTGTTTCGGAGTTTTTCGGTCTGGTCAAAAGAATCCCATTAAAACATTTTCAAAGTGGAGAAAACAAAGTAGGACAGCGGACCCTGGCAGAAGCCGAGATTGACCACGCGGGTGATGATGATGTATAGGGATATGTGAAGATGTAAAATCAGCTTACTCTACTTGCATTTTTTGCTAGTGGGTAACATGCGTTTCAAGTTGGTTTTATACATTATATTAGGTACCTGGACCCTCTCATAATGTGAGTGCTTGCTTTCGCTAAGGGCTTATGACTACAAAAGGATAGGACAAACAAATATAGACAAACGGGAAAGCGCGCCAGGGGTATCTCCAATGCGTTGCTCACCTCCAAAACCTACACCAACGTTGCAGTTGCAGTAAATAGGCAAATACTAAGTCTCTACACTAACGTGACATAACGCCAAGATAATGTTGATATTTAGATATTTGTTACTCCTTCACTCAAATACTACTTAACGGCCAAAGTGATGAAATTTGGCAGCAATATAGCTTATAGCCCAGAATAGCACATGCTATAATTTATACCGAAATTCAATGTGATTTCCGTGGGAACGGGTTTGAAACGTTATAACAGAATTTTACGCGAGCGAAGTCGCGGGTAACAGCTTGTATCGCATCTCCTATAAGAAGATTGAGGTCACCTAATTCAACAATAACCGTACACACGTGTATTTTCTCCTCATAATTATTTCTGCAACTGAAATCACCCTGTATGCGCAATGAAGTCCTTTAGCCGCTCTAGCTTGGCACATTATCACGAAGCTCGTTTACGTTCGCAGAGTGTTCGCCGTACGCCGGTGTGTGTGTGAATGCCTTGAAAGGGAAGTTTGACACGGTCATTGTCACCGGTTGAACTTTGGCGACGTGAAATTTCAGTCTTTGAATTCGAATTTGCTCGTCTTGATCGTTATAGATATACGTGAAAGAGGTAGGTATATAATATATAAAAGAACTTGTGTGTTAAAATTTATACTTAATTACAAATTAACGTATAGCTTTCCAAGGTTCCTGTTTTGTTGTCAGTAATACACATAAAAGAAGCAGTTACGTAAAAAAGACAGTTTATTCGAGCTAAGAACCAGCTTTGTTTCAATTAACTCGGCTTAGCAGTTTATTAGACTTTATCAAGCGTTTTCCGACATCTAGCTACATCTAGTTTAAAATAAGCAGTATAACATAGAAACTCGATAAAGCACCCCCATTATGTCTAGTCTACTATATTTAAATAGTTTGGAAGTACCCATTTGTATAATAGTGCCCGAATATTGTAGTACTCGACATCTAAAGCTAGATATAAAAAAAAAATACTCGCTCTGTCTAATTGGAATAAACTGACAGAGTAGGAAACGCAAACGGTAGCTTAGTATGTAATTTTTCACCCTTGAGATGCTTCCTCATTTATATCAAGGCTTAGGCTAAGTAACCATAATCAAGTCTAAATTACTCTATTCAATTGAGGTTGTTTTAAGATCTTAGGCGAACTAACAAGAACAGGCATTCAAAAAAATATGCAAGTACCACAATCGAATATGAAAATGACCTTTTCAATCGCGGACTATAACTCTTCAAGTACAGCCGTCAGCCAATTGCAAGACGCGGATGTCGGAGGCAATATTGTTCAACTACACAGGGCCGTATTAAGGGCAGGCTTGTGGAAAGATTCGTTATGTGAAGTTAGTCAAATTCGCGAAATGGCCCCACGGCCACGGCTACAGCCCAGAAATTGGCGTATGTCGTTTGTGCTCATAAATTTCGCAACAAAAAGACAGGTAACGTAACAAATTACATGAATAACCACTACCATCACAGCTCATAACAGTCCATTGCAGGAGTTAGGGCCTCTATCAATAAATGGGAGGTTGTTGGAGATCGCAGTGTTGTAAATATAACAATGGAAAACGAACAATAAAACTGTTATCATTATGCTATTACGTTAAAGTATCTTTTAACTCACACAGTCGGTTATATGTGAACAGCTGTTCACACATAACCGACGCAACAAAACTGTCCGGTAACGCACCGCGTCAATGACGCAATAGGTGCTTTCGCCGCCCTAACTGCGGCCCTGACCACTTGCACGGCGGAAGTTGCAACTTGCACGATTAACAACTCGCCCAGTAATCGCGATAAGCTACCTATTACAAAGAGATAACGATCTGGCGCCATGTTTGTTCGTCAGATTGACCGCTTTCAGATAGGCAGTGGACTTTTGCTTGTGACTTTTGCTTGGTTTTAACCCCTGACAAAACAGAGAAGTGTTACAAGTTTCACGTGTTTATATGTGTATCTGTCTGTCGCACTGTAGCTCCCAAACGTATGGACCGATTTCGTTGCGGTTTTCTTTGTTTGAATGCAGTTAAATCGCGATGGATCTTAGCTTTGTTTCATTTAAATCGTTGTCCGGTTAATGACGCAACAGGTGCTTTCGCCGCCCTAACTGCGGCCCTGACCACTTGCACGGCGGAAGTTGCAACTTGCACGATTAACAACTCGGCCAGTAATCGCGATAAACTACCTATTACAAAGAGATAACGATCTAGCGCCATGTTTGTTCGTCAGATTGACCGCTTTCAGATAGGCAGTGGACTTTTGCTTGTGACTTCAACATTGGTTTTAACCCCTGACAAAACAGAGAAGTGTTACAAGTTTCACGTGTTTATGTGTGTATCTGTCTGTCGCACTGTAGCTCCCAAACGTATGGACCGATTTCGTTGCGGTTTTCTTTGTTTGAATGCAGTTAAATCGCGATGGATCTTAGCTTTGTTTCATTTAAATTGTTGTCCGGTTAATGACGCAACAGGTACTTTCGCCGCCCTAACTGCGGCCCTGACCACTTGCACGGCGGAAGTTGCAACTTGCACGATTAACAACTCGGCCAGTAATCGCGATAAGCTACCTATTAGAAAGAGATAACGATCTGGCGCCATGTTTGTTCGTCAGATTGACCGCTTTCAGATAGGCAGTGGACTTTATTGACGTTTTGAGTTTGAGCTGTCAGCCGGCCCTCGATGGCGGTCTTGTCGCTTTTGCTGTCGTTCGGAAAGCTTTACTTGTAGACAATGATACCCGAACTACCCTACTAGCCCCTACCCTACTCTAATTACTCACTATCTGCATGGTCTACTGGTTGATTGGAAGATCAAGCCTTAATGGCCTTAAGTCCGTCAATTGTGATGTTGTGCAAATGTTTTTAAACAAAAAAACTAAACCGTCGTTTATGTCCCTCAAATATTAAAAAAAGAGCATATGCGAAAAGCGTAGAATAAATATGTCAGGACCGCCCGTAGCAAAGGAACATTGTGGTCTCTGTGTACCTCAACGGGGAAAAGGCTTGACGTTATGTATGTATTTTTATGTATGTATTTTTATGTATGTATTTTTATGTAAGTATTTACTTTACCCCAAAAAGAGGGATGTTATACTTGTAGACACAATAGTGTCTGTCTGTGGCGTCGTATGCCCGATTGGATGGACCGATTTTGATGTGGTTTCCTCTATTTTTAGCCAGTTTAATGGGTATGAATTTTGTCTCTGAAAATCGGTTCACTGCTTTGGGAATGTTGTTTTAGTAGACTTAGTTGGAATTTTTCCGACACCTGTCATTTAAGTTATACTGGTGTAACGAGTATGTATAGCTAATGTTTCACCAAAGTTTCATCACAATCCGTTGGTTCGCGATCGAACTCGGAACTCGGAAAAACAATAGGCATCGCTATGGTTTACGAGCGAATACGGATAAACACACATGCTCGCACTTAGTCGACCCCGAGCCGATCTAGTTCTAGGAAATACACTTGAACCACGTTTTATTGTATGCGGACATACTTTCGCGTTTTTAATTACAATATTTTATTGACTAGGTACAATATATAGTATGTTTTCCTAGCCTACCCTGACTTTACTATTAAACAATCTAAATATAGACATAGACATGAATTATTTTGACATCACAAAAACCCATAACCGTTTACATATACTAAGGTAATTTTAGAACAGTTCAATGCTAAAACTAAAACAAAGTAGGTAAACAAACACACAAATACAATAAATCACGGAGCAATGCGATGCTAAAAAAAGACCCCAGCTCAGCATAAATTACAAGTGCTGCAGCGCTGGTTTTCAGTGGGATCTTGACGGTTATATGGAGTTAAAGATCAAAATATGGTAGGTATGATTTTTATACAAGACGTTGCATTCTAGATTTGCGCTTTGTTAATCCAACAAATCTAAGAAGACGTAAACGTGTATCTAGCAACTATTGTAGTTAAATTTCACTATGCGGAGTACCTATTGATACTTGTTTCCTCAATAGTTCTACATGTTCCCGCTTTCCTTCTGTGAAACGATTATCTTCCGAGGTTAAGTGGACAGGTTATCAAATGTTTTACTACACAAAAAGACAAAACACAAAAAGAGTCGGGAAAAACAATCATAGCTTTCAAATCATTTTCGAGATTGATTTCCGTTTTTTCAATAGAAAAAAAAATACAACTATTTTCTTTTACATGTGAACAAAATCATACACAAACGGACGAAATTACTGGCAGATACATTGCAGACAATTGTATTTAGGTTCTCCGGCAACTAATATTATTATTTCCATCTTTATAATTTAACTCAAGCCAAGAAGAGTGAACAAAAACCCATATCTCCACAAAAAAAAAACCGATACCAGCTCTTCTGTAGTACCAGGGCCACATAAACCATAACGAGAGATGCATCTCAAACCGAGCGATAACACGTGAGACAACAAAATGTCACGCCCGCGGCGCGGCACGATGTTTTGTTACGTAACAGGGCTATCGGTCGTTGAACCTCTGCGTCCGCGCATGGTACAGTGCCACTGTGCCACCAACTGTTCAGTAGGCGGCGGCGCTAGTGAGGCTAGTGGATGATATTTACTAAGCGATGTTTATAGTTCTGATTTTATCTGCTGAACCTATAACTTGGTGGACTGTACAGTACAGTCAGTGACCACAATTTTCCGGGATTTTTTCTGGTTTTGAATGCGAGTCACAGACTGCATCAGGTATCGGAGAGTAAGTGTTGTTTCGTAGACATCCTTGTGACCCAGCAGTGCTTAGACTGACTTTGTATATTGATATTTGATACCTTGTCTGCCTGAGTTTTATACAGAAAATTGAACTGAATAGTCCTGTAACTGATTGTCCTATGGTTTTACACAAAAACCTGAACAGAAAAATCCTATAACTAAATGTAAAATTCGTATAAAATTGAAATTAGGAACGGGCGTATGTGAAAGTCTCGCGCTGAGCGTATCCTCCTGGGATGTTGGGCAGTGAGAGTACACTGCGCAGTCGACCCCTGCGCCGTCTCTCATACTAATTGTCATGCCTGCTAATTGTGCCCAATTGTTACATTCCTCCCGCTTTCATAGCGTTCTGTGTTGTAAATTAATAGAGCCTAATGTTTGGTGTTATTATTATCGATGTGTGAGGTTTGGGGCAAATTCTAGGCCTACGGTGGCGATGATTATAATGAGTATAAGGCTCTGTCAGTTCACTTTATGCATTAGCTATCTGCATCTAATTCGCAGTGCAGTTTTACATAGATTTTACATAGAACCTAACTATAAGCTATAAACCTTTCAAAGGTTCCAAAGTGTCCATTAGCGCGGCCCCCTCGAACGGATGGAAGAGGATCGACGGTCAAGGGAGACTATCTGGGTCGACCTACCGGGAGACGCCCATGGGGCGTCCCAAGTAAAGCTTTAAAGATGTGGATAAGGCAAGTATGCCGTGATCTTTAGCCATCCACTTTGGGTCGTTGAGCCAGCGTTGTGCATCACTATATCTGTATCATTGGTAAAAGCGCATACAAATTTTCCTTTTTAATTGTTATCACAAAGGATTAAAGAAACTGTCTGCTTCTATACATAGTATAAAACAAAGTTGCTTCCCGCTGTCTGCCCCTTTGTATCTATGTATGCTTGGATTTTTTAAACACCGCAACTGATTCTAATGCGGTTTTCAACAATAGATAGAGTGATTCAAGAGGGAAAAAAAACAAGAAAAATAGGGTAGGTCGGGGTGAAGTAAGTGTACGCGAATAAAGTCGCACCGGGTTCACTAGTTTTTTCATTATTACGAACGGCATTGGTAAACCAAATTAAACAGAGGCCTTACTTATTTTGCGGAACAAATCCGCAGGCGTTTGTAGAAAGATCTACACCGTCGGCTCCTAAGAGATGAGAAATATGTATCTATATAATTTTAATTTCGTTTTGGTAACTAGACACAAGCATTACAATTACTGCTCTGTCACACATGTCTGGCCGTGGGTGGTCTCAATGCGTATTGTTATTTAAATACGGTCTAACGGTGCCTAATACGATGCGTCTGTGACGTGTATTTGTTATTCCATTTATACAATACATAATGATTAATGTCCGCTTTGTATCACTGTGTATCAAAGAGCAGAGACTGTTCAGTCATCGGTCAGGGGTTATATTGTAGTCTATATATAATACGGACACTAAATCGGAAATAAAATATAGAATTCATAGCGTACACGCAAAGGACCATATTTTCGACAGCCAACTACCAGATACGTAAACGATCAGAATTTGTGTCAGCTAATCTGATGAAAAATCGATCATAAAATCCATTGTAAGACTGTCAAGCCAGAGGAGTCTGCCTGGATGATTGGCATCACCACATGAGTAGATATCCCTATGTATTACCACTGCTTTAGCTATGTGTTTCTGCCGTCAAGCCATAATGTTGCGCTGATACCTTCCGGTTTGAAGGATAACGTATTGCGTGGGCTGTCGACTGCGTAGAACAAAAATAAACAGCCATACCTTTATCTTTATGATGATACACGTTCAGTTTAATTACGACAAACGCCATTTCACACAACCAAACGCTTCCGCCTTCCTCAGAGAAGGAAGAGATCCGCGCCAAAGAGACTGTTACAAATAAAAATTGCAATGCCGCCTCGTCACAAAGGGAAACGAGTAACGGCGTCACCCGAAACCGTTCTTTGTTCAAACAAAAGAATAAAATCTATGTCACGCCGTGTATTTCAGATTCGCGGAGAGCACTCCAGCAGTGGCGCTGAGTGGAATAAATTACGTTTGAAACATAAAGGTTCAAGAGCATTGTTCTGTTTCAATGAGTCTTCGCTTGGACGTAGCGCGATGACAGTTGCACGGCGAATGTGGTCCGCGATTCGGTCCGTTTTGCTCGTACGGTGTTTAAGCTTTTGTTTTGGATATGTTTTGTTTGTGGCCAGTAACATTGTGTTCAACATCCAATGTGGTCAGGTTGCCCTGGTAGCAGGGCCGCGGAGGTCAGATGGCAGTCGCCCCACTGTAATTATCTAATCTGCCATACCCCGGATCATGGTCAAGGCGGACCCCGGGCTTTCGTGCGTGAGGGAACAACCAGGACATTAACGCCATGATGATTATTTTTTTATTTTAACATTGTGTTAAATTTTCACTTTACCTTTTTTTTTTTTTTTTTTTTCTTTTTTTATAATTAGACTAGCTAGGCATTTTACTGCCATCACACCTGGTGGTAAGTGACGATGCGGCCGATGATGGAGCATGCCTGTCTAGGAACAGCCTATCGAGGATTGAGTAGTTAAGGTCAGGATTAGAACGAATTAGACAGGAATGTACAGTTGAGTTTTGCTGTTATTATATTCAACACTGCCATCTGGCATTTAAGCCTCTAGCATTGAATAAAGCTTTTGTTCAACTGCGAATTTTCGATTGTATTATCTGTTTGCACCATGATATCCTAATTTCGAATATTCTCCGAACTAAAATAAAGCCACACAGGGGCTGTACATAATGTTGCGTTTTGTTAGTGACTCAGTTTATTCGACTGCACATGTCCAATTAGGACGTTCTATGTAATAAAATATATCAAAGCTTTGAATTAATGGAAAATTGCCTTACCAGGAATCTGTTTAAGTATGTCAAATGAAAGAGCACGCGCGTATTGTATTACGTCAATAAGAACTCGTTACCATTTCTAATCGAGGGGGTTATAGGTCGACTGCCGTTCTAGTTCTTACGGTTGCTTAGGCGAGTATCTTGCAATGGAATTAGTGAATGCACATTCGTATCAGCAGAGATATTAATTACAACTTTGCCTAGTTACTTTCAACTCTGGGTCAATTCGGGCTTTCTAAGTAATAACAAATTGTATATGAATTGTTGTGGCAATGCTATGCGGTTCTGCGTTTTGGTTTCATGAAACAAAAACTTAGTCCAAACAGGACTAAGCTGGTACGCTTCATGCCTGTGATTACTAACTCAGACTACTGACTAAGGTGGTTCGAAATTTCCCCAGTTTCCAATTTATTTTTCCCCAAAATTAAACATTTGTATGAAAACTACATTAAAAAATTACCCCACAAATTACCAAATTTCCCCAAAATGAGGAAAAAACCTAATCTGGCAACTCTGTGACTAACTGATACGCATATTATATATTCCTACGCAATAGACGTTTCCTTCCTGTACGCGTCGCAATTAATTTCCATTTATTATCATCTTGAATAGTCTTCTTTGTGACTGCACGATTAAGTGAAAATGACACCATTCTCATGCTAACAACGCAGTACGTCTTGCTAGGGGAGGCTACTGCGTCTTATTATGACCCTGTCCTTATTATGGCTTGTGACAAAGGAGCATTGCGTTGTAATGCCACTGCTAGTGAAGGATATATAGATCCGTCTAGCGAAAAATATAGCTTAACACCTAAGCTTATAGAAGCTTAGGTGCGATTTAATCTCAGAAAACTGAATATCAATATGATGGTTCGAAAGATGATTAGTTTAATTGATTACTTCTAAGTAAAGAATATGATGTTTTAATAAATCATTTTATATAGGGTGAAGACCTTTCCCTTGCCACCATTCCTATTAGATCCAAGGGTTTCTTCGACCAATATTTACAAAATGGAGCACAGCTGATCTACCGCTGGTTACCTTATCTATACATAGTACAAAATATGACACTCTATCCACTAACTCCTAAACTACACATCGGTTTTTGATGCGGTTTTCACCATCAGTTAGATCATTTCTTCCGCAAGGTTTATTCGTATACCACATGCATATTATGGTAAAAAAGCCCAGAAAACCCGTGCGAAGCCGGGGCAGTTCGCCAGTTACTTATAATTACTATCAAAATTAACGAAGAAAAGCCACAATATAACCGTTTAGACGACAATTAGAGACGCTCTTTGGCGTGGGCAATAATTACCGTTTAAACAGTGAAGTGTGAAGATTATACTAGATGTAACATCCATCACGGGTCACCCACACGGATTATGGAAATCTCATTGTTGTATGTTAGTGCACTGTGTTACGCTAACGGTCCGCGATGTACCGTTCGCGTTTTGGCGGTCTGTGGTGGGATGACGCATGTGTGCTTTGCGGTCGGTGATTATTGAACTGTTATCGATGATTTGCGAAGCTGGGGTGGGATTTGTTGACACAGGTCCGAGTTGCGTAGAGCTGTACAGAAAGGCCGGCGAGAACGCTGGTCGGGTGTTGCTGTTGCTTGATTGATTGTGAGCCCGAGTGATTTCCACCGGCGTTCAAACAGAGGCCACGAGTAAAACTGCGAAGAACGTACAAATGCTTGCTTTTTAAAAACCGCCGTCGACTTTGTAAATTGCCTACTATTCGATGCACCTCCGATTTCAACGCTAACTTAAAATAGTGGTCACGGTGATGGTGCGTGTTGTTATTAAACTGTTCCTTGTACTATCTCAAATGTTCTTTGTGAGTGATCACTATTAAAATTTGAAGTATTATTTATCCCCAACTATAGACATTGGAATAGTTGATTATTAGTTACTCTCTTTTGATTATGGCTATCTAATCGTTGACTTCCTATCGTTGACTTCTTTACCGAGAATTAGCAGCCCGGGGTATTACCCCCGGCTCTTTTCAAAGGATACGTAGGTAGGTAATGCATTAAATTATTTCTAAAGGTTTGCACTGCAAACAGACATCGTCGCATCGTCAATGTCATCATCATCATTACAGCCCGTAACAGTCCACTGCAGGACTTAGGACCTCTCCCACGAAAGGGGAGGTTATTGCCATAATCTCCACGCTTGGCAGGCGGGTTGGAGATCGCAGTGTTTAAATACAATAATGGAAAATGCTCCTCCACCTTGTACGACACCCACGAGAGTAAGGAGTTGGTGCTATTCTACTCTGCCGGACACCACACGGCCAGTATGGTATTCTATTATCTCTATCCATAGTCCATACTATAGACATAGATTCTCGAAGCAGACTTAGATAGATGCAATGGTCGATGCAATATGATACGAATCGGATGGGATAATGTTATTCTCGTATAATTCTCGCGGACAAAATATGCAGGCGGTCCAGCATTCCGACAACACGATACGTGTCCACGACCACGCCGGCCGACG
This sequence comes from Blastobasis adustella, assembly GCA_907269095.1. Taxonomy (NCBI): domain Eukaryota; kingdom Metazoa; phylum Arthropoda; class Insecta; order Lepidoptera; family Blastobasidae; genus Blastobasis; species Blastobasis adustella. The sequence continues at coordinate 6,097,797 of OU026135.1, read as the reverse complement.
TGCTCCGGTTTTTATCTGTTTTAACAGAACATGTGACTGAAGGTTAGATGGACATCTAACCCGTAATAATGTTAGGAGCAAAGAAAATATAGAAAATCTTACTAAGGAAGTACTTACTTTAAGCTTTGTCACATATATCAGCTGCAAGACGCCAACTGCTGGTCATAGGCCTCTCCCAGATATCTCCACAGAGGCCCGTCAGCTGGTACCTGCGATTTTTACCAGATCGTCGGTCCACCTAATGGAAGACGACGCTGCGTCTTCCGGTACGTGGTCGCAACTCGAGAGCTCTCCTGCCCCATCGGTCATCTGTTCTGCGAGCTACGTACCTTGCGTGGGCAAGGCACATAGCTCGCCACTTAAGCTTGGCAATCCTTCGGGCTATGTCGGTGACCTTAGTTTTCTTACAGATATCCCCATTACTGACTCGATCGCGCAATGAGACTCCGAGCATTGCCCTTTCCGTCGCCCTTTGGGTGACAGTGAGTTTTCTTATAAGGCCCACAGTGAGCGGCCACGTCCCTGTTCTGTAGGTCATCACTGGCAATACACACTGGTCAAAGACCTTCGTCTTGAGACTCTGCGGTAATTGGAATATCTATACTGTATAGATATTCTGTACTTTAAGCTTGATTTGAACACTACGCCTTTAATGTTATAATGAGTGCTTTTGCGATCCGTTTACTAATACTTAAATTTTATGTATCTATATGAGGATGCGACTATTTGCTAACAATATTTTTTAATGAAAATCTTTTATAGCGCGGTAATTCTTATCAAGACCAAAGAGCCCAAACACGATGGTGCTATCGTATTGCGTTCATTAGTTCCTATGTCCACCTTCCGACTTCATCTTCAGGCCAGCTCCACGGTATCATATCAATGCATTGTCATCCAAGTTACAAAGGTATACCAAATTTCAGCTCAATTGAGTGCCGGGAAGTAGGTCAAAATAGGCTTGCAACATTTCACCCGAACATACAAAAGTTAATATAGAATTGTAAAATATAGTGACGTGGGTTTATAAGTTCTAAAATCCTCGATCCAGATCTTATATGCGGTGTATTGTTTGAAAAACTTAATAGTGGCAGCCTGCGGTATCCGTGACGTCATTGCCGGGTCGCTCCCGGTCAGCACACGCATTCCATAGTTCAAGCACGGTCAATGTTCGGCATATAAGCATAGAACAGAAATATGCCTATGGTATACACATGTTGTTCCCATCGTAAAAGTGTAGCAATCGTAAAATATGTGGACGTAAATAAATATTGGAATGAATGGGTGTAATGGCACCTCTGTGAGGAATGTCGTCGCGGTGGAATCGAGAAGTTAGATTGAGTTGTATTGAAGTTTACGTTGAAATTGAAATGGTAGAGGTGGTTGGGTCGAATCCAATCACAGTAGGTTCACTAAATAATGCTTGTTCTATTCGTGTACCTTACCTATAGGATTATAAAATCTATAAATTTGCGACTTCTTTGTGATCAAATCACCTCTTTGTCATACTTATTATGTCCTATTCCTACTAATCATAATTCCTATAATCATAGACGCGAAAGTTAGTGGGGATTGTTGGATGTTTGTTTCTCCTTCACGCAAAAAGTACTGAATGAATTTTGATGAAATTTTGCATAAATGTAGTTTTTAGCCCACAACAGCACATAGGCAATAATTTATCACAAAATTACATATTGTTCTCGCGGGAACGGATCTGGAATGTTAACTTTCACGCGGAGTCGCGGGCAAAAGTTAGTTGAAAATAAATGAACTAAATTCGATTTGAAGTTATTCGCAATCCGTCTAAACTCCGGTTTTTCTGCTTCTGTCAACGACACATACCTACTCGTGATAACAAAGAACGCACCCGCACCCCACTAAAGGGGTTGCGATGACATCATTCGCCCCAGTTGACAGGTCGATAGCCCTCACAATGGGAGCAGAGTGGTGAGAAGAGTGGACATTATTCTGTGACATGTGAGCCTGTGATGTGATTATAGTCCCTAAAATATAGCAGTCACATGAGTAAAAAACGCTGTCGCGTATACTTGCTTGAAGTATAGAATTTTTGACATACAAAAATACACACATCTATATCTATACATAGTATAAAACACAGTCATTTTCCGCTGTTTGTCCTTATGTATATATGTACGCTTGGATCTATTAAACTACGCAATGGTTTTAATGCAGTTTTGTTGAAAACCGCATAATAGATTGAGTGATTCAAAAGGAAGGTACATAGTATAAAACAAAGCTACTTTTCGCTGTCTGTCCTTATGTATCTATGATTTATTAATGTACCCTCCTTTTAAACAACGTAACCAATTTTAATGCGGTTTTTATAGATAGAGTGATATTCATTTAATGGAAAGAGTGATTCAAGAGGAAGGTTTATATATATAGGTTTATTTATATAAGCAAGAAAATAAAGGGGGAAAAGGGGTAAAGTAGATGTATGTGCGCGCCATGTCCACAAGTTAAAATATATAACTTTATTGGCGACGCAGATAGATACAACCACTAAATGATTTCAACAGATTTCGCCATCAATTTTAGAGGTCGTTGTCTTCTCGCTCATCGTATTATGGGTCACACAGCACACTCGACGATCATTCGCACCATATGAGTTATCCTGTATGAGTAAGTGAATCCGAACAATAGCAATCAGATAGATCGACAATTGATTTATTGTACGCGCTCCACCATTGCGTGGGCGCGTGTACAGTACGGTACAGCTATTTGAGGTATTTGACGTCACTGTGACCCAATTGCAGGGTCATTGCGCTTCACGCATCATCCAGCAGCTCATCCGTTGAGAACGGTTCGCACCATGCTAATAAAGAGTGTTAGACTGGGCGCGATCGGTTCTCATTCCCGTGTTGACCCTTGACCCTTGACTAATGTGTTATGGGCAGTGGATGGTGATGGTGACTCTTGATAGTCAGGTTGCCCGATGACAAGATCTCAAGATCTGTCTTGGGTTCTCTAACAAATTAAATTGAAGAGTAATAAAATTGTTCAAGAAACTTAAATCTAAAATTACACCGTACTGTAGTTAAATTTAAAAGTACTTACCTATGATTAAATATGAAAAGCTTTCAAATAGGTCCATCCGTTCAGAGGTACGATGCCATAGACAGATACACAAAGCCACAGACACGCGTTAAACTTATAACATCCCTCTTTTTTCCTCGGGATTTAAAAATTCACAGGCGGTGAAACCCAAGTGGCATGCTCCATCATCGGCTGCATCGTCACTTAAACCAGATGAGATGGCGGTCAAATGCCTGGCTAGACCAATATAAAAAAAAACCCAAGTTGGAAATAGTTGACAATGGGTGTGCCATACACTACAGGTTGACATTAATATTATATCTAACATTTCGTTGCCATGTCACCCGGTGTAGTAGCCTGCTTCGCCCGTGGACGTGTGACGTCACGTGACCTACATGTAGGTGGCACACACTGGGTCATCCGTAGGTTCATGAAAGGTCAATCTGTTAACACCTTGGCGTCGACTGTTCTGTTCACACAGGAGTAAACTAATAAACGGCTCGACGACGGCTTGTCTGGTCGAGTGTTTGTTTTATTCGCGATGTTAGTTGAAGTGCGTCTTGTGTTGTTGATTGTCGCTGGGTTTTTTTTTTTGGGAGCTTCTGTCTGCGTGTTTTTTTTTATATATTAAAATTGTATGCATAAAAAAAGTACAGTGACGGACTTAAAGTCAACCGGGATATCCAAGCCTGAGAATCTGAATCTGAGCCTTTCTATCGTTTGTTACGCGCCAAGTCTTGGTCTATCTGTCTGTCTATACAGGGTGATATCAAATTGGTAATAGGGGTACCGTATAACAAACAACTTTTACCACGGCACCAACTCTGAAACCTCAAAAAAAAATCTGCCGTTTCATAAGTTTTGACAGGCGAAGTTTGAAATTTTGTATGAAACAGCAAAATTTTTTTTCGCGATTTTTAGGGTTTATAACGAGCGACTAACAACTTTCACTATGGCACCAAGTAAAAGTTGTTTATCACGAACACTTACTTTACATTTGTATCATCAATTAGAGGTCACCCTGTATGCTTAACTTGATACATAGAAATCAATTACAGTACTGTGTGCGTCACTGATGTGTGTGGCAAACAAGAAATTTTACAAGCTTTTGAGTGGTCTAAATCATTATAACTATTCACAGATATTCCACTAAGTGCTCTTCCCTCTAACATATGAAAGTAAATGCTTCTACTTACTAAAATATTTTAGAAGGTAAAAGCATTGTCAATAATAAAAAATCTTTTAGTAGTAGTCTCGTATAAAGGTCTTTACGGTTTTCCATTATAGACGATTTCAATCAGCTGATGCGTCATAGAATCTCGAAAACGGTGATGCCCAAATACCTTTGACTTACAACTACTTATTGATGAATCATCGATTTCCGAATACCAATTTATTGTGTGGTTAATGCAATGTCTCGGATACGTGACAAACAGGTAACTAAATTATTTTTACGCTTACGTTAAAAGTAATTCTGAGTAGTGCGTTACTCACTACTAGAACTGTTTCCTAGAAAGAAAATGCAGTACAATTAGTAGTGGTATTTAAAAAAAAAATTAACGCTAAAAATCAAAGTTAATCACACAGCAATCATTGCTTGTCTGTTGATAAGTGATGATGCAGACGATAGGCTAACATGCCAACTTAGTACGACACATATCCGCCCAAGACTCCCCTACAACTACAATGCGAACGAATCCCAAGCGTCTACGCGGCTACGCAGTACAGACTAGATGCGTGGGCGCACATAATAGTATACATACATTTTACATACAGCGGGTCAGTAATGCGCACGACCAACGACCGCGAGATCTGACCGTCCGTGACTCTGCGCGATACCGGGATCGCAGAAAATGGAGGCAATTGATGGAAACTTGAACGGCCAGTAACCCCTTTGTTGGTGGACATGAAGAGCACTCTGTTGCGTGCAGTATACAGACTATTCTTCAGGCATTGACCGCCTTGTCGTGGATGGTAATTGCGGGTCAAAGTTAAGTCTCCCAGACTACTGATGGAGGTCTTCAAGTTCATATTCATAAGTTATTAGACATGTTCTTTTGTAATGTATTTATTTTAAAGTCAACGATATTGCAATAGGGAATGCTTTATTTATTTCTTTTTTTAAAACATCATGCAATATTACCATACAGTGGCGGACTTAAAGCTACGTAGCTTTTTCTACCAGTCAACCAGAGAGCAATTAACAGAAATTACAAGGCGGTGCATCTAAAAATAAGAGAAAGGTACAAAAAATAGTCTAAACGTAATATTAAATTTAAATTAGAATATAAAACATTCACAACTTTACCATGTAGTAGCAAAATAATAAGTAATAACAGCCTTTTGCCGCCAATTTGAGTCTTTTAGCTTTAGCATCGAACAGAACTAATCCTACACTTAGTCCTAACAGTATTCTAAGAAGCTTTAATGTAAATGTTCTCTCAAAACGGCAATGAGAAATCGATTTTTCGGTTCGTCCGCAACGTCTTTACTCAGCTCTGATCCAAGAGTAATACGTCTCGGGGCTTAGTGTTTGGCTAGTTTCTCGTCGGGAATTAACTATTCACCGGGGGAATAGCTCGTTCTGCATGATTCCGGTGACCCCGGCGGCTCGCGGCTATAGTTCGGCGTCCGATCGCACTCCTGCAAGTCATTGGCTCCTAGTACTCCGTCTACACTGTTCTCTGCTTTAAGATTTTTTCAAATTGAGTTTTTTAACTATACTAAGCGGTGGAAGGACGTAAAGTCTGAGAAGTTGTACTGGAAAGGTTCAACTTTATCTATTATTGTCTGCATGAATAGTTGCTTGGTACTGAATGAGATGGCAAATATGATTCAGATATAAGGGATGCAACATAGATCACAATTTGATAAACCTAAACGTCTATGTATAACTTGTCTGCTAACGTAGATTTGGAGAATGTTCATATCTATCTATACTACCGATATTTTATCTGTTTTCTTAGTTTATTATGGTCAGTAATTTCTGGTTCAACTGAAGTTCTGATCGAACAACTGAACTTCTTTCAGCAACATTAGTTACAGCATTTTCGTGTTTCAGATGGTAGATAGTGCAGGTACTACCAGCCTTATGAACCAGTCGTATCTCGTCTACTGGTAGACATTAAATACACGTGTACCGCCGTCGGTCGGTTCAAACCGTTTTTTGTGAACTACGTGACTTATTTTGAATCTTTTCCTTTTGTTATTGTACTGGCTGTTTCGTAATATAAACGTCTTAAACGAGTTGCTATTCACTATCTTTGTCGTGTTGGTTTTGTGTTTTGCTGGCTAGCTGTCTTATCTGGTATTGACATAATATACAGAATATGTACCGAATATCTATATTATAAGTATTACCTAATGTGTTTCAATGTACCAATGACGCTTTTCTGAGTTACGTACATTAGTTGAATACTAACCTATGCTCTTACGGTGAGAAAAAACATCGTCATAAAACCTGCACATTCAGGCGACTGAATGTAACTGTGATCCAATCTGGTCAGGTTTCCCTGGTAGCAGGGTCACGGAGGTCAGATGGCAGTCGCTCCACTGTAATTTTCTGATCTGCCAAATCCTGGATCATAGTCAAGGCGGACCCTGGGCCCTCGTGCGCGAGAGTACAACTAGAACATTAACGCCAAGATAATGATTTTTATTACCTAATGTGTTTCAATAAATATTTGATTGATATTTCCATTAACAATGTCTATTTTCTTTTTTACAGGTAAATAAATAGTCCAAAGTTGATAAGGGCGCAACAAGTGATGTCTCCAATGGGTATTGTAACTAATATTGTAATTTTTTAATTTTCTGAATCTAAATATTGTTTTTTTTTTAATATTCGACAAGACAGGCATTTGACCGCCATCTCACCTGTTAGTAAGTGACGATGCGGCCGAATATGGAGCATGCCCGTCTTTGAACAGCCTTTTCACTTTAGCCTAGAAGGCATCCAGATTATAAAAGTTTATTGAAATTTATATTAGATTATTTAAATGTATACTTACCAAATTAGTCATAAACAGCTAAATATAGCCTTGACGGCACTACTGCTAATCACAGTTTATGTTATAAATAATTACACCCAACGCTTTGAAAAGGGTTTCCATCATAAACTAAATGTTTAATGGTCGTTCGACACTGTGCATAATTACAAGGCGAATTTGTAATCTCTTTACAACGGAACACAGGTGAACAACTCCTTCAAGGATAATGACTCTGTGCAAAAAGTAACAGACTAGCGCAAAAAAAGAAAAACTAGTCTACATTGTGTATCCATGATTAAATTAAATTGGTATCATGCTCGTTTTATAATAGAAAGACTTGGAAGGTGTTTAGTTAATTTTTTCTTTCTTACTCATAATACAATTGTAATTATAGAGTTCTGAAGTGATTGATTGTGAAACACAGTCCTTTGTTTTTCATGTGCTAATGGTTTGCCTACTACTTAAGTAATCATGTTGTTTCTTTAGTGAAATAACGTCTAGTGCTGTTTATTCCTTTCTAGTCTATAAATAGCTTGATTAGGCTTAGGAAAAAGAAGAATAATCCGAAATTTCTATAAGGTGGTCCGATGTAAACACATAGGTGTTGGTGGGAGTTCAGCCCTTGTACCTTATTACCTTTATTTTAAAGTTTTATTGCCTTTAATGCGTTTATGCATACACGAGCCGCTTTGGTTCGACATTTATAATGCGAACTAAGGAAGGAAACACGTTGCCTGCGAGTGTTTTCCCTGAATACTATAATCTGGACGCCTTCATGGCTAAAGTGAATAGGCTGTTCCTAGACAGTCATGCTCCATCTTCGGCCGCATCGTCACTTACCAGGTGAAATGGCGGTCAAATGCCTGTCTAGTATAATACTAAAATAAAAATTAATTATTACTAGAGTTTACACTCTTTACCAGTGCTCTCACTCTGCCTGTCCCTTCTGAAGCCTTGGTTTGTTTACGGCGACTAAACAAGCCAATGCCTAACAAGACAAGAGGTTTAAAAAACCCCCGAGCTCAACCAGTGTGACGTGTTATGCAACGAGAAAGTCGATTCACGGTGGCCGAACACTATTGTGCGGCCAAATCACTTGGACGGATCTCTTTTTACTTGGTACTCTTTGGCGACGATGCGTCGGCGAGTGCTCGGGAGTGTCGGCCCGGTCTGGTTTCGGGCCGCGGGCTGAAGCGCTTGATTGACTGATATTATTATTTTTGCGTTTGGGCCTGCAGTCAAATATTGTTTTTTCACCGATTGTCCTAAAACCATTTCTAAGGACATTTTAACTGCGGGCCCAAATGCTTGAGGAAAAATATTAATTTTAATGCATCCGGCGTTTCGAAAAAGTGGCGTCGGCGAACCCGGTTAGTGTAATATGTACCGGTTACGACGAACGGCGTAGGGTACATTTTGTGAAAATAAAGTCCAGTGTCAATTAGTACGTTTAGTTTTCTCTTACTTGCAGACATTTGTGTAATTCTTAGATTGAAACGTGTATCAAATTTCATGAACATCCGTCGACACCGGCTAATGTTTCCTTGATGGTAAACCAAATAGATCTACCGCTCCACAAAAGGTAGTGGTAAAAACTTTGACTCATTTTAGTAAACTTACGCGCCACAACAAAAACTACAGAAGATATTATTTGAGAAACCGATGATGTAGGGAATATTTATAGTGATGACGTAACGAGACAGTTATCGATTGATATATCGATACCCATACGTTTCTATTGGTCGTAAATATGTCTTTGATATTGATATATTGTCTGCGGCATCGCCCTAACAGTGTTAGTGCCCACATGACCTATATATCAGCCCTAAACCCCGTCAAGTGGCAGCGCAGTGGAGCGGTCGTGAGGAACGCCAACGACCGACTGACGGTAAATTTAGACGGTAGTGATGCGTCTACTGGGAAAATATATCGATGTTCTGCATTTTAGTTTACGAGTTTTAGTAACCAATATCTTGCAGTCGACATCTGCCTTTGTTTTCCGAAGACTTCAATTTCCACTATACTCCTGATTTGTTTAATACTACTGTTCAAGACGTTTGAATATAAATTCTAACATTTCATAGCCTTACCTTGACATTCAATTTATCCTTTGGTTTCAAATTGATATTTGCTCATTATTTGTTGCTGCGTTCATTTGTGTTTGTGATGAATTAGACAAGTTATGTTCCGCTACCGTAGTTGAAACATTACTATATTTCATCATCATATATTTAAGAGTATGACTCTTGTCGGTAGAGCAATTGCCACTCTTCTCTCCTGTTTGCCAACCTCTTCATCTCTCTATAATCATATTATAGAGAGATTACTATATTTATTCAACGATAATTACTTGATTGACCCGCAGTGGGCGATTTTCGACTTATATGATGATAATGGTAAGCCATTATCATGTAACCCCATCTGCGTCGCAGATATTTTCCTGTAACATCTGGTGTACATTGCTGTGACGTTTGACCCATATAGTATACTCTCAGTTTCTATTGTACCCATTGCGTTATACTTTCCGTTGCCTATAACCAAATATCGAATGTAGTCTATTGTATTGTTACTTTTCCACAAATAAATTGCCAACTCAACACGTGAAAACGGTTCTCTTTTATCGAATCACTAAATCAATCGATTTATTTCATCGACGCACCCTAACGGGCGTCACTAGCGGTGATCTATTTCGGCGCACGGCAGCGGTGCGCGCGCGCATGTAATATCTATCGCGGCGGTCACGTGTCGGCGGGCCACGAGGTTGGAGGATCGACGTGGGGAGTGGGGAATACTCCGGCCTTGGGACTGTTTTTAACCACCGGCGGAGAAAGAGTGGTGTTATAATTTTGACGTGCGTGTCTGTGGCTCTGTGTGTCTGTGGCATCGTAGCTCGCGATTCGATGCGGTTTTCTTTGTTTGATAGCCAGTTTAAGCAATTATGTCATTTAACTTAATTTCCTTTTTTTTTTACGTGGTGAATGCATTACGCACGATACCCTCAGTAGGGGGAGACGGAAGGCCTGTGCGGGACTCCCAACAGTCGCTGGTGTACCCACTTTCTTTCGTGATACAACAGTTCTTCCTGATACATAGTTCAACCTATGTTCAAAAACTGCTCTCAGTTGTACCACGTGTCGGAAAGGAAAAATGTTCTTCTCTGTGAATGTATTCCCGCCCATAATATATTAGAAGTAATAAAACATGAAAACCCTAACCCTAATCTCATTTATAGTCGGGGCAAAGTGACAGCTGCACTCATCTTTAAATTGTAACAAGCTTATAATATCTGGAAACGACTCGGAGCTGTAGTCTTGACGGCTTATAAAAACTTACAATTCTATTATGGTAACTGCATCTATCTAAAAACTGATGATAGAAACCTTTGCCAACCAACAGGTTGTTTGACGTTCGCAGTTTTTTGTCTACGTAAATTATTTACGAGTTTAATTATTTCTTGTCCAGTGCAATCTGCCAAAATGGCAGCGGGTTTCCGTGGTGTGAATTTTAAAATCAATAACAATCGCTCAACCCTCTTTGCGTTACGGAGGGCTGTGGCAACCCTAACGCCGTTAGGGGTTCATAAAATGAGGGTGTGACCTGATGTGTGTGCTATTTTTTAATGTACCAGCATATACAACTGGGTTCTGTGTCTACAAATGTTAAATGTTGATTGATGGGGTACATGACTTTACATTTCCTATGATAAATGTTGGAAGACTTAACTGTTTGTTTTGTTACGTCAATTTTCTATTTCACCACCGAAATAGATTATCTGATCAACAAGTTTTTGAGTGAGAATCGCTTTAGCAGAATGATTTGGAAATGTAACGAACTCTACTAAAATAGCTATGTACATTTATACTCTGATCAGGTTCCCCTGGTATTAGAGTCATGGAGGTCAGATGGTAGCACTCCACTGTAATCATTTGATCTGTCAAATCCTGGATTATGGTCAGGGCCCTCTTGTGAGAGTGCACAACCGGGATGTTAACGCTAAGATGATTATTGTTATAGTTACATTAGTGTAGAATTTACTAACCTCTTCAATGTCGTATACCTAAGTATAAGGTGATTATTCAATATCTTAGCTAGAGACTGACAACCTAAGACCGAACGGGAAAATATGTTGTGCTGTTTATACGTACATTATATTTAGTTGTTATTATTTTTAAAAGCTTTTACATAAAACGTAATATTGTATTGTATGCCGTTTACTAAACAGAAACCCCACAGATACAAAGCTCCTACTTACACTCACTGAAGTGCATAACTTGAAACCAAAATAAAACACAGCTGTTTAAAATGCAATGCCATGTTTACAAAGGGCCTCCTTATTTTCGGTGGTTAATCTTAGAGGAACATCTTTTTTTCCCTCTGTTTACGTGGCAACGACCTTTCCCTACGATGCCGCGTCCCGCTCCTCCCCAGGGAGCCCAGATTATACTATCTCACTCCGATCCGATTTCATGACTTAACGAGCCGCGTTCAAAATCGATTTGTCTCATACTAACTCGCATGGACGCTATCAGTGAATGATGTCGCTGTCTCTTTCTTTTTAAACCTGTCCTTTGCCGCTTTAATTTGCTTTTTTGCGGCGCGGCGAGAGAAATGTGGCGACTGTGGTAATCCTGCCGGCGTAAGAAGTCCCCGTGTTACATGGGATTGTTATGGAAATACCGACATTCTTTGGCAGGTCGAATAAAAGCATGGAGCATGCATATGGATTACAAGGGTACCATACTTTTTCTAATGATTTCACGAAGGGGCTTGTAAATTTAACGCTGTTAAAATATGCGCATCATCTGCAAACCAATTTTCTATCAAATCGCCAAAATTGCCACAGACGGAGGTCGCTGGAGACAATTTATTCGTTCCCGAATGAAATCTCCTACCATGGCCACGATCTTCAAACATGAAGGAGCGACATGAGAGGCAGATCATCTGCGAATAGAAAGAAGCTTGGATCCTTTATGATTTATGTGGATTTTAATGTTTCAGCCTTGAGCAGTCTATACATATTGCGTGGCTTCATACTAGAAGGAACTAGGTATTCTAGTTAACTGTATATTTCTATTAACTTGAAACTGTAAATGAACGGTTAATGAAATAGAGACTTCACTCAAAGCGTCTTCAGTCTTCTATACTACGGAGCGTTTGCTGGAATGAAATTTCAATTTAATGGGGCATTCAGGCCCCTGTTTTATTGGGCACTAAAATTTGGTTAAGAATTGACCATCAATAGAATGCTCTATGCGTTTCTCATTAGCCGTTTATGGCTTTGGTCTGAATTTATTGAATATTTTAAGGGACGTAGTTACAGAATTACTACCGTATCAAAGAGCGAGTGTAACTGCTAATGTTAACTAACGATATTATAAAAAAAACTTGTCAAGTACGGCTCTGAATCGCGCGTATAAAGGGTTCCGGACAGTAGTAAATTTTGTTAAAGATGCGCAAATAACAACCCTTATATTATAATTGACTTTTCAGATTGAGATGCATATATCCTACGAGTCAGTAAGGATGGATGTTTGTTACTCCTTGAAAAATAAATGAAAATTCTCTATTGATCATACACAAATATAACAAAAACAAAGGAAAAAAGAAAAGGTAACCGGCTGCCTTATCGCTTAAAGATATAAAATATTTATCTTTTTACTCTTTGTAGTCGGTTTCTCTTTTAAATAATTCGAATTGCTAGTTTAAAGTTAAACTAAGAGTAGATGATGAAATTAAACTTGTTAATTTCCTCTTTCGGCTTAGTTTATTTGAATAATTACCACGACGAAAGAGAAAGTTATATTAATAATAATTGAATTATACCAGTTATGTTTTTGTTTACGTAACCATTTTAAACTTGTTTGTAATTACGCATATTATACGTATTTTAATGGTGAGGGGTTTGTGTTATGGCTGACAGTTGCTGTTGGTGTTATTCTGTGAGTGTTACAGCACTTTTCAAATATATGTTCCGGGTTTACCGCGTGGCTTTGTTGACGAGTAGCCCGATATTTCCACGCATTTGCATGCATCATGGTCACGGGACGACCATTTAAAACATTAAAACACTATGTTATGGCACTATTATAAATTAACTAGTGGCGACTTCGTTCATGTACACCTATTTTACCCCTACCTACCCTTTTTTTGCTTATAAACCTTAATCTTTGAATCACTTCTATTGTTGAAAACCGAATTAAAATCCATTGCGTAGTTCTAAGCGTACATACATACATAGAGACAGACGGCGGGCAGCGACTTTGTTTTATACTATCTAAGTATGTATAGATAATGCATACGTATTGCAGTATCACCATATCCGTAATTATGTGCACTCATGCGCAGTGTCCTACGCATTTATAAGTCAACCGATAAGTATGTATTATAGTGATTTCCGGTGACTGGTATAATAGGCTTGTACGCACTGGCGGACAGGGCAAGGATAATTTTGTTGTTAACATCCTAGTTCCCTTGTCTTGGAGCGTTATGAAGTACGTGTGTTTGTCATAATGGTTATTTATTTATGTCGGTCTTTTACATACGTACATACAGACAGTCACGATACAATATACATTATAGGTATTATATTCTACTCTTCAAACTTAATAAATAAATAAATATGTTTAGACAAATCACACAGCGCCATCTAGCCCTAAATATATAAAGCTTGTGTTGTTTACTTTTAAATACAAACTTACTATACATATAACACTCCGTTCATCATTTAAATTTCTGCTTGGCCGGGAATCGAACCCGGGACCTCTGCGTGGCAGACCAGACGTTAATTAACTGAACTATTCAGGTCGTCACTTAATACACGCCTTTTTTGTGTGGCTTTGAAAATAACACGAATATCACTTATTTATTCGTTTATTCATGCCCTTTTGCTTATTTTGAATGAGTTCAAACGCACTACATGCTGTAACGCCTGTAATACCACTGTAATTAAACCAACTTATCTTTCTATCCATACTACACAGACATTCCATCGCTAAAGTGAATCTTCCAGTTTCCATTTACCCCCTGGAAAGTTATGAACAGGAGCTACGAGCACGGCCCAAGATTCTATTAAATTCCAGACAGTCTTTACGGCTTACTTCGAAGCGCTTGGAGCGTCTATTGTCGATGTCTAGATTCCTGTAGACACTAAGGTTCTCTTGGCAAAAGGACTGGAGAAAAGTTTGTTTATTGTATTGCGATCGGGTGGAATTTTGTGTTAATTGTTTTGTCAGTCTGTAATTTTCTTTTTGAGATTTGTAGAACCTTTGCCGTGGTTAAATAACCGAGAAGATGTAGATAAGATGGAATAGTCTTATGTTCAGTCGTTCGCGATGCTTTTATTAATTTAGATTTAAGGTTATTCAAACTTTAAAGTGATGTTGACGTAACATCTAATGCAAGTTACGTAAATGTGCTTACATAAAACTATGAAAATGTATGGTCATGTTTTCAGAATTTAGACGTTTGCGGCGTGGTTCTCATAACGTTCCTAATATTTTATGCTCCCAACATACTTTTACATAGTATAAAACAAATTCGCTTCCCGCCACATGTCTATGTACGCTTAGATCTTTTAAAGTACGCAACGGAATTGAATGTTGTTTTCAACAATAGATAAAGCGATTTAAGTGGAAGGTTTATCCACAAGAAAGGGTAGGTAGGGTGTCCACTAGTTACTAATATGTATGTTTTACGGACTCGATTCGCGAAATTATTTTCTTTGTTTATTATAGTTTGTCGCTGCAATGACAATCGGTATTGCAGCCCATTTAGTGATACAAACTGAAAAGTAGATATGAATGGTGTGTGCATGATACATTAATTAAAACAATGGCCATAGGTTCGGTATCGGGACTCATTACCAGGTTCCTGAGTCACTCAATATGTGAATAAGTTCTTATTTATTTTATTCGAACTTCTGTTTATGTATGTAATAATATATGTAACAATAAACGATCGCCTTGAGTACATTTAGCGGCAAGGGAATGCCAACGTTCCAGTAATATTTTAATGCTTTTTTAATCTACGTAAACAGAAATGAGTCATAAGCAGATAAAAGGCTTTGTACTTAGTAATAAAATATGATGAGTTATTTACAGGACACAGCTATGTCCTGCTGACTAATGACTTAGAGGTTTGTCAAGTGGCCTTGCGGCTTTTATATTGTGTTCAGTAGGCTAATTACGTAACGCTGTTGCCAACAATTCTCTGATTTCAGTTATTGAAATTGTTACTTTTGCGATTACGTTTTGTCGATTTAATAGTTTTAGTTTATTGCAATGGAATCTTGTTAGCAACTGGACCCATGAAATCGATGATACGAAATTGCAAAAGTAACAATTTCCATCATTTAAATCAGAGAATTGTTGGCAACAGTGTTACGTTATTAGCGTATAGGGCTGGAAGCACATAATAAAGGTAAACCAATAAGGGTAAATAAAAAAATAAACAATAAACCAACAAAGAACAAGCCAACGAACAAGCTGCCACATTAATAATATCAGTAAGGATTATTTTTAATCCAATATATCAGTCGGGCGTTGTTTATCTCTCCTTGTGCTGAAAACTCGTTTTGGACAAGTCTAGACAGAAATTATTGAACTCCTACAAAGAAATCACGACCGAATGCTGTTTGAATATAAATATAACTTTCCATCGACTCTCAGCCAATAAAATGTAAAGTAGCTGTTAAAAAAGCATCGCAGAGAGCGTCGGATTAAATATACATAAATGATAAGAACAGCTGATGCGTTCAAACGCCTCCGAAAAGTCAACGACATCTGTTTGTGCGATTATGTATTTAATCACAGGAAAATCGATGCTGATAGCGAATCGAGAGCGGAATCGATTGTGCTATTTGCGAAACAAGATAAAAAAAAAATCTAATTGCTCTGTTTGGTAGGTTTATCTTTAGCAGGTTTATATTAATATGCAGTTTTTTTTGCTCGTTGGAATATTGCCCGCGAATTCTTTCAGGCAGACTTCGATAACGGCCTATGCATATGCCCAATTCCAACTGTACTGAAATTTAAAAAAAACTCGGTCCAGGCGTCTTCGAGTAGTCGGGGATCATACACAAAAAATAAAAGATCCGACAATTTAAAGACCTCCTTTTTTTAAGTAATTAAAAATATTAATGTCTTACAACAATATTGCCTGCAAGATAAATAATGATTTCATGTTACTTATTGCAGTCGTTCAAATTCAAATCCAAAACAGTGGGACCGACGCTTGTCTGCCTGTCTTGTTTTTTAAATCCGTGCCTTAAACCGCGACTCCGTTCCAAGCAAAGTTTCGGCCGAATGAGTTTAATAGGCGTGAAGTAACAGACAGCCTACACGGGAGGGTAATGAATTTCCACCATCTTTCCCCCCCGGATTCAGGTAAAAAACGGGCGTTCTTCCCCTAATTGCGGGTAGTTACAACCCGGCAACCCAGCCAAGCGGCGCACCCTGGATCGGCTCACCGCTTCCAGACTTGGATAATTAAATGTAATTACCGGTAATCTGAAATTTCAAAGCTGGCTTTTTAATTTCCCGTCCGAAATTGAAGCGCCGAATCAAATTGGGAAAGTAGCAAAGGAAAGAATTGAATTTCTTGTAGGAAGTTTGGGAGTTGCTTGTTTACAATGGCAGGTGATTCATGTTTAAACTTTGCCCTCAGTAGACTTTTCTATGAATCCGTAGTCAAATGTTTCATATAGGATGTTTCTATTATAACACGGTTATACCCTACAAGCTCCACCTACAAGAGTCATACTCTTAAATATATTATCATGATGATGAAGCAATTACATAGGTCTCGATTTTAACAAATATCTAGTCGATTCGATTTTAATCGCGTTCCAGTCGCTTTTGGATGCGAGTTTCCTCCAATATTTCGAAGATTGTCCCAACTTCACGCATGGCAGGCACATACGAGAATGCAGTCTTGAAATACAACAGAACGATGTCTTTCCTGTGTACAGAGATCTGAGACAAAGTGCCTCGAGAGTGCAGACAGACATTAGTCGCACTCACGACAACCTTGCACGGCAGGGTGGTACTATCTATCGGACCCTACGATGTAACACACTACTGTACATAGTAAAAAACATCTTGGCGTTAATTGGTAATGCTCTCGCGCACGAGGGCCCGGGGTCCGCCTTGACCATGATCCCGGACTTAGCAGATCAGATAATTACAGTGGAGTGACTGCCGTCTGACCTCCGTGACTCTGCTACCAGGGGATCCTGACTAGAATGGATCATGGTTATACATTCGGTCGCCTAAATGTGCAGGTGCCATCACGATGTTTTCCCTCACCGTAAGAGCATAGGTTAGCATTCATCTAATGTACATAACTTAAAGAGTCATTGGCACATGCTGGCACTGGGCTTCGATCCCGACACCTCATACTTACGATCCGACCCGCTGGCCATTAGGCCGCCAACACCCCAACAAATGAAATACGTGTCTCAAATCCATTCATTCAGTCAATTAGGTGTGTGGGCGCCACAAACGCCACAATCCATGACCACGTTTGTTTATACAATTTCCCGAATAATCGATTTGCTTATCAGCTTGCCGCAGTGATCCGCCGACATAAACCACCAATGTATTCGTAATCGTAACAAAGGCTATGCGAATCACAAACGATGCTATTGTTTCGTCTGCCGGCGGAATGGAATGATTCCTTTTAGGCTTCCATTACTGCGTACAGTAGGAGCGTCGGTGCCCGAGTGGTTACGGTATCCGACTAGTAAGCGAGAGGTACCGGGTTCGAATCCCACTGCGGTCATGTACCAATTACTCTTTTCTGAGTTATGCACTCTTACGGTGAGGGAAAACATCGTGATGAAACCTGCAAATTCAGGCAACTGAATGGGTGGGTAACCATGATCCAATCTGGTCTGGTTCCCCTGTTAACAGGATCACTGAGGTCAAATGCCAGCCGCTCCACTAATTACCTGATCTGCCCGAATCCTGGCGGACCGCGGGCCCTCGCGCGCGAGATCACAGACGGGATACTGTCAATTTTTCGGGATTTTGCAATATACAATTCGCGAGGTAGCATTTACCTCCGAGATAACCATGCTAACCCTGCTTGCAACAAGTGGGCCTAACAATACTAATCTATACAAAGGGTCAATCATCTCGTCTGCACTGCACACGAGTACCAACCACTGTCCATTAGCTTGTAACATGTAACTCACATTCATTGATCCTCCAGACTGAACTCTCAGATCCCATCCCAGACGAGTCCCCTCTAACTTCAACTACAACTACAAAGGGCTATAACCCTGGCGAAATGAAAAGCCGTCTCGTCTGGTGACCTTGACTGCGCATCGGGCTCTTTCACACGTGTTCGGTTTGCCCTGATCATGGAGACAAAGAAATGTGTGGAAGCAGGATATACGCATTAGTAGATTATGAGTCATTTAGCTCTGTTTTGGTATTCAATAACAAACGCCTTATGTATTACGGTTAATGTATTCTGATCTACTTTGTTAAACAAAGAAATTTTTGCGGTTTTAATTAGGTAGGCATTCCTAAGGTCATTCTTTGTTACTTTTAAAGACAATATCTCACCAAAGTCTACCCATGACACTGCGTTAAATACACAACGTGACACACTATATGGTAGCATAACTGCTCGGCTAGTACAGTCGAGTTCATTAATACGTGAGCATTACCAAGGCCTCAAATATAAATGTACATGGAAGGGTACTTATATACCTGAACAGATTCATCAATCAAACATATGTGCACATGTCACCTGTCATATTAATCTGAGCAAGCCTTTCAATAATATCTAAACAACTGAAAACTGATAAATATCTGTACTAATATTTTTCAAAATTATTTAACCTAGTGAAACTACATAAATATCAACGCTAGGGCTTGTTCTAGTAGTTATAAACATATAGCGGCACAGGCTAGCAGGATGTGTCCTGTGAACACTTTTGCTAGCCGTGCTGTAAGTGATCGAAAAGTAAGAATAAAATAATAAATATAAAACCACGGTTTTAAATCGAAAAGTTTAAAATTGTTTCATTTAAAATGTCTGAACATCGCATAAACAGAAGGAAATATTAATTTCCTTAGGCTTCTTCAGGCCTTCGTAGGCTATTGACATTTTTAATAGGTTGGTACATTGTAATTATAAATTAACGGGAAATATGTATGCAATAATATTTTCCTATAATTTTGATGTTTAAATCGAGAAACCCATGTTGTTGTCGACAACTAGGTTAGTAACATGATACTGTATTGCAGCAGGTTGATGTTTCGGACACAGGGATATCGGCCCACTGAAATTTCAGCAAAAAATTTCGGACGTCGAACACAAATTTTTATTAGTAAACCCGATTAAATTCGATCATTTTTATTCAATGTAAATATTCTCAAAATAATAATTATTAAAAGTCATAGGTAAATAGTGTACAATCTTAATCCTAATTTTAACCAAAAAAAAGTACAAACAATAAATTTCCAGTTTCTATGATACCTTCTCGGTATCTTCGTGACCGTATTATTTTATTATGGAACATGGCATCGGGACGAGTTGACTCCGTTCAAGATAAGCATTCGACTCGTGCCGTCGCAACAATCCGAACGGGCCGAGTTTGTGGAATACCTACTATCATTAACATGGATAAAAAGACGACTTTCCTTAACGAACTACCAATCTCAAAACATGAAAAAAACTTGTTAAGTAGACAGCGATATTTCGATGATGAACAATCATCAGTCACAGATCTGCTGAGATGACGCTCGGATGGTTCACGCTTGTCAAGGTAATGATTTATTGTTTATTTATGGTTTTTTAATGGTTACTCATATCATATCAAAGGCTTTTGTTTGCATACCCCTCCTGTTGTGACTTGTGAGCGGGCAAATTAGCAGAATAAGCAATAATTAATGTCATAAAACTGTCAGACAGAATGATTTGTGCATTAACCATTATTATCTTCAAACTGTAAATCAAGGAAACAAAGCTTTTAATTCGAGGGACGTTGTTGGACCATCGAAAGGAGGAGATGAGTCATTAATATTTTTTTTGTATGTCTGCCTTCAGATTTTTCTGTTATATTTCACTGCAATCTAAAGTACTATTCTACTAAAGCATCAAAAAGTACTATCTCTGCTGCTGCATCCGAATATTTAATCGATCAACTATAATTTAATTTTAAAACAAGCATTATCATATATCAGACTAAAGTGCTCATAAATTAGACCGCATTACCAACGTTCTCACGATCGATGCGTTTATTAAAATGGAGGCGACCGAGTCCCACCATATTTAGAGGGTGCGCGTCCTTCGTGGAACTCGTGCGCCTGCGCATCGGTCCAAGTGCAAATTCATTTGTTACAAACGCTTTGTTTATCCTCCTGTTAATGTTGCAGGAAGTTGTGTGGGACGACTCAGCGTTATTATAACACAGAAAATATGGATTCGTACTGAAGTTAATTATGATGTGTTTTTTATTTAGAGCTTTTCCGCGTTTACTCTCCATAGTTATGTGTGATTGCGAGTACGTAATATTTTATTTATATTCTCCCTGTATTTTGCTGTATTTTACTGTTTCTTCATTAAAGAAAGCAAATAGGCGTGAAATATCGAAATATTTGCCTATATAGGCATTAATCGCTATTATCGCAATGTGTAATGAACCTACAAACAACATCTATAAAATTGCTTAGCAGATTTTGTTGTGATTTTCATGAGTACATACTATACAGGGTGGTTAGAGATTCTTGATACTAAGGGGTATGTATTTATACGGTCGTAATAACATACAACTTTTCATACATTTCATTTCAACTTACAACGCTTTCAAACATTTTGGCAGAATTCGTTTCCATTTCATATTTGTATGAAACAGCAGATTTTTTTTTCGCGATTTCAGATTTAATACCATTGTAAAAGTTGTTTATTATCACGAGCACATGCATTCTCGGTGTCAAAAGTTAATTTAAAGTAATATACAGGATATAGGACCGGAAGAAGGTTACTTATACTAAAACTGCACATTTATTCAGCTATTTCATCTACACATCCATAAAAATACAACGCAATTTCAATAAAAATACTGCCCTAAATACATCGTTCCTTGGCCGTGATCATCGGCGTTACACTGCGCGCGCGCATGACGCCTTCTCGGAACTATAGCTATTGCGCATGCGATAAATCACTAATTACCGACCGTAAATCTATCTTATGTTCCTGACCAAGCTTCCTTTATAACTGCAGTGCTTGGCCATTAGTTTGGCCTTTGTTAAATTCAATATAAAAATGTATTTTACCGTTAAATATCGGTATGAACACCACAAGGATCACTTAATATTACAAGCTTTTAGTTTTTGCGTCGACTACTTACACAATTTGATCTAACTAGGTACACGACACTGTAAAATTTCATTGGAATCCTTTCAATAGATTTTGCGTCGAATACAAAACAAACATCCATGCTAAGAAATATTCGCTTACTATTAATACTTAGATTTTTGTTAGAGGCATTCATTCATACACATACATACACACGCCCGTATCATATAAGGGTAGACAAAGACTATTGCCATTTTCCTTAGGTGGTCATATAAAAAATAACACGTATCTGTGTGTAACATGTTCATCTTACAATTTCTATTATCACAGCAATTACGAGTAAGCGACGAGGGCCGACGCCCGCCATATTTAGCGGCGTGGGCGCATCGGCGTCCTTCGGGGAACTCTTGCGCAGGTCAATGCAACTTGCTATTGGATAGACAATGACTTTTTGTTAGATAGCCATTATATATTATAGAACAACAGATATGTGATAGCTAGCTTTTGCTCGCGACTTCGTCCGCGTAAAATAAGTGGGATACTTAAATTAATAAATTTCATCAAAATCCCTTTAGTAGTTTTTCATAGAGTAAGGACACATTTTTGCATTTATAAAATAAAGTAGGATAGTAGTAGGACTAGCATGTATGTGACACAAGATGTGTCAAACGAAACTTACCCTAACTTGTGGTGTCTGTTTTATATTTAATATTTGATCGTCGATGTCGAAATACTTCATGGTATACACATAAAGCTCACGCCTTTGTTCGTAGGTCAATAATATATGTGATTAGGTCGTTTTGATTATTTATGTCAGATTGACAGAATATCAGATTAGCAGCTGGCATTCTGTATATCTGACATTAAGCATCAAAACCGATTAGGTCAGAATACTTTGTTACAGGACCAACTTGACTTAACTTTACAATGTCCGTAGATACTTTTTCATAACTATGGGAAACGAACATAATATTAAAGGCTATAATATTACAGACCTTAATGTCACATGACACCATTGAGTTATTCTTAGAACTCTTGCGCTTATGGTGTTTAAGAGCGCACTAAATCACAGATTTATGGCCTGTTTGCTTCAACTTGGATCGAAAACTATACTTTACTGGTTTCAATAGAATTTTCCAAATTGCGTGTTTTATATAATTACATTGGTAGTGTCCACTAGCTACCGTTGCTTG
Organism: Blastobasis adustella; assembly: GCA_907269095.1. Lineage (NCBI taxonomy): Eukaryota > Metazoa > Arthropoda > Insecta > Lepidoptera > Blastobasidae > Blastobasis > Blastobasis adustella. The sequence goes on along the minus strand of OU026135.1, from coordinate 6,075,251 downwards.
GTTTGAAGCACGCCCTAAATCCTAAGGCCTATCTATACCAGGTTATGGTCTGTCTGTGTGGATAAACGTATTCTGTTTTCGCAATACCTTTTGAGTAATTGACGGACAAATATCGAAACAGTTTATGTGTATTTTTTCTGTATGTTTTAAATTATTGTGGGGCTTTTGTCGCGTAAATAAAATCTTTCTATTCTATTCTAAACATACTAGTACATAAAATAAACATGCAAATAGTACTAATAGTGTCTATAGTACAGTTTAGTAGGATCGATTATTAAATTTAATTCACTTCTCACACTTTGTTTACGACGCGTATCTACCAACCGACTAACATTTAATGAACTGAATTACGGTCAAATAATTGTGATTTACACGCTGCCACAACAAAGGGGATGTGAAAATATTACTATCACAATCAATTCAGACCTCCCCTATGAGTGAGTCTATCTATAAATAAAAACTTAGCAATAAACGGTAAGTGGTGTGGTGTGTTTTGTTCCCACGGGGACGGGTTTGGGGATGGTCGCGGCTGAGAGTCAGGACGTGTGACGTTCGGTGACGATCTTATACCTAATACAAACAATGCACACAGCGCCATCTAGCCCCAAATTAAGCAAAGCTTCTGTTATGGGTGCCAGATAACTCGTTTTTCTTTTTTATGTTATACGGCAAACGAACAGGCAAGCGGCCCACCTGATGGCAAGTGCAACACCAGGTGAGTCACCAATGCGTTGCCCGCCTCTGAAGAGACCTCTAATATACCTCTTGAACGATCCCGTGACATAGTCATCGTTCTTTCGAACCTAGGCGCTTATTTTACATATGGTAGCAACGCATTGTAAGATTATTAGTCCAGGAGCTTGTGTAGTGACAGCGCTGTCAGAATGACAGGAGGAGAGAATCGGTCTGTGGTTCTCACACGCAAGAGCAGAAGGTTTCATGTAGGTTGGATATAAAACTGATTGTATTTTAAAGTGTTTAATAGAATATTCGTTGTAATATTGGTTTGTTTTCATTTCATTAATATTTAATGTAACACATAGGCCTATGTAACGTGAAAATTAATGCATTGTTGTAGGTACTTGAGCCTCTTCCACTCGGCAACTATGAGTGAGTGTAACCGAGCGTAGTCTGTCTGTAAATAAAAACTTTGCAATCAACTGTAAGTGGTGCGTTTGGTTCCCACGGGGATGGTTTTGGGGATGGAAGCGCCTGAGCGAGGACGTGCGGGTACGGTTCCACCACATTGAGGGTTATTGCTTCTTTTGTCATTGTGAATGTCGGTGCTTTGTTCGTTTGTTGGCACTTCGTTAGTCGATCAAACGTTTCAATTTTCTTTATGGTACGGATCAGCTTATCTTCGTGGGTGTCTAATTATGTGGCAGCGGGCCGTGGTCGCGACTCATTTGGCGAGTCGGGAGTAGCGACTAAGCTTCAAACCACTCAACCCATGGTACAGTTAACTACACTAAAGGAAAATGTTAAGGGGACTGGTCCAGAGTTGAAGGTAGGCCAGAAATGCGCCGTGGCCGAATGATGTCCGGCAGAGTAGAATAGCACCAAACCCTTACGCTTGTGGGTGTCGTACAAGGCGACTACTGTTTCCGAGGTGAAAGGTCTAGAGTCTCCGTAGGCTGTAAAATAGGCAGCAGCGTTTTCCATTGTTATTGTTATAACACTACGATCTCCAACCCGCCTGCCAACTGTGGAAATTATGGCAATAACCTCCCCTTCTGTGGGAGAGGCCCTATGTCCTACAGTGGACTGTTATGGGCTGCGATGATGATGGATGCGAGTACCTGCCGTTGATCCCGGTTATTATGCTGGTGTGTTAGATTAGATGCGTGTGAAAGGTGTGTGTGTCAAGGGGGCTGGTCCAGAGTTGAGTTGAAGGTAGGCAAGTAGTGCGTTCGCCCAAAAACGCCACTTGAGGGTAGTTTCATAGTGAGAATCACCCCGTGTACACACACCATTGCCCCTTACCGTACGACACGTCATTTCGTGCCCGCGTTGGTAAAGTGGTTCGCCATTACGTCGATTGCCTAAGCGTGATTTGCGGAAATCGTTGGACGTAATCGTTTACCATCCCCTTGTGTATGGGTTGTCTTGTCTGTTTATTTTGCGATCTTATTTTTAAAACTAAGAATCGGAGCAGGCCTTTGCCCAGCAGTGGGATGATTCGGGCTAATATAAATAATAATTTTACAAACAAGTTTTAACTGAGTTAGATCCGATTTTTCGATACTCAGGCTAATAAGTTTTACCTGAGTATCGAAAAATCGGATCTAACTCAGTTAAAACTTATTAGTCTGATAAGTTATTGTCTGACTACATATACTTACTTCATATTAAGTGCAGTATTGTAGTTTGTTTTAATTTGCCCGATAAAGTAACGTAAGTAACTTTATCGGGCTGATTTTATGAGGATTGAAGAATCGGCCCTAATTCTAAGTTTTCTTCCATTCAGTAAAAAAGTACGTTAGCAAAGTTTTTAGAAACGTCAGGGACTGAAGAAGTGAATTGATAGTACCTATAGTTACCTATTTATTACAAAAGCTTTAAGAGTTCGATATCTCATATATTGATTACTTACTTAATCTTTCTTGCAATTGTAACTGTAATATGAGGAACACTTGTTCTAGATGCAGAAATTTATTTAATATCTTCTCAAATCGGTGCTTAAACTCGATTCATATTCAAACTACTAGCACCGCAGACGTCACGGCGGTCTTATACGACTGTTTGGCTCGCTTCCAGCGCCCATAGGCTGTCTGCGCCTCTGTGCCTTTGTCTGAATCACTATGGCACATAACATCGCCTTGTAAGGCTGCACAATATCCGCTATAAATGTAGAAGAGGTCATTGGAACTTATGAGATTTTGTCCGCTTATGCCGTGTTCCCGCGGATACCACATTGAATTTCGCCATAATATATAGTCTATGAGATGTTCTGGGTCATAAGCTATAGCACGACAAAATTTCATCAAAATCCGTTCAGTATTTTTTGCGTAAAAGAGTAATGAATAACCATCCTTATAAACTTTCGCATAAGTAATGTTAATAGTAAAGTAGAATAGGATAGGACAAGCAGGTGGCTAGTGCGCAAAGACCAAGTTTCGCGGAAATTCTAACTAACACCACGTAATTAAATCTTCTTCGTAAACGAACTACCTTTCAAAGTTTCAGTAGTGTCAGTACTTTTGAGAAATCTGTTTATTTTATCGGCTTACTTATTTTCCAAAACAAAGTACCTATAAATGTATGATTTGTATTTTAGATGTAGGGGTTCGTAATTGCTCGTTTGACAGATGATAAGAAACCTATATATATGTAAGTATAATATTTTGGTCACCAACGCCAAACGGAGTGACGTAGCCTGATCACTATTCCCCGCCAATCACGAAAAACAAGTTTACCCAACAATAGACATTCCGAGAATAGCCCAACAGTATCGATCTCCCTCGGGTTAGGTAGGGGGGCTTCCTGGCCATTAGTCATGCGGCTTCTCAGCCATGCATGAGACATGGCCGGATCAGTAGAGACCGTCTAGACTAGACTTATTTTTGTTAGGTTGACCTTAGACCGGGGACTGGTTAAACGGTTTAAGGCGCCGTGACGGTATTTATTCTTTGCTAGGGGACCCAGCGCGACTTCGTTCGCGTACCGCTACTTGTCCTACCCTTTTTTTTCTTGCTTCCTCTTGAATCACTATCTATTGTTTCAAACCGCATTAAAATTCATCTCGTAGTTTAAAAGATCTAAGCGTACATAGTATCTAAGTAAGCTTATCTTTTAAACTACTAGATATATACATAGGGGCAGATGATACATACATAAATATAACCTTTATAATGCGTACGGCTAAGGAGTGGAACGCGTTGCCTGCGAGTGTGTTCCCTGATCAATATAATCTGGATGCCTTCAAGGCTAGAGTGAATAGGCTGTTCCAAGACGAGCATGCTCCATCTTCGGCCGCATCGTCACTTACCAACAGGTGAGATGGCGGTCAAATGCTTGTCTTGTTCAATATATATAAAAAAAAAAAAAAAAAAAAACAGAGACGGATGGCGGGAACCGACTTTGTTTTATACTATGTATAGATTGACCGTAGAATGGATATCTCATCTCAATGTTTTGCTGCTTTAGATCTTGGAAGGCATATCTCATATATGCCTTTTTGACTGTTATCTAGTGCCGTTAACTTGTCAGTCGTTTTGAAATATTGTTACATCATATGCCTAAATCTGTAGTCTTATTAATGACCCTCTCGCGAAATGGACAGGCTCAATATCTGGTGAATTAATTTCTTTTACCGCTGTAATTTATTTTGATTTCGTATAAGCCGTATATGCATGGCCTTTAAGCTAGCTTCTCGCAAATCATCCATTGCATGTCGTAGCTATTTGAACGCAACCTGCAGCTGAAGGTCCCTCGATCACGATACAAGAAGGTCACGGTTATATTAAATTATGGCTCCATTTGATGCTATTTCTGATGCACATATCGTGCTATTTTGATTTGACTCTGGTTTTGTCTGAAGCATTCCGGCGACTTTTAGTTGTTGAAACAACAGGACTAAAATATAGTCTTTAAGTACTGTTAGAGGAATTAAGTGATGTAATGTAAAGGAAGTAAGTGAAGTAATGAAGTATGATGTTATACTTTGTGTATTCGATACAAACACAATTATCGAACAGCCGTTTCTGTGAACACCAGAATAATAAGAAACCAGATACAACGTAACACGTGCCTTTATAAGCGCATTCTTAGTGTTGCCATTTTGAGCACCTCCGAATGGATCTATCCATATATAAAAGAACGAATGGATCAATCCATAAGAAAAGTGTTTTATTCTACAATCCATTCTGTAGAAAATTCTACTGAATGGAATCACAAATGTCAAGTTTGACAGTTTATTGTTTATTTATTAACAATCGCGTAGATTCCGGATTTCGTCAATTTAAATACAGCAGTAAAACAATTGCAAGTATCGGATCAGCTGTTAAAATATTACAGTTAATCGTCAAATATCAGTGAAGTTATTTGTTATGGTTTGTCTTATATTTATTACACTAACAGTGCTAATTTATTCGCAAATGTGTTTCAAAACTGAATAAATACCTCGACACGTATTTCTCGACGTGTGTTTTGATTATTCAGAGTACGTTAATAATATCAATTCATACTTAATTGATATCATAAAGCATCACGTTTATCGGTTTTAAAATTAAATTGACGTACCGCCCTCGTTTCGTAAATACTTTTTAAGTAGAAATAAAACTAAGTCGTTATGAGCTTCGGTTAATACCGCAAAATAACACTTGGAGCTTAATATAAACGAGCATTTTACAACTCTGATGCAGTTATGAGGCCCGCATCTCTAAAATGTAGGTTTTATGAAAACAAAGTTATGGCCGCAGATGTTTTACCAACAAGCCTAATGAATGTGGTTTTGCTAGTTAAGGGTTAATTGTTATTTAGTTACTTTATATTACAAACATCAACAAGTTTCGCCAAAATGATTATGACATTGTTTTAAGAATAAGTGTATTAATGTCTTAAATTTCTTTGTTCTCAGGTAATTATGAGATGATCTATGGAATAGTCTACTCCTGGAAAGTACTGCTTCAGTCGGTGAGATAGCGCCTTCTTATCTAAATCATGACAACCAGCATTTTTTGGCATCATCATCATCCTAGCGGACTTCGGTTCCACTATACCTTTTGATCTGCAAAGTTAATCCATCGCTTCATGAACCTCCCGCTACAATCACTACATAGGTTTGTACCTATGTACAAAAGCATAAGTACATTACCACCTTAAGGACCATATTCCCGTGTCGTTGTTAAAATGTTTTTGTGGCATTTTATTTAGTAAGTAAGTACTTTATTATATCAAACATTTATTATAATTTGGAGTTATTTGGGCCTAAGAGACGCTAAATGCTTTTAGAAAACTCATTTTGGTAATAGAGGCACAAATAATCCTATATGTTGCTGTAGCTGCAAAGGAACATTTTGTTGAAATGGTAATGCACTTATGCTCTTTTACTGTACTTTAATATCAGATGTCAGAAAACAGCATTGTGATTGATTTCTTTTATTATTTACACAAACGCCTTTGACCGTCGACGTCTCTTATAAAATATGTGACCGAAGATTTATTTGCGTCCACTATTTAGTTTTGCACGGTGACTTTTTATTTTGACAGACTTTCTTCGTGAATGTGTCAAAAGTTTCCAGTATAAATTATTATCGTATGTTAATTTTTTTGTGAAATCATTCATCAAATTCTCACGTTTATATGCAGCGGTCGTATAATGTTCTTAGTATGGTAGTCTTTTAATCAACGCCTTTCAGTTAGAAGCAAGTTAAGAGAAGATTTATTCGGTACACGGCCATATTGGAAAAGTCTATAAATGCTAACCTGCTGGGAACATTCTGAAATCTGAATAATGAATTAATCACCGTAAAAGCGGTCTTATTAAAGTGCTAAAAGTCATGACAGAAACATGCATAAATGATGTTTGTCAGAAAACTCAGTATAAACGCGACCCGGGCGAATGCTTCATCCTTATGTCGTTGATCTTCCAGCTGTCCGCACGAACCGCTTTCGTTCATCCTTTGTAATGCATACGTCACTTACCATCAGGTGAGAAGGCGGTCAAATGACTAGCATGTCTAATAAATAAAAAATCAGAATATAATGCAGTACCTACGTTATTTTTATATACTGAAAAGTCATTGATTCAGTCACTACCAAGAGGTAGTGACTCTTCGTTTACAATTTTTATAGCTGTAATTTATAAATTGGCTTGTTTTAGGTATCGAATATCGATAGAGAAGGAATCTAATATTAATACGTACAGAAATATGCAATTTATATTTTAATTAAAAATCAGACATCAATATCGCCCCAATCAATATAAACATAACGGTAGGCTAATTGCCTTAATAAATCACATCAATGTTATAAATTATTCAAATATGAGCGAAGCTGAAAATAGAGGTTTATAAAAAGCAACAAAATGTTGATTCAATTTCGTCTAGCTTGTATTTTTTTACAACTTCGACGCTTTTAGAGAGTTATACGATTGTAACGATCCTTTTTTAGAAAGTGTCCACGATCGATCGTATCATTCAGTTTGGTCTAATGTCTGTGGGAAATAATTTTTACCCATATTTAACGGTTTGTTTTATTATGTTATGGCAACGATAGCCGTTTGCTTAATGTGATTAGTTTATATTTGTTTATTTGACAACATAACAGGTATGCATAGCTTTATTAATAAAAATAAAATAATCATCTCGGCGTTAAAGTCCCGGCTGTGCTCTAACTCACGAGGGTCCGCCTTAATCATGATTTAGCAGATCGGGTAATTACAGTGGACCGATTGCAATCTGACCTCCGTGACCCTGCTACCAGGGGAACCTGACCAGATTTTATTTTTTATTTTATACGGCTGACAAACAGGCAAGCGGGCCACCTGATGGAAAGTGGTCACCGTCGCCTATGGACATCAGCAATACCAGGGGAGTCACCAATGCGTTGCCCGCCTCTGAAGAGACCTCTAATATACCTCTTGAACGATCCCATGTCACAGTCCAAAGAAAACACTGTGGCTGGGAGCTCATTCCACATCCGAATCGTACGAGCGAGAAACGTTCTTTCGAACCTTCGCGTGGTGACCAACAGAGGGTCTATGTAGAGTACCCAACCCACAGCGGGTGGCGAGATTGGTTTATTATTATACACTTTTGATTCGTGTTTTCTTTCTACAATGTTTACGTGTACGTTACGTGCTTATTATATTCTATAACACACATTTCGTCAGCAACACGCTTGTATTGTGTGATACAATGTGTATGGCAAATATTGATGTAGCTATTGTTGTATTACGTAATAAACACCCATAACATGCCGTTGACTCGTGCATTCTATACCATAAAAGTTACAGCACATGTTATTACTTTTTTTTTTGTCTGAGTGAAATGAATTCACTCAGGCATCAAAATGTAACAACATGTGTTATATATGATGATGTTCCACTAACCGCGGTAGGTACTCGAATCGTCTTTGAAACAGTTCAGTATCAGATTCTATGTGCAGACATCGTTATGAAAGCTAAGCTAATTATAATTACCACAACATAATGTAATGTAACACAAAACCGTGATGAATTAAATTTGTCTACAACGTATAGTAACTCAATGCCGTCCACAATTAGTTAATTAACTCCATGAGGTCGACCGCACTGCACTTTTACATTAATAATAATGGCCAGTGACAGACCGCTATTGTTTTTTATAGCCGCCATAATGGTAGCTAGATCGATCGTGATCTATAGATCGGTAGTCGAATCGAGCGATCGATTTGTAGGTTGCGCAAAACCGGATTAGGTACAGTCATTCAACTTATTAGACCCCCCGACCTTAAGATAATCGATATGACAATATGGAGTAAGGGGTCAGCTGATTAGTTGTTTGAGTGTATTTATTTATTTATTTATTAAAACTTTATGCACTAAAGGTACATTGGCGGACTTAAAGCTAAAGTAGCCTTATCTACCAGTCAACCGTGAAAAAAAAAGATCGAAAACGGTAGGCGGTGCGGGAGAAACAATAAGAAAAGGTGAAGGAAGGGATACTAAGCGCGTAGGAAAGGGATTACTATTATAGATGCTAGAGTGCTAGCGCTTATCACGGCCTCTGCCAGGGTCCGCTTTCCTACCCATTCTTCTCCACTTCGCCCGATTTTCAGCATCCTCGCGTCGGAAGCCGTTACTGTTTATTAGTACGTTTTACTGTTATAGATACTTGCCTTAAATACGGGAAAAAGAGTTTTCAATTATGAATTTAATTGAGGTTTATACGATTATTACTAATTCTTCTTAGATTTTGTAATATGTATTTGTATAGTAAATGACTTAGGTAGGTGCAGACGTCCAGTACAAACGCATAAGTGCATTATTATTTCAAGAAAATTTTCCTTTGCCGGTGCAGCAACATTCACGGTGTTTGGTGCATCTTTAGCCAAAATCAGTTTCCTAAAAGAAGAGAGGATTAGCTGTTCGTTATGCCCAAAGGACTTGTCCTTTACCCACAGGATATTTTATATATTAGATGTAAAAATTTAATTCTAGCAGCAAAGGAATTCTTAAGGTGGTCGTGCACACTCTTGTATTGTACAATACGCTTTCAGAAAGCGCCACACTGCGATAAACTAAGAAACTTGTATCGTCCCAACAAAACTCGCATTCGTTCAGTTTCACGCACCCACTTTGAGATGGCGTTCAATCTCGATCTATTTGGACTATTCTAAATTTAAAAAACTGCGCGAGATTCCCGTCTCAGATCGAACAGCCGAATTCTTGGCACAGATTCGCACCCTCCCACGGACGAGCGTTTCCACGTATGTCCGGTAGATGGCAGTGGTTGTAAGGAATTTAAACTGAAAAAATATCAGAATTACATTTTTGACATTACAATAATTTAGACAAATAAACATTCTTGGCCAAATTCACAAGGCGCCTTCTAGTCTCAAACTAAGCAAAGCTTGTACTATGGATGCTAGATAACTGATATATAAACTTTTCTGACACACAGATACACACGTCAAACTTAGAACACCACTCTTTTTTCGTCGGGACTTAAAAAGGTATTATTTGAGACAAAATCTTCTAGAGCGTCACGTTTCCGAACTGCATATCTATAACCTACCAGTTGTTTAAATCCTGAATCTCCTGAAATCCTGAATCCTTTAATACCTGTTGTTTAGGCCTGAATTTCAGAACGGAAATGACGGACAGGCGCCACACGAAAATATTCAAAGGGCTTTAAAAATTTCACCTCAACGCTAAAACGGTGGATGGCATAAATGGTATGACGTCACTGTGGCAGAATTTTTAACATTTCGGTGATGCAACGGCGGTTTTATCATAGAGCGTTGAAATGGCAGATTCCCTTCGGACCCGCTATTTTATTAAATAAAATAAAATTTGTAACGACATAATGCATTAGATTAAAATAAAAAATGGTCTACAAGTTTACCTAGTTTGACTAGAGCCAAATCTCAAGTATTTCTTGTCGCTCTGCACGTGTAGTGTAATTAGATTATTAACAATAATCTATCTAGAATTATCTTTTTCATTTACGAATTTTCTACACATAGGTACACTACGATCACTTACGACGATATAGAACTTTATTCATGACTTTATGATTTTTTATAACTTCTTCGTCCTAAAACGCACGTAGTTAGTAACTATATTTTACTAGTTTTTGACTGCCTTTGGCTACTTATGGATTTTATCGGGTGGTAGGACTCTAGGTAGGTACCACCGCCTTATCTGTTTCTGCCGCCAAGCGACAATGCTTGCATTGTTGTGTCCCGGTTTGAAGGATAAGGTAGCCAGCGCTATTTCAGGCATGAGGCATTACCTCTTAGTCATCACAGTGACAGCTCACCTGCGGTTCTGCATTATTATTGCCTGCAACCTAAATGCATTAATCGTAGATTTTATGGACAGTTACCGCTTACCATCAGGTGGGCTGTCTGCTCGTTTTTCACTGAAATGCATAAAAAACAGTAATTTTGTCCGTTTCTAATTTCAAACAAACCCCCAAGGAAATCATAATACAAACAACTGCCGAATCCCTACGGAACTGATAACGATAGGTCTCCATGGATAGATTTGCTGTCTGAATGAAACATACCGTTTTATAAGTTTCCTTTACATGTTTTGTTTCTTTTAGGATGTGGAATGAGCTCCTTCTCGAAAAAGCCAACTACTATACTTTACTACTATTTTTAACTATATAAGACTGGGATATAGTTTGCCTTTCTTATTGGTTACAAGCCGGCGTTCACATCAACCACCAATCAATCCACGCCGTGAAAGCCGCCGTAGCGTACTTAATTTGAATGAACCAATGAGCATGTCGTATTCAGCCTCAGTACTTTATAATAAAAAAAATTGAGTATAGTTATTATTATACACCACCCTCAGGTGAACTTTTAAGTAACAAGGCAATTAATCAATGCTGATACTACAAACCGGTACTAGCTTACCTTGACGAAGTTGCATGATCACAATCTTCCTCTACTTTTGTTGGTCTTACTTTTCTTTAATATTTAGTCCCAATAAATGATTGTGGGCGAAACGTTCGTTGGCGAATAATTAATTTGATAAATAGTTTACGGGGCAAATGTTAACTTTATACCATTAACTTTAAACACACAGGTGTTTTAAGTTAATGGTCCAACGATTGTGTTGGTGAAACATTGACTGACTAACTGTTCCGCTGACGAACAATTCATGGATCTATCGATTGTTGATAAACCGTTTCAGATTCGAAAACGCAACTACTAGTTATTACAGCACCCCTATCCTTCAGGTGAACTGTGAACTAGGCAATTAATCAATGCTGATACCACAAATCGTTACCAGCTCACCTTGGGCGAGGGTTAAGTTCACGATGTGCGACCCCGACCTCGTTACTCGGTTACATTACATAACCGAGTTAATAACTCGAATGTGCTCACGCTCCTGCTCTCTTTTAACTTCTTTTTATAGCCGTGCCCGCGATGGGGGCAGTGATAAAATTGTTGTGTGGGCTGTTAAGGCCTGGTTGTTGGGGGTGGTGTACGGCCCTGTTCTAAATTTGAAACGATTTGAATTTTTACTCGGTTTAGATTTCTTTTTATAATTTAAAAGCGCTTTCGATAGCGAGGCTGGGTGCTTGAAATTCGATGTTTTCATGGCTTTATTTTCGCTATTGCACTTAACAGATATTGATGGATAAACCAGAGCGGAATGTGTGATCCCCTGTGTGATTTGATCCCCGATCGAAACTAAACGTTTCTAGGTAAAGACAAGACTACCGTTCATCTTATTCCATATTACCGTGAATTCCGTGAAACACACATGTTTTTCCTTTCCAAAACATTGGATTAAAAACATCCGTAGGATTCGGCAACTGCTTCCTGCTTCTGTCGGGGCCATAGGCTTCTTTGCAACAATAATTTTCGCTAAGTTTTCACAAAAGAGCCGACAGCCATACGCTAGTGGCTAATATATTATTTGAGGTAGAGTCAGTGCATGGGCTACCCTACCAGATAGCTTCCTTTCCATGAACACTTACACGCGGGTGAAAGCTAAATAATAATGACGACAAATGAGTAGCCACCTGTTGGAAAACGTGTTACCATCTATGAATCCTACCTACATTTAAGTTTCATCCACTGACGCGTCGTCACATGTCGTAAGACATAGCTATTACGCATCGTGATGTGTATGTAATACATTACATGTAATTGTATCATTGGCTATAAATACACTTTTCATAATCATCATCCGAGCGGTCAGTCGCAGCTTCTGCCAGTGTCCGCTTTCCGACTCATTCTCCTTTCTCCATTTCGCCCGGTCTTGGGCATCCTCGCGTCGTAAGCCATTGGCTCTCGCATCCGTCTCGGCGATGTCAATCCATTGGTTCTGGGCCTTCCGCGGGTGTTCTTTTCTGATACCGAAAGGTTTAGGCACCAATTTCCCACATATCCTTGAGGCTTACGCAACGCGTGACCAAACCAGTGAATTCATGTTAATACGCTATTGTTACAAATTGTGAGTGGTATTTAAAACGAAAACACAGTAAACACCAAATTCCCGACAAAACGGCGGAACATTATATGATGAAACTACTCACCCATGGCGGGCAGGTGTAGACGTTATGTCAGCAGTCGGTACCAGGCGGCGTGAGGCTGCGGAGAGACTGGTAATTTGGGACTTTGTGGAATAGCCTAAGTTAGGACACAACTCGGGACTTAAGACAACCTAAGTTGGTCTATCTGTGGCGATGGGTTTAGCTAGAGGAGTGATTTGCAGTTGTTGTTTAAGTTCAGTTTCCAAGCTGATCTATAGTATGTGCGTGATTCGATAGTTTGTATTTTTGACAACGGTCTGTATCGTTGCGTGAATGAAAGGTAATCGTAGACGGGCGAAATCTGAAAACTTTCGCAATTTAGAACATTAAGGAAGTTACAACATTTGTTGTATCTGACAATGCTTTTTATGTGGTTATAGTTGTAGCACTGGTGACATCGGGTTCTGGTAAAAAAGTACATTTAAACAGGAAAAAACAAACGTAGAGCACGACAACTGTACTGAAGTATTAGAGAATATATTTAAATTTCTGTGGGTTATACTTATCGTTGACCCTACTTTTGACGGTATCTAAAAAAAATCTGAAACGTACTTTACAGTGACAATTCATCAGTTAACAAAAACACAGTACCTGAGAATATTATATCCCTAGGCAAGTTCAGCGTTACCCAAATTCACAGTTGCGCCGCCACACGCCCCAATCCACTCGTCGCCGTGGCGGAGGGCAAAAATTTGAATAAGCAATGCGCGGCTCGGTAACAAGCGGCCCCTAGAGCTCCGCCCTCTGGGTCCGGACCACTGGGACGGTTGCTAGGGCTGCGTTCGTGAAACCAAAGAAAGACTGGAATTAGTGCTCGACCGACGGTCAGCGATGGAGCACAATCAGTCTCAACAAGCAGTCTGTTTCAATGTTTAAATAAGTGGTTGAATAATGTCAGCATTGCACTGGTATTGTCTTTATCCCACCGCTGCAACTCCTGTGTAGCCAGGATCTACAGCGGCAACCACAGGTCTTGAGTTTTGACACTCAAGCGCGCCCGAGGACAAGCTAATACTGTTTTGGAACCCGCAACAAATTGAATTAAGAAGTAACAAGTTGGAGTAGGAAATATAGTGTTTCCGACTGGTATGGTCTGTTGATAACACATTGATGTACTTCTTCAGCGCTGAGCCGCTGACCGTCGGACGAGCACTGAATCCAGTCTACATCTTTGCGTGATACTGTTTTGGGTGCAATGCTGTTTGTGTGTTTTGCCTGAGAGGTTGATTTAACATATAACACAGGACTTATACGCGATGTACATTATATATTTGTTTTCCCTACGTTTCGGTAGGATAATACCCACCGTGGTCACGAGAAGACTGCAGCGGAGAGGTGACAGCTGCGATGATGTGCTGGTAGGCTGCTACCCTCACATAGAATTGTCCGTTTGGTGTGGATTCGGAACTTCACGGCACACTACGTTCACGATGTCCACGGATACGTCCGACGATGTCCTGTCTAATATAATAATATGCGTAAAGAACGCGAGTTTAGTTTGAAACAAATATTAGGTAGACTTCACATAAATTTATATCTAGTACTGGCATTTTCCGTTGACATCGTTCGCAATGCTGAATTTTTATGTTACCCCTCTTTCTTGATGAACCTTCTCTTAGCGCAGTTGACATATCAAAGTTAGCAATGCGCCGCTCGTTAACAAGCGGCCCCTGGAGAACCGGACCACTGGCTTTGTTACCAGGGCTGCGCGACGTGATGCCAAAGACTGGATTTAGTGCTTGCAAAATAACCAAATTATGTTTGTTTTATTCATTATTACCTAGCAACATTCTTGTAAGCTACTGTAGAAACGGTTTCTTCTGACAGTCTTTGCCTAAAAGGAACTCCAGCAGGTTTAAGTACTCTTTGTTAATGAAATAAATATTTATTTATTTACCTACTGCCAGCGATGCACTGCCGTTGATAACTTAATTTCATTTCAAAACTCTTAAAGTTGGATATTTTTGTTTTTCCCTTACATAAAATAGGCAATGTTCTCTCACATTTTATTTTCAACCGCGATTACCAACCCGTCTGTCTAATGTGGAGTATATAACGTAAAAACCTGCCATGACAGATTCATCGTCAACATTGAACGAGCAAAAATTTACGTTCATTCTGCGGCTGACGGTACTTAATATTTTGTATTGATTGGAAATATGTATTGTGTATCTAAGATAAACACAATGACCATTACGTATTGGTACTAGCGTATCAGCGAATAAAGATACTTTCTTCCATTGTTTTTTCTTTCAATAGTTGTTTAGGACGATGTTTAGGCATACAATCTAGATTTTGCGCAGGTGATTAGATTAAAAGGTATCTTGAAATTCTAAAGATATAACCTTAGTAGTACGTCTCCTTAGAAGTTGCTAACAGACATAGCCATTCGATATTGAACCTTAATTTATTGTTGCCAAGCTTCAGTATTGCTAGGCAACACTGGCGGGTCTGAATGTTCCTGGTGGTCTGTTTACTCGCCCTTTGCGACCTAATCATGCAGATGTTTGTCCTGGACTAGTTAACCTTTTGGCCTTTTGATGTTTACCTACATTTTGTGCAATGGTGACGGAAATTCTTTATTGTATATTGTATTTAATTTGATTTGATTATCATCTTTAATTATGATAAGATTACCCAATTATGAGATAATGTGGTCGATAACCCAATTGGCCAATTAAAAGATAATAATATGGTCGACAAGGCTCGCTGGACTACGTAAGAGCAACTGGTATGACTGCCTACTCATGGAAGGGTCTTTGTTTTAACGAATATAATTTTATAATATAGTCAAGGCAGACCCCGGGATATTGACAGTTTTTCTTTTCTATAGTATCTAGCTTTAAAAAATTTGGTATACGTGTGGGAGAAACGATGCAAATATACTCTCATAATGCGGATTTAGCCATCACCGTTGGAGACAAAAGCGTAGTGTCAAGTTTAGAGCTGCCACAACTGCGGAATGTACCCGCATTTCGTCATTGTAAACGTTTTATCCGATGTTTGCTGTCACTGTGGGCTGTAAGCTGTGCTGTAGGCTTAAATATGATGCGGGAATGGACATAAAAGTTGAGGTATCGGATACTGAGTTGATAGTTTTGTTGTTCCATGAACATTTTTATAAGGAGATGAAGAGGGTGGCAGACAGGAGAGAGGAGTGGCGATTGCTCCATCATACTCTTAAATATATGATGATGATGAACATTTTTAGCTTTTCGTGAATTGTAACTTCCTCAGTAAAGTTTTGTTACGAATTCTGTGCCATGTTCATTTCTAAATTAATGTAGGTAATTATGTTTAAGTAGTCACAGTAAAAACAACGGCGTTAATAGAAAATATCATTTTATTAATACAACTTAAAAAACTAAAACCTGATCCCTCTAAACATTAGAGTTTTTGCTAATTTAAATTTGCTTTTTATTTACAAATTAGGTACAATTTGATATGATTGACCAATTCATGTTTTGTTGTTAGATACATCATTAGTTCCGCAATCAAGCAATCATCGTATACATGAATTATAAATTTTGGCAATTTATAAAACGAATTTTTCTACTTAATCTAACTTAAAAACTTATTAAATAGGGAATGAAATTCAATCAATAATAAAATATCATGATTATATTAATACACATTACCATAAATTGTTTTATATTCATAGCGATAAATATAAATTATTAGGTATTGTGACTTAAGTCACAGAGCTGTCATAAAATTGTAAAGGTTAGTTTACAACTCTGAAGCACTTGTGGTATAATCATACCGCATAAATGAGACGATCACAACACAGTAATATCACAAGTTTAGACTTGTTTACGTAAATCATTAACACTGTAATTGATTGATCAGCCTGCGATTACAACAATAACATTGCTGTTGGTTATTTTCATGTTGATGTAGGTAGCTATGTGTGAATGGTATACAAAGTAAATGTAGCTATTAAACAATCTTACATCCATAATTACTTTGATTAGACATTTAACTAATTGCAGTATATTGCCTTATGTAAATTTACTTATTCTATTTGGCATCTGAATATATCTCATCATATAAAATTTTGACTAGAATTGTTTCTTTTACCGCTTCTCTCACAATTGTAATCGATTGGCCGATTAAACCGATAAAGAATCACCACGAAGCATTCCACTTTTAAATAAAATGAAATGCATTATTTTGAGCAATTATTCCCGATAGAAAACCTAAATGGACCATCTAACTCTTGGACGTGAATATGTTCAGGAATTTCGTCTTGATGTTCAGCAATGTGGTGAAAGACCGCTTCACTTTCTTCTTTGGCGCTTTCTCCTTTCTTACTAAGAACGGCTCCGAAACTGACCTTTGTATCGGCGTCGTTGGTTCTGCCTCCTTCGGTAGTTGGTATTTGTACTCCTTTACCACCTTCTCCTCGTTGGCGTCGTATCGGTACAGCACGGAGTAAGTCCTCTTCACCTTCTTCAGTACCCTTGGCACGTTAGCAGACCTGTCGCTCTTGCAGCGTTTCACTTGGTTCCTGCCGTAGTAGTCCTCATAGTTCTGAGCATCCACATATACTACTCTCTTCCCAAGGGCCTGTTCGCGTTCTTTTTTCAGATGTTTCCAGGATGCAATAACGGACTCCCTTCTGAAAGTCTTGTTGGGGTTGTGGCGGCTGATGCAGTAAGGCTGCTCCTCCTGAATGTTGGACATGTCCTTGAGGGGAGACCCTCTCGGACTGACACTGTACTCGCTTTCATAGTCATCACGGGAGATCTGCAAAGAAAAGAGAAATCATTGAGTTTCACTGTTCATAACAGTTAACCTTCCTAATATAATAGATCGTGTCCAAGCTATTTCTACTCTACTTCTAATTACTCAGTTCTAAATCCGACTAAATTGTTTGATAAATTTAGACTGCCCTTTGTCTTTTCTTGGAATCCTCAAAGCGACAATTACGGTACATGTATCATTAAATTTTCAGGGCTTGCCGCTTTTAATGTAAGGTTACTTTAGCTCTTAGTGGACGCTTCATAAAACTATAAATTCTTGGCATAAGCGCTCTATTACTCTATAAATTAAACCCATGTGTATCAAGCTATAAATATATAAAATCATTGATCCACTGCAAAGACCTCGTGGATTAATATGCCTGGTGATGTAAATTTGTGCGGCAGTGGAGGCGACCTAGGGTCATCGCTGCGTCCCTTTCTGTTATTATTGGTTTATTTTGGCTCTCTGTCGTCACAGAAGCCCTTCGGTGCCCAGATGTCTGGCAGCATGGCACCTGTTGCCGGCCATATGGTTGGGAGCCACTCCAGTGTTGGCAGGATTGTTACAATATTCATATAGCGGGTGTTACTGGGTGTATCAGTTTGTGAGAATATTTTAAATTAAAAATCTACAATAGGAATTATGTAGATGGAATTTAGTATTATCGCATCGTCAGTAATTTGGAATAAACATCTTTATTTATTTTAACTTTTATTGTTTATAATTCATAAAAAAGAAACCCTATTTAATTAAATAAAGCGTTCTCAGAAGCACCATAGTTTTAATAATTTGCTTTATTTTTAACAAGAGGAATAGAACCGTAACCGTGAACTGTCTAGGAAGTTTATTTTATCCGTGAATATAAACATGATAAGCTGCTAACAATAAACACTAATGATATCAAGGTCTACACTATAATATAGTTATAAAAAATTGTAAAATGCTCAGGAAGATGACGAAAGAAATGTAAAGTTATGTTTGAAATGATAATAAAGATATTGACAATATCTCATCGCATCTGAGACTCCCGGAGTTGTTATATTAAAGAGCAACAATCAACAAGACCTTGATGAAAAATGTTGTTTAGAAAACATCGTTTGATGTATTAAAAGCGTTTTCTTTAACACCTCTCTTGCCGAGCCAGCGTTGCGCAACTTTTGAGTGGTTCCCTTTTACTTTTCAGTTTTCGACTTTTCGTGGTTGCTTTTGCGCAAGATTCGGATTAATGGCTTTTGTAGTGGTATCCTCTGGGTGATGATAGGTTACTGTCACAGCTTTGCTGACTAACACTTCATCTGTTACTCTCTGTATTTCTTTTTCTGTTTCTTTAACTTGTAAAACGTTTAGCAATGCTTCGTAGTGCAATGTATTTTCAATAAATATCATATATCTTATTTTTATATATTCAATTTTGAATTTTTTTTGTTTGGTGTGCCCAAGAAATGGGTCAATAATAAAAGCGGGAGTTACGGCAAACTATTTCAGTTGTATTACTATTATGAGGCAATCGTGAGACGCGGATTATAGTTATGCGGTAATATGTTTTACGGTTTGTTTATTAGTGTTCAGGAATTGGAACATAGCGTGGCCAAAATAGGTCGAACTGAAATAGAATATTACTGCAGATTATTGGGACCCAATGCAATGACGTCATACCAGTTGATTAGAAGAGATTTGAGTGATTTTTCGTTTACAAAAATTGGAATTTGATTAGTTTCTTTACGTGCTACTAACTAAATATTTGATAGATTCTCATACTACGACTGACTATCCATTTATTTTGCTTTGAAGTTATAATTAATTTTCCAATAACCTTAACACTCAAGACTTTCAAAACTCGTTCTGACTTAGCATAGAAACGAACTCGAAGACGAGAATATATGTCAACGTCACTCGCTTCGGGGGCTCTTGACACGACGTATCAGGTCGTTTGACTTCACAAACGTATCAACTCAGGTGGCAGTTCTCAGAACTAACTCAGCTCTCAACAAGAAGCTACGACAACTGCCACACTAGCGACACTCCCACCCGTCGAGAATGTTCGACAATAATTGTGTAACGTTAATTTTTAATGGGCCAAGTAAAAAACACCACTGTTCGCGAATTTGGGTCGCAAACGAAATGGGTCAGTTTAAAATAGATTATTTTTTTCACAAGAAGTTAGTTAACACGGTCTAATTAATACGGGTGGAATTACCGCGGCCTCTTTCTAGTGATGCAATAAATAACCTTGTGTTTGTTTTTTTTTCCAGGTAATTTCTAGCCGGGTGGACCTGGATCTTGTTAAAACGGACACCTAAAGGTTTGGTTTATATAGTAAAATTTTGTCGTAAACTTATATAAAATTCCATGGAGTTCCTCGGATCGAAGTCCAGTAAACTTGCGAAACATCGACAGCGTCAGAGCGTTCAAACGCCTACCCATCGTGTCCCGTTTCACGTTCCAGTTTTGTAATAACGCGTTAAAACACGTATAGTATTCCCGACGTGCATAGTGCGTTATTTTCGTACCTGTTATTATGGTGAAGGTGATAACGCTAAATGCGTACCGGTTAAATTTGTCACAGACTATTTTTAACATCCTCAATGCAAGTGCCATTGTCTCTACGTGCAGTTTGGTTACTAGGGCATGTCCTTCTGGCTGTGACGTTAGCGCTGCTCTTGAGTTTTCCGAGAAAAAGATCATCTAGCTAGGTGGATTGCTGGGCATCTAAAAATAAATACTGTAGAGTAATATTTTCTTCCACTTATTCTTCTATGATTTATGACGATGATAGATTCGTGCCTATCGTCTCGTATCTCTCGTATCCATAATGTTTATTTGGTATTTAGTCCCACGATTTTTATTTGTTCCTCCTTTGGACGAAACTTTCATCCAGCTCGACTAATTCATATTTCTTGAAATAATAATGTTGACGAAAGTTTACTTGTCCAGTTTTGAATAGAGCATTAAAAGATTTTTAATATACGTTTTGTCCCGTTAGTTCGTAGTTTATGCGAGTATTTGCGCAAGAACATACTTACGTATTGCTTCTAGCGGCATTTTTTTATTTACAGCTATGAAAGTATCTTGAGTTTTTGTTGGGGTTTTTTTGTTGATGTTGAACTCCTGCTTACAGAAGTTATCATTTCTTTTAATAGAATATTTAACTGCCTCCTGTGTATAGATATTAATGCGTTAATTATGCGCTCAACATTTTTTGCCGCGTTTAGGTCATCTACGATTTTATTGCCATGAAAAATTGAGTCTCAAAGTTGAATACCATTTTGGTGTTTTTACATAAAATAACCAATCAGTCTTAAATGCCATCATTAAAACTTTAACAGAGGTTGATAACCTGGAAAGTTAGCAATTAAAAATAGTTGTGACATATCACCCAGATGATACATACTGAGTAACTGTTCCCATCCTACGCAAATTTTTTCCCTTACACTCTTGTAGTAAGTTTGTTCTTGTGACTAATAGATTTTTTTTCGTACTCTAACCTATATGCATAGTCTTGTACTTACGATTGTATTTGTCAAACAATCGTCGATGGAAAAAAAACGTCAAGACGATTGACCTTAAGTTTAATGGCTTTCGATCGAGATCATTGTACTGCACTAATTGTCTATTTTAGGATCGTTCCGTCTTTATCTTTAGATCGTGTCTTGCATTATATAAATGTGAAGGTTATGCCGAATTAATTGATATGCAAGTTGACGGTTACCACAAGTTTTAATTATTCTACACAATCCATACTTAATATGATACACAATCTTGTAATGATTGGTCAATTTATAGTTTTACGCATTAGATTTAAGAGATGGCGCCTCGTTCTCCTAATACCACCATCAATTAATATTTAAATTGTGAGACGATTTATCTCGACGCAGCCGCGCGACCGATTCGTCATGTCCCGGCGACGTCAGACTTTCGAAATTGTCTACTGGAATAAACCTGATGGATTAGAGAACACGTTACACCATAGGATTGAGTTTAAACGACATGTTATTATTTAAAAATAATCATCTTGGCGTTAATATCCCGGTTGTGCTCTCGAGAACGAGGGCCCGGGGTCCGCCTTGACCATGATCCAGGATTTGGCAGGTCAGTTAATTACAGTGGAGCGACTGCCATCTGACCTCCATGACCCTGCTACCAGGGGAATCTGACCAGATTGGATCATGGTTACACATCCAGTTACCTGAATGTGCAGGTTTCATCACGATGTTTTCCCTCACCGTAAGAGCATCGGTTAGTATTCAACCAATGTACATAACTCAGAAAACAGTCATTAGTACATGGCCGGAACGGGATTGGAACCCGGGACCTCTGGCTTACGAGTCCGATACTGTAACCGCTCGGCCACCGACGCTCCGACTCGTTATTAGGTATCGATAAATATTTAGATATCCAGTCCGTGATGATTGCGGCAAAAACTTGTTTGCGTTGTTTTAAAAGGAGTGAGTGATTGAAATGGTATTTCGGGTATTTGTTTTGCTTACATTTTTGCAACTTCCTTGTCAGTACAATCTATACTCAATTCTGAACGATCATTAAACTTGTATTAGATTGTGAAAGTTGTTGAAATCCGCCAAAACCGGTCCTTGGGATTATGAATTGTGAAAAGCTACTTCGCTGTCGATAATTTTGACGGCGCTCTGACTGCTCATTGTTTGACAATCAACCACTTTCTATTTTATTTTTTTGCCCAATGATTGTGCGAAACAAGTCCATTGTGTTGATTGATCCGAAACAAATCGAGCAGATTCGATCAATCTGATAATGTTCTCTACTATTCTTGTAAGGCAAAGGTTGAAAATTATGCATCCATGAAAGCAGTTCGCTCACCGTGAAGTCTAAATTACGGTTCCATTTTCAAAATAAACAGCACCCGCCGTGAGAGTTTTTTTCATAGACAAAGCGTAATTGCTTCTTTGCTGAGAGCTTAATTTCCGTATTTACGATCACAGGAACACTCATTAGTGACGCGCCAGTAGAAATGGAAAATTTGTTTGTTTTCGAACGCATTCTTTTGCGAAAACAATTTCTTTCCATGTGTATTTCACACATTATAAAATGCCATAGGACCACGTTTTTGTTAAATATGTTATAAATGTTCATGTTCAAACGTGAAAAGATAACGAATGTAAAAATTAAATATGTAAAATTTAATGCCCATTAGCTCGTGAACTGCACGATTGATTTTACGAGATTATAAATTTGGCCGTTGATTTATTTGTTTTTTAAAAGGCAGTTGCCGTGAAAATGCGATGAATGTCAAGAGCCGCGCCATATTCGATGCGCACGCTGCCTGGTCGATGACCATAGACGAGTCAGTTGCCTTTTAAGAGCATTAAACTGACCAAGGAACTTTGCGTAATAGACTAATGTAATCCATATAGAGTGTGCTTGGAATCTGTTTAGTGATCACTGGTTCTCACGTTTGTGTTTTCCTTATATTGTACTTTCTATTCTACATTTTAAAATGAACTGATTTACACTTTTCAAATGGGGACTAAAAATTATAACTTCATCAAACATGAACTTACCACACTTTCCCAACTCCCGCCAACAGGGGTTTTGTCCAACATCTTGAGTCACGGTTCTGCCACAGAGTCCACACACAGAAAAAAACTTGCTTCTTGATAATCCGCCAATATTACGAAATTGGGGGATTGGGTAATGTTATGGTTGCGGGAATACGCGAGGTCGATCACGTTGTCACTCGGCTGTTGTGTATTTTGGCACGGTGCGCTTTGGGTGAGCTCTCCTGAACGACTGAAGTGTGATTTGTTTCAGCGTCGTATTTATAGGGCAGGGAGGGGCGGGTTCAGGAAGACGTCTTCCACTTAGCGTGTAGTCACGCCTCTGTATTTTGGGGTAACACAGTAACGCTCAACTTCGGGGAACACCGCTCTAAAATCGTGTGCGTGTACGTGCCGTGTCGTCTGTGTCTCTATGTGGGGGTGCGGACTTTCTCGGAAGGACTCCCGGCTAATGTGGACACGGACACGCCTTCCTGTGGTCGGTGTGTCAAGTTTGGCGAAAAATTCCGACCGACTTTCACAGTTATCGGAACCGGCCCCCTTTTTAGCTCAAATACCTACTGCGTTCCTTTTGATCAGGATTTCTTGCTAAGTTAATTTAGAATACTCAATTCTTGCTTGCTTTCAACAAATTCCTGAATACAAAACAGATTTTACACTGACGTTAAAAGCTGCTGCAATCCAGAGGTGCCAGAACCCCTAAGCATCCATCAATCAACCCAAATTTCCCTTGCACTTTTAGGTTCACCCGAAATATCTTTGCAAGGATTGCTCCCTCCATTGTACATGCACTCACAATGGGTGCATGCATTGACGTCATTCCCGTTCAACATGCACCAACTGCTCCGTGACGTCACCGACATGGCGAAACGGAACCGCTCGGTTTATTTTACTGGCGCGTTAAAATTATACCACAATTAGCCGCAGGTTATAAAGATAATGTAAACAGTATATCGGTTGTTTTACACATGCTCTATTTACACAGAAACATGCTCGCCACGAGTTGGAAATTGCCGGTAGTTTTCTGTCAAGCTTGAATACACCTGGATGGGATTTATTTCTGCCGCTAATGTTGTTTTACTGTTTGAAGAATACCATATCAGGTGGTAGGACTCTGTCAAGCCTGAGGAGTCTGCCTGGGTGAGTGCCACCGCCTTATCTATTTCTGCCGCCCAACAATGCTTGCATTGTTGTGTTCCGGTTTTAATGAGAAGCAATTACAGGCATGAGGCATTTCATCTTAGTCCTCACAGTGACAACGCACCTGCGGTTCTACATTTTGTTGCCTGCGACCTAAATATATGAATCGGCGACAGTTACCGCTTACCATCAGATGGGCTTCTTCTTCGCCGAGTCAATTTTTACTGTGTAGCAAAAGAAAAAAGAATAAAGTAGCCAGTGCGATCACAGCGTGAAGCATACCATCTCCTTTCAGTTACAAAGCACCTGTCAGTTCCGTAGTTTTATACCAAGAGGATGGACAGAATCCAATCTCTTCTCAAGACAAGGCTGCAGGCAGACGCGCTGTTTACCTGCTCGCAGCTGCCCTCGAACTTAACGTTTCTCACAAACAAATACATGTAGACTTTGCGTAATAGATGGATGAACATATTAACAGACATTCACATTTATAACTGTAGTAGGATTGTTTATTTTAGGTAGGTACCATAAACTTTACCGATAGTTACATTGTCGACCTCCATTCTGTCTGACTGAAACCACAAGTCTCAACCCTAAATACACAGTACAAGTCAGGTACTTCAATTATTTACTGTCTTAACGAATGATCCATTAAAGTCTGGAAAATTAACTTGGGCAGCCTTGTAGTTCGTGGTAATCCACACAGTTACAAGTGCCACGTTCAATGACAAGGGATCTCGGTGTACCCTCGAAGTAGCGGTTCTAAATTAAACTTTATTGCCTATTTAGAGGTATAGTTCATTATTATTTAGGATCTTCAGGTTTTATTGGTACCTTTACTATAGATATTAATGTTTGTCGGTCTACGTTTGTTTATTTTGTCTTCTAAAGTCTAGTCTCAACAAAGAGTACTCTTGTCTACCGTCTTTACTGGAAGTATTGGAAAAACGATAAATGACTTGTGTTTTATGCGTTCGTTGGTTTTATTCTCTGTAGTATATTGGTGCTGAAATCGGAATATACGGGTTTATTACCGTGGTTAGTATTGTTTTTACCTCTTATTAGTATTGTTTTTATATATGTGCGATGAAAGTGTAGTGCATAATCACGTGTGTCTTAAAACCCATATAGTAAGAGCTTTTTAGAAGTGTGTTGTACTAATCATCGCGGTCACCCATTATCATGGCTCAGATTAAAGTCAAGTGTTTGAATAACGGATAGCTTCTAGTAAACATCTAGAATTTAAAACTAAAGAAGTATTTCTTCAATGTTTCTATGTATCCATCTATATATTAAATGGTGGGATGAGGCGCTGTCTTAATTGGCAACGGTCGTTTTAAGGTCTCCTATTCCGTCGTCCGTCGTACGACCGTGGTTATAGGTGAATAGTTTTGTTGATAATCTTGTATTACATTTAGTTGAGAGACTGATGTCGAACACAAACGCACTAGCGCTGCGACATAAGTATATAAAACTAACTCTTGCCCGCGACTTCGTCCGTGAAGAATTCGGTAATAACGTTCAAGACCCGTTCCCGCGGGCACTACCTACATGAATTTCGGGATAAATTACAGAATATGTGCTATTCTGGGCTATAAGATTATATTGCTGCCGAATTTCATCAAAATCAGTAGTTTTTGCATAAACATACATCCTTACAAACATTTGCATTTATAATATTAATAGTAACATTAGTTGGATAGGACTCAACTATTCGAACGATTTAAAAGGAAAGCTTTCATTGAATACTCTATTCATGTTAGGTGCAGGCTTCTATTAGCATTTATTCGTAACTCGTTCGATCGCGTTCGAATCACAGCTTTTCTAAAGTAGGGTCTCGAATAGTAGCCAAAGGGGATGAAAGCTGCTATTCAGGCTGTGGTGTTGCTAAACAGTGGATTGGACCTGCTTTAATAGTTTCTTTATGTTCTGTCGTAGCCAAATTGTGGAATCTGGCAATTTGTGAAACGACTTTGCAATGCAGTATTCGTATTTTTTTAACGTACTTTGGGTTTAGGTTAGGTTTAAAGATTATTCTCTCTCTCTCTATTATTTATCTCATATAGATTCTCATAATCACACTAATAACACTAATTTTATATTTTATCGGCTTTTATGCATGATGTTTATATTAATAAAGGAATTAAATCTTCTGTTTTAAAATCTCTGACTTATAAAATCTGAAAGATCGCAAGTAAATGGTACAATGTAGTAATTTGAAACTGGTGTTGCATATACTAAGACGCCTTAAAAAATTACACGATGACAAAGTCGCAAACAAAAGCTTACAGGATTTTCCCACTTAAAATAACGGTAATGGTATGAATATTCACTATAATAGTTACTTTAAGTGGATTAAAGTCGTTATACCTCATCGCGTTCTTAATATAAATCACAATGCTTTATTACTAGTAGGCACATAGTGCGTACAAGCAATTATTTATCTCTCACAAGAGACTCGTATTTATTAGTCATAAAACTTGATTGTCTTTGTTTCAAAACCGCTTGGAGTTGATCCAATTCATCGTAAAGTTGCGCCGTTTAAACTATATGGCGAGTTTTTTGTTTTACGTAATAGCGAAGACGATGACCTTTGTTTTAATTAGGTTTTGTCGCTGCAAACGGAAGCGTTAACCTGTGATTAACGGATTTTTTTAAATGTAAATTGGGTATTCGTTACGGATTTTTGGGGTTCAGGCATTTGCACGTGCCTATTGTTGGTGTTTGTTTTATGTGGCTACTGGGTTTGCGGTTACGTGCTGTGGACCGAATTTTGTGTTTTCGACTAGTATATTATCTTGTGGCGCACCTGAGGCGTTTAGTACCGAATCCTGTATGCATTATGTCTCATGTTTATACATTTCTTCTTCTTCTCTCTCTCTTCTCTTATTTTTCTCTTCTCTTATCTTCATATATTTTTGGGGTGAAATTCTATCTTAAATCTTATGGAATCTTTTGGCCTTCACGAATAATGTTACTTCGAAATAGAAGATAGTTCTAAAGTTCTGTATTTTGTTATACATTTTCTAATTATCCGGATTTACCTTTGTCTACCGTGGCTTCAGAGTTCATAAAATGGGAAGATATCTCATCAATGCGTAACAATTGTTTACGTTCTCGTTCAGTTCCAGTTCAAACGGTTGTCCGTAAGTAGGTCTGTGCGTGTCCCTACCGCTATAAATAATGCATGTTTACTTGTTGGACATTGTATTGTAGAGGTATGCATGGGTGTTATTACGATGTTCCTGATACACTGATGATTTCTGTTACTGTCGGTGTGTAGATCAAAGAATTTCAGACATTCCATTCCAATATGTTCCCTGCATTCCTGTATATCAAATTGAATTGGTCCAAAATAGAAATGATTATACCGATTTATACATAACGTCACGCCTTTTTCCCGTAGGGGGGTTGGTAGAGACCAGATTGTTTCAGTTGCTACGGTGCTGACAAACCTCTTTCGCTTCTTCCACATTCATCAACCTTATCATACAATTTGTCAACGTATAGTGACTTATAAAAAGTCGATGACAAAAACGGTCCCTAGCGGTTTCCACACCCGCGGGATCTTATTAATTTTCCTGGACCAAAACTATCCTATGACACTCAAGAATAGCGTAGCTTCCTATTTGTAGTATTTCTGGAAATCGGATGAGCAGCTTCGGAGATTATCTCCTGGTTTCAAATAAAAACTATAGGTATTTCTACATTTACCTATTTGTCAGTGTTGTGTATAGGTAAGTACTATTAGCATTGTTGTTTAGCATTAGTCAGAGATCTCTGCAGTTTCTAATCCTAGCATTGTAGAGAGTACTTAATTAATAAGTTTAATGTCTATATACAAATTGCTAGTGAAAACAGAAACCTTACTGTAATTATTGACAATGTATAAAAGCATAAGAAACAAATAAATTATATTGTTAAATGGGTATTTAACATTAACGGATTAATTTTACAACAGAATAATAACAATTATATAAATAACTTCAGACCTAAGATAGTAGAGGAAAGTAACCAAACATGGAATACCATTTTGTTTTTTAAATATAAAAAAGAGTATGTGAAACAGAATATGGTTCTGTATTGCGATTTCAAATATTATTTCCGAAGAAATCAAGGAATTCCATATTTTGACCCTATTCCATATATGGTTACTTTCCTCTACTAATTACAAATTGACAACAAACTAAATTATACTAAGTAAATGAATTACAAACGTATAATGTATATTAATAATAAAGTCGATTTAATATTGCTTCAATTGAAATTTAGTACAGATATTTCAATTTAACTTGCTCTATTCGTTAGAATGAAGCTCGTTTTCTCACAAAGTGCAGCGACCTCTCGAACGGGAACGTGAAGGAATCGGCTGTCTCCGCTTCATATCCAGTGTTGACTGATGAGCTCGACTTCAGTTGGATTTTCTCCATCCTAGAGAGTTGTATTTTTAAACTGGATCTTTGGAGACTGTGTTATAATAATGTTTCGAACCGTCGAGAACTTCAAAAGGCGGATTTTGAAGTTCTTCCCGCGGTGTGTGGTCTCTTTTTCTGGTTCGGTTACTTAGTTTCCTTTTGTGATTAATATTGTTTTACACTGCTTTGAACTTCTGACCAATATTATTCTCTGCTGGCGTACGAATTAATTTGGGTGGATTTATGTTTATTCGGAATTTGTGTTTGTTATGGAAATTATGTTGTTTATTGTTGCTTTCCAAATTCAGTTGAGAACCGCTGAATGGATAGATTTGGCTAGTGCTTTTATTGCACTCCATTGTGAGTTCTGGGTTATTAGCTACAATACTGCAAAGCTTCATCCAAATCTTAGTGGTTTTGCGTGAAAGAGTATCAATACGAGTACATACAAGTATCCATCCTTACGAATTTTAGCATTTCGATTTGATTTCAGAGATCATACTAAGCTTAGGCGTACAACTGAAGCGTACCAGTTTGACATTGGTGTCATGTCATAGATCCTCAGTTTCCATAAATCCATGGTGTCACACCGTGGTGCTGTGACCTGATTGTGTCTCGGTCCTTAGCCAATGTGACAATGTTCATTAATATTAATCCGTTCCCAGAATCGCACCGCGTTTCTGATGCCGACACTATTTTTGGCGGGAGTAAGACATTCACTGAAACGACCGTTTGAATTACCCATGTTACGGCATACGACGTGAGCGTCCAATAATTTGTTGGTAATATTACGTTTACTAGCTTCTGTGTGCGAGTTTGTACGTTTGTTTATTAACGTCGATATTTGTGAATGAATATTTTTCTTTATCTCAAAAGTTTAATAGAGTATTTCGAATCATCTTTTAGATGTTATATCAAAATGCGTTTTTTTTTTAATTTTACATTACAGAAGACATAAATCTTCAAGATTAGAACAACTTATTTTAATACGGTTTTCATCAACTAATATAATGTTCACCAAGTTTCAAACCAGCAGGGCGAGGTTGACCAGGGTTCGCGTTTCTAATTTCAATATAATTTTATCCTCAAATATTTCTTGCATGGATTATTTCGCGCCAATTCTGTCCACCGCCCATCGCTCTACCGCGTTGCAATTCTAATCTCGGGTGCATTGCCATGTAGATTTCTAGATTTATTTAGTTGATAACACGTTCCGTGGCACTTTCGATGGCATCGACGTCCGTCGTGACTGCGACACGCTCTCTTCACAACACCAGCCAATTAACTCGCTCAATCCTATACAATTTTTCTTTTCAACACACACCTGTGCCTTCCTCCGTGCCGTGGGCTACGGTAGGCTACACTTTAAAAGCTACTGGCTGGAAATGTTCATGATTATGCCATTGTTTTATTAAAAAGAAAATATTACCAAGCCTAATTTAAGAGCTGGCTGGTTTGACGAAATTGATTAAAAAGTAGAATAAATTGCGTTTAGAATAGGAACACGTAATATATTTGAAATTTTGAAGTACATAGATAGAGACTTGATTTCGTTTTGCAAGAGGAAAACTTAGGGTGTATATAAATAAAGTTTTTAACTGCCAACGCCCTAGGGAGCTCGTAGCGGGCGTCACGCTTCTCAGAACGCCGAGAAGCGATCTAAGTTGTTGGCACTGGCTATGATGCATTGCCCCATTCCTACAGACTCTGCAGGAAAATTGGCCGTTTAATTGGTGCAAAAAAGAATTTACGAGGAATTTTCATCTTGCAATAGTCATTTTTGAATGATGCCCCCTTATTATAAAACTAGCGAGACGACCCGGATTCGCGCTGCCATAAATTATTCCAAGTAAAACTTTCTAGCGAATAACTCTATGCAATTAAGCGAGTAAGGCACTTTGAGAAATTGTCTTGGCAAGCATAAGAGCAAGCAAGTCACCTGATGGTGAGAAGGCAACGCCAATAACTATTCAATTGAGAGTCAATTACGATTTCATTACGCTTCAATTGATACAAGTTTTTGCAGAATACACAATTTGTCCCAATCGTAATGGAGTCGCAATTGTCGCATGTGAGGTAAATAAAATTAGTACACTTGGGCCCCAGGTTGTATTAACTCTGTCTGTAGGCAAGGAATTTCACTCTTGTGTCTGTTAAAAAAAGAAGTGTTCGCTAGCCTATATTATAATTGCTAATATGAAAAAAATACTTAACGAGTGCAACAGCTGTAAACCTCCCAAACAAGAAAAAAATAATCCTTCTATAATTAATAATCAATGATGATCGGTTATTCACTGCAGCTCCGTGGACTGGCGTCATACATAACGTAATAACTATTAATATGAAAGCCGAAGTGAACACGGTTTTGCTCGAAACACCGTTTTAATACTGTTAATGTACCGATTTGGCTAATACCTGTAATCTGTAATCGAAAATCTGGTTTTCAAATATTGAATTTGTGCGGAACTTAATTCCTTACTTGATTAAAGCCATAACGATTACGGTTTTTAATTTAATATTCACGTAAATTACAAGGCATTTGAGAAAACCTTGTGGTGAAAATTACAGTGGAGCGACTGCCATCTGACCTCCGTGACCCTGCTACCAGGGAACCTAACCAGGTTGGATCATGGCTACACATTCAGTCGCCTGAATGTGCAGGTTCCATCACGATGTTCTCCCACACCGTAAGAAGATCGGGAAACTCGGTAAAGAGTCATTGGTACATGGCGGCAGTGGGATTCCTTTATACCTCTCGCTTGCGAGTCGGATACCTTCACCACTAAACCACCGACGCTCTTTGTAGGGCCCGATTTAAGGACTGTTTATAATTTTACGACGGCGGGCGTCCGTGAATTTGTTTCTCTCTCTCATCAAAATACCGTATGAACCTCTTAAACAAGTCTGTTATTCAATAAACAGTCGTAAATATACACTTCACTTATTTATTTTTAGGGCTATAAAGGTATAAACCGGTCTGTATTAGTCTCGGGTCAGCCTGCAACGCATTTGCTTGTAAGATCTTAAAGTCTTGACTTCGTCTTAGTAAATTATTTTCAACATTTTAAATGGAGAAAATCCAGCGCTGTCTATTGAATTGCAGCATTTGTTGAAAAGTCGATCGAGTCTGTAACAACAATTTGCAAAAGATGCAGCGGTCAATTTTAGAATTTCGATGGCTGCCTGTAATAAAGCACTATTGTGGCAATTTTCAGGTTAAAAGTTAGATTTTATATGTAAAGACCTTAATGCACCATGTAACTTTTTTCAGATTTTATTAAATAAAAATTCGCGATTTTAGGAAAAATACTATGTAAGTTTATTGTATAATATAATATAGTTTACTAACAAAAACTATGGATACCTACGTCCGAAACAAAAATTTTGAATTTGAATTGTTCCGTGATTACATGTACATACAGGGATGGGAAAGCGGTGTCCATATCGATTATAATTATGTATAGAAAACGATAACTGCTGACTCATGTAGGAATAACTCTTGAACCTTACCCTTTAGTCGTTGTAAAACCTCCATATCCTTCAAAATAAGTACGGTGTGTGTTTTATTTCCACAAAACCTTTGCTTAGCCTTATGCTAATCCACCCTTCGACTGAATTACCGGCCGGTCTGGGAGTGATTAAAAAGTGATTCACGTCAAATATTTATTTATTGTCCTTGTCAGATTAGTATTTTTACTTACCGGTTTCCTGACCGCTTTTTCCCGAAACGCGATATGCACACGCAGGGCTGAGTGGGTGCTGTTTGCCTTTGCGTTCACTTATTTTTTCCTTTTTGTCATTGTTCGGCTTACGTCTCGATGCGGCCAATGTTTTAGCCTGCAACTTTTTAATGCGTTTCCGACAAGGGACGTGTTTGATTTTGAATTGAGCATGGTAAGTTGAAAACCCATGTGGCAGATTACTTTTTGTATTGGCCATACATATAACTTTTTTTGTATATTTAGGTATAGACTTAACAAGGTATGAAAGGCTATTTCTATTTTAAACTTTTTTTTTTGCGGGTAGACGTCGCCAAAGAAACAGCTTTCTGTGGAGCTCCACTTTATTAATTATTTAAAAATACTCACTCTATTATTTTAATTCAATGTTAGTTAAATAACACTAGTATATCACTTTACCACTTGTCGAGCATATAAAGTCACTTTCTCTTGTATACCTATCACTGCCAGAATAATCATCAAAAAGAAGATATGATCATGAAAGTGATAAGATCATGGAGGTATTTGCTCGGAGAGCTTCGAAGAGAGGCTGGAGAAAGCTATTGCTTCACCTCCATCTGAGCAACCGGCTTGGGCTTCACTGTTCATGGACTTCAAGACATTTGTCTGGCCAAAGTCAGCCGCTCCATTTGGGTGTTCATACTTTTCACAACCCAAAAGTATAAACACCCAAACGGTGCGGCTGTCTTTGGGACAGGACCGCCATGCATCGTTCCTTCGAAGTAAGACGGAGGAAGCAGTCAGTGAGGTGGTTCTGAATATAATTATCAACTAAGTGCATCTGGCAGATCTTATCTCTAGTGATTTGTCATCGTGTCACCGTTTGGGAGCTCCCAGAAAGGACAAGCCTTGCCCAGCCTTGGTTCGATTTAAGAATTTCGAACATCGCCGCATCGTCTAGGACTCCAAGACCTCCATCAAGGGCTCGGGGATCGTTATGTCAGAATTTCTGACGAAGATAAGGCATGAAGTTTTTATGGCCGCTCGCAAGCATTTCGGTGTTATTCACTGCTGCTGGTCAGTGGACTGGAAGATCTCCATCATCCTTCCCAATAGGTCTCAGAGGAAAATTAAGAGTTACAATCTTTGATCGTCGCGTTCCCGGTGGCTAAAGTCGCTGTATCGAATGCCGATGCTCTTAAAGCGGATTGCCCAGCGGAAGCAGCGATTCCTGCGAAGTCCAAGGCTGCCGCTGCTGCTGCTGCTAAGCAACCGGATGCGGTCGTCGTCAAACGTACGAGAAAGTAGTTGCTCAGCATCTCATCCTGTTTCGATTGCTTAATACTAAAAACTTTTCGTGTAAGTGTCCACATTAGTTGTCACTTTGCTATAATATCGTATTTGCTAGTAATATGCAGGTTGTTTATATTGTAAATGTTTTATTTTACTCTGTTCAAAGACGGGCAGTAGGATATTTTTCTGGCGTTGTGACTCTCTCCCGCACGGAGTGCTTGATTGTCAATCTGTAGCAATCTTTAAAAAGCTTGTAAAGAAACATTATCTTTCCTTATGTGCCTGAATGTTCTACAATACCTGTATATATTTTATATTTTATTATGTATATGTATGTGTATGTTTGTGTATATATTTTTTTAACTATTGCGCACGTCTCATCCCCTATACTTTACCATGTCTCTCTTCTATAGGCCTGCTGGAAGAGATTACTTCTTAGAAATAAGTAGTGCCTGTTGTGTCGTCTTCAATTTTGTAATTTCTGTATACTATATATTGTATGCAATAAATTGTTAAAATAATAAAATAAAATTATGATTCATTTACGCTAATAGCACTGTATAAAAAGAAGTATTCATGTTAATAGTATGCTAATGGGTAGTATGGTTGTTTTGTCTGTTTAATTATTTATTCGTCGACGAAATATGAGTTACTATGAATCGTCGCTGCTCTGTCTCTAAATAGTACCTCTATTGTATTATCGCAAGAGCGATTCACAGAAAAGGAAGATCGCTGTTATCCTTTATCATATGCTTACAGCAGAAATCATCATGCTTTTACTATGAGAACCATCCAAACCTACGTTCACATTTCTCAATTTTATCGTGATGAGTAAAATGTCATAACAGTAACGGTAACAACTCTAAACGCTTGTACCGTGTAATAAAGTGATGATGGCTCTTTGAAATACATCAAAGAAATAGTAATGTGTGAAAGAATCGTATTACACACTGATTACTACGCGATGTTCCTAATGGGAAAATGTATTAACCTAAATATTTTGCAATAAAAAATATAATATTGCAGACATTTTACAACATATCCCCGAAATATGTGATTCAGTTAGGAATAAACCCGTTGTTCTTAGAATAAAATTAATGTTGTATATTGGGGTTAACTGTGTACCGACTGTAGATAGTAAAATGCAACCGCATTAAAAACAGCTCGGCTCATCTTGTAACAGGATGCTGGGTTACAACTTCCCATCAGACGTTTTAAAAATCGTTTAACATACAAAACAATAATACCAACAAAATTCAACACTCGACTACAATTGCATGATGTTTGTATTTTGATTTTCTCCATTCGCTTGAAACATTGACCTACCTTCCTTAGTTTGCGAGTGGCACATTAGAATTAACTATTGTTTGATTTGAATTGAAAACGTCTACGTTTTTTTGAAAGTTGTAAACAGTCACAAACCTAAAGGATACATAATTTTACACAATTAGATTTTGCAGTTGATTAAAATTGTTGTGACTTTTACCTACATGATAGTAATATCATCACTACAATGAATCTGCGCTCTCCTGCTATACATTAACTCATTATGTCGTCTTACGACCCCCTTGTAATGCAATACTAAGTACTCAGTTAACTCAGCAAGTCATCGCATAGTTCATGTTCATCGCACACTTGCATGTTATCGTTGCAAATGTAATATCATAATCAATCAAGCAAAATATACCAGTATCTATCTCGGTTGCCGGCCCAGGGTCCGCCTTTCTACTTCTCCTTATCCACTCGCTCGATCTTTACATCCTTGATGCTGAGTTTGTTGGCACGCTGTCACGCCATCGCTTCTTTGGCCTCTTGAACCTGTCGAAGATGGTACGACCAGACATTGGTTCCTCTAATTTGCCGTTGCAAATGCACCAATCTCAGGTAATTATAACTACCGTGTTGATCGGGCGCGTCGACGCACTATCGGCGCCGGCGCACGTGCGTGGCTTGCGCAACGATCGCCAGTCGCCCGATCGCACGTCACTGAACCACCAACTACCGGCCACACGTCGGACTTTGTTTACATTCGCCCGCCATGGGAACTCATTTAACGCCCGATTCGACTCGGAAAATTGGTGGTTTCGGTGTACGCACTGAGAGGTTGAAGGAACACTTACTCCGAAAACGCGACCGACGACCCAGCGACGGTGTTCGTCGAATTCATTAAAATTAATGAGAACTCCTTTAATGTGTAAGTAAAGCAGGCGAGAGGAGCCTAATGACACCCATCGCGACTATAATAACTTGGTAACAATGATCCGAAACGGAGCCATCCCAAATTACGTTTCGGACGAATCGCTCTCACATGGTACTTAATGGAGTACGAGACAAATCGCTCATTCGCAGTCTAGTCCCAATTTGCGCGGGCATTCATCCAAAAAAATGCTTTCATCGTCTAGATTTCACATTTTTCGAAATCTGTATCGTGACCGCCATATTGGCCGCTCTTCGCGGAATTTTTGCGCGGGAAATTATTCAAAACCCGCCCGGGGCGCGCGGGAACGTGTAACTTTTTAATTATATTTTTTTTCTCTAGTGGCACAGATCCGTCTCCCAGGAGCCGGGGCGTAATTAAGATGGCGTATCGTTAACGTTACACGCCCGCATCGGGGCCGCAGCCCACATCTGTCGGCTGATTACAGACACAACATAACATCTTCGCGTTTCACAATTTGAATACAACGGACTTTGAGCTTTATTGTCATCGTTCTAGCAAAAAAAAGTTACGTTATTCGACCGCTCTTGTGTTACTTCTTGGCGGTGGCTCGCTTTTTTTTATTCGCGAACGTGTCGGTGAAGGTTATGCTAGATTGTTTTTCTGCTTGAGGTTTTGATTTTCTTGACCCAGTTTCGTTGTTAAAATAAACGAACTGTTGCAATAGATTAATTAGTTCCAGTGTTATTTTGTAATTTACAACCGCGAAAACTATTTCGTTAGTGTGAAATAATGCTTTCTGTCTTATAAACAGACATAACGTATAACGCCTTCTGTGTGTAGAGTAATTTCTCCGAAATAATATGTATACCACATACATATTATTTCGGAGAAATTCGTTCGTTTCGTGTCTGTGTTACCTGTCATTCCGCTGATTTCTTAGAAACTTAGATCTAGACACATTCGTTAGAGATAATTGAATTTACAGCCCTGGTATAATCTCACAAACCTAATTAAAATAAAAGCCTCTGATACAGACATCCTTATGGATGCCCGACACGCGCCTTGTCATTCTGAGGAGTACCTCTTGCGTACCATAGAGTGGAACTCCCTGATTACGTATCTGTCTCCTTATCAATACGTCCAATAGGATATGTAACACACCTGCAAGCTCACCTTCCGCACATGATCACTTATCATAGCGGACAAATACCTAACTTACATTGTAAAAAAAAATCTTACGCTACCTCGCACTAACTTGTATCTAAACGGTTCACAGAATGCCGTCTATTTACCTACGTTAAAACCTCCACGCAAGTATAAAAATGTGTCTCCACTTATATAGTTTTTCTTTCACACGAGCCGACCAATGTGTGCGTGCGCGGGCTACCGTTAGCGCGCCCGTAGCCCAGATCGGCGCGGGCGCAGCCATCGCATTGTCTCGTACCATTACACACGCGACCGGGTGAAGGTCAGAACCGGTGGAGTAATTATCACGTCGCCAGCTCGCGTCGCTGATATCACTCGACTATGCGTGTGAGTTCTCACTGATACGACTAACTAGGCATAGTGCTTGTGGGTTCTGGGAGACGGGAGTGTGTTTTGGTGATTGTGGTTTAGAAAGCATGTATATAACGATGTATATGTAATGTAATGATGTGCGAACATAGATAAGATTGGACTTAAGGCGGGGATGGCGTTCGTTTCATCGAAACGAATTATTTTTAAAAACTCCAGTTCCAGTCTAAAAAAATACAAATAGCTGAAAAACTAAACTAAAATAAATATTGTATCTGTATTGCAAAAAAAGTATGTCAATGCAAAAAAGTTTTGAACGGCCTCGCCTTAAGACCTTTTCCCAGTTTTATAGGATATTTCTACACTGATGACCTAATGTGTTAAGGAATATATTTGTGGTACTGTAAAACTTTAATTTTTTTCGCTTGGTGAAAAGGATCGCAGACATTTTGTTATGTATATGTAGACGAGATTATGATGAGAGTTAGTTACAGTGTAGAAATTCAGTCTCATCGCGTTGCCGCTTAGAGAAGTCCGGTGATGGGAACGAGTATCGGCCTTTGGATAGTTACGATGTGAAAATTCAGGGTCACATCGTGTTGCCAGTTCAGTGGTGGGAATGAGTGGCGGGCTGTGCTGACACTTAAACAGCCAAAATAGCAAAACTATCTTGTTGTGGAAAGAAATCAGAGTAAAGGCAATAAAACGCGAAGATTTATCGTTACCGGATCAAAACAAAACATCCATTCGTTTAAACGTTCTGCAGTATTGCTCCCTCTCTCTTACCTACCCATTAGACTATACTTTAAACGATTCCGGACCCGAGCACCGTTCGAATAGTTTATGACGAAAAAACGTTCGGCGTAAACCATTTCATTCACTCGCGTGTCCATCATCGGTACGGAAATAGCCGTTCCGAAAAATCTCGCTCCGCACTCGATTCACCTAGTTCCGCGAACCGCGGAGGTGGGCTGAGGTAAACATGATAATGTACAGATAGTAGATGCAAGCGAGATCGTAAAATTGGTCTCAAATCAATTTGCCATCGGTGTAAACATACCACAGATAAATGTACTCGTCAATCAGTCAAGCTTGAGAAGTCCGCCTGGATGGGTACCACCATCTTATCACCCGCATTTGTGTCCAGCAATTGATTGATGCTAAGCTACGGAGCCTCGAGCATCGCCGTAGTGTTGCGCTTCTGTCGGTCTTCTATAGGTTACATTTCGGAGAGTTTGCTAAGCAGCTGCACGACCTCATTCCGCCGCCCCTTTTCCACCATCGGGAGACGCGGTCCGGGCCAACGCTTGATCCTTATGTCTTCGATCTTCCAGCTATCCGCACGAGCCGCTTTAGTTCGACCTTTATAATGCGGACGGCTAAGGAATGGAACACGTTGCCTGCTAGTATATTCCCTCATCATTATAATCTGGACGCTATCAAGACTAGAGTAAATAGGCTGTTCCTACACAGGCATGCTCCATCTTCGGCCGCATCATCACTTACTACCAGGTGAGATAGCGGTCAGATGCCTGCCTAGTCCAATATTAAAGACTTTGTTGTCTTCCCATTCGGACAATGAATAGTGAACAAAGTAATATATGAAACTACATCAACCAAACTCTAAGCCACACTGTACCCGAGCGTCATAGGGTACTTTTACTCCCAGACATGTTTAAACTTCCTAAGTTAGAAGAAGAATCCTCTCATATCCTGTCTTCACGCTCATGGGGACAATGCTTTGTTATCCTAGAATTATGGACAAACGTATAGATAATGGACATTTTACTTTATAACAGATAATATTATCCAGAGAACCGCCATTGTGCTCATTATAGTACGAGTAACCGCGGTACGGGGAAACGTGGAAACCTATTTGCGGTAGCAAAAGTTTAGACTGGGTCATGCTACAAGGAATAGCTGTGTAAACAATACAATACACTGACGTAAATTATGGACTGTTTACCTACACTTCTCTCTAAGAATCGTTACATTGTGGAATTAGAGTTTTCGCTGCTCAGGACAAAAGTAGGGAGATTTACGAGGTTTCCCCAGAAGCGAAATGGTAATAATGCTCATAATCCTCTTGAAGTGAGTCTATTTATTACAGAATTACCAGTATTTTGTCTTTACGTAATCCAAGAGGGATTAGATACAGAGTCATTTGTGGACAGGTAACGAATAATAGACACGGATTATGTAATATTTTCTCGCGATCAAAGGAATCTGAATCGGCGCGGTAATTTAAAAGGTTGACACCCCAGAAAGTATTTACTTTTTGAAGGGATTGTTTGGACGAATGAGAATTTCAGAAATGCTTTTACTACCTACGTACGCTTCAATAGAGAAAGACAAAAGTAGAGCACGATAAATATTATAGACAGAAATGTGAATAAAACAAATTGACTTATTTAAATAAATATAGATTCTTCTACCCGTGACCCTGGAGCGTGCAACCGGTCCGAAATATCTAGGTAATAACTTAACGACAAAAAAGTCGGATAAACCCCTACCAAGTTCATATACACTCAACTATTTTTTAAACTACTCAACTGATTTTGACGAAACAAACCTAAGAACCATCTTGATTAAACTGGCTTGCAAATACAGATCCATACAGGTCCCCAACCGTTTGGAACCTACGATGCCACAGACAGACAGACACATAGCCACAGATACAAACGGCAAACTTATAACACCCCTCTTTTTTCGTCGGGGGTAAGAAATAATCAAAACCATGGTGTCACCCAAAGTGACAATTTATGATTCTTCGTTAGACTTCTATCGATAATACATACCTTAAATAAGTCAATTTATTTAGATTTCCGTGAACAATACTTACCATTGTCGTGCTCTATTTTTGTCTTTTTGTAATGAATGGAACGTACTTTACAAGAGGTTGCCAATCGTTCCGGGTGCGGCGGGACGCCCCGTTTCCATGGCTAAAATAAACCAGACTCCCAACAGTCTTTTTTTATGGTAAACCCAGCCAGGTTGGCCTGAAATCTCATTCAAGTGGTTCAAGGGTACCGAGAGGCGCGATGCGTGCGTGCAATGGTAGCGGACGAGCGACCGTGGCTGCACCGACAACTTTATTATATGTTAATTTTAACACAAATGAGCATCGGTGACCTAGTGGTATTAAGTATCCGACTCGCAAGCGAGAGGTACCGGGTTCGAATCCCACTGCCGCCGTGTACCAATGACTCTTTTCTGAGTTATGTACGATAGTTGAACACTAACCGATGCTCTTACGGTAAGGGAAAACATCGTGATAAAACCTGGTTCCCCTAGTAGCAGGGTCACAGTGGTCAAATGGCAGTCGCTCCACTGTAATTACCTGATCTGCCAAATCCTGGATCATGGTCAAGGCGGACTCTACACACCCTATATACAATTTGCACTTGGATGATCACCGTACGAATATAGTTGTATTGAAGTAGGTATAGAGAGTCAAATAGTTATAGTAAAACTAGGGAAATCCAGGATAGTAAAAAAGCTATTATGCACCCGAGTAGATACCGCCCACGCAAATTGTGTTGAATTAAATCTGGCGACGTGACACCGAAATAGATTTCTCAAAAGCATTGGAATAACGTGAGTGTAAAATAGCTGGGTATAACGAAAATTGTCAAGGAAAATTGCATTTCATTTAGAATGAACTCCGAAAATAGTTTTTTCCAAGCGGCGCGCGGCGATTAGTACCATCCTTATATTTTGCCACTTAATTTTTTCTCAAAAGCTTCTTTTCCTGAAGGGTTTTCTAACCACACGCATAATTTACTACTTTATAAATTTTTTGGAAGCTTGTTTCAGTATTTCCTTTGAACTATGACAGGATCGTTCAAGAGATGTATTAGAGGTCTTCTTAGTGGCGGGCAACGCATTGGTAGCGACCCTGGTGTTGCTGATCCATAGGCTGCGGTGACCACTTTCATTTAGGTGGCCCGCTTGCCTGTTTGTCTGCCGTATTACCTAAAAAAAGCTTATCTTCCTGAAGAAGTTTTTAAGAGAAGCGGATCCCGTACGCTCTATGACGAGAACGGGAAGTGTTAGTCCAAGGGGATTTAATTTCCCAGCGGCTTTTTGGAGCTGGCGGAACGTAATCCGTTACAGGAAATCGGAAAACCCTTTCAGGAAAATATTAAGCTATTGAAAAATAAATATAGTGAGAAATTATGCGAATGGTTAGAAAACCCTTTGGGAAAAGAAGCTATTGAGATTTTTTTCTAAGTGGTAAAATATGCGAATCGCCACTTGGAACAAACGATTTTCGCAAAATACAGTACTTACACTCCTTTCGCAGTGGTACTAAGGTGTTACTATGGCGGTACTGTGGCGTTACAGATCAGCTGTTTAGCAAAGTCGGTACCAAGAAATCTCTGAAAGGTTCCAAGTGAAATTTGAAACATTTGCTCCGCACGTTTGAAATACGTTTGTAATAAATGTGAGCGATGTCTGTCTCGCGTGGCCTTTGAAAAAATTCGCGTATTTCGCAGGAATTTCGTATGTTTCTTTACAAAATATTCCGTGAAAATTACTTTCAATGAAAGGGCTTCTCCTATATTTTATATTTTCTAGTTACAAAATGTACTATCGGGGTTTATTTATCACTAACGTTTAACATTAACTAACTTTTCTCACGAGTTCGCGTGTCGACCGGTTTTATATTTCTCTTATATTTGACGTACTATATTATAGTTTCTCATGCCTTTCCCGGCATATAATATCCCTTGATCAAAGATCATTTTTAATCATTAGGATCCTCAACATGCCGGTAATACCCCTGCTATTACAAAGGCTATAGCTGAACGGATTTTCATGCGATTTTCAACAATAGATAGAGTGATTCAAGAGGAAGGTTTATAGGGATGGACAACACGCGAACGAAGTCTCGGCGGGCCAACTAGTTACCTATAAAGTGAAAAGATATTTCTCAAAACACGTTTTTGTTGATGGTGAGCAGCTTGTAGCAACAGCTAATGTATGGGTTGTATACATTCACGCATATATCGTAGCTTCGGCCTTGTCACTAGTATCAAGTGCCTTTAATTACGCAGGCCAGAATCAGCAATCTACGAATCGGAAACCGATTCCGTACTCTTGTATTTGCAAACACACCGCGATTGGATTGGACAGGGAATCGCGTCAATGCACCAATTGAGTTTCGTATGCAAAAACCGCCGGCGGATGTGGCGTGACGGTGTGTGTGACGTCACTCGGCTGTCGAGTCTGAATGTCGAGGGCAATCAGGACAGCCCGGTTATCGCCACCAACAGCCTATGTAAGTAACACTCCACTGCAGGACGTGAGCATCCTCCGCATTAGTGGTTTTTGGCAGTCTCCACTTGATAAGGGGTTGGAAATCGCAGTCTCTAATTGGGAGAAGCCTGATACTGATGTCATATTCATTAACAAAATATAAAAATAGCAATAACACTATGTCAAAAACTAAAAACGAAATTTTAATCTATTTTGTAAGGACAACGGTATTCACGCTGCTGTAACACTTTGTTTTCAGCTAAAGTCTACTCCGGCGACCCGAGGAGGATATTGACACTCAATAAGACACCGACAATAAGCTGCCCAATATTAAAGAATGGCAATAGCAACAGTATTCCAATTTCAATTCCCAAAGCGGAAACCTACCTACGTCTCCAGGTCTCGTGTCGTGGAGGGATCACGTGAAACGGAACGTGGTGCAGTTGTTTAAACAGTTGTCGTTTTTGACGTAGCGTCGAACGGAACGCAGGATATTGTGGGGCTGTGTACGAACGAACTCGTCATGGCTTTGTTTATAGGTTCTATTATGAAAGTTAAATATTTACTTGGCACATTTAACCTAACAAGTTTTTGATTACATCATCATATTTTATAATAATAGAAACAAAAACGATATTTTTAGAGCCTTTTTTCCGTTGCGTTGGGAAATTGAAAGGAATTGAAAGGAAGAAATAAGAAGATTTTAGTATATGGAAGACCCTTAGGCTATTATTAATGTAATATTATAAACGCATTTGAGATAGCCCTGGACTTGCTAATGTCCATAGGTAGCGGTGACCACGTTCCATCAGGGGCCTGCTTGCCTGTTTGTCTATTGTGTGACATTTTGAACACAGATTAACCACGACTTCGTATATAATACAGGGTAACTATTTCGTAAGACTTTATTTTTGAGTAGCTCTTTCAACTGGTTCTAATTCAATTGGACACTGCTCTCGATGTAAACAGAGGTAGAGCATTAGATCAATTGTTCCGTCTGAGGTAAACGCACTAATTTGTGCAAAATATCATCGTTCATAATTTTGTATATTATCTACATTTTAGAAAATATCTGCCTCGCTTCTTAGAGGCGTCACTTCGTGGAAACTGTGCTAGTGTAATGCAAAAACTGGTTCTGCGCAAATTATTATAAAAAGTGGCAACCTTTGAGTAATTACTTTAGCCATTGTCTTTGATGGGATGAGGGATTTAATGAGATGATCACTTATCATCTAATTTAGTATAATAACCTCTATTGTATGTTTCCCTTGGTTTTGATTAACTCCAATAATATCTACTACTCCAAATCCTTACACGTGTAAGGAATGAAGCAAACAACATAATAAAGAAATAGAGTAACGTGGTAAATAAATACTTTCCGTAATTCGTAGAACCGTCGAAACGTTTCAATCTTTGGCCCTGCCCTCATTTAGATATAATATGAGAACAAAAACAACCGGGCTGGCGTCTAACAGACATCTAATTTCATCGTATAATTATCACACATAATTTCTGCAAGGCTGGGATCCATCCCAACACCATGGACGCGTGACAGACCTTCATAAGCACTGCACCCTACAAGCATCAATAGACAATAGCTAACAATTTTCTTTATTTCATTTTGTTATACGGTAGACAAACAGGCAAGCGGGCCACGTTATGTAAAGTGGTCACCGCCGCCTATGGACATCAGCAACACCAGGGGAGTTACCAATGCGTTGCCCGCCTCTGAAGCGTCCTCTAATATACCCCTTGAGCGATCCCATGTCATAGTCCAAAGGAAACACTGGAAACACGTATTATATCCATAGCAGCGTTACGCAGTAGTAATTAAGAGAAACAGACCCATTCTAGGAACCCTAGGCTCGGGCTAATTAGTTGACATACGCCCGTCAAACACGAGAGCCACTTGACAGCTGTTGGCAGGCCCAGAGACCGCTGACGTGATGCCCGTTGGCGCCAATACGGTAAACACCATTGTACGAGAAGCCGTTTGGCTCGCCACCGCCATATTGCTGTGCCGTTTCCATTCCATTTTCAAATGGTAAGCGGGAAAGCGCCCGTTTTGTTGT
Organism: Blastobasis adustella; assembly: GCA_907269095.1. Taxonomy (NCBI): domain Eukaryota; kingdom Metazoa; phylum Arthropoda; class Insecta; order Lepidoptera; family Blastobasidae; genus Blastobasis; species Blastobasis adustella. Next base: position 6,030,735 of record OU026135.1, on the reverse strand, counting down.
GCCTATTTGTGTGTCGGCTTTAGTATGGTGGTTCGGGAGCGGATTTTCGTTATATTGACGTTTATAAAGGAGTTCTCTGGAGATTTTAGTCTATCTATTTCATTAGAGGTTCTTTCTTGTTCTTGGTTATCATTAACACCCGACGCGAGTGCTTCGAGACGAAAAGAGGGGCATGTCTGTCTGACAGGAATCTGTCGGTTGCATCAAAGATTTGGGGTAGTTACAAGCAGAATAGTATGTCGAATCGTTTGATGTTTTTACATAAACAGTTATATACATGAATGGTAAGTATGCCGTTATGGAATATCATCGTACTCACTGGCAAAGAATGTAAATCTTGCTCCTTGATTATAAAATCTCTTGATATTTATTTATTTATTCATTACCAGTTGATAACGTTATTATCGCACTACTATTCACGTCCTCAAAACCGTTTTATAAGTAGGTACCTATCTCATTTCCAGTTCACATTACCATCAACGCAATCGCGCTCAGTTACTCAGACAATTTCCAATGCATCAAAATAATAACGACCCGAGTGGTGGCAAATGATTCCACTCCACCAATCTCGCGGTTGGGCCCTTGCCAGCCGGTGGCGCTTCCGAGAATTTTTTTTTCTACACGTCGGATGCGGCCAGTGTTCCGCGAAGTCTGAACCTGCGTACTATGAATAGGGGTCGGTGACATTTAATTCTCTATCGATGGGTGTCGTCGGGCCCAGCAGGAAACAGCTGGAAAATTGATTCTCAATACGTTGGCCGCACGGTTCCTGTTTGGGCACTGACCCTTTGCTGGTGCAGAGAAATGTTTGGCGCTAGTGGTAGATTTTGTGTGCCATGTCAGTGAGGCTATTGTCTAAGTCCGTCCGTAATCAGTCAGCAGCAAATGAACTGTAAGATGGTATGTGATACATCATGGGCCTTTAACGTCTATTATGATGATTTAAACAGCGTCATCGTTAGGGTTTTGTGTACTGCACTCTCTCTGATGGCTGTCTGATAAAGCCCAACACGAGAAAGACAGATGATACATACCCCTTTACTATTAAAGTATTACTTTTCGTAAGTTATTACGTTCCGCTTCCGTAATGATAATAGTATTAGACAGGTTCCTATGCTCGATCCGACTTATTACTTCTTGCTAACGGATGTGGTGTGGTGATTCAATTACACGATGACAGAGTAGACTAGACCCCTTGTGTTATAATATAATTAGTGGTTCCGGCGCAACTTCGTTCGCGTACACCTACTTTACCCCTACCTTATATTTCTTGCTTATAAACCTTCCTCTGGTATCACTCTATCTATTGTTGAAAATCGCATTGAAATCCGTTGCGAAGTTTAAAAGATGTAAGCGTACATAAATGCATACATAGATACATAGGGACAGACAGCGGAAAGCGACTTTGTTTTATACTATGTACAGATAGATATTCGAGTTATACAATTGAACTCAAAGTGAGTAAACTCGTAAAAAGCGTATAACCGCCTAAGAATGTCACCTTCACTTCCACGCCAGTTTGTAAACAAGATGTTGAATTTTCTTTTCGTAACTGTCGTCATCTTTACTTTTAGTTCCGACGGAGGCTGGGGAGACTAGTAAATTATACTCCACAGTTTGTCACTGATGTCTGGTCGTTTAATTTCCTGTATTTTACTCATATTCTATTTTCAGAGCCGTTAGATCTCACAAACAGTTCATTTGTTAAACCGTACTATTAAAATATCGAACTCTGGCAGAGTAGAATAGCACCAATCCATTACACTCATGGGTGTCGTACAAGGCGACTAATGTTTTCGATGCAAAAGATCTAGAGTCTCCGTAGGCTGGAATTCCATTGTTATATTTATAACACTGCGATCCCCAATCCGCCTGCCGAGCGTGGAGATTGCGGCAATGACATCCCCTCGAGTGGGAGAGGCCCTAAGTCCTGCAGTGGACTGTTACGGGCTGTGACGACGATAAAAATATCGAAGAGATTGAACTCAACTATTCCTCTAGTAACATATAGATGTTGAGTAACGCGCCCGCGTACTCGGTGCCAACGTGCTTATGTGCACACAATGAGTATGGTGGGCACGTAACTATGATTATTGACGCATGCGTAATGCGCACAGCGATGCGCATGTCAATAGCCGATTGTCTCGGACTGCGCGTGAGTGCGTAATCGAACGTCAGGATGGGTACTATCGAATGAAAGGAAAACGAGTCAGTGCAATCGCTTTAATCAAAAGGTACTAGTGATTTAGATTATCACGGAGGTCAGATGGCATAGCAGTCGCTCCTCTGTAATTACCTGATCGCCAAATCCTGGATCATGGTCAAGGCGGATCCCGGGGCCCTCTAGCTCGAGAGCACCGGGACATGATTTATTTTATCAAAATATGATTGTAATATGCCTGTGTTAGTCAGCACAACATAGCTTTCTATTAGATAAAGAAAATGGTTCGATAGTACCTCATTCATATTAACTGATAAGTTTCCTAATATATTTGAACTTATCCACCGGGAAATTTCGCTACCGTGTGGAATTTGCTTGAATTTTTATTCCGTTTGTGTAATAATTTCACTAAAATGTTTCTTCTTTCCTCATTCATTCCCATGAAAATTCAAGTATGACACACACTTTTCATCACCCGAGGGGGTCAAAAACCTCTCAACAGTTTCCATGTTTTATGATTCAATGTGATTCATTTTGGAGTCGAAGTACCTATTTCATAATATTTGCTAATATAAAGTGGATATAATAGTGGATCCGGCGCGACTTCGTTTGCATACGTCTACTTTACCGAGCAATGCCGTCCGCATTACCTAATAATAAATAAATAATTTTGTTCCTAACCTCTTGATTATTGGCACCATAAGAATAAGATTACTTCACCCCTACTGATAATTGTTTTCTTCCTTATAAACCTTCCTCTTGAATCACTCTATCCAATGTTGAAAACTGCATTACAATCCGTTGCATAGTTTAAAAGATCTAAGCGTACATAAATACATACATATGGACAGACGGCGGGATGTGACTTTGTTTTATACTATGTAGTACTGTTACGGAACTCAAAGAATTTTAATTGTCAATTTATTTTTTTATGCTACTAAGTGACAAACAAACAGCTTTTAATGTTGATTTAGGTTTTTATTTATTAACTCTGATTATAGCATTAGGAATGGTTGAAGAAAATAGTTGCGAGAGAAATATAAGTAATTGAGAAATAATCCAGATAAGGAATATACATATTGCGACATGGAATTAGCCAAGCCTTCACCAGTTAAGTTCACAAGATAATGAGGTTGCAACTGGTTGAAAGAACTCGTTGGCCTGTCAATCTAACTTGTGTTACAAACCTACAATATTAACAAATCAATTATATTAGGTTAGGTCAATCACTCGTTGAATGGGAAACATGCTTTGAAACATCCTATAGATCTAATTCGGCTCATAACGTAAACATGACGTAAAACATATTTCTTTTCAGGTTAGGTTACCGGAAAAGCGCCATACGCTATATGACTGTTCGCACTCAATTAATTTCATTTGTTTATTAAGTTGTCGTACCGTATCGTAACGTTATTTTCGGTGGTTGCGTAAAGTTTGGTTTTGTGTGTTATGAGAGCGGTATAACAATTAAAGTCTGCGCAGACGAGTCGCTTTCTACAATGATCTTAGTGATGTGTCCACTCGATTTACTCACTCGAGTTGGGCTTTACTCGAATCAACTCGAATTTAATTCTTCGTAACTTGAATTGGAATGAATTTCAATCTGTGTTGACTTTTTTCCTAAGTATCAGGAAGAGTTTAGTTGAATACTGTAATTAAGTTTTAAAAATAAATTGATCGTATGTAAGTACCTATGAGGATACCTACATTATAAAATTTGGCTGATATAATTTTGTGATAACTGCTACATCATTTTGATTGTGTCAATTAAACAATCATGGGCATATGTAAGTATTTATGTACCTATGTTATAAAGACAGACTTATTAATTTGCAAAAATTGCCACATTATTTTGTTGCAATATGATTGCGAAGCTGAGTCATTAAATCGGGTTAAATAAAATAAACAATTTACTGAGTTTCATCCAGTTAACTCTAGTTCACGAGTTACGTGATTTCAACTCGGGTTAAATCCTTGTTTTTCCCGAATTGGCACATCTATCTTGGGTCTCTGCGTTAGGCCGAGACCTGGCGTCAATGTGAGCTGATTTAGGTATAATGATAATAAAAAGGTTACCCTACTCTCTCGTCTGTTCAGGCGTGCGTGCGGTCCCGTTTAATTCGATGTGTGATACCATACCCGGTTGCGGTTATGGTTTCGGTATCGATACCGCGGGCCGTGGGCCGGTGTTGACCCCTTTATTTTGCGTTTCGGAAACTAACCTATTTATACGGTTTAGTGAAATAGCTACGGCGTGCATATGCATACGTGATTCGGGGAAATTAGTTCGTGCGTGGAGAGAAAATTTACTCAATTTTTTAGGTGTTTCGGTTTACTGCTCCAGTGCAAATCCATGTTAACTAGCTCCATGGTAATGATAAATTATAACTATGATGAACTTGCGCGCAACAGTGTTAGCGTAGATGATTTATTTCGGTACAGTTTCTATACTATAAAGGAACAGATCGACGTGTTCTAATAAAAAAAAATTACGTACTTATTTGTAATTACGGGTCTCTGCATCGACGTCTCCTAGTATGATTTAATGATGAATGACCTCAACTGACCCCCATCCTTCTCCACCAGGTGATAGACTTCGGCAGCTCCTGCTACGAGCACCAGCGGGTCTACACTTACATCCAGTCCCGGTTCTACCGCGCGCCCGAGGTGATGATGGGCGCCCGGTACGGGATGCCTATAGACATGTGGTCTCTGGGGTGCATACTGGCTGAGCTACTAACGGGTGAGTGGATTTTATCATAATCTCATCATCTTGGCGTTAATGTCCCGGTTGTGCTCTCGATAACGAGGGCCCGGGGTCCGCCTTGACCATGATCCAGGATTTGGCAGGTCAGGTAATTACAGTGGAGCGGCTGCCATCTGACCTTCATGACCCTGCTACCAGGGGAACCTGACCAGATTGGATCATGGTTACACATCCAGTCACCTGAATGTGCAGGTTTCATCACGATGTTTTCCCTCACCGTAAGAGCATCGGTTAGTATTCAACTAATGTAAATAACTAAGAAAACAGTTATTGTACATGGCGGGAGCGGGATTCGAACCTGGGACCTCTGGCTTACGAGTCGGATACTGTAACCGCTCGGCCACTGACGCTCTAATTTTTTATCATACTCTGTGCGGCTGAAAACGTCGGATAACCTTGATACCTCCGACCAAGTAGAGATACTTCAATATTTCCTAAAGTACTGAGCCGTTTGTAATGAAACAAAGCTGTTAACCGTCACGATTTAACTGGCTTTCAAACAAAAAGAACCGCATCGAAATCGGTCAACCGTTCGGGAGCTACGATCCTACGACGCCACAGGATTCTTCCTGTGGCATCCCTGAGAAAATAAGATACGGTAACTGCTTACCATCAGGCGGACCGCTCGCTTGTTTAGTGAAACAAGCACCGCCGACTTCCAAGAAAAATAAACACACTGACCCTGCACCTTCTCATTTTCAGGGTTCCCCCTGCTTCCTGGCGAGGATGAGGCTGACCAGATGGCCTGCATCATCGAGCTACTAGGCATGCCACCCACCAAGCTCATAGAGCAGGGGAAACGGTCGAAGAACTTCATCAGTAGTAAAGGTCTGCCGAGGTACTGCTCGGCCACCACACTACCTGATGGTACTACGGTGCTAAGTGGAGGTGAGATTTGTTTTTGGCAATATTTTATAAAATCCAGGTGTCACCAAGGTTAACGACTTAGCACGAGGGTTTGACAGGTATAAGTGGCAGTGGACAGGGCACATACATATCGCTATACAGACAGCCGCTGAGGCGATAAAGTTCTCTAGTGGAGTACCGGAAGACCTCCGTCTCGTGGGTAGTTCCGCAGGGTTGACGGAGGACATATCATCAGGATACTCGTTCGCATTATACTGGTATAAAAAGTATATCCGGTTGGTGGTATCCAACAGAACATACAGCACCAACCTCTTCTATTGATTTCATAGGATTTTGATACTGACGCTGATGTGAATGAAGGAGGCGACTGACGTCTAAATGAAAGCAGTCAAAATATGGATGGCGACTTTTTCCGTTGCAATGAAACTGAATACATTTTGTAAGCACAAATAAGGAAGGTTATGTAAAATAAGATTATTCAAGTGTTATCTTGATAACGATAACGACACATAACGTTATCCGTATCCATTCAGATTCTTTTTTTCAATGCCATGATGGTGGCCATTTTAGCTGCTATTCTTTGTGGCCTTGATGGATTCCTTTCAATGGCCTGCACCAGTGGCCATCACCACGCTAATTGGATAACAGTATTATAACGTTACAATCCCAACGTTTTGTCTAAACAAAACAACAGTATACGGCCAGCAATAAATCCTGTTTATAAAACGAAATATGCGATGAACGAGCTACTAATGTCACGCTCGCATACTTTATGAATGTTTTGCATTTGGATTTAGAACGTAAAAATGGCCGGTTAATTCAAAGATGAATGACTACAATTACTGACTCAACTCCTACGTGGGACAGTTATGTCTTAATAGTCGTGACTAAAGAAAGCAACGCAGTGATGACATTTCTATTATTAGTTCTAAAAGTCAGCTGTGAAAAACTCACACGCTTTTCTACGTCATCAGTGCAGTATGCACAACATATCTGATTCAGAATAGGGTGACAGTAAATTTATTCAATTTTTACCCACTTTTTTGTGGTCACGTCGTCGTCTGGCTAAGGAGTGAGTCATGTAAAGCCACGCAGTTTTGCATGAGTAAACCTTGTCTGATCTCCTTTTGGTTTACTGCCAAAACTAATGCGTGATGTCTCGGTTAATTCGACCGAGTTTGTCAACACTGGTCCGGTGTTGCATTACTTGTTTTTACGCGGTGTTTGGTGCTGTTTGTTCTGCTCTGTTTGTATCTTAATTAATTAATAGGCTGGTTTAGTTTAGTAATCGAAAACCTAATAGTTTCAAGGTGAAGAGCGTTGAGATTTTAGAGATTAGATTTAGATAGATGGAACAAAGTTACAAATACAGCGATATAGAAAATTTAGAATATACTAAAAAGATACTAGCCTCTAATGATACTAGCCAAACGCGTCTAGCATCTGAAGAAGAAAGGATCTGACCTACTACTGACACATGCCATGTGGTTAACATCATCATACGTGGGGTCAGCAAAGCACATGGTACAGCATAGCACAACCTTACCCTTTCACTTGCGAGGATGGGAGCTGGCTGACGAGACAGTCAGCCCGCTAAGGGAGTGTGCTAAAAGGAGTGCGGCTTGATTTTGATAAACGTAAAATTGATACATCCCAACACGAAGAAAGTGCTGTCGTTAGTCCGTGGTTTTATTAAAGCCTTCGTCATAAAAGGCGATTAATGTCCTAAACCAGAAAATGGGCAGTTTAAACGCTGCGATCTCCAACCCGCCTGCCAAACGTGGAGATTATTATTATGGTAAAGCCTACTCGTATGTGGAGGAGGCTCAAGTCCAGCGGTGAACTGTTGATGTGATTGTCTAAGGTTCTCTTGTAAAAGAGAGAGAGATAACGAAATGATAGACAAGTACTTATGCTAAAGATAAAATTTACACGGAATAACTTCGCAGCACAATTTCTCGGATTCTGCAACCTTGATACATGAATCTCTGTTCTCATTGGTCAAAGAGTAGCATAAACAAGGTGGTTAGGCCCATGGGTTGGTGGATGACTATGGTCTTTTTAACATATGGTGTTGTACCAATTGCAGGCATGTCGCGGCGCGGCAAGCCGCGCGGCCCTCCCGGATCGAAGACCTTCGTCACAGCACTTAAAGGGTGCCAGGACAAGTTCTTCATCGACTTCATTAGGAGGTGAGACAGTTTCATTTATTCGTTAGGATTGGTGATGATGATGGACGTTGAGACTGGTACGTACAGGAGACAGGGTAAGGTAAAAGATATTTGCAAGTAGAATCGATTTTAAAAGTATTAGCACTCCAATATCGTCAATCAATCATTTACTCAAAGCGATCTTTGTTTTGTTACAAAATTACGTCATATCTTATATGCTAATCTACAATTAGTTAGTATAATTACTTATTACCTGGTGAGTGTAAGCTTGCTTGCCAACTTAGCTGATATAACAAGTTCTCAAATGAAAAAAATATTTTTTCATAGCAAGCTTTCTCGCGCGTTCTGTGATCAGTCAGAGTACTTGTTAAGACTAATCAAACGAGCCAAAAGTCGATGGACTTACCTTCCGTCTTCATAATCAGATCAACTCGATGGTATCATAATCGGAAACCGGGAAATGGGTAAAATGTAACTTGCAGTATTTTATTACGAACTAACGCGGGGACTTGTGAAAGTAAATAAAAGCTTGTGTGGTTTTTTTCTATGTATTTTTGAATTTATTTTGCTTTCTTGATTGAATGTGCTATTAGTTTTTTCTGTTCTTGTTTTTTTTTTCCTTCCTTCTATTGTGTGTGTGATATTTCTATTATCTTGCATGGTATGGTAGAATAGCAGGGCAGCGTGACTTGAACTATATCCCATTTTATCGTTTTTTTATATTCACATGCTTATTCCCCCCCGCTATTGTTATGTTTGTGTGTATTTTTGTACTTTCTGTCTGTTTAATGTTGTTGTATATATTATTTATTTGGCAATAAATAAATCTATCTATCCTGTACAAAAATATCTGGTCTCTCGCCCCCCATAACGCCCGCCTCCCCCACTTCCAGATGCCTAGAATGGGACCCGGACAAGCGGTTGACCCCGGCGCAAGCGCTGCGACACGCGTGGCTGCGCCGGCGTCTCCCCAGGCCCCCGCACGACGAGGAGCCCCCCGCCCCCCTGGCGCCCCTCGCGCCTCTACCGGCGAACCACGTTAGTATAGGACACCAGCAACACCACCAGACCAAGCGAGTCGCCCCGCCAAAGTGCACAGACAAATAGGTTTGTTTTGGTTGGCTTCTTTTTCGGTTTCGGTTTCGATCGCAAATGTAGGTTGCGGGTTGGAAGAGCGGTGATTTTGTTTTTAAAATCCAGGTGAAATGAAATTGCACCAGATGGCGCTAGGTCTGCTGTCAAAATGTAGCCCGTGTTATTGGCTAGAGCGGATCCGTCAAGTTGGTTCTGGTTGGTTCTGTCCAATCGCGGGGCAGTATTTTGACAACGGCCTCATAATACGGTAGCGCAATTTGTTGAATTTTTGGTGTCGCAAAATCCTCATTGGCACTGATACGATAAAAACGACTCTACATCTTTGTACTTCAAGGATCAAATTTGTATAGCCTATGTAATTAGAGAGTGAAGTAGCTTCGTCTAGTTCAGTAGACAATTGCAGGCGATGGCCTCCTAAATAAAAGTAAAAAAAAAATATTGTCTAAAATAATGTAGATTGTATTTATACAGTGGAGTGTTTGAAGTACTGAGATCAGCAGTAGCGGCATCTGCAGCAGATGTCTACCAATTGGCTTTCATGTAACGTATTGCTTTAATTGGGTATAGTAGTTCAGAAACTGTATAACATAAAAAAATATATAAATATTATTGTTTGTTACGCGTATATAAAAAAATTATTTAGTACTTTTTTACAAAATTCATCAAAACATTAATTGGCTTCACAGGTAATTCTCATTGTAATATCGTCATTAACGCTTACCGCATAAATGACATCGTTAACGCCTAAATGACGTCATTAACGCATAAATGACGTAACAGCTTCACATCTGCTCATTTGCGATTGAAACTCGAACCCAGTTTTATTTCATTGCCGTGGTTGTAGCGCTTATAAACTAGTAACAGACGCTCCGATTTGGTTGGCGCCGACCAACGTCAGTTGCAGTTTATACTAATTCTTACGGTCTGCAAAATAAAGTCGCTTTTGGATTAATTCGGTTGCGCGGGCGAGCCGACCTTGGTCGGACGTCCGACCTCGTCCCGCGCTCCCAAAAGTGACTTTATTTTATACTGCGTAAGTATTAGTATCAACTGCAACTGACGGTTGGTCGGTTCCAGCCAAAACGAAACGTCTGTTACTAGTAATAGTTTCCGTCAAAAAGAACACTGAGCGACAGAGGGGTTATATATTTTAAATATTTTTCTGTCTCAGTCAAACGGCCAGCGTTCTTTTTACTTGTCGGGACATATAACTCACTATGTTCGGTATGGGAGCAGCACGGGAGGCGTGAAATGTGACGTAAAACCGAAAAACACGCGACTACAAGGTGCCAATAGATGGCGTCACTGGTGACTGGCATCTGTTGTCAAAATATGTCGTGCGTGCAGAAACAAACGCTCGAAGTTCACAGTTGGAATATAGCCAATAAAACTGAGGCGTTATTGACAGCAACAGGAACTTTCTTGCCGGTGGCACCAAAGGCATTGGACATAGATCATAAATAGAGCCTCGACCTAAAGAGAATGTACACTGTCAACCTGTCACAACTCTATACAAATGACTCAATGTCACACAAAAAGCTACGACATTAAGGTGACCAAGGCCACAAAATTTGACAATAGCAGTGGTTATGGAGAGCTATTTGACAACTTATGGCCGTCGTTTTGAACACTTTATATAAACAATTTAAAAAGAAACAAAATATAAATTGAGACTTCAGCTGTGACTAGGCTCCTTATATGCCTCTATGCCCAATTTCATTGGGTGGCACCAACTGGTGTCACGTCAGCCCCTATTGAAGGCACGCGGCAATAAAATGACGTCACCACACCCCTCCCGTGCCTCTCCCATACAACAGGTATCTTTTGATATAAGCGCTACATCCTTACTTATTGCTGACAATAGTTTCAATGAACTAAAGTCGACATATTTTCGTCTTATTGTACAATTAGTTTTTATTTGCGATTTATTTTTATTTTCAAATAAGCGACGACGCATAGTGTCATAATTCATTCCCTAAAATATTTTCTGTGATATTTCTTTATATTGTTAGTGTTTATGTAATACTGACAACCTCTTAGGCAGTTGTCTGACCTAGCGCTAAAATAATATAGTATGATCATGATAAGTATATATTTCTCGTTGCTGGGTGAGATAACTGCCTTACACTTGTTGTCTGACCGTATGATATTTAGTTCAGAATATTCAATGTATTAGTGAGATATTAAATTCCGAATTTGGCCATCATTGAGAAGTTGCCTACCAGGTAGGTACGCAACGTTTCCGTCCGTTAGGCCTACGTTTCTAATTCATTGCTGGCAGTTCAGGCCCTTCGTCGTGCGCGCCGTGTGCTAAAGCAGCAATGTACTGATGTGTCATTAACGGATGGAATTATAATAGATAAATCAACTCCCTAAGAATTGAATATTCTGAACCATAGATCAATGTAACCAGTGGAGATAGCTAGCGGGGGCCCGCACTCGCCAACCATTCCAACAAATCCCGGTGATTTCTGGAATAAACAACTTTATTAGTATAAGCGAAGATATTTTTTGTCAATTAGAGTCATCTGATTTTATTAATAGAAATGGTATTTATTGAAATACTATCCTCTTATGTGACATCATGCAGGACCACATCTAATTATATGGTCAAATTCCTATTCCAAATATAATTGGACGCGAAAGTAGACCCGAGTGGCTAGTTCCGTCGATTCGCTCTCCACTGGTTACATTGGTCCATGTTAGGCAGGTCGATTCTTTAAGACAACATCCGTGACCGCAACGATGAAATGTGACCGACAAATCAAGCCAACAAATCAAGCAACGCGCAAATTACTATAGAAATATTGTTATCATTCGGTATCAAATCCTGTTTCACCCATACATACAGAGAATCTGAAGTTTTTATTTTTACTAAGACTTTTCCTATTTGTATTATATGTGGTGAATTAGCTATATTTCGTTACCAAACTACAAATTGCAGTTTTGTTATTGGCATTTCAACTTGTAATGTAATCTTTTTAAACATAATTTATATGCTGCAAAACTGTGAAAGAAAGAAATAAATACATTTCTTCGTTGCGATCAAGGCTGTATCTTAGAGAATCGCATTGGTAACTTCCAACTTAGCCGGTTGGCTGCGTTGAGCGTCGTAACTAACCGTGTCTGTTGCAGTCGGGCGGCAGCGGCGGCGCGGGCCGCGCGGGCTCGCTGCGCACCCCGCTCGCGCGTACGCCGGTCACATTCAACGCCTCGCAAGTCGCCAGTGAGTAGATGTTTTTATAGTATTCTTTTTGTTTTTTGTGCCTTTCAGTGACTAACGAGCAAACAGCCCACGACGGTAAGTGGTAACTGTCGCCCATAACATCAACAATTCATGCGTTCAGGTTGCAGGTAACCAAAATGCAGGAAACAAATGTTGCCTTGCGTTGGGTTGAATACTCGCGTGAGGAGATTGCCACCCCATGACGGTACATTGTTTACACTCACCGAGGGTAGGAAAATATTATCACCAAATTTTTTAGGCAGCAGTGACCACTTTCTTCCTGGCCCGCTTGTCTGTTTGCTTATCACATAAACCTAATTTAATGTGCTCATCCACGTGGAATCTTCACATCACATCTGAGCGGAATCCTTCTCCTCCTATAATATATAAATTATTTAATTCGATACCTCAGTCTGCGAATGTGAACGAATGAGTCTCAGGAGAACATCTGATCAAATAAATGTTCTCAATTTAATACAGGTCAGGAGTATCTTCAACCGGCGTAAAGGTATGAGAAGATGTATGGAAGTGGTAGAAGCAAAAGGGGTGTGTCAGGATACCCCTATGGGATACGAGAGTGAGTGTGTATGTATGCTTATTCATTCCTCCCACTCCGGCAGGATAACTGAAAACGTATCCTGCTTGATGGCGCTGCTGTAGATGTAGCAATACAAGAGTATCTATTAAACTATCCTGCCATTTCAGAAGCGAAACTCCAAGCCGCCCTCTCCGAGGAGAGCGGGTCGTCGGCGGGGGCGAGCGGGGCCAGCGGCGCCAGCGCGGCGTCCGGCGGCTCCTGCGCGCGCTACTGGCCCGCTGGGAAGCTGCCGTCGCTGCACGCGCCGCACTTGCCGCACCTGCCCACGCCGTCCTAGCGCCCGCCGTCCGCGCGCCGCCTTGCCAAGGTTGGTAGCTACGTAGTCTAGTAATAGCGAAAGCCGAGGAGAGCGGGTCGTCAGATAGCGAGCGGGGCGATTGGGTCGTCGGCGGGGGCGTGCGGGTCGTCGGCTGGGGCGTGCGGGTCGTCGGCGGGAGCGAGCGGCATCGGGCGGCGTTGGTAGCCATGTCTTCGGCGTCGGGTGGCTCCTATCCTGCTACTGGCCAGCTGGGAAGCTGCTGTCGCTGCACGCGCCGCATTTGCCGCACCTGCCCACGCCGTCCTAGCGCCCGCCGTCCGCGCGCCGCCTCGCCAAGGTGGGTACCTACTGGAGTAATACATAAATAATGTAGCAAAAATAGGCCGAAGGCTCGGGTGACTCCCGCTCCAGTAGCGGTACCGCCGATCTCTGAAAGTACGCCGCCATCTTGATCCTACCATCTGGAATGACGTCACAACGTGCAATTCGGATAGGCTCAACTCCAATAGAGCCTACCTTGGAAAGAGGACTGAAATATACGATTTTGAACGGCATGAAGTTGGTTATGCTCTAGCTTCATGGGAGTGAATTTTATGTTCCGTTCTACTAACATATATTTTAAGCTTTTTAGTGTTAATTAGATCTCGTTTGAGAGTTTAGTTATTGAATTATGGTTTGTACTCTTACTAAATGTAATCAATGGTGCGCAAAATGGGATTCAATAGGTAAAATAGAAAAAAAAACCACTAGTACAAATCGCCGCTAGTTGGCGTTGTTTTATGATTTCATCGTTTCTCTTTTTTTGTTGCTCTGTTTTATATTATTAACATGTCGAAATCAATTTCACGCTCATTTGGATACATTTACTTGCACAAACATACATTAAAAGCGTCAAGCTCTCGAAAGAATGGATAAATAAGGTTAATAATTGTTTTCTACTTAGTGACAAAGGAGCAGACAGTCTACTGGTAAGTAGTAACTGTCGCCCATAACGTCTACAATTCATGCATTTAGGTTGCAGTTAACAAAAATGTAGGTGCGTTGTCACTGTAAGGACTAACATGGAATGCCTCATGCCTGTAATATTGTTGTAATTTACATAAAATTTGTACCAAAAGCCTTCCCCCTAACAATTGTCTCCCACACCCCCAGGTATCCTCCCTGGAGGCGCCTCGGCGCGCGGGCGCGGCGGCCTTGGGCGCGGCGCGGCTCGAGGTCGAGCGCCGCAGTCTGGATCTCGAGCGGGAATTACGAGCCGACCGAGACTCCGACGGCTCGCTCGACGACCGCGACCATCTGGTCTGACGGCCACCCCCCCCGCCCCCCCGGTCGGCACCACTCGCGACTAAGGACGCCACGTGACGGACCGAGTGACCGCAGTGATAGTGATGTGATGTGACGGTGATGAGGGTGGTGATCTAGAATCTATTGACGCAGCTAAATGCGGATTTGTTGACTTCGGACGACGAGAGACACTTTTATGAAATTCTAACGTCAGAAATTTAAGATCCAACTCCGTCTGAAATGTATCGAAACAAAAGAGGACACCATAAAGCCAACCAAATTTTAAAACCACCGTATTTGGAAGCTTGGAATAGTCGATAGAGACCATCACCCGACGTCACCGGTCACAATACTATTATCTGGAGAAGATCCGACAAGTGGGTCAGTGTTCGTGTACGGTCTAGATTCGCGGACGGTTCCGCTCCCAGTGCGCTTAGACCACCGACTTCAAGTTTACCCGTCAATTTATTAACATTGTTATTTGTAAATGGGATCATTTGTGAAGATTTACCTGTGTGGTAATAATTTTGTTGTCCAACTTGATTCCCTTAAATCGGCACAGAACTGTAATGTAACCGAAGTTGTGTCCTTGTAACGGAATCGATGGAGGGATGTTGTTAGGCAAAAGCACAATATTTTTCATGTTCCTACGTAGGGTATTCATTTTGAGGGTAAACGTTGAAGCCGTGGTTGTACCGAGACTGCTTGGCGGCGAGCGTTGTAACTCATCTAGTGCATAGCGGCAAAATTGATCTCAATAAATAAAATAAAGACTCTAATTACGGACATATAGTGGAATTGTGCGTGTAATCTAACGTGTTTTACCCGTTTTCTATGTATTATACATATAACGTAAGGACGTTGAATCGAATGTGTTGGTGTTAGTGCCTGCTAAGTCTGGTATAGTGTTAGGAACCTCGACCACTGTTTAAAGGGAAACTTGTTGATTTTACCGAACGACATATGGTTATCGAGAGGCGAATTTTGCGATCACGCTTACGTAAGGAAGCTAGGTGGAATTCATAGAGTCTTGACGTGATCGACACAAGATTTTAACTGAATTTTCACACAACGTGCATGCCAATCGTACGGGGCCAGCGCCCCGAAGCACCTCACTAGCGAACATTTTTTTATATTTAGATAGAAAAGAAATTCTCTCTCGAAACCGTAGAATAAGTAAGCGAAATATTAAATGTGTGTGACTAAAATAACGTAACAATTTTCTACTGAATCAAATGTCACTTTTTTAATTAAGATTTTAATTTTATGGATTCGACTTCGTTTTTAAGTTTAAATGTAAATTAGTTACTTTCTGTTCACACAAGTGATATGTAATGACGCTGTATTCATAACGAAATGGTGACCTTATTATTGGAATTCTTAAAGGATTTAAGGGTAGTTAGTTACATGGCCTTTTATGCTAGATAAGGAACTAAGCTATGCTAAATATTTCGTGGATAGCATAGTGGATGTTGTGATGCATTAATTATGGTTTATATACAGTGAAGAATAGAAGCGAAACGCTTATTCATTCGAGTAGTGAATATTGTATCCTTTGCCATGTGTGTATGGGAAGTTACAATTGCATATTATAAGTACATTTTCCGTAATCCAGCGGTATTTTTTTCCTACTTAATTCGAATGGTTACTTTTGGTATGATTCCTTCCTTTTCACCTTGGATTTTTGTCAAACATATCTTGGCATTTAAAATGCATATTGAACCAGCTATTGAAGTGGTAAGTCTCCAGCAATATGCTTTCTTGACACTGATAACATGTACTTCCAGTAGATCCTAATTTCTCTGTTAGGCTGAGATTTTACCTACTTAAGTTTATTTACGTATTAGGAACAATATAAAATTATGCCTGAATCATATCAAACAATATGGAAATGGCCAATAGTCACTATTTTATGATTACTGCTGACGTTGCTTGTAAGATTCTTATGGAACCAGTCTTTAATTTATGAAGAACAAAAAAAATTGTAAATTATTCATAATTAACAAAATTTGATCCGTGCAATATGTTTGACCTAAAATAATTGTGTCTCTTTAATTTTTTGTCTTCCTGTAATAATAACATTTAAAGGCCTATATGTATTATATAAAATACAACTGCATTTTTTTATTTTCGATTTATTAGTTTTTAGATTTTGTTTATGTGTATGGCATTACATATACCTATATTTACAAAACCTACCTATTATATTATCTAACAAATGAAACGTACATTGTTGATTGTGGCTTTACCTATCTGTGTATCTCGGCAAAAATATTTATAAGGACTAGCCAAATACTGCTGTTACAAAATAAGGAAATCCTATGTTTCAATTTCAGTTCGGACATTCAATCTATTGAATTACTGTAAATTTATGTTTAAAATCTATTAAAATTGTATATGTATACATATGATTTTTGTACGTACTTACATAAAAAATGTGTATTTGAGTTGGTCTGGCGTATTTTCTGTTGATTCCATTACATACAATACACACAAACCCAGGTTTTGTAGCAGTACTTGTAACAGCTTTACTAAATTTTAAACATGGACCGTGTCTCGATATACTCAAATCAGCATTTTATTTTTATTTTTCGTGTAATATAAGTTGACTGCCTTTTGTTTATTATTATGCTCAATAATATAATTTTAAATTTAGTCTGGATCATTTAGGTATTGAAAAATCGATGACATTAGTTAATTTTTTACCCGACTAGCGGTATAAGGTATTTAGTCAATTATTGTAAAGCTTTTTTTTAATGATACATTTGTAATGTGGCTGCGATGAGGCATGCATTCAGCCTAGGAATCAATGAAATTGTGATAGCTTGTGAATGTCGTACTTTCACGTTTTTCTAACTAATTATAAGGCGTTCCCAAACTGTGTGATGTTCATTTTCAAGCCATAGCGTACCATGTGTGTAGTTGTGAGGCTAATAAGGACAGGCACTTGGAAAACATACTTTTGTTATAATTAATTGAATCAATGAATTTTTTATGAACTTATGATATGGCAGTACGTATAATTAATTATCGTTGAAGACTTAAATAAATTGTTTTGATGAATGACAATGAATGAAATGCCCATTTCGATAAACAAAAAAAGAATCAAGTACCTCATTGTTGTGCCACTGAATTAGCAAATAAAATATATCCGTCAACCGTGCCTTCTTAACTTTTACTCTCACATCACATGGTTTGAATTACCCTTGGATTTTATTCATTGGCGTTCTGCCTAGCATGAGCTATCAACTTGGCATCGACCAGTATTAAATCATTTCGTTAATAAAATTTACAACTATCGCACCTTACTGCCAAGTACATTACTCGTAAGTTCTCGTTTTTGCTATAACTATTTAGCAGTATATAGCGCCCCCTAGTTACTATTAATTTAGCTTTTGTTGAACCGCTGCATTTCTCTTTTTAAAATCTAGTTACTTTTGTGAAAAATTGTGTTCTCATTTTGTATGTAACGCTAAAGTTTCACGTCTTGAAACTGGTAGCGACAATGTGAATACTATACAATTTAAATAAATGAATTATATAAATAAGTTGAGTTTTGTTTTCGCACCCATTTGTGACTGAATTTCGTAATACATTCGAGTGCATATCTGCTCGTCTATGTTTTGTCCATTACTAGTTCCTTTTAGATTAAGACAATATCGACTCTTCTGTCCATAGTCTCTGCCTACCCCACCAGTGGTACACAGGCGTGAACTTTATGTATGTATGTATGACTCATCAATCGGGAGTTGGGAGTCAAGTAGGTCTCGCGGACGAACAATATCGGCCTCCGCCACCCGTCACGATGAAGACTCCCCTCGGATATGTTAGAAGTGTAACCCCACGTTTTCTTGCGAGACGAGTCGTCCACGGTACATTTGAAAGGGGTCAACTCGGTCATTTGCTACATTCACTGATGCATCTCCTTTTCGTTTCAAGTAATTTATTCGCTTTTTATTATCGGTTGAAGAAACAGTTCCAGCTCGACTGTACCAGCTTCTGTAAAGATTACGTCAAACTAACGCGTTCAGGCAGAAGACAGTAGCAGGCGGAACGCGTTGGTTTGATCGAAGTTCAAAAAGAATACAAAAAACGTTCAATACGCAAAATGGTGAATTTCAACAAGCAGACTTCAATTCGCAGTAGGTATGTTCAATTTCAATATGCAAACAAATATAAAGCGATGGAGTGGTCGACTCGTCCCGCGTGCCTAAATATCAGCGGGCCGACTTGACTCTCGATCGGTTAATCTGCGTTTAGTTACAAAGGTACACTTATCCGTCATTATTATCACCAACGTCGACTTGGTATACTAATAACGTCATTAGCTACTGATAATAACGTTAAACGTATTACGTAGTCTGCTTTCATTCACCAATTCATACGAGTGAACGTGAACATTAACGCCAAGATGATGACTTAAAATCCTGACTTGAATCCTGACTGGTTGGGGTCTGAAAGTGTCCCCCATACCGTAAGTCAGAGGGTTTTCTCCGGTTTTTGGGCCTAGGATCTGAATCTCTCCACTTCGATAGTGAGGAAGGCGTCCTCTATAAATAATGCCCCTAAGTCCTATGGTGAGGTATGTAGATACGTGCTTGGAGGATGCATGGCTGTCATTTGGATGAATCTCAAGCGGCTAAACCCAGCGCAATAGGCGGGAATGGGCATCCATCCCAAGAGTGACATTCTAGTGACCCTACTCGTGGGGTCAGAATGATGAACACAAATGAAAAATATAACCTAACCCAAGAGGGTCTAACTGCGCTGGAGAATCCCTCCCTGACAATATCTTTGGCAGCTGCGATATTTCTTGGAGAAGCAATTCAAATAATAAAAAAATTATCTAACGAGCTAATCAAACTAAACAAACTAACCAATAGCAGAAAAAAATATTATTCAGCAGTCATTTAGTCCACAATAGAGTGGCAAATGTCCCAATAAACTCATCTTCCGACAACAACTCATATTCTACATCGGAATCCAGCCAGTGGCCCGATAGTGGAAAGCCGCAGTAGCCTGACAAGTCGACATATCTTTTCAGCGCATGGTGGGTATTAAGGATGGTCATCATCATAAAATCGGTCGGTGCTACTTAGTTGATCCAAGAGATCTGGGACAGGCCACCTGACATTGAGGTAGTTGATGTTACATTACAGGGACTGATATTTTACCCACAGTTAAACAGAGCCATAGGTGCTCGCAGACAGGGCAGAGCCATTAGAATCTACCACCTAATTCCGACAGACAAAATAATTTGTTTGACCTGCAGTAGAGGATCGAAGACGAAACCGAAATAGCCTACCTCGACTCAACGTAAATATGGTTGCATTCAAAAGATCCATAAACACGGTGTCGGCGCATGGGTAGGTACACAGACTATTATTCGCCGAACAACGCACCAGCTCACACAGCCGCAGTTGCAACAGCCATTCGTAAATAATGTTCACATATCAACATACGGTACCCCTGCCAGCCTGTAAAAAATCTCTATAAAAGACAAAACCGATGACGCAATAACACGGGGGCCTCCTTTGTTCCTCCATATTCTACAGTTCAAGATTATTCAACGAGTTAAAGCTGAGTAGAAAATCAACAGAATACGAGGGTCGTGTAGACACACACAAATCCACGACCACATCCCGTACCGGAGAAAAAGTAAAATAGAAAATCGAGTATCTGGTGATCGTTAGCGATGAACTTCTCATGAACAAGGCTCAGGAACAAGGTTTTTTAACCGCCCAGTCACCCAACGTATAACGTGGTATCGAATTGCTTGAACATATGAATACCCTCCCTGTTCTAGGGGCCTACCGTCTAACCCGAAAGCTTTCATCATATAATCGTTGGTATTGATGGCCATATGACCTCATCTCGGTCGCTCGCAAAAGGCGTTTTTAGCCTTTCGATAGGCCTCACTGCCCCCAGGTCTTGTCTCCAGCTTAGCGACTTATATCTCTTTCCCCTGCCTAAGGAGCAGCTCAGAAATTTGAAGACAATAGAGAGAGGATGGTGGTTTAGGTACAATCATTTTATTATATTCTTTATTGTATACATACTTAATTAGATACATCAAATAAAAATTGAGTACAATGGCGAACTTATCTCTATGAGAGATTTCTACCAGCTAACCACAAATGATGTGAAGCAAATTGTATAGCGGAACAAGCAAAGCATACAAAGCTAGAACATACTTATACTGGTAGGTAGACAACTAAAAACTTATTATCTACTAAAAAAAATACCCCCCCTAAAACATAATACAATAATAATACTAATAATATATAGGCTACTAAATGATTTAATAATACATAAATAAATATAATAATACTATTACAAAATCATGGAGAGATAGTGCTCTTTTAAGCTTCTTTTAAATGTATGAAGTGATGAACACTCTTGGACGTGCTTTGGAAGTTTGTTCCATAACTGAGCAGCTCTAACTGTGAAGGAGTTGAGAAAAAATCTGGTATTGGCCAAAGGATAGACCAGAGTACTTGGTAGGCAAGAGCGTCTGGAGCGAGGACACGGAGGGGGAAAGTGGAAACTGGACCGGAGATATTCTGGCATAGCCGGGACATGGAGGATGTTGTACAGGAGGGACAGTATATGTATATTTCGACGATGTCGGATAGGGAGCCATTTCAGTTGAGAGCGAAATTCAGACACATGGTCAAACTTTTTGAGGCCGAAAATGAAGCGAATCGCGACATTTTGCAGCCGCTCCAATTTATTGAGAAGCTCCTCAGTAGCATCCAGGTAGCAGATGTCCGCGTAGTCCAGAATAGGGAGAATTAGTGTCTGAGCAAGCATAATCTTTGTCGAAAGTGGCAGGAAATTCTGGAGTCGCTTAAGGTTGTGGAAAGAAAAGTGAATGCGTTTACTTACCTGATTTATGTGGGAAGTCCAAGAGAGGTCGTTACTTATAATTAAGCCTAAGTTCCTGACCTGATCCACGTATGGAATACTGGTGCCGTTATAGGTAATAGGAAGAATTTGTTCAAAATTTAAGCAACTCCGCATCCTACCACTACCAACAATAATAGCTTGAGATTTTATAGGGTTAACAAGCAACCCATAAGCTCTCGCCCACTCCGATATCGCACAGAGATCCGTATTTATTGCAGCAACAGCCTCGTCAACATCAGAAGGAGCAAAATGTCTATATAATTGCAAATCATCTGCGTATAGGTGAAAAGACGAGAATATAACCTTTGTAATTTCATTTATGAAAATTGAAAACAAGAGCGGAGAGAGCACCCCGCCCTGTGGTACACCAGCAGTAAGATCCATCCAATCCGAAGTTCCATCATCAGCTCCAATACACTGCTGACGACCATGGAGGTAAGAGCTGAACCATTTACAAGCCTGAGAAGATATGCCATTGGAAGAAAGAATACCAAGTAAGACATCGAAATCAACGGAGTTGAAGGCATTGCTGAAGTCCAACAGAGCAATAACGGTAAGCTGCTGATTATCCATTGCATAGCGAATGTCATCAGTGACCCTCAGCAATGCCCCAACAGTGCTATGGAACGGACGAAAGCCCGACTGGTAAGTGGAGAGAATGCCATGCGAATTGATAAAAGAAAGAAGTTGTTTGTGAGCCACATCTCAAGCACCTTTGACAGAAGCGGGAGAATGGAGATAGGTCTGAAGTTAGATAGGGAGGTAGGATTACTTTCTTTAGGTAATGGAATAACTCGAGCTTTCTTCCAGACTGACGGAAAAGTACCACTAACCAAAGAAATATTTATAATGTGAGTGAGAGCTGGTAGTTCTAAGTAGTAGTAGGCTAAGTCAAGAATTGGTAAGATCATGTCAAAGCTCAAATTATCATCACCTACAGCTTTAGAGGAAATTGATAGAAGGCTTTTCCTTACATCCCCCTCCGACACGCTCTGAAAATTGAAAAGGTCACTGATAGGTAAAGAAGAACTGGTGAGAGAAGAAAGTGTGTTCAATTTAGTTGCTTCGTCAATTCTCACAGGGGGCCTAGAAAAGTGACTATTCAGAGCATTGAGATCGGGTATTTCTAAACTCTTATCCGAAACATCACCAATGCCCACAGACCGCAGAAACCTCCATGTTTTATCAGGAGAGAGGTTGTTTAGAGATGTATGAATGTAAGAGCGTTTGGCATCTCTACACATTCTATTACAAATATTGAATTTTAGAAGATTTAACATCAAGATGTTTTAAAATAAGATATCGCGCACTAAAGAAGAGGCTAAAATATATCGACTTAGGAGATTACTTGGAAACTGCGAGCTCCAACTCGCCGCCCAATCGGAGAGATTACAACAATGTCCTCAGAAATGTGGATGAGGCTCAAGTCCAATATTGCTTGGGCTGTAATGACTTAATGATGATAAAAAGGCGAAACCTTCAATGATGACTGTTATGAGATTGTTATTAATATGTTAACACGATATCGATTTCTAACAGTAGATAGTAATTAGGTACCCTGGCCTCATTTACCTACACTTGTTAGATATAGTTTATTATTTTCATATCACAGGTAGAGGCTAGCACCTACATCGTCCTTCATTCCAATTAAGGCTGACATGAAAATGCTAGGTTAGATCTGTATTTTCCTGTCGGAAATAATACAGATGTAGACTAGATAGACGTTCGTCGCCGATGTCGATTTACGTAAATTGTACAAGACGCCTACAGATATATTACGTATATTAAAGGTTTCCTTATCTTTGTTACGAGTAGCCCGATATTTCCACGCATTGCATGCATCATAGTCACGGGACGACCGTAGAACTGCGAGTTTAAAATGTGTGATAATATCCGCTATAGTTTACAACATTAAGATTTATTTCATGTTCGAAGGTCTACTACTATGTAAAGAATAGGAACAATGTGATAATTAGAAAATATTTTTATTCACACAATATACCTTGATTGAGACCTACTGATATTGTTTTTTTACCTACTCTAGGTAGGTACTCCTGTGTCACATCACATTCAATTTTCAAATGATCTTGCTTGGCTAAAATTACCTATTTGGTAATCCCGGTGCTTAATTTAATTAATACCTAGGTATTATATTAAATACTAGCGACCTGCCCCTGCTTCGCACGGGTAGTAACAAGTTATCCAAATTGACATCGAATTTCGCATTCATTACAATAGCAACGTATCCAATTCGATACGCACGATCTAAGGAAATTCCTTTAGAGAGTTTGACCTTGGGAAGTTAAATGATGGCGTTTTATATATTTTATCGTTTTGACAAGTAACTCAATTACTAATTATACACCTAAATCTGCCTCTAGAATCACTCCGTCTATTGGTGAAAACCGCATGAAAATCCGTTAGTAGATTTTGAGTTTACCGCGAACAGACAGACAGACGCGGCGTGGGACTTTGTTTTATAATATGTAGTAATACTGTAGATAAGCTAGGTACATAGGTGCAAACTATTTCGCATTAGCATTTATCAATTTGCGAGGTAAACTGCAGTCAATGTCATTTCTTCAAACGGATCCTTTACCTATAAATGATTGTCTTTCCCTATACAGGTTGACACGCATACCCCTTGGAATCAAGAATTAATTTAAAGTCACTTAAAGTAAAAATACCAACTCACCTAACTAAATAACTCCCACGTAAATATAAACCGTAACGCCTAGGTGATAAATACCTAAGTATTAAATTGAAATCAGGTTTTGAAAGCAAACATTAAACTTGAAAGCGCGAAGGAACATAAATAATGCACATCGGTTAGTTTCGTCTTCGTATTTAGGTACCTACTCCCGCTAGCCCAATAAGCTGAAATGCATTATTTACGGCCGATACCTTGTACTTGTTTAACACATAAAGCGCATCAGATTCAAAATGCAAATTGTTTGTTTTTTCCTGTGTTTTAGAGGTAAATTTCTATCTTATGTGCGAGAAGTGTGAGAGCAAATTAAAGTGCAATGTATTGCTTATAAAATGAGGTAAAACCTAAGGTACAAACCTTATATTTTACTATTATGACCAATACATTTACACTTTGATAATTTTGCTCCCACGCTTTATGGCTCTGAAATTCAGCGCATTAGTGTATAGAACAGTGGTATGGAAAGATAGATAGAGATTCTATTAGGCTTGTTGCAACGGCACCCAATGTCTTACAATCTCGCGGCGCACTCGGCCGTCCTGCCGCCAGTGTCGCACCAGCCGCCGATACAAAGTCACTTCGCGCCAGTTAGCGCGGGAATGTTCGATGTTTTTGGCGCGAAAGTGATCTGTATTTTTTTTAATTAATTCGATTACAAAGTTGGTGTGTGAACTGTGAAGTGCCTTATTAACTAGTGTTATTACAAACTGAACCCTACTCGTTGCTGGTAAGTTTTGTTCTGTATTTCTTATTATTTTGCATAATAAAGTATAGACGTGTGTGTCAGCCTAATAGTAGTAAAGTATTTTTCCATAGACTTGCTCGGGCAAGAATTTAACCATTTAGCCGATTTTCGTGGCAACAATGTAGCATAAACAGGTGTGCTTCTTTATCTAGCACTCGTGCCCTGCTCTATAAAGTCTGTTGAAAAACGCCGTAAAACACTCGTGTGCATTAGTAATTTGGAAGTATTACGAGCAATTTTTGTACACTGGAATCATCTATTAAACAACACGGACTAGATAACTTAATGTCAAACAGCTGATGGATAGTTCACCCTTAAAAATTACGCAATCCTCTGGATACAGAATTTAAGGGGGAGATAATTACTTTATGATGTTTCGATAATCTTTTGTTATACGACTTGTAATGTCATAGGAATAAATAAATAAATTAAAATTAATGGAAATTGCAAAATTGTAATATTATAATCATATTTCATATTGTAGATACACCCCACTTTATACCGTCATCAATGTACCTACACAGTTTTACAATAAATGATTTCTGATTCAGATTATTTATACAAAAAAACGTGTTTGAGGATTTGGTGCAAGCCGGGTTTAATGTGTCATTAATTTAATTACTTAACAAATTAAGAAATATATATTCTGCAATTTCTGAGAACCTAGGTATTTACTACTAACAAAAATTAAATCACTTCACAGTAAGATAAGAAACGATTTGCCAGTGGTGAATACTTAGTTTCTTTTTTACAAAACCCGTGACAAAAAACATGAACCGTAAAAAGTGCATTTGTGTTCGCAGTCGGAAGTAATTAGTGCATGGTGCAATTTTATTTTTTAACTTAGTTTTGGTATTATTAATTATTTTTATTATTTATTATAATTATGGTACGAGTGCAGGACCGGGACATTAACGCCAAGATGATTATTAATTTTTTATGGTACCTACCTAAGATTTAATGAACGAATAGGTATGCTCACATTTAAGAAGTGTGAATGTCGAATAATAAACAGTAAGTATTATAGACAAAAGAATAGCACCAAATTTTCCAAAAACCTTAATTTTCCAAAAACCATGAATGAATTGTATTTTACGGAAGAAGTAACACTTCGTGTAACACTCGGTTACACAAAGTCTGATGAAAATACCTATGCCCTTCGATAACAGGAACCAATTTTAAAAGGAGGTTTAATAAACCAAATGGTATGGTATGATATAAAGACCTGCCTAAACTGTTAAGAGGCGGACGTTGTATGACTATCAAACGAGTAATTCTACTATGTATCATTAAACAAATAAGAAGGTAGGTATTTATATTGGTAAAATAACAGATGTAATTAGTAGGTACCTATTAATTAGGTAGTTTGGGTGCCTGTAATTCAAGAAGAGAGTGATCAGGCGTTTCGCCCCTTTCTGGATTTGGCCCTCGGTCTGAAACGCCTAATTAATTAAAATGACTATTCTTTCCTCAGGCTTTGGACCCGCAGTTCCAAATACTATTAAAAAAAATATTTCCCGACTGTCCTACTACCATTTTTAAGGTTAACTGCGGGCCCAAACGCCCAGGGAAAAATATTCATTTTAATGCATAAGTAGTTTCGGCCCGCGGGCCGAAAACCAGGCCCGGCCGAAACAAATGAACACTCGAAGAAGAAATGGTAAGAGCATGTATAGGTAGTATGCACGTATGTCGATAAATAAATGATTCACACGACAAAGAGCATAGATATTATGCGTTTCAGGCAAGCTGATATGCTTCTAGCTAACAATAGGCGTTTTATTAGGAAAATAAGAAGGCATGAGCCTTTTCTTCGGTAAATCTTGCTTGTCCGGAGAATCGATAAGTACTTACCTACTAAAAGCTGTAATTTACAAACGATTAACTCAAAATATCAGATTGGTTTTAAAAAAACGAACAGCAGAGATCGCGGAGTAAAAGGTAATGTCATTTATCAGGTTTGACCATTGCTATATTAGACAACCAATCGTTTTGTCAGTATCGTTTTTAGAGAAAGTCATTGTATTAACTTATTGTTATTGCAATTTCAACCGACTCTTCGATCATCTACACCCGGAGGTTAATTACGTAACTCTGATGCCAACAATTGTCTGATTTCAATTATTTAAATTGTTACTTTTACGATTACGCATGATCGATTTAATAGTTTCAGTTTATTGCGATTGAACTTTGTTAGCAACTGGACCCATGAAATCGATGATACGGAATCGCAAAAATAACAATATAGATCAATGACATCAAAGAATTGTTGGCAACAGCGTTACGTAGTTAGGCTATAGAGCTAACCTGGCCGGCGTTTGTTCTATTCAAATCCCGTAGAGCAGCGGCTACGGCGTAGAGCTAAACTCTTTTGTTCACAAATTCTTTACTTCACATAACTAAAAGCTGGGATCCGGAATCGCTAATAAAGATTTGTGAAATACACTTTCATCGCACATGTTACCGGTTGATAACCACGGTTAATATTGTTTTTACCTTGATATTAAAGTGAAAGTTTGTATGAAAGTGTAGTGAATAACTACGAAAGTCTTATAACCTATATTTGTGGAATAGTGTAGTCGATCGAAGCTAAAGACGAATGTATTGACGATGCTAAAGATTTCCTCTTACAATTTGGTGATCGATATTTCTGACAAACTTGAGGGTTTTGGGGTCGGGAGCACGCTAGGGACCCGTATTGCAAACAGTATTGTAACAAGTTACCATCAGGTGGCCCTTACATTTGTGTGGGTACCTACCTGTAAAAAAATCTGGTAAGGGTTGCAAGAATCCTTCGGACGGAAGCATTTTGAGCTAACGTAGTTCGTCTACTTTGTCTTGCTTCATTGGAAATTATCATCAGTTTCAAACTGCGGGCGACCTGAATAGGTACTGACTTATCTATGATTATAGAAGTTTCACAGGTAAATCATAGATATCAGTGATAGTAATCCAAATAAATAGGTCGCTACTAGTATAAATAACTTCATAACAAACAATGTACGCAACCGTAAACAAGGCAAGTCCTTGACGACACAATTCACGAGACAAGTAAGTCCTGCCTGTCAAAAGTATGGCGGACAATACCTACAGTTTCATTTGTGACAATATACACGTAAGAAACGTGGAATTTAGTCATAGTATTTACTTATTTGCGAATTATAGTGTTATCATTCTGTATAAACATATACTTATGTGTTTAGTTAATACTCCTTTTGGATAAATCCGGCGAGAATTTGTAAGTTTCGATATGATTTCATGTATGTCACACTACATCAAATAATGTGATGAGAAACTACACAGAAAACGGTTTATAAGCGGTGCTAAAAGGAAGTGGGTGTCTCACAAGTATGTACTTTACCCACAATATGAATAAGTGCAAATAAATTTGTCACCAAATATTGTTGGCTATAAATAGAAGATAAACAGTAAATGGTTAGCTGGTCCATGATATGTTACTTCAATGTTCAAATTGTTACCAATTTAAAATAAATTACTTACAAGCCAACGTGTATGTAAGCTACTAAAGTAATATTTAAATACTTAAGTACTTGAGTATATACGTAAGTTCATGAGAGGTTTCAGCGAATAAACAACATGTATTTAATCAACGCAAATATTGTTCATTTAGGTTTTACCAGTGTAACGAAATTGTTTGTCTCAAGGTTCACGTCATTACAGACAGTTGTAGGTAATTATTATCATAAACGTTTAAAATACTAATATAACGATATTGGTTTTAAACTAAACTCCTTACACATATTATTGTATTAAATGGGACTCACACGAGACGGACCTTTTCGATTTGTGTTCGACGTTTCGGTAGGTGGGTCATAGAAATCCATAGAAATCAATGAAAGTATGAAAGTGTGAGTCCCTTTCAATATAATAATATACCGATACCAACTACCTGCCATAATATTGTACCTACCTGTTCTTGTAAGTAAATACAAAATATTGACTTTAGTTGTCCAATGTGCATAAAAACGGAAAAATACAAAATTATAGACTGCACTTTAGCGCTTGAACACATTGAAGAGGTGCGCCGCGCGGCGCACTGCACAATGTGGCAAAACTTGTTCCACGCCGAACAGTTTGTATGCAAGTACATTGACAGGTGGCGAAATGCCCCACTGTGCAGCGCGCCGCGCGGCGCACTGCATGATGGGGCAAAACGCGCAATCCAAGCCCGAAATGTCAGTTTGTATGAATTTTGTCCACATTTTTTCAATTTGGCCCCATCGTGCAGTGTGCGGCGCGCACACTGCACGTCAACTACGTCACTACATGTCAACATGAGACGTCACACTTGACTGTTTCTTTTTACCAACAGTTCGAATCTCTCCTCCTTATGTGACACAGTTTACACACATATATCTGTCTTCTTCTTTTAGTACAGATTCAACGCGTATGAATGAAATAGGAATTCGACCTTGTCAAAGAAATGTTGACCGCTCATGCGTAAGCCCCGCCCCTTTTTGTGATTCTGCAACATTATCGTAGTTGTTTCG
The DNA here is from genome assembly GCA_907269095.1 of Blastobasis adustella. Classification (NCBI taxonomy): domain Eukaryota; kingdom Metazoa; phylum Arthropoda; class Insecta; order Lepidoptera; family Blastobasidae; genus Blastobasis; species Blastobasis adustella. The sequence goes on along the minus strand of OU026135.1, from coordinate 6,001,432 downwards.
CTTTCGTGATCCTTTCGTCATTTTGTACTCAGTTCCTCCCGAATAATAAATACGGCATGTTTTGTTCTAGAACACAAGTTTCTAAAAATAAATGCATTCGTTGAGATCTACATTTCGGATGGCAGCTGTCAAACTTAAGACTAATAACTCTGTAACTTTTGGTCCTAGAACGAACTTAGTTCCTAAAGAAAAATGATAGTGCTCGACGAGATCTACATATCGGATTACACCTGTCAAACTTAAAACTGTAATAACTCTGAAACGATCGCTCCTGGAACATTAGTTACTAAAGAGAAATTATAGTGCTCATCAAGATCTACATTTCGGATGACAGCTGTCAATCTTAATACTGTGATAACTTTGAAGCGATCGCTCCTAGAACACTAGTTCCTGAACAGAAATGATAGTGCTTGTCAAGATCTACATATCGGATGACACCTGTCAAATTTAAAACAGTAATATTTCACTTAAATCATCATCATCATCACAGCCCGTAACAGTCCACTGCAGGACTTAGGGCCTCTCCCACGAAAGGGGAGGTTATTGCCATAATCTCCACGCTTGGCAGGCGGGTTGGAGATCGCAGTGTTTAAATATAATAATGGAAAATGCTGCTGCCCATTTTCCAGACTACGGAGACTCTAGATCTTTTGTCTCGAAAACATTAGTCGCCTTGTACGACACCCACGAGTGTAAGGGGTTGGTGCTATTCTACTCTGCCGGACACCACACGGCCATTCACTTAAATATTGGTCCTATAACACTAGCTCCTAAATAGAAATGATAGTGGTTGTCGAGATCAACATTCAATGATACAACCAACAATGACACACATTCATTCGGTTACGGCTTTCTTCCGTAGGGATAGGCAGATACCACATTGTTCCACTTGCCTTCCCATCGCTACCCTACCAATCGTCGCTTTCCATCAGGTGAGTTGAGGTCAAATGCAAAGCTATTGATAATAAAAAAAAAAGCTTCCTTCCTTGGCTTCCTCGTAGTCGGGTAAAAAGGAAAAGTTAACATAGTATTCGAGAAAGACCAATCGAGGTGGTTCAATTTCTTTACATAGTGGTGGTGGTGGGCGTACAGGTTTGGCACCATAGTAAAAAATTATAGAAACTGTATGCTGTATCCGAAAATCACATAATATTTTTCGAGCCGACACTGAAAGTGTTTTAATCTAGTTTCAGTGTTTTAATGAATGATATCCTTTTCGTACGTTTCTCTTGGTTGCATTTGAGTCGGCAGATTTAAAAATCTCTATTTACTTTTTACGCCTGGGTGTGAACACACAGTCGAGAAGACATATGGTCAATAATTATGCGAGTCATTTCAAATAACGCGCGTAAAAGCATCGAAAAGGCTCTCGTGCAAACGTTGCCTAACTTAAAATCCCTCGTGCGAACCTTGCCTAATTTGAAAAACCAGAATAACACCACCGTTTCTTTGGTTGTCACCGTGACGTGGCACCGCGCGGCGCGCCGCGCAGTGCACTGCACCGCGCCAATGGAGTTCCGGCCTTAGAGTGTAGAGTCAATTACCACTTTCCAAAAAAGGGACTGCAGATTGTCGCGTCTGCCTGCTCGCTAATGTATTATTGACAGAATAAACTTTATTGATGAAGGTCAGGATAATATTTTGTTTATGAATAACACATTACATTAATTCATTGTTATAACTTTACGTTTATAAAACAGCTGCAGGTTTTTTTTTTTTTTTTTATTTATATTAAACAAGACAGGCATTTGACCGCCATCTCACCTGTTGGTAAGTGACGATGCGGCCGAAGACGGACTACATTGATCAGGCATCCAGATTATATTGATCAGGGAACACACTCGCAGGCAACGCGTTCCACTCCTTAGCCGTACGCATTATAAAAGTCAAGCCAAAGCGGCTCGTGCGGATAGTTAGAAGATCCACGACATAAGGATGAAGTGCTCGCCCGGATCGTGTCTCCCGATGGCGGAAAGGGGACGGCGGAATGAGATCGTGCAGCTGCTTCGCACACTCACCGACATGTAACCTGTAGAAGACCGACAGACGCGCAACCCTACGGCGATGCTCGAGGCTCTGCAGCCTAGCTTCAATCAACTGTGGGTCACCAATCATCTTCTTTGCACGTTTTTCCACCAAATCCAAAGCCGCCAGTTGATATTTGGCTGATCCATCCCAGAGATGGCAGCAGTACTCCATGCAGGATCGGACTTGTGCTTGATATAACTGAATCAACTGCTTTGAAGTGAAGCACCGCTTAACCTTCGAGAGGACACCAAGTTTTTTTGCTGCAATCTTTGCCTTGGATTCGATGTACTGACCGAAGTTGAGATTTGTAGAAAGCTCAACACCTAGAAGCTGTAGGTTGTCGGTAATTTCCACAGGAACATCCCGAAAAGTTGGAGTAAGATGGAATGGACTCCTTTTGGCGGAAAACAAACACGCCTGAGTTTTGGTTGCGTTGAACGTCACCATCGCTGCCAAGCGGCTACTACAGCTTTTTATAAAAAGAGTTGTCAAAAAATTAGGGAGAATATATTATTCGGGAGACAGATACCTAAACAATACTTCCATTTTGTTTAGGTACTAGCGGGCCCTTTAGTCTAGTCTTGGCCGTGTGGTGTCCGGCAGAGTAGAAAACCCCTTACACTCGTGGGTGCAAGGCTACTAATGTTTTCGAGGCAAAAGATTTAGAGTCTCCGTAGACTGGAACATGGGCAGCACTGTTTTCCATTGTAATATCTACAACACTGCGATCTCCAAGCCGCCTCCCAAGCGAGGGAAAGGCCCTAAGTCCTGCAGTGGATAGTTATTTATTTATTTATTTATATTTACAGAAATTGTAACATTACAGAACGTTATGGGCTGTGATGATGAGTCTAGTCTTAGTCTGGCCTAACCTGACCTAGGTTTATTACGTTTTTGTACCAAGTTATCTACTCTACAAAATCTTGCAGAAACGTACGATATCAACTTATCCTTCCATTGCTCGCTTTTCTCCGCGAGACGAATGTTATGTAAACACAACGGCGGTTTTAAAATTCTTCACACATCATGTTGATTGATTCTGAGGCAAAATTATTTTAATGTTTTGTAAACTTAATGTGTTGGCGTTTTCATATTGTTCGTGTTATTCAACCGTTTATGGAGCTAATTGGCACTACGCATGGAAAACCTACCTGGAGAGGTTTTCCCTGGAGAGTACAACATGAAGTTCTTCAAGAAAGGGGTGAAAAGGTTTTTACGGGGTCGGAATCACGTGGGTGATGCCCATGGTATTGCAAACGTTTACAGGCAGGTAACTGTTTACCATAAGGCAGGCCGTACGCCTAGCATAAGAATAGTCTCTGTGCAATTTACAAAAGTCATATCTCTGATTCATCAGCTTGCAGTATTATTGATTTATTTTTTCAGGCCATTGTGAATCATATTTATAATTCACAAATTAATATATACAATATTATTCATTTCTGCCTCTGGAATGTCGGAGGCCTAGTGGTAAAGATATCGGACTTGTAAGCTGGAGGTACCGGGTTTTAATCTTACTGCTGCCATGTACCAATGACTCTTTTCTGAGTTAAGTTCATTATTTGAATACAAACTGATGTTCTTACGGCGAGGGAAAACATTCAGGTGACTGAATGAGTAACCATGATCCAATTTGGTCAGGTTCCCCTAGTAGCAGGGTCACGGAGGTCAGATGTCTCTAGACTGTAATTACCTGATCTGCCAAATGCTGGATCATGGTCAAGACGGAGCCCGGGCACTCGTGCGCGCAACCGTTCCAATAAAAAATATGGCGTGCACGTTCCACCTGCGCTCATTCCTTTCCGTGGGTGTATATTAATATGTCATTATCATATCATACATGTCAGCTGAAAGACGCCCACTGCTGGGCATGGGCTTCGCCCAGAGTTCTCCATAGAGGTCAGTCTGGTACCCCCCGCATCCAGCTCATACCAGCGATCTTTACCAGCAGCGTAAGAAGGATAAGTATATTACGGGTTTCGTACTGAGTCTATCGTCTGGTCGTCGTGAGTCGTTCAGTGACAATGATCTATCGTGATATGTATGTATCGTGAATTAATCACTCGCACAATAAATAATATGTGCTCGTAAACCAATTTACGCGCTAAGAAAGAAACCTATATTATACGCGTGCGATCAGAATGAGGTGGAGGTCATTTTGGTTTACTTCGACAAAGTTCCATAAATGTCATCGAGCGTCGGTGGCCAAATGGCTAACGGGTCACGGACTCGTAAGCGAGAGGTACCGATCGAGTTCGATCCCCAGTACCTTTTTCTGAGTTATGTACATAGTTGGACACAAACCGATGCTCTCGTTGAGGGCAAATATCGTGATAAAACCTGCACATTCAGGCGACTAAATGGTCAACGTCTGGTCAGGTTTCCCTGTTAACAGTCACATAGGATAGATGTTAGTTAATAATCCCGGGGACTCGCGCACGAGAGCACAACCGGGATATTGACGTCAAGACAATTGTCTTGCCGAGGCAATATTATTATTGCCGACGGTTCCATCATGGGTGGCTATCAAAATAGGTTATGAAAATAATATCTCGGCTAAAGAATATCGATATTACGGCGCTACTTCAAAGTGAGACGTTCTAAGTTTCTCAAAGAAATAATGAGCAACTCGAATTGTAATGGATTCGGTCTGTATTTGCGTGATGGAATGTTTATTAGTGTCGCGGACATTTATCTGTAATGGCAACATTAACGTCAGAAACGTCGTTTCAATTGAAAAATTATTTATTTAAATACGCTCAAAAACGTGGCAAACAAGCGGAACTGTGCAATTCAAAATAAGTACTTGTTAATCCCAAACTAAATAGCACCGTGTTACTCACAGAGCAAATAAAAATTGCCAGTTTAATGCGCTTATTACATTTGACTAAATTCAGTAGCCTGTATTCAGAAGCAAAAAGCGTGAGAGTGTCTCTTGAATCGCTCTATCTGTTGTTGAAAACCGCATTAAAATCCGTTGCGTAGTTACAAAGATCGTAAAATAAAATAAAATAGGCGTACATAGATACATAGGAACAGACGGGAAGCGACTTTGTTTTATACTATGATCAATCTAACACAACAAACATAAATGACATCAGTATTATCAGTTACTCTTACATGCCTAACGAAACCGTCCTTCAATTATCCATGAATGAAGATTTGCTTTAGATAAGTACAGGATGGCTTTGTTTGAATGAAACTTAAGTACCTACCTATTACTAATGCTCCTCATATGGATAGATAAAGTGAAGTCCTTTCAGAGGAAGGTGGGTGAAACCCGCGGTCATTTACCTATGTATTATTGATGGTTAGGTTAAATAGCTCCATCTATTTTAAATAGTATTGTGGTCTGATAACCGTGGCTTTGTCAGTGGAGGGGCCTAGCACTTGTCCATTTCCTGCCAGGGCAACGTGTCCCAGGTTTTTAGAGATGGGCAATGTATTGTCCATAACCGTCGTGGCGCTAATGTCCACAGGCAGCGATGACCCTTTCCATCTGGTGGTGCTCTCACGCGCGAGGGCCCAGGGTCCGTCGCCTATTCCTCCGTAACACCAGAAAATGGGAACCAACGTTTTCTGTTCAAACACTCCTATCTCCAACTCTCCAACCAAGAGCGGATATTATTGCAAAACTATCCATTCATGTGGAGGAGGCTTAAGTCCAGCAGTTGACTGTATGGGTTGTTGATAAGTACATTTAAATCTCTTGGGTTTATGTGATCTGATATTGTGAGTGTAAGCTAAACGTCAATAAAACGATAACCGAACGCAAAGTCTAGACATATAGCACCACTAACTTACTTGTTCAGTAGACGGTGGCGCTAGTAATTAAGTGGAATGAGATTGACTAAACGGCATCTATAGTTCTGCACGGATGGTGGCACTGTAGATAAAACGTGACGTAGGTTATACGTTACTGTAAACATTGTAAACCCTGAAGGAAAATGGATGAGTGAAATACTTCAATAAAATTAAGCGTAGGCTTATCTTTGCCGCTTTATCTGCAATAGAATAAAAGGAAACCGTGATAATGGAGCTCAAATGACGTTCTTGAGTGTTACTTAAAATAATTTTGCGTAAATTCCAAGGGTTACGTATATACATCAGCAATTTATGTACTTATACGTATTACGTTTATATACGTTTAAGATAACAAACAAACCTTTTAGTAGAATATTAAAGGGTAGATACCTATACTCTTAGGGGTGAAAAGGTTTTTACGGGGTCGGCAACTATGAGTGCTGCCCCTGGTATAGCAAACGTCCATAGGCTGCGGTGACTGCTTACCATCAGGCAGGCCGTAAGCTTGTTTGCCACCTAAGTGGTATAAGAGGAAATAAAAAACTCTTACATATATTTTATTGGACTGTAGTGTAAATATCGGCGGATAGAGAGCGTCGGTGGCCAAATGGTCGTAAGCGAGAGGTACCAGAGTTCTATTCCCTGTGCCGCCATGTACCATGACTTTTTCTGAGTTATGAACGGTAAGGGAACAATCGCGATAAAACCTGCAAATTCAGGCGGCTGAATATGTAACCATGATCCAATCTGATCAGGTTCCCTTGTTAACAGGGTCGTGAAGACAAGATGGTAGTCGCTCCACTGTTTAATTATAGTGATTGTATAATTACGGTAATAATTACACAGGTAATCCTGATCTGCCAAGTCCTGGACCATGGTCCGTCTGAGAGTCAGTGGAAGTGGACAAAGAGGAGTAGGTTTATGAGAAGCGAACCCAGTGGCCTTGCTCGCCGCACACGGTATTGACACCAGGATGATGATGATGTTATGGGAGAGAATCATCAGTAGCCTTTACAAAAGTAAAATACTGTTGAACTGTTGAAAATGTTTTTAAAGTGACAATATGCTTATGCTTGCACATTGCTTGGATAAATTCACATAGTGCCATCTACCTCCAAAGAAAGCAACCCCTGTGTTATGGGTGTTAGATAACTAATAAACTACTTTTATACTTTTTTAAATAGATTACTTAACCCAGACCTGTACCAGAAATTAAAAATAATCATTTCAATTTCTGCTCTACCGGGAATCGAACCCGAGACCTCTGCGTGGTAGACGCATGTTACCCAATTGAACCACTCAGGTCGACCATGGACAAATGGAGCATTTGTCCATGGTCGACTTGTACCTACCAGCCTCAAATAAACATCCGAGAAAATAAGTGTTACTAAACTAAACTTTACCCAATCTACCTTGTTTCTGGTTTATAAACCATCTTCTTGAATTACTCTATCTATTGTTGAAAACCGCATTATAATCTTACGTAATTAAAAAGACGCAGACGGCGGGAACCGACTTTGTAATACTATGTAAAGAAAATTAGTCTGTTTATGGACAATTGTCTAAATTGTTTTTAGATTGAGGGTTAAAATATTGTCATGGTTTTGTGTAATTCATTTTAAATTGCCCACTTTTGAGTAATATTAATGTTTTTAGGGTTCCGTACCTTAAAAGAAAAAACGGAACCCTTTAGGATTACTTTGTTGTCCGTCTGTCTGTGTGTTCGTCTGTCAAGACCCTTTTTCTCAGGATCGCATGGAGGTATAATACTGAAATTAATAGCAAATACTTAGGTCTGCAATCCCTTGGAGCAGTGAAGAAATCAAACTTCTAAGTCAACGCAATCAAAAGATGCGTTTATGCCGCATATTTTGACGCTCGAAAGGAAATCAAAGCCTACTTCTTAAATGTACTTCCCGTTGACCTATAATCATGTTTGGCAAGAAGCAATGCCATGTAGCACAAGTATAAAAAATAAAAAAAAATTAAAATGTATATTTACATCACAAAAAAAGTCAACCAACTGAAAAAATGTAGTTGGATTCCATAAAAGTTGTATAGAAGCTATTTTAGTTGCATTTCAAATAGTCCTCCTTTTTAAAAGCAGGCATATTTACAGGCAACTACGGAACCTTCTGCACGTGGCCCGACACGTCTTGGTAATTTTTATTAAAAGGTGTACACTTCCTTTCCCACATGACATGCACAGCTGTGATAATATCTATAATCATACGTAAATATGTACACTAAACCGCGGCAATTCATTTTATTACCCACAATAACACAATATTGTGTACCTTCGTAAGTGCAATGCAAGAGCATAAGTTTATGTCCACCTTAAGAATCATAATCCTTTGCACTACTGTGCAGTTGGTAAACGGTTTTATACTTTTTATGAATTTTTATTATAGATTATACATATGAAAATTACCCTGGGGGTATAGGACGAGTCCTTTGGGAATAACAGACAGCTAATTAATCCTTCTTTTAGCAAACTGTTTTTGGCCACAGATGCACCAATACCGTGAATGTTTCTGATGCGGCAAAGGAAAATGTTCTCAAAGTGGTAATACACTTATGCTCTTGGACTGTACCTACATACTTAATAAAGAAATTTATTACTCATCGATGTCATATAATTGCGGCGAAACATGGATGTTGCGAAGGTTCCTGTTTGAGTGGGTAGTAAATTGAAGATTACGCACGAATTATGACGGAAACAACATCGTGTAAGGTAACAGGGTAGGCGTATACTTTGTAGGGTCAATATTTTTGTTGGATACAATATATTTTTTTTAATTACACGGGACAGCCGCCACTACTAAAAGTATGTACCTGACATTAGTCATATCGTTCGTTCGTTTATCCCGAGATTTAGACTCGACCATAATAATTTTAATAGAGCTGGGAGTGAGGTAATTAAAGAACGGACGAAGTTAATACTTGCCTAGTTTTAATACTTTGACTTGATTTACTATTTACGCAGTAAAAAATAAATTAATACAGAACCTAGCTTTTTTATGTAAGCACTACCTACTGGAGAGTCTGTTGATGCACTATTTTAGAATATTTACGTTAAAAGGTACATCTCAATTTTAAGCTATCAGGCAAATACTGACTTCATTCATCATCAACAACGGTTCACTGTTAGATTTGGACGGGTCTTGCCATAATATCCACGCCATTGCTTGCCATAATGGCAGACGGGGTGACAGCTCACCACTCGAGGTGGAGGAAATTCAGGATACGCGCATGAGGACTACAGTACAGGACTACAGACACCAATACTTGTTTGTACAGCCATAGCCTCAACACTGAGGCAATTTTTTGCTGTTGGAACTACGACGAGCTGCAAATCGCAGCTAGCAACATATTTTCCGCGCCCGATCAGAATAGGATAGAATCTTGTCGCAGTAAGCAGAAATGGTAATGAATTGATAATCGAAGTGTCAGTATCAGTTTATTTCCTAATGTCTTTGCTATTGTTTTGTTTACCTAAATAAATAGTTATACACAATGATAACTTCTTACGTTAATTCGCCCGTGAAGAGAATTACTATCAACCACGGTTCCATCTATAAATTTAATACTGGTATACCAACTCTCAACTCTTTAGTTCCATCCGAACCCGTCACGCGCGGAAAAGACCCAATTCGTGACGGAAATTGCAAGATACTTATACCAGTTACAAAGTTGTAGCATAGGTTGTGGGTTCTGAATCGCAAAATTTTCCGTTTCATACATACACTATACTTATTAAACTATCAGCCCACCATAGGACTTACGTAAGGAACGTTCGGCCACCGAGGTCAAAGCAGAGACGCTAAAACTTTCACTACTTAATTTATATAATGAGTCACAATATCGTGATATATGGCATGTATTTGCGTCACAAGAATAGACTAATTTCTCAAATCTGTCATGATGAGCTGATTTAGTATGCATACATTAGGTGCCTTGTGGCGACACCGACGTCCATTGCATCCATTGATGGGTGCCGTAAAAGGCGAGTACCTAATATTATAGAGGCAGAACATCCTTGACGACCTGAGTGGTTTAGCCTTGCAAGAGGTCCCGAGTCCGATTCCAGGCCGGTTAAATGTCTGTTACGGGTCTGGGTGTTTTATCTACCGGTTTGTACCAAATTCTTATAATATCCAAATTCTTGGAATGCCGTTTAACGTTTCTTTGTATTAAGTTTTTTGTTTAAGTAACAGCGTAAATGCATTGGCCGTGTCGTGTCCGGCAGAGTAGAATAGCACAAACCCCTTGCACTAATGGGTGTCGTACAAGGCGACTAATGTTTTCGAGACAAAAGAGCAAAAGTCTCCATAGTCTGGAAAATGGGCAGCAGCATTTTCCATTGTTATATTTAAACACTGCGATCTCCAACCCGCCTGCCAAGCGTGGAGATTATGGCAATACCCTCCCCTTTCGTGGGAGAGGCCCTAAGTCCTGCAGTGGACTGTTACGGGCTGTGATGATGTAAATGCATTAAGGAATTTGGTGTAGGTCGCTCCATGTACCTAAGTATTTCAAAATATTTAGGTAGTAATCAGTTATCTAGCTAGTATCCATAGTACAAGCTTTGCTTAGTTTGGGGCTACATTGCGCTGTGTGAATTTGTCCACGATTACTTATTTATTATCCATTGACGTCGTTACCAAAAAAAGACAAAGGTTGCAGAATTTTCCATTGATAATTATCATATATTCAACACAGTAAGTGCAGTGCTCAGTTTAGATTTCTCACACTTAGTCAACGGTTTCCTGAGAATGCTCAATGGAGCAGCGAAATACGTGTCTAGCTTTACCAGTGTTAGTGTAGTGATTGTCAGGTGTCCCTGTCAACAGGGTCACGGAGGTGAGATGACAGGCACTCCACGGTAATTACCCAATCTGTTAAATCCTGGATCATGGGCAAGGCGGACCCCGGGCCCTCGTGCGCAAGAGCAAAACCAGGTCATTAACGCCAAGATTATTATTATTTCAATTTCTGCGTCCGGGAATCGAATCCTCTTGCGTGGCAAAACGGTATCGCCATGATCACAACCGGGTCATTAACGTAGTGGTGGTAGCACGTTGGAAAATAACTAGAACTAGTTCAACTGTGAGTTACAGGTTTGTGATGCTCGACTCAGAACTGACACGCCACTGAGTACCTCAATGGTCGTGTCTGTAATAACCGCCTAGTTGTCGCAAGACGTTTGAATAATAAGTTTGCCCTATTCCAAATCCGCGGAACTATTACACTTGGTTCTAAGTAGGTAAGTATCAAGAACTACTTGCAAGTCACACGGTGAAACTATGGATGGATGGTAGCTAAATTAACTAGGTACTAAACACCTCACACAACTATGAAAATTAAACTGAAAAACAGCAAACTTAAAATAGTTTACAAAACCACTTATATACTTACCTACATACTTAACTAGTGTATGTACGCGCAGGTACCTACACTACGTAACTGTTAATTCATTTAGGTGTAGGTCCTACCTAAATTAATGAACAGCGATTGGCATTTAACCAACCAATATTTATTATAAATTAGCGAACCGCCCCGATTTCGCACATGTGTTCTCAAAATCATCAAATGCATCAAAATCCGTTGCATATACAATATATAAAATAAAGTCGCTTTTCGGTTGCGCGGGCGAGCCGACTTTGGTCGAACGTCTGACCACGCCCCCAAATTCAAAAGCGACTTTATACGGTTAGTATCAACTGTTTAGTTGCTTCCTAGATCGACGCTGCTGTAGTACATATCTTATGTAGCCGCCTTTACATTAGCGGCCGTAACACAGTGGTTAGGCGAATGACGTTACTGAAACGGCGCGGTTTCCTAGATGTAGCGGTGTCCAAAAACGTTTGATGTGCACTCCATTAGTCCAAAGCACCGTTTTTTTTATGTAATACCGCAGACGAAAAGGCTAGCGGGCCACCTGACGGAAAGTGCTCACCGCCACAATGGACATCATGTATCTAGACTAATCCAAAGTAAACATTTCAAAAGTATATTTATTGACTACGTTTACTTGACTACGATGCGGGTAAATAAACCTAACTCTACCTGTGGTAAGGATAACCAAGATCACCTTGTATCAGATCGATGACCCTTCCCCACGTTACGCTGCAATGAACTTGTCATTATGATTTCGTAGCATTCGTGACGTGCGGTGACATAGTGTGCCGAAATCACTAGCATGTATTCGTGCACTAGGTCGCAGCGTGGCTCAGCCGTCCTAGATTCTAGTCGACCTAGACTTAGTAATATTTTTTATGGAAGCAATCTGATACAGGAAAATATCGATAGGTAATAAAGGTAATTAAATAGGTATTATTTACTTAGCGTTAGGTCTAAGGTCAATTTAATCCCAAGGCCAAAGGCTAATATAAATCTTCCGATTCCAAAGAATAAAGGTATACTTACTGAAATTAACGCCAAGATGATAATTTTTATTTACTTAAGAATTATTTTAAAAACGACAAAATCAAAATACATCGTCTTAGTGGGGTACCTACCTCAACTATCTTGAAATTAAAAAGGCGGTGCCGCGTATAGGTACTTATATGTAGGTATTTTCGTCAATTAATTTAGATGTTGACTGTGACTTCGTCTGCCTAGGAAAAATTTTCGCAGATACCCTTTCATTTTTTATTAAAATATTCACCCATCCATCCTCATTTCACACCCTTGGTCTTTAAACATTTGCCAAAAGTGGATGTTTGAACCCTCTTTTCGATTTCTTAAACGATTCAGGAAACAAAAAGAGGTTTATTTCTAAAAAGTTCATCGATTCTCCCAGGTAGAACGGTTAAGAATAGCTACATGCCACACACTTTAGCATCGCGTCTTCCTTTAATTAGGAAAAATAAAAAAACTAAAATAATTCCTAAGTAATTAATAAGAATAAATGTAGAGATTGATAGATGGTAGAGTTCAATTTAAAAAATAAAGTATGACAAAGGCAAAGTCAAGGCAGTAAGTACAAGTACTTCCACTTCCTCCAAGCATGACCAAGTCACCCCACTTACCGTGGAAGTTTCCATATGCGCACGCGCACGCGCAGACAGCTTAATGGGGGGATGTCCCGAGGGGGGCCGCGGGCCTTGGGGGGCCGGGGCCCCCTGCTGTGGTGATTTATTGCGTATTTATTACCTCTCACCGGTTGCCAACGCGTGATGAGCTGAGACGGTGCAGTGTCAGGGTTAATCGGCGTGTGTGGGTACCTATCAAAGGTGTTTAGGTACAATAGAATAGAATTTGACAACCTGTGGTTCAGTTGGTTAACATAGTACCGGTTGCCACGCAGAGGTAACGGTTTCGATTCCCGGCCGAGCAGAAATGGAAATTATATATTTTAATTTCTGTTACGGGTCTGGGTGTAGTATGTATAATAAGTATGTATTTAAACAAAATTGCTATGTAAGTAGTTTATCAGTTATCTAACACCCATAACTCAGCTTTGCTTACTTTGGGGCTAGATGGTGCTGTGTGAATTTGTCCAAGCATTTATTATCATTATTCATTATAATTTATTCGACATTTACATTGTTGACGTATATTTAATAAGTACACTGTGTAATAAAATTACGAAACGGTTCCAGCTAAGCATATTGACACAGCCGAGGCTAAGACGCTAATTTTCAGCTGAAGCCGATTGGTGAGATGGTGTACGTCCATAATGGTTTCTTTACAAACATAACAAAAACAAACTAATATAGATAGGTATATAAGCAAGTGGAACGAAATTGTCTATCTATTACTACAGAGAAAATACGTGATGTATGTATGTATTATAGAGATGAGAAGTACGGATCAACTTAATTGGTTAGGTAACTAGGAATATAATTTTCATTTTAACGTAAATACGATTTAGCACTTAGAGTTTTAAGAGGACAATCCTGATGGACCTCAATATCTCCACTAATGCCATTGACCAGCGAGTTGCTAGTGATGACTTATGGAACGAAACCTGGTATTTTACTGAGGTCTCAAAAGAATGCTCAAGAATATTTAGAGTGCAATAAAATAAATAAATATGCTTGGACAAATTCACACAGCGCTATCTAGCCCTAAAGTCAGCAAAGCTTGTGTTATGGGTGTTAGATAACTGATAGATAACCTACTTATTTACTTTTTTATTAATGGACATTTTTTTAAGGAGGCCGTTACAGTAATTGTGTCACCGATACAGGTTCCAGCCAGAGTCGTAAAATAGAAGTACCTCACAGAACCTCACGAGTGGTACTCGAGTGGCAACCACGCATTAAAAATCGTAGCGCAGGACGGACCCCCACGAGATGGACTCACGACCTCGTAAAGGTCGCAAGGCGTCGATGGATGCAAGAGGAAATACCCGATCGTGGATGGCGGCCTGCGTTTAGCAGTGGAGTTCAAGCGAACTACAAACGACTGAATCCATAAAGAATCTGTCGATTGGCCCGCACAATTTTTTTGTTGGTGAAATAATTATTATTGTATGTATTTTGGCACTTAATTCCACCCAACATTTTTAAATGCAAGCCTAAGCGCCTGTGGTTTCGGCATGGGGGCGAAACTAGACCGGGCCGATACGTCTGAGCACTCTTGCAGTGAACGTCCAACAGCTGAGATGATAATTTGTTTGTGAACTTCAAGAAACACAAATCTTCGCCGCGCCGTTATATACGTTTTTGAAAAAAACCATTAGACATAGGTACTACATACCTAATAACACCCGGGCCCGTAACAGAAATTAAAATGCATCATTTCAATTTCTGCTCGGCCGGGAGTCGAACCATTGCGTGGTAGATCCGCTAACCAACTGAACCAAGCAAGTCGCCTAAATTGTCAATGCAAGATAAGAACACTTTACTTTCTCCATTTGTACATGCACAGTATACTTATCTATTGAGGTCAGTAACTCAAGAAAGATTATTATTTTTAAGACATACTATGCTGTTTCAGTCACAATTCCGAATTATCGGTGTCATATAAGTGCCGATTACGATTAGAAAGTTATTATCTTCAAGAGTAATGTTTAGCATTTAATGGTTAAAGACAAAGGAGGATAATAGCTACAATAAGTGTGTCACCATACCGTTGTAGGGTATTTATCACAAACTTGCAGTATCACCTACTCGTTAAGTACCGAGTGGCCATTCTGTAAATGACAAGTGCCATAAGTTATGTTCGGAGAATACCCTGAATAGAATGCCAAGGTTTACTATAAACTTGACATCGCACGAGTGGCGGTGACGTGTGGAGATCTGCGGAGTAGAATGTTGCACAAACTCTATGATGATGATAATTGATGGGTGTCGAACCAAAAAAAGGGCTTAATACTGGGATATCTTCAACACGCGTCGGTGGCCGAGTTAAAGTATCCGACTCGTAAGCGAGAGGTACCGATTTTGAATCCCACTGTGGCCATGTACCAATGACTCTTTTCTGAGTTATGTAGGTACATTAGTTGAATACTAACCGATGCTCCTACGGTGAATGAAAACATAATGATGAAGCATGCACATTCAGGCGACTGAATGTGTAACCAGATTATGGCCATGCCTTCAACTAACCGTGTGTCCAAAAATCGATATCAAGTGAAGCTATGAATTTATGCGATTTTTCTAGTGAAAAATAATCTATCCTTTTTTAAGTGGGGAAATCTTCCTGATATATTACGTCACCCGGGGGAATGACGTGGACATGTAGGATTGCCCAAAATGGACCTACTAAATCCACTCTGCGTATCCACAGCCGCTTTTCATCGGAACACCACTGGACCTCATAGATAGTTTGCGCTGTCCTGCGCTGCACTCAGATTCTTATATATAAATGTATGGTAAGACCAATATTGAACACGTAAACACGTATGAAACCCCATAATTTATTCAGTTCCTATTTACATAAAGACCGATATTCATCCAAAGGCTTGTTTGGAAGTTTCCGCTCTATTAATTCAATGTAGTCTGTTGGTACTGAAGGCTATTATCATAATGCTGCAATGGGACTGGCTGAAAAGCCTTAGTAGTCACGCCCAGGCTTTGTCATACGAAATATCTATGTAGGATTAGTAGATGAATCAACTCCACTTATTAGGGTTTCAGTGTCGTATTACCTGCGTGTATAGGTACATATCTACTTATTTGTTTAGTGATGTGACCGGGCGAGGTGGAGGAGAAATATTAGGAGAGCGGGCCCTGGTAGAAGCCAGGATTGACCGCTTGGATGATGATGATGATGTTTAGTTTTCGTGAAGCAACGTATAAAATGGATGGAAGCCTTGTAGCAGTTAAGTCACAGAAAGATTTGGGGATAACGATCACATCAAATCACAAGACAATCTCAAGCGAAAATCGCATCATGAGGAAGGCAAACTCATTTTTTTATGTGATCTTTTCAAAACACAAGTAGCAAAGTTTTTGAAAAAATTCAAAAAATGCTAATGGAATATGGAGTTTGGCGTCCTTACCTCAATAAAGATATTGATATTGATTGAAAAATAATCCAAATCGCTGCGTTGCGGGAGTGTTCCTAGGATACTGGAGGCGTTACCTCTTTGGATGGCCAGACTTAGACGTTTTATAGTTAAATATTATAGTTGGTAATACCTTGATGGCAGTCGCTCTACTGTAATTCAAATCCCGGATCCTGGATCATGGTCAAGTCCGACCCCGGGTCCTTTCGTACGAGGGCGAAACCGGGATATTAACGCCAACATGACTATTATGGTTGGAAATACCTGCCTAATCTAGATACATATAGGAACCAATCCTAATTACTCTTTAAAGCGATACTGACGTTTTTCCCAACTGTTGTAAAACCCATTTACGACAGTCCAGCATTCTTTTGTCTTGTAATTTCTGTTGCAAATTATGTAAGAAAGGCAGACCTCACTTATCTACTATTGTGTTTTACCCTACGTACGTGCATGTCGGAGTAACGACTAGCAATCATAGATCTTTTGTAAGAATAGTGTCTGCGACTTAAAACTGCAACTAAGCGTGAGCATGACTAGAATCCGTCATTTATTAAGTACCAATTTAGTTACGTAAGTTTTCAATAGAAACTTTCTATTCATAATCATATTTCATTTATACAAACACGTCAGTCTCCTAGTTAGCTATTTACGCGATGCCGACATTCCGAGTTAGACATTTGTTGTATTAATCGCGGTTTTGTTTTTCATTTTATACCGATGTTTTGATCACTTCACCTGCAGTTAACAATTTGTAGGTGACTTGTAACGTTAAAAGTTACGTTTGGTAAGTCTGTCTTCTCTTTAACCACAGTATAAAAGTTTAAAGCAGGTATCCATTTATAGCCCAGGCTTTATTGACAGCAAGTTTGCTGTTAAGAAATAAGAGCTGTGTAACTCTAATCTTACAATGTTTTGAAACTTCTCCGTATTTAGACAACAATTAGGACAACAATACCAAGTAGACAAGTCATCCGAGTGTCTAAGCAACATTATTATTTATAGATGACCTAGTCATGCAATACCTAAGGTAGAATTAGAGGCTAAGACCAGCAATTTTATACCTAGATCCAGTAAATAATACAAGGACAAGAGCGAGCGCTATGGCGAAACAAAGCACGCAACTTCTGTTGCATTTCTATGCAAAGATTGTTCGCTGTTTTGTGAATACCGAGTCTCATTACGTTTCCATTTAACTTTAGAAGTTGTACTTTTAGAGACGTAGTTTTGTAGAGGTGGTAGTACCTAAATGGTGTCAGAGAGGACGCTTACTTGACTAGTTGTGTGTCGTTGAGTGTTTGGATGGGTTCAACCGTCTTGGCCTGTCTTAGTGTGTCTGCTGTGTTCCATTCTAGATCGAAGAAGGTAAACAATGTACGTAAAATTCAACGAATTAGTTAACCACCTGACCAATGATAATCCATTCACATCGGATCAAATGGTAAGCTAAATAGTTTTATAACTATACGGCCAAAATTATTATAATAGTTGTCTTAACAGAGACTGGGAATCTGCGATGTTGCAATTCGTATATCATTTACATTTTTGTTATCCTGATTGATAGGTGCCTGATACCGCACTGCAGTGATCGCGAACCGTGCTGTGATTTTGTGTTTTTTATTTAAGTGTAATTCTGAATCTGGGAGAATAAAATATCGATGTACAAATATCGAGAATGTTCATCATCACGATGTACGGAATCCGTTGGTTCTTGCTTCCGATTCAATTGTGTCAATCCATCGCTTCCTGGGCGCTTCGCGGGAAGCAGGTTTAGGCATCTATTGGCCACAACACAAGCAAGTAGGGCCTGTGGACAGGACACTAGTGAAAACCTTATGACCTACTATGGTTTTGACGACGTACTCAGTGTTGGTGAACATGCCCATGCGAAAGTACTCTTGGAGAACAGACTTTTATCTCAGAGCCCACCATATTACCTCCCGAGGTACACTGTCGAAAAACGTCATCAGATCGAGGAATGCGAAGTGTAGAGGCTAATTTCTACTGCAATAGGCCTCCTCGAGGACTCTAAAGACAAATATAGGATTCATTTTGCAGCAGTCTCCCTGAAGCTGTACTAGCAATCCGAAACGAAGCATTCCGGGCGAACCTCTGATCTTTAGTTCGTTCGAAAAGCTTCACTGTATGACGTATAACCTCGATAGCTACCGCACTTGTGTTCACGACAAGTGTATCGAATAAAACAATTCGTAATTTTTATTGTTTACTACACTTTTATTATTCAATACAAGTTCCTTGACAGTTGTCGATTGTTTACTTGACGTATAACATCGTACGTAGCAGTGGAACTGCACAGTGTAACAAGGTACAACATAAATACGACTCTTGCCATGCCTGAGTCTGCCCTGCAGTTATACTCAACGTTACAAACGTTATGAAACCTTCGCAGTTAAACCTGAGCGTATATGTTGCGAACTTGCCAAGTTTCCAGACCAGCGTAGATAAACCTGCGAGTCAATCTGTAAACCGGTAACGCATTAGAGAACCCCTGGTGTTGCGGTGATCACTTACCGTCAGGTGACCTGTTTGCTTGTTTGTCACTCTTTATTAATTATATAAAAAAGAATACCTGACACTTTTCCCTTGCGTATGTCACGCTTAAGACAAAAAATAGCCCATGTCTGGGTTATTTTTACCTTAATGTGGCAAAACTAAAACAGGAAACTCGATTCAAACTATGTTTCAGAATCTACTTGTTCTAATCTAGTGAGCCTGTTATCAGTGATCTTCTTAATCTGACAGTGTTTGCATTCTAAACCCAAGGCAAATAAAACAAGATATTGTTCATTCAATTATCTCTATTTCTTATCATTCACTGCTACATAGATTCCGTAGGAGGTACAAGAAATGTCATTTTTATGAAAACACTATTATCTCTATCTATCATAGTGTAGATATTTCTTGGAAAGATTCTATCTTTTAACAATACATTGTGTTTTAGTTATTATTACCTAATATACCTTAAACATACAATAGAATGATCAATTTACAACTGCTTACTCTTTTTACCTATACAATAAGACTTATTTTTCTAAAGGTGCATAATTAAGTAACTTCTCAATAAGATCTACGTGGCCCAGGAGCATCCTTCTGCAGCAATATCTCTTCAGGCCCAATGCGTCTAAAGCATCACTGTAACAAAAAGAAATAATTGATTTAGTTTATATTTCAAGACTTTTTATCTCAAGTGTTAGCTATAATAAATTCTGAGTAGGTAATTAAGATTAAAAACCGTGCAATATTGCACACAATACAACATAGTAAGATTGCAACCATGACTAATAGGTTTCAAACAGAGCCGATTCAAGTGCACCTTCTCAGATTGGTCAGTCAGGACATTCACAGTGTTAGACTCAGATCAACTCAGATGTAGCAGGCTGTGTAGAATTATTAGCAAATTGTCATAAACACGTCAGATTCTCGCATCTAATTCTCGTTCAAGTCATTATCTCTACTAGACATTTTCGCTATTCATGACACATAGAATATTAAGCATTACTTGTTGTTTGATTCAAACAGGAGAAACATAGGCATAAGCTTTGTGTGCTAGTTGGTAAACCCAAGTATTACATAGTTAAACAATTCAGTTCAAGAACTCGTTATTGCCTTAACGCTCAAAAGTCCCCTCGGCTTATCAAAGGTTAGCTGGAAGAAATCCTGATGTGAAATAAGCTAGTCTTTGTATTTTAAACGTATATTTTTCTTATGATATTTTATTATACTGGTGCAATAAAGAGATTACAAACAAACATTCAAATACAGCCAGAGTAGAGTTTGCAAAGTGGCTGGGCCATAGACGAAATCTTACTGTGAAAAGTTTGGTTGTGGAGTAGACGAATTTGTGTGTTTATTGATATATAATAATTGTTTATCCTTACCCTTCTGTGTATTCCGCTTGCAGAAGTCCCAAGTAGGCTTCCCATTTGTTGCCAATGACTTTGCCGCATGTAAAACAACGCACCGGTATTATCATCTTTATTTAGCTGAAAAGTAAATTTAGGTTTAACAACAATTTGTATAGTGTGGAGGAATAGGGCAGAGACTTTGTTCAGTGGGATGACACAAACTCATATAATAATAACAAAATGAAGGGTACAGTGCAAAAAGGGGCTCATCAGGAAATCAAACTAACAAAGGCATTTGATATTTATTTATTGGAGTACCAACAGCTATATAAAACATAATAAATATTATCTTAGAATCAATAAGCCAATTACAAGTCCTAGTTATTAACAAAGTAACAAAAAAAAAAAAGGGAAGTAAAACTGCACTGTAATAATATGATGACAGAATATAAAATAAAATTATTGCATACACAAAAAAAAAAAATAGAATAATAGCAAAGAAGGAAGAATGCGCTTACATTATTCCCAATTGAGTACATATATTAAGAACCTTTCATATGACAAAAACAACAAACTAAAAGAGGCCCCTTCTCTTCTTTTTGCCAAAAAGGCCTAACACAAACAAAAGGAGTAAAGGCATCTTTCATTGGCAATTTTCATGAATTATGCTAATTGACGATGATGCACTGTACCCTTCATAGGCATAGAACATTTTGTAACAGAGTAGGACGGAGTAGAATATTGTCGTTGAACAATGGTATGAATATGTAAGTTGAACAATGTCAGAAACAGACGTAAGTTTTTTGGGGAGGCAAATCGACTGTCGGTCCACCTGATGAAAAGTGGCCACCATCGTCCATGACATCTGCAACCCAAGGGGAGCAGAAGAGGTGCCGGCCTTTTAACCTCTAGACATGCCTTTGAAGAACCCTATATTATAGTGCAAAGGAAGACTGGCAGGGAGCTAATTACACATCCTGCATGTGGGCGGTAAAAAGGCTATTTTCCTCCATATACAAGAGAATGGGCAGATTTTATGTTAATTTCAACACTACAATCTCCATTCTCCAACCTGGTTGCCAAAATTATATCGATGTGAGTCAAGTAAAGCAGTGGGCTGTTATGGATATGTGCGTACCACTACGCACTACTACGATGATTGCTTTGACCAATGGACTGTTACAACGAGGCTGGGGTAATGATATTTCACATTGTAATAATAAAAACGACATGGAACACGTAGAATATAGAATAAAAGTGCAGACAATCGCCAGTCATAGGTTATGTACTTACAACATTGTTTTAATGAAAAAGATATGTGCCATTAAATGAAAATGAATAACACGTTTACTTACCTATTTCAGTATTCCGTCGTAGTTTAGATAAATAAGTTCAAAAACAAATTGCAGCGACCAAAACAGGCAACAAAACATGCACAAAAACAACACAGTAAGAATGTGACATTTAGGATTGACATGAATGAATGACATGACCGAATGCAAAAAGTTATGCGTATGTTCGGATACACGTTTTTACTTTTAGTTACAAAGGATAGAGCATGTCACGAACTAGAGCGTTTTGTGTTGCCAGATTCTGTATCCGTTTCCGTCGCCCGTGGTTCGCCCAACCGCCCGAGTGAAATTCGTTTATAACCGCCTATAAATCTTTTTATAACAACTTGATATGCATTTAAATGGTCTTTAGAATCTATTAAACGGTCAAGTCATAGTAATACTTTACACTGAAATTCACTTGTCTGTTCACGGCCTATCAAAGTAGGTACTATTTGTAATAAAGCCCAGTTTTATAGGAATAACAGTTTCCTGGAATTCCACAGGAATGCTAGTTTGGGAAGCAAGGACTCCACTATAAACGTAAAGTATTGTATTATAAAAAAAAATATATTTCGATCATAACATTCTAGTATTACCTGTACTTCAATCTGTTTTTGGTTGTATCCTGACATGTAAATATTTTTTATTTATTTATTTAGTTAT
The DNA here is from genome assembly GCA_907269095.1 of Blastobasis adustella. NCBI lineage: Eukaryota > Metazoa > Arthropoda > Insecta > Lepidoptera > Blastobasidae > Blastobasis > Blastobasis adustella. Next base: position 5,979,275 of record OU026135.1, on the reverse strand, counting down.
TTAATCAACGCTTTCTATTACAACTGTTATTATTAGAACTTTGTGATTAAACTAAAGGTTCGCAGAGTTAGGCTTTTGTAGAGTTACCTATGAGTTGAGTCTGTTCATGAGATCTGATAACTCTTTCACAGTAAAACTGTTATGGGTTGCTTAACGAACCCATTTTATTGAAGAACCAATAGATTGAAGTAAAATAACTTTAACACCGTGAGCTAAAAGTTTTTAGAATTTTGGCTTAGTACTTATCTGAAAACTTAAATGAAACCTCTTTTATAAAATGAAAAAATTAATGAGCCAGCTTCATGAGCTCAATACTTTTTATTTTGAACATCTAACATATTTTCAGGTTTATGACAGGGGCTTTGGTCAGTTGGGTCAATCTTTTCTGTCTGGTACGCTGTCTATACATTATGTCTAACATTAAATCAATGACACTTTAGATTACGAGTAGCTATGCTATGTAAGCTATTTAAGTTCGAAAGTTGTCATTAATCGTTTATATCAGTATTAGTACCCATTTTAGTCGTGGATAGATTTAATGGGCTGATACTCTAGCTACTTTAGTCACTGTGGTTGTATTTTATACCATGTTTCTTTTCAGATATCACATGGTGTTGTTGCATCGATAGTTCATTAAAATGACTTTGAGTATGGAGCAACACATTACATCGGACGATAGTCAAATGGTAAGTTATAACTATGCATTATTATTATGTGAAGGGAGAGGGGGGTGGCTAAATAGCCACGTAGTTTATGGATGCACCCTAATCAACAAATTTCAATTTTTAGATACCTATTGATAGAGGACACAATTGTAAACAAAGTCTTCCCATGGCAAAATTTTCTAGCGGGTTGTATAACGAGATATTCCACTTCACCACTCGCTGCTTGTTAGGTGTGCTTCCTAATACAGTTGGCGAAGCACGGTTGACCAAGGTCTTCCGCTGCACCCGTAGACTGGTTGAACAGTTTGTTATACCTACAAGAGAGCAGTTATTTTTTGCTGCGAGTGTCGACTTTATATCACGATCCACGGAGCGATTATATTCTTTTTGTCACGATCTAGCGAAGTACTTAGTCTAGAATTGAATCACGAGCGTAGCAAATTAAATTGAGTTAAATTACTACGCAAAAATTATTTTCTGAACGAACCATCTCCTAGTTTATTTTTTCCTGCACCGGTTTTCGAAATGCAAATAACTTTTCCTCTTATGTGGATAAAATGCATTTTTCCTGCGAGTTTTCAAGCAGCAAACGCGTCCTTGTCCTGCTGGAGAGGTGAAAAAGAACTGCGACTTCCATGCACGTCACCAAGCACGTAGCATGTATCCGAGCGTAATATTGTCATAAAGTTCATTCATCTGCCTAATTTCATTCGTTCAAAATCATTTTCACTCACTCAGTGTCACTGTCATGCTAGTGTGTATATATAGTTCATAGTTTGTGCTAGTGTGTGTATATAGTTCATAGTTTGTGGTGTGTGGATTTTCCTTCCATGGATGGATTTTCTTTCTGATTTTTAGTTTTCCTCGTTACATATGCTGTAGAATATAAGAATTAGAATTCATAAAAGATTAACTGTTAATGTAACGTATGTGTGTAAAGAACAATATAAGTTGTGATTACTTTGTGTTGTATACGTTTACTAATAAACAAGATAATGTAAACAAAAGTTGAAAACATATGTTTTGCCAATAGTATAATTGTTCATCATCAAGCCTTGTTCGTTAGCTCTGTTCTCTTTCTTAATAATTGGTAGTAGGCTTCAGAATAATTTTTTAGAAGATGATATTCTTTGTGACCTTCAGTCCAAGGTTTATTTTTTAGCTGTGTGTTACTATGTCAATTTTAATAACCGATCCTTCGTTTAAATTTTTGAGTTCCGCTAATGTGTCTATTGTGTTCCAATTCTACAGTAGTGACTAAGCTCACTCATGCATTGGCCTTGTAATGTTATTCCTTGAATATGATAGTGTGCAACACAGGGCTGTACATTACTAGGCACTAAAAGGGGCAGGTTTTAATAAATTATATGTTAGTATTGTGACATTACAAAATAATTGTCCATAATAAATAAATGGCAAACCTTTGTTGTGGGCGAAAACTCTATTTCCAAGACATATATTTAAATCTTTGTGGTGTTAAATAATATTAAAACTTTAAAAAGTATTGTGGATATTCATTCTATTCAATAACTGTATGGTCTAGTAAACTATCTCTTTTTAAAGTTTTTGATAGTAAAATCATGAAATAAGATAAGAATAGTTTATTGACTTTTACAAAATATCATGACTTAGTACTAAATCTCTTCATTTCCCTAATTTACTTATTTACTAGTGACTAAACAATAAAAATAACTAAGGTGGTATGATTCCATACATGTAATAGGTCCTTTATTCTAACTACATCCCTGTTACTGTACTTATTACATTGTTATTGTATCACAGTAATAATGGCTCATTCGCCATCGGAAGGCAGAGTTCAAACCAAGTGTACGTCAGTGTAACCAAATCATGACTAAAGTGAGAAAAAAACTATAATAGTAGTGTAAAATTAGTCCAATTTTATTCTAAATAATATAGTATATTGAAGAAATTAGTGAATTTTTAAGTATATTAGAAGTAGTGCTTCCAATCTTCAACATATCGAAACAATGAATTCTGAAGAGGACACGAATCTGCTTTTGCAATCGGATGATGATGTGGAACCCCTCGTTGACAATGCGGACAACGCACAGCTGATATTCTACCCTGATATAAATAACGATCGAGAGACATACTTGGAACTCAACACTCAATTACTGAACACTGATCCAGAATTTGAGCAGGTATTTCTAATTAGATTTCTTCATTGAATGAACTATAAACAAACTTATTGTGGAATGAATATAGTCTACCAATATTTTTATTACAAGCATATTACTTTATTATTATTTTGTTTTGTGACAAGGTAGGTTCATCGATATCTTATCAGTTCAATGTTAGTTGTCTTGGATGATAAACTTAAATTAGATTAGCTAAGCATATGACAGCTAATCTGTTATAGGTTTAGGTAAGCAACAGTTAAGTTATAAAATCTTCGTAGGCTTTATTTATGTACATATCAATTAGGAAAATCCTACATTTGCATTGCCCTATGTTATGATGGACATTGAGTAATGTTATGAAGCATACTTACTATACAGGGTATTAGTTGCTTTGTAGAATTCATTACTATACTGGTATTTCCAAATAAGGCAAAAGGAAACAAAATAGTTAGTCAGATAAGTAATTCTTTGTTAGATACAGTTCTTTAATAATAATATACCATCACAGTGTGCCAATTGGCTGCCAAATCTGTCCAACCTGTCTTAGGGTCCCACTCCTCGGTAGAAGACCTTAGGCAACCTCGCTGAGCCAACAGTATTAGGAGGCACACTAATATTTGATAAAATATTTATTATTATCACAACACATTCACAATCCCCTTTGTGTTGTAAGTATCCATGGGAGATAATGATCAATTTCCATCAGGTATCCTGCTTTCTCATTCATCTCCCTTTGTTTAATAAACAAGTACCTATGTTATAATAAGCCTTTTCACATTACATACATTTACATACATGAGTTAAATGTAAATATATAGTATTCTTTATTGTACACACAAAAATGAAACAAACTGTATGGTAGTTTAGAAAGGCGACCTGATAGGTGGGAAAGCAATACAACATGGGTTCTTAAAGGTGTACTACAGATATAATTCATAAAAGCTAGAAGCAAAATTCAAAATTCAATTCAAAATTTCTTTATTGATTAGGACATGAAATATCACTTTCAATCATCAAAAAGGAGAAGGGTAGGAAAGTAGGAAGGAAGCACACAGTGACACACTGGCCGCCCCATGGCCGCAGCAAACCCACCCCACGCCAACCACAACCAGACCATGCCTGACAATGCCAGGCAGAGCTGCGCTCTAACCGGACTGTGCTCATTGTGTATTACCTATCTTTGAATACAATATTGTATGTGTGTAGCGAGGGGGGCTTAAACCCCCCCCCCGAAATCATTTCACACCGCCTACGCCGCGTGATCAATCCGGATTTTTACAGCTAAAATTCCAAAAATTTCGACCTTGCTGCGCTCGCTCTTTCATAGTTTTCTTTAATAAGTTTGCTCCTTTTTTTTGACAAAATTCGAAAAGATTAGTGCTCATTTTTCAATTTAAGTTTCATTTATTACGAACATCCTAGGTCTCTTAATATGAATTTGGGTGTTTTTATTAAGATTACCCCATATTTTATGGAAAGGGGAGTACAAATCGAAATTGATGCACATTCATTTTTTAACCCCCCAAAACTAAATCCTGGCTATGCCCGTGCAATATGTTGTACTATTACAGTGGTGGTTTAGTAATACATAGTTGTAATCTAATCTGAATATACTATGTTCATTAAATGTAATTTACTTAGTACCATAATATGGCTTATCTATATACTGTAATATGAGACAGTCATTTGTCACATTTATAATAACTGGACTACTAGGTAATTATTGTCTTTTAGTTTGCATTATTGAATGGTAATTAGTAGCAATTGCTTATCTTAATTGATTAGATAACTGTTACGTTTTTATTTTATTTATTTAGGACTAAAGTTTCCACCAATGATTTATAGGCTTAGGGAGTTGTTTAGTCAGCCTTTTCGGGAGTTACGGGGGCCCCTCCCCCATCTCAGGCCCCCAAGCTGACCTGCTCACTGTTCCCATGATGACAGATACGGAGGCTCTATCGCCTTTTCGTACGTGACGAGGCAGATAAAGAGACGCATTCGCGATACTCTTGGTGTTGCCCATGTCTATAGGCAGTGGTGACCACTTTCCATCAGGTGGCCCGGTTGCCTGTTTGTCTACCGTATGAATAAAAAAAAAAAATGATAGTCGACTCACGTAAAAATCCAAATCACGACATAATTTTAATTGAGGATTCTGGTATGAAACCAGGTTCAGGTTTTCTCTGTGCCGGGATTTAGCGCGCAAAGATTTGTTGCAATCAAAAGTAAAAATATACACCTGGTAAAGGTCACTATTTACCACATCATAAAATGAGAAAGTCGCAAGCTAAAATTTCATGGGGACGATGACTGGGTCATCATTATAAAATTCTAATTGGATCGTCAGTTTGAATAAAAAAAATATTAGATACGTTATTTTTTTTATAATCAATAAAAAATTATAAAGTTTCGGAGTGACATCACTTCTGAGCAAGGAGTCGCCTTCAAAATGAACAATGCGGTGACTGCGGTCGAGTCGCGCCGCTGGGAAAATTCGAACGCAAAGAGTTGACTCCTGACTCCTATTAGTACTAATCTCTCAAGTGTATAATTTTAATAATATGTGCCTTAGATATAATATAATATAAAAAATATATATATATACTTAAATAATAAGTGCAATGTCAAATACTTAAGTATAAATGATGTTTAAACAGCTCATCTCTATATTGCTGTGCCCTTACGGGGTATCTTGTACTGCTACCATCAATGTACTTGATTATGCAATAAAACTGAATTACTATTATGTGTAGGTACGGCGTTACTAACAGGTGGCTTGCTTAAGCGCTTATTTTATATTATACATATATAATTTTGAATTATATTATATTTGGCTAACTTCTTTTATCTACATTAAGAAGCAAAAAGCATGAGTGCTAATCAAAGTGGCAAGTATTGGTCATAGATACGTAAGGTTCATTTTTGATTGCTCCGTTTAGTAGCGATTGCTCCATCGACAAGAGTCATACTCTTAAATATGATGATGATGATATTATGTTACGTGTCGCTCCGCTTTTCAAAAGGCGTGATACTGAAATCGACCTTATTTTACGTGCAATACATTCCACTTTGATTTGCTCTCACGCTTTTTGCTTCTGAATTTAGACGACTGAATTTAGCCAAATGTAATAAGCGAATTCTAGGTAGGCGCCTAGCGTATAGCGAAGTAAAACGAAAGTTTATTGGCGTCTTTGATATTCGTGCGTGCTACTGGCTAAGCAACTAGCTAGGCGCTAATCAAGCTACTAGTTTGTGAGGACGTAGCATATACACTCACAATATCTAATTTAATAAATATAAAAAATAAATATGCTTGGACCATTCACACAGCGCCATCTAGCCCCAAAGCACGCGAAGCTTGTGTTATATATATTTTTAAATACGTATTTATTATACATATATCACCCAGACTCCAGACCCGTAACAGAAATTAAAATTAATCATTTCAATTTCTGCCCGGCCGGGAATCGAACCCGGGATCGCGTGTCAGACCAGCATGCTACCCAACTGACCCAAATCGTCATTTTCATTTTCCAGGTGGTATACGGTTACCGGAAGTGTCGATGGCGGACCATCCTGGTGTACTTGTTTTCCGTGATCACCTGCGGCATTCCTATCCTCCTGTTTCACTGGTGCCCTACCTGGTTCCTGTACGCCACTTCGGAGCGCAGCTGCTTCCAGCTCGCTGACCAGGTTCTGGTTGTGGTAAGTATGATTGCAGAGTATAGACGGCCATAATAATGTTATATTGTACGTCATAAAACAAGAAGGTAGATTTTTCCCTAGCAATAATATTCTAGGCTCACCCGTAGCGACATTTTGTGACACGAGCACTTTTGTCAAAATCTACCACTTTTTGGCCGGCCGTAGGTATGTACATATACGAATTACGATAGACGTAGATTGAACTGTGTTTCGGACAATAGCAATCACAAATCTTCAGACGCCAAAAAGCTCTCCTAAACATCTCTTCAAAGTTCAAAGTCATTTATTTGTAACATAGGTGTATACATATACATAACTTATTAGTTGTTATAAAGTTGAATGTCTCTCTATGTCTAGCCCTATTTTGGGCATACAAATATTAAATTAGTAGGTATATTAGCATATTTAACACATTTCACAAAATTAAAAATTAATAGCACTTATACATAATTTTAGCACTTTTTTCTACAAAGTCTGTGTAATTAGAACCATATTTTTATAATTAAAAAATTCTTTAGTGTCATAAAAACAATATTGTAGAAGCCATTCAGTTAACTTTACTTTAAACTGCCTCTCCTCTAATATTTTAATTTCATTTGGTAAATTATTATACAAGATTATGCACATATTGTATACATTATTTTTATATATATAAGATTTGCATTGAGGTTTATGCAACAGATTTTCGTATTGTGTCCTTTGAGTCCTGGTACTTACTTCTGAGACTGTCTTAAAATACTCTGGATAGTTCTTTGTAAACATACAGATATTTAGGATATACATGCATGGTAATGGCAAAATCCTTAACTTAAAGAACAATGGTCTGCAGCTGTCGCTGAACCATGTGTTTGTAATAGCACGAATACATTTCTTTTGTAACCTAAATGCTCTTATTACATCAACTGAATTTCCCCACAAGATTAACCCATAGTTTAACACTGATGAAACGTGTCCATGGTAAGCTGTCAACGCTGCATCTACTGATACGGCACTTTTTAATCTACTCAGCGCAAATACAAAACGATCCAATCGCTTAATAATGGAATCTATGTGGTCTTTCCAGTTTAGATGTTTGTCAAGTATTAAACCTAAAAACTTTGTGCTATCAGATTCTTGTATTAAAATGTCATTATATTTTACATTTAATTTAATTGGAATAGAATTATAAGATTGAAATTGTATAAAATTAGTTTTTGTCATATTAATACTAAGATTATTTTTATTCATCCATGTTACAAGGTCAGTCAGGGAATTATTTATATTGTTTTCATATTCACATGACTCTTCACCTCTTACTATGACAGTCGTCATCGGCAAACAATAAGGATTTGTGTTTAGTAACTAGTGGAAGGTCATTTATATATAAAAGAAACAATAATGGTCCTAGGTTGCTTCCCTGTGGTACTCCTGAAGCCTTTTTTACAAAATCTGACCGATAGGATTGTTTAATTACATTATTTTCCACATTCCACACATCTTTAAAAATATCGCACGGGTTTTCGCTTTTTCGCTCCCCTTATGTTGCAGATGTCCTGAGCGACGGTGGCTAAGTTTAAAGAACTGTTATAATGTGTAATAATCATCTTGGCGTTAATGTCCCGGTTGTGCTCTCGAGAACGAGAGCCCGGGGTCCGCCTTGACCATGATCCAGGATTTGGCAGGTCAAGTAATTACAGTGGAGCGACTGCTATCAGGGGAACCTGACCAGATTGGATCATGGTTACACATCCAGTCGCCTGAATGTGCAGGTTTCATCACGATGTTTTCCCTCACCGTAAGAGCATCGGTTAGTGTTCAACTAATGTACATAACTTAGAAAACAGTCATTGGTACATGGCCGGAGCGGGATTCGAACCCGGGACCTCTGGCTTACGAGTCGGATACTGTAACCGCTCGGCCACCGACGCTCCTATAACTGTTATAATGTGTGATACATACTAACTAGTCTGCCCGTGACTGCGTCATTATTAGTAAACGAACTAGCCTATGTTCTTCGCCAAAGATCTCCATTCCTACCAATTATCTAAATCGGTTCAGCAGTTTAGCCGGGCGGTGGACCATACTTACCTAATTTTGCCTGTATCTTCTTTTCTTTTCTCTATAAGACTATGTGTTTTCACAGTTAAAAAAATCAGAATAAAATAAATGTTTTCATTTATTTCTAGGAAACATATCAAAAGAAATGCAAGAGCTTCTACATACATAAGATATTGGATAAGAATATAGGCGACACCAGGTATATACAAAAATGTATTAATTATTACATTACTTAGCTATAGTCGGGTTTGTTTGTGATAAAGTACTGTGAGATAGTAAGCTTATCTATCAGAGGTCACTGGTTGAACGTCCGTTTAGGAAAAAACCAAGCGTGCTTTTCGGGTTTATCAATACCTAAATACATAAAAAGTGTGTAATATCAGACGTGTGAAATCCATGCAGAATAAATAAATAAAATAAAATCTTTATTGAGCAAGTACTTAATCATATACAAATTGATCAAGCTGGAGGTAAAATAGGTAATAACGTGTGCTATACCACCAGCTAACAAAAGTTCATTTCGCCAAATAAAACTTTTTAAAGAGAACATTAACTTACAAACTAATAGCATTTAATAGCATGATTTTGATGCCAACAGACTGTTTTGATCAAACATATATGTGTTGATACATATCGAAAACGCCTAAGTCACGTCTACCAGATTTTTGGGCTACCAGGTCTTTGTGACTTCCACTTCTTAATACTCTGTGGATAATATTTTAGTGGCAAGAATTTTAAACAGCGACGCCAAAGTAGCTAACATCATAATAATAAACTCTGATATTGCGCATTTATACAGCGTAATTCATAATTGTGCGTCGAATCTTTATCACCAATGCGTATTAAGCCGGTAAACTACACGTTTTGATAATAAAAGTTGTATTGGTTTGTTTTTTTAATCTGTGTGCATGTATGCAGTGCCCTAGGTTTATAATGTTAATAAATAAATAAATTCTTTTACATGACATTTCTGCCTCTCGTAAGAAAACACGACTTTTTACATGTAAAATTGAGTCCAGATTGAGGATTCCTGACTATGTTATAGGGACCGTAAATTGTGCTCACTTGGGGAAACGGCAGGAGGGTAAAGGTCATTCCACAACCTAAGGGTGCGTGGAAGGGACAACATTCGGTATAGCGTTTCAGACCCGTTCCCGCGTAAACCACATTCAATTTCAGGATAATTTATAGCCTATGTGCTTTCAGTAGTTTTTGCGTGAAGGAGTAACAAACAACCCACTCTGACAAACTTTCGCATTTATAATAATATAGTACGATCCAAATAGTAGGATAGTAAGATAGAATTTAGAGTTCCTAACGAACTCCGACCTTTCCAGTGGACTCCTGAACGAGGGCTACCAGGATGACACGGACAACGAGAAGTTCGCAGTCGACACCGACGACGACATGCACTCCCCGATACACTTTGAGGATGGGACCACACTCAGTGAGTTGTCAAATTATCATAATTATTTCTTCATTTCGACCGAGTCCGCAACGAGTACTTGCGAGAACACTACGAGCCTTGGCGTGAGAGACATCGTGGACAAGATCGAGGAGCTCATCTGAGCTGGTTTGGTCATGTCTGCGTAAGCCACGGGGATATGTGGGAAATAGATGCCTAGACATGCCGGTATCAGGAAAGCGATCCCGCGCGAGGCCAAATAAGTAATAGATTGATATCGCTGAGTCGAATTCGAGAGCCAGCGGCTTACGACACGTGAGAATGCTGAAGGGCGAGCGAAGTGGAGAAGGAAACGTATTGAAGCTGACCCTGGCATAAGCTTTTTTTTAGCTAGGGAGGCACACGGATGGACAGTCCACCTGATGGAAAGCGGCCACCGTCGCCCAGGTCATCTGCAACCTAAGGCCGGCCTTAGAGGTACCTGTAGACTTGCCTTTTGAAGAACCCCAGTGCATAGGAAAGACTTCAGGAGGAAGCTCATTTCACATCTTGCAAATGCGTGGTGAAAGGGCTCGCGATAACCTTACGTTAGTTGGATGCCAGGCATCCAGATGGTGTGGATGAAATCTATCCCATCGTCGGAGGGTGCGGTGACGGAAAAATGACGATGAAAGTCGCTAAAATAATTCAGTCTTAACTACTGACGCTCCACTCACGGTGAATATCATCGTTGTCACGCTTAATTAGGGGTTTCGCGATTGCAGATGGCGCTAGTGAGCCGTAAGGTATGTTGTGAAAATACTGCCGCGCTATTGGACAGAAACTGCTGTAAAATAACGAATATATTCCAGCCAATGGCAGGGATTTATTTTGACATCAGACCTCTCGTCGCAGTAACGCCGTCTCGAGGATTTTGGAATCGCGAAAATCCTCTTTTAAACCCCCGACGAAAAAAGGGGGGTCTTCTAAGTTTGACGTGTGTCTCTTTGGCTTTGTGCATTTGTGTCTGTCTGTGGCATCGTAGCTCCAGAACGGATTGACCGATTTGGATGCGGTTTTCCCTATTTAAAATTCCGTTTAATGGAGATGGTTCTTAGCTTTGTTTCATTAAAATCGGTTTGGCACTTTAGAAAATATTCGACTTTAAGTAAACTTGGAAACGATTACCCGACTTTTTCTGTCACTTAAGTTTATTCTATTGAATTTTAGACACACTTTATCAGCTTCAACTCCCTTCCAGGCGTACAGCGATACAGATACTTCCGTCACAAGAAGCAGTCGGTGGTGTGGGACGGTGGGCGCGCGCAGTGGTCCTTACTAGCGGGCATCGAGAGAGGAGCGAGTTGCGCTGCATTGCAGGCTTTGGGGGCCAGGCCGCCGTCTGTGGCTAGGCGGTTGAGGATGTGAGTAACTTATTGCTACTACTACTTAGCTTGAGCCTCATTTATCAGGTATTTTAGCTTCAGACCACTGAATTCAGTTTTTAATATTGCTGTGCTCGTCAGTGTCATAATTGTAAAAATAACTTTTAATAACTTAACTGTAAAATTTTCTTTTTTTGTAATTGTGTGTGCAATGAAGAGTGTATCAATCTATCTACAAATAAAAGTTGTGAATTTCAATTAATTTTATTGAATCCAAATCAGTGACAACGCACCTGCTGTTCTACATTTTTGTTTAATTGTGGATGTTATGGGCGACAGTTACCACTTGTCATCAGGTGGACTGTCTGCTCGTTTGTCACTGAGAAGAATAAAAAATAATTATAAGTCACAGTAACCACCACTAACCTAGTTCAAACCCCTCGATCCTCAGGTTAAACATCTACGGCCTGAACGAGATCAAGGTCCCTGTGCAGTCCGTGATGACCCTGATCGTCCTGGAAGTGTTCAATCCGTTCTACGTGTTCCAACTGTTCACCATAGCGGTGTGGCTGGCCGAGCCTTACTACTACTATTGCATTGCCGTGGTACTGATGTCCACTTTCGGTGTGGCCACTTCTGTTATACAGACTAAGAAGGTTGGTGCAGACTTTATTGGTTTCAGATTGGTAGTTCTGTTTAATTGTACATGCTTTTGATTGTTATTCTAGTTAGATTAGAATGTCCACCAGATGGCGCGATTAAGATGTAAGATCGGATGTCAAACGGATGTAACCATGATCCAATCTGGTCAGGATTCCCTGGTAGCAGGGTCATGGAGATCAAATGGCAATAGTTTATCTGTAATTACATGACCTACCAACTCCTGGGTCATGGTCAAAGTGGACCCCGGGCCCTCGCGCGCAAGAGCACAACCGGGACATTAACACAAAGATGTTGATGATGATTTTGATAACTGACCATACTTGTGCGTAACGCCATCTGGTGGATTTTGCGCGATAATCCTCAACCATCGATTTCACCAAACACGTAAACCCCCACCCCAACAGAACCAGCAGAACCTGCGAGCGACAGTCGAAGCCCACGACACGGTCCTACTCTCCGACGGCCGGACGGCCGACAGTCGACATGTCGCTCCCGGCGACATCGTAGTGTTGCCAGCTCGGGGGGCGTTACTGCACTACGACGCAGTGTTGCTATGCGGCACCGCCACTGTCAATGAGAGTATGCTTACTGGTGAGTATCAATTCCATTCATATACATTTATTCAAATAAGATTTTTACAAACAGTTATGAACATCATACCTACATCATCATCGCAGCCCGTAACAGTCCACTGCAGGACTTAGGGCCTCTCCCACGAAAGGGGAGGTTATTGCCATAATCCCCACGCTTGGCAAGCGGGTTGGAGATCGCAGTGTTTAAATATAACAATGGAAAATGCTGCTGCCCATTTTCTAGACTACGGAGACTCTTGATCTTTTGCCTCGAAAACATTAGTCGCCTTGTACGACACCCATGAGTGTAAGGGGTTGGTGCTGTTCTAGTCTGCCGGACACCACACGGCCATTCTACTACCTACATAGGTTACATTAAATAAAAATCTATAAAAAATTAAAAATGCAAGGCGCCGCGGCATCGAGCGCATTTCCTTGGCCGTGCTGAGTTAAAAACAGCCGGCCACAGAAAAAATAAAAATAAAATAATATATATATATTATACTCATACTATAGTTCATTCGCGCTAAGACAATGGTGAGTCATCGTTTCCGCCGGCCTGGCCCCGCCCCTCGACCAATCAGGTCGCAACGAATTAGAAAGCTAAGTACACAGCGACCACAAAATAATGAAAATGAATACTTCGCCGGGTAGAATAAACAGCATACTAGACTGGCTGCTAGCCAAACGTGGACCAACAACCAAACCTGAGTGGTTCAGTTGGTTAATATGCCGGTCGCCACGCACAGATCCCGTGTGGATTCCCGGCCGAGCAGAAATGATATACTATGTGTAATAAGTATGTATTTAAAAAAAGTATATAAGTACTTTATCAATTATCTATCACCCATAACACAAGCTTTGCTTACTTTGGGGCTAGATGGCGCTGTGTGAATTTGTAAAATTTTAAACTTTCTTTATTTCATAAACATGCTTAATTAGGTACAACAGTGGTTGGGATCTTCCTTTTAAGTATAAAATACCTGTATCAGGAAGCCCCGCTCTTCCATAGAATGCAAGTTGATACATGTTTATGTCAAACAATTAATCCAATGTATTTTCTCTCAGGCGAATCGGTGCCAGTGACAAAGACAGCGCTACTGCGAGTGGAGAAACAATTCGACATGAAGGAGCACGCGTCCAACGTGCTCTTCTGCGGGACCCGGGTCATACAGACGCGGTACTACAACAACGAACCGGTCAAGTGAGTATGGCTCTTATGTCGATGGTGGTAGGGGTGATAATTGTGTGCTGGTAATATTGAAATTAATGTTGACAGTATCTTTTCTCTCTACTTATGGCTAGTCTGTCAATACAGGTTTTCACTAAACTCGAATCAAGCATTACCTAACTAGGAAACTCGTTTTTAGGCATCGCCTTGACCAAATGCTCTATTTCACCAAACCTCTACCTCTAGGTGAAATTTATCTATGGATTCGCGTGCGTGATGTTAGCAAACTGTTGATAGAGTTGACTTTTTGACAGCTGTGAGAAACAGAACGCAACTTTCATTTTAGGCGATGTCTAGGGACTAAGCACCGCCCAATCCACTTCCATGCTTTAAGCGTTACCTAACGGCGATAGTTATTTCCTAGCGGTTGGTTAAACGTATTTATGTCTTAAGCAATTCCTAAGACATGCCTCACAATGACAACGCACTTGTGGCTCTACATTTCTGTTGTCTGCAACCTAAACGCATAAATCGTAGATGTTATGAGCGACAGTTACCACTTTCCATCAGGTGGGCTGTCTGCTCGTTTGTCACCGAATAGCATAAAAAAAGCCTTGGGCCGTTAGTCCATACAGCTTATGTAATTTATGCTCAGTCAAAACATTGCTTTCCAGGGCCCTGGTCCTCCGAACAGGCTACAACACAAGCAAAGGCCAGCTGGTCCGCAGTATCCTGTACCCGGTGCCTGCAGATTTCAAGTTCGACCGGGACTCCTATAAGTTCATCATCATATTGGCGTGCATAGCGATGGTCGGACTGTCCTATACTGTCGCACTCAAGGTAGGTTTTTCATCCCTAAGATTACCTATCTGACTAGCAGGTAGAGCATTGCAATTACAATCTAGCCTAAAGACTAATAAGTAATTTAAATTTAACATAATTTGCTAAGTTAGAATAATATAAGAATGTGTCCATTAACACCTTTTCTTATAGTCTCTCTTAAGGGAAGGACATTGTTTGTTCTTGTGTTCTTTGCACTAAGCACTCATTGCACTATTTATCACTAACATTCACTACACTATCTCAAAAGGTTTTGTCCGTTTTAGTCTTCGCACTATGTTATCTATATTAATATTGTGAAGAAAAAAGATCTGAAATGTATTTTTGTTTAGGAACATATAGTTTCTACTTTTTATCCCGGGGAAATAATAGGTTTCAGCGGGAAGTTCATGGTTTATAATAAAGCAGTTAAATCCAGAAATCCACAATCGTCGCTAGATGGCGTTGTATTGTGATTTTATTATTTTCATTTTCATTGCTGTTTACTATTAACGTATAGAAATCCATTTCGAGATCAATTGGATACATTTACTAACGGCCATTGAGGGTTATCACTATTTCAGATGGCGTTAGTGAGGCGTGAGGTCCGTTGCCAAAATACTGTCGTGCTATTGGATAGAAACAGCTGCTATGAAATGTCAAATCTGTTCCAACAAATGACATGGCTTTATTTTGACATCAGACCTTACGTCTCTGTAGCGACATCTCGTGGATTTTGGTATCGCGAAAACCCTCATTGCACAAACATATATTAAAAAAACATCAAACCCTTTAAAGAATATCTATCAAAGGTTAGATAAATTTAATGTTTTAAACGATCGCGGTTATTATCACACATTTTAAGGGTATATTCCGGGTTTCCTACTGCATACCTTTGTTGACGAGTAGCCAGATATTTCGACGCAGTTGCATGCATCATGGTCACGGCACGACCGTCGTCCCCAGGTACGCGGTAGGAAATCCGGAAACCCTTAAAATGTGCTACATACATTTCTTATGAAAATCGTATCACCTTTAACTGATAACTTTCCCTCCCCACAGGCCTACCGCTCGCTAACACCTGGTGACATCGCGATCAAGGCGCTCGACATCATAACGATTGTCATCCCGCCTGCGCTACCCGCCGCCATGACGGTAAGTACTAGATCATCATCATCATCACAACCCATAACAGTCCACTGCAGGACTTAGGGCCTCTCCCACGATACGGGAGGCTATTGTCATAATCACCACGCTTGGCAGGCGGGTTGGAGATCGCAGTGTTGTAAATATGACAATGGAAAACGCTGCTGTCCATTTACGGTCTATAGAGACTAGATCTTTTGCCTCTAAAAGATAATTCGCCTTGTACGACACCCGCGAGTGTAAGGGGTTGGTGCTATTCTACTCTGCCGCATACCACATGGCCAAGTACATGATATACAGTGTTATTTTCAAACAAATAGAAATATTTGGTAATCTAAACCCTACTGAATGGAGGAGCATGGTAACCTACTAACTACAGTCTGTACTATAAAAAACTGTCTTCTTTTCAACATTATAGGGAGTAATTCTCAATTCAAACTAAATAAATATAAATACCTGAAATGTAGGTGCTCTTTTAGATGTCCAACCTACAGAAATTCCAGGATATTTTGGTTCTCCCACCTGGGAGCGAGTGCAACTTTTTTAAGGTCATCTCTTGGTATGTCTGAAAACATTGGTGTCGTTTAGTAATTATAAATTAGAGCGTCGGTGGTCTTATTATAAAGAAAATCATCTTGGCATTGAATGTCCCGGTTGTGCTCTCGCACATGAGAGCCCGGGGTCCGTTTTGACCATTTCAGTTAATGTTCAACTAATGTACAAAACTTAGAAAAGAGTCATTGGTACATGGTGGCACTGGGGTAAAACCCGGTACCTCGGGGTACGAGTCGGACCCCTTAAGCATTAGGCCACCAGTGCTTCTTGATGCTAAGTTGATTTATAGTAATACCAGTTTAATTTTACACTACGCAGTGGTAAACGAGCAGACAGCTCACTTGATGATAAGCGGTAACTGTCGCCCATTTAGATTTAATTCATTTATTTCCTTAAAGTAAATACATGTCATTACGATCATAATTATTCAATATGTCAAAAATGTGTTTTCATTCTGGGATCGTCAAACTTATAGTAGTAATACCACTTATACAATAATATAAAATTAAAATATCTGATAATTAAATTACATAATGTCACAAAAATAATAATGTAGTAAATAAAAATGGTGGTATAATGTCATATCTAAATCAAATTAAAGATGGCACAATGAAATATTTATCGAATGTCAAATTAAATACAAAATGAATGTCAAGATACAACATGTCAAAAATAAATCAATATTGTCATAGATACAACATTTCAGAAATAAAAATAAAACTGCTAACTTAACTAATAAAAATAATAACCAATAGGTACCATGTTAAATCTGTTTAAAAGGGTAATATGTCATGCGTCATATTAGGAAATCATTTCTGGCAGATTTCTTAATACTCACATACTGAGTACAATGGACTATTTAATAAAAAGTGTCTCAGTTTGCGCCCAAATGTTTCGTCAGATGGTTGAGGAATACCCATGATCAGTCTGCCTGTATCGACTGCACTCAACTATCGCAACAACTATCGAAGTCTTTAGACAGATCGCAAAATATTCCAGCGATTTTATCTTTGTCATCGAGACCAGTCACTATACTGTCAAACACATTGAGTGCATAACATCTACGATTCATGCATTTGGGTTGTAGGCAACAAAAATGCAGAACCGCAGGTGCGTTGTCACTGTGAGGACTACGCACCCAGGCGGACTCCTCAGGCTTGACAGAGTCCTACCATCGGCTAGATAAAACTGTTCCTATGTTGTCTGTAGGTGGGCCGTCTGTACGCCGTGTCTCGTCTGCGGCGCGCGCGCGTGGCCTGCCTCAACACGCGCGCCGTCAACGTCAGCGGCTCGCTCGACTGCGTCTGCTTCGACAAGGTGGGTATGTTGCGTGTGGGTGGGGCGGCTGTATGGCTTCGACAAGGTGGGTATGTTGTGTGTAGGTGGGGCGGCTGTATGGCTTCGACAAGGTGGCTATGTTGTGTGTAGGTGGGCGGCTGTATGGCTTCGACAAGGTGGGTATGTTGCGTGTAGGTGGGGCGGCTGTATGGCTTCGACAAGGTGGGTATGTTGCGTGTAGGTGGGGCGGCTGTATGGCTTCGACAAGGTGGGTATGTTGCGTGTAGGTGGGGCGGCTGTATGGCTTCGACAAGGTGGGTATGTTGCGTGTAGGTGGGGCGGCTGTATGGCTTCGACAAGGTGGGTATGTTGTGTGTAGGTGGGGCGGCTGTACGCGGTGTCGCGTGGTGGGTGCATAGCGCGACAAGGTGGGTATGCGATCGTTAAGTGAGTCTGTTTGCGTCTGCGATTCCAAAATCTATATTTTGTTTAAATTTTGTGTGATACGCAATAAATGAAAGAGGGCAATCGTTTTTGTGTTCACCAGTGGGCGCCACTGTTGAGTAAGGTCTTATAACTGGCAAAATAACGCCGTCCTATTGGCGGAAATCCAACTGTCAACTTGAGCATTTGACAACGGAGCGTACTCGCCAGTGCCGACATCTAGTGGTATTTCGAACTCGTGATACTCATTTAACTGACTTGTCAACAGACCGGCACCCTAACAGAAGACGGCCTGGACATGTGGGGCGTAGTCCCTGTCTCCGTGGCGACTTCGCCCCCGCGGCTGGGGCGGCCCGCGCGTGACCCTCGTCTCCTGAATGACCTCCACGACCTGAAGATGGGCATGGCGGCGTGCCACAGCCTGACCCTCATCGATGGGGAACTGGCTGGGGATCCGCTGGATTTGAAGGTTGGTTGGCGCGATTGAGTAATGTTATACTTATGTTCATTGTGATTTTTTGTATGATCCTCGACTGAATCATCATCATCACAGCTCATAACAGTGTACTGAAGGACTTAGGGCGTCTCCCTCAAAAAGGGAGGTTATCTCCATAATCTCCATACGTGGCAGGCGGGTTGGAGATCGCAGTGTTATAAATACAACATAAGAAAACGCTGCTGTCCATTTTCCAGCCTTTGGAGACACTAGATATTTTGCCTCGAAAACATTAATCGCCTTGTACGACACCCACGAGTGTACAGGGTTGGTGCTATTCTATTCTGCCAGACACCACACGACCAATTAAACACTCTGTATTCTGGCAAATAAAATATTCGATTGATTGATTGATTGAACAACAGATGTTCGAGTCGACGGGCTGGCAACTAGAGGAGCCGGACGTCCCCGAGCCTTCCAACTACGAGATGCTGACGCCCACCATCGTGCGGCCCGCGACTCGCCAAGCCAATATCAACGTTGATGACGTGCATGTAAGTCGATATTTGCTTGTCAGCAATAGTAGAGGCTTTGCTTACGTTTGTGGGTAGGTGACTTTTATTAGATTATGTTTAGGGTTTTACAGTGTGTAAGCGACGCGCATTTGCTTCTGATTTATTTTATGTTTGATCAAACATTTTAGGTATAATTTAGTTGCATGAAGCTATTTTAATTTAGAATAATCATACATGTAAACGCTACTGTTTTAAATTTTAAAAACATTCCATATACACCTAATGCAATCTTGTAACCAACTTGTGTCCTTAAAATTTAGATTTTGGTTTTTGTATGGTAGTTTTTAGTCTATCTGTCAATTTGTATGGAGTGCACTCGTAGCTTTTCAGTCGCACTTTCATGTTTAAATATTCACTATAATTCGACGTTTTATTGTCAATCCCTTACACATTGACAAAAATGAATGAAAAACGTTACTAACTTACTAATCACATCACGTGACTCCTAAGAGTGCAAAGTTCATCAACTTATTGCTCTAAGTGTCAGTGACTTCTTGGCCAGGTTCATTGACACGGTCGCATTGTTAGGCCCTGTTTCATTACTTATAAGTAACGCAAAATATAACACCACCTACCTATAAGTTCCCGATATCATAACCGACAGATATCGTTTTGTACTAACAAAAGGGAGATGGCTTCACAGATATCTGTCAAATAAGATATATGGAACTTATCCGAAGGTTACGAAACAGGCCTTTAGAGTACTTTTTTACATAAATTTAATTTACATAAAAATCAATAGTGATTTTTATTAAAAAATCTATTTTCTCCCTCATTTATTTTAGCGCAAAAAGCATTATTATGATACCCATTACCTCATAACTCTTTTACACTATCATAAGACCCAATACTCCTTCTCTCCACCTCCAGCTTCCACTCGAGCTGGGCATAATCCAGAAGTACCAGTTCGTGTCGTCGCTGCAGCGGGCCAGCGTGGCCGTACGGATGCTGGGAGAGGATATCATTCGCGCGTACTGCAAGGGAGCGCCCGAGATGATCGCTACGCTTTGCCGGAAGGATACCGGTGAGAGTTTCGTTTTATTTTATATTTTATTTAGATAGAAACACCATAAAATGAAATTACTAACAAAATTGACATCTAATAAGCCATTGCTATGTTTTCACATTAGTTACGAAAGCTGCAACCGAGGGATCGAGAGAGTTTTATGAACTAATTTAATCCCAAAAATGTATTAATTTCATAATAGTTACAGCTAACCTAAAACTAGCTTA
Organism: Blastobasis adustella; assembly: GCA_907269095.1. NCBI lineage: Eukaryota > Metazoa > Arthropoda > Insecta > Lepidoptera > Blastobasidae > Blastobasis > Blastobasis adustella. Next base: position 5,959,066 of record OU026135.1, on the reverse strand, counting down.
ACCTAGCAGGATACGTCCTAGTCGATGCTAAGCTATGGACTGCCTTCCAGATAAAATGAGAATGAACCTTTTAAATTATTCTTATCCAAAGTGTCCCAAGTACTTGATCGATATCGATTCTAAATCACGTTGTCACGTAATTCACGTCGCATAGAGTAGCATTTCGTGATATGGATCCGTACGTGTACGCATCTTCCGCAATATCAGTAGCGTAGTCGCAGTAAATTTTCTTTCAAAAAAGCAGTTTATAATAATTTCCTTAAGTCTGTAACTTCTTATACTTATTTTCCTTAGTCTTTCTCGTTTTAAATGTTTGGACAGTAGTGTTGTTGAGTGTGTCAGTAGCTTGTTATGCTTAGTTTCTTGTTCTCTCTCTCTCTCTCTCCTGTTATATTATCTGTAAATCTCGGTCTGTGAATGTTTTGTATTCTAATTTTAAATTTTATTTTACGTTTAGTCTTTTATATGTTCTTTTCTCTTCCTTTTTGTTGCACCGCCTTGTAATTTTTGTTTATTGCTCTCTGGTTGTCTGGTAGAAAAAGCTATGTAGCTTTAAGTCCGCCTTTGTACTGTAATGTGCATGAAGTTTTAAATAAATAAATATCAGCAGAGCCGAATGTGGAAATATGTATTTCATTTAACAAGAATTGTTTGTTTTACAGTTTAACGATTAAAAATAAACAAATCGTTCCTCTATATATCTGTATTCTGTACTCACTATTTATCTACATCTCTCACTATATGCCTACCTATTTCCACTGTCTCCCCAGTGCCTGAAAACCTGACGGAGGTGCTGACCTCGTACGCGGAGAAGGGCTACCGCGTGATCGCCCTTTCCACGCGCTTTATGGAGACCTCCTTCCGGGACCTGCAGAAGATGACCAGGGATGAGGTGGGTTGGGAACCTCTTCTTGTACTTATTACAGGAATGAGACCTTATAGACTGTCCTCGATGACGTTATCCTACGTCATCGGGTCCTTGTCTACTCATTACAGGAGAATGCCCTTATTGACTGTGAGGGGCCGTAGGTTATCCTGTCATCGAGTAGAATTTCTATTTCTATTTCTAATTCAAATCTAATTTGTAGCGATAGTATAGGTTTAGGAGACACAAAACGTTGTTCTGCCCATGCACAAACTTGCAAAAAGAGTTTTTGATGTGACAACGTCTTATAATTCGATGGAACCGGCTGCACGCACGAAAAAGCATGACTCATGCGGCGTTACCTCGCTCTGAGGCGTTCCATTTAAGGCTTGAAGTGCAAGCGAGAGCGCGGAACGAGCGACAAAGAGGCACAATCGGCCTCCGCGTTCGGCAGCGTTCGACATCTGTCTCTCTCCTACTTGACGTTGTCACGTTCAACTATCGTCAGTAAACCGACTTTACAGGCAACCGATCTTTTTTCTATATATTTTACCTAGCGACCCGCCCCGGCTTCGGCTTCGGTGGGTATTTTCTAGAGTTTTCTCTACTAATGTTTGCAGAAGAAATTCTCTAAATATGAAAACCTCATGAAAATCCGTTGCATGGTTTAGGAGGAGTTAGCGGATACACCAACTGGCAGTCGCGAAAAGCGACATATTTTATACTATGTAACGATGGATCTCGTCCTATGCATTCTCACGTGTTTTTCCTGCAATTATTCACATGTCTTTTTCTCCCAGGTGGAATGCGAGCTGGAGTTCCTGGGTCTGGTCATAATGGAGAACCGTTTGAAGCCGGCCACCACCGGCATCATACGGGAGCTGAAGGAGGCTAACATACACGTCGTCATGATCACCGGTTCGTGCGCTTATTACTATTATTATAATCCGCTTGAGTGGCGACGACGTACCGAAAGACGCAGCGTGGGTAGGCCTCCCACAAGGTGGACCGACGACCTGGTAAAGAGCGCAGATACTAGATGGATGCGGAAGGCATAAGACTGGCTTTTGTGGATGTCTTTGGAGGATGCCTATGCCCAGCAGTAGGCGTCTTCCGGCTGATATAATGATGATGAATTCGCTACGCCTCTCCACGGCCAAAGCCACGGTTGGAGCCCTGGACCCCTTATTCACCGGCAGGAACACAATACTATTTGAAATATGTGGTATTATTGGGCTGCGGTATTCTGTAAGGTACACCCTAAGCTTGGCGGTCCCAAATTGAAAGGGATATCCTAATCGTGGCCTAATGGTTAAGGGGTTCGACTCGTACCCTGAGGTTCCGGGTTCGAACCCCAGTGTCTGCATGTACCAATGATTCTTTTCTGATTTATGTAAGTACATATATGAATTAAACACTAACTAATGCTCTTACGGCGAGGGAAAACATCGGGATGAAACCTGCACGTTCAGGCAACTGTATGTATGTATGTATGTATGTATGTAATCTCTTTATTGCATCAATTAATAACTGTTTGTGTAATCATGATCCAATCTGGTTCGGTTCCTCTGTCAAGGAAGACGGACGTTACGGCAGTCGCTCCACTGAGCTACCTAATCCAATGCGGACCACGGGCCCTCACTCACGAGAGCACTACCTTGAATTGACGACAAGATTATTATTTCTTATTCCTTCTTCCCCCTTTAGGTGACAACGTAGCGACAGCCGTGAGTGTGGCTCGCGAGTGCGGGATCCTGGGCGCCGAGAGAATGGTGTCGCTACAAGTGGACTACACTTCGCCCACACCAGCGCTGTACTGCCAGAGCACCTTACATGGGGTGAGATAAGGGATATATTCATATTCATTTAATTTAATAAAAAAGTATAAGGGTGTGAGATAATGGAGATATTTGTAAATCGCTCGCTTCGGTTCGACCGGTTTAAATTTTAATTTTCGACATAAATAATTCGATGTTTCTATGCATGATGCTGGTTTTCCCTATTTTTGAACCATATTCTTTCGGTGTTGCCAATGTGATTTAAAAAATATTGGAAGTTTTCATGCCGAAAATTAAATTTGAAAACTGTTGGAATCGAAGCAAATGATTAAAAAAAGGGCCCAAAGAATAGAATAGAATAGAAAGTGTTTACTCACACGACTAAAACACCACAATAATTTAAACATACAGAAGAAAGAAAAAATACACAGAAAAACTTATTAAGTAGATTTATTTATTGTTATTTTATTCATTCATCTATTTCAGGCAGCTGAGGTCCTTATTTATAAATACACACATACGAATTATTATACATTATTAACTAATAGGCCTGCTGGAAGAAATTTCTTTTAGAAATAAGTAGTGCCTGTTGTGTCAGTTATATCTATGTTATATCTCTGTATTTCTTTATTGGCCGTGTGGTGTCCGGCAGAGTAGAATAGCACCCACCCCTTACACTCGTGGGTGTCGTACAAGGCGACTAATGTTTTCGATGCAAAAGATCTTAGAGTCTCCGTAAGCTGGAATATGGGCAGCAGCGTTTTCCATTGTTACATTTATAACACTGTGATCTCCAACCCGCCTGCCAAGCGTGGAGATTATGGCAATAACCTCCCCTTTCGTGGGAAAGGCTTTAAGTCCTGCAGTGGACTGATAAGGGCTGTGATGATGATAATGAACTCCTGTAGAAATTTAGTCGGGTACAAGACATTTGACGACATGTCATTATCAACTCTCCAGGCGCAGGTGGGCTCCCGCATGCCTCTCCAGCGTTCCTGGCGCAGCGAGGACAGCGGCCGCGGCTCGTGGCGCGAACACTCCTCGGGATCGCAGTCGGCTCAATCCAACTCCGTAGACGCCGAGTGCGGGGTCGGCGAGCCTACGTACAAGATCGTCATGACGGGGGACGCTTGGAAGGTTAGTGGGGATTTTAGAAGTAAAGTAAAGTAAAACACGTTTATTTAAAAATTTTCGTTGAGAAAAAAGTAAAACTGAAGGATTCAGTTGTACCGGAGTATTTGAAATGAAAATTTCAATTCCTCTGCAATACTCATAAGCGCAATCTTCGCTCTTGTGATACTCTCTGTCTAAATCTTCTACTGAACCGCACTGGTTTTCTCGCCAACTTTTTTTCTTTAATGGCAGCAAGGCTGTGGAATGTTTCCGATCGATATCAGGCGAAGGTCCAACAAATCCTCGTTCGAAAAAGCTGTTCGAGAGCATTATTCAGAGAGCAGTGTCATGGTCTTAAGTGGCGACCACGTATCGCAACACGCTGGATGCGGAAGGCGCAGGATCGGTCTTTGTGGAGATCTCTGGGGGAGACCTATGTCCAAATTGCCCAGTAGCAATTTCTTCTTTGAGTAAATTATTACAATTTACTTTCAAACTGGCCGTGTGGTGTCCGGCAGAGTAGAATAGCACCAACCCCTTACATTCATGAGTGTCGTACAAGACGACTAATGTTTTCGAGGCAAAAGAAAAGAGTCTCCGTAGTCTGGAAAATGGGCAGCAGCATTTCCCATTATTATATTTAAACACTGCGATCTCCAACCCGCCTGCCAAGCGTGGAGATTATGGCAATTACCTCCCCTATCGTGGGAGAGGCCCTAAGTCCTGCAGTGGACTGTTACGGGCTGTGATGATGACTTTCAAACTGATCAGCCACCGTAATGTAGCCAAAGCAAGTAAAATAATAATATCAACATCCTAGCGTTAAATCCGAGTTTCGCGCTCGAACGGCACGCGGGGGCCCGGGGTATTCCTACTCCTCTTGGTCCATTTCGCTCAGTCTTTGGCATCCTTTAAAAATTAATTATTAGTGTGCGATGATGGTGGGGATAATAAAACTTTTTTTCCCAAAAAATCTCCTTCCGTGTGTATAAAATCTAACATTTCCCACTGGAAATTTGGAATAAACCATCTTTGGTGGTGAATGTATAATAAGATAATCTCTATACAGTCTATCCTGTCTGTAATATAGTCTATGTGTCCTCCCCCTCCCCAGATCCTGCGCGAGCACTACCCCTCGCTGGCGCCGCGCGTGGCGGCCCGCGGGGCCGTGTTCGCGCGCATGTCGGCCGACCAGAAGCAGCAGCTCATCGTCGAGTATCAGGCGCTCGGGTACTATGTCGGTGAGTTTGTAGGGGATGCACACATACACAATTAGAGAGCGTCGGTGGCCGAGCGGTTACAGTATCCGACTCGTAAGCCAGAAGTCCCGGGTTCGAATCCCGCTCCGGCCATGTACCAATGACTGTTTTCTGAGTTATGTACATTAGTTGAATACTAACCGATGCTCTTACGGTGAGGGAAAACATCGTGATGAAACCTGCACATTTAGGCGACTGGATGTGTAACCATGATCCAATCTGGTCAGGTTCCCCTTGTAGCAGGGTCATGGAGGTCAGATGGCAGTCGCTCCACTGTAATTACCTGACCTGCCAAATCCTGGATCATGGTCAAGGCGTACCCCGGGCCCTCGTTCTCGAGAGCACAACCAGGACATTAACGCCAAGATGATGACACACATACACAATTACAATCAGGTACATTTCACATACTATCCTCGCAGAATACATGCCCGATGGGGATGTCTAGTCCGGCAGTGGGCGACCTGGTCATCTTGGCGTTAATGTCCCGGTTGTGCTCGCGCGAGGGCCCGGGGTCGCCTTGACCTTGGATTTGGCAGATCAGGTAATTACAGTGGAGCAATTACCATCTGACCTCCATGACCAGGGGAACCTGACCACATTGTATCATAGTTACACATTCAGTCGAGGCTCTCGAGTTTTCGCTTTGTATTTACACATTATTCACACGTTTGTCTCACAAGGCGACGCTCTACGAAGCCGAACTACATAACATCACGCCTTTTTCGCATCACATCGTTCCACTTGCTGCGGTCCTGACAAAAGTCCGCCTCTAGGGTATACACTATCGATTTTATCACTACTGGTGTAGATCGCTTGAGTTTGACTGGATACACCGAAAGCCTTCTGGCCATGATCTGGGAATTAGTGGGAGTGGAATACTTATCTATAAATGTAGCACGTCTGAATTTGAATGGAGACTGCTCAGAGTTAATTAGCTCAACCAATAGCCAGGTTCACATTAGACGATCACATCGCACATATATGAACCGCCTAGATTTTTGAACCCGTCGCGTCCACATGAACGCTCGCGTTTGCTACTTATCTCTTTCACACTCGTGGTAAGTTGCTAGCGACAGAAGAGGCAGGCATTAGAAGGCGAGCGCTAGCGTGGATGCGAGCGGTTCAAATACCAGGGCCCAGATTTGTGAGAAACCCAGAAAACCAGCTTCTATAGATCACGAACTTGTAAAAGCCTTGGCTAAATAAGGTTATTTCTGCTTGATTGAATTTAAAATCTTTTTGGTATAAGCCGGGAAAAGTTCCAGTGTATTTTAAAAAAGTGGATGTCAATCGATGTCAATATGTCAATCTAGATGTCAATGTATTTCTGACAGCTACTGACTTTACGTCTTGACTGACACTTCTGACATTGAGCTCAATATTTAGATCCGAATCCGATATATTATTTATTTATTTCTAATAGTAACAGACTTATCATTATGCTACATTAATAGCCAGTTTAATTAAATTTGGCTATAATGTTATTTATTAATACATCATAAAATTTAAGAAATTGTATAATACAATGCACGAATGCAGTAGTGTTGAACTGTTATTGAAGGATGAAGAACATGGTATGATATTCATTCACAATCACTGATTGCCCGCGTACTCCTGCCGGAACTACATTGAATTTTATAATAATATAGCGTATGTGTTATTCTGGGATATAAGCTACGACACTGCAAAATTTCATTAAAATCTCTCTCCTGTTAGTTTTATATTTTGAATGTGTTATTGAACCAAATAAAGACACGTCTATGTCTAAAATTCGTTTAATAGTTTGTGCGGGAAACCAAACAATCCAAACATACATATATTTCAACAAACTAGAATTATAATTTGATTTACAATATAGTCCGTTTCCCCACTTTTAAACAGGGTAACTGAGATCAGATGGCAGTCGCTTTACTGTAATTATCTGATTATCGCACGAGAGCACATTCGGGATATTGACGACAAGATGATTATTATATTTATAATATTGACAGGATGTGTCTACTGTAGTTAGACATTATTTTATTATTTTCTAGTAATTATTGTTTACAACCGTAGGTGAAATTCTAGGGCTGAAACCCTTAGAAGGGGCCACAAAAATCCAAGTACCAGACGACACTGTCACTTTAGAACTGAGCCCTGAAGATTTTGAGATTGAAACCGAAATAGGGGGGCTAAGCACAGCCCTAGACGTCATAGAGCGTAGAAACACAGAGGTGGTACCGCTAAGACATCAGGATGACATAAACGATAGTGACCCATACTTCTGCCTTTGCATGTTCATCTGTTGTCATTATAGATGGATACAGTATGATCTTCATTTACACATCGAGATATAATAATAAAATAAGGAAAGTTTGTGTTTTCTACTTGTTTTAATTTTTTTTTGTTGTTGGATTGAGGCGAATAAAGTGAAATCGGTTTTTTGACTTTTAGTTGTTTTTTCTTGACCGGTTTTTTTTATTGTACCTATTTGTATTTGTATTAGGTACAGCAGGGTGTCGGATTCGGTTCGGGGGGTAGGGTAGAGCCGATTTATAAAAGATATGTCATGTGTTTAATTAAATGCTTACCAGAAACTTACAAAACAGATAAATGTTCGCCAAATCCTGTTTGATATAATGCTATTCAAGGGCGCGACTCTATACGAGCGTGTTGCATACGTGGGAGCAATAGAGACAGGTAGTAACAGATCATTGATGAATTTCCATCTACTTAACAGCTTAGCTTTACATATACACAAGCTGACAACGAAAGTCCTATTGAAAATATCGTGAAACGGTTTATCGGGACCGTAGCAAGGGGTTTCTTAGACTACCTATGGGAATAAGGTGTGATGTTATGTATGGTATATTTCTGCAACAACTATCCACCTCATTCGTTTTTCTTATAATCACAATTCACCAATAAATAATTCGTGCGTATCTAAAATCTCACTCGAAATTGTCAGGCATGTGCGGGGACGGCGCGAACGACTGCGGCGCCCTTCGAGCCGCGCACACCGGCATCTCGCTGTCCGAACTCGAAAGCAGCGTCGCCGCACCCTTCACGTCTACCAGCCCTGACATCGTATGCGTCTCCCGGGTCCTCAGAGAGGGCAGGGCAGCCCTCACGACCAGCTTCGGCGTCTTCAAATTCATGATAGCTTACTCCCTCTCCGAGTTCCTCTCTGTGGCCTTCCTATACTACTTCGACTCCAACCTAACCGACTTCCAATTCCTGTTCATAGATGTCGCCTTGATTGTGAACTTCGCCTTCTTCTTTGGCATGACAGAGGCTTACACCGGCAAGCTATGTAAAGTGCCGCCTCTAACGTCTCTGTTGGGACTTGTGCCGTTGATGTCGCTTGTCGGTCAGATGGTTTTAATAATGGTAGCACAGTTTTTGAGCTACTACACGCTGACTTTCTTCCCCTGGTACGAGAGGCATACTTACGAAGGTGACGAGGCGAACGAATGCTGGGAGAACTACGCCATTTTCGCCGTGTCAATGTTCCAATACGTAATATTGGCTATAGTGTTCAGTCACGGATCGCCGTATAGGAAATCCATTGTCACGAACAAACAACTGATGATCAGTATTATTATCATGACGGGTATTTGTATATATGTAGCCGTAGCGCCTGCGCAGTGGCTGGCGGAATTCTTGCAATTAAAGATGCCTTTGGATACTCTCATGTCTTATGTAGTTCTAGCTATAGCGGCTGGCAATTTCGTGATAGCCCTGTTCTATGAAAGGGTGATTATACAGTATTTGATGGAACGCAAAGAGCTTATACCAAAGTGTTTGAAAGAGGAACGGATCAGGAAAACTCCGTACTTGCTGTTGAAAAGACAGCTCACTGATATGGACTATTTGGACTGTGACAGCGTTATCAAGTACGAGAAAGACATATCTTCGGACTCCAGTTCGGGTAAAGGCAGTTGAGATGTAGGTTAAGTATCGCGTAACGTACAAATTTATGAATATGAATTGAGGTGTTCTGGTAATGCCTCGTGGATAACTTTAGGTGTAAGTGTTGCTATATGAAATTTTATAAATTATATTTACTTAAAAGAGTAATTATTAACAAATATCTAATACAAACTTTTAGAATTGTAAGAGAAAGCTATGTTTGTATACGGGTCGCTTGATAACTACAGATCGTTTTTTTTATTTATTCGCGGTGCCTATTGTATACAAGGGTGTAAAAGATTTACAAAAAAACAAAACAGCCAAGAGTATGGACAACATAAACCGAATGCAATTTGTAATTTTAGTAAAATCAATAGAATAACACGAGTGCCGCCTTCGATGGTACGGCCGTCTTGCGCAGACCGGGCAAATTATGTGGGGAACAGATGTCTGGCTACGCCACCCCCGCCACCCCCGCCAGGCACGGTAAGGAGAGGCCGGCCCAAGAAGCGATGGCTGGACGTAGTTAAGAGTGCCATGCGTGCCAACGGACTCACCACAAAGGATGCCGAAGACCGAGCAAAGTGGGCTAAGAAAAGCAGGAAGGCGGACCCCGGGCTCCCGCGTGTTGCGCAGGAGTGCAACCGGGATTTAACGCCGAGATGATGATTAGAATAACACCTTTAAAAGTAACTGAAGTCTGAAATTGGCCTACTTTTGTTTGGTAAAATACACCCTGTACATTAAATAAAGGTGATATTACTAAAGTACCTTATGTCGACTGTGGCTATGCTAAATTGCTAATAGCTGTAAGATATTGACTGTGAATTATCAAATAAGGTTCTAAAGAAGTTTCAAATAATCAAAACAGTGTCATATTTTATTTTATGTGCATATTTTAGATTGGTGTTTTATGTGTTTTGTATTTTTAAAGGAGGTTTATTACATTTTATTCCTTTTTTTATTAAAATGTCGCATTAACAGTCTGGTTAGCATACGGGCCCTATATATACTTTTGGTATTTATCGGTACCAAAGACGATATTATATCCGATATTTTATGGCACTATAATGTTCTCGTTGCTTGGTTTTCATGTTGCCGATTACTCGAATTTGTAATTGTAGCACTTAATGTATGTAGTGTTCCAGCACGGCTAGCACAAGTGTGCCAGCGACACATCTCAATTCACATTTCAGTGAGATGAAAGAGATAGCGGCATCTATGTCGCGCTCTGTCTCGCTTATCGCGTAAGAGAGCACATTACTGTTAGTCGTACAGTTTAATTGAAAAGTTGTTTTGTGTCCCAGTTCTTGCGACTCATCTGGCCGGGCCATTTAATACGCGCGCTACGATACTTAGCGCTGCTGTAGCATCTGGTATTTGAGTTAGCAGGGGAAGTGTTAAGTTTTCCTATCGACTGGTATAGCGCCCGTGTGTTACCTCCCTGGCTGGAATATACGGTTGGTGCTAAACCTGACCTCATTCCGACATTTCCCGAATTACGATATTATGACATTTACTATTTCTCACGACGGCATTTTATAAATGTTATATTAATTTTAATCTATTTTTTCTATTTCGGTGCTCAGTGTAGGTACTAATGAATTAACTTTTTTTCGGATTTTCACTTTGTTTTAAGTAAGTTTTGCTAAATGTAGACGCAACTAATAATTGTACTGCAAATTGATAATATAATGATAACTAATTTTTATGATAATATACCTACTAAGCTAGTTATAAGCACATTGTGATAATCCAATGACGTACGTACACATAATTATATAAGTGCCTTATAGAATATACTTAATATTTTTAATGTACCTTATTATAATAGTTTTAATGAATTGACCATTCCAATTTTTAATATTGGAAACGTCATACATTAGGATTAGGGGTGTTGCGAATATTGCGGAATAATTGCGGAACATCCGCATTAATCTAGACGTCAGATATATAAATTATTGCGGAGCTTTAGCGGATGCAGATGTGAAATAAATATAACTGTCTTCTCAACTCTCGTCAATCAAAGCGAATTTAAAATATTGCAGCAAGTGTTTCGAGCGAACAGCTATTTAGCGGCGCAGGTTGAATTTACGAACCTCTAAGAAACAGACTTGAACTTGAAAAGGCAGAAACATGAGTTTTTATAAAATATAACGCGCCAATTTTTAAATTTATGTACTAAATAAAATATAGATAAATTACCTACATTTTAATTTGTTTATTACCGTAAGTTAAGTATCTGTTAAAATGTTTGACATCTACATCCGCGGATGTAAACCTTTAGACATCAGTATCCGCATCCGCATCCTAAAATTCTACATTCGCAACATCCCTGATTAGGTTAAAAAAGGCTTTCTATTCTTATACCGTCCGCGCGGCGTGGGATGCCAATCTTCTATCAGTCTCAGGGTCCCGTCGTAAGCAGGAAGACCTTGGTCATCCTCCCGTCGCCAACGGTATTAAGTTTCCTTCCTTCTTCATATCAGTGCTAGTGATAATAGCGTAACAAAAATACAGGATTTTTCCATAGTTGTGTAAACTGATTAGTAAAATATAGGAAGAGTTATGATGCTGGCATCTTATGGAATACATTATTCAGTATATTTATAATTTTGTTTTAAAGAGAATACCGCTGCACAGATGAAATTTTAATGTATAATATTTTTGTGAAGTAAATTAATAATTATAATTTAAATGGTTACCATTTTACGTTAACATTATAGTATTTTATATTCTTATGATTTTAAGATTAAAGTATTAAAAGCCAATGAAGTATGGGAGTCGATTTTTTATGTATGGAGTGTTTTATGTGTATTTACATTTTATTTTTTATTTATTTATTTAACAGTTTATTGTACACAAGAAATACATAGCAAATAACAGGCAAAGTAAAAAGTGGCACAACAGGCGCTACTTATTTCTAAAGAAATCTCTTCCAGCAGGCCTTTGGGAGTGTGATGTGATCATGAGACGCCGATAGGACGTGCACAATATTACCTATCTAAATAGGCATATACATATTTATGATTTTAGTTTATTTATTAAGTAATCAAATAAATTGATACATTCAAATCTCAAATGTGTAAAAGAATAGTGTGAAAATAAGAATAATAAAGAGCACGAGATATTTTCGCCTTTTACTTAAATTCCTTCTTTCAGGTGCTATAACAACTTAGCTTCTCACACATTATTTAGATTGTATTTGGAGCAAGCCAAAATAGGCGCTATATGGGTTCTCTGAGGTATGAACTGACCTCGAATAATAATAATAATAATAAACATGCTTGGACAATTCACACAGGGCCAGGGTCATCTAGCCCCAAAGTAAGCAAAGCTTGTGTTATGAGTGCTAGATAACTGATATTATATACTGGGAATGGGAAAAGATCGGCGCTTACGGCTATTCCCAGCCGCCCCCCGCAAGGGGGCGATCCCGCTGTGTAAGGCGGGCGGCCGCTGGAGGTATCGTGGATGACAAGGCTTCGGCTGCTCTCATGACACCTCCTTTCAGGAGGTGTCATGTGTGATCCAGGATTTGGTCTAGTTTAATTCATTCATATTTTTGGCACAAACTTACCTGCAGCGTCGATGTTATTCCAATAGGCACTCTAATATGATTCAGTGTGCAGCAAACATATTCGCACAGTGAAAGTTATCACAACTATTTTAAACGGAATGATCTTTGATTATCAACGATGATGGCAGCGTTGAAAAAGTAGATAGCTACAATAACAAAGTAAGTAGTTCGTTTTTATATACTTAGGTACTTAAATAAGAGTGTATAAAATGTATTATACTTAATAATGAATAAATTGGGCAATCTTTTGGCTGACATAGACTATTTTACTACTGCGTCCGCGTAAAATTCGGTTATAACGTTCCGGTTATAAAATTACGGGATAAAATATAACATATATGCTGTACGGGACCATATGCTATATTACTGCTAAATTTCATTGAAATCCGTTCAGTAATTATTGCGTGAAGAAGTAACAAACATCCGTTACGTACAAAACCAAACATCCATTATATTTAGCAAGTATGTAGATAGTTAAATAAAACAGGCATCTATTCAATTTCATATTATGGAACTAATGCATATATTTTTTCATATACTTAAATAAGTAATAACATTAAACGACGACGACCGCGACGATAGTTTTGCAGTCATTTTCACGTTCACTAAAAATAAAAAATGCAACGTCAAATTCTGCATGGCTTGTAAGATAAAGGAGGCTATGATTAGAACTTAAGCGCTTATTACACCTGGCTAAATTTAGTCGACAAAATTCAGAAGCAAAAAGCGTCAAAATGAAATGTACTGCTCATAGAATATGGTCCATTTTTGTACCACCTATATTATGACACGCGTCGCTCCGCTTTCCAAAAGGCGAGATACAAAAATGAACCTTATTCTTTAAGCAATACATTCCACTTTGACTTGCTGGCCGGCTTTTTTGTCTGAATTTAGTCGACTGAATTGAGCCAGGTGTAATAAGCGCATAATGTCTTACTAAGAGGTTGACGAGCAGCGTGTCTAGTGAGTAATCTTCAAAACTGCGATCTCCAACCCGCCTCCCAAGCGTTGAGATTCCCATAAAGCCCTGCACTAATGTGGAGGAGGCTCAAGTCTAGCAGTAGACGACTTTTGATTAACGTGTAGTGTGTCTAGATGTGGCGCCGTACCGAAAGCCAATTGATCGAAATGTGTTTAAGCATTATTTTATTAAAATCTGTTCATAACTTAGGGATCAATCGACTAGATTATTAAAAATATTTTTTATTAAGCTATTGCATAGCTTTTATCACGGGCTTTGAGCGCGGCGACCGAATCAAGAAATTCCGTAACGAAAAAAACCTAACACCCCCCACTCCGACCGGCACAGCGGTGCGGCGTTGAAAGCCGTGCATTGTCTAACGTCGTTTCAGTTCGGTAGACTTCGGCACGGTGTTTGTGTGCGTGCGACTAGACGTATGCGTGTAGACTAGCTGCTAACTGCTCATAACTGATTCTATCTCTTTTAGACACAATGCTAGGTGAGACTGCGTGCTTTTTGGCCGCGTCCACGAGTGAGTTCGAGCCCGGGACTAGTTGAACCTTAACGTGTATGTATATGGTTAATATCAAAGTAAAAACTTGAATTAATATCAAAGAAAAAAAAATACTGCATAAATAAAATAAATAAAAATTATAATTGCATAAGTTGATAAAAAATGCTATGCAATAGCTTTACCGCGGCAGTCCCCGAGTGCCACACGTATTTTTTTCGGTTTGCGAGGCTAACTGCTCTTTAACAATCCATCATTATTAAAGGGTATTTGTTGTGTAAATAAAAGAAGTCAAAGCGCAATAATAATCATTTATTACTAATAAAAAGCAATAAATAGAGCGTCCATAGACTCTATAATAAATTAACAAAAGATTTAACTTTACACCAATTTCTTCAATATATTTTGGCATCACAGTACAATCAAGGTGTTTCTTCTTTCAATAGAATTTATGCTTTCAAGGTCCTCCTGTTGATTTAGATTAAGTTATTTATAATTTATATTTTCTACGTTAACAATTATTTAATTTAATTTTAAATTGATCTTTGATTTAACACACGAATAGCGTTTTTAAACAAAGGACCTCAAATCCACAACATAACTTTAACATTACATAAAATGCACTTTGTTTTTCTTCAACTACCCAACCATGCAGACCACAAAACTTACTTACATAGACATTCATTTGAACACTTTTAACCATTTCCTTATATTGGTCTACATGCAGCACAAAGGAAGCAACGCAGGACAATGACTTAAGTATAATAAAGAGAGTAAATAATCAGTAAATTTATTTTACTAAACAATTATGATTAGGCCTCAAGCACAATGTTTTAACTAGACCAACATAAGAATACGGCTCATAACAGATATTAAAATTTGTTAATATAAAATTTTTATGTAAACCTTACCTATTGGTGCATTTACGAATAGAATAATTTGTGACAAGTAATTTCAATAGTTTCTATTTCACGCCTCTAGGCGTGTTTTTGTAATGGTAAATTGCAGCACAACGAGTAAAGTAGAGTAAAAGTATTAAATCTGCGCGTCCATTTCATCTCACGACATTCGTATTACAGGGACTATGGGAGAGACCATGAAGTCAATATAAATAATAATGTGATATAAAAAATAATCATCTTGGCGTAATATTCCGGTTGTGCTCTCGCGGACGGGGGCCTGGGGTCCGCCTTGACCACGATCCAGAATTTGACAAATCAGATCATTACGTGGTGATACCACAGAAATAGTGGAGCGACTGCCATCTGAACTCCGTGACTCTGCTACCAGGGGAACGTGTAGTGGAAGTAGGAAGGGGGTAGTATCGGCATTTTTATAGCATCGTAAATTTGTAGTTCATTTTTTATCCGTAGTCCTTCCCGTAGTAGGTACCAGATGAAATGCGAATGTCGGAAGATTTTCATGTAATTTATTTACCTACTGTTTGAATTAATTATAAAAGTTACAAATTCTTATTTAAACGATTAAAACACCAAGTTGAAGTATTTAGTATTACGTAGATCATTATTTTATTTTTACTGCAAAATTGCTGTGGGATCCGTATGATGGGCACCTTTCTCGCCGAATTAGAAACAGAATATTCTGTTTTTCGTGCTTAGATGCAACCACTAAACCGTTCCAAGGTACAAGTAATTCTTAATAATGTATAACCCTCTTAATAGATATTGACGATCAGAGAATGCTGCTAAACCAACAGTTTAACTCGCCTGGGTCGATTCAATACACGATGGTCCGTTCACCCAGTGTTTTACTTAACATCTTCATGACCACCATTCAACCGTATCATCGTACCATACAACTGTCCATTAGTAAGGCCAATTAAAAAAGCAAGAAAAGAACACATTCTTAAACCGTTATAGCCAAAAAATTACTAGAACGCCCTAAAATTTGAACCACTGAATTCTAGACAGAAATATTTCAATATTTCCGTGTCCACTTCCTGCTTTTTTAATTTTTATGTTTCATCAAGTTTTAACACTTCATAGAGAATTTTAGTACGTTACTTAGGTACATTTTCAAGTTTACCATGTACTTTGTGAGCTTCTTAGAATGTGGATGTAGGCCTGAGAATGCTGTATCTATAGGATAAAGAATAAAGCGGCACTCGTCAAAATCTTCACTACAATTATTAGGTAGGTAGGTAATTACAAAAATAAAAATGTTTAAAACTAGGTATAGGTTACGCTATTTACTATGATAGGTAGGTACTTAATGTTTATCATTCAGGCGGTAAAGGGTAATCATAATTCCAACGTCGTATTTTTTCGCAACGGCCGACTCAACAATTGGGTCGAAATCGGCGGTACACGTGTGCGCACGACTCACCTGGCCGGTCCATTTAATACGCGCGCTACGATACGTAGCACTGCTGTAGCCACTCTGGTATTTGAGTTAGCAGGGGAAGTATAATAATCCTTAATAAGCCTAATAAAGCTTGCTTGTTTTTAAAGTTAGGAATTGGTCTATTATATTTGATTAAATGGATTACCGGTTTTTAAAGATTAAAGAATAAGTAAAATTGTATAAATAACACCATTTTGCGTATTGATAATGGCACTGACTATGCCAACGATTGGCCTAGAACCTTTACAAATAAAACAGACTTATAATAATAGAGAAGCGCCATTTTCATTATTATTTTTCTTTAGTCACCTATGGTAACGGTTTAATAACTAGGTAGTAGTATGTACTATAATTCACCTATTAATATTGAGTCAATTTTAATTTTGTGAGTTTTATTTGTGCATACCGTTTGGGCTCAGTACGACTTAGTACGACTATACCTTATCTGTGACTGTTACTACATACGTATACCTACATGTCATTTCAAACCCCTCCAGCCAAGATACTCGCCACTTTCAATCCAAGAAATAGCAATGTTACATTTGCAACTCTCTCGCCTATGTCGCTATACACAGATAAAACCACCTACGGCATTAGTACATTTGACTACAGAGCTTACGTCTATGCTAACATTTCGCTTGTTATATCACCATACATACGAGTTAGGAGTACAGTAGGCAGCACATCAACCTAAACAAAACTAGCCTAAAATGAACTAACATTGCTATGCGTGTACATAGATATGCTAGGTCATCTTATACTGGTATTTGGTAGGTTAATGCGCTGCCTACTGTACAATATTGAATGTGGAGCTGAAGCAGGCAGCGGCGGGCCGAGTTTCAATGGTTGCGCCGAAGTTTTGAGAAGAAACTGTAATTGAAAATGTACCAAATATTAGTACAATCTTATTTTTTTAATCATCTTAATACAGATTCAAAGACAAAATCGTAAACACACATAACAAGAATTTGAATAATTATTACTCAAAGCTCTAATTTACAGAACGATAACTTAGGGAAATTATGTCGACTTTAAAATTGATAAGCATAACAAAAAAAATTAAGTAAAATACTTAAAACGAATAAAAGCTTAAAAAAAATTTAAATAGAAATATATATATTTGTCTAAATAAAAGCTGACTTACCAATTCGTGAGTATAGTGCTTGGTGTTATAATGGTGACGAATGTGCATAAAACATAAGTGAATTGGATAATAATGAACATGTTTCATTCACTGATATTCATAAAAATATGTGCAAAATGTTTTTTCCACGGAATATGACTTGTATAATGGAAAAATAAAAATGCTGTAATGATCGTGAACGTTTCATATAATATCTTACACATAACAACTTACAGAAAGTCATCACTATTCTTATTTATATTATACTGTTCCTTGAGACCAGCTTTACAACTCGATTTTAGCGTTAAGAAGCGATTTAAAATTCGGATCTTTCTGATAGATAATTTACATCAGTAAAATTACAGAGCTTTTCCAATATTACCGCTAAAATCGAACCAAGCCACGTCTTCATGCATCATAATATCCTCTCTACTCCCAAAGCGTGATGAAATTAGAAACTATACATTTTACAACAAGAATGTCGCATGATAGAAAGAAAAATATCGCGATTATTTTGTGACACGACTCTATTTTAAATAAAAAACTATATTATACATAGCTAATTGTTGCTGAATAAAGCCGTGAAATCAATAAAACTAGCAGATCTATTTAAAGTAGTAGCTACAATATAAAACAGAGCGAAAACTATAAAAAGGCGTGTTTTGTAACATGCTTCGTTAGCTTATACCCTATTGACGTGCCCTGCTGTACAGTAGCTGTTTAAAATCTCTATAGAAAACAAAGTTACAAAATATAATAAATTATGCAACACAAAACACTGATATTTTATAAAATAGTCACTTAAAATTTAAAATATAAAATGCAAAATCTCCGATTATTACAATAAACATTTAAATTAATCTGATCGTCTCTTGTACAATTGACTTTAAAAACTGTAAAGTGAAACATTAGATAACATCCATTTTATTTAGGCAAGATCGTAGACATGACTTCTCAACATTATAAAATTATTTGTATAAATTACAAAACAATTAATTGCAATTATGACGTGCTCATGATTTAATCTCTCTTTAAATAAGAATGATTTCTTTGAAATCGAATAGTCGTTAGTCAAAAGGTAAAATATATTAAATGATCGACACAATAAATACAAAGCGTACACGACTGTACGTACACACGATTTCGATTAGAATGGATTAATATTAATCTCTTCACTTAATTTATTATCGATAAAATCACTGGAACATAGTGCTTATATGTCACATTATACAGTGCTTCTACTTTACTACGACAGTTATTTCGTGTACGAAAATTCCGATAGACCAAAAGACAGTGTGACGTAGTTTGCATTAAACCACTCTCACTGTATCTGATTAAAATTTCGCACCACGAAATAACGATGTCGCGCGGGTGATAATTAGCAACAACAATAATAAATAGTAATAGTAAAACTAATCAACTATTATGTATGTATTTGTGTTCATACATCGAGGGGCGTTCGCCGTTCGTTCGCAGAGTTATTTCTTCCGCTTTAGCTTCGGTATTCTGGAATGCGTGCGGTGGCGTTAGCGGGCGGTGGTCATTGTTGGGACAAGACCGGGAAGACCGTGAAATTATAGACTGTGAGGGCGCCGTAGCGCGTCCTACGTCACCGTGTACAAGAGAAATTCCACTTTGTATTTATAGTTGAGGTTTAAGAGATTCACAAAACGTTGATACGACCGTGCCAAACAATTCACAAGACCTCACATCCTTGGTTTTTTTTTATTTTTGAACCCACACAAGAGGATTTTACCTTTGTAACTATTACAAATATGTACTTTGTTAGTATTATCGCTACGAAACAACGAAGATTGGGTCACTAAAAAAATTGTTCTTTTTTGTGTGCCAGGCTGTGCACGGGCAGACCAACGGTTGTGGGATTGAAAGTGGATTTTTCTTGTACTCGATGACGCAGGATAACATACGGCGCCCTCACAGTCTATTCCCATACACTCTTGATGATCTCGATTTCGGAGATGACAAATTTCATAGTCTTCCCCATAATGTATGTGGGAAAAATTTTGAGTTCCAAAGTGAATTAATGTCACCGTGAATTAGTTTTGGTGCTCGGGGCCGGTGCTATTATTTACAATTTACATTTGATACTTAGATTTTTTTTATCAAATCGAATGATGTAATTGGGAACTTGTGAAAAATGTTTGTAAAGATGCTTACCCAGAACCTTTCTTGTGTGGTGAGGGGGACGATTGCTTCTTTTCCGACTCCAACAGTTTGGTGCTCGAATCCTTCATAAATCCTGTGGAGATACAAGTTTAAAGTTTCATATTTACAATAATTTAATATTTTTACTTAAATATAGAACAAGAATTGAATAACCAAGTTCTCCCAATGATAATATTATCTCCATGCCTAAATTCATCAAAATCGGTGTAACAACTTTCTGAATGAAACTAAAATTAATATCGGTTTATCATTTAAAAGAAATTATATTTGAGGAGTACTCTGATTTAGTTCGGCTAGCACCAAATTCTTAAACATAAGAATGACGTTTTACGTTTTGTTATACAAGTTTTTTGTTTAAGTATCAACTTAATGCGTTTAAGAACTTGGTGCAAGCCAAGCTTATAGAAACAATACCGTACGTATCTACTACAGACGCCACTGACCTTTCCCCGAGGATCCGAAGACGAAGTTTCCCAAGTTATTCAGGTTTGTTGTGAAGGCGTCGGCATCAGCCACTGCGGAGTCCTGCGCCTCCCCGAGCCTCTCCCCCGCCTCCCCAAGCCTCTCCCCCGCCGCTGCTCCCACATCCTGCAACTTATTATCAGCTGACACCTGGAACCCTTCAAACGAATCCTTCGCATCCCCAAACAGCTGATGCGCCGTCTCCTGCCCACTACCCGCCATCTCCCGCGCCGAATCATCCAAACTATCGAACGTATCCCCAGCAGAACTCTGGAAACTGTGCAACGTATCCTGCGCGGAACTGCCCCAGCTGTGCGCATCGTCCTTCATATCCGCGAACGTGTCCCGCGTAGAGCTCTGCAAGTCCTCCCATGTGTCCCTAGCGTCGCCCACTCTGTCCTTGGTTGCGTTTTCGAGCCTGTCGAAAGCGCCCAAGGACGTGTCTTGTGCGTGGGTGATAACTCGCGTCGCCGACCTTTCTAAGTCCCCAGCTCGGTCGGCCGCCAAACTCTGTACATCTTCCCATGCTTCCTTGCCAGCTTTGTGATACTCGTCGGCTTTGCTCGCGACGTTTGTCTGAACTTCGCTTTTCTTGTCGGCGGTGGCGTTCAGCAAGTCCTCAGCGGATTTCTTGATTTGATCCGTCGTGTATTCAGCCTCGTGCCTTATCCTGTCTAACTCGCTCTCTGCGACTTGCCTCGCTTCGTCCTTCTTACCAGTAATAGCGTGGCCTATCTCGTCTGTCTTGCTGCTTATAGCGGCAGCTATTTCATTGGTTTTGTTAGCGAATTGTGTCTTCTTATCTTGTGCAGCTTTAGCGGCTTGCTCTGCTCCGTCGTGAACGGCGTGCGAGAACTCGTCTTTCTTGTCCTGAGCACTTTGTACTAAGTTACCGACACCTTCTTTGAATTCGTCGTGTTTTTTCGCAATACCAGCTTCTAGTTCGTCTTTCTTTGCCGCTGCTTGATTTGCAGCATTTTTGAGGGCATCCGCAGCTTCATCTTTCTTTTCTTGGGCAGATTTCTTTACTTCTGCCGCTTTGTCATGAGCTGCTGTTTCTAGCTCGACAGCTTTACTATGAATGCCTTGTTGAATTTCGTCATGTTTGTCATGTACCGCTTGTTTAGCATCTAGTGCTTTATCCTTAACAGCATCACCAAACTGTACTAAATCGTCTTTTGTTTGATCTACTGCTCTCTTTGCATCATCCTTCTTGTTCTGTACGGCTGATTCGAATTCCTCTTTTTTACTGTGGAAAGCCTGCTCAACTTCATTCCTCTTATTATCAATCGATTTCCTAGCTTCCTCCGTTGTATCATTGACTGCCTTTTCTATTTCATTTTTCTTGTCAACCGCAGCTTTATGAGCAGAGTCAGCTGTGTCTTTAACAGCTGTTTCAACTTCACTCTTTTTGTCATGTACAGCCTTTTCAAACTCATCTTTCTTTGACTTTGCACTTTGCGTTAGTTGATTAGCACTTTCTTTTAGTTCCCCTTGTTTCTTGGCAACACTGTCTCTGATTTCATTCTCCTTGTCGTTTATAGCTTTTTCTGCTGAGTCTGCTCTGTCTTTAACAGCTTTTTCAACTTCATTATTTTTATCATGTACCGCCTTTTCAACTTCATCTTTCTTTGCCTTTGCACTTTGCGCTAGTTGATTAGCACTTTCTTTTAGTTCCCCTTGTTTCTTGGCAACACTGTCTCTGATTTCATTTTCCTTGTCGTTTATAGCTTTTTCTGCTGAGTCTGCTCTGTCTTTAACAGCTTTTTCAACTTCATTTTTTTTATCATGTACAGCCTTTTCAACTTCATCTTTCTTTGCCTTTGCACTTTGCGCTAGTTGATCAGCACTTTCTTTTAGTTCCTCTTGTTTCTTGGCAACATTTGCATTGATTTCATCTTTCTTAGCCGACGCTTGTTCTGCCAAATCATTTGCTGCCGCCTTACCTTCCGCAATTTTCCCCTTTAGTTCATTTTCCGCTTTATCTCTCTCGCCGAAAATATTATGTACGAGCCCAGTCAGGAAGTTCTTTCCCTCCTTGCCCTTCTTTTTTGCTTTCTTGCCTACTTCTGCTTTTGTGTCACTGGCTTTGGATTTGATGTCACTGGCAGCTGCCTTGGTAGCTTCCTTAATGCTATCAGCTGTCTCTTTGGCATCTTGATTTAGCTCTTGTGCCTTTTGCTTCACATTCGCAGCTGTTTCATCAATAGCACCTCCTACCTCAGTTAGTTTATCTTCACCTGCAAGTCTTAATTGCTCTGCCCGTTCCATAGCAGCGAAATTTACTTCATGGGTTTGATGCGTCAAATTATCTTTGATATTGTCAGCCGATTCTTTTACACATTCTGCAGCACTGGCAGCTTTGGCACTGGCGTCGTCTTTTAATTTGTGTGCTGAATCTTTCAAGTCATCAAATTTATCCTTCGCGGATTCTTTGAGTTCGTGTTCCTTATTTTTAATATCACTTTTAGCTTGCTCTGATTTCTGGACTAGGTCATCCTTTGCGTTACCGGCTTTGTCCTTCAGATTATCTGCTTCCTTTTCTAGTTTATCCAAGTCTGCCTTAACATTTTCCGATAGTTCAGCAAGTTTCTCGTTAGCAGAGAATTTTTCGTTTTCAATTCTATCCAATAGGTTGGATGTTTCATCATGGGTATGCTTTTGTCCTTTGAACTTTCCTTCGCAGCAATCGCCGCTATAGATGGCGAAAGGATCGCAGGTCTTATCGCGTATGGGCGTTTCCACTGGTTGCATATTCGCGTACTGTGCCAACAATTCGTCTTGCCTATCTCTCAAATATCCTGGAGTATCCTCTTCAACGATCAATTTTGTTGCGTAAATTTTGTTGTCCACCTCATCTTCTCTCGGGGCCTTGCCGTGGAGATCTTTGAACATATCTTCTACTTTATCTAACAAATCCTCATTGATGATTCTCGGAGGTGGCTTTGGTGGCGATTTCTCTTTGGAATCACGGGTGCTTGGCGTTGGCGGAGATTTCTCTTTGGAATCGCGGGTACTTGGTGGAGACTTCTCTTTGGAACCACGAGTATTTGGCGGAGACTTTTCCTTTTCTTTAGAGTCGCGCGGCTTCGGCTGTGGTTTCGGCGACGATTCTTTGCTGTCATCGTCTTTCTCTTCACTATGGCCGAAGACATTCTTGACCTTCCCAGCGATGCCTCCAAAGAAACCGCCTTCAGGTTTCTTCTTGCCTTTTTCTTTCTCTCCCTTCTCTAAAGTGCTGTGTGGAGTCTTGTCTTCATCAGAGTCGAACGTCGCCTTTGTTTTGTTCGAATCGACGTGAACAGTGTTGCCGTTTACTGTAAGAAATGCAATTGAATTTCATTAATTTAAAGTTTTTGTGGAACATACAATGTTGCATACACAATTAGACAGAGTTAGGTATTTTTATTCGTAATTACCTTGAGGCTTATTCTCCTTGCTGTCATCCGCGTCCTTTTCGTACTTCACGGTGCCGTTTGTGATGATCTCATCCTAGAAAAAGTAGAAATAGAAGTGATTTTTTGAAATTTCATGAGTCACTAAGCCATAATTTAACGCGGACTAAGTCGCTTGCAAAAGCTACTTATGAGATCTGTCAAGAGTGTCAAGGGGGAGAATTTCGTAATATGGCGGCACCTCATAAAAGGTGACTTTGAACTTTAAATTGAACAAAGTATTTTAGTATCAGTGAAACTAGCTTAATTAGAAAGATAATCTTTCGGCATTTATTTTTCAATATGATTCGGCGGTTATGTGGCTACTGATATGAAATATTTTCTATTTGTTTTATTTGCATTTAAAATTCTCCGCTCTTAAAAAACATCCTATATATTCGTGGTCGAACTTTAGCTATAACTTCTGAAATTAAATCAGTAATTACTTTAGTTTTAATTGTTATGTTGCTATAAGATTTCCAAATAAAATAACTTACATGTCCATTGACCGGTTTCTCGGGTACCCTGGGCAGCGATGCGGGCCCGAGGCTGCTGTTGTGCTCCCAGTTGAAGCTCAGCTCGTCCTTCAACGCGTCGAAGCCTGGGAAAGGCGTGGGGGTGGTTGTACAGTGGGTTGTACATCGAAAAACATCACAGAAGGTTTTCGCGATTAAATAATACACGAGATGGCGCTACTGTGACGTGGGATCTGAATTAAACCCTGACATTGGCTGGAATATATTCATTGTTTTAAAGCAGTTGTTTCTGTCAGTACTTTGACAAAAGACCTTACGCCTCAGTAGCGCCATCAAGAATCGCGAAAACTTTTGATGAAGAAGATGAAGAATTTTGATGCAATTTTAGAAAGTTAGGTTTTTAGTTTAAATAGCAACTCTAGTAATTGACATAAAAGCTTAACTGTTAGAATAGTGCATCTTGTATTCTTCTTTAAATTGCTACCATTATTTTCTTTACTAATTATGAAGTGGACTTATATGAAGTGGAAGTTTACAAGAAGAATTGACAAGGACAGATAATCCCCAGATTATAGCCATATGCACACTTTACAACTTTTACAACTGTCTGACAGTACCACGATAAGTCCGTATTGACATACGGACTTATCGTGGTACTATTATAGTCATTATCATCACAGACCATATCAGTCCACTGCAGGACTTAGGGCCTCTCCCACGAAAGGGGAGGTTATTGACATGATCTCCACGCTTGGCGGGTTGGAGATCGTAGTGTTATAAATATGACAATGGAAAACGCTGCTGCCCATTTTCCATTTTAGGGAGACTATGGATCTTTTGCCTCGTAAACATTAGTCGCCTTGTACGACACCCACGAGTGTACGGGGTCGGTGCTATCTACTCTGCCGGACACCACACGGTCATACAGACTTATAGGGGACTATGTCTATGTCTGTCACCCCATACCGGTTATCGGAGCCCTATCGTATAATACTGGCTTACCGGACTGGTCGAGGTTAAGGCAGTCGAGATGGCTGCGGCCGCGGCGCGGCGCCACGCGCTCCGGCAGCGCCACGTCCAGCACGCACAGCGGCGCGCCCGACTGCTCGCCCTTCGCCACCTACGCTCATGGGAGTTAAGCAGGGCACGCGGGGTCGGGGGGGATGGGTGACCGGTGCGTGATTTTGGGGATAATTGACTGTAGCGAGGTGTGCCTCCTAACCACAGAAATCATAATAAGATAAGGCAATAGAAGTGGTGCGTCGCCATGCAGATGACCCGATAGAAATCATTTGCCCATAGTATCTGACGCCTGAGATTATTTTTTATTATTGCGCAGTAGTACAGTTGTGCGCAGTAGTGGCTAAGGTTGCGACAAGCGTTCTCGATAGTTTTTATTTAGATTTCTGTTCTCCTAACGAAGCAAACGAACCGAAGTGAAGTTGACTAAGGTCGTCGGTGTGGACGTGAACTAAAGGATTTATCTTCATTTTAAGATTAATGGGCCGATCTTTTCTCAAAATGAGAATAGAGTACAAGCTATTTAATCATTTTGTTGAAGTAATGTAACCATTAATCCTAAAAATAACATCCTTGCAGTTCACTTTTATAGCTGAACAAAGCATTTTACAGGAATTACTATGATTTCAAAAATTTCCATGTATTTTGTTATTTGACAGAAAATAGAGCTCTTGTATAGTGAGCCCCTCTATTTTAACTTCACTTTCATATCCACAATAGTTGAACAAAGCATTTTTAACGAAACACAGTTTTTGTAAACTTCATTGTATTAGAAACGTACGTACACTAATTCTTACATTCATTAATTCCTTCATTCTCATTCACTCCGCTTACCTTAGGTTCGTTCATAAAGTAGATCCTCCCAGAGGCATTTTCTTCATGATGTTTCACCCTCACTGGGAACTCCACGCGGTTGTCTTTGAAGGCCTGAAATGAAGATAATATGTCTGAATGATGAACCGCCTACTGGTGATGTTAAATATAGCGAAGAGACTGTTTTACCCATGGATTTACATCTGGGGAACGTAAATCCATGGATAAATCAAGCCTTAAGGTTTAGCCTTTATCATGATTATATACTAATAATTTATATTATTTGATCGGTTATAATCGAGAGGTGTATTATCACACCTTATGCGCGTTGATAAGTGCCTGCGTCACTGTTCCTAAAAGTATAAACTTCAAGTCAAGATTGAGTATGTATCTCAAGTATGCTACATCTTTGACCTCATCGTCGCTTTCTCATCAAGGGAGATAAGATTAAATACAAGCAATGAATGTGGAAGAGGCGAAAGAGGTGTACCAGAATCGTAGCTTATGGCACTCGATAGTGTCTGCCTACCCCTACGGGATACGAACGTGAGTGGGTATGTATGAAAACAAGAGTAGCCACCCACCTCGAAAGTAAATGCGGGCTGGGAGCCCGACTTGGTGACCGGCACGAGGTTCCCGGAGAACTCCAGGTACACGTCCTTCCCGTCCAGGAACCGCGCGGCCGTCGATTGGGCCACCTCCGTGTAGTGTTCCTGGGGATAGAGGGTAGAGGTCAGTGACAATCACACAGATCCAGTCGATGATTTATTGGTAACCATTGTTACGTACATGTGTATGTATTAACAAAAGCATTTTCGCAAAACTACGTTTCTTTCTCTAGCTCGTACTAAGTTCTCTTACTAATAGAAGCACGAAGAAATTAAACGGTGCTAGAGTTTTAGAGTTGGGCAACGCTGCTTCTGGATGTTACCAATATCCATGATGTTAATAATATTAGCAGTATGTATAATACCATAGGCAGCGGTATATCCATTTTCCATCAGCTATTCAGGTAGCCCGATTGTCTATTTTGTCTACTGATCGATATGAAAGGATTATTCTTTATAAAAATATATTTGTCGCGCTATCTGCATGGCGACATTTCACGCATTTCTGTTGACTTAAGATAAGTCAACAGAAGTCCTATGCGTATTTAGATTTCTGTGTTATTACCCATGTCATGTTATAGCCCTATATTCCTTTATTATTTTTCGGATGCGTCTTCCATTTTAAAGCCTTTTATTTATTTATTAAAAAAGGTTCCCAACTGAGTCAGCAGTGTTACATGGTAAACATTGTATACATAAGTATTTTGAATATGTCTTTGGGCCAAACAAAGATTCGCCTATATCTTATTACCTGTTGCAACAGCGTGTCGTAGTGGTATCGGTCGGTGACGTAGAGCACCAAAAGCCGGCCTTCCAGCGCGTCCAATCGCGCTGCTAGTACCACTGCTCTCGCTGAGAAAGCGGCTAGAAGCATCTCCCGGTACAGCACGGTGGCCAGCCGGGGAGCCTCGGCTGCTGCTTGGCAACTCATCAGCCAGAATCTGGTGGATAAGACAGATAGATCAGGGTCAGAGTGGTTGGAGATACACGGTAAGTCGCAACGGGTCCAGTGTAGTATAAAAAGAAGTCGCTTCCCGCCGTCTGTTCCTCAGTATGTACGCACGCTTAGACCTTTTAAACTACGCAACGGATTTTAATGCGGTTTTCACTATCATTTAGATAATTTTATAACTATCTCCATAGTCAACCAAGAAGCTCGCACGCACAACGAGTTGGCAAGACATTAGCTTGACAACAAATGTCAGATCTACATCGCGCTAACGGAGTGTTCCATTTACGACGCTTAATTACAAGACCCATGGAGCGTCCAATGGACTTCGGTCCCCTGGCCACAGCAACTCGGCCAAGCGGGTAATTACCCTTTTCCTTCTCCATCGTCTTTGCCAACATTGGCGGCTGGATTCTCCAACACCTCTATCGCCAGATTTTCTTCCGTACAATACATGCATATTATAATAGAGTAACCCCGAGAAAAGCCGGTATTTATTACTAAAGGAACCCTCACCTAGCCGACACAGTGGTAGTAAACGAAGCGCAGTCCTCAGTCACTGACAGTGGCGTGGAACCAGTGACGTCTTCCCACACGGCTCGCGCCTGTCCGCCCATTATAGAGCACAGGAGCCGCAGGTTCTGCGTCGATTGCTTGTCTGGTTTGCCTTCCTGGGGATGGGAGTATGGTGTTGTTAGTATGGTTTAGAATACAATGGAGTTAGGGCAAAAATAAATTATACAAGGGAATAGCTTTCATAGGCTGAGCGAGCAAGACGCCACTAACGGCATTATTGTATGGTAGACAGGGATCTATGGCGCGAAATTATGAACTCGCGCAAGACATTTTTTTTTTTTTTTTTTTTATTCATTTATTTTATGCAACTGAGGCGCATATTTATAAATACACAAACAACATAAATGGTAAGTGTCTCACAGTTTGTCGGTATTTCTCCGCATAACATCTACAATTCATACATTTAAGTTGCAGATAACAAAAATGCAGAACCGCAGGTGCGTTGTCACTGCGAGGACAACTGGACTGGGAGAAGGATTTCCTAAATATACATCGAAATAGTAGATTTCTATTAGATATGGTAACTTGTGCAGTGATTGATGGCGGTAATAACTAAAACAAAAATGCGGCGAAATTACTATTAGATATTGGAGGTGACGTGTGGAGAGATTGATTGCGGTAATAACAAAAAAACAGCGAAATTTAAATTTCACAGTTAAATAATTTAAAATTGATACCGCCTAATCTTGTAAATATTCTTGCCAATGAGCTTCATATTGCTTACACCGAATCAGTTTATTACCTTCTATAAACATTGATCTATGTGGGGACTAAATATAGACCTGATATATAAACAATTTACGAAAGTTTTGCGTACGTAAAAAATATACATTTTACAGTAGAACTGAATTACATTATCGATATTTTTATCGATTGTCATTGCAAGTAGGTATGACAGTATTGATGACTGTAGAAAAAGCGAGAGAGATTGTCGGGAGCGTAGCAATAGAAAGTATAAACATATGACCTCCGCTACTCTACGGAAAAAGACATGACGTACGTATAACGTATAACGAATGTTGGTAAGGCACAATTATGTGCCTACATACGTATCTTAGCCATCTACATCTTCAGTGGCATCCAGTTTCGCAGTCATGTGGAAGTCATGGTTTCGTCCAGCTCGTCTCATCATCATCGTCCTAGCGCTTATCCTGGTCTCTGCCAGGGTCCGCTTTCTTACTCATTCTTCTCCACTTCGCCCGGTCTTCGGCATCCTCTCGTCGTAAGCCGTTGGCTCTCACATTCAACTCGACGATGTCAATCCATCGCTTCTTGGGTCGCCCACGGGGTCTCTTTTGTTCAGCTCGTCTATGTTAGTCTATTCCGAGTAACTTAATGATTTAGTGTCATTATTATGAGTCCCACCCTGATACGCTTGGAGCCTTACCCTGATACGCTTTGTCAGCGCTTGAGGCGGAAATAGCCCTTATCTCTATGCCCCCCACCCAACTCACCGCATTGGCAGGCAGCGGCACAGTCAGCGTGATGCTGCGATGGAACTTCCTCCTTCTAGGTTCTACAGTGATGACAGGCGACACGCTGGCGTGCCGCGGCAGCAGCTGCTTGGCCAGGGTCCCCGCGCCGTGTGCTTGGAGACCGACTCGTATGCGCTTCGTTAGGGCCTGGGGCGGGAATAGTGCTTGGACCTGGGGGGAGACAGTTAGGCTTTACAAGTGAAGTGACCAAGTGAAGGCTGGCCCCATCCGGATGCGCTTGGTTAGCGCTTGGGGCGGGAACAGCCCTTGGACCTGGGGGGGAAGGCAGTTAGTAAGGCTTCACAAATAAACCCTTATTATTGTAATTTTTTTACGCTAGAAATGCATTATGCAGGGTACCCTCCGTAGGGGGAACGGAAAGCCTGTGAGGAACTCCCAACAGTCGCTGGTGTACCCACTTAACCCCGCGGCGCTCCTGTATCGTCTGAATGGAGGTCTCATGAGAGCAGCCGAAGCCTTGTAATCCACGACACATCACAAATAAACCCTTAACTAACCTAAGGGGGGAAATTAGTTAGTAAGGCTTCACGTATGAAGTGACCAAGTGAAGGCTGCTGTTAATGGTACTCTCAATGAATGTAGTGGTAGGCAGCATTTGGAGAAGAGTGGCGACAATAGAACAAGAATATAATAGTTCCATATTGCCGTAAGCTAAAACTGGGAAGGGGCTGACTTCTGAGATACAAGTTTTCTAAACCTAGTTTAGGAGTCAGATAAATTCTTGCTGTTTGTACAATTTAAGGTATAAAGATTTACTATTTATTTTAGAAAAAATAGTTGTCAATAGTTGCTGGCCACTGTTGCAGTGACATATTGTAGTATAAATATTGGCCGTTTAGAAGTCGGTAACTGCTTACCATCATGCAGGCCGCAAGCTTGTTTGCCAACTTACGCGATTATTACATTTTTGCTAAAGCAAATAAAAGTGGAAAGTATGGCTCATAAAATAAAGTCCATTTCTGTACCAAGCCTTTTGAAAAGCGGACCGACGCCTAGCATAATATAAGTGTTACAAAAATGGACGTTATTCTATGAGCAATACATTCCATTTTGACTAGCTCTCAAGATTTTGCTTCTGAATTTAGCCAGGTGTAATAAGCACATTTATGATAAATAAAAATAAAAATTGAAACCTTATATTAATACTAACCTGCGGCGTATGCGCACTAGAGATGGCGCCACCATCTGGCCCAATCACATGCACCTCCTGTCTGACTCTCGACACGCAGGCCAGGTAATGAGGGAAGTCGCATGTCACGATCCGGCACACGCGTTCGCCGGACTCGCCAACCGCCTCACCGGGGGCGCCGTGGGCTTCCCGTTCGAGGGTTAGCGCTTCCTGGGGTAAGGAAGAAAAAAAAATTTATTTATTTCTTTTATTCAGGTAGTAAACAGTCATGTTACATTGCATGAGTTTCTAATTATATAGCTTGTAACTACTGTGTTCTTACAACTACCCTAAATTACAATTTTTTATAGCACAGAATTATTGCACATTATACACATTATAAATAAATGAATAAAAATTGGCGTTAATGTGACGGTTATGCTCTCGCGCACGAGGGCCCAGGCTCCGCCTTGACCATGATCCAGGATTTGGATCCAGGACTTGTGTAGCACTATCAATATGACAGTATGTTTGATATGGGACCTAATTAAATAATATACAATAAATAACGCTTCTCGCGCACGAGGGCCCAGGGTCCGCCTTGACCATAATCCAGGATTTGGCAGATCAGGTAATTACAGTGAAGCGACTGCCATCTGACCTCCGTGATCCTGTTACCAAAGGAACCTGACCGACCTGACATAATTATATGACCCATATAGCTCATGTTCACCTTTCAACTAATATGATATATGAATAATAGAAAAGTTCCATATTGACTTTGAAACTGGGAATGGGTTCACTTCTGAGATACAGGTTTTCTAAACCTAGTTTAGGAGTCAAAGAAATGCTTGCATTTTGTCAAAATTTGGTAATAAAGATTTATTTATCACTATAAATAAATCCAAACGCCACGGCGTGCGAGAATATCTCGCTACACATGTAAAAAAGGGACGTTGAGTGCCGTGACATCAGCGCACCCACTCGTAAGCCTAAAAGGCGAGATGCAGATTACAGCCTCCTTCAAAGCGGACTTGCCTCCATAACGCCCACGTAGACAAACATCTTTGAATGACAGGATGTTCTC
This sequence comes from Blastobasis adustella, assembly GCA_907269095.1. Taxonomy (NCBI): domain Eukaryota; kingdom Metazoa; phylum Arthropoda; class Insecta; order Lepidoptera; family Blastobasidae; genus Blastobasis; species Blastobasis adustella. Next base: position 5,927,402 of record OU026135.1, on the reverse strand, counting down.
GTTATTTTTTGTACTCATAAATTGTAATAAAATTTTTGGTACAGCGATTAGAATGAGTCCGAAAAGTAGTAAAGTGAAAATAAAAGTAAATAGAGAACATAAGAACAACTTTACATATCGGGTTTAGATAATGGTCAAATGCAGCTCTATAATTTTTAGACTGGTAGTGTTAACTGTAAATAAAAATAATTAACCAGCTCTATCAAATCACCTTGAGTAGGCCACGTAAGGTGGACTGATGACCAGTAGGGTAATTACGTAACTATGTTGTTAACAATTTTCTGATTTCATTGGTTGAAATTGTTACTTTTGCGATAGGTTTAATAGTTTAAGCTTATTGCAATGGAACTTTGTTAATAACTGAACCCATGAAATCAATGATACGGAATCGCAAAACTAACAATTTCAATAATTGAAATCAGATAATTTTTAGCAACAGCGTTCCGTAATTAGTCTACTGATAAAAGTCGCAGGTACCAAATGGATGCGGATGGTACAGGTCTTCTACAGAAACCTCCGCAGATTTGCTTTGCAGAGGGCGTCTTTTAGCTATTAAGATGATTATGATGAAAACACACTAAAAAAAGTGAAATTCCAATAGTACTCAAACGTACCTGTATCATAGGATTGTCATTGTTGTGCAGGTAGTGATCTTGCCAGGTCTCGCCTGTGTCTGATCGCAGGATGACGATTTCCCGCTCCCGGCAGGGCGCGGTGTATATCGGCACTTCTATGATGACTGGCGCCAGGAACTTGGCTCCCGGGGGCTGTAGTTCCAGCAGCCGACAGGCCAGGGCTTCACCCTCCATCAGGGGTGGAGGGGCGGCTGTTGGCGAGCGGCGGGTTGCAGCCCTGAATGAGATGGGAAGGTTGATTGAAATTGTAGTAAAGAATAGTATGAGTAGTAAGTTGATTGTTGATAGATTTAAGTTTTCGTTTGTACTTTACAGACTAACAAAAATAATGCTACACAGAGGCTTTGACAAAACGCGTCGTTTTGTTTACCACAGCCCCTGTGTAGTCTTATTCCGTATATATCTTTGACCGTACTATTAATGTGGTGTCTGCCTGCGTAAAGACGCAACATTGATAAACCATATTGAATAAGAACCTCAGATTCGAGATGAAAACAGGCTGTTTCTAGACAGGCATGTTCCATCTTCGTCTGGATCTCGTTCACCACCAGATGATCTCATCTGGACCGCAATCTGGCTGTCAAATGCCGGGCTATTTATTATAAAAAGAAGTTACTACTACATTAAGAAAATGTATCGCCAAACTGCAAGTTATATAAATCGAATAGATAATAAATCAAAATGTTATGCATTATTTTCTGAGGTTGGTGATAAACTTTAAGATGATTATCCCTTCCCTTTTTTAAATACTAAGCATAATCCATTTTCAAGCCCAAGTTTTAATCCAGTCCACCCAGCTACCACATACCAACGGACCGCACCATAAAGGGCCTATCTTTATGGGCTACCTTACGTCACAGCCAACCCAGGCAGGTACAACCCTGACCTTGTATAAGATCACGGCTACAGCTGCATGCGTCATAGCCCCGCGCGGTGTATGGCAGTCGCCCAAAACCGCGTCAAAGGCAAACATACATACACACAGGCAGACATAAACACAAGGCATGTTTATGATATGTCGTTGGTAGGAAAGCGGTCGTGGCTAACTGGACCGCAAGAAGTTCTAAAGTAGACATGAAATAAGTTTATTAGAAATGGGCGTACTCAGCCGAAAATCTCGGTTCAACCGATGACGAGTATTTGATAATTTAAATAGTAAAAATAACATATTTTAAAGTATTCTTAAGTTATATTACGTAATAGATACGGTATGATAGTAATTGTAAGAAAAGTTCAACAATTAATATTTGTCATTTAATAGATAAAGGCAAGTTACAGAAATACAAGGGTTCTTGCTGATTCTAGTAATAATTTGTTCATGACAAGCGTTATGACACTGGACTGATTTTTAAAATATTATTAAAATCTATGTGATGTGTGCGGGAAGCACTAAGGGGAAACGTTTGCCCAAAAATAACAGCGTCCATGGACGCGAAGCTTCATAGTCGCGTATTCGTTATTGTACGCTTGCTGTACGCCTGTTTGCAACTTACATACCAAACTATGAAACAATGTTCACGAAGCGTCGCGCTCGCGTCGCTGAATGCAGTCCACGGATAGAGATGCACAGTTTTGTATTTAAGCGTACGATGACGAATAAGCGCCTATGAAGCTCCGCTTGCGTGGACTTTATAAATGGCGCGCGGACTGTTCCAAATGGTAAAGCATTCCCCCATCTCAGTGGGTTGCTTGCTCAGTACTCACCGGCAAGTGACCCGCAAAGGCGCTGCGCAGGCGGCGGGCGGCACGATGATGCGCACGCCGCCGCGCCGCTTCGCCTTCATGGCGCCGCCGCGAGCGTCCACCACGAACGAGACCAGGAACCTGTCAAGGAAACAATCATCATCATCACAGCCCATAACAGTCCACTGCAGGACTTAAGGCCACGTAGGCGGGGGTTATTGCGGTAATCTCCACGCTTGGCTGGTGAGTTGGAGATCGCAGTGTTTTAATATTACAATGGAAAACGTGCTGCCCATTTTCCAGCCTACAGACTCTAGAAGTTTTGCCTCGAAAACATAAGTCGCCTTGGACGACACCTACAAGTGTAAGGGGTTGGTGCTATTCTACTCTGCCGGATGCTACACGGCCAAAGGAAGGAATACATTATAAATAATAGTAATATACCGACACGGGGTGCCAATCGGCCCCCGAGACCAAATATATTGGACATGGAGCATAGATGGAGCTTCGACCTACATAGAATATACACTGTCACTATATCTCACCTTATCTTTTGTATTTCATACAAAAAGCTAGAACATTAGGAGATCAAGGCCACAAAATTGGACAATAGCAGTGGTTTTTTTTCTTATGTATAATACTATGGAGGGGTTAAACTGTGGTTATGTATGGATATTTGACAACTTATCGCCGTCCCTTTTGTACATGTCATATGCACCATTAAAGGTAACAAAATATAGATTGTAGATACACAGGACTTGGATCGCTTCAACCAAGGCGATGTACAATCAATGATAAGGCCTCAACTCCCAATTGTACGAATCTTTTGAAAATTAGGTATTTCACAATTTCTAACAGATGATGCTAATGAGAAGAAAAGTCATTTCATTTGACATAACTGCTCACGCCTCAGTCGATTTATGAACCGCGTTAATCCTTATTGTAACGAGAGTTCTGTGTGGTAGTATGTCCACCGTACAAGCAATAATCAGATTGCTGATGCAAAATGAATGTCATCGCTACAATGTCGGTATTACTGACAGGCTATTGCGTGCGCTTCGTACGATGCACTTGTTTGGCTTCCTATACTAATCCATTTCATATAATAGTTACGAAACGGAACAGTCACTGAAGCTGACCTTGACAACCTGGCGAACAGAATAGTGCAGTACTCACCAGACCTATCAGGGAAAGGTCCCAGACAGGTTCGACACCTGGCCGGGCAAAAATTGAATATATTTTTTATTTCTGTACTAGCGATTCGCCCCAGCTTAGCACGGTAGTAACCTTAACAAATTATACACCCATATCTTCCTCATGTATCACTCTGTATATTTGTAAAGCTCGCATGAAATCTGTTAAGTAGTTTTTAGAGTTTATCGTGAACAGACAGACGCAGCGTGGGATACGCGATCCGAGCGGACGTTTATCTCTATATCGTAGAGTCTATTAAGGGTCCAGGGTCCTCACCCGATATCCAGCGGCTGCCGGTCGATGGTGGCGACCCGGCTGTCGTTGTTGCTGGGCCAGAGGTGGCCATCGGTGACGGTGTCCTCGAGCGGGCGCGCGCGCTGCATCGTGCCCGCCTCGCTGTTCATGTAGCGGTACTGCTGCTGCTGCTGGATGGGGCACTCCACCTCGCCTGGGGAGCAGACAAGGAATGTCACATTTGATTTTTTTAATAATGGGAGGCAAACGACCGCGCCGTAAAATGACCACCGCCGCCTATGGTCACCAGCAACACTAGAGGCGCCACTAATGGGTTGCCTGCTTCTAATGAAACATTTAAAGGCATGAATTTCGTGCACCTCTAGCGGTTTGCTGCGGGATTCCATCATTGTTATGGAAAAAAAGTAACCTATAGCTTCCTATTTGTGATAGAAGTTTCAAAATCAATTCAGTACTTTCGGAAATTACCTATCCGTACATCCTACCAATTAAGATTTTATCTATGTCTTATTATTCATATTTATCTTATTTATTATTAATATAGGATCGAGAACACATGCTCACATACTGTCGAACTATCTCGGCTATTAACATTCATTATAAAATGTAGATTACGGGTTTATACTGGGCTTCGAGTCCAGCGATCCAATAACAATTCAGTAGGGTCATTAGTTTAGCGGATTTGAGGCCCTGGTCATCCCGTGACCATGACGCATGCAACTGCGTCGAAATATCGGGCTACTCGTTAACCAAGGCACGCTGTATACATTCGCAAAGTAAATTTTAAAACAGCTCACATATTCCTAAACATAAACAACACGATTCATACACAGAATCTGTGGGCTAATCTACCTAAAACTGGCTACTTTATCATGACCGCTGAAAAACAACAAACCGTCAATGCACTTAATACTTGGCAGCAGATATGGACAAGATCCTTGGTATAGTAATCCGCTGACTGTGAACTCCTCATACTTGATAAAAGCCTTACCACCGGGAGTTGGAAGTTAATATTACGACACGAAAACATGTTTTATTGAATACAAGCTGTGTTAGAAAGCACACCTAATGAGTGTCGAGCTCGTTGCGGCGCTGAAGTTCGATCTCTCAAAGTACGTATCCCAGCATTGACATATCAATATAATATATTATATTACTTTTGCCCTTTCCCAGCGACTACGTTTGTAGGTCTTCTTCAATAGAATGTACGACTACGCGACCTTTCGAACGTTTATTTTTAGAAACACAACAGCGCGAATCCAATAAAATTGAAATGGTTACGTAAACGTAAGATGTGCTTAAAATAACGGCGATGGTCACCAATCTGCTGAACGAAAGGATTGCTTTATGATCTGGCTGGGAGGACAAGTTAAGAATTCCAAATATCGCATAATATGTGGCCTGACTTATGTGCTCATAAATTTGAAGTTTATGCAATTTTTTCGGGATCAATAGAATAAAACTGCATTTTAAAAGTATGAAACCCGGAACATACCTTAAAATGTGTGATAATAACCGCGATAGTTAAAAAAATTATATAATGAAAATGTGTATTGTGCAACGATTTCATAGAAATATTAAACTTACTACCCGATTCCCGAGGTCTGAAACTCGGTTGAGGAAAATGTTCTTAAAAAATTTATTTTAAAAGTTTTTATAATTTTCAATTTAAAGTTTCCTTTAATTTCTGCAACCTAGTGTCAGACACTCGGGAATCGAGAAGTAAGATAGTCTTAAAAAATGCTAGCTAATACAAAAACATCCGACTAATTTCCAAATAAGTAAGACACACGCTTCATCCAACTGGGTCAGTTATTTCTAGATATACCTATCACAATTCTAATCCCACTCCACTATGTGATTGTAATAACGGAGAGTAATTGAGCGAGTGGACCCTATTCATATTTATAGTTTCAATTCTAGCAGGAATAGCCACGAGTCTTTTAAATTACCTTTCGTATTACCAATGTGGCTTTCAATTGCTTTTAATGGTATTTTTGTACGTTATACGGCAGACAAACAGGCAAGCGGGCCACCTGATGTAAAGTGGTCACTGCCGCCTTGGATATCAACAACACCAGGGGAGTTAACAATGCGTTGCCCGCCTCTAAAGAGACCTCTAATAAAAATCTTGAACGCTATGAACGTTTTAGGGTGAATGCTAAACGTTGTGTGGGATTTTTATGACAATTTGAATCAGGATAGGACAACGTAAGCCAGTAAATCCTACTATCCTACGAATATTATACATAAATGCAAAAGTATTGATGGATGGATAAATCGCTGTTTGGATGGATGTTTGTTATTCCTTCACGCAAAAACTTCACAACGGATTATGATAGTAGGCAGTAATGTAGCTTATAGCCCAGAATAGCACATAGGCTATAATTGATCCCGGAATTCAATGTGGTTCTCGCGGGAACGGGTCCGGCACGTAATAACCGAATTTTACGCGAAGTCGCGGGTAAAAGCTAGAAATATAATATATTATATTGTTATGTCAATACTGCGATACGTACTTTGAGACGGGACCGTTTCGTAATCTGTGACTGATGCGAACTCAGCACCGCAACGAGCTCACCACTTGTTAAGTGTGCCTCATAATACCGTTGGCGAAGCTAGGTTGACCAAGGTCTTCCTTGAAGACCCGGAGACTGGTTAAAGTGTCGGGAGCCGATTGGCACCCTGAGCCGGTTTATAATTTTTTTTTTCACAATTTTGGGGTCGGCAACGCGTGGGTGATGCCGCTGATATTGCAATCGTCCATACGCTGCGGTGACTGCTTACCATCAGGCAGGTATGGCACCATAGCCAGGCATCAGGCAGGCGTGTAAGCTTGTTCGCCATCTTTATGGAATAATAAAAAAATTCACTCACCCCCTTCATCCTCCGAGTCGCTCATGAATGTGTCCTGCATCAGCTCTGGGGCAGCCACACGGTACTTGCCCTCCGCACCGCCTGCAACAACATTAAAACACATTACAACACAACAATACAAGTGACTGTTTCGTACTTTGCGGCTAGTCGAACTTCAGCAACGCAACGGGCTCTCTACTCGTTAGATGTGCCACCTTATTAGGTTGGCGAAGCTTGACAAAGGTCTTCCGCTGGAACCCAGAGACTACCTAGTTGAACAGTCTCGGGAGCCGGGGTGCCCACCCCGTGACGGTATCAATGTAAAAGAAGTAGTCAACCCGTAGACGTAAATTGACAACGGTAATATTGCCGATAACATCCACGAAGTCAGATTTTATCATGTGCAAGAAAATGTAGAGGCACGAATACGTTGTGGATGATTTTTGCCTCAAAACTAGAGCTATACTTATAGTTGTGCGAATTCTTATGCTGTTAACAGATACAGAAAGCTGTACCTCCATCGGTTGTGATAAGAAAAAGTTAAAAGTTAAGTGCGTCGATCTTAGCAAGATCCATATACGAGTATGAGTGACTACCACCATGCGTGCTATTTTTCAATGTAGTGAAAATATTTTCAAGCAAAACAATAAGAATAAACAAATACTCGACACAGTGCGACAAAAGACAGCAAGTCAACGACCCAAACGTTAGCTGGGCCGAAAACTTTCTTAGAAAGTAGCTTCTCAATTCCGGTGGTACGGTGCTGGGCGAAGGAAGTACCCACATTACAATAGCGATTTGGTCACCCCATTCCGTACACGCTTGCATACAAAATCGACACACACACAAACGAACGACAAGCTCCAGTGAGTGCGACAAGAACAGATGCATTATTCGTTTACGATTTCCATGTCGCTGTCCCTCTTCCTTGCGACCAAAACGGTGACCACTGCTGCACTTTGTTTTGAGTACAGTTAAGTTCGTTGACTGCGAAATTTTCAACTTTTGTCTAAATGTAGGTAGGGTCTAATAGAGTGGACTCTTGTTGTGGCCTTTCATACATAATATTTTCTTTTCCTAAAGGACATAATGGAATTTCTCACAGATATCAAAATGGACAAATTTTTACACTACAGTTAAGAAAATCCTGTGTGTTTTGAGGTTTTGATACCCCATGTATTTAAGGTTAGTTATGGTTATTTCTTTTAATCTAAACAATCTATTATCATCATACAGACTGTTCTTGGTCCATACATTTAGGTGCTTCTTTTGTTGACGTTCTGTTATTTTTCCATTACGTGCCATTGTATTCATATTGTGATAAAAATAGCGAAGATTAGCACATAATGCTATAAGCAGGAATAAACGAATTTACAAACAGCGGTCTACTGACATATTTGCAATTGCCTCAAAGAATCGGACTAGAATAGTGTCACAAATGCAGTCTCCGACACAATTCCGCTGAACACACTTTGTATTCATGCTAACTTCCTTCGGTCTACATCGAGAATTGAATGATAAAAGACCACTTAGGTCATTCAGTCGAGAATAAAACTCGAATGCAGTTGACGTCACCTTTATTTACATTCGCGATGAACGCACAGCTCCAATGAATACATAAAAAGGTCGCCAGATTGTATAATTCTTAAAAATAACAATAGCAAACGCAGAAACTCGAATTCATTACTTTATGTCCACGAAATTTACAACTTTGAAATGCAGTAAAATCTAAATATGTTGTCGACTATAAAAGAAGGAACTTCGTTCGAAAATTTTCCGCAACGTTCTAAATATATTATTTAAAATTTTAATACATCAGCAATCTAAAGAATTCCCGTGAAGCATTCCTCATTCCTACGCCCACCAGGGTCAACAATTTACCCAAATGATTAGCTTCAATCACGTCCATTCATGACTTCAAGCGCCATAGTGGACGCAAGAATGCCAGGATTGCATAACGGCCAAAGATTATGGCCAATTCGTCTCGAGCGCGACCTCGCTTCGCACGCTTGCGTGGGTGACATGACAATTGACTGTCACCTCATCAAGTCGCCACCTGACACTCTGACCTTTGACCCGCTATCGAGTGTGGCGAATTGACTTTGTCGGTGGCCGGTTAAATTGCCTTTTATCATTATCATCGTAAATCATGTTACTTATTGTTTCAAAAAGGTCTAGTTGTAACGGCCTATCGGTCTTCTCTCGAATTCACTAACTCTGCGGCGAGTGCTCCAAGGAACTCTACGAACTCGTTCCACTTCGCTCTTTTTCTATCAGACAATGAGGGAGGCAAAATTACGTCAACCTAAGATAGGGCTCCCACCATTTCGTACTCAGCGATTAGCTATCTCACTCACTTGTTCTTATTCGCGCTGGTGGAACTTTGTCCCTGTTCTACGTCACTGTTCCCAGAGAAATATAATCTTGGGGTGTTAAAGTCAGGATCTTCTAGGCAAGCAAGCTACATCTTCGAATTCATTGTTGCTTCTCAGATCAAATGTAAGCCTATTTCTACATAGTATAAAACAAAGTCGCTTCCCGCCGTCTGTCCTGTATCTATGTATTGCATGTATGTATCTATGTACGCTTAGATCTTTTAAACTACGCAACAGATTTTTATGCGGTTTCAATAATAGATAGGAGTTATTCAAGAGGAAGGTTTATAAACAAAAACGAAAGAGTAGGCAGTAAAGTAGGTGTACGTGAACGAAATTGTGCCCGGGCCACTAGTTCACAATAAACAAAGAAAGTTTCGTAATCTTTGGTGCCCAACAAGGGACAAAGATAGACTCTGGGTATTTTCTGCAAATCAAGATAGATACGCCTAGTTTGCGTGGGAGTGGATATTTTCATTCAATAGTACTTATGTATCTGTCTATCTGGTACCTCCTCCTATCTCAACTTACCTACTGGAACAATATCGGGGTTAGCCTTTACCATGATCCAGGATTTGGCAGATAAGGTAGTTACAATGGAGCGACTGCGATTTGACCTCCGTGACCCGGGGAATCTGACCTGATTAGAACATGGTTGTAACCAATCGTCTGAATGTGCAGGTTTCATCAAGATGTTTTCCCTCGCTTTTTAAGAGCAGCGGTTAGTGTTTAACTAATTTACATTATTAAGAAAAGACTCATTGGTTCATGACGGCAATGGGGTTCTAAACCGATACCTCTCGCTTACGAGTCGGACCCATCGAAGATGCATACCAGATTGATCTGCGTAAACTGTAAGCAACAAGGCAAAGAAAGAAATGTTTATTTTAAACTGTTTGATATGCCTAAATTTTGTAGGTTTTCGCTTTTATGTAGTTTTGAGTTGAGATTTTTAGTATTATTTTGGAAGAATTTATAAATAAGGTAGTCAATCAATCATGTAGAATACATTCATCATCAATGTTCGATTTAAATTCATAAATAAAGAAGTTTTTTGAGTGATTTTAGTGAAAGCACCGATTTTATTTACGACAACGATTCTTTGTACAAACTTCTGTCCTTCAGATACCAACTCAGTCAAGGTAAAAAACTAAAGAATCCGTCCACAAACACAAAAACACGCGAAGTCAAACGTCGGCTAATACAAATATTGACGTATCCAACACGTTCGTATGGTTGTTTAAAAAACGCTTCCCGAATATACGTACCAGACGCAGAAACGATCTCACTTACATCATTGCTGTGCATTAAAGATTAAATACGATAAATAAACCTTCACCCATTTACTCATCCAAAAACAAGAAGTGAGTGAGGTCATGTAAACATTCATACCACATACAAACAAATTGTCCATACTTCTACATGCATATGATAGATACATATATTTATGAAACGTTAAAAAGAGGGCCCGGGGTCCGCCTTGACCAAGATCCAGGGGTTGGCAGGTCGGGTAATTACAGTGGAGCGACTGCCATCTGACCTCCATGACCCTGCTACCAGGGGAACCTGACCAGATTGGATCATGGTTACACATCCAGTCGCCTGAATGTGCAGGTATCATCACGATGTTTTCCCTCACCGTAAGAGCATCGGTTAGTATTCAACTAATGTACATAACTCAGAAACAGTCATTGGTACATGGCCGGAGCGGGATTCGAACCCGGGACCTCTGGCTTACGAGTCGGATACTGTAACTGCTCGGCCACCGACGCTCTTAAGTTAACGTGTCTGTTCATTGAATATATATACAAAAAAGGAAAATTTGGGCGATTAAGAAATAGTGATAGTATAAATATTAGTAGTAAAAAAAATTCTGTCTGTTTGTACACGCTAATCTCTGGAACTACTAACTGACTAACTACGGATTTGAATGGAACTTTTTTTGTTGTATAGCTATTAAGCCTGGGAAACACATAGAGCATAATTGATTTTCGAAACTGGAACATCTGACGTACAACCACAGCTTGACCTCTCCATAGTACTACCTTTCATACATTAGGGAGGTCATTGAAAATGGAATATAAAACGGAAGATAAAACGGCCCTAAACCGATTTCCATGTGGACGAAGTCGCGGGCAAAAGCTAGTTATCAGTAAAATACGAATAAATGCATACATACAGTACAAATAGCACGTAGGTAAGTATTCCAATTTGCTACCGTTCACAAGATATCATCCAATCAGACAATATCTCTGAATGCTTTTAAATCCCGCGCATGCGTTTCCACTGCGCAATTACGGCTGCGCATGAGATTTTTTTTGTGACTCATCCAGCTACTAGCACCTATTCCGTTCTAAAGATGTTATCTGACTAATATTGGATGTAGTAATTCTATATTCGGCGTTCGAACAAACTTGTTTTGCTGAACATTTGCTCTAAGGTTTGTGTTTCTGGTTTACAATGAATGGTTTTCAGATAGGTACTAGGGTATATTTATCATAGACGCATGTACTAAAACAGAATTTGTCGATTGTCATTTTTCAGTAAATCGAGGGACGTTCGTTGGATTCATTAGGATTGTGGCATATGTCCGCAAACCATGGAACACCTCGTTTCATGCTCGGCGTGCCCTAAAACTTGTACAATGGAGGACTTGTTCAAGGCCAGTTCAAACGCTGTATGCGTCGCCGAATACTGGGCGAATAAAGTATAAGTCAGAGTGTAGTCCATCGACTCGATAAGAAGAAGAAGAAGAAGGTCTACACATTTTCTCACTTATTAATAGTCAAGCACTTGACCGCCATCTCATCTGATTATATGAGTTTATACTACAAGTTACGTTGCGTACCTTACAGTTTTCATTAGTCTAACATTATTCCATAACTTAAATCCATTTCCAAGAACGAAGCTACGCAAAGCTAATGATACCTATTAGCTTTACCTACAAGATACGTACGCCAAGCCATCTCAATCTCGTCCGATAGTAAAAGCCTCGCGTGAGTCCATCAGCGTCACGTGTTAGCGGTCGGTAGTTAATGTTATTTGCCCTAGGAGCGCCTGATGATATCACCTTCCAATAAAAGGTCGGTTGCAACTGTTTACCGCGTTTATGAAGCGCTGTGATATGAACCTCTAATAGGTAGCGTGTTAAGTGGGCAATAAATAAATATAAACATGCTTGGACAATTCACACAGCGCCATCTAGCCCCAAAGAAAGCAAAGCTTGGGTTATGGGTGCTAGAAAACTGATAAACTACTTATACTGCAATAGTCATGTAGCTGCATGTTAATGTTCAAAGGTACATTAAATTCGAAAATCAAAAAGAGGAAAATACGGAATTATTAAACAGACAGATATACCAACAAAAAGTTTAGTAGGTAATGGGTAGTTGCCATAAATACGCGTAACACATTTACCAAGTGATTTCGTAACAATCAATTCAGACAGTGGCGAACCCAAAAGATACGTACGAGACTCATCTTTAACAGGACCTAGCTACGATGTATTCTCTTCGGAAATGCTACTTCATAGCGGAAACTGTACACTCATTAAGAGGCGACCATAGATGTAACCATTCGCTCTACAGCCCACGGCCGATGAGATCATCGCACAATCATTGAGGTCGATTGCAAATTTACCATGACAGTGTGTCCAGGAGAATTGCATCGTAATGAGTTTAGTGTTTTCCTTGCACTACGCTATGTAAAGATTAGTAGCCGCCAGTGTTGACGCGGGCTAATGGCTCTTTCACGGTCAGCTGTTTGTTTTTAGATCACGCGTCGTTATTAGATAAGAACTAAGTAGATAATTAGACTGTGCTACAAGCAATAAGCTTCCTGTGTTTTGTTGTTGTTACTTTGTTGCTATGACACTTTAAAATATAAGCTAGTATTCGACGATCGTGGCTGGTCATTTTGTAAATATTAAAAAGCGTGGGAGCAAGAACACTACCTTGAGGTAGCCCGCGTTTTTAAGAGCGCCATCTATGGTTAACACTAATTTTACACTAATTATGAATTATATGCTATGTATTATTCTAGTAGTAAGAGCGTCGATGGCCGAGCGGTTACAGTATCCGACTCGTAAGCCAGAGGTCCCGAGTTCGAAACCCGTTTCGGCTATGTACCAATGACTGTTTTCTGAGTTATGTACATTTGTTGAATACTAACCGATACTCTTACGGGGAGGAACAACATCGTGATGAAACCTGCACATTTAGGCGACTGGATGTGTTACCATGATCCAATATGGTCAGGTTCCCCTGGTGCAGGGTCATGGAGGTCAGATGACAGTCGCTCCACTGTAATTACCTGACCTGCCAAATCCTGGATCATGGTCAAGGCTGACCCCGGGTCCTCGTTCTCGAGAGCACAACCGGGACATTAACGCCAAGATTATAATTTTCTTTTTATTATTATTCTAGTAGTAAGCTGCAAAGAACCATCAAAATCTGTTAAGCCGTATTTACTGTAGTAGGTATCATGTTTATTACTGTCTTTTCGGTGCAAGTGCTTTCAAGCAACAATGTATTTCAACGTATAGGTATTAGGTCCAAGAGATCATGGAAAAGAGAAAATAGAACTCATAATTACCTATAACCTGAGAAAAAAAGCTAAAAATAAATAATCGGTATTTATTTTTAGCTTTACTGTACGTAAGTTATATCCGTATAATCAAGGACGTTGATATCTTGATAGGCCATTAGTGGCATCAGAGCTTGACAGGGGAATGCTGAAAGGCTGTGTCATCGCGCTGAGGGTTCAAGGTCTATTCATGTTGTTGGAAGTTAGTTTAGCATAGTTTTGAAGCTCTGGAGGCTACAGTTAGATAAGTTAGATAGTAAAGTACAATCTGTAAATGTTTGCAAACACTTTTGTTGTCTTTTTAATATAAATACTTTCTAAGTTTGCATCTGGCGAAAGTTTTACACACCTACTATAGATTCGAACTATGTGTGGTGTCACCAGGCTCAGGTCCAGTAGTGCTATTCAATTTAAATTCTAGACCGCGACAGGTGGATAGTTAAGCGATAAGCTCGCCTTTGTAAACTACCATAAGGTTTCATTTTTGTGTGTACAATAAAAAATCCATTTCTACTAACGAAATGATCTCTAACCCGACAGTAGCCAAGCAATTGAACCGAGACCGGACCCGGTCTAAAATAGAAGCTATGAGGAGTGGTAATTAGTGCTATTTAGGTTGGGATGCAGTAATTAAACGAGCATGGTTCTCTTTCACGGTAGCTGGATCGCTGCATTGGGTTTGCTTTTGCGCCACTGTGTTAAATACTTTCCAAAAGAGTTTATTTGTCTATTTATTGGAGTACCAACAACTATATATAACATAATAAATATTATTTTAGAACCAGGTCCTCGCTAGTAACAAAAAAAGGTAAAACTGCACTGCAATAATATGATGACAGAATACAAGATGAAATTATTGCGTACCCAAAAAAAGAAAAGGAAGAAGAACGCGCTTACATTATTCCTAATTACATAGCTTACATTATTCCTAAGATACATTCATTATACACTGCGAACAACAACCCATTTTGTCTATAAAATAAGATATTTATGTTTACCGATACAAACTATTTTGTCAATAAAATAATATAGGTTACGCATTAGTTACATAATATCGTCGAAAGAAGTAAGTCTCCTAATGAAAAGCTTTGTCCTTGACTTGATATTTTTCCAACAAAGTCGTGTCTGCATTCGCTCAGAAAAAATAAATGTGTCCAAATAAATGTGAACTTTTAGAGGGAAGCAAGAGGGAGTAACGGCCCCCTCCCCTAACATTTCCACGCTTCACGGTTTCATAGTGGGTCCCGTGGCAATTGGAATCATAAGCGTATATCTATATGCCGTCTGTGTCCCATTTTTCGAGGTGCTTTCAGCTGATATTGGGTTATTTATGAGACTTATACGATGAAGTAAAAACTTTTTCTTTTCGATAGTCTTACAATAATAAAAATCTGGCTTGAATTTGGCACTTAGCTACCCCCAGCAAAAAAAAAAACAATATTACTATGACTTTACCGAGTCATATGAGTAAAAAAATGTTGACACAATCAGCCATGTTTGTGCCAGCGGTTCGGCAACACAGCATTCGTAAATAATGCTCGTCACACGATTGACGGTATGACCTTGCGTGCCCCATGTTTACTATCCCAAAACAATCGGTAGTACGTCAAAGCGAACTCATGTCCCATTATAACGAAGCATTCGGTAGTTCCTACATTATTATACTCTAGGTCGTTCAATGCACACGCATTTTGCTGCCAGTCAAAACACTATGATTCGAGCACTAAATTTAAACACAGGAATTGTGTGGAAATCGCTCAGCTGATGTTGTAATGAGAGATTTTGAGTGACATTAAGATACACGGACGCATAATGTTTTGTCTGGATGAACTATTTCATAGCAATCATCTATCACTATTGGATTAAACATACAAATCTCTGCAGCTGCAATGAAGGATAATCTAAAACTATATATTTGATGATGTCGTACGATATTACAATATTTTGTATTTGTGAAGAAAAAGTAAGGGGACAGCCACCAACCATGTGGACGAGGACTATTGCCAATGACCTAAAAATACAGAGATGCCCCAAATCACTAGCAGTGGCGTAATAATATCAGGTGTGCTAACCCCCTAGCCCCAAATAGAAAAAAGCCAGAATATTGATTAAACTTGGGAGAGGAAGAAGAAGAAAAATCCTAGATCGTCGCTACGGTTGCCTGGTGCCACTCTACTCTGCCGGACACCACTCGGTGACCATAAAAATATCACCGAGTTTCATGCAACGTGAAGCATCGCCATTGTCTACAATTCCTACGTTTGTAGGTAGTATATTCATGCCACACATTTTAAATGACATAAAACGCATCTGGATAATGCGACGCGACGCGAGAGCCATGTGTATGGGTCATAGTTGTAAATAAGTATACCTACTGTCCACGCTATCTGATAGTTAGTATTTTGTCCTTGCAAATCAGTGCTGTATGAAAACAAAAACTAATGTTAGAACAACTTGTAGATACCGAGTGCAGCCGACTGTACTCGTAATTAATAAAATACATGTAAGTTTCTCAAAATGTTCGTGTAAATATATTTTTCCTAGAATGCAATCATAATTATTGCCCCTTTTGGGTTTAGCGGTCTCTATATAATTATTTTTCCTTAATGCAAGTACGATCCGTTTATGTACCTAATCATTTTGTGAAGAAATCTAGTCTAAACCAGTCTAGGA
The DNA here is from genome assembly GCA_907269095.1 of Blastobasis adustella. NCBI lineage: Eukaryota > Metazoa > Arthropoda > Insecta > Lepidoptera > Blastobasidae > Blastobasis > Blastobasis adustella. The sequence continues at coordinate 5,911,147 of OU026135.1, read as the reverse complement.
AATAAAACGAATCACGAAAATAAAGTATAAAATCAATAACGTAGTAATTTGAAATGGCTACATCTAACTAGTACATCAAATACGTTATGTATACCTACTAACTCATGCGGAGGAAATATCAACATATATTTAAATATTTACATGCTTAGTCATTATTGGAACATCTTTTCTGGTAACTTCATGTCCAAACATGTGAATACACCACACACACTTAATCTAATATTATGGTACTCGATGCTACTAGTTCCAAGATCCGAATAAATCCAAATCCAATTTTGTATTTGATAAACTCTTTGCTTATTACGGATTAATGGTTACGAATAATTTCGAATAGGCTCGGAGTCTAAACTAAAAACGATTTTCAACTTATAAGCTTAGAGATGTCTGAAACCGATAATATATCCACATCTACATAAATACACCAATATTTATTCGGTTTCATACACCCATCAAGAATTCGATACTCGCGATCTGTTTGTATCAATTAATACACCGATGTTGTAAACCAGCGTTACTTATTACATATTGAAACAAGTGTTACATGCAGAAAAATGTGTGTTTTCGTGCTCTACTAATTTGAACCTTTTCGTAGTAGCAATAAAACACAGAATTCGTTTCAACTCAGTTCAACTCAAATTCACACTTCCAGCAGTGACCTCACCCACCTTACTTGGCAAAACTACGTAAATTGATGTTGATTTCGAGGTTTGTACTGCTTTTGTTTAGTGTTGTTTGGCCGGTGACATAACAGCATCGGCGTGGATCGCAATCGGTGCGCCCGCGCAGGTCTGCGCACCGGTCTGTGACTGTCACGTGGGGATATCAGCGATGTTACAGTTTATGACGATTGCGTCCAAATTACGGGAAACAGTGAGGGACTTTTCTACTTCCATATTTGGTATCATCATCATCTTGGCGTTATGTGCTCTCGCGCGCGTGGGCCCGGGCTCCGCCTTGACCATGATTCAGGATTTGGTTGATCAGGTAATTACAGTGGACTGAGCGTTTTCCCACACCGTAAGAGCATCGGTTAGTATTTCATATAACTCAGAAAAGAGTAATTGGTACATAGCGGCAGTGGGTTTCGAACCCGGTACTCCTCGCCCGGTAATTCAATTCTATACTTGATAAGTTAGGCAAATATTATCGATATCCAGAGAGAGATAGTGATTGTCCAACAACAATGTCTATCTTCAGGCTGATAGTATTGATGAATATAGCCAGATATACCGTTCAGTTACCAAGTGAAGGTAAAAACCGCGACCGTAGGAATCTGTAGCAATAAAACGTAAAATTCCTATTGTAACGTTTAATTTGACGTAACATTCCATAACCAGTTGGACGTGATGCGGTGGATTCACCACATCCGTCTCACGCGATAGCGTAATGAGTGCCCAATGTAGGTACCAAGTTTCATTGTGATTTTTTAACGTTGCTAGTTTTTTATGAAAGTAGCGTTCGACTGCGGCGAAAGGGGTATACTTTTTTACCTAACTTTAGCAATATACACAGGGCATTAGATTGTGTTAATTATTGTTACAATGACATCTCCATCTTGGGCCGCATCGTCACTGGGTGCCCAGTAAGTTATTACAAACAAAAAATAAAAAAACAAAGGAAAAAGACCACGATCTAACACTTTGTCAAAATCACGCGAGATTTTCGAACAGATCGAAGCAGGACCTAACACTAGCGATACGAGTCCACATGCGAGGAGAGACGTCCAAACGAGAGAAATTAACTTCACTCTCAGCAGCCCAAAACAACCAAATTCTTTCAATCGTGCTGCTCCCGAGCCCAAATTAGCGAAGCACGCGCTCCATTCGATCCGACCAATACCGCTGGCGGCCAGAGCATCCTTGACAGCCCCATATATTAGCGTGTTAAATAAAAAACCAGCCGCGCGTTGCGAAAGAGGCTATTCGGGACGTAAACAGGGAATTTGGGTTATACGTGACGCCAGCCGGACTGTCTGCTGCGCGGATCATAATCAAATGTAAATCGTGTACACTATTACTTTACTGGCCAGTGGAAGTCGCCAAATAGTTGGACGATTCAAGGATCATGTGAAGGATTTGGCATGAAAGGGTTTCGTTTAGCTCGAACTGTTTTCGGTTTTGAATCAAGTATTGAATAAAATTGAGCCTTTGGGCACATACGTTTACTGAGTTTACGTCCAAAGTTTTGGAAGGAAAATATTAGCTGCTCACAAAAAAAAGAAAATACTGAATGCCGAAAAAAAAGAAAATACTGTGGTTTGCGCACAGATATAAGCATATATAGGGTTTAACATCGACACAGTTATAAGCGAACTTATGTACCAGTTAAATAAAATTTTTAAATATGAATATGCAACAGTATCATCTGACATAGTAATGTATAGGGCGCCAAAGCTCGTTGAATGAATAAAAGTTAATTCTTTCAATATATTATTTGCAGTATCTTTTGGTATACTGTGGTCAGCTCCATCATTCTAAATTTATATTAAAAAAAAGAAACTTATCGCCACTTGAATTAATCCCGTCCACTTTTTTGAAGCCTTTGCCGATGAGTAAGTTAGGCACAGATTAGTAGTTCAGGTTCGAAAATCATTATATTCAACAGAAATCTTTCAATCAGAATATCAGATGTAAAAGAAACCAGTCGCAGTGGTTTGAGGTAAGTAAAACTAGTAATTATTCAGTTAGAAGACTAAAACTTAACTATAAGTGATGCTTGTGCAATCTTCTGTGAAATTAGTTTGCCGGGTCGCGTACTCCATAAATAAACTTATCGGAACTAGCTACATGACTGACTAGCTATACGGCCACGATCACAACAAATGCCATACTAATACTTTCCCATTTTTGTTTCTCTCATAATAGCAAAAACAGCAAATCACTTTAATCATAAAAAAGTTTAAAATTTAAAGCGTAGGTCGAAGTCAAGAATTTAACAAAGAGGGGCAGATGGTAGAGGTCATCTGTTTATTCATAATATTTGCACAGGTATTTATCAAGTCTGTCTTGAACTTTGGAAACTTTAAAACAAGAAATTTCGATGACATGAACTTTTTAAAGTATTTAACGCTATGAAATAAACTTTAATATTGTTATGGTTTGGATCCGTGTGGCTTCCGGCAGAGTAGAAAGTAATACCAGAGCGACGTGTCCCTGGATTTTAGAAGCGCGCAACGTATTGGTGATACACCTGATGGAGCTAATATCCATAGGTCGAAGCTCCTAGCGTAGGCTCAACCAGGTATCGATATGTCTGGTAAAGCCGGTGAGTGTATCCTTTCAGGAGGTCGCCGATCGCGGCTCATGGAGAACGATAATGTCCTTGTTACGATGGCAGTCACAATTCTCAGCATTGAGGAGGAGGATACATCCTAAGACTATTATTTGTAAGAGTATGTGCTTGTAAACAATCAACGTCAACAATCATAGAAGCTCGCTTCAAGCTATGTCTATATTTGTAACCTTGTTTACCTAAAACCTGGGTACTTTCAAATGACGAGTGATGAGAACAAGGTGAGACTCGACACAATGAGACTATGAAGGTAATAGTTAGACAGTTTTTTGTTAGCGTGAGACATTTTACTACCAGGCAATATAGCGGTGGTCAAGCGAACCTTTACAGTAAGTAAATATTAACCTACATGCATAAAGTTGTTATGAAAAAGATAAAATTAGCAACGCGAAAAGTAAATATGAGGTCACTTTTTGATGAGATAATAGTAATCTTACTTAATCTCCTGTCTACAGCAATAAGTTTTAAAAAATGGCGTCAGCTGGGCAATTTTGTTTACGACAGTATGTCACGTCACCTGGCATGGCATGCCGACAGAAATTAAGGTAGTATGTATGTATTGCCAGCAATTTTGATCATAACAAACGTAATAACAAAAGAAACAACCATCCTATTTCTTATTGTACACAAATTACAACTTAAATGTGTTTACAAAAGCGCAACATTACCTACCAATACAAGTTAGCCGCAAAATTGCTACACTAAATGATTCTCTTGGTTGAATGTAAATATGGAAAATGGAAATGTAAATATAAAATGTATATAATGTATATACCTAGGTATCTACCTAATTTGAGTTTTATCGTCTCTAGAATTAAGTAAATCCGTTTTTATTTGTATCAAATTCCACTAAGAATACAAATACGAAAGCTTGTGAGGATGTATGGATGTTTGTTACTCAAGAACTGTTAAATGAATTTTCATGAAATGCAGTACTTAAAATTCCACGTTCCAAGTCGCGGCCAATACTAGTATATCTATTTATACTATCTAATATCCTTTTCCTGAAAAATTGTAATATACCTACCTAAACATTTCGATTTGGTTACAGTTGGTAGTTAGAAGAACGTGAAAGAATAAACTTATTTTTTATCAGTGTCAGTAATAAAAACATGCCTGAAATAGTGCTGAAGCATAACAAAACAGCCATACTGGTTTGTCCAAAAGTTATAAAATGAAAATACCATCATCTTTATGAGATTTGATGCACTGTAAACACGACACTATTTTCTTCTTTTTCGATTTTCCACCCTTAGCTTTTCCATTGGAAACTTTATTTTTCTTATCACCATCTTTTTTCTGTGAACTATGATTATTTTTGTCACCGTTAACATTTTTTGCATTGTCTACTTTCTCGTTTTTCGGTTTACTCTTTTTTACGACACCCATTTTGCGCGCGCAATTTTCTTTTTTTTTTATTACACTTTTTAATTTTTGGCGCGAGCGCGCGCTGTGCAGATGCGCGTTCGGAAACTAGTGCCGGACTAGCAACGGTAACTGCTACCGGTGTCGCGGGCGGAGGAAATACTGGCCACAATAGAGCCTGTTAATGAGCTGAGGCGGTACTGCCGTCGCTCGCAGTCTGCGCGGGCTGCCAGGCGTGGCGTAAGGCGAAGGCATGAGCTCACACAGCCACGGCCGCCCGCCGAGGCGGGATGCCCGATTGGGAATCAAGGCCAAACCGAGGATTACTATTCCGTGTGTGCCCACTTCCTATAACATAATGTTAATTTCCACCCAATTAATATTTCACGGCGGTGTTTCGGAGTGAATAGTGAAGAAAGAAGTTTTTATTATAAACAAAATTCCGTTTCAGAGTGTACAAGTATTACTAACAGTAGGAGTTTTTTATTTATTTTAAAGGTGTTTTCGATAAACAACACTTACATTTGTTACAACATCGAAATTGAAACATCAAATTTATTTAAACTTGATTACGATAAAAGTCCGACAACAAAATCATGATACACAATAAGACTTGCCCACTGAGTTCGAAAACTCTGTTAGGTACATTACCGATAGAATCTATTTTAATTTTTCAAGTGTTACGGATCGATGGGCTCTATTCGGAGTCGGCAATCGATATTTTCCGACGGTATGGTGTCTGTAAACGCTGAATTTATTTATAGCAACAACATTAGTCCAAGGGCGATCAACTGGTAGGTAGAAAAATGTAGGGGAGCGAGCTACTCTGCCTACCTATACCCACAAACCCGAATTGGGAACAAAACTGCGTGACTGGACGCGATTAGTTTTAGTGATACAGTGGCAATGACTCGAGGGCTAGGCGTACGCCTCTGGACATAATTTGAAAGGAAAGTCATTAGGCGGATCTGAAAGCCGATAACGTTGATGTAAATCATTTTCATATAAGTCATTAGATTCGTTCTCCCTTGACAGGCTAATTTGATACGTAATTTACGTAAATGCAAAAGTTCTAATATCGATTACCAATCACCATGGCCGTGAGCGTACATTAACTACTAGCTCTGTTAGAAATATGTTAAAACATTGTTTTACAGTTAATTGTGAATTTACTAATACATAGTATGAGGTTCTGAGGCGCGTCGGTGGCCGAGTGGTTAAGGTATCCTACTCTTAAGCGAGAGGTACCGGGTGCGAATCCCACTGCGGACATATACCAATAATTCTTTTTTAAGTTATGAGCATTAGTTGAATACTAAACGATGCTCTTACAGTGATTGAAAACATCGTGATGAAACCTTCTCATTCAGGCGACTGAATGTCGCAATGGTGAGGAATCCAATTTAGTCAGGTTCCGCTGGTAGCAGGGTCACGAGGTCAGATGGCAGTCGCTCCACTGTAATTGCCTGATTTGCCCAATCTTGGATCATGGTCAAGGCGGACCCCGAGCCCTCGTACGCGAGAGCACAACCGGGACATTAACGCCAAGAAAATTATTTTTTACACATAGTATGAGGTACTAACATTCAAACCATTTGTAAACGCCTGTGGAAATACATCGAGCAAAATTGTCTACACAACACTGAACATACAAAAGTGGCAGGCGCAAGTCAGCTGACGAAATCTCTATAAACATGGCTCAAATAAACAGACTGGTCACTGTCCCTAGGATGAGAAGTTTAGATGGTTTAGCAAGGCAAGGCAACTATTATAACACATTTAGACATTGCCAACGCGCCACACTACTATATTAAGTGGTAAATGGGCACCAAATACAAAGTAAACATTACGCCAGCGCTATTCTCAGTGCACTAATTTCCAAGGTGTTAGCGAACACCACGGGCACGTTTTCAAGCAAGCCCTATTAGTGACGGTCGATTTGCCACGACTCTGAACTGGCGGGCTTCTCTGTGATTCTCATGGTCCCTAGCCGTGACCATTGTGCATGCTTGTGTTAGTTTGTTAAGTGACAATCGAGCTGGGGTAGGTGTTTTCTATGCTTCTATGCTATTCAGTGACATACGACAAGACACACCATCTGATCGAAAGAGGTAATTGTTGCCTATGATATTTATTTAGACCTCGCTTTTCACGTAAAAAGATTAAGGATAGTAGGTGGCATTGTTCTGGCTACTTTATCTTTTAAACCGGAAGACAACAATGTAAACAGTTGCTTGGCGGGAGAAATATATAAGGCGGAATTGGTACCAGCGTTGCCAAACGTCCGGATTTTGGCGGGACATTTCCATTTTTAGCCGAAAATTCAATATTCCGCGCGGGACAGGCTCAGCCCCGCTTTTCGGGGAAAAGTTGAGATCATCCTCGGACTAGTGAGAAATTATAAAGACACCTTTGCACAGAAATGGCAAGTTTCTTCAAATAAACAATTTCCAAAAACCATCAAAGATGGTATTTAGTTCAGTTTTCTTCATTTATGTTCATTTCATTCACCATCTTGGCGTTAATGTCCCGGTTGTCCTCTCGCGTACGAGGGCACGGGGTCCGCCTTGACCATGATCCAGGATTTTGGCAGGTCAGGTAATTACAGTGGAGCGAGTACCATCTGACCTCCATGACCCTGCTATTGGGGAAACCTGACCAGATCGGATCATGGTTACACATCCAGTCGCCTGAATGTGCAGGTTTAATTACGATGTTTTCCCTCACCGTAAGAGCATCGGTTTGTATTCAACAAATGTACATAACTCAGAAAACAGTCATTGGTACTTGACCGGAGCGGGATTCGAACCCGGGACCTCTGGCTTACGAGTCGGATACTGCAACCGCTCGCCACCGACGCTCAATCATTTAAGTTCCTATTTACTCCAAATATAAGCTTTCCCGGACGCGTTTTTCGCAAAGGATTTTTAAAATAGGCGATTTTTTTACTTTGTCCCGCTTTCGGCATCTTACTTCCCGCTTTTTACTCAAAATGTTTCAAAATCCCGCTTTCCCCGAAAAACATCTAGCAACCCTGGTTAGTCCCCATCCAGGTGGAATACTTAAGCTTGATAGTCATAGGTAACGTTATGTCTACGCATTCATTTTAAAAATACAATGGCGCATACTGCTCGTCAGATTTTGGTAACCAACATATAGATTAATACAAGATTATTTTTATGCTCTTTACCTAGCGAGCTCTACGAGCCTACGTCGTAATACTACGTACATATAAAAGGGCTGCCCAGGTTTGCAGTAAGTATGGTGGCAGTAGTACATGGATGTTAAATGTACGGATTGAGCATTACTTTTACATATTAACTGAAGCACCTCACCATGCACGCACAAGCGCCACGCACCAGCAAGCACAATGGATTTAAAATAATTTGTTCTCATAAACGTAGAACTAGACTTACGGCTAACATTTCGCTGAGGATGCTCCGTGGAGAAGCGAAACACGCGTCGAAGTTTACCAATGACAGTTTTGTGTATTGTGTATGTGGAGCTATTGGCCGGTGGAGAAAACCTAAATATTCATAATTTCAAATCCAATCAAACATGCGAGTACCACGATGCTTCAATAACTGACGCATTGACAGGCATAAACGCAGCGACACCTGCCTGTCTTCAGTCTGTACTTCACAGTAGATTCGAAATCGTTAAACCAAATCACGCAACACGCAAAAGTCAATGTGTGGTCTCAACTGTGACTACCTAAGTTAGTAGAAAAATAAACGCACCAACTAAATCGTATCTCACATTACACAGACTGGTTTGTTGTTTATTAATTATCTTCATGTGCTGTCAGTTCGACAAGGTTGTCTGCTGTTGTTATCGACTAATCTATACAAATACTGTAAAGAGCTCAAACTGTTACAATCTGTAAAGGGGATAGATAACCTCTCACACTATTAAAGCGATTTGGAAAATAATTTTGACAGCTTCACTATTTCCGAGTGAAGTCACTGTAGTTTTGATCCCGTAAATATATTCTACGGAAGCTAGAACATTTTTCTTAAGTTTTCGTGAAGATTCTTAACGTAAATATGAAATTCCTGGTAAACGAACACCGTCCTGTTTTCCGTTAGTATTTCCAATCCGCCTGCCAATGTGGAGACTCAAGTCCTGCAGCGGATTATTCTGGGCTTTTGATGTGATGTGATTTATTTATTTACTAGTAGACGCGGCGCGACTTCGTTCGCGTTCGTCTACTTTACCCCTACCTACCCTTTTTTCTTGCTCATAAACCTTCCTTTTGAATAACTCTATCTATTGTTAAAAATCGCAATAATAACATTTCGTAATTTAAAAAATCTAAGCGTACATACATAGGGACAGACGGCGGGAAGCGACTTTGTTTTATACAATGTGTATAGATTTGTGATAAATAAATACAATGAGGTCTCCGCTGTACTACATTCGCTGGGGTAAACAACTAGTAGCTAGAAAAGTACTCCTTTGTGTATAAGCTTGTTTGTAAGGGATAATCTCTGGAAGTGCTAATCGGATTACCAAGAATCTCTTACTGATCGAAAGCCGTACTATTCTTGAGTAGCGTACTACTTTGAATTCTGCGAAGCTGTAAATACCTCACACATAAACTTTATGTTTCTAGAGCCCATTATTTTATACGCGCGAGACGTTTAACTCAACTCAAAATTTATTTATTGATTAGGGCATTCAATATCTCTTTCAGTCGTCAAAAAGGAAGGTAGGAAAGTTGGAAGGAAACACACAGCAACAGGTTGGCCGGGCCCAAGGGCGGGGCTCATTCACCCCCCGCCGTTACCTTCAAAATCCTAACTAACGTTATAAAAGTCTGTATGTATGTTAGTTTGTTTTTTCTTCACGTCGGAACGGATTCTATTTTTGGAACATAATTGACGTCCACGCGTCAGAAAAGGGCAACCTAGCCTTCGAAGTGTCAAAGAAACTTTTGGGCGCCTAATTCGCATCTGGTTGTTAGTTGTTGTTTCAGTAAATCAGACTTAGGTATGAATGTGTAACAAAAAGACAATCCATGTGATCCAAACCGCAAATAAAACCTTATACTACATGGTCATGGTCACTCCATAATTTGATTGAGGCAGACATGGCATCCATTAATATGAATTATTTTTAGATTTAGGTAGACGTCATTAATATAAATTGACGACCATTTGTCCTGATTAATTATTGAGTGATCGATGAAGTTACATTCTCATCAGGTACCATACACTCTCCCACTCTACACTAGGTATCACTTGAATCTACTACACGGTAGGGGTGATAAGAAGTATTATTGATTTTAGTATTGCGTTTTAGTATGTATGTAAGGTTTGGTACTCAAAATTCCAAGCCGCGATCAGACGTGATAATGCGCGATAGACCGCCTGACCGCCACCGCCTCTGTTTGGGAGAGCCTTCAAAACGAACTAAAAGACATATACATAGAATCTGATCTCATCCTGGCGTTAATCTCCCGGTTGTCATCTCGCGCGTGATGGCCCGGGGTCCGCCTTTACCATGATCCAGGATTTGTCAGATTAGGTAATTACAGTGGAGCGACTGCCATCTCACCTCCGTGAGCCTCTTAACAGGGGAACCCGACCAGATTGGATCATGGTCCATTCAGTCGCCTCAATTGGACCCCTTAAGCACTAGACCACCGACGCTCTCATAGACTATTATTAGTTTATTAGTGAAACAGCTTACGGCTCTCCAGTTTAATATTAAACGGGTGACGTCACAGCGAACTCGGAAGTCGTAAATCGTTGAGTTGTTGTTGAGGTCCTATTCGATGATGTCATAACGATTAGAGAAGGTCAAGCGATCGTAAAATACATCTCGTATCAAAGGCATTATCTCAAAGTTATGAAGTCACTACATGGGAAGTGTATATGCATTAGATAGTGTTTGAAATAGCATTTTTATGCATGTAGGTACTTATTACGTACCACTTTTAACCCTAGTACTAGTTTTATTTTGTTAATTTTTTGTTTGTTTTAAGCTGATTATGGTAAGGCAGTACCAGAATCTATTTTTGATTTTCATTTAACTTTACTCAGCAAAAAGAAGAAATGCCTAAACATAATAATAATAATAAACAAGACAAATAATAAATGTTGCCTATTTATTTCACGGCGGACGTCTAAAAGTGGGCACAATATTATTTCGGAGCCAGAAGGATAACTGTTGGCGGGCGGCCAGCCGGCAGGCTGAGAACGAAACTGGCATGCGTCGATGATTATACGGCCAAGTTGAGATGGCTCGTTTTTGACCTAATAAAGCGTATCGTGGATTGGAAAAAAATACAGTTTATTGGCAAGAGAGATGCTACGGTTAGCCGCTGATTATCTGATTTTAATATTTTAGTTGGTTATCGAAATTTCTTATCAAATCGATGACAGAAAACCGTGCTTCATTCAATTGATAATAAAATATTCATTTAATTTAATAACCGTTATTACCCAGAATTAAAATAAACCTAGGTAGGTACTTTGTTCAACGAAGCCAAATTCGAATTGCCGGAAATGCCAAAAAGAATCAAAAATACAATGGAAAACTATAAATTGTGTAGGCATTAGGTATTCACAATCATTTTTATGAATAGTTCAATTACATCGTTGAAGCAATAGTCGTAAAATCGTTAGCTTAAATCAAGTAAATTTTATTCTTTTCGTATTGTTGGGTATCCTTTTTTATTTAGTATCTTCCTTAAATTACTATTGTAAGTGTTGAGAGTATTTTCGTATGTATAGTTTTCGTAATCAACCCGGATTGTTTATTCGACAGATCGATCTGTTCTGACGAAGCCTAGCTACCCCATGTGTTATTATTTACCGCCGACATGGCGGTGACATGCCCGAATGCCTTGCCTACCATCTTCCATACAACTTTCATCGGCCGCATTATGTCGGACCTACGGTAGAGGCAAGTTATGCGCTATAGTCATGGGCGATGACGTAATTTTATGCCGCCACGGCATAGTATGAAACTTCCTCATCCTAGTCACATCAAAGCTCTGCGACGCAAGTGAAATAATGTGTTCTCAGGTAAAAGTAATAAACCAAAGTGTTGATGAATCTTTGAAATAAATAATAAATGTGTGGATGGAAATGTACTCAGCAACTAGTAGAACTTGGGGTTTGTTTCAGAGTCAAAGTTCGAAGTAAACCCAGACTTCAAAGTGTCAAACAAACTTTCGGATTCTTACCTTAATTTTATTTGTCGCTGGGTAATGATCTCTTTTGTGTTACAGAGTTATATATATATACTTGGACAATTAACTTAGTGCCATCTGTATATAAGCATATTACATCATCACATATATTTGTAGCATCAACAGCAACACTTTTAAAAATCGAATAACAAAATAGACATGGACAATTAACCATAGACAAAACGATCATACAACTCTACAGGGTCAATAACGCCATTACGTATCGCCAGATGAATCATAATCCAACCAAAAAAATTAAAACAATCTGTTTATTACAAGCGCTAGTGAGTTTAGCCTTCGTACAAATTGCTACAAAAAACTTGAATTACACTTGATTGTCTACTGAACCAAAATATTAAGTTAAACAATACTAGTGGACCCGGCGCGACTTCGTTCGCGTACACCAACTTTACCCCTACCTACCCTTTTTTTCTTGCTCATGAACCTTCCTCTTGAATCACGCTATCTATTGTTGAAAAACTCATTAAAATCCGTGGCGTTTAAAATATCTAAGCATATAGATACATAGGGACAGACGGGCGGGAAGCGACTATGTTTTAAACTATGTACAGAAGTAAAGAAACAAAACTGCCCACAGTAAAAACTACTACTTTTTTCCAGATGTTTGTCAAGCAATTTACATATATCATTAGCATATTTCTAACACAGCCACGTCACCGCCTAGAGGCCGCAAGGGTTCACAAGTACTTATGTTTTAGTGTCTATTAGAGGCAATAACAGTAATAATCTATGAGTCAATGTTTATTAGAGATTTTGCTCTGTTTCCTTCTAATGCCCATTGCAATGGCAGTAATAATTAGACTCGCAATATTAGTCACGCGTGCTTGATAAGAGCGGGCCTCCATTATCAATGTTTTCATGATTGATACATGTTGCTGAGCGAACTAAGGCTCGCAAGAAAAGTTAATGTATTAAGTAATGTGTTTCTATATCTTTTTTTCCAAAGACCGTAATTAAAATTAAAAAAATCGCAAGAATCACCACAGGTTTTTTATGCTGCCGTATAAGAGTGCTAAATAATAAGCACGCAATTTATAAAAATTCGGTTGGCCGTGTGGTGACCGGCAGAGTAGAATAGCACTAACCCCTTACACTCGTGGGTGTCGTAGAAGGCGACTTATGTTTTCGAGGCAAAAGATCAAGAGTCTCCGTAGTCTGGAAAATGAGCAGCAGCATTTTCCATTATTATATTTAAACACTGCGATCTCCAACCCGCCTGCCAAGCGTGGAGATTATGGCAATAGCCTCCCCTTTCGTGGGAGAGGCCCTAAGTCCTGCAGTGGACTGTTACGGGCTGTGATTATTTTATAAAAATTCAAAGAAATGTACACATGGTACTATACAACAAAGTCGCTTCCCGCCGTCTGTCCTATTTATATCTATGTACGTTTAGATATTTTAATATTTTCAAGAATAAATAGAGCGATACAAGAAGAAGGTTTATAAACAAGAAAAAAGGGTAGGTAGGGGTAAAGTAGGTGTACGCGAACTAGGGCTTGCAAATATTCGAAAATTAAGGTATTCGAATATTTTTGCTGGTGATATTCGTATACTTATTCGAATATTTTTCGAAATATTGTGAAATCTGGAATCTACGTTTTTAATGTAAGTTTGTGCAATTGACCGTTAGTATATGTATCCAAATGAGCGTGAAATGGATTTCTACATGTTAATAATATAATGTAAAAATGAAAAATAAAAATCACAAAACAACGCCGCCTAGCGGCGAATATGGTTTTTTCGATTTAACTGAATTATTTTATATAATTAAGCTATAGAAAGCGATTTGCCGCACCTGTAATAGTAGTTTATGCAACTGTCATATAAAAGGGGGTATTAAAACATGAGTGTCTGTTTATCATACGAGGCATAGCCGAGTATGATAATAGTTTGACACGAGTGTTTTAATACCTAATTATATGCAGTTGCATACACTACTTTATCTACACTCATATTTTCATGTTAAAATTTCGTACCTATAATTTTTTCAACTTTGCTGGAAGGAATTGCGAGTCAGTTCTGTTGTATCTACGCGTCGAGGATATCAAGCGGCGGGAAATTCACTTCACTACTTTCACATTTATCTATTTATTTGCTTCAAACAAGAAAAAACATTCACAAACACAAATTACAACAATTAGAAAGAATATTCTGTTTAGCGGGAAAATAATTCCAAATGTACACAATCACAACCACAGACTATGAACTGATCACAAATATAAACAGGAATTTTGAATTTGTTGAAGACATTTAGGTATTCAGCCAACATTTAGCCGTGTCCCGGCGCCCGACAAAAATTTAAAAAAGATAAGTGTTGCATAATGATTAAAAAGTTATTTTTCGATACAGCTGTAATGAAAATAGTATGGGAAATGCTGTATCGAAAAGTATTTTTTTTAAATTTTATAGACTGGCGTGAAAAAAGTGTATCCTTAAGCAACTGTTTTCGAATATGTAATTGGAACATTACGCTATGAGTGTAGATAAATACATTTATTTACACTCATTGCGTAATGTTTCAATTACATATTCGAAAACAGTTGTTCGAGGATAAACTTTTTTCACGCCAGCCTATAAATCTTTAAAAAATTACTTTATGTAGCAGCATTTCCCATACTATTTTCATTATAGTAGTAAAATAAAATAACGTTTTAATCATTATGTAGTTTATTGTTTTTATTTAGTGTCGGGCGCCCGGGCGCGGCGAAGAAGGCTGAATCATAGCCAAGAATAAATATATGTATATGTCATTATCAAATACAAAATTCAAATTCAAATTTCAAACTTTCCTGTTTATGTGGTTTTGGATGTATTGAGATTATGTTATATGGAATTATTTTCCCGCTAAATAGAATATTTTTTCTTCTTGTTGTAATTTGTGTTTGTGAATGATTTTTTCCTGTTTGAAGCAAATAAATACATAAATGTAAAAGTAGTAAAGTGAATTTCCAGCAGAAAAGTTAAAAAAATTATAGGTACGAAATTTTAACATGAAAATATAAGTGTAGAGAAAATAGTGTATACATAGTATATGTACGGTATGTGAATACTAGTGGGTAGAATTGTGTTTGTTATTAGGTACGTAAGTGTAATGTTGTAAATTTTTGTGCACCGCCTGAAATTTTTTTTTTGTGTACCAGTTTTCGGGGTAGACTGGTAGATAAAGCTACGAAGCTTTAAATCCACCTTTGTACTATTTTGTGCATAAAGTATTAAATAAAAATAAATAATATAATAAATAGTATGTATATAGCAACTGCATGTAGTTAGGTATAAAAACACTCGTGTCAAACTATTATCATAATAAACAAATACTAATGTTTAAATACCCCCTTTTATATGCGACTTACATAAACTAATATAACTAATGAACCATAATTCAATTACTAAACACTAACAAAAATTTAATTTAGTACATCGAACCCCCTTAACACTCGCGAGGCGAGAGTGTAATCGGTCGCCTTGCCTCGCGAGAGTGAAGAGGGCCCGCCTCGCCTCGTGTCACCTCACGCGAGGAAATTATATGTAAACTAAAACATTATATCAGATCTCGCACAGCAGAATACCTACTCAAGCACGAGTCACCGAGCATTCGGTGGGTGCAGTCACACGATCCGTTTGATTAAATATCACAAAATTAAGACAGTAGTACATAAATTCCGATTGTTTAAAAATATTCGAATATTCGAATTTTACCTAAATTACTATTCGAATATTCGACTTGCAAGCCCTAACGCGAAGTAAGTCGCGCCGGGTCCACTATTAATCATTTAAATGGATGGCAGCATGTTGGGTTGGTTCAACGCGATTTTTTAATAATACTACTCAATGACGTTCAAAAACATTTATAACTAAAGTTCTAGACATAAATCTCTTAGGTGACGTAATGTATGACCATAGAGCTAAAACCAGATCGACCATATGATGGAAAAGGCTATTCTAACTGTCTTCCGTTTCTCTAGATCAACGATTTGTGAACTTATGTTTCATTTAAATTGAAATAGTCGCAACCAAACGCTTGTATGTTATAATTTAATTTTAGTTCTCACGTCTGTACGCTCATTACTGTTACTCACAAGACACGATAAACTATAATCAGGGTTCATTTACCAATTCAGCTAAGCCCGCCGAAGCTGTTTGTTACACTATTCAAAAGCATTTTAACTACATTTTAATTTAATAGCAGCAGCCAACTATCTGCTCGAGGCAACAGCCTATACGCCCATACAGCCATGGAACAGGTTCCTGTGCGAGAGATAACTCGTACGTTGAGGTCACACTGGCCGTATTACATCGCTCGGATGCCATTATCGACGAATTAAAATAAAAGAAAAAATAATTCTTATAATCTGGCTCTCGGTCCGCGAACGATGTAGTGCATCACAGTTTTAAAAAGAATAAAATTTGCGCGCGAAATTACGACATGCAGGAGGTTTAGGAAACTTAACCTTTATAAGTCGTTTAGAATCCTCTATGCATATGCAGCTATAACTCGTATGTTATTTGCAGAATTAACTACTTTTAAGTTCAATGGTCTGTTAGAAAAACAAGTTTATTTTTAACTTCCCAACTTAATTCTAAATAACCGCGTGGGAAAAGGTTTGGAACTCGTGATTTGTGTATGATAAATCTTCAACAATCTCAGAAAGTGGCGCCACTACGTCTCACTCGCGTATTATCCGTATCTTTAAAAGGTAATTCGTCGGCATTTATCTCTCTTTTTGTGTAAACAAGTCGCAGTTTGGCCGAATATCAATGCTAACAAACGTATTTGCGAACATTTTGTTTAATCAGGGAAATTACCATTGCCCCTTAATACTTTTACGATGCAACCGACGCAGACGGCACAAAGAAATCCGTAATTAAATGCTATATTTATTACAAGTGACAGATACAAAGACATGCCATGTTACTTTTTTTTTTTTTTGTCAACAATAATTTGGCAAACATGCGAACGGCGCTCCTGATGGTAAGCAGTTACCATAGATGGACGTTTTGCAATACCCCTGACCATTAATAACAATTTAGAAAGGATCCTCCCTGACTGGTAGGTTTCACTATAATGTCTACGTTTGCCGGGTGGCTTGGCGACTGCATCTGTCCATTTTGAGGTCTATGACGTTCCCAGGCCTGCCTTTAAGACAGTCTAATAGTCCCATAATAAGTGATGGGGTTTTCTATTCTGCCTGTCTGCCAGAATGGCCCAATAGCCCAAATAAATAAATTCCTAAGCCGGTACGACACTAGGGCTTTCAAGAAACGAGCCTACATCTTTCAATTCAATTCAAATACTTTTATTGTGACACACAGTTTGGTAAACATATAAATAATATACAGATATTAAAATAAATGCAGAGAGCTCTGTGGTCTGCTGCCCTTCTGCCTTTCTTAAGCTCTATTACAAAATTCGTGCTCATTGTGAGAAAAATTACGTTAATAGTTTCAATGGTAGGTAGAGTCCCAAATATTTTTAACCGACTTCAAAAAAGGAGGAGATTCTCAATTCTTAATGTCTACATACGATCCTACGTGAACACTGCTTTATCTGCGTTTAGAACATCGCTTTTTTCTACGCCTTTAAAGCAAGATTTTGTACGATCTAAACTGGTTAGTGTTTCCACTCAGACATGCTAATTTAAGTTTATGGCAATTAGATTACTTAATGGACATTTAGCGTAGATCTAGAGCTTCGGGGCTCTCAGCAATGCTGCGGTTCAAGGTCTCTGAATCATAATAAACTACTGCCGGTTGTAACTCCGCAGTTTGCTATCCTTAATATTGAGGAAAATATAATACACTAATACCTACGTACATTACGGTAGTAACGTATTTCCTCAAATACAGAAACAAATAAGTTTTAGATAATTTATTGAACTGTCAAACGGGCCACCAGATAGTTTGTGGTCACCGCCACCTATCAGCAACACCAGGGATGCTACCAATGCGTTGCCCGCCACTGAAGAGACCTCTAATATACTTGTTCGATATCTTATACGTAGTATCATCATCACAGCCCGTAACAGTCCACTGCAGGACTTAGGGCCTCTCCCACGAAAGAGGAGGTTATTGCCATAATCTCCACGGTTGGCAGGCGGGTTGGAGATCGCAGTGTTTAAATATAACAATGGAAAATGCTGCTGCCCATTTTCCAGACTACGGAGACGCTTGATCTATTCCTTCGAAAACTTTAGTCGCCTTGTACGACACCCACGAGTGTAAGGGGTATACGTAGTATATACGTCTCCAATATCTTGAACGATCCCATGTCATAGTCCAAAGAGAACACTAGCTGGGAGCTCATTCCACATCCGAATCGTACGAGCGAGACGTTCTTTAGTACCTTCGCGTGTGGTTATATATAATGCGGTTATTGTAACATTTATGTGAATTATCTACCACGATATAATAATAATGTAAAGCCATGTAGCCGTCCATAACCTAACCAATAAAGTACAGGAGAAGTGAGTAAACCATACATCTCTAACGGCCTCTACTCTCAACCTTTTTCAAAGAAATACAAAACAACCTTGGATCATTCACCAAAATGAAATTCATACACACTCTGCTATAAATAGCCTGCTCTGTCGAGTAATACAGGAGCAAAATAAAAAAATTCCTGTTCACAGGTTAATAATACATTTTGGCTGTAAGCCATCGTCTCACAGTATGTGCATTTGAAGTGAAAAATATTTATAATAAGTCGCAACACTTTCATTTCACCACTTGAAACTAACTTTCATCGTGGAAGATTTGTTTCGAAAGTACGTGCAGAAAGTAAACATGGCATTACTTACAGCCTACAAGTTTCCAGTACTTAGCGTGTCACTTCAACACTTTCAGTTTCTGTGAACGAACTGTGTAAACCACTGGTTAGTAGAACAAAGGCACTATTCAACGATCCACAGTTACATCATCGAACATTCGCGGAAATTAGCCGGCTTCCGAACCGAACGCGCGAACACTTTTCCAAGTTCGAACTAATTAGCGTGCACACAAAACTTTTTCGACGCGCGGCACTGGCCGGCGAGACGATTCGAAAATGGAGTTGGAACTGGCCGCTTGAATGGGGGGAGTGGGTACTTTGTTTTGTTCTATATCTGAATTGGCCGGTGTGATTGGTTAATTGGGTTGTGTTGTGCGCGTCGTGATACGCAGGGAGGTCGCGCGGCGACTGCGCCGCTGTATCATTGACGCCGGGCTCACGTGTGAGCGCATGCAAAAAACTTTTACACAGAGCTCTGACTCTCACAGAATACTAATCCCACGCCCGGGCCGTTACTCATCGGCGAACAATTCCTGACCACTTGTCGTGACGTTTTTACAGATGTTTTTCAAGTTATTAACATTTGTTAGCTTAGCTGTGTTGTATGCTGTCAACGTTTCAGTGTGTAACATTAGCTATGCAATGACAATGACATGAGCTGTATGTGTATCGTGACCATATAAGTACTCCATGCAAATTATTTATGAAGTTTGTTATCAGCTAAGTGAAGCGGCTTTACTTCAGAATATTTAAGTACCTATCTGTTATCACAATCACGCCACGATATTACGGATCTATGATACATCCGAAATATTAGTCAAAATTTTTAGAGAAAAGATAAATGACCTCAGCCCTCTCTACTAATAAAACTTCTTAACTCTCTGGACGAAAACATAAACACAAGAGAAAAAATATACCTGTTTTTGAGCTATCCGCTAATTCTAAAGCGATGACGTCATGAGGCAAACCCGATTGTATGGTGGAAGACAATGTATGCGGAACATGTGTGCACCTTCTGTACAGTTTTATTTTTGTTTGCTACCCATGGCGTTGTCTAAGAGCGTGTTTCGCACTTAAAGAGACAAGATTGACATTCCTTGAATGTGACTGACAGTTGTTACAAGTTTAATGCTCGTAAAGTAAAAGCCAGTTAACGATTGACTTTAACGTTATTTTACGTTAGGAGGGTTTAGTACTATACTTGTTTTCTGAACAAGTCTTGAAAAGTTAAAAAAGTTTTTGGTCCTTCGAGACGGACATTGTCGATCGAGTCCTTGAAATATCGAGCGTTTAGTTCCTCAGTAGTAACCTGAGTATTGGAGTTACATGTTTTATAAATAACAGGTATTTTTCCATACGCACAGTCTCCTACAAACGACTCCGTTTAAGAAACGTTTTTTTATTGCCTAGTGATGCACACGGACAGACGGTCCATCTGATGGAGAGCAACTACCAACGTCCAGGCCATCTGCAACCTTAGCGGAACGGATTCAATGCCAACCTTTGAGATACCTGTTAAAGATTCAAAGATTCAAAATATTTATTTGTAAAAAATAGGTATTGCAGATGTTATAATTATCTTAAATAGTTTCTCTATCCTTTGCTCGCATGCTGAGGCGTACCAATCTTTAAATATAATTGTTTCATTTTTCATTTGGTAAATATTAAAATCTTTCATAAATAATAATTTCAATCAATTTAAATTTCAAATATAAGTTATACAATAATCAATAAATAAAATCATGTCATAAGTAAATGACAATTATATCTGTAGACATGCCTTTTGAAGAACCCCATATTACATTGCAAAGAAAATATATCGGAACTCATTCCACATCGTGCACGTGCGCGGTAAGAAGGCTCGCGATGCCCATTAGTTGTTAAACGCAGATGTTAATATGGATTACTTCGCACCTCGCTAAGATTCTACTGTGGCAATAACGCAGACATCCAACTCAAAACTTCAGTGATCTATTGTGTAGTAACCTTTCACGCAGTCACGGATTAGACTCAGCACGCAGTCATCATTGGGCCCATTATAGCATTCAAAAACCATGTGGGTGAATGTGGAAGGTCAGATTCCCGTATGATCTGAAACGCTGTGTAAGAAAAGGGCTAAATACCCAATCCAAGGAGATAATACAGTTCGGTAGCTGACATCAGAACTTGCCGAAAATTGGCCAAATGCCATTGTTTCAACGTGAGCGTGTATCAAGAAGCGTCTAGTATACATATCAATAAAGCAAGATATTATTGATATCTCCGGGATTTGATCTTTACTTCTCAAACATCAACAGCCTAACAGTCCACTGCTGGGCTACAGCCTCCGCATCTGTGGAGGGGTTTGCCATAATAACCACGCTTGGCAGGCGGGTTGGAGATCCCAGTAATAGAGTAACACAAATCAGCAAACGCTGCCGCTCTCTTGTCCACGCGGAGGTCCTAGCTGATATGCCGTGAATACAGGCGATGTGTGCTATATTCTAGAATCTAGTCTGCCGGATACCACACAGCTTACAATGCCCGCGTCAGTTCATGTCCATCGGGAAAGTAATAATTTAAGTAGCAATTATTGAAGGCTTGATACATCGCCATCTCGCTCGGTTGCGCTTTGAACGAGTAAGATGGCGATGTATAATCCGTTCGAGTTAGACGGTCGGGTCCGATGGACATAATTACTCGCGTGCGCTCTGTAGATACTAGCCTACATCTCGAAATTTAGTTTCATTCAACGTCTCTACTAACGTTTGATGTCACAGCGTGACACCGTGGCTTGTGACACGTAACTATTACAGCCATCCGATGAATGTGATAAGAACAATGCATCTGGCATCGTGCGTAGAGTTAGAATCTATATAAGTCTGTATGAGTAAGTACTAACCGCCTCTACTAAACGCACAGAAGAAATAGCCAAATCTATATAGAAATGTGGATGACAATTATCTTCGCATCAATATCCTGGGGCTCTATTTTTGAGCCGCTTGCCTCGATTCGATGATTTTTCCTATTTTTGAACCATACTCTATCGGCGTTGTCAATGTGATTTAAAAATAGAGACCCTGGTCTAGCTCTCGAACGCAATGGCTGACCTAGAAGGTCAGTCTTGACCATGATCCAGGATTTGGCAGATCAGATAACTACAGTTAAGTGTCTGCCATCTGATCTCCGCGTGACCCTGTTAACATGGGAACGTGACCACATTGGTTCGAAGAGTGGTTTTCATCTACAGTAAGAGCCGAGAAGGATTTTTATGAAACAAGTGGAAATTTTACATATTTAAAAAATATTGTTGTATAGGTGACCTGCTTTCTCGTTTGCCTCCCTCTATTCATTAAAAATAAACTAATATCATAAATGCGAAAGTAGCTGTCTGTCTATTACACCACTAAACTGACTTGTATATCATTTGGGAAGGAAATAGACGGCAACCTGGGGAACGCCATCTAGTCTACTGTTGATCATGTACCTACAACATGTTCATTCAAGGAAGATTTGAAAAATGTGGTACGGGGTCGGTACCACGGAGATGATAACCCCTGGTATTCCCAAACGTAGACTAAACAACGTTAGAGCTGCTTGTTTGTTGTCTTAGTGATTAAAAATATCTCCAAAAATAACTGCATTTATCGCCGACTAAGTCGCTAAAAACTAATAGTAATTTACCTATTAATTTTTCCTATTAATTATTTTGTTATATACAGTGTATTACGGAAATAAGAGAAACCCGAACGAGTTGTCCATACATCTTCAATAGACACGCCGAAATCTATTGTGAAGATAACCCAACGACCCTTATCTAGTCGGCACGGTTGATCTGATTTTCCGGTCTGTCGAAATGTGTAATTCATATCCGGTTCATGAAAAAATAGAGTCGTTAGAGTCACATAGGGCGGCTGTGTGGTGTCCGGCAGAGTAGAATAGCACCAACCCCTTACACTCGTGGCTTTTCGAGGCAAAAGATCTAGAGTCTCCTTAGACTAGAAAATGGGCAGCAGCGTTTTATTATATCTTTATATTTACAACACTGCGTTCTCCAAGCCGCATGCCAAGCGTGGAGATTTTGGCAATAACGTCCCCTTTCGCGAGAGAGGCCCTAAGTCCAGCAGTGGACTGTTGCGGGCTGTCAGGTTCATTATGGAAATATGCCTATAAACGAAAAATCAGACTTCAAGCCTCGTTCGACGTGTAGTGCCTAAGTATATAATGGTCATCATGGCGTTAATATCCCGGTGGTGTTCCCGCGCGCGAGGGCCCGAGGTTCGCTTTGACCATGATCCAGAATTTGGCAGATCAAAACTTCACTGACAAAACATGCACAATAAAGGTCTCGTTCGAGGCTAGTCCAACTCCACTGTAAGTATCTGATCTGTCAAATCCTGGATCATGACACAGGGAAATTGACGACAAGATTATAATTTCTTTTATTACTCAGTAAAAAAAAGTGTGTCATCGTGACAATCAAGAAGAAACAGAAACTACATATACATGGAATTGAACTACATATACCATAGCGTCTATTCTAGATAGCTATACATAGAGCTCCACGTTTATTATCTAGCTCTGCGCCTGCGCACACGAATAGACTGGAACACCGCGTCCGTGCGTTATCTACGCGGTACCTAATACATGACACACATACGGAACGGCTATCAAACAGCTATGTTTATGTAACCGCTGCAACAGGTATGCATTATGGAGGAGGCGCTGAGCTCATCACATTGAACACTAATATGTGCTCATTTGCTTACAATCGGTGGCCCCACAGAAAGCGGGCATAGGGCATAATGTAAGTACGTTGTGTTTAGGCACCATTATTTGGGACGGGTCGGTTATGAGTATACTAGCTACTGCTCGACTGTTAAACCATGTCTGACTCACAAAATTGTGTCTTCTTGCCTATGAAGTGCGACCGTTTTATTCTATTTATTATAAGTGCTTAAATAACAATTAAATGATTTTGCTGATAATAAAACGCCGTGTGGTGAACAGAGTAGAATATAGTACACCTCGCGTCAATCTTTATGGCGTCTCGGAAGATAGCTGCAAGTGCTATTATGTACATTCCTGAACCATTAACTGTATGTTAAATATGAGTAATTTTGCATTCTATGCACTGTATGTTAATGTTTCATAGTTGGAGTGAATTTCTTAACCAAAATTTGTATAATCCAGCAAACAATTTCACTCGCATCCAACTTATGAGTCATCATAAAGATTGACGCGACGAGTACCAATCCCTTCTACCACGCGTAAAGGCGACTAATAAAATAGGACAGACCAACGATGGCTTCCCTGGACCAGAATATTATTATTATTATTTATTTGTTTAAAACTTCGTGCAATGTTACGTACAATATGACCAGTATCATGTTCTGTTGTGATGATGTGATCTCAAACCAGCTCGTCCAGCGTGGAGAATGGGACAACTATATATTGGGCTAATGTAGAAGAGGCTTGTCGACGATTGGACGGTTCCGAGATATTGATGTGTAATTGTCATATCTTGTGAACGTGACTCGTTTAACTAATACAATAATCATTTTGGCCTTACAGTCCCGGTTGTGCGCCTTGACCATGATCCAGGATTTGGCAGATCAGATAATTACAGTGGAGCGAGTGCCAGTTGACCTCCGTGACCCTGCTAATAGGAGAACCTGACCAGATTGGATCATGGTTACACATTCAGTCACCTGAGTGTGCAGGTTTCATCACGATGTTTTCCCTCACCGTAAGAGCATCGGTTAGTGTTCAACTAATGTACATAACTCAGAAAAGAGTCATTGGTACATGGCGGCATTGGGGTTCGAACCCGGTACCTCGGGGCACGAGTCGGACCCCTTAACCATTAGGCCACCGACGCACTTTGAATGTGACTGGTTTGACTATTTTCTTATGTAATGTTCGTGGTTGTCCGAATAAGACTAGATATGTTGAACAATGTAATAATAACTAAAAATGTTTTCGTATGAAATTAAAGGTCTCAGCAATACGTGGTTCGTACGAATACATTTTATATAAAGAGAATTACTTACAAACCTTTGAACCTACTTACAAATACAGGTGTGGCGTGGGTGTATTCCTATTAACCATGCAACTTTAGTGAATGGATATTTACAGCGCACTATAAACTTTATGTTGTGATTTCCTTTCCAATTCACGTTAAACAGTCTACCTCATACATACATATCTCTTACATTAGATATACAAAAGGACTAATATTTATACATGGCTAGCACTACGCGTGCTCTCGCGTGCGACAAGCAATGAAAAGGTGCGACATAGATACTGCTATCTCTTTCCTCTTAGTATTGAGTGAAGGAAACAAAGATTTTCTCGCGGCGCGAGCTATGTCGCGGGCACATTGTGCTAGCGTGCTGTTCTATGTAACTATATACGAAAAGAAAAACAGCCCAGAAGCCAAAAATATCTGACACACAAATGTATAAGCCCGGTATTTATGATTCGACCCGGAGCAGAATTGATAAGTCAATTGGTAGAATAGTTTGACCTGTCACCTTGCTCGTCCAGATAATGGAGATTGCTTTTTTATTGCATAACCGAGTTCAGAGAATGAGATGACTTTAATTTCATTTCGAACTGCCGGTGAGTTTTCGTATCGACAAATAACACACAACACATAATAAGTCCATGGCTGGAGTTGGGCCTCCTTTATTTCAGTGGAGGGTATTACCATAATCTCTGCGATGAGCAGGCGGGTTGGAGATGTTGTGTACTGTATCATAATAGTCGCCTTGTACGACAGACTAACATTCCAAGACAGTATTAGGGTGTGCTAGAGCTGCCCGAACGCAGTTTCTCTCTTTGTACTAATAAATTAGAGTTGCCGCTATGGGAATCAGTGATGGAGTTAGATCATCGGTATAGACTATAGATGCTAGAACCATAAACTGATCTAATACTACGCTTTGTCTAATATACGATAATAATTTTTACAGCTCACTTATTCTTGGTCCTTGGCGCACGCCTATAGTGTCGTATTTTTTTCGGTAAAATGTACTACGGATAATGTCGTACTTCATAGACAGGTACCGTCCCTTTACTGACGTGCCACGAATTACGAATAACAACAGACTATCGAAAATCAGATTTCAAATAAAATGATCGAAATATAAAATTAACGTTTAGGTTTATATAATTTTTTGTAACTAAATTCGTATTCCTTGTTAGGCTATCACTCTAAGAGACCTTTCACAACAACGATTTCGACTCGCGCGTATTCTACGGAATAGGCTGACTGACCGAATAAAAATACGTATGTGTCGAAATCATCATTGTGGAAGGGTTTTTAATGTCGTTTTAATAAATTATTAATCCGTCAGAAAAAACTATTTTTTGTTTTGTATAAAACATACAGCATAACCATGAATGATAATCGAATAGATTCATTAACGATTTTACACTACCCCATCCCTACTGTTAGCTGTCAAAATTATCATCCTAAATTTGACAAAGTATACCAGAATTTTATCAAAAATAAAGATGTACACAACATGACATATCAAGCTATCGTCATCACATGCGCATACAAATACAAACTCTGTGATCATCGACATAAGAATAAATTGTTGCCTAAGGTGCAAAATGACACATTATTCATTTTGATCGCTGGTGGTCATAGTACACGTTTAGCGTTGATTCATCGCAGGGCCAGCTTTACAAAGAGCGATGTTTTTTATTTGTACCATTCAAATAATATTAGTCACCCATTTTGATAGACGTGCGGACCTTGAACGACAAAATTAAGCGACAATAAATGATAATAATAATAATATAGGCTACCTACCTTAGTCTAGTACGTACAGGTATATCAAGTACAAGTGTACCCGGCGCAACTTCGTTCGTGTGGCGTCCCACCCCTACCCTACTTATGAGGAGATTAATATGTTAGTTCATAGATTTACGATTCGTGATTTTGACCGGACTTTGATTTAACGAGAACTTATCGTTTTTATTTATGTAATGAGGAAAGTTTCAGCATTTTGAAAATTTTTATCACCCTATCACGATTAGGTAAAAGATAAAAATCTTACATTTAAAGAAGACAATATATACAGAAAACTTGTATATTCAACTTTGCGCCATCAAGGTGTCTAAACGCTACAGTCCGATGCTAGAACGCCTAGGCGTCGGTGCCATGGTACTGGCACATATCCAGTTTTAGATTTATGCGCAGTCGAACGGATGTGATTAAGTAAATTTAGGTGCGCGCAGAATGGCGATATTTACACGAACCAGCTTTCGTGGTCGAGCTTGATATGGCTGATTTGGTATACTCGTATATGTGTTATTGAGCCTGATGGATCGTACAGTGAAGGCATATCGACCTACAGTACACCAGAATAAGATGAGCTAGCGTCTCTATGGACATATATAGAAATGATAGATCCTTTTATATTGGTTTTTGATACGTCGATACACGTATTCTGTACCTAGTATTTGTATGTGGACGAAAATTCTAAATGATCAAGGTTTCCAATGTTTGATAGAAGTTACGAGTGTGACCTCTAGAAAGTTGTTAAAAGTTTGTATGTATCATTATTTTACTAGAATAATAGCATTAATAATCCAAAATAAGTTCGGTCTACAGTTTGGGGGACAAACTAATTTGGCTTAAAACCGGGTTTGGCCGCTAACGTACACGCCGACACAGATAATATATTATTATACTAATAACGCCGTTTATATGTTACATTGTTTTCGCTCAAATCTTTTTACTAGCTGTAATTGTCTTTTAAACCTAATTGGCTTCAGTAAAATTCGTATCATATCATAGTATAAAACAAAGTCGATTCCCGCCGTCTGTCCCTATGTATCTATGTACGCTTAGATCTTTTTAACTACGCAACGGATTTCAATGCGATCTTCAACAGTTCATCGATTTCAACGATTCAAGTGGAAGGTTTATTCGCAAGAAAAATAGGACTAGGATAGGATAGGCAGGGATAGGACGCCACGCGAACGAAGTCGCGCCTTATCCACTAGTGTCCACCGTGTCCACTAGATAAATATGAAAACAGCATAGAACAACAATGAAACTTGAGCTGCATACTCGCGACGACGTGAGGTAATGTAAAATCATTCACTTTAATAGTTATTACTGCTATTGTCTTCCACTATCTGTTGTCAGTTGTTGTGAATGTTTAGACGTTGCTGGAAAACTGCATTATTGTTTACGAATGGATTGTAAATCTAGGTCGTTACTAAGTGTATTTACTGCTGCCAGTGGAACCTAAATAACTATCAAGGCTGCAAGTCACTGTAGATATAGATTCAGGTGTTATATACATACAGGTTTACTTACAGCAATAGCAAATGTTCTTTTTTGATGCGAACTAGATTAATTTTGCTTCAAATTTTACATGCCAGATTGTGGTAAAGTGTGAGAAGCGAATATCATAATCGTAACATCTACTTTGTACCACATTTTAAAGCAATAAATCAGTCAATCATTCATTCTTAATGTGAGTCACGTGAACGTATTAGTGGGAAACATGCTGCGATAAATATTGCTGAATATATGTATAATTTTTTCCAAATTTTTTGCTATTTGAGGCTAACGTGAGTTAAAAAATCCACTGGAGAGTAAAACCTCTTGACAAAATAAGACGTGCTATTGGTCAGAATCACACGGTAAACTTGGCAGTTACATTTTAGACAATAAAAGGGCATTATTTTGTCACTGATTAGATCTTGGTTGCTGGTGGTACCTGGCGTCAATTCCCAACGAACGTAAACAGCTAAACTAAATTCAGAGTACATTCTCTTAACAGAACCAAACATTTTCAGCTCTTAACAGAACCAACAAAAGGTAGGTAGTGCCTCCTAGTTTTTGCTTGTCTTGGCGGGGGCACTTCCCTTCTGTCCTGTAAGTTAGTAGGCACGTCGTAGACCTACATAAACTTCATGATTTTTTCACCGTTCAGTTCTACTTGTAGGTCAGAAAGGATTTTTATCCGTTCTGCATGGTTAGCTCAAGTGTGCCCATGACACAGCTCGCGCTGCGAACGAGAGCTTCTGTTTCCTTCTCTCAATACTAAGATGAAAGAAATAGCAGTATCTAAATCGCGCCATTTCACACTAGCCTTCCTGTCCTACTAATAGAAATGCACGGAAATGTAGAACTTCGCAAAAATAACTTTCGTTGACAGTTCGTTAAACAACCCTAACGTAATCATAATAAGGCCTAAATGATCACTCACCAGAGTCCCCCACAGCCTGGCTCAGCGTGTTCTCTGTGACGGGCCGCAGCGCGCCCACTGCGCTGATGTAGCCGAGACGGTCGGCCAGCGCGCACGCCGTTTGGCCGTTCTGTTGGGATAAGGTTGCTTGTTGTGGTGTTCGGAATTTTCGTGTTAGAACTTGAACTTGAAGCAGCCCTTTTGACAAGGCAGGTCAATTTATTGACAAGTTCATTTAGGAGGGGAACGCCATGTTCGTTGCAAGTCTATTTCGAGGGACGTAATTTTCTGGGTTAGTCATCTTTTAACCGAGCAACAGTTTTTTCAACACTTCTTCTAAAGTTCTAAACCAATTCTTAAGAAACTTTGCACACGTATTGAGTTCACGTGACAATGCTCTACTTTTCACCACATCTGTGAGACAATACATTAGTAAAGTAATTAAAGCGTCTGATTCAACAAACTCCGGACTCAAATCTGTATATAATATAATATGCTACACGACATTTTCGTGTCAACACAAAATACAATTTGGAAATGATTTAGAATAGTTAAAGTTACACGAAACACGTTTTTAAATTAACTTTTTTCGCTTTTTCCATTTGCACAATTTGAAAACTCTAGAGGGTTCTGCAACCACACAGCCTAGTATTTAGTCACAGTCTTTGCATTCGTGCCTTTTTCTTTCGTATTTTTATTTTCTTTATTGTGAAAAAAGAAAAAGTAGCAATTTCTTCTGTATATAAATTTTTTTCTTTAAGCCTTTTTCGAATATACTCTCTTTACAATGTAAGTTTGCTAGAATTTTTATAATTATACGAATTTGAAAATTCCAAATTAAAGTCACATTATTTCCCTTTGGAGTTTCACACAACATTATCTCCCTGCGGGAAACAATGCCAGGCTTAACGTTGACAATTCATGACCTATAATTGGACATATGCAGGAGGTGTGTAAAGACACTTACAGCCGACAAAGCGTTGGGGTCAGCGTTGTTCTTGAGCAGCAGCTGGATGATGAGCGTGTGGCCTTGCTGCGCGGCCTGGTGCAGCGGCGTGAACCTGCGGACCAAACGTCTCGTCAATATAATTATAACTACGATTCTGAACCACCCCTTTTTATTTTTCACATTATACTCACTTACGTGTTCGCATATTTCGTGTAATTATCCTTGATTATATGAGATTATATGCGTGCAGATTATATGGCAATGACCTCCTTTCGTGGGAGAAGTCCCAAGTCCTGCAGTGGACTGTTGTCTGCTGTGATAATTATCCTTGATTAGTTGTGCCGTCTCTCTCTTTCTCTCTCTCTATCACTCTCTCTCTCCCCTTTAGTTCCACTCACCCATGCGCCGCCCGTGCCGTGATATCCGCCTTGTTCTCTAATAGCGCCTTAGCCGCGGCGTTGTGTCCGTAGTGCGCGGCGGTGTGCAGCGGCGTGTATCCGTCGCGGGTGCGTGCGTTGCAATCCCCTTATACTTACTTCGATACCTTGCGTCTTAGATGATTATTTCGAGTCCTTGATATGTTATTCCCTCTCTTTCTCACTCTCTCTCTGTCTCTCTTTTTAGTTTTACTTACCCATTCGCTGCCCTCGCGACAAAGATGATTATTCCCTTCTTTTCTCTCTCTCTTTCTCTTGCTTACTCTCTTTATTAACTCCACTCACCCATGCGCCGCCCGTGCCGTGATATCCGCCTTGTTCTCCAGCAAGGCCTTGGCCGCAGCGTGGTATCCGTGATGTGCTGCGGCGTGTAGCGGCGTGTATCCGTCGCGGGTTCGCGCGTTGCAATACTCTTATACTTACTTCGATACCTCGAGCCCAAGATGTTTATTTCGCGTCCTTGATGAGTTACTCTCTCTTTCTCTTTCTCACTCTCTCTATGTCTCTCTTTTTAGTTTTACTTACCCATTCGCTGCCCTCGCGACAAAGATGATTATTCCCTCCCTTTTTCTCTCTTTCTCTCTCCCCCCTTCGTATGACTCACTCATGCGCCGCCCGTGCCGTGATATCCGCCTTGTTCTCCAGCAAAGCCTTAGCCGCGGCGTGTAGGGGCGTGTGGCCGTCGCGGGTACACGCATTGCAATCCCTAATACTAACTGCAGTACCTCGCGACCATGATCATTATTTCGTGTCCTTGATGTGTTATTTTCTCTCTTTCTCATTCTCTCTCTCTTTTTGGTTGGCGTTGCAATCCTCTTATACCTACATCGATACCTCGCGTCCAAGATGATTATTTCGCATCCTTGGTGAGTTTTTCTCTCTCTTTTACTTTTCTCACACTCTCTTCCTCTCTTATTCGCTGTCTGCTGGTTTGTCACTGAATAGCATAAGAAAAAGCTTGACTCACCCATGCGTCGCCCGTGCCGTGATATCGGCCTTATTCTCCAGCAAGGCCTTGGCCGCGGCGTGGTGTCCGTGGTGCGCGGCGGCGTGCAGCGGCGTGTAGCCGTCACGGGTGCGCGCGTTGCAGTCGCCGCCGGCGGCTAAGAGGGCTTTCAGAACGCCCGTGCGACCTTCGGAGGCCGCTAGGTGGACTGGGGTCAGGCCTGTGGGAGGATTGGAGGCGTTTTGTAACCTGTTAACACTTTCGCTGCGACCGACGCAACATTTGCGTCCGAAAACGGTGCTACGCGTGTGCGCACGACGCACCTGACAAATACATTTAATACGCGCGCTACGATACTTAGCACTGCTGTAGCATCTCTGGTGTTTGAGTTAGCAGTGAAAGTGTTAAACTAGTAAAAGCGCTTAGATTTGGCTGGACATGACCAACCGTCAGTGGCAGTCGACACTAATCCTTACGGTGCACAAAATAAAGTCGCTTTTGGATTAATTCGGATGCGAGAGCGAGCCGACCTTTGTCGGACGTTCTACCAGGTCTCCCGCACCCAAAAGCGACTTTATTTTATAATGCGTAAGGATTACTATCGAGCGGTTGTTACTAGTTTTAGGACTACTTTTAACTACCGAAAGAGCGGATTACTTTGGCGGCGGGGAGGTTAACAAGTTTCAGGAATATAGTCAATGTTTGTCACACGGAAAAAGTGCGACGTGAATGTTCTAGAAAAAACCCTAATTGGGGCCGATGCAACGGCTCAAATTTCATATCTCCTATACAGCCAATATCTATAGTAAGGGACTAGAGTTTTTAACTATCAGAAATCATAGAAACCCAAGTTTTTAACTATCAAATAGTAATAGCCAAACTAACATTTGGAACGCGCAATAAATTGAGTTAATTCGCTTACCATTATTAGCAGGCACGTTAGGTTCGGCACCTCGCTCCAACAGCATCTCCACGCAGTCCTCGTGTCCTTCCTGAGCCGCCATGTGGAGCGGTGTGAAGCCCGCCTTTGATTTCACGCCCGCTGCCGCGTCTGGGTATATGGACATGAGGTTTTATAAAACAATTCAGCCAGTGGAAAAAACTAGCAGGGGGAACCGACCTCCTTTTTTTTTACTTATTTTCATATCGAAATCGTAATGAAGTCATGAAGCTATTGCAAAATGTTAGGCGGCAGCTCTCGATCAAATGCCTGCCTATCTTTACTATTATAATAATAATATTTTAAAGAGAAAAGATTTGATTGTTTGCGTGTTTCGTAACAGAAAAACTCAGAGAACATTTAAAAAATTATTTCACATATAGAAAGCTTTATTATTAGCGATTCATCATCATATCAGCAAGAAGACGCCCACTGCTGGGCATAGGCCTCCCCCAGAGATCCCCACAAAGGCCGGTCCTGCGCTTTCCGCATCCAGCTGGTACCTGCGATCCTTACCAGCTCGTCGGGCCACCTAGGGGGAGGCCTACCCACGCGGCCACGGGGCGTCTTCCGATACGTGGTCGCCACTCGAGAACTTTACTGCCCCAACGGCTATCTGTTCTTCGACCTATGTGCCCAGCCCACTGCCACTTCAGCCTGGCAATCCTTAGAGCTATGTCGGTGACCTTGGTTGGCTTGCGGATCTCCTCATTTCTGATTCGATCGCGCAACGAGACTCCGAGCATAGCCCTTTCCATTGTCCTTCAGGTAACACTAGCGAGTAGGCTATATTTTTCTATGAAAATATTATGAGATCCAAAAAAAACACAAGGTATCATGGTATATGTTTGCACCTATATTATAAATTTTGTTGTTGTTGTGTTATAAACTGTCAAGGTATGAAAGATAGAGTAGGATAAATTAAGTGAAGGCCAGGGTAGGTGTAGGGTAGGGCAGGGTAGGGTAGAAGTAGGTGTAGAGTAGG
Source organism: Blastobasis adustella (assembly GCA_907269095.1). Lineage (NCBI taxonomy): Eukaryota > Metazoa > Arthropoda > Insecta > Lepidoptera > Blastobasidae > Blastobasis > Blastobasis adustella. The sequence continues at coordinate 5,878,050 of OU026135.1, read as the reverse complement.
GTAGGGTAAGGTAGGGTCAACTAGTTTCCTAAAAAGAAACAACGGATATCCAGACTTACCATGCTCCAGCAGCGCGAACGCGATGTCCGGATGGTTGTTCCGGCACGCGATGTGCAGCGCCGAGTGGCCGTTCTTGGCCAACGCGTGCGGCGACGCGCCTGGGGGAGAAACGGCTAGTAAAGCAACATGTTTTAGATATTATCTTGAGGTTCTACTATTGGAATACCGGTCTTTGAAACTGTTTCTTTGGTTTTGTTTTAAACTGTTCACAACCTGTTGAAAACGGTTTCCAAGTGTTGTCAGACCGATGTCCGAAGTCGAAATACTTGATACTTCTTCATATTGCATAGCGACACTTTTGTATTTGCTCGTATAATGTTTACCAATGTTGCGAAAAGTTTCATTTTGTTTATAAAAGTTTCAAAAGTTTTAAATGTACCTCAACGTTGAGGTTACATAATTACGTCATTAGTTGGGTTCTAGCACATGAACTGAGCTACTGGATAGTAAACTAGACCGTCTGGCAACTTAGCGCGGTTGCTTGTAAAAAAAACAATTTTTTTCACATAATTGTATGTATTTCGAGAGTTATGATGTTATGCTTGTATACATCGTGAGTTTGTTTCTTGCATTTCCAATTTCTTCTAATTGCGAGATTGAAATGAAAATACACCATTCCAAATCAGCAAAAGTATATTGTGCCACGCTAAAATGTGTTGAAATTTAAGAAATCTCACAAGCAAACACCTGCACCAGTAACAAGAAGGGCTTTGTCGGGTGCAAGAGAGCGAGATTACTCTAGCTACCTTATTCGATTAGCAAGTAAGCAAGATACAAAGTTATATTTCGCGCGACAACACCTGTCACGCTACACAGACTGCAAATACCGTCATACCTTTATCCAGCAACAGCAGTGCGATATCCGGATGACCGTAGTAAGTGGCCATGTGTAGGGGGGTGATGTGGCTGCGGCCCGGCGCGTCGGGGCGGGCCCCCCGCGCCAGCAGCAGCCTAGCCACTCCCGTGTCTCCGTATTTAGCGGCTAAATGCAGCGGTGTGAAGCCTTTGCGAGTCTCTGCCTCGATCGGGGCGTTGTTGTCTAGGAGGATGGCTGCCACTTCTTCTTTGCCTGTGGGGTAAGATGACGTTTGCTGTAGTGTGTTGGTGGTGGTCGAATTAATATGAGTGACTAGTCGTATGCTAAAAGAAAACGAGTTGGGCTGAGTAAAGATGGAGAACCTTTGTTTGTGTTGGGTGGGTGTCGGTGAGTTTGGAGAGTCAGCGTCGTCATAGGGAAGTAATTGGGGAACAGTCTTTGTCAGGGTCCGGACAGCGTACGCGTAGGACAACGAACGTGGCCGTTACATATAACAATTCACCGAGAATTAGGGCAGTGTGATGTGTATTGGAGAGTTTGCGAGGTGTGTGTCGGTGATTTTGTACAGTGTACATCGGTTAGTTGGTACAGCGTTGGCGATAAGGTTGGGCAATGTGTACCGTTTGTATCTTCTAGATAATGCAATTGTATTTCAATAAATGTAGACTGCGTGCATCGGTGAGACAGTAGGTGTTATAGATGATTTAAAGCAAATTGTGTCGATGAGAGAAGGTTAATCTTATTGCTGGGTTAGTGGAGTATATGTGCGAGTGTAGATGATCTCTTGTACGCTCCATGACGGCAATGTGTAGCGGCGTGTATCGGAGGTTAAGGGTAGTTCGCATTGCTGAGTTTGTGGAAGATATACGCTAACATTCATACGAGTGTAGCACGTTTATGAGTTGTATCGCTACAGGCTTACCCTCCTTAACGGCGATATGCATGTATCGGAGGGTTAGAGTAGTTTGCATTGAAGGCTTTTTGGAGTGCATGAGTGTAATGAATAGTGTAGCACGCGTATGGGTTGCATCACTACTTACCCTCCTCAGCAGCGATATGCAGCGGCGTGTATCGCAGGGTGCCCACGCCACCCTAGTAGTTAGTCTGTATTGCTGTGATTGCGGAGTATTTACACGAGTTAGTGTAGCACTTGTGTGGGTTGTATGGCTGTATCGCTACGTGCTTACCCTCCTTAGCGGCGATGTGCAGCGGCGTGTAGCGGTCCTTGGTGGCGGCGGCGACGTCGGCGCCGTGCTGCAGCAGCAGCGCCGCGATGTCGGCGTGCCCCAGCCGCGCGGCCACGTGCAGCGGGGTCTGCTCTTCGCGGGCGCGGGCTTCCACCTGGGGGTTGGTGGGGTTAGTAGGTAAAATAACACTGTGTAATAATAAAATAAAATAAGCATTTATTATCTCTTCACAAACGAATAAATAATACGTAAGTAGGTCAGCACTATACAATTTTTATAGCTATATTTATTTGTGAGAGACTGGTGCCTGAAATAGGTTCCAGATAACCTGTGATACAGGTCACCAGGCTCCCACCCCACGGATTTACAAAAGATAGACTATGTAACAATTTTAGTACTTCTGACCTAAATGAATAAGATATTATATTCATTAAGTTTATGTGTAAAAAATATTAAATAGACATAATATAACAGCTGCACTATACAAAAACAATATGTTGTAGGATTTTAATTAAAGTTCTAACAATAATTTGAATTTATCTAACACGAACATGTAATTTTTTAAGCAATAATATAATAATAATAAATATTCGTGGACAAATTCACACAATAAAAGAACAATTACCAATAAAAAGGATATAGTAAGATTAAGATATGTATTATCATTCATTCATTCATTCATTTGTTCGTTCATTTGTTATTTCATTTTTCATTTAACAGTTGTTCCGTTTTGCTGGAGCCGACCAAGCGTCATTTACAGTTGATACTAATCCTTACGAAGTAGAAAATAAAGTCGCTTTAGGGTACGGGGGCATGGTCGGAAGTCCGACCAAGGTCGTCTCGCATCCGAATTAAACCAAACGTAACCATGCCACCTCTCCCCTATATAGTAGATGTCCACAATAATATCGTCACGGTACGAATTATAAAAGCGGCCTCTATCGGAGAGTAGTACCACCCACCACCACGTACAGCACCCGCACTAGATCCGTCTGGTGCGCCCTGGCCGCCAGATCCATGGTGTAAGAATGAACTCCCTCTCTAAAGCGAGCGGTGCGATGACAGACCGTAACATATATCGACCAGAAGTACCACCTACCTTAGCATTATTCCTCAACAGCACCCGCACCAGATCCGTCTGGTGCGCCCTCGCGGCCAGATGCAGCGGGGTCTCCCCGCGGGCGGTGGCGGCGTCGGCGGCCGCGCCGGCCCCCACCAGCACTAATGCGATGTTCATGCAGCCCATGAACGAGGCCACGTGCAGGGGGGTCAGACCGGATTCGGTTGTTGCTGATTTGCCTGGGGAGGGAGGGGGTTTTTCGTGAATTGGTGGAGATAGAGGCAAGGATATTTGGTGGGAAGTCGTCACCGCTGCCATTATAGACTGTGAGGACGCAATAGGTTATAATACGTCATCGAGTACTAGAAATAATCCACTTTGTAGCGATAGTAATTTTTTTTTTTTTTTTTAATAATATACTAGGCAAGCATTTGACCGCCATCTCACCTGTTGGTAAGTGACGATGCGGCCGAAGATGGAGCATACCCGTCTTGGAACAGCCTATTCACTCCAGCCTTGAAGGCATCCAGATTATATTGATCAGGAAACACACTCGCAGGCAACGCGTTCCACTCCTTAGCCGTACGCATTATAAAAGTGCTCGCCAAAGCGGCTCGTGCGGATAGCTGGAACATCCACGACATAAGGATGAAGCCCTCGCCCGGATCGCGTCTCCCGATGGCGGAAAGGGGCCGGCGGGATGGAATGTCACTGTGGTGACTATAATGGGGCTACAGTGTGCACAAAGTGGAAATTTTCTTGTACTCGATGACGTACTCGATAACCTATGGCACCCTCAGTATATATTGTTAGACTCCTACATTGCCAAAGTCACGCTTTCCTCTCTTTGGAGTACATTGGAAAATTTAATCACCATCAGAAACACAATAGTTCTATTTAGCTGTGACACTTCCCCAGCCAGGCAGCTCCGTTTCGAACGGGATCTACCCTACCTCTCTAAGTAAACAATATTTGGTATATTATAAAGGATAACTAATATGTGTTCCCTACGGGGAACCGTGGCTTTGGCAGTGAAGAGGCCCAGCATTTTTGACTATTTTTTGCTAGACCAACGTGTCCCGGTCCAGGGGTCTTAGAGATGGACGCGGAAACAGCAAACCCTGGCAGAAGCCAGGCTTTACTGCTAGGATGACGACAATGCTGATTACACGATAGCAACCGACTTATCGCGTCTTGTAAAATGGGGATACATAATGTCAATGACGTCACCGATGACACAATATGGTATAACAGTTTAATATGAATCTACTGACAGCAGGTCAGTCCCGACATCCTGACGTGATAAGTCGGTTGCAATCGTGCCATCAGCATTGTCATCATCCTAGCGGACAAGCCCGGCTTCTATCAGGGTTCGCTTTCTCCATGTCCATATCTATTTAAAAACCGTAATTCAACCCAACTAAATCCCATAACTCACTGGCGCCATATTTGAGCAGCAGCTCGACGACCTTCAGCCGGTTCTTCTTGCAGGCGATGTGCAGCGGCGTGAAGCCGTTGAGGGCGCGCGCGTTCGCGTCCGCGTTGCGGTCCAGCAGCAGTTTCGCCACCTGGTGGTGTGTGAAACGTGTGTTATGCAGGTTTTCGTATACATAGCAGTAGGAGACATCAACGTTTATTTGAGTAAGTGTTTTTGGAGAGAGACAAAAATTGGAAAAGACATTGAACGCGACAACGATAATAGCGACCGTAAGGGAATGTCAGTGGCTCTTGTATTTTTTTATATATCACTAAGGTGGCAAACAAGCTTACGGCCTGCATAATAGTAAGCAGTCACCGCAACCTATGGAAGTTTGCAATACCAGGGGCATCGCCCACGCGATGCCTAATAGCTTTTCTTCCAGTACAGCTGCTGGTATGTTAGTTTACTTTTCCAGTCTAAGAGGAGGCCCACGTCCAACAAAAGGTCTATCACGAATTCCTCCCGCTGCAACTCTAGTTTAGTTAGGCATAGAATATAATTCCAGCGTGCCCGTGTCCGCAACGCTATCGACTATGGCGAGGCGTACCTTGACGGGTCCGCAGTGCGCGGCGACGTGCAGCGCGGTGAGGTAGTCGACGGTGACGTCGTCGATGGGCGTTACCTTGACGGGTCCGCAGTGCTACTGCCGGCGCCGTATGTACCTTGACGTGTCCGCAGTGCGCGGCGACGTGCAGCGCGGTGAGGTAGTCGACGGTGACGTCGTCGATGGGCGTTACCTTGACGGGTCCGCAGTGCTACTGCCGGCGCCGTATGTACCTTGACGTGTCCGCAGTGCGCGGCGACGTGCAGCGCGGTGAGGTAGTCGACGGTGACGTCGTCGATGGGCGTTACCTTGACGGGTCCGCAGTGCTACTGCCGGCGCCGTATGTACCTTGACGTGTCCGCAGTGCGCGGCGACGTGCAGCGCGGTGAGGTAGTCGACGGTGACGTCGTCGATGGGCGTTACCTTGACGGGTCCGCAGTGCTACTGCCGGCGCCGTATGTACCTTGACGTGTCCGCAGTGCGCGGCGACGTGCAGCGCGGTGAGGTAGTCGACGGTGACGTCGTCGATGGGCGTTACCTTGACGGGTCCGCAGTGCTACTGCCGGCGCCGTATGTACCTTGACGTGTCCGCAGTGCGCGGCGACGTGCAGCGCGGTGAGGTAGTCGACGGTGACGTCGTCGATGGGCGTTACCTTGACGGGTCCGCAGTGCTACTGCCGGCGCCGTATGTACCTTGACGTGTCCGCAGTGCGCGGCGACGTGCAGCGCGGTGAGGTAGTCGACGGTGACGTCGTCGATGGGCGTTACCTTGACGGGTCCGCAGTGCTACTGCCGGCGCCGTATGTACCTTGACGTGTCCGCAGTGCGCGGCGACGTGCAGCGCGGTGAGGTAGTCGACGGTGACGTCGTCGATGGGCGTTACCTTGGCGGGTCCGCAGTGCTACTGCCGGCGCCGTATGTACCTTGACGTGTCCGCAGTGCGCGGCGACGTGCAGCGCGGTGAGGTAGTCGACGGTGACGTCGTCGATGGGCGTTACCTTGACGGGTCCGCAGTGCTACTGCCGGCGCCGTATGTACCTTGACGTGTCCGCAGTGCGCGGCGACGTGCAGCGCGGTGAGGTAGTCGACGGTGACGTCGTCGATGGGCGTTACCTTGACGGGTCCGCAGTGCTACTGCCGGCGCCGTATGTACCTTGACGTGTCCGCAGTGCGCGGCGACGTGCAGCGCGGTGAGGTAGTCGACGGTGACGTCGTCGATGGGCGCGCCCGCCGCCAGCAGCGCGCGCGCCGTCTCCACGTGCTCGCCTTGCACCGACATGTGCAGGGGGGTCAGGCCGTTCTAGAACGTATAATGGTGGGTTGGGTTGGAATGCCAGACTAGACTAGTTGCGAGCCATCCATCAATGGATTAGGCCCAGAATACCACATTCGCAAAATGACATCTTGACGCACAGTGACTCTCGCGGTATGACATCTCAAATTCAACATTTTCTCCAGCCAAAAAAACTATGTTGATTGATCTGATGATGAAACTAAATTGATCTGCGACAATATACGACTGTCGAAGATAGCAAAGAAAATATTTTTTGGCTGCAATAGACATTTCAATGTGTTTGGCAAAAAAAAGGAGTCATTTGGCAAAAAAATAGTCGAATTGGAAATGCCACAGCGCAAGAATTACCCCTGATTCGCAAAATGTCACATTCGCAAAATGCCATATTTTGATAATATTCCATTGGGCGAAATTCCAATGTGTCTTTTTCCGTATGTGGCAGGCGCCTAATCTTCGTCAATATGGTTAGGGAGAATTACATAGTTCAACAGCACCTCAAGTTGAGACTGGGTAAATTTCCCATTGCTTATTCTATTTAACATTAATCCGTATTTTAGCCTGTTTCATGCTCTATAAATTGGAATAAACATTCTTCCATCGGCAAAACTCTAGATTTTAAATTGATTAAACATTAATATTATAAGAGGAAAGAGTAAACGGTCACTAAGCAGACACTACACTGGAAGTCACACAAAGAACGCATACGAACACCGAAATCCGGAGAAGAACAAAGCTTACCGACTAACCATAGCTAAACGAAAGTGGAAATGGGCGGTCCAGATATGCCGCAGAGCAGACGGAAGATGAGGAATCGCGAACCGGACGCAGGAATGTGGGAAGACAGCCGGCATGATAGACCGACGACTCGAAGGACTGGTTGCGGATTGCGGAAAGCCCAGGACCGATCAGTGTGAAGAGGCATAGAGGCGACATAGGTAGGAAGATCTATACTCCTCCTGAGTCTATACTCAGCATTGGTTAGTTGATGGTTGAAGAAGAATAGGAAAAGTAGGAAGGATATACGATTATACTCTAAAATCGATCTCCTAATAAACCAGACACCAAGAACAATGGACCACCTCGCTTCATGCTCGAGGTGTCCTAAGACTTTGTCGCGTACCATTTTAGTTACCATATCTAGTCACAAATATTACTTCGCAGTCTTATCGCACGCCAACGTCCGCTTGGCTAACTTAAAGCTAATGTCATTTCAGTCTATTAAATTAAAAAACCAAACTATACCTTAGTCTTGCTAGTAATAGGAGCGGCGTGATGCAACAGTCGGGCCGCCACGGCGCTGTGTCCCGAGCGCGCGGCGCAGTGCAGCGGGGTCAGCCCGTCGCGGGTCACCGCCGCTATGTTCGCGCCTGGGAAGGGAGGTAGGGATGGTTAGACCATCGTCAACATATACGGCATATAAGGGGTCCGAGGTAAGCAAGGTTCGCGCCTGGAAAGTGTAGTGGGGATGGTTAAATCCGAGGTAAGCGATAGGTATAGGAATTCGAACCCCAGCGGCGTTTCAGAGTTATGTAAGTACCAACATTAATTGAAAACTAACCGATGCTTCTACGGTGAGGATAAACTACGTGATGAAAGCAGCATGTTCAGGCGATTGAATGTGTAACCGTGATTCAATCTGGTCAGGTTCCCCTGTAAACATGAAGGTCAGAAGGCAGTTGCTCTACCTACTGTAATTACCTGATGGTCTAGGCGGACCCCGGGCCTTCTCGCGCGAGAGCCATTCCGGGATATTGACGCAAAGATAATGATCTTCGGTCGCCAATGATCTTCTGTTACGTAGGAAGCGGAAGAGGCATCGTCACATACCGCCATCTCACCGATGGCAGTGAAATGCCAGCCTATGTGAAATATTTAGCATAATTATCACAAAATACAACAACCTACCATGTTCAACCAGTAAATCCACCATAGCCAATTGCCCCCATTTGCTGGCTACGTGCAAGGGCGTGATGTTATGCTTGGCCGCCCGCCCCGCGTCCGCGCCGGCTGCCAACAGAGCCTTCGCTACGCCCACATTGCCGTAGTGGGCTGCGATGTGTAGCGGTGTGAAGCCGGATTTGGAGCAGGCGTCTGGGTTGTGTTCGTTCTGGAATTGAGAGGGGTTTTTTAAGTGTTGTTTGGGTTTGTTACTGGTTGGAAAGAGAAGGTGTTTCGTCAAACGAAAGTCTTGGAAAGGAACTGCTGCGCTTGTTGCTGCTATCAAGTGGCGTACTCATGTTTTTCACGACTTACTTGCCAGACTGTAAATATTTTCTGGGATACCGCTTAGGATACGTGGGAAATATTTAAACCTACCGGTATCGGGAAGGAGGTCCCGCGATAAATTGATATCGCTAAGTCGGATGCGAGAGACAGCGTCTTACTATAGAGAGATAGAGCAGGAAAACGGACCTTGGCAGAGAGGTGAGGGGCTTTTTGTGCAACCGCTCGCATCCACGCGAGCGCTCGCCTTCAAATGCTTGTCTTTTCTATCACTAGCAACTTACCACAAGTGTGAAAAAGATAGGTAGAGCACGCAAGCAGTGTTAAAAATAAGTGTCCGTAGTAAGTCCCACGTATCCTTGTTTGCCACCTTAGTATGGTGCTAATAAAGCTCACCTCTAGGAGCAGTGTAGCAGCCTTGACGTCGTTCTTCTTGGCAGCGATGTGAAGCGCGGGCAGCCGCACCTTGCCTCTGGTGTCTGATTCCAGAAGCTCGGCCACAACTCGGTCGTGGCCTTGCTGCATCGCTACTGCCAAAGGTGTGAAGCCATCCTGGGGAGCGTGGAAGAAACGATATTAGATCGTGAGATCTGTTTTGTGAAACAAGTCAGGTAGGTTGTAGGAAATATTAGTGTAGTATTAAATGGCAAGTCAACCAACCACGAAAAACCTATCAGAGAAAAAATATATAAAGAGATCCTTTCACAGTAATAAATAAATTTTCGGGTACCTTCGTCAATAAAAAAAAATATTTTTGAAAGTTATTGCTAAATTATGATTCATTGAAACCTGGTTAGGCTCTTATAACGAGCAACGAAATAAGCTGGGCTATTCACACGCAGACAATTTACAGCAAGATTCATATATACGTTTAGGCCCTAGGTCCACGGTAGCCAGTGTTATTATTGTTAGTATTATTATTCTTTTTTTTTTTCTAACATAATTTGTTTTTAATGTACTCTTGCGCTTGGAAGCCATACCGTGCCTCTGATAGCTGCATCGGCCGGGCCTATATCACGCTTCTGATGGCTAAGTTCTCTGGGGCTTAATGCCTCTAACGGCTGTGTCTCCGATGGCTGTACCGTTTGGGGCTATATCGTGTCATGTTTGGCTGACTTCAGTCGCCAGCAGTATCTTTGCCCACGCCGTGCGATTCTCCTGAGCGGCAATGTATAGTGGCTTGAAGCCGGCTGCGGATTGCTGCCAGGCTACTAGCTATATCCGCTGGGGCTACATCATGCCTTTGATGATCTGTCGCCGGGAGTTGTAGTAGCATACCTAAGATTGCTGTGTCACCTAATCCATAGGATGTATTTATTGACGGTGTCCCCCAGGGGCCTATACCTCTGAAGACTGTTTCATCTGGGGCTATATCCTACCTCGGTGGCCAGTGTTTGGCTGGCTCCAGCCGCGAGCAGCATCTTTACGCACGCCGCATGATTCTCCTGCGCGGCCATGTACAGCGGTGTGAACCCCGCCGCTGACTGCGCGTCGGCGCGCGCGCCGGCGGCTAGCAGGGCGCGCGCCACCGCCTCCTGGCCCGCCAGGCATGCTATGTGCAGCGCTGTGTTGCCTGTGGAAGGGGCGCGGTGAGATTTTTTTTATGTTATACTTCAGGCAAACAGGCAAGCAACCTGATGGAAAGTGGTCACCGCCGCCTACGGACATCAACAACACCACAGGAGTTACCAATGCAACGCGAGTGAATTTAATTAAAACTAATGTTGTTTATTTTTTCAAGTAAATATGTAGGTAATGTAGATACGACGTGTGGTGACCGGCAGAAGTAGAAAGCACCAACCTTATTCAGTGCCAAATTATAAAAGATGACCGGGCGCGGCGGAAGGCGCCAAGACGAGGACAGGACGGCGCTCGTTGGGGGAGGCCTATGGCCAGCAGTGGACTAGTGTTGGCTGATGATGATGAACGGCTGACCACCTATTACCTCAGTAAAGCAGAAATTGGATAGCAACATTTTTGTTGACAATTTTCAACACTGCCACTATCAACCCGCCTGCCAAGCGAGGCAATATGGCAATGCCCTCTAATTGAAAAACAAAACTCGAGACTCCTCTTCATTAGTAGAGGGTTTTGTCATAATCTCCATGCTAAGAAATCATGAGCAGTGTTGAAAGCACTGCTGCCCACTTGCTTGTCCACTGTGTCTAAAGACGCTGGTCCCCGCCTGGTCCATGGATTAATGAAGTATGAACTAGATAAGAGACTGCTCGATTCCGCCCGGTAAAGAGTAGGTGAAGTGTGTAACAATAGAAACAGACGAAACAATTGAGTACGACAACAATGATGGCCGTGAGGGGGTCGTCAGTTGTCTTTCTTCAGCATAGCTTCCCTATTCGCCTTATACCTATTAAAATACTTCACATTCAGAGTTGTCGCTGTCGAGCTCGTATATTTTATCTTCCACTCGACAGACAAAAACTCGAGTCATTCACTCTAAACGAAGTTTAGGCTTAGACGACTAGATTCCCACCTTTTTTGGTGGATGCGTCGACAACAGCTCCCCGCTTGATCAACTCCTCCACGACGGCAATGTGGCCATCTTTAGCGGCGAGGTGCAAAGCGTTCAGCCCGTTCTGGAAACGAAAGGTATGGAAGTTAGTAAAATTCATTATAATCAATAGCTTGTAACACTGTTTGGGCTAGAGCTTGTTGAAATTGGCAGCTATTGTTATTACTTATAACGATGCGATTGTGGAAAAATCGCTACCTATAAAAAATGCGTTTGAAGCAGCCATCGAGGAACCATAACAATAATATAGCTACGCTTAGTTGCTCCCGATTTATAGGCTACGTTCGATGTTACAAGTTGCAAATAACATTAACAAATTTAGTCTTCAAAGCCTGCGCTGGTTTGGCCACGTGCTGTGTAAGTATTAGGGATACGTAGGAAATAGGTGCCTAAACATGCCGAAAGCAGGTAAAAGGCCCGCGGGAGATCCAAGTAGCGACGGAGTGATATCGGCGAGTCGGATGCGTGCAAGAGTTAACGGCTTACGGATGCTGAAGATCGGGAAAAGTGGAGAAATAAGACCCTGGGAAACCTGGATTGACCGCTCATCGGTCAATGATGAATAATTAGTCTTTAAATCACGGATGAATAAGTAGCAAGGATTAAGGGATGAATACCATATTTCTACTTAAAGTATATCCTTATAATGTACACAGGTTTGTGGTTACACGAATAATCAACTTAGTCGCAAATATAGTCGTATGTCTGTAACAGTCGAACATAACAAAGACCGAGACTATGACAAATAGTTACACATCGCCAGCCGAATAGTTACAAGCGTAACGAATCCGTTCGCCATTCGCACAATTCGATTAAGTCACTAATCTAAGAACATGCCAGTTCATTGACGAGTATTATGGCAGTTTTTGTCATACAGTTACAGCTGAATAGCTCTTTTTGTAGAAGGTCTGAACGCTTAAATTCTTTTGCGTGTCAGTTCATACAGATATCGGTTTTGATGCCTGTGAAATTAAAGATTAACTTCTCGGCTTCTAAACTAACGAATGCTTTAGATAAATAACTAAGTATTTTCTGTTGATGTTATATTTTTAATACAGTGGGGTGTTTAAGAGGTGGACAACGCATTGGTTCTCGTGTGGGCCGACGATTTGGTAAATATCGCAGGTACCAGCTGGATGTGGAGATCACTGGGGGAGGACTATGCCCAACAGTGGGCGTTTTCCGGCTGATACGAAGATGATGATGAACGCATTGGTGAATGTGATACCCCTGGTGTCTGCTGTTTCTAATGTCTACAGCTACAACTACATTCCATGAGGTGGCCCTATTTGTCTCTACCGATTGACATAGAGAAAACTTCACAGTCGTGCAATAAATATGACACAACAAACATGTAACTTCATCCAATGCAACTATCACAAGCAATAACCATGAAGTAACAAATACACTCAGTTCATGTAAAAGTATATACCCTAACTACTGCTGCCTACTAAACCGGAACGTAAAACATGAAGGTCGTTGTGTGTGACTGATTTAAAATTAAGTATAAATATTATTTGCTAGTGGAAACAGACACTACGCAGGCAGGCCTATGCTCGCCAATAACCTAATCATGATAAATTATGGAAGAGGGCTGCGGAGTGCACTAAAATGTATCTAGTCTAGATGACAAAATGAATAATATCGAGTTCCTGTCCTTTATTTTGATCTCCAAATTTCCCAACCCACTTACTGGGACGAATACTAACTTTTTGATACAAAACATAGAATCATTTCCTTCTGCAGATGTTACAAATACCCCCTTAGGTTTAGAAAGCCCGGCAAAACCCCTTAATTGCTGCTGGACAATTAGCCCCAGACAGCACGTACAGCGTACTCCCGCCCGACACCGCCGACCGTGTGACCGAGAAATTAAACCGCAATACATTTGCGCCGCTGACTGTACATTATGACCGCTATAAACCTAATTGGTGAGAGTTTACTACCGCCGGTAGCGATAGAAAAAAAAAATTAAAAATTGGAAAAAAATTTGAAGAAAATTCGATTGTTTATTTATTTATTTTTCGGGAAACTAACATCATTAAATTAATATAAATATTAAACGTATCATGACGACCACTGCTTAATACTACTACTATTCTAATAATAGTTAGTAGATTCAGTTCCAACAGTGGATTTTGGTTGTTGTTGGTATACCTAATAAACGGCAAGACATTCAGGGAAATGATCTCCAGAGATTGTGCGAAAAGTGTATGAAATTATATACTGAAGTGGGTCATAAGGTCCTTTTTATACTAGACTACGGAAGGTCCCCAAGCTACTTTCTAGTTTCTTCCCGTATGACCATCCCATCTGACCTCCGTGACCCTGTTAACAGGGAAAACTGACGAAATTGGATTATAATTACACATTCAATCGCATTTGGTAAGCTTATATTCAACGTACAATTAAAATCTTTTGCCATTTTTCATCCAACTTCAGTTTTCAGTCAGTACAAGTCCTGATAACAATCTCAGTTTCCCCGCACAACACACACCATAATTACGTAGGTATGCTAAACTAAAATGTGTACGATTATGCACCATCAACATTATTTTATTACCTACATCTCTTCTTTGCGCATAAGTAGTAAGTATCTCAGATCGGGCCAGAGATATAAGGGAAAAATTGTGACCTCCGTAGTCAAATAGCCGCGTTTACGGCTCTAACACTGCAATTTCCTCAATTTTAAAACAAAGTATTCAACCAATGAATTAATCACTACATATTATAAAACATAGTCCCACGGCGCGTACAGAACGGATTTTCATGCGGTTTTCACCAATTGACGGATTAGATAAAGAGGAAGATTTATAGGACAACACACGGACGTAGACTCGGTGGGCCAGCTAGTTTCAAATACATCTCAGGGTTGCTAAATTTTAAATCTAAACGAAGCCATATTTATGGAAATAAATATGGCTTCGTTACATTTACAATGTTACCTGTCGCTCAGCTAGCGATGAAAAATACATTAAGTAATAGAATATACATAGAAGTAAAAGTAATAGAGTCCTTTGATTTTCGATATCATATTATACCATCGCTATCGAATTAAACGAACCAAAACCGCCACCGAATTCGATAACAACAAACCGGCATTAAAATACACGACGCTAACGGTGGTGGCAACACTAAACAATGAAATAGGGTAACTGTTTCCTATTTGGAGCGAAACAAACCAGCACAGCGATCCGAGGCACAACATCGATTTTCGCTGTACGGCGAATGGTAATCGCCGCGAAAGAAATTAACGCAAAGTGGAGTGGAAGCCGCTATCTGTGACGTAATATTTCATCAGATAAATGCGTCGATTAACGCACAACTTAATGGGTTATAAGTAAATGGTTCTAGTAAGAAAATTCAGAAGGAAGTTTCATGTTTATTGGAGGCACTTTCCTACTAGCATGGACCCTGGCATGGAATACAGAATTGTTCTGTGACAGATGATTCCTGAATGTATAGATAGATAGATTTAAAAAGCTGAAGAGCTAATCTCCGAAACGAATAAACAGATTTTGAATATTCTTACACTCATAGGAAACTCCACCTTTCCCGAGTGCCATATGGGTGGAGTGGGTACTTTATGTTACGGAAAAGTAACAGTATCCCTTGAGATATCCCAATATTAGCAGTTTCCTTTTTTTTTTGCGAGTTTGAATGAGGGTGAGCAAGGGACCGCTAGAATTAGTATAGATTGGGAACGTATTCGAAATCTTCAATCCCTTTGGAATATAACAATATATCTCTATATTACGGTCATTTCTCCACAAACTTGGAGTAGGCACAAGTATAACATTGGAATTGGACTGGTTGTTAATGGTATTAATAAGGACACTCGATGGATGGATAGTAGTGACAGCTCTACCATTCGAACAGAAAATTTCAGCTGAGTGATATACTCTTTCAATAATTGAAATCCATCCTAATCCATCTTGTCGAAGGCCGAATCGAAGAATTTTTCCATTTGAAACGTCTCGAAAAAAGGCATAAATCATATATCTAGTAAAACGCTCTATTTGTATGACAAAACTATACCTAGAGACGAGGTCATAGACAATATTTGCGCCATAATTCACGTTTCACATAAAAACGGCGTGCAGCCTTCGTAAATACAATACTACTCATTCATAAAACTCATGTGGCATTGATGAACTCATTGATAAGTTAATTCACTATACTGAAACATGAATAATAAAATAAAATAACACACAAAAAAAGTAGTTTAATCTGTATTAAAAGCAAATCAAAACTTCCTGGCACGTGTCTACATGTTTTCATGAGTATAAAGCCAGGCAAGGTATTTAATAACTTCGAGAAATACTGATAACGTCTTTTTCATACTAAAAGGAGAAAAACGAGCAAAAGTTCAATATTACGTACATGATTAAATCCATTTAATCCGCAACACCTATGTATCGCAGATACGTTGCCGAGCTTTGCAAAAGGCGTACGCCTGAATCTTAAAACTTCCAACGTTGTTTTCGCAATCAGGAAGCTGATTCCATACAGCGATTGTACTAGACAGGAAGCATCTTAAAAATGACACGGTGTATATTGATGAATACGCGTAGGTGTAATTTATCGTAGTTTCTTCGATAGCTCGCAACCCATGTTTGCAACCCCCAGTTGGCCATTATGTGACTAAACTGGAAGAATAGAATCTTGACAAGCGCATCTGACCATACATATTGTAGTCTAAAGAAGTCCAAAACTATCTGCCTCTAAAGTGGGCATACGAAACTCTTGAGTAGAAACAGGGTTAGGTCTGCCGGACAATACACCCTGGATAGGTGAGCAAATAACAATAGTAAACACAGTTGATGTGACGTCCCTGCTAGTGAGTGCTACCTGTACCTGAGGCCAGGATATGCCCCACTAGGATGTGTCACATTATCTGATTGCGTCGCTGCACATACATAACCTTGTGACGAGACGGGAAACAGCTCTATTCATTCATAATGTTGCAAACGGAAAATGAATTTCACATTGAGCATTACCTGCTGTGACCCAGATTTACCCGATAACTTTTGAAAAGTAAAGTTTCAAAAATTAATTGTAACATTTCTGGACAGGCGGAGCAAAATCTTTGATTTATTGGAAAACAACTGATATCGACATTTCATTACTTTGCAAGTACGTTGTAGCTGATTAACAGGGCTTTTATTATTATAGAACTCAAAGTACCGTTGCGTTCAATCTAATACAGGCTACTAAACTAGAGTAACGTATACTGTTCTAAATAAAGTGGTGAAAGCAGAAGACAGTCCCTATGGAATTCCGCCCGACGTAGCTGACACAATTACGAACTCTCAAAGGGCTGAAGGCCGGCCCGAGCTAAGTGCATTTATTACTTTCTTGTTACATTTCGCTGTATTTCTACGACATTAATATGGCTAAAAATTCCCGAAGTATCATTTTCCAACTTTCGGGAAAAGTTCTATAGCTGTAGAAGCGCAGGTGCGTTGTCACTGTGAGGACTAAAATGCCTCATGTCTGTAATTGCGCTGCCTACATTATCCTTCAAACCGAAACATAACAATGCAAACATTGTTGCTAAGCCGCAGGAACAGATAAGGCGGCAGTACTCACCAAAGCGGACTCCTCAGCCTTGACAGAGTTGCAACCATCAGGACAATCCACTTGCCTTTGTTATAAATACGTAAGCATATTGTTTGAAAACATAAGAATGATATAACCATGATCGAATCTGGTCAGGTTCCTCTGTTAACAGGATCACGGAGTTCAGGTGGCACTTGCTCTACTGTAATTACTAAATCTGCCAAATCCTGGGCCATGGTCAAGGCAGACCACAGGCGTATGCGCGCGAGAACACAACCGGGACATTAACGCCAAGATGACCATTGTTTGAAAGCAGTTCAGTCAATTCGAACATAAGAAATCAGAGCACAGAACACACATAAAGCTCACGCCGCCGTCCCACAATACAACTATGCAAACAGCAGAAGCTGATACCCCCTTACCGAGTTGCATGTGTTGATGTCCTTGACTGCGCCGGAGTCGAGCAGCTCGACCACCGTGTCGAGCTGGCCGGCGCGCGACGCCCGCAAGAATGCTGTGTTCGGCTCGATCTGAAACCAACAACGATGTCAATCAGAACAAGGGCTCTGCAGCTTGGGCCAAATGGCAGAAGCTTACGGCAACCAAGCATCACGCTGCCGCGCTGGATTAAGACCTGATTCTCTTACGCTAAGATAAATGAGGAAACCTACGCCTAAACCTTAGATCGCAAAAGAACGGATTTTATCTTTACGTTGTATAAAACAAAGTCGCTTGCAGCCGTCTGCCCCTCTTTATGTATGCTTAGTTATTTTAAACTACGCTCCGGATTTTGATGCGCTTTTCACCATCAGTTAGAGAATATCTTCCTGAAGGTTTATATGTATAATACATGCATATTACATAGTAAAGAAAAGCCGAGAAAACCCTCGCGAAGACGAGGCGGGCCGCTTATTATAGATATTTGATGTACTAAATGGGCGAATTCATCAATGGTCGACAACAGCGACGCGCCGTCACCGGGTCTAAAAAGTTTGTGGCACTCTTAGTTAAATAGTGTTCTCTAGTCGTACTAAGCGTACAACACAGTCGCATAGGGCATTTTGACATGGACTTATAGTTCCTGAATCGTATTAAAACATAAAAAGGCGAACCAGACTGGCTGGAGCGTAAACAATGACAGGGCAACTGATAGTCAATCTGCCAACACAAAGTTCCTTTTCGTTACAGCGAGAGCAAAGCGAGGTGATTTATCCACAACTGGCGGCTCAGCCGTGCACAATCGCTTCTAGCACGTCGTAAAGAGATCGCGAAACTAAAGATACCATCACTCACTGTCACCTCGAAAACCATATAACCAGGTTTGCGCACTTTCTAAACATTAAGCTGGGAAAACAACCACGTAGTAGATATAAACATACCTACATAGTATAAAACAAAGTCGGTTCCCGCCTTCTGTCCCTATGTACGCTTAGATCTTTTAAAGTACGCAACGGATTTTAATGCGGTTTTCAACAATATATAGAGTGATTCAAGAGGAAGGTTTAAAAGCAAAAAAAAATAGTGTAGGTAGGCGTAGACTAGGTCTAGGGTAGATGTAGGGTAGGGATAGGGATAGGGGTAGGGTAGGGGTAGCACCACGCGAACAAAGTCACGCCGGGTCCACTAATACTGTATAAAGTGACTATAACTAAGCAGCGACCTAATTCTGAAAATCTTAAAAAAGCGGATCAGCGGTGAATGCTGAAGATAAACAGTTACTTTCAGTAAAGTTACCTATTATAACGGTCTAGACAACGTTATTGGAAACTTCCTCAATAAAACTTCCTCTTTTCTGTTGTTTGGTATAAAATGGTACGGCGAGCGTTCAGCCGATGGAGAACAAACTAGTGAATCCTAGAGTCGTGACGGACATCTCGTTTTATGTCATTTAGGAAACTTCATTATATATTAAAAAACAAAGTCCTACACCGCGTCTATCTGTCTGTTCGCGATAAACTCAAAAACTATTAATGCTCGGATATTCATGCGGTTTTCACCAATAGTTAAAGTGATTCATGAGGAAGTTTTAGGTGTATCCTATAACTCGGGTTCAGCCGCTAGTATCCTATAAAACGAAATAATCAAAGCCTCCAGACAGCGTAAGTACGGTGTAAACACCAATGGCAATTGGGAAACTAAAATTAATTCATCAAGTTTATCCTTTACATCACTTAGACGATTACCTAAATCCGCAAAAGCGTCAATGTTGTCACAAGACTCGCAACCACAGTCTCTCAATTTACCGTCATAATATTGTAGACCATCTCAAACCTAACAGCCACTGTAACCATCCGGATAGTGTCGATACCTCAAACGTAGTGCAAGGTCGAGCCTCAACGTTTTGAGTTCATCGACTGCCTTCCTGCCCGCGACCGTGACTGTCGGCGAGTCGGCGTGCCCTCCAATTTCACGGGCAGACCACAGCCGGAGCGTCGGTGGCCTAGTGGTAATGGTATCCGACTCGCAAGCGAGAGGTATCAGGTTCGAATTCCACTACCATGTACCAATGACTCTTTTCTGAGTTATGTATATCAGATTAACACTAACCGGTGCTCTTACGGTGAGGGTAAACACGGGTAAATTCAGGCGACTGAATGTGTAACCATGATCTAGTCTGGGCAGGTTCCCCTAGTAGCAGGGTCACGGAGGTCAGATGGCAGTCGCTCCACTGTAATTACCTGATCTGCCAAATCCTAGATCATGGCCCGCAGTACCCGTGTATCAAGCGGCTATCCTGTACATCGATTTGCGGTTTTTTTTCCACGTAGCCCGACCACTATTTATTAAATTAGGGAATACAATCGCAGCATATTTTGTTGGAGGAAGAAACTGAAGTTCAAATAAACATAGTTCATGAAACAATCCTACGTATAGGTCCAAAAGGCAATATTATGCACTGGGAACCAAATTATCTGATTGCAAAATCCAATTACAACGCAGAAGGAAAGTGCAGTAGAAGCTTTTACCGTAAAGTTCAATTATTAACAACAACTGGCATAAAAGCGAACGGCAGTAGAGGTAATAAAAGGAAATTATTCTAATTTATATTTGAACCAGCGTTGGAGGTAAAAGGGGTCGCTACTCGCATTGTAGGCGGTATTTAGATAAGTCAAGATTGTTTTGTTTGATCTGGTGGATTGGGAAATTATTTATTGGAATAGGATAATATATACAGAATGTAGAAAGTGAAAGTAACAGTAATACTTGTTTAAAAATAAGTAAAAATATATTATAGAGCTTCAAATAAAGCAGCCTGTGGCACATCTATACATAATATAAAACAAAGAGTCTTGTCGGAGTCTGTCCCTCTATGTATGTAGGTATGTATGTACGCTTAGATATTTTAAATTACGCAATGGATTTTAATGCCGTTTTCAACTTTAGATAGAGTGATACAAAAGGAAGTTTTTCAGGGTAGGATAACATATTATTATGTTATCCAACTGAAACACTCAGGTCGTCAATCATCATCGAGGCGACTGGCGCCAATCCCGGATGTGCCCTCGCGAACGAAGGCCCGGGCTCCGCCTTTCTACTTTCTTTGTCCACTTCGCTCGGCCTTCAGCATCCTTGGAGGTGAGTTTGTTATCATTTGGAATGTATTTTGGCCACAGACGAAGAAGCAAACAAAGCCTAGCACCAATACAAACAAATGACAACTATCAGTGCATTATCTCCATTTCTACCCAGTCACAGTAATCTTCAGAACAAGATTAACGCGACCACATTGTTTCTCACCGGCGTTCGTGGAAAATATAACACTAAAGCCACACCAGCGTTAGTCGCGGTCCCAGAACATCATTAGGCGACGTGTCGAGATGTTATCGCGCAATTACACTGACTGTTACAAATTCACTGGAACGCGAGCAAACTTGGGAATTGAGCATTTTATGATTATGTTGCCGTACTTGTTGTAGTGATTTTTTATGTAAAAATTTGATGTTGGACTGCTTTGCTGGTTGTTTTGGTGTTAAAAGATTGTTTTATGATAGAGTTCGGCAAACAAACAAGGGTGTCCACGTCCTCTGATGGAAAGATCACCACCGTTCTTGGTGTAGGTGGAACCTATGGGACCTCCGAGGGGAATGTCACGAATTTGTTGTCTATTTCTAAGTTTAGAGCCCACAGCCACGTGGGCTTTGCCCTACTCATAGATCGATGGGAACCGTTGCAACTCCTGTGTAGCCAGGATCTACAGCGGCGACCATACCCAGGACCTGAGGTTTGACACTCAGGCGCGCCCGAGGACAAGTTAATAATGTTGGAACCCGCAACAAATTGAATTAAGAAGTAACAGGTGGGAGTAGGAAAGATAGTGTATTCGACTTCCGGCCTCAAGAAGCGGAGACAGAGAGGCATAGGCCAATGCCAGAAATCACGGGAAACGCACCACGGACATACACTGGAAAGATACACATAGAGCTTGTCTAAGCTGAAATGAAGCGCCCACTACTTAATTAGTTGATTCCGATGTGTGAGTGCAAATATTAATAACGACACTTCATCTGTGTGGGAGCGTCGACTGCTCAATCGAACGACGCGTGCTCCTACGTTTGAGTCTCATCGGCAACTGAATGACCAATTACAACGGCATTTGTATATGTATTGCGTCCATATTTTAAATTTGCTTGTGTGCGTTAATGCGATAGTGGTGCGCGTCATTTTAGCTAAGACGAGCTCTACCTATGTGTAGGTGCGCCTTTTAGAAGATTTTGACAAGTAAACTCTACTTTCAATCGCGATGTGCTCAAAAGTCATACGATCCTTACGCGCTCTGTTTCGGAGGGAACATTAAGCTGTAGCTCTGGTTGGTCGAAATTTCGATTGATAGCAGTAGTTATAATCCATGTCGGTGGCCCTTTGAAAAGTTCGAAACTCCGACAGCAAATATAGATTTCTCACACGATGAATGAATGAATTTCGCGATATAGTCAATTTTTGATTAGGTATGTCTTAATTACATTTGATTGTTAAACTATCTTTATCAAAATCTGAATCATTATTGTATAATTTGAATAACTTCCCTAGTTTAGGGTAAGTAAACTAGACAGAGCAGAAGTAGAGAAAGAAAAGCAAAACACGTAACCTAGCTAGGAGGAAAACTAGCTAGATACCTAAATCAAAGAACGGTAGAAACTAGAAACGGTGGTGCCACCGATCAAAGAATATGCTTATGATATTGAATGAGTGTGTTGTGAACCATGAATGCTAGCAAGAAAAAAATATCTTGAATACTTCTATTGCAATAATACCACAAGAACACACTAAGCAAAAAATAACAGAGTTTGATATTATTCGATTTATATTCGAGTCAAGCGTAGACTGAATCTAAATTGGTATTTCTTATTAAGGAACGAGAGTAAAATAACACTCTCAGAAACCAATTTCCTATAACAAATTGTTAATAGAACGTTATCGAAATAACGAAGTACCTACCTATGTATGATTTCTTAACGATATCGATTTAATTTCCCATTTTAATATAGTGTAAGAGGAAGATCTCGCATAACGATACATTGCAATTCATAAAATATTTTAATCAAAACAGAAAGAATTTTGCACGAACTGAAGTTATCTATAACCACTAATGACTATTTTTTAATTAAGTGGACTTTATTTTATAACATACTCAATAAGGTGTAACTACCTAATAATCTAATCAAGAAAACATAGTTCCAAACATTAACAAAAGATTTCTTTTTTGCGAGGTTGACCAAGGTTTTCCCGTCTCGGGAGCCGATTGGCAACTCGTGACAGGTATTTCTTTTTAAATACGAATTTATAAATTTATTATCATGGCACAGAGCAGGTATATCACCGAAACTGCAGCTCGATACACCATGCAAATACGCAAACCGTGAAAAATTGCATATTCCTTGGGAACACTGACACATTGACACTGTTGCACAATTTTTCAACACTATCACCACCATTAAGCTCTTCATTATCAGATTGATCACGTTCCAAGTAATCCTATCGCTACCTCTGTCATCTCTACAGAGTTGGTGAAAATTATAGGCTGATTGTCACTTCTAATATATATAGGAAAACAAATTTCTGAAATTACGTTTGAACCAGGCAGGGCCCGTACGCTAATTTGCCACCTTAGCGGTATACATCTTTTTAATGGAAACCCGAACAAATAAAAAATTACCATAAAAATTATGGCTATTAATTAAACCGTGTTTAAAAAAGCTGTGAAGAAAAAGCTATGATAAAATATTTCTTTTCCTGAATCACACCACAAAAACTACACATTGTCGACACATATCGGGTTTGTCACCACGGAAACGATTATTTTTCTCGACACTACCTTTCCCTAGTTTAAGCTAGCAATAAGGATACTTGGAGTTCACCCACCACCAGAGTGATGGAGTAGACCCGTCGCTCCAGCGGCAGCACGCGGGCGCCGCACCACACCGCCATCGCGGCACTACGAGGAGTACGCCGGCGCCGGCGCAGCGCGCGCAACGATCGAGTGCGCACTCACTTTGTTTAGAAGCGAAACAGTAAAAACTGGCAATAGTTGAACTGGCTGAGCGACAAGTACAGACTTCAAATATAATTTCTGCTTGTGTAGTTAGTTGTCATAATTCCGCCGGTCTATTTCGGGACACGTGACGCGACGGGACCTTCCACGCTAATGTCATACAGAACTTTATGTCGGGCCCTTCCAGCTTTTGATTTTGGTTTAACCTTAACAATGCGTACGGCTAAAGAGTGTAACAAATATGTTCTGCAATTTGTTCCCTAAACATTATAATCGGCACACTTTCAAGAATAGAGAGAATAGGCTGTTTCTAGACAGGTCATCTTCGGCCACAGCAGGTGAGATGGCGGATAATGGAAATGCCTGTCTAGTTCATATAAAAAAATACAAAACCGACTATAGTTTGCTGCTAGAGCAAAGTAAGAAAATAAGGGTATCCGATAATCCTGTTACAGATTCGAAGAATAACGTTCTCACTGAACCATTATTTTGCCGGAAATTGTACAAGATTATCCACTCAGGTTGCTTGAAAGATCTCTCTATTCTATGTATGTAGTATCCACAATGATTTATTTTTTCGACAGCATACATAGGGTATATTTATTATTGGACTTTATTTAATTTGTTTAGTAATAATCTTAGCCTTAACGTCCCGGTTATGATCTCGCGCACGAGGCCGCCTTGACTATGATCCAGGATTTGGCAGATCACATAATTACAATGGAGCGACTGCCATGTGACCTCCGTGACCCTGCTACCGCTATTCACTCTATTCATCACGATGTTTTCCCTCACCGTATGAGTGAAAGCAGTATTTATGGCAGAACCACAAAATAGTTTTTTATTTTGTGGCAGGAGTGAATGGAGTGGTCAAAAGTGGAAAACCTCACGGTCACGTACGTATCACGATCAAACCGACGATATTTTAAAGAATGATCAGGTCAAGGTGGGTACCCTAAGCCCACGTTAATACTCATGAATTTCAAAGTAGCGTGATACCAGGTGTGTGTCAGAACCGTAGTGTGGTCTCTGCCTACCCTACGGGGAAAAGACATGACGTTATTGTATGTTATGCATTTATAGTTTAATATGTAAAATACATTTCTTTACAAGAATATTTTTCTGTCAATCAGAAAGTTCATAACAGAAACCCAGAAAGCATCAATAATAGTGTAATGATTATTGAGGTTAAGCGACAATCGACAGTCTGCAACTTTAAATTACTAAAGTGCTAGACAACTCTATTACAAGAACAATAGGTAGAACATTCAGGTCTCGGAAATCCCTATTTCATGACAAAACACATATATGAGAAGGATATCCTTCGACTGCATCCCGTTGCACTAAAATTGCATAACGTTTGTGATGCGATGTTCCTATATTTGGAGCACGCGTGGGAAGACTTCCATCGGATTTCCACTGTATTCATTTTGGGTCTTCCAACTACAATGATTTGATGATTTAGGTAATGAACAGCTTTATCTTAGTGCTAATTTGAATAGAGAATTTTATATGCGTTTCTTCACCTACGTTTACGTAGCTATTCTTCTTCTTATCGAGTCAATGATCGAAGCCACTAAAAATGCAGTGCGCGTGGCCAATTTTTGGGCCTCTAAAATATAATGTATTTTCCCAACGACTCGCTAAGAAGAAGAATGATAAATAGGTTAGTTTATTATACGTAGCTATTAGCTTCGCTATTTCCGAATATGAATAAGTAATGTAAACCTACACAACACATGCTACTTTCGGCCATTCTTTATTAAATTCACCAATGTTAGGAAAGTTAGGTAGAAGTAACTTTGTTTCTCTAACTCTAACATGTTTACGTATTGAGTCATACAGTTAGTTGTTCAATAACCCTTGGATTTCAACAGAAACTGCCGACAAATGTAGCTCGGAAAGGGATCAATTGACACCCACGCTCAAACCAACATAGGTTTATCTCAAATAGAGCAATGTATTACGAACCTACGATCCATGAGCTACGGTATGCTACGGCAGTAATGGGTAACCTATTACTGCAAGTACAAAGCTTTGTAGGCCAGGCTAATAAATTAGTCATTCCAGTTAAGCCTCTGTCATCATCTTGGCGTTAATGTCCCGGTTGTGCCCTCGCGTACGACGGCCCGTAGTCCGCCTTGACCATGATCCAGGATTTGGCAGGTCAGGTACCTCCATGACCCTGCTACCAGGGGAACCTGACCAGATTGGATCATGGTTGCACATCCAGTCTCCTGAATGTGCAGGTTTCATCACGATGTTTTCCCTCACCGTAAGAGCATCGGTTAGTATTTAACTAATGTACACAACTCGTCTACGAGTCGGATACCGTAACCACTCGGCCACCGAGTGTGGCCACTTTCCTGGTGCGTTTTTCCTAAAAAATGGTGGTGTTTGTTGTACAACACATAGTTATGACTAATGTCTCTTTGAATTGTTGATGTTATTTATTTATTGCCGATATGGCCGACAATTCAAATTTTTAATGGCTGTTTACTTTTTTTACTAATGCGTGCAATTCTCTACATAATTATGTATAACTGCTAGCTATAACTTCGCACCGCGAAACGTTGTCATTGGCGACGACTGACAATGGCTTTTCTGAACAAATAAACAACAAGAAAGCAACCGAGACTTAGTGTTTCCGTATATTTCTGCTGATAATCGCTTAACTAGTTGAGGGAGAGAGAGAAAGAGGAAGGCCAAAATTAGAATATTGGAAGGACGTGAAGGAAAAAGTGAGTGCCGGGGATTATAAGGAGATGAAGAGGTTGGCAGACAGGGGAGAGGAGTAGCGATTGCTCTACCGACAAGAGCTATACTCTTAAGTACATGATGATGAATCGCTTACCAAGAACATAAATGCGACTTGAAACTTGGATATAAATAACTCATAGAACTAATTGTCAGTTACAAAAAATAATTTAAACTTTACCTAAGTAAAGTAGTACAAAAAGGGAGCATAAAGATATATCCTAATAACTATGTAGAAAGAGGAAAACTTTGTATATTTGTGAGTATGTACGAGTATGTTGGGGGTTATCTAGGCGGACCCTGGGCCCTCGCGTGCCGCATGGGGGCGCAACCGGGACATAATGCCAAGATGATGATGATGATGTTGGGAGTTATCTCCGAAACTACTGAACCGATTTCGAAAATTCTTTTACTAATAGGTAGCTATAATTCTAGACTATACTATAAATTTAAATTAGGGGCCCGCGGGATAGTTGAATTTTTTTTAGCGAAACGAACTGCGTGCGGGTGAAAACCGCGAGGGGCTGCTAATAGAAGATAAATCTAAAGCACAAAAGGCTAATTAATTAAAGCGCCTGACTCGACAAGGAATACAGAAATAAATTGAATTAATTAAAACCCGTACTTTATAATAGGTCTCATAATTTACAAGCCGTGTAGAAATGAAATAGATACTGGGTACCATTGTGGTATGAGAAGTGCATTATCATCCCATGACTCTCATTTTACTGTCTCTCTCGTAAGGTTCCAACAGTTTCCTCAAGTGACAATAACTTGTTTATTCTTTTCAAAATTCCAGTCCGACAATGGACTGTTATGGGCTGTTGATGTGGTGTGTTATGGACTTCACCTCACAATTCACCAAAAATTATCCCAGTTACATATTTTCATACAAAGAGCAAATCAGATAGCTTCCTTCTCCATCTTCAAATAATGCTTATTTCCCTATATTGCTATTTGCTACAGTTAAAAAAACACTTCTGTGTGATTGGAAATTGAAATTGTGTTTTCCATACTAAAAATACATTCACAGTTGAACGCCGTTATTATTTGCAAATCCACGAACTGGTTGACACTAAGCTGCACAGGATTGCCGTAGGGTTTCGCATCTGTCGGTCTTCTAAAGGTTGCAATTCGGACGACGAAGGTGGACTACGATGAAATGCCTCGTCCCCATAATTGCGCTGGCTACCTTATCCTACAAACCAGAACACAGCAATGCAAACATCGTTTCTTGGCGGCTACTAAGAAACTTTGTCAAATTCACTTAACTTTACCAAAAACGATGAAACGATAAAAACAAGTCCTTTCTACTCGGTAGAATCAGATACCTAAACAAGAAGCGAAGGCCAAATCGCTCCAGATTGATTGGAAACTGTATCGGGCGTCGTAAACAATCACCGTAGAGAATATTCCCCAGTCACAACAATGTACAGAAATTACTGTGACGGACAATAGCCGAAAGTGAAGTCAGGCGTACCTAGATATCTCATAACAGGTAATGTACTTTTAGGGTTCCGTACCAGTAAGGTAAAAACACTTCTTTATAACATGAACGATGATGAAATTGATACCTAACTCTTTATGCAGATGCAAACCTTTTCACTTGTTTTTGCTTTTTAGGGGATTACCAGTCGACCCGTACAACCCATTATGGAAAAGCAGGCCTCATCCGTTTGCCACCATGAACCACGAA
The DNA here is from genome assembly GCA_907269095.1 of Blastobasis adustella. Lineage (NCBI taxonomy): Eukaryota > Metazoa > Arthropoda > Insecta > Lepidoptera > Blastobasidae > Blastobasis > Blastobasis adustella. Next base: position 5,850,350 of record OU026135.1, on the reverse strand, counting down.
AAGGTGAAGTTTGAACATTTGAGTACTGAGTATTGAAAAAAGGTTGGCCTGGGCCCATTAAGTTTTTTTTAATTCTGCGCAGCGACAAACGAGCACCTGATGGTAAGCGGTAACTGTCGCCTATAACTCCTACATTTAATGCATTTAGATTTTCGGTGCTGCATTTTTTTAAGCTACACAGTGACTAACGTTTTTTTTATTGCAAGCAACAAAAATGCAGAACCGCAGATACGTTGTAACTGTAAGAACTAAGATGAAATGCACAACTGGAACACAACAATGCAGACACTGTTGCTTGGCGGCAGAAATAGATAAGGCGGCGGTACTCACCCAGGCGGACTCCTCAGGCTTGAAGAGTCATACCACCTAATATCTATTTTAGATAATCGTGGTTGGTAGTAGGACCCCAACCATACGATTAAATTGATACCCAACTAGTTTCTATAGGTTTTAGAAATCATCAACAACAGCTCGTAACAGCTACGAGTGCGGTGTGGGAGACAGGCACACATATTTTTTGGCGTCGCAGGTTAAAAAGTACAGAGCGCTGAGACAGTACTTCCTTTAATTAAGGCATAAGTGTAATTTATGGCTACCTACACAATGGCCGAACCTATGCAAAACGGCGCGCTTTGTTGGAGTTCTATGTAGCCATGTTTTTTCGACTGTACGACACCCGCCCTATGAGTTTAAAGGGTCCTATGGGTTTACAAATTTGCAATTCCACTCTATCGGTTACCACCATGCAGTTAAAACTTTAACTTTATGGTCACCACTCACCACACCGCTAGTTTTAGTAAATGCCTAATTTAGATAAATTGGCAAACTTTCGGTTCATTACCCAAATTACCAATGAATTACCACCACTCTACGTAATTAATTATTATTACATTTGCTCGTAATATGTTGGAGACTCCGACCGTCTTCCTACCCTCCCTAGTTGGTAATTAGTACATTCAAACGCCAACCAAAGGAATTTGCCGGCAGAGCAGAACTTGGGAGCGTTCTGCTATTTATATGCAGGTCCTTTCTTATTACTTTTTAGGTTTATATAATTATGAAAGAGCGGTGAGTAATGTTTATGGTTATATTGTGTACATTCTCTGCCCTGTGAAGAATCAGTATATAATGTTGTGTGTCAATAAATATTAATCCTTGTAATGTCTTCTACAATACCAAAAAGTTCCTATTTTCCTCCTAAATTTCCAATACCAGGAAATCTGTACGGATTTTTGGCAGTAAAATATATGTCGTATCGTCAGGGAATAAGCTCATAAACGCCAAATCAATTAGAACCAACCAATGACCAATCAATCAATCAATGAGAATCTCCGTCATAGCTGACATCACGAAATTGCGGCTACATGCTCGCGTTTTCTCGGAAATGTCTCCAATTGGATAATTGCAGCGACGTGATGATTGCTCAATCGCGGTGCGATGTGGGTGTTTAGGACATGACTGATCGGATTACTCTTTTGGCGATTACATGATTAGATCCTATGATAGGCAAGTGAGAAATCTGCGCAGTGGGTAAAAGTATATAGTGGGATTGGAGGACATGTGAGAAATCGGCGCAACGCGTAATAATTTTATGTAAGATTTGCTTTATTTATACGTGGTGACGTCTTGTCTTTAATCACACACTCACAGTTCACTTAAAAATTGTTTAAAAATACGCGAGTTTTTTGAGTTACAGTGTCACTAAATGGGAAGAAAACAGAGAGGGGGTTCATCACCTTGGGAGCCAAATTGGTCGCGAACTGTGCGGTTCCATGGGAACTTTCTCCCACACACACTAAGGTTGTGGAATGAACTACCTGGAGAGGTTTTCCCTGGAGAGAACAACATGGATTTCTTCAAGAAAGGGGTGAAAAAGTTTTTATGGGGTCGGCAACGCGTGGGTGATGCCCCTGGCATTGCAAACGTCCATAGGCTGTGGTGACTGCTTATCATCAGGCAGGCCGTATGCTTGTTTGCCACCTTAATGGTAGTTACAGTATAATTAACCTATGGGAATTATTTCTCAGCTGGGCAACAGTGTGTCAAAAAAAAGATTTTATATATGACTCAACGTAACGTGATATTTCTGTGGAATCGCAAAAATGCTAGTTTTAGGAGACTGTTTATCAAATAAAGTTTTTAAGTCATGGAAATTATTTGGTCCTTCGAGCCGGATAAGTACTAGTTTCTAGGCTAGGTGTAGAATCTAGTTCTTTCGCGGGACACGGCCCAGTGGGCCAGGTCTCCTTGCCTGGTGTAGCCTCGGGTTACGTCCCAAGAGTATCGATTGTCACGCGCAAGTATCCGGTGACACCTGACGGTGCCATGTACCTGTTACGAGTAAATTGTACACAAATATACAAACAACATAACTGGCAAAACATCAACGTAATCATGACATTGTATAAAATAAAGTAGTTTACCGCCGGCTGTCCCTCTAAAATCTGTATGTATGTACGCTTAGATCTTTTAAACTACCGAACAACATAAGATTCAAGAAGATTAGGTAAGACAACACACGAACGAAGTCGCGGCGGGCCAACTAGTTTCTTATATTTGAATCGAAATCCCACCACAGGTTACAGTAAGTAATATCGATTGCATATCAGACTAGTACAGACAAGTGATCCCACTTCGCTTGTTGTTACTAATGCTGTCAATCTCGGCTCCATTCATCACCGGTAGCGGTAGTCTCATCACCAATAGGTAGGTACCTATACCCACCTTGTAAAATGGGGATAGGCAGGGTGCCCGCCAACATCTTATCTAAGCATTTTTTGACGGAGTGGGGTAAGAAAGGCACTCACATTTGTATGTAAAGTCGCTAACCTGACGTATTCTTACTATTCATACATAAATTGAGATTAGCAAAGCCGTCACCATGGAAAACAAAATAAGATGTATTTCGATTTCTGTGGCCAGTGGTCACAGGCAGGTTTCCTGGCCAGACCCCGGTGTATTTATTCAATCATCTATAACTATATTATAAGATAGAACATTTCTGTCATCATTGTCGAACTGCATTTGCCTATTGCCAAGGCTAACGAGAATACTTTTATTCTTTCCATTAGTTAGAGTGCGCATCTTCTCAGTGGGCCGAGAACGGATTTATTACTAATAACAACAGGGGATTGAATTATTATACTTTTTCGGGTTAAATATTGGCTACCGTTGGCTACAGAAGTTTGTCTGATCCAACTATTCCAGTGTAAATTCTTTCGTAAGAACTGTAATTGTAACAAAGTTCCATCGACCTATTCAGATTGTAAATTGGCACGTGCCACGGATACTTCCATGTCTAAAAATGTTTTGTTTACACGCTTCTCTTTCTTGTAAAGTAAATTATTTAAATTTTTGGTGGAAAATTTTCCGCAGAGCGCCTACGCGGCAATACCGAGCAATATTTCATTTAATTGCTAACGCAATCTTTGCCCGCTACGTTACCTCAGGCGTTTCTGAGTAGCATGATTGTCGCTGCCAATCGAGCGGAGTCCTGTGTACAACTGTAGGTAATAATAAGGTAAGCAAAAACATTCAACCCACATTAATAAAGAGCCAAGGACGTTGACGGTGTTTTTGTACAGACGGCGGAACAAAGCTACTGCTGTGGGCGGTACTGCGGTAAAGCAGATTTCTATTGATTAAATACAATTAATAATTAGTTTGCATCATTCAGTAGTATCACGAAAGTACACGTTTAGCAATTAAACACTGGTGAGCTACTTCAAAGCCTCCCTGTGTATTCGTAACCATAGTTTGAGTTCAATAGCTGAGCCAACCTATATAGGACTTACATAGTACGGCCATATCTATAGAGTAAGCCTCCCTTCCTTAATCAAATGAAACAAAGAAAAACGATTCACAATGTTTATTGACGAAAAGAAGAATAAATGCTTTCAATAATATCATTGCACATCTTGCTGAAATCTACTTGGGATTTGGGTCATAAACATTACCATACTCCACGGTGGCGCTGATTTGTATTCGTTTTCAACGTTGTATTACCTGCAAAAGAAAAGAATAGCATGTTAAGATTTTATTCAACTAGCTAAGCCGTATGGTGTCCGCCAGAGTAGAATATCGCACTAACCCGTTCATTGGACGGGTGTCGTAAACAGGGACTATGTAGGTACACGGAAAATAGGCGCGGGTTTGTCGCGTTGCGAAGATGTGCGGCTATATAAAAACGGCGACTAGATATCCGTAAAACAAGAATATAGACAGCAGCATTTCAGTTGTATTTCTACCCTGCTATTGCCAACCGATACGCCAAGCCAAGCGTGGAGATTATGGCATTACTGGATGAGATACCTCCATGTTAAAGGAAACTAATGTAGAGCAAGCTCAGGTCCAGCAGTGGACTGTTATGGGCTGTTGATTTGATGACGATGTAGTTCATTATATAATTTCTGGATTTACAAGTAACCTATCCTGTCTATGACACTTGGAAACAACTTACTGGCTTTCAGATAACTCAACAATTTTTGAATTTGGTTCAGTAGCTCATAAACAAACCATGATAGGTATTGATATAGATGTGAAGAAATTATAGAAGGTAAAATAATTATATTTGGCATGTTGTACGAGCAGCCGTTGGTTATAATTAGACTAGAATGTTCAGATTGTAGGTAATGTTTGGTATGTCTCATATTAAGCACTGTGGTCTGCGGTGAGGCACTCTTATTTAAAAAAGAAGAGCTTTTTATGTTGGATTTGAAAGTCCCAGTCCCAGTTGTATATATCACAAGACAGTAAGTCAGGCAGAAATGTTGAAGCAAAGTGGTTTGTGCGAGTAGTCTTTGCAATTTCGACTGTAAAATACTGTCATTAGCCGAGGCTCTCCACGTTTGGTGGTGGAACGAAGATGGGGGTATTAGATTGTGCCATTCCATTGCATATCCGGAATGTATCCGTTAAAAACAAACAAGTTAAAGTTTAGACAAAGACAGACTGATTGCGGAGATGTTGCAGGTTGTAGATTTAGAGTTTAATCTTAGCAAGGCGAGCAGTTGAATCCATAGTCTCTAGCTGGTTTTATTGTGGTATAAATATTAAAGTACTCAAATAATGTTATGTTTTTTTCGTAGATGCCTATGAATTAAAACCATAAATTAACCATATATTAAAGAATCTAACATATACATAGTGGCTATATTATTATACCATAGGTACAGTCAACAGCACATGTGTAATATTTGCACTGCAAAAACAGTCTATTACACCGGTATAAAAACAGTCTAACTAAAGGTCAAAGTTGATCGTAAAAAACCATAAACAATAGAGTAAGATTGCAACAAAATGTCATTAAAGAGTTATCTATCAGAAAATCTGTTGTCCATACATTCGGTTTTCTTTTGCGCGATTACAATGTTGGCGTCATGATAAAAGTTGTTTGTATTACCTTTCCTGATAACCCTGTATAAGCATGTTATTTCACTAATATGTCCGTATATTGTGACGGTCGGTGTTTTCTTTCACAATAAAGTGCACATGCCAGCTTAAGATTAGCCGTACATTCAAAGGTGTCCATGTACATTCCGGGTTTCAAGTTATTTGGACCTACTAATAAGGTGTAATTTCTGAATTACAATATCAACGACCTTGAAATATTTACGTGACATCACATCATCGTCATCTTTAAAGTACCTCCTTTCTAACAAAAAATAAAATGAAATCGGACTATGCGTGAATGTATTACGACTTAGTATAAGTACCTATTTTGACTTTCATCCCCTCTTCCAAGGGAACCGTGATGAATTTCGGGACAAAAAGTATACAGTGTCCTACCTCGTAGTATATAGGTACTCAAATCATACCAAGTTTCATTTGAAATCATTCAGTAATTTCAGTGGAGATGCGCGGCCAAGATACAGACAGACATAAATGAAAAAAATACAGTTTTGGCTTCAGTATCGTTTATAGAATAACCCCAATAAAAAAATTCAAAATATCTGCAATGTACAGAACTGGACCTGTTACAGTTTTATTAGATGTATAGATAGAGCACTGTATTATAGCCAAAATAGGCAAGGACACGTGACGTCACTATAAATGACGCGAGAGCTTCGAGCAGCCAAGTAAGTAGCACCGAACACCCTCGGACGATCGATAACGTCGTGAAAGTTTCATTAATTCTACTGCATTGCCGTTTTGTGAATAAACCAGTTTTACAAGCTGAATATAAAACTGGTTTATTCATCAGTTCCATGTGCATATTTTACTGATACAGCGTACAAAGAGCGTACACTAGCAAAGCGATAAAGAATAGGAAAGAGCAACAAAGAATCGCCTCTTCTGTTTACATTGTCAGAAATACAAGTTCTAAACAAAACACGTATTCGATTCAAAGAAAATTTGCTAGTGGAAATAAGAAATCTTACTTTACAGCTCAGAACAAGTGCTGTGGCACAAAAACAGACTCCACATCTCCTTGGAATATAACTCAAACACGTGGCACAAATCTGATTTCCGATTTCAGCTTCTTTAAACTAGAACAGTGATCCAATCTGCAATATCGTGACTGCAGGCCGGAGCCAATACTCGTAATTGGGTCAGGCGGGTCATACGGACGTAAGGTTCTTGATTTATTGCTAGCTCTTAGCGCTTCTTGCTTCCGCTACGCCAATTATGGTTCTTCTCTATGGGCAGTTTATAACTCTATTAAGCTTTACGTGCATGCTTTATAAGCATGTACGTGTCTGTGTCAACGGCTATCTAGCTAAAGAAATTTAAATGTGCAATCCAACGGATTATTACGTTTACGTTGTCTGTAAAAACAGGCAACCAAAGTTCATAAAGCTGGAACCATCAAGAACATTGACGCGGGTATTGAAGTGGGTAAGAGAAAAATGCGGGTATCTCTACGAAAATGGAATATGTTAAATAATTCCATTTCGGACAGATACTAGCATTTTTGTCATGCGAAACTTATTCCAGGTTAATCTTTCAGTTCGGAGAATATATATCACACACTTATTCAATATGTATTAACATTGGTTTGCTATTCACAGTGGGAAAGTTTAGCTTGGGAGAGTTCTCTTTCTGTATTCAATATGTTTATCTTTTCGTATAATCGGTCTTTACCTGAATCTTTCTTACAAAATATAAATACTAAAAGTACTAGCATAACACGATGTAGAAACACACGCACGCTCATCAATCTGAGAGACCGGCTCCAATCTCAATCAAAAATAACTCCGGCATACAATCCACGCCCCACCTTATCCTCCGAGTAAACATTTGAGATGAAAGATATTACGATTTACGATTGCAAATCTCGGCCTCTGTAACTGCCAACATCCAAGGTAATGGGGACAAGTTCGTTCGTACTCGGCAATGCCGATGTCTGTCAGACCTATGATGAGATCATGGGACCGTGTAATGACTCGTACATAGAGGGCTGTTGGTAAAGCCAGAAATTGCAAGACATGACGCAACACTGGATACCACATAGGTTGTCTGTCATAGATATAGAGGATAAAATGCAATTAAACGTCGAGAACATTACCTACTAAATGAAAACATTGGAAACGTTATTCATTCCACTAGCGATAAACCATCAACGTGGTATCCGGGAAATGTATCTACATATCGTCATTGAGAATTTTCTACCGTAATATTTTGCTAAACCATGTGCCGATGCAGGCGATAGTTAAGTCGCCGGTGTGTACAGGCCATAAGAGGACAAATACAAATAGGACGAGGTTTTGAAGTCGTCGAGCTGATTAAGTTACACTAGTCATGCAGTGCAGCAATATGGTCGAGGCCACTTTGTTCTAGGATTTTATATAAATAATTAGTTGGCCAGAGCATTTTCATCAACGTAATGGATGATTATATTTATTACACATATTAATTGTTACCACGGTTTGTATTGTTACCTCGATATTTCGATCTTAAAACCTAGATTATTATATTTTAGCTGACGATTACAGTTAATATTCCACTGTACTATAACCTAAACTTCATTATTCCATTATTCTAATAAGGTGCGCCTAAAATATCTATTTTCATCTAACTGTTGAAATTAAGAATCGTTTTACGGCCATACAAGGTCTCGCGCCATAAAACGCACGTGCTGCAGATTATAGGATACGGAGGCTTAAGTATGCAAGCAACATTTCTTACGAGATTTATGCAGAGAGAGCGAGTTGATCCACTGATCAGGCCAACGATTAAAGCTGGAGGAATTAGTAAAGCATATAAAAATGTTGTAAACGAGGACTAGAGAACCAAAAAAATGTTTTTTTTATTTTATTTTAGAAAGGCGAATTTCCCTCTAACTAGTAAAAAATTTTACCCAGGAAAATAAATGCTTCCGTCTGCCAGCGAATTCTCGAGTCCTTAAACCTTTTTCTTCACATTAGCAAAATATCAACGCACAGAAACTGATATGCCAAACATTTAACCCGGAGATCATCATCATCACCTTGGCGTTAGTGTCCCGATTGTGACCCCAGTGAAGCCCAGACCATGTACCAAGATTTAGGCAGATCAGGTAATTATAGTAGAGCGACTGCCATCTGACCTCTGTGACTTTATTGACAGGGGTACCTGACCAGATTATTTCATGGTTACACATGCCTGAATGTGTGCAGGTTTCATCACGATGTTTTCTTCACCGTAAGTGCTTCAGTTAGTGTTCAACTAATGTACATAACTCAGAAGAGTCATCGGTACATGGCGGCTGTGGGATTCGAACCCGGGACCTCTCGCTTACGAATCGGACCCTCTCACCACTAGGTCACCGACGCTCATCAAATCCGGAGATATTCTGCAACAACTGCATTACAGCTGCTCTTTATTACCAAGAAAAAGAAAATGTCTGCCCAAACACGATTTGATATTGAACTATACAAGTTACCTACGTTACAGCGAACCCCTGCCACTGTGCGTGCGACGAAAATAGCTGACTCTTGAAAGGTTTAAGCGCATACGCACCATTAATTCATAAAGCAACTCGAACCCGGCGATTATGAGTATAACCCGTTTGTTGACCAACACCGTCGAATTAGCTCGCCCGAAATATCCTTCAATATTTACCATGTAATATCCGCCCGAAACATTACACACTCGTACATTATGTATCATTCGCTCTTACTACATCAACTCTTGTAACTTTTATTGGTTGAGCTTGATTGATAGACGTAACTTAGTATCAATATTCTATGACCTTTAAATTGGGCTACTGGGTGGTTCGAACCTGAGCGACCAAGCTTTTACCCAAATTTGTTAACTCAAAGGCTCTATGGCTAAATCGATTCCTTAGCCCCATTTTTCATCAAATCGTAAAGAGCTGTTTCCGAGAAACCAAATAACCAATTACATATTATAAAATATAGGTAGCAGAATTGCTCGTCTAAAGAAAATTAGATCTACATATAGAAACATTAAACGGTAACCACATAGAGTATAAAAGACTATAATCAGTCGCCCATGAATATGTTTACAAAAGAGACAGTATCGACACCCGAGATTGTTTACTAGAGCACCGCCTGTAGTAAACAGTAAATATAAACAACAGTCTGTGGTGACCTTGTGCCGAGGCCGTGACAGTGACTTATTGTTACACGATGACAGTAATGGCCTTTGCCGGTTATTACGCGTGTATTACTTCATTAATAGTAAACGTTTCCATGTATCGGTTTTAGAACAGTCGATGGAAAGCAATATCGGAAATCGGCAGCATTTGATTAGGCGCCAATGAATTTCAAGTTAGAACGGAACTGCAATTCCAAGTTCCATCGAACATGTGGTTCACGAACCTTTATCGGAATACGCTTAGCTGTGCCAGTCAGGTATAGTTACAAAACAATAAATCACCTCCGCGTGTAGGTGTCAGAACAATTCGTAGTTCAGCACGCCCATGAATTTGACAGAACCCACACCGCCGGGAAACGTAACTTTTCTTCGGGGGGACGTCATATTTTCTTTACGACCGACGCATGAATCCAGATCGTGACCTCAATCGCTAGAAACGATTCCTTCGCCGTCCAGAATTGCGAGGGCACCAACTCTTGTAAATCTTTATAATTTAAATTCTCGGAATGGAAGTTTATGGATGGCTACAAATAATTCATCTGGAAGTAGGTACAAGGGCAGAATTGAAATAGTAGTTGTCATTTTGGCGTTAATTCCCCATTTGTGCTATCGTGCACGAGAGCTTGGGGTCCGCCATGACAGTAATAGGATAATGAAAGTAGAGAGAAATAATTAATCTGCAAGACGAGGCCAGAATTCGATGTGGTATAGCTATTAAATTGGAAGGATATTCTGGAAGAATGACAAATTTCAATGAACATAGTAATGAAGTCGGCATGACTTATTTCCTCTTCAGTTACGTGAATGAACCGTTGAACCAATAATGAACGGGAAATCGTAGACAGAGGATGATATAAGTATCGCATTTATATTATCTTTTTTATAATAGAGACAAGCAAACGAGCAAGCATAGTACAGTAAGGTGAGAGCACCTATGTTTCTGAATCTACATCGACTCAGTTCACACATCAATCATTATTAAGCTCTCATAGGAAAGTTAAGAGAAAAAAATAAAAAAATAAGACAATAGAGACCCGCCTACGTCCGCCGCTTGCTGTCTTCCTACGACCCACTTCGAACTTTGAGAGTGAATTGGATAGCTCTGGGGACCCGCAATATCGTATGTACTTTATAGGCGCAAGTACTTAGCGACGATATAGGTGACACAATTCAGAAACTTTAGTTCGAAGCCAGGCCAACTTCCGACCGCGAAGCCGAGAGCACTTAGCTGTTGCAATATTATTTGCTGGTTGTAGGGATTCTGTAATAGGACGCTGCTTACAAAACAGTTACACGGCTTATAGTACCATCTGTTAATTTAATTCAGTGGGTAATGAAAGATCAGAATAGAACCGTTACAGAAAACCAAATTGCTCCTAATACACAAAGGCATTGACGCAACGCAGCCGCTCTAAACCCAAACATACAACGGACCAAAGAACGTTAAAACTACGAACAAAGATCCAATTCAATTGTAGTACTTAACCAAAAATATAAAATACGAGCGATGTTTTATTCCCGTTGGCGACTGCGATATTACTGCTCGTCCTACATTTTGCATTTTATTGTGCAACAAAAGGCGCTGCCACGTAAAACTCCAGAATAATAGCAGTACTTTACCGTCGAAAACAAAGAATAAAATGGAACCGGATGAGGGTCGCGTTACATTTTAATTTCCGAATTAAAATCGCAACAGTACTTGGTCCTAAAATGCTCCGCGTCAGGTTCAGCTCTCTGCATTCATTATAACTGAGACTTCTAGAAAGTTCACAAGTTCTCTAAGCGTCGAACTTGGACATTTTAACTCGGAAATTTTAATTGACTTCGCATCGCCCGAGAATATTCCGAGTTTTGCAATTTTCTCATATATCACTATCAGGAGGGAAAATTGATGGCACCAACGACTAGCCATTTCTGTTTGTTGTGCCCATTTGTATCCCTTTCTTTCGAGAGTTTGCGTCAATTATTGGTTTTCCGGAGTTCTCTTTTTTTCCTCATACAAAAAAGGCGTCTGTGTAAACCTACTGTGTAAAATTGATCATAAAAATGAATACAGATAGGTATAAACGAAACGCTGACAACAAAACGATCCGCCCACACCAATCGTTTACTTCCACAAACAAACGTTTCCCCATTAACACCTCGGCAGTATCGGTATACCAGTTGAAATGTCATAGAATCATCGGTTTGTGCCCGGTACGGGTTCATAACAGGTATTGAGCAAATAGCCCTCGCCGACGGCACCGCGCGTAGGCAGACGAGTCGAGAGACGCCGGCCTGACCCGATATAGGAATGACTCAGCTAAGTACGCCTAATCATGTCGTATAAGCTAAGCAATCGGATCCCAGATCGGGATCGACAACCGGTCCTAGAGATCTCTCCGCATCAGTCGCACACGGCCTATACCAGACGTTATCGTTGGATCATCATTTTCGCAGCGACAATCCGCGAATGTTATCTTTAATCGTGATCATTGTGTACACTCTATTTAGCTCACGGAATTGGAATACTAACTATAGAGGCAGAGACGTATTGGATTTTATTTGTTATAGTACAGAATTATATGACAGGAGGGTGAAATCGTAAACAGTTGAAATAGAGTCTCGCACATTTATGCGCTTCGACGTCGACATCGACACCATTAAAATTATGTACGCCGTTAAATCCGTCATGGAACATATAGCGCGCAAATTGTCAATAAATCCAGCGAAATTCTAGGTAACTGCCCGACTATTGTACCAGGGTGTCATAACTTTGTGTAGCTCATATCTAACTTCGAGGTTGAACATTAAAGTCAATACGCGAGGCTGTAGATCAAAGTCCCGGTGATGTGGGCGGAAGGGGCGGGGGGAGGCGACCGGTTCCGCCGCAGCGTCCGTTGCAAACGCTGCGCGAGCGCAAGTATCCAGCCTTATCTAGACACACCATGAAAGTGCCGGAGTATGGATACGTTTTTTCTCAAGCCTAATTTCGTCGCAACACGGCCAAGTTTAAATTTTTGCGGTGACCTCAATAAATAGAGCAATAAAATACATAATTGTTCTCTTTTCAATATCTGAGTAATTAGTAATTCATATAATGCTTCATCTATATCATCAATAGGCTGCACAAAGAACCTAAGAAATGAAAAACTTCTGAACTTCTCAACCGTACTCACGCAAATAAAAATTCAATAAAATAGTATAATAAAAAAGCGATACATTAAAGAAATAGGTACAAAATCTTAGCTATGTACTATCAAACACTTAGTTGCACACTTTCGAGGCCTAAATCGTGACCACCTCCACATTTTGTCCGAAAAAAGCAACCAAATGACTTTAAACCACGACAAAGGGTGGTGGAATGCGTCCCGCAGCCTTTTTAATCCTTTAATGGCTTTTGACCAAAACCAGTTCAGAGGACAATGGTTTGAAGCGGGGGCCTCGTTTCGAACAAACAATGCTCATAGCGAGTGCCACTCCAATTAATTTATTTAATAGCAGGAAATATTAACTGAAGGATGGTGTTGAAAAGTGTCAAGGTGAAAAACAATTTAAGAATGTTAAATGTAACGTAGGTCACACTTTAACTAACAAACTTACAATATTATAAACGTACAATATATGAGTAGTTCTAGTTAAACTCGGTTTATTTTAACAATAATGTCACGGCTCTTAATCTTGCTTTATGGTAGATCATGTCGGCCGTCAATGACAAACTGACAATGGAAGAATGATGGGATGAACCCCAGGTTAGAAATAATTTTACTAACCACGCGTATATACCTCAAAATAAACTTAAAAACACCGGTGTTCTGAAGAATAACTATAAAGGATGAGAAAAAAGCACTCTCTACCTTAGGGATTCCATGATTTTTAAATGTACTGATTAAATACACAAAGAAATGAAAAAAACGCGTAGGACATGATTGCAAATTCAAAGCACTTTTTGTAACTTACGGGACACCGCACTATACACATATATGTAATCTGAGTTCCGTATTTTAATCGAAAAATTTTCAATAATAAAATAACGTTCAGGCAGATGGGTAGGTGAGTGTTATTTCGTGGAATTGCCACTAAGAATAAACTTAAGCTATAAATGTATAATAAATCATAAAACAGAGCTGCATGTACCAATCCCATCAGTAAACTGATTTGTCCTGAGACAATTCAATTTTAATATTTCCATGATTTTGTCGGTATCGCAATTTCCAACTGGGATATATTAATATCAAGTCAAACGGTGTGAAGTAGACGCAAGTATTTCGAAGAATAAAGGACTTTTAGATTTGTAGTAGGTACTTGTAGTGCATAAGCACAATTGTTTTTAGTACAGATGTAGGCTGTAAATAAGTGTTCAGACGTTTCGGCCTGGTCTGGTTTTGGCCCGAGGGTCGAAACACCTGATTAATTAAAATAGTTTTATTCTCATGTATTTCGGGCCCGCAGTTAAAAATTATATTAAAAATGATTTTTCCCCAACTGTCCTAAAACAATTTTAAGGACATTTTTAACTGCGGCCCGAGGATATTAATTTTAATGGATTAGTCGTTTCGGCCCGCGGGCCAAAATCAGGCCGGGCCGATACGCCTGAACACTCAAATACTGCACATCATCTAGTTCGGCATCGACTTTGGAGCACGCGTTATTTACCGCCTTGTCCAGTACTCATACTTACAACGAATCTATACTAAAGGTATTATTTTAACCAAGGTCCTATCTGTACCACAGACTAGAAAATAGTTACTACGTAATCTGTACATAGTATAAAACAAAGTCGCTTCCCGCCGTCTGTCCCCCTGCCTGTACGTATGTATTTATGTACGCTTAGATCTTTTGAACTAGGCAACGGCTTTTAATGTGGTTTCCAACAACAGACAGTGATTCAAGAGGGTTCATAGGGTAGGACAACACAAGCTAGTCCTGTATAAATTCCCTATACCCTATACTTCCCGACATTAGCAGAGGCGCGGTGACGTCACCCGACGAGGGGCCTAATCTCCCAGCTACAGAAAGGTCGCGGTGAGCCCATTTGGATAAATGGGCCACATTTGAGGCCAAATTAAGAGGAACGTGTCGAACAGTAAAAAAGTGGTAAAAACGGACTCAGATCAACGTGCCGGCGTTATTACGCGCCATAAAGGTTTTCAATGACATTCGTAACGTGAAAAGCCTTGACCTTTCCCGGGGAATACCTACTGCGAAATCAATTTCGACGGTTGTACAGTGCTTTACATACGTAATTTTATGGATTGTAGTAAGTGTATTTTCTTTTTCGTTGTTTTTTTTCCACTTAATCTGTGTATAATATTAGTTATTACGTTTATATTCTAATTCTATACATTATCAATTTCTCATAATCTACAAAAAAACACAACATTCTAATACAGTTAGAAACATAGAACAATGTCTACCCTATTGCTGCAAGCGATCTCTGTTGTTGGCAATATGTAGGTAGTTCATCATACAGATATGTAGGTACATAAAAGTAATAAACTACCCATCTGATACCTACTAAACAACACTCATAGAACGTTACACTATTCCCAAGTGACGCAGGGCGAGTGTTTGTGATAGCCGGGCGGGAAGCTGCCACCAAATAGCTATACAACTATAGATACCTCAAATTGACTTGTGGGTCTGTCTATCTTATCTCAATTCACCGGCAGACGATAGGGTAGCGAGCGACATTACACGAGTACCTACTGTAAATCCTACCAAGAATGACGTTGATTGATGATCGCTTATGGAGAATGTATGGGTCAGAAATACCTACACTAGCAATCCTTTTCAGTATGAGGCTTACACACGTAATTACACGAACTTGAATTGAAGATTTTATAACTGAACTTAATGGATTCGCAAATGAAGCATATGGGGGTGTGTCTCTCTGAAAGATGAAATTCGTAACGAAGGAAGTAAATCAGATAACTAAAGTGACCGAAATAGCGCACAGAATTAGAAGCTGAAGTGACAGCGGACTGGCTATAGCTGCGGAAGAACCGACGACTGCTGGAGTAAACAAGTTGTTGCGTAGAGACAGCGACACGGCAAGCGTAGTGTACAACGATAGAAGTATCCGGGCGTTTTCCGCAAATCGACGAACTTGCGCCCATTTTGCGTGTGGGTGAAATATTCCTAGATACCAAACTGTTCCTGCCAGGACTTAAGAAACTCCTCCAGAAAACGCAGTAATACTTTCAGCTTTACGAACGTCTTCGGAAGGGTTTGTGGTTGTCCGAGATGCTTGAGCCTGTATGGTGCTACTCCGTCGCAAGTTTTCAGGATATGGGCATAGCTGTGTAGAACGACCTTTGAGAGCGGCTGCAGGTGGATGCTGGATGCGGCAAGGCGAGGACAGGGTGCAAGGCGCTCATTGGGGGAGGCCTATGTCCAGCAGTGGACTAGTATAGTAACATTTATACGAGACGAGATGGAATATTCCTTACATGAGGAAACCTAAAGCGGGCAACCGATGACATACGTTAACGGTTGCCCGCTTTCCATCAACTGGGCTATATCTGCCTGTACAAAAAATTTCCTCTCTTCAATATTAAAACTTGATGTACAAATCCATTAAAAACACAATTTTACTTACATGAAGCGCCATGTGATGTCACCCCGTAATTAAATAACATGTCGCGTAGGCCGTCCGCACGCGAACTGTACGTACCTACTGGGCAATTTAACGCTGTATTTGAATTCATTCCGGTATTCTACGGAATACGCGCGAACTTTATTCCCGCCTTTTTTATCACAGAAGAAATTAATATGAGCATTAGGCACAATGTTGAGATAACGGTGAATTTGTAATATTAACTTTTAGATTTCGCTTCGATTCTGCGCGAGCATGAATTGACCCTAAAACATTAGTGGAAGGACTGGGTCTATTCTAGAAGTACAACTCGCCACATAGTTACTAGTATTCTGTCTGTATTATAGACAGCACGTTAAGGTCGAACGAAAGTATCTCCAACATACTTATGCGTCGTAGGGATCTAGCAAGTACTATTTTATTGTGACCTCTATGACATCACATGGTGCAATAAAAGGAGTGACATCATGCTATGTAGGCACTTGCTTTGGATTTTAGTCGCATTCGTAAAAGCCATTATCAGACATTAAACTGCGCACTAAATTAGTATACGAACAATAAAATTTCTAAAAATAAGAAAACTCGACGTCATGTCTTAACGTGTGAGAATCTACTATACTCGTACGTAATCTTCCTCATTACGGAAACGGAAGCAAAAGGTCCTTACCTTGACCCATTTGTACAATGTTTTTTACATTGAAGAGCTGACCGATGAGTCACGCGAGCTATATTACTCCATGAATACATAGCGGAGGGCTCTAAAGCGACGCCACTTTAATCACTGGACGAGGCATTAAATAAAAACAATATCTTCTTAAAAGCATTATTAATCTTCCACTTTATATGCTTTCTTCATAAATACACTCCATCTGTCATATCCACCTTGATTACTTTCTATGTGAAACAAAAACCATTCGTCCAAAAAATCTTTTGTACGCCCGCTCAAAAAATTACTTACTACACTTTCTCTTTTGCAACTTCAATAATGAAACGGCGAAATGTTCCAACGGAATAGACTGTCACTTGCAGAAGCATTGTACGGGAACAGGGCATGTTTCAAACAAATGGTACACTCGTATTGAATAATAGATGTAAAGGAAACATTGTGCACGAGAGGAAACGTACAGTCAATCAAACGCTCACATGGCAACCCTGTGGTCCTACAGTATCGCGTCACTTCTGTACGTAACTGTACTTGGTAAGTGGTCCCTCCTTTTAGCCGTCCGACTGGTTTTTGAGCAGCCAGTCCTGTTATGGTTAAGGGAAGTGGGTGTTGAGCGTGATGGTACGATTTTGCCAGGCACGCAACTCTAGCAAAACTGATGGCTTCTGATATAAAAGTGTCCCAACTTCCCAAGACATATTCTCCTTTCATGAATTAGCAATATGTACATTCCCCAGCCTATATTTAAAATGTGTTACGCACGTGCCAGTACGCAACGGGATTATAACGCGCATGAAGCCAATTACGTTTTCACTGAATTTGCTCCAAAAATGAGACTTACAAGCTCAATGTCGAGATCGCAATAGCAATCTCTAAGGGAAAATTTCGCCATGTGAAGGGAAGATAGCAGACGTATAATTTTGTAATTACTAACAGAGCCAGGCGCCACAGACGAGCTTATATACTGAATCATTTATGAACTCGAGCTTATCCCACGGTTCAATAAATCTGTACGACTGAATCTATACATTAACTTTCCATCGCAGATTGACGGCTACCGAGATTGAATATCGGAATTATAGTAACCTCAATGTCTATAAAAAGCTATATCACAAACTTGACATTATTTATAACTTATTTACCATTAGAAGCCTTCGATAGCTTTTACTATAAACCTCGAGTATTAGTGGAATTTGTTCTCATTGCTCACGAAGATATATAGGAAAATAAATGGTAAACAAGAGGCAATACTATCAAATCGATGCCTAATACTCAGCTAATAAGTATTGTTTAAAACTTCATTACTAGCTTTCACAGTGTCCGCCGCATCGACCATTTCTTTAAGACCTCAGGTACAATAACTGTGGTCAACCGAATTAGCTGATAACGCCTCAGTTGAGAGACGCGAGGTGGATCAAGCTTAAACGGTAGATTGGCCAATGATGTGAGTCATTTCAGTGTGCTATTATACATTGAAGGCGAAAGTGTTCGGACAGCGAAAGTTCTGGTACACAGATGCTGTGCTATGGTGAAGTAACTTGTCCGCTGCACCGGTAAAGGTTGGATTTCACTGACATTTGATCCCAATGACCATAGGTAATAAGTCACAAATTTGTACATGTTCATTACAACAAATTGTACCTTTCCATGAGTTGTTGAGCGCAAATTATGATCATCAATTTGCTCTGCTGTGGGAATCCGTCGTTAGATTGCGGAAATACTTTTGAGAACTTATTCAGTTCTGATCGCGTACATCTCCAATGATATCTAACATATACATTTTAACGGCCATAGCATTTAAATATTCGTCACATGAATAGGTAGCGATTCTATGAAACGGTTCATTTACAACAATAGCTACTTCACACACGCGTGTCACTGTCACGCCACGTCATGCCGACAAGCATACATCTTGTAGTCTAACTGCGAGGCTAGCTATGTGAAACTGGACTGACCTAAAATGGAAATATGCACATATGCAGCATGGAGCTCGAATTAGGTTATTTCTCTGCGGGCATAAATGACGATACGGTGTCTACATAAAGCTCACTGATTAAAGTGCAAATTGGTTCCAGCGACACAATGGAGAGCGTATGAATATTTTGAAGCTCTTCCGCAGTCTGTTTTAATTAAGTACAACGATTCGTTACCTAACTACGGCATAATTATGTCTTGGAGCTATGTTGTACTATTGAAATAGATACAAGCTTATATTCTATCGATTTCATGTTAGTGGTATACCAGTGTTCAGGTTGGTGACATCCCTCTGATATTGTTAAAAGTCAGACAAGGACAAATTTTGTAGGATATTCCAGAGTGTCATATGGTAATTTTGATCCCGAAAAAAATTATAGAACCTAGCGGTATACACAGCAGTTTACACAGATCCGAACTACGCGCGAGTGTAGTTTATTGGTATAGTTCGAACTGAACTATACCAATAAAGAATCCGTAAATTAAAATCCGATAAACCTCTCACGCCGCCGCATATAGCAACATTAAACGCGGATAATTGCTTATTAGTCCTACTCGGACAAAGAGAAAGGACCAGGCTGATGGCTAGCTCGAAAGTGCAAAGCTACGTTGGTGCAGCAATAACCATTCATCATGTTTATCTGATGTGGAAGCTTCTGCTGGTTACACAGATAATTCTGGGAGAAAGTCGAACGAAATCCTGAGTACCTATACATTTACTTATCAGGGTGATTAGATTCGACACGTAAAGATTTTTAAGGTAAACCTTTACAATTATGGCAGTACGTCATCTCACGAATCGGCTTCAGCTGAAAATCAGCGTCGCTGCCTCGGCTGGGGCAATATATGAGGAGTTGTAACTGAGAAACGGAGATTATTCTTTTTATTGTTTAATTTGTACCCGTATCTTGTAGGTATCACTTTATTTTTATTATTTCTTTAGTGGCGATATTTTACCTCATTCGCGAGTTGCCAAGTGCCAACAGTATTATTTTATCGGCAATACCGTATACAGCTGTTAAACTAAGCAGCATTTAATGTGATATAAACACATATTGCATAAAAGGGTACCCGTGACCGTAAACGGAGTTTTAGTATGTCGAGGGAATTCCTTATGCATGAAATAGGAATATATTAGGTACATTGAAAATGCGGTGACGAAACCGCTGTCGACGCGTTTCGCATGGTAATTCTAAATTTGCTGACTGCGGCGTCATATTATGGACGTCACCTTATACTTAACATAAATACGATCACTTCAAAGAAAAGCGTTGTGTACAATGACAAACAAGTACCTAAGTACTTCACTATTAAGCAAGACAAGATTTTCGAGAGAATGTTGGATGTAAAGTTAAACATCATCAAAGCGATCAGTTTTGAGCAAGAGCTTTTAGATGTAGCGACGAACATTGGCGAGCTATTTCTACATATTTCGTATGAGTAAAACAATTATAATCTTTTTATTGCTTAGGGAGGCATAGCAGAGACGATCCACCTAAGTGATCCTTTCGTCCAGGGTTTAGCTAGCGCATCTGCGGAAAGCGTTTATTGGATAAGCGGGACCTAAAGGGAACGGATGCGGTGCAGGCCTTCCGAGGTACCTACTGCCTTTTCAAGAGTCCCATCTACCGAAGTTGCAGTGCAAACTTCGGGATAATTTCACATTTTGCACATGCGCGGCAAAAACTCCAAAAAATGTTTGCGTATTATAAACAGGAAGGTCTTATAAACATGCAAAACATACACAAGTAGATAAGGGCCATAATACAGTCGTTGAATTTCAATTTCTTATTTTTTTGTCGCTTAGTCATAACTGCTTCACCCACAACTCCCACAAGTAACAATGCCACAACACCTGTAACATGTTATGGTTCAAACGCTTTGTTGTGTCTAAGCGGTTATTTATCGGTGCTAAAAGTATTTCGGCGGTAGTATGGATTCCATTGTTGTTGCAATTTATTTTACATTATGAGCTGTGATTGAATTACTCGTTTTTCATGTAAACAGTGTAAGAGCGGTTACTCACCGCTTCTGATGCAAGGTCGTAAAAATGCGAATCTATGGTCCGCCAAGTTTATTTTGGCGTTCCAAATACTTCGACCGAACTTTGTTTTTTTGACACGTGACTTAAAACTTGATAGAACAGAAAACTAAGGCATAAGCTGTCATAGCAACAGAACTTCCTCCTGCTGCGGATCGTTTCAGATGTAGGTAGTGCGTAGGCGGTCTAACGATGAAATTTGTGAAGATTCTCAAAATAAGTACTTAAAAATTGCTGCTAGAGCCAGTAGATCTAACAAACGTTGCTGTTAGGCTGTAGGTGCTCCTGCTAACTGGTCATCTATCAACAATTTGGCAGATGGTATGGTACATTGAAACTGTGTAACTACAATTTTAAAGCAATCAAAGAGTGTCCTTAAATAATTGAATTCTGATTATAGCTACAACATTGGAAACGCAATAACAATATCTACCCAATGCTATCATAACGTACAGTAATAACTTTATGATTGCCAGTCATAATGCAATTAACCGTTTTTGCATACGCCCGCTGCGCTTGCGTCGCATCGCAACTCTGCACGTACACTGATTTACAGTAAATGTAGGTGTGCCCAAGCCCCGGTCCCCTGCGGCTTCAAGAATTTTTTGTAATACAGCGAGAGGATCTGACAATTCATGTTTATAATTAAAGAGTGCAGTAATCTGCACCAGTAGTATCTATGCTTGCATTTGTACCAGTCATGGGTACGCCTGATAGAAACAACGACGATCTAGTAAAATTTTAAAGCATAATATAGCATTGGAAACACAATAACAATTTAAAGAAAAAGACCCGATGCGTACTGTAAACACTAATCATAATAATTTTATAACCACATAATTATTGCTTATTGACCGTTTTGGCAGACGCCTGCTGCGCTTGCGTCGCAACGCCTCTCGCGTGCGCGAGCGCAATGAATGAATGTGCCCAAGCCGTACTACGTAGGTACCTATGTACCTTCGGCAATTGGGCTTCGCGGAGGAAACACCAGGTTTCACGTAATAACCGTGCGATTTTACGAGCTCTTGCCGCATTGTTTTATGGCCGGCTCTTAGTCATAACCAGCCCTCTTTACAAGTAACCGGAGAATTGCGAGTTTACCTGTGCGTTTTTCAGTTTGATAACCTGTACAGGTTACGTCATTGCTATAAGCTGCATCAAGATTGTGGACCCGGCAGACATGCAGCTTTCTTTTGATAACTATCAAATTTACCTTAAGGTTACCGTTCGTGTAGGCGTCTCTCTATCGTTTAATTATCTTTTACTGTGTCTTTCGTACGAGACTCATCGATAGTACTACGGACTGACTCGTACACTAAAGCTGCAGGTACACGGCAGCAAATATTATCAACACATCGGGTTTTGGAAAGAGAAATGTCAGGCGGGCACAAATGACAAGTGATAATGCTCTACAATTTCCAAAAAATTTTGCCGTTGAATTTTTTTTGTTATGCATGCAGACTGCAAAACCTAAGGTGTGAAACGTTTGGGGAAGGACGTCCCGGGGTTGAAATGTGGATTAGGATTAATTTTAAATCTGATCGTATCGATAATTTTAATAGCGACTATGTGCAATGCAAATTAAGACGAACGCACCTATAATAATAGATAACGTGCTGAACAGAAAAATATTACAATAACCACTTCAATCACAGATACTTTCAATTGCTTAGATAAAATTACAGGAAAATTATAGATTAAAGACAGGAGAGTTACTAGAGTGGTTCTACCTGAGTCCAAGTATCACTGTACATGGGATTGCCATTGTCTATTAAATCTAGGTCAAAAGAGAATTGCAAAATTACACCCGACTGTTAGTTATTTTGTGTGATCA
The DNA here is from genome assembly GCA_907269095.1 of Blastobasis adustella. NCBI lineage: Eukaryota > Metazoa > Arthropoda > Insecta > Lepidoptera > Blastobasidae > Blastobasis > Blastobasis adustella. The sequence goes on along the minus strand of OU026135.1, from coordinate 5,827,720 downwards.
CGCAGTTTTGCACAAACTCCAATTGACTCATAGTCAACAAATTTTCAGAACATGGAATGTGCAAATCTAAAAAATTGTGCAAATGATGATATAAAGAATAAATATGGCTCGATTTAAATTTTGTATTCTCGTTTTTCTTTATGCACAAAATGGCGCTAACCTGATTTCTTAAATTTTCATTCTTAGTTTGCAACGCATGGTCACAAGCTTACGTAATATACTCAGCAACACAAAAGCTAATCCACTCGGTCGGGTAGAAATAGTTGACAAAAATAGTAGATGACAAACATGCCATGTGGCAAGCTTGCTTATTCTTCAATGGGCCTCGATTGGGCCAGATGTTGTAATGCAAGTTATCGACGAGTTCGTTGAACTTTCTCAAAAGAGACACGATGTGGCATAAACAATGGAGGCATCAACGAGTAATTTTAAAAATTTAATTATTCTTACAATATACTATGTAGCTACCAGCAATGAACGAATGCCAATTTCAACAATAGCACACAAGCAAATTGCCCGTTGTATGTATGACCAAACAAAACCTATAACATCAATCTTAACAGTCATCCACGGCAATAGCGATACGACTTCAATACACATACTAAACAATGATGGAGGAATAGTTCTTCCCACGGCACTGTCTGGTCGGCAATTAAGTGAATCGGCTGTAAAGGATGAGAAAATGGCCGACACACGTCTTGCCTATGCTTTATTTCTAACATAGATGCAGGGTCATGCGGAGGCGAGTTCCGAGCGCATGAGAATGCAGATTAAAAATCTTTCCTGAACACAGTGAAAATTTTTTAAGCGAGAACGGGAACTGCTTTGTAAATTTATTCCTGTTAAGGAAGAGAAAATAATGTAGCTACTTAATGAAAAACCATTTAACAACAAAGTAGTAAGCTAGTAAAATGTAGCAACATTTTATTTGAAGGAACTCCTGTTTGTTTTCAACATACTTGAAGATATGCTACTCATTTAAATTAAACCATACTTAAATTAGAAGACATGTGCACTTGTTTCCATTCGCAGCAATGTAGATGTTACTGGTTCCTAAATAGGCTAGAAAGTGTTGCGACATGTTAAGAACGCGCGGTTAATGTCTCAGTGAAACGAGTCCAGCCTTCCCATGTCAAGTCAAGAGACGTAGGAAGGATGCATCTGCAACTCATTTACGGCTATTACAAGATGGAAAGTGAAGTAAGTATGGCGAAAGTCCCGAGTTTCCACGCGCCAGATCCAAATAGCTTCGTAGAAAAACAGTACAAAGTACTTAAACACTGTACTAAACCTGTTATGGTTTTTGTTTGAATAACTTTTTACTCTTACTAGTCCGAGGCAGTAATTCCTTACTATGTAGGTTGTAGAATGTAAGTACTGCGGACGATAGAAAAAGATAAAGATTTTCTTGTTAACTCGCCTCACTAAAGGATTGTTTACTAATCGTTCTAGAATCTAGAGTTTCTTATACAAACAAAAACGACATGAAATACACACGCCTTATTCCCTTAACAGTAATGGAAAACGAAATATAATAGTTATTACCGTAACTAAATGAATAACTGAGACTGATCGATGCATTAAACCAACTAAAATAGAAACACAATAAAACACTCTCCTAAAAATACCACGCCATCGAATCATTTAACGCCTAGCCTAGATTGAAATATCTGCATTACGATAACAGTTATTGGACATATAAAACTCCGTGAGAACTTTCAAACACATAATAGTAAAATACGAGAATATACATCATCTAGATCAGGAGGTGTTCTCACATTTCACGGACGTCGTCGCCCCACTTTTAAATGTAGTTTGACCCAATAAAGCCAATGACAAATGATCGTCCAATAATAGCGTGCATTAGACTGTGAAAACATAAAATTCAATATCCATCCAGTCTTTTGTGTTGAACAATGACGTCCGCAATGCAACCGATGCAGCTGTTATGGTTCAGTAGATAATGCTGGTTACAAAGTAGATCAACGCGATTTTGTCGCAAACAATACTACGCATCCTTCTATTTGCGGTTCAATGATAGCACCGTGAAAGGATACACTGACAACAAAAACCGTATTTTATTGAAGACAACAAAATTATTCAAGACTAGCAGTCCCCCGAGGTTTTCAACCGCGCGCAGTTCCGATTTCTGTAAACATTCAACTCTTCCTTAGGGCCCTATTATTTTTCCGGCACAAAAAATAGCCAATGTCATACGGGAATAATGTCGGTTACAATAAGTGAAAGAATTTTCAAAATCAGTTCTGTAGTTTCGGGGGTTACTTCGCAACAAACAAACTCACAAACATACTTTTCGTGTAGATAGATACTTTTTAGTTATCATAGTAGACTAGAATGACTAGATAACAAACATAGGCAATTATTACGTCTAGCTAGAAATTGCATTACCTTCTCGTCTAAAAAAGTTATAAAAAGTTGACCGACATAAAAATTGGATAAACGCTGTGAAAATATGTAATCAAAAACTTATTTGGTGAAGGTCTGAGAACTGTAAATAAGTTCGTGTCGACACAAGAACCGAAAGCGGAAGTGAAAGAAACGGAAACGAAAACAAAAGCCGATAAAGTTCTAGAAGCTCTTATTGGTATACGAAGTACTTTCATTTTCTAGTGGACGCTTATGATATTTTAGATTCCTTCCAATAGATAGCTGAAAAATATTGCGTTTAAAATCAAATTAATCGACAGAAATCTTTAGGTTAGCTTTATCGCAATACAGCTAATAAAGGTCATCCATATTAACCAAAAGCCAAACCGTCTTTCATCCCTAAACATATAGGTCTAGGCGAATATTATTTTAGGATACGAAGGTTGATATCCTCCGAAACAGAACACAATACAAAGAGTAGTTTTCACACGATCGACTAACATAATCCCATTAAGAGACGACAGTGACCGCGGAAGCAACCGGTTATGTCTACGAGTTTACATCATCAGCTCGAAATACATAATGTGGGCATAAGGTTACGGCAAAAGCAATACCAGTTTAGCTGCTTAAATTATATCGAGCAAATTAAGAATAGGTATTCGAATTGCAGACATAATGCGGCGCATTAATGCTTCGGGCTGATCTGGTTTAAAAACAATTTAAGGTTCCAAATCACAGCGCCAATGTTTGCACCGACACGCAGCAAATGACAGCCAAATCACATTGGAATTTAAATTATTCAGTATTCAATTAGACATTCAGACATTGTTGAAGGACATAATGTACCTGGTATCATATGTATGGCTGTTTGACTTGGGATCAAGAGGCAATTGCATGTAATGGAGCCCCAATGCTTCAGTGTATGTGGGCGACCTTGCCACTTATCTAAATTTATTCAAAATTTCCAGCCGCGCGAACCATCGAAACGAGACTTGCAAAAAGTAGTCGCCTAAACGTTAGCAAATATGACAACAGATCGATAGCGATCATTAATCTACAATAAATATTTCTGTATGTCATGCTTTCAAGATTAAAGACAGGAAGGAATATGATGAATTTTATGCGGTAGCTCGACTTTAGGGAATGGACACCTTGTCTAGAAATTTGTTGTAGCAATGGCACAAGTAAATACATCACAAATAAATACTTTTTTAATGTAAAAACAACATCAGATTCAGAAATAAAGATTCAGATAAATGGGGCAAGTAGTCAGAAATAGAAGTCAACTTACCTGCCTTAGTATCTATCATTATACTTATAGTATTTGCTATCTAAGCCCAAAGAGTTTTATGTTGTTTGACATGATAACCTCAATCATAACACCGTCGTTTCGATAAATCAATCAAAACAAATTCGTCCATGACAAATTTTGGATGTGTGGGTTGCATCATAAGTTTATTTGTGGACTTGACACGACTCTGGTCATAGCGTCTCGGATACCGGCTGTGATGTCACCCAACATATGGCATTATAAACAAACACACATAAAAGTTTAAAATAATTGCAGTGTAGCATCCGCCAGAATACCTCTGACTCTGAAACTCTAAGGTAAGCTTATGCGTCCTATCCTACGCTAGTCCTAATTTGGGAAGAGGAATGTAGGCATTCTCAACACAAATGAGATCCCCCCTACGATCCTCATATTACGATGCTCAGGAAATAGTGGATGAATATAATCTCTGAATTATGGTAAAAACTAATGCGACCGGACATATAAACGTTAGAGTTTAACACGATAGAATGGGGTTACTCACAGTCGAACAGGCATAATATAACAATGCTTCTCCCTAAAGTTGTCAAACATATGGCAATCCGTTCGGCGGTTTTCAAACATAAGACCGGAGTAAGGCTGACATCAAAGTGTTCAATAATGAAAATGTAGGACAGAGTGACACGACGATACACAAGATTGGTTCTGGTTCAAAAATAGTACATGCACCGATCGATCGGTAGCGTGTTGCGTTGACGTGGTACGGACACGTTGTGGCGACAATGTCCTATGTTGTGATTAGGCTGAAGCTCGTCGCCAAAAGGCATTTCGGTCGCAGACGTCTAAAGCCTTTCATTTACGACTGTAATGACGTTTGTTTATGTGAAGCTAGCTTTTAAGGGTGTGGCGACTTGTAAGACCTTGTTACTTAAGTCTCAGCCGTCTGATTTTCTGTCATAGGGTAACAAGGTACTAATAGGAATTTTTATCTGGAACAAATTGCCATTTATGTATGGGATAATTTTGTAGTAAGTGGTAGGCAAATACCATCGATTGCCACGAGCTACGGTTGTTTTATTTTGAATATTCTTCAATTTACTCTCAGTTAGAATTACTTAAAATTAATCACATAAATTGTCCATATCTTGTTAGTAAATCTTAAATACGCCTGTTTTAAGACTGTATATTCTAATACTTATTCAGGATAGTGACAGCTGGAAGGTTTGAGAGCGCACTTGAAAAGCAATAAAACGAATGAATAAATTGTACATTCAGTTAGACGGACGGGATATAATTTTCTCTTCGCGACCATGCCACGGGGTCTGTATCCACCCACAGCGTAGTTTCGGTCAATTTCCGGCCATATTTAGTCCAGTTTATTCTGTAGCAAACAGATTCCCAGCGAGATATACTCGCCTATTCAATGAATGCATTGTTAATGCTCCGGAGATATTTTAAATTAAACTGCATGCTCGTTGTTGGTTGTTATGCAAATGATCGACAAAAGCGACATTGTCTATCTTTGCGTTCAAAAGTGTATCAAATACTTTTGTAGAATAGAAAACCACTATTTAATCAGAAGTACGTGTTCATGCATGTCATATCGTATCATTATTTACACGGACGCACATCAGTTTACATTTTAACCATTCAGGGTCTCATGTTGTGTCTCAAATTACAAAGCTGCTTGCGAAGTCACGTCCCGACCGGGGACCGAAAATCAATAACGTGGACACCGCTTGATCCGATTAAAACTTTCAAAGATCCAAATTACAAGTTATGTTCCGGATTTGAATACTTCAATGGATTTTATGAGACAGGGTGAGGGCCGAAGCCTATGGTTATGGCCTAGGTTAATGGTAGTATCGTTAATGGGAAATAGTAGTGAGTATTACAAGGAAGGAGTAAAGAATAAGGGCATAGAAAAGCACTAACGATACATCAAGCACTGTTTATTTCTAAAAACAAAAATATTCTTCAGCTTCCTTCAAATACACACATACATTTAGCAGATATAGAGAAAGTCTTGGTTGAAACTCTTTCTTTTAAATAATGACATACTTATTATCTACACATAAATGACACACCTATCAATAAATCTTCGCCAATATTGTAAATATTTGATTCTAAATAAACAGTAACAGTAGTTTGTTACTTTGATGGAACCAACAAAATAAGCAATCAGCGAAACTTCACGCAAAGGGCGTGCTTTATCAAATTTTGTTAACAATTTGTATAATTAAATGGATTTAGTTACATAAACTCGATCGTGACTTCAGGCAATATTGGAATATTCAGTTAAAGTTTTAAGTTATTATTATATTACAGTAGATAAAGTTCCGAGTTTCCGCTTGGTATTGAATTTGAAACTTATTGTGTATCAGTATAGCCTATTATTTGTTACCAGGAAATTAAAAATTAATCCATTATTAATGTGGGAAGACATAACATTATTGGTCAATTTTAGCTTGTACTTACCTACTTTTCTTAGCAACTAGTTTTGTAGTCTAGTTTCTACAAGTTAGATTTGCTTGTGATATGTCAATCGAACTTATTGATTCCGCGACTGACATTAAGTTTTGTTTTCTCATGTTTATTTCATGAGCTTGTTGTTCGCTTACGCACAAGATAAAAGCACAGTTACTTTGAAAAAATTGTATGACTACTGTTTGTTTGAGTCATTTAGCTATTGCCATAAACTGTAGTTTACTGCCTTGAAGGTATTTCATTTCTAAGAAGTATATATGGTGAAATATCTGTTACTAATTACCTAAATGTAGATTGAATTCCCGTGCTAAGCGTGGCTTCATATTATTATTACTTGCTTATTATACTTACGTGAAATGTCTCGGAGGACATGATAATTTACTTTATTTTAACGTCTGGTTCCCTACTTTTATCTTAAACCACCAAAAACTTTGAACAATGTAAAGATTATTTACCCATTAATTTTCAACCAAAAATCGAAGACAAAAGATTACGAGCAAACAAAGCTTCAGCGTTACAAACTCCGTGGTAGCGTTCCACAGTTTCGCTAGTAGAACTTGAAGAACCCAGTACTTCATAAAAACATAATTAAATCTTCACAAACCCCATGACACTGGTACAGACAGTGCTCCCGCGCATCACGGAAGCAGCGGCTCGCAATGTGGCCAGAGCGCACGCGTGGCCACCGGTCACGTAATGCCTTCCGGCCGGCCGGCTAGAGCGTGCGGATTACCGTTGCTTGCATCAAGGTGCAATGGCAGACGCCGAATGGAGGCGGGAAGGGGAGACAAGTGCGTGGGAGCAAATGGATTTTGTACGTACAGAGCGATGGACTTCTTTGGATCAATGAGCTTTTGTTTTTGGGTTCGCACGAATATTGTAGGAGTAAGGAGCTCAGTCTTTGAGGAACTCCCATTGTTATCAAATTCACAATGTCATAAAGTGGTAATGGTATAAAGGGAAGTGTTCTGAGTAGTTGTTTAAGCTAACAGACAACTACTTAGAACACTCCCCGTGACAAAAGCGGTAATGCATAACGTTGCAACATCTTTCCGCAAAGGTCGAGGCGGCTGGCGAACTTCTGGCGACAATTCAGGTCACTCGAAGTCTTATTGAGGTGCTCCAGCCAAGAGATGGGAACCGCATTGCATGTGCGGCCTGACTTATAAAGCTGGAAGCAATGTGCCGGTGTGAAATACCACCTGCCGGTGCCATGTGCCGGTGTGAAGGACAACAAACTTTTGTTTATTATCTGTCTGATTGATTGTTTTTGGTTATTCCACCCAATGTCGCTATCGGCTAAGTTTACCACACTGCGTGAGCGTGCAACAACTGTGATTTATAATTGGTATACAAACGATGAATGACACGACGAATATATTATACAAAAATAGTTTCAGGCGACACGAAAATCACGAACCAATTTAGGCAAAAACAAAAATTAGGGCGTCACGCTCCGCTGGACAGCGTGTTACATAAAATACTAATTTGACCGAGGCGTGTATATCTGGCAAATGAATTATAGACACGCAAAATTGCGGGCGCGCCAGATGGAAGGAACATTATGAAAAAATAATCAAGGGTCAGCCGTGAAATTGGCTCTTTTCACCACACGGAGACACCCCCCAATCTCTACTGAAATATAAAGCGAACAGGGCAATGAAACGCAATGAATAAATGCGGTGTAATTGCAATCAAAAACAAGAGCGTAAGGCAGAACAGAAACCATGGGACCTGTGGGGCATTGTTCTGTTTCCAGTCGGCTGCCCATCTGATGACGTCACGCGTCGCCACCTCTTGATGGAGCAAGTGTAGTGCAGACTGTAGACCCAACCGCACTAAGATGCGGTTAGAAAAAGAGAATCGCTTTGTATAGAATTGCCCATAAATTGCTTTCTCGAAGGGTTTTCTTGCTTATGCAAATAGTAGACAATCATATGCTTTCACTGTGCAGTGTTTGCAACCTGTGTATTTGCTATGCAGAAATTATTGCGCCACACATTGAGCTGTTTAGCAAGCGACCGATATAGGCCGAAACCATTATAGGAAAGTTGCCGTAACTAGATTCATACGGCGATGCTGGTCATTGCAGTCGAGTATGTATCAGGTCAAGGCACGTCGTGAACCTGGACTTTTTCTTGATACACTTGCATTGGTGGCCATTGCCCCCAGTCGCGTTGCGTGTGTAAACGCGTCTCGCATATAGACATTGTCGTCCAGTAGGTACAGTAGTTTGCCTTAAACACAGCGCAAACTCGTCTTCATATACACCATTAGGCACTTGTTACTTACTATTGCAGTGGTAGATAACTACATACTTTAGTTAGGGAATAAAAATGAGCATATTCGTGCCGCAGCGGAAAAATCAACGAATCGAGGGAGCGATACGTTCAAAAGTACTCAGTCCGAGTCCACCCTACCAAACAAGTGCAAATTGAACTAACAGGCGGACCCCGAATCGAGGCGGGTCAAACGGAAATCGACCCAGACAATAATGGTAGCATTCTGCCAGTGCGCCCAAACGAGGAGCCTATAGTATCATACCATATACATAACGGACTCGTGATCTTGACGCGTCACCCGACACCGAATGAAATCTAAGTTCCGACGGGTCGCACGTCAAGTGCATCGCGATGTGAGAAAGGGTATCGTGTGTGAAATGGGCGATCGGGTTACTGCAAGTCGATTCTTTCAGTCGATCAAGCAGAGGTTTCGGTTGCTAACTTCATAAAACAAGACGCAAACCTTATCAGTTCTGCAATATACGTTATAAATTAACTTGGTATATTCCCTAAGAATCCACAGAAACCTTAGATAGACAAAGAGCGGTTCAGCTGATTTGTGGGTCAGGCAGACAAACGGGCCATTATCCCGGTAGAAAAATGTAAACACACCGCTCGTAAAAGAAACGAAATTAGATAGTGAAGCCATTAGTACGTAGTCGAAACTCTCGAATCTCTTGCCTTGGTTCGCAGTAACGAGAAGTCATAAACTACATAATAGTTTGGCAGCTTTTGGGCATGTGACCTTTTTGCACACAGCGGAGGCCGGTACAATAGTGTGTGTGCGTGGTAGCTTGCTATAGGTATTTAAAAAAGAATAGCTATAATTGAATATGTGAGAAGTATTAATTTCTCTGCCATTTTTTGACGTCTATACAGGGGGGCTAAGCGTAACAAACTCTATATTGTGCGTGTTTATAGAACATTGTACTGTTTGTTGTAGTCACGCAATCTCTATTAAGAATATATTTTGGAAACGGAACATATAATTTGAAATTAATTTTTACGACAATACCATTCAACATTTACTAATAAGAGTGGTAATCTTTAAGTGGATTAAAATGAAATCAACGCCTTGAAACACTTAAAATGGTTTATCTGGAACGAAGGTCACCGGTGCTGCTGGTATTTGGAGTTGAAATCCACTTGTTGTACCTCGTACCTTCGCGTTACTACGCGACCACAGCGTTTCGCCATTGGAAACCGATCGATAATTTATTTTTACTACCGACCCACTGGAAGGTTTCCCTGAACCATTCCTTGTACCTTCGCTCAGGGCGTTGTATAAACCCTTTTGATAACAACCTTCATTTTGTACCCTGTTTCATTATATCTGACAAACCTTACGAAGATAATTTATAATTTTCAGAGCACAGTGACATTATCTTAAACGGAGGCAGTGCGGAGGCGGTGACAGCGTCCTTTGGACAGGGCAGATTAACGTTGGATCCCAACCCAACCCTTTGGAGCTAATTGTAATGAACTTGACATTTAACAGACGCCAGCCTTTTGATAAGGCATGCACGTTTTCATTACTATAAATAAAAGCGCTGTTCGACCAACAATAGCTCAAATGTCAGAACTACTTTCTCCGGGCGCCGTACGGATCAAACACGCTCTATTAACGGGTGAATACAAAAATAAATAGAGTAAAAAGTCCGCAAACAAAGACCGCATTGAATAGGCGCCGCGGATAATTTAGCTGCATTAATAAAACCGGTGTTATCCAATCCGGGCTCGTTACTCGAGAAAGCTGCTTAAATGAGACACAAAAAAAGAAGGAGGGTAAGTGTTTGTTGTTGTTTCGCAGCCGTTGTGACCAAGGTCTATAATGGCATGGTTCTATTCTGCATAATGAGGAAAGAGCCGAGTATTAGTGGAATAAGGCGCTAAAAAGTACTTATTAAGGTTATAAATTTACAAAAGCGAAGCTGTAGGTACGAAGAGTGTGTCATCATTTGGCCATTGCACAAATTCAGATGGAAACTAACGTTACGTTTTAGGTACCTATAGAAATACGACGAACTCGCAGGCCGCAGCCAATAGGTTTTTATTAGTAGGTACTTCATTTACATTCGTGTTCAATATTTTTTTAAATAATTAGTGTACCTACCTATTAGTAGATTGGCAAGAATTGGCAGATTGAAAAAATTACTGTCTTGATTTTGGTTTCATTGATGTCAGAATAATTTACTGTAGATTATACGTTGTATGCAATTTGCGTAAAACAAGATAAACAACAAGGAACTAAGGAAGCCACACCGCAACGATAACCTCGTCATTGTGCACTTAAGTAATGAATAATTATACTTATTTCAAGAGCAATAAAACGATCCTCATTTCTATCGAGCAATTTCCGTACAAACTATAAAAGCAATGATCCTTGAAAGCTGGTTGATGTTATCAACGAAACGTTTACAGTTCAATTTGTGTTTTTCATTAATATTGATAGGCGCACGCGCAGCCGTTACGATCGATTAGCGTGTCGCGGTGTAGGGTGACCAGCCCTGTGTGCTCATTTTATACTAGGTACATGGGGTACTCTAAAAATTGTGGGTAACTCATTAATAAAACAATTTACATGGTAAAGTAAAATATTGACTGCTTTTCGAAATATTCTCCATTACATTTTAAACACTCTTTCATTTGGTCAAACCAATTTGGAGAACATGAGGACCATTGGTGTGAGGGCATGTTTTTCACCCGCTGGTTGATAGGAAGGCCTCTTCCGGTCCCGTAAATATTAAACCTCTTATCAAATCATTTTTGGGAACATAAAGAAATCCAATGGTGCCAGGTCTGGACAATGTGCGGGATGGGTCACTAGCTCTACCTTTTCAGAAGCCAAAAATAACTTTTGCCTTGTTCGCGGTGTGCGCCGAAGCATACTCATGGTGCAATAGGATGTGACTTCTTGGTCGTTTTTCGTTAACCTTTTTAAAAGACACTTGGTAAACAAATGGCGATGTACCACTCAGTATTAACTGTATTTTGTTCTTCAAGTGGGATCGTGCAGAAAGACTCGCACGGCAGAAGAAAAAACGCAATAATTTTTTGCCTACGCTTCTCATCTGCTATAATTTTGTTGGTTTGCTGTTAGAAGATACATGCAGAAGGCTGTTGCTTTCTTTCCGGCATGTAACAATGTTTCATCTCATTTGAACGTCCGTGATCAGTACGATTACGGTCGTGCAAATGCTGTTTTTTGCAAACAACTTATTTTTACACCAATCAACTCGAGGTTGTTTTCGTTCTGCGGTGAGTTCATTAGGAATCCCGCGGCAACAAAGTTTTCTAACTTTTAAATGTTGATGTAAGGTTTTGCGAATTTGGCAAATAACAATCACCAAATGTCCTCGAATTTCCTTAAATTAGTTGCCTGACAGATGCCACATTTTCCTCAGTGATCGCAGTTGAGGGCCGACCTTCACGAATTTCATCATGGAGAGAAACATGACCACGATCAAATTCTGCGTACCAACGCCTTACGGTGCTCAAATGAGATGCTTCCCTCTCAAAAGCATTTGAAGACGAGTAGTGTAGTCTTGCGGAAACTGAACTTTTAAAATCATAAAAAGTCATGGCCCTAACATATTTTCGCGTTAATTGAATTTTTGCTACGGACGACGAACTTCAACTTGTGATAAAATCAATTGACACGCGATTTCCCACAAATTTTTTTTAAATGTTTGATTCGTTTCTTATGCTTTAAAAAATACAACATTCGAATATGAAATATTTATGAGCGGCCAGGAGCGCAGACCTTTCAGTGTGGCATAATGGTGTGTCATAATGGTTTTATTTGTCAAGCAATGGGAAGTCACTTAGATATTTTCTGTGAAAAGGTTCCAAGTTGGTCACGCACGATCCAGTTGGGTCAATAGTACATGTAATCAAAAATTACTAAGATAACGGGACAAAGTGTTTAACATGAAAATTTACTATCTTCTAAAAAATTTAAATCCCTATAGTAATTTTTGTTCGACGCACAAATGCTGCACCTAAATGTCACATACTATGCCATATTCAAATATACGGGACCAAGGATGGTCCTGTATGTACTTTTTTTTTTTTAATAAGAAAGTACCGCCTAAATTCTAGTTGAAAAACGGGACGTCCTGTAAAATACAGGACAGTTGGCCAGCCTAGTCGCACAGTACGCGAACGCTCAATGACTCTATTGATATGCATAACTTCACAACAAATTGAAATGCACGATCGCACATTGTCTTTTAGAAAAGTCACTTTATGGAGATGAAATTCACTTCGGAGAAATGAGTCGGTAGAAAATATAACAGGCGAATAACTGAAGTACACTATTCTTCAATTTTCGATTTTATCTTCTCTTTATATATATTCGGTTACGGGTACCTGAAAAAGATACTCATGATAAGTATACCTACACCTATTTATTCTCTATAAATCTGTTCGCAAAATCACTGCTTACTACAAGTTACTTTGTACTTCTATGGGACTTTATTAAGTGGATCTGACATAACCTTGCGTATAATTTTGTTTCGCTAAGTAAGCGAAGTGGGGTTCCGTTCACTGTAGCGGATAATTATATTTCTATCGAGCTATGGTTTACCCTAGGCAGGTAGGTACAAACAAAGTCGTCTTAGCTGGATGGAAGAATGTTATCTGTAGGCTTATTACGTAACGTTGTTGCTAACAATTATCTGATTTCAACGATTTAAATTATTACTTTTGCGATTCCGTATCAACGTATTAGTATTAGTTGCTAATAAAGTTAGATTGCAATAAACGAAAACTATGAAATCGATCATACGTATCTAATCAGAAAAGTAACAAATTCAATCATTGAAATCAGAGAATTGTTGGCAACAAGGTTACGTAATTAATCTACTGATATTCATTAACCGTTTCGACTGTTCAAGGCACCCTATACTCTACCTTTGTTTTAAAGATGTATTTTGTACCAAAATTAACGTGGCAATGTAACACTGTCACGGCTTCATGCTACTAAAACAGCCGTATCAAATTCAAATTAGAGGACGAAGGAAGTACACTTATTAACTCGGGTTACGTAAAACGTTGTTTTACTTACAACAGCCATTAAGTAAAACCACGATTGTGAATTACCTATGTTCTTTGTTTTTTTGTGGATTAATGTATGCGGAACGCGTAAAAGTACACTGCTTGAAATACGTCTCCTCTGCCAAAGCACTTTAGCAATCTCCGGTAGGTATGGGTAACGTTTTTTATCTGATTCTGGCAGTATCGGCACAGAATATCTTTACGTCGTGTCGGGAATAAACGACATCTCCAAGGAAAACAACAGTCCCGATTCCATTAGACATCACTCCACATAAATTGTCAAAAACAACGCGTCATATAAATCTTTACTAGTTCCGAAACTACGATCGATCTCCAACCTCCGTAGACCTCCCGTCCTCCCTGGACTCGCATAAAAACACGCACAAAATTTATTACCTTCAAGACATTTCAGAGCTCTACATTGTTGGGCGGTGGAAGTTCTTCGATCCGCTTCTTGGTGCTTATGACGTCACGCTTGTAGCCCCCTCAAGGTCGCGCGGGCTCTTGGCGAAATCTGCGATTCCATGTTAGGTACGAACAAGTGTTTATAGAGCACCTCTACAGCATCTTTTCTTGTTGAAGCACCCTCTTAAACGTTGTACAGACCGGAGGCAATAAAGGCGATTTTAGAAGCAAAATGTAGGATAGCATAATGAGATGAATAAATAGTAAATACAGATGCATAAAAGCTCGTTTGCTCCCTACATGGGTGTACGAGGGACGTGCGTCCATTACTTGCGAGTAGAATAACGATTTTTCCAGTGAATAAACCGCAAGGTGGGCCGGCCACGCCTCGTGGGTACAACAATATTACGTCACGGTGCGACCGCGACCTTCAGTAGCTGAATTATGTCAATCTGCACTGATTGGGGGGAAACCATTTTGGTCATGAACATGATAACCATCTGGTTACCCTCAACTGGCCCCAAATGTTTACTGAATGAGGATTATAAATAAAACATTTGCCGGGCGCGCCGCGATCGCTGCACGTATCGATGTTTCGAATCTATGCTGTTTGATGTATGCACGTGCCTATGTTGTAAGGTGTTCCATGTGGTAGGTAGGCAATTCAGATCCTCTATGAGGTGGTCGTTTTGATTAGCTCCTCGGATGCGGGAGGTTGGCCAAATAAAAGCGAGCAGGATGGAGGCAAGGTCGCCGCCGGCGCGCTACCCACCGCAATTGTTCAATTTCGCAAACCTCATCGTGTTATTCAAATATTACGTTTAGAAACAAAGCGTATTTGGCAAACATTGGCGTAAAAAAATTTGCAACAACTCACTGGTGTCATGAATATCATGCGTTGTATCATTTTAATAGCAAAACAAGCATTCCAGCAGCGGCGGCTAAATCTAAAGAAGTCGATAATAGCCTATGGCTTTCCTAACCGACAGTCGGAAACTCCCGACAAAATCTGTGTATACTAAAATATTTTCTAAACTACTAAACTGGTTTTAATGAAGTAAAGCCAGAACCATCAAGTTTAAAAAAATCGCTCCATACGTTCAGGAGCTACCTACGATCAAATAGGGCACCTAGTATATAGAAATCTTTGGATATCACAGACACATACATATACACTTTCATCAAAGTCTGTCAGCAATTTACATAACTGTATAAAAATATAAGGAACCGACATTTTTCGTACAGTCATATTAAAATTAGAATACTTATTACTATGCATAGCACCTAAGTACCATTATTCCAATTATTCAATAAAAATTCGGTACCTACTCCTACTTGTTATGGTATACCGAAAACTCAGTGAATTCGTGAGCGGTATAACGCCGCCATTGGGGCAGTAAGGCGTGTGTTGCATAATAATGCAGCAGATGTTTCGCGCGAGGGCAAAAAATGTAAGGCACCTAAATAATATCAGACCTTGTGCAAAATTATTTATAGGGTGTACAAGGTCAATAACTTACCATGCTGTCTCAGAGCATTCTGTGATCTAGTTTTTTAAAAGACAGGAAGTAAATTATTATTATGATTATGTGTAGTGTAAATAATTTATGTATGATGGGCCTTATTGTTGGTGCCATGCCACCTTAGTCATATAAAAAATTAAGTACATATATATTTGTTAAAAATTAATATAAACTCATATGTATTTGTCTATAATTTAATTCACAAAAAGACTTTTTTGGTAGGTACAGTCTTCAGAAGACTGCTCAGGGGGTCAAAGAAAAATAAAGTGTTCTGGTACAGCCCCTGCGTTGCATTTTATTTGTTCATACCATGATGATGAACATTTGTATGACTTAAACTTAGCTTGATATTGTTGCATGATTGCATCAACATGCACATTCTGTTGTGATTCACTTGGTATGTATGTTAAACTTGTTATTATTTTGCAAAGTATGTTTGCTGGTACTAATAAGAAACTTGTGGTGGCTTCTTTGGCTTCTATATATCCCAATCAATGGACGCCATTGTTATAGTAAATGGCATAGGTAGGCAAGGTTCATTAAGGTTATGGACTTGTGGTTGCTTACAACAGTCACGAAATAGTATAATTTTAAATTATCTGGATAATTCAGATACAATTTTATTTAGGTACTTGTTTTATGCGAGATCATGTCATTATTTCTGTCAGCATGTCCAAATAAAAACAAAATAAACTGAAAACTTAAACAGGCAAATGCAATATTCCCTCATAGTCAGTCAGTATGCAAGAAGATGATGCCTATTTAGGAGATCCCACATGTCTTAATTGGGTCACTAGACCGGGTCAATTAATGTGGCCTTATTAACACATGCCTGAAAATAATATCTAGGTATTTCATGACCCAATAAATGAAGTCATCATTAAAATTGTTATGTAAACAACAGGTAAACTTGTAGTCTTATAAGAATTTTTAACTTAAGCCTATCTCAATTATGTAACAAGCTTCTGACAAGTTAGTTTCAAAGTATTTTTTTTGTATCTATTAACATTTAAAGACTTATTTATAGTATTTTACAGACTAACAATGACAGTACTATAGTTCTTCCAGATCTTAGCGTTAAACTATTATAAAGTATTGAAGATAGTCAGAAGATGTAAAGCAGAAAGGTATCAGGAAGATCCAACAAACCGCTAATCTGTCAAGGTCAGAGAAAATTCATAAAACAATGTCTACTGAATTAGATAAAGCTGATAACAATGACATGTGACTTATAGCTACAGAAATGTTTTGAGTCCAATCTATCCAATCAATGGATAATTGCTGGGTATAGGGCCACTCTGTAGGCCGTAATAGATCAATGTGTGACCTGGTATCAATAGAAATTTAAAATGGTTAGATCATATTGTTGTGATGCACAGTAATACACCAATTGAGCAATGAACAAGCTGGGTATTTCGAGCATGAACTGCCGCATACCCAAAAATAGGTCACATATCCCTGTTTAGAACTACACCTTTCTTGACTGGACTATCCAGTACTGTACGTAGTCTACATGTATGCGCGAAAACACTATGCGGTACTCCCGCTAAAACGCCAATAAATATGACAATACGTCAAGAGGAATCGCTGGCGGAGAATGCCTATAAATTCTTGAAAAACAAAAGAATTTTACAGATTAATTAGTACGCCCAGTGACAAGGAAAACTCGGAAAATCTTAGAAAATTTAAGCTCTATCCGTACCTGTTTACTTTTGTTGTCGATTCCATTCGCCTTGCCGTCA
Source organism: Blastobasis adustella (assembly GCA_907269095.1). Taxonomy (NCBI): domain Eukaryota; kingdom Metazoa; phylum Arthropoda; class Insecta; order Lepidoptera; family Blastobasidae; genus Blastobasis; species Blastobasis adustella. Next base: position 5,810,565 of record OU026135.1, on the reverse strand, counting down.
GCAACATTTGTTGTGTTTTCCTCACTTTTTTCACTTTTCACACCCTCCAACGCCATTTTCAAATGGTTATTTTATTCACAGTCATGCGAGATAAATAAGAATTTTTACAATTTCACTCGACATTAATTTTTTCCACAAATTCAATACGAGCGAACACTCCCATAGACAAACGGTCCGTCAGCGCATCGCACGCAGCGGGCGACGCATCGAGCGCGAATGAAAATAAAAAAAGACTTGCTGGTTGCTGGCGCGGGCTCGGCCTCGCTCGACACACGGACTCCCTTTGCTTGCTCTTTATTCTGTCTGTGCTTTGCTTGCTCTTGCTCGGCTGCTCTGTTTCCTTCTTGCCGTCTGCAATAAAAATATAGAAAAGGGCTTGTGTTTTATTGATTAACTTTCTTGCTAAAATTATATTAGAAACTATTCACGTGTGTCGTACTACTTTGTATGTATTTGATAAATTTATATAACTTGCACAAGTTATAATGTTAATGTTTTCATTTAATTATCAAAATCATTTAATGTATAAAAATTATACTTTTCAATTTTTTTTTGTATTGTGACATTTGTAATTCCCGCGTTATGACGTAATATCCTGTGCATCGACATAAACATTTCGGTTTACGCAAACAATTCCATTCCATTTTATACCTTTTTTCATTTTGAAGCTTCAGAGATTGCTACTTTAGATAGCTGTCTATGGTAGCTCCGAGAAAGATGTTCATGTATCTGCGTATAGATGGCGCTGTGCATTTCGTTAGCGTGGTCAGTATACATATTATTACTGCAACAATTACCCAGATGACTCTGTTTATCAATTTATCACAAAGTAAAAAACGGCGTCCTCAGAATATTTATATTGGGAATGGGTTATGGGGTGGGAATCTAAAAATAAAACGACATGTTGTTAGATTTTAGTCAGTAAATAATTGCTTTGAATTAACACAGTTACACTGAATTATAAACTTATCTGCTCAAGTGGCCAAAACTAGAACTAAGTATCGACATTTTGAAATGTCTTGTCAATGCTAACAACAGCGACGCCGTCCCCGGGGTCTGTTAAGTTTGTGGCCCTGTACTAAAATCATGGAACAAGGTAAACTAGTACGGAAAGATAATTTTAACACTATTACTAGTACTTAGTACCGTTAGTATCAATATCGTGTGCTAGTACTAAGGCTTGCAAATATTCGAAAATTTAAGTATTCGAATATTTTTGCGGGTGATATTCGAATATTATTCGAAATATTGTGAAATATGGAATCAGGGTATCAACTACGTTTTCAATGTAAGTTTGTGCAATTTACCGTTAGTATATTTATCCAAATTAGCGTGAAATGGATTTCTACATGTTAATAATATAGTATAACAATGAAAAATAAAAATCACAAAACAACGCCGCCTAGCGGCGAATATGGTTTTTTCGATTTAACTGAATTATTTTATATCATTAAGCTATAGAAAGCGATTTGCCGCACCTTCAAATACATTTATTTACACTCATTGCGTAATGTTCCAATTACATATTCGAAAACAGTTGTATAAGGACAAACTTTTTTCACGCGTCTTTAAAACTTTAAAAAATTCCTTTATGTAGCAGCATTTCCCATACTATTTTCATTATAGCAGTAACATAATAGTAGTTTATGCAACTGTCATATAAAAGGGGGTATTTAAACATGAGTGTATCCATACGAGGCGGAGGATAATAGTTTGACACGAGTGTTTTAATACCCTAATTATATGCAGTTGCATACACTACTTTATCTACACTCATATTTTCATGTTAAAATTTCGTACCTATAATTTTTTCAACTTTGCTGAAAGTAACTGCGAGTCAGTTCTGTTGTATCTACGCGTCGAGGATATCAAGCGAAATTCACTTCACTACTTTCACATTTATCTATTTATTTGCTTCAAACAAGAAAAAACATTCACAAACACAAATTATAACAATTAGAAAAAATATTCTGTTTAGCGGGAAAATATTTCCATACTACATAATCACAATGCTGCCAGGAAACCACATAAACAGGAAAGTTTGAAATTTGAATTTGAATTTTGAATTTGATAATGACAGATATAGGTATTCAGTATTTACCAGTATTTACCTGTTTTATTTATATGTATGGAGGAGCATACCTACTTATCACCCGCCTTTGTATTTATCCCACTGAGGTCTTTTACAAGACTTCTTTCGGAGACATGCTGCAAAATTTGAGTCATTTTACTTTGATATGGAGCGTCGGTGGTCGAATGGTGCCGGCGGTATCCGACTCGCAAGCGAGAGGTACTTACTGGGTTCGAATTCCACTGCCGCCATGTACCAATTATTCTTTTTTCTTTAGTTATGTAGTTGTAGTTGAATACTAACATCGCGATGAAACCTGCACATTCTGGCGACTGAATGTGTAACCATGATCCAATCTGGTCAAGTTCCCCTGGTAGCAGGGTCACGGAGGTCAGATGGCAGTCGTTGCACTGTAATTACCTGATCTGCCAAAATGTCATATCCTAGATCATGGCCAAGGCGGATCCCAAGCCCTCGTGCGCGAAAGCACAACCGGGACATTAACACCAAGATAATATTTTTTTTTACTTTTATTTTTTTTAAACTACTGAAGTGAACATCTTTCGTCATCATCCGATTTATTTTACGTCGTAACAGTGCTGTACTCCTCTATTTTTTTTTTTAATACAAAATGCTTGCGGCCTGCCTGATGGTAAGCAGTCACCGCGGCCTATGGACGTTTGCAATACCAGGGGCATCACCCACGCGTTGCCGACCCCAAAACACTTCAATTACACCTCACTACGTAGGTATCAAAGGTTATGTTAGTCAGAAATTGTCTGGCCGAGTCTGTCATTCTGTCCTCTGGGGCGGAGTTCACATCCTGACCAACACGTGCTGTCTGAGATAACACGCTATCGGACATTCCAATAATCGTCTACGTACTATCGTGAAAACAAATGTTAGCTGTTATATTTTTATTTTTAAACCGTAACCATTTACGCAGTGCGATTTGTTAGTTGTCATGACTTTTATGACCATACCAAAGCCAAACAATACCGTTTTAAATGGTATTGTGTTCCTGCCGGTGAATAAGGTTTCGAGTGTTCCATGGAGAGGGGATTTGGGGTCCGAGGCTTTGTCAGTGGAGGGGTATTTGCCTTGTTGCTGCCAGAGCAATGTGTTATAGCGGTGGGCAACGCTTTGTCGATGCTTCTGGGCATAAAGTCCGCTTATTTACTGGGGCGCAATAGAATTGTAATTGGATAGCAATAGTCGCTGAATGGCAGTTTTCATTGTAGTAGAAATTGTAGTGCCAAGAACGCGTCAAACCGCTATTGAGACCCAATTACAATCCAATCAAGCATTTGTACATTAGGGGACCTGAGGCCCTTGTGTTGCTGATATCTGTAGGTACCGGTGACCACTTTTCATCAGATGACCCACTTGCCTGTTCGCCTAAAGTATGACAAAAAAATTGCATGTCTAGAATTCTAGACAATTAAGTGGCCATATAAACTTAACTGGCCCTACGTCATATTAAAATCATAAAAATGGTGTAGTGTTCGTGGTTTTTTAATTTTAATAATGTAGAGACGTTTTATCTTTATCTTTTACTAGCTCGCCCGTTGCGACTTCTTGCACATGTTGTCCTACCATATAAACTTTCTTCTTGAATTACTGTGACTATTGTTGAAAACCGCATTAAAATCCGTTTAAAAGATCATAGCGTACATAATACCTACACAGGGATTTTGTTTTATATCTACTATGTAAGCAAGTAACTAGGTGCATGGGATGTGGCTGGAATTATAGTTATGTATAGGTAATTATCCCCCTAGACGTATTGCACTCTTGGTCGTGGTTGTTACTGGTTTCTTGTGATCAGAAAAAAGAAACAATTTATATGCGCGCAAAGGCTACCTTATCACTTTAAGCGATCTCTTCCAGACAACCTTAATAATAATTAGTATAATTTATAAACTAAATTTCAATAAATATAATATTAAATGTTGTCCCTAATGATACGAAGTACTTACTTTATCATCTACTTACACAAATGATAAATAAACAATCGCACAAATTAGATAGAAAATCACACACATTCATTAGGTAGGAAAAATGATGTTTCTACTCGACTGTACTCCATATTAGTAGAGCTAGCATTTATTAATGTTTGTAAGTATTTACTGCGACCAACGCATTTTAGTTCCACGAGAGGCATTCGATAATATACACGTAGACGTGGACAGTAATAATATTAATCAACAAAGCATTATTTCTATACAGAGTTTAGATAAAAATACACTGAAACTAGATAAAATGATAATGATAAAAACTCCAGAAACTTTGCATTAGGACACTTGTTTAAGCCTGATATCTTGTGTGTGTGTGTTGTGTTCAAAAATTTATTTAATTTTAAATAGCTGCGAAAGGTGTAACTTGAAAGATTGGATTTTATAAATTTTAATGACAAAATTAAGTTTTTATAATTTTTTTTGAGATTTCTAGAGCGAACTTCGCGAAGTGCGTACAAGTATGATCAAACGTGAGTTGTATAATTTTACTATATTTCGTTTAAGTCTACTTAGTTTGAGCCTAGTTAACTAATTCCTCATTTGATACCTGTATATTATTAGGAAATAATATTACTCAACTATTCCACAAACTTTCATGAGTAAGAAGAGGTAAGGAGTTATGAAATCGGAATTCATGATTCACGATTTTAACTTGTAAACCAGTACGTACTGATTATTATAGATAGATAGACAGAATTTACCAAGTAGACCGTGTGGTGTCCAGCAGAGTAGAATAGCACCAACCCCTTACACTCGTGGGTGTCGTACAAGACGACGAATGTTTTCAAGTCAAAACTTCTAGTCCCGTATGCTGGAGAATGGGCAGCAGCGTTGTCCGTTGTTATATTTATAATACTGAGGTGTCCAACCTTCCTGCCAAGCGTGGATATTATGGCAATAACCTCCCCTTTCGCGAGAGAGGTCCTTAGTCCTGCAGTGCACTGTTATGGGCGGTGATATAAACCGAGTAGGTACCTACTCAATTTTAGACACTACATAATATTTTTACTGAGTAGGTAAAGTAGGTAACCATGTTGAGTGATCAACATTATACATTAGTAACAAGATAACGTTATCTAGGATCGAATCCTCTAATCTATACCTAACATTTTAATCCTTATCATTTGCTATAATATTATGAACCTAAAGATATTGTTTATTTGAGGATAATATCTGGCTTTACCCAAACTCATAATAATATGTAGGAAATTTAGTGGTAGTTCTAAAACTACGTGAAACTACGGAGAAACATATTGTAGGGACCCTAAATAAATACTTAAATAAAAATAAATAGTAATTAGCAACAGTCAATTACGAAGGGCATAATAATAATCATCAAGTGTCAATATTCCGGTTGTGCTCTCGCGCGCAATGACCCGGGGTCCTCCTTGACCACGATCAGGATTTGGCAGATCAGGTAATTACAGTGGAGCGACTGCCATCTTAGCTCCGTGACTCTGCTACCAGGGGAACCTGACCAGATTGGACGGTTACACATTCAGTCGCCTGTATGTGCAGGTTTCATCACGATGTTTTCCCTTATCGTAAGAGCATCGGTTAGAATGCAACTAATGTACATAACTCCGAAAATAAATTTTAATAATGCAACGAATTTTGCTACCCCGTGTGCTATACCTAGTATTTCGTCTTATTATACCATCAGGTGACCTGTTTCCTCGTTTGGCTCCCTCTAGCTAGGTACGTAGATACGCAAACCAGCTAGCGGGGTGATCTGAATAGTTGGGCAAAAAAAAATTGTTCGGTAATTTACACTTCCAGTGAACCCAACCAGTCATTTATCAGTGATCAAACAATGCCTTATCTACTATTTGTTACCCATTTTAGATCGTTTGGTTAAATAGAGTTGTGAGTATATAAAGATACGAATATAAATAATACGACTTCGGTCGGTACCTATTCCTGCATTAGTTAGGTGTACGTACTACGTACAAACCAATTTTTTGCTTATAGAACGGCTTCTCAGGAAATTCACTGGAATGGGAGATAAATACCTTCAATAGTATTGCTGGCATGTACCTTTGCATGCCACATTCATTATTGTCCTAACATCCCATCGATTGGAAAACTTCTGATGAAAAGAAGCTGACTTCCCCTCACGGCCCTTATTATTGTGTGTTAGATGTTATGAGGTGATTCTGTAACATAGTTCCTTTGTGAAAAGTTTCAGTGACAATCCTCCTCTGTTCGTATTCCTCATTTCTAAGGGTTGATACTATCAAGACGTTATTTAGCATCGTCTCTAGCACTTATTTCGAGTGTCGGAGATCCTATAGTCGCCTTTTATGACATCAAGTCCAAGGGGTTGGTGCTTTTCCACTCTGCTAGAGATAACACGACCACTTCGCTTCCTTTAAAATATGTCAAATCTATTATACATCAACACGTTAAGCTTCTAACAGTACCCACCTAAACTTTTAGACTTTACATAGATTTTTATATTTTTATGGACCACATTATTATCGCTAAGCTTATCTTACGGTGGGGGAAACGTGAGTAAAACTGCACATCAGCGATTTATATTTAATAGACAATATAAACCCACCACTCCGCACGGACTCCTTTGTATTCAACAGAACTATCACAATCGCAGGGTTTAAAATGCGGAGGTCAAATACAGTTATCGGACGAACTATGAACGACACGGAGGTGGAAGTCTGTGATAGAAAGCGAATCGTGTCAACGTGTTTTAAATAAGAACGACAAGACACCCCACCCAATGGAAAGTATCGAAGAAATTCCCCGTTCACTATTTCATATAACCTGATTATTGATTTTAATACTGAATTGATTATAATTAAACAAAGCTAAGAATCATCTCGATTAAACTAGGATTCAAATAAAAAAAACCGCTTCCAAATCAGTCCATCCGTTCGAGAGGTAACCACGATGCCACAGACAGGCGCACCTGAAACTTCTAACACCCCTCTTTGTTCGTCGGGGGTAATAAAATGCAGAACTTTTCAAGTTGTCACTGTGACTACGCTGGCTCACTCAAACCGGAACACAACTACCTACATGAACATCATCATTCTGGTGTCAGTCCTAGTTGAGCTCTACCCTAGCGCGGCGCGCGAGGGCCCGGGGTACCTTCCTATTTCTCCTTGTCAACTTCGCTCAGTCTTTAACATCTATGGCAGTGAGTTTGCTGGGAAGACGTCAAGCATCTAAGCCAAGACATTTGCTTGATACTATTCTACGTTATTGGACACCACGTGATGTAAGAAAGCCAATAACTTTGCTTGACGCTATTCTACGCCATCGGACACCACGCGGTCAATTTGATCGGTCCAACAATACGAGTTTCAAAATCTAGTTATCGCTGATATCGTACTAACTATTGATTACGACCTACTACAACAAAGAAGTCTAAAATGCATTTGTCATGCCTATTAACAATCCACATTGGTGTAGATCGTTGTAAATGAGCGTAGGGATGGATGTAGCCGGAATTCTAACCGATGCTCTTACGGTGATGGAAAACATCGTGATGAAACCTGCAAATTTAGGTAATTGAATTTGTAATCATGATCCAACCTGACAAGGTTCCCCTGGTAGCAGAGGTCAGATGGTAGTCACTCCATTGTTATTACCTGATTGCCAAATCCTGGATCAAGGTCAAGGCGGACCCCGGGCCATCGTGCTCGAGAGCACAACCGGGACATTAACGCCATGATGATTACTTATTTATAATGGATGTAGCCGGCAATACTGATCCTCGGTTGGAGCCCTGTGGGGCTCTGTAGTCTATGACACTTAGAGCAGGCATTTGGCCGCCATCTCACCTGATTAGGTCTAACATGGAGCATGCCTGTTGTAACGTTGCACATTCCATGGCACGTTATAGGACGTGTCCTTGTTTTTCTTATTTTTTTTTATAAAGCCTCCCTCCTAGAAATAGCCTTAACAGCCACATTGAATAAGTATCTATTATTTATCATATACCTGCTCTATTTATAAACATAGCAAACATACAACATACCAAGACTTGGTATTAGTACCTACATATTATACTTGCATGCAATTGTCAATAAGCGATCTTGTGTCAACTGAGATCAAGGTAGCGGCTGCAACACAGAGCTACATAACCTAGTGCACTGTTTGATCGCGTATCGGTACGTGATGTACTTTGTGATGTTAATTAAATTTGTGATTTAATAGTTCACAAACAGGCAATTAATTCAGAAACCATTTGTGAATCTATTGATGTTATACATAGAGCGTAATAGAGCCTTTCACCTAAATAAATAGCTAGCTTTACAAGGTTTTTGCCAAAAGTTTTTCTAATCTAGAAAAAAATCACCACGCTACAGAAACTTGCTTGTTATGTAGAATTGTCACTTTGTCATTATCATCATCTTCCGAGCGGTTAGACCAGTATTCTACCAGGGCCCGCTTTCCGACAAATTCTCCTCCATGCGCACTCCGGTCTTGCGCATCCTCGCGTCGTAAGTCGTTGGCTCTCGAATCCGACTCGGCGATGTCATTTTATCGCTTCTTGGGCCTCCCGCGGGGTCTCTTTCTGATTCCGGCAGGTTTAGGCACCTTTTTCCCTCGTATCCCAGGCGCTTACGCAAGAATTGACATTCTGTACGATGCGAAAATCTTTATTAGTTTCCCATACTCAAATTTCGCGCTCCATACAACCGTAGTTTGATTATATTTTCGATATTACGCTATCAAAACTAATTAAATGTTGTAGACATGATCCAGAAACCAATATCTATGCTTTTACTGTGTCATATTTAAAATATATCGTTTCAAAATTACATGGGATTTAAGATTTCCAAATTTTAAATCCCGTGCAACAATCAAATCGCAATCTGACAAACTACAAACATACTCGTAGATATTGGTTTCTTGATCACGTATACAAAATTTCTTACTAGCCTTAAAAGCTGGTGCATCATCGCTGAAGTAGTTATATGCATCTCACGTTTCCATGCACTAACTAACAGTGCCTATATTAATGCATGTGGGCGACTGTCAACTCGATCAAGGTTCAACTAGTTAACGCTATGATAACACACACCTATACATATTAATAGGCTGTCCGTCGATGTCTATATTTCCAGTATACGATGTACCTAGAGTAGACCGTTTGAGGGCAATCAAGTCCATACATCCATACAATCTACACTTAGTACCATTACTAAGTGTAGATTTTACCTTATTCAAAAGTGAGTACTAAAGGTATATCATTATAAATCCACGATTTACATAGATAGGTACATACATTATTCAAATTTGAGTAAGTTGGTAGGTACGTCTTTATAAATTCATCTGTTAGGGTCCTATGGAACTAATCAATGGAAACTCCAGTGGACTGTATAAACTGGTATAATGATGGTGTAAAGATTATAGAATCGTTGACAAGGTACGAAGGTTTCAAATGATGGCTTGAAGAGAAGTGGTCGTTCTCTTGCCCGGTGTGCAGCGTCGCGCCGCCTCGCCCGTGCCGAACGTAGCTTTGCTCCGACATTGTTATCAGGCGCTAATATGTGACTACTTAGAACTAAAAACACAGTACCTAAGTCAGAGTCTGAGTAGGTCAGTAGAGGGGTTGTGTGGTGGTTAGGTCGATAAAAATGGCCAATCCAGGCTGCCGCCAGGGTCCTCTTTGCTATTATACATACTGTTTCTTCTCCACTTTGCTGGATCTTTGGCACCCTCACGTCGTAAGTCGTTGGCTCTCGCGTCCGACTCGATCCATCGTTTCTTGGATCTCGCCAGGACCTCTTTCCTGATACCGGCAGGTTTATTTATTTATCAAATGTTATAAGTTCTTTGTTATCTACATGTTTTACAATCACTTAATTCATTGATGTTTCGGCACCTGTTTCCTACGTAAGCTCCAGCTTACGCGTGATCAAACCGGCGCCAGAGTACCTCTTCAGCCTTAAGCAAGCTACACACTTTCAGTTTTAACTGCAGTCTTGACTGTACAGTCAAACTGTTCAGTTAAAACGTATGTGTGTAGATAAAACTAAGGACTGTGCAGTTAAACTGAACGAAAAATCTAATCTAATCAAAACTTCATTACATAAAACTGTACAGTCAAAACTGTGCAGTTGTAAGTGTGTAGCAAAAACTGCGCAGTGTTGTGCTAATACCTTCTTATCTTACTTAATTCTTTTATGATTTTTAGAAGCGAGTTATTAGGAGGTAGGTTACTTCAAACGAAAAGGAATTACATCTGAAAAACCCCTCCTTCCTCCTGACGCGTCAGGTATAAACTCAACTCTACGTGTGGTTTTAATTAAGCAGTTCGACTGATCAGTTAAAACTGAAGGTCTGTAGCCCGCGTACTCGCTTACGCACTCGATCGTCCTTATAACGCCGAGCTGCACATCCACGGCTGACATTTTTCGTCTACGCTGGCCGTATATTGAATAAATACCTACCTATTTTAGTTTAAAAATCGTAAAACAACTGTACAGAAGACAGCGCATCGACCTATACAAAACCAGTATAAATGGAGCTAATACTGTTATGGGCGTCTATAGTTCTATAGAGACCGATTTCTGTATTTGATAATAATTCCGACTTGTTACCTTTACCTGATTCTGAGAAAAAGCGTCTGGACTGTAGGATAGACAGACAGATGGACAGGAAACAAAGTTACTTATCCTGTACACTTGGGCGCGGGAATGCGTTTTCGCGAGACGCCCTAAAAAGGAGCCCACAGCATAAAATAATACTGAGTGTGTAGGAAGACGCGCGCCACAAATTATTTTAGCATTTTAGCCATTTATTGAATACTATTGGACACGACGCGACTTCGCTCGCGTACCTACTTTACCTCTACCTGCCCTTTGCCCTGCGACTTTGTTTTATACATACTATGTGTGCATAGATAAAACAAGTGTACAGAAGACAGCGTATCGACCGCACCAAATCCAGTGTAAAAGGTGCTAACATTTGCTATACGCGTCTATAAAGACGCTAGCGCATCTTATACTGGATTTAGTAGGTCAATACTACACATTATAGTCAGTCAGTGAAAATATTTGAAAAATATAAAGAAAAGGATCTAGAAATAAGTAGGTATCTGAAAATTTTTAGGCCACATACATTCTACTTTTTCGCTCAGAGGTTGAGTCTCATTATTCAAAGGGAAATGTTGCCAGCCTTCTGGGCACCATACCTCGCGGGGATGCCCTGGAGGAAGTTTTTTTAATCTGTTATTATGGATTTAGATTTAGGATTAAGTTTGTATGTTGTTTGTGGCTGTGTAAATATATTGCTTAAGATTGAAAAACAACTTAAGTTTGCCAATATTTTAAAAAGTTAACCCGAATTTATCGATCTATCCAACATCGGTGAGACAGGAGTGCTACTGCTACGTATAAGTAGAAAACAACATAAAACAACGACTGATAACACTGATAGCTTACAACCTCTCCGAGTCAGCTGCGATAGCTCACAGTTGCCTCTCAAACTCTGTGCACTCTGGACGCTCATCCGTCACGTTTTCAACTTAAATTTAAAACATTCACGTAAGTTTGAAAACTTCACTCTTTCCGCTGTTGTCCAACTCATTCCATTATAGTAACATCTTTTAAACTCTCCACCACGCTATTGTTCCATTTGATTGAAAAATCTTACCTATTTAATCAGTTTTACTTCGTATGTCATCATCTTACGTTGATAAGTAGTCATTACGTTTTGGAATGTAGAGCATTTGTAGCAAGACATGGGTGTTGTTCTAGTTTTGCTCAGAAATATCTATAATTACCTACAATAATGTACTTACGTATTGTCACATTGACGTCAATAGTTTCGCCATAACTGCTAGCTTTTACCGAGTCCGAATGAGGGCTTTTGTCATTTAACTTCAAAACCTTTTGAGACAAATTGAACAAATTTCATAGCATATGCTATGTTGTTTTTTTATAAAAGATAAATAAAAAGTAAAAACAAGCAGGTAACATTGTAATACCATTACGAGTATAGACTATGACAGAGATAGGCATGCTGAGGGCTGAAGATCTAAGTCGATATAAGACAGAGAGAATAGAAGCGTTGAATGGGAAAGATCTAGGGAAGATTTATACCCTACGATGATACCCAAGAAAATAATGGCGAAAGACTCCTTTCAGCTCTTTTAGAGAGAAATTCTAATATGTTCTCATATATCGTCATCCTAACCACACAAACTGTCTTAATTTCCATTACAAATCCGATAAGTACAGATTTCCAATACAATGCAAAAATTTTTTTACAAAGGCGGATGCAGTGCGTACATCCTTGCTAGTAGTAGTATTACAGGAAGCAGCGATATAACAGGCTTTTTAATTTTTTTGTAGTTTATAGTATGCATTATCGTACTTTTGTTGTATCTTCAAATCTTTTTTAGTATTCTAATTTAGTTGTCACTCAGTTGGCAAGTTTAGCAACTAGAATTGGCTCAGAAATTGTTTCTTGTACTGTAATATCTAATAATAGCATATTTGAGATAATTGTAACATTGTAATTACGATGACAAATCTATAATAAATTTTTCAGTATCTGTAAAAGAAGCCATGAAGATTGGATTCCTTGGAGGCGGCAGGCTTGCCTTTGCTCTGGCCAATGGATTCATTTCAGCAGGTAATGAATAATGAAGTCTGTACTTTTTAAATTGTTTAGCCCTGTAGGCTAATTACGTAACTCTGTTGTTAACAATTCTCTGATTTCAATGATTGAAATTGTAACTTTTCCGATAACGTATGAGCGATTTAATAGTTTCAGTTTATTGCAATGGAACTTTGTTAGCAACTGTACCCATGAAATCGATGATACGTAATCGCAATACACACAATACAGAATTGTTAGCAACAGAGTTTCCTAATTTATTTATTTATATTTATTTGCTTCCACAAAGTTATTATAATAATAATGTAAATACAATATAGACCCAGTAGGGCGCAGCAATTTGGGAGGGAGGAGGCTTATGTCAAATATAGCACAATAATGTAGGTAAGTACCTACCTACTATTTACTTTTACATATTTAAACTTTATACTATTAAATCTATAAATATAGTTTTCATCTTTCTACTTATCTATTAATTTGTGCTTTATTTAGACTATTAATTCCTTATATTTAATAGTGGTATTTTACCTATTAAATTGAATTGCACGCTTACATATCACAGTGCACGTTATCTTAAATATAATAATACTGTTTTCACATAACCTACTGCTATTTTATATTCATTTAAGTAAGTCTATTTCCTATAAGCTATTATTTAGGTAGATTGCTAGTGCCCATCAATATAAATGACAGTTCTTGGGCGAATTTCGTTGCTATTATCGCTTTCCGCGAGCTGTTATTTCAATTTACTTCGACAAGCTTCCACTTCGTTTTGATAGTGCCCGGGTTATATTGGATCGATTGTGATATTTATTGTTATATTTCTTCATTTGACAGGGCTGGCTGAGCCAGATGAAATCACAGCCAGTGTGCACCCAGCGGACAAACTTAGCGCTGAGCTATTTAACGTAAGTAGCACCGGGAAGCCTTTTATTTAAGTAATCAATCACCTTCTTGTGCAATCTGTTACCCTGGTAGTCTGTCCTCATAGAACAAATAAACAGTCAGGTAAACGACCAATAGTCCTTCCTAAATAAAAAAATAGGTTGCTTTAGATATAGTAGAAAACGTGCAAGCTAATTTTTGATCCGCAGTTGATTGTAGCTAAGCTGCAGAGCCTCGAGCATCGGCGGAGGGTTGCGCGTCTGTCCGTCTTCTACAGGTTACATTTCGGAGAGTGTGCGAAGCACGACCTCATTCCGCCGGCCAAATAGAGCGATATTTCAGTCGAATTAAGTAGGTATAATTTGCCGGCAATCTTCTTCAGCATTATGAGATTATGACTTGGTAGGCAAGGTTTGCGCAGGCTTTGTATGTAGATACTACATATAAAGTGGCTACTATATCACGTGCTTTCAAGAAGCCTGTCGTTAAACCTGCCTGATGAACTATTTTGCGAACTAATACTGATCATTTGTTTTGTTTAACATCACAAAGCCTTGACTTTGGACGCAAACCTCTACAATAAAGATAAGATAAAGACTGTTACGGTGTAGTATTAGTATTCTGTAATGTCTTATATTACGTTGTTTCGATGTCTATGGATTTCAACTAGGAATATGTTTTTGTTATTGATTATTTATATCTTCGTAAGACACGCAATTATTTATTTTATTTATAGATAATTACAATAATATTTACAGAAGTGAATAAATGAAAGAAAAAGAGAATAATTACAGTCGTTAAAAAAGCCTTCATAAGATAGCTAATTAGCTAAATGGATTGACATCGCCGAATCGGACGCGAGAGCCAACGGCTTATGACGGGAGGATGCCAAACATCGGGCACAGTGGAGAAGAAAAAGTAGGAAAGCGGACCCTAACAGGGATTGACCGTTCTGATGATGATGACAACTTAGTTTGTGGCACTTAGCGGCGGTTTTTGGCGGCATAATAGAAGACCAGGAATGTTTGGTCAAAGACTCCAATAAAAGCCATACAACTAGAAACGAAAACTAAAAAATATTTATTGAAATAGTCTAAGAAAATTAAGGGAATAAACAAGGGGGTCGTTTAACGGGCTCATCCAGGTAGGGGGTGATGCAAGTAGGCACCAAGTACCGATACGGACCGTGAACAGTCGGCCGCATAATGAACGAGTGGGGCCCGCGCACCCACACCTGCACGCATTACGATCACAGCACGCACGGGCCCTCGGCACCGCGCCGGCGCCAGCGCGCGCACCCGCACGCGTTAGCCGGCCCACGTAGCCTCCTGAGCTCAAATCAAATAAGGAAAAGAAATGTCTGTTATCAGTATTGAAGTTACACACAAACCCTTCCAGGGCCTTGGAGCGAAAGCGGTATTCGAAAACACGCCCGTGGTGGAGCGGTCGGATGTGGTAATCGTGTCTGTGAAACCAGACGTGGTGGGGCCAGTGCTGAAGGAGATCAGGGACCTCCCGGCCGTGAAGAATATGCTGTTCATTTCTGTGGCTATGGGCGTAACTACTGCGGCTATTGAGAAGGTATGGGGACTCTATCTTTTGTTCTAATGTTCGTAATAACCATGTGTGTTAAATGCATTTTAATCTTAATCATTTGGGCGTTAATGTCCCGGTTGTGCTTTGGCGCACGAGGGCACGGGGTCTGCCTTGACCACGATCCAGGGTTTGGCGGATCAGACAATTACAGTGGAGTGACTTACATCTGACCTCCGTGACCCTGCTACAAGGGGAACCAGACCAGATTAAATAAATAAATATTCGTGGACAAATTCACACAGCGCCATCTAGCCCCAAACTAAGCAAAGCTTGTAATATGGGTACTAGATTACTGATATATTACTTAAATACTTTTTTAAATACATACTTATTATACATAGAACACCCAGACCCATTGGATCATGGTTACACATTCAATTGCCTAAATGTGCAATTTTCATCACGATGTTTTCCCTCACCGTAAGAACATCGGTTAGTATTCAACTAACCGGTACATAACTCAGAAAAGAGTCATTGGTACATGGTAGTGGTATTCGAATCCTGACATCTCACTACGGAGTCGGATACCTTAACCTCTACGTCGATGCTCCTTTGATGATAATGCATTTGACCTCACTTAATTTTCACTCGATGGAAAGTGCCGATGAGGTCGCAGATTAATCGAACCATTACCTGTGCGTAGTATGCCGGCCGGTAGTATTCATTTATCACTGAACCAATGGTCGTTGCCAGCACCAGAAAACCCAAAAACAATTTGACACCCAACATCTTGACGACCTGAGTGGTTCAATGATTAACATGCAGGTCCGCCACGCAAGAGGTCCCAGGTACGATTCCCGACCGGACAGAAATTTGAATGAGAAACTTCAATTTCTGTTACGGATCTGGGTGTTCTAAGTATAGTAAGTAGTTTATAATAGGTCTGACAACCACAACACAAACTTTATTTACTTTGGGGCTAGACGGCGAATGTGTCAATTTATCCAAGATTATTTATTTAATTATCTTGTCTTGCAGATTCTCCCCCCAGAAGCGCGTGTGATGCGAGTGATGCCCAACACGCCGGCGCTCGTCAAAGAGGGCGCTGCGGCCCTCAGCAGGGGCTCCAAGGCCACGGCAGAGGACGCCCAACTCGGGGTCAAACTGTTCAAAGCAGTCGGCACCTGCGAGGAAGTGCCGGAGTACCAGATGGATGCCGTCACTGCGTTGAGCGGCAGTGGGCCGGCTTATGTAAGTTTGGAAATAATAAGATAATAGAAACAGTTTTTTTTTTTATCATACGTTAGGCAAACAGGCCACCTGCTGGAAATTAGTCACTACTGCCTATAGACATTAGCAGCACCAAGAGTATCGCCAATGCGTTGCCCACCTCTATAACACGTTGCTCTGGCAGCAAAAATGCAAATGCTGTTTTTGATGAAAATATGTTTTTGCTTTCAAATTAATTAGTACTCATAGTACTTTATTCATTTCATTTGGGATGCTACTTCATCATCATAGGTATTAAACAAGACGATACCTAATTATATGAAAAGGAATTTATTCACTTGTTGGGCGCCAATATTGGACAAAAAAATTTGTTCTTTAGACAGTTTGGCTTGCAAATGGAATTACGGTACACATAAATTATTTACAGTTATAGTAAAAATGTGCACTAAAACCTACATCTACTTAAAATACTTACATACAAAAAATTTCAAAACTTTAAACTGTGTTGATATTCTTATTCATTACATTTAGAATTAGCATCCCTGAAGTAGACTTCATCATCATGAGGTAACAAGCAAATAGAGGTACCTTTCCATCGCAGCCCATTATAGTCCACTGCAGGACTTATGACCTCTTCCACGA
Organism: Blastobasis adustella; assembly: GCA_907269095.1. Taxonomy (NCBI): domain Eukaryota; kingdom Metazoa; phylum Arthropoda; class Insecta; order Lepidoptera; family Blastobasidae; genus Blastobasis; species Blastobasis adustella. Next base: position 5,793,588 of record OU026135.1, on the reverse strand, counting down.
AAGAGGAGGTTATTGCCATAATCTCCGCACTTGGCTGGCGGGTACAATCGCATTCGGTGTGCCTACATGAAAAAAATTCTGCGTACAGATCTACATGCTAATCGAAGCCCTAGCGGAAGGCGGAGTCCGCTGCGGCCTCCCGCGCGACCTTTCACTGCGCCTCGCCAGCCAGACCACACTCGGGGCAGCCGCCATGTTGAGAGAGGGCACCCATCCCGCCATCTTGAAAGACAACGTCACCAGCCCCGCCGGAAGTACCGCTGAGGGTACCTATCATCTTGAACAGAATGGTGGGTATTATTTAAATAACATTATTTTTATTGAACGAAGAATAGGTTGCGGTGCCCAGGTGCCCAGGTCGGCAGATCAAGGGACTTTTTTTTGCATATGGGGGTACATCACCCCCACCCCAACGCCTGCGAGTGTGAAGCCTCGCCACAGACCATGGCGAATTTGCTCGACTGCCCGACCTGCCCAGACTCCTGCTCACTTGAGAATTTATTTGAGTCGCTCAGTTTTGAACTGAAAAATATAAATAATAACAATTTCCAAATAAACTATATATAACCTGTTTTACCATTGATACGAAAAGAAGAAATGAGGTGGCATACACATGGGGCGAGTTGAATATCACGCTGTTTAAAATAATCATTATCCTAACGTCAATCCCTGTTAGATATAGTTACCTATTGCGCGCGTAAGGGCCCGGGGTCCGGCTTCATGTCTCCTTCTTGTCCCTTATGAGCTTCGCTTGGTGGCGAGTATGATGACACCTGACACACATGTTCCGAAACGTCACCCGAACGTCAAGCCATCGCTTCTTGGGCCGGACTCCGTTTCCCGAACCTGATGGAGGGCCACTGTCAGACATTTGTTACGTAGGTAACATAATTTACCGGTCTACCCAAAGAGCCTTCACGGCTGAGCAAATTTGTTTTTCTGCTGCGTGGGTTTATCCAAGACGTGGCCGCTTTTGTAGCTTATCTGCGATGTCACGGATGTCATGGATTGTAGGTCACTAACTGCTAAGGCTAAGGTTTTGGTAACAGTCTTTGCTTGAAGCTCCACAGATCCAGATCCAGAAGCTCCCAGGCTTGCTTCCGTGTCCCGCTCTATAGCGTCCGAGTCTCTCTGCCTTAGAGCAGGGTCTATCAAAGTTCTTTTAGACCTGTTCCTTCAGCTTAAACGGCATTTGGGATCACAAATGACGGAACAGAAAAGCTGTATTGCCCATTTCTGGTCTACCTACTGTCTACGGAGGTCTTACCTGGCTAGCCTCTAAAGTCTCTCTCCCTCTGTCATCAGGAAGGTCGTGAATACTTTCCGCCCTAAATTATGCAGAAACAATTGAATTCGCGTTCCTGCTTATATTGCGTTATGGAATTTTCTCAGAACAGACGATAGAAGAACTCAGCCCGCGGGCCTGCACTAAATGACCTCCATGAAATAAATATGATTATATTATTATAGCTAACTTACTTATTTTTTAAAGTTAAATTAGCCCTAAAAGTTAAAACTCTCTTAGCCCCCCTGGATCTCTGTGAATATGCATTTATTGTTTTTTCTTTTCAAAGGTTTCCGTGCGGCCGTCATAGGAGCAGTCAAGGCAGCAGCTGACAGATGTAAAGTGGTCAATGAACAGCTCAATAAATGATCTTTCTTTAATGTTATTTCATATCTACCTAATTTTGTGACTGTACTATATGTAATAGGTACTAGGTACTTATGAAAATTGTTGTTACGATTATACAATATCTAAGCGAAAATGTGAATATGATTAAGTTTATTTCATTCGCTATTTTCTTTTACTTACCGAATCCGCAATAATGTTATTAGCACTATCTATGACAACTTCGACCGATTTTTGTCCTGTATCGAGGTTTGTTCTGTTCGAACAGACCAAGTTTTTCTTAATCCTAACTGATACTTGTGTTAATTCGCGGATAGTAGTTCGCTCCTAAGTTCCTGTTGGCTAATGTATGAGCATATTAGGTACTCACAGACCACCACTGAGTAAGTACCACTGTTGGGCTGACATAAGTCCATTCATTCCTGGGGCCATTGAATGTTTTATGACGAAAATCTAAATTGAAAACCAGAAAAAAGAATATAATCCCTGAGCCTATGTAATACCTACCTAGGACCAAATGCCTGCTTTATTGTCTAATGACAGTCAGTGAGGAAAAAACTGAAACGACTGAGATTTTGTACGTAATGTAGAAAATATTACATTTTGTCTACAACCGGGAATCGAACCCGGCCTAATCTTGTTTAAAAAATCGAAAGTCGCTTTAATAATACAGCAGTTGATGGTGTAGATCATTAGGAACATATTTATCTAAGAAAATATTGGCAGCTCGTCTGTTGGACTTCAGGCAGACTCCAAGCTCTAACTAATCTAACGCCTCCAACCCATTTACTGCTGGAGCTGGACTAAGGATGGCCTACCATGTGCATTTTAGCTCCATCTAGCTTAGTTTTGTTATAACAAATAAACTCACCAATTCGCCCTCTAGTCATATTTCTTCGTACTAACTTTAATGTCAACCATAGACAAAGACCAACGTCGATAGATGTCGCACCTGTCGCATTTGACAAATGACAGATACATTCTACGTACTCTTTGGTAACCGACGAGTCCACAAAGTGGAGTGGAAATGGAATGGAATTCTTTAGCTTCGTTGGTAACGGCTCTATCCTCCAATGTATGCGGCTAAAATAAACTAAATATAGCAAATGGATATGTAGAAAATCCAATCTGTTCTGAACCAAACGACTCTTGCTGATTTTGTGCTGCTCCACTCAATAGTTATGTGATTTAGTTTAGTGTAGCCCGGTGCTTCTATTTACTTTTTATCAATGGGCAGTCGTTTTCCGCTGAGCAGCTATCGTTCAAGGTTTATTTAGAAACACTGAAGTTGTGTGTAAATTGTATTTGGATGTAGCGCGAAGGCTCCGAGCTGTGCTGACCTTACTTTTGAGCAAAGGAATCGACCCACGCTGGACAATTAAGAGACTCCTACGCGAATCCTATGATGCGAGTGCGATTTACGTCGCCGATTCAAAAAACTCTACAACGACGAGGAAACTGGGTAGAACAGCCGGCCTGTCGCTTCCTGGTGCCTCTTATTCGGGTTCTGCGCTAGTATTTTTTAAGTAAAAGTGAACCTCTTCTGTACATTGTAGAATAAGTGTATGAATCAAGGTATCTATATGTCGGAAGTACCTGTTGTATTTTGACAACAATCAAGGTTGTTTGATAGTGCAGTGATAGTGCAATAGTGTGAGCAGCAAGCTGGTAAGTACCTAAATGCATCAAACTTTTAGGCATATTACAATTTATTCCTATAGGAAACTAATTAGAAAACTTGTTTCTTTTAATTTAATTTTTTATTAACTTTGCACTATGTCAACTATTCCAGATGTAATTTTTTAATTCTTTTTCTTAACATTACATTCTATTCTATTAATTTAAATCAGTAAAACTACCTAAGTTAGTTGATAATTATTAATAATAAAGCATTTTTGATATATCTATTAAACTTTGTACATCACAAATCTTACACACATACATTCTCGGAAAAGTGGATATAACACTACCAAATGCAGTAATTGCACTTCAAGCATGTTGCACAAGACTCCCAATAGGTATGTGTCATGCACTTTCTAACAAGATGACTTTTTAGGAAATCACCCACATGTGTGGTCTGGTCTGCATTTTGCATTTGAAACATTTATTAAAAAACATGGGTGAACCTAAAAAAATGAATACTTTTTTTAATTAGTTTTTTAACTTTGGATTTATGAACCCGTCACACATGCCAAATTAAACATAAAATAAATGCTACATAAAATTTACCAAGTTGAAAATGGCAAACATTGACAATTTTATTTAGTTAAATAACTTTTCTTTAAATTTATGCACAATTTTCACATCATTCGTAAATAGTTTATAATTTAATATAAATATTTGTTTACAGGTACATATTCTCTAAGACAATAGTCTGAAAATATAATGACCTAAATCAACAAGAAAATAAATGACCTATGCCTCGGTTAGAAGTATAATTTTATGAAGAAGTTGATTTAAATTATTCAAAATAAAGAAATCAGCGGCATTTTTGTGTTACAAGGTTAGAATGGACGAAAGCGATGTCATTATATCATCCACGGAGATTATAAAAGGTATGTTACTATCATTATCTAACACTTATCTGTTATGTCACTTAATCTTATCTTATATTATTTTAAGTTTGTTTATGTGGTGTTCTTTTAAAAACTTTTACAAATAAGACAAAATAGTTTAAAAAAATCATTTCATTTAAATGCATTCTTGTACCTCGCCTGTTGACAACAAGGATATAAAAATAAATATGCTTGGACAATTCACGCAGCGCCATCTAACCCCAAAGTACGCAAAGCTTGTGTTATGGGTGTTAGATAACTGATGTTCTACATGTATACTTTTTTTTTAATATTTATAATAATTAAGGAGGTCTAGGCCTCTGTCATTGCAGCAATCTCCAATTGGCTCTGTCCTGAGCTATCAATTTAATTTAATACATACTGCACTCAGACACGTGGCAGAAATAAAAAATCATCATTTAAATTTCTGCTTGGCTCGGAATCAAACCCGGAATCTCTGCATGGCGACCGGTGTGTTAACCAACTAATCCACTGAGGTCATAGATAAATGTTATGTATGTATGTGCTAAACAATATAGCTTAGAGAAGATTATGAATCATTTTCTCAAATGGTTTTTACAATCAATGCATCATTGAATTTGTTAGCAAGTGTGAACGTATGACATCAATGTTCATGCAGCGTGAAGTATTCTGAATGTCAATATTGATACTTGTTACCTAAGTTGTTGTACATGAAGTACATACATGTATAGAGGTTTGTAAACTACAAGTAGGTAGGTATAACAATGTTTTATTAACCCATAAAATATTGAACATAAGTACCTGAAGTTAAAAGTTTTAGAGGTGGGCAACATATTGGTGGTACCTCTTGCATTGATAATGTCCAGCAGTTCTGTGAAGTGGTGACTACTTTCCATCAGATGGCCTGTTTTACATAAAAACAAGGTCCCCGTGCAAGAAATGTGCTTTTTCGGTGTTTTTACTTGCAATTTTTTTTCGCTCTTTCGCAAAACGTAAAACATAAATAAACCAAACTACCTACACTAATCATTAAATTAATAATCCAAAATTAAACCTTAAATATCCTCATCAGAAGGCCCGCTCGCCTGTTAGCCTGCCGTGTGACGTAAATAAATCATGAATCTCGTCCCGTGTTGTTCTTGCAACAAGATGTTTAGTTAAACTCAAGAATTATTTGTGTTGAAGGTACAGAACCCTTCATGTGCGAGCCCTACTCGCACTTGGCCGAATTGTTTTACAACTACCTTATAACTCCAAACGTTTTTAGGGTTCCGCCCGTACCGACCGAATATCGAACGTACGAAGGGTCCGAAATACGAAACCTCAACACTAAGTAAGCGTGCTTAAGTGGGTGATAGACGTGCGAGTAAGTACGCGAACTTGAGGCTCGACGACCTTTTTCGCTCGTGTGTCAACCTAAGTACGCATAGGTACTTTGAGACCACCGAGCAAGTACGCCGACTGTCCAACATGTTTGATTTTTGCTCGTAGCTCGCGGCTCGCGGCGTTCGGTTCGTGCTGTAGTGTTTTGTGCATAAAATTTGTTTAAATTAATTATACTTCATGGTTTTCTGTTGCGAAAATGACCGATTTTCACGAACGTATTATTAACGGAATTCGGCGGCTGCCGTCGTCTTGCCATCCACGTGCCGTCTACTGCCGTCTACGTGCGGTCGCGGGAAGATGTTTAGTTTTCGCTGCCTTGGAAGATGGAACCATAACAGCTATATTCTTGAAGTTTTCACCCAAAGTATGTTACAATAGTTATTGGAATTTAAAAAATTTGGCTTTGAACATCGTGTTGCTCAGCTAAGAATGATTTCTGTTTATAGTACGAATCGTTCGTATGCGAGTTCGACTCGCACGTGGCCGTTATTTTAACTATGTCATAGTGACCATAGTAAACATACGGCGCAGTAACCGCGTGATGGTCGCTCCAATGGCCTTGGGACATTTGTGCGTGATTGATGTAGTGTAAAATCAACGAATTTGTATTCATCTTGTCTTGTTTAGTCGTATTTTTTATCTTTTTCAACATGTCCTAATTGGTAAATTGGTATTATCGACACCTTTAGTATAAAAGTCTTGTCTGTGGCAGTGGCGTAGGACCCAAGTCGCTCTCTTCTCTCAAATTGAATTGGTCGATGGTTGGGTCCTGCGTTATACTTCTGAACGGGTGCTGCCTTGGTGGGTTGGCTTACTCTTGCTGTAGTTTTAGGTAGTTTAGTTTTCTTGATTAAAATATACCTCTATATAATATGTCGGACGCGGTCCGGCTCTGTCTGGCATTGTCGGGCACGGTACGGCCGTTGTCGTCGTGGGGAGGGTGGGCTCCGGCCCTGGGGCGGCCGACATGTCACGGTGTGTATTCTACCTACTTTTCTTCACCTTCCTTTTTAACGTTTGTTGTTATTATGATAAAAGAGATGTTAATGTCCTACTCAATAAAGAAAATTTGACTTTTACTTAAGTTTTAGTAATTGTTGACGACACTACGAGGTTGTTTTTTTTATTGTCTAGGGAAGCACGGACGGACGGTCCATGTGGTGGAAAGCGGTTACCACCAGGACATAGACTGTAGACATGCCTTTTGAAGAACCCCACCTGGATCTGGACTCTACCTACGTAGAGAACTCCATATTGCAGAAATAGTGTCAAGTATCACATTACCTAGGTAGCTTTGATAGACTGATCCGAATATCCAAGCACTTGTAAAGCCGTATGAATAATTCACTCCCCAGTCCATCAACGACATAAAACAAACAAGAACAACAAAGCAAGTACTGTTAACGAGCTCCAATTCTCAACATCAATATTCGAAGGCACCCGTACTCGAGTTGTTTATGGCGACAACACAGCTAACATTGTAAAGTGATTTGAAACAATCTTTCATTGCAGGAAACATGTAGCTATTCGCAAACTCTCCGTCTTTACGTCTGTTCTAATTCCGATCCAATATTTCCGCTTTTTATTAGATACGGGGTCGGAAACCTTGAACACGTAAGTGGGGGTTTGTTTTTCTATAAATAAATACGATGTTGTTGTAATAAATGACCGTTCAACCTGTAATACGGGGATTTATGCCTATTTGTTGTTATGCTCGCGTCATATTATGCCGCTTAAGACGATCATGCGTATTAGTTATTGCATACTAAATCAAAATTCGGAACTCTTAGTGTTAATATCGACACTGGAGGCGGATGACGAAATGTGACGTCATGCTTCATGGATCATATCCAGGATGTGGCAGATCAGATAATTACAGTGGAGTGACTGCCATCTGACCTCCGTGACCCTGTTATCAGGGGAACCTGACCAGATCGGATCATCGTTGCACTTTCAGTCGTCTGAATTTGCAGGTTTCATCACGATGTTTTTCCCTTACCGTGAGAGCATCGGTTAGTATTAAATTAATGTACATAACTCAGAAAAGAGTCATTGGTATATGGCCGCAGCGGGATTCGAACCCGATACCTCGTTACTCGGCCACCGACGTTCCGAATTAAATGTATGATGCTCAGAATATCCAAAAATAGCGTGCGTAATACCTAAAAGTGACCGAATTAAAACACAAGTGTCAAAGTAAGTACAAGTGATTAATCCTGGACAAAACCCACACGGCTCATTATCATACAATGAATTATTCATATTACTGTTATTAAGAGCGTGCGTAAAAATAATAAATATGAAACACCGTGACCTAAGTTATTTCTGGCTAGATCAAGGTTAGGGTTCGGTTTACCAATTTTGGGTCAATGTTGGCTAGGCTATTAAGTTAGGTTAGGTTTAGGTCAGTTATTCTACTCTATTCTGTAGGTCTTACTAGCGACTTGCCACGCCCTTGCGCGGGTAGTGACCTTATCAAATTATACACCTAAACCTTCCTCATAATTGTGTCTGTTGATGATAACCACAAATTGAAAATTCAGTCGTTTAGTAGTTTTTGAGTTAAAATGTATCTATGTACGCTTAGATCTTAAACTATCGTATGTAGCGGGTTTTATTGTGGTTTTTAACAATAGATAGAGGGAATAAATAGAAAGGTTTATAAGCAAGAAAAAAGGGTAGGTAGGGGTAAAGTTGGTGTTCGCGAACGAAGTCGCGTCGGATCCACTAGTACATAGTATAAAACAAAGTAGCTTCCCGCTGTCTATCAATAGATAGAGTGATTCAAGAGGAAGGTATAAGCAAGAAAAAAAGGTTAGGGAGGGGTAAAGTAGGTGTACGCGAACGAAGTCGCGCGGGGTCCACTAGTATCTTTATAGTATTAAGCAATTATTTCTCAAGTTTGACATATCAAGTTAGCCCATGCTGACGAAGGAAGGTCCCTCTGAAGGTCTCTGTACATCTTCCCAGACAAAGTTTTTAATGAATACTCAATAATTTCCTAAACCCCTGAACAGATGTTAATTAAACAAACCTCAGAACAATGTCGATTCGTTCTATCTATTCGTTCGGGAGCTACAATGCCAGACTGGTTAATGACATTAATTCATCTTAGCGTTAATGTCCCGGTTGTGCTCTCGAGAACGAGGGGCCGGAGTCCGCGTTGACCATCCAGGATTTGGCGATCAGGTAATTACAGTGGAGAGACTACCATTTGACCTTTGTGACCCTGGTACCAGGGGAACCTGACCAGATTGGATCATGGAAAATGACATTAATGAAGTAGGGAAACGTCGTACGGAGGGACGTAAAGCTTATAACACACATATTTTTGAGAGTTTACAATTTTATAAATAAATATAAAATATGCTAAGACAAATTTACACAGCATTATTGGTGTTACATAACTGATAAACTACTTTAATACTTTTTTAAATACGTGTTATTTATACTACACCTAAACCCGTAACAGAAATTAAAAATTATCATTTAAATTTTTGCTCGGCCGGAAAACGTACCCGGGACCTCTGCGTGGCAGATCGTAATGTTAACCAACTGAACCACTGGTCGTCACGTTATGTAGGTGCTAATTTCCTATTAACATTATGCTATTTTTGTTCCAAATATTACACTTGGATTATAATTGTACCTACTTGCGTTGGGTACGTATCAACGCAATATCGCAACTCACTTATGCCAATTAATGACCTCACTACCTTTTTTATTACTAAAGGTATTATGTTTCGTTCGTACCCGACCAGTCTCTCGGGAATATAACACGTACGGATATTGCTATATATTAAAAGTGTGCGTTCTCTATTTGTTCCGCGTTTACAGAGTAGGTAATATATTTAGCAGCGTAGGTGGCCGACTGGTTAAGGTATCCGACTCGCAAGCGAGAGGTACCGGGTTCAAATCCCAATGCAACTATGTACCAATGACTCTTTGACGCTAACCGATGCTCTTACGGTGAGGGAAAACACTGTGATGAAATTTTGTGATGAAAAAAAAAAGCATTCAGGCTACTGAATGTGTAACTATGATCCAATCTGGTCAGCTTTCCCTGGTAGCAGGGTTAAAGAGGTCAGATGGTAGTCGCTCCACTGTAATAACCTGATTTGCCAAATCCTGGATCATGGTCAAAGCGGACCCCGGGCCCAGAGCATAATCATAATCATTATAAATAACGGAATAACGGAGACATTACCGCCAAAATGATTTATTTTTATTTTTAGTATATTTAGTAGAATTATTCCGACTGATTAATAGTTTGAACTTTAGAGAATACTGGCACTACGAAGCTTTCGCTTGTTCTTCATGAAAAAAATAATAAAAACAGACAGGTTTTAGTTGACGTCGCCGCTCCCATCCGATTGGTGGTTTTGCCCCATTAACAGGTAGATGGAAAAGGTTTATCGATCCAGGTAGCACCGGCTTCGTCTTTTAACGGATCAAATTTCATCTATTTACCTATTTCCCTTAACAGGGTAGGAATATCGAGTACATAAACCCGATTGCGCGATCGAATCGGAAATGAAGAGATCCGCAAACTAAGGTCACCGACATAGCGCGAGTGGCAGTGGGCAGGGCACGTAGCTCGCAGAACAGATGGCCGATGGGGGCAGTAAAGTTCTCGAGACGCAGCGTGGGACGTGGGTAGGCCTCGGCAAGGTGGACCGACGATCTGGTAAAGATCGCATGTACCAGCTGGATGCCTCGTGAGGGAGGCCTATACCCAGTAGTGGGCGTCTTTCGGTTGATGCTATGACATGAAACGCTACCGGAGTCGCTAAAACTATTTGTTCCATCTGCCCAATTAACGGCGCAAAGCTACCAGGGCCTTTTAATAGGCCACCAAGCAGCCAGTGTTGGGTGTCGGAAATAGGTTCTAATTTCCAATTATCCATGAGCCGAGGGATCGCACGCGACTGCCCGCGAGCCGCGACCTTGTTGCGTAACGGGCGTGGCCCAAGGGCGTGCGCCGACCATTGTACATATAGCCTCTTCACCATTGTAGATTTGCGAGGCTAATAGTTGTAATTGTACTCTGTTATAATTCACCGGCGGCAGGACTTTGTTATATCTGGGTAGGCCACTGGGTCCACCATACCACTTCCTTAAGTATTTCTCTTGACAAGCACGCGAAAGTTCGAAAAATCTCCATTTGATATAGTGCCACAGTTCCAGGACGTCCCCTTTACCATCTCGAAGAGTATCGGGATCCTGGGCGTCGATATATCGAATGAAGCCCAATTTAGGGATCACATGGAAAACCAAACTGGGTTCAAAATCTTTGCGTGCTTAATAAAGCCAAAAGTGTTGCCTGTTTGTTTACCGTATAACATAAAAAAACAACAATGTTTGTATTGTTCTGTTCCTCTTCGGAGGATAAGGTAGCCGGCACACTACAGACCGAGTTATATCATCTTAGTCCTTACAGTGACAACGCATTTGCAGATCCGCATTTTTGTTACTTGAAAATAACTGACGATCGTCGACTGTAACCGCTTCCCATCAGGTGGGCGGTCTGCTCTTTCTCTTTTGTCACTTGTTTAAAAAAAAATATAGTCAGGTGCCTATAGTCACTGGCATAACACTATAACTTGCACCGCCTACCTTTTTCTTTACCCATTATGTCTTGGTTGACTTTAGGTCCGTCATTGTACTATTATGTGCCTTAAGATTTAATAAATAAAATAAATAACACCTGATGGTCTAGATGCAGTCTAGGCTGGAGCATACGGAGCAAATTGTGTCCAATCGACTCTTCAGCGTAACTGCCCAGACCCATCTTCACGAACGGCTTCCCCATAATACTGTGCTCCGGAACATGCCTTTGGTGTTGACCTTTGGCCTTTAGTGATGGTGAGATATAGAAACAACTAAGTATTTGCTCTTGCAAAAGGCCCTCGCGTGTTGACGCTCCCGTAGGAGTCTTTTAGCCCCGTTGAAACTTATTTTCGTTTTGCTTTTCTTTAGCGTCCATAGCCTCAGCCTCTGGCCGTGTGGTGACCGGTGGCCGTGTGGTGTCCTGCAGCGTAGAATAGCACCAACCCTTTACACTTATGGGTATCGTACAAGGCGATTAATATTTTCGAGACAAAATATCTAGTCTCCGTAGGCTGGAAAATGGGCAGCAGCATTTTACATTGTTATATTAATAAAACTCTCAACTTGCCTGCCAAGCGTGCAGATTATGGCACTTACCTCCCCTTTCGTGGGACAGGTCCTAAGTCCTGCAGTGGACTGTTATGGGCTGTGATGATGATAGCTTACGGTTACTGCTTACAATCAGGTGGGCTAACAGCCATAAAAAATGTGATAACATTCTCCTCTACATCTTCTTGTCACTTACACCACCCACGCTTAAACTGCAGTGCTGTAATTACAGTCACTCCAACCATGTATTCTGAAGTTCAGGGTTCCGGAACACAGCACTATCTAGGCTACCTAGGTATTGTGGGCTTATCTATGTGGTACTACATATGCGCACATGTACAAAGCCGGCTTTAGGTTATGTAAGATGTACGAGCGCCCTTGATGCGTGTCTTATTAAGTTAGGTTTAAGTCGTTGTTTTTTCTTTCTATTTGTTTTTCAAATGACCTGTGTAGAATATCTACCTGCGTAGCAAAACACAGTTTATTTTTGCCAGTTATATTCGCTTCTGCAGGTTCTGAAGAAATAGGTGTAGGTAGCAGCGGTGGAATCTCATAATCATCAACCTACTTCTGGACTTAGACCTTGGTTTTGTACAGATTGTTTCACACTATATTTGGCCTCCGTTCGTCGAGTACTAGTCTGCACCAATGTTTATTTATCGATTCTAGTATATATGTGAATAGCCTAGCCACTATAGTACGCAAGTTCTCAATAAAGTCATCATCATCATCAGATTATTATTCTCTTTATTATCTCTAAAGTATTTTTAATTTCTTTTTTTAAAAGCATTTTTTCACAGAAGATAATCCCTAATGCTGTTCCACTGCTGCACGTAGGCTTCATCCAATAAGCGCCAATGCACCCAGCCCTATACATAGACACGGCTTTGTAAACGCTACAACTTATATACAAATAATATTTCTACCTCCCTAATACCAAGGACGGGCCCAGATATTATTTTTGCCCCAACTTTTTGCAGAAACAAGTGACAGATTAAAATAAATCAAACTTAACGAAGACAAGTGACGCCACCGATCGAATCGTGACGGCGACACCGGGCGTTATCGGGTGATATCTCTCACCCGGGTGATATGTACCTTTCACCCCGCGTGTAATCGACTAACACCCTGACACCCGCCCTTTCAGAAATATGGCCGTCGATAAATCGTGGGCGGGAGCAACCCCGCGACTGTGGCCTATAAATCAAAGCTGGTGGTATTTTAATAGTAGTTATACGCCTGTGCTAAATGTAGATATATGTGTGTGGCTATGATGAGCGTCTTTGTGAAAGAGGCGAGTCATTCTGGTCTGCACGCGTTGTAGGAGAATAGATTTCGATCGCGTTTTGGAGAATTCGGAATTCGAACAACTGTTTTTCTTCGTTCGAAAAGTTTCGTTTTGGCCTCTATTGGAGAGGTCAGCGGTCTAGCTAGGTCTATTATATTCTAGAATGCTGTAACGTCTGGATGTTGAAATGTATTTATTGTAGATACATATATTAACATAATTAATATGATTAATAACTGATCCACAGACTTTTAAAAGCAGCTATATTTGAGCTGACTTAATTTTCCGTGCGACCTCTACCTTCTATATTTCTTTCCGTGAAGACGAACATTTGAAAGAAATTAGTCATATATCGGTCCAACCGCTCGAGCGCGCACTTACCAATGAGCAGCATTTTCTTTTTATAGCAAGGGACAAACAAGCGGACAACCCACCTAATGAATAACGATAACAATCATTCATTTTCAGACAATGTCTTCGCTTCTAATTTTAGTTAATTAGATTATCTGACGATATGACATGCCACGCAGAGGTCCCGGGTTCGATTCCCAGCCGGGCAGAAAATGAGATTTAATATCTGTTATTTATAGTTAATGGGTATTTGTAAAATAACACCCAGACGTATTTAAAAAGTATAAAGTACTTTATCAGTTGTTTAGCGCCCATAACACAAGCTTTGCTTACTTTGGGGCTAGATGGCGCTGCAGTAATTGTCCAATCATTTATTGTTATCATTCGTTTTTTAGTAGATTTTAAGTGCCAACAACTTCCAACTAACATTTTTAATGGTCTCAAGCGAAATAATTATAATTATGTTGGCCCTCTATAAACACCGCGTTGCATGTTTCAGCTACGACGCTTAAAGCCTTTAAAAATCCGTTTTAAACTCGAGTAGGTGCTTTGCTGTATTACCACTTGGCATGCAACTGCAAAGCTCCTGAATTGTGCACTGCGCATGTTTTCTTTTTGGATTGTGGTTGATTAAAATGGGTGGTATATAATATAATAAGAGAGAGAGAGAGACATAAAAAATCTAACAATTAGATACTAAATACTAAATGATGAATAAATTGAAATTGAATATACAAAACTATATCTGCAATCGAAGAAAATATGTTTTAGACCGATATCAAATTATACATAGATTCAGATATTTTAAGGGACCTACTTTTAAAATATTTGGATAACTTTAGACATAATAACTTATTAAATACACAACAACGACAGCTAAAAGTAACGAAAGTATTACTTACATTGATATCAAAAACAAATCCCACAATTTTATAACTACTTCACTCCCTACTTTAAGCGCATGAATTAATATAGGGATCTACTCATGTGCTCTAAGCCTCGTCCGCCTGTCTATCTGTTACTGGAATTCAATCTTACCAGTTTACCTTCAATATTAACTGTTAGACCCGTTAAGTATGTCGTAAACGTGAATTAAATAGAGTTTGCACTTATTAATGAAATATTAATTATTAATTATGGATTTAAAGAGCTCTCAGGTATGATTTTGTTCGTCGGTGATTGGAACTTTGACGATAAGAGATATTTTTCTGACGAGTATACTTATCAAGAAAAACAATATTTTGTTTAAAATTCATCGATAAATGGACAACTAGATAGGTTACGTAGACACACACTGAGGCATGTCTGAAGTATTCTGAAGCGGGGTTCGAAGTGATAATTATCATCGATAATTGTCTTGATAATGATAAAATTCGGGTATGCGATCGCAAATTGTCACTTCTGCGCGTACAACATTCAAAAAACGGTCTCAAATTTTGTTAGCCGAAAATGCCAAAGATCAAGACCCTGTTTAGACTGAGTTTCACAAAAATTGTAACAAAAAACAGCAGTTTGGGGGCGAGATGATTCAAAACATCATGAGATATCTGAGATAAATGATTAATGATGATAATTTCGATCCCTGCTCTGAAGCAAAAGCTAGCTCATAAAATGTTTCAACAACAAACAATAACAAAATTGTCCCTCCACATGTTTTTCTTAATCTCTAAAGATCGCATTGACATCCGTCAGTCAAAGGGGTTGGTTGCTACTCAAAGTGTAGAGTACAAGTAGGAACAGATATTTGCCAGCAAAAGGCATGAACGAGGTAACCTAAATAGCCATTTTCCGACCCATTTCCATCAGAACCTTGAAACAAGGTTCTGTTTCAAGGAATTTTATTATTGTTACACGTATAATAGGATATAAATTACGTAGCTACGGATGACCAATTCGATACATCTATTGTATAATCTAAAGGCTATATGTAGGTAGTATGTATGCAGCAGTCGTAAAACATGTAGCAGCGTCATTTGAATTGCAAATGCTATGTCTCTTTTATGTCTCCCTAGTAGTTGGTCGGATATTGAGACTCATGACAACAGTATTATGCATGATTTAGTTAATTTTATTATACCTACCGTAGCTAATGCTATATGATGTACCTACGGTGGTACTTGAAATATCGTAGAGTTCTATTCGGAGCAGTTACACTTACTTACAAAATTGTTCAGATGCGGTGGCATTTTTCAACGCTACTAATAGATATGTAATGAGCGTCAATGGCTGAGTGCTTGAGGTACCCGTTTCGTAAGCGAGAGGTACTGGGTTCGAATCCCACTGCGATCATGTACCAATGACATTTTCTTGATTGAATGCTAACCGATGTTTTTACGGTGAGGGAAAACATCGTGATGAAACCTGCACATTAGGGCGACTGAATGTGTAACCATGACCCAATCCGGTCAGGTTCCCCTAGTAGCAGGGTCACGGAGGTCAGATAGCAGTCGCTCCACTAATTATCTGATCTGCCAAATCTTGGATCATGGTCAAGGTGGACCCCGGGCGCGCGTGGCCGGGAGCACAACCGGGACATTAACGGCAATATGATTTTATTAATAGAACTGTAACGAGCGGCCTTGTGCACTTATCTATGCAGCCAGCTGTGAATTTTATCGTCATCGATTTTGGTGTAGTCTACGCAAATGTGTTACACCTACGCAAAATTTGGACATATAAACGGTGCAACGAACCGTCTAAAGCTTACGAATATGGAGTATGTCGGTTGTGACGTTTTCACGGCTAGATGCAGGTGCCATCGACCCTGACGAGATTGGCACTGAGAAAAAGCGTCGTCAATGTCGCAGTGGAGTCACTGGCAATAGCGAATTTATGAAATAGAAATTTTGTAATATTAAACAAATCAAATCTTTTACAATGTCTTTTAACCAATCCTAAAGGTGTCAACAGCCAAGATACATTTAACTAAACCATGTAAATAAATCCTTACCTGTAGATGACGGTACCCTCACATACACTGTCTTCCAATCATTATCATCCGACAGCGAACAATATTCAGGGCTGAATCTTGGTGATAGTTTGGTTACAAGGGAAGAAAGTTTTGTGAAATCTAATACGCACTTTTGTGGCCGACTACTACAAAAATGCGGAATTTCGTTTTGGATATTTTCATTGATCACCTAACCTTTAAATTCCAGACAGACTATACTTCGCGACGCTAAAGACGGGCTACAAGCCGAAGCCGACTCGCAACAGCAAATACTTCCACATAGAAGATGAGATCGTCTACGAGAACTTCTACTTCGACTTCGGGCCTTACCACCTCTGCCATCTGTACCAGTTCTGCAAGCGGCTCACGGACGAGCTGGACAAGAATCCGAAGAAGAAAGTGGTGTTCTATACCAGCAACAATGAGACTCTCCGGCTGAACGCGGCCTACCTCATTGGAAGCTATCAGGTAGTTTATTGTAGTTTCATGTCTGTTTTTTTTAAATCCACTGACCTCAACTGCAGGATTTAAGGAATTTTCCACTTCTAGGAACTTTTTATAAGCCTAGACCGGTGATGTAATGGAATTTGAAACATTGTCCTACTAGTATTATAAATGCGAAAGTTTTTAAGGATGTATGTTTGTTACTCCTTCACGCAAAAACTACTGAACGGATTTTGATGAAATTTGGCAGCAATGTAGCTTATAGCCCAGAATAGCACATAGGCTATAATTTATCCCGCAATTCAATGTGGTTCCCGCGGGAAAAGCTAGTGTGATTTATATCTAACATGTCGAAAACTGAACTAACATGTCAAATGTACGTAAACTGCGCAACCTATTTTGAAACGAAGCTAAGCACCACCTCGATTAATAAAAATAACATAAAAAATCCGCTTTGAAATCTGTCTATCCATTACATCCATCCACATAGATTTCGATTTAGTCAGAGTTTAGTCCATCGATGCGATAAGAAGGAGAAGAAGATCCTTATAGACATAACAAATACACACTTCAAACTTGTAACACCCGCTTTTTGTGTCGGTTATTAACATTAAAAATGACCGAACTAATAAAAATAAAACTTGTCTACAAAACGCAGTCACGGTCAAACACTATAAAGCGTACTCCACATGTCCGCCGAAACTTTCGGCGAAACTTTGGCTGGGACTTTGGTCGACCCTCTACATTCTCGCCTATTAGGGATGAGGTGGGTGTCAAAACGCGTCGACATTATATCGATTCATCGGTGTAATATCGCTAATTTGCTTTAAACAGGGTCACAGAGGTGATGGCAGCTGCTATACTGTAATTACTTAATCTACTAATATCCTGGATCATGGTCAAGTGTACCCCGAACCTGTTACGGGAAAAAGCCCTAGGAATATAAATATAAAATCGATCGAATCGAGACGACAATGAACTATCTCTACTTAGTCTATGAAATAGGCGAGACATGCCAAACATGCACGGGACTATACGAATGTAGGCGAATACTGCCTCTACATTCTCGTGTTCCCGCGGAACTGTCCACATGTGGAGCGCGCTTGAAACATAGTTTTATTTCTAGACTACGCAATTCTTTATGACGTGCAGCTCAGTGCGAATTGTTTGGTCGCAGCCATGAGTACGCATCTACTATCTGATTGGCGGTTAACCCCAATTGGTAGTCTGCAGTCTGATATACTATGGTTGGTGAGCGATCTGAACTCATATTATGAATGCGAAATTAACTCGTTCTGTCGGGTTTCGGGCCTAAAGCTTTGAACAGATTCGTATGAAATTTGGCAAGGGAATATATGGCAATCTGGGGAAGGACACAGGCTACTTTTATCTTTAAAAATAAATAAGAAAAAGCTACTTTATGTTTATTTTATAAGGTACACCAACTTACGTTTTACAATTTACTTAAGTAACATTTAAAATAATAGATGTTCTGATACATAAGCCAATAAGAGGTATACAAAAATAAATACAAACTTGTATACCCTGGCCCCAAACCAAACCACTGGAATGACTGCTACCTGTAATAACTCGGAAGACTCACTACGAAACTCTGTTTTCTGATTTTTTTATGTTTATGTTTGTGTTTATTTGCGAAAAAGTAACAGGATCCCACCAGATAGTCGAATATTGTCAGTTTCGGACTGAACGCGGGTTCCGCTAGGTATACCGGAGTGACCGCTATAATCAATAATAGTCTTATTTCAGCAAATTAAATTCCATATATATTTTTAGTGCAATTTGTTACAAATACACTGCCAACTGAGAACAAAATCAAAGTCTTGTACAGAAATGATATTGCCAACGTGTACTGTGACGTCACAGTCTATTATTTATTTGCAAAAAACATGGTCAGAAAGTTGTCAATTTTTGATAAATAGCGAATACATGTTCGCCAAAATTATTAACAGGCATACAAAAGTTACACACTGTCAAAAGTGATACTATTAGTCAAAATATAACATTGTAATTTATTAAAAATCCTTAATACCATAGAAATTATGCTCGGATAACCAGAAATACAATTTTCTTTTAAATAGAGGCAAAGTTAACGATTTTAAGCAGTCTGGAATTTGGTTAAACACTTTGACACCGTTTTTTAATTATTGAGTAGTTCGAGGCACTTAACTACGAGTATATTCTAGTTTGTGATCTCTTTTAAACTGGGGATAAACTTCACAAACTTTAGTAAATAGCGAACTATCTCTCTTTACGAACAAACATGTTTCATAATATATAAAAAGAGTTGGAATAGGAAACTATGTCGGAAATCTTTGTCTAACAACTTTGAAGTGACATAAATTGGGTTACACATAATAAAATGTAGGTTTGTGTTTTAAATTCTTCATGCCATTAAATCCAGCTTAACAACTTCAAGTCTGGAGTCAGAATGTCTGCAGTTGTCTTGCAATGTACTACGGATGACAAACAATTCTATTTGCAAGTTTACGCCGGGTTTTTTTTTATGAGGATTCGCTGAGAACGTAAACGTTGCATGTTCACTAGTTTTCAATTCCGTTTTGCGCTTTATGACGCAGGGGGTGTTTCCTTCTCGGTTCGTTCGCAGACTATGTATAAGTTATCACCTGATCACGACAAATCAATTGTTACTTTGTTTAACCTGACAATGTTCTATGTTCTACTACATATTATAATATAGGTACCTAATCAGTCTGGCACTACACTCGTCACTTCTTCGATATAATCAGACATAATCTTCAAGTGTCGGTAATATTATAAGTACCATAAAATATAGTAAAATCGACTACTGCACATCACGCAAAAAAAAAAACATGTGTTAAGGTTATGCAAATCTTAACTTTACAACTTTGCTATTATTTCTCTATTCCTTCTTATTTCTCATTGTTATTGTAAAATAAATAATACTATCTAATCTAACTATCTGAAAAACCCCAACGCGAAAGAAGAGGTGCTATACGTTTGAACTGTGTAGATATGTGTGTCTTTCTGTGGCATCGTAGCTCCCGGATGGACCGATTTCGATGCAGTTTCGTTTATTGGATAGTCAATTTAATCGGTTCTTGTCTTAGCTTCAGAATCGGTATAGTAGTTTAGGAAATGTTTGAGTATAGACAGGCTTTGTCGGGGGGTTTCTCAAATATATCTTTCTCAACTACCAAAGTAAATAAATAAATAATATTTATTAGCCAAATAATACAACAATCATAACAGTACAATAAATGGCAACAAATCACTTAATTAAAAATGTATTAACAACATATTGATTTCCTAAACTAGGTTACCCTGTACTACAGGAGACAGTAATACATAAAAGATAAAATCTAAAAAATAAAGCATCCTCAGAGTCTGTAATCAAGATTATGCACCTGGTATACAAGAGAATATTTGATTAACTAATGTGGTAGTCTTAAATTGTATACATGACTTCCGTGATTACCTCATAAGTACAGCGACAAACATTTTTAAGACGTAACTCATCTCTAGGTTTAAGAAGTCTTCTCTAGCCTTACAATATCCAGAAAAGACGAATATTATAAATCAAAGTAAATCTATAATAAATTCTAAATTAACTTCTGATAATTTTAAATGTCAACTATCCTGCAGACATGCGAGGGGGTGGCATCATACAGGCTTGAGCATCTCGGACAACCACAAATCCCTCCGGAGACGTTTGTAAAACGAATGGATTGCTGATTCCTGGAAGAGTTAGGATAGCAAGAACAATAGGGTATCTGGGAGTACATCACATCCACGCATATTAGGTGCCAATTCGTCGGACTGCGAAAACGGCCCGGATACATCCATTCATCCATCCAAATGTTCCAACTCGGGTTCCTACGTAAATAAGGCAGGGTATCACTTGTAATGATGGCAGTAAAGTCGCTATTTAAACTTTATAGCGCCGTAAACAAGCCTTTCCAGGCGACGACGCGTGGGAACACTGTGTTATCTAAATTAAATCGCGCTCCACATAGGAATTTGGAGAATTCGCGTCAATTTGCTTTGTTAGGTACATTGCTGCTACCGATTTTGGAGGTCTCGTGGTTTAGGCTCGATGTCGCAAAATTACTCGAGCAGGTCCAGTCATAATCGAAAGTAAGTGAGCGACCTGTTCTTCAGAATATTACCAGACAGAAATATAAGCTTTAAAGCTCGGTGCCAAGTGCCAGGTTTCCGCTATCCTACTTCTCCATGTCGTCTTCGCTCGGTCTTCGGCGTCCTTGGCGGTGAGTTTGAGCGCGACCGTTTCCAATTAGGACAGCGACATAGTCGCGGAAAAGTAATAAAATCCCGCGGAGTAATCGTATGTTAGCAGAGTGTTGAAAGTGGGTGAAAATTGCGACGGACTGCTAGTTAGTATATAGAGGGCTATGTGTTGTATAGTTGGTAAACCAAAGCAGATAATTGCAAACTACAGCCGCTAGCTTCCGAGGCTAAATTTAGCATGCACGATGCACGAATGCAGTTAAGTTTCCAATGTTCAAGAGCACGACTTGTCGGTCCATCAATCACCTGCCGCGGGTCAAGAACAACCCTAACACTTGCAGTTTGCAAAAGATCGATAGGGAACCCCATTTTGTGAAACACTAGTTCTAAACTCGCGTAATTATCGGTTGTGGTGATTACAGCACCCGATATGGGTGAAGGTAGACTGCTGGGGGTGATGTCTTTGCTTTTATGAAGTCTTCTGCAGCTTTTGTAATAAAAAATTGTAATGATTTGTGCTGTCACAACCGGTTTGTTCTGCATACTTACGAGAATATCCTCCTTAGAGGGTAGACAATAAAGTCGCTTTCCGCTCGCGTCTGTTTGTCTGTATATCCGCTACTCCTCCTTAACTACGCAACTTATTTTGTTTCACCATCAGGTGTAGTTTCTTCTAGAATGTTTATGTCATCGGCAATCTTCGTAACATGTCCAGGCAATGTATGAAATAATTTAAAAAATATTTTTTCAACACTTTACCTAGACATTGTATACAATACCGAATATTCAGACTAGAGATGGAACGGATATCCGGTTACTATCCGTTAATTTACTATCCGGCCGGATACCGGATAGTGCGTTAATATCCGGCCGGATACCGGATAGCAAAAAATGTATGAAAAGGACATAAAAGTGATTTTAGTACTTACCCGTTAATTATTTAGTAGGTAGGTTAGCAAAAAAATATTTTTTGCAAAGTTAATCTAAGGTAAATAAGCTAATAATTTCAAATTGTAAACTAATTATTATAAATTGGGTTAAAATACAAATTGCTTCTGCATTGAGGGCTAGCATGCGGTTTCGTTTGTCTTCATAAGCGAGCTTAAGAGACTCTTTCACTACACTCTGGTCCACGATGCTGGGGCTAATTACCCGTATTTCGAATCGAGGGTACCGCCTGAGGTCGGAAGAGTTGTTCAGAATAAAGTTCAAATTATTTGTATTGAACGAAGACTTGAAATCACGTAAACACATAAAGTTGTCTAATTTCCCACCCACGCTCATAGCTTGCAAAGACTTGTTCAGAGACTATATATGTCCTGCCAAATATCCGGCCGCCTGATATCCGGCTTATGGGATGACCGGATATCCGGTATCCGGCCAAACAACAATTCGTTTCATCTCTAATTCAGACGGCAAAGTGTTGAATACAATGACTTAAAAATATTTATAAAAATCTTTTGTTTAATCAGAATGCGATTAGCGGGTAGCGGGAGGGAGCCTGGGGCAATATAATCCTACTAAGTATAGTAGGAGTATTTAATGCTAAACAGCAGCGTTGGGAACGAGTAACGGGGCCTTGTCCGTTTTTAAATACATGTTCACTCTAAACTTGAATACCTGCCAACATTAAACCGAGGGTTGTAACAGAACTTCGCCTCCGCTTCCGTTACTGTGGAAGTTTGCAAGAAATCATACCTCCGCCTTCGCCTACGCAAAATTTTCGCGGAGTTGTAACGGAGGTTTATTTATCTTATAAAACAAGGTGTCTCAAAAGAAAGTTTATATTTATTTAGTTATCCGAGGAGCCCGGGGGTTATGTCAATCGGTAGCCTGGCTCTTGGGAATTCAGTCGCTATGGAGCGTTTCTCAGGAGCAGACCGCGCTATGTGCGTGCGAGAGTTTTACAAAAACGGTGATTTGGCGACTGTAGCGCGTAGGAGATTCTGCAGTATTCGAGGTTTTCGCCACTCAAATGACCCCTTATTCATTTGGACGATATTATTTTTAAGAAATAAATTCCCAAATATACCTGTTTTACCTACCAATAAAACAGTTATTATATGCGGAAACCTTATTCGAGACCTATAGAGTGAGAGAGACATCTACGCTTACGTCATTAGAAACAGCCCCAAACGATCCCTACCACCGCTTTTCCCGCCATTTTGGTACTGCGTGGTAGGGGAAGTTAGCTTGCCACCCGACGTTAGATTATTCCTTCACATTGAATCTCACTATGGAAATGATTATGCCATCAGGCAGGAATGTAAATATAGGTCTCGAATAAGGTTTCCGCATATAATAACTGTTTTATTGGTAGGTAAAACAGGTATATTATATGCTCAGAACCGTTATTCGAGACCTATAGAGTGAGATTTGTTTGTTATCGCCTGGTGGCAAGCACAATATTAAAGCCAATGTGTGATAGTAGTATTTTTTTTTTTTTTTTTTTTTTTTTTTTTTATGTTATCCGGCAGACAAACAGGCATGCGGGCCACCTGATGGAAAGTGGTCACCGCCGCCTATGGACATCAGCATCACCAGGGGTGCTACCAATGCGTTGCCCGCCTCTAAGGAGACCTCTAATATACCTCTTGAACGATCCCATGTCATAGGCCAAAGGAAACACCGTTGCTGGGAGCTCATTCCACATCCGAATCGTACGAGCGAGAAACGTTCTTTCGAATCTTCGCGTGGACACCACTAGAGGGTCCACGTAATGGGGATGAGTACCCAGCCCACGGCGGGTGGTGCGATTGCGGAATTGTGCTGTGGGCACCAGATCAAATAATTCCTCAGAACACTCCCCATTGTACAGCCGGTAGAACACACACAGGGAGCCAAAGTCCCTTCGATCAGCCAGTGGTTCCAACTTGCCTGTCAGTACGGTATCGTCGACAATTCGTACGGCGCGCCTCTGTATAGAATCCAAGTGATTAAGCAGGTCGGCGGTTTCCCCGGCCCAAAGATGGGAACAATACTCCATATGTGGCCGCACCTGTGCCTTATACAGCAACAGACGCTGTTCTGGGGTGAAGTATCGCTTAGACCGGTTAAGCACACCAAGTTTTTTCGAGGCTAGTTTAGCCTTACACTCCAGGTGACTTCGGAACCGTACGTCGTCTGATATGTCGACACCAAGGATCCCGATACTTTTTGAGATGGAGAGGGATGTTCCTTGGAACTGCGGCACCATGACAAAAGGATCCTTTTTGGCGGAAAATGCGCAGACCTGCGTCTTAGAGGGGTTGAATTCCACCAGGTTCAATCTGCCCCAGTGAGCAACTTGCTCCAAGGAGTGTTCAATCTCTGACACAAGTCCTATTCGGCTTTCCGACACCACGGAACGAGGGATATTCGCGCGGCCAGTATAACGAGCGTCTGCAGTACTGTCATCTGCATAGCAATGAATACTGGGAGTATTCAGCATATCATTGATATGCAGAAGAAACAGCGTGGGAGACAGCACTGAACCTTGGGGTACTCCAGCATTAATACTCTTGGTATCGGAGCAGCATCCGTCGACAACGACTTGGATACTCCGCCCAGACAGAAAGCTGGATACCCAATTGCAGAGTCCCTCGGGGATACCGTACTTCGGGAGTTTTGTTAGCAGTGCCCTGTGCCAGACCCGATCAAATGCCTTGGCTATATCAAGACTGACAGCCAGAGCCTCCCCCTTGCTCTCAACAGCCTCAGCCCACCGGTGTGTTAGGTACACAAGAAGGTCACCAGCTGAGCGACCATGACGGAAGCCATATTGACGGTCACTGATCAGCTGGTGATCCTCGAGGTATCCAAGGAGCTGGATATTTATGACCCGCTCCATCACCTTAGAGAGCAAGGAGGTTACCGCTATAGGCCTGTAATTTGATGGGTCTGAATTGTCACCCTTCTTGGGTATCGGGTGCACATGGGCTAACTTCCACGAAGACGGCACCGTTCCTGAGGTGTAGGAAAGCTTAAATAGGCGCATTAACACGGGAGACAACTCGGGAGCACACTTTTTAAGAACGATAGCCGGAATGCCATCAGGTCCACTGGACTTCCGGATGTCTAGGGAGAGAAGCACACGTCTTATGATTTTTTGGGTGAAACGAACCTCGGGCATGATGCCCTCACACCGAGAGATGGTAGGCGGTGCAGCTCCCCCATCATCCAGAGTTGAGTTATGAGCAAAGAGATTACCCAAGAGATCGGCTTTCTCCTTTGCTGTGTGGGCCAATTGGTCATCCGGCTTGCGCAAAGGTGGAAAGGTGGTCCGACAAAAGTTCCCCTCGACAGCTTTGGAGAGAGACCAAAAAGCACGGCTCCCAGAGGGGTAGCTGATTAGTTTCTCTCCAATTCCACCGATGAATTTGTATTTTGCTCCGGCCAATGCCCCTTTTGTAGACCTCGATACAGCATTGTAGTTTTTCCTCAAAATGTGGGTATTAGGGTCCTTTTGGGCCCGAGCCACTGTCCAGGCACGAAAAGCATCATCACTAGGCCTGTCGTACCAGGGCTGACTCTTGCCGCCGAGACGGACTACAGAGGACGGGATAAAACACTCCATTCCCTGCAGTATGACATCAGCTACAGCGGCAGCACAGATGTTGGTGTCATTTGAGGAAAAGCAAAGCCGTATCCACGGGTACGACGCAAAGAATTCTCGCAATCCATCCCAATCTGCTGAACCATAATGCCATACCTTGCGTGACCCACTGGGGCGAGCCCGTTCGGGTATAGCAAGAGGCGCCTCGGAACGGACCAGGCAGTGGTCTGATGTCCCAAGAGGAGCATCAACGGACACCTGATAACCGTCTGGGTGGGTGGTAAGCAGAAGGTCTAACAAAGAAGGGTCACGGCCCACAACATCCGGTAAGTAGGTGGGTTCTGATACCAGTTGCGTGAGACCATGGGCCAGAGAAAATTCATGGGCGGACCTCCCGGCTGGGTTGGTAGGACGGCTTGACCCTAGCCACTCAGTGTGGTGACCGTTAAAATCTCCTAGGACCACCAACTCGGCGGAAGGATACCGCTCAAAGACTTTGTCGGTAGCGCATTGTATGTGCTCGAAAAACCGATTTGTCTCACCTACGCCGTGACGGTTGTTGTATAGGCATGCGTAGACACGGGATAGACCCCCCTGTTCTACGCACACCCACACCACAGATTCGTCACTTAGTTCTATGGCATTAAGACGTCGACAGCAGATATCACCTCTGACGAATAGGCACACACCAGCGCGAGGTAAAAACCTATGTTCCAGCTTGTATCCAGGATAGTGGAGATACGAAGTGTCAGCCGGAGGTGATATCTGCGTTTCCGTCAGGAAAAGTAGGGCGGGCTTCGCCGTCTCTAGGTGGTGATGTACGGCGTTCAGATTGGAGTGTAGACCCCTGATATTACAAAAGTCCACTCGAAGTGTGGAAAGGGGTGCCGCTGAGAGAACCTTACTTTTATTTTTCCTTGCCATTTGTGATAGTATTATAGGTGGGGATGTAAAGGAGTGCTGTAACATCGGTATCCAGCAGGGCAAGGACGTTTTGCTACTGAACGCTGCAGAGGGAAGGGTTGTGTGAAAAGCTGGCACGGGGGACGGAAGGGCCCCCGATCCCCCCCGAATATGCCTGCCGGGTCCACTCCGGTCTCCTACCCCGGCACGACAGACATCTTCGGGTTTTTTCGCACAGTTGGCGGGACAGCCTCCCGGGCCGGAGATTAAAAGTGATGCCCGGGTTCGGGTCCCCTACTAACTGGCGGGCGGCCAGCGACGAGCCGTTTCATCGGGTCTCCCTGGCCCCCGCGCCAACCTGTCACGCCCAACCCTCTAACATGTCCAACACAAAACTGGGACCTACAGGATACCAATATTACAGCACTCGGACGAGGGGGAATGGCTCACGGAGTACTCTGACGGAACACAGCCCAGAGGGTGCTTAGCGCCATGCAGACTCATCTCCGTGGGTGGTCGCTAACCATTCGGGCCGAGGCCCTACCACCAAGCAATTTCGGCTGCACTCTTCGCACCACCCGGGAGTCACGTGTAGGGTCTCTAGGGTATAGCCTACGGACGTGGTGCAGCAAGACCCCCAAAAAGTATAGCAAGTGTTCTTTGGAAAGTGTATAGAATGTATGCTACAAGTATGAAGCTAGTAAAAATTATGATTTTCGAAACAAAATACTATGAAAAACAAAATTTAAGTAAGTGGCTTACTTTGTAGTTTTGTGTGGCTAAGCTTTGTAAGAAAAAACGTTTTGTAAACAAAACAAATCATTTTTATTTTACTTATAACCTTGATACTTAGGTACAAATATTACTCCAATCATATCCTAGTAAATACAAAAATGACATAAGTACATATAGGTACATAAGGTGCTGCCCGCGCTGGCGTCCACGCCGGCCGCGCGCAGCAGCCCCTTCACCCAGCCCGCGATTTGCGTGCGGGATGCTGCTCGCACGCGACCAGTGGCCGATATAAATAATTGCGTCAGACCAGTGTCGGATCGTCGTTGCTTAGAAATTTCGATTAGATTTTTAGGACATGAAACGGGACACAAGTTTTCATCTTCAGATTTCAAAAGCCTCCACGACGATTGTCTGTGAACATAATTGTCTGTTTTTGATCCAAAAACTGGGTGTAAAATAATAGAATCAGGGAGTTCCTCAAAATGTTCGCTATCCATATGCAAGAGAGTAAGGTCGTGCACCCGTCTACTAGATGTAAGTAGCAAAATCAGAGCTGTGCGTCGAGACCACTCAAACAAAGTATGATTGATAATTGGATTGTTGCTTAGCCACTGTGCGACTGACCTTGGATCCCATGTATATAATTTTTTTGATTGTCGATTAGCTTCTGCAGCTGAGATCGATTTAAGGATTCTTTTAACAATAGTATTATTACTTAAACTTTCAGAGACAGGACTAGATAAAGTGGCGACAGTAGATTTATATAAATGTAGGTAAGCAAGGTATTTTGCTAACTGTGCTCCCGAGGAGTGTACAGGATTGACAGAATTGTCCTCGCACCATTTATGTCATTTAGACCAAATAGACATATATACCTTTTTTGTAGACGATCGCCAACTGGAGTTTAATAACTCCACCTCCTCTCTTGTCCATCCCGTTAGTTGGGGCTCCCACCCCTCACTAACCAGGCTTCCAGGCAAAGCTGATTGACGTGTGGAGGAGGCAACTGAGTACTGGTGTGAACGGAGCACTCACTGCCCGTCTCTTGAGATCCGGCCGCCAATACACTTTGTGCCACCGAGGGGCCACCACAATGAATAGGCCGTAGGCCGAGTTGAGATGTGCTAAGACTCGAGGCAAGAGGTGCGGCGGTGGGAAGGCCCACGCCTTGTGATAGTCCCACGGTTTGCTGAATGCATCGTGATATTCTGCGTTCCAATCGTTGCAATCTCGAGACACGTAGCGTGTCACGACGTGTGCGCTCTTGGAAGCAAACAAATCTATTTCGGGCTTTCCGTAGCGATTGAATACTAACTGGCATGCCTCTGGAACTAGTGTCCACTCGCTCTGGAGTCTTTGCCGAGATAATCGATCGGCTTCTATGTTCAGTATTCCTGGAATGTGTTGGGGAACTATTTGAATGCTGTATCTGTCCAGCAGTTGTAAGAGGACACAAGTCATTTCGAAAAGATTTCTCGATCTCAATCCGCCTTCGTTTTTTATGTAGCTTATCACGCTTTTGTTGTCTGATTGCAGCAGAATAGTTGAATATCGAAGAAGTCTGCGATGATTCTGTATTGTCTGTACTATGGCCCACATCTCTTTGAGATTGCTGTGCCATTTCATTTGACTTGGTAGCCACTTGCCTTTGTAAGGATGACCATCTACGACTGCTCCCCATCCTGATGCCGATGCGTCTATAGTTATAAAGTGGCTGACTGATTGAACGTGTATTGCTGTTATGGCCACACCAGGATCCAGCCACCATTGCAGCTCTTCCAGGGCACACGATTCTATCGGACACTTGAGATATGGATGTTCCTTCGGAAGACGAGAACATGCCATTTGTAAGCGGCGGCAGTGTAGACGCCCTCTTGGTACGACAAATGCTGCGAAATTCAGTAATCCGATCAGGCTCTGAGCGGTTTTTAGGTTCCAGACCTTTTTTGCTAACAGTGAGCGTACAGTCCTTTTGATTTTCAACCGTTTTTGCTTTGGAAGTTCTTTCACGTCTCGCCATAGATTCCACTGGATACCCAAGTATTCTATGAGCTTGGTCGGTTTGAGAACAGACTTCTGAAAATTTATGGTCCATCCAAGAAGCGTCAGGAAGTGGACAGCTTCGGCAGCGTGGTCTTTTAAAACATCTCTGTCTTGGTTCACAATGAGAAAATCGTCTAAATAGACAATTACTCTGAGACCTCTGCTGCGCAGTATCTGGGCTAGCCAGTTCGATACTGTTGCGAACGCCTTGGGTGCCGAAGACAGCCCGAAGGGTAAACAAGTTATTTGTAACAGCTCCATTACTTTTGCAGTCTTGTAAAGAACTCGCAGGAACGGTTGGTGGGCTTTGCAAACAGGAATGTGAAAATATGCGTGAGTCAGATCTATCTTCACTGCCCAATCTCCTTTTTGTAAAAAATGTGGCACTTTCTGGACATTTATCAATTTGAACTTGAACGGACTTATGTAAAAATTTAAGTTTTTCAAATTGAATATCGGGCGATTGCTCGCGTCCGATTTCGTTATCAAAAACATTGGACACACGAAGCTTGGTGTTTGCGGGGCGGGTACCAGAATGTTTTGCTTTTTTAGTTCGATTATTTGATTTGTCATTTTTAAACTTGTAGGTGTCTGATAATTTATTAATAATCGGGGTTCTATTAATGGAGGTACTTGTAGAAAAGGTAGTCGGTACCCCGATACTATTTTTAGCACGCAATCTGGAACGTCGAAATATTTCCATACACTTATGTAATTTCTTAGCCGCCCGCCATAAAAGATGTTTTGTGTAGTGGGTAGGGTATAGTCATTTACGAAATTTATTATCTTTTCGGCCGCCTTTATCATAATACTTTTTGTCCGAACCAGTCTGTTGTTTTGTGCCAAATTTGTTACCTGCATACCCGCGAGTCCGGGGAGTCTTAGGTAAAGAATCACGATAACCCTGAGAAGTCGAGGGTAGTTGCTTATCGTGGTCTAGTTCCTGCGCTCGGAAAAACCTCCGCGGTTTCTTGGCGCGTATTTCCTGTCTATTCCGCATAGACGAAATTGGTTCTTCGGCAGACCTTTTGTTCGAGGAAAATATTTTGTTTGTCCCACCTATTTTCTGCAAAAAAGTGCTTAATGTTTCTGCATTAAAAAGTTCACTGTTGGTAGGAGGAATTTTTCGAACATCCTCTCGTATAAACCGGTCTTTTATACCAGATAAAATACTATCACGTCGCTTTTGAATAGTGTCGGCTCGGCGGCCACAAACTAGTTGCAACAAGTCTTCGGATACCTTCGTATAGGCAGATTTCTCTGAAAAATGACTATTAAGTTTCTCGAATAGCGTATCTGCACTTAAAACGGTATCTGTGGAATGTGACCAATTCATGATGTCCTGCAAATTCTTTTTGAAAATTTCAGTTTGTTGAATTATAGCGTGCGTCATAGCCCCAAGAGATCGATCGAGTGATTTTAACCATGACGAATTTGGATCGTGATAGCGTATATCAGTATTGACGGACAGTTCAAAAAATCCTGGCTTAGCTAGATATTTTTTCTCTGTTTCATAGTATCTAACCCTTTCCCATTCATTTGAATTAAAATGGTGTAATTTGGATAGCAAACTTAATCTACCCTCAGACGAATTTTCCACGAGGGGCTCCTTTAAATTCGTATTTATATTGAAGTCAAAAGAAGTTACTTTTTTAGGTTTAGTTAAGAAGCCATTGCCCTCTAACAACGAAGCTTTGAGTCCTTCCCCTGGGTGTAATGAGATGTCGGACTCTGAGCTGCCGGTTTCACACTCACGATTAGAACGTTTTGATTTATTTAACTTTAGAAAGTTAACTATGTCGCTCACCTGCTTGGATAGCAACTCCATCTTCTTACTATCGGAAGATCGCGAGCGTTTTCGAGACCCTTTCCGTCGGGATGATCTATTTCTCGATGATTCCGAGGACGAGGATGATTCACTAGAACTGGACGAACTATCCGGAGGGTGAGCTTGAGCCGGAGCCTGTTCTTCATCCATGTCTTGAAATAAGCTCTTCCGCAGAGCTACCAGATATACTGAAACGCTGTGCAAAAGGAATAGGCACAACACACAAAAATAATTGTTGGAAACAGAAAGTAAAAGGTAAGCAGAAAAAATTTAAATGTAAAATAGTTACCAAATACCACGAACAGCTACGCTGTTTTTACTTGGGGTGTTACCTCGACGAAAGTCGATGCCAATGTGAAGGAATAATCTAACGTCGGGTGGCAAGCTAACTTCCCCTACCACGCAGTACCAAAATGGCGGGAAAAGCGGTGGTAGGGATCGTTTGGGGCTGTTTCTAATGACGTAAGCGTAGATGTCTCTCTCACTCTATAGGTCTCGAATAACGGTTCTGAGCATATAATTGTGTATTTTAATAATCAATAAACATTTTTTCGATACACGGCTTACTTTTTTTTTAATCGATCCACTAAATATAAACTTTGTTTTGAGACACCTTGTATAAAGCGCGAAGCGACGCTGAACTTAACTGGAATATTATATGCCTCTACCTAATTTTGATTACTAGTAAGTAATGTTTGTATTTTTAAGAAAGTGTACTATGAGTTTACCTATTTCAAATAAATATTTTTGACTTCCTATTACAATGAATTACATATTTTTTCACTTCCGCTTTCTTTTCCGTCTCCGTTAACCTCCGCTTCCAGGTGAAGCTCTTCACCTCCGCCTCCGCTAAGAAGGCCTCCGTTACAACCTTAATTAAAACTACTCCATCATCACCATTGCAGATAATGTATCTGGGCGGCTCCCCGGGCGCGGTCTACAAGCAGCTGACGGAGGGTTCGGAATGGTCCTTATTAGGGTTCCGAGACGCGAGCGGGGGTCCGCCGCTGTTCGACATATCACTGCTCGATGTCCTCCACGGGATCAAAGTGGCTTACGACGCCGGCTTCTACGATTTCAAGCATTTCGACGCGCAGCAGTATCTGTTTTATGAGGTTAGTGATTGTTTTAAAATGGAAAATGGGCAGCAGCGTTTTCCATTGTTATATTTATAAAACTGCGATCTCCAACAAGCAATTATGGCAATAACTTCCCCTTTCGTGGTAGACGCCTTTAGTCACTACACTTTCATTACAGATATTATCGGGTTTCCTACCACGGTTAGCATTGTTTTTACCTAGGTATTTCGACGCAGTTGCAGACCAGTCTGATCAGCAGTTGCTTGCGTCATGGTCACGAGTAGACTGACCAGTCTGATCAGTCTACTAGTGACTGTGACGCATGCAACTGCGTCGATATATCGAGGTAAAACAATGCTAACCGTGGTTACAAACCCGATAATATGTGTAGTGATAGTTTAGTGATTGTTGTTCTTAAACGATGCGGGGTTTCGGCGCTATTGTGAGGGTTTTCGTGATTCCAAAATCCACGAGATGGCGTTGCTGGGGCGTTTGGTCTGTTGTCAAAATAAAGCCTGTTATTTTATATCTGTTGTTTCTGTCCAACCGGCGGTATTTACACAACATACCTTACGCCTCACTAGCGCCATCTGAAATCTCGGAAACCCTCAACAATTTACTTTTCGCGATTCAATAGTCCATTGTCAATTTTTAAAGAATATTTTGATACACGGAATGCCATATAGTTTTTACTATAAACTCGGGTCCGTCGCGCCATATTTTCGTATTTGGCAAAAACGCTCTGATACGCAAGCTACCTGTTTAAACAGAAACAATGCCACACTGAGCCCTGCTTTAGCTTCCACATTATTTCACAACTTTCAAACCGAACCCCCCACCATACTTCCAGAAAGTGGAAAACGGCGACCTGAACTGGATAGTGCCAGGCAAGATGCTCGCCTTCTCCGGGCCCCACCACCGCTCCCGTCTCGACCGCGGCTACCCGCTCCACAGTCCCGAACACTACCACGAGTACTTCCGAAAACACAACGTTACGACCATCGTACGACTGAATAAGAAGTCGTACGATAGCAGGCAGTTTACGGCGCACGGTTTCGAGCATAGGGAGCTGTTCTTCGTGGATGGGTCGGTGCCGTCGGATTTGATCGTGAATCGGTTTATAAGGATCTCGGAAGCTGCCAAGGGGGCGGTTGCTGTGCATTGCAAGGGTAAGCATTTCAATATTTATTGCTTCATAAGTTAGGTAAACATTATGAACCCTTACAGACACTGCAATTATAAACTTAAAACTAAATATTACAATTTGACATATAAATTTTAAGTATTTACTAAATAGGAACTTGTAGTTACATTTAGAATAGAGTATTTACTGTTTTTGGCTTCACCGACTCGACACGGAAATGGTTCGACAAGGTACAGATATTTCAACTCAGTTGTGCGCGCGGCCCTATGTGTGGGTAAACCTTGTACATATACAGTGACTTTGTGTGCGTGACAAGAGGTACAGTCGGGTACAAAATACAAATACAGTTATTTAAACAAATTTGAAACAAAAAGGAATAACTCGGTTTTTAAGGTCTTTGTAACTTGTTGTGTTTGATATTATACGGGTTCTTAAAAAAAACAATAATTTGGTAATTTAATGTTTATGTATTGAACATATTATTCTGAATAGCTACTTGAAAAATCAAATGATGAATTTTCGGATTCGCTGCTGTCACCAAGGTTAATTATGAATTCTGCCTCCAAGTCAAAATGTCGATAGTATTCTTCTTCTTTCTTTTGTACATGTCGACAAGTATTACCCCACATCCCTTCATCAATTTGACCTAAACGTTCATTTATTAGTTTCATTATTCCCGTCACATTTTGGTCGACATTAAGCGAAGCAATATAATTTTTTTAAATTCCCCACACATTTTCTATGGGGTTTAGTTCAGGATGATATGGTGGCAGTCGAAGAACTTTTATGCCATATGGCTGAAGTATGTCATCAATCTTATAACAAATATGGTTTTCTTTATTTTTTTTAATCAAATCATACAGTTCAATTTTTTTCATATCTAAATTAAAAGCTATATTTTTTTCAGTCAGCCATCTCTACATTTTAATTTTTTTGGTATTAGAATTTGGAGCTCTGTCATTTTGAACATTATGGTATGAGGCATTATCAAGCACAACCACAGGGTTAGGTGGAAGATTCGGTATTAGACGTTCTTTTAGCCACTTTTCATAGTTTTCTGCATTCATGTTAGAGTGGTAATCACCGGAAACACTATTTGCTTTGTATGTCAATAGTGCGTTAGGTACGAAACCTTGTTTTGAACCAGCATGCAAAATAATAATTCTTTGTCCTTTCGACAGGTTTCTCTTTAGAGGTGGCCCATCTTTATTACCCCATCCTTTGTTTTGCACATGATTAGTTAAGATATAGCTCTCATCTGTATATACGATACACCGATTTTCTTGATCGGTATCTGAGTAAGTTTTTCAGGAAAGAAAATCTTAGTTTTTGGATGTCATACCGCTCTATAATAACACGTCTGTTATCCACAGTTTTTCGCCATTTGTATCCCAACTTTAACAAAGTTGTACGCAGAGTCGAAATACTTCCATCATAATTAAGTTTCTCTTGAAATATTCTTTTCAACTTTAGCAATGTAGGTAACTCGTGATGTTCTAAATGGTTATTTTGAATAGTTGAACGTATAACATCAACGTTAAAGTTGTCTAATTCTAACTTCTTTGAACGTTTTTGGCGGTCTTTATGCGGAGATTTAAATTTAGAGTCAGATTCTTTTCCTTCAGCTAATATATTAGTTATTGTTCTCTCTGATACCCCCACTGCCATTGCTGTTCTTTTCCGTACGCTGTTTAAATGTTCACTTAATTTCGATATTAAAATTGGACTTGCACTGCAAACTGGATCACTTACTAGTTGCAATTTATCTCTCGTATCTTTTTTCAGAAATTCGTATACCTTAGCAATGGTTTCTTGAGTCTAAAACAATAATACGTTAACGTCAACAAGGATATATTTTTTCGTATATAGAATTATTATAAATATCTTTTATATCTAAATTCAAAATTAACAAATATTTACCTGACTCCTTAAACATTTTCTTCGTGAAGAACTAGACATTTTTGTTAACGACTGTACCCGTAAGAAAAAGCGATAAGAACACGTCTTGCTCGGACGACGACTGCCGCGTCACTGCGACATAAATGAAAGCTGTATATTTACAAGCGCACGCACACATAGCGCCGCGCGCACAACTGAGTTGAACTATCTATACTGCCTTTCGCCATGTTGCGTGGCGCGTACGACGGGCCAAAAACGTGGCCTATCAGTTTTGATAAAAAATCTCGTGTCACCAAAATGCCGCTAAGGGTGAGCCTAAAATATTATTGCTAGGGAAAATCAACCTTATAGTATTACGACGTACAACAGAACTTCAATCTTAGTGTAGTAGACTACTTATTTAGTCATCAGTACGAAGGAGCAGTACGAGGCTACTTAAAATGTGTTTCAATAGAAAAAGACAAAACTGTGAGGGTTGTCGCGATATCAATATCCACCAGATGGAGCTACTGAAAAGTAATGTTTTGTCAAAATACTGCTATGTTATTATTAAAAAAAATGCTTTAACTGACGAAGCCGTTCCAGCCAATGATAGCGCTTTTTAACATCAGACCTCGCATCTCATCTCAGCGCCATCTGGTGGATTGTTCTTGGCTTCCGCGTACTATGAAAATGAGGATTTGCGCGATACAAAATCCTATTGGACAGAAACAACTGCTAACAGGGATTTATTTTGACATCAGACCTCATGTCTGGTGGATTTTGAAATCGCGATAGCCCTTTCTAGTTGTGTTCCGCACCACGCTATAATATACTCGGCAGACTATAAATAATGTTTAAGCTGATTTTTAAACAAAAACTTAATACAAAAAAACGTTAAAAGTCATGATAAACACGTTTAAGAATTTGGTGCAAGCCAGGCTTTGTTTAGGTGTCCAAATTAAATATCTATTGCTATTTGTGCTAGCGTGGTAAAATAGTAACCTTGATTTTATTTGTATCCATTTATTAAAAGAAGGTAATGTTGTTGGTCTTATGTAGGCCTTGTTAAATTTAATATTAATAAAGGATATCATCCATGTTGGACCAAAAAGCTGAAAGAGAATAATATTATTATTTTCTACTATGGCTTCAAACCAGTATGCCCAGTGGTAAGGATAGGCCCGCTAGGTGTACTGTACTAAAAATTCGTTTTTTTAATAGTTTGCACTGGTCGTGCAAGTTTGGCTCCACAGTAAAATAAGTCAGGATTGTCCGAAAAATTTGTTTTATCTGACCGCCGACCTTTCGCCTTTACGACATACGTAACGGATTCTATGAAAAGTTCATCTGTTTAAGTATCTACCAATTAATATTGAAGGTAAACTGGTAAGATTGAAGTCTTGTGTCAGATAGACAGGCGGAGGAGGCTTAGGGCACATAAGTAGATCATGCGCTATATCATGCGCTTAGGCGCTGTCTTAATTGGCAACGGTTGTGCGACCATGGTCTCCTATTGGTCGGGCACCAACAGAAAACCTCAAAACCGCCCGTCACTGGACCATGGTCGTACTCATCACAGCCCATATCAGTCCACTGCAGAACTTAGGGCCTCTTCCACGAAAAGGGAGGTTATTGCCATAATCTCCACACTCGACAGGCGGGATGGAATTCGCGAAAACGCTGCTGCCCATTTACCAGTCTATAAAGACAAGATCTTTTGCCTCGAAAACATTAGTCGCCTTATGCGACACGCACGGGTGTAAGGGGTTGGTGCTATTCTGCTCTGCCGGACACCACCCGGCTAATAATACACGGCTAATGCCTGATGTCTTTCAATAATGTACCCTGCGTCCCCAGCGGGCCTGGGCCGCACGGGCACCCTGATCGCGTGCTACATGATGAAGCACCACTGCTTCACGGCGCGCGAGGCCATCGCGTGGCTGCGCGTCTGCCGCCCGGGCTCCGTCATCGGACACCAGCAGTGGTTCCTCGAGAAGTGAGTCGCTGTTATTATTTTTATTATAATAATCTTTACATAGTATGCAGCTGCGAGACATGGCCAGCGCTGACGAAACACGTTCGCGAACTCCACGTCAACGAAATGAAAATACTGCGGTGGATGCGAGGAGTTAAGCGACTCGATCGAGTACGTAACGGCCGTGGCAGCCTTGGCGTAAGGGATATCGCAGATAAGATCGAGGAGGCGCTGCTTTGGTCTCGTGTGGCGTAAGCCTCAGGGATACGTGGGAAATAGGTGCCTGAACCTGCCGGTTACCGGAAGGGGGCCCCCCGATGGATTGACATCGCTGAGTCGAATGCGGGAGCCAACGGCTTACGGCGAGAGGATGCCGAAGACCAGGCGAACTGGAGAAGAATGAGTAGGAAAGCGGACCCTGGCAGAGGCCGGGATAAGCGCTAGGACGATGATGATGATGATGTACGTGGGAACCAAACGAGATTGTGGGTCACCTGTTAGAAGGTGTTGGTGAGAAGGCTGAGAGAGCGCTACTGAGATGGAAGGTCTGCTCTTTTATGTCATACGGTAGTTTTGCTACGTAAGACTTAGACGGCTACC
The DNA here is from genome assembly GCA_907269095.1 of Blastobasis adustella. NCBI lineage: Eukaryota > Metazoa > Arthropoda > Insecta > Lepidoptera > Blastobasidae > Blastobasis > Blastobasis adustella. Next base: position 5,755,873 of record OU026135.1, on the reverse strand, counting down.
AGCTAAAATCCGCCTTGGGACTGCCTGTAGCCGGGAGGCTTTTCAGGCTTCGTTGCATTCTGACGTGTTCGGTCTGGCAACTCCACCTTTGCGCCACTGCGTGGGAGGTGCCTAAGAGGTTTACTTTTTTAGTGCAAAAAGGTAATCAGAATGAGTAAGCTTGACAGAAACATGCATATTTCACTTGTATTGCCGCAGTACGTTCTTGCGGTATAGGAGTGGGGATGGAACCTGTTCTATAAGTAGTTATGTACGAAAGCGTACTCCGTGCATATTTTGGTTCTGGAAAGTCCTACAAGTACCGTCATTACTCTAATGATAAATAATATACCGTCATGAGTTACCAATCGGCTCCTGAGACTGTTCAACCAGTCTCAGGGTCCTTTACTAGTGGCGACCTCGTTAGGGTGCTGAAGATCGACTAGCCTCAAATTACGAAACGGTTACCCATCCAGGTCTCGAGACTGCGTACGTTGCATAACTTCAGTTATTAGTCTCGCAATCACTGCCACTAGAGCAAGGGGTCTAAAAAGGCCACATTAGCGTTTCATAATATAATTCATATTAATTTGTCACAAACTTATCTGCAGCGTCGCTGTTGTTGACATTGACATGACAATTCAAAATGGCGTCACTTAGTTCCAGTATTGGCCACCGGATCAGATAAGTTTGTGGCACTCTAATATGAATCATATATTTGTCTACTTGTTGATTCATCATTTTATATTGTTTATTTTTATTGGTTTTGTTTGTGCACTTTTATGTAACGTTTTTTTTGGTTTTTCCTTTTTCTATTTGTTTCACGGCTCTGGATTTGAGCTACAGACCTCAAATAAAACCTGTATTGTTAGAGGTCAGTGATTCAAACCTTTATGTTATGTGTTTGTGATGTTATTGTGTGTAAATAAATGTATTCTATTCTGTTCTATTCTCTTCCAAACGCTAATGTGGACTTTTTAGATCTCCAAAGCGGTTTGACCGTCATTACTTGCCACCCACTAATTTCACTAATCTCAACCCTCCAGTGTCCAATCTCGGATGCATGCGGAAGGTGACGCGTGGCGGCGACGTCACGGCGTGACGTCACCGCCTGTGTTCTCCCGCGGAATATACTGCGATCTGCCCCCGCCCCCGCCACCTGAACCCGACCGGCCGGTGTCGCTGCAAACCATACTCAATAGCAAGGGTAGCAAGGTTGGTATTTGTTTGTACATATGGCGCTACGTTCTATGGGCGCTACGCTCGCCCGGAAGCCCGGAGCCGGAAGCGGCTCTTGAGGAGCCGGTGTCAATGCAAATTAGTTTGATTACGAGGGCAATAAGATTGATTTTTGTTTGCTGTGGCGCTTTGTTCAGGCGACCGCGAAGGTATAAATCGAACCACTTAACTACAAAAGGAGATATGTTAAGAGAGCGAAGAATAGCAAGAAGAATATTAATTTCCCTTTTTGGACAAAAATAGTGAATATTGGGCACCCTGTATCCTGGGAGCTATTAGACCTGGAACATTGGATTAGGGCTCAAACTGTCGGGAATTTTGTCTACTTTAAAAAAGTAATAGAGACCTTTCTCGTCAGAGCCTTCCTATGTGGATTTTTGCATTAAACTAAAAAAAGTGAAAAAAATTGGCAGTTTTTCAGCCATAACTCAACGCGCTCACATTTTAAAGTGCTGCAAATCTGAACAAATACTGCCTAAACAACATATAAAAAATGCAAGTTTACCGCAATTATTGCAATTTCAAATGACTAGCCTACAATGTGACAATTCTATTTTGGCAGCAGAAGTAGTATTTTATACCATCTATCGGAATTTTGGTAGCCGTAGTACGTCGCTCTAATTTATTGAGACACCAAACTAACCCCAACTCCACCCACAGTTGGACAACGCGCACGTGCTGAACGCCAACGAGACAGACTCCGAGAACAACGTGACCACCGTCATCGGGAAATACAAGACGACCCCCACACCCATGCTGCCAAAGACAGTGTTCGCGCCAAAAATGAACTACATGCTGCCCACGAACAACGTCCGCAACGCCAACAACACGAATTTAAAGCCACGAGCCACCAGCCCTTCCCTCAAAGCCTACGCGGCCAAGACGTCCACGTTCCCGCCAACTCGCAGTGCCAACACCCAGGGGAGCAAGCTCGCTGTGACCGCCAAAAGCCCATTTACAGGCAAGAGCAGCTTCCACGGCCAACGGGCCAACCTAGCACGCCCTACGATAGGGTTCACACACTCCAGCCCTCTCAAGACGTCAAGGAAAGTCGTGAGCAAGATGACGTCCAGCGACACGAACGTCGTCTCAACGCTGAGCACGGTGACGTCGACGTTGTCCGCTCTCACGGAGAACTGCCATCTGAACGGCAAGAACAGACTCCCTTCAGAACCCAATTTGAAGATTGTCACCCAGAAATCGGCGACCAATAACCTCACTTCGAGGAAGAAACTCATCGTGAGATCGAATTCCAGCTCGCGAAAGAAGCTGCCTAAAAACAATATTCCGAAAACGTTGGAATCTTCCCAGGAACTGTCTTCCAGTGATACGAACGTGACGAACATATCTGCCGACTCGTTAGAGACGCCGTTCCGGTTTCGGCGGAAACGGGACAAGTCGAGCAGCCCGGAGCCTATGGACGTCATCTCGAACTCGGTTATAACGGCCGACGTCACGCCGGACAACTACGAGGAGACGAACAATTCGCAAGGCAACAAATTGTACAAAATTAAGGCCCTCAGGAAGAAGTGTCCCGCGTTCGGTGTGAGTCTGCTGAAGAAAGACGGTATACAGACCCGGTCGAGCAGTTGCGTCAACACGTCGACGGCGAAAAAGAAATGATCTCTGTGAATCAGTGTTAGTGTAGGTTAAATGTGCACGTCATAGAGATTTTTATAGGTTATTTTTGTGGCTTGGCCGATTAACAGAGGTTATGGGTCGATGACTTTTGAAAAACTACTTGCTAACTCTTGAGCAATGGGCGTCTTTAGACGAAATAAGGGTTTACTTAGCGTTGACAGTGCTGACTAAATTTTTGGTTAGTGCGCTGTCAGCGCTGACAGCTGACACGTCAATCATGGTCGGAGAAGGGTCTTCCTGACTTCGCAGAGTGTTACCTCGAATACTATTATCTCTTTCTTGAATAAGCGTTTCTATCGGCTGAAGGTACCCTATGTTTTGTTCGTTTCTTTTCCTCGACTTTGTTTTATTTATATTTTTACAACTTTACACATATTGGATTTTATATATTATTTGAGCGTTGGTTACCAAGCCGTCTGTTAATAGGCCAAGCTTTGAGTGCATAGCACAGAACTAACTGTTGTATCGTGATAATAGGGTTGATAGACTTGTGTAAGGGGAAGCTTCTCAACCTTTTCGACTAGACCGACTGAATTTTAAAGAATAACAATCATATCAATAAACGCTCGCGCTAATAAAAACGCCAACACAAGTTTATCAACTTTTCGATGTATAGAGTGTAATTACTAGAGAATCTACAGCGGATCTTTGAGCCGGCACAGAGAGACGTACTCGGGCAGCTCACTGGAATAATCTGATGTATACCTATTCTAATAAATAAATAATTAATTTAATAAACAACTCGCGAAATATATGTACATTGTTGTTGAATCAAAATGTGCAATTTCAAATACTATGTACCACTGCGTCTCTCAAAAATGCCTAAGATTCATAGCCGTGTATAATGTAGTGAACCCCAAGTAAGGAAAAAGCCTAGTGTTTACGTTTATATAGACTTTCGTTTTATACAATGACGGATCTAACTACGTTTACTAAAATAAAATTCAATTTGCGATTGATTGGCTAAGGATATTGCCTGAATCTCAAATATCGCTCTTTACAAGCTTGAAAAGTGCTGGATTTCTTTATTTTTTTAACAATAATTCGATTAATATAATTTTTTTATTAATATATGATTTCATGTTCTAACTGACTTCATTTTCTATACTCAATGCAATTAAATATTCGTGCAATTATAATCAACAATTAATTATATATTATTTATACATTTCTTACATTTATTTTATGACTATCGTCGCCTACTTTTGGTATTAACAATTTTACCAATTAATACAAAGATATCTGTTGGACAATCAATCGACCCATAGCTATTTAAGGGAGGAACTATTTTTGTAGCTATTATAAATTACTACATGTAGTGATTCATGTTGCCATTTTCTTGAGCTTCTATTGAGCTTATTTTTGTTTATATTTCTTATTTGTTATAATGTATATTTTTACGAGGAAAATGTGTTAACGGTGACGTTTAATTTGTTATGTTTGAAAGTGAGCAACAAATTTTAGACAAGAAAATAATCGATTTTAAAACAATGGTGGTATTATAAAATTATTTCTTCTCAAAACCTAGATACCATCGCTGTTATTTTGCAATACATTTCGTCATAGTCACAAACCTTGTCCCACTTGGCTATAGCTCACTTTGTTGGCCTGAATTTAAAGCTTTTTACAAGCGTTTCTGCCCTACGTATTCGGCCCAACAAAGTGTGGGAAATTCAGTGATACTTTTTATTATTTTAATGTAATGTTTCATTCATCCGTGAATGAAAAAATGTAAAAAGTAACGTCTTTACAAAGTGGCAGCACTAATGTTTTGTTTTGTTTGTAACAAAATTGTTATCTTTATTTGTTTATATAGTGACGAAAATTAATCTAAATTCTAATTATATATGTACTTATGAACTAAGTTCTCCTACTCGCTTCTAATTTAATTTTGTGTTCCCATTTGAATAGTACCAGTGCATTCTTTTGCTTCTTTGATTTTCAATGTTTCCCAGAGTTTATGTTTAAGTTAGGTCTACACGGAAATAATAGGTAAATACATCCCCTATGTTCCTATATGCATTCTTATAATAAAGGACACACAACGGACGTCCAAGTAACTTCAATCCATGGGTTCTTAAAAATAACACAGAGTATGTTAATAATATTAAAAAGAAAGTTTATTTTAATGCCACACCGAAACAGTTGTCTCTAAATCCAGCCACAAAATATGATCTAAACTTGTCTTATTATCAGGTAATGTTCCGTGACACGAACGAATTTACATTTTCATATCAGGATTTATAAGGGGAAAATGTTTGATAGTGCCGATACATTGGTGTTGTGACTGCAATACTGCTATGGGCTTGCAAAGACTGTTGTCAATGCTATTTTATGATAGGTAGCTACGTTTTCCAAACTGTGCTCGCGAGTCCTTTAGCCTCAGGAGGGTATCACTGTGTATTAATTATATTACTGTGTAATTTTCAATAACCCTTCTGAGCTGTTACATTTTGTTTTGTATGAAAACTAGTATCTTGAATAAGTCAGTGTAATTTTTCAAAATAGCGTCAGGTTAACTGATGCTTTTGTTGCAGTAGTAATCGCGGGCGCAGTTATTTTTTGTAACTAGTATTATATCGTAAATGCAGATGTTTAAAAAATCAAATAATTTTATAGTGACTATTAATTAATGTTATGTTGGTGCGAGGATTTGTTGGGTATGGTTGTACAATACAAATAAAAGTATGTTCTGTTAATATATTATTGTATAACTTCTATTTCAATTTATTTGGGATGTAATTTCACAATCAAGCATTCGCTTTGGCAAATAACCATACATTTAATTTTACTTAATACCGGTTACAGCCCTCAATAAAATACAGAAAGGCTTCAAAACGATTTATATGAATTTTATTGTAATATTGTTTATGAATTAAGTGTAATTTTTAATACGCTTATTATATTTTGTAATTGGCTTAGTTTTTACATTGTTTTATTGCGTTGGATATACTAGCAGTTTACTATGGTGTCGTATGTTTTGACTACTGTTTTGTATGGAGCGTTAAGGGTATGGGACCAGAGAGTTTGTAGTGATAATTAAAGTTGTTTAGAATCTGTTGTATAGGATATAATTTAATGATTTATGTTGTGATGTTGACATCTAATCAGTTATACTAATGTGCACTATTTACCTATAGGTATAGCATATGTATGTAAATAAATAATCGTTTACTGAATATCGGGCCAACACTACTTGGCGTTAAAGAGAAATGCTTGTGCTTATTATTAAAAAGATATATTCCAATTTAAAAGTTTATTTGTTTTATTTACAATATTACGCATAACAATTAGTCTTATTCTATAGGGAAAACTCATTTAATTACACTAACATCTTTAATAAATTACTTTAATAAAGATTCAAAATATTGATTTGTAAAAGTACTTCAATAATGAACTTAATTCTTCTTTAATTAACACAAACTACAAAAGTACAAAGAGGAGGCGTGGCCACGGGGAATCTTTGGTTTGTGGTCAGACGAGAGGCTTATTGGTATACATGTTATGTGCAAATAAGATATGGGGGAGGATAGAGGAGTGGGGAGGAGTTCAGAGGATATAAAGAGAAACTTAGAGGACAATAAGAAGAGTCTGAAGGTCGTGGAGAGGGCATTGGGAGCCTGTACTCTTTAAAAGGTTACTAAGACTACCTACGTAGGTTATCCACGTACGCTTAATAATGACTTGGGGAGAAGGAAGGAGAGAAGGGTGGATAGATGGAGTCTAGAGGATGTGCAAGAAGGAATATCTGGAGTGAACGGGAGCCCAGAGGACGTGGAGAGGAGTCTAGGGAGTCTTGAGGAGACATTAAGAGGATGCTGGAAAACGTGGAGGGCACTGAAATCAAAATAAGGTAAGAAAATAGTAGTATTCTAGTTCTAGAGTAGTAAAGTAGCTCTCGAGTGGCGACCACGTACCGGAAGACGTAGCGCAGGTAGGCCTCCCACAAGGTGGACCGACGACCTGGTAAATATCGCAGGTACCAGCTGGATGCGGAAGGCACAGGACCGGCCTTTGTGGAGATCTCTGGGGGAGGCCTATGCCCCGCACTGGGCGTCTTTCGGCTGATATGATGATGATGAGTATTACGCAGTAGCACAGTTATGCGCAGTAGTGGTCGAGTTAGCGATATGCGTTTCCAATAGTTTTAGGTGGCACAGGGCATTTCTATATTTAACAAGTATCTTATTTTGATTTCTGTGGTGGAGGGTTTAGAACTCATATTCGGACACTATAACGATAAGTCTAGCGGCAGCGGCGCCGGCCAGCCGTCCACCGGGTGCGTACAACGACATTACGATCTCCAACTCCGCTACTTGCGGCCCTTCCAGAGGACAGTGCAGCAACAGTCGGCAAGAGCTGCCTGATGGCTCCAGACTGGGGAGGAGAAGGCTGAGTTGAGAAAAACGGCAGACAAGAAAGAGGATGAAGGGAGGCCTTTGCAGTGGGACAGTGATGGCTCATAATAATAATAATACGGCAGACAACAGACAACTGATGGAAAACGATAACTGCGAATGCGTTGCCCGCCTCTTGATACCCATAATGTACCTCTTGAGGGACCCCATGTCATAGCCCAAAAGAAACACTCCAGTAATTTGTAGGGAGTCGAGAAATGTGCGCGTGTCAGGATATTCTAGAAGGGTATCTGCGGAGCGGAGGTCATATCGTAGGTAATAAGACGATTGACTCCTCTCGCTGTCTCTTTCCTTCGTTGCACTGAACAATATCCAACTATCCCAGCCCACCTTTTACGTACAAATGTAGTATTAAGCCGCTGAGTCAGCGGAGGGATTTTGCTTCCCTTCGTGTGTTCTACCACTTGTACAACGGTGTTTGCTCTCAAGAACTGTTTGACATGATGCCTACAGCTACATTCTATCATCGCACCGCTCGCTACCGACGTACACGTTTGTAGCGTAGCGTAGGACGTCCTCAGGGTGCAGTGGAGTGACGATTCGCAGATGCACATGGATGCTGGATGCGGCAAGCCGAGCGCAGGGCGCATTCACGCACTGCGAGGAGGCCTGTGTCCAGCGGAGTAGTATAGGCTGATGATGTGTATGTACACAGTATTTACACCAAACACTTACGAGAAACACCGCTCTTCTGCGGCGCGCACGTTCGGGCGGGCCCGGACGTCCTTCAGCTGCTTGCTGAATTCCAGTTGGGCACCTCTCCATTGCGGTCCATGCATATTGAATAGGTCCACCTGCGTGAGAAGTACGCAATCTAGTTCCAAGCGGTACTTACTTACGGCGAGCGCTGCGTTGAGCATGACGCGCGTGTGCGTACGTTCCGGGCGCTGTTATTTTAACTCAAAACTGGTTCAGTATCTACGTGCGTGGTGCGCGCCTGAAAGTCAGCAATGTAACGCACGGAGCTGATGCGCGCGCACTGGTCACGCTCAACGCAGCGTTGGCGGTAAAGAATGCACATCGGCTAGTTTCGGCTTCATATTTGCCTAAATACCTAGACGATGATTTACGAAGCCGAAGTAGCCGACGTGCATTATTTACCATCGATATATGCCTTCCTTCTATAAGAGGGGAGTTTTTTTATAAGAGTGAGGCAATCGAGCTAGCAGATCACCTGCTGGTAAGTGATCACCACCGCCCATGGACATTCGTAACACCAGGGGTGTCGCAAATGCGTTGCCGGACTATGAGACAGGTGTAGACTCGCTTCTTGAAGGCTCCAATGTCGTACCGGCTCGGGAACATAATAGGAAGTTCATCCCATAGAATGGTCGTACGCGGCAGAAAGTTTCTTGAACAACGTACCTACAGCGACCGTTACTTATGCAGATAATACGGTGGTAAAACTATGCAGCAATTACTAGCCCAAGCAACTCCTCAGTAGAGTCGATGCATCCTCTGTAGAGTCAGATGTTTGAGATCGCAAGAAAGAACTTCGGGTACAATGCAATCAATGGGGGCTCACGTTGTTAGCGCTACCTTAGTTGAACACCAACGATGCTCTTACGGTGAATGAAAACATTGTGATAAAACCCGCACGTTCAGGCGACTGAATGTGTAACCATGATCCAATCTGGTCAAGTGAAGGAGGTCAGATGTCAGTCTCTCCTCTGTAATTATCTGATCTGTCAAATCCTGGGTCATGGTCGGGCCATCGCGCACGGGAGCACAACACGGGACATTAACGCCAAGATGATTATTTTGTTCTTGTTAGCGCCAGTGGTAAGAAAGTTCTTGTTATTGTCAGGAATTGTTGTAACGAAACAACGCTACTTACGCCGTTCCTCGGCACCTGCATCCTGGCCACGAAGGTGACAAAGTGGTAGGAGTAGGAGGCGGGTTGCGCGAAGCACGCCTCGTCGTCGTACGCGCACGTCCGCTCCACGCGGGAGCATTTGCTGCGGAGATCAGAATGCAGGGTTAATCAGGTTAGTAGGTAGGTTTGATATAGATTGATTAAGGATGTAATGTGGAACTATGTCTATGTCTATATGAACCCTATATCTCGGTGTGCAGATACTTACCTACGTCAGTATCAATATTCTGTGGTGCAGAGTAAATTGTGAGGATGATCATGCTCTTTACCCAGATTTCGGTTTACTAGTGGCAATAAACCGTTTGCCGTTGCCGACTCAGATAAATTCGCCCCAAAGGCTGCCGAAGTAGACAAGGAGAAATAGGACGGTGGACATCGGTCTCTCGTACGTGAGAGCACTACCGGTGCTCGCGTGACGCCAAGATGGCAATGAGTAGCGAGAATCTTGAGACAATCCTCCTCCTCCATATTCGCTCGTACGCGGAGCCTAGGCCCGGGCCGGCCGCAGATGGTCTGGTGTGGCAGTGGCAGGCAGCCGCCGCGCGTATTCTGACAGACCTCGCCTGTACATTATTATTAAAACAAATACGTTCCAAGGAACCACGTCCTTGAAGAAAACACTCCTCCCATACTCACTGCTTAGCCTCGAGCTGGTAGCCGGTCGGGCAGCGGATTGTGTGGCAGTGGTAGCCGCCGCGCGTGTTCTGACAGAGCTCGCCCGGTGCGCCGTGCGCGCAGTGCGCCTGCCCTGTCTCGCACTCGTTTATGTCTGGGCAATAATTAAATATCATATCAATCACAAAATAATTATCAAGAGGTATTAGTATTAGCTCAGAGGTCTCTTTAGAGGTCGACAACGCATTGGTGTTGCTGATGCCCATAGATGGCGGTGACCAATTTCAATCAGGATGTCCGCTTGCCTGTTTGGTTGGCGTAAACATAAAAAAGCATAGATATTATTATCAACATCATCATCTAGCAGACTTATAGAACAAGCTCCCTGGAGAGTACGATACGGAATTCTAATGGAAAGGGGTACAAAGGTTCAACCGGTACCCGAGAAGCGGTAGTGGAACGATCTCGCGCTGCATTGTCGCAGCGAGAGGCTTAGTATGATAGTGTTGTATGTACCGATACAATTCCGTCCGTCGTCCGCCATCCGGTACCCGGGCGGGCAGTGGCAGCGGTAAGAGCCCGGTACATTCTCGCAGCGGCCGACGCAGAGTACGCCGCGCCGTCCCGACGAAGCCCACTCCGCGCATTCGTCTATGTCTTCGCAGGTGCTGGAGACGAGAAGAGTGTTTTTATTTCCTAGGAAGGCACACGTCAGGACCTATATGTATTGATTTGAACCAGCCCACATCTGACCCACCTATGAGGAAAGAACGGAATAAGGAGTTTCTAAGTCTTTGGATAGTTCTGAAAATATGAGATTTTCAATATGAGAAAAAAAAATTGCTATAATAACAGCATATGCGGTAAGCGGTGACTGTTTACCATCAGGCAGGCCGTAAGATTGTTTGCCACTTTAGAGGTAATAAATGAATATATATTTTTACACAATTTCAATGAAGTAATGAGTGCCAATAAAAATGTAAATTTTATTGGCACTCATTACTTAATAATCTAGGATTTAAGTGAAACGGGGGATGAAATCGTATCACTTCATTTCAGTTGCTTCTTTGGCAGAGGGGGACCCTGGTCAGAATTTTTCAATTGATTAATTCTTTTCCCGGGTTGTGTAACTAATTTTGAATTTTTGCTGTGACGTTTGGGGGCCCTGTCACCCGGGACCCCGTATCATTGATGAGGCTGATACGGCGGTAGCGACGCTCCTGCACCTTGTTCGACACCCACAAGTGTAAGGGGTTGGTGCTATTCTACTCTGCCGGACACCACACGGCCAATGACATGCAATTGAAGAAAGAACAGTAGTGCAAAGGTCTTATTATCTGCATTTGAAGGTCAGTGCTTGCGGATAGACGCAGAAGGATAGACACATCGGCCGTGTCTGGCCACCTTCCAGACTGAGCCACACTGCAGAACGGCTTGCGCCGTGTTCCTCTTCAGGAGCGAAGTCTTATCAAACCATCACGAGAGGTATGGGTCTGGTTCTTGTGCTGAATGCGCGTCATCAGTGGCGTAGCATGGGGGGGGGGGGGGGGGGGGGGGAGAGTGCGGTCCGCACCGGGCGGCACTTTGCCGGGGGCGGCGCTGCGGAGGTGGCAGTTAGAGAAAAAACTACTGGATGTTACTGGAAAATGTAACCTTGACCATGCTACCGACATTGACAAGGAGGAGTTTGAACTTGAGCGAGGGCGACTTCGAAGTTTTGCCATTGCAACTGGAGATCTTGATAAATTAGGCAAAGCTAATGTAGGTCCACTTGAATTATTGAAGTTCATTGTCGAATCTAAGCTCGAAATCTCCGTGCCTAACATTTTCATAATGCTCAGAATATTTTTGACAACTGCTATAAGTAATGCTAGTTGTGAAAGGAGCTTTTCGAAACTGAAATTGATAAAGAATTACTTGCGATCTACAATGAGTACGCTGAGATTAACTAATCTAGCTAAATTGTCGATTGAACAAGACCTGACTGATGCAATCGATATTGAAAGTGTGATCAAAAACTTTGCTGAAAGGAAGACTAGAAAAGTTAAATTTTAATCTTTCAATTGAGGAGTTGAAGTTGTAATGATCCTCGTGCGCAAAAGAGCGTTCGTGAAGTAGGCGATTTCTCCATTATTGTATTACGTTTTCTCTGTAATTTTTCTAAGTGATATTCTACCTTTTACTCTATGTCAAAAAATGTTAATTTCAGTTTTCAGGTTAGTGTTATTCAATAAAAGTACTGTTTTTACCATGCCCCAAATTTTTTATAATGGATTGCAAAAATAAGAGGGCGGCAAATTTGGAATCCGCACCGGGTGCTAGTGACCTATGCTACGCCACTGCGCGTCATCGATCGGAAAAACGTAAAGGACGTCAACGCCTCGTCCAACTGTCATACCAAGGGGTTTCTTAATATATAGCTGGTCGATTTAAACGCATTCAATCAACAGTTTGACGATAAGGTGGTTTTGTCGGTCGTTTGGACGTCGGGATAATGTTTAATCGAACAACAGCTAGTTCGGTTTAGTCTTCGATCGCTCTACTGGAGGTCGTAAAAATGATCTGTCGCAATAGCATTCCACGAGATATTTCTGTCTGAATTGGGTGGTAGATTCTGTATTGGTAGATTATTGAGAAAAATAATGAACCTACTTGTTATCACCAAGCCGGTACCCACTATTACAGTAACAGCGGTAGCTGCCCCAAGTGTTGGCGCATTGCTGGTCGCAGGGGCTGCCTTTGGTGCACTCGTCCACGTCCAGGCAGATTTGTGGGCTCGAGTTGTAGAACCCGGGATCGCATTGACATTGGAACGAGCCCGCCTTGTTCACGCATTTGGAGTTCGATGAGCAAAACTGGAATACAAGAACATAAGTGCACTACCACCTCAAGATTTCTTAAAAATCCTTTGCAGTTTTTAAAAGGTATTAGACATAGACATAGAGTTTTAGAGCATTAATTAAAGAAATTATTGTAATACCTATAATAAATGATATAGTAGGCAAAAGTAGAAGGAGTCACTTGAGAACGGCGGTCTGAAGATAAATATGGCGAAAACAGAGTACATGGCCTGCAAGCGAACGGATCAGGACAGATATCTGAGATCGGTAGTAAGCGTAAGAGGTGACATCGACAGTGACGTCAAAGCCCAAATCTGTGGGCCAAATGGCGGGAGTTGACGGCTGTCATTTGTGACCCCATAAGCCGATGAAGCTGAAGGGACAGGTCTACAAGACCTAATCAATCTACAATAGTACCGCCTTCGATGGTACGGTCACGAATTGCGCAGACCAGCAAAGTATGTGGAATAGTATGAATCTATTGACTGTTACAGAGTTGTGCTCCGACGAAGTTGTAGCAGCCATTTTGATCCCCAAGGGAGGCGCGGCGCGGCTAGAGCGTTAGTGTGTTCACTGTTCAGCCTATCTTCCGCGGGAAAAGGAAAACCCTGCTAAGGATCTGGTGCCTGCGAGTACGCCCGGCGTTACAGATTACAACTGTTGGTGGGGTGTGATGCAAACGCCCACCACACCACATGGGGAAGTACACACGTAAATAGGAGAGGTAACACGTTATATGACTATTTACTAACAAAGGGGCTGCATGTGGTGAATAAGGGATGTAAACCGACCTTTGTAACCCGTGTAAGACAAGAGGTGTTGGACATTACCACTGCAACAAAGATCTGGCTAGGCATATTAGTGACTGGCACGTTAGTGATGAACCGTCAATGTCTGACCATTGCCATATTTGTTCTCACTTATTAGGATCAATATCAAGTCAGGAAGTTAGCTTTAGGAACCCTAGAGTCACTGATTGGGCGGCCTATTGGGACAACCTTAAACAGAACCTAGAAGATGTACCTAAAACAATAAAGACAGTAGAAAGTCTCGATATTGCAGTGACTATAGTCTCAAACGGCATAATAAAGGCTTATGAGGATAGCTGTCCTGTAAAAACAATGCCACTAAAAGCAGAACCGTGTTTGAAAATCTAAACTAGAAAAGCTCAGAAGTAAAACTCGAAAATTATTCAATAAGGCCAACAGGACACAAGAGTGGGAATCCTATCGGGAAGCCTTCATCATCACAGCCCGTAACAGTCCACTGCAGGACTAAGGGCCTCTCACGAAAGGGGAGGTTATTGCCATAATCTCCACGCTTGGCAGGCGGGTTGGAGATCGCAGTGTTTAAATATAACAATGGAAAATGCTGCTGCCCATTTTCCAGACTACGGAGACTCTTGATCTTTTGCCTCGAAAACATTAGTCGCCTTGTACGACAACCATAAGTGTAAGGGGTTGGTGCTATTCTACTCTGCCGGACACCACGCGGCCAAAAGGTTAAGGTTAGGAAGGCTAAGCGGGGAAATTGGAGAAAGTTCTGCGATAGTCAACAGCACGTCTCAGTGCGCAAAGACAAACCTAACCAAATTGGCTTGCTTAAATACCTTAAGGGGACTTACACGGCCAACGAAAAGAAACTCAAAATTTATTGGTATCGACCTATTACCCTGGGGCTTGCGCAGAAGGTCCATCCTGGGTCCAAATCAGGTGATCATGTAGGGTATGGAATATACGAAGAGCGGCCCAAGGTCAAGAAATTCCTAAACCTGGGCAAATAAACCTCCATATTCTGAAGTACTGTTACTACTTAGTAGGAATAAGTTGCGTATCCTAACAAGGGCACTGACTGGTCACTGTAGGCTGAACAAGCACATGTATAACTTGAAGATCAGCAGAACAAAGGACTGTAGGTTCTGCAAGAAGAAGTATGAAACGGCTCTCCACCTGATCTGCAAATGTGGGGCCCTGATGCGTAAACGTAGCATCCATCTAGATAAACATCAACTACTACCCGATGAGGAGCACGAAATCAGTACTAAGAACCTATTACAGTTCATAGAAGCTAAAGCGATTAACACTGAACTGTAAGAATGTGGCGATCACAATAGATCAGGAATGTTCGCAGTAATACTAGGACTGAGAAAGCCTTGGAGAGACGAGTTTTTAAATAAAATAAATAACTAAAAGTATGTGGAGAACAATGTCTGGCCATGCCACATCCGCCGGGTATGGAGGGCAATGGCTGGACATGGTTAAGAGTGACAAGCGTGCCAACGGATTCACCACTAAGTATGCCGAAGACCGAGCAAAGTGGTCTAAGAAGAGAAGGAAGGCGCACCCGGGCCTGTAGCGCGGGAGCGCAACCGACTTTTAACGCCAAGATGATGATGATAATGAAATCATTTAGTAGTGTGGCGTTATGCCGCGCATATGAGGCGGCCTTAAAACTACCTTTAGTTTATAAGGAAAATAACATTTGGTCTGTGGTTTCCTTTTTCTTATCTGACCGTTTGGCGCACACGCATGTTTCTTGCTGGTGAAAGCAATATTTTTATTAAGATAAATTATAACTAAGTTGTGTAACTAACTTTAATTGGTGTAAACAAAGCTAAGAACAATAAATGGAGTGATTGCCTTATTCGTGATTGAAAGACCACCTGCCTACCACACACCCATCTTCTCCATAGTAGGTATCTAGTTAAAGGCGCGGTCCAATCCGTACATTTTGGTCAAAACCCTGTTACACCTGGGCATTGTCTCTGACCCTGACCTGGCTGAACTGGCACTCGTCGATGTCCTGGCAGCCTTTGTTGGTAGTTCCCTTTGTATCCAGCTCGTAGCCGTCGGGGCAGCGGCACGTGTGGCCGCCGTCGAAGTTTATGCACTCCTGCTCGGGGCCGCACTCCGAGATCTGGCGTGAACATTCGTCCACGTCTAAAGGAGGGGAAATGTATGTGAAATAAAGGTTGAACGTGGCATTCAACAAGTTTTAGGGTCCAGATTAAACAAGTTGACGATCCAACTACTTTGGTTGCCTGCGTCACTGTTTCTCGAAAAATACGACAATGAGGTCTTCAAGTCAAGAGTGAATACCTTATGCAAGCATGACCTTCGACCACATCGTCGCTTCCTATCAGGAGAGATGGGGACAAATGCAAGCCCATTGCCAATAAAAAAACCATGGACAAGAGGTCAAGCCCCGTGGGCTGCAATGGGCTGTTGAAGTTGTTACTCACCAACGCACACTTCGAATGACTGCAACTCGTACCCGACCGGGCAGTGCGCGACAGACTCGCCGGTGCGCTGATGGGACATCGTGGACCGGCGCGTGTGCTGACCGCGCTGCCCGTACGTCACGCCCACCGTAGCTGGCCGGCGCGAGTTCGCGGGCAGGGGGCGGCGGGGGGGCGGGGGCGCGGACCGTTGGGTTGGCGCTGGGAATCAACGCGTGTTTAAAGCTACGATTACACACTCCCTAATTCAGGCACTTATAAGAATAAGACCACGCCAAGTCCGAATCGCTTATTAAAAAAAAAATAAAAAAAAATCTGTATGGCAACTAATGCCAAGTTTTTTAAACGTCATAGAACGTTATTCATAAAAGCAATTCAACAAGCAATATGATTTCTGTAGGTTTGTTTATTGAATTATGAAAATATGATTAAATAATGGGCAAAACAATTAAAAAGGAAGTGCGGGAGATAATTTTCAGCAATAATTTAGACAAACCAAAAGTACAAGTTCAAACTAATAGTTACCAAATAACTGTATTGCATGCAAATATTTTTATATATGGACCAGCTCATTGTACAAAGGCAATGCCACCACTTCATTGGAGCTAAAACTGCAATGGAGCACCAACGTCGTCGCAGTGACGTTTTGGCCATGTATGCGAATGGTCTTTACTTTACAATCTAAGAATGCTGAGTTGCGTAGGAAACACATGCACTAATTCCGATAAACAGTAACCAAAAACATGGATGGTGTATCTTTTTTCCGGTAAGTATTACAAACATTACGTATAACTCGTTAAAATAATGTTTTCAGTATTACTAATAAATATTACATTGTTTATTGCTAAATAATTAGCCGGCCAAAATTAGTTGGTGAGTTCCAGCTTATTTAATGCACTCCATCTGCTTGTTTTTGATTTGGCCGTCTTACATGCATGCGCACGATGTGACTTTGCACTGGCAATATAACTCAGTGGATTTAGTTCTGCCCATTAAATGTGGGTAGAACAGAAAAAAATACTTAGTACTGTGATATGTTTAGTAAAGCATAACCCGGAACAAACTGGTGGGCTCTGTGCCCGAAGCGTACATTAGTATTATACAGGATATATATGCCAATACTGAAGCCGTTGTCAAAACCAATTTAGGCCATACTAATCCCTTCCCGATTACTGTAGGTGTTCACCAGGGTTCTGTGCTGAGCCCTTACTTGTTTTGCATTGTGCTCGATACCCTCTCATCGGAAATTCAGTACATGCCTCCCTGGCTTATGAAGTACGCTGACGACATTGTACTGGTAAGCAAGCTTAGGCAGGATCTTGAAACCAGAGTAAACACGTGGAAGTATGTGCTAGAAAACAGTAGTCTGAAGTTGAATGTCGTCAAAACGGAGTATATGGCCAGCTGCAGCGCAGATCCAGAAACCATCCTTGTAGGTAACGAAGCTTTCAATAGAACAGATAAATCCAAACACCTCGGATTCGTGATGCACGAGTCCGGCGATATCGGTACCGATGTTAAGTCCCGAATCTCTAGGTTGGGCCAAATGGCGGGAACTCACGGCAGTCACCTGTGACCCTAAAATCTTTTTAAACCTCAAAGGGCTTATATTGAAGAGTATAATTAGACCTGTGATGCTCTATAGCTGCGAGACATGGCCAGCGCTGACTAAACACGTTCGCGAACTTCACACCAACGAAATGTACACATCCGTGGCAGCCTTGGCGTGGGGGATATCGCAGATAAGATTGAGGAGGCTCGTCTGCGCTAGTTTGGTCACGTGTTGCGTAAGACACTCCGCACATGACGCGACATGCATCCGACGTGTAGGATGCATGCATCCGACGTGTTGCGTGTCGTACGCGTCGTACCGAGTTGTACGCGACACGTCGGACACATGAATCCTACACGTCGGATGCATGTCGCGTGTGAGAAAAAAATAATGTATTTAGTCTGCGCACATCGCACGCTAACGACATGCAACTTGACACTAAAATGACACTCACTGCATGCGTGTCTCCTAAGGATGTTCCAGTGTTTGTTTAATTGAAGCTAAAAACTAGAAAGCTATGACCAGGTAAACAAATGTAAGACGCTCATCGATTAAATATTATGTAGTGTGAAATAAGGTACTTATGATATGAAAATTTGTCACGCCCGTGTCACATAGGGGTAGGCAGAGACTATCGAGTGCCCAAGCTATGATCCTAACACACCTCTTTTGCCTCTTCCACATTTATACTACATTCATACTAACACTATTACATTTATACTAACACTATTTTAGAAATACTTTATGCCATGCTGTGCACATCTTGTAAAAGAATTATAGTCTGGTACTTATACTTAAGAAATTATGCACAATATTGTTTTATGGCTGTAATTTGGTGTATGTGCCTAATAAATAAAATAAAATATAAACAAATTAAATTCATCTTTTCATGCATTTACGCCGGTTAAGCGTACTTCTGACCTGCCCTTATTGGAGCTGGTCATTTAGTTGATCAGTATAATGTCCTTCTTGTACGCTTTTTCGACCCTTCCATTCACATTCATACGATTGATACCATTCGTATGCTGTTTTTCTGTCATCCTCTCCACGTGTCAAAACCATCTCAGCAAACCTCTTTCAATCCTAATCATCACATCATCCTTACGAACTTTTATCACATTACTCCTCATGATGACCGTACTCCCTACAACTGCTTGCCTGCTTAATGATAATAATAATAATAATAATACTTATTATACATTAAATATATTGTTATTTTTTATTACATTCCTTTAGTCATAGAATCATGGACAGAATGGCACCGACTATCATTACTTTTCAGGAACAAGAGTTCTGAGATCAATAGTTTCCAAGTTATTACACTTTTCACGTTTGACAGCTGACATCCAAAATGTAGATCGCGCCGAAAACTATCATTTTCCTGTAGCAACTAGTATTCTAGGACCTTTAGTTTCCAAGTTATAACTGATTTAAGTTTGTCAGCTGTTATCCGAAATATAGATCTCGACGAGTACTATCATTTCTCTTTAGAAACTAGTATTCTAGGATCACTAGTTTCCGAGTTATAACTGTTTTAAGTTTGACAGCTGTCATCCGAAATGTAGATCTTCACACGTACTATCATTTCTCTGTAGAAACTAGTATTCTAGGACCACTAGTTTCCGGGTTACAACTATTTTAAGTTTGACAGTTGTCTTCCGAAATGTAGATCTCGACGAGTACTATCATTTCTCTTTAGGAACTAGTATTCTAGGACCAATAGTTTCCGAGTTACAACAGTTTTAAGTTTGGTAGCTGTCATCCAAAATGTAGATCTCGACGAGTACTATCATTTCTCTTTAGAAACTAGTATTCTAGGTCCAATAGTTTCCGAGTTATAACAGTTTTTAGTTTGACAGCTGTCATCCGAAATGTTGATCTCGACGAGTACTATCATTTCTCTTTAGAAACTAGTATTCTAGAAATAATAGTTTCCTAGTCATAACAGTTTGAAGCTAGCTGTACGCTTCATTTGAGTCGCTTTGGGGGTTTCGTTAATCTTCTAATCATTGATATTTTCCGAGGTCTTGCCGATTTCTTTGATTTTAGTCTCAAACGATGGACCGGATTAGGCGCACAATACCACCAGGGCAAAACACCAACTTAGAATTTTATTGCGTTTTGCGACTTTTTACAATTAATTACGCAAAATAAGAAACACGCACATTGCCAAAAACACAAAACACCAACAAGGGACATGTGAAATTTTTGCAATCAAAATGGCGGACAGTACAACAACAGACCGACATTTCGTACCTTCACTATCCTGGGTACGAGTTCGAACTCAGGTTCTTTTTTCGCGCTGGTGTGTGCCTATTCGTCAAACTATTAGTCACCACATTAAGTGAATGGTGTTATTATATTTTGTAAGTGCTTTTGGTACTCACAATGATAGTGCTATTAGAGAGATTTGATTCTGAAAATCACAACGCACTTTATATTTTCGCAATCTGACTTGCAGTTCCGAGGATACTTAGGCTTTAACGAGGAAAATTTGAAATTTTCGGCCCAACTGTCCGAAACCCAAGCATCAGAAACCCGTTCATTCGCCTAAAGTGACCGTATGGGCAACGATGTCGGCGCGAGGAATTATTAGCCCTTACTGTTTTGAAGACGAAAGGGGCGTGCAATTACAGTGAATTCAGAGCGTTATGTGGAGATGTTAGACGACTTCTTGGTGCCTGAACTGCAAAACTTTCCTGGCTATAACCAAAAAATATGGTTCCAACAGGACGGAACAACGTCACACACGTCCAATACATCATGAAATTTTCATGAAATTTTTCATGTTCATGAAATTTCTACGAGTTCATGAAATTTTCTCGGGCAAATTGATCTCCTGGAGAGGTGACATAACTTGGCCTCCACGCAGTCCTGATTTAACCCCTATGGACTTTTTTTCCCATGGGGTTATCTTAAATCTAAAGTTTACGCCAATAAACCGACTTCATTTAAGAAATAATTTCCCAAATTGTGTATTTTAATAATCAATAAACATTTCGAATCACGGCTTACTTTTTTTTAATCGATCCACTAAATATTTTCTTTTGGGACACCTTGTATATGACAAATTCAGTTTTCCAGTGAGTTAGCCAATTGTCCCCCAGCAATGACAAATAAAACCAGAGGACCGGCTTTGTGGTTATGGTTTCTGTGGCGATGATAGACCATAAGCGTGCCGATTGACAGCCGATTATTCATATTATTATTATATACTACCTGTTGCCCGCGACTACATCCGCGTGGGCCTCTGAACATAAACAAAATACCGATTCTTCAATGAGAATTTAAATTGAACCATACATCTCGGATGGTCATCTTGGCGATAATGTCCCGGTTGTGGTCTTGCGCGCAAGGGCCCGGGGTCCGTCTTGATCCATGATTTGGCAGATCAGGCGATTATAGTGGAGCGACTGGCATCTGACTACCGTGACTCTGTTAACAGAGGAACCTGACCATATTGGATTATGGTTCGACATTCAGGGGCCTGAACGAGCAGATTTCATCACGATGTTTCCCTCACCGCAAGGACACTAGTTAGTGTTCAACTAATATATATATATAACTTATAAAGAGCATTCGTACATGGCGCCACTGCTGTTCGAACCCGGTACCTCGGGGTACGTGTCTTACCCCTTAACCATTAGGCCACCAACGCTTTCATCATTATACAAATACAAATACAAATTCTTTATTAGTAACAGAGTTACACGTCAAAGTATTAATTTGGTTCATAGGAAGTACCTTAATAGTAAGCACATTACATTTTATTGTAATTTACAATATAAACGCCCCAGAATTAACTAACTTACTTATAATAAAATATAAAAATGTCATAAATTCTAATTTATGAAATCATACATATTTACTACATCATTCGAAATAAAATAATACAGGGTGTAAAAAGACCGCTAGCATTAATTGAAACCCCATATTCTACCCATGAAACGGAACAACTTTCCCCAAGAAACATACCCGCGGAAATGACTTCATAATTTCGCTACCTCAAAAAAATAATGAATTGCGACGCGCAATGTACTTCGTCCAGCGCACGGCTCTCGCTCGCCCACGTAACCAGTGGCCATTGACCCCGCGCGGCGGCCGCTCTGGCGTATTCTACCTAACTAGTAGGGATACCTAAGCTTGACTATGGAGTACCTACCTATCTTCTTTTTTTTTGCTTTAGTCTCCACGGTTCGGTCGTATGATAGGAATTGGGAATATTCGTAATACAAACATGTTGGTTTGGTTCATCCGTTCATCCTGTCAGCTGATGACAAATGGTTCGCGCGGCGGTAGGTAGTTACTACCACAGGAACTACGTTCAATTCTCATGTTCCTAGTAGGTATTGGACTATCGATCGTGATCTTTACTGCACATATCGACAGTAGGTAGGTAGTAGGTACTGGGCTCGATTCTCGTATGATGTGAATGTCCGTAAGCAAACGTGTACGTAAGTTAGGTAGGTAGACAGCTGATCCTGTGCCTGATTATCTACTATGTTAAATTCTCATGTAATGTGAATGGTCGCCATACAATCATTTACCTAGGTAGGTAGAACTTTCGATCGTGAACTTTACTGCTGATATCGACGATAGGTAGGTGCTGGGTACGATTTTCGTATAATGTGAATGACCGTAAGCAAGCGTACCCCTGTCGTGTTGAACTTTACCGAGTGGGAGCATGGCAGTGTTGCTGTCCCATGGGCATTGGCGCGGGCGCGGCCGCTGTAGGTAGTACCTACCTGCGGGCGCGCGGCAGCGAGTAGGTAGGTAGTGAGCGCACGTGTGCGGCCGAGCGGCGCTTTACATTGCGTTCTTTTACTTACAGTGCATTTATTTCAACTTAAATTTGAACTTTGAGAGTCTATATTAATTGTGAACGATTTAGTTATCGATACTTGATATTTTTTAGTACAAAAATACAACTTTTTATTTTATTTTTAATCTCGATTTCTGCCGAAACTAAGAGTTTCCGCGGGTGTGTTTCTTGGGGAAAGTTGTTCAGTTTCATGAGTAGAATATGAGGTTTCAATTAATGCTAGCGGTCTTTTTACACCCTGTATAATGTCATAATTTTAAATAAATAATGTCATAATCAAGTACAAGTCATTTCAATTCATTCAATTACACTAAATGAAGTCAATTTACAATTGACAAATTCGTCAAAATCGTAGAAACAATGTTCATTAGAGCTTGGCTATTAAGCCAACCTTTCAATTTGGATTTAAAGATGTTGACGGTAGTAGCATTTTTAACGTGTTCCGGCAGTTTGTTGTAAACGGTTGGCCCTAGTACGTAAACAGATCATTCCGACTTTGTTAGCCTATGGCGCACTGGAAGGAGTTGGCCCTCGTCTCTATTGCTCCTCAAGGCGCGCGACATTGCCTTTTTTCGTTCGAACAAGGTTATGTTACAGTAAGTAAATACTGCTATCTGATATAGGTACTCGCAAGGAAGTGGCAGTATACCCAACTGCTTAAAGAGGGGTCTACATGGTTCCTGCTGATCACCTATATCGAGAATGGCACGGACAGCTCGTTTTTGCGACACAAACGCATTTACATTTGCATTATACATCTCAGATACCGAATATAAATGTAAAGCAGGTGAACTGATAACAGAGTGTGCTGTGAGCCCGGACGCACTTAAAGATTTTAGTAATGGTACCAACCTCGATTTACGGTGTCACTGCCCTTGTCTATTATTAATAGATGTACAGGCAGGTTTTTTATTGACCATGCATCATACGGACACTATTGAATCGATTTTGAATTTTTTTTTAATATTGATAGATTATATCCCGGGACAGCATTTAGGCTGAAAGCATCAATCTGGCGATAAAAAATTGCCAGAGAAATTACAAACGAACGAAGATCCAATAAAGCTAGTTTTTCCAGCAAACCAAGGTTGAACTCCCAGTACATTTACAATAGCTAATGAGCTCAGCGTATATTTGATAAGTATACCTAACAACATTATGGGAGTTTATCGGACCTCATCACCATCTCAGGGGCCCAAGCTACCTTCACCAGCAAGTTGTCTTCCTGCTGGCAGACGGACGAGGCTCTGGCGAAACGGCTTTATTGACGAATGGGGTCGCCGTACGTAAAAAGCACAAACCCCGCAAACATTATAGCAGGTATAGTAAAAAAAATTTAAAGGCGTCTGCTTAGAATGGATTTTTGCAAATTACTGTGGGTACTGGGTAAGTAGCTACCTCTTGTTGAAAAGAACGAGAAAAAGAAAAAGAAAAGTAGCGGGCAAAAGCTAGTATAATTATAAAATATCGTTTTGAAGCTTAAAAGTTATCTTTAAGTCAAATTATGGAAAAGGGCTTAGAACACTCTCTT
The DNA here is from genome assembly GCA_907269095.1 of Blastobasis adustella. Classification (NCBI taxonomy): domain Eukaryota; kingdom Metazoa; phylum Arthropoda; class Insecta; order Lepidoptera; family Blastobasidae; genus Blastobasis; species Blastobasis adustella. Next base: position 5,732,122 of record OU026135.1, on the reverse strand, counting down.
TTTTTTAATATGATTACTTTTGTTTTTTTTTAGCTCGCCCGGCTGAGAAAATATACCTTTAATAAATAAGTAGAACCTACCAAACCTCCAGCTCAATACTCCACTGTTCGCAATATTAAAATAATAACTACTTTGTGGCAAATCGTAAAATTTATGCCAATCAATAAAAAATCCGATCACATTATGCGAAAAAGCATAAATATGTCAAAAGCGGTATACTCTCTGAAATCATCATCATAAGTTTGGCGTCAGTCCCGTTGTGCGTTCTGATGGCCCCGGGTCAGCTTTCCTATTTCTCTTTGTTCACTTCGCTGCATCTTCGGTATCCTTAGTGGTGAAGTTGTTGGCACACTTAACGACAATGTCCTTAAGACGTCTACCCATCGCTTCTTGGGCCGTCCTTTTCTCCCCGTGCCTGGCGAGGGTGACATGGTCTGACATTGGCGTAAGTTATATGAGTGATCACAAAAAGCTGAGAACTGAGGACTGAGGACACGTTTTTGTGCTGCTGAGTGTATGTATACGATAAGATAAACTATGATGCAGTGGAATTTTACGTATAGTTCTTCTAGTTTGAGCACATCTGTTTCACGCATTATTTGACATTGTGCTCTCTTCTTTTAAAATGAGCTTTTTCTTTCCTCATTGCATCACAGTTACAAGGATCATTTGGCATTTGGATGAGGGCGTGAGTGTCAAACATCAACTCCAGCTGTCTGTCAAAAATGACGCTTTACAAGATTGTAGCGTTAATTCTGATTTCGGCCACGTGCCAAATGATCTTTGTAAACCGACAGTTGACAGTGTCGAGTCGATGTCGCGTCGCTGTCGCGTCATGTGCGGAGTGCCTAAGCCTCAGGGATAGGTAGGAAATAGGTGCCTGAATCTGCCGGTATCAGGAAAGAGGCCCCGTGGGCGACCCAAGAAGCGATGGATTGACATCGCTGAGACGAATGCGAGAGCCAACGGCTTACGACGAGAGGATGCCGAAGACCGGGCGAAGTGGAGAAAATTAAGTAGGAAAGCTGACCCTGGCAGAGGCCGGGATGAGCGCTAGGACGATGATGATGAACCCGGAACAAACTAATATTTGGAACTAGCATGGCGCTAGTTCCAAATATTAGTAGTTACTTTTGTTCAGCTCGAAAATAGCTATCCAACGACGTATTACACATAGCTATTGGAATGGTTACCACTGTTTATACAAATTCTTGTACGCGTTAACAATGTTATATCTGGCGGTTTGACAAGATTGTTGACAAACCTATTCGAACCGGTGGCCAAAACCGGAACTAAGTGTTGCCATTTTGAAATTTAATGTCAATGCCAACAACAGCGACGCTTTCACCCGGTCAGACATGTTTATGGCACTGTAAACGGCGCTGTTTTATTTACTATGGCAATCGTCAGAGTTATTTCTTCGTTCAACCGCATCTAGATACCTATATTTATCGATGATTGCATGACATTTTAGGCTGGATCCGTGATCATATGACGCGACGGTCAGGGCTGACGTCATCGGACATACCAAGCTATAGAGCGACCACACAACTGGTATATCACCCGCTGTGGGGTAGGCGGAGGGGAACGTTTTAGGGTTGTTTCGGGGCTGAACGCGGGGGCGAGGGGCAGAGAGTCCAATTGTTTTCCGAAAAAAGTCAACAAGCGGACCAAAATACTGCCCCGCGCCCCGTCCCCGCGTTCATCCTCGAAACATTGCACCCATAGGTGGGAAGGTTCCCAACCTGAGGAGGTACCTATCTCTTGCCCCGCAAGCGATGCATTAGTTGTGTGGTCCCAAAAAGATTGGAAAGTTAGCTACCTATAAGAGCCAATATGTAGGTATATCAACAAGTCTGAGCCGTTTTAAGCCGCTTTTAAGCTCGTTGATTACAGTATAGTAATTTATGCACAATATTTTTAACCCCCCCTCCCAAAACCAAAACCTGGCTACGCTCGTGTCGCCAATAAACGAATTTAATTGAATTGACGTCAATAACCTGTAACAACTATCAGTATTTTTTGGCTAAGTTACAGCAGATATAATACTTAACTATAATAGTACACTAGTAAACATGGTATTGATCTCACTGTAAGGTCCCGAAGGCGCGGTCTCGCAGCGGTACCCGCCTGGGAAGTTCTCGCAGCGCTCGCCGCCGCCGCAGCGCCAAGACGACAGGCACTCGTTGATGTCTGTACACACACCGTATAAAGATTACCATCATATCCCACCGCCACCACCACCATACCGTAAGTATTCATGCAATATCGTTGTTCGATTTTTGACGTTGATGTTCTAAATTGAAAGCACTTTTAAACCTTTCCTTCCTTGGCTTTAACGCACTTCGCACGCATCGAAAATGACATTTTCCGAATACGTGGATGGGATTAAAATACGATTTATATTGCACTCAGATACCTTATTCAATACTGCTGGAAGTATAGCTGGGGCTACAAATTGAAAACGGTAAGATCCCTGCAGTTTTGTATTCAGACCATCACGACATTGAAACCTTCAAAAAACGAGCCTAGATCTATATTAAGATCAAGCAACGCATTCGCTACTCCACCGTTGTTGCGGATGGCGGTGATCACTTTCCACCAGTTGACCGGCTTCCTCGATTGCCTCCCTTCCTCTGTTATAAAATAAAATCCTTTTGCTTACCAATGCATCTATCCTCATAGGAGTCGAACCTGTACCCTTTGTAGCAAGAGCTCGGCTGCGGTCGCGGGGTGTTTGGCCGCACTGGAGAACGAAATAAAAGCAAACATTAAAATATTTCCACAAGCACCGTAGCGATTGAACAGCGAACGAGCAGCAACCAACCTCCACGCAGGACCCTAGCGACCTCTCGGGTTGATCAAGCAAACCATAGAAAACTTGAAACTAGTTTAATTCTATGTTTTCTATGGATTATACGGACCGTATCGGAGCCAATCAAGGTTGATGCGAGGGCTTACTTGCCGGCGGCTCGTTTCGGCGAGCGCAATGAGAGATTTCCCAGGAACCGATTAAAAAGAAAAAATAGTTCAAATAGTTATAATAGATGGCGTTGATTCGATACGATTCTCAAAGATTGATCAAAACGAGACCGTTAGAAGTATAAAATGTAGACTATTTGCGCTCTCTTCTCAGAAAAGTTACTAAAACCAAGTATCTGTTCACGAAACGCGCGAAGAACTCGAAAGAAGGATCATTATCCTGCTGCTGCATTAGGGCCAATCTGAAAATAATGTCTGTCCTTAGGAGCGGCTTCGATTAGCGGAACCAGTCTAGTGACCGCTTACGTGACAGAAACGTTCAACCGCTTCCAAATATCGAGGTAAAAATTACCATAACCGATGGTAATGATTAACCACTAAAGTCCTAAAATCTAACATGGGAGAGATCCAAGCAATAGAAGACGGTATCTACTCACCCACAACCTGCTCGGTGGTAGTAGGTGCCGGATGCTCTGACAGGCAGGCCCCATCCGGGTTGCGGCGACCGGACTTGCACGAGCAGCGATAGCTGCCCGGCACGTTGACGCACGCTTCGCGCGGCCCGCAACGCGTACGACGCCGCCGGCACTCGTCGATGTCTAGCCATAATCATCATCATCAGCCTATACTTGTCCACTGCTAGACTAGGCCTAATCCAGTGAGCATCAATGCATCCTGTCCTTAGCTAGCCGTATATAACATCCACCTAAATCCGATCGCAAATCGTCACTCGAACCGGACGACGTACTACACTACCTAAGCTTGTCGTGCCGCGGTAACTCGTTTACCCTGGTTCCTATACAGATATGGCCAGCCCACTGCCACTTTAGCTTACTATTCGTGCCCTATATCGGTAACTTTGGTTCTCTGTCGGATGACTTTGTTGCAATTTCTTTTTTCAGAAAGTTCTTCCGTTCCATAAAACGCAAAGCGATGAATGTTAATAATGAAATAAATCTCTTATAACGTAATAGCTTTTACCCAAGATTTTCGTCCTGTTTAGGACTGTTTAGGTATATAGCCCTAGCTTATAGGTAGGTATATCATATAGCTATTGCCTATAACAATAGCCCATTTGTTATTTGAGTTAAATGCTACAACACTACAAAAATTATAAAAATTCGTTAACAAATACGTAAACTACATAAACACCACAGGGCAAAGGTACCACCATTCACGGGTGCCGTACGTAAGACTCCCAATAGGATAGACCAGAAAATGGACTGCAGCTTTTTCTGTTATATGCAATGCATTCAAACAAACCGCCTGCCAAGCTTGAAGATTAAGCAAAACTAAGAAGACTCAAGTCCAGCAGTGGATTGCTACGGGCTGGTGATGATGGTGATGGATGATAGCAGCCCGTCCACTGACTAAGATTACCTCTGTCAGAGGTTAGTACTGCTATACTAGTATCAATTTGCTGGTGGTCGGTACTACTCCGTAAAACTCCGTTTCTATCTACTCCTTCTAATCGCTTGCTGCGTTACGCTTGTCTTTGCACGAAAACAAAATCAGAACTCCAAACAAATCAATAAACTCCGAATGAAAACCCTGCGGATTGGTTGCTTTCCAGATACCTAAAATCATTAAATTCTTATGGTGAATATAAGAATGGAAGACTTAATTCATATTTAAAAACCTTTATAAAAAACTTTATTATTATACTTACTTTTAGGTGGGTATATTATAGGTACTTACCGTTACATTCCCCAGCGGAATTTTTCTCGTATCCTCTTGGACATTGCTGTTCTGGCTTCTTTGGTGTCTCGGGTTTACCAACGACGTTTGTCCATGTGTTCTTTGGTATATCAGAGGTGTTAATACTATACGTCCCTTCAGGATAAGCCTCTTTTTCTATAGTTGCTGGATTATCAGGAGGTGGTACTGCGACTGTTGTAGGATAGTATGGGTGGTATGGCCTTCGCCGTCCAGAACTACCAGTGTCTTCTCTTCTAGGAGTCTCCGTTGTCTCTGCTCGAGGATAGTATGGCGTCTCGAAATATTCTGGAGGATCTCTTCTTGGGGCCTCTGGTTTGTCAGATCTAGAATTATCTGGGTAGCTAGGTTCTTTTGGTGTCGCGGGTTGTCTGGATGGCTCAGTGGATCTGGGTCTGTTGGTGTATGGTCTTCTCGGTGTAGTGTGATAAGTTGGGCTGTAAGGGCTGTAAGTAGGACGTGGAGGAAGTGGCGGTGGGGCGGGGGTAGTAGTAGAAGAAGTTGTGGTGGGTTGAGTTGAAGTCGTGGTTGGACGGGTAATAGTAGTGGGTCTTGGTCTTGAAGTACTGGGTCTTGGCCTTTCCGGAGTGGGTCTTGGTGCAGGTGTCGGCGGGGCCGCCGGTGCGTCGACTGAAGTTGTGTTCTCCTCGCTGTAATTTTAGTAAATGTTTTGATCAAGTAACGCTGCCAGTAATTCAAAACATAATTTACTTATTGTGTTTCCGGTCATAGGACAACATTCTGTAGAACCGATTAGTAGGTTCTGACTGTAAGGGATAGGATGTGGTGTTCATTTCTTGATGTTAGATCCGACTAAAGTCAGATAACCTGCCTCGCCAAAAGGATGTGTTTTACATCATCATTCTACCGCCCGCGCCGTCCGGAGCGCTCGATTCGTCGTCTCGTCATCATCTCTGTCGTACGCGTGACTAAGTACGAAGCCAAAACTGGCAATGTGTATAATTTACCACCTTGTACATTAATTAACTGAACTCACACGTATTCATAATCGTCCTCGGGATTCACGGTGTCGTGACCGGGGTGGCGGCAATTGAATCGCCCCGGCGTGTTGTGGCAGACAGTCTCGGGGCCGCAGTCGTCCAACTTCAAAGCGCATTCGTCCACGTCTGGAATGGGTTTGTTTGGCTCGTATGGAATCATAGTGGCTAACTAGTAGGTAGATGCGTTGGCGGAACGTCAATGCCAGCTTTCTTATGCTAGCCACTCACTGCTTGATAAGTAGCATGATAAAAATAGGCTTGATCTGGCTGACCGTGACCCTGATCTCGTGAACTGACCGTGTGTGGGAGAATTTTGGAAGAAAGTCTTGCCACTTGACGATGTGTGGGGTAAAATGGGCGGGACCAAGCCTATTTTTGTGAAGACACTGTCAAGCAGTAGGTGAGTGGCCAGCATTAGACAACTTAGTTACAAATCAGCAGTAGCACATAAGGCGGTACACATCCAGACGAATCTCTCGGGCTGAACATGATAGAACCTGATTCTGAATATAAATAACTTATTTAAAAAGGAAGAGCCTGTTATAGATTTCTAAGCAGGTATTCTGCATCGTCACTACTTCATTTCGAATTACTTTGATAAGTTTCGTTCCCAGTCTCGGGGAGGAGAGCTTTTCGGGGTTGAACGCGGGGGGCGCGGGGCAGGGAGCTCAAGTGTGTTTCCGAGAAATGTCATCTAGTGACGTTTCGCCGAACAAACTGCTCCCTGTCTCCCCGCTTCCAACCCCGAATCACCGCTCTCACAGCCTCTTACTTGCCTCTTGCTACACGGGCGATGTTTCAGTTGTGTGGTCATATATAGCTTAAAATAATCTTAAACTGCAACCGCCTGCAACCGTACCTTCGCAGGAGCCGCTGGCGCCCATCTCGTAGCCCTGCTTGCAGCGACACTCGTGGCCGCCGAACTTGTTTATGCAGTTCTGGAACGCGTCGCAGAGGTGCGTGCCCTCCACGCACTCGTCTATGTCTGCAAGGGGCGAAGGCATCATCATCAGACAAAAAGAGGAAATAATTTTAAGGGCGCGGGTGTCAAAGAACAACCCCAGCTGCCACAAACAAAAGTGACGCTTAAGGCCACGTACCAAATTTTCTTCGTAACACTTTAGTATATGAGGGAACAAAAACAAAAATTAGTTTAGACTTACCTAGGCAGACGCCCCCCACAGATCTAGTGCCCTCTTGACAGTTCTTTGGGTTTAACCTGAAAAACAAGCCTTCTATAATCCGCGCGCAATTGGGATGGGACTAGCTAAACAATTTAGAACTAAATGGTTTTCGGAGTAACCTCACTTTTTCAGGAGTCCAGCCGATCGATGAGACCTCAACAACGGCACCACTTTTGCGCTATCACCTCAATAACCTATTTATTGATAATATGAAACAATATAGAACAAATAATCCAGAGGGATGAGATCTCTTCCAGCTAACCTTGAGCGGGAATGTCCCGATGAGAATGCTTATGAACTGCAATATGTCTGAATTCTGATGTCAAAGAACATACCAATATCTTTCCAGGAAGCTTAGAAATAGAAATAAGTATGATATTAGACTTTTAGAATATTTTCAAATTTTATCTAGCATACCGATGGCAGCCGAGGGCATCATTACTGTCATTCGCTGACAATTCTACACATTCGTCGATGGTTATTGAATCATGAAATTAAAATCATGCATTCTCTTTTTATTCGAAGCTATTTCGGCTATTTATCTACCGCTGTTTTAAAGCAAGCAACAGGAGCGGAGTTGATAAGAACAAAACGTGATATTACTTGGGCAGTGTGTTAATCTTGGACTCGCACCGGTAGGCGCCGGGCTGGTTGATGCAGATTTCGCGCCGCTTACAGATCTCCGGCTCGTCGCACTCGTTTATATCTGGGAGAACATTTAATTTTTTTTATGCAGTGTCGTGACAAACGAACAGGCAGATCTGATGGTAAGCGGTAACTGTCGCCCATAACATCTACGATTCATGTATTTAGGCTGCAGGCAACAAAAATTCAGAACCGCAGGTGCGTTGTCACCATAGATATTTTGGTTGTCACTGTGAGGACTAAGACTAAACGCCTCATGTCTGTAGTTGCGCTGGCTACCATCTCCTACAAACCGGTATACAACAATGCATCATTGTTGCTTAGTAGCAGAAATAGATAAGGCGGTGGTACTCACCCAGGTGGACTCCTCAGGCTTGACAGAGTCCTACCACCTGATAAATCCTCTCTTCTCAATACCCTACTCTAATATATATATTGGTCTATGTAAATACTTACAAGACATTAGTTTCTACAAAAATGTCCGTGTCTCTCTCTCTCTCTCAGTATTATTTACAGTATAAAATCAACCTTGTTGTTTGATGAAGTGTTTTATTCTTAATTGAACTTGAACTGCAGGGTGCCATATTCTTGGCTGATGACCGTACAAAACGTGAAAAATATTATTTTTGTTTCGTCCATCTACTGTCAAGTTATGCGTTCGGGAGTCCAACACCACTCACTACCGTTTCATCAGGTGGTAGGACTCTATCAAGCCTGAGAAGTCCGCCTGGGTGAGTACCGCCGCCTTATCTATTTCTGCCGCCCAGATTTGTTGTTGTGTTACGGTTTGAAGGATAAGGTAGCCAGCGAAATGACAGCCGTGAGGCATTTCATCTTAGTCCTCACAGTGACGCACCTGAGGTTCTGCATTTTTGTTACATGCTACCTAAATGTTGTAGTTGGCCGTGTGGTGTCCGGCAGAGTAGAATAGCACCAACCCCTTACATTCATGGGTGTCGTACAAGGCGACTAATGTTTTCGAGGCAAAAGATCAAGAGTCTCCGTAGTCTGGAAAATGGGCAACAGCATTTTCCATTATTATATTTAAACACTGCGATCTCCAACCCGCCTGCCAAGCGTGGAGATTATGGCAATAACCTCCCCTTTCGTGGGAGAGGCCCTAAGTCCTGCAGTGGATTGTTATGGGCTGTGATGATGATGATGATGATGAAATGTTGTAGTTGTTATGGGCGACAGTTACCACTTACCATCAGGTGGACCGTCTGCTCGTTTGTCATTGAGTATCATAAAAAATAAAAAACCCGCTCATTCTCTCAAATTCCACATTTCGCTAGCCACATACCAGTATTAAAACGTTACTAAAATCGATCTTCGACATTACGTTGAGAAAATGTTTTTGATTGCAAATACTGCAATCGACATTTCAGTGTTGTTATTAATGGAGATTTGTGCCTAGTAAAAATTTCGAATTCAAGATGTCGAGGGCGCTGTGACACGATATGAAACCAATTATAACAAACGCTTGAATTCATACAGTTTCGAAACGCAGCGCCCTAAGCGTGTCTTGGACGCTTGTTATAAATGTTGGTGGTGCAGCATCTGATGTTGTTAATGTCCAAAGGAAGCTGTGACCAAGCACCATCAGGTAGCGCGCTTGCATATCTGCCCAACGAAAGAAAAACAAAGTTATTATTTTCTCTACTCACCCTCGCACATCCCAGAGGTAGGGTTGGCCTTGAACCCTGGCTTGCAGTGGCGCGAGCCGTGGTCCTGGCAGAAGTACGCGCCATACGTGTTGATACAGTACTGCGACAGCCGCTGGCAGTCGTCCAGGCGCTCTATGCACTCGTCAATGTCTGGGGGTGGTTAATAAGGCAATTCGTAGACGTGACTATTCACAAGCAACTTTTGTTTGAGACCGAAGTCATATCGTGATTCGCCACCCTACAATTACTTGGGATTCCACTCGGCGCGACGTGTCGAATACTGTGTAACGAACCATAAATTCTATAAATGTACATAATTCTATCTATTTATTATCTTCTGTAGATTGTTGGTCAACCGTTTCAGATTCACTTCGTGTTTGTCGAGACAGGAATCAGGCAATTGAATCGGTAATGAGGAGATCCGCGTGCGGTTCCGGAGTTACCTGGAAGGTAAGGCTAAACTAGCCTCAAAAAGCTTGAAGTGCTTAACCGGTCAAAGCGATACTTCACCCCAGGGCAGCGCCTGTTGCTGTATAAGACACATTTTTCTACCTATGGGCCGGCGAAATTGCCGGCTGGCTTGATCCTTTGCACTCCGTACAGAGGCGCGCCGTTCGAATTTTTGACAATCCCATACCAACTTTGAAAAGAAAGTTTGAAAGACCGGCTGGCCAAAGAGACTTTGTCTCCCTGTGTGTTTTCTACCGGCTGTACGATGGGGATGGGGGGTGTTCTGAGGAACTTTTAATCTGGTGCTCACAGAACAATTCCGCCATCGCACCACCCCCATCTTTCTTTCTCGCTCGTACGATTTGGATGTGGAATGAGCTCCCACCCACAGTGTTTTCTTTGGACTATGACATGGGATCGTTCAAGAGGTAAATTAAAGGTCAGGCAACGCATTGGTAGCGCCTTTGGTGTTGTTAATGTCTATTGGCGGCGCTGACCACTTTCCACCAGGTGGCCTGCTTGCCTGTTTGTCTGCCGTATAACATTTAAAAAATTGACAAACTCGCCGGTGGCAGGTCTCCGGTATTCTGACTTCTTAGTTTCACCCAGACGATGAGCAACTGTCGTAGTATAAAATTGATTGTGTATTTGGGCGTGTGCTTCCGGCAGAGTAGAAGAGGAGCAACTCCTTCCATTCACAACCGTCGTAGAAGACAGGCGACCAATGTCGTATAGGCGACTATCTACTTCTTAATAAACCAAACAATGATTTCTGTTGCAACTCTATGGTAAACCCGCCCACCAAGCGTCAATGGCCTCCAATAATAACTGTAATATAATAAGACCACGCTAAGTTCGAATCGCTTATTAAAAAAAAATAGAAATCTGTATGGCAACTTTTTATACGTCATGGAACGCCATTCATAAAAGTCATAAGAAATAATTTGATTTCTGTAAGATTGTTTATTTTCGTGAGTTATGAATAAATATTATAAAATAATGGGCAAACAATTAAAAAGGGAATTGCGAGAGATAACGTTCAGCATGATTAATAATTTAGACAAACTAAAAATACAAGTTCAAGCCAAATAACTAAATGTTTACAAGAAGGACTGACAAGGACAGATTATCCCCAGATTATTGCACTATCCACATTTTATATTTTTTACTACTGTCAGTCAATGCGGACTTATCGTGGTCCTATTATACATGTATGTACGTGTATGTATACCTATGTCGTCGTGTGATGGTTAAATTAGCAAGGTTGTTCACTAAAGATGACGCTCTACTAGCCTTTTGACGATACTGTCACTGACAGTGAAAAATAAAAATATTTTGATCAAATAAATATTTTGTGATCCTGTAGGATCATAAATCATAAAATACGATCCTGTACGATCACAAATATTTATTTGATCCGCACCCACTTACCATCACAATCATCGTTCTCCCCTGCTCTAAACCCTGAGGGGCATATATCATTCTTCGGGCGCGTGGAAGGCTGTCCCGCTTGGGCGGCGGTGGGGCCTGTGGGGGCTGTGGGGCCCTCCGGTACTCCGGAGGCCTCTTGAAAAGGCTTCCCGGGAGTGTTCCCGCAGGTATAACCGCCTATTGTGTTCTTGCACAAATACTTCGGACATGGAGGCGAGGGTAGGTTGCATTCGTCAATGTCTGGAAACAATATTTGCGCGTGTAAGATGAGTGTAAATTGGGGGCTTGACGGGTTAGTCAGAAGTATAATGCTATCCGCTTTGTTATCTAGTTCTGCTACCCTTAGCAAAGACACGTCAGAGGTACCTATGGCCTTTAACGTGCCTGCTGAATCACCAGTAGTGATGAACGAGATACTATTGATGAACGATAGGTATCTAATCCGAATAAATTATCCAGAATTTACGTCAGCGTCGTAGGCAGCGTAGTAGGTGATATGGCTGACGAATGCTTAGCAATAAGTGCCTGGCTGTTAAAAAAATAGAAAGACTATATTTAATCGTTCCCAACGTTTAACATTTGACGTCGCACCATGCGCGCTCCCCCGTGCGTTTCCCCGCCGCCCTATTACACACACCCAACCCTTTTCGCGAAATTAATCACTTCCTAAGAGGCACACAAATAAATCTAGCACCTACCATCGCAAACATGCTTCTCCACGTTCCTCATGTACCCCGGTGGGCAGCTGAGGCTCACGTCGCGCTTCTTCAACGGCACGCACTTGAAAGCGCCCGCTACGTTGTGGCAAACCGTGTTGGCCGCCGTGCACAGGTCATCCACGGCTTCCGCGCACTCGTTTATGTCTAAGGATATTAAGAAACTAAGTACAGTCATCATCATCATCATCAGCGTGTGAAATCCGGGGTTGACCGGTAACAATCCCAGATCCGTAAGGGTCTGCTCTCCTAACAGGAAAACTCATTAAAAATGTATGGTGTTTTGGCTTCTTGCGTGCAGCGACTACCATCTGACCTACACGACTTGTGGGTGTAACCGATTTGCCAAAGCCTCGTTCGGATGCCAGCAAGAGAACCGCGTGTAGGTTGGCTTAAGCCCAGTGTTCCCCTATAAGCAGTAAAATAACTTGCGATTTAGCTAAATAAGCCTTCACCGTGCTTTCAGACTGCTACGGCAGCCCGTAGAGTTTTTTTTTGTTTATTAAGTAAAAAGATACAACAGTAGTTACAATAAAGTCGATCTGTCAAACTGCTGCGCAGTTTTAGGACAGAGTACTCTCTAAGTAAACCATAACACTCATTTGTATAGTATTTGCATTACATAGGTATACTAATTCAGTAGCTGATAACTCTACGTGAATGGCACCGGTAAGTGATCTGGGCCGAGTGCGATGATTACGCACTGCCTAGATCACTCATCGACCCTAGAAAGCAAACTCAAATAGGCGCTTCATGGCGGCAATGGATTCCGCAGCGGTGATCTCGTCTGGCAACGAGTTCACCAAGCGCGGCACCAACCACCGTCTTCCTACAACGAAGTGTACGAGGTACTCTGAAGGTACGGACGGAATTGAATGAGTGGGGGAAAGAAAATCGGCAATAAATTCACATTTTGACACGAGTACCATAAATATACGAGTACAATAAAGTACACAAGTAAAGTAGTGTTAGTCAAGAGGATGCAGGACACCATAAAGCATAGCCAGCGCTACACACAATTCCGTTATGAACTCGTGCGCGAGGGCTCAGGGTCTACCTTGGCCATTGGACTTGCGATCTGGCCGATTCTGGCCTCCGGACCCTGTTAATAGGGGAACCTGACGAATTGGATCAAGATTTCACATTCAATCGCCTGATAGTGCGAGTTTCCTCACAAAATTTTCCCTCACCATAAAAGCATCGGTTATCGTTGCCATTAGGACATCACCGTTACACTTACTAATTTTTCTTAACCAAAACATGACGTACCTTTGCAACTCTGCTTATCAGACTGTAGTCTATACCCCTCATGGCAAGAGCAGATCACCTTCCCGCTTTCGTCGTCACAAATGTGCGCGCAGGCGCCCGGCTTGCATCGCTCCCTTGGCTTCGATGTGGTAGTCGCCTTCTCAGTAGTGGTGGTGGGCACCACCTTCTCGGTAGTGGTCGGTTCTCGGGCGGCTGCCTTGTTTTCGGTGGACAGAGGAATTAGTATTCGGTTTGCAGTTTCTCGGGCATTTAACTTTTAAATTGATCTTAAAATACCAAATTATGAACATGTTGGCGTTAATTGCCCAGGTTGCGCTCTCGCACGCGAGGGCCCGGGGTCTGCCTTGATTATAATCCAAGATTTTGGCAGATCAGATAATTAAAGATTACTTTTTGCTTAATTAAAGGTTATTTTACCAATTTTGGCAATTTACTTAATTGTTAATCTGTAATGTTCGCTAGAATTATTCAAGAATATTTTAGGCGAAATCCGAAAGTGTTTTTGTGTGGATTAAGGTGGAGAAGCACTACATTGTATCGCTCACTCGCTCTCGGTGGGCAGGCATTCCCTTAGCTGGTGTTCGGGAATACCGTACCACTGTAGGAATATCATTCCATAGAATGGTCGTACGCGGCAGGAAGTTTCTTTACCACTAAAATAGAGAAAGTCGAGGTATCTCACCACGCAACAGGTGTGATAGGCGCTCTTCCTCAGAAAGGCGTCGCCACCTTGGTGCGTCTCGGGCGAGGGCGGGTCGCCGCACGCCGCCTCGCCTTCCGTCTCGCCGGTCAGCCTGCCGATGATACACTCTTCGCAGCAAGTCTACACCAAAGTCGGGAAGAGGAGGTACAGGATTAGAACTCTGTCTAAAATGCGAATAATCGCGTGTGTCTGAAAATATTGAATTAAAAACTGTCCAAAATAAAAAACTAACTAAAACATGAAATGTTCAAAACGGAAAGAGTATTTGAAGATAACTTTACAATTGGCGCCCAACATGGGGCCGGCACGCCCGACTTTACTTATTCGCATGTATCTGAAAATATTTAATTTAAAACTAATATATAAAATAAAAATAATGTAATTAAAAAATAAAATATTCAACGCAGGAAGACAGTAATAAATAACTCTGTACATGGCGCCCAACATGGGACCGGCAACACAACTGAATTTGTAATAGTATTATAGCTGGTAGTATTTGTACAAATACTATGTTATAATTATTATATACTTTGTGTATTTTATTATTTGTATAATAATGAAATGGGCCATGTAGTGGCGACAGGTACAGTAGAAAGTACCAACGCTTACCGCTCTCGGGCAAATATTATTTTACAATCACCAACCCGGCTGCCGAGCAAGGATAACATGAAAACACTCCGCTAAAATGATAAGGACTCAAGTCCAACAGTGAGCTGGACGATATAGAAAGTCATAACGCTCAATCTCATTAGATAACAACGACGAAAGAAAATAACGACCATCAAGGTCGGGAATTTGAAGATTGTACATATAAATAACGCACTATCAATTCATTATTTAAGTAAATAAGTAAAGTAAGTGAAGCAAGTTTATTCCATTCAGGCACACGGCACAAAATTCAAAAATATTCATGGAGTAAGAAAAAAAAGTAAAGCAGACAAGAAGAACACTTTTACTTACACACGTTACTTGTGCCATGTGGAGGGTGCAATGGGGCCACACTCAGCATATGCAACGACAGCCGCCGTTTTTATTTTACTTGATTCTTTTTTTTGTAAATGTCCCGTTTGTGCTCTCTCTCATGAGGGCTCGGGGTCCGCCTTGACCATGATCCAGGATTTGGCAGATCAGATAATTACAGTGGAGTGACTGCTGACCTTCGTGACCCTGCTACCAGGGGAACTTGACCAAATTTGATCATGGTGTATAACCATTCAGTCGCCTGAAAGTGCAGGTTTCATCACGACGTTTTTCCTCACCGTAAGAGCATCGGATAGTATTCAACTATTGTACATAACTCAGAAAAGAGTAGTTGGTACATGGCCGCAGTGGGATTTGAACCCGGTACCTCTCGCTTACGAGTCGTATACCTTAACCATTCGGCCACCGACGCTCCTATATTATTTTATTATTACTTTTCATTTACGATTTCAGTGCAATCATGCTTCGCTATCAGATGGTTTTTCTACGAATCGAGTACCTACATACCGAAGAAGAAACATTGGCACCTTTGCCCTCAGATTTATCTCGGCATAGTTATGAGTAAATCGACGTCATGTTAAAAACAATAAGGAATACTTTGAATCTGTATTGGTGTTTGTGTCTTATCACACAATCACCTTTTTATACACTGTAAGTTTATTTATCTATATTATGGACCAAGTGATTAATACTATATAATAACGGATTGCATACATTTACGGTGACATCAACATCATATTATCTATACATATAATAAAACAGTAAAAAAGTGTGTCTGTACATTGAATATATTTACAAATAAATCACTTAGGGCGATGAAGAAATAGTAGTAGAACAAGAATTTGTAAAGTTTTTGTCTGTTTCTCTGTTTGTACACGCATTATAATCTCCGGAACTACTGAACGGATTTGAATGAAACTTTTTTGTTATGTAGCTATTAAGCTTGGGCATCATATAGAGTGAAATTGATTTTCGAAACTGAAACACCTGATGTAGAACCATAATAGACCAGTTGAACCATAAGAAATATGGAAATGGCGCCGAAAGGATTTTAATGAATTTTTCACAGTTGGGCAGTTTGGTGTTTAACTAAAATTTAGGCCATGTTTCATCTAATTTGGTTGGATGGAACCAGGTATACACCTTGACCCCTCCGTAGTACTAGCTTTCATACATTAAGGAGGTCATTTAAAATGGTCGCTTGGGAAAAAGGTAAACTGCCCTAAAACGATTTCCACGCTAAATCTTTAAAGCTAGTGTATAATTATAAAACACATAGTATTACTCTGCCCAAAAAGTGACGGACAATTTAAATACCAACCTTGTCAATTTAAATATTTCAATAAATTTTATCACATTGTCTACTCATATTTAAATAATGCCCTATTAATCTACCGGTGTTCACAAGAACTATTTGATCTGGACAGTGCAATTCCGCCATCGCACCACCCGCCGCGGGCTAGGTAGTCATCCCTATCACGAAGACCCTCTAGTGGTGTCCATGCAAAGATTTGAAAGAACGTTTTTCGGTCGTACGATTCGGATGTGGAATGAGCTTCCAAACCCATTGGTTTCTTTGGACTATGACATGGGATCATTCAAGAGGCATATTAGACGTTTCCATAGAGGAGGGCAACGCATTGGTTGCGCCCGTGGTGTTGCTGATGTCCATAGGTGGCGGTAACCGCTTTCCATCAGGTCCCGCATGCCTGTTTGTCTGCCGTATTACATTAAAAATCACATTGTCCATAACATATATACTGTAAAATCTTAACTGAATCCTATTCATACATTTGTACCTACAAATAAAGTTTACAGTATTAATTTAAAGTTCAAAGGTTTGAACCAAAACACGTTTAAGAACGACGTTTAACGTTTTTTGTTTAAGTATCAGCTTAAATGTTTTTAAAGAATCTGGTGCAAGCCGCCCTTAATTGATCGGTTAAGAAATAATACTCATTATTAGCACTGATTGTTTTTCTATTTTTATATTACTTGAAAAGTAAATTTAAGAATGATTATCATTTATAAAAAAGATCTTACCTTTCCAACGTCACTATCCGGGGAACTACATCGTCTTTCACTCGCATATTTCAATGCGTGCATGCACTTTTCTTTTTTCCTGTAAATTAATAAAAGCAGACATTTTATTTTCCGCCATTGGGCAAACCTGCCTACAATACTGAATGTGGCGTAACAAGGAACTAGCCTGCCGCCAATTCGAAGAAAATACGACTAACGCCTCCACATGTTCATTATTATCGATTTATCCTTGGGCTCTCAATTTGATTGTTGGACTGACATTCATGCATTTTGAAATAGAGTTGGCAATGGAGTCCATGTATTGAGGCCCCTATCAAGCTGTGTCACTTACTTATAATACTCTGCACAGCAGTTCCTCGCAAAAGTTTGACACTTATTTTTGTTCTCGTCCTCGATTTCGTCGGGAGCTGATGCGCTCGCGCAGCCCTCAACCGTTGAGAAGCTAAACACTCGAGACTCGCCGTAGTGACAGCAGCTTTCTTCATTCAAGTCAGATGTGTCGTCTGTAAAAGCTTCTGTAAAAGGGGAAAATAACAAGACTGACGTTACGCATCATCATCACAGGCCAAAACAGTTAACATAACTGCAGGACTAAGGGCCTCTCCTACGAAAGGGAAGGTTATTGCCATAATCTCCATGCTTAGCAGACTGATCGGAGATCGCAGTGGTATAAATATAACAATGGAAAACGCTGCTGCCCATTTTCCGGCCTATGGAGACTAGATATTTTGTCTCGAAAACATTAGTCGCCTTGTACTACACCCACGAGTGCAAGGTGTTGATGCTATTCAACTCTGCCGAACACCACACGGCCAATTACTCAAATTATACTAAGTGCTTACATTATGCATACAGATCATTATATTTAAATATTAAAATATCTTTATTTCAGACACAAATATACCTAATATTGTGCTTTGTTGGTAATATTAGTAATATTATTTTGTAGGTATTTGGAACACTGTTTAGTATTTAGGACCTATAACTAACTCTATCCAATGCCTTTGGATAGGACAGTCGTGCCTGTTGGCTATCATCTTTAGGATGATGGAACACCGTCCTTGTCGAAATCAACAAAAACGAAAATTAAGAATGAAAACCGTTATTATAAAATCTAACGTAGTCAGCGACCACGTTAAGATTATAAACATTCTAATGCACTTCGTCACCCTACTAGGGTGCTATAATAAGACCACGCTAAGTCCAATTCAATTATAAAAAAAAATATCTCTGTATGGCAACTTATGACAAGTTTTTTAAAAGTATTAGAACGTCATTCATAAAAGTCATAACAAAGAATTTGATTTCTGTAGGATTGTTTATTTTCGTGAGTTATGAAAAATATTATGAAATAATGGGCAAAATAATTAAAAAGGAAGTGCAAATGATCATTATCAGCATGATTAATAATTTAGTCAAACTAAAAGTACAAGTTCAAGCCAAATATCTGAATGTTTACAAGAAGGACTGACAAGGACTGACAAGAACAGATTATCCCCAGATTATTGCCATATCCACATTTTATAATTTTACTACTATCAGTCGATTCGGACTTAGCGTGGTCCTATTATAGTCGCTTTGTTACAATTTAATTATGTGATTCTTCAGAATAAATTTTAAGTGAATTGGTAACTTTTGTTGCATTGATGACCTGAGTGGTTCAGTCATTCAGTGGTCTTCCACGGCCAGGTATTGAAATGATGAATTTAATTTCCTATTACGGGTCTCGGTGATGTATGTATTTAAAAGTATTGAAGTAGTATATCCGTTATCTAGCACCCATAGCACCAGCCTTGCTTAGTTTGGGGCTAGATTGCGCTGTGTTAATTTGTCCATGATTATTTATTTATTGTTTCAAAGATAGGTACGCTTATTTTATTTGTGTTTACAATTACACCAAGGACTACCTAGGCAAGGAGCTGAGGTGAATCTGGACGTAAATTATCCAATCTAATGGAACAAGCGCGAACAGTGCGTGGGCGGGGCGCGACTGTGGCGTCGCGAGTGACATGCAATAACAACTATTAGAAATAATGTTTCCTCTGTGTGAGGAGAACGTGTTGAAAACTAGCGACGATTCACGCAGTACACTCACAAATCTTGATGAGGTATAAGTAGGGTGGTACAAATGACTATCTACAAATCAGCTGTAAAAAATATGTTTCGATTTTTGCGGCCGATAGCACCTTAATTATGACTTAGGTTGCTTAATCCAGCAATAAGTCATCAGAGAGACTATTTTTGTATCACCTATGTTTTAGCGCCCGCTCAGCTTTCCCAGAGGCGTGATACAAAAATTTACGTTATTCTGTGAGCAATACATTTTGATCTGCTGACTTAGGTTGCTGGATTAAGCAAAGATGTTATCGGGTCCAGTTACAGATGCTGGTGGTAAATAATGCACGTCGGCTATTTCGGCTTCGTAGAGCGTCGTCTCTGTCGCACGCGCGTGAGTAAATACTAAGCCGAAACTAGCCGATGTGCATTTCACCGCCTACTTAGACTAAGTTTGAACATGGCAAGAGGGTTATAGAACGCAGCGATGGAAATAGAACAATAGATACGTGAGAAATAGGGATATGAACCTGCCGGTAGGTCCCGTGGACGATCCAAGAAGCGATGGATTGGCATCGCTGAGTCGAATGCGAGAGCCAACGACGAGAGGATGTCGAAGACCGAGCGAAGTGCAGAAGAATGAGTAGGAAAGCGGACTCTGGCAAAGGTAGGGATACGCGCTAGGACGATTACGATGATGAGATAACGCAGCGGCCCATTTTCCGGTCTAGTTCAGCGATTAATGGATCTTACCCTTTTTATTATTAGGCAAAGTAGAAATAATACAACATAAACTGAAGTGTTGTTTAAGTCATTTAAGACAGAAATTTCATTTTATTATGCTACGCAGTGTCGAGCGGGCAGACAGCCCACGTGATGGAAAGTGGTCTGCTGCCATACAGGTCACAGCTGCATATAGTATAGAAAATTATGCGAAAGGTATCTGACATTGTCAGGGGTTTTCCATTATCTGTAGACATTATACCTATACCTACAACAAAATGATCTACAGAACTCACCAAAGCTTCACAATCTGTTATGGTTTAGGCGAAATTTTTTTTTATTTCTTAAGTTTTGAGACCTTCCATAACCTAGGTTATTTCCATAGGACAAATATAGTTTTTTTATGTCGTACTGTAGATAAACTGGCAAGTGGGCCACCTGATGGAAAGTAGTCACCGCTGCCAGAAATAAAGAGAAATACCAATATACCAACATTGCTGTTTATTTTCCGCGATTTCAACATACATCTGTTTACCTATGAAGAACTCGACGCCACGATGACCTTATGCACTTCGCACAGCCGGAGATGAGATATCGTAAACATATAATTATGATTACAAAAGCCGAAATACTTATACCGGCGATAAATAATGCACATCGACTGATCGATCTGATCGAGACTTCGATTTGACGACCTGGGACCCTATTTTTGAACCGCTCGCATCCACGCGAGCGCTCGCGTGCGCTACGTGTCTCTTTCACATTGGCGATAAGTCGCTAGAAAAAAAAGACAAGAATTAGAAGGCGAGCGCTGGCGTGGATGCAAGCGGTTTCAAAAATGGAGCCCTGAGCTGTTGTGATTTTACTGTTTTATGCTTATACACACGACAAATCTATAATACCCCTCTTTTTTGTAGGGGGTTGATAACCCTATAGTTAACGCTGCTCCCCATTTTCCGGTCTACAGGGTTTAACCAAACCCTAGACGACAAATGTCTCGACTCTTTGAATGTCGAAGCCGAAGTGGCTAAAAAAAGAAAGCCAATGGAAAATAGCCAGGTTGATCTGTAAACCTCTAGTCTGTTTATGATGTTTCTACTGTGCTGGTGGTACCCTGATAATTTAGAGTTTCAAGGCTTTATGAGGCGTCTCTAACGAGTAAGTAGGTATAATATAATTAGAACTTGATACTAAATTCATACAAATTGGAGCATCGGTGGTCTAGTGGTAAAGGTATCCGACTCGCAAGCGAGAGGCACCGGGTTCGAATCCCAATGTCATGTACCAATGACTCTTTCCTGAATTATGTACGTTAGTTGAACACTAACCTATGTTCTTACGGTTAGGGGAAAAAATACCGTGATAAAACCTCAGTTATTCAGTCGCCTGAATGTATAACCATCCTCCAATCTGTTCAGGTTCCCCTGGTAGCAGGGTAGGTCAGATGGCAGTCGCTCCACTGTATTTACCTGATCTGCAAAATTCTGGATCATGGTCAGGATGTACCCCGGCCCGTCGTACGCGAGTGCACAACCGGGACCTTAACACCAAGATGTTTTTTTTTCTAAACTCATCCTAATAATTCATATTTTGTATTCTGATGGGTAATGTTCACTAAATTACACAGTAGATAGATATCGATGCTCCATATTCTCCGGTCTACGGTGTTTAATCAAATATGGCGTCTAATGATAGATCAACTTCTTGAGTGACTAAGCCGAAAAGGCTATAAATAAATGTTATTCTTTATTCTTTAGCCACATTGACTAAAAAAAGGAAATATTGATGGCTCTTCGTTGTTGTAATACATGCACAATATCTGTTTGAACACGCTAATCTCATGAACTATTATTTTAATATTACGAAGCCGTGGTTGGTGGGTAGGTTAATTGTAAAGAATAGAAGCCACAGCGGGGTCACTGAAGGATTAGCGCGTATCCGGTAGTGATCCTGATACCCAGTGGCCCATATAACAGCATAATGTCACGCAGACGAACTAGCTCAATCAATAACTTTTTAATCAAACATTCTGTTGAGAAAAACGTGCAAGGAAAGTTTAATTACGTCGCATACCTATTTCATGTCGCATTTTTTAATACTAGACGATTTTTTATCGTGATACGAAACCTTGTTTTCAGATAATACTGCTGAAGACCAAAAAATTCGATCCCAACTTATCTTCATCTATGGTCACCCTAAACGGACGAAATTATTTTCTTCTAAAATATACAATTTTCACCAGTCAGCAAACTGCTAAGAGTTAGAAGAGAGGTTTGAATGAGGTTTTAATATTATCTTCTCGTTGAAAAACACCAGCTGCCCTGTCACCTGCAGGGTCCACTGGTTTTGGAGACCGTTCATTGAAAAACTGTCGGGCACAAAAGTTTCTACAACAAAACGGCTGAAATACCTACAAAGTATTGAAAAAAAACTAGAAAATAAACTATATGGGTTCCAAAGATGCATTGTAGTTAATCGTTATCACTGCCACCTGGATCTAGGTACGTTTGAATCTAGTAAACGACCAAGACATACTTTCTGTAGTAATTCATCAAAATGTAGAGTGTGTAGAGTTACAGGCTTAGCTATTCATTAGATTTGATAACTTTTTCGCAGCGAAATCGTTGTAAGCTTGCGATGCTGGTTCGAGGCGAACCTATTTTACATAAAACGTTTTTGGTGAAATCTTATTTTTAAATTTTTATTGTTTCGTACTTGGAGAAAAGACTGCAGTTGCTGCTTCGAGAACTAACGTGTTACCATGTTACCACATGAGTAGTGGATGAATGCCTCAATCGCAATCTCTAGCTAAATATAGGATCAAGGAGAGGTCGTTAACCTCCCAATTTTCTTGATAAAATAGACAAACATGTACTTATTATACCTAAATAGTAAAGAGATAAAATGCTTGTCTATAATAACAAATAAATAAAATAAAATTCATTTATTTCAGACCATTTTGTCCATATTAATAAATATTCCCTACATGTATCAGTTCTATGGATATTTAAATAAACTAAGCAATAATAGCTTAGCTTGTAACCTTACAAGCCTTGGCAACTACCTAGTTGAATTCGAAGGCGAGCATGAGTCACTCCAGAAGCAAATTGATCTATATTTGAACAAATGATTTTGGTGTATTGTTTCTGTGCATAACTCTGAACTTGTTTTACTACCATCAAATTGATACAGAAAGATTCAAAAGTAAGTAAAAAATCAGTTTGGTTTTTACCAATAATATTAAACTTTCCGCTTTGGAGAAACTGGTCGTAGCTGGGAAGATGGAGGAGGAGAAACAACGAGGACGAAGTCTCAAAAGCTGGATAGACCAGGACATCCATCAACTCTGCACTCCAACAGGCAGATCGAAGCCGCTACAGAGAAAAACTCTACGAGCTTCTTAAAGAGTCATGACCCTCAATAGAGAAGAACCGATTGAAGGGAAAAATAAAACTGGTAAGTAAATGCCATTCTTATACGATGCCTATACGATAATGATTAGATGGCGATCTGCTTTTGGTTGAGCTCCCAATTCCTCCCGCGCTTTTTCCTCTCTTATATCCGATCTATCCAGTTTCTATCGGTGGAAAACTATAATTGGCTCTGTGCTGCCAGTATTATTTTATATTGTAATCATTGCTGTTGGTTTTCTTTTAGTAAGTAAAATGAAATTCAGACGTCAACTACAATTTCCGCTAGACGTTTTAAACACAATTAACGGAACAGAACAAAACTCTAAATTAAGTAAATGAATTAAATGACTCACCATCTTGACTAGCAACATATTTCGTTAAGAAAACGAAGAGCACAATATGCAACGAAATTAACAGCTTCATTTTGAATAACTGTTCCAGAACTTTTGTAAAAAAACACTGGTACTTTTGAAAACGTTCTATATCGTTTTTTTTAAATCATCGTTAAATTTTGTCTTTTTTTTAAATTACAATGCAAACATACGAGTAGCTGTTTCAAGCTCTTACTTATGAATGATACCGGGGTCAAATGTTCGTATAATGATAACATTTCTGCGCAAGTCAAGTTAGCAGACTACAGTTTAACTTTAATGGGTAATTACATTCACTACAGGGAAATCTGGATAAATAAACTATTTATAATATAGTAGGTATACGTTTAAAAACAAAACATGATGACGTGTTTTATACTGATGCATGTTGTTTTGATTAATGTTATACTTTTTCTGTATTTGTAACTACTTACATTTAGACTGAGCAGTTTCAAAGTAATACACTGTTTGTTTTATAAGTAAGTATTTTCTAATTTTACCAGGCTCCGCGTGCCTTGGTTACGAGTAGCCCGATATTCCTATGTTCCTTGGCTATTGTAGAAAAGATCCTCAAAGTTTTAAAGTCACCGTTTTCCTACAACTCTATTGCAATCATCACCACCCACCGTTCTTACTGCTAGTCATTATGAGCAATAACTGAGCCCTAAAAATACTTCGAGTTGACCCTCAGACCGCTTAATATTGTCCTACTACCTATCCTCTAGGTACCTATTATTATTGAAATAACTGCGAAATTTAGTATGGATGTTTGGATGCATGATTTAAATATAATGGCTCTTTCATACAAAAACTACTGAACGGATTTTGATGGCATTTTGTAGTGTTGTGCCTTATATCCCAGAATCATCACAGCCCTTAACTGTCCATTGAAAAACTTATAGGCACTCCCACGAGAGGGGAGGTTATTGCCATAATCTCCATGCTTGGCATTTCCTAGCCTACGGAGACTCTAGTAGATCTTTTGTCTCAAAAACAATAGTCGCCGTGTACCCACGTGTTTAAGGGGTTTATGCTATTCTACTCTACCGGACACCACACGGCCAAGAACTCTGAATTATGAAAAGGGATTCTGAAATGTAATTTTACGTGGACGCAGTCGGGAGGAACTGCGATACCGTTTGTTCACCATTACACTAAACTACGCATCATAGTTTACTTTATAAAACGGAAAGAATATTTACAGGGAGTATGCCTTTAGGACTATCTATCTGTCTGTCTGTCTGAATCACAACTAAAGCCACGACCTGTGACGACCTGAGTGGTATATATATAAGTAGTTTATCACTTCAACATCGCCTGCGCAAGCGTGATATTAGGTACGAAGTTGGTACACTACAAACAGCGTCGTCTAAACGTATTGAGTTAATGGAATGAACCTACACCTCAATTTCCCGACCTAGTGAGACGAAATAGGGCTGTCATTAGGTCAAGAGCGTGCGATAATAGAATTGAGATTATGAACGAGTATTGTGTAATTTCATTGGACTTTATAGGGGATCTATCGATAGGTTCAGTAATAAATTAGGTACTTACGTAAAATATTTAATTTAATTTAGAATGTACCTGCGACCATAGAGCGTCAGTGGCCGAGCGGTTACAATATTCGACTTGTAAGCCAGAGGTCCCGGGTTCGAATCCCGCTCCAATCCCCGGTTGTACCAATGACTGTTTTCTGAGTTATGTACATTAGATGAATACTAACCGATGCTCTTACGGTAAGGGAAAACATCGTGATGAAACCTGCACATTCAGGCGACTGGATGTGTAACCATGATCCAATCTGGTCTGGTTCCCCTGGTAGCAGGGTCATGGAGGTCAGATGGCAGTCGCTCCACTGTAATTACCTGACCTGCCAAATCCTGGATCATGGTCAAGGCGGACCCCGAGCCCTCGTTCTCGAGAGCACAACCGGGACATTAACGCCAGGATGATTATTTTTTTATGTACCTGCGACCGATTGTTGATAAAGCAGTTGAAAATTGAAAGTTTAACTAAACACAAAATATCACACCGGGAGTCCGGGAGAGTTTACCTGATGGGTGACATTAACCACTGCTTAGAGAATCTTTGTGCCAATTGTTGCACTTCTTAGATGTCACATGCACAGTGCACACCCAATTCCTCTTACGTGACATTATTGCATTCGGCATTTAGGTTTAGAAATGAGAAGCGACAACGTTGTTTTGTATGAATAAAACTAAACAAGTTACCTATATCAAAAATCCTGGATCATGGTCAAGGCGGACCCCAAATCTCTTCCAGCAGGCCTTCAGAAGTGTGTTGTGATAACGAAACGCCGATAGGACGTGCACAATTTTATTTTATAACTTTTCTTTTTTATAAATAAACAGCCAAAATGCCCTTCAAGTATAAAAATTCAAGGCACTGGCTGTTGGTCTCTATACTGCGAAGGCGTTCGATCGGGTCTGGCATAGGGGTCTTCTTTCAAAGTTACCATCATACAGGCTTCCCGAGGGATTGTGCAATTGGGTAACTAGCTTTTTGTCCAGCAGATGTATCAAAGCCGTGGTTGACGTCTGTTGCTCCAATAGCTTAGAAAATTTGGACATTAGCGCTGGTGTCCCGCAAGGCTCGGTGCTGTCTCCAACTCTGTTCCTCCTTCATGTCAATGATATGCTGTCCATTGACGGCAATCTTTCCTCCGTTCCAGGATACATCGCTTACCATCTCTAAGAGCATACATATCCTAGGTGTCGACATCTCCAGTGACGTCCAGTTTCGAAGACATTTGGAAGAATCTAAAAGCATCTAAAAAGCTAGGTGTGCTTAACAGATCTAACCAATTCTTCACGCCGGGGCAACGACTTCTCCTTTGCAAGGCTCAAGTCAGAACCCATTTGAAGTATTGCTCCCATCCATGGGCGGGAGCACCGGCATATCAGCTTGGTCCTTATGACTCGATCCAAAAGCGCGCTGTGAGAATTGTCGATGATGCTTGTTTGTTGTTCTGAAGAGCTGTTTGACATGATGCCTGCAGCTACATTCTACCGTCGCACCGCTCGCCACCGACAGGGAGTTCATCCTCACACCTTGGAGCCAAATTAGTCGCGAACTGTGCGGTTCCAAAGGAACTTTCTGCCACGCACACTAAGGTTGTGGAATGAACTACCTGGAGAGGTTTTCCCAGAAGAGTACAACATGGAGTTCTTCAAGAAAAGGGTTAAAAGGTTTTTACGGGGTCGGCAACGCGTGGGTGATGCTCCTGGGCCCTGTTATTGCAAAAGTCCATAGGCTACAGTGACTGCTTACCATCAGGCAGGCCGTGAGCTTGTTTGCCACCTTGGTGGCATTAAAAAAAAACTGTATTTCCGACTTTCCATGGTGTAGGTTCCTGTAAAAATTACCAACAACCTAGGTTCCTTGGTGTTGAGCCGTCTACCAATGTCAACTTCTGTCAGTATATCGTATCCAAAGCAAAAACCACAAAGCCAAGAAACTGGTATCCTCTAGAAGGTTAGACAGTACTTCACTTTAAAGCAGTTGCTTCCGTAATACCAAGCACAAGTCCGATCCTGCATCCCTGTATTTCCTTATGCATCCCAGTATAATCTGGACGCCTTCAAGACTAGAGTGAATAGGCCATTTCTAGACATGCATGCTCCATCTGCAGCCGCATCGTCATTTATCATCACCAGGTAAGACGGCGGCTAAATGCCTAGCTAGTTCTTATAAACTTATATTAAATTAATGTCTTTTAACCTTATCCTCCGAATTATCGTTGATAATGGGTTTTCATATTATTAATCAGTAAACAAGAACGCTGACACGTATATACAGAAAAGCACATTACCTTCCGTCTATATATCGATAGATAAGTAAATGGGTACTAAGTGCGCCGTGTAGGACTGTCCTTGAGATAAACGACCTTGCGAGTGAGTAAATATTTTTTTTTTCTATGTTCATCAGAAACAAACAGTCTTTTATAGAAAAACATTTAAAAAAAAAATAATAGATAAAGACCTATAGTTACCTAGTTTATACATACATACAAACCAAACACTCTACATTACCTAAACATAAAAAGAAAGTATAATTAGATGTTCGGCGGTGAAGGGATAAGGTAGCTGCCAATGTTGGCAAGCGAAGATACAGAAGTAATTACCCACCTGGCCGAGTGTTGTGACCAGGGGACCAAGGGTCCGACAGTTGGTCGTCGGAAGTTGTATATATGCCGCGGAAGTTAGCACTAGCGCGATGTAGGACGGTCAGCGCCATCTATGTGCGGATGCTTGCCAAACTTGTGTTCGTGTACTCGTAATGTGAGTATCGTTACGTTTCCCTATTGGAGCCATAGATGTCGCTACAGATGGGTACCAACTACAGACATAAAATTCTGTATATAATTTTTTTTCTCTATGGTACCAACAATTACATGGGGACTTCTTTAACATAATTTTCAAACTTGGGTAACGTTTTTGGAAATATCCACGTCAAGAAGATGCTCATCATGATATTTACACACACGACAATAAAAACCTTTTTCCACGTAACGCTTTCTGATAGGGTAAACGTGGAAAAGTAGCTTGCGGCATTCCCTTTCACGTCTTGTTTCAGTGAATTAGGTAAGTCTACTAAGTTGTTTATAATTTTAAATGTAATGACGACGCTGCACAGTGTGACGCCCCATACACAAAAATATAAACATACATTATCTATTACACATGTTTTGAGTATGCTTTATCATTAAGCAGAAACCAGACTATCTAATGGCAAAACCGAATTAAATTACTTGTAGGCTAGGTATAAAGAATATCGTTCCAAAGTACCCACTTTTAAATCATTTACGGAACGTCAAATAAATTCGCTGTTAGACATTACTTACTGTGCATTGTTTTGCTTATATTGTAACAAGTTTCGCATTAAATTATCATTGTTGAATTATTGCTCTGTATCTAGATCTAGTTATTTGCTAAATAATCTATTATTATGGATGAGTATAGAGTATTCAAAACCATAAGGTCGAAAAATATATATTTGCAACTTTATCGAAGCTTTTAAAAAAATCATCTCATTATATCTTTCTACTATTTTTTATACGTGTAGATGTACTATTGCATATTTATATTAGATTTGTTTTATTTGCCGAATGTTGCCCAAATAACAGTTATTGTTTTTTAAGTAGTAAATCAAAAGTAACATATAAATCATGTTTTGAAAGAATCAAGAATATCGCCAGTAAAGAAAAATTTGACGTGATAATTTGTCATATACAGGTGTATATGGTTTGCATCAGTGTCCCGATCACATAAATAAAATACTCATTCATGGCCCTGCTATCATTGCATCATTTTTTGTGCCTATCTGTATTTTATCAGAAGAGGCTTTGGAGTGGAGACATAAAGATTTTAGACGTATACGTAAACATCACACTCGCAAAACTTCTAGATTGAATACCAACAAGGACATCATGATGAGACTTTTATTAACGTCTGATCCGGGTATTGCTAAGTATCGGAAATTCACTTCTAACAATAGGAAATTTAATAAAGCGATCGAGGCCTATATTGAGACCGATGAGAATAAACAAAATTTCGACATATCATTGTTAGGTAGTTCATCGAACTAAAAAACATCATCAGATAGTGAATAATGTTTTTGTTGTTTTTAAAAAAAATATATTTTAATTTGCATTGATTTTTTTTTCTTTGTTTGTAACTCAGAATATCAAAATAGTTATAGAAAGGCTATACACAAACTTACAAATAATAATATGTCCTTACAATCAACTTATGATTTTTAAACGTTTCTCCCATACATTCGTCACACTGTGCGCTGTGTCGAAATTTCGATTCTATGCACTTGATTAATATGGATATGGATAATTGAAAATATTAATACCAGTTCGATAGTCCAGAGCCCTTACGAATTTCTTCTGCACTCTTTTGATGCGATTGATATGCGCACTGTAGAAAGAGTTGCCACACTGCTAGCGAATTCCAAAACACTTCTAACACAGCTGTTAAATAATAACACTTGATTAATAACATTTGACACTCGTAAAATAAAATCTAACTGCTTAAACCTTGCCTTAACTCCTTGTTGATAATTTTGTCCAAATGGGGTACGAAGGTTAAATTATAATCCATAATTACACCTAGGTCACTGACCTGAGTTTCCCTTCTCAAGCTTTGTTACTTAAGAAATAGTCGTGGAATATACGTGATGCCTTTCGAGCAAATGTTATTACAAGGCACTTGTCCAAGTTCAAGAAAATATTGTGGTCTATCCGGGCATAGAATATCTTCACTCATATGTTATAAAATACCTTTCATTTGACACATAATATGATTAAATAATAGACGAAGGTAGATTGTCTCCTAGCAACCCCATAGAAGGACCAGGGTTAGAGAAGGCATTTCATATATTTTTTTCTTAATTGATTAATATTCGTTGGTACTATGCACTATTTTTTTATTAACAGATAAGGGAAGATATTACTATGGCCGGATCTTTTACTATTGTTAACATTGCTAAAGGCCTCAAAACTTAAATCATTTTGTAGCAATTCTCAATCATGGACATTGCGAATTACCTTAAAAATCTTCGTGTCATCGGCATACAACAGCACATTTAAAGTGAGCAGATATGCTTCTTATATCTTATATAAAGTATAAACAATAACAGGCCTAAGTAAGAGCCCTGAGGAATACCGGAACTAATACCACGGTACTCAGAGATGAACCCCTCAATGGTAACAGCCTGACATCTGTTCTCGACATAAGACCTCACCCATCGAAGGAGGTCACCGTGTATAACGTGTAGCCAGAGTTTCAACAGTAAGGTATTATGACATATTTCATCGAAGGCTTTGGAAAAAGTCGGTATACACTGCGTCAACCAGACATTCTTGGTTAAAGTGCATCGAGCAGAAACTCGGTGAAATTGAGCAAATTGGTTACACTGCACCTCCAGAAAAAAAAACATGCTGATTCGGATCTATGTGCCTGCGAACTGCGTCGAATATTTGTAAAGTCACGAACAACCCGAGGATCTTGCCAAACTGGCACAATTTCGAAACCGGTTCATAATTTTTCACACTTTAACTGACTGTACCTTTTGGGATGGGCGTCATCCAAGCTCGTTTCCAAATTTGAGGCATTATACCGCATAAAAATATTGGTAAGTATCGTTGCAAATCTAGATATATGATCGGTGTGATGGTCTTTATGAGGCTAGCCCATGTCCAGTAGTGGACGTCGTGCGGCTGAAGCATAAAAAAGACGTTTATTAGATAGATATTAGCCTATCTGTGGAAGTTAGACTATCTAGGAGCGTTATGACCAGAGATTGGAAAGTTAGCTGCCTTCATCAAATTTTTTTTGGCTCCGTGGTCATGACTAGCGGATATTTGACGCCAAGATGATTATTTTAGTGAAAGTGAATATTACCCGACAGTGATTGTTTCTCATACGTACTGAACACGCCCATGAGAAATCGAGTCAAAAACAGATTCAATATTATAATATTTCTTTATTTAAAACTTCATGCACAATAGTGTACAAAGACGCGACAAAGCTTTGTAGCTTTGTCAGTCAACCTGAAAGCTGGTAATAGAAAATTACACTTACAAGTACGTACAGTTGAGGAAACTGAATGATTTTCAAGGTGACTTAAGTCCGAAATTGACCGTGTTACTATTGTACTTACTTACTATTGTTTGTCATTGATGTCAAAATGCGATGTTTCTCATAATAATACGAATAAATTAAGAAGACCATGGGCTCTATTTCTGAATCGCACGCCTCGGTCGAACGGTTTCCAATTTTGATATTCGGCATAAAAATTCAATATTTTTTTAATCACATTCGCAACATCGAAATTGTGCTGTTCAAAAATAATGAACATCAGCACCATGCATCATTTAAAAATTTGATAATTATGCCAAATATTTATTTATTTATTTATTTATTTAAAACTTCATGCACTGTTACGTACAAAGGCGGACTTAAAGCTTCATAGCTTTCTCTACCAGTCAACCGGAGAGTTGATAGTATGAGAAATTACAGGGCGGTGTAACATGTATGACACGAATATTGGAGAATAAATTAAATCTAAGTACTTATGTTTAAGCAAATTTGACATACATTCACAAACCATGACTGACAGTAACAGAAAATAACAGAAGAAAAAGAAAGAAAAATGAAAGCAAATAAAGACAACACAACGTGCGAGAATATAAAAGAAGCAACAGAAGGTTATTACTTAAATATCTAAATTGAAAACCGATTAAATCGAGGCGAGCGAATCAATAAAAGAAAAAAGAAAGAGACGGGTAGCGCAGGCGAGCGCTCGCAAGGATGCAAGCGGTTTCAAAAATGAGGCCCCAGTAAACTGATAACATTCTGTTTCCTCGACTGTACATGGACCGAGGCATTTGAATGTTCCCTCCATATCCACATTTCAGCGATCGTGATCTGCTTTCACTTTTTATTTGATATTCCTTACACAACAAGCAAAATTACTTCCTAACATATCTGTTAACTTTCCCGTATATTTCAGGGAAAGCCTCCTTGCAATGGGGCAGAGAGTCCCTCACTTTATAATATAGAGTGTGATCGAACATTCTCTTGAACTCTTCCTCGGTGGTGTATGTATCAGCGTACAGCATCTGGAACCCTTCGTTTTCCACCACGAAGCTCTCTATCTGACGGGTTGATGACACCTTTGGAAGAAAATGTTTGGTGAAATTACGGGTAGAGTTGTGAAGCTATTTGCAATATATCTGAAATGTAAGTCAGTGTCAGTAATCACATAAATTTGTGAACAATTAGACAATTATTCCAGCGAACGTTTGTCCCTGAGTAACTAATAATATTTTTCAGTGATTGGAAGATTCTGAAAAAGGCAGATTGTTTAAACTGTAGCTTCTGGTAATGTCAATCTGGTAATCTATAGTTCAAAACAAACTGTAAAAAAGTTGAAACGGAATCTGGCACATCTGCCGTTTCAAGAATCCGTCATTGCCAGAATCTGCCGTTTTAATAATCTGCCATTTCCAGAATCTGCTATTCACCGAAAAAAGGCTAAAAACTGATAACTGTAATTTAGTGTTTCCGATCCCGTGAGGATTTCGGGATAAAAGTAGCCCATGTTACTTCTTGGGCCTTCTAAAAAGCTCACTGTTACCCAAAGAGCAATGGAAAGAGCTATGCTCGGAGTCTCTTTGCGCGATCGAATCAGAAATGAGGAGATCCGCAAGCGAACCAAGGTCACCGACATAGCTCTAAGGATTGCCAGACTGAAGTGGCAGTGGGCAGGGCACATAGCTCGAAGAACAGATGGCCGATGGGGCAGTAAAGTTCTCGAGTGGCGGCCACGTGCCGGAAGACGCAGCGTGGGTAGGCCTTCCACAAGGTGGACTGACGACCTGGTAAGGATCGCAGGTACCAGGTGGATGCGAAAAGCACAGGACCGGCCTTTGTGGAGATCTCTGGGGGAGGCCTATGCCTAGCAGTGGGCGTCTTCTGGCTGATATGATGATGATGATGATGATGATGATGTTACTTCTGGATAAAGTAGCTTTTAGCTATAATAAAGTGAAAGGTTTTTTGAAATCGTTTCAGTGCGGCAATGCAGCTTTAATAATGGGCACTTTTGAGCGTGGCACTACTTGAGAAGGACTATTCGAATAGTTTTCGTCTTTATTGAACGATGTCTTATCACAGCAGATTATAATTATGTATATTGCTGGATGGCTATTGACTTTTTTGTGATTGTGAATAACTTTGTGTTGACAGTTGTATTATTGACATTAATTTAATTTTACTAGTATTTAAATTGCTGATTAATTGCTGATTGATTAAATGATCTCGGACTATAGGTACCTAAGTACTCCTGGAACAGGTAAAAGTTATAATAATTTAAGTATGTTTAGAGTTAAAAATAAAAAATAATCAAATATTTTTTCTATATAGGTAATATTAATAAAGATAAATAAATAACACGCCTCTTCGTGCGTCGTCGGGGGTGTAAAAACTAATTACTGGCGGTTGGTTAGACAATTTATCTTAATTTAATTATTGTATACCCAAAAGGGTAACTGACGTAAACTTTATATGTTAGCATAGTCTTAACAATAAACTTTTCTGATTCTGATTCTTACTTCGAAACGCGGGGGCTTTTGGGATTTGTTACATTATTATCAACATCAAAAGCAATTTTTTATAAATGTATTTCACATCACGTTTCTTCAAGTCCACAGATTAAAAAAAATTGTTGAGCGACATCTATCGGCCTTATCAGGTAGTTTTATAAGCATGTCACTCACAGTCTCGAAGGTGGGTGCCTGGGGTACGCCGTAGGTGCCGATGTCGACGTACATAGCGGCTTCGGCGGGCGCCCGCAGCTGCCCCGGCCGCCGCGGCAGCCGCAGCGGACACAGCCATATTGGATACACCTACGGAGACACCATTTTTATATCATACGGCAGACAAACGTGACAGTTAAATTACCGGGTAAAAATGAGTTTCTGAACGTCCATCTGAGCTAAGTTACTAAATGCTATTACACCTTCCTAAATGCGTTTCGAATTAGGCTTCTAAATTCAGAAACTATACTTTCTGCTAAATTTGGAAACTTAACTTGCTAAATGCGATTACATTTGACTGAATTCAGTAACTGAATCATTTAGTCTACTGAATTCAGTCATGTGTAATAAGCGAATCAAAAAGATTGGAAAGTTAGCTGCCTTCATGGCAATTTTTTTTTCTCTTTGGGTTCAACGAAGACCAGGACGCAAGGACTGCATGATCAGTCATGGCCCGTATGCACTTAAATCCAGAGCCGAAAAATATTATTTTTTATTCTTATAAATGTGAAATACAGTGTTATTTATTTATTCATATCATAAATCAAAAAAGAAAACTATACCAATCAAATCACCGACCGCCAAACAATACCACGTATTATGTAGAGATCAGTGGATCAAACCGATACATAAACGAAAGCGTCACTATATCGCTTATTTCTAATCTTTATGAAACCCAAGTCATTATTGGGCACATATACACACGAGAGGTAGGTGAATAAAAACACCTACCCACACTGGGCGCCCTGGTTCTACCCTCAAATTACCTGAAACTCCTTATGGAACACGTCAATGGCCTTCTCCAG
This sequence comes from Blastobasis adustella, assembly GCA_907269095.1. Classification (NCBI taxonomy): domain Eukaryota; kingdom Metazoa; phylum Arthropoda; class Insecta; order Lepidoptera; family Blastobasidae; genus Blastobasis; species Blastobasis adustella. Next base: position 5,697,618 of record OU026135.1, on the reverse strand, counting down.
CCTGTCAATCGGCACTAACATGTCTTGGATGACGTGCGCCCTGTCATACAGCTTCCCGACGGCCGCGGGCTGCGTCAGCTTCAACAGGGACACCTCGGGGGGCATCAGCCATCCGAACAGGTAGCGGAAGATCACGTTGTTCCCGAACGATATTATGTCCTGTGAGGAACGATTAATGTTGGATTAACGACTGCGATGCGTCGGTGGCCGAATGGTTAAGGTATCCGACTCGTAAGCGAGAGGTTCCGGGTTCGAATCCCACTGCGGCCATATACCAATGACTCCTTTCTGAGTTGATGTACATTAGTTGAATGCTAAGCGATGCTCTTACGGTGAGAGAAAGCATCGTGATAAAACCTGCACATCCAGGCGACTGAATGTGTAATCATTATCCAATCAGGTCAGGTTCCCTTGGCAGCAGGGTCACGGAGGTCAGATGGTAGTTGCTCCACTGTAATTATTTGATCAGCCGAAATCCTGGATCATGGTCAAAGCCGCCCGCCGGGCCCTCGTGCGCTAGAGCACAACCGGGATATTACGCCAAGATGATAATTTTAACGACTTGGGACCGAATAAAAGTGCATGACAATCAGCCCTTGTGGCAGAGTGCTTACCGACCGATAGGTTTTTTTTTTCATACGGTAGGCAAACAGGCAAGCGGGCCACCTGATGGACAGTGGTCACAACTGCCTATAGACCTTAGCAGCACCAAGAGTATCGCCAATGCGTTGCCCACCTCTATAACACGTTGCTCTGACAGCAAAAAGGCAAATACCCCTCCACTGCCAAAGCCACGATTCCCCAAATCCCCACCCCATGGAGCACTGGAGACCTCACTCACCGGCAGAAACACAATACTATTTAAAAGAGTATTGTTTAGATGCGGTATTATGTGAGGTAAAAATAGTTAAGAAACCGTTTCGTTCATTTTGAGACTCCGTACTTTGAGACTTCATAATCGAACTTCAGTACTGCAGCAAGCCGCTACGTCTGTGCGTCCTACCGTTGTCGAAGCGAGGTTGGCCAAGGGCTTCCGCTGGGGACCCTGAGACTGGCTGAATAGTCCCGGGACCCGATTGGCACCCCGTGACAGAAATATGTATTACAACAGAACGTTTTTGTCAACTCCTTCGTTTCGAGAGCAATGATCAACATCATATAAGACACCACATCAACAGCCCATGCACTCCACTGCTGGGTGAGCCTCCTCCATATCGATGGCGAGTCTTGCCATAATCGCCATGCTTGACAGGCGGGTTGGAGATGTTAAGGCATGCGGCACCTACTGGTAATTTTCAGATATCCTATTTGACAGAAATCTGTGACTTTGTACTTTGAACAGGGGGAGACGGCATCACAGATTTCTGTCCAATAGGATATCTGAAACCTACAAGTAGGTACCACATCTAGAGAGGTCTAAGCTGGACTGTCTTTAAATCTTTAGTTGCCTTGAACAGTCAACTGCAGAGTGAAATAACCTCCTAGCATAGATTCAATGTATCATAGCTGACTGTACATTGTCAGGGTTGATGCGATATTCTCTCTGTTGGACACCACCCGACTAGCACAATTTTACATAACCATATTTGACTCGGAATCTGTCCAAGCTTGCACCTAAAGAACCATTTTACGTCTCTGAGACCTCCGTTATCTACTCACCTGCAATTCCCAGAAGAAACTCCTGGTGTGTCTATGGTAGTAGTCCCGTAACGGTATGTACTCGACCATTCGCTTGCGACTCTCCTCCAGGTGTCGGCGTACTTGGGTGAAGAACCACTCGGCGTACCACTTCCCTATCGGGTTCAGCTGGAATGGTGAGACGGAGGTTAAATGGAGAATGTATTATACTTTGGCGGTGAAGAGATAAGGTAGCCGCCAATGTGGGCCAGCGAAGATGGAGAAGGTGGGAAAGGGTAATATGGGCCGGGTGTGGTGACCAGGGGACCACGGGTCCGACAGTTGATCGTCGGAAGTAGTATATATGGCGCTGTGTGAATTCGTCCAAAGTATTTTTATTTTTTATTATTTATATATAGTTCTCGGGCCTTCTTTGATACAGGAAACGCCAGAGTACTGTTACATCCAGCGATTGACCTAAACATTTTACTATGAAGTTGCATGTTTACACTAAGAAAACTTTTTCTTCCTACCAAATCAGTGTCGTAAAAATAATTATTCTACGGAAGTGCGTAGCCACTGTCTGTCATTTTAAAGCAAGGCAAGAAGTATAGCTATTATCTAGGTAAGCATGGTCTAGTCTAGGCAATAAGGGGTTCCAAAACCCGCCGTGAAGAGAAAGCAGGGGCACTCCCATTTTTTCGCTTAGAAACTAAGCCTTTGATTTTAATTTGCATGAAGTCAAAAAACTTGGCATTTTGAAGGAATTGTATACTTGATTAATGAAAGTATCAGTAGAATGTTAGGTATCTATAGCAGTAAGAGGTGAATTGAACTGTGTTGCGTCGTCCCCAGAGTCGCTATTCGCTTAATTGTATTTGTAAAATTCTCATACGTTTACTACCTATTAGTATTATCTGGCAATTTAATTTACAGTAATTGTAGCACACCAAAAAATATTTCCACCTACCAAAAACCAGTATAAAAGGAGCTAACATTGCTATGCGCGTCTATAGAGACGCTAGCTTATCTCATATTGGTTTTTGGTAAGTCGATATGCCGCCGACTGTACCTTTCCATCATTTCCGACTTCGTCCACCATATCCCCAACCATCAGCACCCCAGTGTCTTTGGTGAAGAGCAGCGCCTCCACGAACTGATGGGGGTACTTCTTCGTGGCCTCCTCCCTGAAGTTCGTGGCCAGCTCTGGCAAGCTGGTGTACGGACGGTATTCGAGACGAACGTATCTGCCAATGAGTATGTACATGTTAGTATTGTCAAATCTGAAAGTATAGTGGTACCACGATTTTAGGTTACTTTGACACATTGCGGAAATGAATGAATTCTGTCACGTACCGTCTTATCCATGTCCCATTGTTGTCGACATTTAAATTCTGTCATAGAATATTTTAGAATTAGGAATTACAGCAATAACTTTTTTTTTTTAAGGTCTTCTATCTCACGGTAAAATAGCTTTTTAACCTCCGACGAAAGAGGGGTGTTATAAGTTTGACGTGTCTGTCTGTGTATCTGAATATCTATGGCCGATTGTGTTTGTCTGTGGCATCGTAGCTCTCGAACGGATGGACCAATTTTGATGCAGTATTTGAATACTTGTAGTATTTGAATTGCTTTGTTACATTAAAAATGGTTCAGTCGATGGAAAATATGTTAGTATGTGTAAACTATATGTGTAAGCTTAGTAGGCAGTTTTCCGACTTTTTGGTCGGGTATTACTGCGACTGTACAATGTTTTACAGTCGCAGTGATTTTTCGGCGAGTTTTTATGTGATACCAAAAGCGTTATTTTCTTGCTGGAGAGGTGAAATATAAATGACCAGGGTATAAGGTTGGTGGGAAGAAATCCCATTGTGGGATAAACCCGCCTTTGCTGTGTAAAATTGTACTTTTGTAACTCCTGTATTTATTTATTAAGTAATAAAGAGTTTACATGTATACACACGTACAACACCATTGTTACACATAAGGGTGTGACCATAATACTGGCAGCCATAGCTGAGCCATGGACCATTTTGTTTTGTATATCTAGCTTTTTTTTTATGGTCGACAATAGTCGAATTTATTTAAATTGTTTTTTTATGCAAAGCAAATAAACATTGTAATTTTTATTTTTTCATAAAGTAGATATAATAAGGACGTAAGTACTAATGCGCTTATTACATTTGGCTAAATTCAGTAGCCTATATTCAAACCAAAGCAAACCAAATTGGAATGTATAGTTCATAGAATAAAGTCAATTTTTGTATCACTTATATTATGTCACGCGTCGCTCAGCTTTTCAAAAGCCGTGGTACAAAACTGGACCTTATTTTGTGAACAATACGTTCCACTTTGATTTGCTCTCATAATTTTTGCTTCTAAATTTAGGCTTCTGAATTTAGTCAAATGTAATAAGCGCATAAGTACTCAACGAGAATTATAGGTCGACAACTTAACTGGTATATCGCCTGCGGAAAGTGAGGTAGGTGGGAGGGTGATTTTTCGTGGAAGAACGCGGGGGTGCGGGACACGGGGCAGTGAGCATTTTCTTCCACGACACATCACTCGATGACGTTCCTCGGAAAAAGAATTACGAGATTATGCCCGAACTTGTTCCAAGATTTTATATCCCGAGACGAGAAACCTAATGTTTGCCAATGCAAAATGTAAAACTAAACCACTATTTTAACGGTGCAAAAAAGTAAAGATTTTGTTTCTAAAAGCATATAAGGTTCTTCAGACACAGGTTGTCTGGTAAAGATCGCTTGCGCTTGTGCCGCCTTTGCCCACAGCTAGTTATGGTTTTCAAGGAACTGTCAAACGATGCCAATAACTACGTACGACCACCACAGCTTCCTGAAAACCTTGGCATGATGCCCCCGACGAGGTGGAGAGGTCTCTGGCCCATATGAAGAACGGAAAAGCTATTGGCCATGACGGAATACCCATAGAAACCTGAAAAACAATGGGGACCCGGGGCGTACTCTTGCTCACTGAACTATTCAACACGACGAGGTGGAGAGGTCTCTGGCCCATATGAAGAACGGAAAAGCTATTGGCCATAACGGAATACCCATAGACACCTGGAAAACAATGTGGACCCGGGGCGTACTCTTGCTTACTGAACTATTCAACAGGATCATAGCTACGGGGGTTATACCTGACGCGTGGCGCGTAAATATTATTACGCCAATGTATAAGGAAAGGGCAGTGTGCAAGAGTGCGGCAACTATCGAGGTATCGAGCTCATGAGCCACACAATGAAGCTTTTCGAACGTATTATGGGCCAGAGACTTCGCCAATAAAGAATTTATCTATCTATCTATCTAAGCAGTGCCTGTTGTGTCATATAAGTATGTCTGTCTGTAACATAAAGTGACTTAACCGAATTATTTATTGAATGGAGATATTTCACTGCTGGGCCTCCCCCAGAGATCTCTACAAAGGCCGGTCCTGTGCCTTGCGCATCTAGCTGATACCCGCGACCTTTCGTCCAGGTACCGGCGACCAGGTCGGCGGTCCATCTTGCTAGAGAGAGGCGTTCCCATTGAAACCTTTTGAAAACCTACACCTTTCGGGTGGGCGGACAGTACAATTGCGACGTGATGATGTGCTTGAGCATGAAAGAGATGTTGTATCTAGGAAATTTTTTTGCGAACATTTGAGCCTCCATCTCAGGATTTATCTTCGGCAAATTAACCTCGTGTGCGTTATTCCGAGCGTTCGTAACAAAATTACCAACCGCGCTTTACGGAGTCCGCGAGCGCACTGAGAAACGTTACTTGAGCTCCCTGCCCCGCGCCCCCGCGCTCAGCCCGCAAACGTCACATGACGTCACCCACTCTGCCCCCCACCACCGCGCAGGCGATATACCAGTTAAGTTGTCGACCTATAAAGAGAAGGTTAAACTTACTTCTTGGCGGGCACAACTTTGATGACAACTGAAGTCAAGAAACCGAGGGTGCCGTACGACCATGGCACGGCGTAGAATACGTCAGGGTTTTCAGTCTGCGGGAAAAATATACCACATTTCATCATATAACAAAATTAAAAACGCTACTAAAGAACCTAACCAAAGATTTAGCTTATTTAGGTAGATAGGAGGTACGTAGCTCACTTTTTCAAACGATGAAAAATATTATAATACTTTTTTTCGGTCTCTATCTTTTGGTAGAGCAATAGTGTAGGTAGTTTTATCCATAGAAAACAATACTATTCATGATTTCTATGGTGTTATAAAAATAAATAATAAATAAATCCATAAGACCAGTCAGACAGACCAAGATCCGGCTTTCCAATGGATGACATCGACCCTTTATAATGCGTACGGCTAAGGAATGGAACACGTTGCCTGCGAGTGTGTTCCCTGATCATTCTAATCTGGACGCCTTCAAGGCTAGAGTGAATAGGCTGTTCCAAGATTGGAACTCACAAGCTTGCTCCATCTTCGGCCGCATCGTCACTTATCAACAGATGAGATGGCGGTCAAATGCCTGTCTTATCTAATTAAGAAAAAATTACGTAAAAATATCTACTTAATCTGATTGCATAGAAACCGCTGTAGCCGAGAAAATGGAGAACAGTGTTTTCTGTTGAATAATATTAGCAGCAAAACCCGACTTCAGACCAAAATATAGATACTGCGGCCTACGAAATGAGATAAAACTGTCATGCCACGTAATGTCATGTATATTGTACACATTGCCACGTCAGTGAGCATGTAACAGTTTTGTATAAAACGTGGTGTAATTACAATCTCGAATTGATGTAACTTTTATCTCGTTTCGTTGGCCGCACTTAACTTTGTCTTAACTAGGCAAACTACCTTGATTAAATTTAGAGGAGGCTCACATCGAACTACGGTTTTTGAGGATAATGATAATGATGATCACTTTGCCTACCACTATAAGAAATTTGCGTCAAATACACGTAAGCTTTCCGCCCGCGGCTCTATTACATCTTACGAGTGGGAGGGATTAAAAATAGATCTCGTCATACAGAATTTCATCAAAATCGGTGCAGTGGTTTAGCCGTGAAAACGTAACAGAGTTACTTTTGCATTCATAGTAAGGATTAGGGTTTTCTACCAGGGTACCCGGGGTTGGGTATACCCGGGTATTTAAGATATTTTGTACCCGGGTACAATCTGAGCACCATACCCGGGTACCCGAGTACCTATAATAAAAATATTCGTTGATGCACCATGACGAATTTAAAACAATTGTGTATAAACGCATATTTACCCCGATAAGATTCCGATAAGTTATGACTGTCAATTGTCAACAGTCAACTGAGAAAAAACAAATATAGAGATAGGTTATGTTAAATTATTCGTGTAGTTAAATTATTTTATGATAATTATTATCTTTTCTTATAAAGGCTGATTTTTTCATACCTCTGGTTTCTAAATTTAATTTAAGCAAAGTAAATAGTTTTAATATAAATGAAACCAGCTTTATTGTAGAGATAATAAAATTCGATATATGTTTAAACAAGATTTCGGCCATGTGGCCGCCGCGACTGGCGCGCAGATGGTCAAATCTGGATGTCCAATTTTCACACATTTCGCAGCAAACGGCCGTATTTCGCTAATAACTTACCGAATGTTGTATTCAATCATCTCTGGTTTAACAGCGTAGACATATCCCCAAAGGAAATAATAAATGATAAAGATTTAGATCGCACAATCTCGATGGCCAATGTGAATTTATTGGCAGATGTTAATGTTTTCCTTCATGCAAAATTTTTTTTAGAGATAAACTCCATTTTGGATGAATGGTTTTGACTTTTGGTAGAATAAACACGCAGCGGCCCTTTGGTCGAAATCATATTCAAACATAAATGGCATTTCATTAGTTGAAGCTAGTTTCACTGATATTAACAATACATTTGTTATTTAAAACTACATATCTCAGATATCGTAACTACTTTAATAAACTACTAAAAAAAGTTAGACTAGACTATGAGCGCGAGCAGTTTCGGAAAGCAAGAAAAAACCCAAAGGCCACATGGGACATAATTAAAAAAATTGGAAACTTTGGAAGTACTGGTTCCTCAGCTAATGAGCTGCTTACACTAAGTGGTGACAGTACTGCATCTGTTGATACAGTAAATCATGTATTTGCAAATGTGGGGCGTCGCTTGGCGTCAGAGATAGTTCCCTGTGTGTTTCCTTCCATGGAGGTTCCTCCCTTGCATTCTATGACTTTGCTTAGCACTGACGATTCTGAGGTAGATCGTATTATACTTGGCCTTAAAAATACATCAGCAGCGGGGTGGGATGGTATTCCTACTTCGGTGATAAAGGGGTCTAGACATGTACTTGTACCTGTTCTTTCCCATGTCTTCAATTTGTGCCTTGCATCCGGTATATTCCCTAGTACTTTTAAAAAGGCGTTAGTGCACCCAATATTCAAGAGTGGGGCCAGAGACAGTGTAAATAATTATAGGCCGATTTCGGTTCTCAGTGTATTCTCGAAGATACTAGAAAAAATTATTAACCTAAGACTTGTCGGTTACTTAAACAGAAACAAAATAATCGCTGACAATCAATTTGGCTTCAGAAGTGGTAGATCAACTGAAGATGCTGTGTTAGAATTTACCGAAAAAATTGTAAAAAATTTAAACCTTAAACATAAAATGGTTGGTATATTTCTTGACCTATCTAAGGCTTTTGACACTGTCTCTGTCCCTATTCTGATAAAGAAGTTGGAAAATATTGGCATTAGAGGTACTGTTCTTGAAATTCTCAAAAGTTACCTGCAAGAACGAACTCAGTGTGTCACTATCAATGATGTTGTTAGTCGAGAGGAGCCACTGGATTTCGGAGTGCCCCAGGGTAGCGTCCTGGGTCCTACTTTGTTCAACATTTATGTAAATGACCTCTGTAAATTAACTCTTTCAAATTGTGATATCATAGTCTATGCAGATGACACAGCTCTGCTGGTTAGAGGAAAAAGTTGGAGTGAGGCTCATGACCATGCTGAAATGGCACTACGTGAGGTTTCGCGGTGGTTATCTGCTAATCTTCTAACTTTAAATTTGGACAAAACTAAATTGATCACCTTTGCACCGAACGTATCTTCGCTTCCACCGTCCACTTTTTCTATACGGGTTCACAAGCACACGTGTTCCACAAGAGTTTCCTGTGAATGTTTTAAAATCTCTAAGACACCACATATCAGGTACCTGGGTGTTTGGATAGACAATCTGCTATCGTGGAATGAACACATCAAAATATGTGTGAGCAGAGTCAGAAAGCTAATTTTTGTTTTTAGAAATCTCAGGAGGGTGATTGATTGGGATACTATTGAATCAGTATATTTTGCTTTAGCACAATCCGTCATTGCCTACTGCATAACTGTTTGGGGTGGATCGGGCAAGGTACAAATGTTGAAACTAGAAAGAGCACAACGAGCAGTCTTGAAAGTTATTACTTTCAAGCCACTACGTTATCCAACTACCGATCTCTACGCCCTTACAGATGTGCTGACTGTGAGGCAGCTGTTCATACTTAATATTATTCTACTTAAGCATACTGAAGTGCCGTAAAATGCGGATTTAATAAATGGGAGGCGAAGGACTGACATAGTTTGCAAAACGGAATTTTGTAGGCTTGCTGTTTCGGGAAGACATTATTATTATCTAGCTCCTGGCTTATACAATAGGATCAATAAAATTTTAAACATATATCCCATGAACATGGAATATTGCAAAAGTTCTGTTTCTGTATGGCTTAGATCCCTAACATATCTGGAAACAGAGGATTTTCTTACCAAGAAGTAAAATGCAATATCTACACGGCGTACATGCACACACAAAAAAAAACACACACACACACACACACACACACACACACACACACGCACGCACGCACGCACGCACACACACACACACACACACACACACACACACACACACACACACACACACACACAAACACACACACACACACACACACACACACACACACAAACACACGCGCGCGCGCGCACAAATTTAATAATTTTGTAATCATGTAAAAATTTATTAAATATTTGTTTTATTGAGTAAAATAAATATGTGTCAATTGTAACGCTGAGGCCTTAAAGTATTAATGTGTCAATTGGAACGCTGAGGCTTTTGAGAAGCGGAGGTGGGCGTTAATGACAGCGACACAGTGAAAACTAATGCTGTTGTTACCGTACACTAGTGCTTAATGTATATTGTTTATGTTCCAATAAAGATTATTATTATTATTATTAATATATATATATTTTTTTTCTATTATATTTCAATTTGAAAACCAAAGGTTTAAAAAAACATCCTTTACATACATTTTCTAAAAAAAAATGCAAAAATCGGGGTACCCGGGTATACCAGGGTATTAAAAATTAAAATACCTAATACCCGGGTATCTAAAAAAGTTTGGTACGCGAAAACTCTAGTAAGGATTAATTAACAATACACAAAACACTAGACCAACCTCACTGCAAGTCACGACGGATCCATCGGCCATCACCAGCTCATACTCCAAGCAGATGTGCTGGAATAGGCCGTGGATGTGGGAGGACGTCTCCACTCCGGTGCCCATGACCAGGCCACCGACAGTGAGCTGGTCCAGCTCTGGGAGCACTGCTAGCGCCAGCCCCAGAGGCTCCAGAGTGCGGGACAGCTGGCCCATGGTGACTAGGGGCTCGCAGCGGACGGTCTGAAAGGTGAAATGAACATAGTTTCCACTTGCCATTGAACACTCTGGAATGCTCATCAGTAGATCGTCATCACAGCCCATAGCAGTCCACTGCAGGACTTCCACGAAAAGGGACGCTTGGCAGGCGGGTTGGAGATCGCAGTGTTATAAATATAACAATGGAAAACGCTGCTGCCCTTTTTCCAGCCTACGGAGACTCTAGATCTTTTGCCTCGAAAACATTAGATATGCAATCAGAATCGCAGTAATCGCTGGCTGCAATGACTGCTTACCATCAGACAGCTTGTTTCCCACTTTATAACAATGGCATATTTTTGTTGAAATCCCATGAACGTACTAAGGATATTTCAGCAGATTTTCCAGAAAAAGGAATATAGATTAAACATAAAACATTTTGCTACTGGAACGCAGGTGTGTTACACAAATGTGTGGGATGGGTGAGGTGAGCCATTTATTTTTGTGCAGGTAAATAATTAGGTGTTTGTTGTGCTTTACTTTTAATGAATAAACGTACTAAAAATATTATAGTATACGGAGTAGCTACTAATATACAGAATAACTACTGAGCCAAGCTCTATGATCATATTATCGTTAATGAGGGGCCCGGTGTCCGCCTTGACTATGTCCATGATTTGGCAGATCAAGTAATTACAGCGGAGCGACTGCCATCTGGCTTCCGTGACACTATCAACAAAGGAACCTGGCCAGATTTGATCATGGATACGCATTCAGTTGTCTGAATGTACAGGTTTCCTCACGATGATTTCCCTCACCGTAAGAGCATCGGTTAGTGTTCAACTAATACACATAACTCAGAAAAGAGTATGTACCAATACATGGTAGCACTGGGGTTCGATCCCGCTTGGGGTACGAAACGGTCCCCTTAACCGGGTTTAAAGTTTTGCCACTACTGTGCCAAGCTCTACACCTATAGGATTTCCCTTACCATCTTCTCAGTATCCACTTCCAGGACATCCACAAGATCGATTTTGATATTGGTAAAGGTCTTCTTATACAGTCCGTGGCGGAAGGACATGGTCTGCCAGCTAGGGCGCGCCGTGCAGAGGCGCGTGCGCCGGTCGCCTGCCAGCCACTGCTTCACCTAGAAGGTTTCAAACGACGGCTGTCAAGACACTTTGGAGCTGAGCGTCGTGGAACTGCTACGAACAGTGCCCTACGCTGATATTGTGGTATACCGGTTTGCTATTAAATATAAGTTATATCTGGGGCACGGTAGTGCCCGCGCCAAGTCGAACACGGCTGTACCATCCCGGCGTCCTTTTCTCGAAGTCTTTCAGAGCATTCTCGACCCCCGGTAACTTCGTTGTGGATAAAGACAGAAGCCAAAACTTTAAATGTAAGTTTTATATGAATATAATTTACTGTATAGGGTACGGATTTGGACGTTCGAGGCCGGGCCTTGTGCAATTTGATGAAGTCACATTCATGGTCACTGCGATGTTTTTTCGGAGTATTATGTTAAGGCCTACCTACCACAATGCGGTCCTAAAATTGAATTATCGAGCCTACAAAAATCTGTGAATAAAGTGGATTAGTAGCCTCACAACGAAGAATCGATTAAATTCAGCTTAAATATACGTTTTACGACGGTGCGTGATTCTGCAGATTTTCATACACGACGCACCACGGATGTCCGTCCACGTCCAGAGTGCCACAAACTTATCTGACCCGGTGGCCAAAACTGGAACTAAGAGTCATCACTTTAAAATATAACTTTGTTGTCAACAACGGCGACGCTGTCACCGGTTCTGGTAGGTTTGTGACATGTCTGCGCTACCACGGGCGATCACGGACCCTTACCATGGTGTGTCGGTGCGGGCTGGTCCACGTCCATCCGCAAAATCCCGCACCGTCGAAACCCGCCTTTAGACTTACCTGTCTCTGTACATTTTGGACCTTTTTTAAGTGCATTTTTGGCGCGCTCTTCATGTTAAACACCACATAGTTCCTGATGGTGGACCAGACCTTCCAGAGCATCGACATCGGCAGCAGCGCCGTGATGACGAGCACCCATCTGTACTCTATGAGGATGTACTCCATTAGGTTTTCCGCTTTCACCGCAGCCATCGTGGACCTGAAAGACAAGGAGATAATGTTATGATATATTTTTCATAGGTATACTAGACATACCTATATAACCCGACTCTGACTGGTATTGTCGGGCACGGCCCGGCTTGGTCGGCGTGGGGTGGGTGTGCTCCGGCCACGGGGCGGCCGACGTGTCACTGTGTGTTTCCTTCTTACTTTCTACCCCCCGCCATTTTGTCGATTGAAAGAGATATTTAACATGGTAATCAATCATTTTAAGTTCGAATGAGATTGAGTATCTATGAAATAAATTGGGCAACGCAGCGTTGAGCGGCATAATTTCCATGTATCCAGAACGCATAATAGAAAATAAACTTTATGTCGTGGTCATAAAGGATGATGACATCTGTCAAAGTGGGCCGATTTATTATATCAGGCTATATTCTATCTGTATATAATTCACTCGGAATCTGCCGAGTTGCCCGGCGGAAATGTCAAATCGTGCGATTGTCCATATTAACTAGATAAGTAGAAGAGCTTTAGATAGAGATCTAGTTTTAGCGCGCAGGCGTAATTCATTGCATTGATTGTCTGTAAGGTAGGACTCTATTTTTAAACCACTCTCCTAAGTCGAACGGTTTTAATTTGAAGCACAAAATTTAAAACCGTACGATTCGTGGCGAGTGGTTCAAATATAGAGACCCAGCCCCTGAGCGGACGACGGCGCGCAGGTCCCGCTCAACGCAGCACCCGCACCAACAAAATGCTTGGTGTGCCGCTGCTTTGCATATTTTTTTATTAATATTTCGACTAGCCAGACATTTGGCCGCCATCTCACCTGGTGGTAAGTGACGATGCGGCCGATGATGGAGCATGCCGGTCTAGGAACAGTCTATTCACTCTGGCTAATATTATTCTCCCTCCACGACCTACTGTTGTCGAGTTCGAGTTATAATTGACCTACTTTGACTGATGTCAACATTTTATTGTGTCAACGACATAAAGTAATTACAACGACAAAAAGTAAAGTAATTTTGTATTTCATGACATTTAATTATTTTAATTTTTATTGACATCGATTTATTGAATTTTAATTTTATATTGGCTTACGTTTAATCGTTTTAATTTTGAATGACATTAATTTATTGAATATTTAATTCGTTTAATTAAATGTGTACCTAATATTTAGTATGCCAAGAGGCACATCATGGAGCCACTATTAATATAAAACCACCTTTATGTTACCTATAATGACTAATAAATGATTTGATATTTGAAAGTTCATTTTCTAATAAGCGCGCGGTCGTGATGGTTGATTGCGGAAATGATGGCAGCCGTCAAAGTAGGCCTATTGTTATAACTCGAGAACGCCACATTGAATGGCGCTTGATGCGTCTAGTAAACGTAATAAAGGTTCTATCTTTTTTCCTTTCTTTCTAAACCTATGTAGGACGATCTATCACGGGCGGAAGTAGGTATCTACCTTTATCCGATTACCTACCGTTAACAATTACAGTACCTACCACTGGTTTATTTATAATTTCGTTACTTTTTATATTATCTACACAGCTGAAAATACATAGGTACTTGCAACGAGTTACACAAGCCTGAATATATTTAGGTAAGTAAATTCAAATATCCTTATCTGTTTGAATCTCATGTTTTTTTGAATTGCATGGTTGTATTACACAGTATTTATTTGAATAAAGTTATTTTGCATTTAAGATCATGGTCTTACCTTTACAACGAATAGCATATGCCAGGTCTCACAAAATTTAAAATTAAGTCAATTTATTCAGATGTTACTGAGTTCATACGTCACTATAATTATTTCCATATTCTCCCTCTACGATTACCATAATGTTTTATCTCTATACATAGGAAGGCGTCAATGCCATAATTTAACATGTTGTGTAAAAATATTAGTTCAAATATAATATTAATTCAATGAAATGGTTCAAATGTCACAATAAATAATAGTAAAATAATAAAAAATATCGAAATAATAACCAAATGTTATGTAATAATATAATGTCAACTCGAATGAAAACGTCAATAACTCAGTGGTAACTAATATTAATTTTGACATAATATCATAATACTCCTTTACAGAGTACAAAGGATTATCCAATAAAAGGGTTCTGAGCCGGTGCCTAAATGCTTCGTCAGACGGTTCACTCTGCAAGTCTGCAGGCAGCTTGTTGTAGAATGTGGGACCAATAATACGTGGGGTTTTCTCCGCAAGTGCCATACGACGGGGTTAAACATTTAGAGTACCTGCGTTACGGGCCTGTCTTCCTCTCATACTGTTAATACCCCTGTACATATTTATGTTACGTCTCACGTACACAAGTATCTCAAGCATATACAAGGAATAATGGGTCATGATGCGGTGTGTTTCAAATAGAGAAATACATGAGTCGGTAGGCTTTAAACCAAAAATAGCACATATAGCTCGTTTTTGCATAAGGAGAACCCTTTTGGCATCCGTCGAGTTATCCCAAATGATGGTGCCATGTGACATTATTGAGTTAAAATGTGCGAAATATACCTGTCTCAATGCTTCCGTGGATATTAGTGTCAAATGAGCATAGTAACTAAATAAAAATAATGAAAACATCCAAAGTTTATAACTATGTAAGTATGCACCTACATATTCGTAGTTGCAATAACGATGACTGTTGGCTCTTTTCGACATTAATTCAATTAGTAGAAAATTATAATAAAAATCGGTAGTCCTTATATGCGTAGGCAGTTTGGTAATATCGCTATTGTTCCACAAATACTATACGACGGGATACCAATCCCTCTGAGCAAATCAGCAAAGAATCTTGGCCTTGTTTTTGATACTAACTTGTCCTGGGTATCTCAGGTCAATGACGTCAGCAAGAAGATACATTCTAACTTTGAAGGCATTTGAGTGAGTGAAACGATCACTCACTCAAATGCCTTCAAAGTTTCCTACCCTTCAAAACCAAAATATCTCTAGTTCAAGCTCTTCTCCTTCCTTTTCTCGACTATGCTGACTCCTGCTACTTTGATGCCACTGAGGAAATTTTGAACATACTTGAGCGCCTTCAAAACTTATGTATCCGGTTTATTTTCGGACTGCGAAAATATGACCATATTTCCAATTATCGTTCTCAGCTCAAGTGGCTTCCAATTCGTTTACGCAGGAATGCTCATATCCTATCTACCCTCTACAAAGTCCTCTATATCCCACCCACTCCCTCATACCTCCGTGACCGTTTCCACTTTTCCCGTCCTCAAGACAAGCCTTGTCGCTCAAGCGTAAGATCGTCGCTTGCATTTCCTACTCACAGTTCCAATTTCCTCTCTTATTCCTTCACTGTTCATGCAGCCCGACTGTGGAATTCTCTCCCGCACGAAGTGCGGGATAGTCAATCAATTCATATTTAAAAAAAACGTGTGAAAGAATACTATCTTTCCCAGTGTGCCTAGATGTAATGCAGTATTCTCAATGTCTTTATGTTATATTGTATTAGTTATTATGGTATATGTTTATTTTATTTATATAGTATATTAATATAGTAAGTATAGAATTTTATGTATGTATTTAGTTATAGTATAATTATAGACATTGTGCACGTCTTATCTGCGTTTAATTATCACATATCTCTTTTGTAGGCCTACTGGAAGAGATTTCTTTTAGAGATAAGTAGTGCCTGTTGTGTCGTAACTAATCTGTACTTTCTGTATTTGTTATCTTGGGTACAATATCCGACGCCGATCTTGCCAGACTGTAAATCGCGTGCTTGAAAATTTGCCCAACCGTGGGTGTGGAAAAAATAAAATACACTTTTTTATTGGCAGAAAATGACTATACGAAGCTCCTAATACACCCTAGGTGTACTACAGCTGTAGTGTTTCTCTTGGACTATGACATGGGATCGTTAAAGAGGTATAACAGTGGTCTCTTTAGAGAGGCGGACAACGCATTGGTGGCGACCGTAATGTCCATAGGCGGGTGAGTCCGGGTGACCACTTTCGATCAGGTTGGCCGCTTTCTGTTTATCTACCGTATTACCAAACCTACCTATGGCAAGAAAGTCGGAAAAAACAACTAGTTCTTAATAAAGAAATTAACATAAAATTACTACAATATATTTCTGCAAACTGAGTACTTCTGCTGTCAAGGGGCGCCCTCAATTTTTTCACAATTTTCTTGCACCTACAAAACCCACTAATAATGCGGTATTACTATGGTTATTACCTATGTTTGAGTTAGTTTGATCAAAGTTCAACAACCAACCACGTTCGTGTAAATTAATTGGTGTTATTGTTACCGAATTGACAAAAGCTATAGTAGGTATAACACATAAATGTGTTTCGTAAAATTGAATCAAAAGACATAAGCCTGGACTTGGTCAGGATGAGGCAAGAGCCGCAACTGGCTTGAAGCTCTTTGGTCACGTTTCTTGGAGCCTCTCTAGTATGAAGCCGATAAACTCAATGTCGGCCAAAGGAGAGGAGGACTGAAGATCAGAAATTCTCTGCAACATCACATCTAGTTACCAAATTCATAACAATGCGGCCGAAAACGAGCTCTACGTAAAATCTATTAGACGGAAGCCTTCCCCAAAGATCTCGAAAAAGGCCGGTCTGTGCCACCAGCGCATACAGTTATATTTCTCTGTATATAATTATTGTGTACAATAAACAGTTAAATAAATAAATACAGTAATACCGGTACCTGCGACTTTTACCAGGTTCGTCGGTCGAAACTGAGCAGCATTAATGGTAATATTTTTTTAGACAAAACACCTAGATGTTTTCGCTTAGTGCTACAAAGTCTGAATCAATGTATATTACGTAAAACTGGAAACTTACGACTCTACCAATAAAGAACTGTTAAGTGCACTCCACATGTGGACAGTTCCGCGGGAACACGAGAATGTAGAGGGAGTATTCGCCTACATTCGTGTAGTCCCGTGCATGTTTGGCATGTCTCGCCTATTTCATAGACAAAGTAGAGATAGGTTGTTGTCGTCTCGATTCGATCGATTGTATATTTATATTTCGAGCGCTTTTTCCCGTAACAGGTTCGGGGTACACTTGACCATGATCCAGGATATTAGTAGATCAAGTAATTACAGTAGAGCAGCTGCCATCACTCTGTGACCCTGTTTACAGCAGATTAGCGATATTACACCGATAAATCGATATAATGTCGACGTGTTTTTACACCCACCACATCCCTAATAGGCGAGAATGTAGAGGGTCGACCAAAGTCCCGGCAAAAGTTTCGGCGGACATGTGGAGCACGCTTTAGATCGAAAGAAAAGAGGTTATAATTGTCCTAATCGATTACTTAAACAGCTGGTTTGTTTATATCTTACATTTATACCTACTTATTTAATAAAGATCTCCAATGTCGTGACATCGTTAAAATCATACTATGGCACACCTACGGTACTATTACTAACCTACTCCACGTAATGCAATCAATTAAATTGCCTACTTACGTTCATTGTCTATAAGAAACAATTGTTTCATACACAAACACGACCTCACACCAATTTTGATTTTAAATAACAAATTTTACTCACGAATTTTTGCCGCCAATTCGGAGAGAGGTTAGGTGTCAAGCCGGTCAGTTTCGAGCCGAGACATCCATATCAGCGTGCCGCTACGGCTCAACTGCTGTCAAGGGCGTAATATTTAGCCGAAAACGACACAACGTCTCCTATTAATCACCCCTACGCTCTTGATAATAAAGCACAATTTGCGATGTAGATGTAAGAATCTTGTATTATTGAATAAGAATTACCTGAACCTTATTCCGTCGGAATAAAGCTTGAATAGAATTAGCATAGTTGTACGTAATCGTCATACATATGGGTACTATTACCATCCAAATCTTATCTTTGAATTTTTTAAATCAGGTGATTAATTATGATGAACACAGCTTACAAAAAAAATTTATCGGTTTGATTAGGTATTGCTATACATAATGGTAATGTATGTATATGTCTATGCAGGGGGGTGATTCTCGCGCGTTCGACATTAGAATTCGACATTTTCTCTAGCTAGAAATATCTGTCAATAAGACGCTGAATCTCTATTGCAAAAAACTTATTATTAACGATTTTTGCTAATCGTTTATTGTCGAAGATCGTTTTAAATTACATTTTTAATAGAGATATTTAGCTATAAAAATGTCGAATTCCAGTTGTCACAGCCCGAGAATTAGGCCCCAGGTGGCAGTTGGGCGGTTGATGTCATTATACAGGACGTGCAAAAATCACCTCCCAGATTTGAATCAAAATGTTTACAATCGAGCCCTCCTTGGGTATGGGAATGTCTGGTACAGAGGAAACATCGTCCAGTTCAAGGCAACGAAGACACGTTTGTACGTTCATCGCGAAAAAACCTCCATTTAATGTAGTGCCACTGACCCTTTACCATCTCGAGAACCACCAGGCGTCGACATTTCGAGTGAAGCCCAATTTGGGATGACTTGGGAGGATAACGTCAAATTGGATTCAATAAATCTTCACTATCATTATCTACAGCCCATAACAGTCTGCACACTCCTCCACATTTGTGGAGAGCATTGCATGGAATTAGACCGTATAGATACATTTTGCTCCCTTGACGTTTTACTAATCGACCACACCGAAGCTCAAAGTACGCTGTCGCTTTGATAACGCGGCTCATCGGCCTATGCGTCACGTTTTTGACGCGAGCTGTTCACAAGGCTCTCGTACTGTCTTTAAAAAAAGTGTCAGTAAGACGCGTTATCACAGCGACAGCGTATTTGAGCTTTGGTGTGGACAGCTCGCGTAAAAAACGCAACGCATGAGCCAAAGAACCGCGTTATCGTAGCGACAGCGTATTTTAAGCTCCAGTGTGGATCTAGCTCGCGTCAAAAACGCATCGCATAAGTCAATGGTTTGTAGCAAATTAATACTTACTAATATTCATTATAATATTTAAACTCACCCTTGGGATCATCATCATCATCATCATCATGGCGTTAAATACTGGTTGCTCTCTCGCGCGGCACGCGTATGCCCGGGATCCGCCTTCCAGCTCCTCTTGGTCCACATCGCGGTCTTCGGCATACTTGGTGTTAAGTTAGGAGCCATGGCTTCTTGGACCAGCCTCTCCTAACTTCACTTGGGGTACTATATATTGTACATTTTTGTATATAGACACATACAAAAATGCTCGACAGGAGACGACCCTATTAAATGCTTCGTTTATTTGCTCATCGAAGTTAATCCACGATTTAAAGAGATTCTCACAAACTAGAATATAGTTAAGTGCCCCGAACTACTCAATATTTAAAAAACTGTGTCATGTGTGTCAGTGTTTTCAAATTCCAAACTGTTTAAAATCGTTGACTTTGGCTCTATTTAAAATAAAATTGTATTTCTGGTTATCTCATATCTATAGTATTAAGAATTTATTAAATTACAATGTTCAATTTTGACTAATGGTAGGTATAACTTTTGTATGCCTATTAATACTTGTGGCGAAACATGTATGCGCACGTACTTATCGAATGTTGTAAACTTTCTGACCATGATTTTTGCAAATAAATAATTATAAATAATTATCGAATTAAAAGACGACTTAAGCAACGAAATCATTATGAAATCGATATCGGTACAATTGCACTGGCTGCACTGACAATTCCCATATCAACTGAATCATTAGGTAGGGGAAGGTGGGGCAGAACCGGGACCTTAAGCTTTTATTGTCTCTAGAATTGCTCCAGTTGGACGAAATTCAATGAAAATTAGATATTACTACATACACTTACATCCTAACGAAAACTAAATCAATTAATTTAGCAAAAGCAACTGGATGTACAGACATTGCGATTTTACAAAAAATGGCATTCGTCCGGTTTTGCCCCACTAGGTGAGGTATAATCGGGCTTTTTTGTGATACCCGATCGTGCCCCATGCCTATTATTCTACCTACTACCTAGTACCTACGGCACGGATGTATGAATGGATGGAAGATTGTTACTCTTGCTCTTTTTACTACATCCCGCAGAAACACGGTAACCGAATTATACACGAACAAATTCGCGCGCAAAAGCTAACTTTTTATATAAGCAATTTTTATATTATATAAAATCTTGTCCTCTAAATGGCAAACTATTGCATTCAATTTGCATTTAAAAACAATAAAGAAAACACATATGTAAAATCTCAATAGTGACATAATATCGTTACCCGCAATGATACCCAATATTGCCCCAAATATTGCTACCCGGTTATACCCCGAACATACAATTTTCAAACAAAATATAATTAAAAAAAAACTATTTGACAAACATTTTATAGCACCATTAAACTGTTCTTAATACTATGCCTAATCTTTAACATAGTAATCATTACAGATATGTAAATGTAAAGTTGAAACACTGCAGTCAAAATCAGTCTGAAAATCGGTAACATTTCTAGGATTTTTAATAAAAATCTCTGAGAGCAGTAAACACTATATTTCCGCTATAGATACCAATGATAGTTTCCGAAATAATGAGGTACCCGGTTTGACCCGCATACCCGGTTTTATACAACTTTCCCCTACCTACCAGTATGTAGGATTAAGTAATCGTTGCCAACAGCACTGACTGCTGTCAGAGATAAGATTGAATTCACATATTTTTTTACAATACCTACTAATTTTACAAAGATAAAAAAAAAGGTACTGATAGGATTATTAGTTTTAAATAATAATTAGGAATTAATTTTATGAATTAATATAATTTGTTGGGTTTTATTCCGATACTAAATATTAGATTTTACGTTTAGCTATTCTTTTCCACTCGTATATCCAGCGTCGATGTAGCAGCTCGAATGCCGTCACGTTCTATCCCTCTCTCTGTCTGTCGCGAATCGTGTATCGCGCTCCCGGTACGTCAGCACCATATTTAGCGGCTTTTTTTCAGAAAATATAAGATAATGTTATTAATTGGTTAAATTATATAATGTAAAATAAATGCAATTAATAATAATATAAAACAAAGTGGCTTCACCATTGAATTTAATACTTTCACAAACATAGTTTCTGACCGACTTCGATAATGAGGAGGTTCAATGATCAGCTATATCCATTCAACTTTGTTATCTTTATTTAATATCCTAACAGTACCTAGATATTTTCTCATCAATAAGCAGTAACTTTCTGTTTCCCTGAAATTTATATAGACATGAGCGTCTCGCAAAGCGAGACGTACCGGGTTGGACTCTCACTGCCGCCATATACCAATGACTCTTTTCTGAGTTATGTACATTAGCTGAACACTAAATTATCCTCTTACGGTGAGGGAAAACATCGTGATGATACTGCGCATTCAGGCGCCCGAATGTGAGAACCACGATCCAGTGGTCAGGTTCCCTTGATAGCAGGGTCATGGAGGTCAGATGCGAGTCGCTCCACTGTAATTCGTTGATTTGCCAAATCCTGGATTTTAGTCAACGCGGACCCCGGGCCCTCGTGCGCGAGAACGGGAGAGATATTAACGCCAAGATGATGATAAGGAGTACCGATGGTATGGTAAGTGATCACCGCCACCCATGTATACACATATGTATATCAAAATAGGCTTTCTGAAATGGAGGCAGGAATATTGAACGGCCAATATACAATGGGTACGTACATAAACCCACTATTCCGGACAACAAGGGCACAGAATATGAATAGGTATACTAACTACAGTAGGGAGGCCAAGTGTCTTCAACAGCAGTGCGGCTGCGACAAATGAGTCCACTCTATTTACCCGACTGTGATGAAGCAAAAAGGAGGGTAACTATACTAATATTAGACAATATTTATTTGTTTGTTTATTGGATATTCTCAAAAACTACAAACCGCTTTTAAAAATTCTTTCACCTAGAGAAAGCTACATTATCAGCGATGTAAGCCACTCAACTTGGTGTTTAACCACATCATCCTCACCTCCTTCTTCACTTCGGCTGTTCTTCCGCATCCTCGCGTCATAAGCCGTCTTGCATCCGCCTCCGCGGTGTCAACCCATCGCTTCTTAGATCTTTCCTCAAGATCTCTATCCTGGTGTTTAACCTGTCACAGTGTAAATAACGTTTATCTTTACAATTTGGTTACACGTACCTACATGAAATCCGCACCAACCGCAGTCTGTTCGGAAGATGATAGATAGCTACGTCGCAGGGTAATTTCGAAGATATCCCAGAAGGCAGTCTTTTCGGTGTCGGCGCAGCCGGGCTGAAGATCATAGGCTGACGAGGTTCGTTTTTGAACCGTCTATCAGCGCTTTGATCAACATGAGTCATAACTCATTCAGCTCACCTCCAGTACGCTGTTCCGCACGCCTTTGCCGCACCCCATTATATTCTTAGCGACCCCATTCCTACATCTAGCCGATCTCATGTAAATCAGCTTATATCCCAACCAGATATCTCTCGACTTTTCGCCAAGTAGGCGGGAGCTTCGGCCGAAAGGGGCTCAAAATCGCCTTGCCGTTCACAGTATAAGCTGAGTGGGATCCTTTTGCACTGGCCGCCGAGACATTACAAACCTACGTAGGACAATTAATTTTTTTTGTTTTCTTTTTTTATTTAATATTTTTAAATTTGTTTATTCTTTGTCGTGTCGTGGGACACCACAAGACATTGTGGCAATAAATGTCTTTATTCTTATTCTATCTTATTAAAATCCGCCACTTGCCCCTATAGGTACTTGGTAGTTGGTATTCGGAAATTCAAATATTATGCGGTCTAAAAAGTAAAGGGCCGATTAGACCCACCTTATTCCAGCATCCTAGAGGCTACATGACGTAGGTTCCTGGATGTTGTGTAGTGTAATCATATGTAGGGATGTAGAAGCTTTACTTGGGGCGGTCTTGAGAGCCAGACCGCCCTACATCCTAATGAAGTGCAGTGTACTCACATGGAGTCAATACTAGTTTTTTTTTAAATGGAATAAAATCGCCGTAGCCAGGATTTGACTAAGCGATGAATAAGCGAACGAATTTAACTAAAAACAATATTTATTGTATTTGCACTGGAAATATTTATTATGTTAGCCCTTAAAAGATAGGACCATTTCAGTAGAATTATATATATGATATAAACGAGCGAGCGTATCGAGCAATAATTATCTAGCAATCATCGTTACCCGCAACATATTCACTGTAAGCCTTAAATACCCAAAATCAGGTAAAAATACCCGTAACGACAACCTTGGCTGAGGTACGATTCTTATGTACGAAGTGTTATTATAACGTACATGCTGGATCCTCATGTGGGATTCTTATCTAGGTGCCTGAATTGAAGATGGTTTAATTGACCCTTAAAGCAATTTGGAAAATTAGAAGACTCTTAGCTACAATCTTGTTGTATACAGACGGACGTCTTCATTATTCAATCAGCGATGAATTCCCATTTCGCTTTACTTTTGAACAGTGTCTGTTGAAGGCTCCGGCCAACCACACTGACACGCCGCCGTTGACAATTTAAAATTTGAGTAACAGGAGGATCTTTTAAAAACCCATACGTTAAATCATCATCATCATCGTCTTGGCGTTACGTCCCGGTTGCGACCCCGCGCGGCACGCGAGGGCCCAGGGTCCGCCTACGTTAAATAAAAAACCCATACGTTAAATAAATTACTAAATCCCTAGATTTGGACCCCGCCACCTCACTTCTTGGATGAACGCTACATGCACGCGTCGCCTGTCCATCAGGTGGGCCAGCCAGCTCTCTTGAGCAACCGGTAAGTGAACCAACGTTGTTGTGGGAGCTCGCGTCTTTAACTCTGCCCGCGCGTCACAGGGATTTAAAGATAAGAGACTTAAATTGACATTGGAATGGATATCTCCAGACTCCGCAAGCATGGATTCAAGGTACCTATTTCATTTATGTTCTGCCAATAGACAGTTTCGTTGCCCACATTATATGGTTTCAACAACTTTTTGAACCGTTCGCCTCGTGCCCTATAGTTTTTCGATTTTGATTTTCACCATGAAAATCTCAATATTTTTATGCGTAACCGATTTGCTTTAGGGTTTCCCGAACTATTGAGATTTTCATGCTGAAAACCAAAATTGAAAACCGTTTGTTTCGAGGCGAGCGGTTTAAATAATAGAGCCCCTGGGCTCAGGACAGAACCCTGGTGAGTAACAACGGTGGTTTACTGTGGTCTACTTACTTATTGTAGCCTTGTGGAAGTCATTTGCCCAATTAGGATTCGGCGTGAAGTTATGATAATTCGAAAGATTTGCTTAAAGTGCGACAAAAAGAAAAATTCACTGCGATATTTATATACATTTTACTTACAAATATTAAAAAAAAATATTACATAAATTGATATAAAGATTTAAAATACCTAACCTAACCAAATCCCTAAAAATCACAACAGTTCGTTATTTCCTATATTCATTGACATATTTATAATTTAGATTTCGTATTAACCCTCTCGTGCGAGACCGGTATCACTGTGTCACGTTTGATCATTTGCTTCCTCGGCGCTGTGATTCTCAACACTCCGTCTGTGGACAATTTTGATTCCATCTTCTCTGGAACACAGTCTTCGGGTATAGGATATTTCCTGATAAAATGCCTCGAAATAAACCCATGCTCATCTTGTTTCTCTTCGTGTTTCCCTTCGACTACAATAAATCCATCTATGGTCTTCACTTTCAATTCCGACGGTCCAAAGTTCTTCACGTTCAAATTCACTTCATACGCGTCGTTGTTGGATCTAATCGAACTTTCCTGTCTCCATGGAAAGTTTTCCAGCCAATCTATAGAATTGAGCACCACTTCGTCCCCCATAGACGAGGATTTAAACACCGATGGCAGAACTATCATGGCGTTTTTCTAGAAAACCACAACAAACTGACAACCCATCGATAAACAAGTCTGAAGGTCGCGTTGCGTATGCGCAGACGAGGTAAGTTGTTGATGGTGGAGATTTCATCCATCTATGATAGATGGCGCCATTTACGCTGCTAAAACGCCACCTATCGGAATTTGCTTGTACTCGTTGGCTCGATTGTTTGATTCTTCGGTCACGTATGACACAATCAAGGAAACGATGCTTCACGTCACGAGTTAGTTAAGCAGCTAAGCTCTACTTTACTAAACGTTAACGTTAATTTAATTACTATTACAGCTGTTTACGTTTGAACAGTAAGAGCTCATCTTTTGATAACCGCACAGTATACTTATCAACATACGACATAACGACTGATAACGCAATTTGTATTTAACACATTATTGTACTGTATAAAACGACTATTATTAAAGAAAAATGACATCGGATAAAGTGGCTGTAGTTACCGGCTCTAATAAAGGTCTTGGATTCGCTTTAGTGAAAGGCCTATGCGAAAAATTCAAAGGCGCCGTTTATTTAACATCTAGAGATGAAGATAGAGGCAGAAAGGCGTGTGAAGAATTGAAGAATATTGGTTTAAATCCTGTGTTTCATCTACTTGATGTAACCGATCCAAACAGTGTGCAGGTTTTTTGTGACTACATTTCAGATAGACATGGCAAAATCGATATATTAATTAACAATGCTGGAGTATTGTTTTTAAAAACTGCAAGTGAGCCTAAACTGGAGCAAGTAAAAACCACTATAGATGTAAATTTCTTTGCGCTAGTGAGTTTTACAGAAGCCATCTTACCATTGATGAAGGAGAGCAGTGTTATAGTAAATATTTCGAGTTCCTCAGGACATCTTTCCAGAATACCTTCAGAGGAATTGAGAACATCTATTAGTTCAGTGGATTTAAATCTTCAAGGGCTGAGTGACCTGGTTAATAGCTACGTGGAGGCTGTGAAAGAAAACAGGGAGTGTGAGGAAGGATGGGGAGATTCTCCATATGTGGTGTCCAAAGTGGCTGTCAATGCTTACACTTTCATTCTGCATAGGAAACTCTCTCCTCGTGGTAACAATAACGTTATAATTGTGTTGTATTTTATCGTAGTTTAATTAGATAAATTTAAAAAAATCTAATAGAACCGTAACCGAAAAATAACAAAAAAATTGGGATACAATCGGACGGCATCTAAGATCTTTTTCATATTTGTAATACTTACATTCCAGGTATCAAAGTCAACTGTGTACATCCAGGCTACGTCATCTCCGATATGACTAGGGGATCAGGCAATGTGAGCCCCCAAGATGCCTCAAAAGTAGTCCTTAGTTTGGCCCTGACTGCACCTGGGAGCGGCCTGTACTTGTGGCATGACGGGACACAGGTGCCTTGGGACGGCCCTGACCCTAGAGGTTACATCGACGGGAAAGTATGAAGAAGTATTTTGTAATGTGAATTTTTACTTCGCGAAATAATAGCCGTGCTTGTAACATATTTTCAAATAAACTGAAAGTGTCACAGGCTGGTCATTGAAAGATTGAATGAATTCTTGTAATTTAATTATTTCCTCCACGGACTACGGCTCAGTAAGGTACAAATGGAACAGCGTGATATTGGCATCTCATTTTAATATAGAAAATATAATCTGTAACAGGGATATGATTCAAGTAAATATATAATAATATATAACGAACGAATATACATATATTACGCGTAGTGAAACGAAATATAGAAACGAAAAAGAAAAAAAGTAACTTTCTAAGAAATATGATAAGTCGTGGGACAGCCAGCCGAAACCGAAAACAAAAGAAAACACGAGAAAAAACTAAAACATTTTTTTTAAATAAAACAAATATGTTAATTTATTTTACAAATTCCTTTGTTATCATATTTCTCTCGTTAAAATATGCTCTTCTTAATACAAAGATTTATCGATCACATCACCAACGGAAAGAAACAATAATATAACCGATAGAAAATATAATATCCGCGGTTGGTCGTGGATTGCACAGATCCCGGGGCGGGGGCTACTTGGCGTCGATGCACTCGGCGGGGTGCTGCGGGCCCTTGGGCGGCGCGAAGCCCGGCGGCAGCGGGATGCCGAACGCGCCGCCCCAGCCCGCGCCCGCGCCCACGCCCACGCCCGACGACCACCCGCCGCCCAACGGCATCTGTGGGACCACCAAACAACGTTAGAATAGGACCGTATGGCCGTGGGGTGTCCGGCGGAGTAGAATAGCATCAACCCCTTACACTCGAGGGTGTCGTACAAGGAGACTAATGTTTTCGAGGCAAAAGATCAACAGTCTCTGTAGTCTGGAAATGGGCAGCAGCATTTTCCATTGTTATATCTAAACACTGCGATCTCCAACCCGCCTGCCGAGCGTGGAGATTATGGCAATAACCTCCCCTTTCGTGGGAGAGGCCCTAAGACCTGCAGTAGACTGTTATGGGCTGTGATGATGAAGACCGTATTGACTGACAGTAGTCAAAATTATAAAGTGTGGATATGGCAATAATCTGGGGATAATCTACCCTTGTCAGTCCTTCTTGTAAATTTAGTTATTTGGTCACTATTAGCTTAAACTTGTACTTTTAATTTGTCAAATTTATTAATCATGCTGAAAATTATCTTCCGTACTTTCTTTTTAATTGTTTTGCCCATTATTTAATAATATTTTTCGTATCTCACGACAATATGAATGAAGATGATGAATAAATGAATGAGATGAAGCATTTAAAGAACTCTACAATACCTACGTCCTACTCTACAAACTCTGCTTTCCAATCACGAAAGTTAAAATACTGGACAATAACAAAAAAAATGCCTGGTTTACATAAAAGACAGCTCTACCTAAATTATATATATCGTAATGGCAGCAAAAGTAACTACATACAATACTAAAAAATATTTAAAAAATGTATGATAGCTAGTAAAAACACTAATGCAAAAATTATTAATAATTCGGAAAACAAATGTAAGGCTACCTGGAATGTCATTGAAAACACAGTGGATCCACAAGTTATCGCGGATAGATTCAACGAGTATTTTATAAATATTGTAGCAGACAACTGTACCGAAGAGCTAAATGTCTCCAACGATATAATACGTCATTTGAAAAGAGTATGTTTGTGTTTCCAACAGATGCTAGTGTTAGAAAAAATTGTTGCACCGCTGAAAAATTCAAAAGCAGCTGGACACGATGAGGTGCGTACGGATGTGAAAAAATTACTAATGGATCGATTGCTGAACCTCTCGCTTACTGTATCAATCGATCGCTTGAACAAGGAAAATTTCTTGATATACTAAAAAAAACCCCTGTTTAATAAAGTTGGCAAGAAAAAAATGGAGAATTATAGACCAATTGCCTTGATATCCATTATTGCAAAATATACGAAAAAGTAATGTAAAACAATTTAGTTAGAGAAGAACAAAATGGTTTCCGTAAAAATAAAAGCACAGCCTTAGCGACGTTTAAACTAATTAAATCTGTTATAGAATGCGTTGACGAAGAAAAGGCCGTATCTGTACTCTTTCTGGACATATGCAGAGCATTTGACTTTGTTTCTCACCAACACCTACTGAACAATCTTTATAAATATGGCATACGAGGTCCCTCTCTTCAATGGATTGGCTCCTACTTAGAGAATTGCACACAATGTGTGGAAATAACATACTCGCCTAATACAAAAGGTTTGGAAAAATAAAAATCTGCCAACAGAGTGAATAAGTACGGAACCCCACAAGGTAGTATTATTTAGCGCCGCTATTATTTCTCATATACATAAATGACTTGCCTCCAATAGTGTCGAATCACGAATGCATTCTTTTCGCTGACGATACGACGGTCATTATCAAGGGTAACACCCCTGACTATGAAAACCATATTAATGACGCCCTTTCAAAAACAATTGCATGGCTGACACAAAATAATCTAAAAATAAATCTAGATAAAACTAAACTCATGCAATTTTACACTTTTAACGGGAAACCTAGAAAACTAAACATCAATTTCGATGGATGTAAAATCGTGGAAGTCAATAATATAAAATTTCTGGGTATGACCATCGACAGCCATTGCAACTGGAAGCACCACGTTCATGGAAAATGCGAAAGAGAATGGTTTTGCCTTTGCTCTCAGAAGAGTCAGCCCATCTGTATCCAGGGAAGCGGCCATAACTGCCTACAATGGCTATATAAATTCCATACTTCGCTATGGTATAATTATATGGGGTAACTCAACTGATATTGATAAAGCCTTCGTAACACAAAAGCGCTGCATACGAGCCATTTTTGGACTACAGCAAATATAATAATGTAGACCAATCTTACGCAAATTTAAGTTGCTGACGCTACCATGTATCTACATAGGCGAAATATGTACATTTGTTCATAAGCATAGACATTTTTTCCAAGCAAATCAAGAAACGACCAATCGCAATTTGAGAAGCCATTATAATGACAAGCTCTACATACCTGCGACAAAGCTAGCAACTACGTCAAAACAGCTACATGATGTGTATCAAAGTCTACAACAAACTGCCAGACGAGCTGAAACTGCAAAAATTGAACAAGTTCAAGAAAATGATAAAAAATTGGCTTTTCGAAAGGTGTTTCTATAGTGTCAAGGAATTCTTAGCATATTAATAGGTAGTTAATGTATAGGAAATTTAAGGATTGATTATAAATAATTTGACATGATTAGTAATTCGTAATAGATTTCT
The DNA here is from genome assembly GCA_907269095.1 of Blastobasis adustella. Lineage (NCBI taxonomy): Eukaryota > Metazoa > Arthropoda > Insecta > Lepidoptera > Blastobasidae > Blastobasis > Blastobasis adustella. The sequence goes on along the minus strand of OU026135.1, from coordinate 5,667,694 downwards.
CTTTTCTAATTTTTCTATTCAATTTGACATTTATTATTATTTGTGACGTGATTTAATAATAATACCTTAATTCAATGACAATTTAAGATTCAATTGTAATTTTGAAGAATTTTGTATGTTGTATCTAAAATGTTAACATTTTTTAATTTTTTTGACTTGGTTTAATCTTGACTTGACCTTTATGACATTATTTTTAATGTTTTCTTAATTCAATAAGTAATATTATCATATCTTGACATATTAGAAAATGTAGATCAATTATGGATATACGCCTGAAAAGGTAGGAATTTGGTGGGAAAGAAGCTACTGCATCTCGAACTGCAAAATCACGAAACCCAAACTCCATATTCAATAAAAAAAAATCATTTCATTTCTAGTTAAACGATCCTACAAAAATCAAATTGTTTATTATGACTTTTATGAATGACGTTCTAAGAAATTTAAAAAACTTGGCATTAGTTGCCATACAGAGATTTTTATTTTATTTATTTTAGCGATTCTGACTTAGCGTGGTCTAAGTTCTAAGACCAACTGGGAATCCGATTCATGCTATCTGTATTTTGGTGGTCGTCTTGGCGTGGATGTCCCGGTTATGCTCTCGCGCGTGAGGCCCGGGATCCACCGTAACCATGATCCGATTTGGCAGATCAGATAATTACAGTGGAGCGACTGCCATCTGGCCTCCGTGACCCTGTTGATTCCCCTGACCAGAGGAACTATTAGCTATCTCAGTGGACAACTGAATTCGACATAAAAAATCTCACACTACTCAGATTCGGTAGACGCTGTTGCCAATGAAGATGGCGTAGTGTACAATTATCTAATGTCAAATTCAGTTGCCAATAGCCCTGCAGGTAATTACAGTGGAGCGGCTGCCAGATGGCCTCCGACACTTGTTAACAGGGTAACCTGACCAGATTGGATCATAGTCATTCTATCTGTATTTGTTGTTTTCCATTGTCCTTTAATGGTCACCAAAATACATTCTATCTGTATTCATTATACGATACTACGGCAGAGCCGACTTAAGTCTAAAAAATGGGGATTCATGTCGTGAGTAGGGTCATTCTAAATCGGCTCCTAGATCGGGGCAAGCACTCCGCCGACCTGCGTCGTCCATTCGACATCGTCGTAGAAAAAATGTTAATCCTCTAGTGCATAGGATGCCATTTATGGACGTCAATGTTTATAATTTTCATAAATAAAAAATAAACGGGGATTTTATAAACAGTTGGTATATTAACGCATTATATCAGCCAAGAGCAAATGAAACAGTGTTACTTTTCAAATTCATTGTTAAATGAAGTTGAGTCAAGATATTAAAAAAAATAGAAAACAGGAAAATAGTTTCTTTTTGTATCGTGATACAGTGATTTACTATTTTCGCATATTTTTTCGCTTTTTAGTACAAAGCCGTTTGAGGCTTCGTATGGATTCAAAGTTTTGCGCTAAGTATCTCTTGTAAGTCTACGCACCGGTTCTACGCTTGGCTCTACGCACCTATTTCTTCGCTTTACGCACCCGTATTTTGACTCTACGCACCTGTATCTTAGCCTTAAGCATCTGTATCTTAGCTTGGCTTTAAGCACCTGGGGTTCTGTTTTTAAATCGCTCGCCTCGATTTAAACGGTTTTCAATTTTGATTTTCGACTTGAAAAATTCAATGTTTTTTTAAATAACATAGCAACAATAGCAAGATTGAAAGAGCATCTATTATCACTACAAGTTTAATTTATTTATATATACAGGGTGTCCCGTAAGTCGACGTCAAGCCGAAATCGGGTGATAGTCCAAATCATAATAGTTACTAGAAAAATAAAAAATAAAATCTACCTGTCTTGAATTTTTTAAATTATAGGCATTTCTTTTTTTTTCGAGAAAATGTACACCCTGTGATGGTTTTTTAGCTCCTGTTGCTACAAATCTTAACTTTTTTTCAATTTTATTTTTCTTATGTAATCTCGAATAGTGCTAATCTAACTTATTACTTAGAATTCGTCAACTGCTCCAGCTTGGAAGAAAGTGTCACATTATGCCGTACAATGAATAGACAATTAATATTTCGTCCAACTTTAACGGATTGTACTGAAAAAAAAAAGTACTACGCCAGGTTGGCAAGTAGCACCAAAAGTTGACGAATTTAATAAGGATTCTAAAATGGTATAATACTTGCTACATTATTTCTTTGATTACGGGGGAAAAAAATTCCTTCAAGAAACCCAGTTTCGAAAATTTTTTCATTACCTACTAAAAATTATTCTAGTGCGTTCAAAGCTTGCCTAAGACCGAGTGAGACGGAGAGTCATTCATAAAGTGTGAGTAAGACAGGTAGTGACGCTTTCGAGTCAAATATTCTAATGGATGAGTGAGACAGATAGTGACGCTAATGAGTCAGATACAGAGAAAGTCATTTTATGAAGTGTGAGCGAGATAGATAGTGACGCCACTTTTTTAATATTGGCACACGCAATACAGATCAGTACGTTACGCTCCTTCGTTTACTACGCATCTTTCCGTATTCGTTCGTGTTATTTCGTACTTTCGACTTTTTGCTTCGTTTATTGGACTTGTTTGTTTGCTTGTGATTTGGACAGTTTCGATCTCTTTACAACGACCTTTGCTTTCTCCTGGACTATCGTGTGATTGTGTAGTGCCACCATGCCTGTGTACACCACTCAGGAATATGCCAACATGCACTTTATTTATGGCGAATGCAGAGGGAATGCTAGTGCTGCGGCTAGACTGTATCGCGAGAGGTACCCAAATGCTGATCGTTATCCAGATCACCGAGTTTTTACAAATGTGCACCGTCTACTCTCCACAGAAGGCATACTTCCAAACCGACCACATGGTGAAGGAAGAAGTTCCTTGCCTTACGAGGACGTAGTACTTCAAGCAGTTGAAGAAGATCCAAGTATTTCGGTACGTGCAATCCAGCAAAGCACAGGAGTGCCCAAAACTATAGCTCACCGAATTTTACAAAAACATGAGCTCCACCCATACCATGTACAGCGAGTACAAACCCTGTATCCTCAGGATTATCAACTTCGGGTTGCGTTTTGTCAAACGATGCTACAAAGACACCGGGAAGATCCGCGATTCTTAGAGAAAATTTTGTGGTCGGATGAATCGACATTTAAAAAAGACGGTTACATGAACCTACACAACTTACACGAGTGGCACGTAGAGAATCCGAATTTAATGAGACAAGATAGATCTCAGTATCGTTTTAAAATAAACATGTGGACCGGAATTTTAAATGGAAGAGTCATAGGACCTTTTGAGTTGCCAGAGATCTTGACTGCTGAAGTTTATTTAGATTTTTTACAAAACAGTTTACCTAGTTTACTGGAAGACGTGCCACTCAGTATTTACAGAGAGATGTGGTATCAACAAGATGGCTGCCCAGCGCACTATGCCCGCTCAGTTAGAGCATTTCTCAATGAAGAATATCCGGGCAGATGGATAGGTCGGTCGGGTACGATCTCGTGGCCAGCCCGTTCACCGGACTTAAATCCATTAGATTTTTTTTACTGGGGAGCAGTGAAAGAGAAAGTTTATTTTAAGCCAATCGAAAATGTAGCTGAGCTTCGGCAAAGAATTACGGAAGCAGCTGAATTTATCAACAACGGAAGATTTGCCCGTGTGATAATCCGATCTTTTTTAAGAAGATGTCGAGCTTGTGTTGCAGTTGAAGGAAGGCAGTTTGAACATCTTTTGTAAATAATAAATCTTTGCATCTAATTGGTGTTTAATTTTAAACTGAAGGAAAATTTGTCCTAAATTTGACAAAAAGTTAGCATCGCTGACTTGAAAGCATCACTACCTGTCTCACTCACATTTCATAAATGACTCTCCGTCTCACTCGGTCTTAGGCAAGCTTTGAACGCACTAGAATAATTTTTAGTAGGTAAAGAAAAAAATTTCGAAACTGGGTTTCTTGAAGGAATTTTTTTTTCCCCGTAATCAAAGAAATAATGTAGCAAGTATTATACCATTTTAGAATCCTTATTAAATGCGTCAACTTTTCGTGCTACTTGCCAACCTGGCGTAGTTCTTTTTTTTCAGTACGGTCCGTTAAAGTTGGACGAAATATTAATTGTCTATTCATTGTACGGCATAATGTGACACTTTCTTCCAAGCTGGAGCAGTTGACTTGGAATTCTAAGTAATAGGTTAGATTAGCACTATTCGGGATTACATAAGAAAAATAAAATTGAAAAAAAGTTAAGATTTGTAGCAACAGGAGTTAAAAAACCATCACAGGGTGTACATTTTCTCGAAAAAAAAAGAAATGCCTATAATTTAAAAAATTCAAGACTTAGATTTTATTTTTTATTTTTCTAGTAACTATTATGATTTGGACTATCACCCGATTCCGACTTGACGTCGACTTACGGGACACCCTGTATATGTATATCTAAGGTAGATATGCAATATGTGTTTTTGTATTTTAGATAGGTTATTAGATTTTTATATTTTTGTATTTCAAATAATAGTATTATTTGATCAGTATGTTTTTCTTTTTTCACATTACTGTCTTCCCGTATGTTTTTTTTACTCTCGTAACACATGGCAGGGTTGACTGGAAGATATCTCTTTTAGAGATAAGTCCACCTTTGTACTATTATTTCTACCGTAACATTACTGTAATGTCTATTGTGTACAATAAAGAATATATATAACATCGAAAGAGTATGGTTCAAAATTGGGAAAATCAGCATCGTGCATCAAAATAACGAATTTGTCATGAAAAAAAACAAAATTGTAAACCGTTCGAATCGACGCGAGCGATTAAAAAATAGGGCCATTTGACTTTACGCACGTGTAATTTAGCGAAACGCACCTGTATTTTGGCCTTACGTACCTGTACATTGGCTCTTCGAGAGGTCCTGCCTTCAGGTCCTGACTCTTTTCTGAGTTATGTATTTGAACACCAACCAGTGCTCTTACGGTGAGGGAAAACATCATAACGAAACCTGCATATTCAGGCGGCTGAATGTGTAACCATGATCCAATCTGGTCAGGTCACGGAGGTCGATGGCAATCGCTCCACTGCAATTACCTGATCTGCTAAATTCTGGATTGTGGTCAAGGCAGATCCCTGGCCCTCAGGGATCTGGGACCGGGACATAAATGCCAAGATTATTATTTTATTTTTATAAGTAAATTCTCCCAGCGGCAATCTAAGAAGATTTGACGTCAGCCAGGCGGGACAGGTTATAAGACAAAACTTACGTGGTTTACAATTAAAACATGGCAGAGAAGATGACACTTAGTCTTGTCCTCCCTGACCCTGAGACTGGTTGTACAGTCTCTGGCGTCCCGAGACGGTACCTACATTATTGTTATAAATAGACAAGAGGAGCCTGTTAAAAAGACACAAAACACCCCAGCATATATCAAAGAATGTCGCTCTACCCGCAAACAGCACCGAATAACACTCGAGCAGAGACGAACGCCAGAAAGTAATTAGTATAAATACCACTTATATATTCAGTTTGGTAACAAAGTTGCCTAATAACCATCCGTATGAGGCAGTTACTTGAGTAAGCGCGGTAACTAACGCTTCTACGTGACACATAATAATGGAAGTAGATTGTGGCACCTGTAAAATGGTCTTCGTCCACGCTGAAATAGGTTATCCTACGTCATCGCACCTGTATCACGGCTCTACGCACCTGTATCTAGGCTCTACGCACCTGCATCTTGACTCTACGCTCCTGCATCATGCCTCTACGCCCCCATACCCTGCCCCCACGCCCCCGTACCTCATCCCCACGCCCCCGTACCCCGTCCCATACCTGTATCTTGGCGACGCCGTTCTGCGGATGCACCCCCACGCCGAGCTGGTTGAACCTCGCGAAGAGTTCTTGCTGTTGGGGCGTGAGCGTGCCCGCGGCGGGTTTCCCGTACCCCACCGAGGTGGACATTATCGCGGGGTCCATTTGGGTCCAGTCGCTGTACGACATGCCGCTCGATGTGCTGTAACCTGGGGGGGAAAGGGGGGGAAAGGTCAGTGACATCATCCTACACTACACCTACTTACATAGTGTAAAATAAAGTCGCTTGTCGCGTCTGCCTGTCTATATTTCCCGCTAACTTCTCCTAAACCACGCGACGGATTTTGATGCGTATTTTACTACCTATAATTTACTAACCGATGCTCTTACAGTGAGGGAAAACATCGTGATGACATCTGCACATTCAGGCGACTGAATGTGTTAACATGATCCAATTTGGTCAGGTTCCTCCGGTAGCAGGGTCATAGAGGTCAGATGACAGTCGCTCCACTGTAACCCTGTGGACCCTCGTGCGCGAGAGCACAACCGGAACATTAACGCCATGCTTTTTATTTCACTACATATAATTTAAAGAATGTCTTCCGAAAGGTTTGGAACCTTGCTGGGTTGCCAGTCAGTCTGTAAAAGCTCGTTGATGCTGCAGGGATCCTCTGCAAATGCACTAACGAGTGTATAGTCAAAGTATGCCTAGATTCGCAACAACCTCGCTTTCGTACCTTGTCACATATGCAGCTCGTTTTATTAGCAACTTATCAAGAACAGGACGAGTTCCCACTATGTCAAGTTGCGAATGTGGCGAATTGCAAATGTGACAGGTCGCGTCCAGTTGCTTCGAAAGCTGTCTAAGTGAGATGCAAGCGTATGCGACTGTTTTTTTTTTCCAACGTACTTGCGAGGCGCTGCTGCTGAGACTGTTGCGTGTGCATGTGTGCGGCGTGCGCGGCGTGCACCGCGTGCGCCGCGTGCGCCGATTGCGCGGCGTGCGCGGTGTGCGCGGCGTGTGCGGCGCGCGCCGGGAACGCGTTCGCGGGGCCGAACCCCGGCGGCGCCATGCGGGCGCGGCGGACTCGTTCCATATTGTCGCTGTAAGGATGAAAGAAATATGTTATTTATTTTTACTATAAACAAGTTCAGTTGTTAAGTTTTAAAGATCACAGGCAACCAGTAACCCCAGACACAATTTTTAGCCAAATAGGATTGTCAGTGCATGGAATGAACTGCCGAAATCAGTAATCAGTGCTCCATCAGTGAACTGTTTAAAAAATAGACTGGATAGACATTACAAGAGCTAAATATCGTGATATATACGCATCAGATTACAGCCGCTAGTGTATAATAAAAAATAATAATATTAGAGGAGAGATTATCAGTGTTTGATGCGAATATGTAAGGGTTCAGGGGCCTAATTCTCGCGCTGTGACATCTCGTTTTCGACATTTTTTCTAGCCGCAGCTAAAAAATATTTTCTCAACTAACTTCAAATTACTATATTGTCAAAGAAAATTTTAGTGACTTTTAATACAGTTTTGTTGACTAGAGAAAATGTCAAATTTGAATCGCCCCCCTGTATCAGGAAGTTCATCTTCACAGCTTAGAACCAAATAGGTCGGATACTATGCGGTCCCAAAAGCACTTTCCACCCTCGTACACTTGGGTTGCACAGACGGGACTTGACCATCGTGTGTTAAAGAGTGACATTTATCTTCGTTAATGATATTGTTTTTTGCTCGCGAGTGCATGTTTCGTAAAGCCTCAAGACTGCGTTTCATCGCCGATATTACGGTAGCAGCATTTTCTGTTGAGTATTTTCGCCGACATAGCCCGAAGGCTTCTCAGGCTTAGCTCGCAGAACAGATGCCCGATGGGGCAGTAAAGTTCTCGAGTGGCGACCACGTATCGGAAGACGCAACGTGGGTGTGGACCGAAGACCTGGTAAAGGTTTAAGGTGCCAGCTGGAAGCGGAAGGCAGAGGACCGGCCTTTGTGGAGATCTCTGGGAGCTCAACAGTGCATAGTCTGGGAGCATATGCTCAACAGTGGGCGTCTTTTGGCTGATTTTTTAATATGTTATACGGCAGCCAAACTGGCAAGCGGGCCACCTGATGGTGCGTGGTCACCGCCGCCTATGGACATTAGCAACACCAGGGGAGTCACCAATGCGTTGCCCGCCTCTGAAGAGACCTCTAATATACCTCTTGAACGATCCCATGTCATAGCCCAAAGGAAACACTGTGGCTGGGAGGTCATTTCACATACGAGAAACGTTCTTCCGAACCTTCGCGTGGACACCACTAGAGGGTCTACGTTATGGGGATGAGTACCCAGCCTGCGGCGAATGGCGCGATGGTGGAATTTATGGTATTGGCACATTGCGTTGTACAAATAGTTCCTCAGAACGCTCCCCATTGTACAGCCGCACAGTGGGCTGAAAATCGAGCTTCATAGACATAGGCAACTCAACTTTTAATGTGTCGTTTTTTTGGCGGGAATTGCTTCCATGAGCTATAACTATACATAAAAATGTTATCCGAGTTAACTCTGCGCAAAAACAAATGAATTATATTTTTTTTACGAAAAAAATGTATGGAGCCAATATGAAAAATCCAATTATCTCTGAAACCGCTAGGAAAACCGTAATATCCTTACAGATGGTTATAAAACTAATTATTCATGATTTTTTGACATACTCCATATAACGGTTACTGCTGCAGAATTTTTTTTAAAAATCGTCGAAATATTTTATTTATTTATTTATACACGGTTCCTTTCGGTGAGAATTTAGCAACACGTTAAATCATATAGTATTAGACTTGGTTCCTAGAAATAGTAGGTAGATGTAGGTAGGGTAAATTCTCACCGAAAGGAACCGTTTATAAATAAATAAATAAAATATTTCGAAGATTTTTAAAAAAAAATCTGCAGCAGTAACCGTTATATGGAGTATGTCAAAAAATCATGAATAATTAGTTTTATAACCATCTGTAAGAATATTACGAAAAAAATGTATGGAGCCAATATGAAAAATCAAATTATCTCTGAAACAGCAAGGAAAACCGTATACCCGTAACCTAAGCGAGACATAACTGCACCAAACAATACTTTATAGTCAAATGAAGTACTTTCACTTTTTAGAAGAACAAACAAGTCTAAATTAGTTATTAAACTTTCCATTCTAACACTTTTCAGTCGCAGGACAAATGTAATGTTAACGGTTACAAAGTTTTGTAAATACTAAATTATAACACAAAATTTTAGTCCTTTTATTGTAGTGGTCGCTCATTAAGGGTAGTTAACTAATGATCATCATTAAGGGTAGTTAACTAATGATCATTAGGTAACTACCCTTAATGAGGGTAGTAATTAACTAATGAGCGACCACTACAATAAAAGGACTAAAATTTTGTGTTATAATTTAGTATTTACAAAACTTTGTAACCGTTAACATTACATTTGTCCTGCGACTGAAAAGTGTTAGAATGGAAAGTTTAATAACTAATTTAGACTTGTTTGTTCTTCTAAAAAGTGAAAGTACTTCATTTGACTATAAAGTATTGTTTGGTGCAGTTATGTCTCGCTTAGGCGATTGCATTGGTGCCGAAGATTGTGTGACTTTAAAAGAATTTTGTCGGAAATTCACACGAGCTGCATCACAGAGATGGCAGAGATCTCACCGAATTAAAGATACATTCAGAAAACAGTACGATAATTGGCTACAAGCAAATATCGATTGGCCAAGTTGCGTACAAACAATGTTAAACACTCAAGAAGCAACTGTTGATGAACGACCAGTCTCACCAGAGCCATCGACATCATCCTCTGTTGGAACAATGACCAAGATACTTCGAAAACCTTTTGAAGATCTAGGAAGCAAACAGAAAAAGAGAAGATCTGATGATCATAAAGACGAAGACCCAAGTGAATTGGCATATACAGCTGCACTACGTTTAAAAGAGAAAGGCCACGAGGATATCGCATCTGTCATCGAATATATATTAAAAAATCCTGAAGCAGCTGGTCAAATTAAGGAATCAATAAAAAAAACTGTGAAAACTGATATATTTACCCCAGAAAAAGCGCTTGGATTATTGCTCTCTTTAAAACTATCGAAGTGGCAATACATCACATTGCGAGAGACGGCCATTAGAGAGGGTGCTAAGGACATTTATCCATCGTACTATAAAGTGCAACAAGCGAAGCTTGAATGCTATCCGCCAAAGCAAGCAGTGTCGGTGACGGATTCATCAGCCAGGATTACACTTCAAAGTTTACTTGACATCACAGTGAAGAGAATCCTCCACACTCTTTCTAACAATGTGCAAAATAAACATTTGAAACTGATATCAAAGTGGGGATTTGATGGTGCTTCAAACCAAAGCCGATACAAGCAGAAAATGGAGGGTGAGCAAGATGATTCCAGCATTTTTATGACGTCCTTAGTGCCACTTAAACTGACTGATGGAGACAACACTTTATGGACGAACCCGAAACCGTGCTCAGCGGTGTATTGTCGCCCAGTTCAGTTTACTTTTGTGAAGGAGAGCGAAGCAGTCGTCATTGATAATAAAAGACACATGGATGATGAAATCAAGGCTCTTATTCCCACAGAGTGCAATAATGGAAATAAGGTGAACCATCAACTGATGATGACAATGATCGATGCTAAAGTCTGCACGTACCTATCTGATGCCAGATCAAATTCATCATGCTATCTGTGTTTAGCAAAACCAACTGAAATGAACCGTTTGGATGCTGTGACGTCAAAGACCGTGTCCGCTGCCGTTTACGAATTTGGGTTGTCATCTCTACACGCCCGTATTAATTGTATGGAATGTTTGTTACATATTTCGTACAGACTTGATTTCAAAGAGTGGGCAGCGAGAGGAAATGAGCACAAAGAAATGTTAAAAAGAAGAAAAAAGATTATCCAGGATAAGTTCAAAAATGAACTCAATCTTTTGATTGACATCGTAAAACAAGGCTCGGGAACTACCAATGACGGAAATACAGCAAGAAGGTTCTTTGAATTCCCAAATAAAACTGCAGCCATTACCGGGTTGGATGAAGAACTTGTAAGAAGATTTGCTGTAATTTTGCAAACAATCACTTCGGGTGAGAACATCGATGTCAGTAAGTTCAAAGATTATGCTCGCCAAACCGCAGAAAAGTACGTGGAGTTATATGACTGGTATTATATGTCTTCAGCCGTCCATAAAATACTTATACACGGGGCAGATATAATCCAAAATAATGATATTGTACCGATTGGAAGTCTCTCAGAAGAAGCATCAGAAGCTCGAAATAAAGATTTTAGAAGGTTTCGAGAACATCATTCGCGGAAAAAGAACAGGCAAGATAGTAATCAAGATATCCTTAATATGCTTATTATTTCTTCAGATCCTATAATAAGTGCACAAAGGCCCAAGTTAGATACCAAGAAAAGGCAGCAGTATTTTTCTGAAACTCTCGAGATAATTCAGTTTCGAGAAACTGACTTTGAGTTTCTAGATGTTTCCAATGTGCATTATGACTCAGAAATGGATACCCAAGACGACGAGAGTGATAAGGAAAATGAATAAACTGAATAATGTGTTTTAGATTAAGTCATATTTAATTATTTTTTGTTATTTTTTTTATTTCAATAATATTATTGCATGCTATTGTTATTCCTTATTTCTTATTACTTGTACATAATAATAAAAAGTGAAGAAGTTAAGTTTCTTCTTATCAATAGTTTGTAAGATATTATAAATTACTATCTTTTTATTATCAATACATATTATACTAGCGACCCGCCCCGGCTTCGCACGGGTGCAATGCTGATACTAAATTATCATATTATACGGTGTAAAGGGCCATATAGATCTATATTAATTGAACAATGTATTCAAGGTATTTAATTGGTTAAGGACTAATGCTGTATTGGTTAAAATCGCTTCGAAAATTAGCCATTATTTGTCGTAAAAAGTAAATGACAAAAAAAAGTTATTGTGGGTTATCCATAAGAGATAGACATATACCATCACGGACTTTTCTGTAGACCTTTTCAATGTGTACAATACTTAGTACATTATTTTGATAAAACTCGTAGGGTTCAGCCTGCGTTTGCAATGTAAGCGGAAAAAATGTAATTATTTACGACATCACATTAGAGACCTCAAAAATAACAGTACTTCTCCACTATTTAATGAATGTTATTATACATATAAACTTTCCTCTTGAATCACTCTATCTATTAAAAAAAACCGCATCAAAATCCGTTGCGTAGTTTCAAAGATTTAAGCATACAAAGGGACATAGGGACAGAGAAAGCAACTTTGTTTTATACTATGTAGTGATTAATAAAAACCACATTTTTGTAACCCACCATTTTATATAAATGTAAATTATCAATATAAACAATTATCAATTTGATTAAACGGTTTTTATATACATATACCTATTATATATATACCTACTAAACATTTGAGCAAATATATTTGCCTACCATTTAAAATTTGAAAATACTTTTTTCAATAATTTAAAAAAAAAATCTGCAGCTGTAACCGTTATATGGAGTATGTCAAAAAATCATGAATAATTAGTTTTATAACCAAGCAAAATATTTCAGAGATAATTTGATTTTTCATATTGGTTCCATACATTTTTTTCGTAATATTCTTATAGATGGTTATAAAACTAATTATTCATGATTTTTTGACATACTCCATATAACGGTTACTGCTGCAGATTTTTTTTTTAAAATCTTCTAAATATTTTATTTATTTATTTATAAACGGTTCCTTTCGGTGAGAATTTACCCTACCTACATCTACCTACTATTTCTAGGAACCAAGCCTAATACTATATGATTTAACGTGTTGCTAAATTCTCACCGAAAGGAACCGTGTATAAATAAATAAATAAAATATTTCGACGATTTTTAAAAAAAATTCTGCAGCAGTAACCGTTATATGGAGTATGTCAAAAAATCATGAATAATTAGTTTTATAACCATCTGTAAGGATATTACGGTTTTCCTAGCGGTTTCAGAGATAATTGGATTTTTCATATTGGCTCCATACATTTTTTTCGTAAAAAAAATATAATTCATTTGTTTTTGCGCAGAGTTAACTCGGATAACATTTTTATGTATAGTTATAGCTCATGGAAGCAATTCCCGCCAAAAAAACGACACATTAAAAGTTGAGTTGCCTATGTCTATGAAGCTCGATTTTCAGCCCACTGTGAGCCGGTAGAACGCACACAGGGAGCCAAAGTCCCTTCGGTCAGCCAGTGTTTCTAGCTCGCTTGTTATGATGATCACGTCGTCTCACTACAATGGTGGCTCTCCTACCCTAATGTGACTCACCCGCTGGAGACGGTGTTCTGCATCATCTCGGTCTCCATCATCTCGGCGAGCGCCTTCTGCGTCTCCTTGAACGGGTCGAAGTCCAGGTCGTCGTCGCCGTCGCCCGCCGCGCAGCGCCCCAGCCCCGCCGGGAGGACACCCATCCTGCTTAACAAACATATTTGTATCAGCCTACAGAGGCCCATCGATATCATATAATAAATAAAATAAAAAATATGCTCGGACAAATTCACACAGCGCCATCTAGCCCCAAACTAAGCAAAGCTTGTGCTGTTGATGTTAGATTACTGATATATTACTTAAATACTTTTTTAAATACATACTTATTATACATAGAACAACCGGACCCGTAACAGAAATTAAAATTCACAATTCAAAATTCAATGTAACCCACATTTATTTAGTTTAGAAATAGAAATATTTTATTTACCTATATTTTACAATTGATAATAATATTAGTCCTAAAAACATAAAACTTTTATAGACAAAATGATCCAAGACTCAGCGTATGGATGAGGGTGAAACCCACACCCGCTGGTATTCCGTCATGGCCAGATTTAGACTAAACATTGATCATACAAAAGTTTTAGAATAAATTACTAAGTACATTTCGGTCACCACCCAATTTCCGACATTTTGAAAAAATATAAATTTTGCGACTTCTTATAAAACTTATGCCAATCGCCAGGAAACTTTAATATCTATCGATCACTTTATGTTCAAAAATGTCGAAAGCGGTATATCTTGCGAGATATCGCAAGTTAAAGATGTACATTAACTACCGACAAACGCAGAATAAACACCCCCTACTAAGTCTATTCATAGTCAAATATCTTCTAAGCTACTGCACCGATTTCGATTTAATAAAGCTAGGAATAATTTCTATTAAAAGACCTTTCAAATAAAAAGAACCGCATTGAAATTGGTTCATCCGTTTGGGAGCTACAGACAGTGGAAAAACGTCAATGAAAAAGTAAGTGCCAATTATTATGAAGAGATTGGCGGTCAGGGGAGGAGTTGCGATTGCTCCACCGACCGGAGTCACACTCTTCAATATATGATGGTGATGAAAGGCCATGCAAACGTTGAGGACGGGACTGGGTCGGGGCCAAAACAGTGAGAAAACAGTGTACCGTGTCTTAAGACTCTGGGCATCCTACGCTGTATCAGCGGAAATCGCACACGGTCTGTCACCTGACAGGTCTGAAATCCAATGCTGGATTACACACAGACCCACCACGCGACTGATCGCTTATGCGTTCCGTTTGACATAGTCCTCCGCTGTCGGACCGTCATTCGGTCAGTCTGTCCATATGCGTGCCCGTCATTTTATGAGCCCTACAGTTGGCCGGTCGTCGGTCTGTCCGGTCCTTCCGTTAGCCCGTCCTCGGCCCATCTGTCGGCGGGTCCACTGGCGGCTCGTCTGTCCATTCTTTAGCCCATCATCGGTCAGTCGGTCCTTGCGTTAGCCCGTCCTCGGTCCGTCCGTCGTCCCTCCGTCCTTTGGTACGTCATCGGCCCGTCGGTCCTTCCGTTAGCCCGTCCTCGGTCCGTCCGTCTGTCCATCGGTCCGTCCCTCCGTTCTTTGGTCCATCGTCGGCCCGACGGTCCCTCCGTTGGCACGTCGTCGGACCTACGGTCCATCCATTAAATCGTCCTCAGTTTGTCCGTCTGTCCATCGATCCGTTGTCTATTCGTCCGTCCGTCCTTTAGTCATTCGTCGACCCGACGGTCCTTCCGTTGTTACGTCGACGGTCCTTCCGTCAGTCGGTCGAACCGTCTTCGGCCTGTCATACCGTTAGCCAGTCCGCGGTCCGTCCGTCGGCCCGTCCATCCGTCCTCTGGCCCGTCGTCAATCCAACGGTCCTTCCGTTCCCCGTCCATCTGTCCGTCCGTCTGTCCATCCCTCAGTCCGTCCATACCTATACTTGTGCTCGGCCTTGCGGCGTTCGACGACCGCGGGCGATGGGTAGCCACGTACCAAGAGCCGCAACGTTGCGGCTTAATTGAAGTCCCCGTCATCCAACCAACAGTCCTTCCGTCAGCCCGTCCATCTGTCCATTCATCTATCCGTACATACCTCTGTTTGTGCTCGGCCTCGCGTCGGTCGGCCACCGTGGGCGGCGGGTAGCGGCCGCGTGCCAAGAGCCGTAACTGTTGCGCCTTATTGAAGTCCGTGAAGAACTTGTCCATGTTCTCGGCTAGGTAGCGGCCTTCGTTCTGCTGTTGCTGGAAACGACAATATGATAAATAAGTATTTATTGTCTCCCAATCACATAACAGAACTTTTAAAAGGGGCCCATAGATATAATACACAATATTTGAAGTAAAACTCAGTAAACTAATACAATATTAACAATAATGAAACCTACACATAACAATATAAAAACAACAAACTAATATATAAAAGTATACAATGCTAATTATGCATAGGTTACAAAATGAAATATGCGAGCGAGAGACAGGAGGCCAAACTAAGTAATCCTGTGTGAAGGGTCTCCCGGCCCTTCCTCTCTGGTCTAAATAATTTTATTTTACAAACACTTCACATTTTGGCTTCCTTATGGTACCACTTCACATCTATGGCACCTGTATGTGAACTCTGGACTAGACATCCCGAACGCGTGAGTTGATTCGGTATGTCTTGGGGTAGTAAGGCAATGAGGGTTTTCACGATTCCGAATTTCACTATTCTGGTGTAAAAAAAAGAACTGAAATTGGCTGGAATAGATTCGCTTATGTGTGTTCAGATCTTAGTAAAACCATGAATTTACATTAATAATAAAAAAAATTAATTTATATATTTTTGTATTTAATCTTTGGCTGTACATTTTCACTATCTTTGCTTAACCCTACTGTAAATCCTATTTAAAATTCAAATATTTAATCGTCTTCACTATTCAACTACTTTTCACGAATATCAGAAGTCTCTCATTACCGTTGTAATTCTATGCTCAAGGGATTAAACTCATTCAAAACTACAGTCCACTCTTCATCATTTTAACCTTCTTACCCTGAAGTCTACGGCCAAAGAGAGTAGGCCTAGTCGGTATAGCAACCCTAACTTCCACTTGATACGATCGCACTCTTTCTTTTGGCACAAGAGTTCCAGCGAGACATAGCAAGAGTATTCGCCCAAGAGTGAAAATACGCGGAATGAGAATGCCCATATTGACTTCACTCGGGTTGTACTCACATTACTAACTGCCGAACGATGGTGGTCGAAACCATTGTGCATTAGTGGAGGGAGCTGCTGCGCGCAGCCGGGAACTGAAACACCTGTAATGACAATAATAATTAAATACTGTAAAAATAATTAAATACTGATTTTTTTCTTGGTCATCCGAAATGGAAAAATCCAAAGTGATAGACGATATACGCTCTGTGCCTGTCAAATTTTTGGTAAATCGTGCGTTAGGCATCCATAAACCTGGGCTTTTGAGCCAGCTCCACATCAGTTGAAGACATTGCCGTAATCTACACGTTTGGCAGGTGAGTCAGAGATCGCAGAGAACACTGTTGCCCATTTTTGTATTCACGAAGGTCCCCCTTTGAGACATTTTTTAATCGAGCGTGCATATGATCTCATTTCACCTAAGGGAAAATCTCGTGAGGTCGAAGATGTAGCATGTTTATCTGGAAGAAACCTATCTGCGCTCCACTCCTACTCCTAGATACTCTCGACTTGAAGGCCCTAAGATTATATTGTTCCGGAGAACAGTCACGCAGGCAGAATTCCAGTCTTTCGTCAGTCAATAGTGGATGCAAATCGTAGGAGACGGTGTGGCATCTACCAATATAAACGGATGGCGATATTTTTTCCACCTCGTTGACCATTGGGCATGAAGGAACGACATCAGTCGACTGCCATCTGACCTCCGTGACCCTGCTACTAGGGAAACCTGACCAGATTGGATCATGGTTACACATTCAGTCGCCCGAATGTGCATGTTTCATCACGACGTTTTCCCTCACCGTAACAGCATCGGAACGTGTGTACTCACCTAATAATTCACTATTTGAGTCGAGTCCTATACTAGAGGCGGGTAGGTAGGCGTGTGGCGTGTGCAATGGTGGCGCTGGCTTGTGTTCTAGCAAGGCTCGGCGCATCAGCATTTCCTTCTGTTCCAGCCGGTCCAGGTATTGCAGGTCCCGATCCAGGAGATACCCGTTCATCAGCGGCGGGGGTTCCAGGCGCATTCGGCGCTGTGGGCAGAAGAAGCCTGGATAAGTTGCGTAGGTAGATACTTTAAGTTTTTTCTAAAAATAACAGACAGATTTCACTGTACCGCCGACAAATTTAGCATATTATAAGTAAGTATTTACTAAATTGTGTAGTACTCACAAAAAAGAAAAGTGACTTTAATGTAGCTGAAAAGCTAAACTGCCAAGAGATGTAAGGCAGACCATGTAATTCCCTAAAAAAAGGTATTTTGCCTAACACAACCGAGATTGTGTTGCTAGTAAACGGTGGGGAATTCGAAAATGCGTGTAAAGCATAATTTTTTGAGTATTTTATAGGCTGAAATTTAGTAATGGACCATATTCCCGTGGGACGCACTCGGTATTTGGAAAAGAGTCATTGGTCATTGGCCGCAGTGGGATTCGTACCCGGTATCTCTTTACCGGATACCTTAACCACTCGACGCTCCTGGAGCTGCAGACAAAACTATGCAATAAATACAAAAAAAAATACGTACAGCATCCGCTCCATCGAGCGTTAGCAACGCCGGATGTGTGTGATGTGGCGCGTCTAGCAAGCTGTGCGTGTCGTCGTCCAGTAGACTGTGATCACTGCTGTCTAACAACCCGTGATGTTCTAACAGACTGTGTCTATCCGATTCCAATTCGTCCAATTCGTTCGATAGAAACTGCGCCGAATCGAATACGTTGTGAACAGCCGCCGGTGTGGGTTCCCTCTCTGGTTGGGCTTTCTGTTTGGCTTTCTCGTGTTTGCTTCTTTTGCTGGGTCCGTTGGCTTCCTTGCGTGGCTTGGTGTCTTGCGGCTCTTTGCTTCTGGCGGGCTGGGGCTGTGGCTGGCTCTGTGTGGGACTGGAAGACTCTGATGTGCCGTTTTCTTGTGATTTAACTGGAAGGCCAGAGACGGTGGGTGAGTATGTCTAATGTAAAATAATGTCTATGTCTATGGGATCGAATGAAGAAGAACAGATTGAAACATGAAACCATTAAATTTCAAGCTGATTCTATACGGTGTCATTCGGGAGGATTTATAAAATAAAGTGTTAAAATTTAATACAACAAAAATTATCATCATAAAAAGCTGTTTTTTTTTTCGTGGTTTCAGTTTGAGTGCCGCAGTAAAAGTTGTACGTTATCACGATAACATGCATACGGCATGATTTCAAGTTTCAAGCTGATGTTGTATGGTGTCATTCGGGAGATTTATAATAATAGATAATAATATAGAGGAGTAATGTACCAAACTACTACAAAAATTTCACATGCATTCGGTACCCCTTGGTATCATGAATTTAAAGCCACCCTGTACACTCAAGATTACAGGCTCGCAATGATAACACAGTAGCGCAGCACGGCTAGCACAAGTATGCCCGCGACAATGACGACCGAGAAAAGGCGTGACATAGATCCTGCTATCTCTTTCGCCTTAGTATTAAGAGAAGGTAATAAAGGCTCTCTCTTAGCGCGAGCTATGTCGTGAGCATACTTATGCTAGCCGTGCAGTGTCCGAGAAGCTGGTGTCCAAAGTGGCAAGAATAAAAGGAGATGTGTGAAAAGAGTTGTGAATACATGCTAGGCTAGGGAGTTGTGTCAGGACAGAGCAAAGTGGCGGTCCATAGTCTCTGCCTACCCCACCTGTGGGACACAGGCGTGAGCTTTATGTATGTGTGTATTTATTTATTTATTACAACTTTATGCACTAAAAGTATATCGGCAGACTTAAAGCTAAAGTAGCTGTATCTACCAGTCAACAGTGAAAAAATATGATCGAAAAAGGTAGGTGGTGCGGGAGAAACTATAAGATAAGGTGAGGGATGGGATACTTTACATAAATAAATGCTAAGTTTATACAATTTTACAGAGATACAAGATAGAGGTGAACAACAAATACGTAAAGATAGGCACATAGGAGTAAATAATAGACAGAATAATGTTTATAGGGCATGCAGATAATACTTGTGAACTGATTTTTTTAACGAGAATTTGCTTGTTAAGTCTAATTTCAGAGGGGAGATCGTTTCAGAGTCGCACGGCGACCATCACGAAAGAGTTGGATACAAAACCAGTGCGGTGAAGGGGAAAATGTGGCAACCGGTTATGTGTGGATCGGAGCTTGCCATCATGGGTATCAGTCAAATAAAAACTGGAAATTGGATTTTAAATATAATAGCGTGCTTCACTGAGGGGCACACTGAAAACCAGCGCCATGGCATAAGCCGTGGCTTATGCTGAGTGTGGCCCCGTTGCACATCAACTTACGGCATTGTCCCTTTCTCATTGTTTCTTGTATGCTGGATTATGCCATGTATTGTGACCAAATGTACTGTGCCATATGTGAGATAGATGTAATAAATGATTTTTATTTATTTAAATAGGGATAGCCGGGTCATGCAGGATCGAATGAAGCAGGGTAAGGATTCTGAAATACTGACGTTGTCGGAGAGCCACTTCAGTCTGGCGCAGTATGTATGTGATGCAGAATGTATTAAAAACCCTCTAAACTCACCCGTACTATTACTGTGGTGGGGCTTTGGACTAGGTTGCTTCCTTGCGGGACTCTCTGCTGGCGCTGCGTTGAGACTGGGCCACGCCTCTTTACCGTTCCCGTTACCACTGGCCGTTCCATTATTACTATTACTGCTACCGTCTTTCCCGTTGCCGTTGCTGAGGTTGCCGTTGCCGTTTCCGTTGCCGTTTCCGTTACCGTTGCCGTTTCCGTTGCCATTTCCGTTGCCGTTTCCGTTGCCGTTCCCGTTGTTGCCGTTGACAGATTCCTTTTTATTATTAGGTCTGCAACAATTGGGTGGGGTTACTTTGGGGGTGATGCCGTTGTTGGTCGGTGGCAGTGGATGCTAAGAATAATCAGTTTTATTTTTAATTAGGCCAGCCAGGCGTTTGACCGCCATCTCACGTATTTCATTGTTATAGTGCTTATTTTTAGAGATTGGTAATTTTTAAATTAAACGAATAAACATACATGTAGCTCAAAGTCATAATATAACATTAAGGTATTACAAAACAAAAATGAAAGTGTTATCAAATAATTTTAGCAACTTAAGTTACCAAACATTTCTTGTGAATGTTTGTAATAAACAGCACTACCAATTTTCAGTCCACTGCTGGGCTTGAGCGTCGTCCACATCAGTGAATAAGTTTGCCATAAAGTCTATGCTTGGCAGATTAATTTCATAACACAGTGTCAAAAAGCCATAGCACAAAATACTGCTCAAACAGCTCTACTAGTTTTTAAGTGCTCTATCTCTAAGACAATAGCCATCTTGTATGAAACTCGTGAATGTATGGAAGAGGTCAGCACTGTATTAAAAAAGACACCATAGAGCTTTCTGAATAATTGGGTTGATGGCCCTATGTATCCATATCGATTTTAATATCATAAATATGGAAGTAACTGATTTCGATGTGATATTTCGTATTTAGTTAGCTTGGTTCATAAGAAGCATTCGTATTTCATTGGATTCTTTTCAAGAATTGACCAGTAAAAGTATAAACTTTATAACTAGCGCTCCCACGCAGTTTTCAACCCTCTGCAACATTCTACTATCCCACCGGTCCCTGCTACTTTACCGGTACACAAAGTACCCTACAATACCCGGAAAGAATGTAGCTTGCTATTAGTAAAAAAAAATTCAAAACTGGTACACTATTTTCGGAGTTTGTCGCGTTTAGACAGACAGACGCGGCGGGGGACTTTGTTCTATGGGGGATATGTATAGATTCGGTGACAAAATGATAAGCAAATGAAGCACTATGTTAATAAAATAAAGCATATTAGAGTACAGCTGAAACGATACTCACTTAGAAGAATTAACTACGTTTATATGTGACGATGTGACCACTGTTGTTGGTATAAAGTTCGATGGATTCCCTTCTTTCGCTGTACTGCTCTTATCTGCATTCGTACTAGAATTACCTGAAAATTGTTGAAATTACATTTGAGACCATTTCGTAATACATGCGATTGGGTTATTGTAAACGTAACATGCTGAAAATGAGTTATTTCAACAACGTCGAATTTTAATAAGGGCGATTATTTGATACTCATGAAGCTTACCTTTTGGTTTGACATAATTATGATATGTGCAATGTGCCTATCTACAAGATAGAAAAATTCTACACAAGATATCGTAAACTCTTTCATAGATTTGGTGTGAAAACAGCCATGAATACAAAAAGTTTGTTCTAAAAAAATTGCGAGGTTATATCAACCCTGTGAGACCCAAAATGAAATATGTCAACGGCTAGTTTTAGTCGAGTTACCATCATGTTTACTCATTATCCATTGTTGTAGTTGTGCGGAGGAAATTTGCAAATGATGAACACACTATTGTCTATAGTCTCGTCTGTGTTTACAGGTAAAGGTTAGTTAGCAATAGTCAAATTTCTGGCAAGCGCCTTGGAGACTCCCTCGCCGGTCCGTCCCACTCAAACTCAATATAACTATGACAGTCCATGCACATGGAAGCGGTCAAAGGACATGAAGCCCATACAGCTACGTCTTCACTCAAGGTTCTCCAAAAGAGGCAGGCAAAGGACGCGAAGCCTACACAGCCACGTCTTCGCTGTAACATCTCTTAACTCTTCTAACATACGTACCTGAACTACTATTGGATGAGGTCTCCCGCGCCGCCGAAAGCAATTGGTTGTGCAGCTTCCGCTCGTACACTTGGTGTAGGCCCGCGTGCATTTCCTCTTTTGTGAACGACGCCTTTGGATCACCTGTAAGAGAGGGACAAAGGTGGGTGAGACAATGCAATTAACGTAATGTCAGTGGCGGGATACCTTCCACATTTCCATACCGTTCACCTATGTCCCACATGCATTCGCTAAATTGGAGCTAAGTATTTTTCTCATATATGTCGAAAGTCACTCATTTACAAGTTCACTAGAAGGTGAAAGTACCTAGCGGTTTTCATCTGCGTGCAATCCGAAACTCGGCTAATATTCTTTATTATTTTTTCCTAACCATAAGTAAAAGAAATCAGTTAAGGAGTTTCGGATATTACCCCCAACATAGTTTCCTCGTTATAATATTAGTACAAAAGTATATAGTAGTAGAAATGATGGATCATATGGCAATTCATGCAAGTTATTATTAAAAGAATTATTGCCATAAACATCCAACTTTTAAAGCAGTTTAAAGATTATTCATGTTGAAGTATAATGATACTATAACCGCAATTCCGCGGTTTCTACTTACATTTATCGCTAATACGAGCAGTTGTCGAATGCGCGGATAACCACAAGTGTTGGTCAAGTTAAAGTCGAATAAATTTACAGTCGAAGTAACTGGTACTTTTTCAAGTATGTAATTACAAATAGAGGATACTTTGTTTATTTTTCTTTCTCAAAATGGATAAATGTTTTTTAATTATTTTACTTTATTTTACACTTACTCTATGAAGCCGAACTACCCAATGTGCATTATTTAGCGACATCTATCGCTTCAATAAGAAAACTCAAAAATACTTACATTACGAGTACACGAACACAAGTTCGCAAAGCATCGCCCATAGACGGCGCTGACCAAGCCTCTTCATACAAATATCAACATTCCATATAAACCTATATAGCGCAATAAGAAGTTTTCCGCGATATAAATACTACTTCCTACAATCAACTGTCGGCCCTACGGCGCCCTCACAGTCTACAACATCCTCGCAAATCCAAATAATTACTAGAATAACCTCACCTAGTTCGTGCAGGTACATGCAGTCCGGTTTTGGACAGGGCTGGTTCTTCATGAAGTTGGCGCAATACTTGGTGGTGCCCAAAGAGCCCTTCAGCACGCGCCCGTCCAGCGTCACGTTGTTCACGCCCTGGATGGCGCGCAACGCGTCCGCCGGCGACACGTACGTCACGTACGCCGACGCCGACGGGCCCTGGGGGTACGGGGTATTGTTAGATACCAGAAGGTGGTTCTCGCGCTGTGACATCCCAAATTCGACATTATCTCTAGCCAAAAAACTGTACTGGGGGCTTACTATGATCCCTTATAATAGGACCTAAACAGAACTGCCCTGCTTAGAACGAGACAAGCTTATGTGACACGTATAGCGCTGTATCGTTCTAAGCTGGGCAGTTCTGTTTAGGTCCTGCTGTAAGAGATCATGGTAAGCCCCCAGTACAGTCACTGAAATTGATCTTCCGGCAATATACGACTGTCGTAGATAAAGATAGCTGAGAAAACATTTTTTGGTTGCAATAGACATTTCAATGTTATTAATAATGGAAATATGTGGCTAGAAAAAATGTCCAATTTGAGATGTCACAGTGCGAGTATTAGACCCGAATTAGACTTATTATTATGCAACTCTATGGCAAACGACCGGGGACCCAAGTCCAACAAGCGTTCCATCATTCCCACCCCACCCACATTCTGTTGATTGGTTTGAGTCACGTCATAACTTGACATACTTGTAATTTTAACAAGTAATTGACCAATAAATATATTTTGGGTACAGTCGTTTGTGGCGCCATTAGTAAGCCCATACCAGTCCACTGTAGGACTTAGGGCCACTCCCACTAAAGATGAGGTTATTGCCATAATCTCCAAGCTTGTCAAGCGGGTTGGAGATCGCAGTGTTATATTCATGACAATAGAAAACGCTGCTGCTCATTTTCCAGCTAACGGAGACTAGATCTTTTGCCTCGAAAACATTAGTCGCCTTGCACGACACCCACGAGTGTAAGGGGTTGGTGTTATTCTACTCTGTCGGACTTTCCTCCCCATTGAGCCTCCATTACAACTCCATTGCAATTGAGACAAATTTGGCAGTCTACAAAAACTTTTATCAATAGACTTGTAATGAAATCGCCAATTATTTACTCTCAGCTCAATAGTTATTGGTGCTGCCTTCTAAAATCTACCAAAGGATTGCCGTTTTAGTCTACAATCGAGTTCAATAGAATTTCTAGCAAACTAAACTTCCTATTTAGGTTAAGTTCAGATTCAAATGAAACCGTTCATACATTAGCTAACTTGGGGACCTGACAGCCCACCCGATGGTAAGCAGTAACTATCAATCATAACATCAATGATGAATGCATTTAGGATGCAAGTAACAAAAATGCAGAATCGCAAATTCGTTGTCACTGTAATGACTAAGGCAATGATATCGAACCAGGCGGACTGACTTCAAGACACAATTTCTTAGAGTCATCGCAATCTTTCTTATTATAAAAATCAATGTAGTTTGGAAAGATTGAGGTTGATGCTGTAACTGTTATTTAAAATGGCACAGAGTTAGAAGATCCATATTGGTATGCATCATTTTGTCAACTCACTTTAATATTAAAGTACAATTTCAACATTCACTTTTGTAGAAATCAGAGTAAAATTAAAGTATTCTCGTACCTAACCTACGAGTATTGTGTACTCAGCCAACACTTAGTTGGCTAAGCCGTTAACCTTAATTATGTGTTTAGTTGGAGCAATTAGACAAATCGTTAATACAACTTGTTCTTTAAAAACAAAGGACATCGAAACAAAATTATCTAAATTTAAACTTTCATTTCAACCAATGACCCTGAGCACTTAAAATCTAGCTTAAAGTAGGAGTAAAAAGAAAAAAGGAAACTTGCTTGTTCTCTCACCTGTGACCCAGCGTATGTGGTACTTTGGTTTATAACTACTTTGTGAATTTTGCCATATTTGCCAAAGTACTCCTGCCGTTTGAGGATCTGCAAATAGAGAGAAATATTTCGATGCTATTGCTAAAAAACTTGATATGCAAGTTCTCTTCGTTCACGTTGTTGCTATAAACTAACGTAATAATGGATACTTGAATTTGGACAATAGCGCAATTTCAGACAACAATATGTTCAGAACAACTCTTGCTTGTCGTAAAAAGCCATGTAAGGGGAGGATCGAACCTCTGACATAAGAGATCGTTTCCTCACATGATGAAATAAAGAATGAAGTAGTTTCTTGAAGGGTCAAAGTCCGGGCTTCTTCTCGCCCGGAGGCTTCTTAATCCACCTGTAGTCGGCAGTGGAGGGTGGTAGGGAGTCACAAACCCCCTGTCACTCACCTCGGAGTCGGCGAGCCGCATGGGCAGCCCCATCACGAACAGACGATTCTGCTCGTACATACGATTCTCCGTCGTTATCACCTGTAGGAGGGATGGGGCTAAAAGGGGGTCGTGGAGCGTCACAACCCCCCGGCAGTCAAATCGGGGTCGGCGAGCCGCACCAGCAGCCCCATAGTTCTACTCGTACACACAATTCTCCTACCTTATAACCTGTAGGGGGTCGTGGGGGTCACAAACCCCCCGTCAGTCACCTCTAGGTCGGCGAGCCGCACGGGCAGCCCCACCGCGAACAGACGATTCTACTCGTACACACGATTCGCCGTCCTCATGATCTGTTTGGGGTTAAAAGGGGGTCCGTGGGGGTAACAAACCCCCCCGGCAGTCACCTCGGGGTCGGCGAGCCGAACCGGCAGCCCCACCACGAACACCAGGTTGTTCTGCACGACGCGAACGTTCGCGAGCGCTCGCCGCGACTCCAGCGTCTTGTTGCGGCGCTTCTGTTCGCGCGCGCGCTTCTCCGTCTTTATGGCCGCCACCTGGGGGCGGGGGTAAGAGGTTTAGGGGGTTGGACGTACGTTTCGATAGAGAAAATCTAGATTAAAGTGGAGAAAATTTAATAAGTAAATAAGTAAATATGTATTATCCGCAGAAATCTGATGAAGAATATTATATTTATCAAAAAAAATAGGTCAATTTATTTAGATTTCTGTGGATAATATACCCCTCCGGTCACTTTCGAAACCAAAGGTTTGAAACTAGCTGAAAAATAGAACTATTTTTCTTTCTTGGAAAACTCTACTTTAGTCTTTTGAAACATAATTTAGCAAATTTTTTTATGCTACCTCAGTAACAAAAAAGGAGCAGACAGCGCACCTGATGGTAACCGGTAACTGTCGCCCGTGACATCTACGATTGCTGGTAGTAAATATGCAGAACCGCAGGTGCATTGTCACTGTAAAGACTAAGACGAAATGCCTCATGACTGTAATTGCGCTGATTACCTTATCGTTAAAAATTGAACACATCAACGCAATGTCGACCACGACATGGCCGAAATCAAATTCAAACATAAATGGCATAAATTATCTTTACGATAAAGTTTCACTGATATTAAATACATTTTTCTTTGTTTCGTTTCAATTTGAAAAACATCTTTTATAATTAAAAACTGGTGCTTTTGTACTTTCTTATTAAGCGTATCACTGTGTCGTTTAATTTTTATTGTAATATACACATGGAAATATTTACATTATGAACTAAGACAATAAAGTCTATATTTAAAGTGCAATGGTGTGTGAATGTCTGCATTGCAGGTACAAACCAAGTACAACGTAATGTCTCATGTAGAATTTGAATAAACACGCGTGTGTTTTACTGTGCGTCATTAGTAAATCTCATAATGTATACTTACATTTTTTATTTACACAGTAAAGTATTGCGAATATTTACAGCTGGCAATTCTATTTTCTTGATTGCGTGAAAAAAGCACATTGCCAGATGCTTAACAGAAAATTTAAATTATTATAATTTCCGTTGTACACCTTGCTGCCTGTGTACATCACATTACAATAATTCTTACGAGAAGTGTCATAGTTGTGCTCGGTTTTTCATAAAGTTCCGCGTTCCACGATCATCTCGCGACAAAAACACAACTACTCTTACAAAACTCAAGTACAGATCAGTTGAATAGAAAACGAATAAACAGAAATGCCATAAATGTACACAAAGACTGTGAGGGCGCGGTAAGTCATCGAGTAGAAGAAAAATTCACAAAACGTTACATTTTTTCTTGTACCCGATGACGTAGGATGACATACGGCGCCCTCACAGTTTAGGATATATTTACGTACGCTCTGTTCTTGATTGAGCACGGTCAAGTCCACAAATGCACAAATTCAATGTGGGCATAGATGTCGGCGGGAAATAATGCACATTGGCTAGTTCGGCTTCGTAGAGCGTCGTCTCTCTGCGTAAGCACGCGTCTTGCAAGCCGAAACTAGCTGGTGTGCATTACTTGCCGCCTTGTCTATTTATACTAACTTATATTATAGCGAGTAACAGTTTGTATGTATATCATAATCACCGAAACTACTGAATCGATTTTGAAAATCATTTACTAATAGGAAGCTACATTATTACCAAGTGACATAGGCTTTTATGCATCTCGGAAAAATATTAGGGTCCCACGGAATAGTTGAATGTTTACAGAGATCCGAACTGGCTTACGGGTGTAAACCGCGTTAGACTGCTATAATCACAGTCATTCAACTAATTAGTTTATCCCCCTACCATATGATAATCCTTATGAGAATACGGACTAACTGGGTCAGCTAATATGAAGTTAAGTATTTTATTGTGGTTATTTTGATAGTGTTCAATTTAGAGTCTATTTGGCGGGTAAGTCAGCTAATTACTTGTATGAATGTACTTTATATTTGTGTCCCGTCCTATCCATACCTGCTCTTGACTGAGCGGAGTGAAGTCTGCCGGGTTCTCGGGATACGCTTTCCGGCAGGCGGGACAGAGGCCGTTCTCGCCCTCCCGGATGCGGTTCCAGCAAAACCGGCAAATCTGCAAGCGAGGTGGCAACACTGATCATACGGGGATTTAGATTCAACTATGCGGCTTCGGAGAGTGTCGAGATGACGAATTGTCCTTATCCCATTATGCCGGAGCATGCAAGACGTACTGTGATGATTTAGTCACGTGTTGCGCAAGCCCCAGGGATATGCGAGAAATAGGTGCCTAAACCTGATCAGGTAAGAGGCCTTGACATAGCTTAGTCGCATGCGAGAGCCAACGGCTTGAGAATGAGAAATGCCTAAGACCGGGTGAAGTGGAGAAAAATGAGTAGGAAAGCGGACCCTGGCCGAAGCCGGCATAAGCGGTAGGGTGATGATGATGCAAGAGGTACAGAGCCGATCGGTGTTAAGGCTTGGAAGGAGGCCTATATCCAGCAGTTGACGCCCTGTTGCTGAAATTATGATTGGGCCCTATTAAGTCTATCGGCTATTATTTGTATTGAATGCAGTTATTCCTTATTCTAAAAGCAGCCTCACATAGTTTTGGATTTCTCCTCGTCTGTTTAGATTAATAAGCCTGTACACTGGTATTTTTTCACTATATTGAAGCGTCGGTGGCCTAGTGGTTAAGGTATTCGACTCGTAAGCGAGAAGTACCGTGTTCGAATCCCACTGTTGCCATGTAACAATGACTCTTATTCGAGTTAGTTACTATAGTCCAATACCAACCGATGCTCTTAAGGTGAGGAGAAACATCGTGATGAAACCTGCACATTCAGGCAACTGAATGTGTAACCATGATCCAATCTAGGCGCGCTCTTTGGTAGCAGGGTCTCGGAGGACAGATGGCAGTCGCTCCACTGTAATAACCTGACCTGCCATATCCTAGATCATGGTCAAGGCGGACACCGAGCCCTCGTACGCGAGAGAGACAAGATGACCCTGTCCACTTGTATTTACAAAAAAATACGAAGTCTAACCAAAACATTAAAAGTAACAAAAACTACATCTACAAGCTACACTTGTATGCTTAGGTACTTCAAAATTTGGATTCAACGGCAGACCTGACGACTTCAGTGTTTGCTGAATTCATTATACTCGAGATCAACAAATTACCTGCACAAAACCACGTGCGAGAGGTAGCTTATGCGGCTAAAGCGGCTGTGTCAACCTCCCACCAACTGCCAAGTGTCGTGACTCAAATAAACAAACGGTATATTTTATTGTATCAAATGTTAATTGTACAACTAGTTAGCATCCTTGTTTGTTATCACATGCAAGGAATAATAAAACATTCGCCCGATGGGAAATTCTCATTGTAACAGTGTCTATAAACATCCCAGTAGGGGGCCGAGTCTGCTAATTTTGCGAATCCATTACGATTGTAAATAGAGTGATTGCAATAGTGTGATAATAGAGTCGTAATTGACAGTTGAATACTTATTGATATTACCTTCTAATCTACCAAGAGACTGCCGTTTCAGTCCACAATCGAGTTATACAAACAGACTAGGAAATGGTCCATGCAATGTCAATGGAAAATTGATCTAAAATTAATTGCATAACATAAAAAACGTGTCAATTGAGGTTCAATTAAGCCGTTTGCAAATAAGCACACTTAGGGCCCTGTTGGGAAATGGATCTACCATGAAGCTGGATATTTTAATTATCGCTTGCCGTTTAGGTGTGCCTCCTAATACTGTTGGCGAAGCGAGGTTGACCAAGATCTTCCTGAGACTGATAGAATAATCTCGGGAGCCTATTGACACCTACTGACGGTATATTATGATTATGTACTCACTTGGTATCCACATGTGCACGGGTAGAAATGAAGGTCGTCCACTTCCAATGGCTCCATACACAGGGGACATTCCACCTGGAACAAGGGCAAACTAACTTAGCCATTGCAGAAAACAAAAGTTTTATTTGCTGACACATATATACTGGCCTAGTTACGAGTGCTTTGCAATATAATTATTATTTGCATTATGCTAATACTTAAAGTCGAAATACTAATAATAATAATAATAATAAAAATAATTTATTACATCTATCTCACACATGGCACAGTACATTTGATCACTATACATGACATAATACAACATACAAGAAACAATGAGAAAAGGACAATGCTATCGTTACTTCGTTACCTGTGCCATAAGGAGACGTGCAACGGAGTTACTAACGGAGTACTAGGAGTTATGTATCCGGACTGAAAATTTCGTAGCCTTACAGAAGAAAATTTCTACGGATTTTGAAAATGAGTCCATATTTTACGGTTATTCCAGATAGACGTGCAGCTCGAGTAGTAACTTTTGAGCTAGTATTAAGTAATTCCGGAAATAAAATAGACGTAAGTTAAAAATCTCCCTGAGAAGGACTTAATGACTATAAAATATAATGCTAATTGTTGTGCGACTGAAAAACCATAATATAGAACCGTTCAGAAAAATACTTCCGCAGTTATTTCTGGAATAACTCTATTCGCTGCCTACCCCTGTGGGATGCAGGCATAGCAGCCGTATCTCATGATCATTATCATAACCCATAACAGTCCACTGCAGGACTTAGGGCCTCTTCCCACGAAATGGGAGCTTTTTTTATTTATGAAATAGACAGGTATTTGACTGCCATCTCACCTGATGTTAAGTGCAGATGCAGTCTACGATGACGCATACTTGTCTATTAAGTACCTATTCACTCTTGTCTTAAAGAGACCCAAGTTATAGCGCTCAGGGAAAACATGTGCAGGCAGCGTGTTCCATTCCCTTGCCGTTCGCAACAGAAAAGAGTTTGCCACAATCTGCAAGCTTGGCAGGCGGGTTGGAGATCGCAGTGTTATAAATATAACAATGGAAAATACTACCCATTTTCAAGCCTACGGAGACTAGATCTTTTGCCTCGAAAGCATTAGCCACCTTGTACAACACCCACGAGTAGGGGTTGGTGCTATTCTACTCTGCCGGACACCACACGGCTACAGCCGTATCTATTTATGTTAAATAAGTAAGCAACGTTACCTTTGGTCTATGACATGGGATCGTTCAAGAGGTATATTAGAGGTTTCCTTAGAGGCGGGCAACGCATTGGTAGCACCCCTGGTGATGCTGATGTCCATAGGCGGCGGTGACCACTTCCCATCAGGTGGCCCGCATGCCTGTTTGTCTGCCGGATAACATAAAAAAAACAAAAAATACCTGTTCTTCTCCGCTCTGGTTCAGCACTGACATGTTAGGCTCCACGGACGAGTGGCTATACACCTCCCAGCGAGAAACGCGCGTCAGCTTGCACCAGGAGACCTCTCCAACGAAAACTGAAACAAAGCCATTACATATTATATGAGTAAGTAGATTAATATATTTTTAATAGTGGGATGTAGTATGCCTTCCGTTTACCCGCCTAAGTGCACATAAGGTCGGAGGCAGTCATCGCAGGGAGGGAGACGATGGATGCAAGAAGCAGAGATCCGCTCGGTGTGAAAGACGTGGGGAAGGTGTATGTTCAGCAGCGGACGTCCTGCGGCTGACTATTGACTATGAGGTATTTGACTGCCGTCACAACTGTTGATAGATGTTTCAATTTCATATTCATTTATTGCTTCATTTATTCATCAACATAGGCAATATACAGCTATTACGAGACAATTCTCTAAATTCCTCTAAGTATGCTCCGGTTGGCACAAATGTATGCGGTCGCACATGGAACGGAACATACCTGCATATTCGCACAGATTTTTAACGCTATGCTATTTTAGGCAAGGCTGTCGTCTATGAGTCGCATCGCATCTAACCGTCGTTTTGGTCGCCCGAGCGAAAATTGTAAGAAAGACATTACGCTCGTGCGGCGTCTGCCTGAGAGGTATAGCAGGTCAGTTAGACGAGGCGCTGAAACGTTTGTTTGTTCGACCAACAATGACATATCAAAGCTCACTCGGATGTAGACGGTTGGTGGTGACCGAACGATCCCCAAACCTGTCCAACCTCAGCACAGTACAAAAAGTACTATAATCGGAGCTACAGACAGCCGTTTGTGCAGGGGATGCCTAGTAGCGGCTGATGTGGTCATAGAGTGCGAGGGAGTAAAGGACCACACGTGAAAGCGACACTAGGAACGGGATCCCTCCGAGAGGTCTGCGAGCGTCAAAAGAGACTGATCGACTTTTGGAGGGAGCAAAAAATATAAAGCACGGCTTATATACGTACAAAGGGCCAAATTAGGGAGGCAATCGCACAAGCTGATCACCTGATAGTCAGTGATCACCGCCGCCCATGAACAGCAACACCAAGAACTACCAGCATAAGAACTATTCGAAGGGAACTACTTTGGCACCTCAATAGACTTGCATCTGACCTAATCCCACAACCTTTGCCCACAACAAGATAAGGTTTTTCTCTTCTTTTTAATTACATTCTTGTGTGAGCAATAAAGAATTTATCTATCTAATCTCGCTTGATAGGAAGCGACGATGAGGTCGAAGATGTAGAAGATACCTATTGACTCTTGAGACTTTTATTGTTTAGCAGAGCGCATAAATAAAAAAACTGGATTGGATTACGTGATGATGAGACGCCTACCATGTATGCATGGCTTTCTTTTACCCCCTTGTGGTCTTATGAAAAAAAAGAGCACTATGGAACGAGATCTGGAGAACTCACAGAACTGAATTCGATAGAAGACCGACAGGCCAGCGACCCTACGTCAATGACCCAGACTTCGAGGCTCGACAAACTTACGTACGTCTGTCGACAAAGTTCAGAACTTCAACTCCATACTTGAGGGTCCCGTATCAGAGGTGACCACTTCACTCCATATTATATGATCAGACTTGTGCGTGATAAAAATTGAAAAGCTTGTCAATCTATATCACGAAAAAGAATCAATGAAACATTAATAATCCTTAATTATCATATTAGTAAAACATGTTCAAAGAATGCGATAGCAAAATGTTACACCTACAATTAAACCTAATTATGGATTAGCATTTGAAAAGCAAATAATAATTGCATACAGACATTAAAGCATAGCACGTAATGTCTTATTAGAGCAGTGGGGTGTGCATCCAACAATACAAATGATAGTTAGCCATACGGCTGTATACCAATGCCTCATAATACTTATGTAATAACAATGTAAATAGAAAGGTGAATAAAAGAGGTCACATACTTGTCTATAAGATTCCCTCTAAACAGTTTACTCTGTAGTATTGATTCCTCCATTTTAAGTTTACATTTAGATTTTTTAAATGAAGAAGTTTAATTTAAAGGTGCATAGAAAAAATAAAAGTAAATTAGATTCAATTTTTTTTCTTCTTTTACTATTGCAATCTGTCTGGCATTCAGGTAAAACATTTAGCAATACTTGTGTACATTTCTCTAGTCGTGCAAGGTAAACGTCCTATGACATCTTCTTATAGTTTCATATTAGGTAGTTTCTTATTTATCTGTGGTGTCTCGTAAATGGCTGATGGAAATTATGCGATTGTACTTATCTTATTGTTGTAAGCTGTAAGACATCCAAATACAAAAAAATAAAATTTGAGTAAGTCTTGCGGTACACTTCTCTTCAGTCTCCGAGCTCTCGGGTATATATCATCCGTAATGTGCTGCATTCCTGCAGTCTCTTTATATATGTTTTGGCTGTATCTATTACTACCTATACGGGTTTTATGCCAAGATCGTGGTGAAGTCTTACGTTTGTGACATACCATGGTGCGTCCACTATCATTCTCAGCATTTTAGATTGAAATCTTTGTAGGATTTTCAGGTGGGAGTTGGCAGTTGTGCTTCAAAGTCGTATACCATACGTCCACATAGGTTTTATTATAGCCTTATATAACCCATTGCTAAGCGTTTGGTGAAAATATGCTTCCTCCAGGTTAATTATCGGTCCAAGTACATTCCAAGATATTCAAGAGTTTGAAGCTTTTTTTGTTTAGAAACGGGGAAGGAGGAAATCTCTGTCCTTTTCCATCCCTAGTACAATTTCTATGATTTTAGAATATTGTATTCCAAATTGAAATGTTCAATGTAATGATTTCCTTTTTATGTCCTTTAAGTGAATATACATAAACAATTAACGTATATACATTTAGTAGTAGTTATGGTGTTTCAAATAACTTGCCGAACAAAGGTCAGAAGGGAGTTTAGCGTCCAGCAGATCCTTAACCAATTTATTGGGGTGTGACTGCAACATTTTATGGTGTGATTTCTTGCTCGATGGTTGGCATCTTCAGGTCTATAGGCAGTCTGTCATTTGTAATATACCTCATACGAAGAATTTTGGGTTTGGAAGCGCTGAAGAATGCCGAGGTTTGATTTTGCAGCTGTGCCCCAAAGTAGAATCCCATAGGTCTATACAGGCTTTAGTATGGCTTTATATAACAAAAGTTTGTTTTCCAAGCTTACTTTGGACTTTCTGGTAAGAAACCACATAACTTTTCTTGACTTTTCACCCAATTGCTTCCTTTTCATAAATATATATTTTTGCCAAACAAGCCTTCTACCTAGATGCGTACTTGGTATCATCAGCCAACGGGATAGATTGGTTGTTTAACGTCACTGCAGGACAGGGCCCTTCGGACAGTGTGGTGGTTTCTTGTCTTCTTGTCCATGTCTAACCAGAAACTGGCGATCGGTCAAGTATGACTTTAAGCTGAGATACAAATTTAGTAAAACACTTTATTTTATTTTGTACACAACACCTGCCACACTTTATCAAAATGTAATTATTGAAAGATTAAATTAAATAAAGTTAGAATGTTCTTCCAGCTCTAGGTGTTGCGAATGTCCATGGTCTGCAGTGATCAGTCTTCTATAAAAAAAATACATAGTAAATTGTATTAGCATTATCACCAAAGGAACATAACAGTCCATGTTTCGATTTGAGCCTATTAAGTTACTATAACACCACAATAATATTTTGTAAATAATCTGCATTATATCACAAGGGTAATTAAAATAGCATATCTATGCAAAACAGCGTCAATAATAAATAATGAAACAATGCAAAAGACAATAGACTAAAATACAAACGATTTATCATTATCCAAAATAGTTCCCATGATATACTGATAGCATTGATAACATAATAACTCTGAATTGAGAAATGATAACGCAGAATTTTAATACCTGTGTGAATAAAATTAGCTATCAATGTCAAAAAGTCACTAGTATTCAATATTCAAATGCAATAACAATGATATCAATAAATACCATGCGACTAAGCAGATAGATCATGCCTTGTTAATGGCTTTAATTAAGAAGCCTAAAATCACTGAGCATGAAATGTAAAGAGCTCAGGGGTGATACTAAAAGTGTAGTGGGCAGGTCATAACTTGAAGGCCCAATGGCCAATATGGAGGAAGTGTCCACGATTGGCGTCCCTGTACCCACAATCACAGCATAGAACGCCCCTCATGAGAAGAGCAGAGGAGCTTGTTAGGTTTGTAGTGCAGACCATGGATGCACCAAATTGATTGGTGTGGAAGGCAATAGCCGTTGTTGGACTCAACTATTTTGTCCAATATTTCTCCTTGGATATTTAAAATGTTAAATCTGCAATACAGATTATAATCAAATTGGCTGGGCTTCTTTCTTCTTCTTCTTTTTTAATGATTTTTTTATTTCCTTTAATGTTTATAATCTTCTTAGGTTAATTTTTTACCTTTCTTATCATTTTCCAAATATGACCTGAAAATCTTTTTATTTTACCCCGCAAGGGTAGCCGATGTGGTAATATGTGCATGAGCCACATAAACTAGTAGACAGATTTTAGTAGAGATATAGGGAAAAACAAAGACCAACTTTTTATTACTATCAGAACAACAAATAACTGGTGTAAAGTTGGCTTGCACACATAGACAAAGTTGACAATGATTCAACGCTATGGCTTTGTGTATGCACAAAGATAAAGTATTGAGTAAGAATGTTATTACCTATGTTGAATTGTAATGACATTATTGGTCAGTAAGCTTGTTTACGTTGATAATAAAAACTTAATTTAGAGAAAATAAGGACAATTGCAAACTTACTATGAGACAGTTGATACAAGAAGTTCATACTATCAAGCACTTGTTTAACATCAGTACCTAGGTAACATTATTGTTATTTACAAAACATTATCACTCACACGTTCTTTCTGGAAAAGATGTTTAGGATATCCAATAAGTTACTAGATTAAGTTAAATCCCACTTTGTTTCTTTCAGACAATAATTAGTAACAGCTTTACTAATTGATGATTCACAAAGGTATGTTTTATTATTAATAATAAAGACTATTTCTACAGTATGATCCCTGAGGATCCATAAGCAGAAGGGGCAGCCCAAAATGAATGGAAAAAGAACCCCAAGTAATAAGATCACCAGTTACATTATATTGGGAAACTTCTTTGTAGAGGAACTAATAAACATTAGAAGTGGGTCTGAACAATACTAAGCGATACGCGGCCCGCAACAATGACTCAACCCAGCTTTGACAAGTTCACAATCTGACATTTTGCATCAGGAAAAAACAATTCTCAATCATCACTTCCACAAATCTGTAGGAACACTCCAGAATAAGAAACATAGTATTTATTATCAAAATAACGATAACAAATACATAGCAAATAGTTTACGTTGCACCAAATACCTACTCTCGTAACTAGAAGTACGTCAGTCAGCTGCCATTCAAAAGAATATGTGGCAAAAGTCAAACTTTCATTTCGTACAAGGATGCACTAAAAATACACTATAAACACTCTAAACACATTTTTTTACACGGGGGAAGGTCTATTATTTGATTTCGTAAACTGATTCCATTTTAGGATAAATAATAAAATCGATGTTTACCTTACGTCTCCTCAATGCAAATCTTTTCTATTGCAGAATCGAGACTGTTAACCCTTCTGCAGGAGTCGAAGATGAATCCTTTATAATTGACCTACAATGCGGTTCACAATTCAATTTACAACAAAATGCAAAGCTGAAATAAATACAACTGTCCCGAAGATATTTTCTGCGAGTTACTATACATTTGTTTTATGAAATGGCCTAATCTTTTACAAGATTCCGTTCTGTGTTTCCATAGACAAGCTCTTACACTTTTTAATTTCGAATATTAAATGAGTATTTTTCCACTTTCGTCAAGGATGCTACTTTCTATTGTTTATAAATTATTAAAAATAACTTTTTTAGTAAATGCTTAGTAATTTTAAACAACTGTATAATACGATATTTTGTAATAAAATCCAAGAACAAAGTAACAAAGCAAAAGTTGTAAAATCTGGCCCATCTGTCAAATATTGTTTTATTTTATTAATTTTTATCACTATATAATTGTAAAATAAAGCGTTTATATGTATTTAAACATAACTTTAGTTATAATATTCAGAAGTAATTAAAATATATTCTGTTAATAATATTTTCATCAAAATAATTTTATAAAAACAAAACGCTCAAAAGAAAAAGAAAATTGTCTTTGTAATGCAAAGTATTGCCATTGGAGAAAAATATATTCAATGCCTGTGCTCGTTCGTACTCGCGAACGAATTTTCACAACGAGCACGCAGTGACACACAAGAATATTCTCAGCAGGAGAAGAAGCCTCTTGAAGAAGTTTACATACTAGATTACAGTAATAATTTTAAAAAGTCAATTTTAATTTCTCTTCACCTTTTAGGCTCCCCAATTTTCGATTATTTCCTTCAAGATTTTGTTGACCAAAAAATTCAAAATTTTAATGATATTTCGGACCGCCTACTCCAAATTAACAGCCACATGGCTTATGTCATAATTAGATACTGTTTATTTGTTCCAAAATTTATGTACGTTTTGCGGTGTTGTCAGTTGTGGAAACATCCTGCTCTTTTAGAGCTCCTAGACAACACCGTGAAACATACCCTCTGTTCGGTTTTGAATATTAATCTGGCAAATTCTTCCTGGGACCAGGCATCATTGCCTATTCGATTTGGTGGTCTGGGCATTCGGAAAGTGTCGAGTGTTTCCCTGCCAGCCTTTTTGTCCTCGGTGAATAGCTCGCAGTCCCTAGTAAATAAGATACTGTCAAAACTGGGGACTTTTGAGTTAGCATTCTCCACCAAGGCCAAAAATGCTTGGTAGTTGGCTTGCCCGGAGTCGGAGCCCCCGGCTAATCCTTGCTCGCAGAGGCTTTGGGACGAGCCGCTCTGCAGATTGGTGCGAAACAACCTTTTAAGCGTATCAACCAATTCTGCAGAGCGTGCTCGCCTCCTGGCTGCTGGCGAGTGGGAGTCGAGTCTCTGGCTGCAGGCATTACCTTACTGCTGACTGCCACGTTTAGGCTTGCCACGGCCCTTCGTCTTGGCGCACCCTGTAGCGCTCCTCATCAATGCCGCTGTGGTCGTCCTGTAGACCAGCTTGCCACCACGGCTTGTCTTGCGGCAGGAGCGCTGGTCGCCTTCCTCGTCATGCAGAACTCAACGATGTCATCCGCCGGGCCTTTACCACCGCTGGAGCACCCGCGGCGCTGGAACCGAGTGGGTTAGCCCGCGAGGATGGTATGAGGCCCGACGGAATGACACTCACTTGCTGGAAACTGGGACGGCATCTGATATGGGATGCTACTTGCATCGATACCCTTGCGCTGTCCCATCTTCCAGTGACCGCGTGTCAGGTTGCGATGGGTGCTGCCTTAGATGAGGACGCCAATCGGCGCAAATATGCTAATCTCAGTGGCGATTACATATTTGCGCCATTTGGCGTTGAAACTATTGGGCCGTGGGGACCAGTCGCACACTCCTTATACCGGGAGTTATCTAAGCGCCTGGTCGAAGTTACGAATCACCAGAAGGCTGGCCTCTTTTTTGGTCAACGCTTAAGCCTCGCTATCCAGCGGGGCAACGCGGCCAACCTTCTGGGGCCTTTTCCAAATTCGGGGGACCTAAGACAAATTTTTTATCTTTAGTTAGGGTTAGAGTAAGGTTCTTTTTAATTATTAATAATTGTTAACATTTTTATTTAAATAAAAATTGTGTATATATTATAATTTTATAATGTGTGAAATGGTCGGACTGAAAATTGTACGGCCACTGTGGACAAAACTTTGCAACATGTTACAGAATGAATGTCACAATATTAAGTAATACGGAAGACTTTTTCTTTCTCTGTAACATTAAGTTTGACACTACTTTTATAGAGGTGTCTCCTATCGCGAATTTGGTTAGGTACCTACCGTTAATTTGCTAATTGACACTTACCAAGGCGAGGCTGAATTCTTTCAGCTAATGCTATGGTATAGTTGTCGAGATCTAAGAAGCCTATTTCCATCATTTCCTTGTGTCAAGTGCATTTTCTTAAGCATGGTTGCGACCGCATTGTCATCGAAAATTAACTTATGTCGTAGACGCAAGGAAATGATGAATGGGATTCTTCTTGACGACGTTAAATGCCTTACACAAACACATTCCTGTCCAAAAAAAATTATCGTACAACATCCTCAGGAACCCTTCCATCCGTGCCCATTTTTTTTGCAACAGCTTGTGACACAATCGACTGAGTATGGAAAAAGATTTTGAAATATATGTATGTTTACATTGAAATATACGTAGGTATAATAAGACCACTCTAAGTCCGAATCGCTTATTTAAAAATTAAGATAAAAATCTCTGTATGGCAACTTATGACAAGTTTTTTAAAAGTAATACAACGTCATTCATAAAAGTCATAACAAACAATTTGATTTCTGTAGGAGTGTTTATTTTCGTGAGTTATGAAAAATATTTTAAATACTGGGCTAAACAATTAAAAAGGAAGTGAGAGAAATTATTTTCAGCATGATTAATAATTTAGTCAAACTAAAAGTACAAGTTCACGCCAAATAACTGAATGTTTACAAGAAGAACTGACAAGGACAGATTATCCCCAGATTATTGCCATATCCACATTTTATAATTTGTAATACTGTCAGTGTATACGGACTTATCGTAGTCCTATTATATCCAATGTCTCACGTATCCAATGTGTCTCAATATCATCACGTGTTCATGTGTGGCGCTACCATAATTGCGGCGTGAATGTGGATATATTTTATGCTTTGTTCCACCAACCTCCGTCTCCCACCCGACAAAAAAAAACGTACGGCCCCGCCCGAATGGCGCGCGCATTTTTCAAAAGTTTTGTCTTTTTCTTTCAGCAAACTGTTTTTTTACAATAAATTTCAGACGGGATTAAGCCAAGTTTAGTTTTCAGTTTATTTAATCCACAGAGCTCCAATTTTAACACAATATATACAGAAGAGTTAATCGGAGTACTAGTACGTACGAACGTACTTTTAGTGAATGCCATAAAATGGTGAAGTACAAACTTGAGTTTTCATTTTAGTTTTTAGAAAAAATAGTATCCCCTGGTTTATAGTAATAGCACATTCTTACGTATTTCCATGCATTTATGAGTCAACCGTAAGTGGCTAAACGATTTTTGATGGAATTCCTGCGTTTTGATAGTCTGTTGAACGGACGATATCGTGAAGGTCGTACGGAGCCAACGAATGCAAAAGGCTTGACTTCCTGCGACTGAGAATCATCTCTTCACCATCAGATGAATAGTTTGTCGTAGTGCACGGAAAAGTCAAAGTACAAGATTTCCTAACTATAAGGCCGAGTGGCGACAAAGCGATCGTTTTAGTAACAGATAGCTAGTTATTTTGTATCACTTCTGAAATTGATTTAACATGGAGAGCAAAATACAACATGGAGTTTTTGGAGTGAAAAGGTTAGTGATAAAAATTAAGTGAGAGGCGACACGATTATTTCGCTATACCAACTAAAAGGTCGCTCGTTCTGCCGACACCCCGCGGGTCGGCGCTGAAGCTAAACTGCAATACTAATTAACAATAAATAAAATACTTATGGGCGATAGGAAAATCGTTACGTTACGAATATAATAAAACATCTTTTTACAAGCATACCATATAATTTTTTATAATAATTAAGAATAAATTCTTACATCACGAGTTATAAAATAAATACATTTATTGCCTTAAATTAAGTCCAAAAGTACTCTGTACAATTATTGTTAGCGATGTACAAACGAGAACGACAAGTAAAAATATCCAAAAACAAATAAAAAAAATACGGACCTTACATATGACCTCAGTAAGTTTCCACATTTACTCTGTGTCGATTCTACTAATATAACTTAACAAATTGTGTCATAATCACAACCAATAGTTTGCTTTTTTTATTTCCTCTCTTATTATCAATATTACACAAACTATTTTATATCATTGCTCTTCGCTTAACCTAGAACAAGAACCATTCTTTACCTTATATTACAAGTTACGTTAAAATTAAACCTACCTAAACGCTAGCGGGTGTTATTTACTGGACTGTTGTGCCGTTTCTCTCGCAATATTGTCACGCCCATCGTGCTCTCGAAAGGAACAAGCCCTGCTACACACTAGCGGCTAATCGCATTTAATAACCGAAATTATCAGTCTTTGAAACAGATGCGTACGCGCATTACTCCGAGGTCAGCTCTGCTATGTATTCAGCAATGACGTTTAGCTATAAT
Organism: Blastobasis adustella; assembly: GCA_907269095.1. Lineage (NCBI taxonomy): Eukaryota > Metazoa > Arthropoda > Insecta > Lepidoptera > Blastobasidae > Blastobasis > Blastobasis adustella. Next base: position 5,626,244 of record OU026135.1, on the reverse strand, counting down.
TTTACAAATTAATTATACATTTCTCGTTCACTAAGTACAGTTTTGAGTATTATGAGTATTGAGCGTCTAATTCAAATCTCACACCAACCAACTCCACCCATATACCAACTCGTTAGGCCTGCATTTTAAATATAACGAAAATATGTACAAGATAATAATAATTATAGTTAATTTATTATGTACACATTGTTCATTTACAGTTCCTTTTAAATCGATTCTCTTGCTTGCGTTGTCCATATCCAACGCTTGTAGAGGGAATGAGGATTCCGAATGGCCGTCGCGGTGGCGATTCGGCGTCGTGTGATCTCGTGTCTGTACAGTTACCGGTTATATTTACACAGGGCCGGGCAGCGGGCAGCCGGCAGTCGCTAGTGTGTACGGGGCGGGACGTCACCGGGGTTCTAGCCAAGGCAGTCGAAGGCCACTGCGTATAGACCAAGTGTGCGCTAACCTAGCATTATCATACGCACTACGACGAAAACTGTGCAGCGTAGCAACCACATTGTTCATAGACAATAAAATTAGGACAGTAAATATCACCAAATTAAAATTCACGTGGCAAACAATATGGCATCAGATTTAAGTACCCATTAAAATAAATTAAAAAATAACGCTCGACTCGCCGCCGAGGCGCGAAGTGGTAGTGTATAAAGTACCCTTATTTTAGGCTATAAAAAGGTATTGGAAGACAGAAATAACATTGCTATCAGATCAATAAAAAAAAGAAACAAAACAGTCGTAGTAACTGGTACTAACTCCAGGAGAATACTGGCCACAGAGCCAACGCAATTAAAAATAAAACCAATTCCACTAATTTACTCTTAAATTATACTAAATGGACAAATTATTGTTACTAATGTACTTCTGCGTTGCTTAATAGGAGTAAACTAAAACTGCTGATTCGTTTCGTAATGATTACAATTCAACACAGGGTCGGGCGTCATTAATTTCAAAATTGACTAGATATCTGTGTGCATAGGAATCATATATAAAAATAGCTAAGTAAAGGAACCAATACACTGAAATTCTGGCATCGTCTGTGTAAAAAAAGTCTTCTAAAAACTAATTTATTGCCGTAAGCAAAAATATGTTCTAAAAACTGTACTTTAAATTATGTTAGAGTACACAACAACACTTCTAAAAATTTTGTACATTTGTACAAACACGTCCTCATTCGCTAAAATCATCCTCAGTCAAGAAACCTAGAATAATAACCTAGCTGACAAATGATACACTAAGTTTTTTTTAGTAAAAGAAATCTCAAATACGTGGGCTAACGAAAATCACTAACAAAATATTTGATCTCTCATTTCACTGGTGTATAATTAAATACATACAATTAAGTACTCTCGTTACCGGATCGCGGGAGGCGACGCGCCACACGCGGTCAGTCTGCGGATTACAAAACAATAATCGTTACAAAAATGTGGTGGTGGTCTCGGCGCGGCGGCGGCGCCGGGGCGGTCTCTCGCGACCTATCACTTGGACGGCGGGTAGGGCGGGTAGGCGGCGTGCGCGGGGTGCACGGGATGCGCGGCGTGCGCGGGGTGCCCGGCGTGTGCGGCGTGGGCGGCGTGCGCGGCGTGCGCGGGGTGCGGCGGGCCGGCGCGGCTGCCGGTGGCGTACAGCTGCTGCTGGAAGTTGTGGAACTGCGCGGCGTAGTTGGGGTCCGCGGTGGAGGGCACCGCGAAGCCCTGCCCCTTGAAGCCGGGTCCAGGCCCGCCCATGGAAGGCGGCAGCGGCTGCCCGGCGCCGACTGGCATGCGCACGCCGCCGGGGCCCATAGCGGCCTTCACGCCACGGAAGCCGGGCCCGGGGCCGCACATGGCGTTGGGCCCGCCCGCCGCGAACGGGTCCGCGCCCATCTTGGGCGGCGAGTTGAACCCGGCTGGGTAGTGCGGCATGCGCAGCATCCCGGGCGGCCGCATCACGCGCATGCCGCCCGGGTCCATCTCCATGCCGCGCGCCTGCGCGGGCCCGCCCGGGCCGCCGGGGCCGGGGCCGGGGCCGCCGGGGCCGCCGGGCCCGCCGCCGGGGAAGTACGGCATGCCCTTGCCGTCGAGCTGCATGGGGTTGGTGACACGCTGCAGGAACTCGAGGCTGGGCGGGCCGCGCGGGCCGGCGTTGCACGCCATGGCGGGCCGCGTCGGCAGGTACTGGATCGTGTTGGGCGCGCTCGCCTTCACTTGCACGTTGGCGCCGTTGAACGGCGGCATCTTGCCGGGGCCGCCCATGCGTGGGCCCATCATCGCGCCGTCGGGCCCCATCGGACCCATCGGCCCCCCCATCGGCCCGCCGCCCATCTTCGGGCTTAGACTCATGTCCGGCGGGAAGTCGCCGCCGCCCATCATGCTTTCCATGGGGCCGCCCATGCCCGGGCCACCCATGTTGTCCATGTGGCAACCTGGAAATTTAACAAATCAGCATCAGTTGAGATTCATTACCGCTCGCTATCGTAACTGAGTGTTACTGGATCCAGCTTTTCCGTCACTGTATTTGGTAAAGTTTGGTCCAAACGTGCACAACTAAACCTGCCTGTTGTTTGTTATATTTATGTTATATCTCTGTATTTCTTTATTGTGCAATAAATTGTTAAATAAATAAATAAACAATTCTTATGCTTTGAGAGGCGAAAATCCTCGAGTCACACATTCAAACGACAAACATATTCATTGATTTACTCCGAACAACCTTTCCTATCTACATCTACACCCACCACCACACCCAAAACACTTACCCATATCGTTGATCATCATATGCGGATGGTTGTGCGGATGCATCCCGTGGTGGTGCGGCATATGGTGCTGCGGGAACGGCGCTCCGGCGGGCGGCAGTTGCCCCCCACCGACCGAATTCGTCAGCTGTTGCGACATTTGGGCCAGCGACGAGATCGGGTCGAATGACGACGTGGCGGGACCCATCGGGCCCCCGGGTCCTTGGTTCGGGTTGATCGGGATGTTGTCGGGTCGGCCCATGCTGCATGCGCCCGGGAATGGTCCCGGTAACGATGTGCTGTTGGGCCCGCCGGATAGCGTCGGCTGCTGGATGTGTAAAGCAATATTTGTAATAAGTTGTGTGGCCTTCATTTAGGATGTGTTAATTTTCTGCACCAGCTGAACAATTGATATAAGGTGTGCTGTGCACCTATATCGCATGCAATTGCCAAAAAAAGTCGATAAATATTTTTTTTTTTATCAGAATTCATTCTTTTCTTTCTTTCTTTGTTTTAGGTTGTGGCTTCCGCTATGTAGCGATTTTGCCAAATACTAATGAACTGACATCAACACGTCATAAGAAAAATAGCCAGTAAAAAAATTGATAAAAAGAGGTGTCTATTGAGTTCCCATAATTATGGAACTATAAGTCTGTTGATGTTTTTTTTTATAAAGTAGACAGCTATTTAACTGCTATATCACCTGATGTTAAGTGCAGATGCAGTCTATTTGTGTGTAATGCTTATCTAAGAGTGTCTAAGACAGTTTGTTTTACTGAATAAATACATAAAATTATATATTTGTTACGTAATTATATTATAATATCGTGCCGCCTGTTACATTTCCATTGGTAAACCAAAACTAATTTATTTATTAAAATAAATACAAAAACTAAGTCAACTATTCAGTGGCATATTATTTGTAAATACATGCAAAATCACTGACGTGTTTTAAGAAAGTGACGGCCCTAGTTTACATCTACTAGGTCTGTAGGTTAATAACGTAACTCTGCTTCCAACAATTCTCTGATTTCAATGATTGAAATTGCTACTTTTGCGATTTCGTATCATCGAATTCATGGGTTCAGTTGAACTTGAAACTGAAATTATTAATTCGATAATACGTAATCGCAAAAGTAACAATTTCAATAATTGAAATCAAGGAATTGTTGGCAAAGAGTTATTACCTAGAATACAGAATACAGACTTAGTAGTGCCAAATCAAACTGGAATATGTTGCTCATAACACGAGGTCCTTTTGTGTATCATGGTCTTTTGAAAAGCGGCGCGACACGTAACATAATATTAGTGATACAAAAATTGACCTTATTCTATGAGCAATACATTTCACTTTGATATGCTCTCACGCTTTGTGTTTCTGAATTTAGTTACTAATTTTAGTAGATTAGAATTGAATGTAATCAGCGCATATGCGCTGTGCGATGTTAGCCCAAACACCGTGTATTGGCTCACCACCCAACTCACCTCCTGCCCCCCGTCGTCGCAGCCCTGCGGGGGCTTGGCGGCGGGCGCGTAGGGGCCCTGGCTGAGCGGCTCGCGGCCCGGCGTCTTGCCGCCGTCGCCGCGCGCCGACGACGGACTCGGCCGGGACTTCTCGTCTAAGGGTGGGATACGGGAGTGTAAATTCAGAGTTTTTTTTTAAACCACTAATGTGGCAAACAGCTTACGAGCCTGCTTGATGGTAAGCAGTCACCGCAGACGTTTGCAATACCAGGCATCACCCCCGCGTTGCCGACGCCGTAAAAACCGCTCCTTTCTTGAAGAACTCCATGTCATACTCTCCAGGGAAAAACTCTCCATGTAGTTCATTCCACAACCTTAGTGTACGTGGGAGAAAGTTCCTATGGGACCGCACAGTTCGCGACCAATTTGGTTTCAAGGTGTGAGGATGAACTCCCTGTCGGTGGCGAGCAGTGCGATGATAGAATGATAGAGTAAGTAAGAAAAACACCTTATTGTTTATAACAATATCAATCGATACAATCGTAAGAAACACATATGAGCCAGCAAAGGCGGCCTTATCGTTACAAGCAACCTTGACAGAGCTTGTCAAAGGAAATTTAACAACAAAACAACCAGAAACCTATCCAATCTGTCCTTGAAGGAGTCCAGAACGTACTGTGCGGGAAACACTGATATCTGCTTTACCTTCCGAGCACTTCCCAGCACTTTAGTTGGAGGTGGCCGCAGACGGCTTATTGAAGCTCTATACTGTATTCCATCGCGAATCGCCGGCATTTTGCTATGAGGGATGGCAGGTTAGTTCTCAGTAGTTCTGAGTTACCTTGTGAGCACTTCCCAGCGTTGGAGGTAGGCGTCTGTGGGTTGTTGAAGGAGGGGCTCTGCTCCATCGCATATCGGCGCTCGCCCATCGCGCCGTGCGGCTCTGGCGTGCCCGGCATCATGCTGCGGGGGGTGGGTCAGGTTAGCTTGTGGCTCTGTATTTTTTATTGCCTAGGGAGGCTCACGGATGGATGGTCCACCTGATGGAAAGCGGTGGCCGTCGTACAGGACATCTTTGACGTGAAAAAATTGATCATAAAAGTTGTTTAACATTTAAACCTATTTTTGCAAAAATATGTTTTGTCTTCACCTGTCACTGAAATTGATTGATTATGATGGAATTTGAATGAAAGTAACCAACCGTATTTTAGTCACATAATAACTTATCCGACCGACTGTAATGTTTTCGAAATTGGTTCAGTACTTTCGGAATATTTAAGTTGGGTCGAAGATTCGTTAGATTACGAAAGTCTGGCGTTTCAAAAGAGAGGGAGTTTAAAAGTGTTCATACAGTATGTAACACACAAAACAATATGCAATACTATAGTTCCATAATACATTCATGTCCGTAATTAAACTGGCACATACCCAGCAGGCGATTTCTGGTTCGAATTTGACTGCGGCGTCTGGCCCCCACTGTTGGATGGGGGCCCGTTGTCCTTCAGCGAAGTGTTGGGCTGTTTCTGTATCGTCAGCTCTTGGCCTAGGGGATAAAAGGGATCATAGTTATTGATAGTCCAGTTTGGGTGCAAGTAGTGATTTCGATTGAGGAGTCGTTCAGTGCGTTCACATTTGCAAATAAAACCAAAATTAACAAACAAAATCTAAGTAAATTACTCGTCGTGAGTTTACTATTTTCATGTAGACTAAAATGGTGTTATGAGGATTAACGCGCTATGAAAATCTACTATACTCCGCTTTATAAATTGAGTCAGTAAAATTAAAAGTATGACAATTCGTTTTATTACAAATACCTGTTTTACATTCGTTTTCGGGGCTTTCGTCGGTGAAAAAAAACGAATGTCGGCAATTTTTTCTTGTCATCGCTATATTCATGAACGGAAAGTTTTATCACGGAATCGCTTGTAGTTGAAACGTTATTTCATCGAACTACTCCTAAACGAAAAGTTCTGATCGTCGATGAAACAACGGTCTATTATTTTGTGTCATTATTATAAGAAAATTATAATTCTTATTATTTATATTTTTATTATTTTGACTATTGTTCTATTGTAATTAATTATATTAACTTGTAAATTTAAATTCTTAATCTCAAAATATTTATCTATTGGACATTATATTATTTATGTTATTGTGACATACTAGGGTAATATTGCACCAGACATATTATTTACTTGGACATTACATCTATTTATATTATAATTTGATTTTTTTACAACACTCGGAACGACTTCTTGATGTTGGCGGCGAAAGTGAAGGGCGAGTGGCGAATGGCGAGTGGCGAGTGGCGAGCAGGTGACTGGCAGACACGTAACAGAAGTTTATATCGTTTAATCATTTCACTACACACCACATTTTTACCAATCATTTATCTATTATGTATTATTATCATTTACTACTATTTTATCTTTAAAAATCTACGGTTACACAAAGCGAAAAACGCACGTAGTAGGGGGAGGCGGTCCGGTTGTTTAGTTGTAGGAATTATCAATTTAATTTTTAATTTTGTATTGTTTGATTTTATGTTGTATGATTGTGTGTGTTGAAATATATATGAAATTCTTTGTTTAAATGTTGTGTTGTGGCGTCCAGCTGATAATAAATGATTTATATATTTATTTATAATACTATGGAAAAATGAATACTACTAATATTACTATACTATTGTCAAACTAGCCATAAACGAAACATATATGTTTATTTACAACATCGGGCGGAGAAATGTGTGTCGGTGATATGTTTCACTATCTAAAAAATAAATGTCAAATCACTGTAAAATGTCGATATAACCTTTTCAGTTTTCTATGCCCATGTGAACGCACTAGACACACACAAGATGGAGATTCCGTACGTACATAGAATGATAGAACAAAATTAGCCATAGAGTACGAAGACAAATGTTAGCACATTTTCACCAACCACCACCAAATGAAAATAATAATAATAACACACACACAAGTATTGAAAAATACACGCACAAACAATAACTATGATTATACATTTAGCTACTTCTATGTCTACCATCTGCATCAGTAGTTAATTTTTTTTATACCTAATAGATTGAGGCAAAGACGAACAAGCGGTAAGTGATCACCGTAGCCCGAGAGCATCCATTGAAGATAACCTACATTTCAAATTCTGTCAGTTCGTTGACTTTGTAAAAGACGTAAACAATTAAATAAGGCATTTGAAACACTACTTCTGTAAACATTTTCAAAATAAAATGAAATGATCGCGTCTTAATCATATCGTCAATATAGCGTAAACAATAAAACAAATCCTTTATAAAACCGAAATGCTACTACAAAACTGATTTGCTAGTGAACGAGCATTGAGTAGCCCTTTTCAATATTATTTTTTTATTGTAATGGATCTAGATTCATTACTATTATTAAATCAAACTTTCTTTCATGTTTTTCTATTTACGCATGGCCAAAATGTTGGACCTTGACTGGCAACCCTCCACTGAACCGCACATATCCACGTCCGTTACCTTCGAACTGGTTGAGGTAGGAGATCTGCTGCGGCGACGGCACCGGCATTAGACTGGGCTCCTTTGGCTGGTTCTTCTGTTGCTGGGCGGCTAGGCACTGCAGCGTTCTCACGAAGACACCATCGTCCAACTTCTCCAGTATCTCTTTACGGCCAACATGCGCCAGGCGTGGGTGGGTCGGGGGTGGGGGGTCATTGCGAATGCGGGGGTCAAGCGACAAGCGGGCGGGAATGGGGTCGGGGCAGGAGGAAAACAAAAAATAACGCATTACAACTACAGAAAAGAAAAACAAATTCGAACCAATTATTTATAGAAAAACAAAAAAAACTAAAATACTCGACGACACGTTTTGTACTTTTTACGTTTTGGGTGGTACAGAACGTGTGAGTGTAATTGCTAGTGAAAAAAAAAAACAGTGGTTGGGAAAATGTCTAACGTTGAAATGTAAAAATGCATGCTTTACTACTTCTATGGCTCCTATATTGTTGGTAATACGTCATGCGATAACGTCCTCTTCATAATGCTACGCGACTTACCATCAGCACTGTCAGAATAAATTACAGTGAATTGAAAGGATCGATTCATTATCCTTATATATTAGTTTTGAGAATTAGAGTTGGCAGTAATAACCGATCTGAAGACGCTACAAGTCCTAAAACCAAACACGGCCATCATCTTCGCATTTTATCTTCGTTATATTCATATCTTTACATTAATTTCATCACTCCGCCATATCCTTCAACTCTCTGAAAGTTTTGTCACAATTTCAACGTTGGTGTTGAAAATTAACAACAGATCGCTGTTCATTTTTGACTACGGAGGTCCTACACAATCTCGGTAGAAAAGTCATGACTCGCATGAATAAATGAGCTCGAATCTATGCCAGATACTCTGCTATCAGAAAAAATTAACAAAATACTGACAAATCGTTCCATTTCTCGCGATAAAACAAAACAAGGAAGAAACTCCTACTACTTACACTCTGTTTTAAATCTGTCAATATCAAAACATGGACGAATCGTTTCATTTCTCGCAGTTTTACTCGAGCAAACAAAAATTACAATACCCTAAAATTAACTGTTTTCCTGCTGCAACATATACTTTGACTTTACTCTCAAAAAATAAAACACGAACGAATCGGTCAATAACGGTATTTAGACTAAATCTATCCACCAGATGGCGCTACTGCGGCGTAAGCTCTGCTGTCACAACATCGCCGCAATATTTGATAGACAAAACCGCTATAAGTCGACGGCTCCATTCTCGCCAATAGCACGACTTTATTTTGACAGAAGACCGTGTCCCACTGGCGCCTTCCGAGGAATTTTGAAACTAAGAAAATTTGCATAAGGGTATGCAAATAAAACCAAACTTAAAATCTAAGTAAATAACTCGTTAGCCTCAGTAAAATGATAAGTATGTTATTTAATTACAAATACGTCTTAGATTCTTTTTCGGATCATTCGTAGGTGAAAGGAAACAAATGTCGGGAAATTTTCTTGTCATCGAATTATTCATGTACGAAAAGTTTCATCACCGAGTCGCTTGTAGTCGGAACGTTATTTCAGCGAACTACTCGCTAAACAAAAAGTTGTGTTCGTCGATAAAACGGTCTGTTGTCAAACTACCCATAAACGAAACATTCTGTTACTACTCTGCCAAACCCAATCCGAATCCTTTCAATTCACTCGTCTCCTTCCCTCCTCTCTGTACCGATGGGTATACGCTGTGACAATACACGCTGTGGGGGTACACGCTGTGTGGGTATACGCTGTGGGAGTACGGTACCGACCTGGCGCGTCCTGCTTGGCGGGCGGCTTGCAGTGCGCGGGGCTGCTGAGCGCGGAGCCCGCGCGGGACGCCTCCGCCGAGTGCGGCAGCGCGCCCGCCCCGCCGTGCCCCGGCGACTGGGTGGCTGGGGGGGGGGGGAAAGGGTCATTATATTTTTTATGCTATTCAGTGACAAGAGTGTCGGTGGCCGGACGGTTGAGTATCCGAGTCGTAAGCGAGAGGTGCCGGGGTCGAATCCCGCTGCGGCCATGTACTAATGACCCTTATCTGAGTTATGTACATTCGTTGAATTCTAACGGATGCTCTTACGGTGAGGGAAAACATCGTGATGAAACCTGTAAATTCAGGCAACTGAATTTGTAACCATGATCCAATCTGGTCAGGTTGCCCTGGTAGCAGGGTCACGGAGGTCAGATGGTAGTCGCTCCACTGTAATTACCTGATCGCCAAATCGTGGATCATGATCAAGGCGGACCCCGGGCCCTCGTCCTCGAGAGCACAACCGGGACATTAACGCTAAGATTATTATTATTATTATTTAGTGACAAACGAGCCGACAGCCCACCTGATGGTAAGTGGTAACAGTTGCCCGTAACATCTACAATTCATACATTTAGATTGCAGGTTACAAAAATGTAGAACCGCAGGTGCGTTGTCACTGTGGGAACTAAGAAGAAACACAAGAGTGTAATTTCGCTGGCTACCTTATCCTTCAAACCGAAACAACAATGCAAGCATTGTTGCTTGGCGGCAGAAATAGATAATAGGGAAGTACAGAGTCCTACCACCTGAACCCTATTCAAAGTATCACCTTTTTCATGCTATATAGACAGACAGGCAAGCGAAACACTTGAAGAAAAGCGATCACCGTTGCCTATAAATGTACACCAGAAAAATCACCATGGCGTTGCCCACCTTTTAAACCCTGGGACACGTTACTCTGGCAGTAGACAGGCAGGTTGCGTAGTTTCGTTACGTGATAGGATCAGTACGGCTAGCACAAGGGTAAGAAAAGGCGCGACATAGATACTGCTATCTCTTTCATCTTAGTATTGGGAGAAGAACACAAATGCTCGCCCGCGGCGTGAACCGTGTCGCGTAGCAACCAAGGTAATCGACATAGGTTTTAACTGTGCATTCACTGCAATGGTAGATTTTGAAAGTTCGAGAGACGATGGGAAGTTTATGTTCATTAAGAGACGTCTTGTGCCTTTTCTTATTGGAACACACATTACAGGAGCCACGTCCACAACTAGAGTGACCACCTAAACAGTCAATAATTACAACTAACAAGAACACATCCTGAAACCCTGTAAACCCACTCACCTATGGGTACTGAGGCGGAGCGGTGCAGCGGCGAGGCGCCGTAGGGCGGCGGCGGCAGGCAGCCGCCTCTCTCTGAACAGGGGGACTTCACTTGTGTACCTGCGGGTGACATGGTTATTGTAAAATCTGTTCAGGATCATCATTATCATCATCACAGCCCATAACAGTCCACTGCAAGACTGCCTCTCCCATGAGAGTAGAGAGGTTATTGCTATAATCTCCACGCTCGTCTTACAATACTCGCAACAAAATCACGACTTGCCGCATCAACCTCGCTACGTACACTGTGCATAGATGTCTCGAAAAGAAACAGAGAAAATGAATTTCAACTATGACCGCTGCAAATTACCCATTTAAATACATCATTTCACTGAAAATATAAATTTCACCATAAGTTACTGCCAGAGTTTAAAAAAAAATCGTCATTTTTATATGTATATTGACATTCGGAAAGACAACTATGATTTTTTCAGGCATACCCCAACCTCATAAATTCTTTGATCGCTAGTACGCAATATTTGTTTACCAAATAAGACAAGTCAATTTTAATATTTGAAATCATATAGGTAATCGATCTTCAACATCGCTGTCTACAAAAGAAACCGACAACAATGCAACGCAAAAAGAGTTTAATAAGTACATACTTAAATCGTTATCCATAGACTTGGGCTCGTCGAAGAACTGGTGCTGTATCTTCTGCCAGTCGATGTCCTGTGCGGAGGGGCTCTTGGGGCTGCGGCGGCCCTTGTGGTGGCCCGGGCCGCCGGGGCCCAGCCCGCCCGGGTCGCCGGGGCCCATCTGAGGGAGGCAACACCGATTAGTGCGTAGTCGGACCTCGTTTCTCGTGAAAAGAAAGATCCGACTTCCATGATGTAACGGAAATATGCCGTTACGCCTTCGCCGTTAGTGCATCCGTTGGGCACCCGTGGTGGACTTGGTGCGGCTGGTCTCCTCGATACTTCTATAGTCCATTCGCGTTAAGAAAATAGTGACAAATCGTTTCCCGCCGGCCTAGCCCCGCCCCTCGACCAATCGGGTCGCAGCAAATTAGAAAGCTAAGTTAACAGTGACCAGTGATAATAATCATTTAGTAGATGAAACTGCGAAAAGTAGTTGAAAGTAGAGTAGGTGTGGTCCCAAATAAAAATTATGTTGGTGCCAATAACTCATCTTTCAAGATCAGTGATGTAAACAAATTACTTTATGGCGCAATAACTTCAATATATGCTAATCGACTGAAGAAATGCTGCAACCACGTGATCTAATAAGAAAATGTTACGTGGAATTTGGGTGACGTCACCTTGAGCTAACCTAGAGAAAAAGAGTTTAGTAATAACTTACGCTCCTCCCGCGGCCATACTCGTCGCACATGGGTCCGTTGGGCGCTTGGTGGCCTTGGTGGGGCGGGTGTTGGTGCGGCGGGTGTCCCTGGTGGCCTTGGTGCGGCGGGTGTGGCTGGTCACCGCAGTCACCGTGCATGCCCATGCCACCCAGCATGCCGTCCACCATCATGCCGCCTGGTGGGATACAGATGTAAGGAGATTATTCGCCATCCCATGCAGAAAGTAGCAAAATATGGCAAAAACAAAATTTTGGAAGCGATTTCGATAGCACACATTACTCTGAATTTCTTTATTAGGTAAGTTAAGCTATACAACAATGACTTGTTTTTCTTCAAACCTGAAAAACCTAGCTTGCAAACTGTATCATTGCAGTCGAATTCTAGATTACAAGCTTCGTAAACGACAATAACTAGAGTTGTTCTTGAAACCTGGAAAACCTAGCTTGCAAACTCTATTATATCAATCGAATTCTAGATTTTCAAGCTTCATAAACGACAATAACTACAGTTGTTCTTTAAACCAGAAAAACCTAGCTTGCAAACTATTATTGCAATAAAATTCTAGATTTTCAAGCTTCACTAATAACTCTAAACTCTGAGATGAAATTAAAGATTAAAAGTTGTGATTTGAAACAGATTTTTTTAAATATTTTTAAATCATTTTAACTTTTTCAGTGGTAGTTATGATACCCTTGCAAGCATCATGTTACCCGTAGATACTGAGTAGTTCCTATCGATAAATTGCAGTACTATCCTCTCTAACTAATAACTCTCCTAACCGTTAAAGAGTTCTGTGGCTTCATCATAAGCAGAGCATCATCAGATGATGACACTCTGAAGCGAACACTTGTGTAAGATATGATAACTTAAAAACACCCCATACGTGCCTACAATTTTCGAGGGTTGCACTCGATTTCTCCAGGATTCCATCATCTGATCTTGACCTGATAACCATGTGGCCACCTGGGAAGACCCTTTCGAACAAAAAAAAAAAGAATTTTCCAAATCGGTCCAGGCGTCTTCGGGGAACATATATACATAAAAAAAAAAGTTTTCACAAATTGAGAACCTCCTCCTTTTTTGAAATCGATAATCACCATCTCGTTGCAGTAACGTCAATCAACTGTTAAAATCGATTAAAATTCGTTGTCCTTATCTATCATGGTCAATTGTAGACAGAGACAAAAGAATTTTAATCTATGATACAAAATTGACAAGCATTTCAGAAACTTATGTTTGGTCTACCAAGTTTCGAAGAGAGTTGTATGGTTTAATATTTTTGTCAGCCAGCATGTTTCAGTCTGAAGGGTAAGTTACCCAGTGTGTAAATGCATAAACAAGATATTAGGGCTGCAACGTAACTATCACCATGCCGGTCTGCTATGCAGAGGGTCCTGAAGTCGATTCCCGACCTGGCAAAAGGTCATGCATATTTATTTTTCTGTCTTAGAGTTTTTGTGTTTGCGTCCATGACATCGGTAATCCTAATGGATACCCCGATAAGTGTACTGTTATTTAAAAAAATTACAACTAGCTGTTCCTTGCGGCTTTGTCGGTATTGTTCGGATATTAATTTTTTCATACAATACTGAAAACTCACACCGTGTCACCGTCTTCTTGTGACAAATTCCAAACATTAAAGTACGTAAAACTGTAGGGTAAGTAAAATTGTAAAGCTTCCAATCAGTGAAATAATCTTTAAAATCGGTTCGATAGTAGATAGAAATTACAAAAATAAAATACGTTTTCATTTTATAACATTAGTTTGTCTATCAACTCACCGTTCATAGCGTTCATGTTGGGCCCGGGCATCATCCGGGGGCCCATGTGTGGCCCGCCCATCATGCACGGCTTAGGCCCTCCCATACCGCCCATCGGGTTAGGCATGCGCTGTAAACATACAATTTTTTTTTTTTTTTTTTAATGTGTTATTGTGGCAATTAATGTTCTTATTCTATTAATTATGGAAAATATCTATTGGTGCCCGTGGCAAGACGATAGAGACGCCTTTTAATAGGACAGGACACACTGCCAAATAACGCATGTCTAAACATGCATGTAACAGAAAATTGCCGACGAGTGTTAGGTAAAATGACTATCATAAGATCTAGAATTTCCTAGCATCTTAAACAATATGACGGATCGGCACTCCCATGGCCTGTCATCGCCATAGAACTTGAACCATAGGGCCTGTCCTCCTAGTTTCTTCCGCCATTGCCCTGGGGGCTTAAGACTGACTAAAATGCAATGACGGGACACTGTATGTCGCCATGACGCCCATTCTCCTTTATTGACTCGTGTGTGCCTTGTGATGTGCGTATCACAACTACTCGCCATCATCATCATCGTTGCGTCTATCCCGGCTTATGCAATGGTCCGCTATTCTACTTATTTCTACTACATTCAATTTGTATGAGTCACAACAGGGCGTCACGTGACTACTTATTTTTTATATAGTACTTCATGTTGTCAAGATCGTTATCTATATTATTTTTCATTCTCATTGCTCGTGAGAGTTTGCACCGGAGATTATAAGGAGATGAAGAGGTTGGAGACAGGAGAGAGGAGTGGCGATTGCTCCACCGACAAGAGTTATACTCTTAAATATATGACGATGAATACACGTTGCCCAACCACACTTCAAGCTGTGCTTGTGTTTCATATTCAAAGACAACACTCAAATAAGAGCTACATCGTCCAGTTCTAGTAGGATCCTAGCGGTAAATCCCGGTTTTACAGGATCCGCGTTCTAAATATTTTTTCTCTACTTCACTCTTTAAGTTGTCATTTGCCACGACGACACGACACGACGCAACAATACTAGGTGTAATCTGTTAATAGGCTTTTTAATATAATAAATTATAACTCACCCCCATAGGTCCACCGCAGGCCCTCCCCATGTGCATATCTGTACACATACCGGGCTTCATATCCGGGCCCCCACAAGGTCCTCGGATGCCCTTCATGCCACAGGGCCCCATCGGGCCCATTGGTCCATTGGGGCCCATTCCTCCCATCATAGGACCGTTCGGTCCCATCATTCCGTTGGGGCCCATGGACCCTGGCATGCCCATGCCTCCCATGCCGCCCATGGGTCCGTTCGGGCCCATAGGTCCGGCCATGGTGCAGCTAGGGCCGGATGTGACTGGACCGGCCATGGACACCATGGGAGGGAGGGTCATGGCATGGGAGTTTGGTGGGTCTTGTGGTGCTCCGCTTTCTGGGAATAGCATTTGTTGCATTTTCCGGATGGTTGCCAGCTGTTCTTCGCGATGCGCCCGCTGCTGGGGTGTGAGGTTTTCGTCGGGTATTTTCACTCCAGCAGCTATGAGAATATGGAAAGGCATTAGAAGATAAGTTAGAAATAAAAAGACCTGGCATGTAACGATGTAAATCCGAACATGAAAATAATAACAATCCGTTGAATTTCGACAAGTGACTGCGTTTCCTGTGTTAATCTTGTGTCACTAAAATAGGCTGTTTCAAGACAAACGTGCTCCAAAAACAAGGTAGGTGTAGGGGTAAGTGTAAGAAAATGAAGGGTAGAGGTAAAACAGGGTTGGATAGGGTAGAGTAGGTAGGATAGAGTAACAAAGTCGCGTATCGGTAAAGCTAGTTTATGCGCTTACTACATTTGACTACTAGGCTACTGAATTCAAATTCAGAAACAAAAAGCGTGAGAGCAAAATAAGATCAATTTTTGTATCACGCCTTTTGACAAGAATTTATACAAAAATTGTCATTATTTTATGAGCAATACATTCCACTTTAATTTGCCCTCACGCCTTTTGCTTCTGAATTTAGTTAAATTAGTATAAATATAGTAGCAATCACCTTTGGGCCCCTGGCAGTCGCCTTGCGCCGGGTCCCCGGGCGGCGGCTCGGGCGCGGGCCCGCCCTCCGCGCACGCGCCCAGCGGCCCGCACCCGTTGGACATGCCGTTCGACATTACGGCGGGGTTTTTCTGGAATGGAGATGGTTTTTTTATGCTACGCGGTGATAGACGAGCGGATAACTCACCAGTATGGCTAGCACAAGTTGCTCTCGCGCGCGATAAGCGAGAAAAGGCACGACATAGATACTGCTATCTCGTTCATCTTAGTATTGAGAGAAGAAAACAAACGCTCTCTCGCAGCGCGAGCTGTGTCGCGGACATACTTTTGATAGCCATGCTGGGGGTCTTTAAAAAGCACATTAGCGTTTCATATTATGATTCATATTGCTTGCTTAGACAAATTCACGCACCATCTAGTCCCAAAGTAATCAAAGCTTGTGTTATGGGTGTTAGATAACTGATAAACTACTTATATACTTATTTTTAAATAGATACTTATTAAGCACACTACACCCAGACCCGTAACAGAAATTAAAATTCATCAATTAAATTTCTGCTCAGCCGGAAATCGAACCCGGGACCTCTGCGTAGCGACTGGCATGTTAACCAACTGAACCACTCAGGTCGTCTGTGATATTAGAGTGCCACATACTTATCTGAACCGATGGCCAATACTGGAACTGAGTGACGTCATTTTAAATTGACGTGTCAATGTGAACAACAGCGAAGCCGCAGATAAATGAAATGCTAATGTGGCCTTTTTAGACCCCCTGATGCCTATTGCCCGTAACGTCTACGATTGATACGGTAAGATTTCATGTAACAAAAATGCACATTCGCAGTGCGTTGTCACTGTGAGGACTAAAATGAAATCCCTCATGTGCCTCAGGCTAGAACACAACAATGCAAACATCGTCAGCGGCAGTCGTATCCTATTACTTTGCTATCATTGAGACATGAGGTCTGTTTCATAGCTGTGTCAGACCCTCCTTGCCTTTACCATACGTCATTGTCATTTGATTTTATGTGGTAACCATATGAAATTTTCGCAACTGTTTATGTATCTGCCAGGTTTTCAATCCTGAGACAAAAAATAAGGACAAGGAAAGTAGTAACTTTGGCTTAAAACTCTCACGAGAAACAGTACAAAGTAAAAGGGAGCTTACGAATAAATAAACAGTTATTAGGTAACAAGATATCAACTTACGGTGTCCCAGGGCATTTCACCATCAGCACCAAGGCCGTCCATGACACCGCAGGACGGGGTGCCCCCCGGAAACCCATCCATGGGACCCATGCCGGGACCCATTTGCCCCATTTGGCCCGGGCCGCCTTTCATCATCATCATTTGTCCGCCGGGCCCACCCATGCGGTTCGGGCCCATCATGTTTGGTCCCATGTGGCCCATGCCTCCGTGTCCCATGGGGCCCATGTTCGGGCCCATCGGCCCGCCCATCATGTGGCCCATCTGGTTGGGCCCCCCCATCATGTTGGGCCCGCCGCGCATGCCACCGCGTGTCTTTGCCATGGCGAGGTTGTTCAACCACTGTGCAGGGCTTTGTTTGTTGAATTGGCCGATTTTGAGCGGGTGTTTCTGTGGAACGAGGTTGTTGTTAGCAAGGGTCGTCGAAGTTCACAACAACAGAGATTCGATATAATGGAACACTATTAGTAAGTTGTTATACTGTTGTCAAAATACTGGTGTGCTATAGGACAGAAACATCTGATGTAAAATGACGAATCTATTCCAGCAATGACAGGGCTTTATTTTGACAGCAGATCTCACGTCGTAGTAACGCCATCTCATGGATTTTAGAATCGCGAAAACCTACATTATTTTGATTTTTTTAACACCCGACGAAGAAAGGTGTGTTGTAAGTTCGTTAAACTGTGGCTTCGAAAAAGATAGTTCGGCGGTTAAAAGGTTTAAATCAGTGCAGTAGTTTAGGAAATATTCGAGTGTATATAATCAGGGGCTTTTCAACGTTCTTCTGTCGGTTAGCTTATTTTATTTCTATCGAAACGAAACACAGTCATCCAAACCAGCGCCACTGCGTCAGTAATGGCATTATGCTGAGTGCGGCCCATTGCACTTCTCCATGGCACGGATAATAACAATTTACGTATTATTTGTTAAATATTTTTTTGTTTTTCGCTTTTTGTTATTGTCTTCTATGTTTTGTACTTTTTGTGCCTTGCAAATAAGCGCGATAAACATATTTTATGCAATTGTTGCGTCGGCCGCAGCGAAAGTGTTCATCAGCATTAAGATTTGCTCTGGGGTGGAGACCTGTAGCCGTATTCACAATGATTCGAAAACTTTGTCGAATATTCGGCCACGGAAACTCTATCGAATGGGAAATGTCTATGGTTCTCCCTCGGAAAAGAAGAGCGTTTACGAAGACACTTTTGTTGATTGAAAAATGGATTATTGGCAATTAATAACATAAATTTGTAAAAAATGCTTTTAATAAGTTATATTTCGCTCTATATATTAATTTTTATGTAATATTTGATTGTTTATAAGTAGAATATTTTTTTCTTTGAAGTTAATTTGCAAAAATATAAAGTAATTATTTGAAAGTTAAATTCTTTCTGTCGTTATGAACACATAAATATTGTCAAACTAAAGTTTTCAAAAAAGTTTCCCCGTTTTTCTTCGAGCGATTTAGTTTAGTGATTAAATTAATTTTTACCCTTTCGTATCTAATCTAATCGAAGAAACCATGTTAACAGTAAGTACCTGACTAAATATTTATAGTACCTATTCACTTGAATCAAGTACAAACTCGGTGATTGAATTTTGGATAAATAGCTATTTAAACTGCCTGTTTTCTTGCGATTCCAGCCATCACGTACATCATACGGCCAACGAGTGGCGATGTTAGAATACATGCGAGCCCATCCCGCACTCGCAACGGGTTGACTGAATTGCCCAGACGCAGCAAGGGAAAAGAAAAAATTGTTAGCGGACCTCGCTATGGTGCAACTAAAACTGCAGACAAATGGATGAAGGTCGAAGAAGAAGTAAATATTGATTAATTTTGAATATAACATAAGTTGTTGTAGGTTGAATATAATATATTTATTAAATTGGTATTTATTTTCAGACTTGGCAGGACTGGAAGTCAGATATAAAAAATAAAGCGTACAATTCGGGTATTTAAATCTGGCACTGGTGGTGGACCTTCTCTGGTGGGGGTGACCCAATGCTTAATGCCTTTCAACGCCAAGCTGAAGCAGCCGAAGTGCAAGCCGCAGCGGTGAATAAAGTGTCAGAGGGCATAATTAGACAGGCCGTTGCGATAGAAAATCTTGTAGAGGTTTTCACCCGAATCGCAACTGCCATAGAAAATCTAACTAAGTAATTACCTAAATTTGATTACCCACCACTCACTAAATTTCAACTTTATTATTTTATTAGTTTTATGTGATCATTTCATTTTTACTGAGTCTGATCTAAATTAGTAACTGTACTGTTAATTAAAGTTATAATTAACAATGTAGGTTGATTTTTAAAGAAATTTTGCTGTGATTTTACTGAGTCTGATTTAAATTAGTAAATGAATTGTGATTTTAAAAGTATAATTAGTAAAGTATTTTTTACAACTGTATATATTTTTATTAATATACCTATATCAGGAAGGGTGTAAGAAGTCCGCAAAAGGAATGTCCTACTCATTGAACTAAACTCTCTATAAAAATGTGATCAGCTGATCGGTACTGTTGTAAGTAAAAACTAACAGTTTTAATTTCTTGGAGGGTTTGTAAGGGTTATTATAATTAGAAAAAGAGAATAAACGTTTTTTATGAATAATAATTTAATTAGTTACCTAATTTAAACTTAACAGAAATAAAAGGAAAGATATAAAAAATTTACATACATATAGGACAAATAAAAAAAACACATTTCAAAGTCCAGAAAACAAAGAAGGCAGGCTTGTGGTTTGCCCGATGGTAAACAGTTACCGCAATCTATGGACGTTTGCAATTCCAGTGGTAAAATTTCCATGTTGCCGACCCTGTAAAAACCTTTTACCCACTTTCTTGAAGACCTCGCATGTGTCTTTGGGACCACGATGTGAGGATAAACTATGCCGAAGGCGAGCGGTGCGTTGATAGAAAGTAGCTGTAGGCATCAAGACAAATATTTCTTCAGAACAAACACTACAATTTTCACAGCGTGTTTTTTAATATAGTCCCAACGGCCAAGGTGATAAGCTGGTGCTTTTGCAACCAAGTTATTATAGAGAGTCACTTAACCATAATCAATGGCAGAGCCTCTGTACTAACTGCCTTCTCACCCTCAGTGCCTCTGCCTATATATATCCCTCTCTTCAAATTTAGTGGCAGATGCAAATGAATCACTATCCTCAGTTTCCATTTCGTCTGGTGGGTTTATGCGCACATAGACACTGAAATTAATACAGATATTTTCAATGGTTTTGTATTGTTGTTATTGTAAAAAATTTTAGGTTATTATTCAGCGTTTAGCACAATTTTTGTCATACTTACTTTCAATTCCACCAGAATCGCACAAGCATATGAGGTCCTAGGATAATAGGGCTTTATATCTTCTATAATGCGGATCGCAGTCTCCGCAGAGAAGCGATAAACCCTACTAAAGTTGTGCATGTTAAATGGGTTCGACAAATCCCTTATTTGCCGATTTAGGTGCATTGTATCGGCTCTCTGCTTCGCCTTTATCCTATTACGGTGTTATAGCGCCAGTACAAACTGCATTTTCCAAGAAAAGCGTTCTAATCCACAATTCACAAAAACTTCCCGCGAGCTAAATAACATTCGTGAAAATTTCCGAATAATAGACAACTTTCGAATTGAACTGTCATTTTCAAGGTCATTCGAAAAAATTTTCGAATCCGAATCCGAACCGAACCATTGTGAATACGGCTACTGGTGACCTGTGGCACAGGTTTCCCTAGTTCAGGCACCAGTCCCCACAAATATGTATACGTATCCAACATGTTCTGATGCCTTAATAGTGTACCTAGTTTCATACCAAATTATGTATACGTTGTTGTGGAGAAATAAATGGATTTTTTGTTTATTATTTATTCATCACCCACCTCGAGGTACTTCTTGGTGCTGGGCTGTGCGCAGTGATATGCGATGATGGACTGGTGGTGGCCGGCCAGCACCGCCTCCGCTCCCTTGTTCGCCAGCAGTGTGGAGAACACGAAGATCTGGCTCTGCTGCTGGGAGGACTGAGGCACTTAGCGGGGGGCGAGCGGTGGGGGGACACAGACCGAATGAGGAATAAAGATTGAATCAGGCGAATAATGTACTGACGCACGACAAGCTACGCACTTGTTTACGAAACTGGCCTCATATTACTGTTGACAGCGCGCCATCTTTATTTCTTATTTGGTCTAATCCCTTAGACCAAAGAATAAATAAAGACAGACTGACGCACGCAAACTACGTCGTGCTGTGTGTTGTACACATTGACAACTAAATTAAGCTTGGGTGTATTGACACCCAAAGTACGCTATGGCGTTTACGAAACCTGCCTCATGCCACTGTTGACAGCGCGCCATCTTTATTTCTTATTTGGTGTAAGGGGGAAAATATCAACATGAAAATAGACCATGTAGTTGATCCGGGACCCAACTTTTGGCCACTATCTGGCAACTAAGAGCTACTGCGCAGTATTACAGTTATGCGCAGTAGTGGCCGAGGTGGTGACGCCCACATGGCATTTTTATTTACTTCTCTTATTTTGATTTCTGTGGTCGAAGTTCAGTCCTTGCCCTGAACAAACGTATTATCTTCATATTGTAGACGTTATGGACAATGTGATTAATAGTGCATTATTTATAATACCCAGGCAATATGAATAATGTTAATTAGAGCAGACAATGTGCTAAAGCTATTTATTTATCATATTAAATTATGAATTATGCCCGTCACTTACTGGGCAGTTTTATTGGGATTGAAAATTTGTCAATAAGCCGAATCACTTAGTCCATAAGATATACAGGTTTCACTGAGGCTTTCGGAATTGTTAGTGTTTAATTAGTACCAAGTTCACACAAAATTACGAATGAGACTGAGGGCGGTGTAAGTTATCCTAGGTCATCGAGTACAAGTAAAATCACTGTTATTTATGGTGACTTTAATGTAGATGACTAGAGAAACTGTTAACTAACTTAACTGTAAAAAGAGGATGTGAAGCACCCTGGTTTTTCTACTTCTAGAACCCAACCAAAAGGATAAGTGAGTACTAAGAAAAGTCTAAGAGCAAAGTGGTGGTCCATAGTCTCTGCCTACCCCACCTGTGGGACACAGGCGTGAGCGATATGTATGTATGTATGTATGTAAGAAAAGTCTAAGTTTAGGTCACTAAAAAAAAGGTGTGCCAGGTTGCGCACGGGCAGACCAACGTGTTTCTTGTACTTGATGACGTAGAATAACCTACGGCGCCCTCACAGACTATAAGGTATGTGCGCCCCAGACATTGTTTTTGTTATGAGTTGTTCTTGTTGGCTGGCTTTCTCGAGCAATTTATCTTACGAAAGTTATTTAAAAACAGTATTATCAGTAAATAAAAGTATAGAAGTTAATATTTACATGGAGTATTACAATGTAAAAAGTTAGCAATGATATCCAAACTATTCTAGTGAGACAGAGTGAAACAGTCCACCGGATGGGAAATGGTAACACTCGTCCATACTGCGGCGGCAGTTACGGCTAAGAATTGGAACCTGGACAGCTTCAATGTTATAGGCTGTTTTTAGACAGGCATGCTGCATCGCTGCTTCGTCACTTACCATCAGCTGTGACGGCAGTCAAATGCCTGCCTTATTGCAATAGAAAAATAGTTCATGCACCTAAAGCTAGTAGGTATGTCTCTTGCTTGATATTGATCTGACTACACAACTTTGGTGACAGTTAATCTTTATGTCCTTGGTGTAGATTCTGATACATATACATAGGAGTCGCAGCTGTCATGGACTTTGTCTTGTGTTGACCATGTTTTTTCAACCCAAAACAAAGATTTTGACAGAAGCTACAGGGGACAACCAATTTTACCTCCATGCTGCCGGCCTGTTTGCTGATCACGTTTGAGGGTAGGGTCTGGGCTTCGCTGGCGCTCATTGACCCCATTGAGACGCCGGGGCCCATGCCCCCCGCGCCAGCCATGCGGCAAGACCCCATCCCTTCCGGGGGGCCATTGGGGTTCCTGCAGTTAGGGTTGCCATCCTGGGGGAAAATAATGGGTATGTTTAGGAACTATATAAACCCATCGAGTATGGGCTCGCTAGATTTGTTTTGACAAGTACTTTGACTGATCATAGTTAAACTTATAATGTCCAAGATTTTCTTAAGAATTTTTTTTACACTGCTCATTGACGAGTAGACAGCCCAGCTGATGGGGTAACTTTTTTATTGCCTAGAAAGGTACACGGACAGCCGGTCCACCTGATGGAAAGCGGCCACCGTCGTCCAGTAGGCTAATTACGTAACTCTTGTTGCCTATCTTAGATTGAAATAATTGAAATTGTTACTTTTGCGATTACGTATGATAATAAATCGTATTAGTTTTAATTTATTGCAATGGAACTCTGTTATCAACTGAACCCATGAAATCGATGGTACGGAATCGCAAAAGTAACAATTTCAATCATTGAAATCAGAGAATGTTGGCAACAGAGTTAAGTAATTAGTCTACTGCACATCTGCAACCTAAGGGGAACTGATGCGGTCGCAAATTCCGCACCAAATACTGTTTATTTACAGGTAAAAGCGAAGAGATATGATCTTATAATGTGATTGTAAAATTTCTCAAGCTACATTATTTACGTGTACATCTATGGTACTCACCTGCATATTGCCGGGGCCGCCCCGTAGGCCTGTCTGTGGGTCCAATATGTCGTTGGAGTCCGAGGAGAGCCGCTCGGACTTCAGGGAGCCGGGTCCGCCCATCTCGCACTGTGGTGACTTCG
Organism: Blastobasis adustella; assembly: GCA_907269095.1. Classification (NCBI taxonomy): domain Eukaryota; kingdom Metazoa; phylum Arthropoda; class Insecta; order Lepidoptera; family Blastobasidae; genus Blastobasis; species Blastobasis adustella. The sequence continues at coordinate 5,602,292 of OU026135.1, read as the reverse complement.
TGGGGTCGCCTGCTGGACAACATAAAATACCATCAACAACAACTTCAAAATTACGCATTTCAAAAAGTAATAATATTCTTTAATGTCGTGTTCTGTTTTCACCTTAATTATCCCGTCCATAGCCATAAAGGAACCGGCCGCGTGCGTCCATCTTGACTTATTCTATAAAGCCATCCTAAATTTTGCTTGGATACAGTCCAGAGGGAGCAGTGTGAAACTACCTAGTTTCTCACCATCGCTGTACGTACATCATCCCATCGACCGTCATGGTGAAATCTTCCGCAATGGGGCACCATCAACAGAACTTCATACATTAACAGAACTCACCGTCGCTGTCCATGAGCCCGTCGATCTCTGTCTTGATCCCGTCGACCGCTAAGTCGGGATCGTCCGCGCGAGGCTCCATCTCGACAACCGAGTCCTAGCCTAAACTCAACTGGCCTGAAGTGCAGCCGTACAGTACCTAGTTTCTCACCGTCACTGTCCATGAGCCCGTCGACCTCTGTCTTGATCCCGTCTACCGCCATGTCAGGATCGTCTGCGTGCGCTCCATCTTGACTACCGAGTCTTAGTCTAAACTCAACTGGCCTGAAGTGCAGCCGTACAGTACCTAGTTTCTCACCGTCACTGTCCATGAGCCCGTCGATCACTGTCTTGATCCCGTCTACCGCCATGTCGAGACTACGAGTCTTAGCCTAAACTCAACTGGGCTGAAGAGCAGCCGTACAGTACCAAGTTTCTCACTGTCGCTGTCCATGAGCCCGTTGATCTCTGTCTTGATCCCATCGACCGCCGTGTCGGGATCGTCTGACGGTTCCAACTGGACTACGAGTCTTAGCCTAAACTCAACACGCCTGAAGTGCAGCCGTACAATACCTAGTTTCTCACCGTCGCTGTCCATGAGCTCGTCGATCTGTCTCTTCAACCGTCATGTCAAGATTGTCTGGCGGCTCCATCTCGACTACGAGCCTTAGCCTAAACATAACTGGCCTGAATAGCAGCCGTACAGTACCTAGTTTCTCACCGTCGCTGTCCATGAGCCCGTCGATCTCTGTCTTGATTCCGTCTACCGCCATGTCAGGATCGTCCGCGTGCGGCTCCATCTTGACGCGGTGCGCCGCCTCTTCAGGGTCCTTCTTCAGCGCCGCCGGCGTGGGCAGAGACGCCGACGGCGGCCGCGACCCGTGGCCTACGGGCGAGACAGGAATTACAATATGTATACTCTTTATTACCTTCTAGTTTCGTTACGTGCTGCGTTTTGGATACGTGGGGTTCCCTGGGGTGGCTGAACCTGCCTGTATCAAGAAAGATCTCTCGCTGGAGACTCAAGAAACGATGGATAAGCCATCGCCGAGTCGGATGCGTGAGCCAACGGCTTTCGACGTGAGGATGCCGGAGACCTGGCGAAGTGGAAAGCGGACCCTGGCAGAAGCCGGGATTGACCGTTCGGATGATGATAACTATTGTCTCCATAACTCTACAAGTCCACACGGGTTTCCTTGATTAACTGGAAAAAATCCCGTTGTGGAACACGGCAAACGGCCGTCTTTGTCATGTAAAATATTAATGCAAAGTTTGACTATCCTATATTTACGTGTACACGACTACGGTCCTCATAAGTCGTTTATTCATCGAGACAACTGTTTATTCAGTTCCGACATTCCCTCTAAAACGTACTACTTTCTACATGTCGCCTGGGTATGGTCGAGAAAAGCAGTAGTCAGTGGCATCCGGCAATACGCGTACGTTGTTTAAAGCCTAAGCCACTTAAGTACATCTCTCTGATTCCAAAAAATTCACTGCATTGAAAATCGCCTGCACTTGTTTGGTTATGTGTTGCTTAACCCCAGGGATAGGTACGTGAGAAATAGCCTAAAACTACCGGTATTCCGTGGGCCCCAAGAACCGATGTAAAACCTTTAGACACGAGGATGGTGAAGACTGGACCAAGTGGAAGACGAAGAGTAGGAAAGCGGAATTATTAGAAACTGAATTGACCGCTAGCTAGGATGACGATAAAATACGAGTTTAAAAGCTCAAATGAGGTCTGTGCTAAAGTAACCTCTCTGCGACATTTTTAGATCAACTATGTATAGGATAAACAGTTTATATTTTATTGAAAATGCATATGGGATAATCTTCTTTTTATGTTGTGGCTTCTGCTAAACTGCAGCGATATTGCCGAAGACTATAAATAAAGTGACACCAACACATTATAAAAAATATAAAGAGATGGCCATTGATCGAGTTCCCTACTACGACAAACTAAAAAACTAAATAAAATAAGCTTAAAAGAGTGGCATTAAAATACAGTCTAATTTTGTTCAATTTTATAAAACGAGAATGAATGGGGTGCGGACCAAAGACAAATACTTTAGATCGCAAGGACGAGGAATGTAAACGGGCAAGATATCATACAGCGAGCACTAAAGGTTAGAACAGTTAGAAAATATATGGCCCTAATAAAAGTGTGGTTTAGAAGAAGGCTCTATACTCTCACAAAGCGAGCTGTCCCGAGCGAAGTTTATATAAAAACACAAGAAAGCAGGCATAACCAAGAGGTATACGACAAATGGTAGAAGTGGTCACAAGCATTTCTTGTTTATTATGTGAAAAAAATATGAATAATCCCTACAAACTGTAACATGGTAGAAACATAATACAACAACAATCGATATGAATTGATTTTATGCATGGACGCAGACACCTAGTACTTTCTCTTGGTTGTGTTTCCAGACATACATCAATAATTGTATTAAAATATATAAACACGCAGTCCTATTCTCGGAAACTGCTTTCATAAAAACCTCTAGTGGTATTTAACTGTTACGATAAAACAACAAAGTGATTTGTTGGGTCTTCCTACAGAATGCCAAAAATTCGTGGGATCAAATTGGGTATACTACATTGGTATATTGGTAAGTATAATACCATATACCTGTGTAGTGTACCCAATTTAACATTAATTAGCTTAGCCGTGTCGGCGCGATATTTATTTTCATTTCTAATATTAATATGATCATCTCATTACCTTACACGTATAAAATATTGAAGTAACAAATATCAATAAAAACGATAAAGAAAAATTGAAATGTAATCCAAACAAAACCGATTTACATTCATGGTTACTTATTTTATTACATATGAAATGTAATATATTTAAACGCGTACAGTACACTGGACGGTTTGTGGGACATAAAAAATATGTATAAAGTAGGCATGAAATGCAGCCAAGCGTTGAAATCACAGTAAGATAATTGGGTAGTAACAAAACAAATGCATTCGTATGTAGAAATATGAATTGCAAAAACACAATACGCGAACAACTGAACGCGTTTTCTGTTAGAAATCGAATAACATATGACGACTGGTATGGTGGAATAGTTCGTCAAAACATCTGCCGGACGATTGCAGACCAGACTGCCAAGTATTCGCGTGCGCAATAGGAGTATGGACTAGACTACTAGAGTATAGGTAGGCCCTATACTTATACGAAGATTTCCCTTTTTGGTGCAATGGCACTATGTGACCAGAGGAAAGCTATTCGCTTCTTCAGGAGTTCTACTACCCATCATCCAGAGAACGTCAGGGGACCCCTTACCAAGTCAGTTATGGTGTTTCCCGCACACCAAGCACTTTGCGTTGTCTTTCGTGCAAACCGTATAAGAGTGGAATTCAATGCCTGTGTCTGTAGTTTGTGTGTTTTCTAGTGAATATAACCAATACAATATAGCCGTATGGTGTCCGGCAGAGTAGAATAGCACCAACCCCTTACATTCATGGGTGTCGTTACAAGGCGACTAACGTTTTCTCAAGAGTCTCCGTAGTCTGGAAAATGGGCAGCAGCATTTTCCATTATTATATTATTACACTGCGATCTCCAACCCGCCTGCCAAGCGTGGAGATTATGGCAATAACTTCCCCTTTCATGGGAGAGGCCCTAAGTCCTGCAGTGGACTGTTACGGGCTGTGATGATGATGATGATAACCAATACACACACAAGAGGATAGACATCTCCTGGATGAGCGCAGTCCATCGTCGACTTCAATGTTGCCCCAAACACCTTACGTAGGTTAGGTTCTGCCACCTACGTATTTATTATACCGTACTAGCTGGCCCGCCGTGACTTCGTTCACGTGTTGTCCTACCCTATAAACATTCCTTTTAAATCACTATCTATTGTTGAAAACCGCATTATAATCCGTTGCATTTGCGTAGTTTAAAATATCTTTGAGTACAAAAATACATACAGAGGGACAGACGGCGGGAACCTACTTTGTTTTATAGATGTGGTACGACACCAGATATTCTATCGAACTGTATTTATTTGAATAAATATTGTCATCCTAATTTGAGGATCAGGAAAGCGGTCCCGTGGGAGACCCAAGAAGCAATGGAAAGACATTGCCGAGGCGGATGCGAGAACCAACGGCTCACGCACGACGAGAGGATGCCTAAAACCGTGCGAAGTGGAGGAGAAAGAGCTGCAAAGCAGACCTTGACAGAAGTCGGAATTGAAAGCTCGTATGGCGAATGTGCACGATAGACGTTCCTGCACGGCTAGCACTAGCGTGCCCGCGACACAGCTCGCGCCGCGTAATAGCGTTTGTTTCTTACTCTCAATACTAAGATAAAACTGGATGATCTCGATCCATCGTCGATCGCCTAATTGCCGCCAAGCTATCTTAGATTTCTGTTTCTCCCTCCTACGCGACATTCAGTCTAACTATAGATATTTTCATATACAGACACTTTTGCCATCCTAATAATCTCCACGGAGCTATTTCCGGAGCTAACAGCGTACGGTGCGATTAGTTAGTTATCGCCACTTAATTAAATGTCATCTCAAAGCGTGCACGATGCATTTGTTACAAATGCTATGTTAGATAAGCTGGCTAATTAAATTGTGTGTGAAGTTAATGTATTTAGTTTTATGTAATAGCAACCGCTTTGCTGCGACTTTGTAAAGAATTGATATTTACTTTATCAGAGGGCTGAGTGTAATTTTTGCTTCGATTTCACTTTACTATCGCGTTTGCGACAACGTCGAAATTAGTATGAAGAAAAAACTTCATTTACGTACCAGTAGATGGCGCTAAAAATTGTTTCATACTAATTTTCACGTAAACGCAAACGCGATAATACAGTAAAATCGAAGCAAAACTTACACTCAGCCCTCTGAACTCTGTACTCGTCAGTACCTTAAATCAGTAGCTAAAAAAAAATGTATCGAAGATGCTACAAGTATAGAGGTGTTTTCACTTACGAACGTGTGTTACATCTAAAACTCGAAAATACGTAGGTATATTTTTTCTAGGGGTTTCTTTTCGATATGATCCGCAAACGAATGTTAAGTATGAGTTCAAGATCTTCTATACAGATATTTTAGACATTGACCCACTTGACTTAGGTATTTCTAGTATTACCTAGTACATGTTCATAAACACCATTGATTATTGGCATGTAAAAACAGTGGCGCGACGCAACTATGTAACTCAATCGTATTCGTTACACTAACGATTCGTTTTCGTATAACTTTGGTTGTTCGCGTTTTGTTTACGGGTCCATGGTAATGTCATTGTTTGCCATAGATCTGAGACAGACACAGATAAAGAGCCCATAGAGAGTAGACACATCTTAACGGAAAGGTTACATAACTACTGTCTCGTAAACTTAACAATGGGGTAGGTAGAGGTAGCCTGATACTGTATGTTTTATAAGAATAATAAAAAAAATTGTAAGAAAAATATAACAACAAAGAAAACAAAAAAGTTATAAGCTTCTAAAGATTATTGGCCGCCTCTTTCACACAAAACGGAGCCTAAAGTGCTTTTTTAATTATAGCTACAAGATCTGACGTCACAGCCCGCTATCACCTCTAATTCCAAACGGTCACAAGTTAAGTTCAAAGTTATTCAAAATTGTCTTTTGGTATGCCAATGCAATTGATGCAATACAAAAACAAATTTACACTCCTATTACAATGGTTCGCGAAAACGAAACGCTTACGAACCATAACGACATAAAAACGACGAGTAACATGATAGCACCATAGGATCTAAATAAAAATGTTATTGGAAAAGATAATGACAGACTAAGTTCAGTTCCGAATCCATCAAGTTGATTGGACTATTGTAATGGTTTGCCCTACAACCGTTACATAGTTGCTTGGAGTGGTTTTAATTAATTCAATGGTATATAATAACACACGACGACGTAGCGGCTAACTTGATTATCTTGTTCCGAAAATTATAATTCCAACAAAAAATGAATTAGTTTAAAGAATAGCTGCGCTCATTCCCAATTTCTAATGTCTCTAGTTATTTTTAAAGATAACTTATAGCCGATGTTACACGCTGATAATGTAGAAAGATATATAGGTGAAGGAATGTTTTAAATCGGTTCAGTAGTTTTTCAGTTTATCCATTACAAACATACAAACAAACAATCAATCTTTCCTCTTTTTAACATTAGTATAGACCATGTCAGTTTGGCGTAAAACGTAAGTTTAGATTTAGGTTTCGGGCGGGCTTCTATTTCAGCGCTTCTACATTCAATCATGACTACGTTTAGGAGGAAGAGGGAAGTGTAGGGTGCCTGTTGGAGGTCTAGGGCTATCGCCAGCCTATACCTAATTCGAAAATCATATAGCGATACCTGTGGCAGCTGAGTTTCATCGAGAGTACGCGCATAAAGTACAGCATTTTCACATTACAATGCACTCCAGTTGATGTCTTATACATTGCATATTAATTTAATGTAAAAGAATAGGATCACACGATCGACATCGTTTTCAACGAAATAAAGCGCCTTAAATTGTTCAAAACGAAAATATCATCTTATTTCCGTGACTGTAATTGGTTAGTTAGTTGCCTGTAAAATTTTTATTACTTAATTTGAAGGATTTTAAAAATATTATGTTACTCAGTGACAAACGGGCAGACAGTCCACCTGATGGTAAGTGGTAATTGTCGCCCATAACATCTACAATTCATACATTTAGCTTAAAGGTAACAAAAATGTAGAACCTCAGGTGTGCTGTCACTGTGAGGACTAAGATGAAATGCCTAATGCGTGTAATTTCACTGGCTACCTTATCCTTCAAACCGTAACACAACAATGCCAGCATTGTTGCTTGGAGGCAGAAATAGATAAGGCGGTGATACTCACCCAGGCTGACTCCTCAGGCTTAACAGAGTCCTTCTACCTGATATTTTTAATTAATGTGTAACGCGAAGCTAGTGATCGAGCCCAAGGCCGCGAAACTGCGCTGACTCGGTCACGTGGAGAGGATGACAAAGGATCGCGGCGTGAAGAGAGCATACTCTGGACGACCGAATTGGAAACGTCCAGTGGGACGGCCTAGATACAGCTGGCCGGATGAGGTGCGAGCTTCAGAGACCGAGACGGAAGGAACCCGTTCAGGATCGACACGAGTGGCGTCATTTGGTGTGTGAGGCCAAGATGCTCTTTAGGTCGGTAAGCTAGCGCAGTAAATGTAATGAGAAAAAAAATCTAATATCTTTCTGACATAGAAGCAATGTTATTTTGTTGTGAAAGATAGGGACATACTTCTATCAGCCCCAAGTTTCTGCAAACTCCCATTTTAACTTGTTAGGACTCAAATATCTCGTTACCAAGATCAAGCAGACATCTGTGTTGAGTACGACGAAGAATTTTCTTAGCAGTAAAAGCCACTGTAATGGATGCATAGCAGTTTGTCTTCACACAACGCCAGATCGTACTGTTCCTATTTATTCGGTACATTCTGAAGCGGTATCCTTCGTACAAAATTACGACGCGTCCTCTTTTGTCTTTCTCAATATCAAAGTCACTTGTTTCATCGTTTATATTCTTCATAGGAAGCAAACGCATTATCACAAAAACACCGATACAGGTTTGGAACAAACAGTAATAAATACCTAATCTATGAAAAGTTCTAAAAGTACCCACTATTTTTTAAGAAAGAGGGTACTTTTAACCGTGATGCATTTACATGCATGACCAGAGCGTGCAACATACCCGTAAGAATACTAGTATACGAATGTCTACTCGGAACAATATAAAAATGTTATCAACGAACTTAAACACGGTAAAATAAGGAATTGATTTTTTAAAGATAATAATTAATAAACGAGTGCTTACTGCTTAATCACAGAATATCTAGACTAATGTGCTTAATATTGTTTTAATTGATTCGGATTGTTAAGAAATCAGATTAATACAATTAAATACAAAGTCGCAGTTCACTCATACTACCCGTGCTAAGCCGGGGCAGGTAGGTAGAAATTTTTTTTTATGAAGCTAGAAAAAATATTTTAAAAGTATGTTCCGGGTTTCCTACCGCATAGCTTAAAACAAATTGTTAGAAAAAATAAATATGATGACGAATACTATTTTACTTTTTAACACAACATGTTACAGCAAAAAGTCCCACGCCGCGTCTGTCTGTTCGCGATTCACTGAGAAACTACTAAACGGATTTCCATGCGGTTTTCACCAGTAGACAGAGCGATTCATAAGGAAGGTTTAGGTGTATACTTTGAAAGGGTTCCTACCCGTGCGAAGCCGGGACGGTTCGCTAGTGATTATTACAAGCTTTTATGTGACTTGCACTGTTCGTATGTAAATTGCCCATCAAAATTTTCAAACCATTTTCGACCATTTGTTGGTATCCTATTGAGCTGAAATTTGGTAAACATATGTAACTTGGGTGACAATTAATATGCTACCGTGGAGCTGGTCTGATGATTGAATCGGAAGGTGGTCACAGGAACTAATGAACGCAATAAGTTATCGTGTTAAGGCTCTTAGGAATAGGTACTATCATCATCGTTCTGTTTATCCCGGCCTCTGCCAGGGTTCGCTTTCCTCCTCAATCTCCTCCACTTCGCCCGGTTTTCGGCATCCTCGCGTCGTAGGCCGTTGGCTCTCGCATCCGACTCAGCAAAGTCAATTCATCTTGGATCGCCCACGGGGCCTCTTGAAAAAAGATTTTTTTATTTGAGAAACTTATTATGCTACAGTATCTCACCAGGCTCAGCAGGGTCGCTGGGCTCGTCCTTGAGGCGGGCGCCTCCGCCCTTCTCCTTCTCCTTTATCATACCCCTGCGTGCCTTCGCCAACTTGACTGAAATGGAATTCAATGGAGGATTTTCAGACAGCTACTTTAAAAAGTAAAAAGTGTAGTTCGGCCGTGCCTCACTAGATGGCGCTGCTTAGACAGGATTTGAAAATATTGAATTTGATAACCGAAGTTACTCGGAAAGGTGTTTCGTGAAAAGATACTTAGTTTTAGTGCCTTTGCGCAAAATGTGTGCTATTTTATATATGAGACCCATTTCGATTTATTTTTGAGAATCTTGTCTGATCAACGCTATTACAATAAATAGAAATATTTGTCTTTTTTTCCCATTGAAACTTTACTAAAGTAATTACTTTTTTTTATTCAGCTTTGGTGGAGAAGCAAAGTAAAATACTTATTCGGGATACTGATAGTCTCTGAGCTGCAAAGGTTTGCCTGTCTATCAGTGTATCAATGTAAATCTAGCAAGGTGGAAAGGGCTATTATATACATTTATCCTGGTCATTACTTGGTTCCTGTTGAAGAAAGCTTTATAATGTGCAATAGAATAAAAGGACATTCGTCAATGCTACCATAAACAACAAGTTTTACTGACTATTTTGATCTTGTAACAGTCAAGATCTGTCAAGATCTGTCAAGTGAATTTTGTACCATGTCATGTAAAGTATTTAGTAGAAGAACTAGAAAAGAATATAAACGGGACTGAAACAACCTGCAGTAAAACAGTGGAATCAATTATTTGTGTGATTCTGAACAACTCTTAACAGTTTTTTGTGCACAATAAACTGTTAAATAAATAAATAAATAAACTAATTTTAGGTTCTGCGTTATTTTACATTGTAAAATGTTGTCGTTAAATGTTGTTTATAACTTACTTTAATTTTTGTAAATTGTACCTAAATCTCCTATAATCCACAGTTGGCCATGAACTTCAAAATATTACAAAAGAAATAATGTAAATATTTTCTATACCTTTTGAATTAATTAAAAACCACACTTAATAACCTTATCGAAATTGAATAACATTAATTTCTTGGTTGTCAAGTAACAGTAATGAAAAATAAGTTACTTATACACTAAATGACTATCTGTTAGTCTTTGTAATTGTTCTTTCAAGCTGAACAAATATGTACTTTCCATTGACATGTATGAATTACAAAAGCGTTTTACGTAAGACATTATTGAAGAAAGCAGATACAATCCTCAGAACGAATATAAATTATTGGCGAGTATTACACCTAAGTAAATTCTAACAATTTGTAGAGTCCGACCAAAGGTTCAGCTTCGGCTTAAAAAAATCACCGTCAGCGAAAACTTCGAAAGTCAGACACCTGGTATTAAGGTATCCAACTTGTAAACGAAAGGTACCGGGTTCAAATCCCACTGTGGTCATGTACCAATGTCTCTTTTCTGAGTGGTGATAGAAAAACATTGTGATGAAACCTGTGATTCAGGCGACAAGTTCCCAATCTAGTCAGGTTCCCCTGGTAGCTGGGTCACTGATATCAGATGGCATTCACTCCACTGTAATTATCTGATCTGCCAAATCCTGGACCATGGTCAAGGCGGACCCCGGGTCTTTGTGCAAGAGAGTACAACTGGGATATTAATGCCAAGATAATGATTATTACAGTCAATATACATAATCTTTCAATATTAAAATTTTAAAATCATTTATATTATTAATTGTATCTGGTATTTAATCTTGAACAATATTTCTTTGAGCATTTTAGCCTTCGGCTTTGGCTGAAGGTTGTGGTGATTGCAGATTAACCGGGTTCGGCTTCGGCCAGAAATTGACCTCCGGTCGGACACTATTAATTTGCTACAGAACTATGAAACTGTAATAGTTGTCATGGTACTCTAAGAAATATACTTTTTGTTTGAGTCTAGTCTAGTAGTCCTACTAGGCATAAATGTGATTGATTCTACTATTATTTGCTTACACAGTTTAATCTATACCTATTCATTTTGTCTTATTGTTAAGTCAAGGCTGCACTAATCTTCGTCATATTTCAAGATAATATTTATACATCTAATGTGTGACAACCAATTGCTTGAGTAGATATGATTGCTATAATATTGATTAATTAATCATTCCAAACTTATTTCCTGTTGTTATTACCTAATATGCAACTTAGTTATGTTTATATAAACAAAATTATTGGTCCAATTCTGTTATCAATTTTACCTATGGTTGCATTATTTACATTGGTATTAAAGCACTAGTTGCTACTTAAGAGTCTCTATTTTGATGCTTATATAAATTATGTAATGTAAAGATATTTAATAGGCTTGTCATTCTCAAGTAGGTACTGTAAATGGTAATGTGTTGTATGCTGGGGCAGGTTAGTTACATGTTCCCGGACAGGTGTTGTTTACATCAACTGTGATACCTGAGAGCCGCGAGGGCGCGAGGCGTACGCGGCGGGCTGCGGTGCACGGATCTCTATGAATGGAGGCAGCCTTGTATACACACACAACAAACACACGGCGATCTCGTCACGGGCGCAATAATTGGCACGTGGCCCACCGATCCCCACGGCACTCCATTACAAGAATGTCATTACACTGCACCGCACGATCGAGATATTATTATAAATAGAGATCCAGAGAACCTTGGCGGCTACGACGCCAGCCCTGCCGCACCAGCGCCCTCCGCGCAGCCCGCCGAAACTGCGATCCTATCCAGATATTCAATTAAAACGAGAATACATCGCGAATACCCATAAAAATTCCTGGTTTATTCTCCATACATAAACAATGAGATAGCACGGGTGTCGACAGCCGCGCGCCCGAGCACACCAAACGCACGCTTATTATGGCCGATTTATTGCTTCGACCCCATCGTGCCTGCCGAGGAGGCGGCTACGAGCGAGCGTCTACCATTATTTTATATCATTCGTGTGATCTAATTGAGGTAAAACGATGGGCATGCAGCGAGAAACAAAAAATTGGGATCGCTGACATTTTTGTTTATGGTACATCGACGAGATCCAGAATCCACAAATAGCGAATAAACCTACACGATTACCGCCTCCCGACGGATTCACTTGCACTTGATAACACAAAACACTGCGTTTATTCACATTTATGTGAGTTTCATCGTCAAAATATACCTGATTGTAATTAATTTCTTTTGATCAGCATTTAACACAAATCACCACGCACACACAACACAACATACATATGTATGTATACATACACACATACACATGGATGGAGGGATAACTATACTATAGAGTAGAAATATCGATGAATATTTTATCGATAATACTAGGATTACACTTCTAGATCCTAGCCTTTATCTGACAAGCTATGCTACTATGACACAGAACGGCAACATTCGTGGTGAACCGGTTTTTGTTTACATATCAAACTATCTTTTATTAAAATTATAATATTTAAAAACGTGTATTATTATTAACGTGATTGTGTGGATCATCTACGAAAGCAAGTAAAAGTGAATATATAAAGAATAGAGCCTAAAACGTATAATCACGTTTTTTTAAGTGATCCTGTTGTAACCTATACAAATTTGTTGTCATTTTTTTTACTAATTTCACCGTTTGAGGCCCACGCCATACGCGCCGTTTTCATCCGTTCCGATTAGAATAGAATGAAAAGTAAAGGTGCAAATTAAATGTAAACGCCATACTTTGTGACTCACTTGCCCGGTCCGTTCCGTTAAGAATGGCCGATATAAAAGCTAGTGCGAAAGAGACGGAGTGTGTCGCCGTTCGATCGATTTGCGCCAGACAGCCTGTTTCGATTCGGCAGGGTTGCCGTTACGAGCGTTTTTAAATTATTTAGGATAATTTAGGCCTTGAGCCTTGTAATTTTTCAATTATACTGTTTCACCTACCAAATTTACTTTTTTTGATTACCTATAGGTACTGTTTCTGCAACTTAGTAAACTAGTTGGTGCTGCTGTCAGAGCAACCTGATATAGAGGTAGGCAACACGTTAGTGATACTCGTGCTGTAAGCAGCGGTATCCCCTTTCCACCAAGTGGCCTTCCTGCCTGTTTGCCTAGAATATGACTTAAAAAACTATAAGTGGGAGAGGTACCTACAATGAACTTTTCGCCCCGTTGACTAACAATAATACCTACCTATAGTAATAAGTCAGATGTATCTATATTAAAAATAAACTTGACGCTCTGTTGACCTACAATAATATCTACCTTCTATCAAAACTTACTCACGATATGTATCTCGTTGTAACAACATTAAACGATGAAACCGCATAATAATTACCTACAGTTCTTTGATTTCTTAAGCCTTAATCCAATAAATTTACGTAGAGGTATTCTACCGGTAAAGTTATAATTTTTTATTATTAGACTACCAAGGCATATAAACGCCAACTCACCTGGCCGCAAGTGATGATGTGGCCGAAGATGGAGCATGCCTGTCTGGAAACAGTCTATTTACTCTAGCCTAGAAGGCGACCAGATTATAATTATCAAAGAACACACTCGCAGCAACGTGTTCCATCCTTTAGCAGTATGCATTATAAAGGTTGATCCAAAGCGAGCGAAGAGAGATAGCTGGAAGGTCCATGACATTGAGATGATGCATTTGCCCGGATCGCATTTTCTGATGTCGGAAAGGGACCGGCGGAATGAGGTTGCAACTGCTTTGCACACTCTCCGAAATACAACATGTGAAGGCCAACAGCTCGATGCTTTACAGCTTAGCTTCAATCAATTGTGAGTCACAAATTATTAAGCACCTTTTTTCACCGAATTCAAAGCGGCTAGTTGGTATTAGGCTGATGCATCCCAGAGGTGGCAGCAAATTATTAAACTTCATCAAAATGCTCGTCACAAGAATGGCTTTGACTTGTAGCTGTGGCAGGATCTGCTCTCCTTATGGCCTTAATAAATTTTTTTTTCATTTCAACCTTTTTAATGCACTAAAAACTCCTGACACGAGTTTTTAGTGCTCCTAAAAGGTTTAAGATCCAATACATTCCGTTTTGACCCGTTCCGGTAAGAATAAACAAAAAACGGGCGCAATGTCCTACACTCACAGTTTTCAATCTTTTCTTAAAATTAAGTCTGTACGCGGTTGCGCTCACATCTCTCGGTTTGCAGTGTTACCGCCAGTCGAACAAGAAATTTGGCGTAACCGAATTAGAAATAACCCATCATCATCATCATTATCATATCAGCCAGAAGACGCCCACTGCTGGGCATAGGCCTCCTTCAAATATCTCCACAAAGGCCGGCCCTGTGCTTTCCGCATCCAGCTGGTACCTGCGATATTTACCAAGTCGTCAGTCCACCTTGTGGGAGGCCTACCCACGCTGCGTCTTTCGGTACGTGGTCGCCACTTGAGAACTTTACTGCCCCATCGGCCATCTGTTCTTCTACCTATGTGCTATGTGTCCTGATTTTTATGAGTTTTTATTTATGATTTTATCTTACGATTTACGATACGTGTACGATTGTTCACTTGTATGAAATGATGAGATTCAAAATTCCATAGAATTAAAAAATTGAGTTATAGTTGTCGAGATACAATAGGCCACATTTAACAGCTGTGATCATTTCCTTATGTGTAATAAAGTTCATTAGCCATAGCCAGGATTTCGTCCGGCTTGAATCAAATTCTTAAACACGTTAAGATGACTTTTAACGTATGTTATATTAAGTTTTTGTTTTAGTATCAGCTTAAATGAGTTTAAGAATTTGGTGCAAGCCGCCCTTAATATACGTACTTAAATAACACATAAATAAAAATTACTAGGTAGAATCTATCAATAAGCGACCACAGCAAGTTCTCGCTCAAGGCCTAAATTACCGTAAATCCAGTGAAAAATACTCGTAACAGCAACTCTGAAGGATCCAAACGGATCGAAACGGGCTGTGTGGCGCAATATATGGCGTTTACATTGAATTTGCTCTTAACGTTTCCATTCTATTCTTACCGGAACATATGAAAACGGCGTGTATTGCGGGGGCCTAAATGCAATGCAGAATCAATAATATTTTTCGGGTCCCTCGAAATCGAAGTTGTGTTGTGCATTATTTTATCGATACAAAAAATTAAACTATATTTCTCATCTCTATTATCATAGACACGAAGCATAGAGTTGGTAATAAAATTGTGGTACCATGAGATGTAAAGTCGATGGAATTTCGAACGAGTGAGCTATTGCTTTCCTTTTCACTCGTGTTAAGCCAATATACACAAGAGAAAGACAAAACATCATGTATTTGAATGTTGCGAAAAGAACGTGAGTGGTACTTTATGGTCTGGCATGATAGAGTGCAGAGAATCCTTTGCTTCTTTCTGTACTCTAGAAAAAAAATAGACTTGTCTTTGATAATTCATGTTGAAGGGAGGAGGGACGAATTTCTCTTCGTTGTAATTACAAAATTTTATGTGATTTGTAATAAATTCCTCCTGTTTGGATCAAAATAAGTGACATTATTTAGTGTTGTGTCTTGTGTATAGTTAAGTGCTGTTTGCGTGGTTAATCTGCTGTTTATCGCGGCTGATTACATTCCGACCGCTCCCTTGCGTTAGTTAGTACGTCAGTCGCCAAGTATTTTCATGCCGTTTGTACTACTTGCCATAGCAGGGGCCTAGTAAAAGCTGTTGGAAAGTGCATACACGGGAAATTTATGGCGTAAAAAACTATCTCACGTTCCATTTTATATACGTTATGAGGTGATTTGAGGAGGCTGCGTTACTTCGTTGGCCATTTTTCGGTGAGTTGATATTGCAGTGATATTTACGTATAAGGTAGTGGTAATGAATGAAAAGACATAGAAAGCAATATTATCCGTAGATATTCGCACTAAATTCTTACTTACAATGTTAGTTCGGTCATGTATTTAGTTTCCTGTAGGTCTGTCACATGTTCATCCCTTTACTATAGGTATGATGCGCAATGTACAGATGAGGTAGTTGAAAATTATATAAACAATCCATTTCGAATGCCTTTCGAAGGAAAATATGTACTGTCTTCACATAATTAGTTAATTCAATCTTCTTAAACATATTTGATCTTATTGGACTCAGTACTCATTCACTATAAACACATAAAACACATACTAGTAACATGCTAAAAAGGTACAATTATAAATTTATGCCAATACAATACCAGAAAAAAATTAATTCCAATAACGTAATTTGATAGAAAAATTTAACTATCAGCGAAAAATTTGTCATATTAATGAATACCCATTACCCAATTTGGTTCAAATTTTGTTAATTTTCCATCCAATTAGAAATTCTCCTTTACTAACAATAATAATTATGTGTCTAAATATTTGTTTGTCTAAGGAATTAAAATTGGTGTATGACATTTTAAGTGAAAGAAAGCTCCTCGTAATTGTCTATTGTTGTCTCCGAGATACAGTGTTATTTTTATTGAGAACACATTGTTAACAGGGTTAATTACTAAAGCCATTACTTTAATGAATTTCTTCCATTGAAACTGGAAGTTTTGTTGTAGAATATAAAACCAACGGATAAGACAAAATACCTAAGTTAGTAATAATAAGTTACTTAGTAACTTCAAAGATATGGTAGTGATTGTATTGAAAAACATCTTCTTTCAAATTACTAATCATAATATTTACCTACTACAGGTATTTATTTTACCAAACAATTACAACGAAATATGAAATATTAAAAAGTAAATTGAATGCCAAACCTTCTCACTTACAGTGAAAAAGTTTTTAATTTAGGGTCATAATTTTTTTATTTACTATGAATGAGTAAGAAAATTATGCTTTAAGCTTGACCTGATGCCATCCAGATTCTTACCACCGTATCTTTTACAACCACCACCACTTTTTATGACCTTACCAAGGAATTATGCTTGCATTGGTTTTGTAACTTTTTTCGTAACCAACCGAACGTGCTTCAAGAGATTTATTCTATATCAAAATTTTTAATTAGTTGTCAAATATGCAATAGTATTTTTTTCAGCAAGAATTAAAAAAAATCACATTGAAATTACATTATAGTACTTGAATAAAAAATAAAATTATATAGGAAAACTTGTAGCGGGTCGATATTTTGCATGTAAATACCTGAAAAAGAGAGTTTTTAACTAGTATCACCAATAAAAAATTATCAAGGAACACACTCGATGGCAGTATGCTTAGTCATGGTCTGTACGCACACAACAAGTGGTCTGTTGAATGTGTGCTGTGCGTATTCACACTTTGTAAGTAAACAAGGGAAACTCATCAATTGTTCAGAGTAGTTCTGTTATTGTATGCCTGGAGGGCCTCACATTGTAGGCTTAGCCCAAGAGGCCGCTTACTGTGTGAGTACAAAACAGCATGACTAAATGGGTGCTACACTACACATTGTGTTTTTTTTTATTATGAAATACCTGGGTATTTTTAAACCATTCGAATTTGATGTGTTTTTTATAATATTTTGTAAACATGTCATTAGTCTAATGTGACATCAATCTTTTCCCTTACTTGTCACAATGATAAAATACATGAAACTCCAGCATTTGACTTGCCAAGGTCACAAACTCTCTAGAGGATTTTCCTTACATAGCGCATATCCAATTGGATAGGATACAATGCTAGTTGACATAAAGAGCTGTCACATCACAAACCGGTGCTTGGTCGATTGTACAGGTGCAGATTGTGTGTCTTACTTATTCATATTATCCGAAGTGTAATGTTGAGAAATAAAACTTTAAAAAGTAGAACCCTAATAATTTTAGAATGAAGCATAATAAATAAATAAAGTTTGGAGTATCATGGCTAGTATCATATCAATGCAAATTTTTTGTGTGGTATATACTATAAGTAAGTTAGTAAATAAAAACTCTTTATTGCACACAAACGTAACAATATACAAGAATCAGCATAATATACATACACACAAAGTAAATCATATGCATATTTATATCTCCCTAGCCTAGAGTGACATAGTCATTGAAGTATGTATGTATCATTGAAATAAACAATTGTGCTTGTACTTCACACACAACCCAAACTTTATCTGTGGTCATAACATTTTTTATAATTATGTTATGACCTACATTTTCTAGCCACATACAGTTAATTAGGTTCATAACTATTATGTTTGTTAAACTGTGTCTATGTAATTTATACAAGCATTTGTAGTCTATATTTTTTACAAATATTTTTAGCCTTACTGTCTGGTTAGTCCCACAATTCCATACAATTTATTTTTAGTAAGATTTGGTACAAACAGATGGTGCTACAAGGATCGTACAAACAAAAAACACCTTTAGATCACCATTTGATGTGCCTTGTTTCACCAAAACTAATGTTTTAGATTAATTTATTCAAAATTTTAATAAGTACACTTTAACAATTATGATTAATTTTATGTGCTTGATGTTATCTACATTTCTTAAAAGAGATCTCGTTGTAACTAGTTTTAATACCGCCGATCTTACGAAGCTGGCTTACGCGTAGATTGTATACTTTTGCATACTAAAACCTCAGAGAGATACCTACTGCCATCTAGCCTTATTATGATTACTCACTTATGCGCTTATTGCATAGAACTAAATTAAGAAGCATAAAGCGTAAAGCAAATCTAAGTGGAATGTATTGCTCATAGAATAAGGTCAATTTTTGTATCACTTATGTTACGCGTCGCTCCGCTTTTCAAAAACCGTGATACTGTACTTGTCAAATGTAATAAGCGCATTAAAGAAAAACAAATTCAGTACCTATAGCTGTAGTACCAATTACTGACTACCGTCGCTGTACTTGCGGTGACCCTCCTGTTGGCAGTATAATGTTTCTCTGGGACCATACTGTACTGGTCTTTACCGTAACTTTTGGCGCATACTTCTGAACTAAACTGTTGAACCCACTTGGACGTAGGGATTATCTCGTATTTTACGGGTGACCTCGTTTTTCTGGCAGAGTACAGAAAAATGTATTATCTACATTAAACACTTCGTTTTTAATTGTCTACCGAAAAAAAATCTAAAATCCGTATTTATTATGCTGGTAATCCTTTAAGCGACAGCTGAAAACGCGTCCAAGTTTGACGAAATTTAATACGGACATTCCTTGGATCCTGGGGTAGGCCACTGCTACTTTTTATCGAAGTCTGCGTGGACAAAGTCGCAGGTAAAAGCTACATTTGGGTCATTCCATGTCAAATGCTTCCACACATAATTTTTTAAAGTAATCTTTTTTCCATAAGTAGCTACTTACGTAAGCCTTATTACATTGAATCATATGATTTAGCTGAAAATTGTAACAAAAAATATTTTTTTGACATTATTATCTTTTATTTTTTTTTAATTATTTTCTATTCTCTATTATTTTATTTTTCAACTAAAAATGACAACACTGAAATAAAAAATATCATTCATTATTAAAGCTAACTTCCTGCCTTTTTGAGTAGTGATACATGAACTGCTTGGTGAACATAAAATTTTCTGTAAATTGGGAAGTTTTCCTTCGTTTATAGTACTTTTTTATAGGGGACTTCGCATGTTACACCCGTTACGGGAATAAGGTAAAAGATTAATCTGTAGTCTACTTATTGCACTACCAGCTTCATGGCTTTGGGAAAGTAAGGATATGTTTGCAAACAAATGGCCAATGTCTTAGATTTGATACTGGACTTTGTAAATTATGATAATTTCGCTAATGAAATTGCGTTATGTTTTGGTGAGGCTTTATGGGTGTAATAAAATTAGTTTACAACTGATATTGAGAGCGAAGGGTCAACTTTAGGGTTCCGTACCCGAAGGGTAAAAAAATAAACCACCGCTGTGTGGCAGAGGTGTTGACCACTTACAGTCAGGTGTTCAAACCAACGTCAACCCTGTGGTGGTCAAGTCAGTGACTTTGAAACGGAAGGCTATACTGTATTGATCACAAAAAAATATTTTGTACAAAATCTACAGGTCGTTTAGACCTCGGCCCATCCTGACCGTACCAATTGCTCGCAGGCTACCACCAACGGCTACAGATCTCGTCGGCAGCGAACGCAATGACTCGATGCGCGAGCTCGTTAAGGGGCCATTAAGCAGCCCTACACGCGGTGGAGTCTGCTAGTAAAATGGACGGCGTGAAGAAGATACACTCGGGAACACTGTACCGGTAAGTCGGCTTCTCTCTGATACTATACTTCGCCTTTCGATGACGATACTAACCGATTAAAAAAAACGGAAAAACGGCGGATAACCGCCGATCAATTATATTCTTCAATATTTCCTTAGCTACTGAACCGATTTAAATAAAACAAAGCTAAGAACCATCTCTATTAAACTGACTTTAAAATAAAGAAATCCGCATCGAAATCTGTCTATCCGTTCGGGAGCTATGATGCCACAGCAGACACACCTCGACACATACAAAGATCCATAGATACACACGTCAAACTTAAAACCCCCGAAATTTTTGGGCGGGCTTTAAAAATTACATTAGTTTAAAAAGTACAAGAGTTCGCATCGTCAATGGGGGTATGTATTAGGTTCGGGTTGGACCACGTCTTCTATCCCTTTCTAACTTTGTCTAGCATTACTGACATATTACTTTTGTATCCAAAGGTTGTACTGTTGTATCCAAACTGAAATTTGAAAATTTTGAAAATCGAACCTTTGCTAAAATCTTAGAACGATTGCATAGGATGCTGTTAATAGTTCCATATCGCGCCCATAAACGACTATTAGATATCCCGGTCAGGGGTTACGAAAGGAAACAGAAAAATCGAGAAAAATCACACGAAAGCCCAGTACGTGATAGACCCAGCTAGCAAAATGAACGGAAAGTATACCATCATTGTAACGTTGGAACACTGTATCGCTGAATGCGCTTCTAGAATACTAAGTTAGGTTTTAGATACTTACTTTTAAGATATAAGTCGAAACTGTAATTTTCACTTCACATTATTACGAGTATATAAAAGGCGCCAAAACGGAAGACGGGAATGTGCAGCTCTGAAGATAATATCCTCGGGAAAAATACGTCGCTATTACAGTTGTCACCAACGTTGAATGTACTTGTATCTGTACGTGTACCTGTGTGAAGTCTGAATTGCTAAACTTTAGGTTAAACTCTGAAGGGAATTCGACAGAGCTTTGGTTTCGCTGCCGATCGAGGAGATAGTTCCAGGTCTTCACTTCAGCACAAGCGCATAGGAAACCGTTTGTGGCTCCATATAATTGTTTTCTAACCGGGTATCCGGGTTTTGGTATTTAAGATATTTTATACCCGGGTACAATCTGAGCGCCATACCCGAGTTCAATAAAAAAAATCGTTGATACGCCATAAAGAATATAAAGCAGTTAGTTATTTATAAACGCATATCAATTCCGATTCCTGAACTGAGAAAAACAAATCAAACGTCACGTTATGTTCACGTGTAGTTAGTTTATTTTATGATAATTATTTTCTTTTCTTATTAAGGTAATTTTTTAAAAGCTTTGCTTTTTAAATTGAATACGACGCGTACATGGCCCAATCAAGGCGTAAATTTTTCACACATCGCTACTTCATATTCATATTCCCCACATATAAATATAGCTTTTTCGTACTTGAATATGTTGAACTCATTACAATAAGTAGAAACGTATGGATATCATACAACTCACTCTTTACACTTCTGGACCATTACTTTCGCAAACCGTACAGACTTCTAAACACATTGACCGCGAAGCTGCAAATAACTATCATCATGGAATTTCGCCGATGCGGAAGACGCAGCGTGGGTAGGCCTCCCATAAGGCGGACCGACTACCTGGTAAAAATCGCAGGTACCAGCTGGATGCGGAAGGCACAGGACCGGCCTTTGTGGAGATTTCTGGAGGAGGCCTATGCCCAGCAGTGGGCGTCCTTCGGCTGATACGATGATGATGATGAACTTCGCCGAAAGCCATTCTGTTAAGTTGTCACGACTAAACGGCTTCACCTATATAAATGGTATGGAGAGAGCTTGGACGCTAGGGAATAGCAAACGTCGTTCACTTTTTTCTCGGCTGCGACAGCCAACGGCCCTACGACGTGAGCATGCTGAAAACCGAGCTAAGTGGAGGAAAAACAGAGGGAACGCCTGACAGAAGCTGGGATTGACCGTTCAGACGATGATGATTTTTTTTATTGTGTGATTTGTTATTTGTTCAATTATGTCTTTGGGTATAAGTACTTATTTATTTATTTATTTATTTATTGGAGTACCAACAGCTATATAAAGCATAATAAATATTATCTTAGAATCAATAAGCCAATTACAGGTCCTCGCTAGATTAAATTTATAAGTTAAATATATTATAGTTTTATCTTTAATTATGGCCACTGGCATATGTACATTGCCTATTAGTTTTTTGTATTCCGACTTTCACAATATCCATGTAAACGCTTGTCTGGAAGAGATCGCTATTGGCGATAAGACCGCCCTTGTACTGGTTATAATTTTACAGAATCTGTAAAATGTTAATGTACAATAAAAAGTGAATAAATAATGATTAAAGCCCCTAGGCACTGCCACGGTCTGTATAAATGTTTAGCACTTCGTGAAATCCGCATTTGCTCCCCTTAGGTTACAGATGTCCTGCACGACGGTAGCCGCTTTCCATCAGGTGGACCATCCGACCGTGTCCATAGGCAATAAAAAAACTAAAGTGTTGTGGACTTTCCTATAATAATAGCCGAGAATACCGTCGGCTGGCCTCCAAAGCACGCCTCCTCTATAAATAATAAATGGGAAACGGAAACCAACCCATGTATTTTATTGGAATATTGTTTCGACACCGTCATCGAGTATATCGGATTTTGATAAGAAAAAAAAACTAGAATTCAACCAAAGTTACTGCTTTAGTTAGTGCGTATTATTTCTGTTGTAGTCTTGTCCCTTTGTTTTTCATTTCCTCTCATTATCGAAATCCTCACACATACTCGCTTATTAGTAAGATCGTCCTTATTTACTCAGTAGTAATCTGATCTAATTCGCTTTCTTGTCGCATTAAGCTCTCTTTTGCGCAGCGTCTTCGAAACATAAAATCTGATAAAAATGCGCAATACCATAGACCAATATAATATTGGTCTGTGGCAATACTCAAGCTAAGGTAGTCTGTCATCCTTCAATAACATTTCCTATTTAATACTCGTATTCTATAACGGCATTCATCGTTTTTCGCTCGTAACAATGACGAAGTATGCTTATCACTTAGAAGTTTAGAGTTGAGGCGATGAGTTTGGTAGTTTTTGTCCCTATGTTGCCGGCTGGGCCTTATTTGCATGAAGATAGGTATACCTGCTTCACATATAGGTGTTCAGTTAAAGTAACTGTAAGTAAATATGTACAGAAAGCGGCAGTACTTCAAAATACCCTGTTTAGACTTTGGACCGTCTCCAGTTTGTACGCGTACGCGTGATGCTAGATCGTTATACTGGTGAGTAAGTTGATTTGCTGCCTTCTATACTACTGAACTATTTTGTTATAGATTGTTTTCAAACAGCTCTCCCTAAATCTGCCACCTCTGGTGGTGGTTGAGATGTACAAAATGAAATGAAATACATTTATTTACACACAAATCTATCACCATTAAAAATACAAATTTAAAGTTATAATAGAGTTTAACTTTTTTATTCTGTAGCACAGAATACTAACTAACTCCCCAGACACAAACCGGTTAAACCGAAAACACACTTGTCAAATGCGTAATGGGCAACAAATTTGCACACACCCAAATACAGTTAACTAGCAAACTCTCCGATGCTAGGAACAAACAATAATTGCCAAAGTTAGTCTACGTACGCCGTTGTACGGTGTTGTGTGATATACTATAATTCGGTTATTGTTGGAGCTCCGGCAGATGTCATATCGGCAGAGAGGTGGGAAGGGAATGTTCATATGAAGGGAAGGCTATAAGAAAGTAATTGGCTTATAATATCTATCAAAATTTAAAGCTGTGGACGAAATCGATAAATAAATGAGTTTGATAGAAGATAAAGATTAAAGTCAGTATTCCACCATTTGAATATAAATAGGCAACGTGTACTTTACCGTCATAGTCTATGTCGGAACTCTGCTCTAACTACCAACTTTGAAGTGATGTAACTTGGAAACCACAACATCTTTAAAAAAGGTGTGTTAAGTGTGACCTCTTTCTATCAGGTGGCCCGCTTGCCTGTTTGTCTTTCGTATAACATAAAAAAAGAAAAATGTATAGTCACTCCACATGCAAGAGATTTTACATTGTTGTGCATTACTTTTGGCCATGTGGTTTCCGGCAGAGTAGAATAGCACCAAACCCTTACACTCGTGGGTGTCGTACAAGGCGACTAATGTTTTCGATACAAGATCTAGAGTCTCCGTAGGCTGGAAAATGGGCAGCAGCGTTTTTTCAATTGTTATTATATTTATAAACACTGCGATCTCCAACCCGCCAGCCAAGCGAGATTATGGTTATAACCGTGGGAAGAGCCCTAAGTCCTACTGTGGACTGTTATAGACCGTGACGATTCAACAACTTTTTAGCGTGAAATGGTAAATCCTCTCAAAAAAACACTGTCAGAGCTATTGCTTGAATAACCGAGGCAGATAATACAACTTAGGTAGCCGGTGGGATAGATTCTGGAAATGCCAGCCTGAATGGATGTCGGCAGAATTCGCCGCGTCTCTTGTTCAAAGTTGTCCTGACAGCGCGGGATGGCAGCGATAGTGGCTGTCTGATTTCGCTCTATAGTTCAGTTCATAAAGCTGTTCTCGTCAAAGTTTAAATTAACTGGTGTATCACAAGTAAGTGACGAGATGACTATTGAGAGAGTCAATGAAAGATATATATTTTTGTGTCGTAGGGATAGGTTGAGGATGATTTTAAATGACGTTTTTCTGGGTATTGTTGAATAGATGTTTTGAGGGTCAAATCAAAACTAAGAATGTTATCGACGAATCTGGATTTCATTTTCGGTGGTTACGATGCCACAGATGCGCACATCAAACGTTTAACACCCCTCTTTTCGCGTCGGGGGTGAAAAATACCGCACGAATACGCTACCTTACTTTCGAACGTACTACCCGAACACCCGTATATTTAGCCTCACGTATCAAAGACTCGTAGCGTACTCCGACTCGGATAGGTATATCTCGTCCATTTAAAAATAGTCGGCGCGCATTGATTTGGTTCGCTCACGGGCCCGCGGGTCACAATGCCCCTTTGTGCCCCGGGCGCGCGAGAGCATTGTCTGTCAGTCCGTCTGTGCGACTGTTATGTTAAAACAATAACTGCCCGTGTCATCCGTCGGGCTATCCGATGATACCTACCCCTCTGTTCCCAGTGGAAACCGCGTAGTTTTTGTACCACTAACGTGGCGAACGAGCGTATGGTTCGCCTGATGCTAAGCAGTTACTGTGGGTAGCCTATAGAGTATAGACGTTTGCAATACCAGGAGTATTACTCCCGTCATCCCGTGTTGAAATCTTACTAATCTCCCGGTAAAACTCTTTTCACACTGTTGTTTTTTCTGTTGCTACCGATATGTACCGACTGTATCCTGTATTTATGCAATAAAGCATTCATTAATTCATTCCATGTTGTGCTCAATCGGGAAAACCTCAGCAGAGAGCTAATTCCTCAACGTAAGAGCGCATGGAAGAAAGCTCCTCTGAAACCGCTCAGTACGGGACAATTTTTACTTTGAGAGATTAAGTTGAACTTGCCTCCACTCCAGACCGGCGGTGGGCTGATAAGGATGTTGACGATAAGATAAGTTTTTTAATGTGTGTTTAAGAACTAGACAGGTATTTGACCGCCATATAACTTGGTTGTAAGTGACTACACACCGTGGAACAGTCCGCTCACTTTAACCTTGGAGGAGTTGAAGGGAATACATAGGTAATATGAGCCGTTTGCATTGTAACGGTTGAACCATATAGCTGTTTAGTGTTTTTGCTGATATCTGGAAGATTCACGACATAAGGATGGAACGTCCGCCCGCGTGGTGTGTCACGATGGCGGAAAGGGGCCGGCGGGATTAGAATTTCGGCGTCGGGGATGAATCTTAACGGTGATGGTAGGTTTTTATACAGTCATGCCTGAGGAGTTCGTCCGAATCCTGGCTTCTGCCAAGGTCCGCTTTCCTACTTTTCCTCCTCCTACGCCTGAATGAGTATCTTATTTCAGTGTGTACATGATAGATAAACAATTACGGGGAAAGGAAAATAGCAACAATGTATTTCTCCCGTATACCTATTGTTTAAAATCTCTTTAGAAACCACACATCTGTTGTTAGTTTTGTTTTGTGTGTACAATCGTCAAAGCTCAGAATCTGTCTATCCAATCCGCGTGAAAGCAAATATGAACTGCAAAAATATGTGTCTATTTATGAAAACGAAAAAGGTTTATCTGTGTATACGTGTTTGCCTCAACAAAACACGTGGTAACTGATGCTAAAGCAGATTGAATTATTCGTATAAATAAGGTATTTACGTAAATTTTTCGTAAAAGGTAAGTGCCGCTCGCATTTCGGCCCGCGGGACGAGTTCTGAGAGAAATTTTAAAATCATCGTCATCATCATTAACTGCCAAATGGGATAGCCCTATCAACACCACACGGCTAGAATGACATAAAAGAAAACTGTAGTTGACCCAATAATACATCTAAAGTAGTATAATCTATACATAGTATAAAACAAAGTCGCTTCCCGCCGTCTGTCCCTATGTATCTATGTACGCTTAGATCTTTTAAACTACGTAACGGAATTTAATGAGGTTTTCAACAATGGATAGAGTGATTCAAGGGTTTATAATCAGGAAAATAAGGGTAAGTAGGGGTAGAGCGCGAACGCGAACGTACTCGTGCCGGGTCCACTAGTCAGGTAACTCAGGTATAAGCAAAGCAGGGCGTTGCGACGTCGGGCCATACAATACAACGTGAGGTCTATCTTTGTTTCGAGCGTGACTATGCTGTATGTTACTCTACTTACTAGCTCGTACTGGAACTCACGACATGAGATAGTACAGTCATTCAACGAATTACTGCTTAACTCATAATATTGTCATATGGTCAGGTTATCAGCTAATTCGTTGAAAGACTATGTATGTATGTAAGTATGTAATCTGTTCATTGCATCAATATAAAGTCATATCTACAGGTCACATGTCCTGAACGACGGTAGACGTTTTCCATCAGGACCAAAAATAAATTACATTAAATACAAACAAAAATACAGTTTATGATGCAAAGGCGAGTTTATCCCACAACGGGACAGTACGTACCATGTCGCCACTTCGTCCCCGTAGACTGTGCGCATGCGCAGTGATGAGCGCTATATTGCTTCGAATTCGAATCAGACACTAAATACCTCTTCCTCTCCAGGAACCGTCCGTATCACCAGGTGATTTGACTTACAAATACTTATATAGGTTGTCTTCATGGCTGCAGATTTGTAGATTTACTAGAGCTTTAGATGACCTGAGTGGTTCTGTAGGTTAACATGTCGGACTGCCGCGCAGAGGTCCTGGGTTCGGTTCTCGGCCGGGCAGAAATTAAAATGATGAATTATAATTTCTGTTACGGGTCTGGCTGTTGTATGTATTTAGAAATATACATAAAGTAGTTATAAATATATAAGTAGTTTATCAGTTTTCTGGCACCCATAACACAAGCTTTGCTTACTTTATTGCTGTGTGAATTGTTTAAGCATATTTATGATATTTATTTTATTAAGTTCACGGGCGAACTTTAATTTAATGACTTGAATGAATGATTTGTATGACTTTTTAACTTTAACTTTGCGTTCTTCTTCGGTGCAACGCGTGAAACCGCGCCGAAAAGCTAGTGTCAGACCAGCTTTATATCCGTGAACCGAGAGCGGAGGGGTGTTGACAAGTGGGTACTAAATATATTTCGGGCCGCCTAAGCGGGGGTGGGTCAGACGGTGTTCATGGGGGTGGAAATATTTTTGCACGTGTGTACATTTTGTTTGAGCATGCCTCCGACCTAGATTAATGGGTGTACAAACACTATGTATGGTACCACACGATGTGTCAACGGCTTGTAACCGTCCAGTTTGCGGGGAGTTTTTGTTTGAGACGGGTTCGCTTTGAAGCGCGATCTTAGCTTGGAGGCCTGCGATGTAGCGATCTAGCGGTCGCGAAAAATATGCCTATTCGCTCGTCTTCGTCCTAAAACTTATCGGGTTGTTTATATTGGAAATAAAGGCTCAAACAGACAGTATTCTCGACGAAGTCCACAAAATATCTAGATGTTTTCGAGACACAATCACGAGTCGTATTCTTCCGTCACGGGTCGGGGTTATCGAAACCTGTCCGCCCGCGGCTCCGCCCGTGTGTACTACACCGCGCAAATGGTAAAAAGTAGTCGTATGTTAATCCTCAGGTGTTAAAGTATCTCCATACCGAATTTTAATCAAAATCGGTGCAGTGCTTTAGCCGTGAAAGCTTAACAGAGTTACTTTCGCATTTGCAATATTTGTAGGGATACAGGGGCACAGACTTCCACTCGAAAGACTTTTTTTTTTTATACCACAAAGGTGGCAAACAAGCTTGCGGCCTGCCTCCACAGAATTAGATATTTTTAGAATCACAATGACGAGTCTCGTATTCTTCAACCCAGTAATTAATGTAATCAGTTAATGTACATAAAATGTGACGTAACCTACAATCACAACTGTGGCCATTAGCCATGTGCCATGTTCAACGCGAGCCTTTATAAAGATAGACAGGAGGGTAGTAGATTTTGACACAACCTCCATCCTGGCGAGGCGGCTAGGAGATAGCACGGTTTAAAAATACACAACAGGGAACGGTGCTGCCGTTTTATAGTTTACGGAGGTCGTAACTAAGCGATCTATCTCGGATTATTCACTATATGACACCCGTGAATGAGGGTTTGCTATTCAGGACAGGTTTTCTATTACTTCGCCTATGGATATATACGATTACTGAAAGAAAATGACAATCTGTAGGTTACTAAGTATGTTGCAATGGAAAGACAACAATTGAGCACAATAAAACTGAAGGTGGCGTGAAAAGGGAACCGCTTGCCGCCAATAGCGAAACTGTTCTAAAGAAAAGACACTGACGACCTCTCACGGTCATTACTATCGTTGTTGCACTGAATCGTTACGTCTTTTACTATGGAAGCATAAGTATAGTTAGGAAAATCTGCATGCTGGCTGTTTTGATCTACTCATTGTATGACAACCATGGTTGTTAGGAGTAGGTACAGTCTAATAGATAGAAAGCTACAAAGGTAATACAGCGCGCCATTTCTATCTCATTCAAAAGGTTATTAACTCTAAGTGAGTGACACTCACACTGCTTGTGACCGTAGTATGTAACGGATAATTGCCCATTCCCATCACATATTCCCACCGCTGCCTAAAATTAGCCCACCACTTATTCCTACACCTGCCTGAAACTAGTCCGGTAGGCTAATTACTCAACTCTGTTGCTAACAATTATCTGATTTCAATGATTTCAATTGTTTTGCGATTGCGTATCATGGGTACAGTTG
Organism: Blastobasis adustella; assembly: GCA_907269095.1. Classification (NCBI taxonomy): domain Eukaryota; kingdom Metazoa; phylum Arthropoda; class Insecta; order Lepidoptera; family Blastobasidae; genus Blastobasis; species Blastobasis adustella. The sequence goes on along the minus strand of OU026135.1, from coordinate 5,572,736 downwards.
ATCAATCGTCAATCGTCCATACGTAATCGCAAAGGTAACAATTTCAATCATCGAAATCAAAGAATTGTTGTCAACAGAGTTACATACCTAATTAGCCTACTGATCTACAGCGAGGACCCAAACATAGTGACCTTATCAGAGTGGTTGGTAGTCTACTCAGCCCGACACCCTAAAACTGACAACCATATTTCACGTTAAATTTTTCACACAGCCATATTGTCGTGTCATTACTCTGCCCTAGTTGCGCGTAAGACAGCAAGCTCGGAAAATAACTTATGTTACGCTCAGGCCCTGCATAGGTGGCGCAACTTAAACGGTCGGTAAATCAACGTGCGCCAGTAATAGGCGAGATTAGTCATGCCAGGGCCAGTTCGCATCAGACGTTGATAATGATAATGCACGTAGTTATCTGTCAGGTACTACTGGTTAGCAACACGATATATGTACGCGTAGTTCGCTTGTATTTAAGAATATAATAGTTTATTTGCATATAACATGGTTACAATAGGTGTTTATAATATAATTGACTAACTATACATGTTTAGCGTATAAAGAGGCGTACAAAAATTAGTAAAGTACCTAACATGAATTTAATTACGTACATTAGTGTGTTAAAAGTTCAGTTGTGGCTTGTTTTATGTCATACGGTAGGCAAATGACGATTAATAATAATAATAATCTTGGCGTCAATGTCCCGGTGCTCGCGCCCGAGAGCCCGAGATTCAGGGGGAGCCTAACCTGGCCTTTTTAAAGACGATGTCTCCTTTAACTTAATTTTTTTTATACGACTAAGTTGGCGATCCCGTAAAATCTTTTTCACGCCCTTCTTCCCACGTTGTACTTACTTAGGAATCCTACTAATACAATTGAGGTTATTCCACAACCTGATTCCAACACTTTCAGGGAATGTTTCACATAATAATGTTCTTATTTTACACTAACTTTTGCTCACGGATATTCTCGAGAAGAATATGAATGTCTATGACGACAATGTCGAATAGAAGCTAGCATCGATTTGTCTAATCTCAAATTAATTTAGAATCTATGCTTCGTTTCGATGTGCAACAGGAATCTCTATGACGAAACTGTTGAATAGTAGCTAGCATCGATTTGTCTAATCTCTAAATATTTTAGAAGCTATGCTTCGTTTCGATTTAAAGTAAGGAATTACATACATCTCAGAGTCTGTATGTATTTCCTTCAAATCGACGCAGTCATAGTTTTCATAAAACACATAACACTTATGTGTGTTTTAATTAGAAGTACCTGATTAATGGTTGTACATAATTAAGGATGATTCAATAGAAATAGATCGATCCGTGTTATTTTAGTTGCGAAATAGTGTTATGTCTATTGCATACATAGGTTCGGATAAGTGACGTTAATTATTTGAGGCCCCGTATCGATTTCTTCAGCTATTGATAGGAATTTGGAAATAATGATTAATATATTGAATAAGGCACGCTCACGATAATCAACCTATGTGCGTTTAGTAAAAGTTTCGAAGATGGTGGTCGACTTTTATACTACTATTTATTTAAACAGGCAAGTGGGCCACCTGTTGGAAAGTGGTCACTGCTGCCTATAGACATTAGAAGCACCAAGGGTATCGCCAATGCGTTGCCTACCTCTATAACACATTGCTCTGGCAGCAAAAAGACAAATGCCCCTCCACTGCCAAAGCCACGGTTCCCCAAATCTCCAACCCTTGGAGCATTGGAGACCTTACTCACCAGCAGAAACACAATACTATTTAAAATAGTATTGGTTGGCTGCGGTATTCTGTAAGGTGGAGGTACTTCCCCAGTCGGGCGGCTCCGTTTCGAACAGGATTCCCCGCTATTATGCCCTACCTCTCTTAGCTGTTTGTAGGAATTATGTAATGTAGGTATGTTGAAAACACTAAACCCAAAACTCTGAAATAGTTCCCGCTTGCCATGAATAACTTTAAATCTGGAAAACTTTCCCGCTGGAAAATTTAATGTCCAACTTCACGAGATAGAAAATTGCTGACTTTTACTCTGAATTTGTTGTAAAAACTGGCTTCAAATCACATTATTATATATGGATGCATATAGGGTAAATGTATGAAAACATTCTTCAATACATAATGAATAATTATTTTAGGATTATTTAGCTTACACGCGTAAAGAGTTGATAGTGTGTTTTGGCATCGTAAGTTCCCAAACGGATGGACCTATTTCGATGCGGATTTGTTTAATTTGAAAGCCAGTTTAATCTTAACGGGTCTTAGCTTTGTTTCATAGCATGTGAAACAATAAAAATTACATTTAAACTTTCGCATCACAAGTCACTCGAAATTGCATCAACCGCGATCGATGTCGATCGATGCCGCCATTATTCTTTTCATAAATTTCAAATCATGTCAACCAGAGTACGCCGGTCGCAAGTTAAACGCAACCGCCCTGCGATGGGATCCCCAAATCCCTGAGGTCCCGAAATCCTCTGGAGATCCCCGAAGATCCCCGAAGGTCTTTGCGAGGCGTCCGCGTCGCCTACCGCCAATACTAATACGTGCTCGGCAGACAGCGTCGCCATTTTATGGGCGGCACATTGCTTTGACACTGTGTTTGTTTGGACGCGCGGATCCACTTAAGTTTCGGACGTGTGAAGTGGGGGAGGGGGGAGGGAGTATACACAATACTAAAGCAGAACTTTGGGCGCACGTGGGTCGCCTACGCCGATCTTTAATCCTTTAATGTAACGACTAATCGTTTAGTGATGGGATAAATACCTACCTACGCCAGTGCCGTAGATCCATAACGTAACATGCGACACCGATAAACTATTAAGCTTAAAGGTGAGGAAATAGAGTTCATAATTCCTTACATGTGTAACACGTGACTTGGCGTGGATCTAGTGTAATTCCCGCTTTATTCGAAATTGTCAACCTGACTCAGAGTAGCTAGTTTTTGAAAAGCATCGGTCAGCCAGAAATTAATATGATCAGTTTTAATTTCTGTTCTGTCGCTAGGTGTTTGGCCTTTAGGAGTTCGGTAGAGTAGAGTATCCATCGCCAACAATGCCATTTCGCATGCGGGTTGTACAAGGCGACTAAATTCTTAGGTCTTCCATAGACTGAGTCTATGTTCCATGCCGTCAATGTGCTTATCGATCTAGCTAGTATTTATCGTTGACTAAAAATTACTGCGGAGAATACTTTGGACGGCGAGAAGTCGAAGCGGTAAATAAAACATCTAGACAGACGTTGACGGGCTTCGTGAATTTCTACAAGAGTTGGGTTTAAAATCGGCTCCGGGAAACGAACTTAAATTTTGTATTCTATTCACACACGAAAACGTAAAACTGGCCGAGTCGCCAGTTTATTCGCCCAAGCAAAATTTAAAGAAGCCAAATGCACACATGCTCTGGTGGGGAAATATAATAAACTGTTCTTTTAATATTTTTCTGCGGCTAATATATTAGACAGAAAAATAGTAGGTTCCGTCGGTGGTCGGGTTTGCCGCGACATTTCTATGTTTAGTTTCTAGCTCGCATTTTAGGGTGACTAGACTACCTATGTGAGTCTGGGATACGTTTTAGCAACATGATGCATAACTAAACAAATTTTGGAGTGGAATTGATATAAATTCCATAGTGGTCAGTACCAGTTTGGATATGACGTCACATTCCTCGCGAGCGCGAAACCGAATCCGGCCGAACGGATTCCGGCTCCAGCGGCTGAAATTGGGAACATATTTCACTCAATCCTGGTTCTACCTTTGCTTGGAATACGTAACCAGTGTCCTACATAGCGCAGAATCTACCACACAGGAATATTCCCGTAACTTATATGCGTCTTGAATGTACTTTTTATTATTCTGTATAAATAAAAACTGCACTAAACGTTTGTTAGGGGGCTACTTGCAAACGTGGAACTGCACTCCGAACACTGCCGGTTGTAAACGAGAAACAACTAGGAAAAGTAGTCAAATTTACGTGCGCCTATAAAACCGTAGGTACTTAATTAACCTGAAGTCATGACTTTGCCCGCACAATGCAGAAACTTTCAAATGTAAATATTGAGAGAAGATTCCTGGAGCAACATTGATCGTGCAAATGGCGCCGGCCTTGAACGATGGGGTAATATATTAAATTTGCACCGAAAATGGGGCTTTAATGTGGCGCATTGAATGGCCGAAGCACAGTTTCAAACTTCGTAATACATTTGGCGGACTGACGTTCGATATCATACTCGCGTCTTGCATCTGTTTGAGTTTTGCGAACCAGTTCTGCATTGTTCAGCCATCATAAATCAGAGGCGGCAGCAAAATTAATCATCCATCCAATACTGTCACTTAGTATTCTGCATTCCATGAAATGCAGCGCCAATTTGTCTGCTCATTCTAGCTTAACTACTAAATTCAATTAAAACGTGGTCCGGCTCAGTGTTGTTGAGAGTTCAGAACGGATAAAATGAAAATGAGCTTCGCGATACTCCACAGAATAACTGTCAAAACAACTGCTCAAACTCACGTTGATATATAGAACTATAAGGGTCGAAGCAAACAAAGTGTTTAGTTTAGACAGTTAAGTCCTTACAAAAAGTAGGGTCCTGACGTAACTATACAGCCGGACTGAATTTCTTGCACGTTGCAGTTCGAATGCACCCAACTGCACCACAACGACCTAACGAGAACACCCACAACTGTACAGTAACAGAAACGAGCAAACCTTTGGACTGCTGCAGTTTAATTTATTAATTAGCGTATCCCCCGCGCTGGGCGCGTAGCCCGCCGCTTACGCAACCGCAATTAAACGTATCGAGTGCACCGTTGGTTGCACTGCTAATTACATACAGCACACAGTACAGTGTTTGCAGCCTGCATCGGGGTCTAACGGTGCCACTGCCATCGGGAAATAGACCATCCGACTATCGATTGCTGGGTGCGGGGCGAAAGACCTTTACGCGTTGTGGGCCTGTCGTTAGCGGCTTGCGCTTCTTGCCGGCTGCTATGCGCGTCGTTGGTTCTCTTGTAATGCTGGTTTGTGGACGCTGACCATAATCAGCTGGTGACTAGACTCATAAGGTTGAAGTCTATACATAGTATAAAACAAAGTCGCTTTCATGTACGCTTTGATCTTTGATTTTAATGCGATTGTCAGCAATAGATAGAGTGGTTCAAGAGGAAGGTTTATAAGCAAGAAAAAAAGGGGAGGTGTGGGGTAGGGGTAGGGTAATGTAGGGTAGGGGTAGGGTAGCGTAAGGTTAGGACGCCAGAGAAACAAAGTCGCGCTGGGTCCACCAGTGTTAAATAAACAACGTGAAGTTTTCAAGCTTCAGAACGCTACAGATATGTTCTGAATGTAAGGGTGAAGGAAGATATAAAAAGATTAAGGTAGTTCAGTTTCATCCGCATGAACGATAAACCTGCACATTTGCGCTATAAAAGGCAATTTACAAGGTGAATAACACGAAAATATTGCGCTTTTCTAAACATTAAGATCAAATGGCACGAAAAGGTAATCAAGGTGCTCGAAATATACCGAGTTCTTTGACTTTCTAACAGAAGCTTTGTGAGATCTCGAATAAAACTGTTATCTTTAGAGGATTCCCTTTCACTGCGATTCGTATCCTCTTCACTGAAAAACCTCGTTTCGAATTATTGTTATGGTTTGTTATTAAACTACAGAATGTTTGTCCACGTTTGTGTTTCTGTTTTGTTTCTTTGCTTTTACAATTACTAACCTTAGTTCACTACTTTGTCTGAGTAAATTGTCAATATTATCTTGTACTAGCTATCCCAGCGCGCCTTTGTTTGCGTGGCGTCCTACCCCTACGCCTACCCTACACCTACCTTACCCTACCCCTTTTTCTATAAACATTCCTCTTGAACCACTATATATATTGATGAAAACCGCATTAAAATCCGTTGGATAGTTTAAAGATCTAAGCGTATAGATAAAGACGGCAGGAAGCGACTTTGTTTTATACTATGTATCTAAAAATATAAGTCATATAGTTTACCATGAGAATCCGTTTAGACGATCGACTGTGACTAAAGGAACAAACGCAACAAATAAATAAGTGTAAGCAGAGGACGCTTGCCTCTTTATACCATATTCCTTCCTTCCTAATGAATAGTCGGCATTTAATTATCTTGCTAATTAATTTAAGAGCCTCCCTCTTGTCTTGTTAGTGTGGCATTGCCGTCGATTCCTATCTATTACAGATGGTTCTTTGATATATTTATAAGACGCGATATTCGCCTTCCTTTTGAAAAGTGTAGTTTGGTAAGTTGGCTCGATGTTGCCAGTTACAAAGCGAGATTCAACAGCTATGTGCCTGAACAGTCCGTGGTCCACTCATAAAAAAAAGCTGCTGCTACTTCTCTGCCTTACGGAGATGGTCTGCCTCTATGTCATTAATAGCCATGAATAGGGGCATGCTAGAGTTAGCGCAAGATAACTTTGCGAGCGGCTGCAGATGGAACTAAATGTCATAATATTTAAATCATTTTGAACTTAGAAAAATCAATCAATCAATGTAAAGGCGAAATAAAAAAAACGCGCCAAAATCAGCCATTGGCATTTGTCAGACAGCCAACAAGAACAACTCCCAACGAAAACAATGACAGGATCGCCATACCTAAGCGCAGTCAACATTCTACTCAGCCGGCCAAACGGCCACTGAGTTAGCACGCCTATACTATAACTAGGCTTCTCGATAGCATAACAGCCGCAAGACAAGGCCGTCCCAAACCAAGAGGCTTCGTTGTAGCGCTATCTGTGTCCGTAAATCACAACCCATTGCCCATTGATTGGACGGACGAATTCGGCATTCGACAGGGAATTTATCGCTCTAAGACTAATCCGTTGGAAAAAATTGGATTAAACTAACATGGCGGCAAGGACGGCCCGGATTAGTGTAGAGCACAAACGCAAACACGTACCTACGGTAAATATACATGTGATTTATAGTACTTTTTCGGCGTTTACTATGATAAGAGGTTTACTTTACACCTGTTTGTATAGATCTACTAGTGGACCCGGCGCGACTACGTTCGCGTACACCTTCTTTATCCCTACCTAACCTTCTTTTCTTGTTTATAATCCTTCCTCTTGAATCACTGTCTATTGGTGGAAACCGCATTAAATTCCGTTGCGTAGTTTGAAGGATCTAAGCGTACATAGGGACAGATGGCGGGAAGCGACTTTGTTTTATACTATGTGTAGAAGCTTTACACATTTAAAGTATGACACGTCAATTGATCGAAACTTTATCAGATTGTCATGACAATACATTGTATTTTCTTTATACCACTCAAGTGGCAAACAAGCTTACGGCTTGCCTGATGGTAAGCAGTCTTTGCAGTAGTAGTCTAAGCATGGTTTGCAGTACAAGGGGCATCATCCATGCTTTGCCGACCCCGTAAAAACACAACACAGCCGCGCAGAAGTTTTGACCAATCAAATAATTAAGCAAGACGACGTGGCAGTCGCAAAGTTCCGCATAGTTTTTTCAGACCTTGTCACTGTGAGCACAAAGCTAATGAACATAGTAATTGCTCTGGCTACATTACTGTCCTGTTAATTGTTGCATGGTAGTAGAAATTATAAGCCTGTGACACCTATCCAGGCAAATTTAATAGGTTTGACCACAAGCTATGTCATCATTTTACCAAATTTGTATAAAGTCTATTTAAGTACGTCATAACCGATGTCAGCGGCCGTACGAATCAATCTTGTATCGAGCCTTCTCGTACTCATTTTAATGGACATAATCACGAACTCATTTAGGAATTCCGCTGGCGACTTGGAACGACAGATAATAAAATCGAGTTATTCCATACCAATTAACCTAATACCGGTCCAGATAACTCAATTGATCTGTGCAGGAGAAGCGTTGAGGCTGAGGAGCCGCTGGGTGACGTCATCGACGATAAAGGACGTCCTTATGGGGCAAATGTGAGGCTAAAAGAGCTTGCGCAGTTAGCTTCAGCTTAACAGCGACCACGGAAACCAAGAGAACCGTAATGTAGCTACAATGTTGACGTACAAGTGCATGGAATTACTTAGAAATGGCGGCCGTAAAGGCAACACTGTATCCGCTGTAGTCAATAAAACGATAGTATTAATATTTCCGCGTACCAATTTGCACGTTGTTTTTTATTGTGCACGACGGACTACTTTTTAAATGAGGGACACTTGTCGCAGATCACACCACCGCTACAACACCTATTTACTCCAGAGAATGTCGGAATTTAAATAAATTTTGACACTCAGGCAACCGAGCAATCCATAGATAAGGGTTTGTATAGCGTTCAAAATCCAAGAGTTTAAAAACTAAATAATGCTCTAAATTGTTGTGCCGAACTCCTATAGGACTTATCCGATATATCTCCATACATACCATGCATACATCATCCTTAGCCGGGGAGACGAGGAAGAAATAAAAACACACCGCATCCAGAACAATATCAACTCCAAGAATAGCAGCATCTAACTTCGTAGCCTGCTTATGCGAAATTATCTGTTTGAGGCGCGAGTAACTACCTATCTTATCACGTTCAGAGCATTGTCTAGCCGGGAATGCAGCTATTCAGTTTGGCACGAGCCCCGCCTGCGCGCCTGATACTATCGAGACAGTGCATGTAGCCCTATCAAAATCAATACGCATCTAAGTATGAAGTTTTGGTCGGGGGTAGGTTACTTCGTTAATTAGTCGAGTTAAGTCGTCCGGGAAGTGGGTAAATAATAAATAGGGCGACGCTACGGGTCGCTGCGTAGTACGTAGACTGCGGGTACCTGTGTTATACGACGGCCGGCGTTCCAGTAACTTTGCCGACTGCCGGGCAGCGGAAATAAACGATCGGGAAAACGAATTAGTTCCCCCGACCAAGGGATTGGGTTTGATGAATCTGTATTTAGCATTAAATATTGCCAGGTGCCACGGGGGAATGCAATTGTGGCGGTTTTACGAGCTCTTTCTTTGCGTCCGCTTAATCGGTGCACAGTTATTTAAAGAGAATTGGACTGTTTGTGGGTTGGGGTGCTGGGGTTTGTTCTATATATTTTTTTAAATGAGACAATATTGTCTTGTGTACACAAGCGTCTTGACTGTCAACATTCAGTGGCTCTATTAATAGGTCGTCGCTGTAGATTTTTTGATTAATAAGACTAGCCAGACATTTGACCGCTATCTCACCTGTTAGTAAGTGACGATGCGGTCGATGAAATAGGAACAACCTATTCACTCTAGCCTTGAAGGCGTCTAGAATATAATGATCAGGGAACAAACTCGCAGGTAACGCGTTCCATTCCTTAACCTTATGTATTATAAAGGTTGAACTAAAGCGGTTTGTGCGTATAGCTGGATCCTGGCTAAATAGGAGTTGCAACGATAGGCTACCTATTTAAATGAGTACCTACTAGTAACATCTACAATCCTTATCCTTACATAGTATAAAAGAAAGTCGCTTGCCGCGTCTGTCTGACTGCACTCTAACCACGCAACCGTACCCTAAACACGCAACGGATTTTGATGCGGTATTCACTGTCATTTAGAGGTTTTTTTTCCTGAAGGTTTATAATACATATGCATATTGCAATAGAAAAACGCTAGTAAAAAAATAAAAAATAATCTCCATTTTCCGCCAGCACTCGGAAATACAAGAGCTATCAATTTATCATGCAAACAAACTCGATATTAATTATAACCATTTGAGATTCTCATTGGTGTTATTCAATTAAACCATTTCAGTAATTCCTTTTCGACCACGTCAGCCGTACCGGCCACAGGAATGCCGACCATTTCCTATTTCGTTTCATGGAATTAAAAACACCACTACGATTCTAAGGAATCGAGCCTTTTCGGTCTGATGTGAACGCTAGTGTAAATAAAGAAATAGCATTTGTGGTCGAAACGAACTGCTGGTATTCCATAATAACCGGATTTTAGTAAATTGACGAGGATTTTGTAAAGAAGTTTGTTGTAGTAAAGGCACAATTGAGCCAATAAGTTTGAATTAAGTCAATTGTAAGAATTGTTTTTAAACATGATGATGTTTAAAATTAAATGAAAATTTTATTTTGACTTTTTAAATGAAAATTGACGACCTAAGGGGTTCGTTTGTTTCGTTAAAATGACGGTTGTAAGGTAAAATTCTCGGCCGGGCAGAAATTGAAATTATGGATTTTAATTTCTGTTAGGGTCTGTGTGTTATACCTTTGTATGTATTTATAAAATATATAAGTAGTTGATAAATTTTCTGGCACTCATAACACAAGCTTTGTTTTGGGGCTAGATGGCGTTGTGGGAATCGTCCAAGCATCCAACTAATTCCAAAATCAGTACACATCAATACGTAATCTCAAACTAAAACCTAATAACATAAAATACATGTAGGCGTTCTTAATATTGTGCTAATATTGTGTTTTTTCCTTAACGCAATTCTGCGGATCTCTCATTCCTTGAGATCTATCCATAACTAAGTTATGCTTACATCAAGACTAGACTGAGTCTATAAATATTAATGGACTAAAATGAAATATTTATAAATGCCTAGCCTAGGCTAATGTGATGCCTGCCTTATTTAGACAGCTGCTAGGTAGATTGTAGATTTTGTGCGTACTAAGTTCGTACTTAGTTAAAGCAGTGGACGTATTATCTATACAAAGTATAAAATGAAAGTAGGTTTCCGCTATCTGTCACTTTTTATGTATGTAGGCTTAGATATTTTAAACTACGCAACGGATATTAATGCGGTTTTCAACAATTGAAAGAGTGATTCAAGAAGGTATAAGCAAGCAAAGAAAGAGGAGGTTGGGGTAAGGTTGGTATAGGGTAGGCGTACAGTAGATCTAGGATAGGTGTAGGGTAGGGGTATGGGTAGGACGCTACGTGAACGAAGCCGCACCGGATCCACTAGTATTAGATAATTAGATACCCAGCAACCTTATATCCAAAAATGCCTAAACTCCAAAAGAACGTACTAAATCTGCATTATCATTCCTATCGTGATATTATAGGAACAACCACTTACCTGAATTTGTTAATAATACTAGGAACAATGTAATTACTCCCAATTCACTTGACATGGGTTACATCAATGCGAATTATGAACGGCCATTCAAGAAATAGACAAATAATAAATACATATGAAGCTTCTAATACCTGTAGGACGTATAATACGTACGTTGAAGCCAAGCACTTAAGAGCGAGCCGTTGCTAATTTAATTAACTGAAGTTAGGAAACAATCAGGAAGATGGCGTTTTAACCGCTCTCCAGTCGGTTATGGATCAATTACTTCAGACCCCATTATCACTCATCTATCACAGCGGGGAAGTAACCGCATTTAAGTAACCATATAACTTATTAATACGTAATTTTTTACCCCCACGCACGAAGAGAGGTGTTATAAGCGTAAGTTTGGCGTGTGTTTGCCTGTCTCGAACAGGATGTACCGATTTCGAAGCCGTTTTCTTTATTTGAACTGCAATTAAATCGAGATGGTACGCTTATTATTAGCTTTGATTCATTGAAATGGGTTCAGTAGTTTGGGAAGTACTAGAGTATACGTAGACTTTATCAGGGGTTTTCCGAAATTCGACAGCCGTCTCTGAATTGATAACATCAACGGGTCTGTCGAACTAATGTCGAAGTTGACACGCGCGACACGTTCTCAGACTTATAATATCGAGTTAAAAGAGTTGCCAGACGCCACTCGTCTGGCATTGCTGAAGAACTTTGCCCCTTGAGCTTTTTGTTTTTCTGTTTTCTCGTCAATTCGTTGGAAATTCGACCTTTAAGTCGACCAGTTACCCTTATTGTGGACACTTTCGTGGAGATCTTGATATTTGACGTTGTAATCGTAACTGAACATCGTCTAAAACAATTCAGAACGTGTTGCAAAAACAGCGCAAATGTTCTTTTTTTTACTCGCAGAATTACCAAGGTACATTATTTTATTAAATCTCCATAAGATTAACACGTAGGTAACTTGTTTTTGGGACGAAAGATCAGGTGAAATTATTGATTTTTAGGGAAACGTGCCTGGAACCGTTGACCGGATTTCTATTTTTCGCGCAGACCGTACAGGGACAGATTCAAAGAATACACCCCAGATGCGAATGCCCAGGCGTCAGAATCACCCAATTATTTACATTCATACAGCCGTTACTGTCATTGGCCACCTCCAAGACTAGAGCAAAATGCTGCTGTCCATTTTCTGGACTAAGTAGCCCTCTCGAAATTCTCTAAGTCATTACCGTTAATCATTTAGCATGTAGACAAGCTTGGAAATTTTACACTTTTCTGGTATAATTCAAAAACCGCAAAATATCAGCTGTTTCATAAATTTTGGCTGAATTCGTTTTCAACGCTGTACGAAACAGCAGTTTTTTTTGCGATTTAAGATTTGTTAAAGTTGTTTGTTATCACGAGAAAATGCGTAAAGTACCCCTTGGTATTATGAATTTGAAGTCATTCTGTATATTGCCATATTGTGATCTCCACTGCTGTTCCTGATGTCTATAGGCAGCCTGTGACCACTTTCTACCGCTTATTTGTCTACCGAAATACCATTAAAAAAATGAACTTTTTGTCCTGCCCGCTTTCGAGAGAGAAGTCTGAAACAAACTTGTTTCGAAACCCTTTTACTTCCTAATTAATTTGTTGCGAGCCGAACAAACATAATTATTAAGCAAAAGAACGATACCGTTTTTTGTAACTGGGACTGGGAGTGTTTTTATTTTAAACTAGGTAGTTTTTACTCATTTTGAGGCCCTAGACGGCTCGAAACTCAGACACCAGGGGCCGTACCGGCGATCTCTGAGAGCATGCTGCCATCTCGATCCAATTGAATAGAGACCAAACACAGCAAGGCAGAGCCAGAGCTGCCTTGCAGCGACTGGTCCCTACTCAATGGGATCAAGATGGCGGCGTACTATGGGAGATCCGCGGTACGGCCCTAGAGGACTTCACACGATGGATACGGGTTCCAAGACAGTTTGTCCTCGAGTAGCCTGAATAAAGGTAAAGAGATCTTTGGGTCGCCACTGTAGACTCTGGCTAAAGCAGTCAGATAAAATCAGTATAAACAACCGCCCTTGTCTCTCTACCGAACGGCATACGCCGAATTACGTCTACGCTCTAAATACCTCCATAAATTAATGTAACTGAATTATGTCCAGAAAGGATTGTGGCCCGTCGCTCAGCCGTGCCGGGCGATCTGTGCGATGCAGATTGCTAATTGTGCCAGATATGCGACATATTTGCGGGGGCTTGTGTCCTGACACCGTACTAGTGGTTTACACTCGATTGAATAAGAGATTAACGCTCTATGAAATAAAAAAAAGAATAGAATAGAACGGTTTTATTACAAATTATCAAAGAATCCACGACACAACACCACAAAAAATATCTAATAAAAAAGTGGCACAAAACTTTAGGCGATGCCTAAGTTGATTTCAGATGTTCCTAACAAGAAAAGCATTGCACCAACACCAACCTTAAGTAAAAACTAAACTCGCTAAGTCACTCCTAACTTTGTGGCACCGATTTTGTGACGCCTAAATGCTTAGGAATATTTTAAGGCGACTCTAAGTTTAGTGTTACTAGTGTGCAGAAATAGTGTAAAATTTAGTCGATTCGGTTTGATAATAAATAACCGCGCTGTTGGATAATGGTTGAGATCCATTTACTAATACGGAACCAATACATTTGCCACAATGTAGCTTTTGTGCACAACATTTTTGTGATTCAACATCGACCAATTTAATCTGAGCTGATAGTTTCAAAGTTTAATACGACGCTGCTGGTGCATTGTCACCGTTACATAGAACATTGTTGCAGTTAGTCCTTGAAACTCACGCATGACCATTTCTATTCTAGGCTGTATTTGAAATAGGTTCTTCGTGTGTCTACTTTAGCAGACGCTATTGATGCCAAACTGTCATCTTTCCAGTACAGAAGATTGTTTCGATAAGTCCCCGCTATTCACCCAAGACCATTTCGAGGCTGTACCTTGAAAACTGTCGCCTTTTCAACGGACGCAGCGACACCTGAAAACGAGCTCGCGTCTCCTATAGTAACTATTATAAGAATGTAATGCTTTCACAGGTTCTTTCGGACCGTGAACAAGTGGTAGGGTCAGTGGAGACCGCGAGGTTGAGTGAATAGAATTCTCTCACTAATCTCCCGCCACAGGCGGTGTAGGGATTTGGTTTTAGGTGTGTACGTACCTCTGTTACGTATAGCTATGCGACTGTGTTACAGTATTAGGGTTATGGCTTACGTAAGACATGAGTGAACTTGTTTTGGGGTGAAGGTAATTGGTGCGTCAAAGGCGTTTGGTTTGAAAAGGATAAGTTAGGAAAATGACGAAGTCGTTCAATATGGGTGTGAGTGGACGCAATAGGGCCAACCAATGTAAATGTGGAATGGCGATATGCGTGTGAAAAGAGTTGTGTTGCAAATTAAACGACAGTTAGATCAAGACTGGTATTTATTCTGAACACAATATCATCATTTCATTATTTAGTTAGATTATTCAGTATAATATCATTTGGAATTGTATACGCACGTACACAATAGTGTACGTGTAATGATGTAATGATGATGTACACAATAGGAGTGAAAGCCAAGATGACAAGTGATAGGGATTAAATGAAGAGAACCAACAATAAGTGAGCTAACGCCCTTTTGCGGGTGCCGTGATTGGCTGAGTAGAATATTGCTGCAACCCCATTAATTGATGGGTGTAGATAAAAGACGATTAATAATGTCATAGAAGCTGACTATTACCTCCGTAAACCAGAAAATGGGCGGCAACATTTCCTGTTGAGCATTTTCAACACTGCGATCTCCGGTCCGCTTGCCAAGCGTGGACATTATAGCAGCTGTAAATTTATATAAACAATTCTTTCAATTTGGGTTTTACACTATTTCTTTTCAGCTACGATTTACGGGCGCAACACCTAAGTAATTATGTTTCACAAATGTCCGCTCGTTTTCTAACCAATTGAGGGTTGGTCGAGAATAGTCTTGCAGCAACCCTCGGGGCAAGGACAGAGTATAGGCCTTACATAGAACCATCTAAGGTAAAGGCTATGTGAGCCTTATTGCAGAGCTTAACAATGTAGTTATAAGATGACCTAAATGTGTAAAGTGAACTTGCATTATCAGTCATGCTAGATACCGTTAAAAGCCGAACAGCCATTCGGCCGATTAAATTTAGTTGTAATTTCGACAGAAACATTATTACATATCTATTAACGCGTACACTGTAGCCTCAAACTTAAACACCTTAATATCTGGTTAATCAAATCGATTTCTTTTTTTAAATAAATTGTGTTAGCACGAGTTGAACCCGTTCCACTAATATGTGAATCGTCTAATGTCGGTCTAGCCTTCGTCGAACTTCGACTATCTGATTCATGATAGAATCTAGGTTAGGCAAAACCCGGGTTAACCGCTCGGATGATGATGATGATAATGAGATCTAGGAAAAAGTCTGAAGCAATATCTGCGCTTGCGGTTCCCGCATCGCTTGGCATGTGCCAAGAAGTCTTGGGCGAAAGTCAGGTCCGCGTGTGATGCACAGCTGATTACTTAATAGCTAAAATAAAAACGAGAGGTCCACGAGTTATGTACACTGGCTTTTTTAATAACTAAAAATCGTGAATGATCCCACGGAGGTTCAACAAGAAATACACTAATTAAATTAACGACAGAAAACGACAACTATCTCAATGTCATCGGTAGCAAGCACGCCGCAAAAACTAAAACAGTACTCCCTGCTACAAGAGTACATCCATCAAAGCCTGCTACGACACGTACCTACGTCCCTCACAAACTATGTATAAAAATAAATCAGTACACCCTGCTACAAGAGTACATCCATCAAAGGCTGCTACGACACGTCCCTCACAATAAACTATGTATGTAAGGGCTTGTGTGTATGTTATGTATGTACAATTAATGCGCGACCTTCCCGCGTTATGAATCACTGCGGCCGGTGAACTGTATACACGCACTCGAATCGGGTGTAGTGTGTCTGGGGCGCAGTTCATAGTGGTACTAGCGTTTGACGGGCGTTTCTGTAACGCAGACGCGCTTTGTGCTCTTTGACTACAAGTACGTTGCACATCAAAGAGTTCGAATGAGAAATCGAATGCGATGACGCCTGTATAGATATTTGTAAGATATTCCAGACTTGTCTAGTGCGACTGTGTACAGGGCAGTCCATTCCCTGTCGTTTGGGAATATACAGGCGTGATATGAATCTAAATCGTGATATTAATGAAATATGGATATAAATAATAGCCGCCAGCGCGGCGAGTGAAAGCTAACTACTCTCGCGGTTCTCTGCGTTCAACTTCAAATTAACGAAAGTCAAACATGGCCGGCACCGCATCCGCTCCCCTTAGTTTGCTGATGTTCTGAACACGACGGTGGCCGTTTTACATCAGGTGGGCCGCCTGGCCGTGTGCCTCGCTAGGCAATAAAAAATACATGGTAATTTGACGTTCAGTCGATTGCACCTGTCGGCAAAATGCGCTATTTGTCGGATTGTTATACGCCAATACCAATATTTTTTGCTTTGAAGCATTGGTACGCTTGTTACTTAGGTCGACTAGAGTGGAAAACGACCAGGGGCCGCCTTGCTAGGGATGAGGGGGAGGGGTTAAAGTTTTCTTACGCCACGCGCGTGAACGCTGTGTCACATATGTTCACACATGTGAGCACAGCGTTCACGCGGCGTCCTAACGCGCATGCCATATGACCGGAGCCTTGGTTTGTAAGGAATGCATCCCGCGATCGCGCGGCGCAGGCGCTCGGACTGCGTTTGTTTTGTCCCGGCATCGCCTTGGGTCACTGGTACATTCGGACAAATTTGAAGAGAGGATAAACAGAGGCCCTAAAAACGCGTCGTTTTGCATACAGCTCCTGCGTGGTCTTATGTTTTGTTCTGCTGTGCATACTAAAGCATAGACGTTTGAGGTGTTCGATTAATCACTTAGGGTCAGTCTCCTACTGTATATAAAAATTTAAAAATTAGCTTAAGAATGGTTGTTAGTGTACGTTACACTCGTGCTGATGCGTCCGTCAGGCAAAGTATTCACGCCTTTTTAGCCAAATTTATTGGACCGAGAGTGTGCATGAGTGTTGAGTCTGGCGAGTTAGAGTGACCCAAACATGGGCTTACAGCTGAAGCAAGTAAATAAATTTGTTTTTTGGAGTCCATATTTGATGATTATGTCTATAAAAAAAAAATACAAATCTAATAGACAAATTGTTATTTGGTCGGAAACATTTTCTACATTTATCGTATCAAATCGTATTACCCTTTCATTGCCTCATTATTAGTTATGTTAAATAAAGGATACACACTGATATTTTCCTATAATTTTAAATGAATTAATATTAGAATACCAGTTTATAGCAGCTGGATGTCGATTATAATTTTTCAAAACAATCGATTCACGTACCAGAGATATATTTACATAATGTCGTTGGCAGATTTCGACACGTTGACACTTTGTCGGCCCTTTGGCGCAACACAACACACCTGACCGAATTGAATTGAAGGCTAGGTGCCTAATCTAACCTAACCAAATTGAAACCTCCCACATCAAACGCTCTGCCTGGGCCTAGTACAACGATTGGCCCGCGACATATACGTGACGTCACGACCATGAACCAGAGATAAATACCTTATTTGTCCGTCCGATTGTGCAATAAATATAAATGTGCTTAGCGAAATTCACACAGCGCCACCTTGCCCCAAAGCGAGCTAAGTTTTTGTTGTGGGTGTTAGATAACTGATAAACTACTGCTCAACTTTTTTTTATATGTACTTATTATAGATAGTAAACCCAGACCCGTAACAGAAATTAAAATTCATTATTTCAATTTCTTCTCGGCCGGGAATCGAGCCCGGGACTGCGTGGCAGACTGGTATGTTAACCAACTGAACCACTCGGGTCGTCTTCACAAGAAACAAATACTTATATCGAAACCTAAAACTACACTAGCAAAGCCGCAAATAAGCGAGAACATTCTCGATTCGCAACCTAAACGCGTGCCCTTGTGCAAAGAACCGTCAGACAATAGTGTTAAACAAATTACACAGTTCAAACACTCGTTAGGGGCACTCATTGGTGTCGGGACACCTTCAAACGGCAAGAAAGGGCGTCAACACTCGACAAATTGTTTGCTCGGGCACTTGAGCACTTTAAATCAATGTGGTCCTTAGTTCTATAACTAATGGACCGATATAATTTACTCTACTTAGGTATGATTTAGATAGCGCGGTCATTGACTCTCAGCTGGTGGTTCGGCGGTGAGGTCATTGCTTTATTTTGCTTGGATTTTTGGAGTGTATCTGTGTGTAGTGCTGAGTTGAGCAGGACCGCGCGTAGGGTCAACGCAGCGCATGCTCTTAATTTTCTGCCACCAGCACGGCTATCAGAAGTGTGTCCGCGACACAGCTCGCGCCGCGAGAGAGCGTTTGTTTCCTTCTGGCAATACTAAGATGAAAGAGATAGCAGTATCTATGTCGCGCCTTTTCTCGCTTATCGCGCGCGAGAACAACTTGTACTAGCCATACATATAGTATTTTCTTTTTTATAGTATACTAGCTTTTGCTCGCGACTTCATCCGCGTGGAAATCGTTTTCATGGCAGTTTAACTTTTTCCCGGGCGACCATTTTAAATGACCTCCCTAATGTATGAAAGCTAGTACGAAGGAGCAAGTCAAGCTGTATCTCTGGTTCTACCCACCCGAATTAGATGTAGCATAGCCTAGATTTTAAGTTGGACCCCAAACTACCAAACAGTGAAAATCTATCAAAATCCATTCGGAGCCTTTTCCATATATCGTAGTTTAGTTGGTATATTATGTTTCTACGTCAAATGTTCCAGATTTCAAATTATAAGCATGTTTTATGTTGCCCAGGCTTAATGGCTACACAACAAAAAAGATTCATTCAAATCCATTCAGTAGATCCGGAGATTAGCGTGTATAAACAAGCGGCAAACATTTTTGAAATTCTTATTCTATTACTATTTTTTCATCGCCCTAAATTATTTTTTGTAAATATATTCAAAGTGGCGGTCCATAGTCTCTGTCTACCCCACCTGTGGGACACAAGCGTGAGCTTTATGTATGTATGTATATTCAATGTCGATCTAGCGACTACGTCGAAGCGATTTTTTGCAAAGCGGTAGAAAGACTATTGTTTGTACACCTACTGACTGGGTGTCTTACAGATGACAGGTATTTATTACCTAGTTCGGACACCAGTCTCTCACACAGGTTCTACTGTAAACTAAATTGAAGTGTTACTATCTAGAGAATTATGATGCCTATGAGAAAATAAAATATTTCATTTATTTTATTATTATTATCTACAATGTGGAAGTCTGCGTGGACGAAGTCGCGTGCGAAGCTAGTGATACATCTTTATTTATAGCCCGCCTTTACGCAAAACTCCTGGGACAACTATAAAACAACTTTAGCGTGCACGGGAGACAAAGTAGAGAAGTTTAAAACTGTACAGTTTATACGGAATTTTCTGTACCTTAAAAATCCAGATTACTGAAAATACTGTTTTGTATAAGGTGTAGATACAAAATGCAGTTACTATATTTTTGATTTGGAGTCTTTCTTTAGGCTCAAGAGTAAACATAAACGAAACTTTCGGTAACAACTTAAGAAGTAATGTAGGTTACCTACACTTATTTTGAGGGCTTTCTTTTATGTTCTTGACCTCTTGGTTACTTCTGTAGTTAATATATTTCAAGATACTTTGTCCGACTCCACTTCAACCAACGTTCTCATGATTGAGAAGTCTGATGACTTCAATCACTTAACATGTTTTATCATCTATTGTACTCCAACGGTAAACTAGTTCAGTATAGTGATTTACAATGGTACGCAGTGATACTTATATGTATCACGTCTTCTGCGATTGCGCACCGTTTCCTTGCTCTTATCTCCAACAGCAATTATGTTCTTTTTAGCGCACTGGCCTTTGTTCAAAATAGTTGAATGCCCTACAGCCGCCATTGGAGATATTAAAAGTTTTATTTTTCTCACGGCTTACTATTTGAATCCCACAACGTTTATGAGGTGAAACATGAAATACAGTGTTTGTGTTAGTGTTACCTGTGTTACCGGACTGTCTGTCTGTCTTTCCCGTGGCCTCTACAGCCATCAGAGAAAGTACCGTACGATTAACAGTGACGCTGTTTAAAACTTCTATAATATATGTCTAAGGCCAATGATGATTGTCGAACTTGACGGTAAACTTAAAAAATACCGAAAGCATATTCATGGTATTTCAACAATAAAGTGATTCTCAAACAAACATATGGCATAGTGTGCAAGATGTCCACTAGACAAGCGTCCCCCGACTCTTCCTTACCCGGTAGTCCACTCCTCTTCAAGATTGTTGTCTACTATTTTCCTTAAGAGGTGAAATCTTCAGGAGAAATTACTTCACCCGGAGGAGTGACGTGGATATGTGGGATTGCCCAAAAATGACCCACTAAAACGCCTCTGTACATCCACATGCCGCTTTTTATCGAAAAACCACAGGATACACCTACGTCTAATTAAATCAGCGCCAATACAGAGCGAAACTGTTTCCCTACCTGCCAGTACAGGACGAAACGGCAATCGGCAGTATTCTTAAGAAACTTTAAACTTTTGAAATTATCAAGAAACGAGTCTTTACGTATCTGAAAGACAGACGACGCATTCACGACCCCGGGTGTTGCGGATGTCGGGCGGTGATTACTTGCCATCAGGAAACCTGCTTGCTCGTCGGGAGACCTTTCTATTATAAAAATAAAACTAGACAACTGTACCCCGACTCTTCCTTGCCCGGTGCCCTTCTATCCCTCAAGATTGTTTTCGACCTGCCAGTACAGAGTGGAACGACAATCAGCATTGAAATCATCTATCATAAAAATAAAACTGGATATAAGTCGCCCCGGAGTTTTCCTTACCCGGTTTGGAAGGATCCAAGACTCCTCAAGCTGGAGTTCACCGGTGACGAATGAAATGGAGACGTATTATAAAAAAAATTGATTTAAGTACTGGCAAGTGTACATTTAACTTTAAGAAGTATGCCACAGCGCTAAATGCTAAATTAGATTTGCAACCGAGCCGATCGAGTTTCCTGCGCAACCAATATTGTGTGAGATATTCCGCTGCCCGACCAAATAATTGGGTGTCAAATTCAAATTCAAAATTACTTTATTGAGTAGGATATTACATATCTCTTTCAATGGTCAAAGAGGAGGGGGTAGGAAATTAGGAAGGAAACACACAGTGACATGTTGGCCGCCCCATGGCCGCAGCACACCCTTCGTGCTTATGTGCTTACGTCTTATGTGCTTTAAAGTTTAACACTGCAAGTTTTTAGTTCGGTTGATGTCTTTTCTGTAGCAATACTAGATGTTATACTCTGTATATTTATCAGTATGATAACTTATTAGATTATTATTAAGCTTTATAGGGTAGGATAGATCCCGTATGTATAATATTGTGCGATGTACTCGTATTTCCTTCGCCAGAGCAGATTGTGTACGGAGCACCTACAGTAGTCAGTTAATTGGTTACTAATGGAAATTGTTATATTCTTTTTATGTAAAATGCTATGATTAGATGGTCATTCAATAACGTCTTTCTCATTTCACCCTCCTTTGATTAAAGGACGTCCGTTTTATTTTCTCCTAGAAACTTTGTTTTTCTAAACCTAAAACGTGATCATTTTATTTTCGAAATAGTGATATTATTTTATACTACTCACAATCAGTGGCAAACGAGCATTATAGCTCTAATATATAAGGCGGTGGTAGCTCTCCAGACGAGCCACCATCACCTACCATCCTACCTTCAGAGCCTTTGTGACTCCAAACCGGGTCGCTAGTAAAATTTATAAAGCCGACAGCAACGTCGATGGCCCGATGCGCTGTAGCATCAAAGATAAAATGGATTAACTGGGCAGCTATTAACTGCGACAATAACTCGTTAGTCTGCGCTGTTGCCATCAGAGTTAACAGGGCTGTATTGCTGTTATGACACCGTTCAATTCTCATACATATCCATTCAACACAGAATAGCTCTCTCTGCGCTTTGTTATTTTCCTGTTTTGGTAATAAAAGTGCTGTTTGGTGATGAATATTAAAGTACTTTAGGGTTTGCCTGCGTTTTGGGAATATTGGGAATAATTAGGTTGTTGATGTCCATGAAGACGGTGAGCGTCGGTGGTCGAGTGGTGAAGGTATCCGACTCGTAAGCAAGAGGATGAAACCTGCATATTCAAGCGACAAAATGTGTACTCATGATTCAACGTGATCAGGTTCCCCTGGTCGCAGGGAAACGGAAGTCAGATGTCAGTAGCTCCACTGTAATTACCGGATCTGCCAAATCGTGGATCATGGCCAAGGCGGACCCCGGCCCCTCGTTAGCGAGAGCATAACCGGGACATTAACGCCAAGACGATTATTTTATTTTTTTGGTCTTATTCTAACAAGCAGCATAACTAAGAATACTTATGTGAACGATACTGCTTGGACAGTTACCCGCTCTAATCGCTTGCAATAACACACCCGGTTAGCTAAGGTTAGGTTGTGCGCCGGGTACCGTAAGTTATGTGGGAATGGCTCGAATTAGCCCCCGTGCGTCGCTGGCGGCTAATTGTCCACTTGTGACAACCGGCCCCTTGCCGCGGACCAGCTATAGAGGGCAGTTGCTGCTTTTTAGGGTGCCTTACTCGAAGGGTAAAAAAAGGAACCCTGCCTCCGATGTCTGACCGTCTATCTGTCACAAGCCTGTATCTTGGGAACCGTGACAGTTTTAGGTACTTGAATTTTTCACAGAATATGAACGCTGATACACTAAAGAATGAAATGTTGAAAAGCGCCATAATACATGCTATAATAAAAATATATCTATACCTCAAAAAATTAAAATTAAAAATGTTCAAAATGAAGGGGCTCCAAGAAATTGCTGAATACTTTTTTCGGCGTTTTTCAGAGGTTTTATTGTTATTTCTCTACCGTAATAACCAGGGTCCGCTTTTCTGGTCTTTCTTCTCCACTTCGGCCGGTTTTCGTCATCCTGACGTTGTTGGCTCACCGGTAGATATAACTGCAATTCCGAGCTGCAGATGTAGTTGTAATAAAATAAAATCTTCTGGCCTTGCTTCCCTAGATGTCGTGTCTAAAAGTTTGCACGGTCTTAGTCATAAAGGGCATGCACCAAGCCTTGTTGCAAAGCATCTGCAGCTTTACGTTAGAGCAAGAAAGTACGGATTCGAGTCTCTTTCATCTCCCCGCGTCTGCCTTTGAGAGTGTTGTGTTCATTACAATCTTGGTCCATTAATTCTTCAGTGTCTACAGCTTTTAAGTAGTTTTAATTAGTTTTAACTGTGACAGTTAAGGCAAAAGCTCTGTTGGATGACGCTGTTTTTTTGCGCGAACCCTCAAATAAGAAACTTTACTAAAATTTAAATAAAATAAAATAACAAAGTAGTTATTTAGAACTAGTGGACCCGGCGCGACTTCGTTCGCGTACACCTTATTTACCCATACCTACCCTTTTTTCCGTTCTTCTTGAATCACTCTTATCTATTGTTGAAAACCGCATTAAAATCCGTTGTTTAGTTTAAAAGATCTAAGCGCACATAGATACATAGGGGCAGACGGCGGGAATGGACATTGTTTTATACTATGTATAGATTAAAAATTAAGTATCTATTCAAACTAATAATAGCTACAAACTTTACTTATTGACATTTGCTGTATCCTCGAGATTTTTTGGTATTATGCTGGTTGGTTACTCTGCTTCATTTAGTGGGTGCGTTTTAGTTTTTTCAGCATATTTCCTGTTCTACATAAGAAGCCTTTGATGTTTTTCCAAGGCAGACAAATCACACTTTCCTTTTACCACAGACTTTTTCACCACATTTACTCTATCCCTCTTTTATTTTTTCAGATTTTCTTTATAACTTTCATCGCGTGTGCCTTCCAATCTTCAGAGAACATGTCGATAGGGTGCATAATTACATATTTTATTTGCGACTTACATAAAATAATATACTATAAACTGTATAAAATATATTAAAAAAATATAATAGAAATGTAAACTGTATCTTTTTGTGGCGTATATACATGTATGTGTAAGTACCATTATTTAATTAGATCACATACTCCTAATGTTGTTCGTTATTATCTTCTTCTAATTAAGGCCGGGCGACAAATGTGTTATAGGATAAAACTTCATTCTTATATTGTGGATCTTCCAGCTATCCGCACGAGCCGCTTTAGTTCAACCTTTATAATGCGTACGGCTAAAGAATGGAACGCGTTACCTGCCAGTGTGTTCCCTGATCATTATAATCTCGCCTTCAAGGCTAGAGTGAATAGGCTGTTCCTAGACAGGCATGCTCCATCATCGGCCGCGTCATCACTTACCAACAGGTGAGATGGCGGTTTAATGCCTGGTTAGTCTAATTAAAAAGATAAACTGGCGATTAAGTAATCTGACAAAATATCAAACTTCGCATAGTAGAGCGTATTTGCCGAAAAACCAATAACCGCTGCGGTAGGTAAACGAGTTATTGAGTGTATACCGAGCCTCTCTGCAAGCGCAGTGAGGATACCCTCTGTCAAGATGCGGATCTTGGATGCTGCAAGCCGAGAACTGCATTGGCGCTTATTGGGGGAGGCTTATGTCCAGCAGTTGACTAGTACAAGCTGATGATTGATAATTAAAGCAAACAAGCTATCTAAACTACCCGACGTGGTAAATACCACCCCGATAACGCTCCCTAAAGCCTACCCGTTAACTATACTACCTACCTCAAACTAAGCTTAACTTATATCGCAATAAAGGCCTGCTTAACCTCTTAAGAAAGGGCCAGCATGAACACAATACAATGACTAAGATCCCAACCTAACCCCTCTTAACCGTCCAGTGCCAAGTGACAAACCGTCAGCTGTCGAGACGCTCCCGGATGGGAGTTCGTTTATTTTTTAATTTTCAAGATTCGCAGCTGCATCGCTCCAGGGCCAGTAACGTTGTTTTCTTGCTTTGTTATTTCATCTCTGGGATGTGCTGTACCGAAACATGATGCATCATGGCACGAGACGACGGTGGTAATTGTGGCACCCGACATGTTATGTGGAGACACCTGTATCCTATATCCCTTCCTGCGCGAATTCTTGCACATTCATGTCGTAACCATGAATCTACCAGTCTTAGGACAAGGAAAATTCCACTTTATAGCGACAGTAGAGGTTTAGGAGATCCACAAACAGTTAGTCTGACCATGCACAAACTGGCACAAAAAAACGTGTTATTTTTAGTTACCCAAACTTTGACTCTTCGTAGCGATAATACTTACAAATACTTCTAGAACCCCCACAGGATCCGGTCAAAATCCGGGATGCCTAACATCCTTTTGGCAGTTTCGCCACATTAAAGTCACTTTTCTTTTTGGTGACTATAAGTGGCTGAAAAGCGAAACTACCAAGAGGCAGTGAGGCAGACCGGTTTTTTTACTTACTTTATGAGCTACACAAGAGCATATATACTAGACACAGTCTAGAACTAACCTGTGCGGTAATTAATGATGCAACTGAAACATGCAATCGCATACCACCAGTCATCCGTGTACATGATCATATAGCACCAGTCCACTGACTGAGACAGTTCTATTACAGCTTAGCTCGTCCATCGGACACCGGCAATCTCGGTGGGTGGACGGAATAACGTCGAAAATACACTGCCTTTTCGTGCCTGTAATTATGCTGATTGTCCTTCCGGAACACCTACGGTAATGTGATCGTAATGGTTTAGCGGTTGCAGCGGATGGGTTGTCAGTTGAATGAACGGGTTCGAATTGGTCTGTTTGACCGTCTCACGCATATAGAGCACGCAAGCTCTTGTTTACGTATCGTTTGTTTTTGATTGTCATTTGACATGACTGGTAGGAGTGTCGATGGCCGAGTGGATAAGGTATCCGACTCGTAAGCCCCACTGCAGCCATGTACCAACTCATTTCTGTGTGATGTACATTAGTTGAATACTAACCGGTACTCTTACGAAGACATCGTAACGAAACCTGCACATTCAGGCGACTGAATGTGTAACCATGATCCAGTCGGGTCAGGTTCCCCTGGTAGCAGGTTCACGGAGGTCAGATTGCAGTCGCTTCACTGTAATTACCTGATCTACCTAATCCTGGGTAATGGTCAAGGCGGACCCCGGGCCCTCATGCGTGATAGCACAACCGAGACATTAATGCCATGATGATTTTTTATTATTATTTATTTGACATGACATCTCCATCTTGAAAATGAAATGTTCATATCTAAAGGTAAAGAAAGACGGTAAAGTAATTGTGATATCTCTTCTAAGCAAAAAAAGCAATATTTGCCTCCATTACATAGCAATGTATGCATATGTTTTCACAGAACTACTCTCCTAAATTATCTAATAGTGTGTTTCTATGGACATAATCGCACTCCCCCATTCCCAATAAAAGGAACGATAAGCACACTACTCTGTACTCCTATTATATACCTAAGGCGAAAGATACTCTAATAATATGTCACAATAAATCGGCCGAAAAATAATAACGAACAACCCGGTCCGGGCACGTACTCCATCCAAGTGACGGCTGAGCATAATTAATAAGCCACATCGTTATCTTGTACGTACCTACGTCTACAGGATGATTCTTGAGTAATTTCGAGACGTGGCCAGCAGGTCTAGCCATGTGAGTTTCGGAGGAAGCACTCGTACGCGCTGATCGGTCTGCATGCGTCGCCCGCTACCTGAATGAGCTCGCTTAACTTTCCATTAGGTTTTTGACGTTTGAAAAGAAATTAATTAACGTAGTCCTAATTCAATAATTTTTTGAATTTTTTTTGAATTTTTTTTTTTTACATTTTTCAATAATAATTTTGTCAGAAATAGTCGGATCTCGAGCGGTCAATTTTCTATCATAAACGTTAATGTTCGTGGACCTGTCAAAATAAAATCACATGGCTAGCCTCCAGCTATTCTTGAATCAACTAAGCGAAGCTAGTGACTCCACTCTGCCAATTTGCTGTGCCCAATCCGGGTTCATGTTGATACTTATCATTAGTATAACATCTAAATGTAACACATGGACTGCGAAATAAAGAAAAAGAAATACCTCTACTTGACGGATATGATCCTCACGGCTCGTTAACCACCGCGTTTAAGTTAAACGTTCACGCCTTTGATTAGTATTTTGTTCTTACTACTTTACTTTTTTTTAGTTTATTGAAATTAAGTTCATACCTAGCATTGTTTTTGTTATTGTCCCTTATTTTCAGTTAAAATATACCTACGGGTAAAAGTTATCCTGTTTAAAATTATTACTGCCCGTGGCAGATGGTCTGACTGAGCCGAGGTGGACCACGACCAATAAAAATCTTATAATTTTATGCTACCGATCGTTGAGGTAGACTACGGGCAAGAAAAAGTGCCCGTGGTCCAGCCAGGTGGACTGGGCAAGAAAACCACGACACTTGAAATAATGGTTACCCTATCATAGCTAATTGATGACTATTATTGCGGATATAAGTAAGATGGTGGAACAGTCTCGAGAACTGATTCCTCGGCACCCTGTGACGGTATATTAATATATATACTAATAATATAAAGAGAAAATATTTGTATTCCTGTTTGCAATGAATGAACTCAAAAACTACGGACAGTTTTTTTAATTCTTTTACTAATAGAGAGCTACGTTATTCCCGAGTGACACGGCTTCTTTGTATCCCGGGAAAATAATGGGGTCCCGCGGGAAAGTTGAATGTTTACCGAGATCCGAACTGCGCGCGCGAAAGCTGCTGAGACCGGCTAGTAATTTATAATTTACATAATCAGCTGGGGTCGGCCCCGACCACGTCTCCAGTATCATGCTGTACCTATACCCGTACCTATAGCCCGGGTGCGCTCACAATGGCATTAATGGTTACATTAGCGCCCGGTGTCTAGTCCCGGTCGATCCTCAGTCTTCCAGTTACATTACTCAGCCCTCTCGCAAGATAAATTACCGTCTGTTTTTATGTACCCGGCGGTGGCTCGCGGTTGGAGTGCGCCGGACGGGAGGGATTCTTTGTGGCGAATATGTTTGGCTGCAGGTGCAGCTTCAGAGTCATTATGGCGTGCCATTGTACTATGAAGATTAGGATAAGACGGACTGTAGGCTTTTTTTTATTAATATGCTTGGACTTTTCACAGGGCGCCATCTAGCCCTAAAGTTTGCGTTATGGGTGTCAGAAAACTGATAAACTACTTATATATATATATATATATATATATAAATAAACTCAAAAACTACGGACCGATTTTTTAAATTCTTTTACTAATAGAAAGCTACGTTATTCCCGAGTGACACGGCATGTGTGTGTGTATATATATATATTTATATATATTTAAATACATACATACAATACGTAACAGAAATTAAAATTCATTATTTAAATTTTTGCCCGGGACCTCGCGTGGCAGACGTTGTTAACTAATTGAACCACTCAGGTCGTCAACCTGGCTGCCTGTCACTCGAATAAGTCCTAGAGATGGGTGATAAATAACGCCACTACTATCGGCGGCATGTTAGTACCTTTTTACGCCACATTCATTATTTTCTTAACATGTCGCCGCGCCTGTACTACTAATGAAAACTAACTACTGATGAAAAGACACTGACGCCCGCTCACGGTCCCTAAATATCGAGTGTTCTCTATGTTATGGCGTAATTTTCTGACATCGTACTTTCGTAATAGGTTAGAGTTATTTATCATTAGGACTTATTCGAATGAAGGTAAGTCAACAGCCCGTCCTATTTCTATTCTAATTGCATAGCATGTATTCCAGCTCTTTTCCTAATAGGTTAGATCGGCGAAAACCGAATGACTGAACGTAGCGTTTATTGTTTATTCGAAATGATTCGAATAGATGGAATGATAGAGTCGCAGTCGACCTCCCAAATTTTGGGTCGTGGTCAAGGCGGGCACTGGGGTCCCCGCGTGTGAGAGCATAACCGGGATATCTATTTGACGTCAAGATGATGATGATAATATAAAATAATATACGTTCATCATCATCATCATCATCACAGCCCATAACAGTCCACTGCAGGACTTAGGGCCTCTCCCACGAAAGGGGAGGTTGATTGCCATAATCTCCACGCTTGGCAGGCGGGTTGGAGATCGCAGTGCTATTAATATAATAATGGAAAATGCTGCTGCCCATTTTCCGGCCTACGGAGACTCTTGATCTTTAGCCTCAAAAACGTAACGTAACGTAACGTATATACGTTCGTGGGGTGACAATTCGCTCCCGAACATAACATATTATTTCATATAACAGGTTCATTTTACTCCTGCGGGGTTGGGTGGAAGAAATGTTTAAGAAAAAGTTCATTTTTGCAGACTTCTTTCACACAGCATTAAATCGGTTGTACCTACATTACTTGCTTGGTACTAGTCTACGCTCGACAAAGTAAACATTTTCACACAGGTCGAGTAATGTAGCTACCTGAAATCGACTAAATAGTTCCCCTACATCCGTTGAATGCTGTGCAAATTATGCAATTTCAATTCGAATTGTTATTTTGTTATGGATTATGGGGTTAACAGAACTTAGTATTGATTAAACTTCAATATAGGTATAAAGTAGGTATGAAGTTGAGTTTGTTTACTGATGGTTGGTTACATGGAGTTTTTGAGTTAATCGCCAACAGACAGACAGACAGACGCGGCGTGGGACTTTATGATATGTAGTGATATAAGATGCATCACACACATGAGTACATTGGTAAGTATTACCAAAGAGAAAAAAATACCAAGTAATAAATACTGATTGCGTCGTACACACACATACACTACAAGGCAATGAATGCATTACAATTTTAAATATGTCTGACGGTGCAATTTATGCGAGAATAGCATCAACGAACATACAAATTTATCGGAATAATGCTTAAAAAGTATCGATTTCCCAAGCGTATTACTTACCAAGTTTTTGTGTCTCATCTCCATGGAATACGTTATCGGAGGCGATGCTCTCTCTCTGCATGAAATGTATCTATTATATTATACGAAGATAACGAAATATACATTATGCATTCACCACAAAATGGTAAGATTTATGCTCGCGGTATAAAGTTTCGCATTTGTCTAGCGAGATACGTTCGAGAACATTATCCGTTTGACTTTGATAGGTCAGTAAACGCTGTGTCCATTGGGGCGGGTACCCAGCCACATGCATCTTAGCATTTATATCCCGACTGTGCTCTCGCACACGAGGGCCCGGGTTCCGTTTGACCATGATTCATTATTCACGTAATAACAGTGGAGCGACTGCTAACATAGTCACGGAGGTCAGATGGCAGTCGCTCTACTGTAATTACCTGATCCTGCCAAATCCTGGATCATGGTCAAGACGGACCCAGAGCTCTCGCACTCGAGGGCACAATCGAGACATTAACGTCAAGATGCTGAATGGACGAAACATTATCACCGAAATACCACTTTTGTAGTATTACGAAGGGTGAACGTTTAGACGCGATTACAGCAAAAAGAAAAACGCCCAATCTAAGCATGAATCCATAATAACCGGCCAATTCTACGGGAGCGGATATCCGGTAGCTACGCCCGCGCCGCCCCAATGCCGGAGGGGTGCGGAACAAATAAATCTCCTTGCTTATGCAAATATTAATTATACACGTGTACTTTATGAAGTACTACAACCAATCAGTACCGGACCGGGCAGTTGGGATGTAAGCCCTCCGTCACAAGACTCTGCAAGCGGTGTGGGACGCCCTCCGGCCAGATGGAGCGGAGATTTGCGAAAGGTGGAAGCTGGATGCAGCAAGCCGAGGACAGGGCGCATTGACGTGGGGGAGGCCTATGTCCAGCAGTGGACTAGTGTAGACTGATGTTGAAGATTATGTTTGTCGGACACATACGAGTAGTTACCGTTTTTAACCGCCGACTCTAAAAGACATCGTAACTCCCAAACGGAAGGACCGATTTCGATGCAGTTTTCTTTATATGAAAACAGATTAATCAAGAGAGCTCTTATCATGTATCACTAGAATCGGTATGGGAAATATTTGAGTGTTGACTTTGACGAGGTTGTCCGACATTGTCGGTTAGTATTTACCTATTTGAATCATTTAAAGCTTACAGCTGGTGCGTGCGGAGTATTGTTATGTCGTCTGTACTCGCCGCCCTTTATTCGCACGATTGAGAAGTGAAGTGAAACAGCGGCGACATCGCCAGAGAACCGCACCCGCCCAAAAATGGCTAGTGTGATAGAGGCAACTGAATTTGACATTTGATGTACCTACACTACTCCAAGTCTCTCTCTAATGCTTAGTGCATATAATAGGACCACGCTAAGTCCGAATCTGGCAATAGTTTGGGGATAATCTGTCCTTGTCAGTCCTTGTCAGTCCTTCTTGTAAACATTTAGATATATGGCTTGAACTTGTACTTTTAGTTTGACTAAATTATTAATCATGCTGAAAATTATCACTCTCACTTTCTTTTTAATTGTTTTGCCCATTATTTAATAATATTTTCCATAACTCACGAAAATAAACAATCCTACAGAAATCAAATTGTTATGACTTTTATGAATGACGTTCTATTACTTTTAAAAAACTTGTCATAAATTGCCATACAGAGATTTTTATTTAATTTTTTAAATAAGTGATTCGGTCTTAGCGTGGTCTTATTATATCTTATTAGATCATTTTGGGCGATCTACGTAATAATATAATATGTGTTAATAAATTGTTGCTAGTTCTTGTTATTTTATCTCTATTGAAAAAAACTGGCCCATAGCACCGTTTTGACTTAAATGAAAAACGAATTGTTTTTCACTTTCACTTAATAATGAATTACGTTTTCACAGTTGATTTTACAACGCCGTCAGCCTTAAATGTCACAATCAATCGCCACATTAACTTTATCGACGACATATTAAATAAACATTAACGAGACCGTGTTATTATGATGGACGCATTGTCTAAATACTTAACACAAACACTTACGGAGCGGCATCGAAAATAAATCCAATCTCTATTGACAGAGCCCCAATAATGACACGCTACTGGGACGAGTGGCAGAGTTCATCGTCCATAAACCAATAAAGTGATTGCTTTTATTGATCTTGGGGTGTTTTTACAATTGGCCGATGGACGGGCCGTGGACAATAATAATTGATGCACTCCGATATTCCGGTCGAGTGTGAAAGTGGTCGGGGCGTTGACATAGTCAATTATTTCCTGGCTTTATTTAAGGGACTTGCACGGCTAACACAAGTGTTAATTAAGACACTAGGTTTATTAAGACAATACTAATCTAAATCTAAAATACAATGATATTTATATCTAAAATAGTGAAGCGTCGACAATATAGCTTATGACGATCGTTCTACATTCGAGTATGATGACTTTTTGCTGACGAATGATAATTGTAGGGGTCGCTCAACCTTAACACGCGCGATAAGCGAATAAAGGCGCGACATAGATACTGCTATATCACTTTCTTTGTAGTATTGAGAGACGGAAACATACTCTCTCGAGGCGCGAGCTGTGTCGCGGGCACTCTCGTGCTAGCCGTCCTGGTCATCTCGGCGTTAATGTCCCGGTTGTGCTTGGCGAGGGTTTGGCGTCCGCTTTTACCATGATCTAGGGTTTGGCAGATCTGACGTCCGTGACCCTGTTAACAGTCTGATTGGATTATGCCATGATCCATGTTACCCACGTCGTCACAATCATTATCACTAACTTGCTATCACTGAGTGCGCTCGGTACTTCTATTCCTAAACTATGTGTCATGATTGTTCTATTGTTCTAATTATTAATTTTTCAATTCAGTTCATGAATTGAATTGAATTGGAATCAATTATACATGCCAATCGTCAATCATCATCAAGTAATGAAGTCATTACTGGTGCTGAATATCTGGTTTATATACGTATTGAAATATCGTTGTCTGTCTGCCGGTATAAATATTATCTTTAATTATTCTCAGCATGTGTAAGTAAGCAGTTTCTGCAGCGAACTAATTACGCCACAGTAAACAGTGTACATACATTCATAATACTGATATTGCAGTCGGAGAAAATCATAAATATATGCTTTGACAAATTGACATAGCGCCATCTAGCCCCAAAGTAAGCAAAGCTTGTGTTATGTGTGTGTTAGATAACTGATAAACTACTTATATACCTTTTTTTAATACTTTTTTTATTATACATAACCACACCCAGACCCGTAACAGAAATTAAAATTCATTATTTAAATTTCTGCTCGGCCGGGAATCGAATCCGGGATCTCTGCGTGGCGATTGGCATGTTAACCAACTGAACCACTCAGGTCGTCAAATATATTATTCATAATTATTCTTATAATGTTAAGTAAACGGCTACTGCAGCGAACCAATTATTGCCGCAGTCAACAGTGTACATACATTCATAATACTGATATTGCTGGCGGACAAAATCATAAATATTTAAATTTGATTTCTCGCAGACTGGCTTCATTATAGAGGCCGAAAATTACTCTAAATACATTAATGCATAAACAGTTGAAATAAAACTCGGTATATAGATAATTATAAATCGAATGTGGTCAGCTATCTCGTACCAAAGAGAGGCACTGCTGACAAAAACTGTGTAACGGTATGGGTAGGGAATATAAAAAGCTCAAATCGCGCAAATCTGAAACTAATGTAATGTGCTTTCACTACACATATTATCGTAGAAACAAATTCTGTAGACAAACATAACAAGCAAGCGGACCACCTGTTGGAAGGTGACCGCCGCCTATGGACATCAACAACACTGATTGATTTGCATCAATTGTAGATAAAAATCAGTTCAGTAGTTTTACCGTGAACTTTGGAATTCGTTATTTTAGGAACTGGTGTAGTTACTCGGTGCTTCTGAGACCATCACCGAAGATATGTACCTAATGTACGCAGGGTCCGAGAACTGGCTGGGTGACCATTACGTACTTTGAGCTGCAACATGCTCGCCATTTGTTAAATGTGCCTTCTAATACCGTTGGCCAACGTAGTTATTTTAATATACATATTACAAACGTTCCGGAAGACATTCTGCAAATTAATAGTGAAAATCGCATCAAAATCCGAGGAGGAGTTAGCGGAAATACAGGCAGCATAGATTTCAATGTTAAAACATGATGTATGGCATTTCATGTAAGGATTAGGGAAGTCATTGATATGCCGGTTTCAGATGCGGTTACGGATATTAGATTTTTAAGGAATTATAAAATTAAAGTGCAAATAGATAGTAAATGATTTGACTTATCATTTGGTACTATGACCAGTTACTTAATTATTATAGTTACTCTTTGTTAAGTGTTATCTTAAACTTGTAAAAACACCTGTAATAACATGCCATAAAAATTATAATTAGGAATTTTATTCACAATTTTAATATCGGATTCGGTTACGAAAACATTTTATTCCGGATATCTGATAGTATCTGTTACGCTTACCGAGCTCCATAACATCGCTGTTGAGGATTCTTCTCCATTTCCCGACCTGGCTAACAGCAACCTTTGTTTCACAGCAACGGGCCGGCGGAGGGCGCGTACGGGCCGCAGCACAGTCCGGTGTCGCGCTCGGACGCCTCCACCGAGGACGCGGAGCTGTCCGCCGCGCTCGCCCACCAGCACCACCTCGCTATGCAGGTACGTGCATGAAACCCTTTGCTGGATAATACGTATAGGTATAGTTTGTAAATTGTACAATAGATGGTACTATTGTACTAATACATCGAGCTGGCAGTTATATTTTTATATAGCGGAGCTGTCCGCGGCGCTCGTCCACCACCACCACCTCACCATGCAGGTGCTGGTGCGTATACGCAGACCTTAGCCCATGTAGCATTGATGGTCTTTTTCGTGCGCCAGAGAACGAGATAAACTCTAGTTGCGTTAACTTGCGTAACTTGAAGTAAGCTAGGAACAAACAAAGTCTTGTCTCGCGCGACAAAGCCCGTCATGCCCTAAGCTTGTTCACGACCTAGCATCTAGCCTACTTTTAGTTTTTCTTTTGTAATTTCGATTTAATGGATATACTTATTGTAATGCGGTTTTCTATATTTGAAGGCTAGTGTAATCGAGATGGTTATTTAATTTTATTAGTTATGTTTCATTAAAATCGGTGCTGTAGTTTGGAAAATCAATGGCTATTAAGTATAGTAGCGGGAGGCATGAGCAAGTAGGTCACCTGACGGAAAGTGATCACGGCCGCCCATAGGGGTGCCTACACCCCTATGGGCGGGTGCAACACCCGGGGTGTCCCGAAAGAGGGCGAAGAGGATAGCGATTTATGGTATTTGTATAGGAACATGCAAAGGAAATTACAGTAATGGTCATGGTCATTTCTAATTGGTAATACAGTTAAACCACATCAAAACCCGCTTCGTGTGGAATAAAATTACCCGCCGTAGAATTCTTTTTCCATATCCAAAACCATTCCCAAGATTTACGTTTCTCATTCGAACGAAAACGCCACATGCATTACTGCCGATGCCACATTTCCTTTATCAGCTTCAAAGTATTTCTTCCAGCGATAAGCACGGCTCGAACCGTACGAGGTGCAACGAACACTGCATTTATACACAACAGACACTTGATTACGCCCGGGGGTGTCTGGAAACCGTCCAAATCTCCACAATAACTCTAAAACTTCATCTAACTTCCCCTATGTCATTCTTCGAAACTTTCCCACTAAATACGGACCAATCCAAAAGTTCGCCGCGCGTCGCAATAAACAATATCAAAGCTGTTTTGGACGGGCCTTGATATTGCTATATAAAGAGACCTAATCGGCCATTTTGAATTGCGATTTTTAATGCGACATTCCGCTTTATTTGGGTAATCCTTGTCGCGGCCTTTTCGTCTTGTTTCCGAGGAAATTGAAAGCAATCATTGTGAGCCCTATTGCGTTCCGAAATTGTTTTTTTTTGGAGGCTCGTAGTCGATTCCCCTCGTCGGATTACGTTGTTAACTTGTTAGTGTAATCTTTCTTAAAAAAAATTTATGTTATCTTCTCTGTTTATGCGATTCCCAGATATTTTGAATAAAGCACTTTGGATTAATCACGGTTTTTTGATTTAGCAATTTTTTTTTTAATCACCTTTCCGTTATTGTCCCGGCTGTGCTCTCACGCACGAGGGCCCGGCCGCCTTAACCATGATGCAGGACAGATCAGATAATTACAGTGGAGCGGCTGCCATCTGACCTCCGTGGTCCTGCTACTAGGGAAACCTGACCAGATTGGATCACGGTTACACATTCAGTCGCATGAATATGCAGGTTTCATTACAATATTTTCGCAAACCGTAAGAGCATCGGTTAGCATTTAACTAATGCACATAACTCAGAAAAGAGTCATTGGTACATGGCCGCAGTGTGATTCGAACCCGGTACCTCCAGCTTACGAGTCGGATACCTTAACCACTCGGCCACCTACGCTCCTATTTAACTATTTAATATCACACCGAAATAAAGTGATGATGCTCTGTCTTGGGCATCTTTGCGTCGAAAATAAGTGTTCTTCAAACAGGTGAAATGAAAAGGCGTTCATGGAGTAACGACACACATACCTCTGATATAATACCAGTGGTATTGCAAATTTCCGCAGGGTGTGGTGCTCCTTATGACTTCCGTGTACCATAACAAGGCGACTAATGTCTATGAATAATAAATAAATGTGCTTGGACAATTCACACGGCGTCATCTAGCCCCAAAGTAATTTGACCATATTCATAGACATTAGTCGCCTTATTTTACTTACGAAACTATTTATATACTTTTGAATACACACTTTTTATACATATAATACCCAGATCCGTAACAGAAATTAAAATTTGATCATTTCAATTTCTGCCCGGCTAGGAATTGAACCCAGGACCTCTGCGTGTCAGACCGGCATGATAAACAACAGAACCATTCAGGTCATCATCATCATCATCATCATCGTCCTAGCGCTTATCCCGGCCTCGCCAGGGTCCGCTTTCCTCCCCATTCTTCTCCACTTCGGTCTTCGAACCACTCAGGTTGCCTTATAAAAAAATTGCCAACTAAAAATCATATTGTCCATTCTAGGCGGGCGAGTATCCCGTGGTCGGCGGCGTGGAGGGCGACTACGGGCAGTACGTCTCGTCGCCGGCGGCGCACTACAACCACCTCGGACACCTGACGATGGCACCGTCGCAGAAGTATCCACATGTGAGTGAATGGACTGGTTTACGAGTTTCAGCTACGAACTAAATACCTTGATATACCTACACAACAACCTATAGCTTACAACTGTGTTTCTGTGCTTAAAGTGTATTTCAAGAGCAAAAAAACAATTGCGCGTCAGAACGATAACAATGATTTGTTCCTAGTTCGTCATCTTCCGGATTGGTCACATTCCAAACTGGTCACTTTCCGAATTGATAATTTTCCAGATTTGTCACACTCTAAATTCGTCATACCACATTTCATACGTACATTTCGCCTGCAAAGGGATTGCTATCCGAATAGTTATTGAAAATTCGAAATTCTGGATTTTTAAACGGTTTTTATTAATCTTTACAATTTTTCAAATCTTGCTATTGCGTTTTCCCTATTATATATAATAGTTCCTTTTCAAGCCATAGTCATTACTATCGTTAGGCTAGGCTGTGAAGATATCGCGCTCTATAACGCTACTGTTACACCCACACCAAACACGTGAGCTGACAATCTCGGCAAATGAATACAGCATTCTCTGTCACACTATTGCATACAGTAAATGTTGGTAGACTAGACTTCTTTTGAAACAGATCATCTTCCGAAGATTTGTAGACATATCGTCATCATCGTTGGTCATCACAGTTGTCGCCCACACCCTCACTAGGCTTCCACGCACGCTCAGAGACATGTAATGGAAATTTATACGTAAATTACGTAAACTCCCCTTAAGAGGACGACCCAGGAAAACATTCACTGATCAGATCAGTAATGTTCTCAAAAAAGCTGGGGACCGAAGTGGTAAGAATAAAAGGAGATGTATGAAAAGAGTTAGGGATATATGCGAGGCTAGGGAGTTGTGTCAGGACAGAGCAAAGTGGCGGTCCATAGTCTCTGCCTACCCCACCTGTGGGACACAGGCGTGAGCTTTATGTTATTACGTTAACTGAATTTTGACAAATTCGTTCATATAATTGACACAGGTACCTTCGCTAGATGTACGAGAAAAAGGATCAAACCTCTCTATACGTTTTCATATTTTATACAACGGACAGCTATTTGAAAGGGTTACGACAAAGTAATTGTGGAATGCGAATAACTGAGCTCGTTACGAAATACCTCGCATGCCTGACATGCCATTGCTTTGTATTATTTTATAGGTAGCATGTGAAATTCCTATCACCTTTTCGAAGTCAAGCAACAATTAATAAAAACGATAATCAAGCCAATAGGTACCTATACAGACATTATATCGATGATAGACATATGTATATCACTATATAGTAAAAAACAAAGTCGCTTCCCTCCGTCTGTCTCTATGTACGTATCAACGGAATTTAATGCGGTTTTCAACAATAGATAGACAAGGAGGAAGGTTATAGGCAAGAAAAGAAAGGGTAGGTAGGGGAAAAGTAGGTGTAGAATATGTGTAGAATAGTTGTTGTAGGGTAGGTGTAGGGTAGGTGTACGGTAGTTGTAGGGTAGGGGTAGGTCGCCACGCGAACGAAGTCGCGCCGGGTCCACAAGTGGTCAATAAACGGCGACTTCTGTCTATTATCAACGAATGACAATAGACATAAGTCACCTTTTATCGATTAAAGTATTTATTGTGCGCAATGAAAGTTACAATATATAGTCCTCCACTGACGACTTTAAAATATTACCAGTGTCCCTCGCGGTTTTCCCCTGCACATACAGTTTCAAAACTACGATAGCTTGCAACAATCCCGCGGGATCTTATTATTTCTCCCTCACTAAATATACTTGGCAGAATACCTATGAATACCTGGTCAACTATGTTTTCAGAGTTTATCGATTCCAAACCTATATATTATTATTTGTTTCGTTGTAATATTGGTATCGTTATGCTTATTTCGCTGTGAGGGAAAATATGATGATGATACCTGCATATTCAGGCGGCTGAATGTGTAACCATGAGGTTCCCATGTTAACAGGGTCACGGAGGTCAGATGGCAGTCGCGTCACTGATGCATTTGAGAGAGATTATCTTATATCTCAAGTTTTTGTAAAATAATTTTTAAAATAGTTTACAAAGTTGATCGATTACCAACAAATATATTTCTACGTCGTTATAATATTAGAATCGTCATACTTATTTTGCTGTGAGGGAAAATATCGTGATGAAACCTGCACATTGCGGTTTTCAATGATTGGATGTGTAACCATTATCCAATTTGTTCAGGTTCCTCTGTTAACATGGTTACGGAGGTCAGATGGCAGTCGCTCCACTGATGCTCTGGGCTCTCCAAGATAACCATTTTGCTGGCTCTACGACCCACGCAAGAGTTCATCCTTACAGATGTATATTTGTTATTCTTTCGCGCAAAAAGTAAACCTACTTTTTATACGGATTTTAGTTACCGCAGGATCGAAGCTATAACAGAATTTTTGCCGACGAAGTCGTACACAAATGATTACAATTTCAAATGCTTTAACCTGAAGTCATCATGCAAACTTACCTAATCATAAATAACTTCGTTTACATTGAGAAATCTCAACTATTCCGTCACCATTGTCCACGATAACGATGCTAGTTATGGATTCTTTTATCAACGGGCCCGTTAGTCATACGATGCACGTTTCACTTGGTATTGGCATAGCGTACGACGTTGCAACATATCTCTGGCTGTACAGTAACTTATATTAGAATTATTTCGACGTGTTCGTGAATAATAATGGACTTGTTCGGTTGTTAATTGTTTGCAATTGGTATTTTTCTTTCTTATTGGGATTTTGATGTTGGGATTATGGGATTGAAGCTTCAAATGAGGACGGGGTAGTATGTGGTCGGACTATATGTTCGGATTGTAAAGCAAAGACAATTGCATATATTTATGAGACAATTAGGTAGACATCATCATCATCATCATCATCCGAGCAGTCAATCCCGGCTTATGTCAGGGTCCGCTTTCCTACTTTTTCTTCACCGCTTTACCCGATCTTCGGCATCCTCACGTTGAACCGTTGGCCATCGCGTCCAACTCGGCGATTCAATCCACCGCTTCTTGATCTCCCGCGGAGCCTCTTTCCTAAAACAGGAAGGTTTACAGGCACGAACAATTAGATAATAAGTACTTGTAAGAATGTACCTAGCAAGTTACATAAAATTTTACCCCCTGGAAGAGAACGACTAACATCTAACCCTCTCCCACCCCACAGGTAATGGACACAGTATCGGTGGGCGGCGGCGGGTACGCGAGCGCGGGGGGCGCGGCCACAGCGGGCCACTACGGCACGTACGGCCACTACGGCCAGGCGCCGTACGGCGGGCAGCCGCAGTACGGCGTGGAGGGCGCACAGCCGCTGCCGCAGTACCTCGGACAGGTGAGATGATAGGTGGTGTCTACCTGGAGAACAGTCGAACCCCACTCCGCAGGTAATGGCCACTACGGCCAGGCGCCGTACGGCGGGCAGCCGCTGTACGAGAAAGAAGTCGCAGAAAGAGACAGGTATCGCACGCGATGGGTGGATGCGAGCGGTTCAAGAATAGGGTATATTATCCGAAGGTCAGTTGCACTCCCTAAAACAGCAAGGTTGATTTTCCATTGTAAATAATATTCCCTCAGGGGATGCCAGTCGGCCCCTGAGACTATTAAATCAGTCCCATTGTGGTATTATGGTTCACCACAACGCTGATATACTCTAATAACTTTCTTTTCTGTTTGTAGGAGTACGGCGAAGGCGGCGGCAGCGCTTCGCCCCGCAGCGCGTCTCCCGGCGCGATCCCTTCACAGCACAATTTGCACTTGCAACAAAGGTGATTAAAATCTTGTACTTAATTTTGTAATTGATGTCCATAAATATATTTTTGGGTCTATGTCCGCTGCTCCTGACACTATAGGTATGTCACAGCGCCCAGGGGGCCCTATTGTTGGGCCTCGACTCGAGGCGAGCGTTTTAAAAATAGAGCCCCTGGTCTAATACTCGTAAGTTCGGTTGCACTCCTTAAAACAACAACGTTGATTTTCCACTGTACCAAATAATATTCAGTGCCGAACCTTACTGACATTTTTGGAAGTTCCGCATGGAGCATTAGAGACCTAACTCCCTGGCATGCCATCTAATGGAATTTTGTACTCGCGTTAGCCATTACGACGTGAGGAAAATCAAGACCGGGCGAAGTGATAAATGGCGGGATTGGCCGTTCTGACAATGATGATACTGTTTATGCTCTGTATGCTCTGATGATGGCCATGTGGTATCCGGCTCGTGAATAGTGACTAAGGTCTTATCAGAAAATAGGCAACAACGTTTTCTGATGTGTATTTTAAACGCTGCGAGCTCCGACCTGCTTGCCAAGCGTTGAGATTATGGCAATGCCCTCCACGGATGTGAAGGCGTCTCAAGTCCAGCAGCGGACTGTTATGGGCTGTTGATGATGACGATGATGATGTTCTAACCCGTGTCCATTCCATTCCAGGTACGACTCATCATCGCTGGAGCAGCTCGGGCGGCACTACTGCGTGTCGTCGCCCCGCAACGAGTTCGTCGGCGAGGCGTTCGCCTACCAGCGCTACCCAACAGGGTACGACGCCGCGCCGCAACAGGTAACGTAAAATACAGTAAAGTAAAGTAAAACATGTTTATTCCAGTCAGGCACACGGCGAGCACAGGTGAGCGCTGTCGGCGTGTGTGGGTGAAGGCTCCCACAACGCAAGAGCCTTACTGAATTCATTACATGGACACTCTAGTTGTGTCCACGCGAAGATTCGAAAGAACTGTCTCTTCAGACGCATTGGTAACGCCCCTGGTTTGCTGATGTCCATAGGCGGCGGTGACCACGCACCATTAGGTGGTTGCTATATTTTGACACCATACATACCAGCTACACCCTTTCCCTGCTAATTTAATCCTAGATTGCATTTTTAAAGTTGGTGTCCATAAATTTTCTATGTCCGAGGTCGTAGAGTATATTGTGCGATAAAACCAATTGTATGAATTTTTCGTCATTCATCTTTGCCGGTAAAAACCAGTTTAATCATCAAAAGCCAGCCAGTTTAAAGCGATTTCAGTAGTTTAAGATATATTTTTAGATATGTGTCCGTTCTGGGGTTACCCGACGGTTTTCTGTCGGAATTGTAACATGTTAGGTTATGTTATAATAATAAACATTTCCGTTTTCAGGATTCACAGAACGGCCTGAGCGTGGGCAGTGCCGGCGGGCAGTCCATGTATGGGGATGAAGACGAGTTGCAGAAACAGATGGCGGGGTTGGCACTCGCTGAGTATAATGGTAAGCATACATACCATAGTACTTTGTTACCGTTTTTTACTGCCAGATTCAGTGGCATTATTCAGTATTACCCTTTGTACGTGGTATTTAATCCTGCTTAATCCTGACCGGTCCAGGAAAGAAGTCCAACGATATGGCTTTGCTCTAAAGACCTTTACGTTCTGGTTCAGGCGACTGAATGTGGACCCGTGATTCTATCTATCAGGGTCACTGAGGTCAGATGGTAGTCGTATTCGCTCCAATGTAATTACCTGATCTGCCAAAGCCTGAATCATGGCAGGCGGCGGACCCGGGCGCTCGTGCGCGAGAGCACAACCGGGAAATTATATGCTTGCTTGGACAATCCACACAGCGCTATCTAGCCCCAAATACCCCAATAGTTACCCCCAAAATTATCAAATAAGCAGAGCTTGTGTTATGGGTGCTAGATAACTGATAAACTACTTGTATACTTTTAAATACATACTTATTATACATGCTACACTCAGACCCGTAACAGAAAATAAAATTCATTCAATTTGTCGTCACCCACTTGTTACTGAATAAAATATTGTTGTAACAGGCTTGAAATTTTGGGCACGTCTAAATGGCGACAATTAATAAAATACTAAAAAAAAAAAAAAACTTAAAAATATTGAAAATGGCTGTGTCATAAAAGACAGTAGAAAAATCCACTATTAGTACCTTATAAAAGTTATTGAACTATTTAATGTACTTTCTATAGGTGTCGTTTACGACACAGTAGGCGTGTGGGAAGTTAAGACCACGCTAAGCGACCACATTTCGCTGTTCCAGTCCACGGCGTGGCGGGCTCCCACGGCGGGCGCGAGGACGGCGGGCTGCAGTGGCGCGACCCCAACCTGCCCGAGGTCATCGGCTTCCTCAACTCGCCCTCGGACGTCGTGAAGGCCAACGCGGCCGCCTACCTGCAGCACCTGACCTACATGGACGACCCCAACAAGCAGAAGACCAGGAGTCTCGGTGAGTCGAGGCATTATTAGCGTAACCTGAATTCGACGATTGAAAGAAAGAAAACACTTATTACAAAGGACGCCCCGACACGATAATTTTGCAATACAACATTTAACAAAAAAAACACGGATAATTATTCCCCCCTAGCATCCCAGCGGCATTTTTCGTGGACATCCAGCGTAAATGAACCCTTGCAGCATAATGTTGTGGCCGCTTGCCGCGATCCACAATGCTGGTTTTGAGTGAAGCTAAAAGGGTTTTTGCAACCAGACTGGCGCTGCTGAGAAGTGAGGCCTGCTGTTAAATCGTCACAGGAGCGCTATCTAGAGGATTTTTGAATCGAATGTTATTTATATGCCACTAGTCACGTAATCAGTCTAATGCGCTTATTGCACCTGGACAAATTCAGTCGATTAAAATCAAGTCAAAGTGGAATGTAGTGCTCATAGAATAAAGTCCATTTTTGTATCACGCCTTTGGGGAAGCGACGCATAACAATTATACAATAAGTAGTACTAAAATTTATCTTATTCGACAAGCAATACATTCCACTTTGACTTGCTCTCACGCTTTTTACTTCTGAATTAAGTTTACTGAATTTTACCAGAAATTTAATAAGCGCACAACTCTGCTTAAAAAAGTAACTGTTTAGGGACGGCAACACGGAAATGTTACCCCTGGTATTGCAAACGTCTATTGAACCTGCTTACCGTTAGGCAGACTGACCTTAGTGGTTTCAAAACAACTTGTCATCTTAACCGTTCTTCCCTCTCTCTTACAGGTGGCATCCCGCCCCTAGTGCGTCTAGTGTCGCACGAGAACCCCGAAGTGTGTCGCAACGCGTGTGGAGCTCTCAGGAACTTGTCGTATGGGAGACAGAATGATGAGAACAAGCGAGCGATCCGAGACGCCGGTGGCCTGCCAGCGCTTATGGCACTGCTGTGTCGGGCCACGGATATGGAGGTCAGTTTGTGTATCACATACGTAAATATACGCTTATATATATATATATACTGGGGTGGGTCATTTATGTATGGAGAAACAAAATATTTTGTGGCAAAAAGGTGCCAAATGATGAGTGTAAATAGATTATGCAGTTTGGAAGTATTGGCATTAATCTTTTGCCTCCGGTTTCAAGTGGAAGTGGCAGAAATATGGTTAGAAACGGCCTAACAGTTGTACGTGGGATAAATACGTGGTCAAAAAATGTTCAAAGTGC
Source organism: Blastobasis adustella (assembly GCA_907269095.1). Taxonomy (NCBI): domain Eukaryota; kingdom Metazoa; phylum Arthropoda; class Insecta; order Lepidoptera; family Blastobasidae; genus Blastobasis; species Blastobasis adustella. The sequence goes on along the minus strand of OU026135.1, from coordinate 5,528,000 downwards.
CGACCAAAAACTGAAAAGTAATTAATTTGATAGAATGCTTCATTTTGAACATTTTTATTACCTCAGACACTCTATACTGAACAACAACTACGTTGTTATTGAAGTTTGAAAATCTATATTTCTATTGCAATTATATAAAAACTAGATTCTAAGGTTTCAAGAGTAACACTAGGGTTTGTCGCATAGCTTTACTAAAATAATAATGAAAAAAATCAGAATAATGCAAACTGTCGAATTTGCTACCGTAATTTTGTTGTCCGGTTTAGTACTTTAAAAACTTCGGTACTTTTTGTATGGGCTGAATGATCTTTGAGTATAGTATAACTTATATAGTTATACTGAGTTGAGTATAGTATAACTATATAAGTTATACTATACTCAAAGATCATTCAGCCCATTTACTTATTAGGTACCCTCTTCCCAACAGGTGAAAGAGCTGGTGACCGGCATAGTGTGGAACATGTCGTCGTGCGAGGACCTGAAGCAGTCGATAATCGACGACGCCACCGCCGTCATAGTGAACAAGGTCATCATACCGCACTCCGGCTGGCATCCCACCAACCCCGGCGAGACTTACTGGTCTACGGGTGAGTGTGAGACTTTCGTGGTTATTCTGTACACATAGTCTGGAACATGTCATCGTGCGAGGACCTCAACCAGTCGATAATTGACTTTATTGCTAAGACATTGTTCATTTATTGCATAAATTAAAAATTTACGTGTCCGCTTTCTTAAATTCAAATTGTTATAAATTATTATTACATAGTGTTATTTTAACATATAACTTAAATTATATAGGTATTAAATTCATTGATATTCATAATCGTAATAATAATGTTTATTATGTGACATAAATAATACATAGCAAAAACAAACACACATACATTCAAATGTTTTTATTAAAGGAGATTAGTGGCTCCCTGAAGTTATTGCGTGGCTCGCGGTAGCGATATTCATTTGCCTTCCTCTACATAGTCGCTTCCCGCCGTCTGTCCCTATGTATGTATCTAGGTACGCTTAGATCTTTTAAACAACGCAACGGACTTCAACAATAGATACAGTGTTTCCACAAGTTTATTCTAAACAAACCAAAAACCTTCAGTTCCACCGCGTCCTTTTTATAACCCGTAAGTGTTATGCTCGTTTCGCGATCGGTACCATAAAAAAATTAATCCATCTCAACCCTGTAGTGGTCCGCAACGCCCACTATTAGATACAAAAACTTCCGTCTTATCACATCCTCTCTATAAACCAGTTAGTGTTATGCTCGTCACTTTGCTTTGTCCTGACACAACTCCCTAGCCTCGCATGTATCCACAACTCTTTTCACATCATACATACATCTTTTATTCTTGCCACTTCGGCCCCCAGCAGCAAAGTGGCGGTCCATAGCCTCTGCCTACCCCACCTGTGGGGCACAGGCGTGAGCTTTATGTACGTATGTATGTTTCATGACCTTTACCATAAAAAAATCTTTCTTTCAGTGTTCCGCAACGCATCCGGGGTGCTCCGCAACGCGTCTTCGGCTGGCGAGCGCGCGCGCCGGCGGCTTCGAGCCCTGCCTGCCCTTGCCGAAGCCCTACTGCACACCGTGCGGGCAGCCCTACAGCTGAACGCGATCGGCACCAAGATCGTGGAGAACTGCGTCTGCGTGCTGAGGAACCTGTCCTACAGGTAGGTCTGGCGTAAAGACACAATGAGTCGTTTTCAGGACTTATCATCATCAATATCATGTCAGCCGGAAGACGCCCACAGCTGAGCTTGACCTCCCTCAGAGATCTCCACGGCGGCTGGTCCTGTGTCTTCCGCATCCATCTGGTACCTGCGATCTTTACCAGATCGTCGGTCCATGTAGATAGTATAGTTTAGTTATGACTTTCGAGATTAGGTTCCTGAAAATTCCCATAGATGGGCAGCTAATACAATAGCAACAGATCTAAATGAATAAATTACATCGAAATAAAGATCAATATCAATACCATACTACTCGGAGACTATAATAATGTTTGAATCGTTAGAGCGCGCCGTCTTTGAGAATTTTTATGAAATTAGTCGTGAAAACGCTCTACAATGCTCATCATTACGAGTACAAGATCATCGTTATGAGTACACGAGCAAGTTTCCAAGCGTAGTACGTAGATGGCGCTGATTCCTTCTGATGATCGAGAACTATACACCAGATTTTTTGCCAGAATTATCATGCAAAACGTCAAACTAGAACTGAATTCAATTTTTTTTTAACGGAGTAGCATCGTATATCGATGTAACCTACCTGACCTTAACCTGACCAAGAAATGGGCAATTGTGCTTTATTTGATGTAAAAATATTGATATTAAATTGTTTTACCATAAAGGAGAGATTACTCCAAATGTTAAACTCTTTTGCATACTCGCTGTCGAACAAGCCCTCCTGTAATATTTGTCTCATACGATATTATTCATTTCAGATGTCAAGAGATAGAAGACCCAATGTACGACACAAGATTGCCACCTACGCAATCTCAAGGCCAGGCCAGGATACAAGCAAGCGCTTCAAAAGGCAAGTTTATTTAAAGTAAAGAATAAACCACGTTTATTCCACTCAGACACACGGCACAATATTCAAAAATATTCATAGAAAAAAAAAGGTAAAGGGAGATATCAATTGACGGAAAAAAATACTCTAATCTCGTTACCTGTACCTATTACATCAATAACCTATTTATTGTAACTACCACCATCTGCTTTAGTCTGAACCGTCAAATATAATAAATAAATAAATATAATAAATATTCGTGGACAAATTCATACAGCACCATCTAGCCCCAAACTAAGCAAAGCTTGTGCTATGGGTGCTAGATAACTGATAAACTACTTAAATACTTTTAAATACATACTTATTATACATACAAGAATATAAAACGTCACGGGAGTGCCAATCGGCTCCCGAGACTGTTCAACCAGTCTCAGGCTCACCAGCGGAAGACGTTGGTCAACCACGCTTCGCCAACGATATTAGGAGACACTCCTGACGAGTGGCAAGCTTCTTGCGGTGCTAAATTTCGATCAGTGTCAAAGTACAAATCGGCTACACATCCAGGGCATTTTTTAATCGCTGTCCTGGAGTCTAACGGTTTTCAATTATTATTTTCGGCATGATAAATTCGATATTTTTATGCGTCATGCTGATTTTCCCTATTATTGAACCGCACTCTTTCGGTATTGCCAATGTGATTTAAGAAATACTGAATTTTTCATGCCGAAAATTTACATTTAAAACCGTTCAAATCGAAGCAACGATTTAAAAATAGAGGCTCAGTTCTCAAACTCCGTGTGTCTTTACTTTGGTTATCGGTCTCGCAAACACGCGGCCACTAGATCAAGGCCGCTTCTTTTTCTATACATGCTCCTTATAATAGAAGACCATAGAAGCTGTCTAAAAAGCCGTGAACTACTTAGTTTTACTCTAGTTTTAAGTATTAGTCTAAGATTTTATGCCAATTTTATTTTAAGATCTTGTGTATGTATGTATAAATCTAGGAAACTGTAGGCCTTTATTTATTATATGCTTTTAAAATGTTATTCTGTATGAGACTGTTTGTTTGTAATGAATAAAAAATTAAATAAACAAATAATAACCAACCCATACTACCCTCCCCAGGGGAGAACCTCGGCTGTTTCGGCGGCAGTAAAAAGAAGAAGGACGGCTCGGCGTCGTCGGCGTCCACCAGTCCCTTAGGCAAGGCGGAGGCCGAGCCGCCGCCGCAGCCGCCCTGCCTTGGCTACGCGGTACCCAAGGGCACCGAGATGCTGTGGTCTCCTGAGGTCAGTATCCACCATCCGCCCATAACGGTCTGAATACTCGGTGCCCACCAATATGATCATCATCATCATCATCACAGCCCATAACATACCACTGCAGGATTAGGGCCTCTCCCTTGAAAGTGGAGGTTGCGCTTTGATCCACGCTTGGCAGGCGGGTTGGAGATCGTAGTGTTATAAATATACAAATACAAATCAGTTTTTTGAAAAAAACTAATTAAGTACCTTACATATTTTTTTTTAATGTACGATTATTTCCTTGTTTTTTTTTGTTGTACCTAATTATCGTGTCGTGATGTCTACGTGTAATAAATGTTTTCTTTCTTTCTTTCTTTCTTTCTTTACCTATTATGTTGTTACACGTTTTCAGTACATCAAACAGTCTTACAGATAGATGGAAAGGATACTATAATAATAAGATAAATATAAGTTTAATATAACAATGGAAAACGCGGCTGCCTATTTTCGATCCTACGTAAATTCTAGATCTTTTGCATCGAAAACATTAGTCGCCTTGTATGACACCCACGAGTGTAAGGGGTTAGTAAGGTCAGTATGGGGATATCTTTCTATAGGACTTGGCGTGAAGACCAGCGACTAATGTTGGCCATTCGCCACTCAAAATATCATGCATACTCAGGCCGCACTAAACTTCAAACAGACACTAAAACTCACCTTATACGGCCGATACTCCTTAATTACGTATCGCTCTAGGGGGCCCGGGGCTATCTCAGTGGATAACTGAATTTTACATATAATAATCTTACACTACTCTTAATTTGGTAGACGCTACAGCCAGTGGCCTACGTAGATGACGTAGTGTAGAATTATCTAATGTCAAAATGATGATTTTTAATTCGCTTTACGAATTTTAAACGTTACTTAGTCGTATGGAGCCTATAGAGGAAAAGAGCCTGTACGTTGAGTCAGTTAGAGCTTACAGTAAATACGAATGAATGGACGAATGAAATATTGTTTGGTATTAACGTCAGTACGCTAATCACGTAACGCTCTTGCTAACAATTCTCTGATTTCAATTATTGACATCGTTACTTTTACGATTCCATATCATCGATTTCATGTGTTCAGTTATAACAAAGTTCCATTGCAATAAATTGAAACTATTAAATTTGATCATACGTAGTCGCAAGAGTAACAATTTCAATCATTGAAATCAGATAATTGTTGGCAACAGACTTACGTAATTAGCCTACTGGTCTGAAGTGGCGGTCATAGTCTCTGCCTACCTCCTACTCCATTTGTGGGACGGAGGCGTGCGCTGTATGTATGTGTGAATGTAAAACTGGGGGTTTATTTTCGGAGCCCGATCGCGAGTGACGTACTTACACTTTTACCTTTATGACACTCACACACACAAATAAGTGAACCCAATCCTTTATACGTACATGGCTTTGACATTGCAAACTCGTGATCGTCTTGCGTAAACGAGCGCTCGGGATCAATTCGGTAAAACGGCTGAAATAAGAAAATATCGCAGTAACCTATCGGCCTGAACCAGCCGGTATCAGGAAAGAGGCCCCGTGGGCGATCCAAGAAGCGATGAATTGACATCGCTGAGTCGGATGCGAGAGTCAACGGCTTACGACGCGAGGACGCCGAAGACCACGCGAAGTGGAGAAGAATGAGTAGGAAAGCGGAGCCTGGCAGAGGCCGGGATAACCGCTAGGACAATGTTGACGATGAATAGAGTCTGTAATAGGCAGGTATCTAACAGCTGGTGGTAATTCGCAGGTGGTCCCTCTATACATGGCGCTGCTGCAGAGCTGCTCGAACCCGGAGACGCTGGAGGCGGCGGCGGGCGCGCTGCAGAACCTCGCCGCCTGCTACTGGCAGCCCTCCATCGACATACGGGCCGCCGTGCGCAAGGAGAAAGGTAACCTAGCGGATACAATCAATCAATCAACACATTAAACAAGCCATTAAACCGAATTCGGTCAATCGACTTAATTCAGATGCGCCATAAAGGTTTCGAGTTTAGATTACTGAATGGTCGAGAGTTGCGAGGGCCACTAAGAGGCCCCATGAATTATGTATGTATGTAAACTCTTTATTGCATTAAAAATAAGTACAGTAATGAGAAAAATATCATTTTACAAAACAAAGGCGGGCTTATCCCACAATAGGATTTCTTCCAGCCAAGCTTAGACCCTCTGAAAAGAGAGTGAGTTTAAATTCATATTCATATTGATATGCTTCCATAAAGATGATACGGTAAATGACCGAATCACACCATTCCTCATAACCTTGTACCCTCCGCAGGCCTGCCGATCCTCGTGGAACTGCTGCGCATGGAAGTGGACCGCGTGGTGTGCGCGGTGGCCACGGCGCTGCGGAACCTGGCCATCGACCAGCGCAACAAGGAGCTCATCGGGAAGTACGCGATGCGGGACCTCGTGCAGAAGCTGCCTAGCGGGAACCATCAGCACGATCAGGTGAGGAGAGAGGGAGGAAAAGGCTTGTGGAGTGAGGCTGTTTTTACTGTCTGTTGTGCCCGGATGGCGGTGATGGTCTTGTAGGCCAGTGACCAGTGATATGTGTACGATAACATGCAATTTGACCTACAGCTGTAAGTAGGTCAATGCGCTGCGAATGTATTGCAACGTAGGTAAATCACTTTTACTTTTTACAATAAATTTAGTGTAATGATAATAACCGAACCCGTTGATTGCTGTTTAACATTAAATATTGTTTGGGTTCGGTCATTATCATCCCCCGCCTAACTCCCCCTTAACACTCACGATAACTATAGTAACACACTATAGTTTATGGTCCTTCGAGCCTTAAGTGACATCAAATCACTTCTGAAAACAGCAAAAAGTCATTTTGCTGCAAGTGTTTACGCACCATAAGCGTCCTTTTCGTGTTGGGGAGGTGGAACTGACTATAACTAGTCGATGCGAGCGAGCCCTCAACTAAATCGTGATAAAATAAGGTGACATTTGCATATCTCGGTACGATTCGTTTGTGGAATGAGCTCCCAGCGACAGTGTTTTCTTTGGGATCTATGGTATCGTTCAAGAGGTATATTAGAGGTATCGTTACAGGCAGGCAACTTGTAATCCTGGTGATGTTAATCTCCATAGGCGGCGGTGACCACTTACCATCAGGTGGCCCGCTTGCCTGTTTGTCTGCCGTATTACATAACATCTACGCTTGTTCTAAAGCGCCATATTCCCCAGGGCACGTCAGACGACACGATAGCCGCGGTGCTGGCCACGCTGAACGAGGTGATCAAGAAGAGCGGGGAGTTCGCGCGATCGCTTTTAGACGCGGGCGGCGTGGAACGACTGCTGGCACTCACCAGGCTACGGCACCGCCACACGCCCCGGGTGCTCAAGTTTGCTGGTAAGACCACAGACCAGACACACACACGAATTTCTGACTCTTTTTTAGTGTTCATTTGACCCCATGGCGTCCTCCGCTTGGCGTATCCAGCATCCATCTGTAGTATTTTGCAAATCGGTACTTCATTTCGCCGAAGGGTGCCCTACACTACTCTTAGCGAGTCGCGGTCTCTACTCAAGAACTTGTTGACCTCGGCGATTGTCGGTTCTTCGGCATTTCCTACACTTTTTGAATATGTTTGACTTGATTTCCAGTGCGGCTGTTTGAATACCTATGTTTACATATACATACATACAAGGATTGTTCAATCAATCATCAGCCTATTTAGCAATCCACTGCTGCATATAAATCTTCCCGCAGAGCGCAAACGCGCTCTGTCCTCGGCTTGTCGCATCCAGAATCCACCTGTAGCCGCCCGTAAATCGCCACTCCATTTCGCCACAGCGTCCTAAACTACGCTTGCCGAGTAGCGATCTCTTTTCAAAAACTCGTTTACTCCGCAGAAATGGTCTGTTTGCTGAAAGGGTTTTTAGGCTCCACCTATACAACACATTATCGGGTTTGTTAGCACGGTTAGTATCGTTTTTACCTCCATATTTTGACGCAGTTGCATGCGTCATGGTCACGAGGAGACTGATGCCGCTTTGTGAAGTCGCTCCTAAGGACTCGATCCACTCATAGTGTTCACTCAAAAAAGCTACCGTTTGATTTAGGCTGGGTGGCTTCTTCAACGGATTGTTAATTATTTCCTAACCCACCATCTTTCCCCAGGCCAAGTGCTGATGACGATGTGGGGCCACGCGGAGCTGCGCGAGGTGTACCGCAAGCACGGCTGGCGCGAGGCCGACTTCCTCGCGCCGGCGCGCCAGGCGCAGCCGCGACCCGCCAGCGCTGGCAGCGGTGAGTACCACACACTACGGACATATACACAGGCACACTGTATGCCACTGTATGCGCGCGTTCTCGAATTAAATAGGCTTATCATCTTAGAGCACATGATCGGGCAATTCAAGATAGCCCACCGTCAAATAAAATAAAATTGGTGGACATTTAATTAGAATAGTATCAAAAATAATTGATTTTAATTTTAATTAATCGGTTTGACATGTTATCATATTTTTTTTATATATGTTTTATTTGAAGTAAGTATCTTCTAAACAGTCGCTGTGGCCGTAACCGGCTAGGATGCTAATATATACGCAGGCTTACAGTTGGACGATGGCATGGTCGAACCGGTGAAACGCAAAATGTCCGTTTCACAAAATTTCTAGCGGTCGCAAATTCCGCGAATTAGTAATTTTTTTTCACACCAATTTTAGTTGTCAATTTATAAAAATTTCGAGACTCGGTGGAGAGTATAATTAAAATCATTCTGCCGTGATGACGACAACAATCCAGACGCGGCACAATAAAAACAAGTGTTGCTATAAGTGAGTTTGCTCTATCCATACAATCATGCTAATGTCATTGTCAATTGTACAGCAACAAGAAAAAATTATTGTATTCTATTCATACCATGTGTGAAATGTAAATAAATATTAATCATCCGTGTACATTTTGTAATAGTGATGAGACTGTCGTCTATTTTGGTTATGTATTGCATATTTGTACAGTACATTGTGTCGCTGTCTCATACTTTGCTACTGTTGTGAATCTTGCACTAACTGCTCGTTTTTCTCATCGTTTTCTTAATAAAAATACTTGTAGATTTTAGCTAAATATGCATTCTATTAATCCTTTTTTTTACTAAGGAAGTGCGCTTAAAAACACTATAGCTAAAACTGTCAATAAATATTTTTGACTTCATTTTCAGCAGACCGCCTATTTCCGACAGTACGCCGCCATTTTGATGCAATGAGTTTAAACCAATCGCAGGATGATAGCTCTGGCTCTGACTTGCTGCGATTGGTCCTTACTTAATTGCATCAAGATCGCGGCGTACTATCGGAGATCGGCGGTACGGCTGCAGAATCAAACACAATAACTTAATCATTAAAAAGCAACTATAGTCTTTAATTTCACCTCACATTTTGACTGTATCACGAGCTTAGCGCAAGACGTCACTATAATCTATTCAAGAAGAGTTGTCATTTTCCTATACGAAGTAACATGAGCTCAAACTCATGTGTTCTAAAGTTGAATGTTCGACAACTCTCTCTTGAATAGACTGTTTATATTATCCGGGAGGAAATGGTACACATTGACTTTTAGAAGTTGTAGAGTGTTCTCTCTTATACCAGTAACAGACGCTCCGATTTGGCTGGAGCCGACCAACCGTCAGTTGCAGTCGATACTAATCCTTACTATGTACAAAATTAAGTCGCTTTTGGATTAATTCGGATGCGCGGGCGAGCCGACCTTGGTCGGACGTCCGACCACGTCCCCCGCATCCAGAAGCGACTTTATTTTATACTGCGTAAGGATTAGTATCAACTGCAACTGATGGTTGGTTGGCTCCAGCCAAAACTTAACGACAGTTACTAGTTTATGTCGCACATGCCTGACGTTTCTTTTTCTAAAACCAATTGTGTTATATTTCTTGCCAGTACGTAAAATCCGCATGCGTTCAGAATGGGAACGGTATGGTAGACAGCACAGCAACCTACCCACCACCAATATAAAATGAGCTAGCATCACTGTGGATGCCCGTACAGTCAGCTGCAGAGTGAATGGACCCCCTAGAATACACTAAACGTTATAGTATGGGGTTCAGTTCACTCTGCAGCTGACTGTACGTATCGGAGACAGTCCAAAGTCTCAAGGGTAGGTTGAGGTCCTGCCTTCTGTACTCACCACATGTGAATATCAATGTTAGTTTGTCAGTGGGTCAATGTCATGTTGATGGTTGATTCAAGGCGTCGAAATAGGTTCTGCATAATGTTGGTAAATTGGCCAGATTCTCGAGTGAATGTTTAATTGTGGTTTTCAACCCTCGTCGCTAAAGAGGGGTTTTGTAAGTTTGACGGTTTTGTAGTCTATGGCATCGTATCACCCGAATGGATAGATCCATAGGGCATCAGTACGGGAGAAGCTATCATAGACCAATAGAAAACCTGTAACCCAAAATATTAACAAATAAACATAGAAATTGAATTTCGTAGCGGTTTGTTTTTATTTGGTAACCAGTGTAACCGAGATGTTTCTTAGCTTTGTTTTATTAAAATAGCTTCAATAGTTTGGGAAATATTTTAGTATACACTTGGGAGATTGAATATGTGGTGTTATAGATAACCCATGAGTTTTTAACTGTAGAACATAATGCCATGGGTAAAACAGAGTCCTATGAATAAAAAAAAACCTGTCAAATTACATAAAACGGCACGTGGTTTAACATTCAAATCTACCGCGTGTGTCTGACGTCTATGGGTTAGTTAGGTTTGATGATAATATAACAAGGTTCCTCTGGCAGTCGTTAAGGAAAAAGATACGGGTATATATCTGATCAATATAAACCAACCATTCTCTCGAAATCCAAACACCATTTATCACAAAAAAAAAACAAGTCTTCGAAAGTTAAAATACTGCGACATGATTTTCCGACTCCAAACACACCGTGGCTCACGAGTACAGTATCTCATGTATGCATTCCCTGTCTGAACGCTTGCGCTTAGCCTGCCGCGCTAAGTGGGCCGCGGTATTTTCATACGCCATGGGACAGTTAGACCAGTGAAGATAGCTCACGAACATAATATGCGGTTTTCAAAGGATTCAATGTACGCAGCTTAGAGTTCTGCTCAACCAATGGCATTAAGCGATGACTCGCATCAGCCAATGGGAGTAACGCGACGCGAACCAAAATTCCACTAGGTAGCGCTACTGGAGCGTGAGGTCCTATGTCAAAATTTGCCGAGCTATTGATCAGAATCAAACACTAAAATAATGACATTTGGATGTTGGATTGTAGCCAATAGAACGGCGTTATTTTGACAGTTAGAAGACCTTACTCGCCGGTGGCGCCAACTGGTGAGCAAAAAGACGGTAGTCCTAATATTGCATTCAGCAACGATTACCTTTCTTCCGTTTCTGAGTGACAAAAACGTGCCGATTCTCTCTCCACTTGCCTAACTATCCATGCAATACGCCCTCTGCGCTTGGGCCGTCGCTCACGGGTGTGGTGACTGGTAACACAGGGCAGGGCACGCCGTCGTCGGGAGGCGCGGGGGGGCCGCATTCACCCAGCAATGCTAACAGCACGCTGAGCCGCCCCATGGCTTCCACCGGCGGCACGCGCTACGAGGACCGCACCATTAGGCGGCACAGAGAGGTATGTGAGACCCGTGATGATGAAATGGAGGGGACAGGGTAGGAGGTTAGTGTAATGATAGGCGTGAGGCGTGGCAGCTTAGATTTCGCGGTAGCGAGTTGTCAATCGGGACGACTTCGTCCATATCCTAACTAACAGGGGGGCGATTCTCGCAGTGTGACATTTTCTCTAGCCACAAATCTGTATTAAAACGTCACTGAAGTTGATCTTCGGCAATATACGACTGTCGAAGATAGTTAAGACAATATTTTTAGGCTGCAATAGAGATTTCAATATCATGATTAATGGAGATTGAAATCTCTCTCTCTCTCTTGTCTCAAAAAATTGTGAATAGAAAAAATGTCGAATTCCAGATGTCACCACGCGAGAATTAGATCCCTGGTCCATTTTCCTAACTTGTCAACCTACATTTCCTAATTTGTCCACTTCCTAACTCGTCCACATACCCAAATTGTCCGCTTCCTAAGTTCCTAACTCGTTACCGTGACATCTAAGCTAACGACGTACCTGAGTGGGTAAGTAGAGGGTGGTTCATCCTGCTTTGTCAATGAAGCGATGTAATGTGGTATTGCACTGTCTGTGATGGGCTGTGGTATCAACATCTAACATCATGCAATTGTAAAATGTGGCACGTGCAACAATATTAACTTGTGTATACATAACCTAGCACTAAGTTTATAAATATGTCAGTACTGTACTCAGTATTGATGTTTTAGAGGTAACTATCCATGTCGAACCCCAAAGGTGATCCAATTAATGTCATTCCAAAATGCCTTACGGATAGAAAATAAGTTGAAAAAATAATAATAATCTTGGCGTACAGGTCCCGGTTATGCTCTCGCGCTCGAGGGGCCGGGGTCCGCCTTGACCATGTCCAGGGTTTGGTAAATCAGATAATTACTGTGGAGCTACTGCCATCTGAACTCCGTGACCCTGCTACCAGGGCTTTGACCAGATTGGATCATGGTCACACATTCAGTACCCTGAAAGTGCAGGTTTCATCACGATGTTTTCCCTCACCGTAAGAGCATCGGTTAGTGTTCAACTAATGTAAGAATATTATAAGAAAATTGACGAGTATCGTAATTCATATTAGATTTACATCGAAAAAGAAAAGAGACTTACATCATACGACAGCCTTGACTTACTCAATATAAGAAGTATTAGTATTTATTATAGAAAGTATATAGCGTGGATGAAGGTGGTACAGCGCCCGTGTCGCACTAGGGCCCACAGAATACCTATATAATATATGTTTAGTAATACCAGCGCTGTGAGACGCCTCTAGGTTCACAGCACAAGCTGCGTGGGAGCGTTTTGCCGCCGCGACATTAAAACTTCGTTTACTATTTTGTCTTATCGTGGTGTCTTGTGGCAATAAATGTTCTTATTCTTATTCAATATTCCGTTCCCAACAGACCGATGACATGGCCGGCATGGAGGGCAACGGCTACGGCGAGACCCTAGGCATGGGGAACCCTAACGGGCGTCCCATGAACCTGCAAGGAGTACAGGCGCAAATGCCTCCGCCCACGTCCCGCTAGCCGCTGGGCCCGCCGCCACCCTACACTGACAGCTGACTTTGCTAACACAGCTGACGGCTAGGGAGAGGGGCGAACCGTAAACTACTGGAACATGTAATAACTATTTCACTAGCTGTAGCGTGTAGGAAGAGGGAGCGGTGCGGGAGGGAGTGACGTGACGTTCTGATTACGTGTCTAATGGGGGTTGACGCTTTTATTTTACTAGGTGGCGCCACTGGAGTGCGGTTTCTGTTTTTTTAAATATGTCGTGCTGTCTATTAGGATCGGACGTTCAATGTTGATAGTTGGATTTTAGCCAATAAAACGGACAAGACCAAGTGGTTCGTCACCCATACTAAATTTCTCTTGTCTTTCTTACATGCGTTTGAGTGTTTAGTAATTGTGTTATGGTTTATACTCATAGTAAATCTATTCAATAGTGCGCGAAATGGATTTCTATAGGTTAATGATATAAAATAAAGCAGTTGAATAAAAAAAAACCATAAGTCACCGCTAGATGGCGTTGTTTTGTGATTTAATTATTTTTCTCTTTCATTTGCATATTATTAATATGTAGAAATCCATTTCGTGCTCAATTGCAAACATTTACTAACGACACAAATATACAATTAAAACGGCAAACCCTTGTAGGAAAGTCGAAAGGTTGCATAACATTTGTATGAAAATCGAAAAAATTCAAAAACTAATAAAAAATTAAAACGGGTAAGCAAAAATACGTCAGCCCCCATTTAAGGCTCGTGGAAAGAGATTGACATCACCGCATCTACTCCTGTGCGGCTCCCATACAGCAAGAAAGAACCTACCGATTTCTACAGCTATTATATCACTGTACAATGACGGTCACAGATTTTAGTGCCGCAACCAGGATTGCTGAGGGCATGACAAATGTTTCCTCTTTTAATTTCTTGTTTTGATGTGTTACTTTTACAGTTCGCGATTGAAACGTGTGTTTTGAGTTGTCGGCTTGAAGAAAACGTTTGTGGCGCCCTCTGTAACGTAATATATGACAAGTGACGCAATATTACAGTCATTACAAGTACTACGTAATACTTATAAGATGTAAATGTGCACAATGCATAAGTTTGTTTGTTGCGTTGATTGTAGCCCAGGCTCAATTTTTGACGGTGTTTTTTCAACGGCATGGATGTTTGTACAGTCGTCAATAAAACTTCTTTTTTATGATTAAATAGCTAGTAATACTCCAAAGCGCATAAGTATTTTTCACACGATGTATTCGCGTACTGTACAAGCGAGGGCCTAACATACGTTCATATACTCATACGTGTTTTAGTGTTGTATTTAATAATACCCATTAAAAAAGATATGTCAATTCCTCCTGTATATAGTCGTGCCATTTCGTGTGTATTGAACATTGAAACTGTTATTTGAACACTGAGTTTATTCATAGGTGTATCGTGTAATTTAAAATTTTGAGGCTCATTGTCATTTGATTGGGAGTTTGGATATTAACCTTATTTAGGTTAAGTGTTTCAAATCATCGCGCACGCAACATAATACAGAGTTCATGAATTCAACTACATAATACGTCATACCAATAATAAAAAAAATCCAAACATTATCTATATAACCATTACTAACATTTATAAATAGAAGTTAGCTAAGGCAACTGACACTAAGTTTAGACAATTATTTTAATGTTCAAGATTGAATATGATTGTTATTATTTAATATCGAAAGTTAATGATAGCTGTAGACCACCCAGCCCAGAATATTAAGGCGGAGGGAGCCACGAGATTATGCATTGCAGGAGATATAAGCGCAATGACACAATTTCGTACTCTAAAGGGCTGACTAGTTTTTAATATTAAACTTAAAGAATTTTGTAATATTTTGTATTCATTCCACAACCCTCTGAGTATTTGTAATATAGGTGTCTATTGTCCTCTGTATTTTAAGGGATATCCGTCTTACATATAGGGTTAAGGACAGTGTTTAGCGGGAGCTTTAACAACTCGGTTGTAGTTTTATTTTAACCGACTAGCGAAGAGTGAAGGGGATTCGTGTAGTTGCGTCGCGAGTTTGAAAAGGCTCTTACATAAAAATCACATCAATCGTAAAGAAAAGAATACGTAATAAGATTTTTGACGTATTCTTGCTCAAAGATTTTGCTATTTTGATCAGTCAATAAGAAATAATGTGTATCAGATGTGATTTTTGTAAAGAGTTTGTTTCTTTGAGAAAGATCTCAAGATCAACTTAAATTCAAAAGCTGTGGCCCCGCCACAGTGTTGCCATTTTATCTAATGTTTTACCTGTATTTATTTATTTACTAAGTTACTTTCGTTTACTTTTTTTTTGCACCAAGCCTATTAATTCCATAAAACATTTTAATTTATTCGACCTAAGATATTATTTAATTATTTGTCAAAAAGGCAGCATATTCCAATTTAGGTTTTGAAACGCTAAGCGTGTAATTGTTTTTAGTAAAAGATTAGAGAGTTTATACTGAATGTCCCTTGGTAGCCGATTTTTGCCTCTACGAGGTATTTCTTGTTTTACTTTTGGTAAATCTTCTTTCATTCCGTACCACACTCTGTTTCTTTTACTATGACGATGCTCTCCAGTCCATGACAATCGTACAATTAGTTTTTCGTCAAGGGACCCGCTGTGTACGAATCTGATCTTTGACCATGTAATACATTGATTAACTAATTTTAGTGCAACTATTTATTTTACATTTATAATATTGTAATTTTTAGTTATATAGGAAATGGTTAAATGTAAGAGATTTTTGTAGAACGTTTTTCCGAAGTATATTTAAGCACAATTTTGCATTTGCGTCCGTGGACGGATGGCGACTGATAACCTGGTACAAAGCTACCCTCAACCCAGTGCATTATAATGTTTTAAGTGACCATGTATGTAAGTTTTGTATGATATTTTTATTATAAAGGAAATTGTATAAGAAGCGAAATGTACAACAGTTTTTTTCGATACAATAAACGCTTGACGCGACATACTTCGCTTCTATGAAGTGAAACTAAAAGCTAAATGTAATTTACACAGAACATTTTCTTTCCGTTCGTGATTAGATGTAAGAGATATTATTTAATCATTATCTTTTTTTTTAATTTATCCATATACTTATATGAGAATATTAGACAATTCGTAGGCATTATTAGGGATACTGTGTTAAAATATTGTATAACTTCTATTGATATATAAATTTTATATAAATCATGTCTTTACGTAGGCCTTTTGTATAGACTTATGCGAAATTTCTTAATTTTTGCAATAATAAGCGTATATTAATTTTTTTATTATCTTCCACAGAAAGATCTCTTAAGGAAAAATAAATTATTAACTGTTAAGTGGTTCAAGTGGTTGGTCGTTCTCAGATTGACCGAAGAGCCCTTGCGTAGCTTTTCGCAAACTTATTTGTCTGTGGTCAACCATAGACAGATTATAGAAATGTTGGAAAAGTAATACTCTATTATTTATATTTTATTTTCTAATTGTATAGTAAAACAATTTGATTTCGTTTGTCGAAACGGCAGCGCTGAATTATGAGTCATTACTTGATTATTTTCTCACTTAGATAGACCGCAAGGCAGCTAGTGCAGTCCGCTACAAAAAAAGCATTTTTAAGTGATAAATACGCGGACAGTACAATTCTACACTATTTGATAAATGCATATAAATAACAGTATTCGCAACTGAAGGACATTTATTAAGTAGTGGGATTGCATTGGCATCTTTGTGATACGAATAAATGACTACTTTGTCAGTTTAATGTTGTCTGTAGATTCTTATATATTCTCTTTTATGATTAATGAGATACAAATATAATAATTATGAATTTATGAGTGAAGAAATTATTATATTACCTATACAGAGAATTAAATGAATGATTTTTTTATGTTTGATTATTTTATTTTTGTTTCCTTTTTATTTCCCGTATTGTTTTCGTTTTGTTTTGAGGGTTATATACAATGATACAACTCAATACTTATACATTAAGTAAGTAATAAGATTATTTCACAACGATCGTAAACATTTCCAATAGGGGATGGATTTGTGAAGTTGAAACTATAAAAAGGAATTAATTTTTTTTAACATTTAGCAATATAAAGTTGACAAGCAATAGTAAAAACACGATGGCTTCCATTTTTTATTTGATTTTTATTTTTAGTCTTCACAGGGTGTAAGTTAAACGTTCTATGCCCAATTATGTGGTGAATGAATAGTAAAACTAAATTACTAATTGCAAAAAGTTGTAAAAAAAGTTCACGACAGTTACTGTCTTTTCATACAAAGAAGACTTGACGGAACTTTTGGTTACAATTTTTTCCTTACGATATTGTTTTACTTTAGTCACTAGTTTACACCCTGTACATTAATATTAGTACATTTTATTTATCAAATAAATGATAATTGGGTACTAGAGAAAGCTGTAGGTATGTAGAAATAAAAAAAAACGTTGAATCTGTTGTAGAGAACAACCGTTGAGAGGATGGACGTGTTCGTTTAATTTGAATTTTAAATGAAAGCGAGTTAACCTGAATTTAGATAATATATTCGGTTTTTGTGACTGGCTCTTAAGAAAATGATTTTCCCCGATATTTGGGCATTTTCATTTTCCTTCAGGAGTCGGACATCATTTTGTATTCGAAAAATATTGTAAGTAACGATCTCCTAACTGTATGAATGCTCACGTTTTTGTATTTATCAGTAGTGTCTTTAATATTAAAAAAATAATCAGTTATTGAATTTATAGATGTAATAGACATAAAAGTTGTATTGACTATTGTAAGATGCATTTTAGGGCATGCACGGTTTTTAACGGTGATATATTATTATGAATCATTTTTTTTACTAATCGTATTATGGGGTGGTTGTTATGGTGTTTCGATATGGCTCTGGCATGGTGACGGTATTCCACGACAGTATTATTCAGTAATCTCATGTACCAACGTTGCTAATACACTTATCTACATTTAAATAACTATTTGTTTCATTTCTCTGCTTCTTAAGGACCTGATGAGGTCGGTTACATGGTTATTTCTTATATCAAGTTATTGTGGAATCAACCCCCACAAATGGGTTTCATTTTGTTAACAGATGTGAAATAAAAAAGGCAAGGAATTTTGTAGAAAACTATATTGTTTAAATTACAAGGTGTTATTGTAGATTATAGGCTAATACAAAATATGTAACATTAAAAATTAAATTTAAAATATCCAAGTAGGTAAATTATTATCAAAATGATTAATGATTGATAAGATAATTAACACCATTATTGAAATGGTATTTAATAATTAAATAATCTGATGATAATCAACTGATAAGACCACATAAAACAGAGAAATTAAAATTTCATAAAATCAGATCTTCATGTTCATGAGAAAACTATAAAAACTAATTCGGAAAGGACCATCCATCTGTGTGTTCCGAATGTATTGTACTGTTCGGACCATCGACATTCCTATATCAAACGATTCTCGGTGGGGGACAAAACAAAACACTAAAATGGGAAGTTTGTACTCTCTTAAATATTCTAACTTACTAACTAAATTATAACCAAACTTAACTTTAAATGTTGCCTTCAACTTGTAACTAAATGTGAAACATTGATTTTAAAGCATGATACCTCTAGAAACATTAACATCTGGATCAAACAACGAATGCATAACGGTGTAACTGATCACAAATTAGCTATGCAAGGCAACTACAAAATAACAGTCACAAGGCAACTTGAACAGTATTACTTATGTAATAAGATTGTAAATTGTAGTACTTTTGACAGGAACAGTGTAATCGAGTGTTTAGAGTATAAGCTATGAGTGTAGGCTACGTAAAATATAGAAAAAAAAAAAATTGGATCCCAAGACATAGTTAAATGTTTACAGATATCCGAATTGCGCGCGGATGAAAACCGCGGGGAACGGCTAGTATGTTATATAAAGAAAAGTGTTTGATCTATAGAACGTGAACATAAATCTATGGGTAAAACAGTTCCCTATGTGTAACCACTATGGCTCAATATTCCATCTCCCGGCCATATTGACATTCACTCTCCCCTAGAACTTAAGATATAGCAGGAGTCTGCGGTAATGTATGGATAATGACCTTCCTCTTTTGATCGTAAGAGAAATCATTCATCTTAAATATCCTGCTGTCATAGAAGGGCTTCAGGTCAGATATGTTTATCTGTCTAGCTTTTTCTATGAGGTCTCTCTCTGAAATCTCTATGGTGGACTGCGAATGGTTGTGCAACCCACGCATGTAAGCCAACTGGTCCATGGTCAGCTGTCGTAGAATGTAGTACAGGAGTTCGCTGTGGTCTTTCTTGTAAGACAGGTACTTTTGGAACGTCTGCGGAAGATGTATGGTAAAATTAAATATACGTGTTGTGAAAGACTTGGAATAGAGGACACAGATATTTAAGTTTCATGGTCGATGTGGGACAGATGATCGACGGAAGTACTATTTATATCGCGGAAGTTGTAACACCTCTGTAGCGCGATGTAGGAGAATATTTGTATGGAAGAGGCTGGGTCAGCGCCATCTATGTGCGATGCTTGGTAACTATGTGCGCAAGGGAGAAGGCTCGTTGTCCAAATACTGCTGCGCTATACTGTTGTAAAATAACAGTTAGAATGACAGTATTCTTATCAATTATAGGACTTTATTTTGACATCAGACCTCACGTCTCAGTAGCGCCACGTGGAATCGCGAAAACCCTCATTATGAGTATAAATTGTTGTTTTCCTATTAGAGCAATATATGTCGCTGTCGTGGGCAGTTCGTTTGGTATGGAATTGTCAGTTAGGTTATGTTAGTGTTATGTATATAGCGCCGAGCTCGGGGCAATGTCGACGTGTTAAAACAATATCAGGTGTCCTGTCATTAGGAGTCCGCCTGGGTGAGTATCACCACCTTATCTATTTCTGCCGCCAAGCAACAATGCTTGCATTATGTTCCGGTTTGGAGGACAAGGTAGCCAGCACAATTACAGGCATGAGACATTTCATCTTAGTCCTCAATGAAGCGCACCATCGTAGATGTTACGGGCGACAGTCTTGGCGTTAATGTCCTGGTTGTGCTCTCGAACACGAGGCCCGGGGTCCGCCTTGACCATGGTCCAGGATTTGGCGATCAAGTAATTACATTGGGGCGACTACCATTTGACCTCCGTGACCCTGCCAAGGGAACCTGACCAGATTGGTACGTCGCCGCAGCCGGTTTCGAAGCCGGTTAATTTATTTATTCGCATGGCATATTCATATGAAAATATAGACACCTATATTAGGTACAATTAAATCTACAAATCTATCTTACAAGCCACATAATGGCTCGAACCTGGTACTTCTCGAGTCGGCAGCCTATGATAAGCCTCACCTGTCGCATGGCCCGCATGACGCTGTACTTCTGCGTGTCGATGAAGCTCTCGAGCATGGTCCGGATGGCCACGTTCACGTCGTCCTCGCCCACCGCCGCGCGCAGGTGCATGCGCGCGTGCGCCTCCGACATGCGGATCACTGGGGGTGGGGGACAGGGTTAGGGAGGGTGATATGTGGCAAAGAAAGCGGACCTTGGGCCCTCGCGTTCCGCGCGGGGGCGCAACCGGGACATAACGCCAAGATGATGATGATACGTGACGTCGAAAGTTCAACACTGCGAATCCTATTATATCGAATTAACCACAGAGCAAAAAATAAATTTGCCAGTCTACATGAAGGTAGCTAGCTAACTTTCCAATCTTTTTGGAATTAACGCTAGATCGAAAACATATTATGATCTCAAAGTGTGCCGGTTACCTCTTGGAGGTAATCTCAAAAACTGCAAAACCAATTTAAACAATTCTTACGTTACTAGAACACTACACTATTCTTTCAAAGTGGAGAATTGGGAGTACGAAAGTGGACCCTGGCAGGAGCCGGGAATGACCGCTAGGATGATGATGATGATGACTATTCCTTCAAAGAATAGTGGTAGAGTAGTGGCGAAAAACACAATAGTTTAGATAGCTTCCTTTTACTTAAATAGTAAATCAACTAGGCAATTGACCTGATTCAATATGTCTGACAGTGATAGGCAGGCTCCCGGTGGCGAGCGACTCCTGCCGCAGCTGGCTGTACATCTTCGCTACCTTGTCTTGGTCCATATTCTGGAAAACGTAAATATTCGTACACCCTTATATCGTAGATATACTGCTTCGGTTTGACTTTCCCATGACTAAGGCAAAGAGCGCTTTGGCTGCCAAAGTTTCTTCTAAGAACGATAAAATTTGTACTCTGTACATGTAAATCTGTAATCGTCACTTACCAACAGTTGAGGCGGCGGTCAAATGACTGCATGTAAAAAACACATTGATGATTAAGTCTCGAGGTCTCTTGTGGGTTCGAATCTTCGATATAGGTGATACAACGACGAAGCGAAGAATCCGTCAGGAGACACCCTTGTAGGCAAGTCAAGACACCTCTAGTGTTGCGAATATCCATGGGCGACATCCATCACTTACCATCAGAGGCCTGCTTGCTTATTTCATCATATCAGCCGGAAGACGCTCACTGCTGGGCATAGGCCTCCCCCAGAAATCTCCACAAAGGCCGGTCCTGCGTCTTTCGCATCCAGCTGGTACCTGCGATCTCTACCAGGACGTCGGTCCACCGTCGTCGTCTTCTAGTACGTGGTCGACACTCGAGAACTTTACTGCCCCATCGGCCATATGTTCTTCGAGTTATATGTTCTGCCCACTGCCACTTCAGTCTGGCAATCCTTAGGGCTATATCGGTGACCTTAGTTCGCTTGCGGATCTCCTCATTTCTGATTCTATACGCAACGAGACTCCATGCGTAGCCCTTTCCATTGCCTTTTGGGTGAAACCACTTTGGGTAACCACAGGGCCCGTCCTATTACCGAGTACGGCTAAGGAATGAAGCGCGTTGCCTGCGAGTGTGTTCCCTGATCAATATAATTTGGATGCCTTCTAGGCTAGAGTGAATAGGCTGTTCCTACTTCGGCCGTATCTTCACTTACCAGCAGTTGAAATGGCAATCAAATGCCTGTATGTAAAAAACACATATGGATAAGTCTGAGGTTATAAGTCAGGAGGCCTCTTGTGGGTTCGAAACTTCGACAACGATGAACTAAAAAATCCGTCAAGGGTCACCCTCGTAGGCACCTCTGGTGTTACGAATATCCATGGACGGCTGTGATCACTTACTATCAGTTGACTTGATAGCTGGTTTGCCTCCCTCTTATTAAAAAAAAAGTCACACATACCTGCAACTTAGGATGCACATTCTCCCTGGAGTAGACGATGTATTTCTTGAGCAGGTCCTGCGACAATGCCGTGTCGGGTTCCGTAGGCTCGGGCTGAGAAGCGCGCTGCGTCGGGTGATGTCGGATGTGGGAGTTCACTACGAACCTGGAATTAAGTAAGTAAGTAAAATGTGTTTATAACACTTACTTCCAAGGCGCAAAAGTATAAAACATACAAGAATAACAAAAAGAGAAAAACGAAATATTAATTATTAAAAAAACACGCCAATGGAGAAGTGCAATGGGCCGCAATCAGCATAATGCCACGGCTGACGCAGTGGCGCTGGTTTTCAGTGAACCCCATGTAATTATTGTTGTTGCTTACTATAAAGTACACGTTTAATGAGTAGATGATATTGAGAAGTAGATCGTC
The DNA here is from genome assembly GCA_907269095.1 of Blastobasis adustella. NCBI lineage: Eukaryota > Metazoa > Arthropoda > Insecta > Lepidoptera > Blastobasidae > Blastobasis > Blastobasis adustella. The sequence goes on along the minus strand of OU026135.1, from coordinate 5,505,364 downwards.
ATTATCAGCGAAGCCCCCACAATAAAAAAGACAGAGTAAAATAGGTTTAAATTCGGTTATGTTAGGTTAGAATAACCTATCAGGCGACTGAATGTGTAACCATGATCAAATCGGTCTCGGAGGTCAGATTAGCCAAATCCTGGATCATAGTCAGGGCGGACCCCGGGCCCTCATGCGCGAGAGCACAACCGGAACGCCAAGATGATTGATCGAGGTTAGTTAACGGGGCCCCGTCGACTCGTGGCAGGTCCGAATTTCTCACGAAAAAGTATTCTGATGGTGGCAAGTAATTTTATATATGCGTACGTACCCTAGTGTAGATTCGATATAATGATTATTAACAATAAAACAATATTCTACGAAAAATTTCGAGGAAATAAAGATTCAAAAACATTTCAACATTTTAACCATTTTTACCAAAAAATATGGACCCGTATTCTAACATAAAACGTACTTACTTAGCTAAATGGGTATCCAGCATAGGATCGGCCTCGTCCCTGACCACGCAAAGCACGTCGAATCGGGACAGTATGGGTTCGGAGAGGTTGACATTCTCGCTGAAGGTGAGAGACGCGTCGTACCGACCCCCTATGGGGTTGGAGGCCGCTATGATAGAACATCTGCAATGGAGAAATACGAACTTTAAAGATTTGTTTCACTACCTACTGATAAGTTTCAGTTCCTGATATTAAAAGGCTAGAGTGAGTAGGCTGTTCCTAGACAGGCCCCATCTTCGGCCGCATCGTCACTTACCACCAGGTGAGATGGCGGTCAAATGTCTACTAATTTATATATAATAAAAAACGTCGCGTTAACCCCAAGAGTGATGGAGTGAGAGTATCGTAACATGCAGTAAACATCCCATCACTAACAAAATATGGGTTTGTTAACATTATATTGTTTTAAACTTTGTAATACTTAATGCCTGAAATAACCTGTTTATTAGTATTATTACTTCACCTTGCATGCAAAGAAGTCACGATCCCAGCCTTGGATATGGATATAGACTGTTGCTCCATAGCCTCGTGTATGGAGGTGCGGTCTTGGTCGTTCATTTTGTCGAACTCGTCGATCAGACACACGCCACGGTCCGCTAAGACTAGCGCACCCGCTTCTAGGGTCCAGTCTCTGTTGAAAGGTTACAAGTTAGATTGGGCCCGACAGCTTAACAACGACACAGCGACCTATAATCACAGCTCATAACAGCCCACTGCAGGACTTAGGGCCTCTCCCATGAAAGGGGAGGTTAGCCATAATCTCCACGCTTGGCAGGCGGGTTGGAGATCGCAGTGTTATAAATATAACAATGGAAAACGCTGCTACCCATTTTCCAGCGTACGGAGACTCTAGACATTAGCCTCGAGAACGTAAGTCGCCTTGTACGATATCCAGGAGTGTAAGGGGTTGGTTCTATTCTACTCTGCCGGACACCACACGGCTAAGCGACCTATACGGAAACGGAATTGACAGTCGCTAATCAGCTGGGTTCTAGGTAACTGACGAGCTGGGTATTTCCGTCTACAGCAGAACTGACTCAAAGAAACAATTAGTTTAGATACTCAGGCGCATCCAGAAAAAGCTAATACTATTCTTAGTAACAAATCATGAAGTGGAATTTTTAATCTATACATTAAATTATAGTTTTAAATACATATAATTAGTATTAAATAAAGTCGGTTCCCGCCATCAGTTCCTATGTATCCATGTACGCTTAGATCTTATAAACTACGCAACGGATTTTAATGCGGTTTTCAACAATAGAGTGATTCAAGAGGAAGGCCTATAAGAAAAAAAAAGGGTAGGTAAGAACGAACGAAGTCACGCCGGTTTCACTAGTATCCTATGATGGACTTCAATATCATTACACTATATTCCACAAGAATTTCTACATCTAAATGTATGTGGTGCAATATACGTATAAAATAAAAAATAAATCATCTTAGCGTTAATGTCCCGGTTGTGCTCTCGAGGACGAGAGCCCGGGGTCCGCCTTGACCATGATCCAGGATTTAACGATCAGGTAATTACAGTGGAGCGACTACCATCTGACCTCCATGACCCTGCTACCAGGGGAACCTGACCAGATTGGATCATGGTTACAAATTCAGTTGCCTGAATTTGCAGGTTTCATCACGATGTTTTCCCTCACCGTAAGAGCATCGGTTAGTATTCAACTAATGTACATAACTCAGAAAACAGTCATTGGTACACGGCCGGAGCGGGATTCGAACCCGGGACCTCTGGCTTACAAGTCGCATACTGTACGCTCGGCCACCGACGCTCATATTGTGGTGCAATATACGTATATGATGGTCTTACCGCGTGGTAGGGTTCTTGCGGACGTAAGCGGTGAGACCGACGGCGCTGGCGCCCTGCCCCGTCGTGAACACAGCGCGGGGCGCGATCTGCAATGTGATATCAACTTAATTCACAGAGAATATCACGTTATATAAATCCCTTGCCCAAAGCATCTACACTCTAGGTATCATTATATGACACCTAAGTATTATTGCGCAGTAGCAAAGTTAAGCTTATGTTTTTAGTTGTATTTTTGTTACTTGAAAGTTGAAACTTAATTATAGATATCATGAGCGCTGTCCATCAGATGGGCTGTCAGCTCGTTCATCACTGAGTAGTATAATCTGATCCTTCAAAGCAGAAAATAAGTACGCAAGCATTGTTGCTTCGCGGTAGTGTCCGAAAGATGGTTAATTTCTGACCGAAGCCGATTAATCGGCAATCGCCACAATAAAAGCTTTTAAAACTTAATATTGAAGGTTTAAGAATGCTCTAGAAGATGATCTAGCAATGAGAAATAAGAATGACCAAGCAATTTATTGGTTCGTTACACTGTTCGTTCGATTTCGACGCTTGCTAGGAACCTTCGGCATTGGGAACAACTTGGCGGCAGATTCATTGACGGAAATTGTAGAACCCTGTTACCCTGAGGGATCCTTCTGGATGCCAACTTAACAATCATTGTAATACTTTTCGGTTTGAGGGATTAGGTAGGAGTTATTACAGGCGCATGTCATCTTAGAGCCTTCATCTACACCCCTGGGCATGTAGAGTCAAAAAGCGGTAATTATAAGCCTACCTTTTCCGTGTATTTGAGGAACTGCGATTTGGCAGTACCCGGGTCGCCGCATATCAGCACATTGATGTCTCCTCTTAGCTTGTGTTTCTCACCTGATGGACATAGCAAAAGATTATTCTCTATTTTTGATGGAGGACATTTCGGCAGGGTAGAGTTAGATTTCCCAACTTCTATTAGAGCGTCAGTGGCCTAATGGCTAGCGGGTAGCTGGGCAATTTTAAGTGTCAAGTGGAAATATTACAGTGCTGTGTGAATTTGTCCACGAATATTCTTTTTTTTTTGTTTTTTTTTTTTATTTATTCTAAATTATTACTAATCTCATAAAGAGAAAAGATTGTATATTTGCTGGAAATGTAATGAATAAACTCAAAAACTACTGGACCAATTAAAAAATATATATTTATCTAATAGAATGCTATATTATCACAGAAACAATAGATTCGCGATAAAGTTAATTGTGTACAATTCACCTGGCAAATAAATTGTAAGTGCTCCCACTTACAATATAGTCCATCGACTCGATAAGGAGAAGAACATTACTCACCAGGGTTCTTAGGTTCCCCACCAAACAGAGCAAGTGCTAGCCCCCTTTTGATAAAATCGTGGCCGTATATAGAAGGCGCTATGCTCTGCACAATGCGTTCGGCTATACGGGGGTCCTTTGACAGCTTCACTATGCTGGCCACGTCTTCGTCGGTCAATGACTCCACAATGTGCTTGCAATCCTTCACTACTATGTAGTTTGCTATTATTACTGTGGCGAATACTGGGAAGCCCTGTAGGACGAAAGAAAAATTAATAAGAATATTATACTCAATTAATGAGTTAAGCTCGCCTTTGTACATCTCTGTTACTGTACTGTATAATTATGTCATATTTGTGTACAATAAAGAATAAAGAAACAAAGAAATATATTTAGACTTTAGATTGGTCATATTGGTGTAATTGTCCCCCGCGAAGGCCCTTGGTCGGCCTTGACCAGGATCCAGGATTCGGTAGATCAGGTGATGAAACTTGATTTTCCTTCACCGTAAGAGCATTGATTAGTGTTCAACTAATGTATAATACAAGACATAAGTGCATCACCACTTCAAAAAAAATTTCCTTTGTAGCTACAGCAACATTCACAGACATATCTTTAGCCAAAATCACTTTGCTAAAAAAAAAGGAAGAATTAGCTGTCCCTTATGCCCAAAGGACTCATCCTTTACCCCCAGGGTATTATTACCTCAGAAAAGAGTCATTGCTACATGGCGGCACCTGGTATCTCGGGGTACGAGTCGGAGCCCTTAGATAGATTTAAAATACCTTAGCCAGAGTCGCCAACTGGTGAGTTCAAATACTTTAGCTCGCCCCCTTAAAATGCCGCATGGAAGTGCTGACTTGAGATGTTGCAACAGACATCATCCCCACCCATACTGCTTCCATACCATGAGATTATAAAAAACATCCTTTTCTCACCTGTTCAGTATTGAGCGATCCATCATAGTTATTAGTGTATATCCCGGTCAGGTCCACCTCGTCCCCAGGCTTGCAGCGGTCGCAGAGGTCAGCCAGTAGAATGCAGTCCTTGCTACGCGGGATCCGGCCAGCGGGAATCCGACCTGGGGACTCTTGGATCGTCACCTTCTGGTAGTTTCTGTATATTGTTTGTTCCATGTTTACCTGAAATGGACGAAGGCAGTGAGTTGGGGAGTGTTGAAATGGTATTTTGATTGGACAATGATGGAAAAAGATGTCAAAATAAAAAAATTTTTTTTCTTCGAAACTGCCGCAATATATCTGACTATTATCAGCTTGGTTGAGTGGAGCGTCGGTGGCCGAGCGGTTACAGTATCCGACTCGTAAGCCAGAGGTCCCGGGTTCGAATCCCGCACCGGCCATGTACCAATGACTGTTTTCTGAGTTATGTACATTAGTACTAACCGATACTAACCGATGCTCTAACGGTGAGAGAAAACATCGTGATGAAACCTGCACATTCAGGCGACTGGATGTGTAACCATGATCCAATCTGGTCAGGTTCCCCTGGTAGTAGGGTCATGGAGGTCAGATGGCAGTCGCTCCACTGTATTTACCTGACCTGCCAAATCCTGGATCATGGTCAAGGCGGACCCCGGGCCCTCGTACGCGAGAGCACAACCGGGACATTAACGCCAAGATGTTTTTTTTTTTATCAGCTTGGTTGAGTGAATAATTCTGAGGTAAAGCAAGAGCTATTGCCCTTGTTTTCCATGATCAGACGAAGCAATGCGTTAAACAGGCACTACTTATTTCTGATAAGAAATCTATTCCAGCTTTGACATAGTATTCTGGATATAAGATATATTATCTTTCAGGACCTTGTCTACCTACCGCTATTATTTATTTATATTTTTTTAAACATTGAAATTTTAATTTTGTATTTTCTGACATTTAATTAAGTATTTTAAGTTTGTATTTTCTGATATTTTAATATTTTAATTTTTATTGACATCGATGTATTGAATTTTTTTTTTTATTTTTTTTTATTTTCATATTGTCTGACGTTTAATTGTTTTAATTTTAAATGACAATAATTTATTAATTTTTTATTTAGTTTAATGAAATATAACTAATATTTAGTATGCCAAGAGGCACATCATGGAGCCGCTATTATATAAGACCACCTTTATTCACCTATGATGACTAAATAAATGATTTGAATTTGAATTTGAATTTGAAGTCTCTCCATGAGTATTCAATACAGTTTGGCTTCGCACCTGTGGCTTCCATCGCTCCTTTACCAGGTCACAATACAAAGCTAGGCTACGGAAACAAAGCCTTAAACTATTTTACTCACCATAAAAGGCCCAGAACTCTGACACTCCGGACACGAGCCAGGCTTAACCTCCGCACTCTGAGACTGTACGAACGGCCCCAAAATGTAACCGCACCGGTTACAATCATACTTCACAACAGACAACTGTGGCAGCACACCTGTAGTGGCCGTTATGACACCCACAGTCCTGACAAGCTGGTTGAGATGGAGCTTTCTGAACGTTCTCAACTCTTCTATTAATGGTAAGTCACTTATGCGGACATGTATCTCTGACGTCACACGCTCATAACTTGGGAATATTTGCAGCACAATGTCTTTAGCCACTTCATCGAAGATCTGTAACATCTGGAAGGGAGCTTCTGGCAGGAAGTAAGCGAGGACTTGCTCTTTCCGAGCAAGTAATTCGAATTCCACATGGAATGATGCCTGGTTATTCTCGCACATGCGCCGTATCCGGTCCTTGTACACGAACTGGCCTTTGCTGTTCACGTATGTGCGTAGGAAGTTTTTGAATCTGGAAGGTAAAAAGGTTACTTTGTAAGTAATTGCCATACAATGCTCCTTTACTGCGTCTGTCTGTACTCTGTGGTAGCTTGTGATTGCGACGGGTTTTTCTGTACTCTGAAACTGATAAAGAATCTTTTACTCGTAATGGTTCAGTACAGTAGTAGTACAAGACTTCAGTGGGGTCATTCTTCATGTCATATTTATATTAATTCCTCATTTCTCTCCTATACTATTCTGCTACTGCTAAAATAAGGATGGATTGAGACTACACATGGAGACAATCTAACTACCTAGGCATAATCGATTATTTTACTACGAACCGATAGAATTAAATTCTGTATCCTGTCGTATTTTAAATTTTATTTTCGTCAATAAAACAGCGCCAGTACTCGTACCACTAACTTCATTTACAGATTCCACTGACCTGTTAGCGATCTCAGTCCTGGGCCCCAACATGCACACCCACTCCTTCGTGCTGTAGCCTTTCGTATCCTCCAGATTCTCTATGCTCTCGATGCCTTCTTCGACAAGCTCCTCGCCTCCCATCGCCGCTTTCTCGGCTGCGCGCCGCCTCTTGGCCCGGGGAGCCTCTTCGTTCTCTTCATCGGATTGGTCTGGAAAGTAAGTGGAAAAGGTTATTAGAAACATTACATGATACTTATTAAAGGTTAAGGTCATGTGTATTAAAGGTTATAAAGGATCAACATAAAATAGGTGCAGGTCGTCGAGTTGCGCAGAATGCCCAGCTAAGCCTAATAGACCAACTTAGTCTTAATTCAGAATATGGAGATTACAAAAGTTGAAGATGACTGATCATACACTAGTTCATGATTGATTATTCAATGCCCAGCCAAATAAAATACTTAAAGGATGAATCGCGGTTAACAATTATTATTTATTCTGACACGTCAGAAAGCATAAGCTTATCCTCGAGCAGTTGTTGAGTATAAAACTTCAAGGTGTTTTCAGTTCAAGAAAAACATCTTTGTTATTCAGTTATAGCAGATATTAACAGTTGTAGCTGATATTGAATGGCTTTGTGCCTCTTACAAAGCTCGCTTTGCAGGTATCAAGACATTGTCTCTTATGATTTACCTGTACCAAAAATCGCCCCTATTCTATAAGCAGTACTAACCATACAGCAACCCGCGGTCGTCCCTTCTGACGCGTCCCTCGTCGTGGTCCCGTCGTCGCATCTCCCGCTCAGCGGCGGCGCGGTCGCCGACCGACATCGCGTCGTAGTCGTCTTCATCGAGGTCCTCAGCATCGTAGCGGTCCAGTGCGGGCATGGGCCGGTAGTCCCTGAGGTAGTGGTCATCACATAATGTACATGGGGTTTGTCACCTTAGTTATATTTTGAAGTAGTTGCACACTCATGATACATGCATCTGTTTCTGATTGTTCAGGTAAAAATAATTATAACTCTGGTGACAAATCCGATATGTGTGATGATTTATGTTTAGTGAATAACAACGAAAGTCGTAAACCCTATGTCGGTTAGTGGTGTTTATTATTAGTTGATGCGTTTTAGCAGCTTACAGCTAATGTGTGCATGCCATCGTTTGTTGGAGAAATGTGGTGTAAATCACATTAATTTAATAACAAATATTATTAGTTTTACTTAACTATCAACTTACTAATTGTAATTATTTAACAATTTATTGTTATCCTGTAAAATGCCATACAAATAAATACATAATATCAAATACAGAGATTGTATTTTAGTGTGTTGAAAGCAACAGTTATTGCAACCAGGTTCATAAAAATGGAAAATGCTCATGAGAATCTGAAAATCCAGTGAAAAATGATGCAATACTAAACCAGTCAGAAGCTTACAAGAGCAGAATGAGACATTCTGATTAGAATAACATTTGTCTTGGTCTGTGTCCATGCTGAAACGGGCTTTATGTTGTGAAAATAAGGTTTACGTTATCTGAGTTATCAGATAGTTCCGGAGTGTTATCAGGTATACTTTAGAGGATGCCTTTTCAAAGCTTCATAACAATATTGTAAAGATCACTTACGCTTCCATATTATCGTTAAACAGTTCCTCTCCATCCTCTTCTTCTTCTGCAGCATTATCTCCGAGGATAGCTCCCTCATCATCAAACATCTCATAATCTCTGGCCGGTGACGTCATGCGGGACTGCGCCCCTTCTCTCTCTGTTGGGGTGTCTAGGATGGGAGAACTCTGAAAAATTACGAACCATGAGAATAAAACATTTCATACAATAAGAAATATTAATGGAATTTACCAGATATGACATTCAACTCGTAAAAACACATTTTTTTAAAATTGTTATGGTGATATTACATTATGTAACTGTTGTTTTCTTTGTCCCTTGAATGCAAAGTTGCTCACAAAATATTAGGTTAGGTTTTGTTCTGGTGATTGCATTTAAATTTAAAACATAATAACTACTAAGGTAGCTGAAACTACAATTTATTTGAAATTTGTCAAGTATACATACACAGACTACATAAATTTGAGTGATTCAAATACAACTTAGACATTGGTCTATTAGCCCAATTGCTAGTGGAAGTACCAAATATGGATACAACAAATAATTATGTTATTGGGAAATTAATGTACAAATAGTAGTCAACCAGTAAATACTTAAAATCTAGCTCGCGACAGGCCAAAATTAACAAATGCTGGCCTTCATTTAGTGTGGTCTTATAACTTTATTGTTTAAGTTTCATCAAACATAAACAATTTAATATGCATTGCTGTTTAGGAAACAATTTTTCATGCAAATTTATATTATTTTAGGGCATCATTTATGTGTAAAATATCGTGATAAATCATCATTTTTGCCAGTTAAAAGCAATTCCATTGTTCATCGCCGGGCATCAAGATGTTCTTTGCGGTGGAACCCAATTTAACCATATAGTATAAACAAACGTTACATACCATTGTGGGAGAATGTTTCTATTAATAAACTAAACAATTAAAACAACGAGACAAGTATAAAACGAGAAATATAAATTAAATCGGCAGAAACACGCCGTTATAAAAAAGTAAACAGGTTACTTTTGGCAGCAGTTTGACAGCAGTGAAAATTGGCGCCAAATCGTGTTTGTTTGACGCATTTGTGCGAGAGAGAAAATATATAGCCATCGTATACTTTGCCGAAGGTAAAAGCGAGATAGAGAAAATATTTTAAAAAGCAAAGGAATTTACGAAATCAGCCAGCTAATGAAATGAAGCAGAAACAAAACGTTGTGTAGTTTTTTGAAATTTTTTCTATCTATTCAAGAGTATAGATAGGTATTCTGTTATTCTAGATTTGAGAAAATAATAGCAGTAGATATTGACTGTGAGGGTGGCGTAAGTTATCCTACGTACAAAAAAAACCCTCATCCCCCCTATTCTATGCTTTGTTCCCCCCGTTGATTCGAGAGTTGTTGCCATAGTAAAAAGTGTAGAAAATAAAAAATCCTGTCCAATGCAATATCGCTCAACATTATTGGTCATATAGACCGAATTTTCCAGTACAAAATGAACTATATTTTGATTGAACATAACTTTTTTCTCACAGCGATTTGAGAATTGTCGCAAATGTAAAAGATGTAGACAATAAAAATTCCTTTCCAATAAAATTAATATAGCTCAATAAAAAGACATACTCGTATAGCTCAACGTTATTGGTCGTATAGGCTGGGGTCCATACATTTCTGCCGGTCCTCCTTTCGTGTTCTTCACTTCACTGCTGCACATAAGACTCCCCCCGCGCATTCTATACCGATCGAATCTGAGCCTTTTGCACTCATCGGCTCTCTACAAACTTTACGAGCTCGTCCCACCATATCGAGCGAGCTGCGATGGGTAGGTAGACGCCAATCGAGGACTTTTCCGTCCTAATTTTTTTTTTTTAATAGAAAGTATTCGTGTATTTGTTGCCATTTCGCTTAAATTTAAGTGCAGATGCAGTCTGCACTGGAGCATACCTCTACTAAATACCTATTCACTCTTGTCTTAAAGAGACCCAAGAAAACCTGTGAAGGCAGCGAGTTCCAGCCGTTGCCCTTCGCATCAGAAAAGAGTTAGAAAACGCTGAGTGCGCATAGGTATCGGACTCATCAGAGCTACGTGGCCGGCCCATTGTCTACCACATCTCTTTCGCGCCTATGCGGGATATCCATGATGAGTGACCACACTGCGACTGCAATTAATTTGCATCTTAGCTAGACCCGCTGCGGGTCCCATGTCGCTGGTGCGAACGTTCATAAGCTGCGGCGACTGCTTACCATCAGGCAGACCGTAAGCTTGTTTGCCACATTAGTGGTAAAAAAAATCCCCAACGTAATATTAAATAAATACAGCATTAAAAAATCGATATCTCAACTTCGCGCCGTGTATTGGATAGGTACGACTTATTAATACGTTCCTAGGTCTCGCTTACGACCCATTATTTTCATGACCTAAACTCAGCACTAGGTTCGTGTCAAACGTCGATATTCCTTTCCATCTATATTTATGTACTCGCATTAAAATGGTAAATTAGACGTTGCAACTGCTAAACTGTACAATATCGCTGCAAAACATGACATTACACACTCTAGGTGTAATTTTATAATAGCAAGCGGCAATATGGTGTAGTTACGTGAAATTGCTATGCGTTTAATGTTGCGACATAATTTTGTAGATGTAAAACACGAGATTCAGAAGTCAGTTTTGACCTGAATTCTACATTAGGGTTTGTAGTTGGTATAGGCATAGCAGCAGGATCTGTTAATTTATATTGTCAGGTGCATAATGCATTTGTACATATAAATTTAAGATTATGAGATACGAGTATAGTTATAGATTTGGGGGTCGACCGACAAGATCATATATATCTACAGTGGGTTACCCCACATGTGACGTACCTATCTACTCCTGGGTAGTGTCAACTGAGGATGAGCCACGGTCTGGCTGGTCACCACTTTCAAGACTAATCCAAACCCCCAAATAGCTTGCGTTCGGTGCGAAGCCTAGAGCAGTCGTTTACATGTCTGGGTAGTTTCTCTGAATAGGTATTTTGTGGTTAACACGTTCGCAGACAGAACTTTTGCCATCATTTTCAACTCTTTGGTTATCACTGACCAAACTATTGTATGATCTAGTAATGTGACTAATTGGGGTAGACCGTAATAGGACCATCTGCGACCCTAATGGGACCATAATGAGACCATCCGGGCCATTTGGGAGAGACCATAATGAGACTGTCTTGGACCATTTGGTTGGCACCATAATAAATAAATAAATAAATTATCGTGGACAATTTCACACAGCGCCATCTAGCCCCAAACTAAGCAAAGCTTGTGCTATGGGTGCTAGATTACTGATATACTACTTAAGTACTTTTTAAATACATACTTATTGTACATAGAACACCCAGACTCGTAACAGAAATTAAAATTCATCATTTCAATTTCTGCCCGGCCGGAAATCGAACCCGGGACCTCTTGCGTGGCAGCCCGGCATGTTGACCATTGAGCCACTCGTCGGCCTGATAAGGGGACCATCTGGGATTAGGGAATGACAGAATTTGGGCATGGGAGCATCTCACGCTTTATACTGCATAGTGATACCTAGGGATAATTTCCTCGCCCTCTGCTAGAATCTTCTTCCCACGTCTTCCACACCGACCGACTTTGTGCCTTATGAATTCATCGGCTCCTCCCGATCACTACAAGGTCATTTTCCATCGTCCTACACTGTAATTACCTGTATGCGGCCGCCACTTTCCACCCCACCCATCGGTAACCGCTGTCCTGGCACAGAATATTTTAATTTACTAAGTTCTGGGAGCTTTAACAGGGTCACGGAGGTCAGATGGCAGTCACTCCACTGTAATTACCTGATTAGCCATATCCTGGAACATGGTCAAGGCGAACTCCGGGCCCATGTGCGTGAGTGGATGCGCGTATAACCGGAATATTAACGCCAAGATGATGATGATGATGAAGTTCTGGGAGCTGTGGGCGCTGCCCTAATTGGCAACGGTCATACGACCATGGCCGTACGACGGACGTCGCTCGACCAATGGGAGACCACAAAACCGCCCGTCGCACGACCATGGTCGCTCGAACAATGGGAGACCGCAAAACCGCCCGTCGCACGCCATGGTCGCAAGACCGTTGCAAATTAAGACAGCGCCTTAATTGTGAGCTGCCCCCGCCCCTTCAGTTTTGCGACGCTAAATCCACGGTGACCTTCATTCTGCTTCTATCACGGATATTATCATTCCTGATTCTATCACGGAGAGAAGATAAACTTCAAGACCTATTATGCTAATAAATATTCTTGATGCCTGCTTACTCAGAGTGCTTGATTGAGCCCTAGGTCTGGATGGTAGGTGCCTAGACCAGCAATAAAAATCGTTTAGCAATGCCCGCTATGTAAGAGGTTTAATAAACAAGCTCCGTTTATTTATGTGGCCATTCTACCGCATTAATCTATCCTGGGATTGTGTACAGGTTGTTCAGAAAGTATTTAGCGGATGCCTTCTGACTTCATCTGCGTAAATTAAGTTTTTATGTTATGGACACGTTCCCGCGGGAACCGCATTGATGTTCAGGATAAATTATTGTTTATGTGCCATTCTGGGTTATAAGCTAATTACTGCCAATTCAGTATTTTTTTTGCGAAATACGATAGCTGGTCCAAAAGTTTTTAGCCAACGGCTTGATATACATCCTATTCTTTAAATTTTTGTATCGTTTGAAGGCAAATTTTATTACAAAAACCTTGGACAAAAATCAATAGCCGGCGACCATTAGTTATTTTTTTATTGAATATTTAAAAAAATATGTCTGTGTCATACAAATTCATACTACTTTGGTAATATGGGAAGCATTTCGTGGCAGATGTATTATGATAATATTATTTGGGTTCGCTTATAAAAAATTACTTGAAAATTTAATCAATTGCCCTTATTTCATGCTGTTGTCATTTATTGATTTTATTAGTTTAAACGTGGTCAGAGCGACCTTAAACGTGACCCTAGACTAAGGTAACCGTTAACTGTCGTCATTTCAGAAAACGTCATCAGGGTGAAGTCGTTATTAGAGAAATGTCACAACATTAACAAACATGGGATTCAGGATGAAATGAGTATTAGATCCCAGGTAGTTTACACCAATTTACATGAACTCCTTAAGGTTAGGAAGGTTGTATCTCGAATAATATCCCACTTTTTCAGACAAGAGTAGAAAGTTACTTGTGCTAATTCATGATACATAATTTCTATGGTCCTTAAACATGATAGAAACTACATGGGTTTGAAACTATATTTTATACTGAATCTCGTAACTAGTAATATTATGACATTATTTTATCAGCGACTATACCCTGATGACGTTTTCTGGAGTGATTGACTTTGGCGGCTGCCCTGGTCTAAGTTCATGTTTCAGGTCGCTCTGACCTCGTTTAAAGTCATAAAATCAACAAACGACAATAGCATAGGCAAGGTACAATTCACCTAAGGGTCTGATAACATTTTCATGCGATTCATAAACGTTAACCCATATTTATAATCATAATACATCTTACAACAAAATGCTCCCCGCGTCACCTCCGTCGTAAGGGTAGGATATATAGCAGACATGTTATTTCTAATAATCGATAAAAAAGCCGGCTAGTGATTTTTGGTCCAGGATTTCGTAATAAAATATGCCTTTAAACAATACAAAAATTAAAACAATAGGGCGTATAACAAACCGCTGGCTAAAAACTTTTGGACCAGCCTAGTAAGTAGGATTAGTGGGATACACATAATACTAAGACATGGCACTTTACTACTACTTTATAAAAAAATTAGGCAATATTCTTGTAACACCCTGTACATAGCGACCGTCGATTACGGGCCGACACAAGCGGCCATTAGAGATGTTAAAATTACACCTCAGCTGTGACTTAGGACTGAGAGCAACTGTCGGACAGTGCTGTTTATAAGACACGACACGATTAATGTAAAGACACTGGCGTCAGCTGCGTTGAGACTGACTGCGCGTGTTCCAATCCATTGGGGTTTGGTACATGGCGCGTGCGACGGTATTCCTGAAAGGCCAGCAAAGGACTAGAAAACGCGTGTCCACGCGCCGCTCACGGTCAACGCAGCGGACGCCCGTAGTTCAAATGCAGAGTACCTATCGTACTAGACGATTTAATATTTTTAATACTGCGGTCTTCAATCTCCACGTGCCACTTGCCACGCGTTGAAATCCTAGCATTACAGAGGAAGACGCTGGAGTCCAGCAGTGGGCTATTACGGGCTGTTGATGTGATATGTGTGATGAATGATAGAGTCGTGGAGAGGCATAGTTCGTGGATCAATATGTGTTTAACTCAATACAGTTTTGTCAATTATCACGTTTTGTCTCGTAAGGGTAATAGAAACAACATTGTAAAACTTCATACGGTCCTGATAAACCTAGTACGCTTCTTTGTAAATTTTCATACATATGTGGTTTGGGGTCTCTATCTACTTCGTACTGAACTCTTAATCTGATCATTATCAATTCAAGAGTTTAACTCTTGTCGATGGCTCAATCGCCACTCTTCTTTAATAATCATCATCATCTTGGTATCAGCCTTGGTTGTGCTCTCGAGGGCCCGGGGTTCGCCTATCAATCGCCTCTCTTCTCCACCACACACAAAATAGCCGTGTCGTGTGTCGTGCAGTGTAAATTACCGCGAGCAGGTACTGTGTGGGCGCCAGAGCCGTGTACGATATGAGTTATTGACATTTTATGCGGGCCAAGTCTCAACCGAACCGATGTCTTAATTAGACGACTAGACAACCGATGTGGATTGCGATTTGCATGTGTCGTAAATAGCTGAAGGGGTGAGATGCGAGGAAACGTCTTCTAGAAGGCTGTGCATCCATTGATGTGCGAGGTAGCGGAGCGACAGGGTTACCGCTGATCTCCGATAGTACTCGGCCATATTATCACTCGGTGCACGTTATCTTAATATATAAGTAGTACATCAGTTATCTATCAGGCGGACCCCGGGCCCTCGCGTGTTGCGCGGTGGCGCAACCGGGATTTAACGCCTAGATGATGATGATGATATCAGTTATCTAGCACCCATAGTACAAGCTTTGTCCATGATTTTTACTTTTTTATTTTAGTTTTTACACGTTTCCAAAATTCTAATTAATTTCACTCGCTCGCAACTTAGTTCAGTTGCGATAATAAACCAGATGGACTGACACGCTCTCTTTTTAATAATTCTTTGAAAACCTATACCTGTAGAGGTCGTCAGAGACCACATTCTTCATTCATTCAATCTTTATGATCTAAAATATTTTATTACGAAAACTTAATCCAGAGTTATAGTTTACTGTTGTTACCAAAATATGCTCGAACCCATCAACTTATTGGCAGGTTATTAGCAAAAGCCATTATTTACAATAATCCTATATTTTAATAGAACAATATATATTGGTTGCTATGTTATTTATGCGAGGGTCGCCCACTCAAGTTAAGCGTGTATACAAGGAAAATATAGTGGGTTTGTTTGTGGTATTTTATTAAATTTTATTAGGAAAACTTACAGCTTAATTAGGTTTCATTAATTTGTTGAATAAATGGGTAACACACAGCCATTTACAAGTTTTCACCAGGTAATGAAAATATAGTGACATTGTATTAAAATGTAAATACAAGTTTTGCCCTTAAATAATTCAGTAGGTAGGCAACATTTTTACATTATTGCGCTGCGTAGGCAGTTTACTACATGAAGGTAGTTGTTACATCAAAAACAAAACATAAGTACACTGGGTGATGGCAGGTAGCTGCATTAGCTGTATTATTATATACTAACATGTAATAATATTATTCGGTAGTATGACACTACTGAGCTTTGAAAATTCTTTCATCAATCTTTATCTGGTAGATAAAGCTATAAAGCTTTAAGTCCGCCGTTGTACGTAACAGTGTATTGAGTTTAAATAAATCTTTCTTTAATAAGTGTATAGTTAAATAGCTACGATGATTAGGCTACGCTATTAAGTAGGTTACAGGTACAGGTACATTTTAAGGTTCATGTGGGTAAACTTATATAACTTTGAATGAAAACCAGCTCGTGGCAGTCCACAACTCGTAACTGTCTCTACATTGATTGAGGGTTTTGCGAGAATGGTCTCTATCGGACACAACACGTCAAATATTATCAAGAAGTCTACATCCTACAAGTGTATCTAACTAAGTAATATTATTAAGAAAGAGCTTTCAGCTTTCAGGTTTCCAGAAAGGGCTTTCCAAGAAAAACCTTGTAGACGGAAACTTGAATTATCATACAAGCATATTTTTCAATTTCTTGGAAGTGGCCAATACGATTAAGCTTTGGAAAAGAAATTCGAGGAAACTTTGTACGTATAATCAGACAATATAAGGCTAACTGATGCATGCCGTTTGATTTTGATAACTGCCTTATTAATAAAATTATATCTGATTAAAGAAGGTGAAAATGAAATTTCCGAAGTTGAGAAAATATTTTTTATTCAAGTTTAGGGACTTACTGCCATCTAAATACACTCTATTTTCGAAATCCATTATTAATTTTGATATGTTATGTTATGAAATTACGTCAGTACATAATAATGCTTATTATTATCGTGCTCTATCTTTGTCTTTTTCTATTGAAAGGCACTTTAGGTAAGTAACGGTAATCAATGTTATATTTAACAGATGTTTTAATGCGTTCTCTGTGTGTAGCATTCTATCGTCGCATAGGTAACAAAACAACCAGTCAATAACTTATACAGAGACACAGACAGACATATATTACCAAACCTCTTGTAGATACGGCTTAGTATTTAGTATTAGTTGTTTATTAGATACACAACGATTGAAGTAACAATGCCCATAAGGTCTATTATGATTTAAGTTATTAGAGATCCCAGCTCGCTACCGGCGACATCAAGCTGTGAAACCAAAGGGCAAAGTTCTCTAAATTACATCCACACCTAAGCCGGACTCTCAGAACTGTTATGGATACAAACGTAATAAAATAAAATTTAACGTGCAGATTAAGCTTATGTATAAAAAATAATGTAGAATACCTATCGGTAGTTACGAGTATTATGTTGTTATATTGGTACAGATTATCAATTCTAGTTATGTTGTTTCGGGAATTTGTACAACTATTTTATGACTTGAGAGTTGCAAACTAACATTTATTTTATATCACAAAGGTGGCAAACAAGCTTACGGCCTACCTAATGGAAAGCAGTCACCGCAGCCTACATCAATACTCATCAATACCATGAGTTTTATTCTTAACTAGTGGACCCGACGCGACTTCGTTCGTGGCAGGTTCTTTACCCATACCTACCCTTTTTTTCTTGCTAACAAACCTTTATCTTAAATCACTCTATCTATTGTTGAAAACCGCATTAAAATCCGTTGCATAGTTTAAAAGATCTAAGCGTACATAGACACATAGGGACAGACGGCAGGAAGCGACTTTGATTTATACTATGTATAGATATTTATAGTAAACAGCTAAATGGACTAAACAAGCTGTGCCCAAGGCTACCATTGCCTGATACCAGCTTTGCACTCATTACCAGCTAATACCAGATTTACGAACCAGACCCACTATAGTGAGTGATCTACAACGACTAATGGATACTGAACAGCCTGATCAACGGGTTTGTTAAAGATGGTGAGGGCTGGTAGGTGGGCTATTATTTCAAATAAGGAAAGATACCTATTTAGGTACTTATTTAATCGATATTGGAGTAAATGTAAGTGACTTTTTTTAAAAGAGGATGGTGGAAGTATGTGTGGTGATTTAGGGGAATATAGAATCTGAATAATGATTTATTTATCGTATGGCTCTTGAGTTCCTATTGCTACGTAAAATTTTAAATTAGCTTTTCGTCAACTAGGCGAGAACTTATGCCGGAATCATAAAATCTTCCACTTCCTTATTGATAATATTTAAGTAAGATAGGCTAGTTTAAAAAAAAATTCGATAGAAATCTCTCTACTACTTCTTATTTAGGTAGTACTTTATACTTACCACTTACATAAATTGCATAAGCGGCGTCTCTCTGCGTACCAGTTTCATACATTGTATCTACCGAACTAAAAATTTGTGCATACATCGGGATATTGGCGCCAATATTATTATAATCCATATTTTCTTGTAAATTATAGGTTTATAAATTATATAAACTCTTCTTAGGCGCTGTCCTAATTGGCATAGTCGTACGACAGTGGTGGTGCGACGGGCGATTTTGAGGTCTCCTATTGTTCTGGCGACGTCCGTCGTACGACCATGGTCGCGAGACCGCTGCCAATTAGGACAGCGCCTTATTAATATTAGGTAAATTTATTGTGGCGTGCTCGCCAACGCAGAGGCAGTGGGGCTGCCAAGTTCTGAATGTTAGCGAAGTTTGTTTACGCGAGTCCTCAAATGCTGTTTCGCTGTGGATGTGTACTCGCGTCGTCTTTTACAGCCAGTTTTGATAGCACTTTACTACGAGTAGGCATATCCCGAGTGCTGTACAAGGAAAATATGTCGTACGAAAGGCAGTTTTGTGGTATACTTGGTTGTCAGTTTTCAACTTTGTTTATTTGTGCCTGTTAGGTAGTGAAATAGGTCGCTAGATGAGAAGTGGATAAGTACGACTCAGATTCTACTAAGAATTAGGTATCATTGTATTGCAGTCGATGAAAAGTAAAATAATTTAATTTAATAATAATAATAATAATAATAATATTTATTTGTGGAAAAATACTTATACAGGGTATTCTTACGTCTATACTTATAAGCTTATTTAATTCTTATTTCAAACTAGAGGACCCGGCGCGACTTCGTTCGCGTACACCTACGCCGCTACCTATATTATACTTGCCTATAAACCTTCCTATTCAATCACTCTATATATTATTGAAAACCGCATTAAAATCCGTTACATAGTTTAAAAGATCTAAGCGTACATAGATACATAGGAACAGACCGCGGGAAGCGACTTTGTTTTATTCTATGTATAGACTACAAGGACGCCGTAACCTTAAAGCAACCTTCTGGACTTACTTACTTTTTGGACTTCCTTTACTTACTTACTTATAACTCCCGAAAACTAAATAACAAAGAGCTGCCAACTGATCATTAAACTCAACATTCTATTACCACAGAAAAACGTACCATGCACTTGCAACATTATTAAAATTACCGCAATACTAACACAACTTAGTCCCTTCTCAGAAGGCTCTCTAACAATAGCAGTTCAAGTCGAGGTTAGTTTAAACCGTGGTACTAATGAAAACGTCTAAATGAGGGATGGTGCAATTAAAACTGTATTAAACTGCGCAGGCGACGGTGTATAATAGACGGTAGGTAATTAACTGAAGACACGGAAGGACGCTGTAAGGAAGAGCGTGCCTGACTTTCTCTGTTACCTTTGAGATCGATGTCTGATAAAGTATCTGTACAATGTTTTCTAGGTGTTCTTAGGTTCGTTTAGGGCTGTGGAAACTTTTCTAGTTTATGGTTTAAATGGCTGTTTCAATGATTTAATGTTTTTTTTGTTTTCTGATATTTTGTCTGTGTCTGGCAGTGGATGTACGCAGCTGAGATAGTGGTGATGATTTATACAATTAAATTTTATGGATTGTTATCATTTTGTTTTAGTGGGTGTCTAAAAACTAACGTCAAAATACAGAATATTCTAAATAAATGATTGTAACTCTGTATGCAGAAACCCCTCGTCAAAATAATTAAAATTCAAAGAGTTTTGTTACTACTAAAAGTCATTGTTCATAATAAAATCTTGATCTTGAATTTCGGTAAACTACAATCCGAATTTGGAACAAGATGGTGATCTAAGATTCGGCGAACGACTGGCGCCGGCGGAAACTTTGAATTCAAATGTGGAATGCTAAACTTTAGAAATGGCGGGATGCGCCGCGCGGACGTTTTTCCGTAAGTCAGTTTATATTGGTTGCTTTAGATTCCAGACTCACTAGAAAAATAATTATATTAGATTCCTATAGGTACTATAAGATAAGTACTAAACATACCTTATAAAGAAACATAGATATAGAGAGATTCTAGAACAATGCATTTCATCATCATCATCATCATCATCATCACTATTCATCACCAGCATATAGATACTAGTCCACTGCTGGACATAGCCCGCCCCCGCAGTGCGCCAATGCACTCTGTTCTCAGCTTGCCGCATCCAGCATCCACCCGCAAATCGTCACTTCATCTGGCCGGAGGGTGTCCCACACTTGCCGAGTCGCAGTCTCTGTTCAAGAACTTGTTTACCACAGCGGTTGTCGGTTCTTCGGCAGATATGGCCAGTATCAGCTGTGGATTTGTGGTAGCTCTCTGAGGAAGGCCTAAGCCTAAGCAGTAGGCGTCTTCCGGTTGATATGGTGATGATGATGGCCAGTCCACAGCCGCTTCAGTTTACTAATTCTGTGCACTATGTCTGTAACTTTGGTTCTCGGTCGGATTACTTCCTTGCGGATTTTTGTCATTCAACGCACTGGTTGAAAACTTTTGCCTCATTTAAATTATATGAAATTAATTGATGTTGACCATGGTTTATTGTACCTATACGAAGGGGGTCACAATTTTGGACTGCTTGCCTGGAATCGAACAGTATGTATGTATGTAATCTCTTTATTGCATCAATTTATAACATTTCAGGAAATAAAAATACTGTTTATAATGCAAAGGCGAGCGTATCCCTTATAACAGTTGTATATTTTCATTTTCGGCAAGTAAATTCATGTAAAAAGGTAATTAATGTTTGATGAAACTTATTCCAATAAGCAACCTCAATCTAACAGAGACCAAATCTGATTATGGCCGATTCCAGATGTAATAATGAAAGAAAAATAAATGATAGTATCAATGTATTGATGCATAACGCTGATTTTCCCTTCGTTAGTTTTCGGTGTTGCCAATGGAATATATTGAATTTTCCATACCGAAAATCAAAATTGAAATCCAGTCGGATTCCTTCGCACCTTCGGAGTCCTTGTACGTCGCCCGTAAGTAGGTGTGGTTGGTGCTACGTATATTTCACTCGCGAGACAGAAAACGGCAACATTTTTACAACTTAACTATTGTTCAAATGCGTCGTCAGCAACGAGTGCCCTCCCCAATGCAACAATTACTGGAATAAGGGAAGTGGGTCACCCGGAGTGAAAGAGACAGATCCTCTAACAACTCATTAGAGCAGCGCGGATGCACCTGGCCAAGGAGACTTCTGTCGTCTTCTGTTACAAGGTCTTAGCTTTGCCATTCGGTGTAAATATGCAGTTGTCTGTGGAATTGGGTTTACTCTGTTTGATAGTACGATAGTTGAGGAGGAACCTACTGGCTAGCGAGCCGGACTCGTAACCGAGACCGTATCGGGTTCGAACCCTAGTACCGCCATGTACCAATGACTTTCTGATGTAACCACATACAAATACTGTTATAAGCTTATAAGTATAGACGTAAGAATACCCTGTATAAGTATTTTACACAAATAAATATTATTATTATTACTTCTTCCGAACTAAATATGTGGAATGTGTAACCATGATACAATCTGGGGCCCTATTTTTGAACCGCTCGCATTCTTGCGAGCGCTCGCGTCCGCTACTTGTCTCTTTCACATTGGTGGTAAATTGCTTGAGATAGAAAAAACAGGCATTAGCCACCCATCGATTTGCGTATACAATACAATTACACTTTATTGCACTCCAAAGAACACGAGTACAAGTAAATAAAGAAAATACGAGGAGATACAGTACAATGAGATCACGTTAGTTAATAAAACGGCGGTCTTATTACTAACTTGACCTTCTCTAGACAATCTTGGTAGAGAGAGAGAATATAGAAATTGACAATTATAACTTGAAGTTTAAAATTAAGTAATAATTAATTTTGTTTCAAATTACCTATCCCTTCATTCCTTTGTGCTGCAGGTGCAGACCATACTGTGTTGATAATAATTAGCTCAATGTTTAACATTTTATTTGAAGTTTTAGCTAAGTCAGTAGGTATTAGTCAAGTACATCTATGTAGAGCCAAGAAACAGCTGAAGTAATTTCTAGTTGGGAAAGCGAAAAGTTCACAGACTTTCATCCATTTATCAGTCCTCTATACCTACGTCGGAAGGAGCGTCTCTGGCCGAGTGGTTAAGGTTTCCGAGTCGTAAGTGAGAGGTACCGGGTTCGAATCCAACCGCGGCCATGTACCAATGACTCTTTCGGTGAGCGAAAACATTGAGATAAAACCTAGATCAGGGTCCCCTCAGATTTCCTCAGCTAATGTACATAACTCAGAAAATACTTATTTCTACAAGGCCGCAGCGGGATTTGAACACCTCGGATACCATAACTGCTCGGTCACCGACGCTCCGTATAATCATAACCCGTACAACTTCCAATAATAATAAAAATAATCATCTTGGCGTTAATGTCCTGGTTGTGCTCTCGAGAACGAGGGCCCGGGGTCCGCCTTGACCATGATCCAGGATTTGGCAGGTCAGGTAATTACAGTGGAGCGACTGCCATCTGACCTCCATGACCCTGCTACCAGGGGAACTTGACCAGATTGGACCATGGTTACACATCCAGTCGCCTGAATGTGCAGGTTTCATCACGATGTTTTCCCTCACCGTAAGAGCATCGGTTAGTATTCAACTAATGTACATAACTCAGAAAACAGTCATTGGTACATGGCCGGAGCGGGATTCGAACCCGGGACCTCTGGCTTACGAGTCGGATACTGTAACCGCTCGGCCACCGACGCTCTTAACCCGTACAACTTCCAATACACGACAATTTTCGGAAACATCGTATAACGAGGCGACACGTTACCCAAACTTGTTACAATACTCTGTTATAACACTAGTATTATTCAACAATTTCAAGACAAAAGCAAGTTCGGAGGTGCGCCAAGAAAAGTCATTTCCTTCGCCCGTGTGGTGTGAGCATATTCGGGGTGGTTCGCGGGATAATCCGGAGTGGGAGGCCGCCGGGTAATGGCTTTTGTTACTGGCTGTGGGGTGACCATCGGTCGTGGGATATTTGCATCGGTGATTGTTAAGTTTGTTACAGTGGTTTACAAGGGGGTGTATGGGTGTTTGTGATTGTATGTGATTGTTTTTATTTTAATAATTAAGTAAGGAGTTTGTTATGGCAGGTTGAAATATGTAAGAATAATGTACAATGTCATTTACAATAAATTTAAACATAATTTTTTTTTTGAGTTTTCCTCTTTGTCGTCATACCAACAACTCTAAAACCGTACTGACGCGAGTGTCCTCCACAACATGACCGGTTGGTTTTTAATTTGGCATATGTACATTATTATTATATATCTATGTATACGCTGGAGGGTTATAGATTCGATTGCACCTCGTAAAACGCCTCGAAAAGACATCTTTCAACATCTCGTATTAAATAAAAGTAAAAATAAATACTTTTTTTTAACTAGTACTAAAAAGTGTAATTATTAAAAAAATTATAGTGTCCCAGAAGTGTCCCAACTTTATTTTAAGAAAACAACACGCACGAATATTTGTCTACATCCCGGTCATTGTCCACATTTTTTCTCCACTCATGGCCGCCCCACCCAGTTGTCGAAGTAGTTAGGCCCGCGATGGTCGATTCGACTGCGTTTAGCGGCTTGCATTGTACTGCTTTAACAACTACCCGCGAGTTACCAACTTTTTCATTCTACCGACCAAGATTGTCTTGGTCGGGTGATTTCGCTTCACCTCGGCTAAGATAAACTTGAGATTGAGTTGACGAGTAGTTTGCCTACGAGAACTTGAAAACTGAAACCTGGAGCAATGGTAGTCGAGATTAGTCGAGATTGAGGATTCTGGATGGATTGGTTGAACGTATAGGTACCATGTTCATGTTTAGACCCTGTTGCTAACAGTTGTCTGATTTCAATGATTGAAATGGTTATTTTTGCGATTCGGTATCGTCGATTTTATGGGTTCCGTTGCTAACAAAGTTCCATTGCAATAAACTGAAACTATTAATTCGGTCATACGAAATCGCGAAAGTAGCAATTTCAATCATTGATTTGCAGGGAATTGTTAGCAACAGAGTTACGTAATTAGCCCACTGTTTGCAGGAGATAAGGTAGCCCGCACATGACAGGCAAGAGCCAAGTCTTCACTGTGACGACGCACCTGCGGTTCTGCATATGGGTTACTTAAAAATTTAGTGCATTAATCTTGGATGTGATGGACTACAACGTTTTCCATCGGGTGGGATGTTTATTAGTTTGCCACAAGCATACAGCATAAAAATTACACACCAAACACCTAACAAGCAACAACAAGGCGAAGTGAATGAAACTCATCCAAAATCCGTTGCGGGAACACCTAATTCGGAATCGAGCCGGAAGATTTAAATTCCATTAATGGCCGGGCCATTCATCAAATCTTGGGCAAAAATTCCGAAAGGATTATTTCGGTATAATTCTAAAAATGAATTATTGTGATTTGTTGTCGGCAAAACAATGCTAAGGCGAGTAAAGCCGGGGTGATGGATCGCCCTCAGATGGTGACGCGGGCTTCGTAATGCCCACTGAATCACTGACACTCAGAGATACGGACTCTGGCTAACCCCAGTGTTGGAGGCCGAGTTATTGCCTTGATATACTTAGGATGATTTTGTAGAATTTTGTATAAACCTAATTATTTTATTTTATTTTAAACTTCATGTACATTACAGCACAATGGCGGATTTAAAGCTACGTAGCTTTTTTTAGAGAGCAAGTAACAAGAATTACAAGGCAACAAAAGAAGAGAAAAGAACAGAAAATAGACTAAGAGAAACATTAAATTTAAATTAACAATATTAAACATTCTCAGACCGAAATTTATTTATAGTATATATGACGAGAGGGAGAGAGAGAACAAAAAACTGAAAACGACGAGAAACACAACATAACAATCTACTGTAAAACTCAACAACATTAAAGACTTAAAAAAAAGGGAAAGACTAAGTAGGAAAGTAGGTATTTAATAGTCAATTTACAATATATGAAAAAACCGAGGGTACCCACGTGAAAGCGTAACATAGAGATCCATATCTCAACGTTTTAGGATTGAGACAACAAAAGTGGCTCCGTCAATACGCGGCCAGAAGGGCACCATCAGGTTTTAGTTGGTATGACTGTCGCGGACTGCGGCCGGTGAGTCCTACATAACCCGCTCGCTTCCCCGGTGGGCATTCGTAAAGGAATTTCCTGATGTAAAAAAACACACGGTACGTACCCTACTTGGAAACGGCGTCACATTGTACATGTATGTATGTACCTTTGTAGAATTGTAGAGTATAAACTAACTTTCTGGAAAAATTCTTAATACATAGTTGTTTAAATATTATATAATATTTTGTTACCTGTCACTCTCACCCTTATTCTGAAACGTTAAAGTATGAGGTCGCACAGTGCGCGCGAACGCACAGTGTTCCAACTACTTTAATTGTTTTCTATGGTTCCATCTTACAATATCTGATTGGCAATCCGCACTATGCCGTCAAAATGAAGGAAATTGACCACTTAGGTCCTATAGCAAATGCTGTGAGAAGTGTCTCACTTCGTAACGCTACTAGTTAGACTTCTACCTATCTTGTTTCATCACAGCCCATAACAGTCCACTGCAGGACCAAGGGCCTCTCCCATTAGTGTTTGCCACAATCTCCACGCTTGGCAGGCTGGTTGGAGATCGCAGTATTACAAATATAAAAATAGGAAACGCTGTTATCCATTCTCCAAATTACGGAGACTAAATTTCTTGCCTTGAAACATTAGTCGCCTTGTTCGACACCCACGAGTGTAAGGGGTTCATTCTATTCTACTCTGCCGGACACCACACGGCTACCTATGTCGTTTGCAACAACAAAATAAACTCCTTACTCCGTTCTATCGTCATGATTGTTTGTAATTACGGGTGTATTAGCTATCTCC
The DNA here is from genome assembly GCA_907269095.1 of Blastobasis adustella. Classification (NCBI taxonomy): domain Eukaryota; kingdom Metazoa; phylum Arthropoda; class Insecta; order Lepidoptera; family Blastobasidae; genus Blastobasis; species Blastobasis adustella. Next base: position 5,479,009 of record OU026135.1, on the reverse strand, counting down.
ATGTCAAAACTTCGTCAATTCAGTTAAGTAGATAGAGAAAGCGCCAGCATTTATCAAAATTAACATACATACGCATTTACATCAACAACACATTCCCATCTCTCACCACCTAACCGAATTCCTCAACAAAATTACATGACATATTCTCGATACTTGTTTTAAACTAAACAGGCGTGCTTTACACACATTATTATACTAAACAGGACTTACACGCGATGTACTTTTCCGATTGGTTTTTTTGACGTTTCGGTAGGGTTACACCCACCGTGGTCACGAGAAGACAACCCTGCCGAAACATCAAAAAAACAAATCGAAAAGGTACGTTGCGTGTGAGTCCGTTCAGTATAATAATATTTTCGATGGCGCGAAATATTTGTCGCGCAATCCAGAATAGCGGTCCGCGGTATTAACGTCGCATGCGATTAGGGTCGAGTGATATATTCGACTCGGACACCTCGCAGCCGGTTAAAACGTGACATTTATAAACATTTACAGTGAGGCGTAATATTGTTACGTATTACGTAAATACTAGCGTAAATAGGCGAGAGGTTCGGATCACACTGCGACCATGTACTAATGACTCTTTTCTGAGTTATGTACATTATTAAATGCTAACCGATGCTCTTGCTGTGAGGGAAAACATCGTGAAGAAACCTGCGACTGAATGTTTAACCATGATCCAATCTGGTAAAGATCCCCCGTTAATAGGGTCACGAAGGTCAGATGACAATCGCTCCACTGTAATTACCAGATCTCCCAAATCCTGGATCATGGTCAAGGCGGACCCTGGGCCCTCATGCGCGAGAGCACAACCGAAACATTTACGCCAAGACGATTATTATTTTAATTACGTAAGTTCTAGCCTGGGCGGTGCGGTGTCCGGCAAGTACTCGTAATCCCTCACTGGAGACATACAATAATGCGTAGCTTACTAAAGACAGAGACAGGCTATTTCAGATCTGGATGGACCTGAAAATCTAGGCTATCATCAGTGGAGATTAGGAGAAAATCCTCTAGTCTTGGTGGAGTCTCATGTCCAGTGGACAGGCAATACGGACTGATTGTGTCAGATTGTCACGTGATTGAGACCCGTTCTGTGTTTTTGCGCCGCGAGAGAGCTTTTATTTCCTTGTCTCAAAACTAAGATGAAAGAGATAAGAAGAAGTCGCTCTCACGCGCACATTTGTGCTAGCTACCCTGGCAAATTAGGGACCGCGGATCCTCGTATGCGAGAGCACAGTCGGGATATTGACTCCAGGATATTAATATGTTACATAAATATATTATATTATCTATACATAGTATAAAACACGTTTAGGTCTATTAAACTTCATAACGAATTTTAATGCGGTTTTCAACAATAGATAGAGTGATTCAAGAGGAACGTTTATAAGCAAATAAAAACAGTTTAGGTAGAGGTACAATAAGTGTAGGCGAGCGAAGTCGCGCCGGGTTCGCTACTGTGTTACATTAAATATCAATTGTCAAATTGATGGAATTGGAATCAATTTTTATGGAAATAAATTTTTACTTTACTTTACTTGTTAATATTTGCAGTAATGTTAAAAAATAAATGACAAATTAGGCATTCTAATGCCTGAAAAAAAAAAAAAAAAAAAAAAAAAATTGGAGGATAAGACATAGCCATAGACATGATTTATTTTGACATCACAAAAATAAGAAGCATAAGGTAGCATGGTATTGGCATGGCATTTTTGTATACGGTACATATGTGACGAAAAGTGTGACTATGTTTACAAAACATAAACGTACAATCTCTCCAGAAAACGTGTGTTTTACCGCGCGTACCCGGTGAGATATGGCCGGAATCACTCCGCCTTTGTCCCTCCGATGTGTCCCCTCATTAACTGGGCACTTGCTTCACTAAATTAGCTGAGACATGGCATTGTAATCTGGGCACAGCGGAGTTTATATGTGAGCCTGTGTTGGGTGAGTGTAGCTGTGTGACCGTTCGAGCTTCCGGGCTTAAGGGAGCGTAAGGTTGGGTTGTCTTTTTGTGAGGTGCATGTTTTGGTGACGGTTTTTTTGAATGAATGACTGAATGATGAACTCTTTCGCTTCCTTTATCGAAGTGAAAGAGAAGTACAAAACTATTATAGATTAAAACACCTTATGATATTTATAACCTTTCAATCAATTGAGACCGGTTTCGGATATCATCTTCTAGCAATGTCCCTCCGATGTGTCCCCTCATTAACTGGGCACTTGCTTCACTAAATTAGCTGAGATATGGCATTGTAATCTGGGCACAGCGGAGTTTATATGTGAGCCTGTGTTGGGGAAGTATAGGTGTGTGACTCCTCGAGCTTCCGGGTTTAAGGGACCGTAAGGTTGGATTATGTGCATGTTTTTAATGAATAATTGAATAAATAAAAACTCTTTTTTTATGTTATACGGCAGACAAACAGGCAAGTGGGCCACCTGATGGAAAGTGGTCACCACCGCCTATGGACATCAGCAACACCAAGGGACCAATGCGTTGCCCGCCTCTGAAGAGACCTGTAATATATCTCTTGAACGATCCCATGTCATAAGTCCAAAGGAAACACTGTGGCTTCGAGCTCATTCCACATCCGAATCGTACGAGCGAAGGACGTTCTTTCGAAACTTCGCGTGGTGACCAAAAGTGGGTCTATCGAAGTGAAAGAGATTTACAATACTCATACTGCGAGTACACCAATAAGCGAAAACATCGTGATGAAACCTTCACATTCAGGTGACTGACATCTGATGTTCCCCACAGGTAAACAATCAATGTTCCCCTATTAACAGAGTCACAGAGGTCGGATGCAAGTCGCTTCACTGTAATTGCTTGATCTGCCAATTCCTGGATCACGGTCAAAGCGAATTCCCTGACAGCACTAAATAACACAACTCGTAATACAACACCGTCGTGGTGACAACTTGTACTATGACACCATCAATGAAATCGCGAAAAAAATATTTTGAGTACTGCCTTATACCTTTTGGCAGAATTCGTTTTCATCTTTGTATGAAACAGCTGATCTTTTTTCGCGATTTCAGTGTTGGTGCTGGAGAAAAAATTACTTAAAAAGTATCAATAATTAAAAGTTACCCTGTATTAATGCTTAAGGAACTTTGCCTGTGTTACTTTAACATTTATTTTTGGTTATCACGCCTAAACAGCTGAGCAGATTTGGCCAACCTGGGGAAGGATACTAGGTAGGTACTTTTTTAATGTTATATTGCAGACAAACAGGCAAGCGGGCCACCTGATGGAAAATGGTCATCGCCACCTATGGACATTAGCAACACCAGGGGCGCTACTAATGCGTTGCCCGCCTCTGAAGAGACGTCTAATATACCTCTTGAACGATCCCATGTCATAGACCAAACTAAACACTGTGGCCTGGAGAGAAACGTTCTTTCGAACCTTCGCGTGGAAACCAATAGAGGGTCTACGTACTTATGCCTACCTTGCCATCCATCTTAGAGGACAGTGCTGGACGGGACAACTGTGAATGATAACTTCTCCCAAAAATAGCCAGAGTTCACTCTGACACAACTCAAACTAAACTACATAAACAATGAAACAAAATAATCTGTCCTGCAATAAATTGTTGCACTGTAGCACTGTTATCTTTCAACATAATATTCGTCCAAAACGCCTTCCAAGCTGTATCACAAATTCACAATGCTGTTAATTTGAATACCAATGCCGTAGACCTATAAAATGTGTCACATTGGCTTAGCACTAGGCAATAATGCGTAAGTACTTGGCTTTAGATAGGAACAGGGTTGCCTTTCTTTAAACACTAATAAAGTCAGGTGGTGCTATTATGTAATTTCGTGTAATTCGTTTCTCGGTATCGGTTCGTTTTCGTTTCACTCGCGTTGGTATATTGTTTGTTAAGGTACATATGAAATGTTTACAGTTGTAGTAATAATGTACACTATACACACTTTGGGTCTCGCTTTTTGTTTTCTTAATCCGTTTCGTATGTGATTATCAGTTGTTTCAATACGGCAAACACAGAGAGAGAACTAGATAGATATGTAGGGAATCGATTGATACGCACAATGGAAACATCACAGCGTATCATGGGCTAAGAGCACAGCATATCCAAGTTCGTAAAAATACCGATCTGTAGTCCGTCAAGTTGAAGTTGAAGTTCAGATGATGGTGCCTCCTACATACGAAACACTTCACCTAAGTATGAAATACAGTAGGTAGCATCTCTTTATTGTGAGGCGCTGTCCTAATTGGCATCGGTCATGCGGCCATGGTCGTGCGACGGGCAGTTTTGAGGTCTCCTATTGGTCGGACGACGTCAGTCATACGATCATGGTCGCAAGACCGTTGCCAATTAGGACAGCGTCTGACGCGACAACGGTAACTAGTTTGAATCCAGAAAATATCAAAATCTGGTGCATAACCTGCTATAGACATCACTGCGAGAACTTCGAAAAAAAAATTTCTGATGCCTCGGATGCAATGCGTAAACACTTAGGTACTCCTCAATTTGACAACTGGTCTTCAGAAACGAATCGAAGACGATGACAGTTATACTAAAACGGAATATTAGCGAAACGAAATGACAGAGTTACGTAGTTACAACCTAGTACTGTGTTTCTTTAGACACCAATAAAGTCAGAGGACAAGCCCATTGGCAGTCATTAGCCCATGAAACCAGTATCACTATCAATATAATGTGCTTATCTGTAGATAAGTATTGAATTAAAGTGATAGAATAAGTAATAGGTGTGTGGGTGTTGCTGGTGACAGTGGTGGGTTTCTGTTATGAATTAAGTTAGGTCGGGTTTTAGGATCGCCGTCAGGTTTTAGTGTGTAGGACCTTTGGTGAGTCCCACATAACCATCTGCTTGCCTGACAGGTGGTCTGTATCTGTAACAAGGATTTTCTAACGAAAAGAGATGGAAAATAGGGACAGCTCCTTATTGGTTAACTCTCGACCTACCTCACTTACATCGCCATCGAGAAAAAGTTTATATGTTGATTAGATAGTGGTCATCTTGGCGTTAATGTCCCGGTTATGCTCTCGCGCACGAGGGCCCGGGTTTCGTCTTGACCATGATCCAGGATCTTGGAGATCAGGTGATTACAGTGGAGCGACTGCCATCTGATCCTCCGTGAACTTTCATCACGATGTTTCCCTCGCCGTAAGAGCATCGGTTATGTACTAATGTACATAACTTAAAAAAGAGTAATTGGTACATGGCGGCAGTGGGATTCGGAACCGGTACCTCTCGCATTACGAGTCGGACACCGTTACGACTAGGCCACTGACGCTACATATTGATTAGATAGACCATTGTATTTATCATCTTTAAACTCCATCGACAATACCAACTTGTCTAAGTTTCCCGATTGTGCTGTCAAGTCAAGAGTTAGCCAAGGCATACATAGAGTGCCTCAAACTAATTTAACTCCGTGGCCAAAACAGGAACTAAGTGTAGGTATTCCGAAATGTCACTTCTGTAGTTATAGAGATAACCTCTAACATCAACCTTACAAACATACCTACAACCTTTCTATTATATTATCTTTCTAGACAGATAAACTTCTAAGACAAGATCGATAACAGAACGCGTTTACCCACAAGCAATCGGGCAATGATGAAACCTTTTCAGCGTATCTAGGTATTGTAGGCGCCAGTCTAAGCTTTCACAACTTATCGCATCTCAAACCTACGGCTTAGCAAACAGGCCGAACTGCCTACCCACATTTAAATGACAACAGACGCCTAGATTTCCAAGATACCTGCTAGGTATCCTAGGAGTTTCAACACGACGCCTATAGCGTTATTTATCTGTGGCCACACCTAGGGTGCGTTCATGAGCTCGGATCCGGCTTATCCGGCGGAACGGTTAATGAATTACATGGAAATGGAGAAAAGAAATAATGGCTAAATATGCAAAGAATAGTAGATGACAAATAAAATGTGAGAACAATTATACGTAAAGTTGTATTTTGATATCAATATTTGACATTATGACATCCGAAGCCATTTAGATTTGCTCGCGGATAACAAAGGTACTAAATTTGGCAAACGGCCAGCAAGAACAACTCAATGACAATGTCAGGGACAGAAATGTCATAACCTGTCAGCAGACTCAAATGGCCCCGGCTTTATTCTTCTTCTCTTTCTGATAAGGTTTCCGCTAAACTGTAGCAAAGACTACAAACAGAGTGACACTAACACGTTATTAAAATATAAATACAACGAATTCGATGATTAATAGCTCGTAGCGGCTGAGTAGTGTTTGAAAATGACACCCGTATTCAGAAACGTTACTATGAGGCCTAACAATGTACGCGAACGCACAGGGGAACCCTGACAATACTTTAGAGGCGATCGTCACCCTCAAGCAGACAAGCATTGCGAGAACGCATAATAATGATACTTTACTTGGCCAAGTACTGTTTGTGAGGCACGGAATGCACATAGAATATACAGCTGCTCAATGTAGCCTTTGATCGTGGCGTTAGAAGTTTCGCAAACGCGCAAATGCGCAGGAGTGGTTTAGCAGGTGAGTTCGATACGCGTATGTGGGGCTTTAAGCGCTGAATTCCGTGAGTTTTGGTAGCCAATGTGGCAACATTTATCGTACCTAACTGACGTTCATGGTCGTAGTCTATCAGGAACCCTATTCTATTTAAAATATCGTAAAATATAGATAAGTCCAAGAAGTTTGAACGCCAGTGCTGCGGGGTCTGAGCCCTCAGCGTAAACACACCTTTTTACTTTTAATATTTAGTAAAAATATACTAATGTGCGAGTATATGTATGTATATTTGAATGATATACTGTTGGTTTTGTGTGGAATACATTTATTTTATTTACCTATATAAACGCTTGAACAACAAATTTGACGAGTTAGTAAGATCAGATAATGTCCTTGTTTTGTAGAGGAAACACAGTTTCAAAAGGCAACTGGTCAAGTCTAACGATTCCATCTGGATTAGGCATGTACAGTCAGCTACAAAACGAACGGAATAGCTACAAAAAAAACAACATACATGAAATGTTCACTATATAAAAGTTGTCGAGACAGCATGCATCGAGATTGCATTTCGGGTTCGTTAACTGTACTTACCAGCAGTTCTTAATTTGAGTTAAGTAATCTTTAGTACAGCGCTTGAAGCCTACAATCGACGCAAGCGCAAGCCGCGGCGACGGGTCGCAAAGTCAATCGGCTTCCTGGATTTCTGCGCTTACGCATCGCACTGACCCGCGCAGTGGTTACCTAATACTGACATGGGTTACTTTCGTTTCCTACTTGGGTCGCCTGATATGGTAGCGATGGTTTACTATAGCGAAAATCTACATCGGAACATGTTGACCAAGGTGCTGCTGGGAACCTTGTGGCACAATAGACTAATACTACAGTAGCCTTTTGTTACAGTATCCTTACATACTAGGTATTATATAAAGTTGCTTTCCGTGTTTAATCATATCAGCCAGAAGACGCCCACTGCTGGAAATAGGCCTCTCCAGAGATCTCCACAAAGGCCGGTCCTGTGCTTTCCGCATCCAACTGGTACCTGCGATCCTTACCAGGTCGTCAGTCCACCGTGTGGGAGGCCTACCCACGCTGCGTCTTCCGGCACGTGGTCGACACTCGAGAACTTTCCTGCCCCTTCGGCTATCTGTTCTTCGAGCTATGAGCCCTGGCCACTGCCACTTCAGTCTGGCAATTCCGTGTTTATCTGTCTGTATATTGGGGAATTCTTACTAAACCACACACCGGATTTTGATGCGGTTTTAACTGTCATTTAGATAATTTCTTCCAGAAGTTTCATATGTATGTCGTAGGCCGATAATCGAATAAGGCAGATCGAAATCAGCCTGGGTTCACGAGCCTCCTCGGCGCTTTGGCACAATACAAACCTAACTTAACCGCATTGAAACGTAAATATCCTCTGCGCTTTGAGACAACACTAACTTAACCTAATCTAATCAACATAACCTAAACTAAATCTAATTGAAACTTCTATAATATCTGCCCAATCTGCCGATCTGCCCAATTAGACAGTTGAGCCACGATATTACACAAATCGCATTAAAGGTAGGTATTCATCTTGGCGTTAATATCACCGTTGTGGAATATAACAATGGAAAACGCTGCTGCCTATTTTCCGTCTACGTCATATTTTGCCTTGTACGACATCCACGAGTGTAAGGTGTTGGTGCTATTCTACTCTGCCGGACACCCAACCAACCAAGATGATATAGCCTGGAAATTAATATCGGATTTGCATACCTAATGTCCAAAATGCAAGTGTTAGACACATAAGTATATCGATACCCAGTTATGTATTATACCACGCAACCGCAAATGTTTGGCTAATAAACCACATTCGATGATTGAGCAGCATTTGAGCGGAGATTGGACACCATGTTGTGACGTCACTACTCACACTGCATTACAGGGCTTAGTTCATGACGTCACACACAGCTTTGTTAGTAAAGCAAATAGAATGACTATGGCAAAAGAGCAATAGTTTATTTATTTATTTATTTATTTAACAGTTTATTGTGCACAAAAACAAGTATACAATATAGTTGCTTACTCTTTCCCCCTTATCTCCATAGTATATGTCTAAGTATATGTTTTATCATCTTGGTGTTAAGGTCCCGTTGTGATATCGTGCACGAGGGCCCGGGGTCCGCCTTGACCATGATCCAGGATTTTGCAAATCAGCGACTGACATCCGATGAACCTGCTACCAGGGGACCACGACCAGATTGGATCATGGTTACACATTCAGTCGCTTGATTGTGCAGGTTTCATCACGTTATTTTTCCTCACCGTAAGAGTATCGGTTATAACACATAACTCAGAAAAGAGCCATTGGTACATTCGGGCACAGCGGGTACATTGGTACAGCGGGATTCGAATCCAGTACCTCTCGCTTACGAGTCGGATACCCTAACCGCTCGGCCACCGACGCATCCATATATCTAAGTATGTATCTATATGCAAATTATGATCAAGACAAGATTTTCGCTGCTTAAAATACAGACACAACGGCAAACAGTTTAATATAAGCTGGTACGAGGAATGCCAGAAGCATTCAAAGGATAATCATAAGGATAAGGATAATTCACAGGATTAATCTCACTACTTACTTCATATTTACTAAATGTACCTAGTAACAGTACCTATATGTATATTAAGTGAAGCGAAATATTCAGCAACTTGTCGGCTTAGCATAATAATGATTAAATCCTATACCAGGGATGAAGGACCTTTTCTTTACTGCATAAAGTTGAAGACTAATAAGAAGCTCATTTTGAAAGGAACATTTTCTGTTGGCGCGACTTTGTGCGCGTGGCGTCCTACCCGTACGCTACGCTACTCCTACACGACATTGGACATTGGACATTGGACAGTGACAGAACCACAGTCCATGTCCAGTCACCACGGGTCCATAGACCATGAACTTCTACATAGTCGGGTCACACTGGCCAATAACTACTTGACATACCTGGTACGTTCCAGTCTCCGCTGGAAGTATTTTTTGGGTTTTTTTTCCCGCATGGTACCAGTCAAGTGACTAGCTCGGGTCGATGATGCCATTGTATTTATTATAATTGTATATTGACATTCATAAGTGTTGTAAAACCCAAACTGAATCAAATTTATTTGATTTGATTTGATTTGACAACACCTACTCTACACCTACTTTATTTATTTATTATTTATTTAACTGTTTATTGTACACAATAATTATATACAGAGAAATATAACAGTATAGAAGACACAACAGGCCACTACTACTTTACCACACCAACACATTTTATTCTTACCTATGAATGATGAAAACCGCATTAAGATCCGTTGCGTAGTTTAAAATATGTAAGCGTACATACTTACATAGATACAGAGGGATAAACGGCGGAAAGCGACTTTATTTAACCATTTATTGTACACAAGATTTTTACAAAACTATATGACAGAATATATCAGACACAACAGGCCAACTTATTTCTATAAAGAAATTTCTTCCAGCATTGTCACGATCTCTCTGCTGTAGGCCAGCAGAGAGATCGTGACAATTAAATGCAGTTAAGACGTGCACAGTAGTAGCAAAAAAAAAAAAATATATATATATATATATAATGCTCAATTAATAAAAGCCTATACTATACACACATAAAAACATACATATATACCTACTTTAAAAACAAATACATATACATACATACATACATATACATACACATTTTATACTCTGTATACATACATGAACTTTATGTCGTGGCGACGAGGAATTATTCATATTATTACGGAAGAAGTTCCAGTAGCTACGAAGGTAGAGAGCTGCGCACGCATGCCACAGGTTAACCATCCCTGTATCCGTACCCAACTACCGGTTCACCATCGATACCGAAGTTATGCAAACCCAACAATCGCGAGATGTGATTGTGGTAGGATTGCGACTCTGGGAGTGGCTCTGACTGTACGAGGTTGTGTCCTAATAGAGCTCAAAGTTTGCAAAGGTAATTGGATATTTACATGTTATTATCTAGCCAGGTTGAAGTGGGAACATGTTTTTGCTGCCAATAAGTATTCGTTGTCACTCACGTAGGTATTGTGAATAATTGTTTAATGGCTACCGAAGTAGGTAGGTATTTGAAAAAGGTCTAAAATTATCTTACCATTGAACAAATTTATATTTTCGTAAAACCGAAACTGTTCACTGTCATTCAATCGCGATTGGTTTTGATCTTTTACCATTCAATTTGTTGACTGATTCTTTAATCTACTATTGCACTAGTTATACCTGCGTTTGTTCTGTTCTTGTTATGTATGTCGCAGCCATCTGGTTAAATCAGCCATTTAATGAGAAGGCTAGCCCGTTAATTAAATGCCGGCATTCAATTGAACTAGCAACACTCAACGTTTAACTAGTAAGGCTGGCTTATAGTAAGCCAGCCTTTGAAGATGGCTGACGTAAAATCAGGCAGGTTATTTCAATTTAGTTCAAATTCTTTCCACTGCAGCACTGGTAATCACCAAAACAAATATGGCGTCAGACAGCTCGCACAGCAAGCAATGTTTTTGTATTTTGTTAGTTTTTAACTATATTTAAAGTGTAGTACTGACATGTTTTAAAGTTAACATTAAGATAAGTTTAAGTAAACACTAAGATAACTTAATTTGTTCATTTTCTTTTTATACTTAAAATTAGAAACGTATGTCTGCCAAAGTTTTGTGCCATTTTATATTTAATAATATAAAATAAGAAAGTGCAGTGTCCCTATACTACATAGTTACAAGTAGTTAATAAGTTATAACTTTAAAGTTATTATTGTGTTAAATATTATTAATATTATAGGTACCTACTCGCAATACAACTTTTACTTACTGAAATTGTTGCCACAAATAATATCATTATTAAATAAAAGTGGTATTTATTAATTAGTCCTTTTTTATCTTAGTAAGGTTATCATTTACGTTACGAACTCATGTACACTCTAACCAAACATATACATATTTCCCTTTAACAAAACGGCTAGATAACGTTCAGCCAAGTAGCTGCACGTTACCTTCAACTACTTGGCTAGTTGTCCTTTAGTCATTCAATTGAATACCGGCGTTTAATTAACGGACTAGCTTTTTAATTAAATGGCTGATTTAACCAGATGGCTGCGACATATACACTACAATTGAATTTGTTGGTATACTCTTTACTCTAATGCACTTGTTATGATCTGGCCAGCCCAATGCCACGTCAGACCTAAAACGACACTTTCATTAAAAACATTCAACTTCATAAACCCATGATGCATGCAATTGCGTCGAAATATCGGGCTACACGTAAACGCGGTAGGAAACCCGGAACATACCTTTAAAATGTGTGATAATTACCGATACTTTAAAACAATATGTTCATAAACCAATACCTACAAAACTAAGAACCTACAACCTAGCCTAAGCAACTGACCCACCCCAGCGGGCGACGCAGGCATTTAAGCGCATAAAGGTAATTACGGGGTGCGCGGACGCGGCTCCTCATTACAGGTCGTCAGGCGCAGGCGCGCGACAGTATAATGGGCTCTGTCTGCGGGGGCCGCTACTAAGGGACTTCTTGCCTCGTACGACCAGGGAACGAGCTTATTGCAGTAGTGTTTCCAAACCATTATGACAATGAAACCTATGAAGGAGTCACCCAGGGTGTTGCTATGGGTGGCGGTGATCAAGCACTATCAGGTGACACTCTTGCTCGTTCGCCCCCCTCATGTATAAAAAACCTGAATTCAGTGCTGTGGTTCTGGAGTTTTCTCTGATTTTTATAGATCTGTGGGTATTTTATTGTGGAAGTGTGGGTATTTTTTTTAAATTTTTGTTGTTGTTGTTGTTGTAAGTGTTGCTTTTGTGTGCACTACCAGTCTGCTGTCATAATCCTGTGCTTCTCTCCATACCAAGGTTGTCTGGAAGAGATCACATTAGTGATAAGACCGCCCTTTGTACTACCTAGCATATTTTTTGTATCTGTACTTGTGTCCCCTGGTGTGCAATAAAGAGTTTTGTTTTGTTTTGTAATTTAGCTCGAATTCGGGTGTACACCCCATCTCCTTTGGGTGTCGCATCCGATGAAGCGTCCGCAGGCGGCGTTTAGCAAGTATGTGCTTCGGTTTTTCGTAGCGCAGTTATGCAAGACTTGCATAACCAGCCTGCCGGCCGCGCTGGTACTCATTATAGTTCTCCGCCTTCCTCCTCCGCTATTCCGGAGTGTGCCCTTTATCCGCTGAGATGGGCGCAAAAAAAACTTGAATTCGATAGCAGAACGTCCAAAGTACAGATTGTCTAATTCGCAAACGTCCAACTCTCAAAAAATCTTGCCAACATGACCAACAAATGCAAAATGACCGATGTTCAAAATGACCAATTCGCTAAAATGTCTTGACATAATTTGGAAAGGATCACTCACCAATCACTGCCAAGAAAAGTGAAATAAGATTTGTATATCAGTACAATAAAACATACTTTCGTTGATGAAGTGTTCTAGTATTAGGTATAATAAGCCGCCTTTGTTCTGATCAAATGCAGTCCAAACACACAAAAATAAACTTTTTTCAATAGACAGGTATATTTTGCAGTAGTATAGCCAAGTATTACGAAGATAGGAACGCGATCCGGAGTGCGCAATCAGGCGATAGAGTTTAGAAAGCGATTCAATCAATTTTATGTGCACTTGGGCACAACCCAATGGTAGGGGTTCGCAGACATAGTAATGGAGGAAGTCCTAGGTCCGTTTATAAACTACGATTGACAATTGACTTGGATTAATTAGGTTCTACTATTTTAACTAGACTTCGGCCTCTTATGAATGCTTTGAGAAGATTCTTAGGGCCGAGATTGACGGCATTTTAACGTCGGACGGATCCCGTCCTTAGAGAAGTGGAAAATTGTGTAAAATTGCTTGGAATCGTGCTTGGTACTTTATTTTTAATGAAGCCTTCTTTCTTTATCTTTCTTTCTCGACAAGATTTGTGAAATGGAAGCGTGTCTCAATATAGGCAGGTGATGATGAGGTTAACGGCTAGTTTCTCGTACGTAATTATTAATTAAAATTCGCCATCCTTATCATGGTGAGTTATAGACAGAGACGTAAAGAGTTTTAATCAATGATTAACATTGACAAGCGTTTTAGAAAATGGATGTAACTGTTACTAAACACGGATATTTGCACACCTATCACGAAGTGGTAATAAGGTGATCATCACGTGACCTGCTCGTTTGTCTTCCTCTAGCATAGACCTTATAAAAAACTTTCTCTATCAATCATATCAATCATCATCATATCAACCGAAATACGCCCAATACTAGGCATAGGCCTCCTCGAGAGATCTCCACAAAGGCCGGTCCTGTGCCTTCCGCATCCAGCTGATACCTGCAATTTTTACAAGTTCGAAGCTATCAATGCTGACTATTAAATAGCTAATAACGTTAGTTCGAATCAACAACTGTTTCAGAAACTAAGAACTTGACAGCACAAAGTTACAAATCTAGGCAGTTCAGAGCTATGATATCACTTATCCATCTTACCCATAATGGATTGAGAAATTACCTCCCGCTGTCCGTCCGTCCATTGGATTTATACTTTTGCCCAACATAGAATCGAACCAGCTACCGGTTTTGACGAGGAGGACGTGGGAAGGACTGATCCTAGATCCGATAGCCGAGCGGTGCTTTAAATTTATAGCGACTGGATCGCTGTGTGTATGTATGTAGGTATTTATTGATTATCGTTTCTGTCTTAGACTAAAAGGTATTAACTATGGTATGTGACTTTTTAATATTGTTCGGATTTCGTTATTACTCGATTTTATAGTGAGGGTGTTATGATCTCTATGTATTAATAATGATTATTGATTGTAAATGTCAATGTTTTTAATTTATGACGAGAGTGAGTGTATAAAATATATGTCACTAGTGAACCCGGTGCGACTTCGTACGCGTACACCTACTTTACCCCAACCTACCCTTTTTTCTTACTTGTAAATCTCCCTCTTGTACCACTTTATCTATTGTTAAAATGCATTAAAATCCGTTGCGTAGTTTAAAAGATATAAGGGTACATAAATACAGACGGCGGGAAGCGACTAAAAAAGAAGTATTTAGATAGATGAAACTAACATAGTCTTTCTAAAGTCAAGAGGCAAGGTAAATAGAGAAATTTTTTCTGAATTTCTTATAGTTAAAGCTTTTTTTACAAGCCATTATTAGCTTCAGCTGTCCCCTTGTCTGTACGTAATAAAATCTTGGAATTAAAATTTGACCCAATTTCCGGTATTCGAGGCAATTGAAATTTTGCAAACTTACGGTGGTAATGCAAAATTATGGTATCCATGAGTTGATCTGATGATGAAGACGGAGGTGGCGACAGGCACTATTGGATAAAGTAAACCAAACCTGTCGAGTTTGGGCGCATTTGATTTTTCGTCGCCTAAAGGTAGAACTATACTATAAGTACAACCCGCGATAAAAGTTTGTTATGAAAATTTATTATTAATTTGAGAACTTGTTATTCATACATTAGTATGTATGTACAAAGGTGTGGCTAGGTATAGACTGTTGGTTGATGTGTCTGTTATACAAAGGCGTCAGAGATTGAAAGGACGTTGGTAAAACAAAGCAACCTCCTATCGTTCACCTGGTCTACTATTCATTGTTTGAAACAATAATTCTAATCTCCAATACATTGTTCTAGGCCAAGCTTTAGGCCTAATAATTTGAAGGTATAAAATTAATATGCTCGCCCCCAGTTTCGTGTTATAGACACTTGTGCGTAACCACGATAATTTGTTAGCCCTGTGGCAAACAATTTAGAATGTAAAGCTATATGTTGGCTTCAATTTATTGCTAATCTCTTAACGAATTATGCACCGAGCCTTTGGGACAATAATCTAGCACATTTATCTATAAAAGCACACAGCATTCCTAATTTCAATTTGATCTGTAACGTCTTAGTTATAAAGCTTGGATTCGTTTGTCAACTATCGAAATCTAATGCCTGATACGACTGCTTTGTGAACGTATTAAATTGCATTATACTGAAGCCTACATCTGACCTTTTTGCATCGTGTTATTTAAGTTATTACCAGGTAAAGTGGGTAATTAAAATTAGTTAGCGTAGTTCTTAACACAGATAACGGGTATGTATTTATGGGCGTTAGAAATGTCTGTGTAATTATACATTCTGGTGTGTCCTGCACGTCGTTATGTAAGTAATCGTCTACCTCCTAATTGTATGTGCAGCACATTATATTTTAAACAAGTTAAATAAGTATAAGTATAATAATATAAGTTTAGTAAAAGGCTGCGATAAGCTGTCTTATCACACGCTGTCTTGTCTACGCTTTATTTAGTTAGGAGCTTTTAGTTCGTCACGAAATGTTTCTTAGATCGAGTTTAATTTGATTTGGGGGGCAGCGGTGTGGACGACTTTTAAATTTTTTAATATTTATGTATTGTTCTTTTTCCTCTTCTTCTTTCATTGTAAATCCCTTTCTTCTTGTCTGTTTTATGAATAAATTGCGTATTATATTTGATTTATACTTAATTATTATTTTGCCATCTGCCGTCTTGCCGTCAATAGCTGAGCCAAAAGCCATCTTGCTGCCTGTAAGCAGCGAGACCACAGCGCTGATTTAATCATTGTTATACATTCAGACACTTAAATTTGTAGGTTAGTAATCAGTATTTTCGGGTTTCAGTATTGTGAGTACAGTACAGTAGTGAGGAATGTCAGGTTCGACCAAGGCCTTCCGCTGAGGACCCTAGACTGGTTGCAATTATCTACCTTATTGAAGGCGGAACACAACAAGGCATTATACAATATCATTCCAGTCTCTCAATAAAGCATGCTTCTATAATTGCCTCCGGTTTTCCATACAAAAAGAGGCCCCGACTCGTAGATCATTAGGGCTGTGCCGGACAGATGTCAATCAGTATCATTTTTGCGGTTTTAAGATAACTACCCCCTTTGCATTACAATCAGACCGCGTCTTTGTATAAATGTAGACGACGTGTGTAATTTCAAATCTGTAGGTGGGTAGGTATAACTGTCAAACTTTTCGATGTGTATTACTTTACCGCCGACTAGGTATCTGTCTGCCGAGAGGCAGGTTCTCCAAAAAGAGATTTCTGGAGAGCTGGAGCAACTTTTTTATCTACATCAAAAAGAAAATTACAATATGACCAAACGTCCCTAACCGTGCCTAACCCTTATATCAAACTTTCATCTAAGGCCTAACCCGGTTTTTGTATTTTGTACGTAGATTTTGAATATATAATACCTAGAAAGAACTTCAATTCACAGGAAAACACATCACTAGAGAACAGTTGGACTGATTTCGTTATGAAAGTTTTGAGCAAAGAAAATTTGTTAACAATTATTATTTATTTTTAATGTTTGAATGTTTATACCAACGTCACTTATAAAGTATCTACTGTATTATTTTTATTGAATATCATTTGGACATGGTAAACATTGGCAGCCGTATCTTACTATAACAAACTCCCTAGATGCATAGTATGTCCAGAAACTCAATACAACCCGTAACTTGCCAGTGTTCAATTGATCTTATTCAAATTTCTATCAAATTACCGATTTCACAAATGTCCCGCAACAAATCGACTCATGCGCAGTAATGAGGAAAGATTTCGTTGTTTCACTCTATCCTTAGGCACACAATGCGAGAGAGACAGAGACGCGATTATTACCCATTTTGCAATATGGATAGTTATCAAATGTCAACGCACGATCGGGCGGGAACGGTCGAAGTACAATGCAGGACAAACTTATTGATAACAATTCAAATGAAAGGCTAATTAGGCGACAGGTATTCAAATGTAGAGATAACAGAATACTAGCTTAGCCTTGGTGATATAATCGTGCATATTCGAGACCGTACACACAACGTCGTTATCTAATAATATATGTAGATTTATTCTATATATTTTCTCGTTTTACACAATGGGGGTTTTCACACAGCTACTTAAAAAAAATAAAAGGTGTGGTTCGCCGTGCCTCTACTAGATGGCGCTGCTTAGACAGGATTCTCAAGTATTGAATTTGGTAACAGAAGTTACTCGTAATGATGTTTAGTGAAAATATACTTAGTTTTACTACCTTTTCTGTGAAGAAAGCATTAATGGTCTACATTTTTTAAACATCTAACGATCTCGTTTTGATTTATTTTGAGAATCGAGTCTAATCAACGCCATCTCTTAAAATTTTTTTTAAACAGCTCTCGCGAAATCTCCCATTCAGGTACATTAGTCAGATACATCTAGTCCTTTCCAAATCCGCCAGATGTAGAGATATGATAATTAATAATTACTTAATAAATATCACTGGTTGAAGAAATATACGCCTTTACTCGACCCCACACAGTGATACATAAAGACAATATACTCATCTCAAACCCAAAAGCGGCCCATTAAAGCCACAGAAATAGTTGTGAACTTCTTTTGCACCGCAGTGTAAAACAGAAACGCAGAATTAGAATGTATCCACTGATTAACGCCATATTTGGCCTCCTTCCTTAGTAGGCTTAGGAAACTATTCGCCGCTAATCCTAACTTAAGATATTGTTACAATTTAATTAAACGCCTTGATTTAGTACTGTATTATGCGAAGGCTGGAGTTTTTAGAATTCTACAAGTCGGTTATTGCTGGGAAATATTCGCGGTATTGCGAATGTAGCTAGGCCACGCTCTACAGAGGTTCTATTAAGGTTTTGTATTAGCTATAAGACATTTCACCCGTATTCGAAAACAATACTTCTTAAGTAAGAAATAAACACATACACGTGCAAACACACACACATAGGTATATATAGGGAGACTTATTACGAAAATGATACGTCTGATAATGTAGTTTTTAAAAAATTCCACACTCACTTTCAAAATTTCAAAAATTACTTATGTTCTAATAATAATAATAATTAATTAATTTTAAAACTTAGCTAACTGTTAAACCACGTTAAACATATGGGCCACTGCGATACAAGATTGCCTTAGTGCAGGGCCCACAGTTCATTTAAGTATAGTTAGGTATGCCATTCTTGTTTTTTGTACTTACCTATATGTAACCTATTAAGGTAAATAAATTAAACCTTATTCTTAAGTAAAGTCACGTTACTATGGGTTATCATAAATTCTTGTCAGCGGCTCTTTGTTAAATGACCGCACTGCGTTCAATACGGCTAATATTGACGCATAGTACCAATTGAATACATCCCTCGATGTATTGTCAGTTGGAACCCTGTGGAACACAAGACCTCATAGTACAGTCAGCTGCTCAGTGAAATGACCTATGATACGAGTAGCATACATTAAATGTATGGCAGTAAGATCTGTTCAGTCTGCAACTGACTGTACCTCCTCCTCACGTTTTTGTACACGGAAGGCTCTCCATCTACCACGATAAGGTTACCCTCAAAAGGTAACAAACATTAAGAAACCTTTGTATGCAGGCAACCTGAGGCGTCCACATCACAATCTCCAATCATGAGAGCCTGGGCAGTTGCGCAAGCGCAGTCGATCCCCGCTCGTATCGGATCGTTTATCTGCATCGGCTGCCGTAAATACCGTGCCACCACCATGCCAGCAGTGGTACCACTTAATGATACTGTTGTGACACCGTGACCTGCCGGTGTAAATGTTGGCACATTACTATGGGGTACAGTCGACTGCTGAGATTAGATGGATAGATATAATGTTGACGCAATACAGGTGAAAGTGGGTACAATACAGTTTCAGTGACAAAACAGTTTGAAACCTAGATGTTTTGCGCGAGGAGTTGCGGAGTTTTTTTTTGTGGCCGTGCCTACTGGCTGTTTTGACTGGTCGGTCAGTCTCAGCATGGCAAAGGAAATGCCATCGATGATGCCGCGCCGCCTAGCATTATAAAATTATTATAGGTTTTCATTTAGTGTTATCTATTTAGGTATATGTGACGTTCATAGTCACGTCATGAACATACATTCAACTCGTTAGTGGCGTTGATTCCCACTGCAGATCTGGAGTTCTTCATGGGGGAAGGCCGAAGGGTGTGGTGTTCCGGCGATACCGTGGGAAACCTAGGATTTACGGTGCCGCCGAAATGACTTTGAAAGAAGTAGAAAGGAACTAAAGTTTAGATATTAAATTTAAAGTTTTATGTATTACTTTATAATCTATATTTTTGCATTTATGAATATGGGCCTTAGTTGCCTGAAATAAATGAATAAATAAAAAAAAGCGTTTATGAAAATCTAAACTGAATAAACGTATTTAAATTTTGGATGGTAAGAAATACAATAACAAAAAGAAAATAGCAAAACAAACCGAGAATCCTTAAAAACAAGATTACTTCCTAGATACTTTGGTACATATTGCATAGGTATGCGCCTTAATTGCAGCAGTGCGAGGGGGTAGCTCAGCGTAAATATTTGCGAAGAGGCAAATAGCTGATTTTCAGCCTTCACCTATGCTACAGTGGCATGCTATCAGAAACATATCACCAGTTTCGAGGTATGTTTTCGAATGACTTGTTTGCAACCAATGGATGACCACCAATGGGTAACTACCACAAAAATCGGTGTGGTAGGCTTGGCGGAAGGTTCATGGCTGCCAATGGATCAGAAGATGATGATGATGAAGATGATTTATTTATTTATTCGTATTGCAAAAATACAATATACGAGAAACACATTCAACTACAATGAAGATGATGATCACATGGCAAAAGGATTAGGTCGTTTTGAAGTATTATTAGGTCGTTTAGGGATTTCCTGCCTACTTTTCACTACGACTGTACAGTTGGCAGATAAGTTAGTGTTAGATAACTGTGGGGCTTCGTGTCATGATTTGTACTGTGGAATATAGATAGTGCAGTGTTTAGTAATACTCGACTGCAATTTACAGAATTGGTTAATTAATATTATAGATGTTGGCGATATCTCTACGAATAACTTACGAGTACCTAACTGTAAGTAAGATATCGTAACCGAAGCTTTACCACAAAATATCGGTGTTACATTACAAGTTTGAATTGAAACAGCACCGTATTGGTAACTCCCCTGGTGTTGCTGAAGTCCATAGGCGGCGGTGACCACTTTTCATCAGATGGCTCGCATGCTTGTTTGTCTGCCGTATAACATAAAAAAGACCTACTTTTTTCCAACCCCTGTAAGATATAATTTTTCTATGATTTTCCGGCATTTTACAAGCTTTTATTGATCTTCAATTGTATGTTCTGGAATAGTGCAAGCCTAATTTGACCCATTTCCCGTAGTAGGTACAATTGAGCTACAATTTGGTATACCTATGTAACTTGGATGACAGTGCATCAATATGGTATCATTGACCTGGTCTGTTGGAATCGGAAGGTGGCCATAGGAACTAATGAACGCAAGATAACCGTACCTTGTTTGGGCTCTTTGGCATTTTCTTTTTGAGTACTTATACCGTGGGTTCAAAGCTTGTAATGAAAAAATATTTTTCATTTGGAAACTTATTTAACTTGATAAATGTGGTTAACATTATTCTTTCGTCAAAATATGCATAACATAGTTTTATGAAACCAAATTCCACTAATATTCAAAGTTCGTCCAACAATTACAGAGATCTAGATCGAAGAGATTTATTTAATTTAATAGCAGCTCAGACACCAGCTAATACCAGATACAATATCGGTGACTGCACGCGTTACCTAACCCAAGAGCACGGAGGGGTGTAAATAATACCATGGTATTAGTAACGGTGTATATTACTAGTACCTAGTATCCGTTGGAACGTGTAATTATCCAGCCAGCTCTTGGCCCGCTAGAAGTAATATCGGTTTAAATCGAATTAATTGTCAAGTTTCCAGGACTAGTATTACGCTTAGATAGTGTCTGTCTGTGCGTTGTGTGTCGAAATTGTTCAGTGAAATGAGTAGATACCTATTTACAGTGTGATAGGAAAAGTATAGTGCCACGTAGCACTTAAACTAGTAACAGACGCTTCGATTTGGCTGGAGCCGACCAACTGTCAGTTGCAGTAGATACTAAATCCTTACGCAGAATAAAATAAAGTCGCGTTTGGGTGCGGGGGACGTGACGTTCGCGACCAATGTCGGCTTGCCTGCGCATCCGAATTAATCAAAAAGCGACTTTATTTTGTACGTCGTAAGGATTAGTATCGACTGCAACTGACGGTTGGTCGGGTCCAGCCAAATCGGAACGTCTGTTACTAGTGTTAATCACAAGCATTACTACTTGCGGTTCGTCCCGACTTCGTACTACGACAAATTACATAGGCTCTCCTTCCTCGTTAATCAATCTAATTGCTGAAAACCGTGTTCACATCTGCCTAGTGTAAACAAGCAAGCAGAGAGCCTATGTAAGGTCTAGCTGTTTTAAGTCTAGTACAGTTAGTTTATATTTAAACAATTTTCATAGAGTTCATCATCATCTTGGCGTTAATGTCCCGGTTATGCTCTCGCGCCCAAGGGCCCGGGGTCCGCCTTGACCATGATCCAAGATTTGGCAGATCAGGTAATTACAGTGGAGCGACTGCCTTCTAGCCTCCGTGACCCCGTTACCAGGGGAACCTGACCAGATTGGATCATAGTTACACATTCAGTCGTCTTAACGTGCAGGTTTTATCACGATGTTTTCCGTAAGAGCATCGGTTAGCATTCAACTAATGTACATAACTCAGAAAAGAGCCATTGGTACATGTCGGTTGTGGGATTCGAACCCGGTACCGCTCGCTTGCGAGTCGGATACCTTTATTCCCCACCACCGACGCTCCCTCTATCATAATTTGTTGCGTAAAACCGTAAAATATATTGCGTAGAGTCTGCTGTTGTATGTAAACAAATCATCATCGACAGCACAGTTTAAAGAACGGTGGCGAACTCCAAGTCAATGTAATCCAAGACTAGAGTTTGTCCTAGTACCTGATTTTGTTGCTAATAGGACTGCCTCTCTAGAGATGGGTGCCCGTGCTAGAGATGGGTGATAAGTAACGTTATTTAATATTTCACGGCACATTCATTATTGTCTTAACATGCCGCCGATTGGGAAACTTCTTGATGAAAAGACACTGAAGCCCACTCATGGTTCTTTTTATCGTGTGGTTTTGTAACAGAGTTCCTTCGTGAAAAGTCACAATGATGCTACGGTGACGTTATTTACCACCCATCTATAGTAGTTATTCGGAGTGAAGTTCCTGAGAGACCGTCTTTAGGCAAAAAAATGGGTAGTACACGCTAGGCTTGGGTAGTAGGTTGGAGGTCGCGGTGTTGAAAACACTCAAAAGAAAACGCCGCTCTTTTCTACTTTTCAATGTTCTGGTTTAAAATTATGGTCACGTAAGAACTAGGAGATATACGCCTTGGGGAGCATCGACTTAATAGTTAGATAATAAGGCCATGCTTGTGCCTTGCTCGGGGTTGACACCCGACATGTGAATCTTCAATCGACTGTAATTACATGTTAAATTCGCGACATTCCTTAATAGCTTTAGAGCTCGTCTGCGCGGTTCCTGTGCGCAAGCGCAGCACTCAAAAGGGCACCTTTAAAGGAGAACGTCAGATTAGATTCGCTTCCACGCAACCGAACACTGTACCTTATTTAGCACTACCCGTTCGAAATCTAAATCTATCGCTAAATAGCTAGCTAGCAAAAGCGATTTATCACACATAGTTTTAATAAGGTTAAGAATGCTTTAACCTTAACAGATAGTCAAAGTAACCGCCGTTCTGCTACTTTGTTAAACCGATAGAGGTGTGTGAATCACTGTTGGTTCGTTTGATGTCAATATTTAGGTTGTAGTGTTCAAAATCACTCAGTGTGCAATGGAAAGAGCTATGTTCGGAATTTTATGTGATAGAATGACAGGTATGGCAAACTACGACCCGCGGGCCATTTCCGGCCCGCGAATGGTTGAAATCCGGCCCGCGACCATCAAATAAAAAATTGCTTTTTAGTGACTACCGTTTTTACGAAAATAAGCAGTAACAACAGTTCCTAGTTCCAGTACTTATGTCACATCACATTCATGTGAGTCTCAGAACGTACAAAAAATTTTATTTCAATAACGAAATATAGGTATTTAAATACCCAAAAACCTGGCACGCCAAGGATTTCGTTAGAAAAAATTGGCGCGCAAAGGAAAAAGTTTGCCCATGCCTGGGATAAAACATGAAGATACCCATAGTAGGATCAAGCTCACCGCTGAAAGGTTTTACAATGAGAACGACGTGGACACGATGACATTCTGAAGGTGGTAGGGAGCAGGGTACAAGAGGCCCAAACCCTATCAGTAGTGTGTAAGGTAGCCTAAAATCCCATTACAGGGAAGAGGCAAAGACAGCAATGAAAACGTACCTGCTGTTTTACGTTTTGATCGTTGTCTTCGTAATCATAGATATTAGCCCCAGTTACACATGCTAGTTCCAAGCACATGCTATTTTGAGCAAGTGATTTTTAGAAGCATGTGTGTACACCTTGAACTATGCTAATTTCAAGCATGCTTATTTCAATTTCCATAGTAAAACTAGCACGGTTAACTGGGGCTTAGTTTTGGGCGACAATTACGCCTTTCCAGCACGTAGCCGTCTGCTTGTTTGTAAGTGAGTAGCTTAAACAAGCCTTGGGGGGAGTATGGAGCCTGGATATGTCCAGTAGTGAGTATAAATACGAAAATATTAAGCTATAGTATACTTCTGTATAAACAGCTGCAGATGATAATGGAGCCGTATTGAACGCAGTACGTTCACTTACGGACGACCGGTGTGAGAACGCATAAGAGCCGATACAGACGTACGCGATTTCTGCGCGATTTATCCCAAATATTTTTTCAATTTATTAAGGACAGAAAGCTTATTTTACTATTTGTAAACAGACACGCAGCACTCGCATCGCGCCCTCATAGTCGTCTGCCAAATGCGATTCTAGAAGATCGTATATTTTAAGGTCAAATTTAGAAACGTCAACTTTATTTTAGCTGGAATAAATTAGTCCCGGTTCAAATTAATCAAAGCGTGAACGTCAGCCATATTTGTGCATTATTTTATTTTATAAAAAGTTAAAAGAAGAAGAGGAAGTTCTAGGTTTTAGCTTTAGGTTAGTAAGGGCGGTGGGAACTTATAATTGAGTCCAATATAGTTTCAGTGCAAAATTTCGACTGACATCAAATTCGAGAAAAATCCGAAACTTGTCCATTTGAGTCATCGCGATCAATATTGTGGGCAAACTATAGGTCAGTACTTAGTAATAGTATCTACAAACATAAATTGCATTACCCTAAGAACCTAGTAAAGAATCCTGAAACCTTTTCGATGTTGTTCTAAGTAACTGATAGCGAGAGATAAAGGGTACCTAATGGTCAATGAAGTAGGAAGTAGCCATTGTTCGGTTTTCATGTTGTTTATAAATATATTGTATTGTTTTATATTAGGGAGATCTCTATCGCCAACCTTTGCGTCAATGTAACAGCAAAATAATGATGATATAAAATAAGTGGCAATAAGTGGTGGAATACGGCGGTGTCCCTATGTATCTATGTACGTTTAGATCTTTTAAACTACGCAACGGATTTTAATGTGGTTTTCAACAATAAATGGAGTGATTTAAGAAGAAGGTTTATAAGCAAGAAAAAAGAGTAGTTAGGGGTAAAGTAGGTGTACGCAAACTAAGTCGCGCCGGGTCCACTAGTTATTTAAAAACCTGTAAACCTTTTAAACATTTGTGTCATTGAACGTGTAAAAAAACCTCTCGACATTATACGTATTTATTTCAATGATTTTTGAACGATATATAGGCGTTTCTGTGTGTTACCGTATAATACCGCGTTACCGGATAAGTTCGCCGGCCTCATCCACTATCAATAAAGCCGTCATCATCATTAGAACCTCAAAAAAAGCCGAATCGCCAGAGCCTGGACCATCTGTAAGCGGGGGACCGAGTGCAGGTTTGCTTGGATCCAAAGGATGGTGGTATGACCCCATGATCCCCCTACCATATGGTAACGTAATTAGCCAAAATACCCATAAAATCGCCTCGTTTCAAAACGATCGATCACCTCAATTCGGAATCCTTAGAATCGACGCAGGCGCAGCCTCTCGGAATGTGTGCGAGTGAGAGGCCGTGCGAAAGGGACGCTAGAGTCACGTTCTGTAGTTTACCGCGCGTCGATTTAGAATTATTGTAATGAATATGATATAAATATGTTTTGTAAACGGCTCGCAGGGAATCGGCGGAGTTTATTGCTTGTAGGTAGATACGAGTAGGGAGTTTAATAGCAAGTAACTACATAAAGTGCATTAAAGTAACTTTAGAGCTTAAGTAGCTTTCGTAGGTAGGCTGTTCTAGCTGTTTAGAAATGAAGTTCTAAAGTTTGCCATACTTAATAATTATAATACCTTAATAAAGAGCATACAAATAGAGCGCCGGACCTGTTCACTGGGTCATGGTGCCCTTAGCGGGCTGACGTGACAATACATATAACATTCCTGGTCCGTCTGACAGCTGCCATACTCCTTCGCTCCCTCCGCTATGTCTTTTTCTGCTCCTATTCCTCCTCCATTCTCCTCACGAGGTGCCATGCGTACGCAAACTCTCTTAACCTTGCGAAGTTCACCTCTGAAGACACAAGGTTCGTGAAGTAGACCGGACCCGCTTCCTCTACTTCCTAGAGTACCAAACATCAAACGTACGTCATAGAGTACCAAACATCCAAATAAATATGCATTACAAAAAACCTTTCGCATTAATAAGTTTAGAATCTAATGAGTGTCTGGCTACTGTTGGTATGATATTAATAACTTCCATGTGTAATGAACTACCTACATTAGACACTATTGGGCAATACGACGTCTGATCTTAGAATAATTAGGTAGCAAAAACCACCTAAGCGGGAGTCGTATTTGCACGAAAGGTCCCGTACCATAGCACTATATAAATAAATAAATCGTTAAAAATAATATCAGTTTATTTAAGATAATGTCCATATTAGTGTTAGTAAAGCATTCGTGACTTCCAAACTATATTAGTAAATCCAATTTATTACTAAAATTAAGATGTCGAAATTAAAATAAAATCATTGATTCAAAATTAAAATGCCTGCATTAATTTAGAGTACAAAAAGTACAAAATAAAAATGAATTTCTCCGCCCTGGAAGGGGTTCTAGTTAGTCCAACAGTGACCTGATTACTTATTTACTAGCCGACATCTGCGTTTTTCATGCGCGTGTAGTTTGGATCTCAACTACCGTGGAATCCTATTACTTATCAGGTAACAAAAGTAAGTAAGTATAAGTCATATGCCCGTTTTCACTAAACGTATTAATCGTCTAAATTTATTTATTCAAAACTTCATGCACATTACAGTACAAAGGCGGACAGTAAATCCGCTATCCAAATACTTAGGAATTGCTTAAGACGAAAATACGTTTCACCAACCGCTGGAAAATAACGAGCGTTGTCAGGTTACGCTTATAGTTAGGAAGTGGATTGGGCAGTGCTTACTCTCTAGGCATCGCCTTAAATGACAGTTGCGTTCTGTTTCCCACAGCTAAAACTGGAACTAAATGTCGCAATTTTGAAATATTCCTTTTAACTACTAAATACTTATTTATTACTTTAAAAAATAACAGCTGTGAGAGAACAGACCGAGAACAGCTGAATTTTTAGACAGCAGGTACAATTGATATCGTTTGACCACGGAACCCTAAAGAAACAAGTTTTTGCTCAACCAGTAGCCCGGTTGATTTGTTTATTAATGGTAATGACCGACTCTCATGTAGTGTATGTAGTGAATTTTTTATACATACCACTATGTTGGCAAACAAGCTTGCGGCCTGCCTGGTAATCAGTCACCGCAGCCTAAGGACGTTTGCAATACCAGGGGTATCGCTCCCGCGTTGTCGACCCTGTAAAAACCTTTTCTTGAAGAACTCCATTTTGTATTCTCCAGGGAGTTCGTTCCACAATCTTAGTATGCATTGGAGAAAGTTCCTTTAGAACTGAACTAAGGTTCTAAGGTGTGAGAATGCACTCCTTGTAGATGGCGAGCGGTGAGATGACATAACGTAAATGAAGGCAATATGCATTATTCCACCTTTTACTTTCCAGTTGATTTTAAATCAGTGTTAGTTTGTCCCCTGACTTCGTTAGGGTCAAACCTCTGTCATTGCTTACAACTCTAAGGTCGTAATAAGTCGGCTTTGTAAATCCGGACTAAACTGTTCCACCAGTGGGAATCAGTGTCACCGTGATCGGCCATTGAATAGGTCAGCTCGTTTCTTGAAGGCCTATGGAGTACCGTACCTACCATGCTGTTTAACATGACGACGAACAAGACATGAGGAATTTCATCTAGTCCTTACAGTGACAACGCACCTGTTGTTCTGCAATTTTCTTGCCTGCTACCTAAATAGCATAATATTAATCGTAGATGTTATGGACGACAGTTACAGCCCAATATCAGGTGGGCTGTCTGCTCGTTTGCAGTGGCGTAGAATAAAAAGAAGGTACTTGTGGTCGTAGAACGAGTAAAAGATGTTTGAAAAGAATTGTGAGGGATGGAAGAAGGGATGGTGAGGGTAGGAAGTTGTATCAGGACAAAGCAAAGTGGCCGTCCATAGTTTTTGCCTACCCTCCTTTATGTATGTAGGTATGTGATCAACATCAATGAACGATTTGCGAAGTTTATTTATGGCGAGCAATCTTAACATTGTCCCGCTCGCACATATCTTTCCTTTTCGTCGTATCGCCGTTGTCAGTTATCTTACCCGCGGTTGAATATTAATTTCCCATATCTCCGCTGTATCGGAGCTAAGGTGTGATACACACGGTTGGGCGTGACGACGATGGACTTCTGAACGGTGAAAATGGAAAAGGTTTCCGAAATAGGTAGATATTAATACTAACTAGTTACTGAAACTCTCGTTTTTAATCTCACACTTTTTCAATTTCAAAACTTACTTATTTTTAAAGATTTTGCCACAGCATTCTAGGGTGGGATAGATTTCATCCACACGCACGCACACATCTGGAAGACGCAGCGTGGGTAGGCCTCCCACAAGGTGGACCGACGACCTGGTAAAGATCGCAGGTACCAGCTGGATGCGGAAGGCACAGGACCGGCCTTTGTGGAGATCTCAAGGGGAGGCCTATGCCCAGCAGTCGGCGTATTCTGACTGATGATGATCTGGATGCCTTGCTTCCAGTTAATGCAAGAGCTTCGCGAGCATTTTTCCCACGCACGTGTAAGATGTGGTATGAGCTCCCCCCTCTCGAAATCTTTACTTTGCACTACAACACGGAGTTCTTCAAAAGGCGTGTCTACAAGTTCCTTGAAGGCCGGCACCGCATCCGCTCCCCTTTAGTTGCAGATGACCTGGACGACGGTGACCGCTTTCCATTAGGTGGACTGTCCGTCCGTGTCCGACCTAGGAAGACCCTAGGCAATAAAAAAACTAATTAATGAATAAACCCTTTATAGCATAAATACAGAATACAGTTTGTACATTTCATTTATTTATTTAACATTTATTGTGCACAATAAATAGTATACAAAATTGACATACAGATAAGATCACAACAGGTACAGCTTATTTCTAAAGAAATATCTTCCAGCCGACCAACACAAGAGAGAGGGCAAAATCGAGACGCAGAACAAAAGCAAAGGCAACAGTGAAAAAAACAGACGGCATTATCGCTTAAAGCGATTTCTGTGCTATTCGTTAAGCAAAACTCTTTCTTCATTTCAAATGAGCAAGTTCAGTCATAATGCCTTTAGTGCCATTGCTAGGTCTTAGAGTGGACGTTGGACGTTAGGACGTTGCGATCATATGCGATGTGCACCACCCCTAAAGCCTTATGGGATTCCGTACCTTAGCTTTTGATACGTGAATTTATTATCCACGAAGTTTGCTTATTGAATTCCGCTGTGACGTCATTGTGTCTGTGTGATGTATACGGGATTAATATCAGTTATTTATTCGTGCGAATATTTACTTTATTTTACCTCTACGCAAATAGTTATTAGGCGTTTAATGCTCGTTTCAGGATCGCGGTGGATTGCGATTTGAGCGGTATTTATTTAGTTTATATGAAATTTGCATTGTTATATTACTAACAAATAATACGTGTTCTAATTTGAAACTGATATTATGAGCGGGCTTATCCATATTTGCTACTAAAAGTATCTCTGCTCTCATGGCCTTGGTTTAGCAGCCGAGTGGTTAAGGTATCCGAATTGTAATCGAGAGCTACCGTGTTCGAATCCCACGACGCCGTATAGAACCAATGACTCTTTTCTGGGTTATGCACATTAGTTGAATGCTAACCGATGTTCTTATGGCGAGGGAAAACATCGTGATGAAACCTGCAAATTCAGGCGACTGAAAGCTAGCAGGGTATTAAAGGTCCATTAGTCCACGCAGGCGGAGCCGCGGGCAGAAACAAGTTGTTCGAGGAGAAGTACTCTTTCTTCTATGTCAATCAATGAATTAGCGCAGCGATCTCTACATTTTTCTTTGATTCATGCGAAATCTTGTTTGGATGGATGTTTGTTCTGTTATACTCATTTACGCAAAGCTATTGGATTTTAGATTACCCGTTTAAAATATTGGAACTCATTTCTGTTATTATCTATGATTTGAAGAAGTCACGGCCTTTTACAAAGCATATCCATATTCATAATTTACGGTTAATAAAAAACCCCAAAACATTGCTTTTCCATTATTAAGTTAGCATACAAAATTAGCATAACTTTGTTAGATTAGCAACATAACGTGTTTGAATAGATATGTAAGAAAATAAGGCAAAACCCCCTGCAGATAGAGACTATTTTGTTAATTGGTTTATATATAAAGTCATAGATAGAATTGCAAAATAAGAACATTAAAATTTCTATGCGAAAGCTTTATATTCCTCACTAATTTTAATGAGGTACAAATTTCTTTTAAATTTGTGAAATTCCAACACGATTTTAATTAACGCGGGAGGCGTTCAAATATTTATTCTGTTTAGAATTATAAATATTCAATAATATGTTTATTATTTTCGTCACAAAAATTATTCAAATTAGCAATAAAAATGAAGCAACTTAATTAGGTATTATTAACGTTACGAGGCGACGATTTTTTTTTTAATGAACTATCTTTTTTGCGACTACGTTCTGGAGCCCTATTTTTGAAACCGCTCGCGTGCGCTATCTATCTCTTTCACGCTTGTGGTAAGTTGCTGAAGATAGAAAAGGCAAGCATTAGAGGGCGAGCGCTCGCGTGGATGCGAGTGTGCTCGTGCTCCACCTATCTCTTTCACACTCGTGGTTAGTTGCTAGAGATAGAAAAGACAAGTATAAGAGGGCGAGCGGTTTCAAAAATAGGGGCCCTGGACCCGTTCCTGTGGAAACTACATTGAATTTCGTTAAGAACTATACAGTTTTTGTTACTCACTGATAATATAGCTTTCTATAGGCGAAATAATTTTCAAAATCGGTCAAGTAGTTTGTGAGTTTGCAAAGCAACTCATAATTTTTAGCAATCCAAAACTATACTAACATCCTATTATTTTTCCGGGAATTACATATGACCTAGAGAAGAATACCTATGACTTCCAAGGCTTGCTATTACCAGAACAATTTTCGAATTTGGTACAAAATTTTTGGAGATTAACTTTTTATAACAGTAGCTATTCAGATTCTAATTATGTATATGCTTTACCTACGTATAAGTACATAGCCCTTCGCGTGTTGTTACTCTCAATACTCAATACCTACACAAAAATATATTATTAATAATTATTTATTACAAATATGTACTGTCGGGTGCCCCAATATTAAAAACTTAAAAAGACGGGTTAAGTTAGTACTTCTTTTTAGTTTTGGCACATATTGTCGGTAACATAGGTATATCAGACAGAAAGATGGACGATTCCGCAAAAGAAACCGAGTCTGAATAGTTTGAGGACAAAGATATGGCATCCAGTAGGTATATTAGAGGTCTCTTCAAAGGCGGGCAACGTATTGGTGACTCCCCTGGTGTTGCTGTTGTCCATAGGCGGCGGTGACCATGCACCATCAGGTGGCCCGGTTGCCTATTTGTCTGCCGTATAACATAGAAAAAAGGTACTTCAACTCCTTTTGACGTAATTTTCTTGGCCATAGAGTTATAGGTTCCGAAATGACCCCTTGCTAGATGCCCAGAAATGCGAAGACGCTTTTTAACGGTATAAATTGACAGTATTATAAGTACCCGAACAGGATTAGTTATATTTTCGCAAAATTTTACGTTTATATTTATTTAAGTATTCGAAAAGACGACACTGGCCATAACTGTAATTCCATTCTTAAATTCCTCATCTCAAATGCCCGACATAGCCGCGCTTCTTTCCAATTTCATAAACATAGCTCTCGCCAACAAATTTATCGACTGAAGAACAACGGGTCTCTGTAAAATGTTTGCAATTTCAACCATTCCCCTTTGGGAGTTCTTTAAATGGTGACGAAGCCTGTCACCGGGTCTCGTGCTGATTATCAGTGATTTAGTACTTTGATGAATTAACTCACAAATAAATACATGTTCATGTAATGGATATGTCGGTCTTTTTATCCGAATGCGTTAAGAGGGTTATGTTTTTCGAGTGTATGTATGTATGTTTATTTCTTTGGATAACGGCTCAGTGGACTTTAACGTATGCTGTGTTGTAAAGGAGGCTCCACACGTTGGCCTAAACTCCACGAGACTTGCCCAATACGAGAATGCCCAATACCTGAAGCCTCGTGTTTTTAACCCCCGTCGAAAAAAGAGGGGTGTTATAAGTTTGACGAATGTATCTGTGGCTTTGTGTCTCTGGCTGTGGTATCGTAGCTCCCGAACGGATGGACCGAAAGCCAGTTTATTCGAGATGGTTATTGGCTTTGTTAAATTCGAGCGTCGGTGGCCGAGCGGTTACAGTATCCGACTCGTAAGTCAGAAGTCCCGAGTTCGAATCCCGCTCCGGCCATGTACCAATGACTGTTTTCTGAGTTATGTACATTAGTTGAATACTAACCGATGCTCTTACGGTGACGGAAAACATCGTGATGAAACCTGCACATTCAGGCGACTGTATGTGTAACCATGATCCAATCTGATCAGGTTCCCCTGGTAGCAGGGTCATGGAGGTCAGTGGCAGTTGCTCCACTGTAATTACTTGACCTGCCAAATCCTGGATCATGGTCAAGGCGGACCCCGGGCCCTCGTGCTCGAGAGCACAACCGGGATATTAACGCCATGATGATTATTTTTATTTTTATTGGCTTTGTTCAATTACAATAGGTTCGGTAGTTTAGAAAATATTTAAATTTAAGTAAACTTTGTCGGAGGTTATCCGACTTCTTCTGTCGGTTAGTTCATTGTTGATAGGAGAGACACTTTCTATCAGCTATACCAGCTAAAATCTCCACTACCATACATAAAAGCTCAACTGCAAAATATTAATAAAAAACCGTCGTCTGCATCGCAATAAAAACGGGTGATATCCATAACAGAGCTGAATACCTGGCTCCGTTACAATCAATTCTCTCGCCACCATAATTTTAGCACTCACTGTAATCCCAGTCGGAGTGTCCGGCCCAATAATTAAATTACACATGCATACCATTACACATGCGTATAATACACATGCGTACGATTACACAGGCATAAACTATATTTCAATCAATATTGCGCAGAAAAGGTAAATAAAAAGTTGTAGACTAAGACTACCATGTTAAAATGTTTACATTTTAACATCGTATTAACATGATAAAATGTAAACGTTTCCAGAAGATGATGACCGAAACCGGTCGTAAAAAATTTAAAGTTTATAAATATAGTGTATTCAGTGGAAGTAGTGTATAAAAGTTTTTTAATCTATGATGTAATGGAGTTCCATCAAGAATGCGTAAAACAAAGTGTCAATTACGTTAATAAAAAAAATGCATTGAACTGTGTAGTTGTAGTGTGTGATGTAGTTAAGTGAAATTAATGAAAAAAGAACAGGAATTCTTGCAATCCTGTGGTATTACTATATTTCTATTAGAGGTAGGCAAAGACTTGGTGATACTGTGTTACTAATATCTTAGCTAGCTGTGATCACTTTCCATCAGGGCCGCTTGCTTGTTTGTCTATCATGCATACCTATGACTTAAAATTTAAAAAATGTTATAATTAAATTAGTTGAAATGTTGTAAGGATGAATGTTTCATGCAACTAAACCAAATTTGATGAAATTTGGCAATAATGTAGTTTTAGTGCAGAATAGCACATGGGCTATAATTTATCCTGACTATCAATGTGGTTCAAGCGGGAATGGATCCGGAATCGAATTTTACGCTAACAAAGTCGCGGGCAAAAGCTAGTTAATTAGATATACTTACGTGCGAGAGTACATATAGGTACTTACATATAATTGAATAATTGTTTCGTTGAGTCGTTTGTTTACCTCTTTTGTAACTTTATTTGAAACACAGTGTACGCAAGCTGTGTGTATCGGAAAGCATTTCGATCCGACTTCGGCGATTATCGATGCCACATCTCGATTTTGGTCCGATGAAAGCCTCGGCCTTATTCTGGCCGAGAAAGGGATGTACTTTTTGTAGCGGTTTTTTTTTAAACTTAACGTCACACTATATTTCAGTGCTTATAACTTTTGTATTGAGATTATAGCAACAATGTTGTCTTCGTGTTCCGTTTGAGGGATAAGGTAGCCAGTGAAATTACAGGCATGACGCATTTCATCTTAGTCCTCACAGTGACAACGCAAATGCGGTTCTGCATTATTGATATTATGCGTTTAGGCCAATCCACATTTTTGGGACTTTTCGATTGAATTAATTAGGCCCGCTTACCATCAAGTGAGCTGTCTCTTTCCTGAGTTATGTACACTATTTAAATACTAACCGATGATCTTATGGTGAGGGAAAACATCGTGATGAAACCTGCACATTCAGGCGACTGGATGTGTAACCATGATCCAATCTGGTCAGGTTCCCCTGGTAGCAGGGTCATGGAGGTCAGATGGCAGTCGCTCCGCTGTAATTACCTGACCTGCCAAATTCTGAATCATGGTCAAGGGCCCCGGGCCCTCATGCGCGAGAGCACAACCGGGACATTAACGCCAAGATGATGATGATGACCATCAAGTGGATTGTCTGTTAATATGTCAATGACTTTCTTGAATGATCTTTGATTTTCCACCATATCACAGGAACACTGGCTGCCCGTACTTCATTAGGTAAGTAATAAGTATCCATCTGTAAGAAATGCAATGGTGAGGGTGGGAAAAATGGGTTTTTTCTTTCATTCACACCGGTCAAACATTTTCGGTGTGTTTTACTTGCACTATGACACTGGCAGTAATGGTTGTCAAGCAACGACCGGTTGCCACATAAAAAAACATTGAATGAAATATCCATGTACTATAGTTGAGATAAAAAACACAAAAAACCCACATAAGGTCCAAGGTGTGAGGTAATACTGTTAACTTCCAAACAGAATACGCGCCAGTATTGTGGGCGGGCAATTCTGTTAACAAATTACAATTAAGTTGATTTACAAACTTCATAAATATTGCTTTAAATATTAAAATATGGCGCCGAAGAGCGTTCTCTCACTTCGTTCCATTACATGTCGCTAAACTTTGTAATTTATATTTTTACAATACGAGAGAGAGGAGGTACGGGGCAGGGCGTCTCTCTCCGAAATGAATTCGTTTGTTAAAACGCTAAAGATTATCTTTAGAGGCGTGTTTTTAATCGATATTGCTGATTTTTGGGGCCGGTAAATTAATGTGAGTGCTGGGATTACGGTTGTCTTGAGAGGTGGGCGACGATCGTTTGCGTCGAATTTTTTAATTACTTTAGATAAATAATTGCTTGGACAAATTCAAAGTAAACAAAGCCTGTGGGTGTTAGATAATTGATAAACTACCTTTATACTTTTTTTAAAAAACATGTGTATTATAAATTCTACACCCAGCCTACGGGGCTTAAAACAGAAATTAAAATTCATCATTCCAATTTCAGCTCGGCCGGGAATCGAACCCGGGACCTCAGCGTGGCAGACCGGTATGTTAACCAACTGAACCAATCAGGTCGTCAGATAATTCACGTTATATAGGTTTTAAGAGTTGTGTAGTTATTTACTACCCTTTCATCACACATAGTATCGTGTTTGTGACCACGGTTAGAATTGTTTTTACCTCGACATTTCGACGCAATATAGAGCTACATAAATTACGGGATAATATGTGTGATGAAAATTTAATTCACGTTTATTTAAATAAGTTTATACTGGTCTTTAAAGAAAAATAACATGTCTATAAATAAAAGCATAGCAGCGTCAAAAAACACTAAAGTCCACACCTTATTATAAGGTACATTCCATGCAATTTACGGTTCATTATGAAGGTACAAGCAATTTCGAGATTGCTCCGAAGATACCTCGATGCGTAGGTAAATTTGTATTACCACGATACGAGAATTTTTAAACTCCCATTAAACTCTGGCGCCATTAAGCTAGTAGCCTAGGGAATAAGAAACTTGTTGCGTGTATTTTTTTCTTTATTTTTAGCAATTTAATCGATATCGATTCGCATTCGATCATTAATCGACGACTCTACGTTATCGGAGGGTGCGAAAAAGTACACAAATCACACCTCTCGCTCACTGACTTTTTACTTTTTTTCCGTCCAAGGCACTGGGAACGCGTTCTGCCGGAGGTTTTGTACTTTTTAGCGCCTCCTTGCATGTTTTCCGTCCGAGTTAATGCCGTTTAGGTTGTATAATATCATGTCTTAGTGGCTCCACTTTCGATTTTTAAAAAGCGACAAAGACTACACGACTTTTTGTGCCGCCAATTATCGTTTTCTTTCTGGAACAAGACGGGTATTTATCTGACAATTAACGTCTACAGAACCGTAAATTAGAAGCGGTTAACTTACTTGCAAAAGTCACTGAATAACTTTGCATTGTACTTTGTGCTATTGTAGAAAGCTCAAAGACGTCGTGCCGCTTTCCTTGAAAGTGGGTAGGCGTTTTAGAATCTATAATCTTTAGAATACATCAATTTGGAATCTGCTTATAGCGATGAAAGAGTGTAAATAAGAAGAGTACAAGTAAAATGTATACAAATTCATTCCGGGTAATATATATTCCGGGTTTTTATCGCCGACGCGTTTACGAACAAACAAACACTACTTGCAAACAAAGAGGAGGTAGGAAACCCGGAACATACCCTTAAAATATGTGATAATAGTAATGGAACAAACATTGGAATAAATTATTGGATGTTTGTTACTCCTTCACGCAAAAGCTTCTTTCCGGATTTTGATGAAATTTGGCACTAATATAGCTTAGTCCAGAATAGCACATATTTAGGTTATAAAATTATCCCGAAGTTCATTGTGGTTCCCGCGAGAACAGGTCTTGAACGTTATAGCCGAATTTTACTCGAAATTCTTTGAAAATTACATTTATCTAGATGTTACGCTTCATAGATAGACAGCGGTGCTTAATAATAGGGTCCCTTTTTTACCCTCCGAGAACGGAATCCTGAACACGTTGCGTTAATGTTTAGTGGAATATACTGGCCGGTAATGCGAATTTAAATGTTAATGAAAATATGGTTTACGTAGACAATATTAGAAAGTTAGATAAGCATCGAAAAAGGGCTTTTTTGTGCACTCCTTTTTAACCCTCGACGAAAAAAGAGAGGTGTTATAAGTTAGACGTGTGTATCTCTCTGTGGCATCGTAGTTCCCGAACATCATCATCACAGCCCGTAACAGTCCACTGCAGGACTTAGGGCCTGTCCTACGAAAGGGGAGGTTATTGCCATAATCTCCACGCTTGGCAGGCGGGTTGGAGATCGCAGTGTTTAAATATAACAATGGGAAATGCTGCTGCCCATTTTCCAGATTACGGAGACTCTTGATCTATTGCCTCGAAAACATTAGTCGCCTTGTACGACACCCACGAGTGTAAGGGGTTGGTACTATTCTACTCTGCCGGACACCGCACGGCCAACGGTTCCCGAACGGATGGACTGATTTAGATGCGGTTTCCTCTATTTGAAAGCATTTGAAAGTGCCTCTAAATACACCCTATACAAACATTGCAAGTTAAACAAAAGCTAGTACAAAATGAAAGCTTCGCCGACATGGACTTACTTTTTAGACCTACAGCTAGACACTTGAGCTCTCCTACAACCACCACACCGCACAATCTGCCTGCGTAGCATGAAAGGCTGTGTCGCGCGCGAGATAGCGAGATACCCCTACTTATCTCTTTCGATTAGCGATGGAGTAAGTGAGATAGAAAGTTTGTGTCTCGCGCGACGAAGTTCGTCATGCTACGAGGACTGGACTTTTGACTAGACCATCATCATCTTCGTCCTAGCGCTTATCCCGGTCTCTGCCAGGGTCCGCTTTCTTACTCATTATTCTCCACTTTCAACGGTCTTCGGCATCCTCTCGTCGTAAGCTGTTGGCTCTCGCATTCGACTCAGCGATGTCAATCCATCACTTCTTGGATCGCCCATGGGGCCTCTTTCCTGATACCGGCAGGTTCAGGCACCTATTTCCCACGTATCTGGTTCTGGCTAGACCCTCGAACGGCAACAAGCCTCTCGCTCGTACCTTCGTCGCGATCAATGCTCGCGGATACCAGTTATAACCGGTCCGGGGATACGCGTAATTGGCTCACGGACTGCATTCCCGACACCTCGCCGGGCCAAATTGTTGGCTTATCTTAATACACTGTAATTAACGCGTCTTTGTGGCCTCCGACGAGCTGAGGACGCGATTCTGCTATGTTTATGCTTTTTTAAATTAAATTTAAGAAATTGCATCATCACAGCCCATAACAGTCTACTGCAGAACTTAGGGCCTCTCCCGCAAAAGGGGAGGTTATTGTCATAATCTCCACGCTTGGCAGGCGGGTTGGAGATCGCAGTGTTATAAATATAACAATGGAAAACGCTGCTGCCCATTTTCTAGCCTACGGAGACTTTAGATCTTTTGCCACCCGAAAACATTAGTCGCCTTGTACGACACCCACGAGTGTAAGAGGTTGGTGCTCTTCTACTCTGCCGGACACCACACGGCTAGCCCAATATACAATAATTACAATACAATAAATAACGCGACTTTAATCCTAGTATACAGTGACAGATTGAGGAGCGTCAGTAGCCTAGTGGTAACGGTATCTGACTCGCAATATGAGATGTACCGGGTCCGAATCCCATTGTCGCCATGTACTAATGACTCTTTTCTGAGTTATGTACATTAGTTGAATTCTAACCGATGCTCTTATGGTAACCATGATCAAATAGGTTCCTCTGGTACCAAGGTCACGGAGGTGAGATGGCAGTCGCTCCATTGTAATTACCTGATCTGCCAAATCCTGGATCATGATCAAGGTGGACCCGAGCTCTCGTGCGCGATAGCACATCCGGGAGATTAACACCAAGGTGATGATGACTCTGTGATAGATTGTGAGCATAGAGATGGCGAGTGATAGGTGTGATAGAGAGTGATGGTAGCTTGACCCCACCTCATTAGATACGAACAGGGAGATGATCTTGATCGTCAATGGAACTGGATCTTAAAGACTGCTATTCATACTCAGGGCGTACGTTCCGGGCGCTGTTAAAATAAATTATTTCACTAATACGAAGCTTCATTATTCCCGAGTGACATGGGCTACTTTTTGGATCGGAAAAATAATAGGGTAACGCGGGAGTTGAATATTTACAGAAATTCAAACTGCGCGCAAACCAAAGGGACTGCTAGTTCTCGAATAATTTGACAAATATGGTGAGCCATTTGTTTACCTCTATCTTTATTTTAAATACTCACGCATTTTAATTCAATTTATAGCCTTTCCATTAGTGGAATCGGGGCCGTCAGTGAGCGTGTTCCTTTGTCTGCGTTGCGTTGACAACCGTTAATACTAATTAGGTAGGTGCATGAAGTTTAATGGGGCTGCCATTAAAATCTAGAAAAAACATTGCACTAGCATCGTCAGGCTTTAACAACTGCTCTACTGCAGGGACCAGGTCTTCGACCCGAGAAAATAGTGCGACAAAAAAATTAGGCCTTCTACACGGAAAAAAGGGGTGTTAGAAGATTGAAGTGACTACTCGTATCTGTGTATCTACTTACGTAACTGAGCGGTTTTTCTTCGTATAAGTAGAATGGTTCGTAGCGTTACTTAATTAAATAGCTTTAGCACTTTTCTTTGAATCATCCCGCACCTTATACCTAATCGTAGAATGGGGCATCCACCCAGAATCAGGGGATCTACGCGAGAGCTCATACTTATCTTTTCTATCTCTGGAGACATACCATGAGTGTGAAAGATATAGTTAGCGCACGCGAGCGCTCGAGTGGGTGCGAGCGTTGGGGCTCTATTTTGGATCGTCTCGATTCTAATTTTGTATTTTCGGCATGAAATATTCAATGTTTTTTAAACATTTTATCAACACCGAATGAGTAAGGTTCTTAAATAGGGAAAAACAGCACCATGCATAAAGATATCGAATTTTTCATGTCGAAAATCAAAGTTGAAAACCGTTCGAATCGAGGTAAACGATTCAAAACTAGAGCCCCTAGTCGTATAACCTCTTAGCACACTCCCTGAAATGCAACTTCTTCTTGCACCACAGTCTATTTACAGCTATTCTTAAAAGTATAAATGGCAAATATAATAAGAGTATTTGTCGTCACAATTTGCAGAACTTCGCAGTTCAAATGTAAAGTGCCGCACAGTCAGACCCGTTTCCACACTCGCAAGCCGTGGAGCCGATGCCACACTCGCAACTCTCAATGCATTCGTGTAAACAAGCCATTATGGAAGTAACTCAATACGCGTTATACGCGTAGCCAGCAGGATATTTCGCTTCGAAGTCCGATCGGTACATAAATTCGTTTCTTTAATTTAATTTTAACCCAATTAAAGTGAACATGTGAGCTTACTGGAACCCTGTTGGAATATAACGAGTACTTTATTGTAATCTGCCGCACTTGTGTTGCAAAACACATGATAGGTATTCTAGTTTCGAGCAGGTGCTTTGTAATTAAGCTCCTTATGCTATAAATAGATTCTTGGACAATTCATACGTATCACCTTGAACCAAACTACGCAAATCTTCTAGTAGGACCCGTATTCACAAACTACTAAGGTAAATTAGCGCTAGTGTGCGTTCACTTAGCGACTCTTTGCTAAGTGAAGCCCAGACCCGTAACAGAAATTAAAATTAATCATTTCAATTTCTGTTCGGCCGGGAATCCAACCTGGGACCTCTGCGTGGCAGACCGTTGTATGTTAACCAACTGAACCACTTAGGTCGTCGAATATAATTTGCTCTCGTGTTTAACGTACGGCTTTTCACCTCTTCCACGTAAAAGGTGTGACTCGCAGTGCAACAGCAGCAGCTGCAGCAGCAGTTGTATGAAATCCAATACTTAATAATAATAATATTTTTGCTGCGAGTTTTTACGCGCCAAAAGCGCCCTTTTCGTGTCGGAGAAGAGAAAACTCTTTTGCACTTATTGTATTGTAGTTTCTCGATTTCAAATTAAATTTGTTTTGCATATTCATATTATTGACTAATGTCTTCCGCTGGGGAGCCTTCAGACTGGATGAACAGCACACCATCAGGAGCATGGCACATTATTATTTTATCATAATTTTTATAATGGTGTAAATTACATTTCCTTGAATAATCCTAGTACGTATTATCCTAACATCATTTAGCTTACCTATTATATTGCAGACATTTAAACAATTTAAATTCCAATGAAGCCTAAATCTAATATGAATTAAGCCTGACCACAATTAAGTTACATGAAATTAATATTCCATTATAGTGTCAAATATCTATCGAATAATTTGTTGGATCACGATATATGTATAATATTTTGAATCATAATGTTTTTGTTGCCAAGGAAAGCCACGACCCGACGACGGAAAATAACTTAACACTAGTCTAATTTGGTAGACGATATAGCCAGTGGCCATCGTAGACGACGTAGTGTATAATTATCTAATGTCAAACTCAGTTGCTAACTAGTTAGACAGGGCCTCGAGTCCGCTAATTTACTTGGTTCGATCGAATAGTAATTCGATCACAAAAGCAGCTCAACGGTTGTGTTAATTGTAGCAGAATATCATAGAGCGTCGGTGGCCGAGCGGTTACAGTATCGACTCGTTAGCCAGAGGACCCGGGTTCGAATCCCGCTCCGGCCATGTACCAATGACTGTTTTCTGAGTTATGTACATTAGTTGAATACTAACCGATGCTCTTACGGTGAGGGAAAACATCGTGATGAAACCTGCACATTCAGGCGACTGGATGTGTAACCATGTTCCAATCTGGTCAGGTTCCCCTGGTAGCAGGGTCACGGAGGTCAGATGGCAGTCGCTCCACTGTAATTGCCTGACCTGCCAAATCCTGGATCATGGTCAAGGCGGACCCCGGGCCCTCGTGCGCGAGAGCATAACCGGGACATTAACGCCAAGATGTTTTTTTTTTTTTTATCAAAAGCGCATAAAACTGCCATTAAGCTGCAATTGCGATTCTATTACAATTCAATCGCGCCATTAGTAACAGTAGCAGAATACCAAAAATGTGTAAAATCGCCATTGAGCTGCGATTGTATCCGATCATCCGACAATTCAATGGGACCATAAGTAAATTAGCGGACTTGAGGCCCAGGACATCTGCAAGCTAAGGGCGTAAGGGGGTAGCGTATGCGGTACCGGCCTTATAGTATAGTATATTTTCAGTATCACATCAAATCCAACAGGTGAGATGGCGGTCAAATGCCTGTCTTGTCAAATATAAAAAAATATATATAATATATAGTTCTATTAAAGCGAGTAATAATAAAACAGAATTGAACTAAAGTTAGCTTATAAAATAATTGGTTTCTAAACTATTCGCCCTTCAGACCTAGACTCGTTGGGCCATTGGCTGTTTGCTTAACTTACCCGAGGCTTCTAAGGTATTTGGTAAACTACCAAGGACTTAAGAAGGGAATTGGAGGAGCCTGTATTACATGCTACTGTTTTGTACAGCAATTTTTGGGCGACTTTTCATTGTAAAGCCTTTAGAAAGTAACCATCTTTTCTACCTACATAAATAAACCTCAATTTACTAAATTATGTTCGCACATAACTTCGGAACGGGTGCACTTATTAGTTTAATTATTTTTTGTTGGATTCGTTATAGAAGAGATATGAGTGACGACGCCGAAATGTTGACTATGGTTGCGGATTGTAAGAATACCGTGCGGTCTTCTAGAGTGCTGGGTCAGAAAGCTCAGTGCTTTACCTTTTTGTAGTATAAAGCAAAGTAGCTTCCCATCGTCTGTCCCTCTGTATCTATGTATATATGCTTAGATCTTTTGAACTTCATAACGGATTTTAATGCTATATTCAACAATAGATAGAATTGATTCAAAAGGAAGGATTATACGCAAGAAAA
Source organism: Blastobasis adustella (assembly GCA_907269095.1). Lineage (NCBI taxonomy): Eukaryota > Metazoa > Arthropoda > Insecta > Lepidoptera > Blastobasidae > Blastobasis > Blastobasis adustella. Next base: position 5,435,988 of record OU026135.1, on the reverse strand, counting down.
AAGGGTAGATAGAGATAAAGTAGGTGTAGGGTAGGTTGTAGGGTGGATGTTGTGTAGGTCTAGGGTAGGGTAGAGTAGGCGTATGGTATGGGTAGAGTAGGGCGGGTGTAGAAAACATTTTTTTTTTTTTTTTTTTTTTTTTATGTTATCCGGCAGACACACAGGCATGCGGGCCACCTGATGGAAAGTGGTCACCATGCGAACGAAGTCGTATGTATAATGTATTTGAAATTATTTTGAATTCAAATTTTTTATTAACCACCCCAAATTTGTATGCCGATGGCAGGTCACAGAGGACCCGTCTACTAAAACTATAACAACTGCATAACCTGTGTACCACAAATAAATAAAATTGAATTGAATTGAATTGAAGTCGCGCCAGGTCATCCAGTTTGTAATAAAAACCTACAGATATTTGTCCTTAACAACAAAGCCATCCTCTTAACCTCTCCCAGCCCCAAACCTCTGAAGTGAGCGCCGCAAAAACCATTTAGCGATAAATCCCTTTCAGGTGAAATCTTTAAACATTTAAAGTGAACTTAAAACTTAAATCGTCTTAAAATTGGAAATGCAAACTAGTTTCCGAGTTCCAAGTTCCCTGGGATATCTATCTGTTGTTTGTGAGTGTCGTCGGTGAAAATGTTTTTCTTTTCTTCGTTTGTGATGCTGTTATGTTGGTACTTAAAGATAACGAGCTTAGTTGGGAATTGTTTACATTGGTCTTCGTGGCGTCAATGTCCCGGTTGTGCTCTCGCGCGCGCCTTGACCATTATCCAGGATTTCGCAGATCAGGTAATTATAGTAGAGCGACGGCCATCTGACATCTGTGACCCTGTTAATAAAGGAACCTGACCAGATTAGATCATAGTCACGATGTTTTTCCTCATCGTAAGAGCATCAGTCAGTGTTCAATATAATGTACATAAAATAGAAAAGAATTGGTACATAGCCCGCACTGGAATTCATACCCGGGATTTCTTGCTTATGAGTCGGACCCCTTAACTATTAAGCCATGGATGCTCCTGGGAATTATTTACATCATGTAAGATAAAATTATTTAGCGTCGGTGGCGTAATGCGAAAACCGTAAGCGACAGGTACATAGTTCGATCCCCAGTATCGCCATGTACCAGTGACTTTTTCTGAGTTATGTACATAAGCTGTACCTGCACTAACCGATGCTCTTACAGTCAGAAAACTGCACATCAGTGTTGCCAGACCTGATCTGAACTTTTGCCCACACAGGTTGATAAAATTGCCCTTTTCGACACAAAATCGCCCGTTTTCAGATTTTTCAAAGAAACTCACTAATTAACTAAAAAAATGTTAACACAATAACCATTTATTCATCGGGTCTTGATAATGGTAAGTGGTTTAAACAGTTTACGATATAGATATATAACCGAAGTGACCGTTAATTAACGTGAAGAGGAATATGTTGTACCCTCTGTACCTAGACAAACCTTAATTTTTCGAAATTTCCTGAACATTAAAGAATTTTGTGTAAGGCATTTAAAGCATCCTAGATAACTTCATAATAATTACCAGATCGAAAACAAAATTTTTACTGAAAGTGACTATTTCTCCAAAATTTCCCATATTTTACTGGTTCCAACACTTTTCCGCCCTTTTTGCCCTTGTTACAAAAAAAAACTAAAATTGCCCATGGCGTGGGCAGTTGCCCATGGCGTGGGCAGTTGCCCACGGTCTGGCATCACTGCTGCACATTCATGCGACTGAATGTGTAACTGTGATCAAATCTGGTTCCCGTCTAACAGGGCCACGGGGAGGGATAGAGTCGCTCTTCTATAATTAGCTGATCTGTGAAATCCTGGATCGTGGTCAAGCGTACCCCGAAATTGATACTGGAAGAGCACTAAGAAATGCTCTGGGATGGGCTCTGTCTGGTATTGTCAGACATGTTCGGGCCGTTGACAGCGTGGGATGCTCCGGCCCTGGGGCGACCAACATTTCACACTCTGTTTCCTTCCTACTGTCCTAAGGAGGGGGCTCCTTTTGAAGATTAATAGCGATATTTAATGTGCTTTAAGTTTTTATCACTTCTAAATTATAATATCATTTAGCTATTTAACTTACAATATACCTATTCTAAATATTTTCTTTCAGAGTTAAAGGACTAGCACGTTGGTGTCTTTAACTTTCATTGATTAAAAAGTACGTTATTTTTATAATAAGTCGTAGATGTGAAGTTAGACAGCGTTTCATATTTAAATTCCCGTGGTTATCAGCATAACTACAAATATTATTATGAGATATAGCTAGGCTAGCAGTGCCATTCTTCATAGGTACTAGATACATCGCTGACTTCCATCAAATAGGTATTTGATGGTTTATCAGTATGATGCGTTGTGTGTAAGAGCTAAGATAATATGCTGTTGTTTGTAATTGTGTTGTCTATCTTGTGCTTCAAACCGGAACACATATAGTTACTGCAAAATTATGGTAAATCTCTCCACTAATGGAGTGAACTTTTTTTTATGTTATACGGCGGACAAACAGGCAAGCGGGCCACCTGATGGAAACTGTTCACCGCCGCCTATGGACATCAGCAACACCAGGGGTGTTACCAATGCGTTGCCCGCCTCTGATGAGACCTCTAATATACCTCTTGAACGATCCAATATTACAGTCCAAAGGAAACACGTGTCTGGAAGCTCATTCCACAACATCATCAAATCATCCAGAAGACGCCCACTGCTGGACATAGGTCTCCTCCAGAGATCTCCACAAAGGCCGGTCCTGTGCCTTTTGCATCCTGCTGGTACCTGCGATCTTTGCCAGGTCGTCGGTCCACCTTAATCCACATCAGAAAAGATCCAAATCTTAAATAAGTTAATAAAGTATGTTAATTCAGCAGTTTATTTACGATATTATGAGCACATAGGTTCGATACTGGTATTTTATTGGCAATCATTTTCACATGTAAGAGCAATTATAATCAATACTGTATGTACGGAAAATTCGTGATTCTACCAAAATATTTAACTTCAAACGTGTTTTGAGTTCGGAATGGCCTCATACGGATTCCAATAATTGGGAGACATTAAAAGTAAAGTTAATAATGTCATTTCATTGGTCTTGAAATTCAGATGCTTGGAAGGTATTGATAACATCTACAAGATTCGGATTTGGGTATATTTGGCATAGAGTTTTATATGTGAAACATTTTTTTTAAAGCAGTAATTAGGAAGCTGTGCTTAATTAAAAGATTAAATCAAGATTAATGGCACAATTACAAAAATCTGCCGGAATTAAAAATCAAACCGAATCCAGAGTAAACCGGAATCGATTCGCCACAAAAAACATCGAAAACTCGATCTTGAATCGATTTCGAGTACGAGTCATCAAAATTCTGGAACCACTCCTCATTTCGGCGTTCAGAAAAACGAGAACGAGCAGCTTTTTAAATTTCGTATTTGGAATCGAAGCAAAGGTATCGAATACCAAAATGTTTGAGCGGACAGCCAATAAACTGCCATGGGTCGTATTATTTGCTTGGCATTTGCATAATTTTATACTTACACTTCTTTCTTGGTTGTTTAATAAGTGTCACTGGAGTGTAACGTGACACTGCGAGCTCTCAGAGAGTGGGCACGCGATATTGACATGTTTACGATTCCGATTATTAATTTGTTGCATTCTTTTCGATGATCAAAATCTTTGGCATGAGTACATAATACATTGTACCTACGTTCTTTCTCAGTATGCACTCATTTTTGGAGGCGACGGGTTTATGTCATTATACCACCAACTTATCTGATCAGGAGACGGCGGCGCTAGTTAGGCTCGTCGAATGACATTTACTAAATGGCGTCTATAGTTCTAATTTTGTCTACTGAACATCATATTTGATGGTACTGTAATATCGAGTTCAAACTAAACAAGAAACGCTAGACAAGCTCGTAGGTCACCTAGCCAGTCGGTCAACGTAATGACATAGTTGTTTTGTCTATTTCTTTGGTTTAGACAGTAAAAGATCTCTACGTAAAAATACAACTGTTTTTGTAGGTATAGTGTCCAATTTCTTTCTACCTACAATATTAAATCTGCTCTATCTGTCAGTGTCGATAGCAGTAATATTTTAAGATTAATCTGTCTCATAATATAAGACTATTATTTATATTACAAGATCTCTAGACGGCAGTTTAGAAATCTATGCTCAGTCTCTACTTTCAGTAGCCAAACTAAATTAATTAAGATTAGAGGCATTAGTTGCTAACTATCTTTACTTAGAAATAAAACTATTAATTACTGAGATCAAGAGCTTTGCACCTAATTCAATATGAAACTTTTATGATCAGATAATCCCAATCACATTAGGATTGTTTCATCACAATATTTTTCAACCAAAAATGACTTTATTTTCCTAAGACGCTGTCTATTTTTTTATCCCACTAAGGTGGCAAAGAAGCTTACGGCCTGCCTGATGGTAATCAGTCACAGCAGCCTATGGTTCGCAATACCAGGGGCATCACTCACACGTTGCCAACCCCGTAAAAACATTTTCACCCCTTTCTTGAAGAACTCTACGTTGTACTCTCCAGGGATAACCTCTCCAGGTAGTTCATTCCACAACCTCAGTGTGCGTGGAAGAAAGACATCCACCCTTCTTCTATCCAATACCTACCCTACACTTACTTTATCCTTACCTACAATTTTTCTAGCCTATAAACCTTCCTCTTGAACATTACCTATGGTCGTAGTAGCACGTTATAGCAATAATTTCCTACACTATTGTATCTTAACTCTAAGGCAAACGCCGCCACAGCGGGGGACCACAATAATTGGTTAAATCACTTAGAGCCGACTGCGCGGACGGTGTGATCCTAGAATATGTACTCTTTCCTGTTGAGAGACGCATCGTCTGCCTATGTTGTTTGACTGTGTTGTGGAGTTAGATTTTGATATTTACACGTTCATTACACCGGTTTAGTGACGCCTAAATGCCTAGGAATATCTTATGACGCCAACTTAAGCATCGCCTAAGTATATAAGTTTAGTAAGGGCATTAGTGCGATATAATTTTAACAGTGTCGGTGGAGTCCGATTTGATCCGCCACACATAAAAATTACAACAAGTTAAATCAAATGAATACTGAACTGAGCGTCGGTTGCTGAGTGGTTGGAATCCCCCAGCGGCTATGTAGCAATAGCTCTTTTCTGAGTTCCGTACCTTAGTTGAATGGTATATATTGCTCTTACAGTGAGGGAAATCATCGTGACGAAACCTGCACATTCAGGCGACAGAACGTGTAACCATGATCCAATCTGGTCAGGTTCCCCTGGTAGCAGGGTCACGTAGGTCATCAGTCGCTCCACTGTAAATACCTGATCTGCCAAATCCTGGATCATGGTTAAGGCGGGCCCGGGCCCTCGTGCGAGAGCACAACCGTGACATTAACGCTAACATAAATAATTTTGTTTAAAAGACAAGCGGGAAGCATTGTCGTTCATAGTACGAACATCAAACTAAATAGATCCTTACAGGCCCTCGAGCAACTCCAACTTTTGTGCGGTCTAAGAAAAACCACTGCAAACTACCCTCAAGAAAAGCAATTACAAAAGAAAGGATGCAATTGAGGCTTCCCTCACTTCCTCCCCCTCCCCTTGAATCAGGGGTGACCTTGGAAACTCTCATAGAACGGCCTTCCGAGACCCGGCCGTTATTTACGGGTTTCTTAATAAAACTGTCTGCCGAGTAAGCATTTTCTTTCGGTTAACTGGCGTTGGAAGTTACTGTTATTTGGCTGGATAGAATCGTTTACAGTGTTCAGTTAGGTTGATATTTTTAAAGATGTAGTGGTCCCAGCGGTTTTTGCCCGTCGCTGTGGAGTTCGATAACCGAAGAAGATTCAACTCTCGCGCGGGATTTGAATACTTATCCGAGCTGAAAAGATCTTCCTGAGTGTTATTATTAGAGACGAATGGATGTTTGTTACTCTTTAACGCAAAAACTACTGGGACGGATTTTGACTTGTATATGGTTGTCAATTGCCTGTCTACAATGTGCAGAATCATAGAGCTAAAAGAAATTTTACAATATTAGATCTTATACAGCTCGTCGACCACCACTTTGCTGTATCCTAATTTCTGACACAACTTGACGCTTATATCCCAAAATGGCACATAGCCGATATATTGTCCCAAATTCAATGAAGTTTCGGCATTTTCTTACCGAATTTTATGCTGACTAAGTCGCGGACAAAACTTTGTTTTTTAAATATTAGCAGGTCCTTTGCAATATTTTTCTCTCGCTGTAAAGATCGTAGCTTACATAATTTATATATTACTATTAGCTACAGGTCCCGAAAGCGATCACGCTTAGAAGGCTGTGCATTCATCAATAGACAATAACTATTGAAGCACAATTATTCATATTTGTACTACGCCATAAATTCCGTACAAACACACAAACTACACCCAAACCCACACACGCCCAAAGCCGTACCGCCGAAAGCGAACAATTCACACAACTGTTTACAGGCTGGATCTACGAGATCTATAGATCAGTGGCGTTTAATTGTGGCGATAAAACAATCGGCGGGCTCTCGGCGGCGTCTTAAACGCTCATTAAGGCCCATTAATGCGGAGCGGCCCGGCCCGCCGATAAATGGTCGCCCCTGGACGGTAGGGTTGACGCGGAGTTCTTTTCTCCCAAGACGATGGCGAGTTGTGGCGACATCTTACATATTATTTTTTTATTTAAAAACTTTATTGCACAAATTACAGCAATTGGCGGACTTAAAGCCATTGAGGCTTTGTCTAACAGTCATCCAGCAGACCATGCAGAGAGTGATTAAGTAGGTGCTACTTAACAGAAAAACATTGATAAAAGTGAAAGAAATACATTTGAGATTAAATAAAATAAAATAAAATGAATACTATAAATACTTATACTGTTTAAAAAAAAAAGATACAATAAACATATACCAATTATATATACATTCACTATATTACAGATTGATGGCTGGATGATGATGATGCTGTTTAATCTGTTCTACTTTATATATTTAGGTGAGGTAGCTCCGGCAGAATACATTTCGTTATATTATAAACGGTTAAAAATAGGTGTTTCTAATATGGGTCCCATATTGGTGACACAACAGATAGACACACAGATGCACAAAGCGACAAAACCACAAAGCTATAGATACACGTCAATCTTGTAACACCCCTCTTCCTTTCGTCGGGGGTTAAAAACACCTCGAATCTTACACAAGAAAAATACTACTATATTTATTTTCATGAAACTTTACAGTGTTGTATTGTAGCATTTAAACAAAACAATCGGCAGGTTGTCGCTCATTAAGGCCCGCTAGTGGGGAGCGGGCCAGGTCACAGATAAATGGTCGTCTCTGGATGCTAGGGGTTACCGACAGCATATGTTTTGTTATGCATTTGTCCATTCTGCTCCTTCTTACCTTATCTCTAATTAGGACCATCATCCTACCTGTCAATTCCAGCTTCTGCCATCGTAGGCTGTAGTCTTCTTCCTTCACTTCGCCCGGTCTCAGAATCCTCACGTCGTACTGTTGGGTCCTCGCATTTTTTCCCTGATACCGGCAGGCTTAGGCACCAATTTTCCACGTATCATTTAGAGGTGCGGATGATTTGGTAGCGCCTCTGGTGTTGTTGATGTGAATAGACGGCGGTGATCACTTTCCATCAAGAATCGGCCGTTTATCGTCCCTAAACATAAAAAATCCTAAGATTAATTATCCTCTATCGTCTTCATTCCCATCATCAGCTTACGTCAACTGGCTCTATGCGAACAGCTAAGGAATAGAATACGTCGTCTGCGAGTGTTGCCTGAACAGAAACATCTTCAAAACTGGAATGAATATGCTGTTACTAAGCAACATTATCCATATTCAGCTGCACTTACCACCTCATGAATATGATGGTCAAATACTTGTTTACAATGTGGATCATAATAGAGTTGTCGAAAAATGAACCTACGCCTTGAATGTGGAACATAATGTTGATATTTTGGAAAAAGACCTAGTGTTTCTTACGTTATGATCCACATAACGGTAGTTGTTTAAAATGTAGGTCTTCACAATTTATGAGCATTGCGCTCTGTCCTGGGATTGCTGCGTCCAGCTTCCGTATGTAGCCTTTAGAAGATCTACAGTAGATCTTGCATCATGAACGCTTGTCGAGTCGCGGCTGTCAAGGACTCGTTCGCAGTTTGTCGATTCTCAGGAAGATATGACCAGTCCACTGACACATCAGTTTGCTATTTCGAATTACGAGAGTTTAAGGTAAATATAAATATCTGTAATTATCACAGCTCATAACAGTACACTGCTGGACTTAGGGCCTCTCCCACTAAAGGGAAGGTTATTACCATGACCTCCACGCTTGGCAGGCGAGTTGGAGATCGCAGTGTTATAAATATAACAATGGAAAATGCTGCTGCCCATTCCAGCCTACGGAAACTCTTAGATCTTTTGCCTCGAAAACATTAGTGGTCTTGTACGACACCCACGAATGTAAGGGGTTAGTGCTATTCTACTCTGCCGGACACCACACTGACAATTATTATTAACTGTAAGTTGACATAGTTTTCAATAACATGTTGTTGTGGCGGCAACCCTGCTTATAATTACAGGCGATTTGGTGTTATAAAATTTTATGCGCTCATTAATATATGTTTGCATTACGTCTTCATCTTTGGATGGTGTACAAAACAGTAGTGAGTATGTGGTATGTCGCCGTTAAAGAAGGCTCCAACAAATATCTACGTCTTGTTGTTTTTAACTGTAATTATGTTTATGGATCGCGCGTGTTTTAAACTCGTCCAGAACAATCGTCCATTGCTAACAAATATAGTTACATCGGCATATTTTTTATCATACCGAAGAAAACGAGATAACAACAAGGAGGGGAACAAAAGATCGCCATTCGAATTATTAGCCGTCCGACCATCAGTAATTTCTATCAGGCGAGTTGAGATCAAATGCAAGCCATTCACAAAAAAAGAGCAAGCGGACCACCAGATGGAAAGTGGTCACCGCTGCACCATTATCGGTAATCTGTTGTCCAAATCTAAAACTCCTGGACACGTTGCTCTGGCAGCTAAAATACGACTGCCCCTCCACAGCCAAAGCCACGATTCACTAAAAACCTACCCCGTGGAGACCTTACTCACCAGGAGTTCGCACGCCCGAAGAGCCACCGGCAAGTAAGCGTGCGTATCACCCGTAATAAGGTCTGACGCAGTCCATATAACCGAGAGCTCGATAGGACCCTGGGTGGAGGAGGGTCTAGACCTTACTCACAAGCAGGAACACTACTATTGAAAACAGCATTCTGCAAGATGGAGGTACTTCCCCAGTCTGGTTGTTCTAATTCAATCAGGATACCCCGCCTCTCAGTATGCCCTACCTCAATAGTTAGGCATGAGGACTCGTGCCCTGACTGTCTTGGACTTGCTGAGTTCTGGCTCTCAACAACTTGTTTATCCATTTAAGGTTTTTAATTTTTTTTTGGTATCCAGCGTACCGCCAACCCTGCGGGCGGCCCGCGGACGGGAGATCGCTCAGTGCGCCGATTGCAATCCGATCCAGATTGTAAATCGATAGTCTAGCAGTGATGTATCCTCATAGCGGGCTGTGGTGCACACGACTCCGAGCCGAGAAATATTAAAGAAAGAAAGAAGAAAGAAAACCTTGAGAACTTTACAAAATAAAAAAAATATGATGTAAAAATGAAGTGACATTCGGGTTTCTTCCCGCGTACCATATTTTGGGTGTCATCTTCATCACAGTCCTGAACCGTCCACTGCAGGACTTTAGGCCTCTCCCATGAATGGGGGGGTTATTGCCATAATCTCCACACTTGGCAGGCGGGTTTTATAATATAGCAATGGAAAACGCTGCTGCCCTTTTTCCAGTCTACGGAGACTCTAGGGGTCCTATTAATAAATACGGTGTAACTTGATAGTTAGAATTGTCCATAGAAATTTCTATGGCTGGTGCTAGGTGTAAAGTTACGCCATGGTGATTAATACCGGGAACGACACCCGCGAGTGTAAGGGGTGGTGCTATTCTACTCTGCCGGACACTATACGGCCATTTTCGGTGTAATTTCCTTAAATTTGGAGGGTATTACATATTGACGACTTATTTTTATCTTTCGTATCTTCTGTCATTTCATTATCTATATCTGTCGTATTAGAGCCACCGATATAAGCTGCGACAGTAAGAACCATCGTCAGATAGATAAGATTCCCTTCATCACACAACAGATCAGCACAAATGGCATCTTACAACATTTTGTGAGAAGAATCAACACAGTGGCAATTTACTTACCAATCAATGAGCCGTGAAACCCACCTGATGGTAACTGTTGGAAACGGCAACTGTAGCCCATGTTCGATGAATGAATTTTGATTCGATGATGTTATTCCGGTGAGAGAAAACATTTATTTATTTATTTTCAGTTTATTGTACACAAGAAAGTTTGAAGAAAAATACATAGTTATAGATGACACAACAGGCGCTACTTATTTCTTAAAGAAATCTCTTCCAGCAGGCCTATCAAAGAGATATGTGATAAGTAGTCGCAGATCAGACATGCACAATATCTAACTAAATATACATACACACATAATAAACTAAAATAATAAACTACATATACCTACATCTTATACTAATACATAAAATACATAAATACCTACAAATTATCTATAGGCATTGTACCAACCAAGAGAGAGATAGTGCTCTTTTACACGTTTCTTAAAAATATCGACAGATTTACTATCACGTATTTCATACGGCAGAGAGTTCCACAACCTTGCAGCATGAACAGTGAAGGAGTAGGAATAGAAATCGGAATGGTGAGGAGCTATTGCTAACGAGGTTCGTACACTGGGACGACAAGGTTTGTCTAGTGGACGGGAGAAGTGAAACCGTTCAGTGAGATATAAAGGAGCGGACGGGTTATAAAGGATATTGTCGTGACGACAACACGAACATCGTGATGAAACCTGCACATTCAAGCGACTGAATGTGTAAGTATGATTTAATCTGGTCAGGTTGCCCTGGTAGCAGGGTCACGGAGGATATGGCAGTCACTCCAATGTATTTTCTGATCTGCTAAATAATGGATCATGGTCAAGGCGGATCCTGGACCCTCGTGTGCGATATAATTCATATTTAGAAACGTTAATACTTGAGAGTGGCGATCCGCACTATGCCTTCGTCAAAATGAACGAAATTGACCAATCATAGTATTGAAGTGCTTTCACTGAGCGAAGAGACGTTGCCAGAAGTCATGGCAACGTTACTTTACTTGGACAAGTATTGTTTGTTAATACGGGCGTTAGGCCTCAATGCAGAACCGTAAGTAGGTACGTTGACACTGTGAGGACTAAAAAGAAATGCCTCATGCCTGTAATTGCGTTGGATACCTTATCCTTCAAACTGAAACACAAACCACGCAAGCTTTGCTGCTTGCCGACAGATATAGGTAAGGTGTCATTGATCATTGATGCTGCTGATTGATTCTGTAGTGGCGGAAATCAGAAAATTCATGACACCATTCACCGAGACGTGCAAGGTCAAAAAGCACTGCGCCTTATTGTTTCTGTTTTGACGTCTATTGCGGTAGCTTTAGGATATTAATCGGTTTACGAGACTGTTCAACCAGTCTTTGGGTCCTCAGCGGAAGACCTTGGTCTACCTCGCTTCGCCAACGGTACCAGGAGGCACACCAAATTAGTGGCGAGCTCGTTGCAGTGCTGAATCCTTGCCTCAGTACGAAACGGTCACCCATCCAGTTCCCGGAGTCTGCAAGTGTACTTAAGTTTAATGTTAAACAAATTCAACGTACACGAAACAATGTAAGCGCCAAAAAACCGTTACCAGACATAAATTAACCTATCGCTTCGAACGGACGCGGCTAAAAATATTTGTAAGCAAATTAATCCCCGAAGCAGGCGTCGTATGAAACAGTTACTGTTATTTTGTACCGCCACTACTGTAGTGGCGGTACAAAATATCAATTGGGGTTCTTTTTTTATAGCGAACACTGTAAAACATTGGGTTCGCGTGTGTACCGACCTTATGTGGGGTTGGCACGCGAGTACAGTCGCGGACAGAAGTGATTCCCTTCATTCCGTCCGCCATTTGTATTTGCTTCCGTAATAGCTGGCTGTTAGGAAAAGGTTAACGTCTCTTTTGTTGTGTGTGTGAGTTATGCCCGCTATTTGCGCCGAGATTAATTGATGGTGGATGTAATAATGTGTATCTGTGTTTCGTTTTGTTGCCGGTTGTAGGACATTTTGTTGTTGTAAATTGTTGTGGGCGCCGTTCTCGCTGTCGGCGCCCGGGTTGCGAGTTAGTTGTCAAGTTGTAAAGGCTAGTGTAGATGATCATATTTAATGAGTTTGTTTTTAATTAGATATTTGATTCTACGATGAATAATTATTAAAGCATGTAAAACGTCAGAGACTTGTGTTTAACATAATCCTCTAATATGTTATAATTGTTCTTGTAATTTTACTAGCGAGGACCTGTAATTGGCTTGTTGGTTCTAAAATAATATTTATTAAGTTTTATATATCTGTTGGTAATCCAATAAATAAATAAAGAAAGAAAGAAATTTATAAGACTGTTCGTAGTTCAGAGTCTTCGAATCTTTATAAATAAGTAAGCATAAACTATGTGCGGGTTAGGTTAAGCATAAACATAGGGTTGCGCCTATACAATTTAAAGATAATTCGTAATTTTAATTGAGCCTATAAAAATTACTATTTACGTAAATGGCTGGCGTAATGGCGTATTTGTCTGAGGAAATTTAAATCACTGTTCGTCTTGAACCTTGAATGACCTCACTAATTTCAGTTTAGTCTTAAAAGTAAATAGTCCCAGTCTAACTTTTCCTCAATATTATTACTGTTTTTTACTTTTTATTACCTACTCATTGCACCCACGACAAAATTTACGAACAAAAAAGTGGTTTTCCTCTTTCTGACCGCGACAGTACTTAAACCCTTTTATATTTTTTTAAAGGCAGCGCCTCCGTCGCACGAATGATCGAATGTTTCGAATCTACGTTCCAGTCAAAGTTATCCGATTTTGAATGTAGTAATTTGTTAAACTACTCATTCCAGACGCCTGCACTATTTTTATGGTTCGTTTCGCCTCTTATGAAGTCATTTCGGAAGACTAATTTCGATGTAATTTCAGTTTTACGACTCGATTTCGAACGGCGAGGAAGTTGCCTACTGTTGTTCTGTTTTGTGTGTGTGTGTGTGTGTGTTTGTTTTGTAGAGCAGTTGAGTCGGAGACGTATTTCAGAAAGTCCTGACTTTATATATTATTATAATTAAGTATATTCTTTATTATAATAATATACTTTATTATAATAATATTTTGTATACATTGTCCATGATAAATGATTAATTAATTATATATCACATGTAGGTAATGAGTACTAATGTCAACTTAAAACAATTATTTTTTTAATGTCAACGTAAGATGTCACAGAATTATTTACAAATATTATCCAATTAATAAAAATGTCATGGAATTCAAAAAAGAAATCATATAGCAGGTCAAAGTTTTTAATGCATAATTACGTCATTTAGTATTTTTTGCAACTACTTTAAAAGCTGGAACCACTTTTTTTTAATTTTTTTTTTTTTTTATAGGAATTATTTTACATCTACTATTCTTGTAGGTTATTATTTATCTTATTTAGCTTCTTCTTTTATATGAGGTCTCAAATGTACCTAGGTTAATATTATAAGTAGGTATTAGGTACAGTCAACTGACCTAAAGAGTAGGGGTGATGGAGGTCCTAACTGTGCTGGGGGTCCGTCCACGCAGCAGCTGACTGTACAATTGTACTTACAGATGAAAGTTGATCATGGATCAATATGACGAAATCTATTCTATAACTCAACCTAACAGCCCAACTTATCTCGTCTTATCTGTATTATAAATTACCCTATAACACCCGCCTACCTCACAAAACTAACGTACGCATGCGTCGCAAAATATTCTTAAATCAACAACTTAGATTAATAAACTAAAAACCCTTAACGTTCAACGCCAACACTAAATATGCGGTTAAGTACCCGAGCGCAGCCTTAAGACAACACAAAAAATTAGTATCAGACTTTATCGTTCGCGCCGAATATAAATTTGCGATCTGTACCGAATTAATTATGTGAAAAATGTTGCACGCCACGACTCGTTTTCAGAGTGGCAAATGCATGTGGGTTAAGAGGGCTGTGGAGGTAATGGAGATTGCATGTTTTTAAGGATTCTTCTTCTTCTTTTCAGCCGTTTTCAACCTCTGGGGCGTAGGCCTCCTTCAATATTCCATCGTTTTCGGTCTTGAGCTGTAATAGATTTGTGGCAGTTCTTTTGTTTTTAAATTTTGGGATTAAAATGTTTTATTGGTGTACTGGTATGGAATGGTATACCTACCGGAACGGCACTATTCCTAAACTGTATAAACAGAACCAACAACAACATTTTACTTTGTTTTATTTTGTTTGTTTAGGTAAATCGCTGACGTGATGTTATTGCTGACTTTCATTAAATGGGTATTTGCTTGTTTGTCAGTATGGCAGTATAAAAAATTCCTACTTAGTTTACTCCCAAAAATACGTAGCAACATGCCTACGTGTTTTTAGAGTAAAATGTGCTAAATATTTTTATAGCAACTAGTGACAAATTATCAGACAGACTCACCTTATGGATAGTGGTAACTGTCGACAAAAATACGTATGATTCATGAATTTAGGTTTCATTATAAAAAAGAAACGCAGAACCACAGGTGCGTTATGATTGTAAGAAGATAATATGCATTTTGCCTGTACTTATGGTGGCTACCTTATACTTTTAACCGGAACACAACCATCCTGGTGTACAATGAAGAAAAAAAAATACCAGTAGCAAACAACTTACACACTCCAACAACACTTGAACCTCCACTGCCACAATGTCGTGTACAGTCGCTATATAACTAATTATTTTTATTTAATTTTGTTTATTGGGAGCGAGGTGGTGCACGCGAGAACGGACAGGTTCTTGCGACTACAGCTACAGACTACAGACTACACTTGACAGCTTAGTAGTCCAGACAGTATGCAAGTGTCTTGTAAACATTGGTTGGGGTAATTAAGACCCATTTAAGCGAGCACTTAAGTGAAGAGTAAAGGTCAGGCTCGTGGAACTGATGACCGCTGCGTTTTTAAGGCCAGCGCGGGCGCAGCTTTGTGCGGGTACCTGCAAACTTTTCTTTTATATTAGACTAGCCAGGCATTTGACCGCCATGTCACCTGGTAAGTGATGATGCAGCCGAAGATGGGGCATGTCTAGGAACAGCCTTGAAGGCGTTTTTTAATGATCAGGGAACACACAAATACCTAATAAAAACAAAATATTGAGGATCCGTTTCCATCCTCGTTCAGATTCGTAACCCTGAAAAGGTAATATCAGATATACCTAGTTTAAGATTGCATCCAGGGCCTCGAGTCTGCAAAACAATCGCAGCTCAATAGTATTTTGACATGTTTTGGTATTCTGCTACTCTTACTAATGGCTCGATTCAAATGTAATCGAATTGCAATCGCAGTTCAATGGCAGTTTTACGCGTTTTTGGTATTCCGCTACAATTGAAACTTGCCTTTGATCTGCGATTGCGATGCAATTACAATTCGATCGACCCATTAGCACCTAAATTTGCGGACTCGAGGCCCAGATCTCATGAGCTGCGCAGGAGCCGTTTCTGCAACGCTCATTCGCGAGATATGTCCATGGGAGCCCGTTGTCGATACCTATCAACGCTTAATTAAATAACACCAAATCGTACGTCCGTTGGGCGCCGCGGGAGTCGCCAAACCTGTACCCAACAAAGAGGGAATGCTCGCTTGTTGACTCGACGACTGACTCGCCAGGTATGCATTAGGGCAGGGTTCGAGGATATATCAGGTATTTTAGGTATATCAGCGGATATAATGTATAAATCGTAATTTTTATTTTATGGCTTGATATTTAGCGTCATCATATTGTGTCTTTGTACATATTATGGGAGTACATAATAAATTAAAAATGATACGCCTATATTATTGTAAAAAGCTGAAGAGTTTTTTTGTTTGAGTTCTCTCTCTGAAGCTACTGAACCGATTTCGAAAATTATTAAATTTTTTTATTCGTATGGCAAAAATACAATATAGAAACACATTCAACGACAACTTTAATAATAGGAAGTTACAATAATCACGAGATTCTGGAGGTAATAGGATATCACGGGTGATATCTGCCTTCCTCTACAGGAAAAGGCGTGACGTTGTGAATATATTGGGTCCTTATCTGTGAAACTGACTATTTCGCGCAAGTATGTACTTGCTCAAATATTTTTAATTGTACATAATATATCAAAATTAATACTTGATTTCTGAAAATGGGTATCTTTAAATGCCATTAAGTGCTTAAAATGAAATAAAAACGATTTTCTTAAGTTTTTATAAAGGTTTGAAAGCACCCCTTTGACACAGGTGTAATTTTATTAAGTGGCTAGTTATCACAACAAAATGGTTTGTTTCATTTTGTTCCGTTCCATGTTCAGTTTCATTGTAATCGGATTTGCCATTACCAAGAAATTGAAAAATATGCTTGTATGAAAATTACGTTTCCGTCATTTTCGCCATACAAAACTCTAATTTCATAGGTAAGGACCTAATGTACTCGTATGTATGTGACCAATGTACGTAAGTACGTGTCACCTAAAATATACAGCAATTTTACTGCAGTTTCCAAATCATCGTCGTCAAATCGACAAGCTGTACTTATTTATTTATTTATTTAACAATTTATTGCACACAATAACGAAATACAGAGATATAACATAGATATAACTGACACAACAGGCACTACTTATTTCTAAAAGAAATTTCTTCCAGCAGGCCTACAGAAGGGAAATGTTCGACTAAGAAATGCAGATACGACGTGCACAATGAATGAATAATTATAAAATACATATGAATATGATCAATATTTATAAATCATAAATCATATCAATAAATACATACATACTTATACACTTACATATTACTACATAACAATATAAATACATAGATATATAATTTATGGACTAGACAGGGAAAGGTAGTGGTTCTTTACTCGCTTTTTGAATACAGGCATTGACGGACTGTCACGTACCTCATGCGGAAGAGAGTTCCACAGTCTCGCAGCATGAACAGTGAAGGAGTAGGAAAAGAAATCGGAATGATGGATGGGGATGGCCAAAGACGATCTTACATTTCAGCGGCAAGGTTTATCTTGGGCCCGGGAGAAATGGAAGTTGGTGCGGAGATATGAGGGAGCAGAAGGATTATGGAGGACATTGTAGAGCAAAGAAAAAATCTCCACCGATATCCAGTACTTTGTCCATACTATAAATAGGTACCTAAATAATAATAAAATATAATAAATACTTAACTATCTACTATTATATCAAAGAATACAATGTAATTCGCGATCAATCATCAACACCAACCGCTGCGTGCTAAAATACAAAAGTAAAATTGAAAGCTTTTCACAAACGCACACCAGGACAACCAAGTATACAGGCCGAAAAAAATAAAATTATAAATATATATACTTAGATTTGAAATAACAAAACGCAAAAATAAAAATAGACAACTGTCACTCAAAGCTGTCATTACGTTAAGTGACACCTGTAAAAGTAAACAGATTCTCAAATTAAAATTTAAAACGACCTACGATATTGCAAAATAATTGTTTAAAACTCACCTACATAAAACAAGAATATTGTACATCTAATTCAGGGTAGATAGAATTGTGCCCGTGAGAAACAAATCAAGAAAATAGAAAGACATACAAAATGAATGTAACCACCGAGGCGAGCACTATTTCCTTGCTCTTCTGGTAACGGGAGCAGCTGTAGGCTTTGTCGCGATGGTTCCAGCTTTAGGAGCCGGAGCTTTGACAACCCCCACCTCCGGCGGTGGATCCCTGGGAGTTCCCGTGGGCGGCGCAGGTTCCCTGGCGTTCGGGAACCGATTAACAAAAGTTTGCAGCTGATTACTGGTTTCAATTTTCGCGAACAACTTGAAAACTTGAGGAAGAATAATGATGATCTTTTCTTCCACAGACCAGCAATTATTTACTCCGAAGTGCTTCCGTGCTGCCATAAACACATCGTGCCTGGCCTTGGTTAAGAATTCCGATAAGACGACACCGGTACCTTTCAGCATTGTTTTGGAATCCCATACTATGCATCGGCGTCGATACTCCATCTCACGGAAGCGCACAAGCACTGGACGAGCCTTGTCGGTGGAGGTCCCCGATGGCAGGATTGCAAGTCACCCGTGGCAATACCTGACACCTTCATTTTGTCAGCTATGAACTTCACAATCACTTCACTCACTTTTTCTTTCTTTATTTCAGGAACTCCATGGAAAAGTAGGACCTTCCTACGCAGAAAGGCTTCATGCCGGTCTAGGCCTAGTGTCACCAAATCCATTCTGGAATTGAATTTCATGAGTACTTGCCAGACCGACCATCATCATGCAATGTCCCTTGATCCGGCCCTGAGGAATATCCCATGAATATACATAGCGCAGTGCAAACGTTCTGCTTTAATGAAAGCAAGTTTTTAAATGTTCCTACCTACTTGACCGTCACTAAAGAAGTTAGCGACGGGATGCAATGTGCATAGCGTGCGGATAGTATGAGGTAGCCAGTGTTTCAAGTTCAAGCAACATTTGTTTTACCTAAGTTTCTCTGTTCTAAGTCTTGTCCTGGGTGACGGTGACCATATTCCATCAGGTGGACCGTCTGTTATACCTCCTTATTCACTGACCGATGCTCTTACGGGGAGGGAAAATATCGTGAGAAAACCTCAATCAGATCCAATCTGGTCAGGTTCCCCTGGTAGCAGGGTCACCGAGGTTAGGTCGCTGTCGCTGTTCTGTAATTACTTGATTTCGCTAACCACGCATTGTGATGGCTCTTGTCGTCAGGCAACGGGAATACTCTCACCGCGCCGCCTAGAGTTCGTCACATATCCAAGAGATTAGAGAGGCGCTGTTGTCTTTAGCAAGAGTCTATGTCTACGGCTGTGTTCTTAACTTGGTTGTATTGTATGTAGTTCCAGTGCATACCACGGGACTTCTTTATAATCATAGCTCATAACAATCCACAGGACTTCTTATGTGAAATGAACTCTATAGTTGTAAAGAATTAAGAAGTATATTTTGACAGGTGTCAATCTCATACCTACTATAGTGCCACAAATTTATCTGACCCGGTGGCATGATTTGGAAATATATGAGCACTTGATTTTGAAATGTATTTGTAATGACCTCGACATGTCAATACCAAGAATAGCCATCACCGGCTCCGATAAGTTTGTCGCGATGTAGGTTGAATTTCTGTCGCCCATAAAAGAAAATGAACTTTATGTCCTAGACACAAGGAAATGGGTGCTGTCAAAAGATTCTTATTTCGCTACGACTTTAGTATCTAATCGTGGTAGCTGCTTCCCGCCGCGGGCCGCCATTACCGATCCGTTACGCGCGACGCTGCGCACACGCATCTCGCACCGCCCGCGCTAGGGATGTGCTGGTCCGATTTCATCGAGGATCGTACCTAATCTTGATGATCTTATTATAAATATTGATTGCAGGTATCGTAGATATCAGCAGATATTTTAAGGGATCTCTCGTAAAGTAAAAAAATAAGTAAAATTATTTGCGGGACTAAAATGGTGTCCGTGACCGCCCCTTGTGTGAATCAAAATCCTAATTCCTTACATAGTCTAAAATAATCAAAATAGAATGTAGGAATCAAAATGAGAATGAAGTAAAATTTTTTTTTCTCAGTTTGTTGGAGAAGTGTAGCCATATTGAAGAGCTTTAAGCTCGACGATGTGACGACATTATAAACAACAATTTCACTCAAATCACTAGATATCTATTGTTTCAGAAGATGTATTTCCATTGCATTACGTGAATCAAGATCTGAAATGAACAATCTTCTTCTTTTTCAACAGCATTTCTCCGTCCAACTTTGGACATTTATGCCTCCCCCAGCTTCTTCCATCCTGATCGACAGGATGTCTTCCTTATCCACATTTTCCCGGCCATCTTGGTGATGTCGTCGGACCATCTTGCCTTTGGTCTACCGAATGAATAATAATTTTCAACAAAAACCACGTTTGTACTTAACGGTATGACAAGTAGTCCTTCGTACTCGCGCTGTGACGTTACTCTGACCATATTGTTTTAATAATTTGATTCTTTTTCAACTTCAATAAGTAAACTTATTATAGTAAAAATAATTAATATTAAATATTACGTTATATTGCGATGCGGCCCGTATCGCAACAATTAACATAAGTTACCAGTTAGTAGTAGTCCACAGTTAAGTCTAATAGACTGGATCGAATAGTCACAGTCTACGATTCGGATAATCGATTTACCTGTAACTTTGTCGCATCCCTGGCCATACTCGGTACTAATTACCATAATACGCCACCGCTTAGAACATTAGATTCGTTTGGAACAGGATTGCGGATGGCGCACTTATTTAAATAAGTGCGGGGTAATAACTTCTTTAGCGGTTTCTTTGAACACAGATATCTGTGTAGCCTACCTGTGTACCTAATAGGTAGACCACAATGTCTACCTACAAATATACAGCTGATTGAAGGCTACAAATTCAGATTTAAAAAATTGCAAAAAAAAAACCGGTACATGGGCAATTTTCTTACAATCGAGACCATTTGGAGACCTTGATCTGGATCTTCCATTGGGAACTTTCTGGGTGCTTTCGGATTATGCACATCAATAGTATGTGTGGAGGTCTAGAGTTCCTAAGGTACCTCAGATTCATAATCATATTGCACCCAGAGAGTTCCCAGGGGGAGATCCAATGGTTGTCCAGAAAATTGTTAATTTTCATACAATCAAGAAAGGAGTCCGTTTTTTCTAAATAAAACAAATCATATCATCATTTCTTTTATTTGTCTGTCCGCGAAATCTAAAGAAACAGCTTTGAGTTCGCCAATGTACTGTAATATGCATGAAGTTTTAATAAATTAAATAACTCATTACCTACCCAAACTACTTTACAGTTTCTCATGGGCTCTCCATCAATGTAAGTTTTGGGTTTTGTGTGATTCGCAAAAAACGTCTCCGTATTTTGTTCGTTACGCTGTCCATCATATCGTATACCAGGTACCCTTTATCCATTTTTAAGTTACGATACGACTAATGAGTATATGGGGTTATATTCGTTATAGTTAATTGTTTATACTCTTGATTGCCTTCACCGCTCATCAAAGGTCTTCTCGGCTTATCAAAGGTTAGCTGGAAGAAATTCTGTTGTGGGATAAGCTCGCCTTTGCATTATAAACTGTATTTTTATTTCCTGTAATGTTATAAATTGATGCAATAAAGAGATTACATACATAGATACATACATACTAATCTTGTAGCCGTATTAAAAAAAGCATACAATCTTAAATAAGCTAACAATGTCGGCGATTTAGTAAAAATTTCCTATAGAATGCGGTCGGGCCCCATTAACGTTTAAAATCCTATTGTTTACCCTCTGTGGTTTCTTTTGGGAACATTTTTTACTTGAGGCTTTTTGTTGGACAGAACATTCTAGAATGTAGCGGCGGGCTAACTCCCAGTTCCTATAATGGATAGTTCAGTAGTTATCTCGGTGATATTTCTGATTCTTCGGTGATCAATGATCTTTCGGTCCCCACACGGTCGTAATGTAAGTATGAAAGTAAGGATTTATGAAGGCTCCGGCACCTGCATCACATTCATACAATTTGTCAATAAAAGACTTTAAACTATTAAATTCTCTAGAGTGCTCGCCGAAATGATCTCTATGAATCACATATGGTAGGTATATAAGCTGGATTACTAAATTCAGCCACAGCCAAATCCTGGATCATGGTCAAGGCGGACCCCGGGCTCTCGTTCTCGAGAGCAAAACCGGGACATTAACGCCAAGATGACTAAATTCAGCCACATAATTTCGTATTAGGTATTTGTACCTACCTAGTTCATCATCATCATCACAGCTCATAGCAGTCCACTAAGGGGGAGGTTATAGCCATAAAGAATAAATTAAGAAGATTAACAAAGTTATTTAACTTTTAGATTACCAACTCTGTTACCACCATATTTTATCTACTGTTGTCTGCTAACTCGTGGTTGTGTTATGTATTAAATTATAGAGTAGGTGACTATTTCATATTCAAGTGTAGGTAATGTTAGGTACTTATTTGATAGGAATGCATAAGGGATAATCTGGCTTTTAATTACCTTGTTAGTAAAAAAGGAACTTATCGTTAATGTTAATGACCGGACTCCGCCTTTCTCAGTATTTTTACATATTAATTCCCTTCATACAATACAAAGTAACATTTGCTATTCTGTATTCAGCGAAATACCAATTTTTATTGTAATACTGTGATATTAATAAAGATATCGCTATTTTCGTGCGAATATAAAACCTAACAAACATTGATGAGTGTAATTATTATTTCTGTCTCGATAATCGTGGAGCCTCCATAGCGCCAGTTGTCAGCTGGATTGATTGATCGTCACCAGCATAAGAAGGATCCATCCGTCTATAAGACTTGGCTTGTAAAGGAAAGAAAAATTGTGTTACTTGAAACCTATCTGGCGCTAAATGTAGTGTATGCATGTATGTAAACTCTTTATTGCGTATAACTACATAAAGAACAATAACGAATAATTCCCATATTATGTGATATTCTACCGATTTGCCTAACTTCTAATGAACCAACTATCTTATTGACTTCATTAAATCCACAACTATCAGGTGCTGTCCTAATTGGCAACGGTCTTGCGACTATGGTCGTACGATGGACTTTGCCCGACCAATAAGAGACCTCAAAACCGCCCGTCGCACGACACCGTTGCCAATTAGGGCAGCGCCGCAACGAATCACCAATCACAGATTAACAGAGACGTCAAGGAGTTTGTTATTTGTTACTGTTTCTTACTCTTTCGCATAAAAACTACTGAATGGATGTTGATGAAAATTTGAGATGTTGTATGTAGCTAAAACCTAGAACAACTTAAGTATTATGATAAGTATAATTTTATGGCAACATTTAATGTGGTTCCCAGAGAAACACATTATACCAGCCGAATGCCACCCACTGCTGAGAATAGCCCTTTCCATTGCCCTTTGGGTGACAGTGAGCTATCTTGTGAGGTCCGCGTGTAATTCATTAATGCAAAATTCGTAATTGCGATGCATGACTTTTCGGAAGTAGGTACACTGTTGCGATGTATGTTATCGCGAACGTACACTGTTGCGACGTACGGGGTTGAGAAAACACATACGTCTCAGAAAAAATATAGGCCCACAGTGACCGGACACGTCTCTGTTCCAGGTCGCAGGAACACGGTTTAACCAAATTTTTCGCAAAGTTCTGGGCAAAAAGTTGTTGTTATAATATTTTCAACCCAATTATTTCTTTTGAAGAAAAGTAGTTCAGTATTAAATCAAACAATAGTCTCTGTTCCGTAGGTCTCAGGCACAGTTTAACCAAATACACGAAGTCGTCAGCAAAAACTTGTAGTTTCAAGATTTTCAACCTAAATATTTCTTCTAAAGAAAACTAGTCCAGGATTAAATCAAACCACATCTTCAGCAACCAATGTTTATGGTCATCTATACTACTGATTGATCATACGGCTTAAAATTCCCTACTAACGAATCAACCGCGTGTCTCTGGATGCAAAAACAGGACTGACGAGGACCTGCGGAGCCAGACTGGTGGCATTTCACTAGAAAAACCTTTCAATTACACACACGGCTTACTTGTAATGCCCTTGTCAAATTGCCTGTACCTGCAACAAAGTACATGGATGAACAAACTTGTTACCAATGAGGCTTTGTTGTTGGCCAACTTTTTTTAGTGGCTGAAAGCGATTTAGCCTAAATTGATTGTACTATTTAGGAGAAAAATTCACTTGAAGCTGTAAGTGGCGTCCGACACTCATTTTTATTTATTTATGAGACATGTAATATGTATAGACCCGAAACGGAACATCATATAGGAGCGTTGCCGGCATCTAGTTTAGTCCTGTAAGTATTCGGTAATAAGTTCCAGATAACTAATTAAATTTGGCTTAGTCGTAACGTCCAAGGAAGCAAGCACGCGGCCAAGAGATCCTTCTGTATATGAGGGCATTTCTATAATCTCCATGCGTTCCGCAGACGGAATGCAGATTGTAAAAAATCATCAGCGTCAATATTCCGGTTGTGCTTTCGCGCACGAGGACCCGGGTTTTGCCACCCCGCCTTGACCATGATCCAGGATTTGGCAAATCAGGTAATTACAGTAGAGCGACTGCCATCTGACCACTGTGACCCTGTTAACTGGGGAACCTGACCCGATTGGTCCATGGTTGCACTCATTCAGTCACTTCAATTTTTTATAAATTGTTTTATTTACCAGTTTATTGTGCACAATAACAGGTATACAATATTGAAAATACTCAGTCGAAAATGCTGCAGCTCATTTCCTGAGGTAATAGATGGGTGTTAAGCACTCATCATCATCATCACAGCCTATAACAGTCTACTGCAGGATATAGGGCCTCTCCCACGAAAGGGGAGGTTATTGCCACAATCTCCACGCTTGGCAGGCGGGTTGGAGATCGCTGTGATATAAATATAACAATAGAGAACGCTGCTGCCCATTTCCAGCCTATAGAGGCTCTAAATCTTTTACCTCTTAAATATTAGTCACCTTATACGATATCCACGTTTGTAAGAGGTTAGTGCTATTCTACTCTACTGGACACAACACGGCTATGTTTTAGACTATATGTATGAGACTCTAGATCTTTTGCCTCGGAAACATTAGTCGCCTTATACAATACCAACAAGTGTTAAGGCTAGGTGCTATTATACTCTGCCGGACACCCAGCCCCAAGTTAAACCCTATTTCTTCATCATTAGTGAAGCTGCTTTTCCCACAAGCTACCAAAGGTATCAAAAATCATTCAATACAACTTCCATCCGAACCGGAGTGCATATTCTCTCGGAATACCCACATTTATCAAGCTCCTCGCATTCCTATACATCGGGCTCGCGTGTGGCAGTTTTTGCTAGACCTGCGTCCGTGCAGTGAGCATGGCTGTCCGGCTGATCGTCCCTTTGCATTAATTTGTTCTTGTAAAAATTTTGCTTGCGAATGAGAAATGTGGCAGGTAATGAGTTTAGGCGGCTATGGTAAGGGTTTTTGTGTGATTTCGCGGAGTTATTAACGATGATGTATATAGATGATCAATATGTAATGTGAGGGGATTTCTAGTACGTTAAGCTGCGATATCGCGTTGTATAAATGTAAGTTACTTATTGACCGGTGGCCAATTCTATCCCGAGTTGAAAAGTTTGCCTAGACCCCCAGGTGGTACCTTAGATAGATAGATAGATAGATACAACACTCTTTATTGGCACAAAATCACAAGAATAGACAATTTAACAGGTTTTTACTTATCCTTCAAACCGAACACAAGAACTGTAAAATAAAATAAAATATAGAAAAGGTGGCGATACCCATCCGTCCTCCTCAGACTTAACAGAGGACCATTTAATATTTAAACAATTTAAATTCAAATAATATTTTTTTTCTCCACATACATGAATTACTGACATTATAATAATGTGTAAGTAGAGACTGGAGCCTATATCTAGGTAATAAACCTGTACTACAGGTCTATAGGCCTCCATATCACTGGACATTATTAGGTAATGCAAAATTTCATGATGTTCAATAAGATTCAATTGTCTGTACCTAGCCAGTATTCGGTGTATAAATAATGTGTGCAATGGTTATGGAAATGACTAACTATTTTATTAAATCTTATCTATTTTGTTACAATTGCCCACAATTATGAACGTAGGCAGGGAACCTGACGGCCTGGTGTACCCAGATACGGCGTAGACTGCAATTTCCTCCCATATACACATAATAGACGGCACGTCTGCCTCCCGTCTGATTCACAATCTAATTTGGAACCCCCTCGGTTTTACAGGAGAGCTTGCAGGTATTGTTATGTATATTATTATAGGCACTGATGGTCTGTAGCTGTATCGAGCCAAAGCATAGCTATTGATGGCGAATTACGTCCAATAATTAAGGGGGCGATACTCGCGCTGTGACATCTCAAATTCGACATTTTCTCTAGCCAAAAACATGTAATATAACATCACAGGATTGATCTTCGACAATATACGACTGTCGAAGATAGTAGAGAAAATATTTGTTGGCTCCAATAACCTTTATAAATAGAGATATCTGGCTAGAAAATATGTGGAATTCGAGATGTGACAGCGCGAGACTTAGGCCCTAGGTAGGCCGGGGCCGTGTGGTGTCTTACGCGGTGTCGTACAAGAGACTAATGTTGGAGGCAAAACTTCTAGACTCTCCGTTGGCTTGAAAATGGACAGCAGCGTTTTCCATTGTTATATTTATAACACTGCGATTACCAACCCGCCTATCAAGCGTGGAGATTATGGCAATAACCTCCCATCTCATGAGAGAGGCCCATAGTCCTGCAGTGGACTGCTATGGGCTGTGATGACGATGATGAACTATGTAGGTAGAAATACCAACAACGAAATTATGTGGCTGAATTTAGTAATCCAGCTTACATGCCTTCCATATGTGATTCACAGAGATCATTTCGGCGAGCACTCGATACATTTTATTGGCTTAACCTGTCACGTCCCGGCGACACAATAGTGGGTCGCGAGAACAATTGATAAAAATAGATTAGCGGTTACTTGGGATGTGAGCGGTTAAAGTCTATGTATATCCTTCAAACATTATTGTTTGAAAACAGAAGTAGGCTGTGGCCATTTAGGCGGACTTACCACACCGGAAAAGTGAATACTGTCACAGAATATTAATACTAACGTGTGTTCAGGCCTACTTTCTTTTGTCGTAGACTTCAGGGTAAGCAGGTTAAAATGATGAAGAGTGGACTGTAGTTTTAAATGCTTTGAGCAAAGAAGTAATTCTTTTAAAAAGGAAATTAGAGACTGTTGATCTTCATAAAAGGTAGATGAAACGGTAAGGGCGTTTAAATATTTGAATTTTAAATATGATTGACAATAAGGTTACGCAAAGGTAGTTGCAGTGTACAGCCAAAGTTTGTATACTAATATAAATTAATATACTACGCAAAAAGCTTACGCTTAAAGCGATAAGGCCGCCTTTGCGCGCATGTAAATTGATTTTCTTTTTTTTTCTGTTATGTATAATTGTTGTGTGTGCAATATAGAGTTTTTACTTTTTACTTACTTAATAATTTTACTAAGATTTGAACAACGTGTTCTACCCTCATATAACTGATGGTATCTAGTATTTTTACAAAAGTCAACGTCAGACACGCAATTTAATTTCAGAACCTCCCCCAATTTACACGAATCCCCTAAACCCACGTAAATTTCACTCCAAACAGAACGATATTTATAATCTCATAAATAATTCCTCCACATCTCTCAGAGCATTACTTTGATTAATACCCGCTGTGCGGACTGGAACACAAAAATCTAGGTTAATACCATAAATAGCCTGCTTCCATAATTCGTTGTTTCTAGCTGGTCTTTCTTCTATCTGCTTTTACTTTACATTGTATAAAACAAGTCGCTTCCCGCAGTCTATTCTTCTGTATCTATGTATCGTATGTACGCTTAGATCTTTTAAAATACGCATCGGATTTTGATACGGTTTCCAACAATAGATAGTGATTCAAGAAAGTTTTTAGGCAAGAAAAAAGGGAGTATATAAAACAAAGTCGCTTGTCCTTCTGTATCTATATATGTATGTATGCTTAGATTTTTTACACTTCGCAACGGATTTTAATGCGGTTTTCGACAATATATGTATAGAGTGATTCAGAGCAAGGTTTATAGGGTAGGACAACACGCGAAGGATGTCGCGGCGGGCCAGCTAGTTACCGATATGACAAGGAATATCGGCAGAATTTTAAATATAGGTACAGATTAAGTACTAGGCGCTGGCCGAAAATATTCCTAGGTTTTTTAAAAGAACTAGCAAGGCCAGATTTGGACGTCATCTCAGGTGGCGGTAAGTGACGATGCGGCCTGTCTAGGAACAGCCAGGTCTCTTGCAGTTCCTAAGTTTCTGGAAGACTGGGAACTAGGACTCTATCAAAGTTGATGAATCCGTCCGTTCGTCTTCTCTATGCTCACAATCCGTCACAGTGTCATCATCTTGGCGTTAATGTCCAGGTTGTGTGCTCGCGTGAGGGCCCGGGGTCCGCCTTAACCATGATCCAGAGTTTGGTAGATCAGGTAATTACAGTCGGGCAACTGCCATCTGACCTCCGTGACACTGTTATCAAGGGATCCCGACCATATTGGATCATGGTTATATATTCGTGTATATAGTGTAGGCTTCCTCGCGATGTGTTCCCTCATCGTAAGAGCATCGGTGAGTCAGAACTAAGAATACTACTACATATCGGAACTGGCGTTCGAACCCGGTAGCTCCCGCGTCCTAGCTTCTCTCTAGCCATTAGGCCACTCCGATGCGGGGCCTAAAAATCACCGCCACCCATTCGCGATACAACATGCACTCTCTCGGAAAAACGTTCCTAGAATCGACAGTAACTGCCCGCTGTCCCACCATAGATGGACCCACGACCCACGTACACGAAATGTGGACGCGAAGGGGACATAGTGACGTCATCAATCGAGTTAAATGGCCGGCGAACGTGTGTAGACGCCCGATGGAGTGTCGTTGCCAGGTGGCTGGTGCGTGTGGTGGGAGGCAGCGGGGGAGGTTAGGGGCTCCCATTTTTATTATTTGGACTCAAAGTCGGTCCTTTACACGTGATTGAGAACCGGCTATGATAGCCAGCCCAGCTCCTTCCAGAAGACTATCTCTTAGGATGTTCACAGACCTCTCGAAGGGAACCAACATAAAACAAACGCTCAGCGCCCGCGTCGCACCCGCACAGTCGTGCCGCGCCCGCATTGTGACTGCGTCGTGTGCACGCCAATAGGGCAGACTGCAAGTTTTGTGTCCGGTTGCTACGCGGTGACCGCGGGCGTTACATGTACGCGTTTTTCGATTTTGTTAGAGGACCTGTAGATCTGTAGACCCCGTCAGGAGCCGTGATTGACCGCTGGGATGATGATGATGACTAAGGATCAGTAGACGTACCAGGCCGAAAGAAATTGGCTCATCATAGACAATTCAGAAACTTACAACAATAGGAAATCACACAATATCTTAAAACAAAGGTCTCCCTAAAACACTCCAATCTCTCCCATTTAAACCAAACCCTTATGTTAAGATGCTTTGTGTTTTAGCACATATCTCATTTGCTTTCATCGGCTTCCAAGTAATAGTGGCTCAGAGGACATGACCTAGAATGAGTCCTAGTTCTATAATTTACGACCTAGGCAATGCTAGATCGTGGACGTTCTATAGTGCTTCAATACTTGTCATACATTTTAGAATAAATTGAAACAAGATACCTTCATCGGGGACTAGATATCTGCCGTGTTTAATTCATGAGTCGACGTATTGTCTTGTACTGACATAATTGGATACATACAAGTAATGTAGAAATAAGTAGTTGCTTCAGAAATGGAATTTTGGTTGGTGGTAGTATTAATGTAGGTTTGTACATCGCCGCATAGCAACCGGACAGAAAATGTACAGGGTGCTCTATTGTTTTATCTGTGGTAACTGTTGACATGTGAATTCAATTTTTATCCCATTTCGACATTGATATATCTATTAAACAGACTTTAAATTTTATTGTATGCTGTACGGAATACGGATGATACGGAAGCGCAAAAGTAAAAATTTCAATAATTGAAATCAGAAATTTGTCGGCAACAGTGTTACGTCATTAGCTTACTGACCTCCGTGACCCTGCTACCAGGGGAACCTGACCAGATTGGAACATAGTTACACATTCAGCCGCCTGAATGTGTAACGATGTTTTCCCTCACCGTAAGAGGCCAGTGTCACCATCGGTTAGTGTAACTGTAATTGAAAGTAAGTAAAAGTATTAATTTCCCATTTCAATTGATCAATAACCTCAATTGCAAAGAATTCCTGTCATCTCGCCGACCGCTCCGTTCAATTTCTATCAATACGATTCAGTACTTATGGAGTGTCGGCGGCCTAATAGGAAGCGAGGTCGACTCGTAAGCGAGGGGTACCGAGTTCAAATCCCAGTACCGCCATGTACCAATGAGCTTCTTCCGAGTCTTGCACATTAGTTAAACACTAACTGATGCTCTTACGGTGAGAGAATACAGTGATGAAACCTGCACATTCAGGCGACTGAATGTGTTACTAAGATCAAATCTGGTCACGTTTCCCTGTAAGATGATAGTCGCTCTACTGTAACTACCTAATCTGAAAAATCCTGGATCATGGTCATTACGGACCCTGGGAGGTATTGAAGCCAAGATGATGATTATTATATTATAGGAATGTACTTATAGGTACCGGATGAAGAGCCAACTGCTAACGATACCGGGATTCTGAAGACTGGGCGATATGGAAAAGTATAATGCCTGATAATCATAATCAACAGCAGATAGATAGATAGATAAATTCTTTATTGCTCACACAAGAATCACTACATTAAAGAGTCCCGACAAAACCATAACTAGTTGTAGGCAAAGCAGTCTATACTTACATTTCTCCATATACGAAAAGGGTTTTGAAATCTATACATAGTATAAAAGAAAGTCGCTTCGCGCTGTCTGTCCATATGCATGTATGTACGCTTAGATCTTTTAAATTACGCACCGTATTTTAAAACGGTTTTCAACAATAGATAGAGTGATCCAAGAGTAAGCTTTATAAGCAAGAAAAAAAGGGTAGGTAGCTGCAAAGTAGGTGTATGCGAACGAAGTCGCGCTGGGTCCACTAGTCCATGCACACTTATTGATAAAATAATATCTATATATCTTCTTCAATACTGTTCTGAAAGCTGTTTCGTGAACCGCCAGTGGAGAAAGGACATTTTAAGGAGGATCTCGGCCACATCGCAAGTGCTCTTTTGAAACGTAACATCATTATGTTTCGTGACGCCATTCATCTTTGGACAATGGTAAATGCTATTGTTGGACTGTCTTTAGCTTTACATCAGGACCATGTGCTACGAGGGTGGAATCCAGGCTATTGAGTGTTGGTAGTGATTTGCTACGAATTGCTTTTTTTTTATGTTGTTGTTATTTTTGGATTTTTATTTTTTGTTTTTTAAGCGGTTGTTATTTTTTGTTTTTTAAGCATGTTTTGGGTAAAGATTTTGAGAAAGCGTCGGTGGCCCAGTGGTCAAGGGGTCCGACTCGTAAGCGAGAGGTCCCGGCTCGAACCCCACTGCAGCCATGTACCAATGACTCTTTTCTAAGTTATGTACATTAGTTGAACACTAACCGATGCTGTTACGGTGAGGGAAAACATAATGATGAAACCTGCATATTCAGGTGACTGAATGTGTAACCATGATCGAATCTGTTCAGGTTTCCCTGGTAGTATGGTCACTACGGTCAGATGGTAGTCGCTCTACTGTAATTGCCTGAGGTGTTTAATCCTGGATCATGGTCAAGGCGGACCCCGGGCTCTCGTTCGTGAGAGCACAACCGGGACATTAACGTCAAGACGATTATTATTATGGGTAAACAATAACTAGTTAGAAGTAGAGTCTACTGAAGAGCTATCCGTGTGGACATTCTGAATACGTAATTTTGTGTAATTGGATTTTCCGGTAGCATGGACATTTTGATACCCTAGACCAGATGCCTCGAAAGGTTTTATTAAAAAAACGGAAGGAGGCAAACAAGCAGGTCACCTGGTGGCAAGGGGTCACCGCCGCTTGGAATCGTTGCGTTGCCAGCCTTTAAGGCGAATGTTTCCATACATTTTCCATACGAACGTAGTTTGATCATATTTTCAATATTACGCTATCAAAACCAATGAAATTTTGTATAAGTGATCCAGAAACCAGAATTTGTACTTGTGGAACCACACGGACGGACTATCCACCTGATGGAAAGTGGTTACCGTCGTCCAGGACATCTGTAACCTAACGGGAGCGGATGCGGGGCCAGCCTTTGAGTTACGTGTAGAAGTCTATGAAGAATCCCATGTTTGATTTGTTGGTGTAGATGAATTGCTTTCTTATGTAGTCAAAATAAAATAACCAACTTGATAGATTACGGATGACAACACTTTTGTTTAGAAACAAGGATCGCAAGGTCTTGATACTTTTTCACGCAGAAACTAGTGAACCGATTTTTATGAAATTTTTTTTAAGCTATATTATCCCGATATGTAATGTAGTGTAGGTAGGTAGTTCCAGCGGGAATACGACAGTCACGACAGACAACCTCGCGGGTAAAAGCTAGTCACAAACATCACCAAGACCAACTTCACGCGGACCTCGTATAAGGTACAGTCGTGGTCAAAACGGCTTCGGTGACAAAGGCTTGCCACACCGGTGTGGCCGGCTGCAGTCGGAAGTCGACCATATCTAGGGCAAATCGTCAGTATTCCTTACGGGCCGTAATTCTACTAAATTACTTCGCCCTCGGTTAATTTCAAATTAATAGCGGTCACGAATGCCTGGTATAGGCGGTGAGAGAAAATATTCTCGAAGTTATTTTTTTGTTTTGTTGTCCAATTTTAAATATAGAGGTAAAAGATTACGGGACGTAAAGATCCAAACTAAGCAAATGAAATAGTAGGTGTGATTATAAATAATTAGGTACATTTGTGTTAAATTCAAACAAAATATTATAGAGTCCCAAAATTGCGAATTTATTTGCCAAGACTTAATTACCAAGTAGGCAAAGCCAGGCTTGATGTTTTACTAAATTTATTAAATACGTAGGTAAGTCTAAAAACAACAATAAAGTTATACTATTTTTAAATGGCACGTTCTTATAGGGTACCTACATCAATAATTGACAATAATAAAATCAAATAATTCCTCCAAATGTCGATTGACTCTCAAGATAATACCTAGATCTTTTGTGAGATAAGATCTTTTGTGTGTAATTGTACTGCTTTTCTAATCATATTTTTCTTAATACCTGAACCAATTGAAGATTGTCCGTTTGAAACAAGAAAGAAACGTGCCATTTTCTGGGCATTTTGATCCCAATGGTTTTTATTATTTGATCAAAACTTGTTTTTCTTTAAATATTTAAATTTAGTTATGCAAATTATCATGGAGAAAAGATTAAAAAAACAGGAAGGGAATGACATGGGGTGAGGATTATCATGGGTTGATATTATATATATGTACCTATATTGTCGGTGGCCTAATAGATAAGGGGTTCTATTCGAGGCTACTGAATGTGTAGCCGTGAATCAATCTGGTCAGGTTCTCCTGTTGACAGGTTCTCGGAGGTCTGATGGCAATCGCTCGTAAGTACCTGGTCCGCCAAATCCTGGAACATGGTCAAGCAAGGCGGACCCTGAGCGCGGGACAGCAAAACGCCAAAATGATTATATTAGTATCGAAAATCAACATCCTAATCCCACTAGGTGGATTTGGAAAAACATGTCTCTTTCTTCCAAGTAACCCACCCTATCACACGTCATGGTTATTGAAAACAGTTAACTCCCGCCATTAATCCAACTACGATCGCTGATGATCGTATATTTATTTTTCCCTTCCATCATACCCAGAAATAGTACCGCCAAAAGCGTTCTTAACGACGATACTCTACTTTTTCCGTTACGTCAAATTGTGCTGATGGCCAGCATCAGAAAAAGAAATAACCGAACACAATGCAGCGATCGCACTGACTGACATCTACATCGCAAAGCACTCCGGGTTCACGGTTGAAAACACCTCGATAATAGGAAAAATCATGGCTGCAATTATTATTTTCCTTCATTACTCCTTTCTATTTTCGACTAGTATTTATTTATTCCGAGAGGACTACAATACAATTTTATGAGAGGCTCTTTTTATCTTGGAAGTTAGGTTATAAATGTACACGAAAAGTGTTTTTACAATGAAGTCTGGAGACATTTTCGTATTTGGAGATGGTATCACAGTTTCTTTGAATTAGTAAGTAGGATACAAAGAGCTTTATGTGTAAGTAAAGATAGATCAAATACATTGTAGCTCTATTGTATTCCGGTTTATTTTAATAAATGGTACGATATTTATGTTGGGCCATAGGCATAAAATTCCTGTGGAAAACATGTGACTTGTAATTAAAAAAGTAAATGCGACAAAATTAAATTCCGAAAACCATTACCAAACTTTTCCTTGGCGCGCAAACTTTCCCGCCTATTTAGAATTCAAAGAGCGGCCGTTGGAGGAAACAAAATGGCCGCCTTCAAGGAGAATAAATTTTAAAACAAATCCCAACTCCTGTCACCAAACAAGTGAGTGAAACAACAGAAAGATTTACGTGTAAACTTTTTATAAAGCTTAGAATTAGTTACTGCTTAAATTATTGTACGAACATTTCTTCCGGAGTTGGGCCACGTTTTAACAATTAAACAGGCGTTGAGGGAATATGATTATGAAACAAAACACTGAATGGCCATAATGTGGAAAACATTTTAATTTGGAACTCTAATTGAGATTATTTTCCTGGTAGGTTTTCTTATTCATATGATTTTCTTTTCTTGTTGTTAGAGCTTCCTGTTCAAAACTAGACTAAATATGGACTAGGTCTTTATTGATAAAAACGGAGACTGATACAAAAAAATTAAATTGATTTTTTTAAATTCGGTTGTCACCTAAATTAAAACATGACTAAATGATCGAGAGATCTAGATATTGATTCCTAAAAGCTCCAAAAGGCATCTAAAACCATCAATAAGCTGTTATAACTCCTTCAAAACACATCCGGAAGTTTCACAGCAAAACAAACCCCTCTATAACAATTACCAGTCCACTTTCATACACAGCAGCCATGAAAGTGAGCTCTCGATCTTGTCTGTTACACAGCCAGAGCCAGACAGAGCCCGTCACCGCTCGGCCATTACCGCAAACTAAGAGCTGTAGGCAGAGCCATCTCACCATTGTTGCACGATGCACTTTTTTTAAAAGCACAACAAAGCATGCATGCCCGTGATAGACAGTTGTTCGGGTATAGGGTGATGCGGTTTTGTAAGAAGTTGGTACTTTGTTGGAACCTCTATAAATGTGAATGTGACAGGTGTGACATGAGTGCCTACCTAAAGTTTTTTTTATACAGCTTAGGTGGCAAATAAGCTTACGGCCTGCCTGATGGAGCAGTCAGCGCAGACTATGGACATTTGCAATACCTTGCCCGTAAATACCTTAAGAACGCCTACCTTGTTGTCTCCAGGGAAAACTTATCCAAGTAGTTTATTCCACAACCTTAGAGTGCTTGGTTCTAATAATCTCGGAGAGATATCGGTTTTAATTTGAGTCTTATGATGTCGTCGTTTCAATAAAATTTCTATTTGCGTCTTTTACTGTATAAAGGGAACCCTGTGTGCAGCGTGTCTTAGTGTTCTAGAGGTGTGTAACGCATTAGTGATATCCTGTAATAGTTTGCCTGTTTCTTTACCATTTAACACAAAAAATATGTGTATCTCTTGTGCGCACGTTATCCCTATGGGGTGTCGCATTTAATTAAACCTGTAAAGCCTTCCCGGCTATACGTACTTGCAAGGCAGAGTTTAGCTAGTAGGCGCCTAGGTCTCTTGCGAGTCCAGCATAACAAGCCGGCGGCCGCGCATGAGTGTTTTCTGGCTACCTTCCTCGTTAGTCCGGAGGATGCTATTATACACTTTGCGGTAAGCGCAAAGAAAAGTGTGCACCTCATCTTCCAAGCGTCCTGTATACAGCAATAAGGCAGAGTGCAGACTGCGCCTCATCATTTCCCCCCGATAGGTACCGACGGTAGGACGGGGGGTGGGGGGTGGGGCACGAGATGAGTGACGTCACATCATTCCCTTTTAATTACGCGAGTGAGGGCCCGTAATGGGGCGCGTAAGGAGATTGTGATGTGCATTTTAGAAAAAAGTTGGTTGTTGGTACCGTGGTGTAGTTACTTGGTATGTCTTTGACATGTAAGGGAGGGTCCAAATCTCGCGAACGCGCCGCGAATGCGCAGTTGTAGCAATGGCTAAATTCCATCATTTTTAAGATCTCATCTATCGGAATTTTTGGAAACTGCCACCTAAAACGGCTCATTGTTTCGTACGGTGAAATACAACTGAAATGAATAAAATTATTGTAATTACAACTGCGCATTCGTGGCGCGTTCTCGAGATATGGACGCCCTCTTAGGTTGGTACTTGGTACTAAATAAACCCGTAAGGCCCGTTAGTTTTTGCATCCGTATTCAAAAACGTTTATGAATGGCGATCAGCACCATGCGCCCGTCTAACATCTTAAATAAATGATGAAATCAAATATTCCAATACTCATCTTCGCGTGCTCTCGAGAACGAGGGCCCGGGGTCCGCCTTGACCATGATCCAGGATTTGGCAGGTCAGGTAATTACAGTGGAGCGACTGCCATCTGACCTCCTGAACCACCGACGCTCCGCTCGGCCACCGCCGCCAAAATCGGTGATCAAATGTTCTAATAATATTTGTACCATATTGCAAATATCGGCGGTAAACAATGCACATCAGTTGGTTCGGCTACGTAGAGCTCAGACTCTGTCGTAGGTACGCGTGAGAATAAAAACAAAGCCATTGCCATATCTATCATCTCTGACCCTGTACCAAAAACTCCTAACAACGTTGTCACCGCTCGTTGAGGTACGAGTTACCCCTAATTAGGGTAATCTCCCAATTTTCCGGGAAACTGGGAAGCAATGTTCCCGCCCGAAACAGACACCTGCCCACATTCGACAGGCGCGTTAACAGCCATTTTGCAGTTTCCCTTCCATCTTGCTCTAACAAAGCAAAAATATCAGCAAACAACCACGACCGACTACTCGGCCGCCGACCGGCTATTTGAGTAACGAACTAGTAGAGAGCGGAAAGGGTTTGTGCTGAAACTGGATTTTTACCGTAATTAAAACCGGATTTTAGACGAATTACGTCGAATTTCTGAAACGCTTGTCTCTTAATTTTAATCATCGATTAAACCTCTTTCCGTCTCTGTCTACATCTCAGTACAGATAAGAATGGCGAATTTTAATTGATTATTTTAATGCCAAATAGCAGGACTTAGGGCCTCTCCCGTGAAAGCTGTGGTTATTGCTATAATCTCCACGCTTGGTTGGAGGTCGCAGTATTATAAATATAACAACATTTTCCAGCTTACCGAGACTCTAAATCTTTTGCCTCGAAAATATTAGTTGAATTGTACGACATCCACGAGTGTAAGGGTTGGTGATATTCTAGTCTACCGGACACCGCACGGCCAAAATCGGAGTGGATCTGCCGCCGTTTGCGTTGTTTCGATATGAAGTGCAAAATAGCTCAGATTTATGAATCTCGGTTACAAATCCCAGAAGTTAATTTAAGAAGTTTTGATTAAATTTTGTGAGGAAGTGAAAAGGAGATTTGTATGTGGTTGGACTTTGAGGATCCATTATGACACATATCCAAAATAATTATTGGCTTCTGATACTAAAATACCCCACTTTGGTCTTTGTGTAGAGTATTTTAGGACTTTGTATACAGTGACATGTAGGAATTTGGTATAGGTTGATAGTTGTGACTTTGTTTATTAAAAACTAGCGACCCACCTCGGGTTCGCAAATTATACATCTAAATCGATAGACAGAGTTGTCTATTGGTGAAAACCGCATGAAAATCCGTGCAGTAGGTTTTGAGTTTATCGGACAGTCTGACAGACGCGGCGTGGGACTTTGTTTTATAATATGTAGTGAAGAGTACGTCAACTAATTACCTTGCTCTACTCATACGTAAGAAGTAATCTTACCTAATGTAATATTTGGAAAAGCTGGGGTTCGAAGTGGCAAGAGTAAAAGGAAATGTGTGAAAAGAGTCGTGGATATATAGGGCTAGGGAGTTGTGTCAGGACAAAGCAAAGTGGCTGTACATAGTCTCTGCCTGCAGCGCAGATCCCGAAACCATCCTTGTATGTAACGAAGTCAATAGGGCAGATAAATCCAAATACCTCGGATCCATGATGCACGAGTCCGGCGATATCCGCCCCGATGTCAAGTCCCGAATCTCTGCAGCTTGGGCCAAATGGCGGGAACTCACGCAGTCACATGTGACCATAAAAGCCCTGTAAAGCTCAAAGGGCTTATATACAAGAGTATCGTTAGACCTGTAGATGGCCAGCGCTGACGAAACACGTTTGCGAACTCCACGCCAACGAAATGGAAATGCTGCGTTGGATGCGATCAAGTACGTAATGAATACATCCGCGGCAGTTTTGGCGTGAGGGATATCGCGGACAAGATCGAGGAGGCTCACCTGCGCTGGTTTGGTCACGTGTTGCGTAAGCCTCAGGGATACATGGGAAATAGGTGCCTGAACCTGCCGGTATCAGGAAAGAGGGCGTGGGCGACCCAAGAAGCGATGGATTGACATCGCTAAGTCGGATGCGAGAGCCAACGGCTTTCGACGCGAGGATGCCAAAGACCGGGCGAAGTGGAGAAGAATGGACAGGAAAGCGGACCCTGGCAGTGGCCGGAATAAGCGCCTAGCGCTTGTTCCGGCCATGAATTTACAATGACATAGTAAATTCATAAATAAATAAATAGTCTCTGCGTACCCCACCTGTGGGACACAGACATGTGCTTTATGTATGTCACAACCCCTAAGTTATATCCCATCAAATCTCTTTACAGCAATCAACAACCCTATGAAAATTAACAGTAGGCTTCATTAACTCTTAACGAAACCGGTCTCTAGCCACACTCCGGGATAAGTAAAAACGACTGTTGCAGAGGAGGACGTTCGAAGGCATATTCTCTCTATTTCTTCAACTGCTGCAGGAAATGATGACATTTCCTTCCGTATACTCTCTATCCTGCTCCCACAACTCTTAAACGCACTCTGCCATATCTTCAACTACTCTTTGGTAACAAGTTGTGTCACGTCGGCTTGGAAGTGTGCAAATGTTATTTCGCTCCCCAAAATTTCCAATCCCACATCCTTTCCCAGTTTCATCAATCAACAGTGGGCTTCATTAACTCTTAACGAAACCAGATTTGAACCGGTCACTAAAACCGGATGCGGCCGTTTCCCGGTCTCTAGCCACACTCCGGGATAAGTGAAAACAAAGCCGGGTATCGGCCGCTATTGTTATCACGGAGGAATCCGCACACAAACAATAAGGGTGGAACGGTTTACGTGGAAAACCGGCTTGTGTGCTTTTCCGGGTTTCCGGTTTGCATTTCAGATAACGCGCCTTTTTAATATGTTGTTGAATATGTAAACTTACTTGCTTGGTATGGTAAATGGCTGTAACACGATTATGGTTAGCTTTTTGTTCGCAGCTCGTTATATCGCACAATGGGGGAAAGGGGGGAGGGAATACAGCATGAAGAAGTAACAAACATACACAACTAACTTTCGCATTTATAATATTAAAAAATAATGGGAAAATATATTTTATTTTTAGTTTACCCGAGCTGACAGTTCTTCGGTAGATATGGCCTATGGCTTAATAGTAAATACTTACAATAAATAATCATCTTGGCGTTAATGTCCTGATTACGCCCTCGCGCACGAGGGCCCAGCGTCCGCCTTGACCATGATCCATGATTTGGCAGATCAGATAATTACAGTAGAGCGACTGCCCTTTGACTTCCGTGACCCTGCTACCAGTAAATACCTTCATATGAAAAGATAATCATCTCAACATATCCATACTAAGACATAATAGGACATACGCGCCAAACCCCATCACACATTCCAGCTACAATAATAAGCCTAGATCAATACGTATTGGAATGTCTCCTCCAATAATATTCCCTATTTAATAAGCCAATTCATATTTGACAGGCTGTATTATTGTATCGTTTAATTAGACGGCGTCGATATTATCAAGCGGCCCATTTGTTGGTTTCTGAGGGGCAATAACAATATTTTAATATACAATGACAATTCATATCAATTTAGATCTAATTCGGTACTGATTGGCACCAATTAAGGTTCGCGTACAATCATCTACGTTGTCGTTTTGATGAAGCTTAGCGTTTGTATCCCGGTTGTGCTCTCGCACACGAGGGCCCGGGGTCCGCCTTGACCATGACCCAGGATTTGGTAGATCAGGTGATTACTGGGAGTGACTGCTCACCTTCGTGACCCTGCTACCAGGATACCTGGCCAGATTGGATTATCGTTACAAATTCAGTTGCCTGAATTTGCGGGTTTCATCATGATGTTTTCCCTAAGCGGAGCGGTTAGTATTGCAATAATGTACGGTAGTTAGAGTCATTGGTACTTGGCTGCAGCGGGATAAGAACCCGGTACATCTCGCTTACAAGTCGGATACCCTAACTGCTAGGCCACCGACGCTCAGTATAGCAAGCTTATACATGATTGAAATTCGAGATAAATTAAAGCCTTTGCGTGGGCCTGGTATAAAAATCTCTTTGGTGTGGGCTAAATGTCACATTGCTGACTTACATAAAAATCCGTACTTCCAATAGCGGATTGCGAAATAGCGAATTTGATGACAGGCAGTCGTATGGAATTAATATTGGAATCGCGAACAGGAAGAAACATGTTTGTGGTAAATTGGAGATGGTATAGAATAGCAGTTGTGTGGAATCCATATTATGTCCATATTGTATAGAGAGAATAAGTTCCCAAATGAAAAATATTTTTTCATAACAATTTTTTATCGCGTGGCATAGTACTCATAAAGACCATTCCAAAGAGCGCAAGTAGTAGACATCTTGTAGCATGACTTAAAATGAAGCTGTCAGACGATGGTGGCCGCACCGCAAGGTACCAATAAATTGTTATATTTTTCTTTTTATGTATCTTCTACTTTTGTGTGTGCAATAAAGAGATTTTACTTACTTACCACACAATACGAGGGTGTTATCTAGTTGGGTTCAGTACTTCCTAAGGCCACCTACGGTTATTGTAAGCATCAAGACCATTCCAAAGAACCCAAACATGATGGTGTTACTGGTACGACTACCTTTCGATTCCGTCATCAGACCAGCTCCATGGTACCACATTAATGCATTGTCATCCAAATTACATAAATTTCAACTCAATTGAACACTAGAAAGTGGGTCAAAGTAGGCTTGCAAGATTTGCCCTGAACATACAAGTTACAAACATTGCAAGTTAAATAAAAGCTTGTTAGAAAAAAGAAAAGCGATTGTCAAGACCGTCGAAATCTTTAATTAATAGGTATTTATTATATATACTCGATGACCTGAGTGGTTCAGTTGACCGGTCTGCAACGCAGAGGTCCCGGTTTCTATTTCCGGTCGGGCATAAATTGAAATGGTGAATTTGAATTTTTGTTACGGGTCTGGGTGATGTATGTATAATAAGTATATATTGAAAACATATATAAAGTTTATTAGTTTTCTGGCACCCTAACACAAGCTTTGCTTACTTTGGGGCTAGATGGCGCTGTATGAATTGTTCAAGCATATATATATTTTTTTTATTGATGCACCTATCTATAATAAATAAATAAATCTACAGAATAACTATACCTATATCGGTTTCAGTCTTTGCGACGAAGTGTTCCGTATGTAGGAGGCTCCGCTATTAAAATTCCAACTTAAACTTGTCATTGAAACCTTCAAGAAACAAGCCTATACATCAAAGCAGCAAATCCCGCGTGTAGCGGATGTCCATGGGCGGCGGTGATTACTTTCCTAGCCTTCAACCTCTTGGTCATTTATTTTCTCATATTAGGCATAAAAATACTAGAGATATACCTATCTGTAATTTAGAAATTTGGTTCGGATGCTGAGTGGAAACTTTGCACTGTAATTTTTTATTTTCGTTAGATAATTACGAGTGAGTTATGGGAAAAGGCAGTCGTCAGACCTACAAAATCAGCCCACTGGTCACCCCGAAGCCCAGACGCGTCTATTCCATACTACAGAGGAAACAGTCCACAAGAGCTGTTAAATTTAACCTAAGCTGGACTTTAGTCATTCTCAACTCCCCCTTTCCCTTGTCAGCAAAAGTAAGCACAGTGCTTACACCCCCACCAATACCCCATCCCATAATATTCACAAAGTCTGTTCGTTTATTGTTGTTCATGTGCAGTTTTATACTCAGGAAAACAGACAGTATACTAGAAGACAGCCCACCTGATGGAAAGGCGACTAACTGTTGCCATCTATTAACCACCATGTCATAAAATAGCCAAATAAGCACAGCAAGACCTCAGAATACAATTTCTCTCCGGCTGCGAATCAGTAGGTAACTGAACCCACAAAACGATGCGGCTTTTTGATAGTTTCTGATCACATACAAGACACGTGTAATTTCAGAAGGAACATGTGTTATTACTCCTTCCTAACTTTTTTTTTCTTTTTTGTACTACTATTTAGCAAACAAGCTTTCGGCCTGCCTGATGGTAAGCTGTCACCGCAGCCTATGGACGTTTGCAATACCAGGGGCATCACCCGCGCGTTGCCGACCCCGTAAAAACCTTTTGCTCTCCAGCTCTAATAAATAAGTATATACTATTACGTTAGTATATATATTCTGTGCTTAAAGTAAGGTAGGCACTGGAATTTTTTCGAGGTACAGGAATTTTATATAAAATGTTTAGTATTTCGGAATCTGAAAAGATATTTTTGTGAGCGGACCCTTGGATTACACTTCGTTAACGTAAAATGAATATGGGACTGCTGCTTTGTCACTGTGAGGACTAAGGACGCCTCATGCCTGTAACTATGTGGAACACAGAAACATAGTTGCTTGCAGAACAAAATAGTATTTACTTACTGTGCTGACGCAACGACCCAAAATGGGTCGCCTCCGACACCAAAGATGTTCCACTATGAACCAGATAGCGCGATAGGAAATTATAAGTGTCGCCTTTTTCGCCTTTCTCGCAACTGAAGCATAAAATAGTCCAACCCGGTTATCCGGACTAAGGCCAAAGTCGATAAGCCTGAAATATTGTTCCGTCTCGGGTAAACAGAGAGTGAGTGAATGAATATGATCAATGCGTCGCTGGTAACGAAATTTTCCACTCAGCCGCCGAGCGCGGCGCAATCAATAAGGTTCACTTCGTTATCTGTGGAGAAACATGAAAAAAAGAAGGTATTGCAGAGTGCATCTGTTTGCTGAGCTATTTGTAAACTCTAGTAGTGTTCTTTCCCCCTGTGAAGAAGTTATATGCCTGTGTACAAATACAATCACACAATCGGTTATAAACGTAATCGAGTTCATGTAGTGCAGTTACATAAATACTGAATATATACTCTAATATAAACAAATCATCACCACAGCCCATTACAGTCCACCTCTTCCACAAGAGGGGAGGTCATTGCCGTAATATCCACGCTTGGTAGACGGGTTGGAGATCGCAGAGTTATAAATGTAACAATGGAAAACGCTGCTGCCCATTTTCCAACTTACGGAGACTAGATGTTTTACTCGAAAACAT
This sequence comes from Blastobasis adustella, assembly GCA_907269095.1. Classification (NCBI taxonomy): domain Eukaryota; kingdom Metazoa; phylum Arthropoda; class Insecta; order Lepidoptera; family Blastobasidae; genus Blastobasis; species Blastobasis adustella. The sequence continues at coordinate 5,392,365 of OU026135.1, read as the reverse complement.
TTGTCGTCTTGTACTCTGCCAGACACCACACGGCTGATAAACAATATACTATATTGTAAACTAAGTTAATGTTTAAACCATATGTTAACTAAAGACTTTGTTGAATAATAGGGGCCCACTGAAAACCAGCGCTTTGGCATCGGCCGTGCCTTATGCTGAGTGTGGCCCGATTGCACGTCTCCTCATGACACAGGCAACGATAATACACTATAATAGTTAGTTATAATAGTTAACTAGTTTTTCGATTTGTATAATAAACGGACAATTTAATATGTAGAGGCTTAAAGGACTATCCAGGCCTGTCAATTAAATATTAAAAAAATTAAATAGTACAAAGAAGATACCGACTTAAGGGTGCGTCCAAATCACGCGAACGCTGCGTTTGCGCGCTGTTGCAGCAACAGCACGCGAGCAGCTTTGCGAGCAATTTTGACACATCCTACTAACTAAAAGCACCCTGAAACACCCCCAAGCAAGTCGACATACATATTGTCAGACCCGTAATGTATTGTTAGATGAACTGATGGGCTATCTCAGTGTACAACTAAATTCATAAATATTATAATCTTACACTACCCTAATTTGGCACTACCCTACTGCCTTCCCGTATGTTTTTTTTACTCTCGTAACACATGGCAGGGTTGACTAGAAGATATCTCTTTTAGAGATAAGTCCACCTTTGTACTATTATTTCTACCGTAACATTACTGTAATGTCTATTGTGTACAATAAAGAATATATATATATATTTGGTAGACGCTATGGTCAGTGGCCAAAGTAGGAGAAGTCGTGTAAAATGATCTAGTGTCATACAGTTGCCAACTCAGTTGGACAATAGCCCCGCTGGACGTGGAGGTCACTGAAGTATTCAGATCCGAAACCTTTCAGAAAACGCTGCTGCCCAATTTCTGGTCTTCAAACATACCATTAGTCAGTCACCATAACATGTCTCCTTGTCGACCGACTCTGCCGCGAACACCACACGGCTTACCAACAACCATAATTAGAAACTAAACATGGCACTTACATATTTAATTTAAAGGCATCTTAAAGAACCTTCCACAGTAGCCTGTATACAAACGCTGGCAATAAATAGCGGTCAGTTCCGAAGGAATTCCACCCTTGACGAGCTCTCTAACATTCTGGTCACGAATGACGGGTTCCATTAAAGGAGGCATGGCGGTTTATTCGCACATTAGGAATATCATCAACACAGCACTAAAACGTTGGTACCAAACGAACCAGTCGTCGACGGCTTGTGAATTTTTAGCGGGGTGTTTACTTGTAGGTCCGTAATTTAGGGATGGTACGGAGTTTCGGTTTCGATTACGGAAAATGGCATCTTCTGTTAAATACTTCCGACTTCGACTTCGGTTGTGGTAGATCGAAACTATATGAGTTAAGTATTAATAATGTCTTCATTGTTAATACTTAACTTCTATAATTTTGGATCACATATTTTTAAAGCAGCACGAAGGGTTGGTCACCCTATCGGGGGGTTTCGCGAATAACAGCCCATAACTAAGAGTTGGAAAAAACCTCTAATCGAAATAAGTACTATTTTTCGGAACCAGTTACAAAATAATACTTTTCATTAATATCAATCAAATCAGGAGCGTCTGTGGCCGAGTGGTTAAGGTATCGGACTCGTAAGCAAGAGGTACCGGGTTCGAATCCTACTGCAGTCATGTACCAATCATTCTTTTCTGAGTTATGTACATTAGTTCAACCGATGCTCTTACGGTGAGGGTAAACATTGTGATGTAACCTGCACATTCTCCCAGTAGTCACGTTTTTGGAAGCAGGGTCATGGAGGTCGCAGTTGCTCAACTGTACTTACCTGATATGCCAATTCCTGGATCATAGTCCAGGCGGATCCTCGTGTGCGAGAGCTCAACCAGCATATTAACGCCAAGTTGATAAGAAAACTACTAGTAACTTTATGGACATTGTATGGAAAAATCTAGCGGGATGAGTTGACCCATCTCCTGGACCTACACGGCACCATGCTTGCATGATGGTGTATACTACAGTATATACTATAGTATAGTCACTATTTCTCGACACAGCCTAGTATACTTGCACAGTTAACTAACAAGTAGAACTTTGTATTTCGTTCATGCAACGTCGATGGACACTAAATTGTTTTATATGAACAATGTCGTTTGCCGTCTCCATTAACGGCGGACAGTTATCAAGGCATTTTACTTTCCTACTGGGTGGAAGTTATAGGTGTATGGAAACGGACTCCCATTGTATTAAATTATAGGTATACGAATTAACACCTGTATTCAGTAACGTTACTAAGAGCGTCGGTGGCCGAGCGGTTACAGTATCCGACTCGTAAGCCAGAGGTCCCGGGTACGAATCCCGCTCCGGCCATGTACCAATGACTGTTTTCTGAGTTATGTACATTAGTTGAATACTAACCGATACTCTTACGGTGAGGGAAAACATCGTGATGAAACCTGCACATTCAGGCGACTAGATGTGTAACCATGATCCAATCTGGTCAGGTTCCCCTTATAGCAGGGTCATGGAGGTCAGATGGCAGTCGCTCCACTGTAATTACCTGACCTGCCAAATCCTGGATCATGGTCAAGGCGGACCCCGGGCTCTCGTTCTCGAGAGCACAACCGGGACATTAACGCCAAGCTTATGATGAGATGATAATTCAGTAACGTTACTATGAGGACTTGTGTGGGTTCCAGAAGTAAAAAAATCGGTCTGCCTCAAATCCTCTTGGCAGTTTAGCTTTTCAGCTTCAAAGTAAAAGGCAACAAAATGAAAAGTGACTTTACTAACCTTTAGGAATTAAATTAATAATGAAACATGTACAATGCAGCTTACTAGTAATTTACGCGATATAAGTAATTTATATTTCATAAGAGTTTTCATTAAGAAATAAAATATTACTTCATAAGAAATTTTAACAAAGCCCATTCCAAACTAGCAGCCGAGTCTGGAGGCTGTAATTAAAACGCAGTGCCGGGCCATTGCACAATGGAATTTTTCAAATGAAATAAAAAATTACCCAAGCCCTATGTGAATGATCTCCTATGGGCAATAAGGGTTAAAGCACCTTAAACGAAACTTTAAGAGCGGTTAATGCGGTTTACAGTGACGAGTGTCCGACTCGCAAGCGAGAGGGTTCGAATCCCGCTGTGGCCATGTACCAATGACTCTTTTCTGGGTTATGTACTTTAGCTGAATACTAACCGATGCTCTTACGGTGAGGTAAAACATCGTGATAAAACCTGCACATTCAGGTGACTTAATGTGTAACCATGATCCAATCTGGTTAGGTTCCCCTGGTAGCAGGAACATGGAGGTCAGATGGCAGTCGCTCCAAATCCTGGATTATGGTCAAAGCGGACCCCGGGCCCTCGTGCGCAAGAGCAGAACCGGGACAATAATGCCAACATGACCAGTGACAATTTTAATCGATAGCCAATAACGAGAGCGCGAGTTTGGAGTTCGTCGTGTAACCGCCAAGGGCGCTATAAAATTCGATATACAAAGGATATCGTTCATCATCATCGTCAGCACACCAGCCGAAAGACGCCTACTGCTGGGCGTAGGCCTCCCCTAGAGATCTCCACAAAGGCCGGTCCTGTGCCTTCCGCATCCAGCTGGTACCTTCGATCTTTACCAGGTCGTCGGTCCACCTTGTGGAAGGCCTACCTACGCTGCGTCTTCCGGTAAGTGGTCGCCATTTGAGAACTTTACTGCCCCATCCGCCATATGTGCCTTGCCCACTGCCACTTCAGCCTTGCAATCTTTAGAGCTATGTTGGTGACCTTGGTTCGCTTGCGGATCTCCTCACGGCTAATTCGATCGAGCAACGAGACTCAGTTTTATATATATTAGGGCTAAAAAAGTGTCGGCGGAATGTTAGCGACCGTCGTACAGAATCGTCACTGTAAATTAGCATAAGCACCGTATCGACTATTGATTGACGTTTGGCATTATTTGCATGAACTTCTCTACTATAACGTGTCTCGTTCCAGAAAATATTACTAATAGATCTCTAATAAAATTATTTCAATACGACGTAGAAGAAACCAAACCATGGCCCTGATTATTCCAAGACTCAGACTTTTTGTGCCAAGTTATAAAAAGCAGGTGTAAAAATATAATTTACATGCATATTACCACGAACTTGCACTTTCATAGTGTTACAATGTATGGAACAAACGGACGTAACTTTATATTTAATGTTTATGTGTATGCAAAGGATGCCGAAGTGGATAAAATCATTATTTATGATTATTTTACAAGTAGACTGTTCTTGTAGTTCTTAACGAACCTACATAGTACGAGAGTGTTAAACTAATGACTCAATCGAAATTGTTAGTGATGTCAAAAGTATCCATGTAAGTATCGATAATACTAGATTTGGGGTACCGGTATAAAATTAAAAGATAAATTTTATCTTTAACCTGAGAAGTTCGTTTGGCTCGAGTTATATCGCTGCCTCATCTGTTTCTGCTGGCATCAACAATCACAAAAAAAGTTGTCCGTAACATTTACATCATTATTCATGTATCATGTGTGTGTATGTCTATTGTAATGTAACTTGCCTGTAGGTACACTGGCTAGATAGTCAAACTGAAACAATAAACACAAGCATTGAGATTTGTGCTTGGCGCACCCCGCAGAAGCGTGATATTCCTAACACCGGTAAAAGTAGAAAAAACAATCCTGCAGTAACCTCAGTTTACATGAATACCACTGGTGGAATGTGTGGGGATCAGTGTAACACTGGACTATGATAACGACATCAAGGAAGGAGTTGGTGCAACACTTTGTCTCCACACATTTTAAAGGTATGTTCCGGGCTTCCTACCACGTACCTATGCTTACGAGTAGCCACACATTTAGACGCAGTTGCATGCATCATGGTCACGGGACGACTGAGTCTTCGGTTACAGGACTCAGTCGTCCTACTCGTAAACAAAGGTACGCGGTAGGAAACCCGAAACATACCTTTAAAATGTTTGAGTACTTTGTCTTCACACGGCAAGCCATCCGTTTCATCGATAAATCATCGTCGATGAAACAGGTAGTGTCGCATCCCTATCGGTTGTAAAAATGGAATTTGTCGGCGGCTGCACTCGTATTGGCTGTAAAGCCTGCGCGGGCGCCGCCTAATGACCCACGTACATGATGACTTGTAAAAGACTAATTACTCTGTACGTACAGCAATTGAACCCTTGCGAAATTATTTCCTGTAAAGTGCGCGCCATGTTGCATCACAGTTCTAACTTTGAACTTACAACAGTTCTATAATATCGTATCATATAGCCTCATCCCTTCTTCCCATCCCAATGTACTAGGCGGGCATTTGACCGCCATCTCACATGAAGGAAGTGACGATGCGGCTGATGGTGGAGCATGCCTGTCTAGAAAAGCCAAAACTTTGGCCTTGAAAGAGTCCCGGTTAAACTCCTTAGCTGTACGTGCAGATAGTTGCTATATCTACTACATAAGGGTAGAACGCCTACCTACCTCTTAAAACTCCTCAGTTATGCCTGTGGTATCTAACACATTTTTGGAAGTTCTCGGCTGAAATACAAAGCCGTGTGCTAAACTGTCGTTTTCATCGCTACCCTAACGCAACGGGCGGTAGAGGCTACAAAGGATGATGCCGGACTTCAGCTTACTATACACTACTTTCCACACCTACGCCCTGCCTGGCTAAAGCTCGGGCACAGTGAAGGAAGAAGAGTAGAACAGTGAACCCTGGTAGAAACCGGTATTGGCCGCCAGTATGATGATTACGATCATTGTCGATCGGCTCTGCCTGGCATTGGCGGGCACGGTCCGGCTGTGCCATCCGTTGTCGGCGTGGGGTGGGTGTGCTCCGGCTCTGGGTCGGCCAGTATGTCGCTGTGTGTTTCATCTCTATAAATATTTTTTATTGACTTTGATTGATTCCGACTCGTACCTCGAAGTAACGGGTTCGAATCCTAGTGCCGCCATGGTGAGAGAAAACATCGTGATGAAACCTGCAGATTCAGGCGACTGCATGGGTAACCATGATCCATTCTGGCCAGGCTCCGGAGGTCAGATGGCAGTCGCTCCACTGAAATTACCTGATCTCCCAAATCCTGGATCATGGTCAAGGCGGACACCGTGACATTAACGCGTAGATAACCATTAAATTTTAACCTTTGCCTAAGGCACCAAAAAATTGCCGCCAAACCCTCACAATTAGGGTAACAATATACCTCCTCCATTGACATATAAAACTACCTTACAATGTCACCCCGAAGTGCCACATAATGGGGGTTAGGTGGCAAAAATGGCGTAGTTTTGTGAGTGCAATCAAAATGCAGCGCGCAGGGGTGTCAAACTATTACAGCGGGCACGGAACAAGCTCCGGTCACGCTACGGTATGGCCCTACCAATGGGTTTGGGAGCCTTGACGCGTGAATATGTTAGCAGAGGTAAGATGACAGCAACTGCATTGATATCCCGTGTGGTGACCTGCTGATTGATGGAGGATAGTAGCAACCCCGCAAGCTTCAATTTTAGGGTCTGATCAGCTATCATTTATTGTTAGTAATAAGCATAAACCTACTTGTACTTTTACCTAAGATATGTACCTACAAGTAAATTTGTCTACTTAGTTTAGGTATATGTATCGTCTAATACTATGAGCTTCTAAAGTTTGTGAGTAATTCGTATTTTTTCGTATAAAATGCAAAACTGGTTTTTAACTAAAGAAAAAGCTATATCCTACAACGCTATCGTAGCTTTAAGCTACGTAGAACAGAAAATTGACAGTCGCGCTCAGAACAGGCACATGGAAAATATGCATAGAATATAAGGAACAATGAATGACTTAATTATGTAATTGTTTGCCACCTTAGTGGTATAAAAGTCACAGGATTGTATAACACTTTTCCCGATATCTTAAAAATCCTTCTATGGTGTAAAACTAGTATAAAGTATATAAATAGTTTATCAGTTATCTAACACCCATAACACAAGCTTTGCTTACATTTATTTATTTAGTGAAATATGCTGCAGGCCGATTTCAATATAAATTTTGCATGGGTCTCTGGATGGTTTATAAGTAGGACCTGGTAGATGGCGCTGCAATCGGATAGAAACACTTCGAAGTAAAATGCTGAAAAAACATCCGGCGAACTCCCATGGTAAGGGCAAGAGTTTACCAGGCTGCCAGCGCAATAGACTCGTTTCCTAGAACATCGATTGAAACATTACATTTTTAATGTGACCTACTGCCGGATAACCGGGTTATCGACACGGTTCCTGTAATGTTGGCGTGAAGGGGGAAGTTAAGGAGAACTTCATCGTCATCGCACCTACTACCTATGATGTATCCACTGTTGGATACAAAACCAATCATCTAACTGACAGAAAAAAGCGGGAACCCCGCGACTAACTCTAAATGTCCTCAGATATTTCGTAAACTCCTAAACCTACCTATTACAATATTTCTAGCTTTTATTTAGAATCAATGAATGCTAAAAATATTGCAATATTTTTATTATCTATAAATCTTTTTATTCGAGTAATTTCGAGGCCATTCTGAGTTATGTACTTTATTGAATGTTAACCGATGCTCTTACTGTGAGGGATAAGATCGTGATGAACTGATGAATGTGTAAATATAATCAAATCTGACCACGTTTCCCTAGTAGCAGGGTCACAGAGGTCAGATAAGAGTCGCTCCACTGTAATTATCTGAAACGTCCTGTACTGGATCATGGTCAAGGCAGACCCCGGGCCCTCGAGAGCACAACCGGGATATTAACGCCACAATTATCATTATATTTAGTCGAGATAGACTATCCAAATCCTGCAGCTTTATTTGTCAGTATTACAATCAAACGATTCGGGTCAAAATAGCAATTCTCACGATAATTTTTATTAGCCAAAAGATTTGGTGGTGAGTCAGTGCCACCGACCACTGCGTGTGGCCACCACGGGTGGTCAAAGTGACCATCATAACCAGACCTCCCATAACGTAATCGTCACCAAAAATCCCGTACGGTCCGCGTTAGTCACGGACCAATTTAAATTGGTACCCATTAATAATGGTTTTCAGCGGAGTTTTAGCACATTGCAATGTATCATTCTGATTTGGAGGTATATTTCGTAGTTTTCTGGTTTTTGTTTTGTTATCAATTCGAGCATAAAATCGTATTCATGGAATTTATGTGTTGTTTAATTGCTGATGTTCAAGGTACTAGTTTGCAGAGCAATCAATGTTCTATCAGGTGCCGTTTTCATAGCAATTGTTGAGGTCATAGTTGGGTACACATACCCAAGGGAGAACGTTTTTGCGCTTGAGATCGTTCGCACAATGAAATTTGACTGAAGACAAATTTCGTCTCTCTGGCTGAAACAAAGTTTCACTGTGATGATTGAGAATGAAAGAATCAATACCTATTTTTTATTATTATATACATCCACACTCATCCATACCATAGGGGTAGGCAGAGATTATCGAGTGTCACAAGTTACGATCCTGACACACCTCTCCCGCCTCTTCCACATTCATAAATTTTTCATGCATTTACGCATATTACAAACGCGAAAGTTCTGTTCTGTTCTCTCTCTGTTACGCTTTAACTGCTAAACCAATGCACCGATTTTAATGAAATTCCTGACTTAATATATAACTTTTTATTCTCCTCCACTCCCACCCCGGCAGAAAGCTTCATTATCAAACATGCATTCACAATTCGTACCACCAGCGGCACCTCGAAAAAAGAACTCCGAACAAGTCTATTTGCCAACAAAATTGTGTGATTTTTTAAATTCCTTCACACCCACCCAACCCGGTAAATGATTACGATCCCACATCCTGCTCTAAATCCCTATTGTGTTACAAGGATAAATAAAAACAATGGCATTATCCGCGAGCTGGCAACCCCGCGATGCTAGTATGACACTTGACGGAGGATTTGGCGGGAAACGCGTAAAATGCGCGCTCGGCTGTAAAATTGTTTTTTTTTTCATCTTCAGTTGACGTTGACGTGCCATACGGCCAGTGTTGTGACGGTATTCTTACGAATTAACATGTTGCAAGCGTATTCCGAGTAGGTGGCTTTATTAACTGCTGATGGCGTGGGGAAACACGATTGTACAATGTTATTATAGGGCTGACAGACAGAGAAACCCTTTTGGCTTTGACTTACGACTATTGAGCATGGTGACCGAAGACTTGGAGACCGACCCGCTATGTGGAGAAGGTTCGAATCCAAGTGCAGTGTTACGAGTTGTTCACGATATCAGTAACCGTGAAATTCCAATTTTAGAATAATGTCAGTTTTTGAACTTTATGTTAACTAACATTTACTAAAGTTTGTCTTGACGTCCAAACAACACACTTCGTAAGAGGACCGGCATGATCTTGAAGCAATTTTTTATGCCTTGCCTATGGTGTAATACACCTAACCTAACCAAATAATAAAAAAACAGCGTAATTCCACAAATGTTTTCCGTACCCAGAGGTTTCAATACGAGACACCAACGGAGCGAAAAAATTTCGGCCCCGACAATGGTGCGTGGCAAATAAAAATAATAAACGCGCAATTCTTTAGGCAGGGCTGTAAAACTGTCGGTCGCACTCGCGCCCTTGAGTTCGGGCCGCGAGTTTGATACCCCTGGCCTGGAGGGCAGACTGATGTAATGTCAGGGAAGGTTTTCAGTTTCGGTAGAGTTGGTTTTTGTTTTTTATAATAATCTTACTATTAAGTATTTACATAAAAATGTTAATACCTACATATAATCACATTTTAATGTGAGTTTGTTTTGGTTTATATAAGAGAAGTAAAGGATTTGTAATAATTTTTGCGTACTTCATTCGCATACCTAATATTAAACTTCGAGTACCTCCTCTTTCATATTTGAATTCTGAATTTTTTTTTTTAAATAATAGTTTGAAGAAAACTTTCGTCACAGTCGGAACGAACACAATCTACTTTGGATCTAAAACAGTTTTTTTAATTCTACTCAGTCAGCAACGAGCCGACCTGATGGTAAGCGGTAACTGTCGCCCATAACATGTACGACTCATGCATTTACTTCGATATCCTTTGGGATTTGTGCAGAACAGCAGACGCATTGTCACTGACAGGACAGGACACCTCATGCTTTAAATTGCATTGGGTAACATATTCTTCAACCCTATTTTTGAACCGCTCGCATTCTAATGCTCGTCTTTTCTATCTCTAGCAACTTACCACGAGTGCGAAAGAGCTAGCGCATGTGAGGGCTCGCTTTGATACAAGCGGTTTCAAAAATAGAACCCTGGAACACAACAATGCAAACATCGTTGTTTGGTGACTGAAATAGATAAGGCGGTGGTCCTCACCCAGTAGGACTACTCAGCCTTGATGGAGTCCTACCACAGTCCGATAAAAGTATTCTTTAGTTATTATGTGCGCACGTATTTTAATCACAAACTGTTTACATTACCGGGTTACGCGGTGTTTCGTCACAGTTGGAACCGTTCGTAACCGTGGGAAATTATTCTAAGCAAATTTTTGTACAGGAAATTCTGCAATTCTTTAAAGGCGGCTTGCACCAAATTCTAAACGTATTTAAGTTGATACTTAAACAATGAACTTCATACAAAAAACGATAAACGTCAAACGCGTTTAAGAATTTGGCGCAAGCCGGACTTATTTGTTGCAAGCCGGGCTAAAAGTAGAATGCCAAATAAAATGTTCGACCAATACGAGAGTTAGGGTAAGGGATATACCGTTAGAATTGAGTTGCACGGGGGACGTAAAGCCTGGCTAGCATTTGCTACTGTAACAAATGAGTTCTAAAAAAACCCGCAATCTGGCGGTACTTCTTTATAATAATAATATAACATTTATTTCAGGCAATACAGGCAGGGTTACAGGTTTTATACTGCGTATACAAAGCCCATATATTGTTAGTAATACTATTAAAACTAAGTTACTTATTTTATAATATCCTTTTTTTTCTGGTCATGCTTTTCTTCCCTGAACTCCGCAGAAACAACCCCAACAAAGCCGATTGACAAAAAAACATGAAAGTACCTATTCAAAATCATAGTTTCTGCAATGATTTAGTCTTTATTCAACTAGAATGAACGCCTACATATGCTAGGGTGTAACAGACTAGCTACACAGTCCGCCCTAGACAAAGTGAGCGTGTGATCTCGCGCGACTTGCCAATAATTGCTATTCTTCTAACCCAGTGGCCGAGTGACGGATCGCCTCATCAGGCCGGTTGCACCGACGGGTTAGCCTAGAGTTTAGCCAAGCGCGGGGTTAGCATTGAACGAAGTAGGCAAGATATCTACGTACAGTGGAGTTTAAATTATTTTTAGATAATGATTGTCCTAACCGAAATAATTTTTTTTTACATATACTCAAATATTTTCGAAACTACCAAACCGATTTTAATTAAACAAAGCTAAAAACCATCTAGATTAAACTGGCTTTTAAAAAAAGCAAACTGCATCGAAATCGGTCTATCCGGTCGATAGCTACGACATCATAGACAGACACACCTACATAGATACATCCACCAGGCACATCAAACACATAACGCTCCTCTTTTTTAGTTCGAGGTTAAAAAGAAACCGTTCCACTGAAACACCACCATACTTAGCTGCCAACCTCACATAATAGTAGTCCAGAAATACACCAGAACCCAACTATAAAATCAATAGGTAAACCAATTTGTTCTAAAATTAACATTGAATTTTCGATGCCATCGCGTAGTCTATCAGATACCTGTATACGCATCGATGACGTCACCTCGATAACCCGTAACACGTCACCTGCACTTGATTACAATACACCCCGCTTGCGATAGGCATGTTAACCCTGCATAGTCAGCTTAATGCATGGTTCTATTGAGCTGTGTGAACGACATAGTGTCTAAATAGGGTTGACAGTGAAGCAAAGTTGTATATTAAGCCGTCGTTTTATCGGGTGTTAGGACTCCGCCAAGCCTGAGGAGTCCGCATGGGTGAGTACCACCGCCTCGACTGTTTCTGCCGCCAAGAAACGACGCTTGCATGGTTGTGTTCCGGTTTGAAGGATAAGGCAGCTAGCGCAATAACAGGCATGAGGCATTTCATCTTTCAGACCTAAATGCATGAATCGTTGATGTTATGGGCGACAGTTACCGCTTACCATCAGGTGGGCTCGTCGGTCATTGCGTGGAATAGAAAAAATTCGTTCGCTTAATCCTACTAAAATGCATGAACGAGGCTGTCCGGTATACAAAAAAACACAGTATATTATAGGTTTTAAGACTTCCGTGGTTATCACTACACTTTCACTACAAATATTATCGGGTTTGTACCACTTAGTATTAAAAAGTAGTCTCATTAAGTAGAAAGTCTACTTAAAAAGTAGACCGCAATTCTTAAAATATGTACGCACATACAGTTTATTAACAAATGTTAGGAGTAGATGAGAGTTAGCTTAAATTGTACAAATTTTAATATAATTGATGGAAAGCAATTTATAAATTAAGTAGTGTGTATAATTTATCATAATACTGCAATTAATTAAGATTAATGTTAGTTCGATACAGTGAAAATTGCTCTGATGTCGGTTCTAAATTGTGTAGGCTTTGGATTAAATAATATATCCAGTACGGAATTTATGTGTATTAGGGAATCCGGCGCGACTTTACTCCTAACCCTACCCTACCCTACCTACCCTTTTTTTCTTGCTTATAAACCTTCCTCTTAAATCACTCTATCTACTTACTCTATATTGTCGAAAGAGGTCCCGAGGTCTGAGGTTCGATTCTCGGCCGGGCAGAAATTTAAATGATGAATTTTAATTTCTGTTACGGGTCTGGGTGTTCTATGTATAATAAGTATATATTTAAAAGCATATAAGTAGTATGTCAGTTAGCTAGCACCCATAGTACAAGCTTTGCTTAGTTTGGGGCTAGATGGCGCAGGGTGAATTTGTCCTCAAATATTTATTTATTTATTATTTATTATTGTTGAAATACCGTATTAAAATCCGTTGCGTAGTTTAAAAGATTTAAGCGTACATTCATATGTACAGACGGCGGGTAAGCGACTTTGTTTTATGCTTATATGTGTATACATTGTATTGTGTGTGTGTTTTTATATTTATGGTCATTATATGTGCGGCTGATTATAGTGATGGCGTTATAGACAGATGTGTTATTAATATACTCTTGTACACAAAATAGCCGGGAAGTTATGTTGGGAGATCTGAGGGTAATATTAAAATTAAGGAGCAGTAATGGACAATTTTGTAGAGGGTGTCCAAATCTAAGATCTGTGGGGATCTCTAAGGGGACGGCCTATTTCCAACAGTGGGCGACTTTCAGCTGATTGATGGACTAATAATAATAATGTCAGCGAACATGTTAATGAACCAATAAAGAGGAATTGTTTGTATGTCTGTATGTGGGTGGTAATCTCCGAAACTACTAACCGATTGCGAATATTTTTCACCAACAGAAAGCTGCATCCTTCCCAAGTGTATAAAGAGTACTAGGTCCCGAAAAATATCATAGTCGTATGCAGAGGGTGAAAATTGCGGGAGACGGCTAAAAGAAAAATTTAAGCCAGAGAAAACTGCATTTTCTGTTATTCTGTTATAAAGGTACCTTTGTGATTTTACCGGCTATACTACGACTACACTAAAAAAAGCGCAAAATATCATATCCAGCAATGCAATACGTCCCTGTCATTACTCAACACTCTTCTGTCTTCCACGCTGAACTTACAAACCCGCGGTGCAACAAGCACGAGAAACACAAATAGGCTAGTTGAGGAACATTTACCTAAAAGCACACGTTTCCAAAAAAAATGCATACTCAATGTGTATAAAAATTTATAATAAAGTTCCTGACGAAATAAAAAACCAGCCCTATAATATTTTTATCTGCAAATTGAAAAAAATAGGAATGTTTCTATTCTGTAGCTGAGTTTATATCTTTCAATACCTGCTTCTAGAAGAATAACATAGGTAGTAATCAAAATGATGTGACATGTAATATTATGTAAGTCAGTCCCTGAACTAATCTAATTATTTTCTGATTATTTTTATTTGTAGTTGTTTATTGGTAATGTGTATTGACATTTATAATTATTTGAGATTTATATTGTGTTGAGCCTAATAATTAACATGTATTAATTAATGTAATGTGTGTGTATGAAATTTTTGAAATATTGACTGACATGTATAAGAATTCTCATAATTATAATCTAAATTTAAGATTTCTCTAATTGATAAAATGTAATTAATGGTTATTATGTATTAATATTTGCATGTCAGTGCCTAAACTGACTGAATGTGAGAACTGCATCTCTGATAATTGTACCACCTACATTGTTAATGTACCTACCGCATTTACAGCAAATAAATGATTCTAATTCTAATTCTAATGATCTGGCGAACCTTACCTGTTTCCAAAACAGTTTAATGTCAGCTTGCAAGTAGCCTTAAACAACACCTTCCTCGCCATTACAAGCAGGTACAATTCCAGATTAATTAGCCATATTTAACCTGCAGACCCTTAGAACGGCGTTTCGCAGTCCATTACGCGCTCACACCGCTAGCTACAATTTCACAATCGTTTGTCAAAGTCAAGTGCCTTCGCAGCTGTTTATGGCTGGCCCACTGGCCGGAGGACGACCTTGGAAATGAGGGACGCTGATGACACTTGTGGGTTAGCGTCTTGGAATGGGCAGAGTAACGGATTTATTATCAGGGCGTGCAGTGTGATTAGTGTGAGGTATTTTATAGAGGTGGTAGGGCCCCAGATGACAAACTGATACCTATGATTGCTATGACCAAAGTGTCGACGTATGGTTGCGTATTTCCTTTCGGTCTCATCTAAAGGCAAAGTAGCTATAAAATTTGAAAATTTATACAATTCTAAATACAGTGCTATGCTTGTCCCATAAGTTGACCAAGTAATTTCGGAGTCATACGGCATTATATTTTAGGACGTGAGGGAAATTAGATTTATGTTTTCTGTCACGGATATTAGAAAAAGAATAAGTGAAATCATAATTTCTTTATTATAAACACAATACCAGAATGATAATATCCAATACACGGGTGTTGTTTCCGGGACCGTAGCGAGGGTTCACTGTATTATATATTCTGGAGTACCTACATGGCTAAACGCTTTCTTTTCTACATTCAGGCGACTGAATGTGTAACCATGATTCAACGTGGTCAAATCGAATCTCGGTAACAGGGTTCACCCGTAACAGATAGCAGTTGCTCCACTGCCAAATTCTGGAACATTGTCAACTAGACATAAACGCCACCATCCGCTTTCTAGGTAATAAAAAAATATTTTCTCATGCTATTCTCAAAAGTTCATTCCACACAGTTACATCTAAAAATAAGAGTATGTATAATCTGCTGAAACAAAAACAAGCCATCTATTACCAACTTTTATTTCAGGGTTAATGCGACGACACACTGAAAATACAAATATACATACATACACACTCACCCATAGGGGTAGGCAGAAACTATCAAGTGCAACAAGTGAAAGAAGTATGCTGAGATGGTTTGGATAGAGAGGATGGAAGGAAAACTGCTTACGAAAGGTATCTATCGTGCGAATGTGAATGGAAGGATCGGTAGTGGGCGCCCGAGAAGGACATACTGATCAGATAAATGATCTGCTCCAAAAAGGGCAGGCCAGGAGTATCCTCAACCGACGCAAATGCATTAAAATATGTATGAATGTGGAAGAGGCGAGAGAGGTATATGGTGTCCAGCAGAGTATAATAGCACTAACCCCTTGCACTCGCGAGTCGACACTCGACAGTACGACTACAAGGCGACTAATGTTTTCGAGGCAAAATATTCAATCTCCGTAGGCTGGAAAATGGGCAGCAGCTTTTGCCATTATTATATTTATAACACTGCGATCTCCAACCCGCCTGCTAAGTGTAGAGATTATAGCAATAACCTTCTTTCGTGGGAGAGGCCCTAAGTCCTGCAGTGGACTGTTATGAACTCTGATGTGTGATGTGTGAGAGAGGTGCTTAGTGCGAAGCAAGCGTAGATTTAGATTTAGATTTAGATTTTATTTATTTCTCTTAAAGATCCTACATAATAACAATATTCTTATTACACTAGGTTAATGAAAGAGATCGTCAAGTTATAAGCATAGAATTATTGCTTTCATACAAGAAAGCAATTTCAATTAATTAATAAAATTAAAATAATTTGTTTTTATGTCCGTTATTAAATACAAAACGTCAATAATAGAAAATAAATCTCACTCGTAGCTTGTGGAACTCAATAGTCTCTGAATACCTACCCCTAAACTAAAAATAATTTAAGTGTAACCCTTTTCCGGAGCTCCAAGCTTTTTTTTTCAACATCCAAAATACATTTTTGATAAGTCTCCGCGCCCACGTTGTTTGGGCTCCTCTTTTAAGTAGGATTACGTGGGAAAATATACTACCTACATAATAATATTTTATTAATAACTGACAGAAAAATGTCGGAACACCTCCGCTGGTTTCTGAATTAAGAAATCTATTAATAGTTAGCTGAGAAGTACCCACAGTTTCTCTCTCGAAAAATAGCGTTTATTCAATGCACTTTCAGGTAAGAATTTCTCATATTGTATCTAAGTTTGATTTTTACGTACCAGAACCGGTATTTTAATCGGGTTTGCATTTATAATTTACAACTATAACCGAACCGCCCCGGCTTAGTAAGTCATCATCATCATCATCTTGGCGTTAAATCTCGGTTGCGTTATAGCCCGGGGTCCGCCTTCCTGCTTTTCCTAGTCCACTTTGCTCAGTCTTCGGCATTCTTATTGGTAAGTCCGTTGGCACGCATGTCACTCTTAACGACGTCCAGCCATCGCTTCTTGAGCCGCCCTCTCCTTCCCGTGTTTGATTTTTACGTACCAATACATGTACAAAGAACCGGTATATTAATCGGGTTTAAACCTAAAACCTAAACTTTCCTCTCTACGCTCTACAATTTAGATCAATGGTTCCAAATAATATTTAATCCGTTAAGTAGTTGTTGCGTGAAAGAGTAACAATCTATCCATCCAAGTCCATCTTTATAAACTTTCGCATTTACAATATTACTTTGATTACTAGAATAGGATTGGACTAGTAGGATGGCATACCTACTAGTATAAATATAGATAGAGACATGCCACAAATGCACAACCATAACAATGCAAACCTCCACCACAGAATATTCCTCCAGTAAAACGAAAATCTAGTAAATCGGCCGTGTGGAGTCCATAAAAGGCAATCATAAAGCGCTGGCCACTCGTCGCTCTTTACAACTATTTATTGTTCAATAAAACTTTTTCGTTCTACCCTCGCCAGGACACTTTTGTATCTACCGTCTACGTAATGGAATATCAAACTATTCGAGCCATGCTTGGAATACTATTCCGGGGTTGGTCTGCGACTTTTAGTGGCATTTTTTATTTAATGCTTGACAATCTTAGCTGTACAATGAGCAGACTTTTAAATGGATTTTGAAATATAATATTTATTCTACTTTGACTTGTTTTTAGAGGTCTACCTAATACTAATACTACCCAGACCCACGACACAAATAGGTACGTCACGGTATTTTCAGCATGGCTAGGAATCGAACCCGGACCTTCTTTACAACAGACAGGCATGGTTAGACTCTTCTGCAATTGTGTCCAATTCGCAAACGCATGCACGTCGATGAAACTGCTGTTGCAGCAATGGCGCGTTCTTAAGATTTGTGATATTTCATTGCGGAAATTTCATAGTTATATTTTTCATACATATGAGCGGAGCGTCGGTGTCCGAGTGGTTAAGGTATCCTACTCGTAAGCGAGAGGTAACTTGTTCGAATCCCATGCGGCTATGAACCAATGACTCTTTTCTGAGTTATGTACATTAGTTGAATGCTAACCGGTGCTCTTACGGTGAGGGAAAACTTCACTATTCAGGCGATTGAATGTGTAACCATAATCCACGTCAGGTTCCTGATCTATCAAATCCTAGATCATAGCCAAGGCCTACCCTAGCCCTCGTGCGCGAGAGCATAACCGGGACATTAACGCCAAGATGAAAAAATTTCATACATATTTAATTTATTATTTATTTTATTTTATTTATTTGGGAAACAAACAGCTTAAAATAGTACAGATAAAGTATTTAACAATAAGTTCTTAGAAAAGCCAACAAAGTTTCCACTTTATTTGTTGTACATGAATTGCATTAAGACTAGTTTTTCTATTAAGCACTAATTAAACCTAAAAAAAATAAATAAAAAATAACTAATTTTTGTCTGTTACAAGTGATACATATCTTGCGTATTTGTTGTGAAAGATATGTATATTCCATCTACAGTAGCAAGTAGCATCATCCCAACCTTATAAAACACAACATAACCAAGCGTTGTAATACCAAAAGTTGTCAAACCTGTCGCATGTAATTAGTTGTATCTAACGAACAGACGTGTTCCCGACACTGTTTGTAATCGAAGCGCTGTCAAAGTTTGCGAAGCTAATTGTTAAATAAATCGGGCAACTGTTACAAAGCGCGAAAACAAAGGGTAATTGTTAAAATGGATCGCAATTCGCCCCGTTTACCGGGAACTGATTGGGGTCCCATGGACCAAAACTTCTGTCAGCTCTCTGTTATGTGTCTTATTACCTATACGACTCATCATCATCTTGGCGCCAGTGTCCCGGTTTTGCTCTCGCGCACAAGGGCCCTTGGTCCGCCTTGACCTTGATCCAGAATTTGACAGATCAAGTAATTACAGTGGAGCGACTGCCATCTGACCTCCGTGACCCTGCTACCAGGGGAACCTGACCAGATTGGAACGTGCACATTCAGTCACCTGATTTTATTACCTAGAAAGTTCCCGTTACTAATATGTGATGAAGGTTCGCTATTAACAAACCAGAATTTCTGCTTTAGACCAATTCATTTCATTATCGTTAGCCTAGGCTAGTCCACTGCTGGACATAGGTCTCCCCCAATAAATGCCCTGCACCCTGTCCTCGGCTTGCCTCATCCAGCATCTACTAGGAGGCCCATTGAAAACCAGCGTCACGGCGGCTGTCGTGGCATATGCTGAGTGTAGCCCCATTGCACTCTCCACATGGCACAGGTAACGAGATTAGATTATGTTTTTCACGTCGATTTATATATTTGTTTTACTTTTTTTTCTATGAGTATTTTTGAATGTTGTATCTTGTGTCTGAGTGGAATAAACCTTTTTTACTTTTTACTTTACTTACAGACTCGCATTTTGTTACTCCACATGGCCGGAGGGCGTGCCACACTACGCTTGCTTGAGTCGAGAACTCATCTCTAGTTATTCATTTTAATTGGTAATTTTTGAACTTCCCTCAAGCAAAAGACACTGCATTGCGAAGCTACTCAAATAGCAGTTCTAAGTAACACTTTTAGTTTAAATCTCTTGTGGCCAGACTATCCCTCTCTGTCTGGAATCTAGAGCACGCTGGAACTAAAACAGATATCTCTGGCATTATTACGATGTTCAGCTTACAGACAAATTGCCACCGGAACATTTTCCCTTGTTCAAGATGGAGGCAATGCTTTTATTTTATTTTTAAAAGTGCAGCCTTTGAAATAACCGCTGCGGCTGTGTATTTTTATGATGACGGCCTTAATTGTACAGTCTGCTGAGGAAAAGGCTGCTTCGGCATGTCGTTTAGTTTTGCGTGCAACTGTACCTACTCGTCTTGAGAAGTCGTAACGGCTTGCTTTGTCTATATCTTGTAGGAGATTCTGGTGGGCTAATTAAACCAGCAGTGTTTTGTTTATTTAGACTGACAGACTAAACTGGAACGCGGTGCTTAAAGAATAAAGGTCATTGTGGCATCACATTTTGGAAGGCGGAGCAATGCGTAAAGTGAAAAAGTGCAGATTTTGATAAATTTTTGCTTGTTATTAAAAAACTGTTCCCTAAATAAAATTCAAACTGCGAATTTGTCTGTACATATTTATGTCTTTTATTGTGTACAAAATTTAATGTTAAATGTGCCTAGTTTAGTCATAGATAATATTGAAAAAACATCAAAGGGTATAATTTTGGGATTGTGTTCTATCGAATGAAGTTCATTAGATCTTGTAACTGAATGCGGTTTTGACTAAATCCTTAACTAATACATAAACCCGCCGCTGCTGGGCTACCTAGCCTTAAGAAGATTATGGCTAAACCTAATGGATTATGGAAGGGGCTAAAGTCAGGGGACGGTTTCAGACTGTAACTGTTAAACTAACCTAACCTAACCTATTAGAACTACCCACAATTTCAATACATTAACCTCCACTATTAAGTGCTTTTATGTTTTATGTATACGTAAAAATATCATTGCGTCTGTCCATCTGCAGCGTCTGCACTTCCAATATGGCGGGTCACAACCTCGCATTACAGATAAACATCGGTCACAGTTTCTATTTTACTGCCAGTCCGCTCCAGAAGCGGTTAAATCTAAACTAGGTAGGTACTGGATCGAACAAAATGGTGCACTTTCAATATAAATCGCTTCTAAATAAACACCAAGAGTCGATAAATCTGTTCTATGTACGTTTCGTTCCCAGAGCATGTTGTCCATTGATCCTCGTAGACGTTTCATATGGGTGCTGGTGAAACATATTGGCTACGTTTCTGTTTATTTGAGATGGTGGTCTATTTTTCTGTGCTTGTTGTTGGTCCGGTTTGCAGGATAAGGAAGCTAACTAGATTGAGCAGAGAAAAAGGCGTGCGGGCCACCTGAAGGAAAGTGAAAGTGGTCGCCGCCGTGTATGGACATCAGCAACACCAAGGGCGCTACCAATGCGTTGCCCGCCTCTAAGGAGACCTCTAATATAGTATATCTTGATCCCATGTCATAGTCCAAAGGAAACACTGTGGCTGGGAGCTCATTCCACATCCGAGTCGTACGAGCGAGAAATGTTATTTCGAATCTTCGCGTGGACACCACTAGAGGGTCTACGTAATGGGGATGAGTACCCAGTCCGCAGAATTGTGCTGTAGGCACCATATCAAATAGTTCCTCAGAACACTCCCCATTGTACAGCGGGAAGAACACACACAGGGAGCCAACGTCTCTTCGGTCAGCAAGTGGTTCTACTTGCTTGTCAGTGTGGGATCGCCGACAATTCAAAAGTACAGAGTCCAAAGGCATGTTAGGCCAGTTCTCAATGTGGCAACGTGCCTGGGGTTCTCCATTTATCTTATATGGAACGAATTTAACGAATTAAGAAAATACAAATTCTAGAATCTTTTATGATTTTAACAATTGAATGACAATGGGGTCTCTGCCTACCCCTACAGGAATAAGGCGTGACGGTAATAACTACCTACCTAGACTGAGTTAGGAACGATTACAAAATATGTATATATATTTAGGAACCAGAAGTGATGAATGAAAAAAAAAAACACTTTGAAACAAACTAACACCAATTTAATTCGAAATCACATCAATTACACAAATTAATCACTAAACCGACACAATATTCAAAATGATGAGTGAACAAGCAAACAACCGTTAATTTACAAACACACAGTATAGAAACACAGTAAGTAAAACAAAACAATGAGACGAGCTCACGGTGTCGATGCCAACCACCTTACCAAACGACGACTGAGCGGCAAAAAGGGCTGCATGCGGCTGTGCGCTTGCTTATATGTATTATTTGAAATTTAACTTTTGTTAATTTTTATTTATATTCTCAATGAATTACCTATATGATGACGATGTATGTACATTACTAGAATAAATGAATATGAATATAAATATGAATATATAGGCGGTGGTGGGGATCGATACTGCCCTTAGCAATTTTTGGCTAATAATATATATATGAGAATACTTTATATTTGAGAAAATAAATGATTCCTCCCTGCCAAAGCTCAGTCATGACTGAGTTAAAAAACGAGTGGGGAATAAAATAATTTAACGCTCGGAAGCGAAGATTAACGAAAATTAAGCCGATAATTGCGCAGTTCGGCGGGCAAATGGGTCGGGCTCATTAGTCCGGGACACGGACCTGGAAGGACTAGACACCGCTTATCACAAGGACCTCAAAAACTTTTTTTTTATGTTATACGGCAGACAAACAGGCAAGCGGGCCACCTGATGGAAAGTGGTCACGTGGTCACTACAGCACTATGCCATCAGCAACACCAGGGGAGTTACCATGCGTTGCCGGCCTCTGAAGAGACCTCGAATATACCTCTTGATCGATCCCATGTCATAGTCTAAAGGAACTTGGATCATAAGTCAGCTTATCATACCGTGTGATGGTGGTATTAGTTTTAAATTAGTAAAAACTTTTAAAAGAAAAGAGAGAGCGGAAATTGGTTTTAGAAGAGGCTGAAACGACGCCCGATGAATATTTTATTAAAACTTAGGCGACGCTTAAGGTGCTGTGATCATTGTCAACGGTTGTGCGACCATGGCCGTAAGACGGACGTCGCCCGACCAATAGGAGACCTCAAAACCGCCAGTAGCACGACCGTTTTCAATTAGGACAACGTCTAAGATGTTCCTAAGCATTTACGCGTCACAACATCGGTGTCATAAAGTTAAGAGTGACTCAGCGAGTTTTGTTTTCATCTAAGGTTGGTGATTGGTACAATACTTTTCTTGGAATATATGAAGTCAGCTTAGGGGACGCCTAAAGTTTGGTGCAATCGGGTATAAGTTGGCAAACAAGCGTACGGGAAGCCACTATACTAGCGACGGTAGCCGCCTATATAGGCATTTGACCGCCATCTCATCTGGTGGTAATATCTCATCTAACTCCAAAGTAAGCAAAGCTTGTGACCACTGATAAACTACCTACTGTGTTTGGGTGTTATATGTACCTACGTAGTTTCGGTACATAAAACACCCATACTTGTAACAGAAATTAAAATTCATTATTTCAAATTCTGCTTGGCCGGGAATCAATATCGGGATCTTTTGCGTGGCATGAACCACAGATCAGATCAACAAAGCATAGGAAAACCGTTTCACACCTTCTACGACTCTTTTGTACTCTTGGGAAAACTTCTGCAGGGCGCTCATTCCATATCTTAAGAGTGCGTGAAAGTAAGCTCCTCTAAAACCGCACAGGACAGGACCATTTTGTTGACAATGAAGATGTCGATAACGAGCGGTGCGATGATAAAACATGGCCGTGGGCATCATATCATATTAAACAATGCCTCGGAACATATACATGTACATACCGTTATTTAAGCAGTAAACGGGGGGGGGGGGGGGGGATTCTTTCCGCTGGCCCAAAGGCTTGATCCCACCTGTGAGCTTGTGAATGAAAATTTTTATACTCTAGATAATCTGTGGTCCTGTTATGGTGGTGTCTACAATTTAGTCGTCAACTACATCTGCGGTCAGAATTGTACCTACTTCAGTACAATCGGTTTAAGTAGCTATCCTTAATCTATTAATAATAAGTTATAGAAAGCTTTATTTCTATTAAGAAGCAATTAATATATTTTTATGTAATATGATGTAATAGACGAAACAAATGTTCGATTATTATTTGTCCTTTTTTAGATTAGTGATAACAATATTGAATACGTTTCACATTACAAGTCGCGCACTAACCTTGTCTGATAGAAACAAAGACTTCTATTTACTAGCGGATAGAAAGCAGAATTATCGCCAATATTACCTAATAAAAAGATGTGTGCAAATCCCTTGCCAGAATGTTTATTCTGAGAAATCTCATGCCTAATACCTAATCTACTAAATAATCATATCTTCATGAACATCAGAGAGGGTTGGTGTTGGTTCATTTTAACCCCCGACAAGAAGTCTAGATGTAGGTACGTTTGAGTGAAGTGTGTGTCTGTATAAACATGTGTCTGTGTTTTATCGATATGATTCTTAACTTTTACAAATCGGTTCAGTAGTTTTAGAGAAATTGGCATATAAGAGTAGGTATACCTACGTTTTTTTATACCACTAAGGTGGCAAACAAGCTTACGTTGACTTTGTCGAGGGTTTTACGACGTCGTGCTCCCTGGCAACCCCATCGTCTTGAATTCGTCATCGTTGCAAGAATTAGTCGGAAAGCGGACCCTGGCAGAAGCAGGGATAAACGCTAGGACGATGATGATTTTGTTGACAACAGCGACGCTTTTAAAGGGTAAATTTCTGGCACCGTACAGGATTTTTTACTGCAACTTTTCTATACAACGTCAGCCATGGACCTCAATTAGGGTGGTGGGCATGCCCATGCAACGCTGGATCCACGGAATGTCGGCTCTGGCGGACACCATATTGCCGATTATCGGCCATCAATGGACTGATCATGTTATTTGGTACAGGTCAGATTCCCCTATTGAGAGGGTTATGAAGATCAGATGGCAGTCGCTCCACTGTAATTACCAGATATGCCTGAAACATGGTCAGGCGGACCCGTGGCCTTCGTACGCTGAGCACGACGAGCTTCGTCTTGATCAGGTGTTAATAAAATATGACATTAACCTACGCAATTATTTCGACGAGATCTGACGGTAGAACAACAATCCGGCGGTAGCATGCAAGCCGGCGGCGCCAGTAAATTTCCCTACAACGTCCAGCCCATTATCCTTTCTACGTAAGTACCGTCCTATCAGCCTTTTAAAGAGCGCCTAAAATTAAAAATTCTAAAAAAGTAATTTCACCAAAAGCCGGTCATTTTTGTCCCGTTTTTATCTCATTCCCTCTAATTACGTGTTCCCCGCCCCCCGCATCACCCCCCGCCCGCTCCCGCACTGAAAGCGTGGATTATTTAAATAATTATTTGAAATTAAACGGATTATCGTCGGTATTACACGCGGAATTTATTGCGAAGCCTTTTTAAACGGTGGATGTGGCGAATTGGGCGGCTGCGTTGTACCTGAACGGCAGCTTATTATATTCGCTGTGCCTTCGCTCGTCCAGACCTCATTCAAAAGTCATTAGAATTATAAACATTTTGTGTTTGATCTATAACTACGTATGTAATTGAAAAAGGTAGTAACTGCATCCGAAAACAACCGTACAGAAAACCGCTTATCAAGCTCACCGAAACCAGTATAAAAGAGTCAATAGAAACGCTAGCTCATTTTATACTGGTTTTGTGTAGCTCCTTATGCTGTTGACTGCAACCTTGTCATCATCGTCATCATCTACGTATAGCCTCCTCAGACGTCTTCCACACCAATCGACTTGTCTCCTCGGCTCACTATACCTAGGACGTTCCCAAAGCTGAAATTATCTAACAGCTTTTATTATCCTTGAAAAGTTCCGTTATACCCTTCATTTAGTGATCCTAAGAAAAACATTTATCAACACTTTAGCTTAAAGAAAATCCTGTGCGTTCAATTCGTAACTGTCAACATTTATTCCAAAAAAATACAGCGATTTACTTTCAGATACTTAATTTTTTGGTACTAACAATCTATCTCAAGAAACATATCAATACGTTTTACTCGCCTGAGCTACAATCCATTAATTTGCCCCAAACTAAAAGAACATGTCTCCAAGATTTTCAGTAAAAAAATTCACACAAACATCCCCTAGGGTTTCCAAAAGTGGATAATATTTTAAAGTGACACTCTTTTATTGCTATTGAGGCACTTTGGAGGATAATATTCTGAGCTAGCGGTATTATGGAGGGCCATTCCCTGACCACTCAGTATAGAGGCAAGGGCTATTCTATGAAAAAAAGGTTTTGAAAAAAAGTGCCTCGACTCAAAGTTTTCGGTACTTAATCCCTTTGCGCTAAGGGGATGACGAGGACATCACTTTTAACAGCATTGTTCCCTTTAGTCGTGTTAGCTGCCAAACCTCTGATTAAGTGTGAAGTACATACTCGAATCTGTCGATAAGCCGTGTGGTGTCCGGCAGAGTAGAATAGCACCAACCCCTTACACTCATGGATGGCGTACAAGGCAATTAATGTTTTCGAGGCAAAAGATCAAGAGTTTCCGTAGTCTGGAAAATGGGCAGCAGCATTTTCCATTGGTATATTTAAACACTGCGATCTCCAACCCGCCTGCCAAGCGTGGAGATTATGGCAATAACCTCCCCTTTCGTGGGATAGGCCCTAAGTCCTGCAGTGGACTGTTACGGGCTGTGATGATGATGATGTCATACTCGAACCTTACAGTACCCATAAAAATAACAAAAAAAAATTGTTAATAATTAATGTCCCGGTTGTACTCTGGCGCACGTGGGCCCGGTGTCCGCCTTGACCATTATCCAGGATTTGACAGATCAGGTAATTACAGTAAAGCGACTGCCTGCCATGGTTGTCTTCTGGTCCAACATAGCCAGTGAAAATGCGGGCACAGCAGCCATCTTAGCTTCCTCACAGTGACTATGCACGGTAGTCCAACATTTTCATTACAAAGTTTCTTTACCCTACTAACTTTATAAATGCGTAAGTTATAAGAATCTGGTAATTAGAATGTGTTGGTAAGTTGGAGGGCACCCTTTCACGCATAATTTTTGAATAATGGCCCAGAATAACTCTAGGCTGTAATTTATCCCGAAATTTAACAAAGTTCTCACGGCAACCGAGTTTTACAGCAAAAGCTATTGCACCTTCTCGTATTCACACCTGTCAGAAACGTTACTATGAGTGCTCATAGATCGACACAATGCAAAATGAACAAAATTGACCAATTGTAGATCGGTATTGAACGCTGCATTCGTTTAGCAAACAAGCACTGTGAGAACGTGTGGCACTAATTAGACAATATCAATAAAATCCTAGAATTTTAGTTTCTCGAAAACGTTTAATCATTTTCCGTTTTCCATAATTCGCATTTTACCGATAACGAATTTGCCCCATTTTCTAAAT
Organism: Blastobasis adustella; assembly: GCA_907269095.1. Lineage (NCBI taxonomy): Eukaryota > Metazoa > Arthropoda > Insecta > Lepidoptera > Blastobasidae > Blastobasis > Blastobasis adustella. The sequence continues at coordinate 5,365,526 of OU026135.1, read as the reverse complement.
TCAGACTTTCGATTGTTATTTTTTTTCCAAATTATTTTTACCGTAAAGGTGTCAAACAAGCTTACGGCCTGCCTGATGGTAAGCAGTCATCGCAATCTATGGACGTTTGCAATACCAGGGGCACCACTAACGCAGTGTCGACCTCGTAAAGACCTTTTCACTCCTTTCTTAAGGAACTGCATGCTATACTTTCCAGAGAAAACCTCTCCAGGGAAAGGAAAACCTCTGCTCCACAACCTTAGTATTTGTGGGAGAAAGTTGCTTTTTTATTGAACAGTTCGCGACCAAATTGGCTCCACGATGTGAGGTAATTTAAATGGAACCTTATTATAATACGTACAATAACAAAATAAAAAATTAACTAACTTAAAATATATGTAAAAAATTTAGGCCGTGTAAAATCGAAATTCATATTTTAAAATGACATTCAATGTTTGGTCGAAGTTCTTAATGCTAGATTATTTACTTTTCAGGCGTTTCCTATATTATGATGTCCGAATGACAGCCTCGATTTTTCTGTGTAAAACATGTACTAGTAATTATATCTTACTGCTAACAGATTGTATTCATTGTGTCTTTTTCAATATTGTGGTGTTGTTGTTTGTGTAAATGTTCTTTCTTTCTTTCTTTCTAATATCGTAATTTTTTACAGTTTAAATAGTTAAATAGCAAGTACCGTAGTTTTTTATTTTCAATTTCGTTACATTGTTATCGTAACCACCGCGACGAGTGCCAGCAAATTGGTGCAGGTCCTGTTCCGGCACCATCGCTGTATTGGGAATAAAATATTTACCGAGTGTAGCGTTATTGAAAAATTTTGAAATGTCAGCGCGTAAATTGAATTGTTTCTGTAGCCAACGTTTTGCATGCGAGCGGTAGGGTGGCCATGATTTGGGTGTGGTTGATACATTCTCAGTTAGGGCACGAGGCATGCCAGTCTATTCCCCCGCATGAGCATGAGGCATGCCCTATTAGTGACGTTTTGGTGTCCTCGTCGTAACGTTCAAATTTCTCCTAAGTACACGATATGCTGAATAGGTATAAGATATTAGTAGTTTGCATTGGGTAGAGTACAGAACTTCAAATTATTTCAAAAAGACAGAAACTTATCTCTATGCGAAATATCTTTCAGCTAACCGATCAAAAACATGACAAACCGTATTAAAATACTGCAAGTAAAAAAAAACCGAAGCAAAACAACAATTGAGGAACATTATTTTAAATTATCTACAGTTTATATAATATATAAACTGACCATGAACTGAACTGACTGAGAAATATAGAACTGATATAAATATTTAGATTACCTATTTAATGTATTTTCCGTAGAAATCTAAAGAACAATCTATATTTATTGTCATCTATATTACGTCAATTTATTTACATTTCCGTGAATAATACTGTTCGTTGTAGTGCTCTATTATTGTTTTTTTTTTCTATTAAAACGTAGTAGTGATCGTTTGCAGTAATATCGGCGTAGTAAACGGTCCGCAACACCCACATAACATAGACACCCTACACTCGGCACAAGGCAAGATAATCCGGAGGGTAGAAACCGTCGAATCACTTCATACCAATATCTTACAAGGATTTTGTTTAAATTTTGTTTTTAATCTGGCAATATTTTATGGCTGGGGCTGGGGGCTGTCTAGAGCCCTAAGCGGTTCGGTCAACAATGAAATTGGAAAGTTTATACGCAGTATACAATATATATTGATGCACTCAGACTCCGAAACTGGTATACCGATTACCAAAATTCTTCCTGAGTATCATGGGGTGTCACTTTATATCTCAGAAAAGTAATAGTAGAGCTTCAGATCTAAAGCAGGAGAAAATCAATTTGAGCATTATGTGTAAATTACAAATTTTCATGAAAGATAATCGATTTTTGGCGCCCTACATGGGACTTTGGCGCCTAAGAAGAGACTACCTATAATAAAATCTAGTCATCGTCATCATCCCAGCGACCAATTCCTGATAGCACTGCGTGATATGATTATGAATATTAAATATTATTAATTAGGTAGGCAATATTAGTAAGTAACCTCACAAAGATAAGACCCCTAGTCAGATTTCTGTCCTACAGAGGTTCTAAATGGCCGGGCTGCCTCAAAACCCGTGTTCAAAAACGTTGAAGCGCAGTCGCAACTGACAATACTTGTTTGGCCATCGGCACGATGCGTCGGTCAAAATGAACGAAACTAACCAATCGTAGAGCTGTATTGAACAACACCCGGGAGAAGGAACGAGAACAAGTTGGTGTCATATTTTTCGCTGCCGGACACGACCAAAACATGGCAAGGGCAGGCAAAGATGTGGAATGATATCCCTCCTTAGTCGTTCCTCTGCTCTAAACTTGAGGTTCTTCAAAAGGCGTGTCTACTTCAATGACCGGTACCGGCCATGGCTCTTTTTCGGTTGCCAATGTCTTTACGAACATACCACTTTCCACCAGGGGGACCGCCTGTACGTGTGCGGCCATATGATTTAAAAAAAACTTGAAATTCAATTAATAATCTCCACACGCCGCCATTTTAAAACGAAAAATCCCCGCTCACATCTACAGCTGGAACAATGAGTCAACCGTCGCAAATTTAATTCGCTCCAGAGTTGCCAGCCTAATTCGTTTACATTCGGGAAATTAAATAGATGGGTAATTTGGCAACCCCATTAGTGGGGTACTGGTAGGTCCGGCGATTTAAACTCGCGTGGGGGCAAAATGGGGTCAGATTTATGCCTGGGGTCCGGAATTTATACTGGGACACGTTAGTTGGATCATAAAGTTGTTACATTTTTATGTGGATCTTAGGTGGGCTGCTCTGCGGGGTAGCGTTTTAAAAGATATTATTCTCTCACGGGCCATTTTGTCGTAAAATTGTAGTCGAAGTTGTGCGCATGTGTGTATAGAGGTTGGTTAAGAATTTGTACTCGTAGGAAGTAATATCTGGACCACTGAACGACTATTGTCTACAACTCTATAATTGCATTAAGTTCATTGTCATGTACCTACACAGTTTTCTTCAAAATTAAGATAAGGTCAATAACACATCAGATAATTAAATAGAAAACAGTGTTTCATAATTTTATAAGCTATAAATTGGTCATGAATTCAAATCGAAACTAACTAGTACCTATAATAAGGGAGAATGCAAATCCTTTTATTTCAATTCAGTAAAAGCACCCTAATATGAAAGTTTCGTCATACTGACGTGACAAATGAATAGAATGCCTTTTTTTAAAAAAAGTAAATAAAATTATGTTTGATTTAAGTTTTACTGCTTGCAAAGACAAACGAAGAAGTGCTGAAATTAGTGAAGGAGAAGCGAAATTTACTGAAAGTTATTAAAAATAGAAGGGGAAAATGCTGGGACACTTGATAAGACATGACCACTTTTGAGAGTGATAATGGAAGGCAAAGTTGAGGGAAAGAGAGGAAGAGGAAGGCTAAGATTTGAATACTGGAAGGACGTGAAGGAAAAAATTTGCGCCGGGGATTATGAGAGATGAAGAGGTTGGCAGACAGGAGAGAAGAGTGGCGATTGCTCCACCGACAAGAGTCATACTCTTAAATATATGATGATGATAGAAATACTTGTATTATTTGCGAAATGTATACAAGTTTTATCATCATCATTGCAGCAGTAGGACGTCCACGGCGCTGGAGTTGCGGTTTATTTTTATTTATTTTTTCTGTGGCCGTGCCTTCCGGCTGTTTTGACTAGTCGGTCGGTCTCAGCATGGCCAAGGAAATGCGCTCGATGATGCCGCGGCGCCTAGCATTTTAAAATGTTAATAGATTTTTATTTTATGTTACCTATGTAGGTATGACGTTCATAAGTGATTGTAAAAACTAATTTGAATAAATGTTTTTGAATTTAAATTTGAAATTTGAACGGACATAGGTCTCTCCCATCTGTACCCCTTGCCTCCATGTGCTCCCTACGACCGCTGATTTCAGAAATGTCTCGATGTCTCCTTCAGCTGTCTTTCTGTTCTTTAAGATTTTGCATTTCTTGCAGTAGTTCGGTTCATTTTGAAAGTAATGGATTTATTTATTTATGGGACTCTAAGGCTCAATTCACACCGGAATGGCAACGTTTTTACAACTCATTATTTTGATCAGTAAGATATATGCGCTTACATCTAAACTACATAAACTACTCAAAGACTTTCAAGTTTACAACATTACTACAGACGCTATAAGCCTTGACAGAACAGCCGATCGCGTCAGTGTGAGTGAACCTTAATCCATTACCTCTGTTTTAAACGTGTTACTTGTGAATAAAGTTTTTTGCGCATCTAGCATTCACAGAGGGTGTTAAATTGATAATGGTGATTAATAGGATCTGGCTTGACGCCAGCTCGGGATGGATGACCACTACTGTGCGTTCTCGATTGTATATTCGTATTAAAATAATTTCAGAAATTAAAAAAAAATCATGACGAGCTTTTATTGAGCGGTATAGTACCGACTAATTAAAACCATTCCAAAGAGCCCAAAAACGATGGGGTTATCTTTTTGCCTTTATTAGTTCCTATGACCACCTTCCGACTCCTTAATCAGACCAGCTCCACGCGTAGATAGGACACATAAGTAACTTTTGGAACAAATTGAAAAAACAGTTGGGCCGGATTTATCCATTCAAACATACAAAATCCATTCAAAATACTTAACTCCCTTTTCTATCTTTATTCTTTCTTTGTAAGGATGGATATTTGGATAAATGTTTCTTACCAGATTTTCATGATTTAATTATCTCGGGAACTCTTTCACATAAAAACGAAACACACTTCCCGCGGCAATACGACAACAAAATTTTACACGGTCGAAGTCGCGGGTTAAAGCTAGTAGTATAATAACTGAAGCTTAACAAGACAAATGGTAGGGCCACTGTTTTTTAATGTTACTCTAAGCAGAGGCGGCCTGTTAAACAACTTTATGTGGCGCTCGGCGCATCCAGTGATTGCTTTTTTTAACCCTGCATACGGAGTCTAGACAAGCGCCATTAATTGTTATGTTAATTATAATTGCCTATTGAATCGTATGCGCGAAGTTTTTTTTTATTTAGGTACCTGTAGGTACGTATAGGCTCGTAAAATATAGCTTGATTTCTTTGAAACACGCGCATAAAGTATTGAATTTTTTACAAGGAATGACTTATGTGGATACAAACACAAGCTCAAGGTATTTCTGGCGGGGAAGGCCTATTACTCAGTGAGCGAAGTCCTTGACGGATGAACACTAGGTACTATAGTTAGGCATCATTTTTAATTTTATTAACAATTTAATACTGAAGTTAACTATTTTTAATTATTATTGTGACATTTACATGAACTGATTTCAATTAACATGACATTTTGAATTAATTGTTTATAATATTTTATTAATATAATGACAAAATTATTATCATTAATCTAATGTATTATTTCGATATTGAAATTAACGGTATGTATTAATTTTATTCTATTGATAACTGAAATGACGATGTATATTTAGCATTATAAATAAATGAATATGAATATGAATATAAGGCTAGGTATCCCCAGCAGCCGCGCTTTTGAGATTTTTAAACCAACTGAGACATAAAAATTATTATTCTATGAGTAACGCGTTTCAGTTTGGTCTGTCAGTGTAAATAAACAAATGACTGCTGACTACCTCGTCTTAAGTACTTTATTGGTAGTATAATAGTAACAACATGTAAAGTATGGCATTTATGTATTTTAATATAAAGGTCCGATTGGCCCCTTGTGACAGTGTATTATTATTAAATTTATCTAAATATCAAAAAGACAATACTTTGATAACTATGAAAGCCGCCACTGTAAGTTGTAAAAATTGCCCAAGTAGTCATGGGACAAGTTATTACACTTTACAAGTTTGACAACTGTAATCCGAAATGTAGATCCCAACGAAATTTCTCTTTAGGAACAAGTATTCTAGGACCAACGGTTTCCAATTTATAACAATTTAAAGTTTGACAGCTGTCATCCGAAATGTAGACCTTGACGGGTACTGCCATGTTTCTTTGAGAACTAGCGTTCCAGAACCAATAGTTCCCGAGTTATAACAGTTATAATTATGACAGCTATCAATGAATATTGATGACCTGATTGGTTCAATTGGTTAACATACTGGTCTGCCACGCAGAGGTCCTGGGTTCGATTCACGGCAAAGTAGAAACTGAAATGATGAATTTGAATTTCTGTTACGGGTCTGGGTGTTATATGTAAAATAAGTATGTATTAAAAGTATACAGTGGTGGACACGTAATTAGAAACACTTCTAACAGATCTTGAACATTACACAAGATACTTTGCCGTAACACTATTTATTTGGAAATGAAACAACAAATAGTATAAAATATGCAAAATTACTTATAATTTATTAAAAATGCAACAAAGATCTCAATTAACGACCGTTGTTGATTTATAAAATAACGGACTGACATCTTAATGACTTTTAAGGTATGAACAATAAAGGACAACTAATTAGAAAGAACAGAAATATACAGGGAATAATTATCTAATTTATTTGTTAAGTAATAACTATTATATTATTTACGCTATACTGTTCTCAGATTACTAAATTTAGTTATAATTAATACTTAGTTGCGTATCCTTTGTTATCAATGACAGCTTTGCAAAGGCGTGGCATTATTTCAAGCAATTTCAGTCATTTTTCGAGTGGAATTGAGTTCCATGCCTCGACAAAAGCTTCGTAAAGTTCGTTTTGATTAGAGTTGCGTTTGTTGAAGACTTTATTTTTAACGTCGTGCCACAGATTTTCTATAGGGTTTAAATCTGGACCATTTGGAGGCTAGTCTAAGATGAAAATACGCTTTTCCCTAAGAAAATATTTGACACTGGTGGCAGTATGACACTGTTCATTGTCATGTTTAAAGATCCACGTTAGAGGCAAATGGCCGTCAGAGTAGGGAATCATTGTCTTCTCTAAGATGTGTTTGTACTGAAATTGATCCATTGTACCTTCAATCTTTCGAACGGGTCCAACTCCACATAAAATGTTCACCACCGTGTTTGATTATGCTCCTTGTATTTTTATAATTGAAAGCATGGTTTATTGAACGCCTAACGTAGCGCTTTCCGTCTGAATTTACCATGTGTATTTTTGTTTCATCTGAAAATAAAACTTTTTTATTATTTTCGTACCGTCCAGTTGGCATATTTTTTCGAGAATAATAATCGCTTCTCTCGGTGTTGCTTGGTAAAAAGCGGTACCTTACGAGAAACCCTCCCAAACAATTTAGCTTCCACTAATCATCGGCGTACCAATTTTGACGAGCCGTTTCTATGGTCATCAGGCGAAAAAACTTCATTTTTAATCTGGTTGGAGCCTTTAAATGGGTCTTGTTTGGCAACACGCACGATTAGCATATCTTCTCTGGGCGATGTTTCCCTCGGTCAAGCCTTTCTGAGAACATTTTCAATAGTTCCGTGTCTTTTTTAATGGTCAATAGCATTTCAAACTTTCTTTACAGAACATTTAAAATGGTCAGCTATTTTCCTATATGTAAACTGATTAACCTCAAAATTCCAAATTGATGTTCAATTGCCGCCAAAACGAGAGAAAAGGCAAAGAAGAAAGTTTTCTTTTTCAATTACAAAAATAGAAGGAGCTGTGTATACTTTTTTAAAGTGTTTCTAATTAGGCGTTCAAGCGGATAGTAAAAGAAAATATACATACATTGGTTTAAACTGTTTTGTGGTTAAAGCTTTCACAGGTTTTGTGTTTTTTTTTATATTTTACGAGTATGCAAATTTGGTGGCTATATTGTTGCATGATTATTAGTTATTTAATCTACATTTTTTCATGAATATTTCCAGTTGAATTTAAACTTCAACAGTTCAAATAAAGTGTTTCTAATTATATGTCCACCACTGTATAAGTACTTCTTTCCTGATACCGACAGGTTAAGGCACCTATTTCCGACATATCCGCACATCCATATAGGTATAGGCGACATCAATTGAGTTTACTTTGTGGCGAGGTCTAGAAAGTTCTTTATATTCTCGGTATACTATATTTTCTAAAGCCCGACATTTACAATTTAATTTTCAGGTAAACATTACACTAAACATTCAGGAAACCGTTCAGCGGGTAACAAATTCGAATTTCGAACTTGCACCAACTGAAATCAGTTTAGATCGGGGCGCGCGGATTGGTCGGCTGAGTGATGACGTCATAAATCCCAGTCGCTCGACCAACCGCAACGGGCGGGTTGTTTACTATGAAACTGACGTAGTGGTGGCCAGCTGATTTGTTAGTGGACTTCCTAATTGTACGTTATTGTCTGTGAAGGTGCTGTTTTAGAATTTTCGACACTATTTCCGTTAATAATAGGGGTGGGTACGTATTCTAAATAGATTTTGTCCGGGATTTGGTCCGTGTATAGTTCAGTTTGAAGATAAAAAGGACTCTATTTCTCCCGTTAAGGTTTATAGATAGTTCAACTCAGTTGTGCGCGCGGCGCTATGTGTGCGTGCGCTTGTAAATATACAGCTTTCATTTATGTGGCAGTGACGCGACCACTTGGCGTGCCAATGGCGTGGCGTCATTGTGACGTGTCTGTATATGTACAAGGTTTACCCACACATAGGGCCGCGCGCACAACTGAGTTGAAATATCTGTATCTCCTTGTCAAAGGGTTCTACTTTTGTATAAAGTTATATCAAAACATAAAATAAAATTGATGTTTTTCTTGTAACTTTTCGCGCGATTAATCTAGAGACTTAGCCGTGTGGTGTCCGGCAGAGTAGAATACCACCAACCCTTTACACTCATGGGTGTCGTACAAGGCGACTAATGTTTTCGAGGCTAAAAATCAAGAGTCTCCGTAGTCTGGAAATTGGGCAGCAGCATTTTCCATTATTATATTTAAATACTGCGATCTCCAACCCGCCTGCCAAGCGTGGAGATTATGGCAATAACCTCCCCTTTCGTGGGAGAGACCCAAAGTCCTGCAGTGGACTGTTACGGGCTGTGATGATGATGATGATGTTGATGATGAATCTAGAGACCTGACAAATAGAGTACAAACACTCCTTACAGTTTTGGTGCTACAACTTTTGTTAGTGTAAGTCTTATTAGTTGTCCTTAATAAAGAAAAACCTACCCCATCCATTATCCAAATCTGTGAAGTTTAGACTTGAAAATGTAAGACATGCATACTTAAAATTCTCATTTTTGATGTTAACTTTGCATTATGATTACTTTCTTCTTTAAGACTTATTCTGTGAGAGAAACATCGTGATGAAACCTGCACATTCAGGCGGCTGAATCCACCATGATCGAATGTGGTCAGGTTCACCTAGTAACAGGGTCACGGAGGTCAGATGGCAGTCGCTCCACTGTAATTACTTGATCTGCCAAATCCTGGATCACGGTCAGGGCAGGCCCCGGTCAAGATGATTATAAAATGATTATTTTATATTATTTTAATTAGGTACCTCATACCTATTGGACTTACAGTTAAGGATCACATAATTTGGTGGGAGAAATCGTTAAGTCGTTGATGTAATTTTTACCCATTTAGATATACTTATGTAAATATGAAGAGAATTAAAAAAATATTACAATTTTTATTTCTTGATAATACACTTATCCTCCATCGTATTTTCAAGTGACAGTTTACCTAATGGACCCCCTTAGAGATGATATCCACTCAGGCGGTGCAGTGCACTGCGCGGCGCACCGCGCGGTGCCACGACACGGTGACAACAAAGAAAACGGTGGTGTTATTCTGGTTTTTTGAGTTAGGCAACGTTCGCACAAGATATTTACGAGAGATTGTGAGTTAGGCAACGTTTGCACAAGAGCTTTTTTGACGCTTTTACGCGCGTTATTTTAAACGACTCGCACAAATAATTGACCATATTACTTCTTGACTATGTTCTCACAAGCGGGTGTAAAAAAGTGACCGGAGTTTTTTTTTTATGTGCCGACTCAAATGCTAAGAAGGGAAACGTACAAATATATTCATTTTGGACTAAATAATATTAGTGCCGGCCAAAACATAATTATGCAATTTTCAGAGAGACCATACAATTTCTACCGTTTTCGCGAGCGATCGTTTCGTAGCTATTGCAGTTTTGTGTTTGACAGCTGTCATCCACAATGTAGATCGCTACGAGAAGTATAAATTCTCTTCAGGAACTAGTAATCTAGGACCAATAGTTTTAGAGTTATTACAGTTTAAAGTTTGACAGGTGTCATCCGAAATGTAGATCTCGACGAGCACTATCATTTCTTTTTAGCAACTAGTGTTCTAGGACCAATCGTTTCAGAGTTATTACAGTTTTAAGTTTGACAGCACTCTCATTCCTCTTCAGGAACTAGTGTTCTAGAAGCAATCGTTCAAAAGTTTGACAGCTGTCTTTCGAAACGTAGAGATATTGGTTGATATTGGTACAGAATATTGGTTCAATTCATATTGGTACAGAATCAGAAAAAGGGGAGGGGCTTACACATCAGCGGTCAACATTTTTTTGACTAGGTCGACTTCCTATTTCATTCCCACGCGTTATATCTGTACTTAAAAAAGGTAGACAGATATATGTGAGTGAACTATGTCACATAAGGAGGAAAGATTCGAACTGTTGGTAAAAAGAAACAGTCAAATTTGACGTCTCATGTTGACATCTATTGACATCGCGCCGCACGCTGCACGATGGGGGCAAATTTAAAAAAAAGTAGAAAAAGTTCATACATCAGAGCTAACGTTTCGGGCTTGGATTGCGGGTTTGCCCCTATCTTGCAGTGCGCCGCGCGGCGCACCTCTTCAATGTACATCGGGTTTTACATACATTAAATGTATAATGGGAGAGGCGGCCCCCTGGGTCAGTTCTCTCTGCACCCGACTGTACCTAATGTAAAATGCCTAAGGAACTATTACAACTATTTTCAGTTTTTTCCTGCCCCCAGTTTCCTTTCCCAGCGTCTATAAAATTACACTGAATACGATGTACCTACGTTTACAGACTTATAGCCCTATTTCAGTTACGAGGTGTTTCCTACAGGCTGTTGTTAGTAGATGAAAATACCTTTATTCTATAAAGCGCCTTCGAGTAAACATTTACAGATAATCTAAAACCTACGATCAGTTTGTAAATAATCTTGACATAGTATAAAACAAAGTCGCTTCCCGCCGTCTGAATCTGTGTACGCTTATCTTGTAAACTACGCAACGGATTTTAATGCGGTTTTCGACAATACGTAATTCAAGAGGAAGGTTTATAAGCAATAAAAAAAAGTAAAGTAGGTGTACGAGAACGAAGTCGCGCCGGGTCCACTATTTTTTATAATATATCTTCCTTAAAACACACCTAACAGTGGTACCATTTTGGTAACTGTCTCAAGTCGGGTGATAGATCTCTTTCAGAGTTAAACTCGACTTTGCTCACTAGTTTACGGCTTTACCTCTGTAACTTTACTGTGTACCTACAACAAATATATTAAGTACATGTATAAGTCAACGTTACGAACGAATAGACACATATTTCTGAATTAAGTGTAACATTTCTCAGACAGATGTTCATTTTTACTGTGTGAGGAATGTTAAATTATACAGATAGAGAGATAGACCTTCTAAGGCATTTTTTTCTGTTCCGAGGAACTTTTCGATCTGGTGCCCACAGTACAATGCCGCCATCGCACCACCCGCCATGGGCTGGGCACTCATCCCCACTACGTAGACCCTCTGTTGGTCACCACAGGAAGGTTCAAAAGAACCTTGCTCTCTTGTACAATTCGTATGTGGAATGAGCTCCCAGCCACAGTGTTTCCTTTGGACTGTGACGTGGGGTCGTTCAAGATGTATATTAGTGGTACCTTCAGTGTTACAAAGTTTTAGCGGCGGTGGCCACTTTCCACCGGGTACACCGCTTGCTTGTTTGTCTACCGTTTAACACAAAAAAACTAAGTAAGTATTAATTGCAAATGTTACATTATGAGATTAATCTAATAAGATAAAAATGAAGCGACAACAAAACATGTATTTATCTACGTTCGTTCTAGTGCTAATAATGAAATCTTCCCCAAAAATAATGCTTTGAAGGCTCTATATCGTCGATCCCTTATCCCAAGTGCTACATCCTGTACGTAGGTTGACGCAAAACCCTCTCAAGATAAACAGGTCACATCTGCTCTCGCCATTTAGGAACAGTGTATGACAGGAAGTGCTTTCCTGTTTTAGTCTGCCGCCTATTTTATACCTACGTACGTTCTGAATACTGATGCTTTCTCTTATAAACAATCTCACTGCCTTAGAAATATTAACCCTCACTTCCATAGAAATAATAACTAGAATTCAAATGTCTTAGCGACTCAATTTTATCTTAGTTTATGTAATTGCGAAAGTTTTTGTCTGGATATTTGTTACTCTAAAAACTACCGAACGGTTTATAATGAAATTTGGCAGTTAATGTAACTTGTTATGGCCTATAATTTATGCTAAAATAAATGTGCATTAGTCTGATGTGACTACCTAATAAATACATTCTATATAGGTACCTATAAAAGCAAGCAATTGGCTTTTTTGCTCTATCCAACTATGAATAGCGCAAAATCATACCCTACCCTTTCTTTTACTTTAAAAGTAAAGTTACTATAGGAATAAAGTGTTTTAAAGTGAAGACTTTAAACGAAACTCTATTTCCATAGTTCATTATTTCACTATTTGCCCCGCGCGCCAGACAGCAGAATCTGCAAAAACCTGTCAATTATTCGCCCGGGTCTCTTCAAAGCGCGGTCATTAATTCAAGCACCCCCACCGGAAGGGGGGTGTTCTAGTCTAGTCTATTATGATTATGGATTTCACCCCTCCAAAGGCTAGGGGTTGAAAAGCTTATCGGAGCTGTTTGTTGGCGTTTGTGCAAAGACAATGGCAGGCTGTTTTCTGTAATAATTGTTGTTATGTTTAGTTACTTTGGTCTCTTGCATATCCTATTTTAGTAAAAAAATTTGAAAGAAAGAAAAGACATTTACACATAGCTCACCACGACACAATAATAGTTACATAATTGTTAAAGGAAACATTAATAATTAAAATTTATAAAATAATGAGTAGACTCTCATGCCACTGTCGGTGCCAGTATAAATGGTGCCCTCTCAGCATGAGCTGTGAAGCGACTCACAGCGCTGGTATTCTGTATGCCCATTTTTTAAGTAAGGCACGGACGTTGTACTATCTATATATATAAAAATTAAATGTATTAATAAATACTAAAAATGTAGGTAGGTAGATAATAATTAATATTCATATTGGTCAGTACGGTTGCTGTGTTTAGCATAAAAACCAAATAATTTCATGTGCTTTCGTGGGCAAAAGAAATGAGTAAACAAAACTATTGTACACTAAAGAAATGGAGAGTCAATCCAATGAAAAGAAAAATGCAACTGTGAAACTCGAAAAGCCTGCAGGGAACTGAAATAACCATAGACAATTCTCATTACTTCACTACTGGGACCAAAGTTCTTGTCAAGTTCTTTAGACGAAACTCCAGTCTCGATGTGCGAACGGCGTTACCAGGAAAGGAGAAGGCATATTACGTGGGGCATACTTAAATTTTCAGTATAACTTATGTATTACGAAGAAATGATCTGAAGATTTCAAATTGATCAAAAAGACAAATAAATAGGGTTTTTGATTTTAAAGTTTATTTTTAATATTTCTCTTATATTTATAAACCCCTGACACAAAAAGATAGAAAGGTACTTTAACTTTGAAGTGTGTATCCGTGAATAGACCTAGAATATTTTGTCACTTTGATTGGAGCATGGTTGTCATACATATGTTTGTTACAAGGGACACTTCACAAGATGGCGGCGTTAGTTCTGATTTCGGCCATGTGCCACAAGATCCTTGTAGGTCTGCATGTCTGGCTTCGAGCTCCCGTACGAACGGATGATCCGAACATAGACTAGTCTTGTAATGGATGAATGAGTAATTTTTTTTTCAAGTACCAGGATTCGTATTTAGAATGCCAAAAATAGAAGAATAACATATGATGCTCAATATGTATCAACTGCGCTCATGCTAAAAAAAATTAATTAGTTTTGGTCAAAAGCACTTCAATACTACTAACATTTCCGTATTATACATGGCCGTATTTACCCGAGTGCGTCAGAAGGAGGATTCATGCATCATTGACAGGCTGAGTCGGTCACACAGTAGGATGTAAACTAAAATTCTATTCCGCCACTTCACATTCATTCTGCCACATCCACCCGAAAGGAAAAGTTTTATGTATTCATGGCCAAGAATAGGGAGTGCAGGAAGAGTCATCAGTTATTCAGTAAAGTTCGTCTCGACGTGACGCCTTGCTTAGCGCGACTTTCACTGGAAATCGTCGGAACTTAGATAAATACGAATACTTCCTCTTTACTTCACGTGTTTTTGGTCTATTTATTGACTAGTCGGTCTCCACGATTTTCGCCTGTACGTAGTTCGGATCTTTGTATTTATTTAATTATGCCTCGGAATCCTCACTTTCCGGGATCAAATGTACCTAATGACACTTGCGAATAATGTAGCTTCCTATTTGGTACAAGAATTTTCTAAATTAGTTCAGGTGTTTCGGATATTACCCCCGACATACAAACTCACAAACATACAAACTTTTGCTCTTTTTAATATTAATGTATAGATCGATTGTTATTCTTATTCAAGTCGTCACTTACGACTTCGGTTCTTGTTATATTTGTACTTATATTTTCATTAGGTAGACCTCGACAAACTCGACGAAGTACCTGTCCAATTAGACATTGAAAGAATGAGATAAACAATATTGATGTCACTATTCACCTCGCACACAAGATACATATCACAATAAATTGGAGCAATATTTCTTGTTATAAAACTACTGCAATGTTTTGTGAAAGACGAAATTGATTTTTGGCGCCCTACAGGGGACGACTTCTATCGCCTGGTGCTCCCAGATAGCCTGATGCCTGGTATTGAGGAACTTTTGCAAAACATTTAGAAACACCCGGTGTGGGAACAATAAAAACTAGTTTCTATATGTTTTAGATACAAATGACTTTTTGGCGCCAAGAATGAGACTACTTCATTTGCCTTTAATAGGGTGCTCCCACACCGATGTTAAAAGACTTTGGATAAACATTTAGAAACACCCGGTGTGGGCAAAAGCAAAGTTTCGAAATGTTTCAATACAAATAGAAATGGTACATATGTATAGGTTTCAACGTTTGAAAAAATAACTCACGTCTGAAAATCAAATCATATCAATCAAAGTTAATAAAGTCACAAAAGGAAAACATACGACTCACCTAATTTTACAAATTATTTCATTATTACAATGTTTTATACTCTTAAACGTATATTTAACTAATTGTTACTGTATTTTTTAATTTTACAAAGGATTGCTTATTTATACAACTTCTGAGAAGAAATGTAATGTTAAATTAGAGTCAACAATACTACTGTCAACACAAAGTAATTCACAATCATGCTTCGTCCAAAATAAGGGTAATTAATGAAATTCTAAGAAATGGAAAAAAGAAACCAGCGATATAATTATAATGTACTGTGATAAGACATAATTAAATTAAGACGATAACTATTCGAATAGTCCTCCCCAAGTAGCTACCTACTTGATAGCTTGTAGCTTCGAGTAGTAGTTACTTTGATTGAATTATAGTTTAGAATGCTTCGTAACCGCACTAGGAATTCATAATAACCACAATTTCCTCTAGCTAACCTGGATGGTATCTTAGGAATTCAAGACATGTCATCACTGTAATGTGACTGTGGATTATCAGTTAGCTATAAGCCCATGAATGCGAACCGCATCGTATAATGTATGAGTTAGGTTGCCGTGTGGTGTCCGGCAGAGTAGAATAGCACCAACGCCTTACACTCGTGGGTATCGTACAAGGCGACTAATGTTTTCGATACAATCTAGAGTCTACGTAGGCCGGAAAATGGGCAGCAGCTTTTTCTATTATTTTGTATTATTTTATTAGACTGCAATCTCCAACCTGCTTGCCAAGCGTGGAGATTACGACGATGAGGTTAAGAGCGATTCCTTGTATAGAAATGCAACATGCAGTTACATAATAAGTTAACCTTTAACTTTAAAACCTGATGGGAAGTAATCACCGCCAACCATGACATAGTCATTATTTATTTTGACATCACAATACTCGCATGGCATTGGACATTGGCCTCTATTTCTTCAGAAATAGTTACGTTTAAAGCTAGATCTAACTACATAGATTTTCTACATAATTAACGTCTGCCTTGGTCGTGTAATTTAATGAATCGAAAATAATAATAAAAAGGCAATATTCCATAACAGCCCCCTTTAGAACCTATTTCAATAATACGCGTGTTTCCTTTTACCACCTTTTTAGAAAAGAAATATAATGAAGGGGATAAAAGGGTAATTTTTCAGGGCAAATAGAGTATATTGCCAACAGTAACTACTCGAGGACGGGCGCCGAAGAAAATGTGAATTCGTCTTTTCTAATGCCCTATAAATAAACATACGGGAACTGTTACGGGGAGGACACACTAGCTTGTCGATTTCAGGAACTTTCTTTTTGTTTTACGTGTTAAAAGTATGTGCTGGGTTTGCTAGGAGCATGATTACGGGTAGGTATGTGTGTGTGACAATGAACGGTGATAGTTTAAAATATTATATATTATTTTTTGTTTTATATACTTAATAGAAATATTCTAAAGATTCAAAGATTCAAAATATTTATTTGTAAAAGATAGGTATTACAGATGTTATCATTATCTTCAATAGTTTCTCTATCCTTTGCCCGCATGCTGAGGCGTACAAATCTTTAAATGTAATTGTTTCAATTTTTATTTGGTAAATATTAAAATCTTGAAATACTGGTTGTTTTGGGTTATCGTACGCTGTGCATTGTCATTTATTATTTTACACAAAAATAATACAAAATTAGCTACCTTCAGGGCTGAGCAAATTGACTGACTGCGGCTAGACTGGTTTTTTTTCTGCTCTATGATTTTACATTAGCTAAAATGCATTTCAATAAAATTAAAAGAAAATAATTGATCACAACAACGGTATTAGGTACTAAATATGTCGTAAAAAGGATCTAGGCAACGTGTCGCAAAAGGGAAAAACTTCTAACAATAAGCAGAGGCAACTAACGCCCCTCACGGTCATAGTATTGTTGTCGCGGTCAATTATTTTGCTTTTTTCCATAGTCATTTCTGTGGCTTGAGCGTCGGTGGCCTAATGGTTAACGGTCCGACTCGTACCCCGAGGTATCGGGTTCGATCCCTAGTGCCGCCATATACTAATGACTCTTTTCTGAGTTACGTACATTAGTTCACACTAACTGATGCTATTACGGTGAGGAAAAACATCATGAAAACTGCACATTCAGGCGTCTGAATGTATAACCATGATCCTCTCTCGACACTATATACTCGACATCAGATGTGATAGGAGTCAAATACCTCTCAATTATATAACATAAAACCACTACCAAAAACATTTTAACCCTCATATACCTATATAAATGTTTATCCCTCTCCCTTTTTACTCATGTAAAAACACCTCCTACACCGCCTACCTTTTTCAGGCTTAGATTATCCCGGTTAACTTGTAGATAAGGCTATTTTAGCATTCAGTCCGCCATTGTACTTTTTGTGCATAAAGTTTTAATAAATAAATAAAATAAATACCTAAAGGAAAACTTTTCCAGAACCGCAACGTGCACGTCCCCTTACGGACGCGAAGTGGAATGGCTTATTGATGTAGCTAGTCCCTTAACAATAGCACAGCTGCGGGTGAGCGGTAGATAAAAAATCCTTGGCCCACGTGTGGACAGGCTGGTTCTGATGTGATTCAAGGGTGAGGAGTTGATCATATGAATGTAGGGGTCTGAGGTGCCTTTTAAGGAAAAGGTGAAGTAAATATTGTATGGGCATTCGGTTGCGGTTGTAGGATTGTCAATTTGGCAGGCACGTGAAACTCATGTGTAATTCACAAGATTTAATTTAAAAAATATGGTTTTTATTTGTGCTACGTTACATCAGTAATTTAAAGCACAATTTTATTGAGCAATGGGTCAGAAAAGTTATGTAAATTTTCAGAGAAGACTAGAACAATAGCGGTGTCGTCATATGCACTGGCACATTTAGCGGAAGATTGTACCGGGTTCGATACCCACTGCCGCCATATACTAATAAGTCTTTTATGAGTTATGTACATAAGTTGATCACTAACCGATGCTCTTCCGGTGAGCGAAAACAGCGTCATGAAATTTCCACATTCAGACAACTGAGTCTGTAACCATGGTTTATTCTGGTCAGGTTTCCCTGTAATCATGGTCAAGCGGACCCCAGGCCCTCGCGTGTGAGTGCACAACCAGATCATTAAGGCCAAGAAGATGATGATGTTGATCAAAAGACCTTGTAAATATCGCAGGTACCAGCTGGATGCTTAAGGCACAGGGCCGGCCTTTGTGGAAGTCTCTTTTGTTTTCGTGTGTCGTCATATTAGTGACGTCATTAACCGTTGTACTACGAACCCGTGCCATGAGCCACTGCCACACTGACTGGTGTGCAGTTGTATACAATAATGCCATTTTGGCTCAGGACCGAAACCGTCCATGCCACGGCTCAGCCACTGACACGGATGACTGCGGATGTATCAATTTTAAAAGAAATATCAGAATTATGTACCTAAATGAGATTATTTTATGTGCTCTTAGAAGTATTAGTCATCATTTGAGGTCTTCCGCTGGGGATCCTCTGACGGGTGGATCAGTCTTGGGAGCCGTTTGGCACCCCGTAACGGTTATTTAATTTTCTTTAGTCTTTTTGGATAATGGTTATTTATTTGCCCGTGGAGATAAAACCAATACCCTTCACTAATAGTAGACTTTTATAGGCTGTTGATCCCAATGATTTGCTAGATGTGAAGTAACCTTTTCACATCATTCAACAGCCTGCATAGTAATAGTTCACTGTTGGACTTGATCTGCTCAGCAGCTATCATCATCACAGCCCATAACAGTCCACTGCAGGACTAAGCTCCTCTCACGAAATGGGAGGTCCATGCCGTAATCTCCACGCTTGGCAGGCGCGTTGGGGATCGCAGTGTTATAAATATAACAATGGAAAACGCTGTTGCCCATTTTCCAGCCTACAGAGACTCTAGATCTTTTGCCTAGATAACAATATAATATTAGTCGCCTTTTACGACCACGACTGTAAGGGGTATATCAGCAGCTATCGGTACTTATTTAGGTGATATAAGTAAGTACTCTATAAGGCATCTATAAGAAGTTTGTACTTTTACCCTAAACATACTTCCGATGTTTCAATGGAACCCGATACTACTTCCCAGAAGGAAACACAAAAAGCCTAACACCTATCAAATAAAGGTATTTGTATTCAAACTGGCTATCTGTGTGCACATTACACTGACGCGAACTAGTGGTAAGGGTGACCATGCGTAGGTGTACGAAATTAAGACGGGTGTTTCTTCGACCCGACTTCGGTATCCATTGCTTCTTCAACCTCTCGCGGGACCCCTTCCCTGATATTGGTAGGTTGAGGCACCTATTTCTCCACACCCCTGGTCACGTTGTCTGACTGCTTTTTCCTAGTGATCGGATGACAGGACCTAACCAAACTAGCACAAAAGAGGCTCTTCCATCTTATCTGCTATCTCCCACAAGGAGATTGACAAGGATATAGGTACGCGTTACTGAAGCATTTTGGCGTGAAGATCGCGGACGTGCTTCGTCAGCGCTGACCAAGTCTCATCGTAGCCTGAGAGAAACGTAGATTGCCCATTATCTGTATGTAAGATTTATATTCGCCCCACTTTTAAAGCCCAGACTCCTTTGTTACACATATTGGTGAAAGATAATATCACGTTGGTTTTTATGCTGTCTTCAAGAATGAAAATCTGACCCTTAACTTACAAAACATGCGTGTCCTAAAAAGTCAATAGTGAGAGTTACTCTACGTGTAGGGATTCATCCCTCGGGAATATGAGATATTGATTGGAGTTTTCCCGCTGTTTTCAATACTTTATTATCCCCTTCCCCATAGGCCGAACATTCATTGTCTTTGCTTCGATTGAGAGGGGCTGTCGATGATTAACTTTTTATTTTTCTTTCTTATTTTCTCCGCTGTTGCTGGCTGGTTTGGGAGAGCGCCGCAGAAAAAGTTGGTTATTCCAATTTTGAATTCAAATCTTTGAGTAATGATAACTTATTGTCTACCTGCCGTGAACAAATATTGAACAACGTAAATAAAGTGTAAATCTTCTTTGTACGTAACTAGTTTTGAAGCAAGAAAAATAATTCTCCATACGTCTAACGGTACACCCACAATGAAGTAATCCACGAATTCTTAGAAGTGCCAACCATCTGTGTAGAAATAGAACGATACCGCAAAAGCTACAGCGAGCGTCTATCACTACATCTAAATCCTTTGGCAAATATGCCTTTGACGGCCAACACTGCGAAATGTCTCAAACGAACTGACATCTTGCCCTATAGAATTGTGGGCAAAGGCCCATTGATTCGAAAATGTAATTGGAAGATTAATCAATTTGGTCACAGTCTAGCGCCTGATGGCAAATATGAAATTGGAAAAAAGAAAACGTCTAACTGGTTACGAAGCATTGGTATCGTAGGTGACTGAAGGGGTTTTATAACTGACTGTGATAGAAGGAGGGTTATGTTTTTTCATCTTAAGTGTGTATGTACATTTCTTTAAAACGGGCTACAACCCTAACGGGTCAATGAATTTTGACAAATTCAATATGGCGGACTATAGGAAGGTGGAATTTCAAAAATTTATTTTCTTTAAACCAATCGAGTTTGGTATCAAAATAAAGGTCTTCAAAAGGCAATTTCAAAAATATATACAGCTTGCTGGATTTTTTGTTTTACAGATTTTAATACCAGTCTAGTTTTTTAGTTTTACTGTTTGACTATCCATAGGACAAAGAGCTGCGAAACTGTCTTATAAATTGTTTTTTTTTAACAAATTTGTCATCATTCAATTATATGGGAAATAAAATATCTTGACAGCAGAAGTAAGGATTCATGCTAGCAGATATTTATGAGCGGTACAAGCCGAGAAGTGAGGGAACATGGACCCCGGGCCCAAGCACTATGTGCAAGAGCACAACCGTGACTGACGCCAGGATGATGATGATGAAGCAACCAAAGTTATTCAAGTCTGCATAGATGTATTCGCATGCAAAAGCCAATTATAATTAGCTTCTGAGCTAAAAAATTTCACTAGAAGTCCCTTTCAGGATTACATCTAAAACGGTCGACTTTTTCACGTAATTCGCCCCATTAAAAATAATTTTTAAACGCCACATTCGTTTAACACGGTAACCGTAATACGTCAAGCACAGGGCCTCATTCAGTGGGGCCTAAGGGCCACATTATCAATTGTTATAATTTGTGTATCACACGCGACGCACATTCCTCGGTCACATAACTTACTACGGCTGCTAATTCGTAGCTAACTTGATGAGAGATAGTCTGAAGTGGACGTAGTATTTCTGGGTTTATATTTTTTATAGGCCAGCATGCAATATTGTACTTATCTACACAATTTTTCTTGTCGATACAGTTCTTGTAATTGAGTCGATGGCAAAATATCATTATATTTTAGACGCCCAAAATTTGGCCAAACGCACTGCGTTTTTAAGGGCTTCATAGAGGTCTTTATTTGTGCAGGTGTTAGGGTAATAGGGCAGCAGCATAAAAAGTGGCGCATGGTTTGTGGTGCCAAGCCCCGCTTAGTAAATTTCTCTTTTGCATATTAATATTTGAAAATTATTCGAAATTTAAACACTTTTACTGTTTAAATTTCGAACTGACAATATTTTTTTATCCTGATCTATAAAATACTAGCAGTTCAGTGAAGTTGGGGGGTTACGGGGCCTCACCACCATCTCAGGGCCCAAGCCTACCTCACCTGCTCGTAGTCCCCCTGCTGACAGACGAACGAGGCTCTGGCAAATGTGGGTTGTGCGGGTTAAATTGCAGTTGCCGTACGTAAATAGCCAAAACTGTTTAATGCCAAAATAGACTGTTTCGGAAACCATTTTCAGTACCTAAAATCGGAAAGTGCTTTAACTAGTAATAGACGCTCCGGTTTGGCTGGACCCGACAAACCGTCAGTTGCATTCGATACTAATCCTTACAGTGTACAAAATAAAGTCGCTTTTGGATTCATTCGGATGCGCCGGCGAGCCGACCTTTTTCGGACGTCCGACCACGTCCCCCGCACGCAAAAGCGACTTTATACAGCGTAAGGATTAGTATCAACTGCAACTGTTAGTAGTCTTTCTTAGTGCAGAGCGGATCCAGCTGGCTGGTTAATCGCTGACGAGTCGAGAATTACGGGATTTTAGGCTAAGATGAGGAATACAGTATAGTAAGTGCAATGATACTAATACAATGGGAATGGAAGAATAGATGCAGTTCCAAACCAAAATATAATAACAGTATGTTTTGAGAATAATTTAACATGTATAAATGTGTATGTATATATGTAAATGTATAAGATAAAATTATGGTACGATAATCTGGCATCTTAGTCTTATAGAGCCTTCGACCACACTATTGTTCACATCTAGATCTAGAATATAGACCTTGTTTCCTTTGTAAAATGGCAGTAGACTGCTTCCGCTGATGGCGTAGAGTGGGCGTGCCTTAAGGTGTTCAATCTGCCACTGTGTGTTTCCTTCCTTCTTATCATCTAAAGAATTTATCAGTCGATAGGTGTTAAATAAATATGGAATGCAGGATTACGACTTTTTGTAGGAACTACATAAACGCAGAGATATAAACGCTCTATTAATTACAATATACTTCTTGTTGGTTAGTATTAAGCAGGTTGCAGGTGTCTGGAGCTCGATATAGAAGGGTTTTGCCATAATATCACGCTTTTCAGGCGGGTTACAGATTGCGCCTATTGAAAGCACTTTACTACCTCTTACAAAGATATCAGTCGCCTCGAACGACGGGAGGGTTTGCTGCCATATTGTATTCGGCCCAATACAATATTACACGGTTAAAACTGATTTGACGACCTGAATGGTTCAGTTGGTTAACTGCCACGCAGAGGTCCCGACTGCGCAAAAATTGTAATGATGAATGAAAAACAGATGAAAAATCTGGGTGTTGCATTTATAACTAGTGAACCCGGCGCGTATTAATGCGCGTACACTTACTTTAAAATTATTACTTTACTGTAGTTTGTAGTTTAAAAGATCTAAGCGTACATAGATACAGATGGCGGGAAGCGACTTTGTTTTATACTACCTATGTTGTGTACCTACTTTTAAATGTATTTAAAAGTATATAAGTAGTGTATCAGTTAGCTATATCATACATAACACAAGCTTTGCTTACATTGGGGCTAGATGGCGCTGCATAAATTGTCCAAGCACATTTATTTATTATTCATCATATTTAATACTATTATTATATTTCATATTTATTATACTCAATACCATATTCCTCCACCCACATCTCCAATCCAACCTCCCATACACAGCCGTAGCCGGCGTACATTCCGCGCGTTCCGCGGCCAGGTTGCCGAACAACAATGACAATTAGGCAACGGAACACGGTGCGTGCTAATACCGCGGTCTGATGGCCCACATACCGTGTCAACGGGCACAGGGACGGAGCCAGGCGGGGGGTCTAGGAAAATGAGAAAAAAGGTTTGTTTATGATGACGTGGTACAGTTAAAAATTTTATTTGATGTTGAGGTAGGTGTTGGTATTTATTTTATGTAGCAATTGTCTGAAATTTGACCGGCTTTCGAATTTAGTGGATTGAAGCAGATTTCCCTCCTTTGAGGATTTTTGAGAAATCAATATCTCAAGAACAAAGACAATGAACGAATGAATGAATGATGCTTAGGTTTTTAGACATATATTTTCAATTAAATCGGGTTTGTCCCCACGGTTTTGATTATATATTTATTTTTGTTTTAATTGTGAATTTTCCCGTAGTTGTGACGTTTGGTAAGAGATTAAATAAACCTATTTCAACTAATATATTCTGAGTTTGAGGTTCTCACCTCGGGTTTTTATGTTTTAAGCCATATGACGACAGCTATCAATCGATTGGAACATTGTACTAACGCACTGAGCTTGTGGAAACTGGGTACAGGGTTCTGAAGCATAGAAACCCAAAGAATAATATCTACCACTAAGTATTATTATTCCATTATTACATTATACAATTTCTGCAATAAAAAATGTATATTTACGCCTTTCATTTTAAAACTTCCACAACTAGGTCAAATACTTACATTTAACTAGAATTTTGACAATTTAATTTACCTAATGTAGGGTCTTGCCCTGAAGCTGTACTTACTGTTACTCCTGTTCAAATAACTGTTCAGCACGTTGACACTTTTATTGTCAATTTTTATACATATAATTGGTATATTCTTGGGTTTGGCCCTTCAGGCTCTGAATGCTCATCATCTTTGCCTGGAAAATTAGTTAATACTGTAAATTCTGACTACTTTGTAATTACGTTCTACAAATATTTTGAATCGAATCGAACTTCGATTAGAGTATTTTCTTTTGGGGAAATGATCTCTCGTTTCCTAAATATCCAATTGGTAAAAGTAATGAGGGTTTTTGGACAAATACAAGGGTATTGGGGTGTGTGTCTGGATTCTTACCGTTGTATCTTCTTGGTTTCCTTTTTTATGAATCCAAGTTTGCCCCCATGCCACGGGGGTCATTTTTCCATCACATTAGAAGGTTTCTTTCGTGGCAAATATTTCATTTAGTATTTAAAATATCACATTTTCCAAATTGACGTTAATCTTTTATTATTTTATTCTTTATATGTCATATGTTGTCATGCGGACACAGTTCATAGATGGCGGAGATTTTAATCTTTTTTATGCTCCCCTTATTCTAGATAATTGCTGGATCCAATTCTTCATCATATCTTCATGGATTATATCCTTGGCTGCTAAACACGAGGTCGTCCGAAAATAAATATCGACCACTTCGGAAACTGGCTGGTCGACTACGAGTACTGGACATCAAGACTATATCTTCTTCTGTGCCAAATGCGTTCTCGAACGTGTTTAAGTGAAGACCCGAGCCTTTGTTAGAGAGTGCAGCGGATGAGTGGGCAGAGTTCTCCCAGCCTTCGAACTAGAAGGTGGATCAGTATCATAGCTAGAAGAAGCTATCTTCAGAAACCAATAATTAAATACCAGTTGACCGGTCAAATTATGCACGTGACTGCATAAAAGTTTATCCTCGAAGTTTTCTAAATTAAATAGTCTGTCGAGTCAATCGGCCAACAGTGAACCCAGTGATCCAGCCCAGGCATAAGTTGTGGACTTTCGTAAAAACTTTCATACTTTTAACATTTTAAATTCTTTTCATAAATTTCTTGTTTTGTAGATTGTTAGTTTCTGGACTGATTGTACATCAACCCATTACCCTGATATTCGTTGTTTTTATTATTAACTGAGCCTGGCACTGTCCTTCGGACAGTGTTACGTTACACTAAGCAACATTTTTTGTAATGAAAATTCATCATTCATAGAAAAAAAATTAAAGTTTCTCCAACCCAACCCAATTACGAAACGGATAAGTTTTAATTAATTTCGTCATCTCACTTATATTTTGATCGAAATCCAGCCCTGGATATCATAACAGCTCAGGCCGCCACCTCTGGATTCGCATTTAATTAATTTTAAAATCTCCCTCAAAACAAAAGTTTGAGGGTTGATTGAATTACCTTTTTACTTTGTATGAGCTTAAAGCTCTCCAGTTTCGCTTAACAAATACGCCGAGAACTTTGCACGGTTTCAACGTGTGGTTAACCGAATAGATGCCTACGCGTACCTAAGTATGAATACAGGCTAATTTTAAATAAGTCTTACATATTGAATTGTAGATTATCAAGCGCATTGTTTAGTAACTTTTATTAGTTAGGTTAGAAGAAGGTTTTGACGAATAATGGACACAATACGGTGAACATAAATACATTTTAAAAAATTTTTGAAACCTAGTACTGTATAGTGCACTGTGTAGTTGTTTTTCAAACAAAATTTATTTTTCCATTAATTCGTTTGAGTGTTTTGTAATTGAATTATCGTTTGTATTCTTAATAAATGTATTACAATATTACAATGACTTTTTATCGGTTAATGATTTAGTAAAGCAGTTAAATCGAAATAACCACAAATCGCCGTTAGATGGCGTTGTTTTGCGATCACATTTTTTTCTTCATTCCTTTATTTTATATTATTAACATGTAGAAATTCATTTCACGCTCATTTGGATACATGGCACAAACATACCTATATTAAAAACGTTAAACACTATAAATAATGAATAAATAAGGTTACTTATCCTCCTAAGGTCCTCTAGCAACTTACAAAGGTTTCAAGAAAAAATGAAAATGGCGGGAAGATAAGTATCAAAATGGCGCCGGAGCCTAAATAAATATGCTTGAACAAATTCACACAGCGCCATCTAGCCCCAAAGTAAGCAAAGCTTGTGTTACGGGTGTTTGATAACTGATAAACTACATACTACATATACCAAATTTCTTTTTTCTCATATAAATACTTATTATGCATACTACACCCAGACCCGTAACAGAACGACATGTTAACCAACTAAATCAGTCAGGTCGTCATATTTTATAGGCAAAAAACGCATTGGTGATATCCATCAGCACGGCTAGCACAAGTGTGTCCGCGACACAGCTCGCGCCGCGACACAGCGTTTGTTTTCTGTCAATACTAAGATGAAAGAGATAGCAGTTTCTGTGTCACGCCTTTTCTCGCTTATCGCGCGCGAGAGTACACTTGTGCTAGGCGTGCAGATGACCCGATTGCCCGCTTGGCCGCTTGCCTAACCGAGATAAAAAATACATCAAAATTCATCTACTAAATTAGACTTTCGTGCGTCACTTGGTTAAACTAGTCTACCCTCATAAAAATTCGGATAAAGTTAATATAGTTTTACCCTCAAAATAAACTCAATTGACTTTGAGCACTGTCATAAATTAATGTAAACAAGCTGTAAAACTCGATCACTCTCTAAGGGTGGCGGGTCATTGACCTTTTGGACAGGCTAATTGGTCAAGCGTGAGTCGGATTTGCTTCAATTTTTTGCCGCACCCACTTATTAAATTTAAAAGGTAGCAGTCGAGACTCAAAAATATCTATCCTTAGACCAAATCACTACATCACTATCACTACATATTATAAAACAAAGTCTCACACCGCGTCTGTCTGTCTGTTCGCGATAAAGTCAAAATCTACTGACCCGATTTACATGCAGTTTCCAACAATAGATGAAGTAATTTAAGAGTAAGGTTTATAGGGTAGGACAACAAGAGTAGGAGTTGTATTTAGATTTACAAAACTGCTGGTATAGGTATAGGTCAAATCCTTGACCAGTAAAAGACCTGATCTTCCTAATTTGAACCTTACCAGCCATTTATTAGATGGTATTATTACAAAGTTTCCCTAAACGTGCAGTTTAACAGCTGAACTCAGGCTTAGGAGACTTTGGGAGTGTTAAAGCAACAGTTCCCGACGACCGCCTGCATGTGACAAGCTGGCTTTATTATTTCGCTTTATGCCGGTTGCGTATGGCAAGCTAAGCTGCTAGAATTCCGTTCGTATTTTTAGGTTAGTCTCACCTGTTAATGGCTTACCAAAATACCCCACTCACCACTACCACTAGTGCCACCCCCACTTCACTATCGCTGGTAAACTTCGACATGTGTTTCGCTTCACCTCAGGATCGTTGATTGTAAGTAAAAAATAATATATTTAACAAGTAATTAGTTATGGAGTCTCGCGAATTAACGCTTGTTATGATTAACAAATACATCACATATAAAGCTCACGCCTGTGTCCCACAGGTGGGGTAGACACAGACTGTGGGCCGCCACTGTGCTCTGTCCTGACACAAATCCCTAGTCTCACAAATATCCACAACTCTATTCATATTCGTAAACTTTATTCTGAAATAAATAAATATAATAATACGTCAATCTGCTTTACTTATCACATCTCTCTTCTGTAGGCCTGCTGGAAGAAATTTCTTTTAGAAATAAGTAGTGCCTGTTGTGTCGTCTATATGTATGATGTTTCTCTATGTATTTTACTGTGTGCAATAAACTGTTACATAAATAAATAAATAAATATATCTCCTTTTACTCTTGGCACTTCGGACCAGCTCTTTTGAGAACATTCCTGATCTGATCAGTAATTTTTTTCTTGGGTCGTCCTATTTCTTGGGTCGTATTAATAAAAGTTAATAACAATAACTAATAATCAATATCTGGTAGAATTTCTTCTGCATAGCATATTTCGTTCCCAAATAAATAAATTCGCTATAGGTAGGTGCAGACGTGCTCATACTACTACGGCACGTTGCCAACGGCATGTCGGCGGCTGCCGTCGCCATGCTGTCCGCATGCAGTCGGCGCGTCGGTATGCCGTTGCCTTGTCGTCGACTGCCGTCGTCGCAGTGAGTTCGTTTTGTTTTTAACGGAAGATTAATGTGATTCCAAAGCCTGACTGTTGAGTGATCACATTGAAGACGTAGGAGGGTATTTCAACGTTGCTCTGAAACCGCCACCACTGATTCTAGTGATAACAATTCCGCCAGGATATTACTGGGATCGCAAAAAGAGCAAGATCAAAAAGCTTTAGCATATAAGACTACCCTTAGATTTAATTAAATTAAGAAAATATCGGAGCGTATACTTAGCTATAAATATGCTTTTGTAAACTGTTGCCTAAAATAAAGAATATTTTATTATTATTAAAGTACTGCATATTTTAACAGAAAAAGACTATCTGTTTCACATACATAACATATACATACATAAAGCTCACGCCTGTGTCCCACAGGTGGGGTAGGCAGAGACTATGGACCGCCACTTTGCTCTGTCCTGACACAACTCCCTAGCCTCGCATATATCCACAACTCTTTTCATACATCTCCTTTTATTCTTACCACTTCGGACCCCAGCTTTTTTGCGAACATTACTGATCTGATTAGTGAATGTTTTCCTGGGTCGTCCTCTTAAGGGCCGGTTTTTTAGTGAATTATAATTTAAATCATGAATCTAAATGAAATCCTATGAAGCGTAGGCCTCATACAACAATTATAAATTATTATTATTTTCACATTTTACTTTCTGGCAGCACTGTGTGCTGTGTCTTTGCGAACCCGACTCGTATTTTGCTGGTTTCTCCATTATCTGCAGATTATAGGAACTTCTCAGCTTCTAACTTATATCTGTCTGTATGCAACCCCCCTACACCCTAACCAGCAGGCACACGTGGTCACAATATTTACTAAGGGGACGCACCGTGCATATTTTGTCCTTTAATTTTGTAATTACGTACTTTCATAAATTGAGACAGCTTATTATACCTACATGTGTATGTAGAGACTCTGGCAGTTCTACGAGTATTTGGGTGCAACGTTTTTTCTCGGGCACTTGGGCAATTTTCATACAATCGAGACAATTTGGAGATCTTGGAGCTCCCCCTGGAAACTTTCTGGAAACTATCTGATTATACATATCTAGAACATAGATGGAGTAGATCTAGAGTTCTTAAGGTACCCAGCCGATTGAAAAGGCCGTTTCCGCCACAGCCGGGAAAGTTTGCGTCGGAATTCAATAATATGATTGACTCCCCGTACCTTCTTGGTAGTATTCTATTCAGGTGTCCTAGGTCACAGAGCCGCAGCAGTGATGTATTTTCGGTTCCCTTTTGTAAAACGAACTATTCCAATAACAGATTTTTGGTCAGAGCTTGTCATATGCACAATAAGAAATACGCAGACATTGATTTGTTTCATATGAAATATGGTGGATATAAGGCTTCCGTAAAGGGTAATAATGGTGAGTAGTTGGTAAGTGTTTTTGTTTTTATTTGTTTAATAATAGAGACTAAAATCATTAGGCGTCAGCGATCAGAATGTTATTTTCATTAGTTTCTCTCTTTTTCATCCTTGCACTATCCCGTTATGTGGGGGTTGTGTTATTATTATTAGTTTAGTTTATTCACTTTCGTAAAATTATCATGTGGAAACTTCACTGGCTAACGTGTGAATTATTCTCTTATATTGTAAGTAATATTGTAAGCTGTTTGTTTTCCTTTATTAAAAAAAAAATTCGATTCCATACAACAGGTGTACGAAATTCCGATGCGAACTTTCCCAGTACATAATAAACGGCCTTTTAGATCAGTTAGGTATCTTAGAACCTCTAGACCTCCTCCATCCTTGCTCTACATAATGCACAATTAGTTTGCACCCAAAAAGTTCCTAGGGGGAGATCCAAGGACTCCAAATTGTCTCGATTGTTATAAAATTAGGACGCATTAGGAGTGTCGCACGCGTGTGAGTAAATGCGAAGCCGAGACTAGCCGATGTTTATTATTTACCGCCTTGTACACACATTGAAGTCTACTGAACTAATTTATATAAATATTATTATTTTACAGAAGAGCGTCGGTGGCCGAGCGGTTACAGTATCCGACTCGTAAGCCAGAGGTCCCGGGTTCGAATCCCGCTCCGGCCATGTACCAATGACTGTTTTCTGAGTTATGTACATTAGTTGAATACTAACCGATGCTCTTACGGTGAGGGAAAACATCGTGATGAATCGTGGTTATTCAGGCGACTGGATGTGTAACTATGAACCAATCTGGTCAGGTTCCCCTGGTAGCAGGGTCATGGAGGTCAGATGGCAGTCGCTCCACTGTAATTACCTGACCTGCCAAATCCTGGATCATGGTCAAGGCGGACCCCGCGCCCTCGTTCTCGAGAGCACAGCCGGGACATAAACGCCAAGATAATTATAATTATTTTATTATTATTATTTCACAGGATTCCCGAGTGCCGACTGATGGCGGTCATCTTGACATTAATGTTGTGGTCTCATGCACGAGGGCCCAGGGTCCGCCTTGACCATGATCTAGAATTTTTTTTTATTTTTTTTTATGTTATCCGGCAGACAAACAGGCATGCAGGATTTGGTTGATCAGGTAATTACAGTGGAGAGACTGTTTCTTGTCTGACCAGATTGGATCATGGTTACATATTCAGTCGCCTGCATGTGTAGGTTTCATCACGATGTTTTCCCGCAACGTAAGAACATCGGTTAGTGTTCCATTAATGTTCATAACTCAGAAAAGAGTCATTGTTACATGGCGGCATTGAGGTTCGAACCCGGTATTTACCTCTCGCTTACCTACAAGTCAGATTCTTTCACCACTAGGCCACCGACGACGCTCTTGCAGACTGCCTACTGATATGGCTTATTAATCATATTTTTTACAAGCGATTCGCAAATCCTACTTGCAGAATAGTTAGAGGAGCTACAACGTAGGAGTTTCAGAATACACATTCTACCGGGGAAAACCTTGAGGTAGGAGCAATTAGGTATATGGTAGGCTAAGACGAGAATTCTACTGGCGGCTTTCGGAAAACTTCATTGGAATTTCGCGTCACCTAAGTATACCACAATGCTTGAAATTGAAATATTTTGGCCTTTTTTTGCCTTTGCTTGCTACGGTGCCGAAACAGTGCGGGTGGTACACCAGTTCAAGGTCGAAAGTAAAGCGACTTGGGTAATTATAAGGTTGATTGAAATGAACATGTAAGCAATACTGATTGAATAATAAACACGTCCGCCAACTAGATAGTTGCTACAAGATGGACGTCTTTCCTTCCTTCAGTATTGCATATTAATTGATTTCAATAAATCTTACAATTAGGTACCCAAGTCACTTGACTTTTTAGAGAAAGTCTCACACCCCTCTTTTTTCGTCAGCGGTTAATATAACCGACAGAGAAAGTCGGATAACACCCGACCAAATTTACATTTACTCAAATATTTTCGAAACTACTAAACCGATTTAAATAAAACAATGCTGAGAGCCATCTCGATTAAACTGTCTTCCAAATAGGGTTCACCCGTTGGGAGCTACGATGCCACAGACAGCTACACAAACCCACAGATACACACGTCAAACTTACAACAAACCTCTCTTTTTATCAAGGGTTAAAAATAAAGGCACTTGATACGATACCTTGTTTTTCTCCCCAATAAGAAAAGAAAACAATACAAAGGCCTATTATATTCTTCCAATTTCCATTGAAACTAATATGAGTGATTATTTATTTGGTTTCTTTATTTGCGCGGGCCAGTGACCTCGGACATTACTGTTAAGTAGTTGAGTGACAGACAGGTATCAACTTACGGAGGGGACGGGAAAGCTCATGGAAATTGAGCAGATATCTGAGTAAATTCAGCAGAACGGGTTAGGATGGGGTTTGGAAAATAAGTACCTACATGAAACACGGCGTAGAATAAAGTATTTAGTCTTAGTCCCGGTTGTGCTCTCGCGCAGGAGGGCCCGGGGTCCGCCTTGACCGTGATCCAGGATTTGACATATCAGATAATTTCAGTTTAGCGACTACCATCTGACCTCCGCGACCTTGCTACCAGAGGAACCTGACCAGATTGGATCATTCAGTCGCTTGAATGAGTAGGTTTTATCACGATGTTTTCCCTCCCCGTAGGAGCATTGGGTAGTATTCAAGTAATGTACATAACTTAAAAGAGTCATGGCTGCAATGGGATTTAAACCCGGTACCTCTCGCTTACGAGTCGGATACTCAACCGCTCGACCAAAGACGCTCCTAAGCTCCGAGGTTTTGTAAATAAGTACCTATGTAAAACTCGGCGTACAATAATGTTTGGCAGTGGTAAGGATAAGGCAGCCGCCAATGTTGGCAAGCGAAGATGGAGAAGGTGGAAAAGGGTAATTACCCATCTGGCCGTTGTGACTAGGAGACCAAGAGCCGGAAGGTTGAACATCGGAAGTTGTATATAAGAGTATGCCGCGGAGTTGGCACATTTCGCTAGTGTGATGTAGGAACGGTCAGCGCCATCTATGTGCGGATACTTGCCAACCTTGTGTTCGTGAACTCGTTATGTAAGTATCGTTGAGTCGCCCTATTGGCGCGATAGAGCGATAGATGTCGCTACAAAAGTACTTAATTATGTACTTACAGATTGCCAGACTGAAGTGGCAGTGGGCAGGGCACATAGCTCGAAGAACAGATGGCCTATGGGGCAGTAAAGTCCTCGAGTGGCTACCACGTACCGGAAGACGCAGCGTGGGTAGGCCTCCCACAAGGTGGACTGACGACCTGGTAAAGATCGCAGGTACCAGCTGGATGCGGAAAGCACAGGACCGGCCTTTGTGGAGATATCTGGAGGAGGCCTATGTTCAGCAGTGGGCGTCTTCTGGCTGATATGATAACATTCCTAAATTGTAGAGAATACGTAGAGCATGCATAAGGGAGAGTAGGCATGAGCTTATTTTATTTCCTTTCATCTTATTGACCGAAATTGAAATGACCAAGCCAAAATCTATCAAATTCATTTATTTATTTATCACTTTATGCACATAATGGTACAAAGATGGACTTAAAGCTTTGTAGCTTTATATACCAGTCTACCCTAAAACTGTCACCACTGAAAATCATCACCATGACCATGTGCGTTGTCAAGTCTGGTAAAGGCAACTGTTTTTTCTCTGATAGAGTGCTGTACTTAATTAGGACTGGCCAGGCCAGGACATGACGTAGCTATTAAATGCCTTGACTTTACTGGGGCCGGACAGCATCCCTGTTAAGGCGCCTAAAAACGATTTCTGAAACAGAGTTTCAGAAAACGTTTTTGGCTATCTATATGTTGTGTGACATGCCATCAGACCGATACGATTCAGTTGCAGATAGGATATAAACGCATGCGCCGATAGCTGCCGCTCGTATCTAACCTCTACCATGTACAACGGCACTCTTGTCCAACCCCAACTCCATGCCGATGGAGCTACCAAAATCATCAGAGGCTTTCTGATTACTGGGCATTAGGGGCCATAAATCATCCATGTAGAATCTGTGGCAGCCTTCTGAGGGATATCGCAGATAAGATCGAGGAGGCTCGTCTGCGCTGATTTGATTACGTGTCGCGCAAGCCACAAGGATTTGGGGGAAATTGGTGCCCGAACCTGCCGTTATCAGGAAAGAGGCAGCGTAGGCGACCAAAGGCGATGGATTAACACCGCTGAGTCGAATGCGAGAGCCAATGGCTTACGACGAGAGGATTCCGAAGACCAGGCGAAGTGGAGAAGAATGCGTAGGAAAGCGGACCATGGCAGAGACCGGAATAAGCGCTAAGACGACGATGAATCGTCCTTGTAGAACAGGTGAGAGAGTTTAGGCCATCCTCTCCGAATCAAAAAATCTGTCCAAGTCTTATTTAGAAAAGTACTCGGCGGATTTAGGGAGTGACAGAACTAAAGTGGTCTCAGACCTTCGCTGGAATATACCCCTCTCAATCCTTATTCAGCAGTCTTCCGCAGTCGACAGACGCACCCCAGACAGACTAAGCTGTGTACTCCACTGCCCCATACAGATCTGGAGAAAGTGTCGAACAGTGTCGTGGGGGCACGTATGGGGGAGACAATCAAATGCTTTTTATCCAGGTTTAAAGCTATAATTATTTTTCACTAGCGACCCGTACTGTCTTAGCACGAGTTTTCTCGGTTTTTCCTTACAATAGGATGAATGTATTATACATACGGAATATTTATTCTGAATAAGAATAGAAGAAGTTCTCGAAGTGATGGTAAAAACCGCATCAAAGCCGTTCCGTACTTTAGGAGGAGCTAGCGGATACATAGGCAGACAGACTCTGAGGCGCTGTTCTAATTGGCAACGGTCGTACGACGGATGTCGCCCGGCCAATTGGAGACCTCAAAACCGCCCGTCGCACGACCGTTTCCAATTAGGACAGCGCCTGAAAGCGACTCTATTTTATGTTATGTACAGATTATTATTATTGCACAGGTCAAGGCTGCCATCACACGATAGCATACAGCAATGGTACTCATTAGAAAAACAAACTTGGTTTAACAGTGTCTCTTGTTGTAAAACCATCTTACGCATTATCTGTGAATTTCTGTAGCCGCTTCCCGAAACCTAGCGGCTAGTATACGATATCCATCGCTGCTACTATAGTGATTATGTTATTCTACTGATTGGTCTGATGTTTACATTGCGCGTAATTAGGTGAAGTGTAATACTGATCTGTGTTTTTGTTAGATATCCAGCTGGGTAGTGGGCGGAGAGATTGGCTTTGGTTTTTATTAGTGCGGGATGATGATTGTGTTACAGGTAACTCTAATTAGTCTTACAGGTAGATTATAAAAATATTAGGCACGTAGGTATGTTTTTTATAAAATCAATAAAAAATTACAAAGATAAAGAGTTACAAAGTTTCGGAGTGGGGTTCGTGACGTCACTTCTGAGTAAAATTTTACCACAGGCGTGACGTCATGCAACATTTCAACGCACCGTATCGGAGTTATTTTTTGTTACAAAAGAAAAAATACGTGTCTAATATGTTTTATAAATTACATGACGGCCTAAAAATACTTTTTCAGTCATCATCTATTCTACGGGAAAAGATCGTCACGTTATCATTGTATCCTTACTGTGTATAAATAGAGTTGCCACCCGGGTTTGTCTGCCTGTATTTCCACTGACTTCTCCTAAACCACGCAACCGATTTTACTGCGGTTTTCACAGTAATTTAGAGAATTTCTCCCGGAAGTTTTATATGTATAATACGTGCTTATTATAATAGAGAAAGTCCGAGAACACCAGTACAAAGCCGGGGCGATCTCTAGTATTATCTTGGCATCCATATCCAGTTTGTGCCCTCGTGCGTGGGTGCCGGGGTCCGCCTTGACCATGGTTCAGGTATTTCGTCCACAGCCAAAGTACGCAAAGTACGTACGTATCCAACTAACTATGGGCATCGCGAGCCTTTTTACAAGATGTGGAGTAAGGCTTGCAAAGTTGAATTGTACAGTTATAACGAAATTTTATTACTGTAAAACTGTATGGAAATAAATAAATAAAGGTTCCTCTCGAAAGTCTTTCCTTTGAACTACAACATGGGGTTCTTCAAAAAGAATGTCTACAGGTACCTCAAAGTACGACACCGAATCCGCTCCCGTCAGGTTGCAGATATGGTCGACAGGTTTCTTTACGATGTAAGAGCGTCGGTTAGTTTTCAACTAACTTTCTCGTACATAACTCAGAAAAGATCATTTGGTATATGGCGGCACTGGGGATCGAACGGGTACCTCTCACTTACGATTCGAACCGATTAGCCATTAGACTACCGATGGTCCAATGTACCTGTGGATTAAAGGATCATTTGACAGCTGTCATCATTTCCATGCGCCCACGATATAAAGTTCATTTTCGCGGTCACGCGTTTGCTTCTATGATAAAATGAACTTTATGTCTTAGACATAAGGAAATATTAACAGATGTCAAATGTCTATTAAGTAGGCCCTACCTTACTTCAATAATCCGCCATCATACATCCCATACAAACGAGCCGAAGCACCCCGACCGAAGCAATACGGTTGGTTAATACCCCGAAAATAATCCTAGACAAGATGAAGCTATAACCTACGGTAGGACTAGTAAATAGCAGATTACGTCCAAGCAAGGCCATTAGGAGACGCGAGGCCCACGCTCGCCCACGCCTTCCCTTATTGCACGGTACAGGGATTCGGTAGGGACACTTCTCTTTGCGAATATATAAGAACTTCAGTCCTTATAAATTCTTACAAGCATTTGCAGGTGACTTCGTCTGCGAAAAATCGTTTGTAAGGTTCTAGACTCGTTCCAGCGGAAGCCACATTTAATTTCGGCCAAATTATAAGCCTATGTGCTATTCTGAGCTATAAGCGTAATTAAGTAATAACTGCCAAATTTAATAAAAATCCATTTAGTAGTTTTTAAGTGAAGCAGTAATAAATATCCAAACATCCATCCTTATAAACTTTCGTAGGTATTTAAAAAAGAATTGATAATAAGCTTGCATTTGAAGTTTTCTCACCTGATAGGAAGCGAGGATGAAATCCAAGATGTATCATGCTTGCATAAAATATACCTATTCACTCTTGACATGAGGATCCCAAGAACTTCTCACGCCATGTGCCCTTCCCATCATTTCACTTGAGGCATGGTACAGGGATATGGGTTGTCACTTTAAATTCCCTGTCAGTCGTAGAAAGTCGTCGACGTTACGAAGCTTTTTTGCATGTATTATAGTTTAAAAAACATTGGTCTTGTAAAACAAAAATAAAACTTATCTTTAAAAACTTTACAGAATAAAATATTTTTTTATCAACAATCTCAAATTTTTTAAAGTATTCCTTGTCCTCTTGCACAGAAATATATAAATAAAAGTTTATTTTTATTTGACCCTAGAGAGAAACAAGTAGACAACCCACTTCATCGAAAGCGAAAATCTATCGCATCCGTTGTTAAGATTCAAGTGCTTAGTACCCCTCTGGCACCATACCTTTACCGTGGCCAAGAGCCTCAATGCCTTAGGTCTAATGATACAAACTGTGCAATAAATAGGAAAGATGTGTGACAGAGCAAAGAGCCCTAGGAAGATGGTTATTAGCCGTTGTAAACAACTCTGACAAGGTATACTGCCCAGGTAAAGATAGTATTTAAAGTGGTATTTCTAGGTATATGAATTACTATATCCGTTAGGTTTGGAGTTGTATTAGAAATTGTGTTCAAGGTCATAGTCCCAAGATATGTACGAGTATGTGGTTCTGTACAAATACATAATTACCTGAAAAAGAAAGTTTAATGACCTTCTAACTAATTGAAGTAGGTGTGCATAGTCTAACCTGTCTGTCATAGCTCCCAATGTGGTTATTATTTTCAATCGAGATGACTCAAATTTCATTTCAAAAACTGAATCTGTAACACCGAAAGCGGACGATTCAAAAATAGAGAAAATCGGCGCCATGCATAAAAATATTGAATTCTTCTTGCCGAAACTCAATGTTTAAAACCATTCGACTCGAGCCTCTCGGTTCAAAAATACAACCTCAAAACTTCGACGTTCCTGAAAAACAATGAACTACGACAATTTATATAAGAAAAACATCTTTAACCTCTCAGGCGTCCTAGCCTAATTAGAAAAAGACTTCAAATTACTCAAGACGAAACCTCAGACAGTTCTATTTATTCCCGCGCCGTTCAAGCTTACTATTTCCAGACTCCAGCGTGGACCTAGGCAAACAGAAGGCCACTTTTCAAGGAATCTAGGTCATAGGATCTAACCCTAAGAGCTGGGCAAACACTCGCGCCAGCTTGCTGGTGCGTAGTAAATAGAAATTTATTGTTCACTTCGCGTTTAATAAACTTAGATTGCTTCAAGTTCCTGTTTGGAGATCCTTGGTATAAGATAAAAAAATTACTTAATGGTTGTTATACCTATTTTATCATGGATTGCATTCAAGAGGTTAAGCTTTAAGCATTTTATTTAAATATTTTATTAAATTTGGGTTGTAATGTTAAATCTGAGATGTTTTCAAAGATGCAAACAATATTTTCAAAACCTGAAAGTCCTACTAAAATTATAAGTGCGAAAATGATGTAAGGTTTGACAGGATCTATATTTTATGTGAAATATACATTTGTCTTATGACTCCCTGGTACCTATGAATGGAGACGTAATTTTTAGAATCACGCCCATCATACCCATAGTACAGAGCTTCTTTTACAATGTCATAACAACAACAATGTTACTCACAGTCCCGTCAATTGGCTCGGCCCAATGGCCGGATCCCTCGCGAACACTTTGCAGCCTTTGTTCCGCTCGATTGGCCCTTCAATACAATTTGTATTACAGCGGCAAGTGTCGTGGTGTAAGGAATTCGAACACTTTGTATTACAATCAGCGATAGGTCAGCTGAGGAATATAGGCGTGAGCATTATGTATGTATGACAGGTCAGCTGTGTAGCGATCTCCGTCAAACCAACTCGCACAAACTACGAGTGATGAGACAGCTTGATACTTTCTTACTTACTGCAGTGGCTCAGCGACCCAAATTGGATCTTGGCCTCCGACATCAGAGAGAGGAGGCGGGGAGGATCGCGCCGTAAGGAGAGCGTATGTGGGTCTGCCGAGCGGACGTCGACCGGTCGGGCGACCCAGATATCGCTGGTTGAATGAAGCTCTGAGAGACCTGCACGCACTTGAAACCCTCGATTGGAGGCGATCTCTGGTGTCGACAGCTTGATAGCAGCTGTTAAACCTACATCGCGCTTACGGAGAGTTCCATCTACGATCTATACAATATCGAAGAAGCGTCCATTGGACTTCGGTCCCCTGGCCACAGCAACTCGGCCAGTAAAACCCTTTTCTTTCTCCACCGTCATTGTCAACATTTAGCGGCTAGGTTTTATTCCCACTTTTACCACCAACAGAAGAGAATCTACATGGAGAACTTGGGGACTTCTCGCCTGTGAGCTCGTTCGTAAATAAGTAAGTAGGTCTTACAGACGCATTTTAAGGTCTTCGTAGCGTTTTTGAAATTCAAGCTACCACAATAGGTATGCTAAAGGTCTCATTAGAGGTGGGCACCGCGTTATTGTCGCCCCTGGTGTTGCTGATGTCCATGGGTGGAGCTGACCAGTATTTTATTGTGCGACATTAAAGACCCTTTCGCGTACAAGCCCGACTCTGTCTTGGACGAACTTTACTGTACTGCACAGTTTCTCCCTGGTTCACAACACCTATGTGAATCAGAGGGCGTCAGAGAGACATATGTACATTGAAAGCACAACACATTGTCATAATTATCAGTAAGTATAAGCGCTTTTATGTTAAAAAAATTGTTTTGCTCTATTTGGTAAAAAAAAACCGTGGCGTTGATGTTGTGGTTGTATTTCCAACGCGTGATGACCAGGGATACGCCTTGACCATGATCCAGGATTTTGTAATTATAGTAGAGCGACTGCCATTGGACCTCCATGATTCTGTTATCAGGGACACCTTAAGGACCATGGTTACACATTCAATCGCCAGAAGATACAGGTTTCATCACGATGTTCTTCCTCACTGTAAGACCATCGGTTAGTGTTCAACTAATGTACATAACTCAGAAAAGAGGCACTGGTACATGGCGGCAGTGGGTTTCGAACCCTAATCCTCTCGCTTACAAGTCGGATACCTTAACCATTAGGCCACTAACGCGCTGCGATCGCCTTTATAACATAACATAACAAATAAGTTGTATCCTGCATTATAAATAAATTGCATCTCTGTCTGACCAAATGCAAATATGTAACATTTACAAAAAAGCTTAAGGCGCATAGATATAAATTATTGTAAATTGGCCAATGTATCCGTCATTCGAACATTCACTTGGGGATAAAGCTAGATTCAAAACTCCACTAAAATCACCACACTGCAGACCCTTTAAACGTGCTGCGTAAGCCATAGGGATACGTGGGAAATAGGAGCCTGAACCTGCCGGTATCAGGAAAGAGGCCCCGTGGGCGACCCAAGAAGCGATGGGTTAACATCACGGAGTCGAAAGCGAAAGCCAAGGCTTACGACGCGAGGATGCCGAAGACCAGGCGAAGTGGAGAAGATTAAGTCGACGACCAGCAGAACCTATAAAATGTATAACTTCGTTATGAGCA
Source organism: Blastobasis adustella (assembly GCA_907269095.1). NCBI lineage: Eukaryota > Metazoa > Arthropoda > Insecta > Lepidoptera > Blastobasidae > Blastobasis > Blastobasis adustella. Next base: position 5,324,866 of record OU026135.1, on the reverse strand, counting down.
CATTTTAAGCAGGTACATTTAATCAGATCACAATTAGAATACTCGTCATGTGGAATTCCTATTACGATAAGTATAAGAACCAGCTCGAAACTGTTAAACACAAATTCCTACGATCCGCTAACTATCTGTTTATCGAGCTAGGTCTTCCTCTAGAAATTTACTGGAAACCTTTCATCTCTCCTCACTCAACGCTCGAAGGCAACTGTTGGACGCGGTGGTGTTAAACGATATTCTGGATAACAAGTTTGACTGTTTAGCTAACACTGATTTAATCTCCAACTAAATAACCAGCAGTTCTCAATAAATCTGAGATCTATATCCTATGCAACAAACTTTGCTTAGAAAGCTTCTAGAACGAATGCTGATGACAGTGACCCGATCAATACGTTTATAGTTAGGTGATACACACATTCATTTATTCTAGTAATGTACATACATTGTCATCATATAGGTAATTCATTGAGAATATAAATAAACATTAACAAAAGTTAAATTTCAAATAATAAAATCCAACATTCTAGTAAATAATTAAAATAATACAATGCATCATGTCAACAATATTAATACAAATAACAATATAAATGTCATAATTAAAATTCATTATTTTGCCATATGTCCATAAGCCGCGGTGACCACTTTCCATCAGGTGGTCCGCCTGCCTGTTTGTCTACACATTGAAAAAGAATAAAGAAAAAGAAAATAAAACACTTAACATAATCGCCAATATCTTAAATTACCATCGTCTACTAGTATACGTAACCAAAAACTTACAGACCGACACCAACCAAATATGTAGAAAATATTAAAAAAAAAAAGTGCAATCTCAGAGGCGCCTAAGTACACGGGGCCCACAAATAACACAGTTCCGTTGTTAGGCACTCCCAAACCGCCGAATCATCTCATTCGCAACACATCCTCTCTACTTAATATCAAACTTTTTGTAGCGCCGATAAGGTCATAGATAATGTGACGGGGCAGAGGCGGCTTTGTTTTGTTAGCTATAATCTGGTTCGACATTTTGTACCTACGGAGTACCTATGGAGTGCGATGCTGTTGTCTAGAGACATATACTTAGCTAATGTTTGTAATTCTGCTGATAACCAGGAACTTTATTCATGAAACGCTGTTTAATTGTATGTAATGACATGATAAAAGTGTAATCTACCTATTATTTACAACATGCCCAACCGAGTTATTAATATTAGGTAGCCTTAGTGTCCTAATTTGTTGCCCTTTTGCGTCAAAGAACCCACATTTTACTGACATTCTATCAGAAGTAGGTAATACCCATTTTCACTAATATCCAGGTGCAATTTTTTACCGTACCTTTTTTGGATGTACTAACTGATAGCTGTTTTAATCCACATAACACGTAACTGAATTATTAATATTTTTTTTCGTAAAACATATTAAGTTACACAAGCTTTGTCTAATGCTATATTTGGATTGTAATCAATTAAAAATTATGTCTTCCAGTCAAGAAAGTCAAGCAAAATATTTGAAACTGTCAACAAATGGCAATTGAAAGAAATACTCGATTAAAAACAATACCAATCTAATACCGTTATACCGTTGTACGTCGGCATCGCGTGGGTGATGCCCCTGGTATTGCAAACGTCCATAGGCTGCGGTGACTGCTTACCATCAGGCGGGCCGCAAGCTTGTTTGCCACTTCAGTAGAATAAAAAAACAACATAAACAGATTTCATCCCCTGAGAGACAACTACTAATAGGTACTCTCCTACAGTGTCCATTCATACGAATTCACATCTAATCTTTGACAAACCGTTGACTCAGTTTTTGTGGGCATCGCATAGCATTCAGTGCGTTTTTTGCCTACGTCATTAGGCATTATGGGCTGGTTTAATTATTGTTTGCGTCGTCGAGATGTGTATCTTCGAGTCTCGCTTACAGTTTGACGGCTCTGCGAGTTTGGCGCTCTTTGGAATTTCGTTAGTACCTATTGTAAATCTGGGAAAATTAACTCGGAAGTTTTTTTATAATACTTAGAGGCGGGTAGCGCCCCTGGTGTTGACCACTTTCCACCAGGTAGCCGGTTGCCTGCTTTTCTGCCTTATAACATTAAAAAAACTTTGTGAAGTTAGAGGGACGCAAACGAGAATGCCAAGTGATAACCGCTGCCCGTGGACATTTGCAACTACTACTTTACTGCTATCGCTGGCACAACAACTAAAAGTTAATTAATTAAGTAATTGGTTGATTTTCTAACAGGCAAACAGGCTAGCGGGCCTCCTGATGAAAAGTGGTCACCACCGCTTATGGATATCAGTAACACCAGGGGCGCTACTAAGGAGATCTAAGGAAGATAAATAAGAATCCCATTCGATTGTAGTTTGTGCAACGTCTACTTATAGGAATAGGTAACTAAGCGTGCGGCACCACGTCAAGATGACGAGGATGACGAGCAGTCATCATCCCTGTCATCCTGATGACAATCCTGGTTGTGTTCTCGGGTGGTGAGTGGTAGGAGTGGTTAAGTTCTTCATCTTCTTCGTCTGACACTCTTGTCAGAGTGGTCGTGGTACCTGTAGAGGTGTTCATTGCGTCGCAGATTTTCCCGAGGATTGTTTTCTCAGCGATTTGCTTTCATTTCTGCCGGTTAGAGACGTTGTGAGCACATTGGACCATGGTGGATTCTGTAGCTTGCTTTTTCAGATCAGTCCATCGAGTTGGTGATCGGCCGCGTGTCCTCCTGCCTTCGACCTGGGTGTCGATTCTCGCGCGGTGACATTTCAAATTCGCCATTTTCTCTAGTCAAATAACTGTATTAAAATGTTATTGAAATTGGTCTTCGGCAATATAAGACTGTCGAATATACTTGAGAAAATATTTTTTGACTGCAGTAGACATTTCAATGTAATTACTAATGGAACTCATCTTGGCGTTAATGTCCTGGTTGTGCTCTCGAGAACGAGGGCCCGGGGTCCGCCTTGACCATGATCCAGGATTTGGCATAATTACTAATGGAACTATATGGCTATAGTAAATGTCGTATTCGAGAAGTCACAACGCGAGAATTAGGCCCCAGACCCTAAATGACCAATCTCTCCATCGTGTTCTCATTTCTGAAGATGTGACCAAAGAACTTGAGTATTCGTAGCTGCACAGTTGGCGAAAGCCTGTATTTAATTTGAAGTTCTCTGAGAATGGAAACATTGGTTAAGTTATACTTGGCTTAATTCATCATACTTATTTAAAAAATTTAAGCTTGAATATTTAATACAACTCCGCATTATAATGAAATATTCGCTGGGAACTCATTTTAATATAAAGTAGGTAGCATTTCCATTAAACGCTGAAATCACTAAATCAGCGGATCCCAGTGCAATTTTAATTAAATGCAAAACGTAGATAGGTACATTGGAAGCTTAAAAAGTAATTCCAGCTGGTAATAACTTCACTTGTAATGAAATCTTGTTGGACACATATTTGAATATTATACAGTACATACAACTGTTATATTTTAGCATTTAGAGGAGGTTAACATGAACTGTTTTCTACGAATAAACCTTCAATTTATTTTGTGATTTATAAAAACAATTTAGATTTCGAGAATAAGCAATTTGTTGTAAATTTAATATTTTCAGTAAATCGTAATTTAATGTTTTTTTCAATTTAATTTTATGTACTAGCAGTTCAGAAAAGTGAGACAACCAGATGACAGTGACTAAATAGGATCCTTTTGGTACTAGTTACACTCCTAATCAAATATATGTCGGACACTACAATGTCCTATAAATACTATTCCACCAAAAAAACTTGTATTTATTTATTTATTTAACTGTTTATTGTACACAATAATTATATACAGATAAATATAACAGTATAGAAGACACAACAGGCGTTGCTTATTTCTAAAAAGAAATTTCTTCCAGCAGGCCTACAGACTCGTGTAAAATAAGGCAAAGGTACCTGTTTAAAAATGTCGGTCTCTTAAAGTAGGCCATCATCATCTTGACGTAATATCTCGGTTGTGCTCTCGCGTACGAGGGCCCGGGGTCAGCCTTAATCATGATCCAGGATTTAGCAGATCAGGTAATTACAGTAGAGCGACTGCCGTCTGACCTTCGTGACCTTGCTACTAGGGGAACCTGACCAGATTGGATCATGGTTACGAACAACGTAAGCGTACGTACGTGGAGTATGTGATGTAATGCGACTACCCATCCATTGATCAGGGTTCCCACGTCTCGTGCAAACTTTACTTCAGTTTGTTTGTTCGTCGCGTTATCAGTTCGGTATCGCCTTATATTGTAAGATATAACTTTTAAGAGTTGAGTGTTTAGGTAAATATAATATTATTTTAAGCGTTGTTAATTTATGGTTCTGAGAAAGCTTTACCGACTTGGAAAATAAAGAGTGGTCGAGTTTGTCACCATTCATTCATTTCGGTCATCCTTAATGCTTTTCTGCTTGCACTGATCTTTAATTGATTTTATATAAACCAACCACGGATATTAAATCCTTGAACCACGGTATATCCAGCTAAGCTTATTGATGCCTTGATTATTTTTATAAAAAATTAAATATATAGCAAAAGAGAGCTGGATTTATACTGTGGTATGAGCTATAAGATTGAGAACACAAAAAACAAAATTTGATGAAAATGGGAGCTCGTTTGTTTTCGTAAATCCTTCAATTACATTAATAAGTACTGAGCATAAAGGGTTCATAATTTTATCTAAAAATATCCGCAGCGGCGATTAATGCTTATTTTCTAGCAACTATCCACATTTTAGCGCGCCAAATGCCATATCTTTGCTGTGCTATCGCCATGAGATCTCGCGACTCGCGTTTCACGTCATATGAACTCTTGCGCAGGCAATATCGTTGCTCACGCGTAGAATCCAGACGAATTTGCATACAAATATTCAGTTGTTGGCATTTCGATTGGCATTATTAAAACGGTATCCGCACCGGAGAGTTAACGATAAAATTATTTGTTCTGAATTTTTCTGGTACGATAGTCCCGTGTGGTAGTGCTAATAACTACCACAATGAAATGGCATAAGCCATCCTCGTATCCATTGCCTAATAATGTAAAGAAGTATTGAAGGAGTGTCAATGAAAGAAAAATAAGGAATAGTTATTGATTTATATAGTATATAACACGTCTTTGGGAATAGTGTAATAAGGGAACGTGCTGGTGTTAACGCAGATGTGGTAACTAGGATAGAGGAAGGAATGCGGAGTTGGTTTGGTCATGTAGAGAGGATTAATGGGAGGAGGTTAACGAGTAAGATACTTGTGGCAGGAGCGAAGTGTTGGAGCGGAAGAGCGAGACGTACAATCGCGCTCATAAGTGAATTATTTTTTGCACGTGGATGTACCATTCCCTTCGGCTAAGAGTGGCCAAACAAATTTTGATCGTAATTTCAATGTTTAAACTATCAGAGACAATGAAATTTTGTAGATTTAGAAACTAATATATAATTGTCTGTGGTTTGTCAGATATTTTCGTTAAAATATACCGTTTCAAAGTTACACGGGTTTTCAATACTAACTTTGTTGCAGTCGGGTAAAAATTAACCTTTATAAACTAACTCAGCGCAACTCGGAATCACGTTGTCTAAATACCCTCGTATATCCTTATTCCAACGGCTCAATTAATATTTGAATTAGGTATGTACATTCAATTATAAGTTCGTACGTATCTACATACCGTTGAAATCGTGAAATGCGATGTGTTGGTTACAGCGTCTTTGCCTTCTACTGGTTTTAAATCTAGTTAATAGAACTTTCAGCCTTTCAACTGTTTACCGTTATTTTACCGTTTTTTATCTAAAAGGACGACCCCTGAAAATGTTTACAGATCAGTAAGCTAATTCTGTAAGGCTAACAATTCTTTGATTTCAATAGTTGTAATTGTTATTTTTGCAATTCCGTATAATCGATTTCATGGGTTCAGTTGCGAAGCTTTGTTACTTTATTTGTGGGTTTGTTCCATTGCAATTAGCTAGAGATTAATGTCTACCATCATTTTGACAGTGTCAGTAGGTAATGTTCTTATAAAAGTTGTGTTCCAAAGGGGCAACAAAGAAAGTAGAGTTAATGAAATGTTCTGGGTATACCTATGTGTGTCTAGGGAGTTAAGATACAAGCGACCCAAAAAGTATGCTTTTAATATTATTCATTTCATTAAACGTTGGGCCTGCTGGATACAAGCAACGTAGAATAGGTACCTCAAAGGCCTACCACGTCCTGGATAACAGTGATCACTTTCCATCACACACACATCATCACAGAGGATTTCCACAAGGTCAGTGGACCTTTCTGTCAGAATCTGACCTTGTGCCTCCCTAGGCAACACAAATTTTGGTAAGTACTCTCATAATTTAACCTTTGATGTATGTAATGTATGATCTTTGAAACATCTGAGCCACCATTACCTAATTTAATATCCATTTTTCACCTCACTGGCATTATGATAAATAACAATTTCAGAAATATTTTCCAAAAATAGAATAACGCGTCTTTGCGTCTAAGCTTTTTACTTTATTACAGAATGTCAATACTGGTATAATCTAAAATGAACACTATTCATCATCATCACAGCCCGTAACAGTCCACTGCAAGACTTAGGGCCTCTCCCACGAAAGGGGGGGGTTATTGCCATAACCTTCACGCTTGGCAGGCAGGTTGGAGATCGCTGTGTTTAAATATAACAATGGAAAATGCTGCTGCCCATTTTCCAGACTACGGAGACTGTTGATCTTTTGCCTCAAAAACATTAGTCGCCTTGTACGACACCCATGAGTGTAAGGGGTTGGTACTATTTTACTCTGCCACTTATTACGAAAGACTTATTGAAGCACAATCTATATCTATACATAAAAAAAAGTGTCTGTACATTGAATATATTTCCAAAAAATAATTTAGTTCAATGAAGAAATAGTAATAGAAAAAGAATTTTTAAAAATTTTGTGTACCTGTGTGTCTGTTTATCTGTTTGTACACGCTAATCTCCGGAACTACTGGACGGATTTTAACGAAACTTTTTGTGTTGTGTAGCTAGATATTAAACCTGGGCAACACACAGAATATAACTGATTTTGAAAACTGGAACACCTGATGTACGTCAATACATAATAGACCAGCTTAACTATAAGAAATATTGAAATGGCGCCGAACAGATTTTGATGGAGTTTTCACAATTTGGTAGTTTCAGGCCCAACATAAAATCTAGGCCATGTTTCATCTAATTAGGTTGAATAGAACCAGAGATACAGTTTGACCTCTTCTTAGTACTAGATTTCATACATTAAGTAAATCACTTAAAATGGTCACTCTTGAAAAAGACAAACTGCCCTAAAAATTATTTCCACGCGGACGAAGTTGCGGGCAAAAGCTAGTGCTAAGTAAAATTAAAACATGTCTTAGACTGAAAAACTCAAACTTAACTTCTTCAGTGTTTACACTTTTAGTTTCTTTTGACGTTGGCTTTGTGTTTGCAATGAATATTGTACTTTGATAAAACATCCAAGCCACTAGTTTTTGGTTTTTCAAACCTTGCTCCGAATTTTCTTTATTAAAATACAATTTATTTCTCTGAAGATTTTATACTTAAATCTATACTTAATTTTCTACTCTGTAAGACACATCTTCAGACGCTCGTAGTCGTTACTATAGGTATGGGCATGTTTCACTAGAAGCCGATATAGTGCCAGATAGCTTATCCAGAAGTTATCTGATAGATATTCGACTTTTCTTTCACGGTCCTCTGTGGAAATTGAAATACTAGGGAAGCCATATTTCGGGGATAAACGCCACAGTCTGATTTCTGTATCTAGTAGCATTACACAATGCTTCCACACAGCCACACGGCTGTTAAGTTTACCAGACACTTTATGCGACAGATATAGACTTCAAAGGATCGATGTTTTGGTAGGCTACCTAGAACTCATGATACTCATACACTATGGATCTGCTTCCCTACTCTTCCACCACTTCACCTGATAGCGACCTATCTATTAATGCAGTCTCACGGTACTTTTTAAATTATTTTTTATTTTGACTAGCAAGGCATTTGACTGCCTTCTCACCAGGAAGTAAGTAAATGTGGCCGAAGATAGAGCATGCATGTCTAGGAACAGCCTATTCACTCTTACCTTGAAGGCGTAAAGATTATAATGATCAGGGAACACACCATCAGGCATCGTGTTCCATTCCTTAGCCGTACGCATTATAAAGATTTATTTATTTATTCACAAGCAACATAATTTTGGCCTTTCTTGCTATATACATAAGCGGGTCGACAGTATTTGTTGAACAACAAAGCCGACCCGACGCAATTACTACACATGTTCTTAGTCCCACATTCCCACTTAGCACTACTGAATTGAAATTGATCGTCAAAATCCGACCGGCATAAGTCCACAGTTGCCACCCGACTCTGCTTACTATTTTTATTTTATTTTATTTATTTGGAAGATTAACAGAGAGGTTATAGAGAGGTTTTTTGTACTTATGTATATAGCAACCCTAAGACAAGAGTGAATAGGCAATATCTAGGTTACCATGCCAAACCATCGTCCGCATCGTCACTGACCGCTAGGGCCCTATTTCCTAAAACTTGACAAGTCGACAAATTGACAAAAATTACGTAGTTTGTCGGATTGTCACGACAATTCTCGTTTCATAAAACTTTACTCTTGTAGTGTTTTTTATATAGTTAGCGGTGATAGGTAAATCATTGTCGGTGACAGGTAAATCTTTAAATTTATCTGTAAATTTTTCATACAAGACTTATCGTGACTATAATTTTATGAAATTATATAGTATTTCTGTCGACATTATAAAAGTGCCACGTTTTATGAAACAATAATTGTCGTGACAAATCACGTTATTTTTGACAAGTTATCTACTTGTCAGGTTTTATGAAATAGGGCCCTGGACATACAAGTGTAGGTCTGACTCCATCATCAGACCAACTAGATGGTTACATAGGTAGGTATACCACCTTTCAGCTCAATTGAACGCTGGGAAGTGGGTCAAATTAAGGCTTGCAATATTCAAGGACATACAAGTGCAAAGTTAAATAAAAGCTTGTAAAAAGCTTTTTCGCAACTTCAGACGGGTCGCGAAAGCTTACAATGAAAACATTGTAAAGTTCCCGCCTTATTGCTACCGGTCTCTCTCACTCAAACGAGCCTTAATAATTATAATGATATTATTTTTTAATATATTATAGACCAGACGACCTGAGTGGTTCAGTTGGTCAACATGCCGGTCGCCACACAGAGGTCCCGGGTTCGATTCCCGGCTGGCGTTAATGCCCTGGGTTTGCTCTCGCGCACGAGAACCCATGTTTCTGGGACCATGATCCAGCATTTGCAAGGTAATTACAGTGAGTACCTGCGGTCTTTACCAGCACATATTAGCAAATTATTTAGGTTTCTTACTATGGTAGGTACAAAACTGTATCGTAATATCAGGCCGAAAACATGCCTATAAATACTTCTATAATGGACAGGTTAATAACCTATTGTTTCTAAGTATTTACTATTGCAGGTTTACAGCTTACCTTTCTATTAAGGTTGATATATTAACTAGCTTTTCCCCGCGACTTCATCCGCCTAAATATTAGTTGGTATTATTTTTGATCATACAATACAATACAATACAAAACTCTTTATTGCACACCAGAGGACACAAGTACAGATACAAAAAAATATGCTAGGTAGTACAAAGGGCGGTCTTATCACTAATGTGATCTCTTCCAGACAACCTTGGTATGGAGAGAAACACAGGATTATGACAGCAGACTGGTAGTGCACACAAAAGCAACACTTACAACAACAACAATAATAAAAAATAAATAATGTGGAATATCATAGAAAATCCTGCTAATCCTACTAATTTAATTAACAAATATAAAGTCCGAAGTGGTAAGAATAAAAGGAGATGTATGGAAAGAGCTGTGGATACATGCGAGGCTAGGGAGTTGTGTCAGGACAGAGCAAAGTGGCGGTCCATAGTCTCTGCCTACCCCACCTGTGGGGCACAGGCGTGAGCTTTATGTTTATGTAAAAACTACTAAAAGAATTTTGATGAAATTTGGCAGTAATATAGAGGTACGTGTTATAGAGGTGGGCAACGCATTGGCGATACTCTTGGTGTTACCAATGTCTATGGGCAGTGGTGACCACTTTCCATCAGTCGGCCTGTTTGCCTACTGTATGACATAAAAATATATTACTGTGCCATTCTAGGCCATAGTTTAAAGCCCAGAATGGTACCATAGGCTATAATTTATAATGAAATTCGCTATGTCGCTCTACGAAGCAGAACCAGCCGACGTGCATTATTTAAGTACTACCGACATTTGTAACTCCTTAATCACCTGGAAAGGTATCTTTCTAAATGTATATTAAAGAACAATAACAATAATTTACCCAACTGCAATTGCTTGGCTTTAGCCTTGTTTATGAAAGTAACTCCCGTATTTTAATGTTTGGAATCCCTTCTCGTTGAAGGATGCAATTGTGTAGTTCTCCCGTTATCGTTTTCGTGTTTACCACTCAATCGGTATCGGTAATAAATGCGAGCCAATCATAGATCAGTAAAGTAAACTGTTAAATCTGTAATTGGCATGTTCTAGTCCTGTGGCCAGTAAATGTAAGGTTTTTACGCGATCGGCAGCACGTGAGTGAGACCCCTGGTATTCCGCACGTCCATAGGCAATGGTAACTGCTTACCATCACGCAGGCCGTAAGCTTATTCGCCTTAGTGGTAAGATGTCGGACTTTTGCACATGGTTTATTTGCGTCGTATGGGGGCGTGTCTTGTAATTTGTTCTGTTTCTATATACCTTGTAGAATACATCGATAATACAAACGACTAATTCTACGGGAAATGCATCTACAGTGGAGAATACCAGTATGGCTCAAACGTCCGTGTGATCACCAGTAATGTAATCAGCGCAATAGGGATGTTGAATACAAAAAATTAAAACTTCATTTGAAAGATTTTGACTTTAGGAAAAGCATAGCTAAACAATATTTTGAACAACTTTAAAAATAAGCAAGATATACATATATATAACATCACGCCTATGTATGTTTCAAACTCCTAAACAGACAGAAAGGGGAATACAGGTCAGTGACGTCACTGACCGATATGACCATTTAAAATGATAGGTAAACTCCCTTATTTACAATTCTGTAAAACACATTATTTTGATTATAAATATGACTTATTCAATATCAGGATACATCCACTTTGATCACAGTCACAGACCATTACCAGAAGAACGGCTTCTCCATACTTTATTCCGAAACACAGTGCCGTACAGTGCAGACTTGGCATCGAAAGTGATTTCGAATACGATTCGAAAAATACTGATTTAGATAATCGACTCCCTGTTGATACTAATTTAGAAAATTGAAGGACGCCAGCTCCAGCCCTTGCAGTGTTTAGTAGGATTGATACCCGGAGATAACTAATGGGTAGCTGAAATGCGTCTTATGTCAAACAGAGTAAGGAACACATGCCGTGACAATAAATAGATTTTGTCATGGGACAGGGTGCGGTTATGGTGATAGGCGGAGGCGGAAGCGGAGCGTATCGTAAATGTTATCTGTAATTGTTATTTATTTTGTTCTTTTATTGCACACGGACGGACGGTCCATCTGATGGAAAGTGACCACCGTCGGTCAGGACAACTGCAACCTAAAATGCGGTACCAGTCTTTGAGGTACCTGTAGACATGCACTAGTGTAAAGGAAAGACTTCGGGAGGAAGCTCATTTCTTATCTTGCACATGCTTTCTTGCTTGAATAAATAATTTGACCATTTCATTTGATTTTGATAATTTATTGCTGTGTCATCTTTAATACATATTTTTAACTGTATTGTCTAAACTACAAAAATATACGTACATTTTGCAATTTTTTGCGATATCACTCATTTTAGAAAATCAACCGATAGAATCAGCTTGATCATAGGCTTAGTTTACAAAAGCACTCCCCGCTTCCCGCTCCGCTTATCAACAAAGCCCCACCTTCATACGGCCAACAGCTGCCTCCTTCAGGGGATTAAAACAATTGATTAATTCAAGTGCAACTAACTGAATGAGTCTCTGGATTCTGGCCAACCGCCCTTAGACATGCAAGCAGTGTTAAATGCATTGTTCCGAGTGCGGCCCTGACTTACACGGACTTTGGCCGCTTGCACGTAGTCAGGTGAATATGTGATTTTATCTGACTAGAATATTTTTCTTACCTAATTTCATTGTTACAGATTATATATTTACATATACCTAAAAGTGTACCTTATGTAAAAGGTCTTTGAAGGTATTGTTAGGCAGAGTATTAGACAGAGATTGTATGTAAATCTTCTATCATAGTATACAACAAAGTAGCTTCTTGACGACCTGAGTGGTTCAGTGGTCAACATGCCGCCGTCTGCCACGCCAGAGGTCCCAGGTTCGATTCCCGGCCGGGCAGAAATTGAAATGATGAATTTTAATTTCTGTTACGGGTCTGGGTGTTCTATGTATAATAAGTATGTATTTAAAAGTATTTAGGTAGTATATCGGTTATCTAGCACCCATAGCACAAGCTTTGCTTAGTTTGGGGATAGATGGCGCTGTGTGAATTTGTCCACGAATATTTATTTATTATTTATTTATTTACGCTTAGATCTTTTAAACTACGCAACGGATTTTAATGTGGTTTTCAACAATAGATAGAGTGATTCAAGAGAAAAGTTTATAAGCAATACAAAAGGGTAGGTAGGAGTAAAGTAGGTGTAAGCGAACGAAGTCGCGCCGGGTCCACTAGTCTCAGATAAATACAAACTTAAATGGTTTTTTTCGTAGGAGTAGGCAGAGACCACATTGTTCCACTTGCTACGGTCCTGGCAAACCCTCTCCCGCGTCTTCCACATTCACCAACCTTTTCATACATGCTCGTCGGTTTAGGGTGCTCTTGGCCTTTCTCGGCTGGTAGAACAAAAGTTTGATGGTGTCGTCACAGCTTAATTTTTTTTGGAAACGAATTTATATGTACAACGCACCCGCGGTTCTACATTTTTGTAACCTGCTACCTAAATAATAATAATAATAATATAATATTATTTATTTATTTCTCTCACAACATTTGTGACATTATGTAGGTACATTATTTTATTTTTTTATTTATTCATTTATTTCAGGCAACTGAGGCCCATATTTATAAATACACAAACAACATAAATACAAAATAAACGAATACAAAATACAGACAATGATAAAACCTATACCTACATACAAATTATTATAAATTATTATACATTATTACATTAGGTAGGTACATAATATGTAGTGAGAGCCTGGAGACCGAACTAGATTCGAAATCTGTAATAAATATATGTATCTGTACAAATGTATGAATTATAGAGTCAGATGGACTGTCTGCTCGTTTGTCATTGAGTAGAATAAAAAAAAATAAAAAATTATGTGATATTGTACCTATATTGTGTTTGGTCTTACTTGGTATAAATAGTAGACAAACATCACTTGATCACAAATCACGACATTCCGAAAGAACCACTCAATTTAAGCCATCACAATTAGTTGTGGACATTAGTTTGTACACAAGCGCATTAATTTCCATCAAAAACTGCAAACATTAACCTCATAAGTAACATATTTTAGCAAACATATAAAAACCCACAAAATTCCCGGTCACCGATTATTGAAACAAAATGGCGGTTCGGCATTTCATTGTAGGGGTGAGGTGAAGTGAATGCATGAGTGAATGATTTGCGCAAAGGTTCAAATTTTTGGTTTTATTAAATATCTCTTTACGTAAATTAATTATCTTTCAAACTGTATCGGTTATTATTTATGTACACGTTAATCTTTCGTGTCTAAACGTTAATCTAATCGTGATGGGACTCAGACGTTTCGCTCATTTCATTCATTCGCTGAATGAATTCACACATTCACGCAATGGTTCCCAACCATTTCAAATGTCAAACTTTATCGAGACGCCATATTTGTTTACTACTTAAGCCAAGTACAAAAATCGTACCTATACACTGTAATAATGCCCCTAGAATAGGTATAACGTCGATGTTAATTTGCTATTGTTTAGCAAATAATCTATGTAGGTCACAGTGGAAGCACTAAATCATTAGTGCCCTAATCGTTATTCGTCCGAGGTTTCTGCGTTCTGTAGGTATGTTTTTTTAATTACCTAGTGAGGCACACGGAAGGACGCTCCTCCTGACGGAAAGCCGTCACCATCATCCAGGGCGTCAGCGACCTAAGGATGCGGATGTGGTGCCTGTCTTTGAGGTACCTGTAGACATGCCTTTTGAAGAACCCCATGTTGTAATGCACATGACTTGTTCTAGATATGTGAACATTTGGGTCACTGGTCCGACAATAAGATAGAGCCCATTTTTTTTATGAGATGGTTTGTTAGAGCGTCGATGGCGTAATAGTTAAAGTGTCCGATTCGTTAGTGAGAGGTATCCAGTTTGATCCGCTGTGCCGCCATGTACCAATGACTTCTTTATGAGTTATGTACATTAGTTGAACACTATCGATGCTTATACAATGAGGGAAAACATCGTTATGAAACCGACTGATGGCTGAATGATCCAATCCGGTAAGGTTTCCGTTGTAAATGGGATACGGAGGCCAGACGGCAGTCGTTCTGTAATTACCTGATCTGCTAAATCCTGGATCATGGTCAAGGCGGACCTTAGACCCTCGCGCGCGAGAGCACAACCGGGATATTGTCGCCAAGATGATTATGTTTATTTGTAGTACCTAACAATCATTTGATAATTGTGGCTTAAAACATTTTCTGAGAAATGTAGTCACAATATACAGGGTGTTACATAATATATGTATGAAGCCGTGAATTGGATGGAGAGCTAAACGTATTAAAACGACAGGTAAAATTATTTCATTCATACGTGGAATAGTTGTACCCATCGTTTTAATACGTTTAGCATTCCATCCAGTTCACGGCTTCATACATGTATTATGTAACACCCTGTATAAACCACCAACACACATGCAGAAAGTTAGAAGGGCCTTGTAATTACATGGCAGAAGACACAGACGCCTGTGATACAGGCTCAGGTCTAGATCGGGTTTCAAAGGCTTCATAAATTGTTGTAACGAGTTTTTGTCAATAAATATTATTGAATTGTGTTGTATTATTTAAATTACTTACAAATTCAAATGTTCAAAGTAATTAGTATTGTTAGTAGTAAGTATTGTATTTTTACAATCTCCTTTAATGTACAATAAAGTGTTATAAATATATAAATTAAAGCTTCAGATAATAGTTAAAATGATAAAACTTTTTAGCAGTAGCAGATCATTCGTTTTTGGTCTTTAAATGTATATGGTGCGTTTACACGCAAGGGAGACAGTTTTCAATTGATTAGTGTAAAAAGAGGTGGAAAGCATGCATAGATTAAAATAATGTCAGAACAAGGAGCGAACTTTGGGCAAACTTTTAAGTTCTTAATAATAATAAAGTGGAACTAGTGTAAAAAAGTGACTTAATTCATTTTAAGTTCTGCTTTAAAACATTTAATGCTACAAACAATGTAGTATCACACACAAACACCTCTGTAGTAGCGACTACTGCCGACCCATTTCACATTCGCGTGCAACACCAGCCGAAACTAAGCAGTAATTCATAAAAAGACTATCGTCTTTGACATCATAGGCATGACATGACATCATAGTCTATTTTTCATTCCACTAATAAGTTAAGCTGCCTTTCAATCAACCAGTTTTTTTCTTGATTCAAGACCGAGCCACCTAGACTTAGCTTTTACGTATCGTCTAAGCTTAATCTGGTATTAAATAAAGTGTTACAAGGAGGTGCACTTCAGATATCTCTTAGCCTAGATCCTAGGCTTTGTAGTTCATTGTTCATCGAACTCCGAGCTTTGATGGCACAAATTGGCAGATTATATGAAACGTGGAATATGGGTACAGTAATGTGTTTGATAATAAAACTGATGTGGTTTTACGAGTAACTCGGGTTAAGCAAACAACATAAAAATTAGAGAAAAACAAGTTAATGGCTTTAGATATAAAAGCAAACCATGTACAGGAATAGGCACACGTTAAATATAACACTTACGTTTTTGGAACTAATATTCTTCGAATTGGAAATTCAAGTTCTACAGTAAACTGTTATTGGCTCTAGATTATGATGGATGTGGATACAGATATTTGAAATGTGACATCGGTTTCGAATATGAATTTTTTTCGGATATTTTTAGGTATTGTATAAACAGAAAAGGCGGGGAAGATGAAGATGTAATCAGAAAATTCACTGTCAGATTTAAGTCATAATCATCATCGTCCTAGCGCTGATCCCGGCCTCTGCCAGGGTCCGCTTTCCTACACATTCTTCTCCACTTCGCCCGGTCTTCGGTATCCTGGCGTCGTAAGTGGTTAGCTCTCGCATGGGGCCTCTTTCCATTGTCAGTTTCAAGTATAAGTCATAAATCGTTTATATTGAACACTTTTAGTATTAACTTTATCCAATTTAGTATTTAGTAAGTAAGCCCAGGTTCTACTATGTTGTATTCTAAGCCCATGTATTCTACTTATTTATTACATATATGTTTCTCTAGTTTAAATCAATGGTTATAGATTAAAACACTTTTATACACAATTTCCACAAAATTTACGAAACTGGTTTTATATAACGACGACGATTTTTAAAATGCAAAAAGTTCACCACACGTGACTTGTCTCTTCTAGACCTAACTTCACTTAAGACAATCAAACCATGACACAAACGAATATACGTCTTAATATTCCAATGACCTTAAGGCCCGGTAGTATATTTAAAACTGAGAGTTCGACCGCCTCATCGGTTAAAAGATTAAATCTCGCATATAATTACAATAATAAAGCTTATAATGATGCCATTACGTAAGTATGAGTAACAGATGCATGAGAAATAGCTTTTTATCAAGCTTTGAACTTTGTGTTGTTCTATGTTTGGACCGTTCAATCACTCTGATCGTTCGTTCTGTGTAGGTTGCCTGGAAGAGATCGCTTGTAGCGATAAGGTTGTCTTTGCTCAACTGTCTCTTACTGATTTTAACTGTACTGTTTTATATTTTTGTATGGGTTTAGTTTTGATGGATTATAGTCTAATTTGAGACTTAAACCTTAGACAAATTATGTTTTATTAGCGAATTGGGTCGACTTTTAAGTCGAAGTGATTGCGGCACAGACCAAACCAATAAGAAAGGGACGTAAATATAAAAAAGCTCTTCTTGGGAACCATGTCCAGTAGTGGACTTAAAAATAAATTACTACTATTCCGACTAATCAACTACCAGTAACTGTGTCTGTCTGTTACGCTTTCACGGCTAAACTACTGTATCAATTTCGGTACATTTCGGTATGGGGATAGTTTGGTACTTGAGGATGGACATAGGGCACTTTTTATTCCCCTCCACTCGCAAGCTTGCAAGATATGGGTACTAATAGACCAGGCGGGCGGAGCGGCAAAACCGCAGGCAGTTTATTGGAAATGAAAATGAAATTTCATTACCAACATCATCAGGCTTTACTACTTGCAGCTTTTCGAAAATCGTCACTCCACCAGGCCGGAAGGTGTCCCAGACTATGCTTTGACGATCTCACTGGTTCAGTTGGTTAACAGGCCGGTCGACACGCCAAGGTCCCGGGTTCGATTCCCGGCCGGGCAGAAATTGAAATGATGGATTTTAATTTCTGTTACGGGATGTGTGATATGCATAATAAGTATGTATTAAAAAGTATATAAGTAGTTTATCAGTTATCTGACACCCATAACAAAAGCTTTGGGGCTAGACGGCGCTGCACGAATTTGTCCAAGCATATTATCTTTATTTTTATGCTTGCCGAGTAGATGTCTCTACTCAAGTGATTGTAACGTGAAGATGCACCGAATATTTCCTTGGCCTCCTCAAAATTTATCCAACTGCTAGCAAATAGGTATGTGTATTGCGAATCAATAATACTTAAATTCATTTTCTGATCAAATAGGTAAAGTTATTACAATGTAATAAATGAAAATACAATCAAACTTGCCACCTATTTATACGCAGAACGGTACAAAACTACAATATAAACCAAATACTTCATTACAAGACTCAATAACACATTCTGGTCTTAAAACCGTCTGAAAGCTTCAGCACACAAAAACCTTACAAGCCAACGACCTGGGTACAAGATTAAACCATTTAAGACTTATAATTATATGTACCTACGGATTAGATTTTAGAACGTAGGTCGTTTAGGGCATCTACAAAAGGACACTAGGACCTTTTGCCTGTTTGCCAACTGCTTTGCACTTTAATCTCCGACTTAAATAGTTGAGCGTCTGTTATTCTAATGAAATTGTATTTTATTGGCTCGACTACTTAGTTTCGGAGCGTCGGTAGTCTGGTGGTTAAGGTAAGACTCGTAAGCAAGAGGTAGCGGGTTCGAATCCCACTGCCGCCATGTATCAAGTACTCTTTTCTCAATTATATACATTAGTTGAACACTAACCGATGTTCTTACGGCGAGGGAAAACATCGTGATGAAACCTGCACATTAGGGCGACTGAATGTGTAACCGTGATCCAATCTGGTCAGGTTCCCCTGGTAGCAGGGTCATGGAGGTCAGATGGCAGTCGCTTCACTGGAATTACCTGATCTGTCAAAACCTGGATCATAATCAAAGCCCCTCCCAAAGCCTAGGGGCCGTCTTGCGAACACAACCGGGACAGTAACGCCAAGATCAATTAGTTTCCAAGTATTAGCAGGTAGGTAGGTCAAGTGAAAAGAGGTCAATGAAGATCTTAATCTGTTATGCAAATTGCAAACTAGAATAATATGTAAACTTTGCATAAAATTGTAACGCCGACCTTCACCTTCACGCTGGAACACAACAATACATTGTAGCTAGTCGGCAGTAGAGATGACTGCTACTACTTACCAGTACTACTAGTAAGTAATAACGTTTACGAATATTGGAATTCGATGCATATTTTATTGGTACCTATTCGGTTTTCTAAATCTTTCAAGGTTTCAATGTGCTTTAAACTCATAAACGGCTTTTTACTTGAACAGGTTTCCCTGGTGGTTTCCCTGGGTCACGGAGTACAGATGGTAGTCGCTCCACTGTTATTATCTGATCGCCAAATCCTGGATCATGGTCAAGGCGGACCCCGGGCCCTCGTTCTCGAGAGCGCAACCGGAGCATTAACGCCAAGATTAATATTTTTATTAATACTTGAACTAATTTTCATGCGGTTCTCAAAAATAGATAGAGTGATTCGAAAAAACGCGGACGAAATCGCGGGTGATAGCTTGTAATATTATAAAGAGAAAAGAATTGTATTTTTGTTTGTAATGAATATAAACTCAAAAACTACCAGTGGTATCACTGAGTAACATAGGCTACTGTTTATCCGTTCCCGCGGAAATTTGATTGTTTACGGAGAGCAGAATTGCGTGCGGGTGAAAGCCTCAGAACAACTAGTATAATATTTGAATATTTCTACACTTGTTCTCACCTTTTGAGGACGATATCGTAGTCATGGCAGACATCGATCAGCGTGGAAGACGAGGAGAGAAACCAACTCCAACGGTGTCGAACCTTTTGTATCACCATCATCATCACAGCCCATAACAGTCCACTGCAGGACTTAGGGCCTCTCCCACGAAATGGGAGGTTATTGAAATAATCTCCACGCTTGGCAGGCCGAGTTGGAGATTGCAGTGTTGTAAATACAACAATGGAAAACGCTGCTGCCCATTTTCCAGCCTACGGGGACTAGATATTTTGCCTCGATAACATTAGTCGCCTTGTACGACACCCACAAGTGTAAGGGGTTGGTGCTATTCTACTCTGCCGGACACCACACGGCTCAATTCGCGGACGATATCGTAGTCATGGCAGACACCGATCAGCGTGGAACTCGAGGAGAGAAACCAACTCCAACAGTGTCATCCTTTTGTATACCTCTCCAGTATCCACAACACTCGACTGAAAACGCATAGAACTCTTTAACCCGTTAACAAACAAGTTCAGTTCGAGTGTGGAGTTACACACAGAATATCTGCCCACCATAATAGGAGTCCTAGAGTCCTGTCAAACGGCGAACTGCGTTCCTCTATTGGAGTTATTCGGAATTGTAATTTACTGTGGGAGGGATTCGATTTCAAACTTCAGCCAGGACACTTGACGCTGACAGCTCAGTTCGATACTCCTGGTAATGAGACTCACCTTTAAGCCTGTGCATAATTTCCTGACGACCTAAGTGGTTCAGTTGGTTGCCACGCAGAGGTTCCGGGTTCGATTCCCTGCCGGGTAGAAATTGAAATAATTAATTTTAATTTCTGTTACGGGTCTGGATGTTATAATTATGTATAATATGTATGTAATATAATGAATGTATTTAAAAAAATATCTGTATGATGAATGTATTTAAATGTTTATCAACTTTCTGGCACCCATAACACAAGCTTTGCTTACTTTGTGGCTAGATGGCGCTGTGTGAATTGTCCAAGCAAATTTATGATTTATAATTATTATTAATGTTATATACCAAAAGGAGCATAAATAATATACTCAAACCGTACAGTTCAGTCGGCCTAGAACCAATTTTCCATCGATGTGAACAAATGAAAAAAATTAATAAAAAAATATAAGTGGTTATTGCAAAATTATACTAATTTAAGACTTTCGTGATTCACTGCACATAAATTGTCACTTAAATCGACCTAATAATCAAAACGATTTAAGTGACCACCTTGAAATCCACCCTTGAAATCTGGATCCTATAAGAAGAAAACATCTCACTAGATCCATCAATTTTATAAAAGTATCGATTTGGGGTGCTGTATGCCCAATTGTCCCATTTATTTTCCTTCTTTGGTTCTCAAAACATCGAAAAACATCCTAACCGACGAAAAATTCGAATAACCGCCGATAAAGTTTACTTTACATCAAATATTTTCTAAACTACAGAACCGATTTTTATGAAACAAAGCTAAGAACCTTCTCGATAAAACTGGCTTTCTATCCATCCATTCTATCTAAATCGGTCTATCAGTTCGGGAGCTACGATGCCACTAACAAAGCCACAGATACACAGATACATATGTCAAACTGTTAACACCCCTCTTTTTTCATCGGAGGTTAAATCGGGAATAATTTCATATCCATATGCGTAACTGAAACATTTATTATTATTATACAAAATGTATGCTTACTTCACACTTGGGTCAAATGCAACTATGGCCCTCACCAGTAACGCTTGCTCCCAGGTCCGTGTGAGCCAAAACTGCACCGTTCGCAAGTAGGGAATGAATATGTGTCGATATCTGGAACATAAAAACAATATCGATAATCCTAAATCATACGCAGCCAGCCTTTTGGCACCATCCCCTTCAGTGGCAGCGATTTGGGAGACATTTGTGTTGAGATTTCGCAATTTTTTTATAAGTATTTAAAACATCGTGAAGTATAATGAGAAAAATTAAAAAAAAATAGAATCGATCAAAGTAGATATGAAGTCTGTTTATTTGTTCTCTTGGTTTTTCTGAGGTGAGGAGTTATATAAAAAAGAGACACATTATGCTGGTCGAACCTAGTGGGATACCTAAAGGTAGGTAGATGATTAGTCTATCTATACATAGTATAAAACAAAGTTGCTTCCCGCCGGCTGTCCCTATGTATCTATGTACGCTTAGATCATTTAAACTACGCAACGGATTTTATTGCGGTTTTCAACAATAGATAGAGATAATCAAGTGGAAGGTTTAAGAGCAAGTAAAAAAGAGTAGGTAGGGGTGAAGTAGGTGTACGCGAACGAAGTCGCGCTGGGTCCACTAGTTAAGTATAACATGAAGTATAAGTATATACAAGTTTCAAAACAAAATAAATACCAGTACTTATTGGTTATCGACAAGAAAAGCATCACGGCATTCCCGTCCCTATCGCACGAGAGGTGACACAAACACCTAGAACCGCGGCTCATCCATCGCTGGCCTAGAACGATCCTGCCGTAACCTCCAACATTTACATACAAACTCTTACCGAAAGGAATCCCTGAACCCAAATCCAGGGATTAACTTCAAAGGGGGCCACCGCAATTCTGAAAATGCGTTTTTATAGAAATACCGGCTTTGACGACAAAGATTCCGTCAGCGAATCGCAGTCCAGAATTTCGGGGCTCAGCCGATTCCGCTCGTGTTCCAGTAGGCAGGTCATTTCGGAGTATTCCAAGATAAGCCTTGTACTTACGCTGGGAAATTCGTCGGGAATTCAACCCAAATTGATGGGATTGCGAAGGCCGTATGGGCTGGATTGTTATGCGCGAGTTTTCTAATATTACCTATAGGTTCGGAGTGGCGTGTCGTGCGATGCGAGAACTGTTTCGAAACGTTTTCCTTCAGATGGGGTCGTGTAGCACTAGAGTTTCAAACTTTTATTTTTTAGAGCATGCGAATGGTAAGGTATGAGTGCTTGATGATAACTGATGAAAAGAGATAAGCGGTGATCAAAATCATGAAATCACTAATTAAGCTACTGAAATTAAAAAAATGTGGACGGGTATCACTTGCCATCAGGTGATGTGTTTGCTAGTTTGCCTTCCTCTCAAAAAATAAAATAAAAATTGCAAGTTCGTGCGTTGTCACTGTGAGGACTAAGATGAAATGCCTCATGCCCGTAATTTCGCTGGCTACCTTATCCTTCATACCGAAACACAACAATGCAAGCATTGCTTTGCTTGGCTTTGCTTGGTTGCTTGGCGGCAGAAATAGATAAGGCGGTGGTACTCACCCAGGCGGACTCCTCAGGCTTGACAGAGTCCTACCACCTGATAAGGAAGCACCTATCTAATCTCTCTAAAGAAGCTACAATATTCTAACATCCCATCACAGTATCCCATATCTCTATTGCAGTACCTATATTTTAAGCTGGTGTCGAAGAATGTTATTCGAGGCACTACAATTTTAAAAATCTAAAAATCTGGATTGATCCTCGTTTCACGCGCGCCACTTCACCTATATCCGGCGACAATAAACCATTACGCTTTTATTTTCGGATCCATTAGTCCTGGCCGCGAGTGGATTCGCGAGTACAGGGATGCACTCAGGTGGGGGCCTAGTTTCAGTTTCAGTAACTATTCTTTTACAATTTTTATAGGTGCAGATTTCGTAGAGGTTTTTTAATTTGAAAGTCAGGTTAATCAAGAGATGGCGTTTTTCGGAAATATTTGAATAAGTAAGTATAATAATGTAAACTACCGTTTATCGAAATTCGTTGTTTATTATAAAATATTTGATGAAGGTGGCGGCTCCGTCCAGTTGTATGTTTCAATTTATTTATAATTTTTATTATAAACAATAATATTATCGGAAAATTTGACATGCAGGTGAAAAATAATGGCAGAAATTACTGGACAGATATGATAGTTGGAGGTGTCCCATTTTTTACAGTATGCAAATTTGCTTTAGGTATGCGTTTGCATACTTTTCGCGCGCGTACTTATTTTTATGCGAATTTCCAAAAATTTACAAAATTGCGAACTTCATAAGTTCTCGTAAAAATAAGTATGTTAGCGAAAAGTACAAACTTTTTTTAATTGCTACTTTATCACTCAACAACCCCAATGCGGCCCTTATCTGCATCCGATCGCGTATCACCTGCACTTTGCCCATCCATTTGGAGTTGATCCGCCCTGGACCGCGCTAATAAAACAACGGGACTCTCAACTACGGCCCGCAATCCTCCCCAATATTATAAGTGTCAAAAATGTCAAACTATTTTATGGCTGTCACCTTTGTGGCTACTTGCTTATGTATATGTCGCAGCCGGATGGTTGAATTAGACGTTTAGTTAAATGGCTAGATCGGTAATAAATTATTCACCGGGATAGAACGGGACTCTAAATTCATGAACTTTGAAAATAATGACTAGCGTACGACTATGACGAAGGGACTCTGGGGGAGACTTATGCCCAGCACTGGGCGTCTTTTGGCTGATATGATGAACGACTACGACCCTACTTCGGAGCTAATCCATGCATTGTCACAACACTATCCAACCTACTTCAAAAGATAATAATAGTATGCACTAGGTTTTAATTCAGCGTTGTGACAATGCATAGAGAAGCTCCATCAACTCGGGGCAATGTGGTTCGTCAGACGTTACTTTCAAACTTCATGAATTTGGCGATCCGATCATTTAAACAATTGTATAAGATGCTAGTCGTTTAATTGGCCGGCTAATTTAACCACCCGGCGGCGACATATTGTATGTATCAGAACTAAAGCTAAATATACTGAGATGTAAATCCGTCAGTTGTATTTTCCCGGTAGAGCCTAAAGGCTGGTACTTAACGCTTATTTTGTTTCTGCCCTGTCTCCGCTATTTAGAAGAGGGAATACGGAACCATGACATTTTCTACTCGTTCCATTTCTTAATTAAAGTTGCGGGTTCCAAGACTGTATTAGCTTGTCCTCGGGCGGACCTGGGTGTCAGTCAGTGGCTGTTTGGTTCGCCGGAGTTGAAGAGATGAAAACGAGTTGATGCAATAAAGTGATTACATACATACATACATACATACATACAAGTGCTGGGGCTTTCCTCGTGTCACCTTTTTTTTTGCAACCCACTGAATTTGGGAACGTAAAAGATAATCTCTATTCTCGAATAACAAAATATATAATAATTAAATTAAAAATAATTAATTAATCACACTTACTTTCGATTCGAGCCAGGTATTACCGACTTCTTTACTAATAAAATTTAAATTCGCGAGGACTATTAGTGTGTTAGTTCACATTAATACAAATGTCCTGTGTAGATGACAGTACTGACGCAAAATATGCATCTTCACTGTAGGAAAAGACACAATCAAGATTGAGGAAAGAAAGGCTAATAAATTCCCTTATCGTATGAGATACTGTTGTGTTGTCATGTCTATCTATTCCATGTGTGGATTGATGATTATGGCTCACAGAAAAAGCGAAAAGGAAGGCCATAATTATTTAGATAGACAAGGACGGCGGCAGGAATCTCGATAACGGTCGACAGGCCATATTAAAAGCTCACTGCTGTAATTTAGAATCGCCGTGCGCCACCTTGCCCGCTAATAGAGGTTTATTAATATCGTAAAGTACCTACCTAGCTAGGCTCCGGATGCTACGCTTCTAAATTAATGTTTGCTGCAGATTACCCAGATTAGCTATAGCGGACTAGCTTGACACATTCTTACGTATGAAGGCCCAGCTTGACACATTCTTCTTGCGTATGAAAGGCTAGCCTGACACATTCTTACGTATGAAGGCCCAGCTTGACACATTATTCTTGCGTTTGAAGGCCCAGCTTGACACATTCTTACGTATGAAGGCCCAGCTTGACACATTCTTCTTGCGTATTAAGGACCAGCTTGACACATTCTTCTTGCGTATTAAGGCCCAGCTTGACACATTCTTCTTGCGTATTAAGGACCAGCTTGACACATTCTTCTTGCGTATTAAGGACCAGCTTGACACATTATTCTTGCGCTTGAAGGCCTAGCTTGACACATTATTCTTGCGCTTGAAGGCCCAGCTTGACACATTATTCTTGCGTTTGAAGGCCCAGCTTGACACATTCTTCTTGCGTGTGAAGAAATTGGTGGCGATGAATACAATAACGTGTACTGTTAAAGTGAAATCTACAATTCAAAACTTTATACGAGTCCCTGTGGACTTAGACAGTTTATACTTTATAGCAGCGATGTCTATGTCTCTCAATTAGGGTTGCCAAATGTTCTATATAATATAGTATCCTACTATATTTTGAGTCAAGTATATAATATATATACTATTGTAAAAATATAGCCAAATTTACGATAGGTATTTTAGGTAGGAGCTATTGTGGAAAAATATACTTTTTTCTTAAATAAAAAGTACCAACTTACGTAATTAAAAAAAGATTAATTATTTTATCAGGTGTGTTCTGTAGAATAGCGAAGGGATCTTCGACAAAACATTTTGTAAAAAATCTGCTTAAAAATAATTATAGGAATCACTATATATTTTGACAGCATAAATAGAAAATCTTCTACAATCTTCTTAAAAATTTTGGCAACCCTACTCTGAATGCACAGAAACAGTTTTATGGTATCCATTCAACATTGTTTACATTCGATCATAAAATCCACTTTGTATTGTTCGCTATGATACGATACGAGACGATTCAATATCCATAGAAAGGCTGTATAATGATTGTACAACGTTCAATTTAGCATCAAACGAGTAGCGATACGTTGTAAATTTGATTGTAGATAGAAAATAGAAATGCAACGGGGCCGGGAGCTGCTTGGTGGGATGGAAATCGCAACGGACAAAGGCGCGGGGGCCACAGGGCCACAGCGGCTCCCGCGGGACCTGTGACCGATACTGCGCCCGATGTGCCTTCATTGTCTTTTATCTATCGTAGTTCCGTGCACTTCAATCGCGGGCCGGCTAAGGCCGTCCTAGGCCGACGCACTCCCCGACATAACACGTGCATTACTCACGAAATATTTTCATAAAAGCGCTGCGAGCGAACGCACCCGGCCGCCTCGTCCCCCGACCCCCCGCCGAAACCAGTCCAGTCAGTCCGTGCCCGGCCGCCGCGCGCGTCGGTTGTCTGCGCGAGTGACCCCCGCGTTGTGTTACGAAGAAAACATCTTTTGTATACCAAAACCTGATCAGTGCCAGTGGATTCGTATTGCATTGTGCCCGTGTGAGATTGTGCCATTCCATGTTGTGATGTTGCGTGCCCGAGATGCTATAGTGGATTTCTGTTGAGAAGTGCGACGTGTGCCGCCTGCAGTTGGACGCCTTTTCTCTCGGATCTCGGGATATCATTAAGGTATTTATTGTTACACCGGCTCATTGTTGTAAGGAATTCTTTCTGCGTCCCCCGTGTGGAGTTAAATCGATAGGGTCGCTTCTGAGGAGGTTCGCGTTGTGAGCGCGTCGATTCGGTGCCGAGTCGCAGGTCGGGATGGTGTTTGTGGATTTGCATTGTAGATGCGCGTGCCCGGTCCCGGTCCCGGCCGGGCTGGCTGCACACCGCTGCAAGCGTTCGCGGCCGCGAGGTGCGAGTGGGCGACTATTAATTAGGCGGCTCGCCGTAACGGTACCCGGCGCGGACCCGCGGCCACTTAACGATCTTTTGATAACTTTTGTTGTCGGACTTTCGTCGATTCGATTATAATTGAGTTAATAACGATTTTTTTGTGCCCGCAGCGGGCATTGAGACCGCGATATTTCCGATGATAACATTAGCTTCGGTCCGAACTGAAGAATTTATCGAGCTTTTTACGCGAAACGCTTGCAATTCGATTCTCGGAACATGCATTTGAGAGGAGACAAAAAGCATCACGATTCCAGTGCAAAAGGTGCGCAAGAACCGCGAACGAAAGTCCGATACTAAATTGCGGATCAAAACAAAACAGTAACGAAACGTTTCCAAGTTGACGTTGCATTTACACAAACAAGGCGACCTCCATGACTCGGCTTCCCCGCTAGGTGGCGCTACGTGCCCCCAAACAGCGATCAGCTTTCTCAACGAACTACAATTTCGGGAGAATCTTCGCTGCTAATTACACAGTGGGCCATAATGGATAGCTTTGTTAACCTGGTTTCAGAAAACACCGTTTCGGATAGCTAGCAATTTGCGTCAACAATAACAATTCGTTTTGTAACAGTTTTTCGGCCGTTTGCACGCCACCGTCTTATTTATGGTCACCTAGATAATCTAATGATTTTAGAGATACGAGTATATTAGAACTCGGGCTGGCAAAAATCAGAAGCCACGAACTAAAAATCAGGGCTTGCAATAATTGAATCAATTTTTATTGAATTCAGGTATCAATTTGCACCTGTACCTACGATAATGTCGATGCTTCCTCGAATATAACGTCCTAAATCTCGTTGATAAGCCCCAAAGAACTGATCAAAAACCTCATGAAATCTAGCTATCCTTAAAAGATCGTCGATCCACCTTCCTGCATGTCGACACTGGAGGATCTTTAGATTCCGGTCTGAACGGCGAGCTATGTGCCGCACCCATGGTACAAGTTGTTATTGGTTACAAGAGTTTCGTAATTCTTAGACCTAGGACGATAACTTTGATTTCCCAATACCATCTTATGAGAAACTTAGAATGAAGCTCTTTCGAGCAAATTTTGTTGAATTTGGTCGTCCTTCCAGCGAGATCCATAGAAAGAGTAAGCTTAGTCTTGTAAGACATTTTGGGTAATGTTTTTAGATACAGATATTTGGTTAGGGTGACAATATTTTCTACATCTAAAAGGTCATTAACAAGAAATTGAGTAGTCAGTTATACAAATTGAGAAATTGTACAAACTTTATTAACAATGACATAAAGAGAGCATTTATTTCACACAATCGCAACAAAAATATACAAAACAAGCAAAACAAAGCCTAACTTATCATACTAGTACCTTAAAGATAATCGCAGCTTATTACTCTACATGTCTGATTGCCAAATACAAAATATGAAAATTTGTAAACCTACGATAAAAATATTTTTACAAACTCTTTAACTACCAAAACATGACTGCAATGTACCTTGAGGGAAATAATAAATAAACCCACAATTACTATAATTCGCTATTATTCTGGTAATTAAGGATCCGAGCACACCCACCCACAACTAGGTATGCGTCATTCTAATCCGAGGTTTCATAGCCACATATAATTTTCGAAGCTAAGTGTACGAATATTAAAAACTATAAAGCCGTCGAATATAATCAGGGATGCCGTTTATTAGTCGAAGCCATCACTAAACGCGGATTGGCCTAGAGTTTTATTGCTTAATTCATTGTGAACCTTAAAAAACATACCTCCGGTAGGCATGTAAACACGAGCCCGTACAATATCATTATCATTATCAAACGGAAAAAAAGGATTTTCGCCTGTATCTTTTATTGTTCCACTTTGAATGAATATATTCGATCAAATAATTTTATAGACAACTTAGGGCTACATTTACAAGATGGGAGTGATGGAACTGTTGATTTTGTCGTAAACCAAGTCGTAAAGAAGATATTGATGGTCTCCACCTCAGATAAAGTTGTGGATTTTGAATAAATACATCTCTGATGTATACATGCCTGCTATTCTACTTAATTCTATACTGTTGGTTCATAAAATTTTATTTAGAATAGAAGATAGGCCACGTAATGGCAGTTAAGAGGTTTTTTTGCTTGATCGTAAAATTAATACCCGATATATGCCGATAAAAAGCAATCAATTTTTATATTTTATTGCAAGTTCAGTAGCTGATACCTGTATTGAAATACCTATAAAATTGAGTTTCAATATCAATTTTGTGCGTTTATCTGCTCCATTAAGATGTTGAAAGTGCTTAGCCAGTCATTTCAATTAAACTGTTTAAAAATAAGACCTTCGCTTTACGATATACTATTGTAGTTACCTAAAATAATGAGTGTGTGTGATTTGAAATAATGTTGTGAGCAAGAAGTCAGGGTCTGAAAAACAGCTTTATTATTTTTCAACCAATCTCAGCTTACAAGAAAATAAAGCAAAACGGAGCAAGCTTGTAATGATGGGTCCTAATTAAAAAATATCCCATTCGAAATTCAAACACATGTCGCACGTGTAGTGGATTCCTGAACGTGACCCTGGGCGTTAATTTACCGCGTAAAAAATTCGAAAACGTCCGGAAACGCGTGTCCCATCGGTAGTTGTCGAACAGATGTCGACATGTGTCGCTTTGGCTGTATGCGGTACATTGCCGCAGGCTAATTGACTAGGGGAATCGTGAGTTACGTTCTATAGTTTACGCGGGAACGATCGCGATTGATGTAGCGTCCTCGGTTCGCGGGGGTGGTCGTTTGAATTTCGAATCTTGATTTATTCCCTTCTGGTTTGAACGAATCGAATCGTATTTTTAGACAACAATTCTGTCGCTTCCCAGAACATTGTTTGATTTCGTTGCGAAAGTATCTATCTCAGAAGACTGCCTACGTAGATTTATTTTTGATCGATTAATTAATTTCCATCTACCTTGCTTCTAAATTAAGGAATTTGTCCAGAATCACTGTTTCTTCGTTTCTTTGTTGCTTCTCAGAGTCCGCGGTCACGGCCTTCTGAATAGTAAAGTTTCTACAAAAATTCTTGTAACACCCACAAATCATAATTGTGTGGAATATAATTGCTTACCATTTTCAAAACCATTTCGTCATTACCCCTACAACAAACACCCACAGATACTCTGATAATGTAGGTACCAAATTGATGGACACACGGCAAACATAACAGCATTTGGTATTTTAGTCGCATCGTCAATGCGATTGGGATCCAACCCATCAATAATTTATGCTCTTACGCATGACTAACTGTTGCTATCATCACCAACTGTCACAATGACATGTCAAACTTAATTAATCCATGCTAGGTTGAACTAAGACTGCAGTGTTAGCCGGTTGTGATCTAGTTTCAACTGGTTTTCGGTCTCAAATGTGTTTTGATTGGTTTCTTTGTTGTTTTATTTGAATTTAGATTGCGTCTTTACGTACTTGTTAAAGAATAAAACAGTTTCAAATTTAAGAGGTTTTCCAAACGCCACAAACGAAGAAATATGTATTAAATTTATAATATTAGCTAGCCTGGCAATGATTTTATGAAACCAACTATCTCCATTTCATAATTTATCATTTAAATTCAGACACCACTTTTTCCTACACACACTAAGGTTGATGGGTAGGTAGGATGAACTACCTGGAGAGCTTCTCCCTGGAAAGTACAACATGGAGTTCTTCAAGAAAGGGATGAAAAGGTTTTTACGGGGTCGGGCAACGTGTTGTTGATGCCCCTGGTATTGCAAACGTCCATAGGCTGCGGTGACTGCTTACCATTAGCCAAAGCATGTTTGCCACCTTAGCAGCATAAAAAAAGGCAATTACAGACATCCACATATTGTACCTACACCTCTAATATAATCTTTTTATCTAAAATCTCGGTCTCCACGACTATAAGGCTTCGGTCTCAGCGAGAAATCTCCATAAGTGAGTCACCACTAGCCGCACCGCGCCGTAGACAAAGTACCACCATTACTGACCGGTAACGGTAAAACTCAGTTACTGTTAAACGAAGTCTGATAGATTATTCAGATGTAGGGTACTTAGGACAATAAAATCGGACGTCGAGGAGAATCCGTCTTACATTTTTAAAAACCTCTTTAGAGAACGGACTACGGATTTAGGCTCGTAAACTTTCTGGGTGAAGTTCTTTCCATTTTGTCTGTAATGTGATTACGTCACGAATGTCTTAGCTTTGTTTCATGTTCTGTTTCGTTGAGGTCTTGTTCGTTCTAGTTTAATTTGAGGGGTTTTTATACAATGAAGCATTTGATGTTGCTTGGTTGGATTCGATCCAAGACTTCACGATAGAATATATTATGTGTACTGTGTTGTGTAGTGTATAGTGTTTGTTTGTCGATTTGATCGATCTGAGACCGGTAGTTTATTCATGTAAATTCGATATTTAAAACAACTTCTTATTTTAAACTAGATAATTTTAAGTACTCGTTGTATTCTTTTAAAATGTGCAATAAAGTATTAGTAATTCATTCATTCATTCTTTTCTAGAATGGTCTGACTTTATGTATCTGTATTTTTACTTAGTGAGCGTTTGGCGGACCAACAATAGGCATGTTTACCTAAATTACGAAATAAAAGAAAATTTAGTGTTAAAAATCTTGTTTTTGTAACTTTTGTCTTATACTTTGTAATTGAAGTATCTACCTATTGTAAAAAAAATTTAACACTAAATAAGCAACAGAACTATTGAAAAACTTACAATAACAAAAAACAAAACGATTACGATTTAGAATAAGTACCGTATTCAACAAAAACAATACTGAACAAAAACTTCGAGTTTCATAACAAAAATTCGATATTCAAAGCCGCGGAAGCTTTAAAAAGCCCCAAAATTCCACCAAAAGAAATCATTAGCAACCAAGGCGTCACCCGTCACCAGCTATTGTTTGACACGACCAACAATTTTGGTAATGACAAACAGTTTCTGACACAACTCATTACCGAAATATTGTTCCTCTTAAAAGGCTGGTCTTCCGTAATGACAATGTAGACGGAGGTGATCATTCAAGCTGTTCATTTAGATAGCTTTCCCCAAAAAATGTGTTTCTACTTTAGCCACTTATTGCACTAAGCGATAAAGATGTCTGTCACTTTGAGGTAAAGTGCCTTTTACCTATTTATTAACTCGTGAAGATACATAAAGAATGTGAAGAATCCATGTCGAGGTATGGAACGAAAGATAATAGGTTCACAGGTTGTATCTCACGTTTCAAATCTCATTGCCAAGATATCTAATGGACGCTCAATTAATGTGATAAGAATCTCCTTCAGATGGACAAGACAATGGTTGTTATATTGCTTGCTAGCACTACTATTGCTTTATTATCAGCAGGTTCTGAAGTAGTGATGATGGTGAAAAATTATACTTTGTCTCTGACTAACGGATTAACGGAATCGGTGTTTCTTTAAATAAACATAACTGTTGCATAATATAAATAAGCATACATTTAATATGGCAAAAGAAGTAGTAATAGAAATATCAATTCTTCAGGTAGTAATTAAGCATAATCTAAAATGTAAATCGGAATGCCTAATCGATATTTAATCGCTGAGCTTAGCTGTAAACTATTTTCAGTCGGCCCAAACCTCACGTAATTCGAGTACGTACCTTCAAAACGGCTTTTAGATTTCAAAAGCTTTATCTAAGCCTTGTATAATACGTGTTTGATGTCCGTGTGAGAAGCTTTTAGTGTTTAGTACTTCTTGATGTCTCTTACGACAACTTCTTAAAGAGTGCATTTAAAACCACTAAGGGTTTTATGAGGCGACGTATTCTGAAATGGGGAATCGGTTTTAGGGAAGGCGATATGTACTTAATGCCTAATGTAAAATGACAATGTTTATTATGATTTCGTTGACGAATCGGAGGCACCTACGTAAGACCAATGTGGTGAAACCAACATGGTATTAAATGAAGTAATCATAGGATTGCCTGAAGATGAGTAATTCGAAACCGTTGGCAATTTAATAAAATTTGTATAAAGTGATACTAGTGTACAAAAGGTGATTCAATACATAATTAAATGACTCATTACAACAGATTCATGCAAAGTTTTCCTTGTAGGTATGTTTTGTTTCGGTATCTACGTATATATTTTGGTGTGGCTCACAAGTCTCACAGCAGTATGTCCGACAGCCGTCCAAACATCTGTTCCGACGATTCCTGGTTAAGTACTTGTTCAGAACAACAATCTCGGGAGTTTTGCATCGTTTTATTGTTTTATTACACCTCCACTCGGTTCTTCGAGAAGTGCGTAAAGGGGCAACGTAACGGGATCCTGGGGTCGGAACGGTTATAAGAAAGGTGGTTTATTTGGCAGAGAGGCGAGCTCTGGATAATTTTGGACGCCAGTTAGGATCTCAACAAGAATGTTTATCTATACAGCTTACCGTAACTTGGGAATGGGATGCCGTAGGCTTATTGAACGTCTACAACTCTCTTGCGGCGCGGCGTGGAATTTTCCCCCTTCAGACTAGTCGTAAACATATTAGTTTATCATCACTATGTAGGTAAGTATTACGCACAACTCTCTCAGTATTGCGATTCCGGGCCGTTTATAACGACATTATTGATAAAACAATCCGTAACTCACTTATTATCGACGTCGAGGAGCTACAATGTAGAAGGCTAATAAAAACTCAAATGAAATTGGGTTTACAGTTCTAAAGGTTATGAGCCCGGAAGATTACAAAGCAAAAAGCCCGCTTTTCAATCTAGCAATCAGCTGAACAAACGATCGATTCACGTAACTCCGCTTTACGAGGTCCCCCAAACAATCGCGTCGGCTGTTCCCGATAATTTGTGTGCGGCGAAAAATTTGTAATGTATTGCGAGGTTTCTTGCGAGCGCCCGGCCGGATTTGCGTGTAGAGCGGGTAATGTAGCCGGAATACGAACAAGGTCGTTAAATCCCAGGAAGGTCGGCGCCGAGGCAGTCTTGCAAGGGAAGGTTTTACGAGATTCGTATGACTCCGAAATCGAGAGACGGTTATTCCGAGGAACTCATTTGAGAAGTTTTGTGTCATCAAAAGTGCGGGCCGTGTGATACCATTAAATTTGATTGTCCCTTTGATTCGCTCGCTACGACTCCTTGGGAATGTTTGTGTACTCGGATTGATTGAACTGGCTTTAACTTCTAATTGTATTAACTCAATCTTGCTCTTAAACTGATCGACTGTGTGAAAACGAGTATGAAACGGCACCGATACCACGTCGCGCTAACTTTCAAAAGGTCACCCAACCTCGAGCGCTAAGCACACAAATCCTATTAACCACCATCCGAGCATAATAATGTTTGAGAAAACTGGAGTGTCACACACTCCGGCCCCTTGTAATACCACTGTCAACGCTAGTAATAATGCCAGGTAAAAATTGGACCCCCGAGCCGTCCCTTCGCATTGAGAAAGATATATTAGATCTCTCTTTCACTAATTGGTTCCAAAGGACACGGCGTCGAGTTCGCGACAGATGGATCGCGGCTCTTAGAGGCGGCCGTCAGAAATTCTCTGGCACAGTCGTACAAAATTAGGCATCCTAATACTTTCTGCATTGTCCATCCCAAAAATATTGCCGTCCCTTTTTATCTCCCCATTCGTATCTCCAGAAATATACGCGGCATTTAAAGCGGAATCAAGTTCCTTTTCTCCTCGCGAGTTTTAAATTGAGACATTGAATGTTTCCCATTTTCTTTTCCCTCCAATTTCGCGCCAATAGCCAAAGGAAAAAGGCCGATACCACCAACACAGAGCGCAATATACGGCGCCGGCGAAGAAAACCATTTCCTTTAATGTTTTCATGAGTCTCGCGAACTAAAGACCGTGTAACAACGTATCTGTTCGTTGGCTTTTAATAGCGCTAGAGCGTACAAACTGGCAAGTATTAACTTTTATCAACCATCTGCACGAATGTCACGTCTTTATTACTACTTATTCTTTGTCTCCGCGAATGCAGCGGCCGTATATATGCGTCCCGTTCTGGGGCACTGGCGTCGGCCCGCTTGAAAAGGCAGGGCGTCCCTTTCATGCATAGGTGTTCAATTCAATAAAAAATGGCGTACCTGAACCGGTCCCCAGGATATGTTTATACATTTTTCTTACTGTGTAGGGTTTTTGTTCGGGGATTGTCGATTGAGATTGGATCACGTTATTAAAAAAGTTTTCGGCGGTAATTCTCGCTCTGATTCAAGTGGATGGTTGCGGAGTTTTTGGCTATTTACGGTTTCGTTTGCGGATACGTTTATGTGTAGACATTTGTCGGTGACATTTTGATTTATTGGTCACACAAGTGGCGGTAGGTGTTCCAATTTAAAACTGTTTGTTTCTACTTTGCTTAAAATTCGTTCGATGGAAATGTTTGTTTCCGTTTTCGCCGTACTAAATCAAATGTTTATGTTAATACAAACCTATGCACTATAATAGGTTGGACGTTAAGCGTCCTATTCATAAAAGTAATTTGACGTTTATTAAACCTATAAATATGTTTTGTCTTTATCTGTCACTGAAATGATTACCAAAATGATGAGAAAGTGACATATCATATTTTAGTTAGTTTAATGCATTTTGTCTGCTTATTTAGTTAATTTCAAGTAGACTACCGATAACTTTGAGCAGTTACTTACGGTTGTAATGTTTCGTCTATAAATAGCCACTCCAATGTGGGTAGAAAGACAATCAGTTGAACTTACTTTTTGCTAAAGACATTTTATTATTAGATACTTCCTTATCTATCGTGTTCTTTTTGTTAGATATATCTGATCTGCAATGTAACACAGCCAAAAAACTCAATTGAATCCTTGGAAAGATGTATGTAAAAGAATCAAAATACTTACACAGCACCGGAACACAACAAGACACCGCCGTCGTAAAGTTGACGCTGAATCAGCTGCGAGCATCCGCCATGTTGGATTTTGTTTTTTAATCGATCCCGCCATAGACAACGTTGCTGATGCGTCTGCCAGGATTGAAAGTTTTGTTTTGTCTACAGTAAATGCTGAGTAGTGTCTGGACTTTGTCCTGACCTTTGACCTTTCTTGTTTCATTCAGAACAATATACTTAGTTAAATTAATAAAATTAATATTGCTCTTTTACTGTATGACTACTATACTTATTCATTCGTTTGATCAAAAGCAAAGCAACCATTGTTTGAAATTAATACTCATAATCATTCTGTATAATGATCTCATTACTGTAGCTGTAAGCTATATTAAAATATTTTTATAACACAATACTTTTAAATTAAAGTGGATACAAATGCTCTAAATTAAATTAATGTTAATAGTAAACCTTACGTATCTGAGTAGCTATTGAATCTCAGTGTAAGTAATTAAATGGATATGATTTAATTAAGTAAGTAAATATTCAAATGAAAATGTCTGTGTGATGGATGTGTCAATGTCAAAAATGTCACACAGCCAAGGTTAATTTAATTGAAAACTGTATCTTTCTACGTCAATGACTGGAATTTGAGACTAATTGACTACTAGCTCGACACTTAGTTTAGTAACTGTCTACGTAGGTAGATAATGCATTTTTGATGTCATTACTTTTGCTTTTCTAATTTGGTTTAGCCATTTAGCTGAAGTATGAAAGTTATCATTTAATGAAATTGACTTTCAAAGACAGATCACAATAATTATGAAAATGATTTAAAAAAATTGCCGTTGTTGTTTAGTTTATTAGTTTGAATGTAAATAATGATTTTCTTGTAAATATAGTGTATTACCTACCTGATAACTTCTTATCATTTAGTGGTGAAATACGTTTGATGTTGTTTTCAACATTTTTCAAACTTTGGACTTTCTTTCACTCACTCTTGGGTTATGAACTCACTCCTGCTGAGGGTTTCCTAAACGATTAAAACTTGGAGTCCTTTATGAAGTATGATAAGATTTTTTCGGTGTCGGCAAGGCAGGGTACGCTAGTGTAGTGATGTCCCTGGTATTACAAACGTCTTAAAGGCTGTCAGTTAATCATTTATGCTTGCTTATAATCCAGCTAGTGGGCCTGTTCTGCCACCTTAATGATCTATATAAAATATTAAGTTTCATGCCAAAATGCTGAACCGAACAGGTGCGTTCTCTTAATGCTAGTCACTAAGCTGACAACTTTCATGCTTGTGATTGCACTGGCTATCTTATCCGCCAAAACGGAACGCAACAAGGCAACCATTGTTGCTTGGCGGCAGAAATAGATAACAGGCGTACCTTTTTGGACTTGCCAAAATTATAGGATTTACTTATCAGTATACACTAGTCACAGGATTAGTGTCAAAAGAACGCGTGCTTTGGATAGTTAAACATTATCAATCGTCCGTATCTTCATTTTCCATGAGCTGAGACTGATATGGGTGTTTTAAGTTTTTGTGACAAACTGAAAAGCATTCCTATTTAGATATAATGTTAAAAACAGATAGAGGAACTACACACGTTACCGGTATGTATGTATGATAGTCGTAAATTGTAGTAACTAAAACATATGATTGACTGTTAGTACTTTGTTTAATCTATCCATCAAGCTATTAGGTGCACATATACGAGTACAAAAATTCTGGAGAGAGGATACTTTCGTCGAATTCTCCACTTAAGAAATCGTGGCAAAAACCAATTCGTAAAATATTACAGTTCAAAATCCTCCACTCAAAACGTATTTATTTGACGATTCCTATTAGATATGAATTGACATGTAACACTGTTACCAATAAAGTATTGTATTGATTCATAAACCACGTTATCGGGAATAAACCTTTAATTACAATAAACTTTGCACAACAAAAGAATTCCAGTGACACCAGGTTACTCAACGACATAATATGAGCATATGAATCATTGTTGTGGCTTCGCTGACACAAACACAACACGACAATGTCACGTGCCAATGAATTGCAACAAAGAAAACTTTTCAATCCGAGCTGTATAAGTCGGGGAAATGGTCCTAGAGTGAATTAGAGGCAGTAAGGAATCCGGACTACGCAAGCATTTAGAAGTTCTATTTCTTGAAATGTTTCTAGTATTGGAGCGTAATGGGGCGTATGGTTTGCCTTTTGTTTGCTTTTTGCAGTTTTATTTGAGGAAAATTATCAAGTCTGTGTACTAATTTTGTCATCAACCCTATGATTGTTTACAACTGGCTTTTGTCGCGTAAAATGTTTCGGACACGTTCCTGTGGGAACCACATTGAATTTATGGACAAATTATAGCCTATGCTATTCGGGGTTATTAGTTTTATTACTACAAAAATTAAAGAAAATACGTTTAAATAGTTTATTTGTGAAGGAGTAACAATAGATTCTTCAACAAAAATTATTTTCTATTTGTACTGTAATTATAGTAAAAAGTATTTTATTTTTGTTATTTTTACTAAAGTTTTGTTCAAATGTCTTCTGAAACTATTTTGCCTACTGATATAGATAAACTTATAACTCCACTCCTCTTGTATTGGAAATAGATAGTAAGACTATCGTCTCGACTATCGACTAAGTTCTATCTACATTTAACGACTTGGAAGGTATCTGTTTAACTTTAAATATAATTTCCATTATACATCCTTAAAACCTCTGTAACTGCGAAGTTTAACGAAAGACATTTAGTACCGCACTTTAAATTGAATACGTTACCAATATTTCCCATTAACTGCACCACCTGTCTCTTTCTCACGTTAACCAGACATACAAGGAGAGAGCGGAATGGTTGCAAAGGTATAATTTACACGAGCTTTAGTAGGTAGACGTAAATCTTTTGTACACTGCGTCTGCGCAAAGATGTGTTGGCATTCCACAGATAAAATACATGTGAGATGGACGAAATGGTCGCCATCTTTATCTTTGAATGATAAATTGTTGCCCAATGTTTGGAACTTTGGAATCACGGCTCCGACTTATTGCCTTACGAGGATTCTTTACAATATTATCACTAAACGTCCCCTTTACATCTCAATGCTGTTTCTTAAGATTGGGTTTTGTATGTTTTGCTGTTTTCACAGTTTTGTTGATTTGTTTTGTCACATTTTTTTTAACAGTTGTTGTTTTTGTTGTTTAACTTAATTCAATATACTGAACTTAATTCCAATTTAATCTTCTTAATTTGTCTATTTTTGTCTGTAAGATTTCTTTTATTAGAAGCCATTCCAGGGGAAAACATTTTATTAAAACGCCCGACAAACGCATTATCAAAGCTAATTATTAAAATCTCTTCGTCTCCATTCTTATTAATTAGTGCTATTTTTATTTAATTGGTCTTTCTGTTCAAAAATCAAGTAAATATCTAACATTAGGTACATTAGCGCAATCCCTCGATAGCGCTCCCACAGGGCCTTCATTGTTGCAGTTCCCAGAAATTTTTGACATGTGCTCCCGGCAGCCATATTGTTTTCGAACAATGGCGGCCGATGGGTGGCGCAAATCGCGACGAGGGATAGAGTCATCAGTTTTCGTTGCTTCCATTATTGTAATGTGCGCACATTACAATCACAGATATATTTTGCGGACAATAATCGCAAGTTTAATGTAGAGGTCACGGCAATCAAAATGGCGTCGGTAAGAGTTACCCTTATCGACGCCATTTTGGGTAGCTACAACGCAATGGAGCAAGTAAATAATGAATCTATGTAATGGAGTATCTTTCACCATTTTCAAAAGCACCCATAACACAAGCTTTGCTGACTTTGGGGTTAGATGGCGCTGTGTGAATTGTCCAAGCATATTTATTTAGGTTTTTTTCTGACATGCATATGAACTTGCTAATGCCGGGATGACGAGTGGTATAGTTAAACAGAAGAAAAACCACATAAGACCTAGTGGGATAAAGGCAAGGTACGATGGTGTACGGTTATTTTTTTTTTTTACTTTCGACTAGTTCGGCTTCGTAGAATGTCGTCATCAAATTCGAAGCCAAAACTAGCATCTACATTATTTACCATCTTGTAATTTATATTCTCCTGGTAGCAGGTGTCTCAACATCCATGCACCCCAGTGTACCCACCTATTTATTCTATGGATCACTTCCCTCTATCTCTTTTTATCTTACACCTATACTCAAACCTATGAAAGGAACGACGATATGTTGCCTGCGCAAGAAAATAACTGTATTGTGTAATTAGATTAGTGATAACTTGCCAAACGTCCCGGAAAGCAGGAAAAACGGCCCAAAGACCGAGGGAGAGATAGCACCGAAAATGTCACGTAATTTTTTATAAAAATGGGGGTTTTTTGTTGCGTTCTGGCTTTCTTCTGGACTACCTTGTTGAGATTCTAGCTAGATCTGGATATGGCAACTGAGCGCGGTTGGTTTTAGTGGAGAGGTGTGTTGATGTGAAATAATTTTTATTGTTATGTAAACAATGATAGTAAACTTTATCAAAATTAAATAACTTCTGCTGTCCAAATTATTTTTACACCTTTACTTTGTTTGTTTCCTTTACTATATGAAACAGAGTCGATATGCATTAAAAATAGTTTTGTTTACGCGAAAAAAATGTCTTGTAAAATAACGTGAAAAGTTCGATGCTACGTCTTAGTCACCAGCCTCACACAGGTAGTGACGTGCAAAATCAGGACGCCCGCTGTTAAACTCCATACACGGAGGCATCGATAACTGTGCCATCGGCGGATTGTAACGACTCATAAAAATGAATATATCGATGCTTGCGTCTGCGCCATAAAGCGTACGTAGGTATCAGCATCGGCGATATAAAGGAATCTCGTAAAATGAGGACGTTTCCGTAAATTATTCCTCATAGCGCTCCTGTTACCTGTATTAATCGTTGTCGCGTTCAGTGAAGCGATCGTTTTTTTTACCGCCGAGGTGGCAAAGCAGGGACTTATTCTTGGGCTGTGACATTTCTAATTCGACGTTTTTTCCAATTACATTAATAATGACATCGAAATGTCTATTACAGCCAAAAAATATTGTCTCAACTATCTTCGAGAGTCGTATAGTGTCGAAGATCAATTTCAAATAAGTTTTAATACAGTTTTTTGGCTAGAAAAAATGTCGAATTTGAGATGTCCTAGTGACCGAATAGGTAGGGGCTCAAATTCGACATTTTCTCTAGCCACCAATCTGAATTAAATCGTCACTGAAGTTATATCTTATACAATTATCATAAATATTATAAGTACAACAATAATATCGACATTCATAAAAATGACCCTAATAATTTAAATGAAAAGTCAAGTTTTAAACTTAACATTAATACATTATCTAAGTCAAAACAGAATACATATTTGTTAACCTAAGAACGTGAATTCCATCATTGAAATATAAATATAGAACGTATGTCAGTTTTTTTGACAATAATTGAGTCACATAAAAGCTCTTCTTGTTGTGTATTATTCGTTCTGGGCTTTTATTATTTTGATGATGACTATCTATACCTACATATTTGACGCAACCTAAACTGCAAGCGAATTACCAGACGAAGCTCGCACTGTGCCTAGTGTCTCAAGCCTCAACCAAATGAAACTAACCAACGTTTCTTTCCACAAGCCCAAGAGCAATTATCTCTACGCCTGACCCACCTTCGTTGTTACTCATTACAATTCCATTAACAATAAAAACCGGCCAAGTGTGAGCGCGATTTATGAGCCGAGTTCCGTCGCTTGGACGTCTCTCGAAATGGGTTTCCAGTGGCCTACATCGACGAGTTTTAAATCGGTTGATTTTAAGAGTGTAAATGAGTTCGGGGCAGCAGTTTTCACATTTTACTGCTGACTACAATGATTGATCTATGAGTGTTTTGGTCTATTAGCTTGGTTTGGTTCAGACGTAATTACGATTTTATTGTAATGACCGCTGGTTTATGCTCATTGATAATTGGGATTAGCAAATTTTATGACTTGCGTTGAACAAAACCTAATTAAGAAAGGCATATACGCATGCATCCAATCCGTATCCGAGAAAATTATGCAAGTCATTGATCGCAACTGGTTACGAATATCCGGTTTTGTACGCGACTGATGGGGTCCGAGGTAGCAACAGAACTATGACAGCTTACGCACTAGTTATCCGAATTCTGTCCCAAGATGTCTATAAATCGCCAAATTTCGAACTATTTCGTATATAGACGAAATGTTATTAGTGATAAGAAGATCAGTATTATCATCATCATCGTCCTAGCGCTTATCCCGGCCTCTGCCAGGGTTCGCTTTCCTCTTATTCTTTTATTTTCTACTTCGCCGGGTCTT
The DNA here is from genome assembly GCA_907269095.1 of Blastobasis adustella. NCBI lineage: Eukaryota > Metazoa > Arthropoda > Insecta > Lepidoptera > Blastobasidae > Blastobasis > Blastobasis adustella. Next base: position 5,282,515 of record OU026135.1, on the reverse strand, counting down.
CGGCCTCCTCGCGTCGCATACCGTTGGCACGCGCAACCGACTACGCGATGTCGATCCATTGCTACAAAATCAGTATTATATCGAATCCAAATCCGAAGCAAAGCATAAAAGGTATCACCATAAAAAAAAACTCGCCGAAATTCGCTCTCTCCTCCAAGGAACCCCGAAGCTAACCAATTGCCCAATACGCGCCGCTTTTAAAAAGACTCCAACCTTTAACCTCTCGAGTGTCGGTGGGCGTGCCGCCATTGTAGCACTCGAGGGCCATCCGAGTCAAATTAGACGTGCTGAGCGGATTCCGACATGCTGACCTGCTTTTCTGGGTTAGGATTTAGATGATTGCAATGTTTCAAGGTTTTAGATCTTGGATTGCTAGTTCTAAGGAAGAAGTTAGAGGAGGTGAGATGGCGGCCAAATGCCTGGCTAGACTAATTATAAAAAAAACAGACACGCCCGATGACTCTCTCTCTGATGATGATTTAACTCGCAGCGATTTGATTGTCTTGACGCAAATAACACATTCGCGGAAAGATATTTTCTGAAAATGTTATCACCGCATCCGCTACCCTTATGTTGCAAATGTCCTGGATGACGGTGGCCACTTTCCCACTACCGTCAGGTGGACCGCCTGTCCGTATGCATCCCTAGGCAATAAAAAATGCCATACCATATAGCTACATTTTACCAAATGGTGGGAAGTTTAATAGAATTTGTAATTTTGCAAATAAGACATTTTGAGAAGTTCGAATGTTCCATTTTGCGAATATGGCATTGTGGGTGACAAGTTTCTTTCGACTTCGGGCAGATACCTGGTTGCGAACTAAGTACGAGCTGAGAGAGAAGCGGACCAGAATATTTTTTACTTTTCTTGAACTGTCAAATGCTAATTTTGTTCCTTTTTATTTCCAGGTAATAAATAAGCTGAAATGGTTAGCTGTCTAAGCCCAACATCATAACATTGGTAAGCTTGATCACTATACCTGTAATTAATATTTTCTCGCAAGGACGATAGTCAAAGGCATTTTCCGCCCCTCCTTCGCACGGGTTTTCTCGGGGTTTCTCTATTATATTAAGCACTAGTGTACACGTATTTTACCTTTACCTACCCTTATTTTCTTGCTCATAAACCTTCCTCTTGAATCACTCTATCTATTGTTGAAAACCGTATTAAAATCCGTTGCGTAGTTTAAAAGATCTAAGCGTACATAAATACATATATAGATAGACAGAGGGAGAGAAGTGGCCAGAGCGTCGGAGGCCGAGCGGTTACAGTATCCGACTCGTAAGCCAGAGGTCCCGGGTTCGAATCCCTCTCCGGCCATGTACCAATGACTGTTTTCTGAGTTATGTACATTAGTTGAATACTAACCGATGCTCTTACGGTGAGGGAAAACATCGTGATGAAACCTGCACATTCAGGCGACTGGATGTGTAACCATGATCCAATCTGGTCAGGTTTCCCTGGTAGCAGGGTCATGGAGGTCAGATGGCAGTCGACCCACTGTAATTACCTGACCTGCCAAATCCTGGATCATGGTCAAGGCGGACCCCGGGCCCTCGTACGCGAGAGCACAACCGGGACATTAACGCCAAGATGATGATGATGATGATAGACAGAGGGAGAGAAGTGACTTTGCTTTATACTATGTATTGATATGGTTGGTCACTTTCTCTCAAATTCAATGTTTTCAGTGACAGATAAAGACAAAACATATTTTCCTAAAATAGGTTTATAGAACGTCAACCAACGGCAAGCATTTATAATCTTTATTTTCACGAACACTTTCTAATTACGACAGTATCGAATACCGAATCACGATCCGTCATGTATTTCGTCCGACAATTTCAAAGCAAACGTTGGCAACCAGTATCGATTGCACGACCCAGTTCGACTCCTGGGGCTGCGAGTTAAAAACGGACCAGTCGCTTCTCCAAGATTGGATCCAGTATAAACGTGCCCTCCATTGTCAGTTAGATCCGGTTAATACTGGATTTAACAAGATATTTCCGGAACAGCGAAATTGTCAGGTGTACTCTGAAAGGTTAATCTTATAAGCTGGAGTGGTGCGCAATTGAGTTGGGAATTTTTCATTTGGTAAGGAATTAGGTGTTCCAGCTGGATTATGGATAGGCGTAAATTGCCGAACGAAGGAGAGACACTTGAGAATTTTCTTAAATAGCTCGAAAATCGCGATAGCTCAGAAAACAAGTTGAAATTTGAATTTTTCGTTTGGTGTCCGGAATTAGGTGTTCCAGCTGGAGGATGGATCGGCGTGAATTGCCTTTAAAAAGAGACACTTTAGAACATCTTCAAATAGCTCGAAAATCTCGATAGTGGTTACGTCGAAAACAACCTGAAATTATAAAGTTCCAGTAGGTATTAAAAGTTTCAGATGGATCTGCATTTTATGCCTTAGGGCCGGTGAACGTCTCGTACTTACCTGCTGGACTTACACTTTCTAAAAAGAGTCTCATATCGAAGGCCAAGTGTTTCGTCGCCTAGAGTGGTTAGTCGAATCATGACATAACCCTCCACTAATTCAGAGTTAACTCAAAAACTTGTAATAAGCAGAGTGCTACGGGCGGAGTGGCTAATTTACAATTTAATGTATTTTAATTTTAATATTTCCAATACATGATGATGTACCTTCATATTCGGGACTTTCTCATTTTCGAAACTTGAATACGAATACGAGTCAAATTATTCGCGCGGCAGTGGTGTACCAACCCTAACGCCAACAGTGCCTAAAGGTACTTGATGGTTGCTAATAAATAATGTTGTACCTCACCTCGTTGCCAACGTTGAAACATGTTCCTTTTAAATGCACACGGCATGTTCGATTGTGCAATAAGTTACGTCGATAATCTAATCTTTAGAAGCGTATCTTGAACTTTTGAGAGCAACCTTACAACGTTAGGGCGGTTGCACACTGGCTGAGTGATGGTAGTGACACTTTAGGTGCTTAAGTTTAAAAGGGGCAGGGTTGATGAGGTCGTGCTCTGTATTGTCAATAAAAAAATTTTGACGTTTTAAATTCGGTAAAATATCAAACGGGCAAAAGCTAGTTAGCGGAAAGGTATATACTTATTTACTGCGCTAGCTCAGCGACCCGAAGTGAATTTTGACCTCCGACACCAGATACGAGTAATATTTTATTTATTTATTTTATTTACTTAAGGAAAACCAACAGCAATGATTACAATATAAAATATATGCGGTACCTAGGTAATTTGGATAATACTTTCAAACTTAACAGTGCAGTAGTTTAGCTGCTTTATGTGCCTAATTGAAAATTACTAGGTTACATACAGATACAAACTATATCTAAGCTCAACATAAGCAATTATTCGTGCCATAGATTAAAATAGAGTACCTACCCATAAAAAGTGAGTAGCCAACAGAAAATCTAAAAAATTCGTCCAAAACTTAAGCACGAAATTAAATATCACACAAATCCTCCCTGGAACAATCCAATTACCACAAGCGGAGCAAAAACTTCGTCATCAGTCACGCTTGGCCGATCGCAACCGCGAATCGCTGGAGCAGTGTGCACCTAGCTTTACATAACAATTTGCACACTTAGGTCGCCATTTGTTCTTGTCAATAGTGTAGCAAGTAGTGATGGGAAAATATAAATGGTTTATTTAAATGATCGTTCGAACAAACATTCGAAATATTCTATTGACAAAATTTTAAAAATCACTCTTAGTTTTTATGTCTATCGATACGATAGGGAACGTTGATTTTTTTTTTGCCTTTTTGTGTCTGTAATAGGCTGTTCGAGCCATAATCAAAAAAAAAAATGTCTCACAGTTATTATTGTCTTTACAATTTATAGAAGTTTATGCCACTAGGGATTTAAATCCCGGAATTTCTCAAGGGAACGGGGTGTAAAGTGCAACACTACTAGTACGGTACACTCGAAGTCGACAAACGTCGTAAAATAACTCAATAAAAACTCATTTACTTTTTTCATTCAAATGACCTACTTAATTCGGAAACAAAATTATTTGTCCCAAAATTTTTCATTCGAATACCTAACCTAATTCTCAATTTCATTTGAATAATGCGATTGTAATTTCTCTACTTAATACCGAAATTATTTGACCGAAAAGTTTTCATTCGAATACCTAACCTAATAAAATACTTGAATAATGCAACTGTAATTTTTTTAACACCCACATCCCTAGCAATCGCTATAGATAGTAACTCATTCCAAGTATTTCCAAAGTGGTTATCTAATGAGTTGCTTCTCTGAGTGATATTTCAATTTTGTAAGCAGCACGCTCTTCAATACAATTGTGTATGCGTGTTTGAAAATGTATGGGCCTACGCTAAATGTTGCATTGCATAACCGATCGAAAGTTAATCTGTATGTAATTATGACATAGTGAATTGAATGCGGATGTTGCTTCGTTGGAAGATATTGTCGCTTCGTTTAACTTAGTATATCGGTAGATATTAGTATCTCGATTAATGTAATAAAATAAAAAATAATCATCTTGGCGTTAATGTCCCGGTTGTGCTCACGCGCACGAAGGCCCGGGGTCCGCCTTGACCATGATCCAGGATTTGGCAGCTCAGGCAATTACAGTGGAGCGACTGCCATCTGACCTCCATGACCCTGCTACCAGGGGAACCTGACCAGATTGGATCATGGTTACACATCCAGTCGCCTGAATGTGCAGGTTTCATCAAGATGTTTTCCCTCACCGTAAGAGTATCTCGATTAATGTATCCTGAATTAAATGGACTATAGCGTAGATATTCCAAGAAAGGAGTGTAATTGACGTATAAAATGCGAAATTGTATAATTAATAAGGTAACGTGCAGGGACCTAATTCTGTGTGACATCTCGAATTCGAATTTTTTTCCTAGCCATATATCATTAACATTAAACATTATAATGAATTTGTTACTAACCTAATTTTAAGTTAATACTAACCGAATATGAGTACTGGTACTTGAAATAAAATTATTCATTCATTCATTCATATCTCCATTAACAATGACATTGTAATGTCTATTGCGGTCAAAAAATATTTTCTCAACTATCTTCGACTGTCGTATATTGTCGAAGTTCATTTTTAGTGAATTTTTAATACAGATTTTTGGCTAGAGGGAATGTCGAATTTGAGAAGTCAGAGCGCGAGAAACGCCCCCCTGGAGTGAAAACAACAACGTTAGTTTGGTCTATGCGAGGTTTGAGAATGCGAGGAAAATATATGGCAGAAGTAAATGGAAACTTAGGAAGGGGAGACCGAGATGTACACATCATTATCAAATCGGAGATATTTTAAAGAAACCTAAATGGTTGACGAATGTGGAAGAGGCGAGAGTAGTTTGTGGGGACTGTAGCCAATGGAACAATGTGGCCTACCCCTACGGGAAAAAGGGTGGACTTGATATTCTATCTCACGAAGGTAGTTGAAGTTTATTTCATTTTGTTATTTTTACGTTAGTAAGTATTACTTACTTCAAATAAGTACCTTTTCCAAGTATAGCTACTTTACAAATCTAAAACCAACCCACACTTCTCTAAAACCGAAATTTATTCGCACACCAAAACTTGCAATTAGTAGGTAGACACAAAACTTGTATAAAATAAAATAAAACATTGCTAACAATAACGAAACAATCTCCATTATACTTATTTAAAACGAGTATTCAACTTTTTTGCAAGCAACTCTGCCAAGTGCATTGTGTGGGTCGAAAAAAAAAAACGATGACGGCACACGCTTGACGGTGATTGATTGTTGGTGCGATGAAATTGGCCAAATTAGCCCCATTTAGCACTTTGGCACTCTTGCCGAGCGGTCCAACGGTGTGTCAGGACTTGGCATACCAACTGTTGAAGACCGGGCGCAGAGGAAGAGGAAAGTAGGAAAGCGCAGCCTGACCGGACCCAGAATCTCGGACTGACCGTTTGGGTGATAATGAGAAACTTTGAATACTTGCACCCGTGTTCACAAACAATTTTGTACTTGCGTAGCGTTACTAATTAACGCATTGCGATGTGTTTAATTTTGTTGATTTTGACGGCCGCTTAGTGGCGTTGTGGTATTCGGCAGAGTACCAATCTCTACGCTCGTGGATATTGTACAAATCGATAAATGTTTTCGAGGCAAAATATTTACAGTCCCTGTTGGTTGGAAAATAGGCAGCAGCGTTTTTCATTGTTATATTGATAACACTGCGATCTCCAACCCGCCCGCCAAGTATGCATATTATGGCAATAACCTCCCCTTTCGTGGGAGAAGCCCTAAGTCCTGCCGTGGACTGTTATGATGATAAAGTGTTAGTCAGATGGAACTTGTAACCCGTTAGTAATGTTTTTTAATTCGGGTGTTAGGTACATTGGCATTGGCTGGTTTGTTTAAAATTACGTACCCATAATTAAAATTTGTGTTTATACTATTTTCGCATCATTCAAATCGTTTACTTTAGCATGCGTCATAACCTGTCAGAAGTACACCAGACTATAACCAGACTGACATCTTGAACAACCAAATTGCCATGTTGATAAACAACACACATGTTTATTCCCATACTTTGCGAAATCGCGTGCCAGTCAGCGATTGAGTTGTGACGTCACAAATGGCGCTTTAAATTCAGACATCAAAGCGTTGTGCCGAATCTAGACATCAAATTAAACTTTATCGATTTGGAAAAGCAAAATAGTTAAGAAGTAGGCTGAAGTATAAAGAGACGCTTGAAACATTGGGACCATGGAGCCGCTAAAAAGGTGTTCCAAGAGATTTCTACCCGGCTAATAGAGGAGGTGCTGATGTGCATAGGCGGCGGTGACCATTTACCATCAAGTGCCCGCTTGCCTGTTTCTTTGCCTTATTACATTTACATTAAAAAAAACCAAAGTAGTAATATAGTTAATTTAGAAGCTGATATAGAAATGCAAAAGCAAAAAAGAAACTAAAAAGCCAAAGAAAACATCGTTCTAGAACTATCGTCTCAAGGAAGTAAGGAATTCAAGTTTTGAGCCACATCCTCAACAACTAGCTTAAAACGTGTACAGGATGAGCTCAAAATACCGATTGTTCCCCTAAAGATAAATAATCATCGATTGTAGTTAGCATCCTTTTTTATTTCCCCAATACTGCGTTGTCAACTGCTCCTATTGTATGTGCTTCGTTGATTTTTTCTTTTTTTCCCTTTCCTAGTCAAGCTCGGCTCCCGCCAGCGTTTCGTTTTTCTCTTTGAAGTTCAATGTCAAATCCAGAACCCGTTTTAACCGGTTAAAACAAAACTGTTTCGTTGTAGGTAGGCCGGATATTTCTATTTTATCGATTTTCGATCGGTGTTCTTGATTGGCTAGGGAATAACGCCACAGAGACTGGTCCTTTGTTTTGTTTAATTATTATAATGAGTATAATCTTAGCAAGATAAATTAGTTATTCTGCGAGGTACCTGGGACTTTGAACAATCTCCGGAGCTTATTGGCACAAGTACTTTTCCCTTTAAAGTTAGATATCCCTTTGTAAAATCCTTTCTTTTATTGATAAACAAACGGGAAATGTATGGAGATCCACAAAGAGTTGAAACTAAATTGTAACTTACTATTGGTCCCGGCGCGACTTCGTTCGCGTTTACCCCTACCTACCCTTTTTTTCTTGCTTATAAACCTCCCTCTTGAATCACTCTCTATTATATTGCTGAAAACCGAATTAAAATCTGTTGAGTAGTTTAAAAGATATGCGCGTACTTAAGCACAGACGGCGAGAGGCGATTTTTTTTGCTCCTCAGTGACAAACAGGCAGACAGCCCACCTGATGGTAAGTGGTAACTGTCGCCCATAAAATCCACAATTCATACTTTCTTTTATACCTAGGTCTTCTATTCAGAGCAGACCCGACATCCATAGAGAGTTACAGTATATCCATAGGTAGTAATTTTTCACAATCACCAACTTGCGAACTCTCGTCTATGATAATGCAAACTGGTCCCGCGTCAACTCGATCAAAGTGGGCTTTGGGCGGGCAGGGGGTTAACTCCGTAACTCCGTAACTCCTGCGATCGGGTTTCTCATTAGGAGATAGGTTACAAATTAATTATAGCCGAAGAGGCTTTGTTTGGATGGTGTTGTTGTGATTCTATCGGGTTAGTGGACTGCGAAACGGGTTTTTCGGGATGTGACGTTATTTGGTTGCAGTTTTGACTACTGATCTGATAGTAATGTTTTGCGGTTGATTGACTGTGTTTTGCGGCCGGCTAGAGTAACTTTGATGTAGACCAATTAGCCGTTGTAGACCAGAAAATGATCAGCGCATTGACGATACTACTCGTATTGCTAATATCAGCGACAGCGGTGACCACTTTCCATTTAACTACCGTAAATACGACATAAAAAACGTATTTTTCTTCTGCATTATCTCTCGTGTAACTTGTTTATGTCATAATCAGCATCATCGTCATAGCGGTAAATCCCGTATTCTGCCGTATCCGTTTTCCTGCTCTCCCTTCACTTCCCCAAATATTCAGCATGCTTGGGTCGAAAGCTAGGTATTGCCTTTGGCATCGATTTTGACTTACGATTCTGTGATGTCATCTATCGATTTTTAGACAACCCGCGGAATCTCGTTTTTGATATCGGCAGATTTTAGCACCTTTGGCTTTTTTCCGTATGTGTCTTGTTTATGTCATTAGCCTCCGCATTCAGCCTTATTCCGTCCACATTTTTTTATAAGATACAGGTGGCAAACAAGCTTACGGCCTGCCTGATGTTAAGCAGACACCGCAGCCCATGGATATGTACAATACCAGGGGCATCACCCACGCGTTGCCGACCCCGTAAAAACCTTTTCCCCCTTTCTTGAAGAACTCCTATTTTGTCATCGAAATTAAATCTCGTTCCAAACAAACTGCGATCCACCTGACCACCAAGAGGCAATCACGGTCTAAGCTCGGAAGCCTTCCAGTGTAAACAAAAACAAAATTTCAATTTAGGTCAACCCCTCGACTGTACGGTCTCGCGGAAATCCCACTTTGATCGACTTTCGCGGGATCCCGGGTGCCGTGTCTTCGAGCGCGATAGTTCTATAGCTGACTGAGATGAATGGCATTGTCTGTAGTTCAGAAAGTATAGTTGACCTACGCTTGTGGAGAGCACAGGCATAATTAGCATATCATTTTTTAAGACATGGAAGCTGTATTGAGGTGATAATTTAAGGCTTTTATTTTTGGCAAAATACACAGTGCGCAGCGACGAGGTCCCAAGTCTGCTAATTTATTAAAAGCGCCATAGGAAGTTGTTAATAGATAGACAGTTGTTTATTAGAAGATTTAAAAAAAAAACACCTAAGAACGAAATCGCTGCCCATTTTCTAATTTTCGGAGGTCTTTAGCCGGTCTCTGTTTAACACATTAGTTGCGTTGTACAGAAAGCTGGTCAGTGAACGGACACCCGCAGAATAGTTAAGTGCCTAAAAATGCTAAAGGGGTCCGTTCGCTACTCACCTGACTGTACGACACCTGTGACTATCAAGTGCCCGACACGAGACGGCAGTGTGAAACATTCTACCTAAAACAACATTACTAGGTAACTAAATTTACTAGCCTGGCTACCTATCGGCCCTTTTTTATCATGGCAACACCTATCAGCTCGTCTCCAGTTCCAGGCAGAACATTTGCATAACTATTTTGTCTATCTACGAGTCTAGATCTGAACTGGCGCCTGCGACTCGAGCGTACACAATTTACTTACTATGATAACGCAGCGACCCAAAATAAGTCTTGTTCATTCCACTCTGTCTTCTCTGTCCTGTGTTTGTTTTTCCTAACTGTGTTTTTCTGTAACATCTAAATTGTGACAGCACAATTTAGATGCAGAGAACTAAAGCGCCTCCATTGCTTCGAAATCGGAAATAGAGGTCAGAATTGAAGAAATACCCTCACGGTGTGCCAATTGGCTTCCGAGATTGCGTTCAACCAGTCTCAGGGTCCCCAGTGGATGCCTTGGTCAACCTCACTTCTCCAACGGTGAAGGAGGCACACTTACGGGTGGCGAGCTTGTTGCGGTTCTGAAGTTCGATTAGCCTCAAACGGCTACCCATCCAGTTAAAGGCATTAGCGTCCGTTTTGATTTCTTTGTTGGCTAGTGGACTCGACGCGTTATCGTTCGCGTACATCTACTTTACTCCTAGGTACCTTTTCTTGCTTATAAACCTTCGTCTTGAATCGCTCTATCTATCTTAGAATTAAAAAAAAAATCATCTTGGCGTTAATGTCCCGGTTGTGCTCTCGAGAACGAGGGCCCGGGGTCCGCCTTGACCATGATCCAGGATTTAGCAGGTCAGGTAATTACAGTGGAGCGACTGCCATCTGACCTCCATGACCCTGCTACCAGGGGAACCTGACCAGATTGGATCATAGTTACACATCCAGTCGCCTGAATGTGCAGGTTTCATCACGATGTTTTCCCTCACCGTAAGAGCATCGGTTAGTATTCAACTAATGTACATAACTCAGAAAACAGTCATTGGTACATGGCCGGAGCGGACCTCTGGCTTACGAGTCGGATACTGTAACCGCTCGGCCACCGATGCTCGCTCTATCTATTTTAGAATACCACATTAAAATCCGTTACGTAGTTTAAAGATCTAAGCGTACATAGATACAGACGGCGGTAAGCGACTTTGTTTTGTACTATGTACCTATATATGTATTTTTATTCGCAAGTGGGTCAACAATTGTCGCTCTGGAATTGTAGATAGCTGAACTATAGGCTTCTCAGCGGGAGACCAAAGTCCACCTGTGGACGTCCTGCGGCTTCGCAAATGTCAGTTCTATTCCAGCACTAGTATACAACTTATTTTACTGGTACAGTAAGTATGTAACGTTTCTCGCTCGTACGATTCGGATGTGGAATGAGCTCCCAGCCACAGTGTTTCCTTTGGACTGTGACATGGGATCGTTCAAGAGGTATATTAGAGGTTTCCTTAGAGGCGGGCAACGCATTGGTAGCACCCCTGGTGATGCTGATGTCCATAGGCGGCGGTGACCACTTTCCATCAGGTGGCCCGCATGCCTGTTTGTCTGCCGGATAAAAAAAAAAAAAAAAAAAAAAAAAAAAAAACAGTATAAGAGCATACATATATCTGCATACTAACCACTTCAAGAAAATTTTCCTTTGCTATTCAAGGCATTTGGTGCATCTTTAGCCAACATAATTGTGCTAAAAGATCCAAAAGACTCGTCCTTTACCCCCAGGGTATTTTTTTATTTATAATGATTAAAATTAAATTGTATATTTAAAAGTGCAAAGGAATATGATTCTTAAGGTGGTCATGCACTTATGCCCTTGCATTGTACCTAGGTGTAGAAGTGCTCTTAAGAGAACTTATTTTGGCCCTATAAATAATATTCTTTATACAAAAACCATCCCTTCCCTTCTCACAGGTACTTAAGAGAACTCACCATCTTTCTATAGTGAAATAAACCCAGCTGTTGTCGTGACCACTTTACACATCCCATATTTTCAGCACATTGACTAGATCCCTACTTAATGTCTGTCAACGAACGTTTTTTTTTATTCCCTGCATATATTTCACGTTAACTACGCGACTCTACTAATTTTTTTTTACGTTACATTATTAGTGGTTCTTATTTGTAACGAAATAAGGCCTAAAATCGCCTATTTGGAAGAGTTTACTCTAAATACGCCGACGAAATTTTGTCTCTATTCTTAACGGATTTGCCATTTAACTTTGAGACGTAAGTCTACGACGATAAGATTGATAACAATCTTCTTCGCTGCAATGTTAATATTGTGAACGTAACTAGATGTATGTTTGTCCATTGACAGACAAGAAACAACTGGTCAAAACACAGGGTGTTAATACTTTTTGTTAACGTTCGTTTTTTGTTTATTTTTTTTTCCCTGTGCCAGAATACTTCAAAGCTGTAGTTTGATTGACTATATTGAACTGGTTTTTACTGGATTCCAATTTTATTTTAAACCTTTGCAGCTACGAATTCCTTTGATATGTGAATTTAATGGTTGCTGCTGCACGTAAAACTCTTTGATTCTGTGTAGTCACGTTTAGTGTTTAAAATAATTAACTTTAGATGTATTTACTGGCGACTGCTTCTTATAACTTACCGGTACTAACATTGTGACAACTGTATCTGTCAATAATGTTTTATTAACAAAAATTCATTTGGAGTGGTATATTGAATAACGTTTCACATAAATTTTATGAAAATAGATTTTTCTATCTTTCTATTGATATCACATTATGTGGTTAAAGGTAGTTTTACAATAATATGAATAATATACCACGCTTCATACATTCTGGGTGGATTTCCGACGTTGAAATGGAGAAGATTATTTCAAGAAAGAATCTGTAAATAAGAAAATATTAACGTTTTACAACTGAAACAGATTAATCGCACGAAACTGTAAATAAACACAAAAAGTGATAAATGTTGGTAAATGAATATGGATTGATTTACGTTATACCTATACTTGCTGAATATAAGTAGCTACTTAAATATTAACAAATGCAGTACGGCTAGCACATGTGTAAGCGCGACAGACAAGGCGCGAAATAGATCTTTGCTATCTCTTTCATCTTAGTAATGAGAGAAGACAACTGCTGTGCTGTAAAAGAAAGAAATAACAAGAGCGGTGGAACTCAACTAAAACCCATCAATTTCAAAAATTTTAATTCGAATATTATTCCCTCATGGAAAAAATTATAGGTTTTGTGTCAACTTATAAGGATACGTGGGAAAACAGCTAAAGATAAGGTACATTGACCTATTTGCAAGAATTCAGGGCTGCAAAAATAAAAGTAAAAAATTACCCCGCCACCCTTACCGGCACAAATAATATTTCATGTATCCTCAGTCCATTTCCCCGCGTTTCCTCTCGAACTTTATTTTAGGACAAAAAGGCCTCGGGAGGAGGAGGGGCGGGCAAAAAAGGCCAGGAATAAGCGCGGCATCCTACAGGAAGTGCGTCGGCGGAAGTCGGAGGGCTCCCGGATGCGGCGACGAGGGCCCTTGCCACAGAAAGTGTATAACGTATATAACGCAACAGGGCCCAAAAAGGGGGCCTCGCGCCCACTCGTGGCCCAGGAGTGTGTGGTCATTATATCAAAAATTAAGCGCCATTGTTATGTACGCCGTAAGTGTGGCCAAGTGCAGGTTGCTGTTCTTTTTTTGGAAATTTTTTCGCTGCCGGAGGAGCGTAAACGTTTAAGTTAATAACACAATTCGTTGCGTACCTATATCTACATGTTAGGGCGGTGTGTACATGAATTATGAATTGCTGTCTGGGGTCCTAATTGCTGGAAACCTGTTTTAGCTACGCATTTTAAAATTGTATTTACTAACAGCTAAAAAATGGGTTCTAATACAAGAATGATATGGCATGCCGTATTTTTGAAATTACAAACAAACTTCTCCTCATAGAAATGGTGTAAGGGCCAAAAAGCGATCTTTTACTTTCGAATTTTTATCAAAATCCAGAGGGGGCGATTCTCGCGCTTTGACATCTCAAATTCGACATTTTTATATAACAACGCCACTGAAATTGATCTTTGATGATATACGACTGTCGAAGATAGCTGATAAAATATTTTTGGCTGCATCAGAATAAGTGTGAAATGATTAATTCGAATTTTATATAATTTTATGAATGTGAATCTTATGACATCAGAAAATTATCTACTAACATAGCATAGGCAATATTATTCATTTACTAACAAATTATGGAATAATTATTCTGAAATAAATGATTTGAATTGAATAGACATTTCAATATCATTAATAGTAGAGGCTAGAAAAATTGTCGAATTCGAGATGTCACAGTGCCAGAATAAGGCCCCTGGAAATGACTGACAAACCTTAAAACGAAGCCTTAAAAGGAAACTAAGCAGCTAGCATGCGTCAGAGTACAGTACTTAATTGCTCGAAAGACCTAAGTACCCACAACTTGCGGGAAGCGGAGTCCAAGTTTTCCCCTTTTTCCCCCTCAGGCTCTTAAGTTCCCACTTACATGAAACTTAAGTTACTGTTTCGAATTATACTTTAACATAATTTTACTCAACTCTTGCGCGAGTGATGGTGAATCTTCTTGGTTGGACGTATTTTGTTAGAAGTTTTCTCAGCGCAGTGTGGGAGCTTTCGCGAGCAGGAGAGGTTTATGAGGTTATTGTTCAAAAACATTATATATTCTATCTGACCGTAAACGAAGTCGGAGAAGGCAATTTTCTGCAACGGACAATTTTCTCCTGAAACCCCCTACATTATTAATAAAACTATAACTTATTTATGTGTATTTGAAACGCCTTACATTATTAATAAAACTTAACTTATTTGAGAAAAACTATTTCAAGGGGCATTTATTAAGGCGATACACATTTTTCTTAGACTACGCTGTCCCATTGCGGGGCAAAGGCCTCCCCCAAACTATACGCCAATTTTCGCAATTCTATGGCTCTCGGTACAGTCTGATTCATGTATCTGATTTTTGAGTTATTTTTGTCAAAGTATATGTTTGTGCGCTAATCTCATAAATGTTGCGGTAGCGGCAAAGGAAAATTTTCTCGACGTGGTAATGCATCGTGAACTACGATGAAAGCACTTCGTCTTCTTAAAAGAACTGTATATATTAAATTAAATTTAATTATAAAATAAATAATTGTTCGTATTTCGAACTTTTTCGTGTTAAACCACTAAATCGTTTACGTCCTATATTAACCCTGCAAGCGTCCACACATAAAACTAAGCTTGTTTGCAACGACCAAACACAACCACAACAAACACGTCGAATGATTGATATTGCTAGAAGCCCGTGACGTCAATATACCATTTCTAATATTGCTTTCATGCACCAATAAAACCCGAAACAGTTATAAAATAAAAACATAATCCAAACATCAAAATATGCGGCTTTCTTTTTTATTTATTTTGTTTTTTTTTCACTCACAACACTATCTATCACGCATGCAGCACTTCTGGCGTACAGCCAAGTGAACTATATCCAACTATTTCGAGCTATTTGAAACTATTTCGGTTACAAGCTAATAGTTTCATAGCCTGTGGTTCACGTGTTTCGTAATTAATACTAGGGATGTAATTAATTTATATTTGTAAAATGACAGTAAGAATGTAAACAGCTGTCAGTTTAGATTTTCTCGGAAATCCTTATTTTTTGGGGGTTCTTTGTGTTATTCAAAGTTTATACAGGTTTCTATTAATAGTTCCAGCTATATCTCTAATAACCTACATAATTACAAAGTCTACAATCATTGAATCAACTTTGTCTCTTTAGTCCTCCTCATTTTCATAGGGAAAACTATTCAAATTTTCCACATATTAGAAGAAAATTTATTAAAAAATTAAAATTTATTCGATTTTCTGTAAATTTTAACAGCACGCAGTTTAAAAAAAATCCTCTACTCGATACGTTTTAACCTCCCACCCGTCCAATCCTACGAAATGCGTCCCGTCTAAATTGGAACAAGAAAACACGTCGTCACACATTAAACTCCGTTTTATTTCGTGTATATTATTTTTAATACCCATACTCCCTTCCCGTGTTTAGTTATGACAGTTTATATTCATAGTGGTGATTTAGTGGTCCTAAAATGGCGTTAAAATGTTTCTAATGTCACCATCGAGTCTGAATTAACACCTTACGGATATCGCCGCCACCGAACTTAGAAACGGAGTGCTAATTAAATATGTTAATCTACCATTTTGTTGACAGGAATCCCAAAAGCGGTGTTTGGGAAAGTTTTACGATGTCTGTCAATGGCTTGTCATGAGAAAAACTGCACAATGTGCCACTAAAACGTACCTACAAGCTTCTAAATGATTTGTTGAACTCAGATTAAATAAGAAATAAAGATAGCGCTCTGAGGCCGGTTTGGTAAAAATGTGTGCGGGCGTAGTTTGGTTGTCAATCGGCCAAAGCGTAGTTAGTTTTGGATGTCTTTGGTTAGATCGTGTATATACACAAAGCATGGCGTAGTTTTGCGGCGTCTTTATTTCTTATTTCGTCTGACTTGTTGAAGCGATGAATTATAATGTAGCTAAGTAATTTATTTTATGGGATTATGTACATTGGTGCGGTAACTATTACCATCAGGAAGGAAACTATGTATTTTAATATTTATTTGTCTGATTCTCCTTTTAGGTATATACATTTATGTGTCCCTGTGATCCATCACAATAGTGTGGGGCTGCCAGCAAATACATAACATACTTAAACGATAAAAAAAAAAACGAAAAAAAAAACCCATTCGAAACCTCATCCCCCCCAGCGTACACGCGAAAAGGATGGCTCGTGAAAAAAGAATCAATTTGAAAACAATAATTTGTCGGCCATTATAACACCACGACCGGCGGGGGTGTTGAAAAATCGCCACTAGCGACGCGTCGCGTCACGCGAGCCGCATTAGCGGGTTAATGAGAGGGGTGAATGACCTTTGTGGCGGGAATTTTGCAACCGCAGCGGCCCGGTACTTGGGAACTCTTTGGCTTACCGGTAGGGCTGTCCCGTTTGGCTTTATTAAAACGAAAGTAGAAAGTAGTAGAAGAGGCATGTTAGGGCTCTTCAGAGACGGGCTACGCGTTGGCAGCGCTCCTGGTGTTGCTGATGTCCAAAGGCGGCGGTGACCACTTTCCATCAAGCCCGCTCGCCTGTTTGTCTGATAAATCTGGTAAATCCTGATAACAAATATTTGATGTGCCGCCAAATTTTGATTTTTTTTTAAATAATTTATTACACTAGCAACAGCAAGTAA
The DNA here is from genome assembly GCA_907269095.1 of Blastobasis adustella. Lineage (NCBI taxonomy): Eukaryota > Metazoa > Arthropoda > Insecta > Lepidoptera > Blastobasidae > Blastobasis > Blastobasis adustella. The sequence goes on along the minus strand of OU026135.1, from coordinate 5,265,742 downwards.
CAGTAGCTCCCCCTTGACACTCTACAGACCCCCTTGCTGGTCAGGCTTTAGATATTGTGGATGACCCTTTACTCAACGTATACTTCATCCCAGCGGTAAATCCCTGTTCAGTGGTGAGCGGTAAATTTGCCAGCCAGGGTCCGCTTTTCTACTGGAAAAGCTGTGAATAATATTGTTTGGCACATCAAAAACATTGTTAGGGAATCTATCCAATGTCATTGGTAGGTAGTAGAATAAATTTGTGTGATTTATGCTTTTTTCGTGCCGTGAGCGTGACATATAAGCGTCAGTAAGCTGGCCTGTAGCCCTAATTGTAATTCTAGGGCAACACGCCGTTACGTGCAAAACATATTTTTTACACTCGAGGGAAGCAATCGAGCGGGTTACCTGATGGTGAGTGATCACCGCCACCCATCGACGGTAGTGGCCCAGAGAGAACCGAATGCTTTTTTTTCACCAAACAACAGAATTAAGTAGGTACCTTGTTCTACTAAGTATTGTGTTGCTTATTGTCATCACGTCTCATACTATTACCTACTATAGTCCACTCCGGACTGGTGGAACCACCACGATGTCCCACGGGTGGAACATGTCCCACTTCGATCATGGGTCATCGTGGTGTATCGTTATTTCAGCCGTAAAACGTCACCAATAGTCGTCCCTTCTTTAACAAAATATTCACAAAAACAAAAACAATAAAAGTTTAGATTTGAAAGGTTAATACAACAAACGCACCGAGATTAATCCCGCTCCGAATATAGACACCTGCGACATTTTAATCTATCGATTAAAAACCTCGTTAGAATCGAGCAAACACGACACCTAACACACATTTTACACACGCACGATTGTACCAGATCCTCAAAACTGTCGTCCGCGAACATCGAGTGCGTAAACAAAAACGGATCCCTCGTTAAACAAGGGGTACAAGCAGCCTATAGCCCGGGGTACAATCAACGCTGGGGTACAAACGCCTATAGAATCAATTAACCCAGTAATCCATAATAAACAAGCGAACCCACGTCTCTGCGATCGAAAAAAAGAACAACTAATCCCCAACATCCCCGGCCTATTAAAAGCGTGATCGAATATTCGAGTTTAAGTTCGCTTAAAACCGAGTTCGGAGGGCGTTAACGGAGAATTTGGCCGATTTTTTCTTTTTATTTTCAGCCCCATGATACCGAGTTTTATAGGTCAGGAAATTCGAATGAAATCTTCAAATAAAAATGTAATAAAAAAAATATTGCTCATGAGCCGCCGGACTCGTAAAAAGTTGCATGGAATCCATTCAGTACCGTATTTCGAAAAGAATGTGACGGTACAAAGATGTCTACAGGAATTGTCAACTACCCACCTTGACCATAGAGTAGTTTGTCAAACTCTTTATTGCACACAAAATGTTACAAATTCTACCTACAAAATCATAGGAAACACGGCCAAAGGTCACTGAAAGGGCACTTCCTATACCGCCATAAATGAATCCGCGGACAGATGCTAGATAATCCTTGTCAGACAAAGCCTCTCCTATCATAAAAACAGAGCCCAATTAAAATATTAAAACGACGGTATTCTAAGAAACACTCCTGCAAAAAAGAGGGTACCCATTAGTCGCGACTGCAACAGCCCTAGTGTTCAATATCTAGAGAGCTTTCATCGGCTCTTACAAATCGCTTACGTCTCCCGCCCCCCACCCCCGCCCCGCTCTCGTCTGCGTGCTTGAAGGATTTGTGGTCGGGGCGCGTACGGGGGACGTCGTATTCATTATTTCCGTAAACAGATTGAATTAATTGATAGTGAGTAGATACGTTATTCGTACAAGGTGCGAGTTGGATTTAGTTAGTTTCAGTTTTGGAAAAAAAGTTATAGTTCTTTAAGCTGTTTAATGAGTAGAATTTTAAATTAACCCACAAAATAATTTAGCATGTGAGTAAATTTAAGTTAATTGATATCGCCACTACCATCACCTTAAGTCAAAAACCTTTATTCTAACAAAATGTAGGTTAGGTGTAATTAATTATAACATCATACCATATTGGCTTTTTAGTTAATTTTAGGTATATTAGGTACCTGCCTGTGTATAATAGGTTAAGTACAAAAATGTATGATGTATATTTTGTTTTTTATTACAATTAAGTTCTAACACTAATCTGACATAAAAAGTCCTATATTACAGTTGATACCTGCTATACTGGTAGACAGGTTAACCGCTGGGTTAATTTCGTACGCTGAAAATGAAGACTGACAGGAAACAACAGTTTAGCGCAACGAAAAACACGAATGCAATTGATTTTCTAAAACAAGGTCTTTACCCTTGGAAAGCTGCCAGGCGTCATTCATAGAGACTGGGAGACAGTGTAGTCATAGTAGATAAATATAGTAATGGTCATTCAACGTCTGTATGCGATTGTGCATGCTTGTTTATTAGTTTATCGTTTAGCTGGCTCAATTTGAGAAAGGTATTGGGGTCAGCAACACGTGTGGCATTGCCAACGATCACCATGTGGTAGCAGCTTACCATCAGGCGGGCTATAGACCTCTTTTATAAAGAAAAAAAAAAAAAACAATTGAAGACAAAATTGTCTCCTTCCGTCATCTAAGCGACTTCACCCCGCCTATTGTCCGAGATGGCAGCTAGAAAAGAAAACTAAATGCGCAGAAAAAAATATCCCACTTCTTTCGGAAACATGTCCAAAGTAAAAACCGTTTCCTTAATCCCAATGCTCATTCCAACTGCGACACGATTCCTTCCCTCACTTAAGGCGCGGAGAAATGTTGGCAACACTGTCCCTGTTTCCTTGGGAAACTTATGGGAATGGGCCGTCGTTTTAGCAACTTTATGGTTGTCGTGCAGTATGTTTTATGCGCCCATGAATTTTCGTCGCGCATGTTTTTGATTGAGACGCAGTGTTTTGGCCAGATTGCTGGCTATTTGAAGCTCAAGAAACTTTTTCGTAGACAAAAAGTCATTAGTATTGAAGCACACGGCGCTTTCTTTGAAAACCAGCTTTCCTGAACGCATCATGGATAAGAATTCATATTCTCTTTTTTTTTATGCTATACGGCAGACAAACAGGCAAGCGAGCCATCTGATGGAAAGTGGTCACCCCCGCCTATAGACATCTGCAACACCAGGGGCGCTACCTCTAAGGAGACCTCTAATATACATTGGGAACGTTCTTTCGAATCTTCGCATTGACACCACTAGAGGGTGCACGTAATGGACCATCAATTTAAACTTACAAACATACCGTCACACCTTTTTGTGGCACAGGTCACATTGTTCCACTTGCTACGGTCCTGACAAATCTCTCGCTTCTTGAATTGAAACCTACGTAATCCATCTGGCAATAACAAATCCTTTCTGTTTACTTTCAAATCCACCTACAAGTATAGGTAGCTACGCAAAACTTTTCCAGAAAAACAAGCAATCTCCATACTATATTACGGCTCGTCCAAAATATCTCATCCGAAAACAAAGTAGACCACCCCGGATTTGGGATAAAGTGTACCGTAGCCAGGTATCAATTTTCCCATCCCCTATTGAATAGTTATTTAGAATGAAATCTTTCAAGCCTTCTTTTAGAGGTATTGGGACGAAGGGACCTGTGAAGGGCGAGGGACGCATAGGGGACAGTAATTTGTTAAAGTGGTGCCTCTTGGCCATCTGATAAGACAGTTTGTTAAAGGAGACTTGTTTATGTAGGCTTTCCATCTTAAAATACGGTATCTACTCGTATTGTTAGCGAACGATCTTGAAGTAAATCAGGTTGATCGATAGTAGTTTCGTTGTATAGCACTTAATATAGGGAAGTTAGGAGAGGAAGAGATTGTAAATTAATTTAGAGTAAGTTTAACTATAGACAAGAACATTTAGTAAACAGCAGAAGTTAGGAATACTTATCTTAACTTAGTATAAAACGAAGTCGCCTCATGCCGTCTGTCCTTATGTATCTATGTACGATTAGATCTTTTTACGCGACGGATTTTAATGCGATTTTCGACGGTAGATAGAGAGAGTGATTCAAGAGTAAGGTTTTTAGGACAAAGTCGCTTTTAAATTATTAAATGATAAATGATAATGTTTCTATAAAGTGATTTCATTGGGCATCAGTCCATGATACAAAAGGATCGTAATAGCCCAATGAAATCAAGAAATTAGTGTCTGGGAACGACAAAAATACTCTTGTCATATCCCTGTAGCCTCTCTACGGCCTATTTACGTCGAGAAAGATAAAAATACTGGAGTGGACTCTTAGGAAACCTTTCAAAATCAATATTTCTATTGACAGAAAGCCGGTTGCAGCGGCGCGACGGCAAAAATGTGTAACCTTTAAAAATTCACTAAAACACTTCTACGTCACAACGTGTCAGGCCTTGCCGGATGGCTTTTAGCGAAGATTCCTGCTAGACGACGACCGTTAAGTTTTAGACGTCGTAACAAGAAAGAAGTGTAAGCAGAGTGAAAAAAATCATGTGGGAATAAATTGTTAGAGTATACCTCAGATCAAATAAGAAATGAATCCAGGGAACAACATACTGACGCCGCAAAACTACGCCATTCTCTGTGTACATACACGGTCACACGATTAACAACCAAAATACGGCATGCACACATGTGTACGAAACCGGCCTTATGTCACTGTTGACAGCGCGCCATCTTATTTCTTTGTTGATCTTATTTCATCGCGACTTATCTGTGAAATGGCAAAATTAGGAACTACAGCCGCTAGGTTTACATGTCATTCGATTGTCAGTGTCTATGTACATTTGAATGCGACGGTCAATTGTTTTTTATACCACCAAGGTGGCAAACAAGCACTTCTGCCTGATGGTAAGCAGTCACCGAAGCCTACAGACGTTGGCGATACCAGGAGCATCATCCACGCGTTGCCGTCCCCGTAAAAACCTTTTCACCCCTTTCTTGAAGAATTCCATGGTGTATTCTCTTACCTGGGAAATGTCAAAACTAGGAACTACAACCGCTAGGTTGAAATGTCATTTGATTGTTAGTGTCTTTGTTCGTTTGAATGCGACGGTGCCGAAATATCAGTTCGTTAAGAACACGGCGTCTGAAGGTAGTGCGTCCGCGTGCGGTGTATTTAGAAAATAATGAAGGAAATTACTGTGAGAAATTGCTTCGGGATTGGCCACGGCCGGTATTGGGCTGGCGGGGGCCGGTATTGGGCTACGGGGGCCGGTATTGGGCTTCGGGGGCCGGTATTGGCCCACAGGGCGGTTCGCCGTTTAAGGGCTGAATATCTATTTTTTATATTTGTCGCCTTCACTTGTGGTTACTCCGTTCAATATTTACATTTGATATCTACCCTTTACTATGAGTCCACTGTAATTACCTGATTTGCCAAATACTGGATCATGGTCAAAGCGGACCCCGGGCCCTCGTGCGCGAGAGTATAAGGACATTAACACCAAGATTAATATTTTTATTCCTATGCGTTCAGTGAGCGGCTCTTAACCTATTGCTTTGAGAAATATTTGTCTAATTTAATATTTCAAAAAAATAATATATATAGTTACTGTTAATTTTATATGTTCGATTTATTTTATTTGCATACCGATTTTACGTTATCACCCAGATATGAGTGGCACTTCACGTAATGGGCGTACCTATCAATGAAGTACGAAATTATCTGTTGTACATTTTACGGAAAAAAAATACGACACATTATAGGCGTTTGCCTAGGACCAAAAATTTGTGAGCTGCCAAAATTATCATCCTAGACTTGATCTTCTTCCTTTATTTTTGTTTTTTAAATCTATTCACGCACGACCAAGCAACATTGCTTGGTCGTGCCTGAATAGATTTAAAAAACATAAGTACATTCAGGCATTAGTACATACTAAAAAAAAATATTTCCCTTTAATTAGGTATTTGTACAAGTTCGCTATGCCAATGACAGGCAATCACAGTGATGTGTGTATGTATACCTGTCTCAAATCCTACCAATCTGACGTGAAGACCGCACTGTACAAATGAGATTTACCTGCTGGCTGTTTGCTTACCTGCTCCTTGCCCTGTCCCGAAATACGTTCGCCTTGCTATTGTGTGTGGTTGCAGGCGGCATCTCTGTAAGACGGCGTTATAGCACATTAGGTTTTGTGTAGTAAAAACTTGTACTTACCATGACATATAACTTGGTAATTTTTTTTAATTGTGTGACTCACCTTATGGTAAGTGACGATGCGGCCGATGATGGAGCATACCTGTCTAGGAACAGCCTATTTACTCTAGCCTTGGCAGACTGACGTGCCCACATTGTGCACGGGAGTTTGCCGCTAAGGTAGGCTAGGCTATGCAAGCCATCTTCGTGCGAATCAGTGCTGATTCGATTAGGGGTCGAAGACGTCGCTGTGACCGGAAATCGGTCGGAATTTTTTTTATTATTATTACTTGTATTTCATACGGTATTATAATAATTTATTGTACACGTCTAATAAATTTGGTGGGCTGTGTTGATTGAGTCTCTAATCTATGAAGAAAAGACAAATTTAGTATTTTGTCACGTCAACATTAAAATCGAAAAGTGTTTATTTTACTAACATTACCTATTTTCCTTTAATTCCAGGTAATAATAACATTGAAGTCCTCTACCACTAAGGGATACGTCGCTGCATTTGACCTGTCATTAGTAAAATAAGTAAGTCAATTTCGGAATACTAACATACCTTTTAAAACTTTACCTTTAGTAATTCGCTTGGGTAAAATAGAAATGCTTTATCTAACTTCATCGCAAAATAAACCCTATAACTCTAATGCACAACCAATTATTTGCTTTATATTGAATTTATTCATACCAAATATTGTATGCCTCACCTACGTATTAACTCTTACAATTATTGCCGTCTCTGTTTCTTTATGCTACGCAATGCCAAACGAGCAACCAGCACACCTGATGGTAAGCGATAACTGTCGTCCATAACAACTACAATTCCTACATTTAGGTCGCAGGCAACAAAAATGCAGAAACGCATGTGTTGTCACCGTGAGGACTAAAATGCCTCATGCCTGTAATTTCGCTGCCATGTTGCTTGGCGGCAGAAATAGATAAGACAATAGAAATAGGTTACACGTGAGAGATGATTCTAAGCCTAATTAACTAGGGAAATATTGATGAAATACATTCCATTTTACAGTAATAGGTAGAGTTGATATAATGCCAGTTTATTATGATTATAACCAAGATAGCCATGTTAATATAATAGCTCTATTATAAATCCATCTGTTTTAGTCTTCAATGGTCGGCGCCATAATCTGTGGTTCAGTTTAGGCAAAGGTAGCGGTCCTCAGACTGCCAAGACTTGGCTTAGTACGGAGACAGCACAATACTGTACAAATCAAGGGAGAACGGGATAGCTATACTTAACGGAAACATTGTGTGTAGTTACGTAATTATAGTTTAATCTCTGATTTGGTATCACATTAGACTGTAATGAGAAAAAAATTTCACAAGTGGCTGAAAAGCTTGATAGGCGGAGAAAGATTTCCTATTGAAGAAATAGACTGTGAGGACCGTAGGTTATGGAGTAGGTACAAGAAAAATCCCACTTTGTAGGCATAGTAGAGGTTTTAGGATATCATTTTTTACTTCTAAAACAAACACGAGGATATGTAAATAGGTACAATCGCTACGAAAAGTCGTAGTTTGGATCACTAAAAAAATATTTTGTGTTAGGTCGTGCATGGGCAGAACAACATTTTTTGGGTCTCCTAAACGTCTACAAAGTGAAATTTTTCTAGTACTCGATGACGTAGAATAACCTACGGTGCCGTCACAGTCTAAAATTTCTTTAACCAAATTTTGGGATCTAGGAGAAAATTTGAAAATTTCCGTTTCGAAACACGAGCAAACGAAGCTAGAGATAATAACACGCGTTTTACATTGAATGAGAATCATACAAACATCAACTGTGGATTAATGCAATTCAAACCAACTCGTTGAATACAAAACACATGTCATACATTTAAAATAACAAGGTATAAAATTCAAAACCGTCGACTTGCATAATCCGCGATGGGATTCAAAGATAGTTCTGCTTGGTCCAAGCTGGAATCGAACCGGGTCCTTGCACATCCCTATTCTATTATCTATGCAATGCACCATACAAAAACATCTCAAAACCAGTTCCAAGCCTTAACCATAGGATTTCCGGGATCACAATTACCGACATTCAAAAATAAACCTCACAATAGAGGCACTAAGTTTGAATTTCGTTCGAATGAAGTTATCAAAGATGGCGCTCTCGAATTTCTTTATAACAAAGCGGATTAAGTCGAAAATCGTCTGCTTTCGGGGCGAGCGGGCGGCGTGGTACTACTGGACTGTTCTAAATTTGGACAAAACTACTTCGGAGAGGCTCGCGTGTAATGTTAACTTGTTAATCGGTTGAATTGCCGATGGCTCGGCTCGATTTAATTATAAATACTAGTCTATATCGACCATACGTGTTTTCAATCTCTATAAATTGTTCGTCTATGATGTTGTACTTAATACTGTGCCATGAGAATACTTGCTTGGTGGCAGAAATAGTATAAAATTAGGTACACTTCTCGTAGCCTCATCGAGACGAACGTCTTAATAAAATAGTCCTAGTTTTTAAATAAAAGTTAGCAAGTGTCCGTCCGAAGCTTCGGCTTTGGCTCCGGCCAAAAAAAACCACTTTCACCGAAGGTGGTTTTTATTATTTTCAACAAATAAATCGCAAGCTTATTTGTTTGTTCATCTCCAGATAAATTTTTAGTGATGATTTACATTACTTTTCTAATTATGCTGTCAACATAAGCCTTCAATATTAAAGTTTTAAAATCAGTTATATTATTAATTGTAGCTTGTAGCCAATGTTGAACCAAAATTTCTAAGAGCTTAAAGGCATCGGCTTCGGTCAGAAATTGACCTTCGGTCGGACACTACCAACTAGCATTTAATAAATATTAGCAGTAGTCAGTGTAGGAATTTAAAAACTACTTTAATATTACCTAACCAAATACCGCCAATCCCTTCAAACACCCACTACACCCATTATAAAACCATAACAATTTTGGAAATACCTACTTACTATACGTAAAAACTTGTCACCGTCACGGTAGAGCAACTATTTTCGAGTTGGTAGCGAGTACCACCGGTACCACCGCGGAAACGCGGGTGGCTAACGCGTCGCTTATAATTCGTTTCTGACGACTTTTTAATTCGAATCTCGTGTGAACTAAACTCCTGCGCAGTAATAGACACATTAGATACACTTGTTGAAAGTTTTAGAGCTTTTTTTAGTTTGTGGGTTACGAACTGTGACATCGTCGTTAATTGTCGCAGAGGTAATGGGTTGTCGAAATCTTTTCGACGATGTAGGAAGTCGTTGTGAAGTGCCAATTAGTTTGTCTTCTTATTGGCTTAGTGAAAGTGACATGAAATTGGTAGCAATGTGTCTTAGTTAATTTAGGAGCAACAAATTTAGGTATAGATAACTAGTTTTTGTTCGAGACTTCATCCGCGTAAAATTCGCTTATGTTGTGATCCCACGGGAACCCACTGAATTTCGGGATAAACCGTAGCTAAGGTTATTGGTCATATAGACTGAATTGGCCGGTCTTTTTTGTCATTAGTACGAAAAGCGCATCCAAAGTGTTAGGGTGAGCCTACACGCTATGGTATTCGTGCTTTCGGCATTCGCACCCGTGTTCCACACCCGGCCTAGGCCTAGGGCTAGGCCGGGTGTAGAACGGGCCTATATCATCATAATCATCTTGGCGTTAATGACCCTATGGCCCATCTATGAAATGACGAAACGCAGCGATACCAGGAGTAAGTAAATTTCTATCTTCCCGATAACATATATATGAAAGAGTATTGTTAGCAGAGAGACGCCCCGATGGCTTTTTGATCGTGCGAACTTTTCCCAGATTTATGATACGCTTACTTATGTGACATCCACAGACAAATAGGGCCACTCTTATCTCTCTGAAGGCTTGGCGAATAACTCAGTTATGTGGAAGTACCTAGGCGTTAGCTTTGGCCAAACAACTGTGATTTAGTGTCTCTAATACCCGACATAGCAACTAAGGCTAGCAAAATGTGTCATCAAAAGTTGGAAGTCATGAACGGCGGTGATCACTTGAGGTGATGCTGATTTTTGGTGATGTTACTTTTGTAACGATTTTGAGAAATGGCCTTTTTGACGGATTGCTAGGCTTTGGTAGGGTTATTGTGATCTGTCATATTATACTGTGACAGCCGCATACTATTTTTTTTGTTACTAGCGAGGAACTGTAATAGGTTTGTTGGTTCTAAAATAATATTTATTATGTTTTTTAAGCTGTTGGTACCTTAATAAATAAATACAAGAGGTAGAATACAATTAGCATTCTAATCCTAACTAATCCTAACAATATTATAAATGCGAAAGGAACTTTGTCTGTCTGTTATCTTATCACGGCTAAAACCGATTTAAAACTAACTTGGGAGTGACATTTTCCGGAACCCTGAGTGTGAGGGAAATAGACTATCTTCATCACAGATTCAATATGGCGGCGACCGCGATACATAAAGTGAAGTCCACACAGACGAAGTTGCGAACGCGCAGCTTTTTACCCATATATATCTAATTATAATTAAAAATCTTACATGAAAAGATAGCACCTCTGAAGTCCTTTATTTCGCGCCTCTGAAACAGCAGAGCGATAAACAAAACCTGAAACTCAACTCACTGAAAGTTACGAGTTTAATTAGTTTAAAAGCTAAGAAAGAAAGCTGTGGAAGTATTTAAAAAGGTAAAAATACTGAGCACTCTCTGTCTGCGAACTAAAGAACTAAAACATTGGCGCAGTTGTTTTGTTCAACATAAAGGTGCAATGTTTAATTGCCTACGCTAAAAGTTGTGGCAATTTCATTCCAATTACAAATGAATAAGGCAGCTTATCGGTTAATTGCTGATGACGGGATGATTGGCCGTAATAATGGACAGAACTTCAGTGGTGATCGAAGTTTTAAATAAGGTTGTTAATTGTTATAATCCCTGATTGTATTGTATCTTGGCGTCAGTATCGCGGTTGTGCTCTTTTGTGCGAGGGCCCTGGGTCCGCCTTGACCGTGATCCAGGATTTGGCAGACCAGGTAATTGACCTCCGTGACCGTGACCGTGTTATCAGGAAGAACCTGACTAGATTGGATCATGGTTACACATGGAGTCACCTGTCTATGCGGGTTTCCTTACGATGTTTTCCCTCACTGTAACAGCTTTGGTTAGTGTTAAACTAATGTACATAACTTAGAAAAAGTCGGCGGCACTGGGGATGGAACTCGGTACCTCCCGCTACAAGTCGGATCCGCTAGCCATTATGCTACTGACCGATGTTTTTATTTTTATAGAAGGATAAAATTCACCCATCACACCGTCCAAAAGACAAGAAATGTGAATATGCTTATGACTTTTTAAGGAATTTCTCTAATTTTATGTAAATGGCATATTAAAACGTGTTATTGTAATATAAATAGTTTTTATTCTATTTTGCGTTGAGATTTGGCGATATATATTACGCATAACATCGTCCATATTAGCAAAATAAAATTCGTTGCCATTTAATTCTTTTACCACTATTTATTACGGGTTCTGTGCATAGATTTTTTTATTATTATTGTGGATCACAAACCTATGGCGAAAGTAGGTACGGGGCTCGCTTTACTGTATGATTCTCGGTCTACTATAATTATAAAAATGTTACAATTCTCCCATTTCGGAAAATCTGTTGATAATAGCACTGAATACGCAGATTTCTGGACAATTGCGTTATTTAACTATTTTTTTAAAAAACTTTATTTATTTTATTAACAATTTTAATTCTAAAATTAACAATTAAAGCCAAAAAAGCATTTCTTTTTAAACTATTCAAGATATTTAATAAAAAAAAAATGAAACAAACTGGGAAATATTGTTCGAAAATGAACGACCAAAATCGCGAGCGAGACCATAATTTTTGCTCCGACACGCGGAATCCTAAATCAAAGTTCTTATCAGTACAAGAGAATAAATAAACGCTGTGAGGTAAAGCAACGAATTAATGTCTTCCAACGTATTGGTTCAATAACCATTTATTTACTGATCACTTATCAATCCGGCGAAATATCGGTCAGTGTCGAGACCGAAAGATAATGTTAAGGGGAAGCCTCGGCTTTGGTCGAGTTGAATTCGAGTTTGATTAGATAAATATTCTGTTAAAAAATGGCACAAACATTTTTAATTTAAAAAACTTGTGCAATTGCCGCCATATTGCCTCGTAATTTTCATGGTGTAGGTATTTACTTTTAATTTTCAGAAAATCGCTTAATGACTGTCTTCTGTAGTACCGACTGACAATACTTATAAGCGCTGATGAATGTTAGTCTTCTACAGAAGCACTAGCCTAAACGTCGACTGTTGGACATGTGCCATAATCGACGCTTGGCAAGCGGGTTCGAGATGGCAGTGTTGAAAATATGCAACAGAAAACAATTCAGCCCATTTTCTGGTGTACATACACATCTCTAGGACATTATTCGCCATGTACGACACCAGTGTGTGGAAGGAGTTTCGTGGTATTCTCTCGTTGTCTTATTTATAGAAGGCGGGGAAAAGTGTGCGTAAAAGAATTAATTTGAGGTCGGAGACGAACACTAACCCTATTTTTAAAATTAGCCTGAGTGTTTAGAAACTATTAGTTGTTCATCTCAAATGGTCAGCTGTACACAATACTAGTTTCTTGGCGACTTCGTTCACACTGTCTGTATATTTTACTCTGTCTGTGTTCTTTATGGACCGTAGCAAGTTGTTTCTGCCTTCCCCTACCTACAGGAAAAAGACGTGTGTGACTAAAAACTTTAGTTCACATTTTTGTCTTAAAGGGCTTCGCCTTAAATTTGTAAAACGCAATTAGCCGGCCTCATATCTCTAAATAACGTATTTGGTATATGCAAATGTGACCACGCTTTGAAAAGGTAGATACGGCCTGCGGTTATGTATATGTATATTATGCTAATATTTAAGATATGGGCATATAAATTAAATATAGATCTTGTATTGGACATGTATATCTTCTTATGCAAATGTAGAGAGCACCTTGTTGCAGGTTTTAATATTATTTGGTTTAATTAGTTACTTAGAAGAATGTGATTTTATCTTTTACATAGCTTTATTGGTATGTACAGACATACAACTAGTTAGTTGACCCCTTACTCCATATTTATCAGGATTATCATAAGGTCGGCGGGGTCAACTTATTAGTTGAATGACTGTACGAACAAAATTGTTGACGTCTTGTGAATGTCGTAAAATAATATTCTGAAATCTGGAAGCCATTTTCTTTCTTTCTGTTGAATTTTCGAATTGTTGATTTCATGGGCGACAGTTACCACTCACCATCAGGTGGGCTGCCTGCTCGTTTGTCACTGATTAGAATAAAAAAAAATTTAACCAACAATTTTCGCACTTACATAGGGAACCCTACATTTCCATGATTACTTCGCGTACCTAACATAAACCACAATATAAATAAGACAATAACGTACATCAGTAAACAAGATATATAAGTAGCAATTGAGAGTACTTACCTACTTATTTATTATTGCCTTTCTTATGAACGGGGGTCGACGACCTATGATACAAATACGAGTTACCGACAAGCTGAGTGGAAAAGATGAATTTCTGAGTTTATATGCTTTTGCCTCCGAACGTAAAAGAGGGTGGTGGTTACTCTCTATTCTGCTATACATAGTTTATATAAAACAAAGTCGCTTCCCACCGCCTGTCCCTATGTATTTATCTATTATGTATCTATGTACGCTTAGATCTTTTAAGCTACCCAATCGATTTTAATGTGGTAATCAACAATAGATAAAGTGATTCAAGAGGAAGGTTTGTACGTAAGAAAAAGGGTAGGTTGGGGTAAAGTAGGTGTACGCGAACGAAGTCGCGCCGGGTCCGCTAGTCCTACTATAAATGCGAAACATTGTAAGGATGTTTGTCCTTTACGTCAAAACTACTGAAAGATTTCAATTTTTATGCTTTTTATGAAATTTTACAGTAACGTAGATAAAACGTGTAATACCTTAAAGTCCAGAATGACAAATAGTCTATAGTTTATCCCGAAATTTAGCGTGGTATCCCCTGGGAACGGGTTCGGAACGGACGAAGTCGCGGTCGAAAACTAGATAGGCATTATTTCGGCCGTCAGTGTCAGCGTCAGCGTCAGTCAGTTAGATTAGTTAAATTAAGCAGTAGGTACCTACCTAATACAGTACCTAGTCGACGTAAAATGTACATAAATGTAGGTCATATCTGCTTTTCTATTCTAGCCCTCTTTCTTCGGTAGGTCTGCTGTAAGACATTTCTTTTTAGAAATAAGCTGTACGTTTTGTGATTGTTATCTTTATGTTCATATTATTGTTACTTTCATTGTTCACAATAAATGGATAAAAAAAATAAACTACAGATTTTATGAAATACCGTATTGCCGTCACGTACCAACATAAACATTACATAATCCATACAAATTGAATTTCAATCAAACATTCTACCTATTCATAAGTATTCCATGCAACTAAACGTAATTTCCTAAACACAAACTCGGACACGCATACCAAATAAAAATAATCGATTCAACTAGAAAATTGGTATGTCAAACACGTTTTATAGGTATCATCAGGTTATACGTCAAAACACGGTGAACACCCGCCGTAATACAGTGTAAGGTGACGTAACGACTTGTCAACTCTGTCGTATAATCGGCCGTGCTAGCCAAATGGCTAGTAAAAAGAAGTGACTCGGACGAGGCTGTATACAGGCTACAATATTTGCCTGTAGCTACACTTTTATGTAGGTAAGTAGCTATAAAAAGGTAGGGGTTACCCCCAATTTTGCAGCAGCATATTCTGTTACGCCTGCCAAGGGTGGATATAAGAGTGGACGTCCTGAGTGGTCACTAGTTAACTTGCTGGTCTGCTACGCAAGAGATCCCGGATTAGAGTCCCAAGCGGGTAGATATTGAAATAATGAATTTTAATTTCTGTTACAAGTCTGGGTGAGACTATGTATGATTGAACTCTTTATTGTACATACACTGTTACACTGTATAATAAGTATATACTTATTTAAAAGTATGGGAGTATTATTTATCAGTTATCTTGCACCTAATACAAACTAGCACATAGTACAAACTTTGCTTAGTTTGGGACTAGATAGCACTCTACCCGCGCTGTCACGCCAGTAAGTGTCAAAGCACGCACACGCATAAATGGGCGGCCATTTTTATGCTTCACTCATCATTTTTGAGAGATTACGTCTGTATTTCTTTCAGATCCGTGCATTACTATATACACCACCCATGTACATACACGCACACACACACACACACACACACACACACACACACACACACACACACACACACACACACACACACACACACACACACACACACACGCCGCGCGCGCGCGCATACCTACATATATCTTGTTTTTCTTTTATTTTCTCTCGCTCTTTTTAAATTTCTATTTTATTTGTAAGATACATAATTGTATTATTATACCTAGATTAATTTTGTTTGTCGTAGTTAGGCGTATGAGCTACATTAAGTCCTAATGTATTTTTTGTAGGCACTACAACTTGATAATGTATATAGTTTAAATAGAATTAGATTGCTGTTAAACTCTGAAATAAATAAATAAATAAATATTGAGGTACCTACGTATAGAGTTATCCAAGCTTACCTACTATAGTTATCCAATATCCAAGGCGTTTTGGTGCAAGGCTATCGAGTTCTGACGGTACACCGGAACCCGTACAAGCGTACAATGAAATGATAGATGCCTCGGCTTGACCCATTTCTGGGAATACACGTAACAAGTTACATATCCAGTCCCTGATTATGTTAGGTGGATGAAAGTGATGGTTTTTTGTATTGATTCGTATGTCTTTAGGTGTTTGTGTTTGCGCAAAGATGATTGACGATGATTGCGTGAGCAGCTCCAAATAAGTTGCTACTTATTTGACTTTAGTAATTTCATAACACAAATACTACGTACACACAAAATTTTAAGATGCTCATTTTTCTATACATAGTATAAACAAAGCCGTGTGTATCTATGTACGCTAAGATCTTTTAAACTACGCAACGTTTTAAACGGTTTTCTACAATATACAGAGTGATTCAAGAGGAAGATTTATAAGCTAGAAAAAAATGGTAGGTAGGGGTAAAGTAGACGTACGCGAACGAAGTCGCGCCGGGTCCACTAGTATCATATAATCCGCAAAGAAAGAAACGAGCTTCCAACGAAAACTCCACAATTCAGCCTTTCACAGTTACGGCCTGGCCAGCAGACATATTATCTAAAAACACTCTAAATTTAAACAGTTTTTGCGTTATAAAACTACCTCCTTGTACGGCTGAAAATTTTAAGTGTTGCCAGAGTAAACGCGAGAGTTAAGTGTTGCCATAAATCTGGGAGGCGAAAAACATGGCTGGTTCTCTTTGGTGTGTTCCGTTTTTGGCCAGTTTGTCGGTTGGAATTACGTCGGAGTACCTGCACCGTGACTAAAATACCTAGTACGTTATCTGAAAGGAAATAACGTATGGTTAAATAAATACTTCATTAGCAAATACATTCGATATCTTAACAAGCAAACATGCCCTTAAACTCTACATTGACTCTACATAATAAATGGCAGTTTTAAAACTGTCTGAGTAGTTTTTAGCAGACATGTTCTTAATTATTCAGAGACATATATGTAGATGAGACTTGAGAGTCTCCTAAACTTCTAAGCCAAACAATGTTAGACCTCGAACTAATATATTTTTACCATATTTACCATCTCAAATGGTGGTAAGTGACGATGCGGACGAAGATACTGTAAGAATGTTCATTCTTACAGTATCAGTATTATAGTATTCTCTTCTGTTTCGATGCCCAGATATTCTAAATAAAATAGTATTCCTATACGGATTAATCGTGGAATTATAATATTTATTTTAATAACATATGTTTTCATTGTTCTTGTCTGTCACAATACAATCCCAATAAACAACATAGTTACCACCAGGGGGTCTAAACAGGCCACATTAGCGTTTCATATTTTGATTCATATTTGAGTGCCAGAAACTTGTCTGATCCGGTGGCCAATACTGGAACTAAGTATAGATATGTTTGTGACAACACCTCAGGTGGGATGGATGTCATATACCTGGCTAGTAAAATTAAAAAAATATTTCAAATATTCGTGCGTTCGTGCTGGGCGAATGAAAAGAAAAAAAAATATTCCAAATATTAGTGCGTTCATTCTAGCCAAATAAAAAAAACACCCATTCCAAATACTGGCCAGTGGTTAACTTACAAAAATTAATTTCCATCGAACATTGTCCCGTCATTGCACCGTTCGGAGTCTGATTTCCCAGCGGTTTCGGCATATTAATATTACCAATTTCATTCGACAGAAATCCGATTTGTCACGCTAATCAGTGTAATTGTTCGAGGTTCGACCGCCCCTCCCTAGCTGGTTCTAAGAGTCTTAGGAGAGAAATTAAATGTTTTAGGCTGTAACTGAAAAAATAATTGGATGAAAATTTAATAAAAACCTAAATGCACACAAGCAAAGTAAATTAAATTTCAATAGAGCACGACAATGGTAAGTGTTATCCACAGAAATATAAATAAAGTTACTTATTTAATGTAGGTATTATAGTTACAGAAATCTAAAGCAGTATTTAAATTTATTTAAATAAGTAATTTTACGTCGATTTCTGTAAATTTAGTATTTTCATTTTAAGTTTAACTTACTTTAAAGTATTAAGTAATGTAGTGTTGTTAACAAAAATATTATACTAATTTTTAAATTCAAATCGCGCTAGAACAGCATGCAAAGTGATGCTATTCATTCAGTCGATACATACATAAATACATACTAACGTTACATACTCCCATACTCAATGTATACATAATATATACAGTGAGTGCAAGAATTTGAGGCAACTCTACAAGACATCACACAGCATACAAAGCATAAGTGCAGTCTATTGCAAAACCCTTCACCAATTGTACCGAATATAATTGCTTCATTTACGCAAAAAACAGATCTCTCAAGGCTTCTCTCTTTCGAGATAAATCGGAAACAAACAATTGTTTTTGCCTTCCGTTCCGAATTTCTAAACAAACTTACAGAGCACGACAAATCCTTTATTTCCAATCAGTCGTGGTAATTTAACTAGAAAGCGGATATCTCATCTTGGCGTTAATGTCTCGGTTGTGCTCTCGCGCACGAGGGCCCGGGTCCGCCTTGACCATAATCCAGGATTTGGCTGATCAGGTAATTACAGTGGAGCGCTGCCATCTGACCTCCGTGACCCTGCTACCAAACCTAGCCAAATTGGATCATGGTTACACATTCAGTCGCCTGAACGTGTAGGTTTCATCACGATGTTTTCCCTTATCGTAAGAGCATCGCATAGTATTCAACTAATGTTAATTTATAACTCAGAAAAGAGTCATTGGTACATGGCCGCAGCGGGATTCGAACCCGGTACCTCTCGCTAACGAGTCAGGTAACCGCTCGGCCACCGACGCTCCGTCGTCATTAAGCGACCTTGATGACAAACCCTTTCTTGTAATAATACGAATAAATTAAGAAGACGAGTACACTGCTCGACATTAGAATTTCTTCGACTGTACGTAAATTATATGAGAAATTTGGTCATTATTTCATTAATTAGTTACTTACATATTTTATTTAAACTACACGAATTCGAATATTTATACACATGTAAATATAGCTTATTTATCTATAAAATGCCAAGCTCATTAAACTTGCAAGTCGCTCTACCATAACTTGCAAGTTGCTCTACCATAACTCCATGGATACGCGATAATGGTAGAGCCAAGTTTTCGTTTTCCCATGGGCGGCGTCCACAGTCACCTTTGGGCAAATCGCTGTCATAGCTGCCTTTCGGTTGTTCGGTGACCGTGGGGCCCAGAAACTAGGTCGATCAGAGGTTAAACGCTATGGAAAGTCATTGTTATCCGTTCAACTTGCTCTATAACTTTGTTCTACCTATGTAATAGTTGCGTTCTGTTATAGGTTTATTAATTCTGTAATAGCAGCTACAATAATTAATTATGTACGAGTAAATCTGTATTTTGTTTACCGATGACATAGGTATGCACAATTATTTTAATTTTGTACAATAATGACAACTCTATAAAAGTAGAGATTTTGCCAAAATATTAGTGCAATTGCCATCAAAGGATGCTTTAAGGCTTTTATGTAGTCCCGATAGGATATTATAAACCGCGCACAATCACAACAGAATGGAACCTTATTAAAGTAAATCGAAATTATAGCTCTCGGGCGAATAAACGTTTGCATTCCGAAAGTCTGATTGCACATGGATAATAATAACGCTTTGGAAAAGAAGTGATAACGACCAACAATGTATGTATTAAATAATGTAGGGACAAGGAGTCATTTGAAGCAATAAATGAATTCGGTTTCGCTCGAGCTAGAGCTTCATTAGTCTTAAACACTAATGGAATGTAGAGCCCTGTTATCTTTGCTTTGAATTTATTAGCGTCACGAGTGTAAGAGGATATATTCTCGTGTGTGTTACTCGGATGTGATAACTTGATACTGAAGCACGTATTCAACTGATACTTCGTGGTAACTCTACATAGAGCCCATAACCCGAAGTAAGAGAGTCGTATTCGTCGACCGTCCAAAAACAAACATGGTAGAGTTTGAACACAGAAATACAGAGTATACACCTTTAATCATGCAGACAGCGTTGTTCCACATTAGTTGAAAGCTGGTTAGTGGAAACTTTGAGAGCCAGTGGAATTGCAACAACTAATCGCTGCACCACCAACTTTGGGAAACTCTAGCTAGGTAGAGCGGAATATAGCTAACAAGAGGGTTCTCTTAAAATAACGTATGTGAGGTTACGACGTGACGTAAACTTGTAGATTTACCCGAAATGTAGAGCTTTTTGTAGAGGCATTTTAGTGATGAGACTTGAAACTGACTAAGTTGAACTTTGTTTGTAGAAAATATCGGCTTTATAAGCAC
This sequence comes from Blastobasis adustella, assembly GCA_907269095.1. Taxonomy (NCBI): domain Eukaryota; kingdom Metazoa; phylum Arthropoda; class Insecta; order Lepidoptera; family Blastobasidae; genus Blastobasis; species Blastobasis adustella. The sequence goes on along the minus strand of OU026135.1, from coordinate 5,245,651 downwards.
TTATTTCCTATAAAATGTCTATTGATCAATGCAATAGTGTAACAACTAGTTTTTCTTTGGTTTCACTTACCGGAAGAAATGTTGCCCATATCAAATTAGCTTTATGTAGAGTAATTAAAAGCATTTTGTGCAATCAGTTTTTCATTTAGGTGTATGTTTACTCATGAACAACATCAAAATTCAATTTAAAATTTAACAATTTTCGTTAAACAGCTAGATTAGTTTATTATAGTTATTTAAACACACTTCAAAGTAATACATAATTATAAAATAAATTCGTTAAATATATTTGTGGATAGAGTATTTAAAAGCATTTCGTGGAATCAGTTTTTTTATCTAGGTATGTTTACACTTTAACATCGAATTTTAATATAAAATGTTACTTATTTTCGTCAAAAATTTCGTGGAATCAGTTTTTATTAATCGAGGTATGTTTTTTACTCTCATAGAATTTTAATTTAAAATTTTCGTAATTTCTTGCAAAAATATTTGTTGAAATTTGCTATTGCAACTACCGGGAGGAATGTATTTTATTAAAATCTGCACCCAGAACACCGAAGCGAAAGATGCATAAGAGAGAAAACGAACATTTTCTTCCGGTTTAACGAGTCTTTAATGTTGTACTCGGCCGGATAACCGGATAAACTTAGTTAACGTTTGTCCAAACATGGAAACAGATTAGGTTAGTCTAAGCTATTTTTACATGTTTCCACAGCTGTTTTTAAACGCACTTTAACTTGAGGGCCCGGATTCGGTTACTAGAATGACCGTTGGGAATGAAAACAGTCATTATCATTCAATTAGTGCACCCGTTCTGAAATTATACGCGAACATGGATACCTTATTGCAATTTTCCTATTGAACTCCAATTTTATTTTTAATAAAACATTGCCTATGTTACTCGCTAATAATTTGGTTCTCTATAGCTGAAATAATTTTTAAAACCATTAAATAGTTTTTGAGTTTATCCATCACAAACAAACCCACAATATTAGCATAGATATGATACGGTAAAAGATGTAAAAACTGAGGTGTAGCTAATTATAAATCTTTAGAAAAGCCTTACTTACATCTTAGTATGGGTTAGCGAATTCCAAGTATACCTTCATTTTCTTCCAATCCTTCAACTTTGCAAGATAGTGTAGGTAATGCTCCTTCATCTGTACATCTAATAGCATCCAATGATGCGTTATTATGTGTGGTATTACCAGGCTTCTCGCAAAGTCCCTTTGTAAGCCTATGTAATGAGATTACTCGAACTCGTTACTCAGGCAACTTTGTAGTATAAGTACATGTTAAAACCTTTATAGGTGGATGATTTACTGGTTTTTAATCTATACTAGCGATGTGCCCCGACTTTGCATATGTACCCACGGTCTAGTAGAAAACCTATGTCGTCGTGAACAATTCGAAAAACTGTACTTTTTAATCGACTTCAACAAAGGACGAATTTCTCAATTCGTCGGAATCTCCTGTTTAAGTTTTTTTTTTTATTTAAAAGTAGATATGTGCCAGTTGAAAATTATGTTTGTCTCTAATTTCTATTTTATTTTATTTACAGGTAAACTAAACCCTGCTTTCTCATTCGCTGTAGGAAATTCGGTGGTAAGTAACTTACAGCCAGTTTCTCGTACGATAATGATTGGCAATAGCCAATCATCAATTGAAATTCGCCATCCTTATCTATGGTGAGTTCTAGACGGAGACGGAAAGAGTTTCAATCAATTATTAACATTGACAAGCGTTTCAGAAACGGGGCGTTACTGATTGGCTTTGAAGTTTATTGTCATTCATAATAGACACAGATTTTATTTGGCAATAACTACAATTATATCAAACGAGTAGTAACAATATCAATAATGATAGGTATAACATGTTAAGACTAGGGTATTCAATTAAAATGTATGGTGAATATTGTAGTGTCATGGAAATTAGAACTCCGCTCAACATATACTGTAGATATGTTAATATAACTATTGATACTCAATTAATATCTAAAGGTGACAATTTCATTTCTGTTATTAATTCTATTGACTGTGATACTATTAATTATTGATGGAAATACTCAATATATATGTATTGTTAGTTAGGACATAATGTATACCTAGATACTGAATTTTGGACAATGTATGAACAATACTAATAAAGAAATATGAATATGAATAAACTACAGCGCTGATCTTCAGCTAATATGTATATATATATGCGTATATGATTCACAGAAATTTAATTTTTTTTTTTAGATTTTTATCTTTGTTGCTGTATTGGTTTTATGTACCACATGCTCACAAGTGGCTTTTCATCAGGCAGGTCGTAAGCTTGCCACCTTAGCGGTATAAAAAAAAAGTACACCAAATTGTAGGTACCCTCCAACCCACACCAAATTGTAGGTACCCTCCAACCCACCCCAAAAGTGTAATAAGCAATAATAATTTCCCTACATCTATTTACACAGCCTTCCTCTAGCCTGGAGCTTTCTCCAGCAGCATCGAGCACCCTCAAGGCAACTTTCGAGTGACATAATTCAATTACAAAGCTCAGTATGGGGGTAGATCGAAGCAAGTGATTTTACGCACCCCGGGGAGGAGGTACGTAATTACATTAACGTTGAAGACTAGACGTTAATGTTCAATTATTAGATTGACTAACACTTAATTGTTAAATGTTCAATCAATTGTGTCTAAAGTACGGAGACGGCGCTTTGAAATGTAATGTAAATATGGAGGTACCTACTGTCTATATTCGGTAGAATTAACCTTCAGAAAGGTTTGAAATAATAAATTGATAGAAAAGTTAAGGCTTTGTCAAATAGAGAGTTAGGCGGTAGCGTGGCGTTGGCGGGACGAGAGGCTGGCGGGTTGTAAGCTCGATGTGATAGTTACATTGTAGGTAACACGCCTCGTCGCAACTCAGCGCTTTTGAAGTGACAATTTTGTAATATTTATTGAAATCGTAAATAATTGAATTTTACTGTACAAAATTTATAAATTTTTGTCTATTAAAATATCAATAACATGCTTGGCCAATTCACACGGCGCCACCTAGCCCCAAACTAAGCAAAGCTTGTGTTATGGGTGCTAGTTCACTGATAAACTAGTTATACAGTTTTTTAAATAAATTCTTACCATACATTATAACACCCTGACCCGTAACAGAAATTAAAATCCATCATTTCAATTTCTGCTCGGCCGGGAAACAAACCCGGGACCTTTGCGTGGCATATGTTAAGGACTGAACCACTCAGGTCGTCATGTGTAAAGATGTGTAAAACCAGGAAGGATACATAGAATAAAAAGGCTGTATCTCACTGACACTTTCCTTTCTGTCATGTAACTGATGAGAACATTGTATGCAAAACAACAAGAAAACGCACCGCCCAAACCAGAAGAACGAAGTTGAAAGACAAAGCACGTATTCAATAATTATTACGTTTAATAGATCCGTGTTATATTAGACCTTTATGGCGATATAATCTGAGATGGCGATACGCCTTGCATATCATATCGTGGTACCAATACTGTTCCGGTCGCACTCACGCTTGGCAGTTTGCCAGTTGTGTTATGATAAAGTCTCTTAACGCTAACCGTTAACAGTATTATAATGATTTATGAGCTTTTCTTGTTTGTTGCCTCATATTTCATTTGGTCACTATCTTACCTCAAAGATGATTTTCTGAGAAATTTGTTAAAATTCTTAATCGTTCAATATACAAGTGGATAAAGTTAGGTTACAGTAAGAAAGCACACCTTACAGACTTTTTTGAAGTTAACACTTTTCAAAACTGTTTTTGTTATCCAGTTCAAAAATGTAAAACAATGTAAGAAACTTGATTGTCTCAAATGTAATGACTAGCCTTGTAATATTATTAATGTAAAGCTGTATGTTCTTCTCCTTAATAAAAAAAAATAAAGATAAAAAACGAAAATCGACGTGTGTTTTAAATCCTATGCTTTCATTTGATCATCATCATCGATCACCATATGAGTCAATCCCAGCTTCTGCCACGGCTATCAGGTAGCAATCCCATGGTATAATTTGCTCCAAGTAGCAATTCGCAAAGAAAATCCAGACTTAACACTTCAATAGACCAATATAATAAGCTCGGGCTAACTTTATAATGAATCGTTTAAACGAAAAAGCTAGACGTTTCGCATTCGTCCAATGTGCAGTTTCTTTGTCGGCGATCTCTTTTATGTGGCACGTGATTTTTACGGATTTAATATTCCCTACACAGTTAGAACTTAACAGCCGTAGGTAAATGCAATTTTTTTTTTATTTGCCTACCGAAATGACTCAATCAAATAAATACGGACCAATACAAGTATCAATGTAATTTTTTCGTTCTAACTCAGCAAATTATGTTAATTTTAAATTACTTACTGCTTGTTTGATAGGTAAATCACAACGGAAAAAAAAAACGTAACAGAATCGACTAAAAAACGACGATCTCCATTGATTCTACATTCTTTCACTGCTATAGAGCGACCATTGACTCTTATTACGTAACTATAGAATAAAGCAATTTGTAGTATCACATCATGATCACTGGATCAAGTCTTACAACAACATGAATCATGGCGCGCATAAAACGCATTTGCGGTTAACCCAAACGATTTCTCTAATTCCTTTTTAATTCCAATAAACGAACCGTGTTTTTGTTTCTTCTCCTTTTTTATCGCTTATGGCCAGCACCTGTTCCAAATTATAGAGGTACTCTTTGGTCAGCGACATTTTTTCTTCATCCACTCACAAAAATGAAATGTTTGAATTTTGAATTTGGATCGTGTTGTGTTTATATTCTGTTTCATTTTCGTGTGCCAAAGGAGTTCCGTTGATAGGCCGTGGGAGATAGAAAAAAATACAAAAAATGCGTTCATTTTCTATTTTTTTTTCTTGCCTCGGGCAGGAAGCGTTTGTGCCCCGCATCGAAGTGTTTACATGTTTATGCACGGCTGTTTGGTTTAGGGTCTTTGCATATCGGGCAGCATGTGGTTTTTGGCGCGAACATGCCGGATGCATGCTTTTTTGTTCGTCTATTAAGTGTTCCCCAACATTAGGTGGACTGGAGCGCATCGACATTGCGTCAACATCAATACTACTCAACTGTATTTTTATTGAGTTTGATATTAAACAACTCTCACTTTTAATCGGCAAAAAATCTGCCTTGAGTAGTATTTCTAAACTTGTAAATGACTACAAGTGTCAAAGTGTCAATTCTTTTTGTCAACCTGTCGTTTCGTAAAACAGTGCTTTGATAATCAATCGACCAAGAAAACGTGTCGTTCTTGCAAAACAAACAGACGATGTCAAAACACTAGTGAGAAAAAAAAACGTTACTCCATTCAACCGTATAACCATTTTGCAGAAGAAAAAACCATAAAGTTTTTTTCCTTTGACACTAATAGTGGTAAGAAATCGTGAGCGCATTCTATTTTTCGCTAATCGAGGTTTGAAACCAGCTTACCTTGAGCCCTCAAGATACTTTACCAAGCTTCGGAATTGATCATAAAAAGGGGATGGGATAGGTCAAATAATAGAGACATAAAAAGTCATTGTGTTCAAGGGCTTTTGAGATGAAATTAATACTGTAATTTTGAGAGAACGTTTTAGAAAAATAATTCTTTGAAAGTCTAGTCCTTAGACTGCAGAATGGAGAATAGCTTTTCGATTTTAATCTTTAGCTATCAGTAATATGATAAAACCTAACTTACAGATAAAAAAATTACCCAGGTCCCCCTAATTTGGAAAGGCTGGCCGCGTTACCCCGCTGGATAGCGAGGCTTATACGCTTATTAGCTGTTAGTTACACTAAAATTAAGCGTTACTAAGTTATATCTAGATTATTTATAGACTCAATTATGTCTAGATTAGTTCTACATAAACAAAAAAAAAGAATAAAATAAAATAATAAACAGAAAAAGCTAGCTAGAAACACGATAATCAAACAATATACTTATAGTCTAAGCATCCAATCAAAGAAGAATTTCATTTCGATCTAGAAAAAAAGCCCTGGGATTATTTAAGGTGAAACACTGTCGAGTGATAACCCCTTTTGAGGTCTGGGTATTTAAGACTTACAAGTAAAGCCTATTTCAAATCGTAATCGATATAATTTACACTACAATGGCATCACCTTCTTTGCCTGTAGATGTCATTAAACCATCACTTTTGCAATTGCATAAAATTTTAAAATATTAGTTTTTATCTTCAAGTAAAACGACGGTAGTAAGATTTTACATATTTTGTCATTACCACATTTGTTTTTTTTTTTCTCTTTTTATTGCCATCGCCATAGGCATAAGTTTGTAAGGTTCAAGAACACCTTGTTTTACTAATTTTTTTTTTAATTTTTATTTATTTAATCGTTTATTGTATACAAAAATGGAAATTTGTTATTATGTAGGATATGCTAACAAGAGTACCTCTCACGCCGAGTTAACTGACAGCTTTGGCGACATAGACCCATAACCCTGCCACCGGGCATCAAACTACAGACAGTCATTAGCCGGACTAAATACCAGACTAAGCCAACTAACGGAAATCATTTCAGTCACGTTTTTATCTCATTAATGGTCGAGGACTATTTATCTCTTGCCGCATGTACCACCATTAATATGTGTCAAAACGGGCCCGGGTCTCGAGAGATTTTTGTTGCGCGTTTTGCCCAGACACGTTCCGATTTGGTGTCGCCACGGCTTTGTTCTATGTGGATTTGGACCGACAGGGTTGCGGGTAGGATCGAGGTTTTCGGTAGTTAACGTGTAGTACCTTGCCTCAGATTTTCCATAGATGTAAAGAAACCACTTCTACTTACCTCGTCTATCCGCCAAAACAAAACAAATGTGAATTTATACCATGGATGACTTTTGCTTCTTTTTGTAAGCAAATAACCGTTTAAAAAGCGTCACTAAGTGTAATTTTTATTGAAGGACTAGACAACTGAGGGTATCCAAGAAAATATTTGGATTTAGAACGACGTAGTCTTGTTAGGTAAATTGGTCTAAAATAATACGGAATTCACCGAAAAGCCGTTTTGCGTTAACTTAAATACGTGGGCCACCTGTCGTGCAATATTTTACACCAGATGTTATCCAATCCTAGCCAAAACCGGGGCGCCCTAAAGTTAACGATAATGACAATATTAAGCGTGGAAAACTGCCGATATATGCACCGTTCCTGCTCCAAAACCTCGTGATACTCGATTTTACAAATTCCACCCCTGTTGAGATATATTGCGTCCCCACTCGAAATACACGAGGGGTCTCAGTAATTTTGGCCTCGAGTACTTCAGATGCGATCGACCAAAGCTATCCGACCCGCAAGATTAAAGTCGTCTCCTCGATTTTGGATGGCAAATTCTATCCGAGGCGGGTCAAGTTATTTTTGGTACGCAAATACGCCAGGTTAAGTTGACGCCTGATTTTGACCGATCGCGCCCCGCTGGGTTCCAAAATCTGCCATTAGGGGGAGGGGGGGATCGTCTAAGGATCACCGCGCGGAGTCTTGTCAGTAGCACCTCAGCGGCATCCGTCACTCTGCTATCAAGGTGTGTCCGCAAAAAACCGGTAAAAACCAGCGCGAACCGCCGCTCCTGCAGAATACGATAAGTAGATGTAAATTACGTAGGGCGCTGAAACGAATTTACCCCAGTCGTGTTTCGGAACAAAATTAATGTTTGGAAGGTAACCATCTTGGCTGGTTCGATCTAGTTTGTGCCGGTTATTGAACGGGCAACGTCTGGTTGGAAATTACGAGTAAACTTTTAAGGTTTGCGAAAATCTGATTCTGCAGTTGTTTGAAATGATTAACTTTTTCTTACTGTCTTATTAGTTAGATTAGACTCGTACTATAAGAACTAGTTTAGCAAATTCTCGCCAACCATACTTAATTTGGTAAACTGACAAAGCTGAACCGTGACTAATTTTCTTTGGTTACGGCTTATTTAACAAAATGCCCAATCAAGTAGAATTTCGTGGAATCGTAGCCGACACAGCGTGTAGTTGTGTCCGTATATTTCAAGGCTATATTATGGTATAGATAGAAACGAGAAAATATGTCAAAACTGTACTAAGTGAAACGATGAGGTCTCTGCCCACCCAGTGATCTTTTAGAATAAAATTTTATTACAGTAAATATTCAAATGAGTAAAGGAAAACCACAAACATAACGGCCAGGAAGAAAAACAAATAAGTCAACTCATAAAATCAATTTCAATATAGGTAGGGTCAAAATCGATTTGAAATCGAAACTGTATTGAAAATACATAGACTCTCTGTTTAATTTACTTCTACTGACTTTGACTCTGTCGTACCTCTAGTACTATCCTTTTTAGACGATACAACGAATGAACTTGTTTATAGCCAAGTTGCTTAATTCCGCATTATGCCATCCTGATCAGTGGAATGCATAATAAATTGGATAATGGAATTGGGGCGCATCTTCTTGCCTTTTTTTCTCTTTACAGAGAGAATATTGTAAAAATTCTGTAATTTAATTCCTTCCCGCCTTTCTAAGCGATGAGTCTAATCCCAGTGTTTTATAATAATTGCGGCAAGAAAGGGTGGGCTAATTTAGATTGTTAGGGAGTAAAGAAGGGCCGGCACCCACTCGGGTATTCCCCGGTTTCTCCGGCTATTCTTGGATCATTTTCGTTGATGTTGCCTTACTAACCGATGCTCTTACGGTGAGGGAAAACATCGCGATGAAACCTGCACATTCAGGCGACTGGATGTGTAACCATGATCCCATCGAGGTCAGATGGCAGTCGCTCCACTGTAATTAGCTGACCTGCCAAATCCTGGATCATGGTCATGGCGGACCCTGGGCCCTCGTGCGCGAGAGCACAACCGGGACATTAAAGCCTGAGGGATGATGATGATGATTTTCGTTGATGTTGCCAATGGGAGTTCTGTTAGGTGATTGTAGTTGTGGCAGATTTTTTTGAGTGTTCTTTGGACGTAGCTACAAAATGGCAACGCTTGGCTGCAGGGACTGCTTACCATCAGGCAGGCCGTAGGCTTGTTTCCCATCAAGACCATTCCAAAGAGCCCAAACAATGGGGTTATCTTGTTGCGTTCATTAGTTCCTATGATCACCTTCCGACTCCCTCAGCAGTCCAGCTGGCAGCTGGTAGGCTCCATATTAAATTTTGATCAATATCATATCTTCAACGACACTCAGTAAGAACCATCAAAATCGGCTCACGCGTTTGGTCTCTAGAGTGCCACAGAGGAACAAACAAACAAACAAACATACATCCATACATAGGCTGGTAAACACATTACCCTCCTTTGTGTCACGCTGTCGGGTAAAAAGGGCATCCTTTCTTCGATCGGGAAAGGAAGTTAACAATCGTATCTCAATTATAGCATAAATATGATGTTTTGTGACGCCATTTTACTAACAGGTACACAACACCCATACACTCGCACACAATGTTATCAGTGAGATAAATAGTGCAATTATTGGTTAGTGAACTATGTACAAAGCCGATACGTCTATTCAGGAGAATAGTGTCTCTTGTCGAAAGCCAATAAGGTCACCCATCCGGCGGCAGGCGATAGACAAACGGATTATCTATCGAATTCCATTCACTATAGTTGTTAGACTATAAGTTCTATAGTAACCCGTGTAGGATGTGTCGCATTGTTCCCAGCCTCAGATCCATCCGAGCTATGGAACGAGTCTGGCAGTTTTTTTAGATATTATGTTGCAAGGAAATATTTTATTTTTAATTATGGATATATTTCGTGATCTGGTTGCGCTATATACAAACTTGAAAACAATACCTTTGTTAGCCTTAACATCCGTTTCCAATAGTTTAAACTCTGGTTTCAAGATCAGTATTTGCACACCCAGACCCGTAACAGAAATTAAAGTCATCCTTTCAATTTCTGCTCGGCCGGGAATCGACCCCGGGACCTCTGCGTGGCAGACCGGCTTGCTGCTTGCTTGACCAACTGAACCACCCAGGTCGTCACCATAAAAGTCGATACTTCTAGAAAATCGACTTACTTTAATTCACAACTTCCCACATGCTCTCGGTTTGAGATCTTGGAGTATCCGAGTTATAACGATAATACAATGCGATAAAACGACAGCATTCCAAACAGATAAAGCACCACAAGGGTCTTGTATCTTTATCGCACCGTTGTCTGTGAATAAAAGTGTCAAGTAGGTAGGTGTTGTGAAATACACAATTCGATATAGTTGGCGTTTGACTTGGCGTTAACGTCCCGGTTATGCGCTTGCGCACGCCCTGGGGCCGCCTTGACCATAATCCAGGATTTTGCAGGCTAATTACGTAACTGTTGCCAACAATGAATGGCAACAGGCCAACAATGATCTGATTTCAATAATTGAAATTGTTACTTCAGCGATTACGTGATTGATTTAATAGTTTCAGTTTATAGCGATACAATTTCAGGTAGAATACTCATATTGAATATAGATAGAATTAAAATAAATGAGATAAAATTAGGGCTCACAGAATTATGTTTCACAGATTTCCAAAAGTTTTCACCACATTCAGAGTTTCATCAAATATCGATGTCAATAAATACCGTAAATAAATACTAATAAAAAAAATTTTATACTGGTCATTTTGCCCGCTAACTGAGTGAGACATGACCTTAATTGACCAATACTTCGTCAGAACCGGGCCCTTGCAATTTGCTACCCTATTTCCTTCTAAAACGTTTGTTTACCGAGTCTGTTTATTTTTAAACGTTAAACGGAACTCGAAGGCACTGTCAATAGTCGTTAAGAATCCTTCTTCAATAATTCTTTTGCAAGTAGCGCTAGGTACTGTCACTTTGAATAAAAGACGCTTTAGATATCGATTGTCCTCGTTTCAACTCGATTCTTGGGTTCGAGACCTCAGTCTATGTCGGAAAGATTTACTTAGTTTTATCTAAGCTTTAAAAAGCAAGCCAAGCCTGATGAATCCACCTGGAGGGGATTTATTTCTGCCGCCAAGCTATGTTGTTTTACGTTTTGAAGAATACCATATCAGGTGGTAGGACTCTGACAAGCCTGAGGAGTCCGCCCGGGTGAGTACCACCTCCTTATCGTTGTGTTCCGGTTTGAAGAATAAGGTAGCCAGCGTAATTACAGACATAAGGCATTTCAGCTTTGTTCTCACAGTACGCAGCTATTCTGCAATTTTGTTGGCGGCAACCTAAATGCATGAATCGAAAATGTTGTAGACGACAGTTACCGCTTACCACCAGATGGGTTGACGGCTCGTTTGTCGCTGCGTAGTATAATAAAAACATTACTTTTTTACATTCTTACTTCACCTAATTAATTATCTTTACTTGTATAATCTACAATCATTAGTGTCTCTTTACCTCGACATACATTGTTTTCATTCATTTTTAATGTTGTGACCTCATTCACTTCATTTGTACGAAGAAAATGATCATCATCCCGAAGCAGTCCAAACTCAACTTTAATCTCATCAGAATACAGTTTCCTTTCGACGTGCCGCATCGTTCCATCACCGATATAGGTTAGACCCGACAATTCTCTCAAAATCAAAACGCACGGGCCCTCACACCGACGTCGCTTTGTAAGCCTCCCCCTCCCGCCCCTCAGTCCCGCTGCACTGGTGCAAACGGCCGATAGCTCGCACAAAAAGATTCCTTCTCATTGTGGGAACACAATACCATCGTCGGAGAGGGCGAACTTGTAATTACTATTTTCCTACCGCCTTTTCAAGTTGGTATATTTTTCTGAAAAGTGGGAATGTTCACTTCCGTTTGTCCCGTGTGGGTTATTAAGTTTATAGTTCTCTTTTGTTGGGCTCTTTTCGCGTGCATGTTGTATTTTTATTTTCACGTACTAGATTTTGACAATGGCTTTGAACTCATGGAAGGTGCAAAGCCTATACGTATACTCCAAAGAATTCTCGGATTCGAAGTGATGGTCAACATATGGTATAACTTTTGTAATTAGAGGTTAAGAAGATAATAGTGGGAGCTTTATAGATATACTCATGCACGACCGCAAGTACGAAGTCATGTACAACTGTAAATACAGTTTAAAGTTCTACAAAACCTCAGCTAAAACAGGATAAAACAGGACAACAGCTAAAAAAGGAGGAAAGGAGGATTATTATCTCGTAGGTTCTATATGTTTTTTTACAAGCGTAGAATTCTTTTTTTTTAGGCGTTTCACCGTTAGTTTAATGTGTGTGTAAGAGAGACATTACATCCTAATGTCTCCCAATACAAATTGGAATATTTTTTTACACTTTTATAACTATGGACCGTTGGCTATTTCAAATCGTAAATTACATATGACCAATCCATTTACTTTATTAATGTACAAATATTTTTACAACCTGACTCGCTAATATAAACAACAAACAATAAAATTAAAACGTCATAAATTACTTTGGCAACTTTACTGATGTTTAGTATGGCTATAATTTTACAACCGAACAAGAATCTAGACTGTTGATGTGACATTTACGCCTTAATTAAGGCGAGCATTACGTCTTGAGCGACGAAATTCTTTATTTTTTTTAGCAAAGAGACTATTGATGTTTTAACTAAGTGTTCTCTTTATTTTCAGGTAATTAGAAATGAAACAGCTTCAACGTTAGCAGTAACAGGACCAAAATTTAAGAATTTACAGGCATTTCATCTTTGTCTTCACAGTGACAACCTGCGGTCCTGCATTCTTCTGCAATTGTAGATGTCATGGGCGACAGTTACCACTTACCATCAGGTGGGCTGTCTACTCGTTTGTCACTGAATAGCATAAAAAATCATTCAACCAAAGTATCACGATCATTGTGACAGTTATCATCATCATCTATGATGTCGGAGTTTTCGAGCCTAATGTCAATAGGTGACTACAGTGCCACCATCTTATCTGTTCTATAGACAAAAATCAGAACTATCGACATCATTTAGTAAATGTCAACTACTAGCCTCACTAGCGCCATCGTCTACTAAAGATACAAGTTTGTGGCACTGTATGTAATAATCTAATTTATTTAAATTGTCAAAATCGTCATAGTTTCTGACGTCAGAATTAAAGCTTTACCTACTTAAAATGCTGTCTGTCAATCAAAATCAACAGAAACATCCCCTTGGACTTGGAACTCGATAATTTTGTATATTTCAATATAAGTTAGCTATCAGTCCTTATATTATATTCTTGTGCCTTGTGCGAATTTTATTTTTTGTGGCTTATAAACATTTTTTGAAATTTTCTTTAATTTGATGCTGTAGTATAAATAAGTTAGTAAAAGACATAACGTATAGGTCATTTTAACAATAACAGTGACTGCACTAAATCAGGCAAGAATATCAAGTATCAACTAGGGTTATCCAGTGCATATCGTCTGACGTCATATCAGCCATAGCTAATAGTTAGTATTGGGCCACGTGTCTTGATTTTTTATGTAATTTGCTAAATTTGTTACTATTTGTAGTACCTAACAAACATTTCCAATAAGTACCCTATTTTCTCTACTATTTCCCACCCACAGTGACATTCTCCTACCACACTTAAGTAACTCACCGGAAACAGTCACCCATAATCCAACAGTAACTAATGCCAGCACAGACAGACATAATTACACTTAGTTATACTTAGTTAGCTCGACAAAGCGGCCGCCCGGGCCGGGGATCTGTGAGCGAAGACAGGGGGCGAGGCTGTGTTGGAGAAACAAGTATTAGAGTCTATACTGTACTATCTATAGAGTCTATACTGTAACAGTCTATACTATACTAAAGTTATAAAGAGGAAGAAGAGGGAGGGGGGGATTTGTATTTGTTTGTAATCTTGTATGTTGGGGATAATCTCCGAAAGTACTGAATCAATTTTGAAAATACTTTCATTAAAAGGAGTCTGCAGTGCCACAAACTGATCTGAGCCAGTGACGAGTGTCGCTGTTGTTGGCATTGATGTCATTTCAAATTTTTTCTACCGTTCCAATTTTGGCCACCGGGTCAGATAAGTTCGTGGCACTGTACGTTAACACAAGTGTCATATGATTTTTTTATATATATTATACATGCCATGACATGACATGATGAGGTTTCTTCATCCCGGAACAGTAATAGGATCCTATGGGATAGTTGAAGTTTCCAGAGATCCGTACCATGCGCGTGCGCTGGCGAATACTGTGGGGGAACGGCTAGTCCTATGTAAATGTCTGACTATAGGTACTTATAGTATACTATGGCGGCTAGTGGTTCATCTTATGAATGACAGGACTGATCGTCGTTTGCAAGTGTCGCAGTTTATAAGTAATAACGAACTCGTATCCCACACTTTAAATAAAGCAAGCCAGTTCCAGGAGTTCACTCCAAGCGTTCACGCCTTAAACACCATTTAGAATCGAACGAAAATGACCTTTACCTCCTTAGGTCTATATGGTTTCCCACGGTTTTGGATTTGTTTGTGTTCTAATCTAGATTGTAGCTCTGAATGGTAGGTAGGTACAGCCGTGTCGATTACGCTCAAATATCTGCGCAAATGCAGTGATTCAGATTTTAGAAACCGTAAATTATCGTAAATTGCCACTTCTTAAGCACTAGGTTTTCAAACATGGCGTCAATCAATTTAGTATTCCTATAACTATAAAATAGGTAGCTAATATTGAAGTAGACACACTCATACGGGCAGAAAGAAGCCATTGTTTCTTGCGGTTTGAACTCTGAGACCCGCATCGGTTCTAAATTTAAAAAAGAAACCACATCCTTACGTATCACCAACACCATTGTCACTGGCCGCAAACTGGTATTGACCATCCTGAATAAAAAACTGTAGAGCCAAAATGACATTATTATTCTTTTATTACCTACGTTAAAAATGGCGAAGGTACATAGCACGTACAGCCAGCCCATGATGTGGACTTTTATATCAATATAATTTTGTTTATTAAGCTTTATTTTCCCTTCAAATTCCGATGGTGACGGATACGCTATCAAGCCCAAAATGTCCACACACACTTGTGGCACTTTGTAAGATTTGTTAATGGAACAGCTCACACAGTGGGCCGATACGACAGTCGGACGGAACATAAACAAGCTACTTATTAGTAATAAAATTTTGAGGGAACAACGCCTAAGTGGCATTTAAGTGTCAGTCAACTGTCGCTTAGGCTGTTTGGCCGCGGTGCCTTCGGCTCGCCGGACTGGTTTTATGAAAGCCGGTCGGGCAAAGTGTAGCGACTTAGTTCTCGGGTTGCCATGTTGGCGTGTACCTTTGCTTTTTCCGTTCGTTTTGTGTTTATAAGGATTTTAGTCATAACTTGTGTATTTAACACGCAAATTGTGTGCTTTTCGCGTGCGATCGGTGCCTTGTGCTGCGGTTCTGTGTTTGAATTATTTTTTGTTGTTTTACTTGTTTCAAGGTTTAAGTCACTATATCTATTGCATTATATTAAGCCTTGTAATAATAGATTTAAGAATAAGTTATAGTGATAACATAACTGGGGTGGCGGTAAAGTCACGGTACTTACATACATTTTAATCGTGTTCTATCACTATAAAAAAACCCACTTTCAACTGTAAATCTTGTAGTCTGTTGGTATACAAAAAAAATTTACCACTTATATTTATTGAAACCATGATCTAGCATAAACACGAGAAATTCACATGATTCCTTCAAAAATGTCTGTTGAAAAAGAAGTTAGAATTTGGTAAGCGTCTCTATATTTATTTATGTCAGCCCGAGTCATCTTACTGCTGAGCTAAGGCCTCCTCCCTTTTCTTCCTAAGCTTCTCTATAACACAAGAAAAACTAAAAAAAAAAAAATATATATTGTACGCATTTGGTAATTTTCCAACCACACCTGGCAACACCGTCCAAGCGTGCGTAGTCGCAACTCGCATTCCGACGCCGACCCCCGCGCATGCGCCGCGCTTTGTGATCTAAGAATCGATCTATTTGGACTCTATTGGAGAGTATTGCTTAGTCGGAGGACTCGCTGTTAAAAGGCACCTGCAAGTCTATATTTTCAGTCTTAGTACTCGATCACCATGCCATCATCGCCATAGTAAAGATAGGTACCTAGTACAGTCACCTGAGATAATGGATCCCTCAGCATATGTATGCTGCGGGGTCCGTTGGTTCTGCAGCTGACTTACGACCACCATTTTCTTTGTAATTATTTCACGGACGTATCTCGAATGCAACTAACAATCGTACATAAAACTTTATCAGTGAATAAAATACAATTTTTGCCAAATCGCGTGCCTATGCCTTGCAGTACGTTTTTGCATTTTAAAATGTTTATTTGTTTACGTAATAGGCTTTGTCGATTTGAACGTAAAATGGAGTCTCATTTTCGGTCATTTTTTTATAATAAAGATTATGGTTAGAGTGGATGGTAAGGAGGCGGGTTTGTTAAATAGCTTGCCCAAAAGCAGGCAGCCTACCTGATGGTAAGCGGTAACTGTCGTCCATAACATCTACGATTCAATGACTTCATCTTCAAGTAAGAAAATCATAGAACCTCACATGCGTTATCACAATGAGGACTATGATATTGTATCTCATTCCTCATGCCGGCTACCTTACTCTTAAATCCGGAACACAATATTGCAAATTTTGTAGTGGTACTTAGTTTTAGGCTAGTGAGCGACTAGTGGTAGGACCGGCACAGGATTATCTTACCGGCATACTTTTAGTGATCTCCCTCAATATGTACTTCCTAAACTACACAACATGAAAAGTACCAGCTTACTAATTCATGGGGTTAAATCCAAGTCATAACCACCGTTGCCACTATTATTTAGACAAGATCTACAGTCGGGATGTGGGACTAAAGACTGAGTTTTGTTTCACACTCATAGGAATGTTTCCCAAGGATAGGGAATAGGTACTGTACCTAGCAATTATAATATAATTGCGCCCATTATGTAGCCTATCTACAGTATACAACCACTAAGTAAAACAATCCAACTCAGCGAAGTGTTTTATTTAAAAATCCTGTACACAATAGGTCGTAAACAAGTGAAAACTATGCCTTGAATTTAATGCAAGCCCATTCAAGAAACAAAAGAACCGACTTCGCACGTTTCCCAAATGCAAATCCGCTAAAATACAATTTAAATAAGTATAAGAAAAAAGAACGTTGCAAAGCCACGAATTCGGACTTACAATAGAGTTTATTATCTGCCGTTTAAGGGCCCGTTCGTACATACATACCTACGTCCATGTAGGTATGCCTGAATATGCAGGTTTCATCACGGTATTTTCCCTCTCCGAGCATCGGAACGTAAGAGCATCAGTTAGTGTTCAACTAATGTACCTAACAAAGAAAAGCGTCCTTAGTACATGGCGGCAGTGGGATTCGGACCGGGTACCTCTAGGTTAAGAGTCGCACACGCAAAACAGTAAGCTACCGAATCTCCTGACGTAGGTACCTATCGATTTTTTTATTATGGCAAAAAAAAAAAAACAGGAGAATCATATTCAGATACAAATTTAAATCAAGCTTATTCACCCATTTAATTGTTTCGTCACTAAGGGTGATCAGGTGGATATCTACGATATGGTCATCATATGAGCCGAAAGACGCCCACTGCTGGGCATAGGTCTCCCCCAGAGATCTCTACAAAGGCCGGTCCTGTGCTTCTGCATCCATCTGGTACCTGCGATCTTTACCAGCTCTTCGGTCCACCTTGTGGGAGGCCTTACGCTGCGTCTTCCGGTACGTGGTACTATGGTATGGTACCTATTGTCTATTATCTATGGTTCGATATTAAAGTAAAACAATACCAAGCCACCGTATTCCGTAATAACAGTCGACAGTAACCGGTAAAAGGATTACCATGCGGAGCTGATGTCATTACTAGGTTAATATGATTACAGTAAATTGTATTACGAGGAACGGACCGGAAACGGGGGCTTGGACAGGCTTGGGCTGGTTTTCGAGTGCTTATGGACGAGTGTCATATTTCTGTTTGTATTTGTCTCTGTACTCTTGTTTGAGAAAGCCTTGTAAGTGCTGATGTGGGCATATGTGTGATAAGCCAAGCCTACCACTAATTTGCAAGGCTGCTTGTTCAGGATCTAAAGCGGCGAATCCACTGTTGGACTTGGCTCCTACACATCAGTGGAGAGATTTGACTCGTTTTTTGAGTGCTTGCTTCTGGCCAATAGTTGTACATTTCTATTATTACATTTATATATGCCAGGACCGTAGTAAGTGGAACGATGTGGTCTCCTACCCCTCCAGGAAAAAGGCGTGACGTTGTGTATGTATCTATACACGTATGCATTTCTTTGTGTCTGTACAGACATTACTTAAGTTTCTTGATGTCTGTTTTTGGACTGATTAAGGGCTTGCCTCAAGTCTAAATTAATGTACCAGGCAAACATTCAAACAGCCAACACAGATACACACGTCAAGCTTAACACACTTGCCTTTTGCATCGGCGGTGAAAACTCCTTGTCGCTAACAACACCCACTGCGCCCGAATAGATAAAATCCAACGGCAGCATAGCAGTAGTACGCGATCGCGATGCCAGTCGGCTCGAATACAAAACTAAACGTCCAAATTATAATACGTCCGACATAATGGCCGCCTCATGAATTTTAAAGAGCAAAACAATAGTTTCCGCAACGTGCTCTGTGTTTAAACCGTATACAATGGGATTGCTTTGGAGTTTAGAAGAC
Source organism: Blastobasis adustella (assembly GCA_907269095.1). Taxonomy (NCBI): domain Eukaryota; kingdom Metazoa; phylum Arthropoda; class Insecta; order Lepidoptera; family Blastobasidae; genus Blastobasis; species Blastobasis adustella. The sequence continues at coordinate 5,227,002 of OU026135.1, read as the reverse complement.
GTGTGGGTGAGGATTGGGGGCCTGGTGCGTTGAACCGGCGATAGGAGAACTTATCTTGCGATTGCTTCTTCTTGCCGCCTTAAAAGTGAGTTGATTGTACGGTCGGGCTTGTAAGAGCATTGCTGTTTGTCTGCCGTATTACATAAAAAAAAACAGAAAGAAAGGCAGCAGCGTTTTCTTTTAGTGTTTCAAAAATGACATGCCTGTAAATTGACAGGCTATCTTGTCCTTAGAACCGCAATACTGCAATCCCTAAAATTAAATTTCTTCTGTACATTCGCTGGCTACCAAATCGCTTTTTATATAACTTTCTCATTATCAGCTTCACCATTTTGCCGTCCGTCTAATACATTTCATTTCATTCAAAAACCTCAACCACATTAAGATTATCTGCTTTTTGTCATCAAAAAACCGTGTCAACGCTTCCAGCCAAGCCATGTCGCAGAAGTCCAATCCGACCCATTAAGGCCCCAACCAAATGTCTCATACAACTCGGGCCATGTTAATGGCCATGTCCACTGAGAGAATCACACCATCAAACCACCATTCGGGTGTTAAGACAAAACTTTTACGAATGCACTGGTTACCGGGTGTCATGTTACACGGATTCTTCAAAGTTGATGGCGTGTATGTAATGTACTGTTGCACGGGACTTGTCATGCACCCACTGGGTTGTAAAGTATCCAGATAGTGTCCATCTGGCTTCCACTGACCGCCGACGCGTGGGTGTAAGCGAGATCGAAGGTAGATTTGTGGCTGTTGCGTACAATTTTAATACCCATGTCGAGCCGTGTTATAGTGGTCGAGATAAAAAACGTGGTAACTGAATACTGGAGGTTTTTGCCACATAGCGGTTTTGCGTTGTTTTGTTGTGTATTCGATGCAGCGTATATGTTAACTAGATCGCGGGATGGGTTACCGATCGATGTATATGATACGTTGTTGAGTACGGTATTTACGCGTTTTTTTTTTCGAACGTAAAAGTGGACTGTAGTCGTCTATTATATCGATATTGTTGTAAAGAAAGCAAACGAAACGAGTAACTGTCATTATGTACGTACCTAATTTAAATGAATATATCTATCGAACTTATTAAAAATGCTTTCAAGTAACCTAACATTGTTGCCTTGTATGACACCTTGGTGCTATTCTACAGTGGCCGTGTGGTGCTGGTGCTGGTGGCGTGTGATAACTTGTGCTAGCTGTACTATAATTATCATAATCTTGGCGTTAATGTCCCGGTTGTGCTCTCGAGAACGAGGGCCCGGAGTCCGCCTTGACCAAGATCAAATCCAGTTGTGCTAGCCGTACTGATATGACATAATTTAGTGTCAGGGAAAATCCCTAAAAATATATTTTACTGTTATCACCATCTACTGTTTGTTCGAGATTATTGGCAAATATGGCTAAATGCCCCTTACACTCCTGGGTATCGTACAAGGCGACTAATGTTTTCGAGGCAAAATATCTAGAGTCTCCGTTGGCTGGAAAATGTGCAGCAGCGTTTTCCATTGTTTTATTTATAACAATGAGATCTCCAACCCGCCTGCCCAGCATGGAGATTATGGCAATAACCTCCCCATTCGTGGGAAAGGCCGAAAGTCCTACAGTGGACTGTTATGGGCTGTGATGATGATAAACCAGCATTATCCCTGTATGACATGTGATACAGATCTATTTCGTCAATTTTAAAGCGAACAGAACTAATGTCATAATTTCATGTCAAACATTTTAGGAGACATTGCCAGTAATTTAGATCCCTGTATTATGTCCCTGGAAGTCCTTTAAGTGTCCGCTATCCACAATTACAACTACCTACACAAGCATAATACAATGCTCTTTTTGTGACGTACATTTATTACTTTCTCTGAACGGTAGGAACAATGGACGGTAAAGACAAGGAATGTTTGATGGCATCAATAAAAAAAGGACTTTCCTTTCATCATATCAACCGAAGTCCCGGTTGTGCTCTGCACGAGGGCCCGGGGTCCGCCTTGACCATGATCCAGGATTTGGCAGATCGGGTAATTACAGTAAAGCGACTGCCATCTGACCTCTGTGACCCTGTTAATAGGGGAACCTTGGTACACATTCAATCGCCTGAGTGTGCGGGTTTCCAGAAATTGTCCTTGCCCAAATAGAAATGCGTCGTTCAAAACATAACTTTAGGAATTCAATAAAAAATGTCGTATGACGTCATTACTGAGGCATCTACATAGAACTTTTGGATTACTTATGTTTTTATTGGCCCCAAGGCGAAGGGAATAAATTGTTTGTGCCGCGTCAACCGAGCGTAGTCCGCCATCGTAAAGTTTGAGCGTAAAACTGTAATTGTGCAATTACAGGCTTAATTAGCGGGACTAAGTTTGTTTGAGACTGCTTTTATTGTCCTACGTGAGTGAACTCGATCGCTGGTCCGGTGAAGTTTTAGAGCCGAACTTGATTTGACATTCCGATTGCAAACAAATATATTCCAAAGGAACGCACGCACACGCACTGAGTTTGTGGAATGAACTACCTGGAGAGGTTTTCCTGGAGAGTACAACATGGAGTTCTATAGCCGTGTGGTGTCCGGCAGAGTAGAATAGCACCAACCCCTTACACTCGTGGGTGTCGTACAAGGCGATTAATGTTTTCGAGGTGAAAGATCTAAAGTCTCCGTTGGCTGGAAAATGGGCTGCAACGTTTTACATTTTTATATTTATAACACTGAGAGCTCCAACCCGGCTGCCCAGCGTGGAAATTATGGAGATAACCTCCCCATTAATGAGAAAGGCCTTAAGTCCTGCAGTGGACTGTTATGATGATGATGATATTTACTGTTCTAACATCATTACATTAGTTGAACGGTGAGGGAAAACACCGGGAAGCCTACATATTTAGGCGAAAGAATGTGTACCAATTATCCAATCAGGTTCACCTCTTAACAGGGTCACAGACGTCAGATGGCAGTCGCTCTACTGTAATTACCTGATCTGCCAAATCCTGGATCATGGTCAAGGCGGACCTTAAGAGCACAACCGAGACATCAACTCCAAAATGATTAGTATTTCTATTTGGAAAAGAGGATTGGTGAAACAGCGAAACTGGCGCTCTTATTTGTGTCCCATATTAAACATTAAAATGTAAATATACGCGTATTCATATTTCGATTTACCGATGCTTTAAAAACGCGCCAAGTGCGGCAAAAGTCGCATCGGTACGCAACTGTTGACTTTACCCGTGGAGTATTAAAATAATCGTTAAATGAAGACATTAAAATTCCGGTAGCACACTATTTATTATAGCTATCGTTAGCTGGTGCCTGTTATGGGATTGTGTTTATGTTATATTGAAAAATTCTACATTAAATATTTTGTTATAGGCGTTAAAGCAGATACCAGACCGCCCTACGCGGGAGCTGTGTACCTAACTCATTTATATTACTAACCAATGTTTGATCATACTTCACGTAAAAGCCATCTTAGATCGAAAAAATTTAGCAGTGTTGTAGCCAATAGGTAATCCCGAATAACACATAAACCATAAATATTATGATGCTTGGCAACCAACTAACATACGGGTATCACGAACCTTTTTACCACGCACGTGTAAGATGTGTAATGAGCTCCAGAAGTCCTTCCTGTGCACTACAACATGGGGTTCTTCAGAAGGCATGTCTTCAGGTACCTCAAAAGCCCCCATCGCATCCGTCCTTAAATCGCAGATGTCCTGGTCGAAGGTGGCCACTTTCCAAGGTATCCGACCGTCCGTGTGCCTCCCTAGGTAATAAAAAAAAATGATCCCGAAATTAAATGTGGTTCCGCATAACCACATAACCAAACTACGCGAACGACGTCTTGCGCCAAAGCTATTGTCACAAAATTTCGTTTACCTAAAGTAGACTCTATTTCAAACCATTACCAGCCATTGTTTATCTTGTACCGCACCAATTCGTTAATGAACTCATTGCACCCGAAGGCGGCGTCGAATCCCTCCCGCTCACCACAGCCTTTACTGCATCTTGTAGTTTTATTTCCACCCAGCTAGAGCTATTAATATAATATCGGTTTATTATCGTCCGTCGACTCTCATTAAACTCTTTTGTGTTAATAATCCACGCCATGGGAAATAAAAAGAGCGATCCACTTTATAGGAGCCGAGGCGATTATTTCTACACCGCACTGGACGTTGTTGTGACGAATTCAGCTCTGACGCACTGTTTTAGATTCTTATCGCGTGTGCAGGACAAATTGGCGTGGTTTGAGACGTTGGTAATTTCTTTAGGAAATGTGGAGACTCTGTTTTACAAAGTTTTTATTTAACTTGCACTGTTCGTAAGTTGTCAGTCAATTTTGCAAACCATTTGTTGGTATTCGATTGAGCTGAAATTTGGTATGCCTATCCAACTTGGATGACCTTGGAGTAACAACACCAGGGCAGGGGTATCTGTCGCCCATGCTTATTGGTATCAGTCGTCATTTAGCTACATCATCATCACAGCCCATAACCGCCCACTGTAGGACTTAGGGCCTTTCGAAAGCTGAGGTTGTTGCCATAATCTCCACGCTTGGCAGGCGGGTTGGAGGTCGCAGTGTTATGTAATGAATGTATCAATGGAAAAAGCTGCTGCCCATTTTCCAGCCTACGGAGACTCTAGATATTTTGCCTCGAAAACATTAGTCGCCTTGTACGACACCCACGTGTGTAATGTGTCTAGCCATAATCTCGAACAAATAGTAGACGGTGATAACAGTAGAATATATATATTTAGGGATTTTCCCTGACACTAAATTATGTCACATCAGCTTTTTAAATCATGACAAAATATGAGAATGGACATTATTACTTAATACGATAAATCAAAAATATAGTGAAATCGGTTCAAAAACAAAACAAGAAGTTTAACTTGTATTTTGAGTCTACCTGGGACGAACGGCGCAATTAGGGAAGTCCTACTTCGAAAGAGGTCATTTGACGAATCCAGCTCTTCTGTATATTCGTGTCGAAATAACGAATGAATGAACACTTTATTTACAGTCGATACATGTCGGTAGCAAGAGAATAAATAACAGGCGGGCTTATTGCTTAAAGCTATTTCTTCCAGGCGTGTTTGGGTAGCAATGAGTGCAATGTTATCCAATAGATGCAAGTGACACAGAGTTGACCTGTGTGGAAGCTTGCTGGCCTATGTATTGGACGTCCTACAGCTACGGTGATTATTATGACGATGATGGTGATCCTTTTTATAGCAGCCACTTATTACCGGCGGCCAAAAAGTCTGCCTATTAAAAAAACTTTACGTCAACCCTAAACCATATATATTATTAACCTGTTTCAGTTTTGGCTTGGTTTTATAAACCAGGAATGTTCGCAACATTTACCTACACGTAACGTAAGTTGAGAGAAATTCACGTAGCAGAGTGCTATTTATAGAATACATTTTAATATGATTTAGACCCTGGACCAGTACGTGGGTAGGTCACGAGCTATATTTACTTTAGGGAGGGTCCACGCCTCACACGACTAATTTGGGATTGAAAGATAGCGTGTAATGTGTTGCGTTTTCGTTGACCATGTTTATTTATTAAACTGTTGTACACAATCATTATATACTATTATTATTATTAATGATATACAGTGATATATAACAGTATAAAAGACACAAGAGGTGCTGTTTTCTTCCAGTAGGTTTTGTATTTTGTATGGAAGGCAACGTCCCTAGCTACCCATCCAACTCCTGGACTCTACGTGCGTTGCTTAAGTTTGGTTATCGGTCTGCCACGCTGCCACTTGACCAAAATCGCCCAAAAATAAATAAAAAGGGATGTTTTTGGCAAGGGACATTTTAAAATCAGGTCATTGTCAAGGCTGAACGCTTTCCATCTAAGAATGTCTACAATGTGACTAGCCAAGTCAGCCTAGAGCGATTAGTCGAGTCAGCCTAGAGCAGTCGCTCATGAATTAAAAGGCATGTTTTTGGCAAGAAACATTTTGAAACCAGGCCATTTTAAAGGCTAAACTCCTTCCGTTTAGGGATGTCTACAATGCGACTAATCTAGTCAGCATAGAGGTCTTCGTGAGCCAGTAAATGTTACGTGACAATACTGTGCCTCTCAAACCTGTTTGCCAAGCGTTATGGTATAACTCACCACAAATGTGGAGGAGGGTCCAGCTAGTCCAGCAGTGGATTGTTCTGGACTGTTGATAAAGAAAAATAATCTGGGCGTTTATGTACCGGCTGTGCTCTCGCGCACGTGGACCCTGGGTCCGCCTTGACCATGCTTCAGGATTTGGCAGATCAGATAATCACGAGCGACTGCCATCTGACCACTTGACCTGACCACATTGGATCATGGTTACACATTCAGTCGCCTGAATGTTCTGTTCTGGACTGCTGCTGTAATATTGACAAACAGGACATTATTTTACAGCATTTTTATCGGATAAAACATTTAACCCCATTATTGTTAAACGGGATTTGCGGAGGAAAAGGCGGAAGAAAAAACTCGTGGCGTTTTAACCCTTTTACAAGTTTAAGCGTTTAATATTTTCTTAAAGAGCCCCTCAGAGTCTCTTAGACATTTAATTAACTTGAGTAGGTGCGGAAAAGACCCGGGGAGTCATTCGCAGTGTTAAAAACAGACGTGCGCCCATGCGACTGCTGAGATGAAATTCTTTCTTTCTGTAGGGATGTGTAGATTTCTTAGCCTGCGTTATTGTGTGTGATTTAGAGTTGAACTTGAATTTTATTTGACGACTGAGTGGTTCAGTTGGTTAGTATCGCACGCAGCGGTCCCGAGGTCGGCTCCAGGGCAGGCAGAAATTGAAATAATGGATTTGAATTTCTGTTACGTGTCTGTATGTATTTAAAAAATATATAGGTAGTTTATCAGTTTTCAGGCTCCCATAACACAAGCTTTGCTTAGTTTGGGGCTATATGGCGCTGTGTCATTTGTTCAAGCATGTTAGTTATTAGCGTGGATTCTGAAATATTAGGTCCTTACTTATGAAATTGGCGTTTTTTTCGCAATTGCACATTTACTCAAATATTTTCAATTGTTCATAACATATAGAGAATAATTCTTGCCTGTAATGCCAGTAAGCCCCATAAACTAAATAAAAATAATTTCTCAAGTTTTTATTACGGATTTTGTATACCTACATCTTTTCATTTGTCGTCAGCCATGCCTCTCTAACCAGATGTAATTTTAAGAAAAGGGTAGTTATCTAAATTGAATCGTATGCACTAGTTAGCTTAATGTTGTCTGATTATAGCTTCAAAGTTTCATCGTAATCAGATTGGCCATTTCGAAGAAATTGAAAATTTGCCCGTATGAAAATTCCAGTTTCTCTACAGGTATAACATTAAAAGCTTAATTATGAAAGCTTTTTAATTTATATTAACTGTGCCATAAATCCGCTTTATTTATTAACAATAGTGTGGAATTAGTATAAATAAGTCATTATTTTTCCGCCGCGAGCACTGACACGGTTAAGCCCCGCCCACTTGGCAAAGTCGACCAATCCCATTTGAATATTATCATAAAATTCTCTTTTCGTATCTCGTAAGGCATGCATAAACATATTTTACGTCAAACGTTGGGATTTTAATTTTTTTCTGTAGTGTTTTTGTTACGGTTCTGTTTGAATATATTAAGTCCGTGTTTAGTATTTCGTTCGGAAAAGTTAAATTGTTATCGTCGTTCGTTCGTCGAAGTTTTTGGGCGATAGTGAAAAAAAAAAAACTCGTTCTGGTCTAGGCCTAACGTAACGCGTATCTCTACTCGGTTGTACGTAGGTTGAAGTTTTTGGGCGATAGTAAAAAAAAAAACTCGTTCTGGTCTAGGCCTAACGTAACGCGTATCTCTACTCGGTTGTACGTAGGTTGTAATTTTGACTAACTTATCTTGACCATAACTTTCTAACAGAAAAATTCAATAATGGCTACCAAGCATCTCCAACCTTTTAGCCTTGAAAATAAACAAAACTTATTAAGTTTAGCACAAAAGAAATATCAAAACTGAAAAAGCATAGATAACTTTGTCCTAAAGAAGATAAACAGAGAGCCAGATACAACTCCCTGATCTCATCATTAGTACCTATCTACAACAATTTACGTTTTTCATACATCTCCTTAAACATAAAAATTTATTAAGCAAAGATTGCCCATCCAAATATCACGACCACACATGCATTGATATGTAACATTATCTATAATTACTATAAAAAATAGTTTATAAAAACTTCCCCTTTGTCTAATAAAACATTACATACTCACTTAGTAAGAACCAGTACAATCTCCGCAGCACTGCACATCCCTATGACTCACGCACGACGAATCTTCAAGATTCGAAAATTCCAAATTCAAATTTTTCGCCCGTGCAATAACTCTCCAATGGGCACGCGAACGTCGCGCGGGACGCTCTGCAATTGGCCACAGCAATAACGCAGTAATAACGCGCGGTAATTTGCCGCAATCGATTGGTCACACTTTTGAGACGCTCCGAGATTCATAACTTGCGTATGACATCATGGCATGCAGGCATGCGTAGGGATGGGGGGTTGGACTCCGTTCTTGGTCCTGCCGTACCAGCGATAAAAGATTACTTGGTATAAAAGAGCAAAGGAAAAAACATTTAGTAAAGGCTAGTACCGGCACACATCAGAGGGTGCAATGACTGGGTGCTATTTAAAAAAAGAATACTTGATTATTTAGTTGACAAAGCATATTACTCTATTAACGAACTTTTAAACGACTCTACTAAATAACTTAAGAAGAATTAATAACAAACATTGGAAATAAATAATGTAACTTAATGACTTATATATGTATTATTAGCTTAGAAATAAAATAAATTTGACATAATAATGATTTAATAACAATAGGTATGCCATGTGCGTAGATATATTTAATTTTATTTGAATGACCTAAAACTCTAAATTATTATATGTCCGTGGGCAGACTACAGAGCTCTCTGTATTTACTTAAGATCTGTATATTATTTATATGTATACCAACCTGTGTGTCACAATAAAAGTTGAATTTGAAAATTTGAATTTGCTCTGTTTACACATACTTTTTAAACCAATAATTGTTACATTTTAACTGTGAGTGTTCTTCACAAATAAAATATTGTCATTTTAATAAATTCTTCCTTTAAATATCCGACTTACCCTTTTATTCTTTTTAATTAAATATTATTATGAAAAAAAAATAATTTTGTCATCGTCAACCTTTTCTCATTTTATAGGACTTATTTTTTATGATTTCAAGACCGGTAATTACAGATTAGCCCATCACTACAGCTTTGCAGCCTGTGATGGGAGATGACTCACAAATTTAACCATAAAAACGAACTGTGCTTTACCGCGATCATGTAGACAAGTTCTTAATATTCACCAATGGGGAAATAAATCGACGGCCTTTTGTAGACAAATTGTTCCACTTGCTATGGTCCTGACAACCCTTTCCCGCTTCATCCACATTCATCAACCTTTTCATTACACTAAAAACTACTGCTAAAAATTTTTTTTTAATTTTGACCCATGTCATTCAAAACACAAATCAATCGTATGTAATTATTTGATAGTTCGTTCGTATTATTCGTAGCTTTCGACGTTTTCGACTCATCACAATAAACCGTTATCAGCCCATAATCCCCGCACTACAATTCCCTCCTCTTTTTTCCTTTTTGACCCAAGATTATCCCCAAAACCCAGTAGACCGTCCAAATCGACCCACTCGGATTGCGACCCGCCATGCAATGCAGTTGCCACGTATTAATTACTGATATCAGTGACGCCATCTACCAGCAATTGGGTCCAATTAATGTCTGGGTCCTTACTACGTAGTGGGGTCGGGATGGCGGGTAATCGGGACGAGTGTAGTCGTGTCGTAGTCGATGTTCTTACGGTGAGGGTAAGCTAAAATCTGCACATTCAGGCGACTGAATGTGTAACCATGGTCTAATATGCTCAGATTCCTATGTTAACAAGGTCACGGAGGTCATCTGGTAATTGTACCTGATCTGAAAAATTCTGGATCTTGGTCAAGGCGGACCCCGGACCCTCGAGCGCGTGAGCATAACCAGGATATCAACGCCAAGATGATGATAATGATAGTCGCGTCATGGTCCATGGTTACTAAACGGAGTGCCCGAAAATTAGATTCCCAATTTGGTAGGATTATGGAGTACTCGGTATCCATTTTTTGTGTTTTCTTGGGCACAGTATTTACTACATTGTAACAGTTTTTTCTAATTTTAGTCCTATTTCTAATTTAATTTTGAAAGTCACTTGGCAAAATATTTAAAAAGAGAAACTATTCTTACTAAAATGTATGTACAAAAACTAACGAAACAATATTCAATCAGTAAACCTTATATTAGATTTGTGTAAACAGTACAAAAATAAACGAAAAAACTTTTTCTAACCATCAATCAATTATTTGCTGACAAAACACGAATCTACTCAGGCGCAGAGACAAAATGGCGGCCAACAAAATTGATTTCACCCCAGTGAATACGCCATTAGCAAGATAATACAAAGGCCGTCAGCCATTTTTCTGTATCACGGGACGTTCGAAAACAGGATATCGACTTCCTAACTCAATCTAGTTTAATTGTCACTTGACCCACTGGTGCAGGGATGACGAAACTTTGGCTAGAAAGAATACGCCTCTGTAATTGATTTCTAAGTGTTTAAACGGTCTACCGACTACTGTTAGTTTTAAATTATAGAGTGGCTGTCAGCTGTGTGTCTGTTTAAGTAGGTACCTACTGAATTTATATTGCTATATTGCAGTCTCAAAGAAATAACTTCAAATTTTTGGGAAAAAGTTTTGTTTGTGTCTGTAATCAAATCATAGTAGGTACCTACAATGTATAAAAATATACTTATCATCATCATAATTTAAGAGTATGACTCTTGTCCGTAGAGCAATCGCCACTCCTCTCTCCTGTCTGCCAACTCATCTCCTTCACGTCCTTCCAATATTCAAATCTTGGCCTCTTCCTCTCTTGCCCCCAACTTATAAAAACTTAAAAACAGTCAGACCAAAAAAAAGGTTGCGCATCCCAGCACTTTGTTAGTGGAACTGAAAATCGTTTTTAGAAATGGACTGTTCAATCTACAATTGGAAACTCCGGAAACATTTGGAGTGGCGAGCTGTGTCCATATTTCATGTTAATTACATGTAAAATATTTATAGGCTATTGTTGAAGGCTTTTTTATTGCCGACGTGGCTTTTGAACCGCGGACTTGAAGAATAATTTTATAATAATATATCAAAGGTAATAATAACATTTTTCGATGTAACGTCCGGTTTTGATTTATCGGTAACCGAGGTGTGAGTGCGTGATTTGATGGTATTTTTTTTCGATTACCAATGACGTTTAGGTTGACATTCTGTCTGTTGCTTTATCGTTACTTTCTGAAAAATATGTATGTATAAGCATCTATGGCTTGGCCATGTGGTGTCGTACACTCGCGGGTGTCGTACAAGGCGACTAATGTTTTCGAGGCAAAAGATCTGAAGTCTCCGTAGGCTGGAAAATGGACAGCAGCTTTTCATCTTTTCCATTATTTATACCACAGCGATCTGCAACGCGCCTTCCAATCGTGGCAAAACTATAATTTTACATTGCAGCGGACTTATGGCTACAACGGGATTTCTTCCACCCAACCTTGATATAATTTGCCCCATTTATATTATTATTTTTAGGATAAAAAAGCCTAATTTAATCTAAACCAATCGTATGATCGTGTCGTGAGGTACAAAACGCCGCGTACTAACTATACCGCTCGCGGCCTTTCCCTTTTGCACTGCAATATTTTATCAAACTATTACAATAATGCACAACAATTTATCGGAATCTGTGCGATATAACTAACTCCTGTGAAATATCATTCGCGAGTTATTACAGTTTTACCACACTTTTGCTTTACGGGACTGTGATTATAGATCTGTTGCGGTTGTAATGGCAGATTTAAATTCCATGACCGCGCATTCTGTGCTACCTTGAATTATTTCTACGGTTTTGCATGTATGCTGGAATCAATAAAATTTAATGTAGCTAATAGCGCAAATTTACGTAACTAGTGGATTCGTTTCTCTTTTTAATATTAGTAGATAGTACGGATTTGTCCAATTTCTACATATCGATGATCGAACATTTGACAGAGCAAAATAGACAATTTCCCACGACCAAAATTCCAAACAGAGCACCTCAATTCGCTGCCTTGTGTACATAAAAAAGAAAAAGGGAAAACGCTCAACCTTAAGGCATCATTAGCCGCCTATTAGAAACACTAACAGCATGCCGTGACTCCGCTCGCGTGGCTAGTACAGGAAACGGACTTACACTAATGGGCTTTACGCTATTCTTTTGACATTTGTTTTTATAAATGAACCGGTTATCGATACATCCCTTACGTAAATAAGTGGGGTTACGTAATAAATAGTAATACGTAAATTTTATAGACGCATGTAAAAAGTGTTTCCTTAAATAACTGTTTTCGAATATATAATTGGAACATTACGCTGTGAGTATAGATAAAAGTATTTTACATTGCTTTGCTTTAAAAACTGCCCTCCACATCTCCCTCCCCTCACCTCCCCCGCGGCATCATCAAAGACAACGCCAGCATCAGCTAATCACACCACCTGCAAATAAAGGTTCGTAACACGCTTACAGCGATGTGCGACGAACCGAAAGTGCGTACGGGAGATCAAAGAGGCGAGCGGCTGAGCGAGTGAGTGGGCGAGCCGAGCAAGCACTGACCGGTACATCGGATGGACCCGGTTTGTGCCCGGTTTGTGCTCCACGTATTTTGCCTACACTCCGACTATTTATAGGACGAGGCTCGGGTGAATTCATTCTCTCTATTAAAGTTGAGTTAAGCTGGGAGTTGTTTTTGTGGGGCGTTTTGATTGACTATGGGACAGGTATTTTTAATGGAATTGTAGTAGGAGAGAATTAGGTAATTACTATCCATATCGAACCATTGAAACATAATAGGTTAGGCTATTCTGTCTAATAGATAAACTCTTTATTGCACACGTAATTACAAAAAAGAAACTATAACAGGTCTTTTCAAACAGGCAACCCTTGTGTAGAAAGAGAAAAAGATAAACATCAGTCAGACAAGCAACAAAAATGGCATTAATCAGCTAGGTAAACTACTATATTATAAGCGATATGATAAGGCTAGGCAAAAATAAATTTAGTCAAAATAAATTGAATCGTATTACCTACAGAGCAGAACAAAAAAAGAGCCAGCCTTGAAGGTAGCTTACTTTCCAATCTTTTTGGTATTACCGTTCTGTTCAGTGTTTACTTTCGTTCTAGGTTTTCCACAGACGATATTTCCGAACATCCTGCGCTATATATATTCGCATAGGTATTTGGTTAACCTGCAGGAAGACTTGTTCAACCTTCCAACCGCCAAAACCCCCGGAAACGCCGCCACCGTTCGCAATCATGAAGGTATAAATATTATGAAGATGGAGGTAACACTTCGGGTAAAAGCTTGAGTCTAACCTACACAATATTTGGAATGTCTCATTACCTTTCATTGATCATCAAAATCAGCCTATACTAGTCCACTGTTGGACATGGACATAGATCTCACTCATTGAGCGCCAGTGGTCCTTATTCTTGGCTTGCTGCATCCAGCATCTATCTGCACCCGCTCGCAAGATTTCACCCTACTAGGCGTCAGTCCTACACTACGGTCATCATACGTAACATAGACAAATGTCCTAAAACTAATTCTAAGGGCATGTTTAACTGCGGGCCCAAACGCTTGAGGAAATTTTTTATTTTAACACATTCGTTTCGGCCAGCGGGCCAAAACCGGCCCGAACACTCGTTGTATCCACCTCTACTGCCAACTCCTTGTTAGCAATCAAGAAACGCGGGTAGACGCAAAACTGTGACCCACATTCGCTACGCGAAGCTTTCCTCGCAAATATAATTATAATAGAACAATATCTGTATTTAATTCTTATGCAATAAAGAGTTTACATACATACATACATATCTCAAGGGCTCCATATTAAAGGTGTGAGTGTAGAGTGAGCAAAAAAAGGTAAATACCGTCGTCCTCTCAATAAGGGCCCAAACGCTTGAAAAAAAATGAAAATTTAAACATATCAGTCGTTTCGGCCCGCGGGCCAAAACCGGCCCGAACACTCGTTGTCTCCACTTCTACCCCCAACTCCTTGTTAGCAATCAAGAAACGCGGGTAGACGCAAAACTGTGACCCACATTCGGTGCGCGAAACTTTCCTCGCAAATATAATTACAATAGAACGATATCTCAAGGGCTCCACATTAAAGGTGTGGGTGTAGAGTGAACAAAAAAAGGTAAATACCGTCGTCGTCTCAATAGGTTTTACTCTCGAAAACGCGGCACAAAAGATTCTTTTCTCTCGTCCATGTTAAGTAGGCGGATGGTTTTTAGCGGTGTAGCGTCAGCAGAGATAACCCGGTAATATGCTGGCTGGTTTCTGTACAGATGCTTTTTTTAAATTATTTTTTGATCTTAAAACATTTCCACTTGTATGTTATTTATGATTGACATTTACTGTTGTATTATATTAGCTATGTAGATTTTTAAATTTGCCTTAATTTCCTTTTGTGATTTTTTAATAATAATAAATTCTTTTTTTCAGGTATGGTGCACCACTTAATCTATGAAGAGTTTCATGGCCCGCACTCAGTAAGTTGAATATATTTCCGTACGTATCTATTTACGTTATGTAGGAGGTAAATAATGCACATCGTCTAGCTACGGCTTCGTATTCAATTTACTCACACGCGTGCGACAGAGACGACGATCTACGAAGCCGGAACAAGCCGATGTTAATTAAATAAATATGCTTAGACAATTCACACAGCGCCATCTAGCCCTAAAGTAAGCAAAGTTTGTGTTATGGGTGCTAGATAATTGATAATTGATGACTGTTTTCTGAGTTATGTACATTAGTTAAATACTAACCGATGGTCTTACGGTGAGGGAAAAACATCGTGATGAAACCTGCACATTCAGGCGACTGGATGTGTAACCATGATCCAATCTGGTCAGGTTCCCCTGGTAACAGGGTCATGGAGGTCAGATGGCAGTCGCTCTACTGTAATTACCTGATCTGCTAAATCCTGGATAAGGCGGACCCCGGGCCGTCGTGCGAGAGCACAACCGTGGCATTAACGCCAAGATGATGATGATGACATAATATAACACCCAGACCCATAACATTAATATTAAGTATTAAAATTAATCATTTCAATTTCTGCCGGGAATCGAACCCGGGACCTCTGCGTGGCAGACCGGATGTTCTGCATATTTTTTGCCTGCAACCTAAATGCATGAATCGTAGACATTATGAGCTAGTTACCGATTACCATCAGGTGCGCTGCCTGTTCGTCACTGCGTAGAATAAAAAAAAACCGCCTACATCTGCACATACTCAAACCACACCTTCCTCCAAACAGCAGACAGTCGCAATCACAATACCCAAATAAAACACCCAGCCGATTCCGATCACAGTAAACTTTTCCGCTGACTGTACACCATTCGTCTCGCAAAGGCCCTGGGTTGGGCCTACGTCGAACAAAGGTAGCTGAAACCAATTTGTTACGTGATAATATTCCCCTCCCCCCGCTCCCTTGTTTGATACCCCCCCTTCCCCTATAGGAGAGGGGGGTTCCTCAGGCCCGTGCCCTTTTGACAAAAAATACACATTCCTCGATACCTATTTTTGGGGTCCCGAGCACAAACTCTTTGAACGCATCCGTGTCACGTGGGCAGTGAGAGGTTATTTTCAGATAATTTCCTGGGTGGGGATGTGGGTAGGACTGTAGCATCAGCTCGACAAATATTTACGTACAGTTTGTTGATGTAATATTACATTGATATGTATTATTAATACCTGCATACACGAATAGAGCTCGTCTAAGCTGAAATGCCGCGCCCCACTATCGCATTAACGCACACGAGCAAATTTAAAAATGGACGCAATACATATACAAATGCCGTTGTAATTGGTCATTCAGTTGCCGGTGAGACTCAAACGTAGGAGCACGCGTCGTTCGATTGAGCAGTCGACGCTCCCTCACAGATGAAGTGTCGTTATTAATATTTGCACTCACACATCGAAATCAACTAATTAAGTAGTGGGGCGCGTCATTTCAGCTTAGACAAGCTCTAGCTACTGTTAGTTAATAATGAGACAAACCATTAACAATTCACTTCACTGATATTCTACAATGAAAAGTTGACATTTTAACATGGAATCCGATACTTGCATTACGTTTACTGATGTATTTAAATGAATGAAAACTTGAATCTACTTATTTATTTATTTATTTATTTAAAACTTCATGCACTGTTACGTACAAAGGCGGACTTAAAGCTTCATAGCTTTCTCTACCAGTCAACCGGAGAGTTGAACCTATTTGAACCTATATTGTATGAACCTACTTGCTTGTAAACAATGAACTGTCAAATTTGACAATTGTGAATGGTGATGCCATTTGTAAAACACGTTCCTTCTCTGTAGGAAATATAATGCATTATTCCATTAGGACCACAAAGGTTTGCATCTATAAAAGCAAGTGCAACTTTTTATCAGAATAAACGAGTTTTCCATAATTCTTAGTTTGAATTTACACTACTTAATAGGTACTAGCAATTGCAAAGTGATATTGCTTAGAAATCAGTCTGTTTTCCAGTCATGGCCCATTCATTCCTGAAGAATATCTTTAACCAGGATTTTTCTATTAAGCGTTACACAGTTCAAACAAGCTGATAAACTAGCAAACTTTTACCATGGTCTAAGAATATTTGCAAACTGTGAATTTGTGAGAACCTTTTTTTATGTACACTGTACAATTTTGGTTGTTTACGACTCTTCCTAACCTTTTAACTTTCGGAATTGAAGTTATTGAAGTGCGTTTACGGTAAATTAAGTCCCCTTATAGAATTAACTGGCTTTTTTTAGCGCTATTGTACATGCTGAGTCATGTTGACGAAAATAGACTGTGCCCTTTACAAAGGAATAGTTAATCTATCTGTGATATTTATATCTTTTTCCTTCCAATTACGGACATTAATTGTCTAAATCATTAATTTAGAGCGTCGGTGTCTAGGTAGTTAAGGTTTCCGACTCGTAAGCGAGAGGTACCAGGTTCAATAATAATATGTAAGATAATAAAGTTACTATGATAGAAACTTTAATTTTTTTACATGCAATTTTTTCAATTTCTTGGAAATGATAAATTCATTTACAATGAAAGTTTTTAGGCAGAATCGGACGACATTTAGCTAACTGGTGCATATCATTTCTTTTGATAATTAAATTATATCTACATAAAATTAAATCTGTCTAAATAAGCAAAGTTGATGTCAAAATATGAAAAACAGCGAGATGATAAAAAATTTACAATCAAAAATATTTGAACAAAATTAAATGTAATTGCGAAAAAAAACGGTAATTTCAAGGACCAATTTAAGGCAAGCCAACTAATAGACCAGAAAACCGGCAGATACGTTGTCTTTTGTGTATTTTTACATCGCGATCTTCAACCCACGGATATTGTTAAAAATAATCTTATTTGCATGTGTAATGAAATTCCTAATAAAAGTACGATAAACATGAAATTGTGACAGTTGATACGACTTATGAGGATTCCACACCTACGCAGTCCCACGATATTTCCGCGGTAAACCTCTTTGTACAGTCAGTGGCATAGTGATGGATACCGTTCTCAACATATCACCTGTTTCACAAACAGAAATTGTTGAATCAAGGTGGCTACTTGCGCACTGGTGTGTATTGTGACGACAAGCGCGTCAGATGGCGACTGAAACCACTTCCGTGCTAAAGGATATCGAGCCATATAGTAATGTATAGGATTCGATGCCGAAGTTTGGACCGGCAAGGTTTAAACCTTTCAGATGACTTTGGAAACTGGTTCGAGACCCAGGTTAGGTTAGTTACTTCATCATATCAGCCGAAAGACGCCCACTGTTGGGCACAGGCCTCCCCCAGAGATCTCCACAAAGGCCGGTCCTGTGCCTTCCGCATTCAGCTGGTACCTGCGATCTTTACCAGGTCGTCGGTGCACCTTGTGGGAGGTCTACCCACGCTGCGTCTTCCGGTACGTACTTGGTATTGTCGAAGGCTCTATACGATAGAGCGAGAGATCGAGATAATGAAACAATAGGGAAGCACCTATACGAAAGATAAAAATACCAAGTCCTTATTCGTCAACTCGGTCGGAAGTTAGCCCCAAGTACATATCCCGAAAATTTTCCACAAAGTGTTCTTACTTACTTACTTTTTATTTTTATTTTTTATTATTATTATTGGACTAGCCAGGCATTTGACCGCTATCTCACCTGGTGGTAAGTGACGATGCCAAGGCCAATTCCTTTTGAGATGTTTTTACCATTCTGTGTTATTCAGAAAATAGTGTCTGTACTCCTATTAGTAACGAATTTTCCGAATCGCTCGGAAGCTTCAAAGTATATCAAATATAATATCCTTATAATTATAGGAGCTAAGACTTCCGTAAATCAGAAATGGCATCTTTTTCTATGTATAGTTTTCCAGCAAAGCCTTAAATTTATGGCAAACACCCCATTATTATGGATACAACTCAAATCTACCATAGGACGTTTAAAGGCATACTGATGTGTGTAATACGCCTCCTCCAACTGCCGTACCCCTTCCTAATAGGAAGACATGCTCTAAATCTGCAAAGAACATCAGGTGTGATGGCAGCCAAATACCTGATTAACAATGATGTCAAAAAACTTTAGTTGAAATTTAGTATTTTAAAGTTGGTCCGAAACCGAAACCGGATTTTGCGCGCCCCTATTTCGGAACCACGCCCCGACATGCCCTATAGAGGTGATTTGGCCTTTGACAAATATTTGACTAAAGGAATATTGGCACTGAGCCCCGAATATTACAGTTCCGACGGATCCGAAGCGTTGTGTCAATGAATGGTAAAACACTTCGTTTATATGATAAAATATGCAAGTCTCTGTTAGTAAATTGTAACTTAAAAGTAAGTTTTTTCAAATGAAAATCTCTTTTCTGAACGTTGCTTGCAAGTGTTCTTTTATCTTCATAATATGGTCGCCTTCAAGGCTGGAGTGAAGAGGCTGTTCCTAGACAGGCATGCTCCATCTTCGGCCTTATGTAGTTATTGTTGTGTGAGCAATAAAGAATTTATCTAACTAAGTATCTATCTATCTCTCTAGTTGACATGTATATGTTGTCCAAAATAGATGATAATTGCGTACTGTACCATCATGAAATGTTTGTTTTAAATAATTTACATTAGTAATGATATAAAATTTATGAGAATGAATCATTTTAGGTGGGTAATTAGCCAATTAGACAAGTTTCCCGAAAAATCACTCTTAACCACTTAACGTCTATCCCTCAAAATTAGCCATTCAATAGAAATAGTTGTACTATCTGCGAGCACCTGTTAATGGCCTCGCTGTTATAAATGTTTTTAAGTATTACTTGTAACTTGCTGTTGGTGTACTGAATAAAGTAAAATAAATAATTTATTTTTTCTTTATGGATATAGGTACTAAAATGGTATCGGTTACAAAAGTAAAGCAAACCTTTGTTGCCTTATGTTTCTGTTTTAACAAAATAATTATGTGTACCTACTGCTTATTTTGATTAAGACAGTACAGTATTTAGTTTTAATCAAGCATTGCTATTAGTTACTGATTTAAATTCAACATTTTGCATTTAAATTTAAAATTTAAAGCTTAAAAACTTATTCTTCAAAAATTATATTTTCATTTATTTGAAAAATAAAATAGGATTATCAACCGCAAAATGGTGTATTAAATTGGAATTAAAATACAAAATGGCTGCCATAAAACGAATTGCGATTAAAATATTGGTCCTAACTCGAATAGAAATCTCCATTTTATTACCAAAAGCCTACTTAATTATTCCTTCAATGTCGGTAAAGGTGAAATGTCATATTTGACGGCTACATCTCTTTTAGTATCATTAATTCTGAGACTTATTGTAATTTGACTGGATCATTTACTGGCCCCACGCAATATTAAAAATAAAAAAATGACATCTAGGCGTCAATATCCTGGCTGTGCTCCCGCGGCCGAGTACCCGGGGTCCGCCTTGACCCAGGATTTGGCTGATCAGGTAATTACAATGGAGCGACTGCCATCGGACCTCCGTGACCCTGTTAACAGGACAGGTTCCCCAACCTGACCATATTTTATCATGGCGACTAAATAGTCGCCTGAACGTGCAGGTTTCCTCACGATGTTTACCTTCACAGTAAGAGCATCGGTTAGTGTTCAACTAATGAACATAACTTAGAAAAAGTTTTTGGCCTTACTTAATACTTTTCAAATGTGTCTTCATGTATTATTAAATCTGGCAAACAAACATTTTAATTATTAAATTAAAAATATTTATGCGTAATCTCATTGGATGTTTTTATTTATCAAAAATAGCTACACATTGTTTAATGTAGGTTTAATTTTAAATTAAAAAATCATCTTTGCGTTAATCCCGGTTGTGCTCTCGAGCACGAGGGCCCGGGGTCTACTTTGACCATGATCTAGGATTTTGCAGGGAAATATTTAATTAAAAATATTCACGCGTTGGATATTCACATTGGTCAGGTACCGCTTTAATTGTACAAAACGAGACCATACTTTATCATAAGATTTAGAGCTCAATTTTCTTTTATAGACGGCTTCATTTTCTCATTCATTGTGGTCTAGTACATTATGTATACGATTATTAGTACCATTTTGAATTTTATCACGCTTAATAATGTGTGGTGCTGAATTATGAGGTCGCTGTCTTTGACATTCTGTGACCAAGGTCAAGTCGTTACCTCCACAGCTTTTCATATGTTCAAATGGTATTTTACTGGCAGTTTCTTATATGACTATGCAGCTGAAATACTAGGTACATGAAATATAAGGTTCATTGTTCTCTAATTAGCTTTGATATGGATTTGTCCTCATACATCTACTTAATTCTGATATTAATTTGGATTAGGTATGCGTAGACATAAGTAGGTAACTGAAGATATGGACTGGATGGAAGACATTGAACTATATACTCATGGATCACTTTACACACTAGATAAAATGTTTTGAATTATATTTGATTAAAGTAATTTCATTGGGCATACCGCGTACTACCAGGGTTTTGGCTGAAAATCAGTGTGTTGCCCTTCGAGGTGACGCAGTGCTGAGCCATGACCCTTTTATGTTGCTGCAGAACACACATACAGCTGTATTTATTTATATCTTTTGTTTAGTCATAAGTTGATGTGAGTGCATGGAGTACTAAATAAACGCGTTACTATTTATATTTCTATAAGTGTACATAAATTTATAAAAACGTATATAAGTTATATATCAGTCACCTAACACGCATTAGTTTGGGACCATATTCGAGTTCTGTGAATTTATCTAGGCACATTACGGACGCCTTCCGATCAACAAAAACCAGAATTACACGTTGCTACATGGTGAAACTGTTAAAAAAAATTATTGACTCTAAAAGCGTGTTCTCTTCAAGATTTATTATTTACTAGAAACCCTAATACGTACTCCATTTGCCTAATTAGGTACATTTCGTGCCCAAATTATGTTCCAATCATACAATTTTAAACCAGCCGAATTTGTCGTGAAACAAACGACAGCACACCGCAATTAGAGCAGGATAGGAAATTGGAAGGAATCAATTTTCGAATTTCAAATTCGTAAAACTCTGTTGACATACAAACAAACATTACAACGTATTATTACGTAATTATGTCGTCGAATTCGAGATATCGTTGTGGAATCGTTTTAATTAGTTAATTATAGGCTTGGGTGTAATCGGTTTCTGCTCCAAGTAATAATGGAGACGTGGAAAATTTTGTTTTATTCGTCTACCCGCAAAGAAAAGTCATCTCGTAATTACCTTCCGGGGGTTACTTAGATATACCGCCTTCAATGACTGTTAGTAGATTGATGTTTGGACACAGTAGTTCATAGGACAATGGCGTCAGGCGGCCTGTCGGCGTACGAATCGTCAGCGAGAGGTATACCGAATTCGATACCATTTGCCGCCGTGTACCTAGTTACAGTCAGCTGCAGAATAAACGAACCACCATACTGACCCCCTGTATGCTAGGGGGGTCATTTCATTCTGCAGCTGACAGTACTAATGATTTTTTCACCCAGACCCTGCTACCAGGGGAACCTAACCAGATTGGATCATTGTTACCTACATATTCAGTCGCCTGAATGCGCAGGTTTCATCACAATGTTTCCCCTCATCGTAAGAGTATCGGTTAGTGTTTTCAAATTACTCAGAAAAGACTCATTGGTTCGAACTCGGTACCTCTCGCTTACGAATCACACCCGCTACCTATTAGGCCACCGACGCTCTCAAACACACAGATACGTAACATACTTACATAACGCACGTAAAGTAGAAAACACTTGAGCGCTGATTAAGACCGAGCTTCATTAGGACGCCGTTTGTAATTCATACAATCCAACACCTCGCCCGCAATCTAGGTTCATTTGGTCGCTTATTTACACAGAAGACATTCACCTCCCATTTCACATTCGCATTGTAATAAGAACATTCAATAATAAATACAGGAGCGTCGGTAGCCGGGCGGTTGAGTATCCAACTCGTAAGCGAGAGGTACCGGGTTCGAATCCCGCTGCGGCCATGTACAAATGACACTTTTCTGAGTTATGTACATTAGTTGATTACTAACCGATGCTCTCACGGTGGGGGAAAACATCGTGATGAAACCTGCACATTCAGGCAACGGAATTTGTAACCATGATCCAATCTGGTCAGGTTCTCCTGGTGGTAGCACGGTCACGGAAATCAGATGGTAGTCGCTCCAGTCATGGTCAAGGCGGACCCCGGGTCCTCGTCCTCGAGAGCGCAACCTGGACATTAACGCCAAGATGATTATTTTTATTGTAATAAAAACATTAATTTCGGAGACGAAAAGCGTGGGCGAAAATTAAATATTCATGAAAAAGCTTTATTACGCCATATAACTTAGGTGATATTTGCATAAAAGTAAGTAACGGTCGAGTCGTGGCTTTTTATAGCGCTAATCCTCTATGGTCTAGAATGTACGTCAAACTGGTACTAAAACTATAGGTATATGTATATTGTCATTCTATACCTAGAACATACTGTATTACCTATAGGTTCTAGGGATAGGTAGAATTAAAAATACTGTGGTTTTTATCTGTAGTATATATAGGGTAGAAGATAGCGGGACCTATTTTCATGGGGACTGTTTTTAGGAATAGATATTTAGAATAGGTCGCTCGCTTTTAAATTTTTAATTAGGTACTATGATTTGCAATAGGTGTATACTTATTTCTTACAACAATCTGCAAATTTCTTGTCGTTTTTAATCGCAGTCGGACTTTTTACCCGACTACATCTGTACATAGTATAAAACAAAGTCGCTTCTCGTCATCTGTCGCTAAATATATATGTATGTACGTTTAGATATTTTAAACTACGCAACGGATTATAATCCGGTATTCAACGATAAAAGATAAATAGTCTCCGTAGTCTGGAAAATGGGCAGCAGCATTTTCCATTATTATATTTAAACACTGCGATCTCCAACCCGCCTGCCAAGCTTGGAGATTATGGCAATAACCTCCCCTTTCATGGGAGAGGCCCTTAGTCCTGCAGAGGACTGTTACGGGCTGTGATGATGATTCAACGATAGATAGAGTGATTCAAGAGGAACGTTTATAAGCAAGAAAGGGTAGGTAGGGGTAAAGTAGGTGTACGCGAACCAAGTCGCGCCTGGTCCACTAGTATTTAATAAACACGATAAACGGCGATTAATCCGTCAAAAGTTGATTCAATTACAAAGCAGAAGTCATATGTCAAAAGTCATACTTCAGTTTAATTTAGTATTATAATAAACATAATTCGATAAAGGAGATAGAGCAAAACAAGCCCTCACTAACGCTTCCTACTTGTAATTCATTACTGACCAACACGCTGCAGGAGTTAAGCTCTGCGAGCGAAGCACTGCTATTTATTTTGGCGTTAACCCAAACTGACCCAGTTCTGTTTACATAAATTAAACCAAAATGCAGATAGCTGTAATTTCAAAATCAATTCCCTAATACGACGCTATGAGACAAAGGGTGGTTCCCTGTTTTAATTGAAAATCGTACCGCAGCGTAATTGTCTTTCGGGTTGTTGTTTCTTTTATAATCTTGGTGTATTTTGAATTTGGGATCGGGTATTCCTTGGTGATTGGGTTTTTCAGTGAGATTTCTTTTGTCGTGATTTATTCATAAAAATGTCTTGTCGTTTGCTTCTCTTTGTAGAAGTAGGTAACTAAGGAAATGAAGTACGTATCTTTAACTTACTTGTTAAGGTGTCGTAATTATACTGCAATACATTAAAAAGATTTTGTATGGTCACAATAAATTTAAAAATATTTGCGTAAACTGTTAACATGTTTTTTAAATTTAACAGCCCTTATTTATTAATTTGTCAATACGGATTAATATTGTGACTTTCAAAAGGAAAACTGACAAAGTGATTTTTAATTGTAATACAAAAATAACGACATACATTGTAGATTTAGTTACTGATATATTAGTTTTCTTTCCTATCTACAACTTTATACATAATATGATATTCACTATTATTATTATTTATCGATGTAAACGTCATATTTTATATTTTTTATTATGGCAACCCTATCCCTCCGTGGTAACAACAATGGACACTGATTTTCTTTTTTTTTCGCGCCAATACGTGCACCGTGACAACCCCCAAACTATTATTACAAAAACTACACACGCGCCCGGCACGTGTCTGCTTTATTAGCTAGAATCCATGTCCAGTCTAGTTTGACCTATCTCCTTTTCTATGAACTAGGTACTTACTTACTAGGTAGGTACGTACTTACGAAGATATTGTTAGTGTTACTTAAAGGGTGAAAAGGTGTTTACGGAGCGGCAACGCGTGGGTGATGCCCCTGGTATTGCAAACGTCCATTGGCAGCGGTGACTGCTTACCATCAGGCAGGCCGCAAGCTTGTTCGCCAACTTAGTGGATTAAAAAAAAACTTGTTACCTTTAATATTAACCTAAAACCATCTAAACCATTTTTCAATTAAAAAAGAAATGTTCTATTTGCTACCTTAAAAAAGATTTTCTTTCATACTTTCTTTGACTTTAAAGACCCTTAAAAGACCATGATATACTGGTAATTTATACACTAATGGTACTTTACTTGAATTAGTTAGAGCCCTTCTGATAAGTGCATTTATTTCACAGCGTGGATCTTTTTACATTTGTTGGGGTTCGTATGGATTCCCTTTCCTAGATAATGTGTAGGTGACGGGCATTGAACTTTTAATGACATACAGCTGTTTTGGATGTCTTTTGGTGATTGGTTGCACCCTCCGTTTTGGTTTACTCTCCTTTAACAGTTAATTTTACTGGTGTAAATATTATAGGTACAGTCTTTGTCTGACCCTATAAAAATGAAAAAAAAAACATAAAGTATACTAATGTCAATCTAAATTGATAAATTGGATTGTTTTCATGTTATAAGACAACTTGTAGATACTGACTGCGGCGCAAAAATTCACAGCTAATGTCTATATCTAGGCCAATAAACCTGTTTTTCATAGTTTGTCTAGAACTACTAGTTAGAACTATTAGGTCCTTACCTATTTATGTTATGAAATTGGCGTTTTTTACGCAAGTATATATTTGCGCAAATATTTTTATTTGATCATAAAATATCAAAATTAATACTTTGATTCGAAAATAGAGTAAATTTAGATGCCGATAAGTATTTAAAGTTAAATAAAAAATTTGTCTTAACTTGTATAAGGGTTTGAAAATGACCCTTTTCAGTTGTCGTCAATTTTACCTCTCTAGGTGTACTTTTATGCAGAAGGAAGTTATCACAATAAAATGATATGCACAAGTTACCTTAATACGGTCTGATTATATCTACAAAGCTTCATTATAATTAGATTTGCCATTTCCAAGAAATTGAAAAAGAATTGCTTGGATGAAAATTACAGTTTCGGTCATTTTTGCCATACAAAACGCCAAATTTACATGCCGATCTAATATTACATTCTACAAAAATAAAGTCACCGGAACACTCAGGAGTCGCAGAGAAATCATACCTACAGGGTGTCCCAACTCGGTCCACTCAAAGCGCCCTACAGGGGGTTGACATTTCCAAGGGTACGGTAATATCTATAATGAGTCGACCGCTCGTTATGGCTCTTTGTACCGCTTCCGTTTCCGGTACTACCTACTTGAAGGTTTTTCCCCGGTACACCGGAAATAAGTATGACATTATGTAGTACAATGTTTTGGCGCGGGAAAGCTGTAGAGAAATTGGAGGTTATGTAATAGTTGATGAGTTGTAAATTCAACAGTCCTTTAAGATATGGGAGCAACCTAATACTGTCATGGATTATTTTGTCCATATTTTTTTTTCTTTTTATTTGTAGAGTGACAAAGTAACAATTTATTTACACAACCACAAACAACATATAAACATAATCCTAAACTTACATCTATATTTTATATGTCTATAAAATTTCATATAAAATCCTACAGTACATTGCGATTGAAGGACAGAACCGAGCAAACATGTAAGTAAAAGGTACACTTACTCTTTCAGAACATAATTAAGTAAAACAGTTAGAAATAAAAAGTACTAGATTGTTGATTCGCATAGATAGTCATTTTTAATAGAATGTAACCATATGGTTCATTGGTTATCGTGTCGGTAGGGCGGAGCTAAAAAATTTTGTAACCTATATTTTTTCTTTATTTTTCATTTTTTTTAGTAAATAACAGAAACATTAAAAATACATTACAAAATAAGCATGTGCCAATTAAGATCAGCTAATTAAAAAAGAGTAAAACAAATCCATTTAGATACTTGTCACCATTATAAATACTTAGCGATAGTATGATTGTTTTCTTCCCATTCAATTTTCCATTTCCAGCAATAACTTTTAACTTCATAATTAACTTCAAAAGAAAATACCGCCGGCAAAATGGAATTAAGTTGAAGACAATACTTGTAAAATCACTTTACCTTCCCTACCCACCCTGGTTATAGTGCTAATATTTTCCCACCCAACACTTTGTTTACCAAAGTTGTTGAACCACCCTCAACGGCGACGCACCCTGTATAAACCGAGTTCCTCTCACCCCTTATACAGGGTGTCTGCGTAACCGATTTCCGGTCGGATCCAGTCGAATCCGGATATAGGGGGTGTTTCTGAATTTGTTTTTTGTTTGCAGCGAAAAAAGAGAGTGGAAAATGTAGTTTTATTTTGGAGCGGTGGCGCTGTTGGAGTACGTAATTGCTATAACATTGACCGTATGTGATATTAGCACAGTTAAATGTTTTTCTTTTGGTGTTTATTTACTTTTGATTGAGTATATGAGGTTATTTATATTTATATTAGCCTGAATCATTCCACTGCTGGGCAAAGACCTCCCCTCAATTCTTCCATACTTCGCGATCGTTTGCTATGGGTTGCCAGTCCCTGTCGAATGCCATTAACTCGATTCTCTATAGTTTTTTGGGTCTGCCGCGACGTCGTTTCCGGGTATTGGGTGCCCAATCTGAAGCGTTTTTGGCACATAACTCCTTTGACATGCAGCAGACATGACTGGCCTAGTTTCACTTCAGTATATGAGGTTATAATAATAATAATAATTCGTTTATTAGGTATCTGCTTATTTACTAATACCTGTCACGAGTAATTGAACTAGATAGCGTTTCATCTAAAGTGCCGTGGATATTAGCGAAATTATAACCATTTGCTTAGTATATAGCGAGGCTAGAGACAACAGCGCCACTCTTCATAAGTACTAAATGTTGAAACAGATTATAATATGTTTATTTTTAGGCATATTCTACGTTTTTCATTTGGTAGGTATCAAGATATACCATGTTTTACTATTTTTCTTTAAATAAATCAAGCAAATATTGCTAATAAGCTTCACAAATCCCAAAATAAATAAAAAAATAAACACCAGCAAGCAATACAAACAAGAAATCCTTAAGCATAAAATATAGCATGCAAACACCTTCACAGTTGGTATAACTATATGAAAATAAAATGTAGCACCAACAATCTACTAGAGGCGTCCAATAGAAAAAAGTTTGGCGGGAAATGGAGGAAACAAAATGGCGCGTGCGTCAGTCAATCACCGATGCAAAGTGACGCGGTAAATCTGAGCTTGCAATAATTGGCACCGTTTGACGTAGAGTTTCGAATAGAGAAGAACTTCTGACTAAAATAATCAAGGTGCACTGTGCATGTTTGTTTGTTCTTCACCTAAAACACGGAACATTAATCTGGTATAGATTACGAAGAACGGAAAAGTTAGGTAGGTTTTCTATCGGCAAGTGTACCGGCAATAAACTTTGCCGGGATATTCAATATGTATTTTTATTTCAAACAAATGATATTAAAATTGGCGTCACAATAGTTACCAATATTCCCCTACTTTTGTGGATAGTACTATCACTACATAATATTATAAAACATAATATTATAGAACGGATTTTCATGCGGTTTTCACCAATAGATAGAGTGATTCATAAGGAAGGTTTAGGTTAGGTTAGTGTTACGGTTACTACCGTGCCATATATAAAATAAAAAGAAACTAGACCCTCAAAAACCTCCAAACAAAAACCTCACCAACACACCCGCGCCCACTCCCCACCTTTCTACCTCTCTGGCCGCGGGAGTCGAAACGACACCTGCTCTAAAGTAAATAAAAAGGCCGTCGCAACAAAGGGTCCCGGGGCGCAATTCCACATCCGTCCCGCCCACTCCTGCGCCGATTGTGACGCGTAGTTTGGCGACAATATGTGGATAGTGTATATTTTATACAAATAAAACAAACAGGATACAAATAGGCTAGCTGGCCATCTGATGGAAAGTGGTCACCGCCGCCTATGGGTATCAGCCACACCTGGGAGTTACCAACGCGTTGGTCGCCTCTGAAGAGACCTCTAATGTGTATCTTGAACTTTCTTTTTTAACCCCCACGAAGATAAAGGGGTTTTATAAATTTGACGTGTGTATCTGTAGCTTTGTCTGTCTGTGGCTTTGTGTATCTGTCTGTGGCATTGTAGCTCCCGAGCGTGTGGACCGATTTGGATGCGGTTTTCTCTATTGGAAAGCCAGTATAAATATGAAAAGGCCGTCGCAACAAAGGGTACCGGGGCGCAATTCCACATCTGTCCCGCCCGCTCCTGCGGCGATTTTGACGCGACTATAGTTTGGCGACAATACGTGGATAGTGTATTTTAGAGCGTCGGTGGCCGAGCGGTTAGGATACCCGACTCGGAAGCGAGAGGTACCGGGTTCGAATCCCGCTGCGGCCATGTACTTACCAATGACTGATGAAACCTGCACATTTAGACGACTGAATGTGTAACCATGATCTAATCTGGTCAGGTTCCCCTGGTAGCAGGGTCCTGGAGGTCAGATGGCAGTCGCTCCACTGTAATTACCTGATCTGCCAAATCCTGTATCATGGTCAAGGCGGACCCCGGGGCCTCGTGCGCGATAGCACAACCGGGACATTAACGCCAAGGTGATTATTATAATATCCTCCGCAAGCGAGTACCAACACAATGTTGTGCCAACATCGCTGGGATAAAAGCTTGATGATCTTACGTGCACTGCAGACGTGGGTTCTACAGGTCTATTACGAGACAATCTACCCACCGTTGCACTATATTCAGACTAGTAATACTGTAATACGTACCTATACGTACTTGGTTCTATAACATAGAGTATACACATACAATTACAGTGTTATATGGCTCTGTGGCAAGCTCACTACCTCTAGTCTAGTGTTTCACTCAAGGAAATTGGGTGTTCAAAACGCATATTGTGCTGCGGGGACGTGCATCTTGTGAGAAGTTGGGGTTCATTTAGGTGCAGGGGAAGGGGGAGGGGTTGGGATTGGGGTCAGTGAAATAACACTGCAGCAGGTTTAGAGGGTTAAATGTTGTGGTGGTTCAGTGTTAGGAATGTATTTAAACACGTCTAGGGTCTGTATTAACGTTTTCACTGTGCTTGGCGAAACTGCTTATTTCTGTTTTAATTTTTGTGGCAACACTGATTAATAAACTAATCGACAGAAAAAGTTACATATATGGAAAAAAAGTACAGCTAAGTAGTAAGGAAAGCTTGTGCTATGGTTGCCAGAAAGCTGATAAACAACTTATATATTTTACTAAAGGATGAAATGACTATGTCTATCTGTTAGTGTAATATCTGTACGTAGATTACAAAATTCGCTCCAGCGTTGTCTATAGTATTTTTCCACACTACGCAACACAAACCTTCCTGTAGCACCATCTACAAATACTGCAACACCGACAGTTCACTTTATTAGGACCCAAAATGGCGTCCACGTCTCACCAAATCGTAAAATACAGTCTCATTACGACTTAAACCGTCATCGCTCCCAACTCCACTAGGCAGTAAATACTGTCATAATTCCAAGCCGAATAGTGGCTGCTCCTATTCAACGTTGGGATGCAGAGTTATGACGTCACAGCATAAAGTAGGATACCTAGGATACCTAGGTACAGTGCTAAGTTCAAAATATGCGCTGTGCGCTTGCAGGGCACGTAGCGGGCTCCGGCATGCCTAGATTACTGGCTAGGGTTGAGACTAGGCTAGTTTTTTGAGGAGCAATGTTTAAGTGAAGCGGTTTTAGTGTTTTATTTAATAAGTGGTTTGGTAGTGAAATGTTGTGTAGTTTAAATATTTTTACAAGTAAATGAGTGACAATGAATTTTACAATTAAAGTTATAATGAACTGTAGAGGTTTGGAGATTACAACATGGAGGACATCTTTCTTCAAGAAAGAGGTGAAAAGGTATTTACGGGGTCGGCAACGCGTGGGTGATGCCTCTGGTATTGCAAGCGTCCATAGGATGCGGTGACTGCTTACCGTCAGGTAGGCCATAAGCTTGTTTGCCACCTTACATAGTGGTGTAAAATAAAAGTAAAATGTTTAGACAGCTTCCGTTAAAAGGAGATAATGTAGCTTTGTATTGATGAAAGAACTTTTAAAATTGGTCAAGACCCGTGCCATCGGCTGGGCTTGGTTGCTCAAAGTACAAGTACAGATGACCATTGATGATGGCGACGCTATACTTGGTTCTTGCTGATATGGCCTACTTACACCCTTGCAGAAGCATTTCTGGCTGGTGTCGTACCTGAATAGAGTAGTAATGAGTTTATTCATTACAAACTAAATTGCAAATCTTTTTTCCCTTTACAATATTAGCCAGCATTTAACATAATATTAAAAGAATTTATAAATACAGACAGTCCTAATCTCCTTACGCCGAGATGTGCCCCTAAATTAGTGTCAAAGTTTTTAGTATTCATTTACCTTAAAAGGGCAGAAGTTAAGATAACGACCAAGTAGTCTGGGATTACTATCTGCGCGAATTTTAAAATCCTTTTAAAAAGACTTATAGGACGAAGATTAGGATCGGTGCTTGACCTTTCTGTCTGGAACAGTAGCGAGGCAGATTAACTATCTCTTGTAATAGGCCTTTCGGATAACTTTATTGTCCTTTGTCTTCTGATAAGCGGGAAAGTGTTAAGTAGTTAATTTGTTTGCTCTTTTAGTAAGCAAAATAATTATTAAAAAAGTTTTTTTTTTATTCTACGCAGTGAGAAACGTGCAGACAGCCCACGGTAAGCGGTAACTGTCGCCCATATCATCTATGATTCCTGCATTGAGGAGGAAGCAACAAAAATGCAAAATATATATTGTAGTTAGTGATATGTTCTATACACACGATGGCATGAAAGATCACTCGAAAGGAGAAATAAAAGTGTGTGAAAATTATGCTTTTTTTTGTGGTAATTAAAAATCTACAATCAGTTGTTTGACTTTAATGAAAAAAATGTCAGGCAGGCAGGAAAATAGAGCAGGAGGCCAGTGAACCACTGTCTGTTCAAATCATGTCGTTTCATTTCAATCTCTTGACCACTTGAAAACGATACTCGCGAACATCAGTGGTTTTTAAAGTATTTTATTTATTTATTCTTATAACAGTTCCTTCAGTCCCTTATCGCACTATATTTTTTCATTTTCTATTAAAACATAGTTTTCATCCTGAACTTTTTTTTTAATCAAGCGACTGATTCTGACAACCCTATGTCATTCTTATCTCGACGACAGGTACGCTTGACGGCGCTGCGTCAATAGACTCGAATCTATGGGTTGGGACACTTTTGCACTGGGATGGTGAGACAAGGGAGCATTTTGAGTTGTGACTTGTGACGGACGTAGATTACTTGTTACTGCACTCCTGACGTCACCTACTGCAATTGTTACTGTTTGGCTCACAATAAAAAAATCTTGGCGTTAATGTCCCGGTTGTGCTCGCGTAAGAGGGCCCGGGGTCCGCCTTGACCATGATCCATTATTTCGCAGATCAGGTTATCACAGTGGAGCAATGGCCATCAGACCACAAATAATAATAAATAAATATTTTACTGCGATTTTGTAATTGGCATTTCAATTTGATATTGTACTAATGTAATTGAATTTCATTTATGTAAAACTGTGTAAAAGGTAAATAAATAAATATTTAAATTAACAGTGATAAAACTAATAAAGTGAGATTTTAATCAAAAACAAACACACAGAAGACATAAGCAGGCAGAACTCTCCCTACGCTCTTCTTTTCACGACAGAGTTTAGAGAAGAGTCTTACATCTTAATACCCGGAATACTTTCAGAAATCTTGCCCACCGCATTGCTGCTCGGTGCCATATTCGACGCTTCAAATGTAGGGTAGTTTTAAGTCTACCTAGTTCCTGCACTACCCACATTTGAAGGAAGCTTAGCCACGTCTCGAGATCTTACGGCAGCGAATGAATAGGGGTTCTTGTGTTTGCAAGTCTGTAGGTATTGCTGTCGATTTTTCTCTGTCTCTCACAGGGATTATTCTGCACGGCTAGCACAAGTGTGTCCGCGACACAGGTCGCGCCGCGAGAGAGCGTTTGTTTCCTTCTCTCGATACTAAGATATCTACGCTTAGATCTTTTAAACTACGCAAAGGATTTTAATACGGGTTTCAACAATAGATAGAGTTAATCAAGAGGAAGGTTTATAAGCAGGAAAAAATAATATTTAGGGGTAAAGTAGGTGTACGCGAACGAAGTCGCGCCGGGTCCACTAGTAACTCTCTAAAAGTCTTATCATATGTCTACTAATCCGCTGAACACATTTGGATAAGATTTAGCAACGAGATTTTAATACCCAAAAAGAAACTATTCCAGTACTCTCTACTTACAAAAAGCTAATTATTTATCAATCTGTCCATTTCACTAACTTGAGTAAGCAGATGGATACTGTTATATGTTTATACTATGATACTGTTTTATTCAAAGATGGTGGTTCCCAGAACCTAATACGCCATATGAAACCGCCTTGGTTGTCTGTGATTAATTTGATTAATTAAATCAAATTAGAATGCGGTTGGCTGATTAGTAGATGTTACTGCCATTGAGGCATTGTGTCGCTCTGTCACTGAGATTTTAGTAACCTTTTTGCTTATATCGTGGTCTGGTTAGAATATTGAGTTTTCTAGCTTACCTTAGTGTTAAGGCCAGGTATCCTAGAATTAGGGATTTTTCAAACAAACTGAGACATAGAATTTATGGCGTTTTAATTGTTTTTTAAATAGATGTGTATGTAACGATCTAATCTACATCAAAATAGCTAAAAGTTACAAGATTTAATGAACTTCACTCGATAAAAAAATTCCCTAAGCTACAACTTTTTGTAATGTTTTTTCAATATGTTAACTAAATTACTGTAATTTTTCATATATTTTTTATACTCTACTACAGACAATAAATATTTACAGACATAAGTAAACTGTAAAATACTCATAAAAGTAATGAAAATACCATCAATGTTTAGTCCGAATTTTAGACTGACGATCTAAACGGTCCCGGGTTCGATTCCCGGCCGAGCAGAAACTGAAATAATGAATTTTAATTTCTGTTACGTGTCTGGGTATGATATGTATAATAAGTAAGTGTTAAAAAATATGTAAGTAGTTTATCACCTATATTACAAGCTTTGCTTACTTTGGAGTAGATGGCGCTGTGTGAATTATCCAAGCATTCTTTTTTAACCGCAACCAATCTATTTTAAACAACAAAACCGTCTTATGTTGCGCAACGGGATTGTTGCGAGATTATCGCGAGATATGAAAAAAGGAAATGCCTCCTTACACAGAGGGGCAAACGTAGCGTGCTCCGGTTTCAGATTAAACGCGTATTCTGCAATATTTCCTACAAAAGCTACCTTAATCCGTAACAAGTGGAGAGATCCTTATGGGGCCGACTATCAGACTCTCGATTTAGTGCCAAAAATGAAAAGCAGAATGTGATTGTTTGCAATAATCGTTTTTTGGTAGTTTCGCGTGGTTTCGATAAGGATTGTTTTGCGGGTAGTTTTTAGGAATTGATATTGTTTGATCGTACTATTTAAATTTCATTGGCGCCCAAGGCACGAGTAGATACTAACGGCCCCTATAAATTTTACATAATTATTACACTACCTCGCATAAAATATAAAATTAAGGTTGTCCGCTTATACAGCTAGGAAGTTTATGGTCAACATTGATGCTTCCTTCAAAACATCCTTTTAAATACGTCCCTAAATTATCATCTTAATTATGTTACGGGAAAAACGGGAACACGCCTACGCCAACGGAAAAAAGGTGTGACATTGTGTATGTAGGCGTAGGTACGTAACGAAATTAATATTTCGTTATTTAGGTAATTCCAATCAAAAGTTACCCCGTCTAAAATTAGGAAGTATCGTAGACAATAACTGAAAGCTACTCAAAATATTGCAAAAATATCCCGTTTGTCTTCCGTAATTATCGTTAACGTCTCGCCGTTTGAGAATAAGCCCCCAGGACCCCCATTTCGATATTAATATTCGTCGGTACATGAGTTTCGCCGCTACCGCCTTTTTATCGGAAAGTTTTTTTTTATTTCTTTTTTTTAAATCAGCCGCTTTTCAATGGGAGTCTGTTACGGCGGCTGGACTCGGGAAATTGGATGGTGGTTTTTTTATTTCTTGTTTTCATGATATAAATATCATGAAAACAACAAAATAATCCAACAATGGGCCATTGTTGGATTATTTTGTTTGCTGTAATAGTGATATGTTGGCTATGATGTTTAGCTTATTTAAATTTATTTGTTGGGTTTAAATTATGGCAGAACAATTATAATTCTAGAAATTACCCGATTTGTTAGAGCCTCTGTGTAGCCTTATGTTTGTTCGACTTCATTTAAATTAGGAGTCATAAATGGAAAAACAAAAAGTGTAATAAGATCATAAAATAATTCATGTAGGTAGAGCCCCTTTTTTGTAGGTAATTGTTATTTTTGCCAACCAAAGTTAGATACATTTCCATCATTCTCTAGAAAAAAAGAACAAGGAACCGTCGGTGTAAATAAATCAAAATTACAAACCTCCTAATTTTTATCCCCATTATTCACGGCCATTGTGGGTAACAGTTTCAGAAGGGTAAAGCTTAAACTCAAGTTACACCAAGAGTTAATTTGAATTAACTTTTTATGCCGCAATAAAAAACCAAAGTCCACCGTGGCGTTTAGCATAAATCTGCAATATTTAAGTAGCTTCCCCGCCAAGAAGACAGTTTAAAGTGTTCGAATAATATATTTATGCCCGGTGTACATTCGCCCTTATCTTTTGCGAAAGTTTTTAACGTCTTTTGGGGTTGGTCCCTTCGTTGCGTCGGACGGGAGCCGTGTTCTAATCCATTGCGGGTTTCGTATGTGGCGCGCGCGACGGAACGCCTTAAAGCCCAGCAATGGATCATAACCGTGCGCCTAAAAATGGCGGGGTGGTTTTTCTGACGTATCATTCCAAGGGGTCGCAAATTACCGATCTCCTTTTCATACTCAACGAGTTATTAAATCATGATTAACGAACTGCTAAATTTTAATTGAAATTTGGAGTGACAAATTAGCATTTTTGAGGCTCGAAAGGCTTTGTTTTTAGTTATTCCATTTGGAACTTGGTTGGGTGTGATTGATTGTTTTAGTCGAGATTTAGTTCTATTATGCATTGGTCATGGAGGTCAGGTGGCAGTCGCTCCCCTGTAAACATCTGATCTGCCAAATCCTGGATCATGATGAAGATGATATCAATAAGCACAGAATTGCTTACCATTAGTAAATGCTTAGGAATATCTTAAGTCACCTAAGTTTCGTGCAATCGGGCATGTGTGTATCAAATATCGTATCACTTATTAAATAGTGGCACTATGTTATTTGTGAAATCACAGTACTACCACAGTGCACGAATATAAATAAGTGCCCCAAAGTGAGCAAAGCTTGTGTTATGGGTGCCATAAAACTGATAAACAAATTTTTTAAATACATATTTATCACACAAACATCACCCAGACCCGTAACAGAAATAAAAATTTATCATTTCAATTTCTGCCCGGCCCGGTGTCGAACCCGGGACCTCTGCGTGGCTGACCGGCTACGTTAACCAACTGAACCATCATATACACAAGATAATTTAACAATTTTCTTTCAATATTAAATTTCCGTATTAGAAACGGTTTGAAAGCCGCTGAAAGCGCTTTTCCGCGAAACCCTTTGTTCATTTCAAAATAAAAAAGCATTAATTGAGGGAACAGTCAAATTAAATTTATTTACCGGTCATTTTACTTAAGAAAGTATTTTGGGAGCTGAATATTCTGGCTCATTTAAGGGGGTGGATAAAAAATTAAATTACGTAAAACTTTTTGGTGAGGGCCTTGAGGGGTGTCTTTCTCTTGGTGGACAAAGGGACCTTAAGGGGTGATTCTCGGGTTCAAATATTATTGAACGATCGTCCATCGGAACGGGAACAAAGACAAAGAAGCGATGCTTTTTAAATTTGAACCACCAATTGTTTGTTATGAAAGCCAATTCAAGGCCTATGACCTTTTTTATTTATTATTTACCGTAATGGTTTACAAATACATCGCCTGCTTCTATATTCTTTTTCCCTCTTGGCTTTTGATTACTGCTTATGAATACTCGATGTGTTTGCGTATTCCGCTTGCTTTTGGAAGGTGATCTTGATTTTGTGTTTTTATTTCAGGTGAAATTTAATGTTATTCTGTGATAAGAGTGATTAAGATACTATTGTAAGAAGTCTTAATTAGGTGGTTTAAAACTTGTATGTGTACTCACATAATCTAGGTATTCTTAAAAAAAAAACTAGGCATAGCCAAAACAAAACAGAAATAATCCGGACCTACTAGTCTAGACTCGTCGTACTATAGACTAGTCGGACTATAGATAACTAATATACCAGTTATTTAAATATGCCTACCTATTACGTTACATATACGAATTCCTACCTATATATTTACATCCAACGAGACCCAATTTCGGTTCAGAATATCCGCGGCATGGTGACCACTTTTATGTTTTACCGCAGACAAACAGGCAAGTGGGCCACCTGATGGAAAGTAGTCACCGCCGCTTATAGACTTAAGCAACACCAGGGGCGCTACCAAAGCGTTGCCCGCCTCTGAAGAGACCTCTAATATACCTCTTGAACGATCCCATGTCATAGTCCAAAGGAAACACTGTCATACGTCGATACTTTGAAAATTTAGTATCCTACAAAACATTTAGAATTAACAGAAACAAGTACCATCAAGTAGACGAAGCACCATAACTCCAAATCTAAACATTACTCGAATCTACCCGCAAAACCGCACCTGGCCACGCCAACGCCCAACGCTACACGCGGCGTTACACTAATTTTCACGCCACAAAACGCCGCGTCGAGCGTTACGTGGCGTATGAACGGCCCCTAATATGTATAATTTACGTCAAATAATGCATTATCTTGCCTCCTACGTGCCTTGAGATTCGCCCTTTTTGAAGTAAATATTGTGGCGTTTCTTTACGTGGTTCGGCTGTGTTTAGCTTGAAGAGTAAGGCTCGGTTTTTCAAATTATTCATTCATTCATTCGTAAGTATATTTTGTATGTGAACTGTCGCACGTATGTATAATTACAATTACTGTCCTTTTTATTTGTCTAGCTTTTGCCACGACTTCGTCCGCGTAAAATTGCTATAACGTTCCAGACACGTTCCCGCAGGAACCACATTGAATTTCGGGATAAGTTATAAGCCTTTTGACCGAATTTATAGCCTATGTTTTTTTCTCGGCTATAAGCTATATCGCTGCCAAATTTCATCAAAATCCTTCCAGTAGTTTTTGCGTGAAACAATAACACACGTCCATCCTTACAAACTTTATAGATTTCCACTAAACTTTAGCACACAATACAATTAACAGGTCAATGCAGTTTATTTGTTTAGCTTCGTGAAAACTTTACTTGAAAGATTACTTGTAAGTAGAGAATACTTACAGCTTACAAGCTCAACGAGTGCCTATCTCAATAAAATTCCTCCATCAATCCTTTGGTCTCCTTTGCCACCTTGACAGAGAAAACAAATTTCACACAGTTCAAACGAATGCCAAATCACTTAGGGATAGACCAAATTTCGCAGAAGTAAATACTCTAGTATTTGAACGCACCCCTAGTTATTAAGCGACACCTGAATAATTCATACCATGAGGGTAGATCGAAATAACTTTGTAAGTTGATTTCCTTTGATGGACTTTCAACTCTTTGCGGCAGTAAAAGAGTTCAGATTCGCACGGCGGTCGGCACTTGACATTGTAACATTAAAGAACTCTGTATCCTACAGATTTTTGGAAATCAAAGGAGTTGAGGAGATTCTAAGATTCTCCATTCTGTGTATTGACGTTTCGTGAAAGGTGGGTAGGCGGAATAAATTTCGACTCTACTGGGTTTCCTGGAATGATTGGACGGCTCTGATATCTGCTTTGTGGTAAACTGGTCGTTTCGTTTTTCTTTTCCGGTCGGATTTATTTTGAGTCAGAATTAAAGCTGAAGTTGCGAAATGGAATAAAGTCTAGGTATCCGGCCGGATATTAACTTACTATCCGGTATCCGGACCGATAGTAAATTAAGGCTGGACACCGGATATCCGTTTCATCTCTAGAATAAATTAGAGTTCCGGAATCTAGATAAAACGTAAAACGTAAAAACGTAAACGTAAAACATAACATTACTTAAGTTGTATTAAAAATAGCAATCAGTCAATGAAAATAAATCCTATAATAATAAAATTAACTTGTAAATAGTAACGAGAACATTGAAACAAGCCAACATTGTACTCCATTATTATCTTAGCGTCGCATATCGCCACTTCCCAAGTTTTATTGCTAACAGTAAACCTTCTTTTTTTCAGGTACGTAGAACCATAACTCAGCGAAGCCACTTCCAACTGGTAATCAACACGTCTGGGCAACTTTTTACAACTACAACTACTTCTGTGCTGCGAATTTCGCAATCGCCACAAAGGAAGTTCGCCGGAGCAGCGCCATCTAGCGGCGAATCCCGTAACTTTACAACTCGGTCCTTCGAGCCGGATTTGTAGACAGATTTCTGTAAGTTTGCGGGCTTTTTGCGGTGCCAGTTTCGCCGTGGTTTGATGTAATGCTCTGGTTTTTTGCGATAATGTTGCTATTGTGTTTTCTTAGAATTAGACTGTTTTTTTATTGCCTAGGGAGGCACACAGACGGTCCAACTGATGGAAAGTGGCCACCGCCGTCCAGGACATCTGCAACCTAATGGGAGCGGATGCGGTGCCGGTCTTTAAGGTTCCTGTTGACATGCCTTTTGAATACTGTAGCAAAAGGAATTAATTCCTTAATTCTTGGCATATTGTCATTGTTATGTCGTACACTAAGTAAAGAAGCAAGCGGGCCAGTAGTGAGTATATTTCTGAATGCGTTAATACAAATTCAAAAATTATATTTCTATTTAAGCACACATGCATGCACGGTTTATCTGCTAAAATACTTAAGCCCGACGCTTAGTGGCGTAGCACAATTAGTATGGCACAAGGTTAATAAAATATCTAATGTTTTTGTACAAGATTTACGTAGACAAGATTTTGAAAACAGCTTACAGCGAGTGCAATCTGATACACCAACAGCAGCATCGTAACATGATCAGCCGACGTCTTCATCTGATATTGTTCGGGAACTAGAGTAACTACTTTCAAACTAGAGATGTAAGAAAAAATCGACAAAGTGAAACTTCAACGATGCCATAACACCTGCCCACGGTGAAGGCTTAAACTTCTTTTTAAAACTTCATGCTCTTGCTGTGGGAGTAGAAACGGCGAGATAAGATAATTTCGATCTTTGTTTCCTTCTAGAATACCAATAACAACTTTTTGCTTGCGACTTGGACCGCCTATAATTCGGTTATGCTGGTGTTCCCTTTATAAGATATGCAGTCTCTCCATCTATTATTCTAGATTTTAGGCCACAACACTGCAAAATTTCGTTAAAATCCGTTCAAATTTCAACCGTAATGAATAGCAAATTAGGTTACAATTCAATAGCTCTCGCACGCAATGGGGTACGTAGACGGGTCATGGGGACAACTGGAATACACGATTCGTAGTTTATTCATTATTTCTTATATGGTTAGTATATATATGATAGTAGCAGTAAAAAAAGGATAGAATTGTCAGGCGTTCTGGCAAGCTGTGGTACAATTAGTATGGCCTATATGACGGTTTTATTGTCTTAACTCGGTTGTAACTACTACAGTCAGTTTAACGCTTAATGGAATAAATTATCCCAATTAATAGCGTTAGGGGAGTTTCTCTACACTTGGAACGTTTTCGTCACAGATAATGACATTCAAGTAGGTACACTGTCCGTTACAGTCACATTGAGGCGACTAAATGTGTAACCATGATCCAATCAAGTATATTTAATGACATGGGATACTTCAAAAAGAATGTTAGAGTTTATCTGCCGTACCTATTACAATCAAAACTGCAGAATTAGATTTAAAAAAATATTTTTATTGACTCAATATTGCCAAAATAGCTAAGACCAATTTCCGCGAAGAGCAAGCTCAAGGGAATGTTTAAAGTTCAAGGAGCATCCGGTTAAGCGGACCCTGCCATAAGCCGGGATAGACGCTATGCTAATGATGATGATAATGATAAATCATCCGACACGAAACCATCAACTGCCAGCTAAATAGATACTATAAAAATCAGCATCAAAACGGAATCACAAAATAAACTGCTCCAACTCCTATTTTCTATAATCTTAGTCAAAGACTTTAACTTCCTTTTAAAAGTTAGCGATGCGAACCCCCTCCCTGCAGCGAGGCAGGCAGCTAGATTAATCGCTGTCTCGATTGTTCCGTTCGGGGGATATCGACTTGCAGCCACTAGTTATCGACAGTCGATAGATAGTGATGTCACCACTGCGGATTTATGGAGTTCTCGAGGCGTTTTTGTACTAAATCTCTTTTTTAAGTGTAGTGAAAAGCTGAAGTTAATTCAGGTTTCATCTAAGTAAATAGATCGGAGCGGGAGTACCGGGAAGTTTTAATATAAACCTTGAAACTGGAATACTGATGAGAAAACACTTCAAATAAGTGTTTTAAGTTTTTTCTTTTTGTTTCCTAACGCATATCTTGGTTCATGATACTGCAATATCACAATATAGTTACCTACATATATACATACTGTCTCGCCTTTTTCCGTAGGATTAGGCAGAGACATAATAATATTATGTATCTAAAACTAACGATATATTCAATTTTAAGTAAATTTTTGAAATGTCGTTTGGTGTCACCAGTAACCTGAAAATCATGACCCCTAAACTATAACTTAATGATGACGACAGACGCGAATAGACACTTAATTAATAATTAGAGTGTCGGTGGCCTTAAGGGGTCCGACTCGTAAACGAGAGGTACAGGGTTTGGACCCCCAGTGCTGCCATGTACTAATGACTCTTTTCTGAGTTATGTACATTAATTAGTTGAATACTAACCGATGCTCTTACGGTGAGGGAAAACATAACATGGTGATGAAACCTGCGGCGACTGAATGTGTAACCATAATCCAGTCTGGTCGGGTTCCCCTGTTAACAGGGTTACGGAGGTCAGATGGCAGTCGTTCCGTTGTTTATTTGAATTACCTGACCTGCCAAATCCTGGATCATGGTCAAGACGGACGCCGACTGGTCGTCTGTTAATGTCGTGGGGGTTGACCTACCTTTCGATTTTTTAAACTACGCAACCTTTCCACAATAGACAGAGTGATTCAAGAGGAAAGTTTATAGGCAAGAAAAAAATGTGTAGGTAGGATAAATATATACCCCTGTAGCGTAGGGGTAGCACCTCACGCGAACGAAGTCGCGCCGGGCCCGCAAGTTATTTAGATAAATTAATCTAAAAATATAGTAATTACTAAGCTGGCCTCGACATTTATCATTCATGGAAAGCGTCTCCATTGGTAGAACTTTTCCACTTGTATTCATTATCGTGCTGTTTCTGTTTTTTCCTTTAAATGTCAAGTTATTTTATACTGACGTCATTCGCGTAAAATCTGATATGGCATGACGTTTCCGAGGGAACCACATAAAAAAAAATCTTTTAACTCCCTCAGAAAAATGTGTTATAAGTTTGACGTGCGTATCTGTCGGTATGTGAATATGTGTGTCTGTCTGTGACATCGTAGCTCCCGAATGGATGGACTGATTTTGATGCGAGTTTCTTTATTTGATAGTCAGTTTAATCGAGATGGTTTTTCGTTTTATTTTCATAAAATAAAATAGTAGTTTAGGGAATATTTGAGTGTATGTATAGGAATTTAGTCAGGGGTTTTCCGACGTTTAGGTTAGGTTATTGTTATTACACTCTGCAGCTGACTGTACATGGCGGCAGTGTGATTCGAACCCGCTGTCTCTCGCTTGCGACACTGTTGCCTTTACCACTAGACTCGTCTCTCCAAGCTACCCACTAAGTTCCATCAAAAGCAGTCCACTGATTAGTCACAAACCGTGGCAGGATAACTGTTACTAATACAGATGTCACGCAACCCGGCTTGTTTGGAATTGAAATAACGACACATCAACTGCGATGCGGTGCCGAGTTACATTTGCTTTGTTAACTGCGTATGTGCTAATTCAGGGCTGACGAGAGCTTGGGTAGAGAAGCAAATGGCGGTATTAAAAAAAAAGTGCTAAAAGCAGGAGCTTTTGTGAGTGTGAAGACGTTATAACAGCGGTTTTAAAGAAAAAATACTTGCGATAGTCAATATGGCACCTAAAATCCGCCATTTTGGAGTTTTTAAATTTTAAATTACTCAGTGGTACTCGCGTGATTAAGACGAATATAACAACACCTCATAATAATATGTTAGACATATTATAATCTATTGAGCCGTTAGGGTTGTAGTAGTGGAATAAACAAACGTTTTTTTAGTAATATACACACATACGCCAGAAAAAGATAACCCTCCTTCTTTAGGAGGACCCTCCAAACAAAATAAATACTTAAAACTAGATATCAGTAT
Organism: Blastobasis adustella; assembly: GCA_907269095.1. Classification (NCBI taxonomy): domain Eukaryota; kingdom Metazoa; phylum Arthropoda; class Insecta; order Lepidoptera; family Blastobasidae; genus Blastobasis; species Blastobasis adustella. The sequence continues at coordinate 5,183,381 of OU026135.1, read as the reverse complement.
AACTTCGTCATAAAACTTAAACTAGATGTTTAACCCACTCTTTGCCATTCCCGGTGCAAAGGTGCCCATAACACTAGCAGCGTTGCCACGCTGAATGGCGATGGACAGCCTCTGCAACAGGAATGACCCAGAGCGGGGGTCACCACCCCTCTCTCTCATTCGACGGCCAACGTCTTAAAAAAACGTATATGTAGGTATATTAAGAATAGGTATAGTTGGTGTAGCTATGTTGACCAGTCTTCCGCTGGGGAGAGTGGTTGAATAGTCTCGAAGCTTCGTGACGGCACCAGTAATTAGAGTAGATATTACACTGCTAACAGTCAGGCGGGCCGTAAAGCTTGTCAAACAAGAGTTGGCAAAAAATGAGGCTCCTGTCATACATTCATGTCAATGACAGTGTTTTCTTTGGACTATGACATGGGGTCGATCAAGAGGTATACAAGAGGCCTTCAGAGGCGGGCAACGCAAGAATAGCGCCCCCGATGTTGCTGATGTCCATAGGCGGCGGTGACCACTGTCCATCAGGTGGCCCGCTTGCCTGTTTGTCTGCCGTAGAACAAAATAAGGATGAGGTGTTGATATAAAAAGAATGTATTCCATTTGTCACCACGGCCAACTCTTTTTTGGCAAGCTTTTTTGACTGGAATGGAAATTTCTTAACTTTAAGAACTCCTGAAAGATCACACTGGCACTTTCAAATCGTTGACATTCAAAAGATATAGCATGGTATCTAATGAGCCCTTAAAATAAGAAGACATTTGAGTATTCGGTCGTTTGTGTTATAAAAATGTTTTTAATTACAATACTTAAGTACTCCAAACTCCATTCTCTGCCATCCTTAGTCAAAGGAAGCTGTAAAACACAATCAAACGTAATCCGTGACAACTCACGAGTTAAATGTATTACAATGACCCACTTCTGCCCATTTGAAACACTGCGGAGGTATAGCAAATAGATTGCCATGAATACGCACAATGGGATGTGCAGCTTAGAAAGGCCACCCACATGGAAATGCATAATTTGTGCCTGTTTTTCTTGATGGAGTATCTTAAGCGGATTGAGCTCTGTGCTGATTTGGGTGAAATAAATGACAGAGGAAAAATCTATGATGTTGTCGTGTCTTATCCATTGGCTTGAAACTGGTTAACTGGGTTTCATGAATTTAATATTTTTTTATTTACAATTCAGACATTTTTTCAAAAAAAACTTATGTTTTATAATATGAAGTCATAACAAATTCATACAAAGTCAAAATATAAAAACAAACAACTACAAACTAATCATCCGTAGCAAATAGCACTTCACGTCTAAACATCAATTGTCCCACTCCTGGCCACTCCCGATGCAAAGGTGCCCATAACACTAGCAGCGTTGCCACACTGTATAACGACGGACAGCCTCTGCAGCAAGAGTAACCCAGAGCGAGAGTCCCGCCTCTTTCCCTCTTTCGACGTCCATGTCTTTAAAGAAAATCTTCGCATCCTTACACCATCAACCTTAATAGTAAGAAAACCAAACCACGAAGAATAGCCAGTCATTTGACCGCTACCACACCTGGTGGTAAGTGACGATGCGGCCGAAGATGGAGCATGCCTGTCCAATAATAGCCTATTCACTCTAGCCTTGAAGGTGTCTAGATTATAAACTTCAGGGAACACACTCGCGGGTAATGCGTTCCATTCCTTGGCCGTACGCATTATAAAGGTTGAACTAAAGCGGGGATGGAGGTACTTCCCCAGTTCGAACCTCCGAATAGACTCCAATTCGAACGGGATGCCCCTACTCTCAGTTGGTGTAAACACGCTGTAAAAGACGTTCTCAGTAAAGTAATATAGTAATTGAATTTTCCAATACATACGATTTGCGCGGACGCCGCTAACAAAGACAAACCGCGAACGAAATGGGATAGCCTTGTTTGGCTTTCGACCGACTTCGCGAAACCTGGTAAGTCTTAAATTATATTTTTATCGGGGACAAGACTTTTCCATATCGGTAGTAGGTGGTGGTTAGTTTACTGCAGTATCATTAGTTTAAGCTTAAAAGTGATTGATATATGCTGGACTTTTGATTGTATGGTAATCAAATACTATTTAGAAAAACAAAGGGCACTAAAATCATGGGGCGAAATCCGACGAAATTAGAACAACATGTTCTGTTCAAAACAAAATTCATCCCAGCTTTATTGATTAACCATTTACTTAATTTAAAGTGTATTTTTTAATACAATACACTTTAAAATACAATTTAATACAGAACACAAAAATATACGACACAGCAGCTTCACTTTTATTCATAATTTTTCATAAAACAATTTTAATAAAATATACCAGGCCAATCAAATCACTAAAAGAATATCTCAACGTGTTTCTACGAAATAATAACGTTACTGCCAGAGTAGTAACCCGAAACGCGTTCCAGCAAACATTTTAGCTGGAAAACTGCAATGTATGAGTTACAACAAGCATAGTGCTGTTTGACCATTGAAACTGGGTCAGAGTTGAGTCGATACATAGAGCATGGAGTGTTACGGGAAATTGCTACAGTGGTAATATATTGCATGTGCACTAAAATAACACTGCGGTTAGTCCATGGGAATTTATATCTGAGGTAGCAAATAAGTGGTTACCATATGCCTCGATTTCATAAGTAATTTTAGAATAACTTTATTTGATAGTTTATTTGAAATTACACATTTTTCTTTTTTTTTCTTTAAGAATTGGAGTAGTCAGGCATTTGACCGCCATCTCACCTGTTGCTACTTGCATGCTTGTTTCTACATATTCTAAAACTGTAGCAAACTGATGAGTTTCATGTTATGTTAAACATTATCGTTTTGCATTTTAACCGCGTAGAATAAATAACTTTATTTTTTATTATATTGTAGAAAAAAATGCCATCAAAATTCAAACTTCTTCTCAGTCGTGCACTCTTGACAGAGTGGTCGTGGTCATGCTAAATTCAAACTTAAACTACCTTAACTATAATAGTTAATAATAAACGTCAAAAGAATTCAACGGTAACAATTTTTTTTTTTCATTTAAACTTCTTTATTAAATTAAATTAAAATATATTTATTTCAGACCATAGATTCATAATTTGTTAGATTTATATTAGCAACAAACTATTATTGTTATTATTATTAAAACACCCAAATCGCTCTCGCATTGTACCACACCGTTGTGCAAAGTAATAACTTCGCGAATGTACTCGAGGATGGAAATCCCAATTTACGAGTTATGTTTGTTTGCCACAAAGCCGCTTGACCGTTGCAGAAGTAGGTCAAAATTGCATTCATGTGCCGTTACGTGGAACCAACTGTTTTGCCTTTACCGTGTTAGTGTCATCATCACATCACAGCCCGTAACAGTCCACTGCAGGACTTAGGAGTCTCCCATGAAAAGGGAGGTTAGTGCCATTATCTCCTCTTATATATATTTTGTCTCGAAAACCTTAGTCGCCTTGTACGACACCCACGAGTGTAAGGGGTTGGTGCTATTCTACTCTGCCGGACACCACACGGCTACATGCGAGACCGGGCGAAATGCAGAAAGAAGAGTAAGAAAACGGACCCTGGCAGAAGCCGCGATTTGCCTCTAGGATGATGATGATCGACAATAATGATACATTAGAAATAAACGAGAATATTTTATTAGAATCTTTACATTATCACAATATTAGTGACGAAATCACAAGAATATTTCGTTCAAATTTGAAATTCACATTCGGGAAACAACACCCACTGAAACAAGACCTGCCAGGATAGCCTTTCAGATACAGAACTCACTCTCAACTCTCGTGGGAGACTTAGTCCAACCGTGGACTGTTTCGATACACAGATACCTATTCAACAAACAAAAAAAATGAGACGACCTTTTAAAAGGAAAAGAAGGAAATATCCAGAAAATCCTTCACGATAGTGACGGAATTCAACGCGGCGCATCTATGTCACAGCCACTTCAGAAAATACGACTTTTCTCGCTGCGCCCAAGCCACAATGGAATGCGTTAACTGGGTCACGTGACGCGCCTCGCCACGATGCTCGCAAGCTGAATTACAGTGAGCCTGCTTACTGCCTGCCTACTTTTTATACATTTTTTGCACTTGTATACAAGTACTTTGCTAATAAGAATTTTATTTTCTTGTAAGCAGAAATTTATTATACGCTTATTGGCCTTTGCCCGTGTCTCCGTGCCCGCTCAGGAGCTAACTCTAGTCCTTCGGCACGTCCAATATGCCACCCATGACAAAAGACACTTATTTATTCCCTTGGTGTATAATCTAGTATTCTACGACAGAAAGTCATTACCTACCGTACTTAAATAACACTTTAATTTATTATAAAAATTATACTATTTTACTGGCGAGGCTTACTGTTTTGTAATAGAACTTTATACATTGTAATATACAGCTGTTGGTATCCGTACAAATTTATAAAAACAAATAAATAAATACGGAAATCGGTTTAAAAAATCCCCATTTCACTCTCAAACCGTCACGGTTCCAGCTTATAGGAGCAACATGAAAATTATACGAGACAAAAGTTCGTAATTAAAATAACGCTACCAAAACAAAAGCCGTTTATGTCACTGCCACTTTAGGAAATGCGAGATTTCGCGTTTTGCCCACAATGGAACGCTATGTAGGTCAGGAGCTGGCCTGCTTTTACTGCACCATTTCCAAGGGACGCGTGCTTTTTTTCTCTCAAAAATGTGTGTTATTCTCGTGGGCAAGTCTGATTTATAACTTTTTTTAATGCATGTGAGTCATAGGCTGTGTTGTAATACTCATGTTTACTTAGTTGAAGGGCAGTTAACTATGGCTGTTGGTTAACACACTCGTTCGTTTTTCCTTTTAATACGGTCAAGCTTTGGTTCTATATTTATTTATTACTTACCCTTTATAAGAAACAGGGTAGCAAATACAGACACAGAAACATTAAGAAAGAAAGAAAGAAACATTTATTTAAGAAACATGGACGCCACGACAGTAATTTTACAATACAACAACATTAAAAAAAAGTAAAGAACACTGAGGCACAAATGTACAAAGGCGGTCTTAACGCCAATAGCGGTCTCTTCACAACTCCCTAGCCTCGCATATATCCACAACTCTTTTCATAAATCTCCTTTTATACACACTTCGGACCCCAGCTTTTTTGAGAACATTACTGATCTGATCAGTGAACTGAGTGATCACTGCGTGTGTGTGTGTGTGTGTGTGTTTATGTTTTGATTGAGTACCTACGTGTTACCATTACATACCGTTCAATATCAATGTTGCTCCACAATACAGTCAGTTTGCTGCTGTTTCATCGAATACCCCGATGCGTATACAGGTGTCCCAAAAAATAGTGTCAAGCGAAAGTCCAGAGATAGAGCATCCCTTGAGGTATCCGAATCACTCCCATGTATGTTCCGCGATTTTTCATACTTTTTGAGTTATGACGTTTTTTCTGAATTTTTGAGAATTATCGACTAACGCGGAACATACATGGGGGTGATTCGAATACCTCAATGGGGTGCTCTATCTCTGGACTTTCGCTTGACACTATTTTTTGGGACACCTTGTATAACAGTATAGTTACAAAAACAGAACCGTCGGTAGGCTCGCTATGTGTATAGATAATAAACAGCTACCTTATGCATCAAACCGGTACAAAGCAAAACAAGCATTGTGGCTTGTCGGTTGAAATTCAGAAATTCAGCAGAAATTTAATTTCGGCGAGTGTGCGTGGCCATTTCACGAACTACCTCCTTTCCCTTCCGGGCATCGCTGGGCTTGTTGTCGGTATTCCATTTACTGGCATGATAATGTTTGTTTTCTATCTATGTTTGGTACCATTTTGATACCACTAGTACCAGCGACTCTCCCGGCTACGCATGGCTGTTCTCGGCGTTCTCTAAATTATAGTGCAAATCGCATGAAAATCTGTTGCGTGGTTAAGAGTTAGCGAATATACAGCACGGCTAATGTGCTCGCGACATAGCTCGCGCCTTTTCTCGCTTGTCGCTCTCGTGCGCATACTTATGCTAGCCGTGCCGACAGGTGCCGTGCTCGGGAAGAATACAATCTCGCGCCAAAGGTTGCTCCTCGATTGTTTCGAGGCTCGACACACCTAGAAACTTTTACGGATTTTCAGCCTTACAAACACCTATTCAGATAATACTGGATTAAACCAAATAAAAGTAGGATTATTAGGACTGACGGCTCCTCCTCAAGACGAACCTGTTTCTAAAAGTAGCTACGACATAACACACATAGTAACTTTATATTTTTATTGTCCTGACTACCAGCAGCTGTGCGTTACACACCATAATGCCTCAGCATTATCTCGGTGAACAAAGCATGTTTTTGTAATTAGCTCCCGCGCTGAGATGCTTTTGTTACCCCTACCTCCCGGACTATACGGTTAATTTTATTTATTAAAAGCCGTCAAAATGTAGGTGAATGTAGCTATCTAGACTCGAGCTCGGTGTTCTAGATTTTCAAGAGAAGATATTTTTAGAATAATATCCGCGATGGTGGAAAGCTTTTCGAGAGCTTTGAGATTAAAATGTCTGTGTTAAAGCCACTAAATAAGGTTATTAAACCATATTTATGGATATAATCTTTCAAGAAAGAAAAGCGTAATATTTTACTAATTAATTTCTTACCCACGCAAAGAATTACCTGTGTAGTTTAAATAAACTACATTGCTTTCTTGTAGCTACGATATTTTACCAAATAGTTAAATACTTTGAAATATAATTTACTAGTGGACCCGACGCGACTTCGTTCGCGTACACCTACTTTATCCCTACCTACCCTTTTTTCTTGCTAAATCCATCTTCCTCTTGAATAACGTTGCGTAGTTAAAAAATTCTAAGCGAACATAGATACAGAGGGACAGACGGCGGGAAGCGAATTTGTTTTACACTATGTAAAGAAGAAGCAGATATATTTAGATCGAATCGAATTACTTATCAGAATAAACTGTTTAATACATTCTAATATTTAAAACCAGGCCCTCGCGTACCACGCGATGATGATTTATCACCTTGTTTACAACCTAATTCCTTAAACTTGTTTAATCAACAATAGACTCAAAATCTTAATTTCACAATACCTACTTCACAATACCACTTCAATAAAATTCTCACGTCCTATCCGTCCATGTATCCGAACCCCATCACCAAAGCCTACGCTTCATTAAGCATTTTATTAAAAACCGTGCAGCGTGCCATCGAGGGCTATTCATTACTATCCGACCCTCCAGATCTCGACGTAATCCATACATCGTAACAAAGGGAAGATCTATAGATCACACACATTGTGCTATAAGGGATATCTCATAAATCTAGCGCAGTAAAGATTTCGTTAGGCATTAAGAGGCAATCGGGGAGAAGCGAATAGTAATCTATCGAACTCATATTGCGTGTTAATACATTTTTTACGACTCACCCCGGCACACCCTTCGCTTTATTGTATTAACGATAATATAATCCGATTAATCGGCCATCTTGGAAAGTGATTTGCAATATTATTGGCCGTTAATTTTTTATTTATTTTTTGTTACGGCGATAGATAGTAGGTGTGGGGTGGGTAGACGTAAATATAACTTTTATAGAACTTTCTTGGAAGCAGTTATCAGTTTATCAGCTCTAGATCGCTTTTTATGCCAGTGACTGGGTCTCAGGTTTAATTTATTAATTCAAAACAATTGCAACGTAGCATGGTATTAACTTTATTACAGATATAATATGATATAGCTAGTAAGTAGGATACCAAAGAGAAATATCGTTTTGAGAAGTCTAGATCTCAATATATTCGTTTGGATATGAACCGAGTGAAGTGAGTCTTTAGGGACCGTACATGGAAGATTGGACTATAAACTGTTTGGAAATTAGATCCTATTGGTGAACCAATAGGATCCAATTCCTATTGGACCACCTTATTCCTTCCTCTGCCTTTCTGAGACCAGAAATCAGAGCTATCGTAAAACCATTGGATAAGATTTTAGAACAATCGTACAACCATTGGATACAATTTAAAATACCGTTTCATTCAAAGCCATGGATATTGATTTGTCTGGGGCCCAGTCTGCTAATTCATCATCATCATCACAGCCCACACAGTCCACTGCAGGACTAAGGGCCTCTCCCTCGAAAGGGGAGGTTATTGCCATAACCTCCACGCTTCGCAGGCGGGTTGGAGATCGCAGTGATATAAATATAACAATGGAAAACGCTGCTGCCCACTTTCCAGCCTACGGGGACTAGAAATTTGCCTCGAAAACATTTGTCGCCTTGTACGACACCCACGAGTGTAAGGGGTTGGTGCTATTCTACTCTGCCGGACACCACACAGATAATTAAATACATTTAACTCACAAACTTTTGATATTCAATTGAGAATAGGTAAGAGTACTCTCCCCCATCTATAACATTGTTGCTTTATGAGAATTCCTGTACTATTCTACTCTGAAAGATGCTTGGATAAATTATGTAGTGAGTGTAATTACACTAAGTGGTGCATGGCGAATTTATACGATTGTAACACGCGGGCCCGTAAAGTTTGCCTCAACTCCTGGACTAGTAATTGACTTTGATTTCTGTGAACTTGCTAATGTATTAGAATGCTTTTGTCGGTAAAAACGACCCTGGTCTAGTGACATCGAGATCGATAAAGTTAAGCAACTCACGCTGGATTCGGGAACGGGATGGGTCACCGTTAACTTTGAGGCTTGTCGAATTTTAGCAACGCGAACGTAACGAACTCGCCACTCGGTAGGTACAGTCAGCTTCAGAAACAACTGACCCCCATGCCATACATTTTTTAAAATTCATCATCGTCATCATCAGCCTATACCAGTCCACTGCTGGACATAGGCCTCCCCCAATGAGCGCCAATGCACCCTGACCTCAGCTTGCCGCATCCAGCATTTTAAAATTAATTAATTTAATTTACCAACAGATTTACACTTTTTGTTATAATTAAATATTACGTGAACGATAAATAACACTTAAGCTCGGATTATAACAAGCGTCGCCGACGCAACCTGCGTTATTGACGCGACCTACGTCGGCGCGTGCATTTGAAATTCATACAATTTTGAGTGACAGCTGACAGCAAGGCGCGTCGGCGACGCAGGGAGCGTCGATAACGCAGGTTGCGTCAATAACGCAAGCAGCGTCGCCGACGCGCCCGGCGTCCGCATTAGAAATACATACAATTTTGAGTTGACAGCATAACGCAACCTGTGTCGGCGACGCAGGGAGCGTCGGCGACGCTACTTGCGTTATTGACGCTCCTTGCGTCGACGACGCTTGTTATAATCCGGGTCTTAAATGTAAATCCAATAACAGGCAACCTTACGTTTCACAATAGAATCGATCGCGCTTAATTAAAAAACAAATCTAATTCTACCACCACTCAAACTTAACAACTAAACAATGATATTGTTAGTGTAAACGGCACGAGGACGATAATTTTTATATTGTAATAAATAACAGTGTCAACACAATTTTCGGTGGCAGAGCTCGTCTAAGCTGAAATTTAAAACAAGCAAATTTAAAATATGGACACAATACATATACAAATGCCGTTGTAATTAGTCATTTAGTTGCCGGTGAGACTCAAACGTAGGAGCGGCGTTCGATTGAGCAGTCGACGCTCCCACACAGATGAAGTGTCGTTATTAATATTTGCACTCACACATCGAAATCAACTAATTACGTAGTGGGGCGCGCTATTTCAGCTTAGACAAGCTCTACATAGTTTGTTTTATTCCCTGCATAGTCTATAAACTATTTTATTATTACCGACATTCGTTCTAATATTTTTAAGTGCGAAAGGTTTAAAATTAAGTACTCTAGCATTGCACATCTAGTATACTGGGTCGTTTCATGGGTCTGCACGTTAAATAATACCTAGTTTAATTAAATTAAATGTTTATTTTATAATATAAATTTTCTACATGACATTAATCTTGAAGTTTAAAAATTTGCAATTAAATTTGTTTGATTGGACATTATATTGTATACATCGACATTTTGACTTTTTTAACTGGTAATTTAATTATTTGACATTGCAGTAATAATATGACATAATATCTGACATCTTTAATCTATGTATAATGTAAAATATGGACTACTATGTCTGAAATAAATGTTTTTTTTTTTTTTTAATTATTTATTTTATTGCGTCTAGGCACCGAGAAAGATACTGAACAAGTATGGACAGTCGATTAACCCTTATTATATGCTACTTGTATATTATTATATGCTACGGGGTCCATTCATTTGACTGCACCTATGCGTATCTTTATTATAGCAAGTACCTTTATCCTCGTAAAATCCGGTAAGCACAATTCACCCGCCGTGGGCTGGGTACTCACTCATCCCCACTATGCAGACCCTCTGTTGGTCACCATGCGAAGGTTCGAAATAACGTATTTCATTCGTACAATTCGAATGTAGAATGAACTCCCAACCCAGTGTTTTCTTTGGACTATGACATGAAATCGTAAAAGAGGTAAATTAGAGGTCTCCTTAGAGGCGGGTAACGCATTGATAGCGCCCTAGTGTTGCTAATGTCCATAGGCGGCTGTGGCCACTTTCCATCAGGTGGCCCGCTTGCCTGTTTATCTGCCGTATGTTAAAATAAAGTAATGAATTTGAAATCCCGAAAAAAATTAAAAATATTGTCCAAATTTTAATTTGTAGAGTTATGAAATTCCCGCTCTACCGTCATATTTCACACTTATACTCGTTGGGATTCGAACCCGCTGCCACCTACACTTAATGGTAACTGCACGCACGCGCCGGCTCGCCCCTCGCATTTATAATGGCACCAAATAAAATGCTTATCGATCTCATAGTCCCCTTTTATAATATTCGGGTCATAGGTTCGAGGAGATGTTTGATCCATTTCGTGGATCATAAGAAATTAATTATAAAATTAAATATGCTCATGCGGGGGCGCAACCGGGACATAACGCCAAGATGATAATGATGATGAAATATGCTCATTCTATCCATCTATGATCAAAAAGATCGAAAAATAAATTGCGCTTTACGTGAATGTAGCTAACTTTTCGATCTCTATGGCTATGCTAAAGATCTATGCTATGATTATGATCATTGTTCATGCCTGGCCATAAAAAAAATCAAAACAAAAAAATTGTCGTCGTCAATACAAGTCTTGTCATCCCCACACAAAATTTGCACTTCCACACGCCACTTTTCGTCTCCAACAACCTCCGTATCTCCGCCTCTCTATCACCCTACGCAATATCGGTCCCCCAAACGCACGTGGCTCCTGGTGCTCACACGAGTCCGTTACTGTTTCACAATTGCACCATTGTTGCTGATTCAGAGTACAGATAAATGTTGCCGATCGGACCCTTAATCTGCTTGTTTGTTTGGCCAAACGATTACTGCTGAGGTGCGGTTTTGATACAGAGGAGTTAGGCTTGGGATGTGAATTGTTTTGCTAAGGAGATGTGGGTTTGAGTGTTTTGATAGATTCGAGTTACTGAATCACTGCTATTTTTTTAAATTCAGAAAAGACTACAGATCGCATAATTTAAAATACATACACTCTAAAAAAATGCCGTGGCCGCTGTTTTTTTTTGTTTTATTGGTCTAGTCTGGCATTTGATCACCATCTCATCTGGTGGTAAGTGACGATGCGGTCGAAGATGGAGTGGTGTGGTTGATTACCAAATGAGATAACCAAAGAAAAAAAGAGCGTGACGCTATGTATGTACATATGTATAACAATTACTTATAATGCATAATATTTAAACAACAATTTTATTTTTGTTTCAGGTATGTGAAAAATTCTGACAATTCGGAACACCACAGCTAGGCAAATTAAAAACTATTTCAAAGTAAGTACCTGAATATAAAACATCTGTCTGCACAGCTGCAAAGAATGCCCAAGAACAATTGAAGTACCTAGTACTTGTTTCACAGTTTCCACGAAGCTGACCACTAAGTGAAACTGTGTGTAGTGAAACTGTGTAGCGGATAACCACGAAAGTCTTTGAACACAAGTATCACTTAGCCAAAAGCAAAGAAGATCAAAACTAAGGATAACTTGGATTTGTTTCCTGCCCTGTGGGCTCTTTTAAAAGATGTTGGGTTAATTACTGGAGTTTACAATTTCGCTATATATATGTAGATAAGGGCCACATTAGTACCGCGATGTAAAAGTACATCAGTGACATCTAGTGTCGGAGTATAAAACAAAACATGAATAAACTTCCACATAACGCATTTAACAGACTTAAAACCTATAAGTGAAACAGTACCTAAAAAATCCACCTTAATTCTTGACTAATTGGATCTACATCGGTTGCCAATGACCAATAAGTAATAATTGGTACTTGTTTCACAGTTTCCACGAATAACCACGAAAGTCTTAAAACCTATAAGTGAAACTGTTTTAAAATGCGCTAAATGAATGAATGAATGAATGAATGAACACCTTACTTTATAAATACAGGATACAGTCGGTCTGTTGATCCCTACTTTAATTCTTGACTAATTGGATCAACATCGGTTGCAAATTGCGAAACGGCTCACCTATGAGGCTATGATGTAAACCACGAAAGTCTTAAACCCTATAAATGAAACTGTACCTACAAACTGCGCTAAATGTTCTGATACCTGCGTTAATTCTTGACTAATTGGACCAACATCGGTTGCAAATTGCGAAACGGCTCACCTATGAGGCTATGATGTACGAAGTTATCGCGCTAACCGAGAACGAATTAAAAACGAACGGAGAAGCATATAAAACCCCGCCACCAATTGTTCGTACGCCATTATGAGAATCGGTGATTGAGAAATCAATTATTGTTTTTAAAATCGTAAAAGCGTTCAAATTATCGATATCGTATAATTGAATTAGGTTCTCATTTCGGTGTTAGCTCGTATGGAATCGATTAAGAATCCAGTGAAAATTTTGATTGAGCTTTTTATCGACACAATCGGAGTCGGATTCAAGCCGTTTATTGCTCTAGTTATTAACTTATTATAGATTAATGGGACTCTGTTTATTGTGTGATACTGCTACTGCAGTGCGGAGCGTTTCGGCCTGATCTAGAGCTGCTTTTTAGTAATTTTCTTTATCGTTCCAAGACATTTTTTTTGGCAGTAAGTACCAACTTGTGTTTTATTTCGTATGATGTATAGTCAGTTGCAGAGTGACCCCTCTAGCATATATTAAAGGAGTGGGGGGTCAGTTATCTCCGCGTTTTGTTTTACCTACAATTCTGGGAACGAGATGGTAAACAATGTCGTTGCTTATCATATTGGTCAATTGTATGGTAGAATATCTAGTTTTGTCTGTGTTAGTGAATCTAAATATTTTAAACGATTTTTATGTTGTGTGTATGTCATTTTTTCAAGTGTCCACTCACACTGCTGTCGTACACTGTCAAACCTTAAAAAATATTTAAACCCAATAACCATTAAACCAACCGTTAATGGTTAAACAAACAGCCTTTAGTACCACAGGTGAAAAATATATCCCGTGGTACTACCAGTACCTGTAATACTGGTAGTACCACGGGTAAGCACGGTTTTATACTTCAATACAACCTGGGCTGCTCGCTTTAGACACAAAATGTTAAAATAAAACTTAAAAAAAAACCACTTACAGTGTGAGCAATAATGAGTTCCATACATATTAAGGCTTCGACACACTCAAAAATCCACATACAGTCTGACCAATAATGAGCTCCATACATATTAAGGCTTCGACAGACTGACGCAATTAAGGTACGCACACACAGACACCATCCATCATGGCGCACTAATCCAGAGCCATACGGGCCGTACGCCGACAAAAGATGAACGCCGACCTGTCAAATGACAAATGAAATCCGCCGCTCGACTATAAATTGTGAGGACGAATAATAAAAGATTATATCTATCTGTGAAATAAATACAGGGGGAGGACAATGGGCTCTTTATTAGGGGCCAAGGGGAGTAAGTATGACGTAGTTTTTGGCAGACTCTAGTTTGTGAGAGGAATATTTTTTCGTGGTTTTGGTTGTTCCTGACCTGCGACTTGGTAGCGTTAACTATCTACAGTTTTCACTAAAAATTTATTTATTTAGTTAAAAACTACACAACAACATAATTGGCTGACTTAAAGCCGTTAAGGATTTATCTTCCAGTCAACCAGTAGGCCATTCACTATCTATATAAGTCGCTTGCCGCCGTCTGTATCGCATACGAAACGGATTTTAATGTGGTTTTCAACAATAGATAGAGTGTTCAATTGAGATTTATAAGCAGGAAAAAAAAGGGTAGCGGCACGCGAACGAAGTCGCGGAGCCACTAGTATGTAACATTTCTTAGCCAACCCTTATAACAATTTAAGAACTGGCCAGTGACACAGGATTTCTTCTTAATTTCCTACGCAAAATTCAAAATAAGAATTCGAAAAAGGAAACGTTGACCGGCCATTATTAACTTCTCATACAATAGAAACGTCTAAAGCTCTAATTACGTAGTGCAATAGCAATGCACCAGAAAGATTTCTAACTTCATAAATTCACATAATGACCAATAAATTTCTATTAACAATAGCTGCTTAGTGCGTGAAAATTGCGGCCGAGTTAGCTACGTACTGCGTTCTGATTTTAAATTGCGATGTATGAATCATGTGTGTGATGATGCTTTAAGGTAACGGATGTTGTAGACGATGACCACTGTTGTGTTTTGGTTATTAACTATCCAGGATACTTGTTGACGAGAATAAATAATATTTCTAGTAATTACTAGATTACTAAACATATTTTTTCTCGTCGAAAATGTACTAGGTAAAGAGTAAAAGCTAAAACCTCGCATATGTTTGACACTTATCTCAGCCCGCCTAACAAGCGTGCAGTTTAGGACAAAATGTTCTCAGTTTTTATGGAAATTTTTATACGAAGTACTCATATTTTTATATATCAAGTAGCAGACAGCCCACCTGATGGGAAATGGTAACTGTGGGTAACATCTACGGTTTATGCACTTAGGTTTCCCCTAGTGCCCCAGATGCGCTGTCATGAGGACTAGATGACATGCCTCTTGTCTGCCATTATACTAGCAAGTTGGAGAAATAGAAACTGAGGTGGGATCCACTCCTCAGGCCTGACAGAGTCCTACCACCTTCGCATCCATATCCGTTGGACGTGGCTGGGTGCTGTATAGCAGACGACTATGGTTCCTTAGAACAAAAGTTCAAGTTAAGAGTGAAGAGGTATCTTCTAGGCAAACATGCTACATCTTCGACCTCATCGTCATTTTCAATCGAGTTGAGGTCAAATGCAAGCCTTGATAATAATAAAAAAGACAGTCTATGACTATATTATCTAATAACACTATGAACTTCAGAATTCCGTTCACTATAGCAGGACAAAATTGAGTTTAACGACTATGCAAGTAATAATCCATAACTTACTGCTGGCGTAATATACTGAACTATTAAGCTTAGACGTAGACATGGATGCATCAGGTCATTATATCCTCGATACATTGCCGTAGGTCATTTACATGCGATATTTGCCAGTAAATTGTGAGTAAATTAATATTTAAATTAAAATCATGATTAAAATTTATGGCAAAGGCTCCGTAGTGTGTTTATCTGCCGCCTGCTACTGTTCCGTTTTTATGATTAAACATTAAAAGTGCCTGTCAAGCGATTAATGTTAAACATTAATGCGTCAAGCGATTAATGTTCAATAAATATTGCGATACAGAATTACTAATTAAAGCGGAATTTATTTATTAGAGCGATATTTCACGGGTCGGTAATTGGGAGGTATTAGAAACAAAAAGGTTTCAGAACTTTTGGGAAAGGTGTTTGGGATTCCGCGAAGGTTTTGTGATTTAAAAGATCAACGAAGTTTTTGTAGTAGATTTACAAGAAACACAGAACGAGACTAAGCTTTTCTCAGAGGCTGGCATCCACTCGCGACCCTCCTGCATCATTTATCTGATTACCTGTTTGCCTATGTAGTAGTGTAGTATAACTAAATAAAAATAGAGTGGAAATCGTTTTTAAAGCAGTTTATATTTTTTACGACTGCCATTTTAAATGATCTCCCTAATGTATGTAAGCTAGTACTACAAAGAGGTCAAGCTGTATCTCTGGTTCTACCCAACCGAATTGAATGAAACATGGCCTAGATTTTAAGTTGAACCCCAAATACCAAACTGCGAAACATCTAAATCCGTGCAGCGGTTTTTGCGTGATGCCCGAACAAACAGAAAAATTTCCAAAAAATATTTTTTGGGCCTCCTTACGTCCCAGAACCTATCCCGACTATATTTTCTAAAATATCTTCAATGTACAGACACGGTACGGTTTTTAAAGTTTTATAATAGTACAGACGACACGAGAAACAAGAACGCCTACATCGACACTACCACCAAATTCAACCGAACCCAGTTGTACCTCGATCATTATATACTAACGTCCCAAAATTCCCGCAGCCCAAACAGCATTGCGCTGCCAATTCCTGTATTGGGAGCCAAATCTGGCTCGTATGAATTTCCAGCGACGTATTTAGCAGTTGATTCAATTCCATGGAACGGTGGACGATTGCTGTCAATTGTTTATAAGCGTCACAGTTGCGTTTGGAGGCTCTTTGACTAGATGATTTTCGTTTGATTCTGATAACCAACTATGTTTATCCGTATCATACGTCGAAACATATATCTTTACAAATTTGCGGGTTCTTAATGGATGCGCTGTGAATCGCTTCTTGCGCGTCACAGCACATGCTGAGTGGTTACCATTTATGATGGTCACGGCGGCACCGACAGTGGCATGGGAGGCTACTCATTGTTTGAAATGTATCCTTTGTCAATGATGTAACTATTATTGTGTCGTAAATGTCTTTTCTATCTTTCTTTAACAGTAGGATAGGATAGGTTAGGAAATAGGACCTAGGGCATTAAACGCCCGCTAAGCTACGTTTCTGACTCCGCATATTATGAATCTTCCTTATTCATACGTTTACACTAAACGTATTTCGCTTGCTCTTGTAAATAGTGTGTTTGTTAGTATGTCCTGCTTTTATGGTAAAACAGTGTACTGTATTCGTTAGATTTTCGCAAATATGTAATTCAAGGAAAAGAGAAAGGCCATATATATTATCCGGACTACGCGAGCTACTGTCGGAAGAGTAGTTATAACGTAATTTACTATGTAGTGAATGCGGATTAATGGGCTCACCCTTCAGTTATTATCTCTTACTACTAAATAAGTCTTTACCCATTAAATTGCGGTTTGTATAACGAAAATGAGTGTAACTTTAATTTCCATGAAGCAAAGATTTTGGCAAAATGGATCTTTGTAGGTATATAATATTCACGATAGATAATAATCATATTCTTGTCAGGATTCGGCAGTTTAGGTAATTACAGTAGAGCGACTGTCATATGAACTCCGTGACTGTTAGCTAACAGGGGAAGCTGACCAGCCAACCCGATTCTCAAATTCAACATTAACGCAAATTATTTTCATTTTCATTACATCATACATCAATTATATATTCATAAAACTATCTTTAAAGGTATACATATTTATAATGCAATTAATATTTAAGAATAGAGTACACTATCTTCATGTCATTATTATTATGTCATTCGGTGGGCAAACAGGCAAGCGAAAAAACCTGACGAAAAATGGTCACCGCTGCCTACACAGACGGCAACATCAGGGGTTTCCCCAATGCATTGCCCACCTCCAATTATCATTGTTCATCATCTGATGATTATGAATGATTGGATGATTCCAAGCATAAATCCCGGCTTCTGCCAATAGTGTGCTTCTGCCAATTTTTGTTTCTACCACGCCTCTGCCCCAGTCTAAGCCGTTTTTAGTAAAATACAGTCTATGAATCACACAGGTGGAGTGTAGAAGCTCCGCTCTTACATCGTACATCATAATTTTATCGCTAATGTAAGCAGAGGTGAATATACAGGTTGTGGTAGTTCTTGGGCAACATTCAGTAGAAATTTCTAGTTAGGTGAAGCGCTTTGGATCGACGACTTTTTCTAATTGGAAATTTATTAATTATTTTTTTATTTATTGATTAAAACAATAGTAAAGTTACATTTTGTAACAAACAGGTACCTACTACTCAAAAACCTTGATAGGTTTGTATGGTGATAGGGAGTTCGGCTTATAAGTTAAATAATAAAAAAGCAGCACTTTAAGCGCTTAAATATTTTAATCTAAAATCTTACTTAATATAATATTTACATTGATTATTTAATCAAATTAGCTTAAACTATAAGGACACTTGCGGCGTTGTCTAACATCCGAGTACCTCCAAGCCCCTAACACCAGGATCTTTCATCGAAATAAAAGTTCAGAGGTTAAATTTTTCACCTAGCACAGCATAGCATTCGCCATCAAGACGACCCCCAAACCGAACAGAAACCCGACCCCATCTTTCATCTAACCGAAACTCCATCGACTCACACTCCTCCCATACATTTTCGTGCCACACCATGTATCTCACACATCCACTCTTTGCCGGTTCCTTGGCTTCCGCGGCCCTCATTGTGCGAGACTACGCCCGAACGCCCAACCTATGTTCACACAAACTGTTTGCGCATATACCGACAAACACATAAATCTGAGTTTTGTTCTGTTATATTCAGTTTGATTTAGTATGAGGTGGGAATTGTATTTCGTATTATTGCGCGGACTAACCGGCAAACCTTTCGAATTTCGAATGTTGGACTGTAACAGTGTTACAAGTGATGTATGGTTATTACTGGATTCTTTTGTTTCTAGATCAGTCAGTCTTTTGAATCAACCTGTAGGTGTTGAGTTGCGGCCCCTGTCAGCAGGTGTTTGCGAGGCCGATAACAATAGTTACCTAAGCAACTTACGTCGATGCCAGCCGGGAACTGGATGGGTGACCATTTTGTATTTCGAGGTTAGTCGGACTTCAGTGACGGAACGAGCTCGCCGCTCGTTAGGTATATCTCCTACCTCTGTTAGGTTGACCTAGGTTAGCTAGGTAGAATTTTTAACAGTTGACTGTACATAAATCGTGGAAAGGCCAAACTAGAACTAAATAAATCCACTACCAAATGTCCAAGTCACAACTGGCCCAGTGAAGGGCCACCAAAAAAAACGAGTACACCAATCCATCAATTGCGCAAAACACTTCGCCTGCTCTTCCCCTTCGCCCGCTACGATTGCGTTAACAATTAAAATATTACACAATTTGAATGTAATAAGATCGCAATCTAATCCTAGTGGGTTTGATTATAATTACTGCCTGTATCGGGTTGCACAATGGACCAGAGGCTGAGGAAATCGCATAAAAATGATGGCCGTAAACACCTCTCCCATTGCAGCTCGGTCAATATGGGGTAGTTAAAACTGGGATTAAGCTAATTGACGATTGTTTTGTTGCGGACCTAGGTGCCTTTTTATTACCTAGGGAGTCACGCTGGACGGGGAAAGAGATCGTGGCTTTGTTACATTAGCGAATGGACAGGCGTTGCCGGCGTAGAACTGTGTCGCCTGGCACAGGACAGACTAAGCTGACGCTGAGCTGACGGTCACCCTCCAGTAGTGGAGATGCACCTAGAAGAATACCTAGGGAGGCATATGGTCAGACGGTCCACTTCAAGCGGACACCTTCGTCATGGACATCTGCAAGCTAAGGGCAGCGGCTGTATTTTTTTACCACTTACTACTATGCAGGTATCCAGATCCCTGACTCGTAAGCGAGAGGTACCGGGTTCGAATTCTACTGAGGCCATTTACCAATTACTCTTTTCTGAGTTATGTACCAAATATACCAAATCGTGGATCATGGTCAAGGTGGACCTCGAGTCCTCATTAACGCCAAGATGATGACTACGCAGGCATATTTGACCGTCCTGTCACCCGATGGCGAGGTGATGATGCGGCCGAAGATGGAACGTGCCTGTCTAGAAATAGCCTATTCACTCTAACCTTAAGTCCAGAATGCAATCAATTATTTGAACGGATTAACTACATTCCCTTCACCGAACCGATGAAAGGTTTTTACACGTTTTAGAAACGAAATCAAAACATCCTACAGAAAAAAGTCTGTGTCGCCATTTTGTAACAAAACAATCATGGGTGGTCTTTACGTTATCAACTACACATTGTTTTAATTACGCAAGTAACAGAACGCCACATTACCGCTCCATGTGACTCAGTATTGAGCTCACCGGTTTCCTGGAATAAATTGCTTCGGTATAAGTTTCCCCTTCGAGAATTCTTGCTTACTGTGATCGAATACTTGTGCACAACTTTGTTTGATGTCCCGTCCCGATGTTTGGTGGTTATTTATTAGATGGAAAGGTAACCTATTGCTGGAATAACTTTGTATTTGGTCGCTCTTGCAGTTTCCTTGTAGGTATGTTGAATGGTGTAGGTATTCCTGTATTGCGAAAGGGTACCCGTGCCCGCGTGCCGTATCGCTGTATCGCACGAGATAGAAACTTAAATTAGGTAGTTATTAAATAACAGGATATTTTCCCTACACATAATATCGGGTTTGTTATCACGGCTAGTATTGTTTTTACCTCGATATTTCGATCATCATCATCATCATCATCTTGGCGTTAATGTCCCGGTTGTGCTCTTGAGAACGAGAGCCCGGGGTCCGCCTTGACCATGATCCAGGATTTGGCAGGTCAAGTAATTACAGTGGAGCGACTGCCATCTGACCTCCATGACCCTGCTACCAGGGGAACCTGACCAGATTGGATCATGGTTACACATTCAGTCGCCTGAATGTGCAGGTTTCATCACGATGTTTTCCCTCACCGTAAGAGCATCGGTTAGTACTCAACTAATGTACATAACTCAGAAAACAGTCATTGGTACATGGCCGGAGCGGGATTCGAACCCGGGACCTCTGGCTTACGAGTCGGATACTGTAACCGCTCGGCCACCGACGCTCTATATTTCGATGCAACGTCATAAAGTGTAGTGAATAACCACGAAAGTCTTAAAACAGGATATTCGTCTCAATAAAACTACAAAGTAATAAATTCGGTTGTGGAAAACCAAGCTATAAATTGATTATTTTTTTGTTCTCTGTGGCTGTTTTGTTAATTTAGAAAGAGTTGCGAATATCTATATAAACTTTTTGGATGAATACAAAAATCTTCTATTGCCAACAAAGAGGAAATCGGATTCGGTGAGCACCAGGAAATACTGGGGAAACAGCAAAAATATGCTTATATTGTTAGTTAATCCACCAAACGACGAAAATGAAGCAAACATGTGAAAAATGAAGATCAGAATATTTTTGTTCAAGTTAAACGAGCTGTGTTGTCTGACGTACATTTTGTAGATATTACCGTGTTGTGAAAATGTACAGTTTTCACTTACGATAGGGTTGACTAGCTATTAATTAAAAAAAGATCGCCAAGCTTTGGTTGATTTAATGTATACTATTGATTAAGTTACGATTTGAGGTTATTGATAACAAGCTTTTATTGCCAAACTAGTGGACTTTACCCCTACCTACCATTTCTTCGTGACTATAAACCTTCTTCGTGAATCTCTCTATCTCTTGTTGAAAACCGCATTTAAATCTAAGCGTACATATTTAGGTACATATATAGATACATAGGGACAGACCCTCAGAGAAAATACCTCGCCCCGGTTGTGCTCTCGTACACGATGACCCCGGGTCCTCCTTGACCATGATCCAGGATTTGGCTGATCAGGTAATTACAGTGAAGCGACTCTGACGTCCTTGATTCTGCTACCGGGGAACTTGACCAGTTTCGAATCATGGTTACACATTTAGTCGCCTGAATGTGCAGGTTTCATCACGATGTTTATCCTTATCTACCGTAAGATAAGGAAAAATTCTGAATAAATAAAACTCACAAGAATGCAAGAGGTAGACTGGCAACCTGAAAACGTCCATCGTTCAACCCTAACTCAGTCTCCAGGGCTGGCAACTTCGACAATTTAGCAAACCAACTTGTCCAGTGTCCGTCGCATAACGTATTTACGGTGGCGAAATATTAATCTCCTCTGTAACGAACTAGTGATAGTTTGCCGGACAGACTGGCATAGAGAAACTAAGCGACAGATGGGACAACCTTTTTTGCCTATGCGCTTGATGGCTCTGTTTATTTTCGTGACAAATCCTGGGTCACGGTCAAGCGTACCCCGACCCTGATACGGAATATAGCACTAGTAAGAATAAGTCAGTGACAAATGAGTAGGCAGCCCACCTGATGGAAAGATATTCCTAAGATTCATACGCTCAGATTTCATACAACAAAAATGCGGAGTCGCAGATGCGTTATCATTGTGAGGAGGGATTTAGGTAACATGCTTAGAAAAGTTTTATTGCCACGTGGACACAGATGGATTTCCCTGAAATTGTATAATGGAATATACTGGTGCAGGCCATTAATTTGACCCCATATTTGAGGCCTAATAAACTAAAAACGGAATAATTCAATAATAACTCAGTTTATTCTACTATCTGCATTTTGGATGTGATTTGGTTTGACAATACCGTTACAATCTCCACTCAAAACCCTAATCTAATGCAAAATCTCCAAGCTCACAGAGGCGAGCAGCTTGTAGGTAAAAAGCTTGCCATTTTGAATAAATTATTCTCTGCCCCCGCTGCAGTAGTAAAATGACTGCGTACTATTCATGACGAAAGTTGGCAGTTTGGGAACTTAATAACCGAATTGCTCATTTAACATGAAACTAACCGCCGGGCAGCCATTTTGTAATTTTATTTTTGCGCTGGGGAGCAATTTTGAATTACATTACAGCTGTAATTAGTAAGTTACAAGGATTAAGGACGTTTTTGGTGTAACATTTCAATTTGCATACTTATTTGCTTAATTGATAAATGCAATCAATCATAGAGTTAATATGGATTACACTGGTGTTATTGTCATGCAATTGGACCTGCCTAATATCATCATCATAATCTTGGCTTCAATATTCCGGTTCCGATGTGCATGGGTCCAGGCTCAGCCAATTGGATCTAGCTATATTCTATGATAAGGTAGGTTTATAATTTACATACACACAGAACGTCGATATCCCTGTAGGGGTAGACTGAGACGACATCCTTTTATTAGGTTTAATTTCAAATTTCTGCGAAATGCTTCTTTTCAAAAAGAGGAATGTTATAAGTTTTAAGTGTGTATCTGTGTGTCTGTCTGTGGCATCGTAGCTCCCGAACGGATGACCGATTTCGATGCTGTTTTCTTTGGGAATCAGTATTTTTAAATCGAGATGGTTCTTAGCTTCGTTTCATTAAGTTAAGTTAAGTTTAGGGAATTGTCTGAATATAATACGTCGATATTGTCGGGGGTGTTCCCACATATTATGTCGGGTAGATTGTTTTGCCAAGCAATTGTGATCCTTCTCGATTTAATTATTCTATTACAAATACGTCTTCTAACCCCTACTAATACGTAGCATTAATATCTTTAGCATTAACTTTGCTTGTCCAAGTCATTCCAAGTTTCACTACATAGCAGACATTGATGCTACGTTTGTAGTATAACTTTAGACTAACTTAGTCGGTGTGCAATTTTGAGCAAGTTAATTTAAGCTCTATACCAATTTGATGTAACTCTTAATTTGATGCTAAATCTAGATATTTGTTAGAGATTGCCTATAAAGGGTGCTTGATAATTCCTGTCCGGCTGGAAATCGAACCAAGAGCACACTTGTGCTTGCCATGCAAGTTGCCATATTAATAAAATGTCGTTGTTCTTTTAGAATAGAATAGAAAAGATTTATTACATCAAAATACGCATCATGCCTAGGTTTTATTACGCTTATATCTGGTGGCACCGAAGTGACAATAGCCATACTTTCTGACCTTGCTTGGTTCTTGAGATCTGGTGACATTTTCACATTAAAGCCGCTAAGAGCTTACCGAGGCTTGCCCAACCAATTTTACATGCAATGCTTGTGGATAAAGACACAGTTCCATAAATAGGTCCATCCACTTTCCAAGTAAAAATTCAACAGACTTCTGAATTCTGAGTTTGCGAAAGTGTTACCGTGACAGTACTAAGTACGCACTCAGCCCAGTGGGACATCCGTCCGCGTCAAACCGACTAGGATTGAGGCAATAAAAATCCTACTACAAACTAGACTAACGTTACACTTCGGGAAAACTAGAAATGTTTCGTCTCCACGATTTCCTACCGTGTAAAGTTCAAGAACGAGACGGCATACGAACCCCTCGAGAGGAAATGAGACAGCAGATGTCTGGGATGGAGCAAGTTCGCAAATTTACGAGCAGAATGGTCAGTTTTTTGACCAACTACTATAGTTGCGCACACTGGGTGTGTAAAATTTCATGTAATTTAAAACTTTTCTTTGAATTAGTGGCAGTTTTTGTGAGCGCCAGTGATTAATGATTCCTTTATATACGTAGGGAGGGAGGCGAGGGGGGAAAACTTTGCCTATTACTTTGAATGGCTGTTTAAATTTCGCAATAAAAGTTACTGGTGGTTCTTGTTTGGACTTACGTTGTGTGTTTGATATTTTGACAGTGGCTTTGACTCGAGTTCGGTTGGGCTTAGGGGAAGCTTAAAGCTCGCGTTCTATACAGGTTGTGACAAAGGGGTAACCCCGGGTGGGTTGATTTGCTGATTGTTTAGAATTACTTTTGCTGAAGCAGTGGCATAAGAGCGAGGAATGAAAGAGAAGACATGAGACATGAGTGAGACATGAGACATCTCTTCGACTGCATTTTTGTTTCATTGTCAACATTCCACTACGGGTATAAACTGTCAACATGTCATAATGTGTCAGTCAGGTAGCACGAGTGTCAAAATATACAAATAATACTTGACAAAATGTCCATTCGTTAGAATGTAGAATACTCATGACCAACTGGCCTGACTATTGTCAAAATGACCCATTGCTAAATTGTCCATTCGTCAGAATGTGAAACAATCTCGATCGCTATTGGCTTACCACCTATCGCGTTTAAATGACTGATAAATAGCCAAAATGTTGATACATGCTTCTGTGCTAACCTTACATATCATCATCATATCCCATAACAGTCCACTATAGAACTTAAGGCCTCTCCCAGGAGAGGGGAGGTTATTGCCATAATCTCCACGCTTGGCAGGCGGGTTGGAGATCGCAGTGTTGTAAATATAACAATGGAAAACGCTGCTGCCCCTTTCCAGCCTACGGAGAAGGAGATCTTTTACCTCGATAACATTAGTCGCCTCGTACGACACCTACGAGTGTAAGGGGTTGGTGCTATTCTACTCTGCCGGACACCACTCGGCCAGTATGTTCACATACCTATAACTAACACAGAACCCCAACCTATCCCACACAACACAACGCGAGCAATAAATAATTACAGTTTTCAAACGGGGACTTAAAAATAAATGAATAGAAGCACTTAGCGTAGCGCAGTCGCGGGCGGCCGGCCATTTGTCAAAAGGCGAGCGGGGCCGGGGGCGAAGCTAATAGCGCAAGCGACGATTATTATACCTTGTAATGGCGGTAGTGACGTCATCCGTGGAGTATAATACAGGTTAAGCAGAAATAGCACAAAATGGGGGCGCTACTTGTTCGATACCTGGTCTATGCCTCAGAGCCAAAGACATTGGATGTATAGGCATTGAAGTAGCATACTTACAACTAAAGTCACAATCTATATTTTGTTTGTTTTTTAAGGGTTTGTTTCAATTTCCCCTCTCTTAACACCAATAATAGGCAGATATTGTTGCTGTGTTAAGTAATACGTAGGCTAATACGACACCTCAATAGGAAAGAGGTCACCGCAGTGTTATATGGTACTAGACAGTCCTATTTGTGGTATCGTATACAGCAGTAACAGTTACCACATTGACCTACCAGGCTACCACACTAAGATAACGGACTATTCCCTTACCTGTGTTACCTAGTATTGGTATGGAATAACTTTAGCGTTCAGTTATTGAATTGTATTTGTATAGCGATGAGCTTACGGAGTTTTGGACGGTTTTAAAAGAGACTTATGGTATGGTGTTGTCCATACGTTGCATTAAAAAAAGTAGGAAATTTCTATGCGGGCGGCTGTGAATGCTAACCAATAAGTGCCTTGGGCTCGAGTCCACTAATTTACTTGGTTCGATCGAATTGTAATTGGATCGAAAACGCAGCTCAATGGCAGTTCTAATTGTAGAAGAATATCAAAAACGCTTGAAACAATGATTACAATTAAATCGAGCCGTTAGTAACAGTAGCAGAACATCAAAAATGTGTCCATCTGCCAATGAGCTGAGACTGCGTTCCAATTACAATTCAATCCATAAATTACCGGACTTAAAGCCCTGCTTACTCGTCCTTCTCTATTATAAAACATCTTAGGCACCGATAACATAATCTAATAATCCTTACAATAGTAAAGATTCAAAGATTCAAAAGATTCAAAATATTTATTTGTAAAAGATAGGTATTACAGATGTTATCATTATCTTCAATGGTTTCTCTATCCTTTGCCCGCATGCTGAGGCGTACAAATCTTTAAATGTAATTGTTTCATTTTTCATTTTTTAAATATTAAAATCTTTCATAAATAATACTTTCAACAAATTTAAATTTCAAATATAAGTTATACAATAATCAATAAATAAAACCATGTCATACAATTTAAATGTCATTAAAATATTCCGTCAATTCATAATATGCCTTATCTACTAAGTAAGAATATAATTTATTTTTAAATGTCATAAAATCTGTACAACGTCGTAAGTTAATTGGTAATTTATTATAAATCTTTGGGGCTAGTATGTAGAAACTTTTCTGATAAAGAGTAGTTTTGCATCCATTTTGCATCAACTCATCGTTACGCCTTAAACTATTTACTCTGGAGAACAAATTGGGATTTCGGCGAATGAAAAGTGCCGTTTCGTAAATGTAGATAGATGTTAAAGTTAGGATCTTTAACTGCTTAAAATATTCTTTGCAGCTATCTGTACGTTTCAGACCACACATGGCTCTAACACATCTTTTTTGGGCTCTAAATACCTGGATAATGTTCGATAGTATAAAACGAAATCGCTTTCCGCGTCTGTCTGTAGATATATACGCTCCTCCTAAACCACGCAACGGATTTTAATGCGGTTTTCAACTATGGATAGACTTATACGAGGGGAAGGTTTATAAGCAAAAAAAAAAGGTAGCTAGGGATAAAATATGCTATATACATAAGCTAAGGTCTCACTCACATGTCTTGTTGTAGATACCGACACCATCTTGGCTAAATCCGTGATTAATATTGCAAGGGTCTGACCGTAGTTCAGTATGACGTCATAACTTGGCAACGTCACTACTGCCAGTAGAGATGGCTCATTCATATTTCAGACGGAGTTTGTGTTGACAAATGAAAGGGGACAAGGGATTGTTGATAAATTGAGGCTTCAAACCTTTATCTGGACTGGGATGGACCTGCTTTTGGTGTGTGGTGTTCTGGCATCTAAGTTTCGGAGGCGGTGGATCGAAGGAGATTAAGCCAACGATACATTTCAGTGTTTCAGTTTAATACGAGTATATGCCACTTACATTGTAGAAGGCAACAAAAAGTTAAAAAACATGGGTAAAAATTTTAAGATGTTTTTTATCGGTTTTCGGTATGACAAACTACATAAAACTTGTCCTGCTAATCATTTCTGAGCTCGTCTTTCTCGGGTATCAGCTTTGAAGGGGTTTCGCCCTGGTGTGGTGTACTTTGGTTAACTATCTTTTGCTGGGCGTACTGCCGGCGTTTTCCTTCTGTGTTTTTCTCGGGTTTTTGCTCTCCATTTCTTTATATGTCCTGAAAATTAGAGGAAACTGTTTGTATGGATGCAATAGGAGTAACAGTCTAAAGATCATGTATTACTTTACGTACCTTTTTGTTTTGTTTAATTTGTGGGTTTATCGTTTTGGATTTTACCTTGTTAATTTTTTTTTACTATAGTATATATTTATTACCTAACCGTATTAGTCAACTACTTTACCACGTCTTGAAATTACTTGTTTTCTTTTGCTCCTAAATATTAGCTGTCCTTACGCCATTTTCTCAAAAGGTGTAACGTTACAACAATTCCATTATGAACACAGGTCTATGTCTTCAAGACGCCAAGTGCGAAATCAACACACCTAGGTCTATTTAGCAATGCACTAAGTGCTAAAGTGGAGGCCATTAGACTTGCAAACAAATTAGGCAGATTAAGCTCTGTACGGAGACCTATAATCTAGCAACAAAACAAAAAAATTAAATAGAGTTAAAAACCTATAAGTCACTTTCGTGCAGGCTAGGTCGACCTTCAGATCCATAGGTTCATAGGCTGTGGTGACAGCTTACCATCAGGCAGGCTTTAAGCTTGTTTGCCACCATAATGGTATAAAAAAAAATCAGCAGGTGAGTCAAAAGTAATTGAATGAAATCTGTACAGAACGACGAATCAAAGCTTGTAGGTTTACACACATATCACTCCAGTTTTCGATGGCGTAGGTCGCATTACTTGCATTACGAGCCGCTTTGGTTCAACCTTTATAATGCGTACGGCTAAGGAATGGAACACGTCGCCCTGCTAGTGTATTACCTGATCATTATAGTCTGGACGCCTTCAAGGCTAGAGTGAACAGGCTTTTCCGCATCGTCGCTTATCGTAAGGTGAGTTAGTTATTTTCCCACATACACTGCCCTTAGGATTTTCAATGGTCTGCTATATTTTATTACCATTGTTTAAAAAATGTGAACATTAGAAAACTAATAAACTGAAGAGTTTAAAACCAATTTTGTTTTTCTACTTACTTCGCTCTAATCAAAAGTCTAGTTTTTGACATTATCAGGTTTGTCGAAACCTAAGTTTATTTTAATAATAGTAGACACACCTCTAGCCAAGTTAAGAGTTACAGGTGTCAAGTCTAAACCGCACTTTACTTAATATATTATGACATTATCTAATAAACAGAGAGTAGGAACGACATCGTGCGCTGAAACTGAAATGGTTATGTTTTGGATATTACATACATACATACATAAAGCTCACGCCTGTGTCCCACAGGTGGGGTAGGCAGAGACTATGGACTGCCACTTTGCTCTGTCCTGACACAACTCCCTAGCCTCGCATATATCCACAACTCTTTTTATACATCTCCTTTTATTCTTACCACTTCGGACCCCAGCTTTTTTGAGAACATTACTGATCTGATCAGTGAATGTTTTCCTGGGTCGTCCCCTTAAGGAATGGTTTTCCAGATTCGCGCTATATATCTCTTTTGTCAATCGTCTATCATCCATTCTCTCTACATGCCCGAACCATCTTAACATTTGATATTGATTATTTATATTAGTGTAAGTTTAATTATAACTATTTTCTTATACAACAACATACAATAGTACCTAACTAAAATAAATTTAATCTAAAATCCTAATCTAAAAATCTATATGTATAGTGCTAAAGCATAAGTACATGACCACTTTAAGAGTCATATTCCTTTGCACTACAGTGCAGTTGTTAAACTTCATTTTTAGGTAGAGATGGGACGCAACTATTTTTACTTTTTAATTATCATATATCACTACATATTTAAAAAAAAGTCCCACGCCGCAGCTGTCTGTCTGTTTGCGATAAATTCAAAAACTATACTAAACGGATTTTCATCCGGTTTTCACCAATAGAGAGACTGATTCATGACGGCTTAGATATACATAATTTGTTAAGGTTACCCATGAGAAGCTGGGGGCGGGTCGCTAGTACTGACATAAATATGTACTTGCAGGTCCAAGAGAAAACTTACCGAATAATCCCTAGGGCAGTAATGACATCATACGTGCTAACGCTTGGCCTAATTAAGTATTCCAGAGGACAGAGGCGTATTAACATAATTGAAACATTACAACACCTTCCAGCTCTTACAGCATCTGCCTTTTGAGACTTGGGTTGGGTTTATGGAGACACGAAAATGGCAATGGAGATGGGGGCCTATTCTCGCGGTGTGACATCTCGAATTCGACATTTTTCAAGCCAAATATCTGTATTAAAAATGTATTTTAAAACGATCTTCAATAATAAATTATTAGCGAAAATCGTTGACAATAAGGTTTTTGCTTGCAGTAGAGATTTAGTGACTTTTTAAGAGATATATGTCAAATTCTTATATCGAAAGCGCGAGAATGTATGTGTGTGTGTTTTCAAGGTTTAATGTAAGTTAAAAATCTAAGTCTAAACTCTAGTTAAAATAAAGTACCTCTATACACATTTTCATCTATAGTAATTTAATGGCACATAAACATAACATAAATAATACCAAAACTTGTCGATCCTACTACACAAAACAATAACACATATCGCCCAAATATATTCACTACATATAACTACACTAATTAAATTCGACATCAAACCAAATAAGGCACAAGTATCAAGATCCGATCCAGACCGAAATTACGCACATTATACCATTGTGTAATAGAAATTTCCGTATACAAGGACTGAGTAGTCTTGAGTGTTACTAAACTTGACGGACAACAATTCATGGCGCAAACTATGGTCCTTATCGCCTAAATAGCTGGTAACAACAACACAACTACAATAGACAATACCATTGCCCATCGCCGTAGTTATTTTAAACTTGAACAAAGACGGTATTTGAATAGCATTGGAGACAGGAATACCGATAAATTCCGGTACCTACCTACCTACCGGTGTTTTCCGGTTATCCATCATCCTTGATGGTCTGGGACGCGGGCGGTGGAAGCGATAGGGTTGCTGGCTTGCGGTAGGATTTGTATTGCTAATTACGTTTTTGATAGACTTCAACCTAGCGCGGTTTAGGATTTGAAACTTTTGGCGTTCATTGAAAATTTAAATTGATATTAATTGTAAATGCGAAGTATATATACATTTCAAAGGTATTTTCCGGGTTTCCTATCGTGTACCTTTGTTTGCGGTAGGAAACCCGGAACATACCTTTCAAATGTGTGATAATAACCGCGATAGTCTAAAACATTTAGTTTATACGCCTTGGATAGTTGTCGTCTCTTGCTTCATAGCGTCCGCTCATGTTTTCAATTAAACGTCAATATATATTTTTTTAGTCTATAAAAAGGCAAGGAGGTTCGAATTCCATGCCATGCACCAATGACTCTTTTCTGAGTTATGTACATTAGTTAAATGCTAACCGATGCTCTTACGGTGAGGGAAAATATCGTGATGAAACCTACACATTCAGGCGACTGAATGGTCAGATAGCAATTGCTCCACAGTAATTACTGATGTACCAAATCATGGTCAAGGCGGACCCCGGGCCCTCGTGCGCAACCGGGATGTTAACGCCAACATGCTTTTATGATGAGAAAAACACGGCATGTCACTTTCGGGCTGCGGTTACATTTACAATTTTGAAAATTAATGCTCGTAATTGTAATAGGGCCTGAACCAGGCTTTCAAACTTCGCCGCCAAAGGTCATAGCTTTAGATTTATAGCACCACCTACATCGGGAGGGTAGATACATTTAATTAGCATGCAATCTCGGCACGGAAGACTGTGGGCCTACCTGTGACGTCATTGCGATGATTGATGACGCCGCTACCACTGTGTACTGTTTGCGGGTATGTTAATTGAGAGCTGGGAGGCGGTAGTTGACGGTTGGAGGTTTATTTGGTGGAATTGGGATTTGTTATTTGATCTGTATTCTGCCAAACTAGTATTCTCCACAAATATATTCATTAATTACTTGTATAGTACCACGTTATTACTAGTGTTTTTAAACGTTAAAGCGAATCCTACGCGGTGGCTAGGCGGGCACGACGCGGTTTGTAAGCGGCCACGTACAAACGGGCCCAAGTATTGAGCTGCACTTATAAAAGTAGTATCTACAATAATGAGGACCTTATATTTCAGATATTTCGAAAATATGATTCGAAAACCGTTCGTGAGATAAAAAAAACAAAACGAATGCCATTATGAAGAGTGTATGGATGGATATGTATGGATGTTCGAATCAGACAACAATAGCACGTGACCTTGCACGTTTTTAATGACAGCCGGCGAACTCGAAAGCTTAAGGCCAAGTGTATTATTAATATAATAATAATTACTTTTATTAATAAGAAGAAGATTTTATTCCATTATTAATAGAATAAAACAATGTTTATTGGGTAATATTTCAAACTCTCACAAAAATAAATGTTTATTAATTTAGTAAGGTCAGATTACTACTTCAAACAATGATTTGGTTTTGTACCATTTGTATTAAAATTTAAAAAATTCGCTCACAACTTAAAAAAATTATTCGCGCTTTTAAATAAAATGCCAAATCAATTTGTACCTAATGCGTTAAACAGCAGCATGTAGGTAATGTCTTGCTACGTCTATAAAACAAACAATATCCGACCTTTTAATTTTTTTAAAGTCAATTCATCATCGTAGCCCATATCAGTCCACTGCAGGACAGGACCCCTTCCACGAGAGGGGAGGTTATTGAAATAATCTCCACGCTTAACAGGCGGGTTGGAAATCGCAGTGTTATAAATATAACTGTAAAAAGCTGCTGCTCATTTCGCAGCATACGGAGACTAGAAGTTTTGCCTCGAAAAAGTTAGTCGCCTTGTACGACACCCACGAGTGTAATGGGTACTCTGTCGGACACCACACGGCCAGTCAATTATCTTAATGAAAAAGTTAAACCAATCTAAGGTCTCCCCCTTAAACGGGGTCCTCTTATGATTCATTGCAATTACGCCACATTTCACTATGGGCAAGCCATATCTGTACTATTTCCCAATAATTACAGCTCATTATACACGCATGCGTATAAGATAGACGGCTAATAGAACTATTACCACGTCTCTCTTTGAACGATTTCTATGACAATGCATGAATACGCGGAGTGAGGATTATTAGACACATTATTATGCGCAAAAGAAAATATTACAATGGGAAATTAGGTATGAGAGGTCGTTAGGTAAGATTTGGGTGCCGTACGTTTGATTGGTTTATTTTTATAATAGTGAGAATAGTTGGAGTTTTGACCTCGCTTTTGTCCATTTTGTTTGGTATAAAAATAGACTATGGTGTCACCGGATCAGAAAATTTTAATGAAAAGATCAAGTTGATAGTTTGCTTAGTGAAAAAATGATAAACTATAAAAATAAATAAATTAACTCACTTCACTCATTTCTTTAACTTTTTGAAGACCCGATTTTCGCCTATAATAAGAGAAGTATTAAATAAATAAAGTTTTCAATAATTCAAAATTTGCTGCAATAATAATACTTGCCCTTAATTAATAATTGGAATTCGGAAACATTCGTTCCTTCACAAAATTTCCGATATTCAGAGTTTCAAGTAGCAAATGCAACACATCTTTTTGTTCCATATGCAACTGTACAATACAATACACCGACGACGACGATGTACATCAAAATCATACTAATTAGCGGAACGAAGCGAAATACGGACTAAAATCGAGTTATTTTGAGCTCTTAACGTTTCTCATTTCTATCGACGTTGGTTCGGTTAATAAAACTTTTGCCGGTGCGCTTTTGCGACCTCCAGCTGAGTTCATCCTTTATTCAAAGGTATCCTAATGAGCCAGACACTTGTACACGAAAATGTTTAATTTCAGAGACTATAACGAAAGTATTTCGGGCAGTTTTGGGGTAGAGCTCAGAGCAGAGGGCTAACTGCTAATGGTGCAAACTAAAGAGATGGCCCATTGCGACTTTATGCAGTAATAGTCACTAAGTCACGTATTGTCGTCATCATAATGTCGTCATAATAATTTTTTGTCGCGCGTCTGCATCGATGCAAACGCGATCGTTGCGGTCGCAGTATGCAAAACGCGTCTCAAAAAGTCACAATAGGCTGTCTCCCTCTGCTCGATCAGATAGCACACCCAATCGTTTCTATTCAAGTTTCAAATTATTAATAATAATAGCATAACTAATATTCTCAAGCAAATTAAAACAGACTTCGAAATAAAGTAGGTACTGGTACGGATTAGCATCGCTTTTCAACGAGGCAACGCAGCCAACTTTCTGGGCACTAATTCGGGGGGCAGCGGTGTGGACGACTTTTTAAATGTATTAGTGTATAGGTATATTTAGTGGTAGGTATATGTATATAGATATAT
The DNA here is from genome assembly GCA_907269095.1 of Blastobasis adustella. Taxonomy (NCBI): domain Eukaryota; kingdom Metazoa; phylum Arthropoda; class Insecta; order Lepidoptera; family Blastobasidae; genus Blastobasis; species Blastobasis adustella. The sequence goes on along the minus strand of OU026135.1, from coordinate 5,149,246 downwards.
TTGTATTGTAACTGTAAATATTTTATGTGTAAGTATTTTAAAATAAAAGTTTGTATCAGATAGGTACTAGGTACGTATTCCATTGCGAGAACTTAGGCATACGGTCTGATAATTTTTAGAACCAAAATTGGACGGTCATGCTACGGCCAAGTGGATGTAATATATGTGTAGGGAGAGGTTTAATACGGGGTCGAACGCATTATGACTTAATAGCGTAATTGTGGACCGTGTTATAATAACATAATAGTGGCTATGCATGTCGAATCGGGCCCAAGTGTTGGCTGCCATTGCTACGGGAAATTACGGATCAGAACAAGCAGCCATGTAAATTATGTTAGTTATTTGTGAACGGTACCTATCTATAAAGGTTTTGAGACTTTGTGGTTATTTACTACACATTGAAAATATTGTTTGTTATATATTTTAGTTAAATTAATTTTATTTTCATTATTAAAAAATATCATCATCATCATCATCATCACAGCCCGTAACAGTCCACTGCAGGACTTAGGGCCTCTCCTACGAAAGGGGAGGTTATTGCCATAATCTCCACGCTTGGCAGGCGGGTTGGAGATCGCAGTGTTTAAATATAATAATGCAAAATGCTGCTGCCCATTTTTCAGACTACGGAGACTCTTGATCTTTTACCTCGAAAACATTAGTCGCCTTGTACGACACCCATGAATGTAAGGGGTTGGTGCTATTCTACTCTGCCGGACACCACACGGCCATTAAAAAATATATATAATTAAAATTATTTATTTTCACCACTCGAAATATCGAAGTAAAAACAATACTAACAGTGGTAACAAACTCGATAATATGTGTAGTAAATGGGTACCTATATATATTTGCTTTTCTAATCCAGAAAGAATTTGTAGAATACTGGTCTGTTTGTTGTTTTATGTTACCTGATCTGCCAAATCCTGGATCATGGTCAAGGAGGACCCCAGGCTCGCATACGCAAGAGCACAAGGATAAATGCCAAGATTATTATTTTTATTATATTGTCTCTGTTTTTTTTTCAGGTAATTTCCTGCAATATTAGACAGCAACGCTTTTTGTATTGTAAGTAAATTATACTCTGTTACGAAGCTTTTAAACGGCATTTTTGTGAATTTTGGAGATTAATGGGATAACGTCCCATGTTAATTTCAATTTGATACCTACATCCGTTCCTGAGAAAATGCGATTTGAGGGTCCGTCTGACATCATCATCACAGCTCATTACAGTCCACTGCAGGACTCAGGGTCTCTCCCACGAAAGGGGAAGGTAATACTATAAACTCCACGCTCGGCAGGCGGGTTGGAGATCGCATTGTTATAAATATAATGGATAAAGCTGCTGCCCATTTTCCAGCCTACGGACACCCTAGGTCTTTTGTTTCGAAAACATTAGTCGCCTCGTACGACACCCACGAGTGTAAGGAGTTGGTGCTATTCTACTCTGCCGGACACCACACGGCCTACGCACTGGCAGATGGACAACAAAACCTTACTATAGAGTTCCATTTTTATACTTTAGATATAAAGTGTAAAGGGTTGTTATTATTTTTATGTCAACAAGTAGCAGAGTCAAGAGCAAGAAACCACCCCTTCTATTATTTAGAATCGCGAGATAAATGCAAGTCACTGATTCCCCCCCGGAAGCTCATCGCGAATCAAAATAAATGAACAATAACTACACAGTCCAAACATCAATGGGTGCCGAATGAAAATTCATAAATTTCCGGAAATGAAAACGTTATTCAGCAGACAGGCTGACAGGTGCAAAATTAAAGTTTATTATTTATTTTCGGTCTCGATTACAGCGCCCCGTGGCGATGCTTGCCTGGTATTTGTTAAATTACTTTTACATTTAGGTAAATCAAGTCATGAGTCCTATAATGGTCATTGGATAACAATATCTGTGATTCAGAGCAACTAACTTAGCGGCAAATGAGAATATAGCTGATACCCAAAGTTTAGCATAACCCAAAACACATTTTTTGCATAGTTCCAGCGAGTAAGCTGTCCCAAATAAGTAAACCAATATTTTTTCTCTTTATAATGTTACTAGTGGATCCGGCGCGACTTCGTTCGCGTGGTGTCCTACCTCTACCCTACCTTTAGCCCTACCCTACTCCTAGTCTACCTCTAACTATCCTTTTTTTCCTACTTATAAACTTTCCTCTTGGATCTATTGTTGAAAAAGGATTAAAATCCGTTGCGTAGTTTAAAAGATCGTAGCGTACATATGTAAGGGGTAGCGTACGTATGTTCAAGGGGTATATTAGAAGTCAAGGCATTGGTAGCGCCTCTGGTGTTGCTGATGCCCGTATACTCAACTGAGTCTGGGTTGTGGGTGCTTGTAGACACCGTATGGGTATGACAAACATCCTAATCTGACCATCATCATCATAAATGACCTATAAGATAAAAGCACTGTTTACTGCACTGCAATGTTTAGTATTAAAAATTTTTGCATTTATGCATAAATCGCAATGAAGTATGTACTTACCGGAGGGTATGTCATTATTTGTTATAACACATCCACCTTTTTTCTGGGCACATACAAATTTTGTATTACAAAATATGTACCTAACCTATTTGCAAGCGAGCGTCATCATCCACAAACTATGAACTATAATATCATCATCTACTGACGGTCACTGACAGTGACAGATTGAGACAGACAACCAGCGGCGCTAGCGTCGCGGAGTTCCCTTTCTTTTCATTTTTTTTATGGTCTGTGGTGGTGGTGCCGCGGCGCTTGAGCATTTTGTTTTATTTATATACAATAAAATTATTGTAATGTTTAAAATTAAGACATTCATAAGCGTTTGTAAAAAACCTAAACTGAATAAACATGATTTGATTTGATTTGATTTGATTTGATATACCGTTTCCATCAGGTGTCCCGCTTGCCTGTTCGTCTGCCTTATAACACAGCGCACCTGCGGTTCTGCATTTTTGTTACCTGCAACCTAAATGAATGAGTCGTAGATGTTATGGGTGATAGTTACCACATACCATCAAGTGGGGTGCTCGTTCGTCACTAAGCAGCAAAAAAAATAGAAGCCTATAAATAAGAGCGTAATATGAAATTAATAACTAATATACGATTTCCCCGAACAAGGGGACAAAGAAGGCCTCTAGGAAAATGTTTATTAATTTTTCAAACAAAACAGAGTAAGCGGAGGCGGTGTTGAATTTATGGTATCAAATTAAATGTTAAACGCCATTATTTTGAGGCTTATTGTCTCGGCTGGAATGGATTTTCGGCGTTGGGCCTCGCGGCGTAGGTGTCGCCACGTTTAAAGGAGATGAGACGAAATTTATTTATTTATTGAAGAACTTTATTGGGCGAAATTAAATAATTAATGCCATAGTGTTTTTTAATATGAACTCTGAACATTATTTTTATAAATTGTAGTAATGTGTAAAACTTTATAACATTTTTGCTTGTGCGATAAGAGATGCATCAGTCCTCCGTGGTAGCTGTCTGTGTATCTGTGGGTTTGTGTATCTATCTGTGACCGATTTGGATGCGTTTCCTCTGTTTGAAAGCCAGTTTAATCGAGGTGGTTCTTAGCTTTGTTTCATTAAAATCGGTTTTGTAGTTTAGAAAGTACTTGAGTTTAAGTAAACTTTGTTACGCGTTCTTCGACTTTTTCTGTTGATTAAGGTTCCAAACCTCAACCGCTGAACAGAATTGTAAAGTTGGAAGGAAATACTTTAATCTCCAAAATTCAATTTTTCGCAGACAAAATCGTGAGCAAACGCTGTAGCGTACTAATACTTATACTAAGTAAATGATCCCGTTCTTCCTTTCTACGTAACCTTGTTATCTACGCCAGCATTCTATATTGTTTCCCAAATATGGCGGCATGACATTTATATCAATTATGCTCGTAAATTCCGCCCGCTGACAGCTATTTCTCTTAATCAAGACCCCCATGTCAACAGCTTAGTGGACCCCGTTTTTGTCACATCTCCTTTATTTTTGGGCCAACCACCGATTCCTTGGATGCTCTGATTTTGAAATTTATCATTCGAGTATAAAAATATGTGCACTTACCTACACTACACTATCTTACACTCGTGGGTGTCGTACAAGGCGACTAATGTTTTCAAGGCAAAATATTTATTCCCGTAGGCTTGAAAATGGGCAGCAGCGTTTACCATTGTTATATTTATAACTCTGCTATTTCCAACCCGTCTGCCAAGCGCGGAGATTATGGCAATAACCTTCCCTTTCGTGGGAGAGGCCCTTAGAGTCCTGTAGTGGACTGTTATGGGCTGTGATAATTATATCTGTATTACCATATTTCAATAAATTTATTCAACCTTCTCGTATAAACTAGATAGGTCAATACAGATATTCGTCTGAACTCTTTGGGCTGCCGTCTTGTCTTTTTGTCACCAGTTTGTAGAGTATCTACTACAAACAAAGTCCATAGAAATGGTTGCCTAATGAGCTTTCATTCTTTTATTTCTATCAAATAGTTCATTTGCTTACGATACGAGTTATGTACATTAGTTGAATGCTAACCGATGCTCTTATGGTGAGGGAAAACATCATTGTTATGAAACCTGCACATTCAGGCGATAGAATGTGTAGCCATGATCCAATTTGGTCAGGTTCCCCTGGTAGCACGGAGGTCAGATGGCAGTCGCTTCACTGTAATTGTCTGATCTTCCAAATCCTGGATCATGGTCAAGGCGGACCTCGGGCCCTCCTACGCGAGAGTACAACCGGAACATTAATGCCAAGATGATAATTTAATATTTAGTTCATTTGGATTCCAGCTTTCTAAGGAAAGAGAAGCACTTTACTACACTTAAAATTGCTATAAGTGCCACCTATTTTAACTTTCAATGAAGTCTGAGAAATTATTCCACAACACCTTATCCGGAGATATATCTAAAGACCGGTTTAATTTACTGAGTAAATTAAGACATCAGATAAATATAATTTATTTCCAAGCAATGCCATTCACTGGCAGCGCATTAATTTCAGAGTGCATTTATGCACGTACTTTCTGCGAAAAGGACAGCTGTCGTCCCGCTTTAACAATGTTATAGGGGGACTTCATATTCTGTTCTCTAAATTAGTTCTACCTAGTATTTCTTTACAAAATTAGGTAGGGTAAACTATAAACATTTATTTGCCCTTTAATAAATACGCTATTCTTTATTTAGTTAATTTAAAGCCAAAAGTCTACTCTTCTATATTGTCGTAGCGGATTTTGTGTCTGAATGGTCTGCTATCATAGATCACACAGAAAAATGTACCTACTCGTCAATCCATCAAGACTAATGAACATATGAGATCACATGATTCATTTTTTTTTTTATACCACTAAGGAGGCAGACAAGCTTACGGCCTGCCTGATGGTAAGCAGTCACCGCAGCCTATGGACGTTTGCAATACTAGGGGCATCACCCGCGCGTTGTCGACACCGTAAAAATCTTTTTACCCCTTTCTTGAAGAACTCTAACTCATAACACATATTTATTTTATAATCAATTGTGCTAAGCAAATAACCACTAAAACTATCTTAATTATTATTAAGTTTTATATTAATTTTTGCATTTGTTTAGTGTTTACTACATTGAGGGAAAATTGGTTTGATAAAGACTATGACTTTTTTCTATGTAATATGGCAGACAAACAGGCAAGCCGGCCACCTGATGCAAAGTGGTCACCGCTGCCTATGGACGGCAGCACCAGCTAACAATGCGTTGCCCGCCTCAAAGCCTTGGTAAACTTATAACATAAAAATGCATAGATAGCATTAAAATCCTGTTCTACGTTTAAAAGAAAAACCAAAGAGCCGAGAATAGTTGTTTTGTATTTCTTAGCGAATATTTATTTTATTTATTTAACTCTTTATTGTATACAATAAAACATAAAGGAAAAAACACAATTATAAACGACACAACAGGCACTACTTGTTTCTAAAAAGGCTTATTATTATGATTGCAAAAATTTTGCAGTCATAATAATACACTCAATAATCGAGCTTCATTAATATTTTATTGTATGCAAAATCGAACTGAAACTGGGTATCCGAACAATCTGTCATTCACAGTTTATTTTTTGCCGCTCATTACCCTCCGCAAAATATAGACTCGAGTCGCCAGATTTACTTGAAAAGGGACAAAAACAAACTACCATACGTCAATCTTTTTGTCCTTTTCAAAATGCAAAACTTTGTTTGCTAGCGGAAACTTGTGTATCACCTTTAAAAGCTCAGCAATTGGATTGAAATTCGTTTGCTTCGATTTAGTTCGAGTGTAAAGGTTATGTTTGTAAATTATATGCCTCACAAGTGAACGTCTCAGCTAATTCAAGCGACACAGACAAACCGACGTCCCGTATCGATGCAACTATACGATTAAAACTAAAAATAAAAACAGTCCTTAATAGCTTGAACAGACGGCGTACAAGGGCGTATTTTTGTACTTACCCAGAAAAGACGTAAGAGTCAGGATTGTATAATGACACCGGGCGAAGTGGAGAAAGAGAACTAGGAAAGTGGCATAAGCCGGGATAGACGCTAAGATGATGAAGAGTGTCGGTGGCCTAGTGGTGAAGGTATCCGACTCGCAAACTAGAGATACCGGGTTCGAATCCCGCTGCCGCCATGTATCAATGACTCTTTTTTGCCAATGCTTCAATCTCCAATGATTCAATCTGGTCAGGCTCCCCTGGTAGCAGGGTCACGGAGGTCAGATGGCAGTCGCTCCACTGTAATTACCTGATCTGCCAAATCCTGGATCATGGTCAGGTGGACCCCAGGCACTTGTGCGCGAGAACACAAGCTAAGATGATCGAGACGCTAAGATAAAGATGATGCTGAAATTGTCAAATACCACTTTACAGAAATACGAATTAATGTTGTATGCCTTTTATTTGTGGATTTCATAAACATTCATAGAGCTCTTCATGAAATTGAAATTTAATATAGTATTCACAGGGAAATAGCAGTAAAGCTTATTATCTAACGTGCTGAAATCTAATTAGGTAGTTCATACAATCGGAAATCTGGTTATTACGCCATTAAACGTAATGGACACATCGTGATGAAATTGAAAATTAAATTTTAAACTAGCAATAGCGGGAAATAGGGCAGACGAAAGAAAAATCTTTATTTTATACTTACTATAAAATGATATCTGATGGAAATAACTATATCCCTCAAAGTAGTAAATACGATTCATCATCATATCAACCAGAAGACGCACACTGCTGGGCATACGCCTCCCCCAGAGATCTCCACAAAGGCCGGTCTTGTGCTTTCCGTATCCAGCTGGTACCTGCTACGATTAATTTACAATTATTATGACATGAATTGATTCTAAAGTGACATTGTAATGCTGAAGCTGAATGTATTTGTTATTATAAACTATAATTATTAATGAAATGTAATGAGAATATGAGTCTGTGCAACTTGAAATAAATAATATTTATTTTATTTATCTTTTACACTGTCATTCGTCATGTCGATTTGTATTAATCCACCAACAAATATAATGTTTGTCTTAATGGAATAGTTAACCCTGACACAGGCCCTGGCCTATTTGGGCTATATTCATATACCATTTAGCTTATACAGTTCCTGGACACATGCTTAGACTCAAGGTGTTTTAATTAATGTCATTACATTACGCATTGAGAAATAAAAATATAAGTGAAAATGCGTCAAACCTAGAAACACTTCCTAATTTAGCCTTTTTAAATTAACCATTTTCATTATTGCGTATCTATTGCGGTTTACCTCCCAATTCCCACTCTCAAAACCGTCCATCGCAAATTCAAATGTCAAATGTGGCAAACGCGTAACAAAGCTCGCATTTCAGGGATCATAATTAAGTTGTCTTTATCTGAAATGCCCAATTACCTTTCGGTGACCAATCCCTGTCGGCTACCGCTGAATAGAGCACCCGGATAAAGCCGGATAAATAACCAATGCGTTGTTCAACCCTAACACCGTTTGGCCGACTGACTTTGAATAGGGTCACCACTTCGCCCCTAATTGATTTCTTTCGAACTGGGATGCGTGCGCGTTCAGTTATTCACAACCCTACAATGGGAATGTCGTGTTGGTACAAGTTTAAACGAAGTATCTAGCCTGATTTAGGTCTAGCCTTTTTGGTTAATTGACAGCGTAGGATTGCGTGCGGTGGAGTTGAGAATGTTGTGTTTTTAATTAGAGAAATTGGCAGGTTTCGGTCAAGCTTTGTAATGTGTACGGCTAAGGAATGGAAGACGTTGCCTGCGAGTTCCCTGATCATTATAATCTAGACGCCTTCAAGGCTAGAGCAAAAAGGCTGTTCCTAGACAGGCATGCTCCATCTTCGGCCGCGTCGCCACCAGGTAAGAAGCCGGTGAATTTATTAAAAAAAAAACTATATCTGCTCGTGGAACTGACCTAGTTATTGACTTCTATAAAAATAATAACATTCACCACCCATTTTCAATTTTCTGCTTTTGATAGCCCTGATATTAAATTCGAAACATCAAAGCCATGCCGGCGTCTCGCCACAGTGAGGGCTGAGTTAGGGTTGTGCCAATCAATATTTGAACAGGTACCTACATAAAGGCTTGTCTCGCTTCGTGTATTTAGCGACCACATACCTTAAACATCAAACATTGTATGAATAAGTCTACCAAAACGTTAATTATTAGTGATACCTTTTTAAAAAGTTGATTCTCGTGGTAAAAATAAAGTTGAAAGGAATTATAGGTAAGTAGGTGACACGATTAGAAGTTTCAATGTGGAACTTTCCTTATCAAGTATCTTTTAAATACTTAGATATTTAATTACCTGCTTTATATAATTATTTACGGATCGATATTGTGTAGTTCTTTTTATCGCCGACAAACGCTTCGTCAAAGATGTCTCACTGAGTACCTACTTCACTGTTTTCTCGAATAGCCTGTTGAAATCAATAATGCGATCATCGTTTTTGAAGTGGCTATCCAATACCAATTAGATTGCTCTAAAACAACATTAGAACCAAAAAAACTGTACTAGCTAAAATTTTGGAAGTTATTAAGGTCCTTTTAGATTTCAGATTCTAGGGACTATTCTAACTCTGTATACCATAAAGTAGACACCAAGAATCGGCTGCAAAAATACGATATAAACATCAAAATCCGAACCAATCCGGTCGAAACCAAAACCCAAATACATCCGCATCCAGCCACTCGACATATGCCAATCATGCACTGACGGGCCACTGAGGATTCCTATTGCATACCCTGATGCGCAGGCTCTGAAATGGCATGCGACTGCACATCGGAAGCGGCATGCATCAGAAAGTAATATTTACAGATAGTTTATCCATATGACGAATGTTTCATCGAGCTCTGTGAAGTGATTGGAATTTTTTGTCGTTGTTTCCTACTATCGGAATGAAGGATTACGGATTTTTCTGGTGTTATTACACCTACATGGTTTAAATAAATATGCTTGGACAAATTTACACTCCATTCACGCGCCATCTAGACCCAAAGTAAGCACAGCTTGTGTTATGGGTGTTAGATAACTGATAAACTACTAAAATAAATTTTTGCAAATACTACACCCAGACCCGAAACAGAAATTAAAATTCATCAATTCAATTTTGGCTCGGCCGAATATCGAACACTGAACGTCTTGCGTGGCAGAATTTTAATGTCTCAGAAGTCTATTAAGTATATACGCCATGGCTATTAGGAGGAACAACTAACATGGTTGTTGCGGAGCTAAAGTTCAATTAGCCTTAAAGTGCGAAACGGTCACCCATCCAATTCCGTATTAATTATAACATTTTATAGAGCATTGCTAATTTTGCTATTAAATTATGCTCAACAAACCATTATTATCAACGTAAACTACGTTAACGCAGAAGTTCACCGGCCAAACATCAACTGAGTTACTTTACTTATGCGTTTTGGTTGTATTGAAATCGAAACGCATAAGTAAACTATTTTATCTGTAACATTGTCAGTTACACTCGCAAAACTTGACTTCGACTGATAGAGGACGCAGTCGATACGTTCAGAACCTTATTATCAGTAGCAAAATTTTATTTCAAATACTTTTCGCTAGAGGCGCTATTGAAAAAACGCATCGAAGATAGTAAGCTCGATTGAAGTGATCTGAAGTGACACTTGAGGTTCAGGTACTATCTTCATTTACTGACCCAGTATTTTTACTTACCTACTTGTTTTAGATATTCGGAATACCAATATCCAAAGCCTCGCACGCATGGGTCAGTAAGCGTTGCCCAGTAATTGTGCCCGGCAGGCACCGAACCGACTACCGTTGGTCATTACGTAGGGGCTTGCTATCAATAATACTGAGCTACGCCATTTGCAATTTCGGTAAGATTAATATTGAAATTGCTGGTACCGTATGGATGTATCTAGAATCTAGATATCGACGTCATCGCTTTAATATCCTGTAACAGTATTAGACTTGAGCCTTCTCCAGATTAGCGAAGAGTACTGCCATGATCATAGTGAGATGAATAAAAATAGCGAACTTGAGACCCCGATGGTAAGTAGTTATCGTAGCCTATAGATAGACCTTTGTAATACTAGAGATCAAAGGGATGTTAACAACACCACAAAAACCTTTTTAGTTTTCACAACCTTCTTGAATAACACCAAAAAAATGTAGTATCCATTCACATGTGAAAACCTTAGCCGCTCATTCTACAACCTCAGGGATAGTAGGAAGATACAGTTCCCCTGGAACCGCACAGTTTACCATTTATGAGACTTGACTTCCTGGTGACCCACTTCCCGCTGTTCAATTGAGCCGAAATTTGGTATACCAATGTTACTTGGATGACAATGCATTAATATGGTACCATGGAGCTGATCAGATCACGTCAAAAGGTGGTCATAGCAATTGTAGAACGCAATAAGATAACACTGTCGTGCTTGGGCTCTTTAGAATGATCTTAATGAGTACAATACCGTGATATTCAAGGTATGATGATGATGACGGAAAGTGGCCTTAGGAACTACTGAATGCAACAAGATAACCCTATCGTGTTTGGACTCTTTGTAATGGCCTTGATTAGTACTATACCGCGCGATAAAAGCTAGTTATTAAAAAAAATATTTTTCTTTTGAAAACTTATTAGAATTAAGAATACCATATCAACGATTTACACTCAAGCGGTTGTTCTCAACAAACAACCGCCAAGTTCTTATTCTTTGTAACTTCGTAACTAGTTCAGACACAGGGTGATCAAACGTCGCGTCAGCGTATGTATACAGGGTGGGGTAATTTGCATGCATTATAAATCAGGGCTTATTCATAACCGCCTGTATAGGGAGCTTGCTTCGTTGGTAAATAGGCCAGCAATGTGTAGCTTGGAAGTGTGTTATTATCCTATTGAAAAATTACATAACAACTGTGGTGGAAATTGTTCCTTGTTGGTATGGAAATGGGATTCGGAAAGTGTATATTAAATTTGGTATACTTAACTTTTTTTATAGATAAGTGGGGCAGTTACTGTTTATGTTTGACATTCTATCTGGCTACAATATGACTACACAGTTGTGGAAAAGATATTTAATTTTCCATAACCGTAGTGGCTTACATTTAATGCTGAAATGTAAGCAAGTAAACATGTCATGTGTTAGGCAAACAGGCAAAGGACCTACATGATGCAAAGTGGTCACCGCTACCTATAGACATTGGCAATACCAGGGGTATCGCCATTGCGTTGCCTACCTCTACAACACCATGCTGTAACAGCAAACAGGCATTTATTTGCCTTTCCACTGCTAAAGTCACAGTTCTTCAGACCCTCACACCATGGAACACTTTTACTTTTAATTTCAACCTTGGATGTAGGTATGTTCATATTTAGTTTCAGGATGTATTTATAAGTACAGATACCTATGTAGGCATCTGTGCCTAGAATTCCTTCGAAAATGGTTATGAAAATGAAACAGGAAAAGCTTTCACGATAGATTGGAGCTTACAGGCTAGATTAGACTAGACCTTTCATAGAAAAAATATCCAACATATCCAAATTAATCCCTAAAAGCCACCCCCATCAGGTCCAACCAATCAATGTGTTAACATTTACGACAAAAGCTTCTAAATATGAATTTTGGCACTTACAAAAGCTCCGAACAAAAGCTTCGAGGGGGAAAAGCTCGGGTTCATCGACCCCTGTTTACAAAAGGTGGTAAAGCGGTCCGTTGATGATCTATTTGCGTTATGAGCTATAGTTGATGCAGCGAATTTTAACGCTTTTGTTAACATTGTTTTAACTAATGATAATGTTGCGTTTTCGGGCGATAAAGTTTTGGTTTATTTCGTAGTGGGAGTTATTTGGGATGTTATTTGTGAATAAATAGTACCTTATAGACTAAACTCTGCCGTAGCTTCTGTAAAAGAACATGATTTCGTGATGTTCAGGCGTTTCGGCCCGGTCTGGTTTTGGCCCGTGGGCCAAACATTGTCTTAGCGTTTGGGCCCGCAGTTAAAAATTCTATTAAAAAATGTATTTTACTCGACTGTCCTAAAACCATTTCTAAGGATATTTTTGACTGCGGGCCCAAACGCCTGAGGAAAAAAATTACGCCTGAACATTCAACCCTTTTGCGTCCAGAAAAGCTTACCGTGCCAGATTTTTACATAAATCTATTTCAACTTAAGCACCGCTAATGCCTTCTTCTTCCAACACATGTGAACACTCCATATATCTATCTCTTTCGTCTGCAACTCTGCGACAGAATGATCTGACTCATAGCTTTGAATGACGTTACTTACTAACATTCTCTAGCTGGGATTTCACACAAATCTTTTTTTTTATTTTCTCCAAATAGTATAAAATAAAGTAGTTATTGGTGTCTTTCTGTCTCGATTGCTTCAATAATCAAAATAACAGAAAAGGTCGGATAACCCTCGACCAAGTTTATTTATTTATTTTATTTTTATTTATTCATTTATTTCAGGCAACTGAGGCCCATATTTATAAATACACAAACAACATAAATACAAAAATAAACGAACACAAAATACAGACAAAGATAAAACCTATACCTACATACAAATTATTATAAATTGTAAACTAATATATAAAAATAGAATTTATTAATATCTTAAAAAAATAACTGACACTTAATGTCGTTCGGCACTCAATCGGTTTACTCAAATGTTTTCTAAACTACAAACCCGATTTTAATAAAACAAAGCTAAGAACCATCTCAATAAAATTAGCTTTCAAATAGAGACAACCGCACTCAAATTGGTCCATCCGTTCGGGAGCTACGATGCCACAGACAGCCACAAAAAGCCACAGAGACACATCAAACTTACAACACCCCTCTTTTTCGCCGGGGGTTAAAAATAGAGTACCTAGGTGCAGGACTTACAATGCACGTGGATTACACAGAAATATTTACTTACTTACAGACAGCCATACTATAGCGACAATAAACGACGCTAACGCACAAATAAATATAAATAAGTAAAACCTTTATTTCGCCAACCTAAAATGTTTAACAAAAAGAAACATATCTTAAGTAAGCCTTCAGTTAGACATGGATTATACTGCGCCTACACGTTTTAGATACTCGAAGGAGGTATTAGTGGACCAAAAAGTTGACAACGAAGCACTGCCAATAAAAATGTTTTATTTCGAACGATACAATACATTTTCAAAGTTATTTCAACGTCGTTGGTGCCCGGGGGGATTAAAACAATTTTTTTGTTGAAGTACAATAAAATCGAAAAAAGAAATATAAGTTTCAAAATTCTACGTAAAAAGATTTCTCATGACATTTCATGAAAGTCTAGCTTATATTGTAGGTCTCCTGGGTACAGTCTAGGGTTTGAGCTGAGTGCCAAGTAGCGGACTGTCAGACAGTTATAAACTAGCGTACTTAGTTTTGAAGCAACACTGTAATTTTCATAGTAGTATGTTTTCAATATCTTGTTGTGTTATTGTAAAATAAAAGCACATAACTTGGTACAACATGACACCGTTAATAAAGTATTTGTACACTTACATTAAAATATACTTTACAAACTAATGTACTGTACTAAACTTGTAACACATTACTGTAACAAACTATTCCTGTATTCTCTTGCATTTTTTTTTTTTTTTTTTTTATATTTAGGCAGGGGAAATCTTCATGGACACCTGGGAAGGGCCCACGTAGTGCCGGGCTCTTACCGTCTAAAACCTCTACCTGCCCTCGAAAGACTGGCTTCTGGTGAAGCCAGAGTCTTTCGGTGATGAAATGAGTTAGCGAAAAAGAAGGTGGGCTAAGGTGAGGGTACCTGTGCACATCAGGCGTGCCATTGGATACATACACCCGGTGTGCACAGGTTTCTTAAAGCTATAAGGATGAAAGATATATAATATAATATTAAATAACATGTCATGCACCTATGGTACTTGAGCAAAGTATTGGGCTGTTGCCCATGTTGAGTATTTTTTTTTTTTTTTTTTTTTTTTAATAATTTGTTTATCTTGTATTTATTTTGTATTTGGTACCACTAAACCAAAAAGACGAATTATGGGAAAATGCCAATAAATGGAGACTTGGCAACAAATAGGTCTAAGTGGAAAAATGGGAAAGAGACAGTGGGGCATCGACGGCTCCTAAAAAAACAATCAATAAAGGTAGTGCCGTTTTCTTACCTGCATTTTAATGTAAAAAAATATACTAAAGTTTATTCGCATTCCTATTCGCGATGACAGCCTGTTAGAGACCTACATTTGCCGAACTGCGATAGTAAAGAAATGCTAACACCTATAACACAAGCTTTGCTTACTAGATGGCGCTGTGCGAATTTGTCCAAGCATATTATTATTATTATTAGTGCTTTAATTTTCCAATACCAAACACATCTATTATTATTGCCACCACAACTCTTACAACTTAATTCGTTTAACTTTACTCGAAATTTATGTACCCGATTACTACTCGCCGGACCGGAAACTGTCTCCGTCGTATTCGGGTGCGTAAACTCCGGTGGACGCCCGGAAGGGACCAGCGGGCCGCGCGTCGCAACCCCTGTCCGTGCGGCCCGCCAGTTGGCAGTCGCTGACCCCCCGTACTGATGTAAAATGCAAAAATAGCTCAATTTTGCGTGAATTATCTCGGTTCTGGAGTTTTGGTTTTGGCCGGGAATTCGTTAAGCCAGCGGTGTTGTTTTGAATTTTTGAATAGGTGAAGTTTTGGGCTGTTTAGTGTTTTTGTTACGTAGATCGACGGACGATAGAGATGGATATCAGTTGCTGATGGTTCGTAGGATAAAGTCGACCCCTCCGAATCTATATTTAGATGGCTGGTCTGCAGCTGAGAGATGAATCCTTGACGAAAGTTGAAGATCAGATCCTCTTCTTCGGGAGGCGGGTCAAATTTGTGAGGGCCATCACTCCGCCACAGTATTGGCACAATGGTGTGATAATGATATCACCTCTTGAAATACCTAACATTTTTACAATAGCCTCGAGATTTAAAATTTAAAATTGCCGCATAGTTTCAATTTAATAAACTGTACGTTGCAAATACTTGGATAGTGTACTGGCACCATTACTTGTTCTTTTTCGAGCCTACATAAACAATTACGACAAACCAGTATTGATGCCAAAACTATGATTATGGATGACTCACCCAGGCAGACTCCTC
Organism: Blastobasis adustella; assembly: GCA_907269095.1. Classification (NCBI taxonomy): domain Eukaryota; kingdom Metazoa; phylum Arthropoda; class Insecta; order Lepidoptera; family Blastobasidae; genus Blastobasis; species Blastobasis adustella. Next base: position 5,133,597 of record OU026135.1, on the reverse strand, counting down.
AGGCTTGACAGTGTCCTCATCATCATCATATAAGCCGAAAGACGCCCATTGCTGAGCATAGGCCTCCCCCAGAGATCGCTACAAAGGCCGGTCCTGTGTCTACCGCCACCTAATACTTTGACAGTATCCTACCACCTAATAACACAAATCGCCATCAAACTCGTTCAAATAACTGTACAAATACAAACAACATTCCAAAATCAAAAGTGACAACGTCGGCAACTCCAAGACATCAGTTATCAGCACACTCTATCAGTGTTATCGGTCACCCATCTAACCCCAATATACTCTGCCCATTGTCAACTCAAACAATGCTAACAATACAATAGTATTCTACACGATTATGAGTATGTTCTTAATATAGGGTGATCTTATTGTCAATTGTTGTTTAAAGAGTACGCCTAGTGATAAGTAGCAAAAAAAATAAGATGGCGGCCAATTTTTGCCTGGTTAGGCTAATAAGTAAGTTGTAAGTCAAGAATGTTTTACTAACACTAATATGGACATTGTCTGAAATAAATTGTTTCTTTTTTTTTTTTTTTTTTTTAAGTAAAAAAAAGTCGCCAGGTAACCTGTGCGCGTTCTAGATTATTCTATTATTATACCAAGACTATTCATGTCCATTGTTTGTGGTAACGCCCCTCGCAAAAAGGAGTGCTATAAGTTTCTCGTGTGTATCTGTGTGTCTGTCTGTAGCATCGTGTTTCTGAACAGATGAACCGATTTAGAGTCAGGCGTTTTGGCACGGCCTGGTTTTGGCCCGCCACGGGCCGAAACTAATGATGTATTAAAATTAATATTTCTCTTCAGGCGTTTGAGTCCGTAGTTAAAAATGTCTTTAGAAATGGTTTTAGGACAGTCGGGGGAAAAACTTTTTTTAATAGAATTTTTAACTGCGAGCCAATACGCCTGAGGGAAAATATTAATTTATATAATCAGGCGTTTCGGCCCGTGGGCCAAAACCAGACCGGGCCGAAACGCCCGAAAACTCCGATTTTGTTGCGGTCCAGTAGTTTTTTGAAATATACATATTAAGTAGACTTTGTCAGAGATTTTCCGAAATCAGACGCTTAGGTTATTTTTATACTTAACCAATTCGTGAGAAGTCTTAATCTTAACAGTGTCATTAATTAAGTTGTCCAACCAGCATACAATCACCTATTTACCATTAAATATAACAAAACATGTAACCTGTAACTGAATATTTCCATAAAACGCATTTGTGACCAGTGTCCGAACAGCCTGTATATGCCATTACGTCCTACCTACAGGGTGGTTCGACACATTAAAAACAAGCACGCAGCGATTGCCCCTCCACTACGCGCCCTAAGTAATGCGAATTCTCCAGGGATGTGGTCAAAGATTAGGCAAGGCAGAGGGGACACTGGAGGACTAAGCTCGGCTTGCACCAAATTCCTAAACGCGATTAAGAATTGACGTTTAACGTTATTTTGAATGAAGTTTTTTGTTAAAGTATCAACTTAAAAGCGTATAAAAATTCGGTGCAAGCCGCCCTAAATGTAAATAAGAAATTAGATATTTTGAAATTTAAAATTGGATTTGAATGCTATTGATGGTATGGGTGACTTTTAATTTTTTGCACACCACTGTTTGTTCAAAAAAAATAGTTTTTTATTACGCGAAACGACAAAATGGCTTTTTGTCGAAAGGGTTGTTAGCAATGGTGACATAAAAATTGTTTTTATACAAGCCTATCCCTACCAAAACATAAACATGAGCTTATACTCTACAATAGAGTGAGTATATGCTAATCCTGATGAAATATGACGATGGTAAATCAAAAACAAAATTCATGAATATCTCCCCCAATCGCTTCCCTATACTCACAGTACAACTTGCAACTTACTCCCGCCCAGACACCCCACCTGACAAACACTAACTGTCACCAATAATGCATTTAGGTAACAAAAACTCACAACCACAGGTATTACCTAATCTATGACGTCACCAAGTTAACATTTACTTCTGTACCAATGGAAACTCGACCCTAACACCCCTACAGAAGAGCCCTGCCACCCGCAAATGTAACTTTGCCGCATTTTGTATGCGCAACACGCTATGACACGTTTGATTGGCTCAGCACACTGTGACGAATTTGCGCAAAGATTTGCGCTATCTCTTCAGTTGGGCACGCTTCAAATTTGAGCTTAAAAGCTTTCCTGTTAAAGGGTTAAGGTGTAAGGTTTTCTTAACAGGGAAAGGGTTTGGTGGATTTATTTTTCTTAAGCCGATGAAGGAGTTAGACAAAGTTTGTGGTTTTATTTCTTAGGTTGTGCTTATTAGTTTAGAAGATTTATTTCTTATTGGATACTTATTAGTAAAACTATTGAACCCGACGCGACTTCGTTCGCGTACACCTACTTTACGCCTACCCTTTTTTCTTGCTTATAAACCTTCCTCTTGAATCACTCTATCTATTGTTGAAAACCGCATTAAAATTCGTTGCGTAGTTTATGAGATCTTAGCGAACATAGATACATAGGGACAGACGGGAAGCGACTTTGTTTCATACTATGTACCTGTAGATGAACACAGTAATTAAATTACCTAAATTAAATAAGCAAACATACGATTTAATAGTAAGTTATTTAGTCACTCGTACGCATATTTAATTGACTTTTCTCGCGCGCATGTTTTCGCGACTTGCGTTTGGCGTAAGCGGCCGGCGCCACCAAATTCCATATCAAGCGTCCATGCAGCGTGCCTCGACACCGCGCTCGTTTTACGCGGTTAGTTGGCGCTTTGAACGGAGCAAATTAAGCATTTGTTCTCGCAAGTTTCTGGTTGAAATTGTGATTGTGTTGGATAAGTTAGATTGTTTGGCGACACCTCCATTCAGACGACGTAGGAGCGCCGCGGGGTTTAGTGGGTAGAGCAACCAATACTGGGAGCCCCACACAGGCCCTTCGTCCCCCAACGGAGGGTAACGTGCGTAATGCATTTCCGCAAAAAAAAAAAAAAAAAAAAAAAGGTTTTCGATTTTTAGATAGTACAAATAAAAAATTAGTAGGTAGTATCTACCTTCAATGAAATCTTAAAGAATGTTATGCAGAAACCTTTCTCGACGAGATCGTTTAGCGAAAAACTTGATAATTTGTTATTTAGTAGTTTTTTGGGAAAAAATAACCTTACCTATCCTCGCGCCAACCCAAGACACAAGAAATCGCAAATCATAAATGTCCAGCCGCTTTTTCTGTTGTGTATTTCTGAACATTCCGATGTCTAAACCCTTTTCAGAAGCGTCGAGATTATTTATGGCAATGCCTTCCATTTATGTGGAGGTCAAGTCCAGCAGTGGACTGTTATGGGCTGTTGATGTGATGTGACATTGCCCAGAGCTGGACATAGGCTACTCCGAAAGTCTTTCATGATAACTTTAGTTACCAACGTGGACCTGTAGCTAATCCTTTGACTTGTTGGAAATAAAGAAATGAATAACAATTTAGTGGTATTTGAGTTTGCGATAAGTTCATTTAGAAAATAAAATCTTACAGCAAAATAAAGTTTCGTCAATTTGTATGGAGGTCCCGTAGCACCAGTTAAGACAAAATGGAAGTTAAGAGTTCGGGGTAAACTACATAAAATGTCTCTATCTATCTCACTCTTAACTTTGTTGGGAGCTCATCGGAAATGAAAAGGACAAACGATGATTGTTTGGTAACCTGTTTCTATATTACATACACTATGAAATATAGCAGAGAATAGGTATATATTTTACCGCCCACCCTAAGTGAAGGAATTTGTATTTATTACGGATTAGATTTAGTATTTTTAATATCACAGACTGTAATTCTATTCACATCATATTCTATAAACAGCTTATAAGCCGTCTACTGTTGGACATAAGCTTCGGTAAGCCTCCTGAAGTCCTGTAGTACTGACTGCATATGCTATAATCTCTAGGCTAGACAGGCTTAATATTATGCGATCGAATCCCCAGTCGCGAGACATACTAGTTTTCACCTCTCCAGCACGAAAAGAGTGCATTTGCTGCGTGAAAACTCGCAGCAAAAACGCTTATTCACTAAAAAGGAAAAGTGATTTGAATTTCGAATCCACATACTCTGCGTCGAAAAAATAAACTAGACGATGGCTCGTTCAGAAACTCATTTTGGCCTATAATTAAATCTTGTATCACTAGGCACAACATTTCGCATATTGTTTATTGAAATTTAATTTATAATTTACACTATTGCATTTTTAAGCCGTCATATTTGAAATAAATGCTAGTGAACACATCGCTTACTTAGACATAGACAGCACTTTAAATATACTAAAAAATTTATGATAAGTAACTATCATGTTTAATTTTCATAAAATAACTATTTTTAAACATAAAAAGAACTGACATGGGTCCTCTACCGCCACCCTTAAACCTAAATAACTGAACCATAACATTAGCCACACGTGAAAACGTCCCAACGTTTCCGGAACACAGCGCTCCAAAACCTCAGTGAACCGTTTTTAAACAAACCTTCCCTATCCATTCAATCCACCCTCATAGTTCGCTTTGTGGCTTTTTGATTAATCACTATCCACTAATTTGAATGAGACTTGTTTTGATTCTGCTGAATAGACGCTGTTCACAAGACTTGATTAAATTCGGGAAACCCTACATTCCATTTCCCTATTTTGTCCCAGTAGCCGTTTTGTACGAATGTCATCGATATTATTAACGATGGTAGCGCTATTGTTCGGATAGGTCTATCGGTAGGGTTTTGGAGGTCTAGGATTATAGTTTATTGTAGGTATAGGTAGGGGCTTTGTTAGGAAGATTTACTTCTTAAAGGGGATTGCGGAGTGTTTTGGTGATATGAAATGGCTGTATTTTAAGTGCGTAGGTGACATGTGTTTCTTTTTGTTGTTTTGATTCAGATACTTACAGTTGTGAAACAGTGTATTTGTGCCACTGTACAGATCTTTTTTTTCTGACTTTATTTCTACGGCTGGTTGGGTTTCGGTTAGTAACTTAGGCGTTATATGACGGCGATCTAATTGATCCATTGGTTAAGATCTGCTACGCAGACGTCCCGGGTTTGATTTCCGGCCGAGCAGAAATTGAAATGATGAATTTTATTTTCTGTTACGAGTCTGGGTTAGTCTGGGTATTTAAAAATATATAAGTAGTTTATCAGTAATCCAGCACACATATCACTAGCCTTGCTTACTTTGGGACTAGATGGCGCTGTGTGAATTGTCCAAGCACATTGATTTATTTATTATTTATAATAATAAATAAATCAATGTATGTAATGTAATGAGCGCGTGATAATTTGTACTTTTCAATTGCCAACCTGCCACCCAATCCAACAAACCTTTAACGAAACATTATCTTGTGCGCAATAAATAAAATTGTCCACCCCACCTCTTAAATGGGGTAGAAATAATCACCGGAACGTTAGCGAAAGGCGAAGACAATCCTATCTGCGACTGTCAATGTGACTGTCAAATGAATAGCCATTGCTTGCCACGAATAAATGACATAAGAAGTCGTTCGGCTGGAATGTGATAGCCTCTGTGTACCGTCCAATGAGTCGGGTGTTGGAGAGATGGGTATTGGAGGCGGTTATGAATTCGTTTCGAAACCTAGAGTCCAGTCACACTTAACCCATTATTTAAAAGTGGAATGAAGAAACTGCTAATTTGTGTCAGGAGCTAAGAATTTATTGGTTAGAGAGTAGTCTCCCAGATACTAACATTCGAGGACAGAGCGAATACGAGTACGTAGAAAAGTATGCTTCTCTTAAAAGTAAGTTTTTCTTTTTGTATTTGGTTTGTGGTCCTTGGCGTAACTATCTTAAAGTATTACTAGATAAGGTATCTATCTATATAAGTACCTAGAGGTAGAATATAGTATGTTTTTTATTTAAATATACTTGCATATGAGCACATTGTACATAAGGATCCTTAAGTTTATTATATTTATATTAGTATTTTTCGGGGAACATTAACGCAGGCAGAGAGTTCCAGTCCTAACGACTGCCTGCTCTGCCAGCGCGAATAAAAAAAGTGGATACCTTTAAATCGCGGAGTACGAGATGGTTGGACGTCTACCATGTACCTATGGCTGGCGATCTTTTATCAACAAGTGCGTTGTCCGATGGGAAAAGGGCAGGATGGAACGAGTTCGTGGAGCTCCTGGGAGCACTTACTGAAGCAATTTCATGATGATTATGATAATGGGTGGGTGATGTCCCTGGTGTTGCAAACGTCCATAGGCTGCGGTGACTGCTTACCATCAAGCAGGCCATAGGCTTGTTTGCCACCTTGGTGGTAAAAAAAAATTATACCAACATACTCAAAGTAGAATGGCCTCGCTACGCTATTCTGTTGAGATGAGCCCAATGCTTCTTTATCAAAAAACAACTAGATCTACATACCGGTTTATAGGAGTTCCCGCGCTACGAAAACGAAAGCTTAAGGTTCTGCTATTGCACTACTCTTAGGTATAAATAGACTTCCTTTTCCTCATCCCCCAATCGAAATCGATTGATACTTGCCTTGTCCCGACGTCTCAATGAATGTGGGGATAAAAAACCAATATTGTTTTCACTGCGATGCTTGCTCTCAATGCATGTACATCCGATTTGGAGATTTGTCCGGAACTCTTTGTATTTGAGGATGAAACGGTTGACTGATGTAGGGTGGATGATGGGTGTTATGAGAAATATATAGGTTTACCTATGTTTTGTCTGGGACGCGGTAGTAACTGTATATCGTTCTTATCGTTCTGTGCTTTTGTTACTAATATACGGTTAGTAACAAAAGCGCAGAAGCGCAGGTCGGCCATTTTGTGGACTAAGATGTAGTGTCTGTAATACTAGTAACAGACGCTCGGCCAACCAACCGCCAGTTGCAGTCGACACTAATCCCTACGAAGTACAGAATAATGTCGCTTTTGGATTAATTCGGATGCGCGGGCAAGCCGACCTTGGTCGGGCGTCCGACCACGTCCCCCGCACTCTAAAGTGACTTTATTTTATGCTGCGTAAGGATTAGTATCAACTGCAACTGACGGTTGGTCGGCTCCAGCTAAAACGGAACGTCTGGTACTAGTTTAATTCTGTTGGCTACCTTATCCTTCAAACTGCACACGGATTGTTGCTTGGCGGTAGAAATTAAAGTACCTGTCACCGATCCAAGCTGTCTCCTCGGGTCCAAGCTTTTAGAATAGGTCATCATATCAGCCGTAAGATGCTTACTGCTAAGCATAGGCCTCCCCCGTGATTTTTACAAAGACCGGTCTTGTGCCTTCCACATCCAGCTGGTACCTGCGATCTTTACCGGATCGTCGGTCCACCTTGTGGGAGGCCTACCCACGCTGCGTCTTCCGGTACGTGGTCGCCACTCGAGAATTTTGCTCTCCCTTCCGACCATAGCCGTTTCGTCCTTTTGGTGACAGTAAGTTTTCTTATAAGGACCACGGTGAGCGGCCACGTCTCTGTTCCGTCGTCTCCCCCCAGCTAGAATAGGTACCACCGTAAAAGATAAAACTTGTTAGAACTGTAAGCTCCCATAGGGCAATAAGACGCAACACTAACCTAATTGGTTACTCGCTACCCGTATAGGAGGATGTTATAATTGGCTTAAATTTATAACCGACTGCGCGTGAAGTGTCGTTAAGACGATTTTATGGTAATGCCTCAATTAGGACCGATATTCGGAGGTATCGCTTTAATGTCTACTAATCGGTTCTGTGCGTTATATTACAGGTTATTTTGTAAGGCTTTTAATTTAGTCCAATCATGAAGGTCTCTGAAATGTCTGAGGCTAAGGACATAAGGCTAAGGAAGATAGAATGGCGTCGCAGCGGTTAAGAGGCGTCGTCGTCATATTTTTAGCGGTCAATCCCGGTTTCTGCCAGGGTTCGCTTTCCCGCTCTTTCTTCTCCACTTCACCCGTCTTCGGCATCATCGCGTCGTGAGCTGGAGACTCTCGCAGTAGTTAAGAACCGTGCGTGAATAATCATCCAGAGTTTAGCAGATCAGGTAATTACAGTATCGGTCGGATCGCTCTACCGTAGAGCGACTGCCATCCGACCTCCGTGACCCTGTTGACAGCGGAACCTAGCAAGATTTGATCCCGTTTACACATTCAGTCGTCTGAATGTGCAGATAGGTTTCCTCACGATGTTTACTCACCGTAAACATTGCACAGCTAATAGACGTATTAAATATAATTTTTAACATCCGACGAAAAAAGAGGGATGTAATGTGTGTGTTGACTGTGGCGTTCCCGAACGGATGGACCGATTCGGAATCGGTTTTAAGTGGTTGAAAGCCACTGTAATCAAGATGGTTCTTAGTTTTGTTTCAATAAAATCAATTCTACAGTTTAGAAAATATTTGTATTTAAGTAAACTTGAAACTTGTGGGTTATCCGACTTTTTCAGTCGGTTAGGTTACGAATAAACACGTTTTCGAACTTTCGAACAATAAAACACCGAATGAAACTAAAAACACGAAAAGTTTAGATCTAAAACTGACATCCATTCGTTACCAACATTTTCAACGATGTCACAGTTATAACAACTGCCAGATAGGACAAATATCCGTCGACCTATCGGACAAACATTTTTGACGGTAGAATTGGAAGCCACGCGGGGCTCGCAAACCTTTTGTGTTTACGTTCATCATAAATAGATTGAATTTTGTATCACGGCTGAGACAGTAAAAAACAAATTGTTTTCCGTTACGTTTTATTATCCGCCAATGCAAAGTGATGCGTAAAATGGACGAATCCCACTGGTGACGCCGATTGACATAGAGGTCTTTTCGTGACTAGTCGATGTTTCTGCTTGTTTATTCGTATACTTCACTAGCAACCTGCCCCGGTTTCGCACGGGAATTTTGGGTTTTTTAAACTAAAATATGCATTTATTATACATATAAACCTTCCGGAAGAAATTCTCTAACTGATGGTGAAAATCGCATCAAAATCCGATGCGTGGTGTAGAAGGAGTTAGAGGAAATATAATACAGATAGACAGACGCGAGACGCGGCAAGCGACTTGATTAATCTGTTTATGCTTTTCCAGTTTTTAGTAGGTTAAATCAAAACAACGAATTACCTATTTAATTTAATGCAAGCATAAAAGTCGGTTATTCATTTTCAAGTTAAAATGTAGCGTATATTGTCTCCTGGTTGCCATCTCTCTCCTTGTCAAATTTAATCTAAATCTGGTCAGCAGTTTAAGCGTGACGCAACAGGCAGACAGAGAGTTACTTTCGCGTAGACATCACATTTATAGTATTAGTTTACTTTATTATTATTGCAATGATTACGTCGTTGTTTGTAAATGACTAGCAATAATAACCCATGGAAGTTTTGAATTTCGGTATAAATTACCTATTATTTGTTTTTTTTTATCAAATAGTGGGAGGGTACGAGCAAGCAGGTCACCTGATGGTAAATTACCACCGCCACTCTGGCCACCCGCAAAACCAGGTGAAAGTTTGTTTTTGAACGCTTCAATTTAAAAGAATATTATTCCGGATTTTGAGCTACTGCATTACAACATTTCTTTAAAACACGTTCAGTTGTTTGAAAGAGTAACTACCAAAAATCCACCCAGACAGAGCCTTACAAACTGCCACATTTATGATATGCGTGTGTACGCAAGCGTAATTAATGAAGAAATAAATGTCCAAACGGACCGGCTTCATTTAATATTAGAGAAGTCGTGATATTACTTAATATCGACGCAAACAGTGTTATTCATTACTAACAATACAATATTCCGATAACAAAGTGAGTATACAATACGCGTAAGAAGCTTATTTTTCCATTTCTCCACAATATTATTGGTATCGTTAGAAAAACACATGCGCATTTTTTTTTCTTCTCTCGCCACGCGCGCTGCTATTGTGATACAAAGCCGGGTTGTTACACTTGTGAGTGAAAGAGCAATTTTCAACTGTCAGCCCCAAGCCTTGAGCCCGGCATTTGGCAACCAGGCTGTAATGGCACAATAAATAGTTTGCAGCCCTCACCCATCTGTCACTTAACTAGTAAAATATACAGACGTCATTCAGCGGGCTGTGGTGAAAAATCGCGCCGACAGTTGAGGACCCCTGCCTTCTATCGCTCCGCTAACACCGACCCCAACCGCGAACAAATAAAGTTCACTTTCCAATGTCGCGACGAATGAATAAATTTAAATATTTGTTAACTTAAAATGTAACTCATGTACTCGGAAATACAGTCTAAATTGCATGGCTGAACATTTGTTTCCAGAATTGCTTGTGCTGAACTGTAAAAATCAGTCGTATTGTCCAACGATTTAGGTATAAAATTGGTCGTTCTTTCTCTCCTGTTCTGATACGGCGAGTCGTAGGGGTTATTTAACTTTGAAGTTGTTCAAAAGACCCTCGATTTGGGATTCTGGTGGATTTCTTTGCGGATTAAAGGCCCCATGAAAGTAATGATAATACGTCAGGGGTGGTTATTACCGGGCCGCGTCGCGCGTCAGGTTTTTTAATAAGCTCCGAGAACTCCTTTTAAACACTCGAGCAAATAATCAACGACTTTGATTGTAAGCAATTATTACAGAGACGGAGTTGGGACGCTTTGATGTTTCTTTTGGTGATCGATAATTTTGAACGTTACCACCGCCTTTGTGTGTTACTCTCCTTGTTTACGTTGCGAATACATATTTGCCTCTATAGGATTCATTTCTTTAATTTTTTGCATTCCTAATTGTTTTTTGTCTGTGTTTTTTACAGGTACAGTCGCAATTCCTGATGTCAGAGTGTCTACCGCGGTAGAAGGCAGTCGATATCTCAATGTAAGTCTTGTCTTGTTAAGCAATTATCTCTTCTTACCTAACCTAGATATGTTGAGGTGTATGTCCTCGTTGCTAAGGTTATTGATAAATCAATTCAAATTATGTTTGAAATAAAAAAATAATAATTATAATAAACGTACCTACCCACAGTTTATCTATTCCCAGTGGCATTGTTTAAACTCCGTGTCGCGGCTTCCAGTGCAACTGGACCCCCTCAGCATAATGTTGTGGCCGCTTGACGCGTACCACAACGCTGGTTTTCAGTGGGCCCACCCAATACCCATACAAAGCCTATACCTACCTTTAATCGAAATCTGAGCTACCGATTTCGCTTCTCTATTTAGCTGCACTTAAAAAAGGCAAGTAAATATGGCCACCTCGCTTACCGATTCACACGGCCTAATCGATACCTTTACAACTTTTTCAACGCGGCCACAGAGTAAAAATAAATCGTTTCATTAGCCCAGGGCTTGAGCGGGGGCCTCACAATTTGAATGTGAAATTTATGTAAATGGCATTCGCACCTTGAGTGCCTCGCCTGTAGCAGGTCTTAGCTTAGATAAAGGCAGTCTAGATGCTAGACTCCTGGAAAACTGTCTGCGCTGTTGTTTATTGGCGGCGTAAGTGATTGTAAGTTAGAGATTGAAATGGATTAGCTATTATTTGATTTCTGAAGGAGCAAGAATTGAATCGTTGGAGAAAATTGAATAGTGAATGTTATAGATTTATTCTATTTCATATTTTTAGTATATCATTATGTTGTAAATTGATTCTGGAACAGAGCACCAAATAAAAGAAAGCTTGTACTTACTAGGTTTACTAGTTACCGATATACTGATATACCTACTATTATAGGTACTTATTTTTCTAATTGTTTAGACCCTAAACACGAATTAATAATAACAACACCTACTTATGGAAAGAACTGTACAAACAAAGTAGAAAATATACTCGTAGTTACTATGAACTCACAAACTTTCCATCATTCTAAAATCAGAACAAACTACAAAACAGAACTGAAAACGAACTAGGTATCCTAATCTGAATAATAGATAGGGAGAAACCATCCAGAACCTAGAAAGTGAAACATATAAAACTCCACCAAAGCTGAAATATTCAAGTCGCCATATGTTTAAAACGGCTATTACTTTGCGAATCGCGCCATCGGGAGTTACATCTTCACCGGTGGCTTTCGCAAGATGAAACTAGAAATCTAGGCGAGCTACGTAACCTAGGCGTTCTAGGTAGCCTGGGGTCGCAGGTAACCCGCGGAATCTGGGATGAGCTCTGCCCGGGCCAGGCAATACGAGTTTCAATGTAAATAGAGGGAACTTTCTAGGTGCAAATGTGGTTTTTCATTGTTGAAGCTGAAGCTAGTTTGAAGCTGGGTTGAGGAGCGAAACTGTGAAATTCAATAGCCTTTTCTCATATCATTTGTCATAGCTTAACAAAAATAAAAGGAATGTAGAAACTTAACTATATTACGGTGCATTAGCGATAGGTATCCCTGGTTTTTCTATTACGCAGCGGTGACAATTTTCCACCAAAATATAGATAATCTAAGAATCTATAAGTACTTACATGTCACAGATCGCTATCACTGAGGATTGTGCCCGTAAGGCTAGATGCATTCCCTCCTTGGAGGCTATTCAAGCTACGAATAAAACTATTCCAGGATCGATATTTTTGTCTATGAAATCCATGGACAAAGTAGGGCAAAATCGACTAAAGATACTGTTAAAACTGTATGTATTGCGCTACATGGATATGATGTCAATGTATGAAATAACCAGGAGCACACCGCGGGGTCGCACCTCCGCGTGCAGTGTCAGTTCACTTTTATCTACATCCATAATTCATTGAGTTCCCAGCTTGGGCTAAATGAATTTATTACTCTATCACTGACTGGAACCCTTGGCTTCCGATCTATTGATATTCATTGAAGAAAGGTCAGAGTATGGGCCGAAGCGAATAATAATTAACATAGTTACATTTTGTATAACATTATATTAATTGCCTTATAAACTATGGACTGCATTAAAGACATTAAAGATTGGAGATAATGCTGGGAACTAATTAGATACTTGTCCCATTGATTTTAATACCCGTTTCTATAAACTGCATAACCGGTAGATAGTTTATGTTTGTCAATCCACAAAGAAACCTAAAAATAAAAACGTAAAGAAACCTATGTATTTTTTTAAATAATTTCGACAACTTGAAATCCGCAAAGCCATATCAGACTAGAATGGTTGAGTAAATACTAATAACCTCTTAATTGCTAAGTGTATTTATATTGAGGCTGATTGTAGTCATAAGCACTGCAGAGGACTGTTGCAGCCGATTGATGATGATGATAATGATGATGAAGCTTGCAATCAAGAACATAATGAATCAACTCAGTACCAAACAACAATAGCTTAGTATTAATCGCAAGCCAAATAGACTGTAATATCCCGATATAAACTTATACCCACTATCAACGCACAGGACCAAGTAAATCTCCTATGTAAATTTGGTAATTGTGTAGTTCGGTGTAAGTCTCGAGACGTGGGACTGGGTGACAAATAATTACGCATTGTTGGTATCATTAACACTATTTTGCAGTAATATCTTGCTTGAGTAATGTCTTTACTTTAAATTTGTCACTGTAGACTAAAAATGGATACCCACGATTTCTGTTACTCATTTTCAACACTGCGATTATCAATCAGCTGATTTCTAGACTAATTAATTTAAATATGTTAACGTGTACGGATAAATGGAACATTTGACTTGAACAACCTTTGCTTTGGATGTGAATTTGGCACTGGGTGTGAATTTGTTCTAGTCAATTTAATAATTTTATTTACATTCTTAAAACGTCTTCAATATGTGAAACAATATGTCAAACAACAATATATAGTCACCTGGAAACTTTCCTGGTTGCCAGGGGGATGATTCGTTAGAATGTCTTTCTAAAGAAATATGTACACACGAAGGAACCTTATTTCTAAACAATAACCCCAGTAGTTGATTAAACACTTTGAATGGTTTAATTTCCATAAACGAAATTAGAATTATATTAGAATCCGACTATCGCTTTAGTCCTTCACATGTGCCAAGGATTTAGGTAACCAAAGGCGGATCCGCGGGCTGACGATTATGCATATTAGTTGGCAAGTGTGACCAAGTTTCGCACCCAATGACTGAGGAGTTTTTGGGACGAATAAAGACGTAAACTTGGATATAGCCGAGTTCACCTTTAAGCGCTTTGTGTTAACTTTGCCAAGTAAAATACTAAGTTTTAGCTTTCCTTGTTTCTTGACTGGTAAGAGAATGTAGCAATTTTGAGTAAGAATGTGGAAACGGCTTGTATGATATTTTGTGTAGTACTCTTTAATTTAATTTTATAGGTATAAATGTGTGTTAAAATATAAATGTGTACGTAATATCTATTCACCCGCAAGTACAAAAATATTCAATTATCACACTAAGTTATCTCTTAGCAAAATAATGAAATTTTCTTCCACGTGGCTCCAATGGTTTACACGTGGATTCGTGTACATGAGTACATAGATACAATTCTACCAATAATTACCCGTGTAATGCTGCGGTAGAAAAGTTACCAACTTTTAATATGAAAGTATAATTATTCGTAAGTCCAAACCTTATTAAACACGTAAAGGTATACGAGTAAAAGTTCGAGAGATACTCTAACAAAAACTTTACCACATCCATTCCGATTTCGTAACTTACAATTCCCAAATGGAGTTTGGAATCATCTAACTTGATAATCTGGATCAAATTTACGGCCTCGAAGAAAATTTCATACGTCACTTTAAATTACGGAACTCGAAAGATTTATGAGAAAGATTTGATTTCACTAAACGCTTTAATGTAAGCTTTTTCGACATCTCGGCATTTTATAATCTTAATGAGACACTTACTTGAGGTCTTTGCGTTATATTGGGACCAAAACCTCATTCAAAGTCAAATATTTGAACTGTACTTCTCAGAAACCAATAGGTGTACCCCAAGGTTCAACTTTCGGGCCATTTGTTTACCTCGTTGATCATAATTTTCGATTGCCAAACTCAACCTGCGTTAATCAAATTTTGAAATATTTCCTCGAAAACTCTCTTAACCCAAACTGTAATTCAATATAATAGGTAATTAAGAATGTCCAAGTTTAAAGTAGGAAGTTGAAGTTTAAGCTTGGTGTTAATTATTAACTTCGGAATTATTACGTAGGTATCGGGTGAAAGTTAATTTCATTGATACATATACTTTATAACTTACTTTAAAATATATGCATTTCTTTTAAATAATTTTAGTTACAAATAATGATAGCATCGATTAAGATGATATGTTATATCTGAATTGCAGCAAATTGTTGAATATTTCAAACAAAGTAATTGGCGTTCCCAACAATGTAAGGCCTCATTGTCCTCCTTACAAAGAGATACTAAGCCTTTATTATGGTTTAACAACCATAACACAGGGAGAATCGCAATGTATGAAAAGTAGTGTATAATTACGTAATTAAAATTCAATTGTAGTCGCTGCGGTTTCGAAAGTAAATTAACAGTGCGCCTTCAATTTTTTATCGCAGTCGGTGAAAAGTGCGGTTACAGAATAACGAGTTATTATAAAACTTTTTAATGTACTCAAGCAAGGTAATAAAATTGGTAATAGAGTTTATATTTTAATGGAATTCTCAAATTGGTTTAGGGTATAAGGTGGAGATCTAATTTAGAAGTTTGAGTAGGTACATAGGTAGAGTGAAAGCGAGCTACTTGTTATTAGAATTTACATTCTGTACTTTTGTGGGCCTCATTAAGCAACAGAAATACGATAGAAATCTTGTGTTCCATTTAGAAGTCCAAAGAAAATGTTATGTATCCAGTGTTCGATCAATTGCTTACAAGAAGGATAAGATGTAACATTTTTTTATTTTAAACTATGTTGAAATGTTTAACCAAAAAAATACGGAAACTAATGATAGAACTAGCAACTTCTATATTTTCCCCAATCTTGTAAATATCTTTTTTTAAAAGATAATCTACATTGAAACAGACACCTCGCTTTGCGTGCGATTTAAGATTGTATCGATAAAACCATCAGGAAACACCGCTGCTCGCTCGTTCCGACCTTAATTCTATGGCATTTGGCATACAACACTCCTAATTTTGATTCCTTTGCCTACCATAACTCACGGTTCACCCTTGACCCATCATTTGTTATTATTAGCCATTTCACCATGTTCCTCGACGCAAACGAGCCTTAAATCACTACTCTCCACTGTTCCAAAATGAACCTTGGGAAGAGGGATTAGGGTGTAATTCGCAACGGAAGCAATTAGTGTATATAGGGTGTTCGAGGAAGATGGAACAGTTGTACCGGTGTTATATAAATGCTAACAAAATGTGGAGTTCGCGTGATATCGTCTAGTTATCGTTCGCTCACTGTTTTGCATACATTAGTATATTGGTATGCATGTTCTGGTGTTCAACTGACTTTGCTGAGGTTCGGATCCAGTAAGGAGTTGTAATGAATCGTAATTTGACGGAATGCTAGTAATTTGTATTGAAAGTTTGTAATTTTGTTTATGCAATTTAAAAGCCCGACCGAACTTTTGCTTTTGTTTGTTTTTATTTGCTCGGATTCGTCAAGGAAACGAATTTCAGAGTTACGTGTCGGTTTTACAACTGTTGTGCACGCAAGAAATGGCGGGATCATACACATTGATCATAGACATATATTGACAACCTGAGAGGTTCAGTTGGTTAACACATGCCGGTCTCGGGATCGTTTCCCGGCCGCGCAAAAATTTAAATAATGAATTTTAATTTCTATTTATTTATTAAGATATATAAGTATCAGTTGTCCTAATGTCCTCTTATTGGTAATCTACGTCTGAATAGACTTAGAGAATTTAAGCATTGCATATGATACGAGTTATAACAGTAAAAGTACAAATCAAGATACTCCGTCAAGATGAAGTTGGCTCCCGAACTAAACATATTGAAACATTTTTCGGTATTGTCTATAACACCATTAAACGCCATTTAAATATTAGTAACACTGCGTATTATCATGATATGACTCAAAATCGACAGCTAACTAATGAACTTGTAGTTGGGATAATTTATCTTGAAGTAAGTACTATCTGTCGAAGAGAGATTGAAGGCGTAGCGTCTCTCTAATGCCCTGTTTGACACTCAACGATGCGATCTTTCACTATCAGAGTAGACTGATAGACATTTTAGGCTTTACGACTTTTCAGGCTTTACGACTTTTCAAAGGACTTGCAAAAAGGTATTTTCTTATCATGATTTGACGGATGTCCACTACGTCGTAGTAACAGTGAAATTTAACTTTGCGGTTTAACTATAGTACACAAAATCTGACCTGGTGACGGGCGGCGCTGTTTGTCGCATTAACATGTCAGTTCAAATACATTTGAAATTGGAGTGCCGCCATTTTCCTAATTCCAGTTTTGGCCACCGGATCAAATAACCTTTTTTGTATGTTAGACCAGACAGGCATTCGACCGCTATCTCACTTGTTGGCAAGTGACGATGTGGCTGAAGATGGAGCATGCCTGTCTTGCAACGTCTTGGTTGTGGCTCTTTATGCAGATTTCTCTGGCGTACTGTATTCGTAACATATACGTCACGTTTATGTAAGTGTTGCTTGGTAGTAACGCATACGTTGCTATGACAATATCAAGCCTCATGTATGTGCAAGATACAAAAACAACTGCACAATAATAATAAACCAACGCAGAACTCACCTAGATTCGAAGAAGACGTCCCAACCCTTCTGAACTATTCATGAGAGCCTTTTTTCACCTAGAACCTGACAGCCTTACCTGGCGGCTTAAGCCGGGTGCAGGTCTCGTGGCCCATTATCATAACTTTGATCCGGTTAAGCCGGCGATCCACCGCGAGCGGCCCGCCGGATCACTTGCGGGCCGCGGTGGCTAGAGTTGGTAACGCCTGACACGGGGTAAACTAGGACTGGAGTTTTGGTATCTTTGACTTTTTGTTTTCACTTTTCATAAATTAAAAGACACTGCCACAAAATGTATTCCACTAGCTACGAGTCAAGTCCAATGATAGTATAATTTGGTAATATTAGTAATAAAATCAAGTTGAACACTAACTGTGTGGGAAAACATCGTAGTGAAACCTGCACATTCAGGCGACTGAATATGTAACCATGAATCAATCTGGTTAGGTTCCCCTGTTAATAGGGTCACGGAGATCAGCTGGCAGTCGCTGTGCTGTAATTACCTGATCTGTCAAATCCTGGATGCCCTAGGCAGACCCTGGGCCCTCTATAAGTAAAAACAATTGTGTTTATACGTCTGTTTTCATCCTGCTGGATTCCTAACCATCATCACACATCGGTCGCCCCTCATACAGGTCTCTTTACAAATCTTTGTGACAGCCCGAAATCGGCCACTGCTGAAGTGAAGTGTATGTAAAGGGACCCGATTTTCACTTCGGTCTTGGTCTCCAGACAATGTGACCAACCTGGTACCAACAGGAGCCCATCGCCAGACACACGTCCCTCCAGTAATGTGTCGGTGAAATAATAAATAATTTGCAATGCAAATGTGTTTGATCGACATTGTAATTAAGGAGGGTGGCCCCGGGTCATTGCACCTGCTTTTGTTCGGTTTAAACCGTTTATCCGGGCGGTTTAAACCGGTTTAGTGATTCCTTTGAGATTTTGTTTCGGCGTTGTTTGGCGTGCGGTTGAATGGTCGTTTTAATTTTAGAACAACAGAACAGAAAAACAGACTAATGTTGCCTGACTCCCGCCTAACTAGCCACTCTACCAGCCCGCTTGTCATGTCAATAAAAATTTTCAATAAACTACCGACGCATTTAAGAAATGAGAATAACTATAATAAATTTATAAAAAGTTTAAAGCAAATATTAATTAATAAAAGTTATTACAGTGTAACAGACTACCTAAATGACAAAATAATGTGATATTTCTGTACCTACTAATATAAAATAGAATACTATAATATGTGCCTTAGATATAATATAATATGATTATGTATATAAATAAATAATAAGTGCAATGTCAAATACTTATATAGCTCCTCTCTATATTGCTGTGCCCTTACGGGGTATCTTGTACTGCTACCATCAATGTACTTGATTATGCAATAAAACTGAATTACTGAATTACTGAGAAATGTTATCGCATGTGTCATTTTAATTTATGTCAAATTTTGGCGATAATGTCCCGGTTATGCTCTCGCGCACGAGGGCCCATAGTCCATCTTGATCATGATCCAGGATTTGGCAGATCAGGTAATTACAGCAGAGCAACTGCTATCTGACCTCCGTGACCCTGCTACCAGAGGAACCTGACCAGATTGGATCATGGTTACACATACAGTTGCCTGAATCTGCAGGTTTCATCACGATGTCACTCACCATAAGAGCATCGGTTAGTATTCAACTACTAACTAACAACTGTACATAACTAAGAAAAGAGTTCGGCATTGGTACATGGCGGCAGTGGGTTTCGAACCCGGTACCTTTCGCTTACGAGTCGGATACCGTAACCACTAGGCTGCCTAGGCTTATTATTTATCTTTACTTTATTTATTCGAAGTCGCTTTAAACCTATTTGCCAATAGAACTAAAGGATAGAATCTTAGTCAGAATCCAATTTACGCTGACCTTGACCTCTTTCTGTATCTAATCTCCAAAGGAAACTTTAAAGTTCGCGCAAGTCTGCTTTCACGAAAATAAACTACCCTTGGCAGGGGGTGGGTGATAGCAAATAACATCGTAGAGATACCCCGAGGGTGCTAGGGTGCATTTCAAAATATTCTCAACCAAGTTATTAGCAAGGGTAGTGGTTTCATTTAAAAAGGGGTGAGAGCGATGTGGTTTATATGATTTGGTTGTATAATTTCTTATACGTACCATGAACCTTATTATGAGCGTCGGTGGCCGAGCGGTTACAGTATCCGACTCGTAAGCCAGAGGTCCCGGGTTCGAATCCCGCTCCGGCCATGTACCAATGACTGTTTTCTGAGTTATGAACATTAGTTGAACACTAACCGATGCTCTTACGGTGAGGGAAAACATCGTGATGAAACCTGCACATTCAGGCGACTGGATGTGTAACCATGATCCAATCTGGTCAGGTTCCCCTGGTAGCAGGGTCATGGAGGTCAGATGGCAGTCGCTCCACTGTAATTACCTGACCTGCCAAATCCTGGATCATGGTCAAGGCGGACCCCGGGCCCTCGTTCTCGAGAGCACAACCGGGACATTAACGCCAAGATGATTATTATTTTTTTATTAATATGGACCTTATTATTAAATAACGATTTTACGAGATAAAGTGTTATAATTGATTTTTTAACGCCCAAGACAAGTTCATGGCAACGCGTTAGTAGCGCATCTGGTGTTGCTGATGTCCATAGGCGGCGGTGACCACTTTCCATCAGGTGGCCTGCTCGCCTGTTTGACTGCCGTAAAATATAAAAGAATAACGCATTCGATCCTAACTTTCCTACCCATTCCATTTCTCTAACTCGGCTATCATCAGAAATCGTTTAAGGCAACCCTTCTAAATTCTAAAGTCAAAGGCCTCATTGAGAGCTAAGCTTTCAGAATACAGTTGCCGATCCCAGCTCGTGGCATCAGATGCAATCATTCTTCACCCCCAACCCCTCGCCCGCATCTCTCCAAGGGATGAAGCATTAGCATTTTTATCGATAGAGAAAATTGTAACTCGATGTGGAAAATTGGTGAGCGATTATCGTTTTACTTGTAATAGCTTGTTTCGGCCAATTTAGATCGATATATCGCTTGAGGTGTCCTCCCGGGGGTCTGATGGGTTACAAAATTGAAATAGCTCGCTTTCATCTAAGAAGCTTTAATATCAGATTTCCAATCAAATTTATTTTTCATTTTTTTATTTCCATAAAAAAATCTATTTATTATTTACATGTCACTTGAGCACGTGCCAAGAATTAACTATAATAAATATCTATTAGAATATTCTAATGAATATTCTAACCTTTACAAACATTGGTCAAATGTTTGATCTAGATTTTAGACCCATGTAACCTCATTTGTAAAACTATCATAAACCCAAGTTTTTGCTCAGTTTTCATACAATTCGTAGGGATTTCCAAAAACCCAATTCTAATCGTAGTTATTTAAAGTTTTCAGATCGATTGTTTAATTATCATAATTAGTAAGTTCATATATTCTCACTGGCCTTATTTTCATACTGCGCAACAAGCCAACCGCACAGTGCCAGTACACCATTAGAAATGGACAAAATACAAAAAAGGTACAGCTTTTGAAAGCTAAGTCAAGTCGGCCATTTAGTCCGTCATACCTACATGAGAGATGTCCAGTATTGTCTAGTGTTTGGACTCTTGGATGCGTTCATACCACATTGATAAATAGTCCACTGCTGCATGGCTAGCATAAGTGTGCCCGCGACATACCTCGCGCTGGGAGACAGCGTTTGTTTCCTTCCCTCAATACTAAGATGAAATGAAAGGTATCTATGTCGCGTCTTTTCTCGCTTGCCCCGCGTGAGAATACACTTGTCCTAGTCGTGCTGGACGTGAGCCTTCTCCACATTAGTTGAGGGGTCTGCTGTAATCTCCATACTACCAATCAATCTCTCTCTCTGTATTGAAAACACAACAGAAATCTGTCCATTTTCTGGTCTGCTGCTAAGACATTTGTACCGACAATCGGGTTGTATGAAGGGATTAATGGGGTGGACCATCATCTCAGCCATAGGACGTCCACTGCTGAATATCTGTAGGCTAAATATAGGCGCGACGACCTTGTAAAGATCGCAGGTACCAGCTGGACTGGGAAGGTTTATGATCGGCCTTTGTAGAGATCTCTGGGGGAGGCCTATGCGAAGCAATTGGCGTCTTCTGGCTTATAGAAATACATACAGACCAAACACCCCTTCCTTTTGGGGTTCGCCACAATTGGGTAAAAAGACAAAGCAATAAGAATTTGAGAACGACAACGATAACACTGAACGTGGTGTAAAAAGAATCTAGAATAGCTCCAATATGAAAACTATACTAAAAAAAAAAGACACTGATTCACTGATCTCATGATAATTTTTTTTGCTATTGGATTATACTTGAGAGTTTCATTTTAGGTTACCTGTTACAACATTACCAGCTAGCTCATCAGTAAAATATTCAGGGAACTTGTGTAGCTATTGCAATATAGGAGCCTAATTTCGCCTACCCAAATAGAGGCGCCAAATATATCGATGTCCGGTGTAGCCCAGCGGGCAGAGCAAACGTAACCGACTGAATTTACATACGCACACAACGGTCGGGCAAAGCGGGCCGAATTGGATGCCTCAGTATGAAACTCGGTGTAGGTATTCCTGTATTAGGTAAGCTCATACATACATACAACTTATGAGGGCAGCACAACATTAGTAGCTTCATTTTTAAGCCCTGACGAAAGATGTGTTTGAAGTTTGGCGTGTGTCTGTCTGTGTATCTGTCGATCTGTGGAGGTGTGTCTGTCGTAACCAACGGAATTTACATACGCACACAACGGTCGGGCAAAGCGGGCCGAATTGGATGCCTCAGTATGGAACTCGGTGTAGGTATTCCTGTATTAGGTAAGCTTATAAATACATACAACTTATGAGGGTAGTACAACATTAGTAGCTATTTTTAAAACTCTGTAAAGTTTGACGTGTATCTGTCGATCTGTAGAGGTGTGTGGCGTCGTAGCTTCCGAATGGATGGACCGATTTGGATAAGGGTTTATCTATCTGAAAGCCAGTTTAGTCGAGATGGTTCATAGCTTTACATACATACATACATACATACATACATAAAGCTCACGCCTGTGTCCCACAGGTGGGGTAGGCAGAGACTATGGACCGCCACTTTGCTTTCATAGCTTTGTTTCGTTAAAATCGATTCAGTGGTCAAGAAAATATTTAAATATATGTAAATTTTGTCGGGGATTATCCGAGTTTTTCTGTCGGTTATTATTTACTCGTAATGATTCACTTGACAAAAGCAATCCAATTATTGCCGTTTTCACTATAAATAAAAAATTGCTCAAATTTCGTCCTAATAACTTATTTTTCAGCCAATCAGCAACGTCCGAATTGAGATAAGTAAGAACTTAGTCGATTCCTAAGTTTAGGTGAAAATGACATTTAGAACTTTAGGCCCCCCAATTAGAACTTTAGTTCATCATGATATCATCGTATATTTCAGAGTATAACTCTTGTCGGTGGAGCAATCGCTACTCATGTCTCCTGTCTGCCAACCTCTTCATCTCTTTTAGCAGAGTGAAACCTCAAAAAATCCAATTACTATTGCTCTAAATATTAATCCGCTTAGTTCCTAATCTGATCATGAGACAAAGACCAATTTGTTCGCCTCGTACGGGGGAATTCGTCTGAGATATCGGGGTCCCTCAGGGCACTGAGTGTTCCACTATTTTTATCTAGTTGAAAGGCATTGCTTGGCATACGACGGGAATACGTAACGATGTACACGTGAACGTCTTACTTTTGAAGTCCATTTCACGTCACGTGCCTTTTTGTCACAATTTCCACTAGGTTTCTTCAAGAAATGTCTTTTTGCCTGAGAACTTTTGCTTTTTTTGGAAGATTGCGTTTTAGACGTTATTTGGATTTTTTTTCTTATTTACAAATTTTAACGGATTTGCGGTTTAATATTTATCCGAAAAATATGCGTATGGAAAGTGTAAATGGAACTGTCGGAAGGCGAAGACCGAGACGCACATAACACGATCAAATCGATGATATTTTAGAAAATGGTCAGGTCAAGAGTACCTACCCTAAACCGATCTACATGAAAAGTTTATGGGAATGTAAAAGAAGCGAGAGAGACCTATTATATCAGGATCGTAGCAAGTAGAATAATGTGGTTTCTGTGTACCCCTATAGGAAAATAGCGTGACGGTGTATATGTTTGTACCTATGTATTATTTACCCCAACGCTTGACCACTTTTCATTACAGTAACCAACTAACAAAGAATATTATGTAACACTGCCCCACTATATACATTTTGTTAGAATTAGGGGTTCTGTTACATGATATGTAAATGTAACCCTCCAGGGCCAACGTAAAAAGTTTAGGTTCGTTCGCTAACAAAGTCTACAAAAATCTGACAGAATTTTGTTTGAAAGCCTCAACGTTCAAAATATCCGAGACGATAAATATCTGACCTAAAATTACAAATCTAGTCAAACACCACATCTAGAAACACTTCGGCGTAACTTCCTAAACACTGGCCGGTGAAAAAAAGAAGTTTTAATTAACAAAATGGCGGTGCGCGGGAAACGTAAAATGTCTGCAATTCTAACATGGCGGATAGCTCGACCAATGAGCGAGTCTCTTTATGTACATATGCTAATGAGTGACAGCCCTGCCGAATGGAATTGTCGTGTTAGGGCTGTCATTACCGTTTTCCAGAGGTCGGGATGAAGACTGTTATTTTTGCTTTCCGTTTAAATGTGTTGGGCGACGCGGTCGGCCGTGCGTATTTTTTAATTACGCGTCATGCTTGTAGCGTCATTTGCTTCTTTGTTACTTTCGCGTATGTTGTACCTGTTTATAAATAAAACTAGCGACATGGCCTGGTTTTGCACACAAACTAAGTGCTTAGATAAAACTAGATAGACAAGCAGAGACACTAGTTACACCTTTTGTTTTTTACAAATCAATTTCAAATATTATCTAAGCTATCTTTGTGACGTTAAAACCGGACAAAACGGACTTGCTCTCTAAGGATCCCGTACCATCGTAATTGGTTGCAAATAAAAGCTACTTTGAAGGTTTTATGCCTGCGAGGCGGCGACAGACGGACAACGAAAGCTTATTAGTAATGTTTTCGGTTGGCAAACTACAATGGTCAAAATTGTAATGTCAATGGATACCCTAAAAAATCATAAGGTTCCTACGTTGCTGTGATATGTCGCAGCTTTTGCTGCCTATGACTATGACTATCCTCAAGATTTTGAATATATGTGTGCTTCTAAAATAATTTCAATCATTAGCGAGTTTGTATTTTACATATAATAGCAATATGAATTCGTACCGTATTTATCTAACCTAACCTAACCTAACCGTAATTCTCATTAATCGCTCGCAGTAGAACGGCGGTGTTAAGAAGTGATAGATTTAAGTAAGTACTTATATTATTATGTAGGTACTGTACTAAAATACTTGACTAGAGATATACTAAAAAAAAACAGACGCAAATGACGACTTTATTCAATACAATTTAGATATTAATATTGCCTTTCAACATATTAGAAATATGAAGATTCAACATAGAAGAAAAGTAGCGTTAGACAATTCGAAAATAGAATCAATCATTAGTTCGAAAGTTTAACGAGAATGGCGCGTAAATCCCTCATCCCCTTTGGCTGGCTCCGTGGCTGTAAGCAAAAATCGGGTTTGCATTTTAAAAAGCTATTTTACAATACAAATGTATTCACATAAATAAGGACGGGCAAACTTTTATATTCGCATGAAACTCGAAGACGCTCTTGGGCAAAACAAATCGCTTTTACCGCGTTTTATTCCTTCCTTTCTGTTTGAAAAGAGATTATATTAGATTTATTTGTTTTGTGCGGCAGTTAAAAAGGGAGAATAAGAACTATTTTTACATGTAAGATTCATATATCTGTGAGCGTTCTTGTCTACAGCAATCGTTACTGCATCGGTAATTTTTAGAACTGGTGACGTCATTATTTTTCCAATGGTCATTGTTTCACAGTCTGTAAGAGCACTGAGGAGTTTCTTAAACGGGTTATGCGGAGAAGGTGGAATAAATCCAAATATTCACAATATTCACATAGGAGTCCGTGTCACGCCGAAAACCTGGCGAAGTGGAGGAGGAAGTATAGAAAAGCACACCGTGGCGGGAATTGCCCATTAGAATGATGATGATAATGACTGTGTCATGATTTGACGCCAATTCGGAGCAGAAAGTGTTGACTAACAAGTCTAACAAATAGAAATGACGATGGTTGAGGCAAGATCTAGACAAGTGCACAACGTCTACCTACCCACACGAACTACCCGGTCTGTTTCAAAAATATCGCCTATTGGCATCCGTGGAAAAGGTGTTGGTAGTATTAAACTCTTCCAGAGACCACACGACCATGTTACAGATCAACCAAACCAACTTAACTGTGAACTTTCATTTGTCGCCACCATCGCAACGAACGTTCTAGACACCATAGACACTGACAATCGAATGACATCTCAACCTGGCAACCGCAGTCTCTAATTATTATTTTAATGCCAGAAAGGTGGCAAACAAGCTTACGGCCTGCCTGGTGGTAAGCAGTCACCGCAGCCTATGGACGTTTGCAATACCAGGGGTATCACTCACGCGTTGCCGACCCTGTAAAACCTTTTCACCCCTTTCTTGAAGAACTCGATGTACTCTAAAGGGAATTTCGATATTTCACACTGTAACCGAAAGCCGAGTCTGCTGCGCCATGTCAAACAAAATATGGTTTTGCGAACATATTTATAAGCAGCAGCGGACCCGGCTTAACAATCCTGCGCAATGTTTTAAGTCGAAAAGAGTTGTTAGTACAGAAAAAAGTGTAAATGCACCAACATATGCTGATCACGCTCGATGTATGTGTGAGTTCGTATCATTCGATTACGAACATCGAAGAATCCTCTGGGCAAAGGCGAATAGGGAGGGGAAATTTACGATTTTTATTTAAAAACCGAATGCTTTCTTCATGTAAATTCCTTGTAGCGCTCTCAGGGAAATAGGCGAGCGTCCGGGTGAAATATCGTGGAAATACGCGAAACACAAGTGCTGGGTGTTACCTGCATCTTAGCCAATAAATAAAGCTAACTGTTCTGCATTTGTTGGTAACAAGATGGGGGTGCATAAACGTCCATTGCAGAGATTCGAGTGGTACAGTCGGTAAACGGGTGTTGCATGAGCTACTTGACTGTACGCGTGTTGCCTGAGATACTTGAGTACCAATGGAGGTTGCCTTAACCATGTTTTAATTAATATGAAGCTTATAGGAATGAGAAATTGAATGAATATGAAGCAGCAGAGTTTCCCGATAGGATTTGCGTTTCCTTTTGCTGAGGTCGTTTTATTTGATATCGGGTCTGTTGTTGTTACACTCGTGTTGTAATGATTTTAGCTTTAATATCGCAAAACATCGATTCATTTGTAAGCATGTTGTATGTTTTTGACTTCTTAGATAAGCACACCATATCTAGCTCCGTTATTCATGAGAAAACCTCAAAATAAATAAATACCTACTTGTACATACTTAAAATATTTTTATATATTGATCTAAACAGGCATTTTATCGCCATCTCACCTGTTGCTAAGTGACAATGCGTCCAAAGATGGAGCATGCCTGTCTAGGAACAGTCTATTCACTCTAGCCTTGAAGGTGTCTAGATTATGTTCAAAGACCCCTACGCAAATATAGCAGCAGAAACTAACCTCCAAAAAACCTAATCTACGACAATCAAGTTACAAGAATCCAGGTAAGGTCAAACGTCAAAAGATCGATCAAACCATTGTATTTGTATCAAAACCTATAAAGCCGACAGATAATCATCGATGATTCCAACTTAGGATTTAA
The DNA here is from genome assembly GCA_907269095.1 of Blastobasis adustella. Classification (NCBI taxonomy): domain Eukaryota; kingdom Metazoa; phylum Arthropoda; class Insecta; order Lepidoptera; family Blastobasidae; genus Blastobasis; species Blastobasis adustella. The sequence goes on along the minus strand of OU026135.1, from coordinate 5,106,130 downwards.
CGGTATCCAATCAGTGCCCTGACAAAAGCCAGGGACCCATCTTCATTAATAATTGTCACCGGGTACATCCATCAATTCGGATAGCTGTACATTCAGATATTATCGGTCTCTGGTGTCAATGCTGATTGCATTAACACATAGTTTCAAACTTGTCACTGAAGTCCAATTGTGGCGCTGTTGGCTACGATTTGTCATGTATTATACTATAGCGATGTATTGACAGCTTTAGTTCCGTATTTCACCACTGATGTATTTATGGTGGTGATTCGACGCCATCGCGTCTTGTCTGTCAAACAACTTGTCGGCAGCGCATACAAAAAATCTATCAAAATTTTCCGGTTCTTTTTATTGCAGATGTTAAATTGCAAAATTGAGATGCGTAAAGTTTTATTTAGATACCTAAATTAAACTAATTTTAAAATAAGTTTAAAGAATCTTAAGAAAAATACCAACAAATCAAATACTCGTGTAGGTACCTACTTACTACATAGACACATATATAACGTCTAATTAATATAATTATAATTGAAAATATAAAGTAATAGCCGTTCTCAGCGGCTTCGACCCGCGCGCAATTCGGATCTATGTTACTCAGTGATAGTGTAGCATTTAATTAGTTTTTGAGTTTATTTCTTAGAAACAAAAATACAAATCTTTTGTTTTATGATATTAGTTATTCATAATTGGAAATTTATAATAAGTTTGACGATTCTTTCACTTCGGATGGCTTTGTGAGATCCCTCCAGGTCATAAAATAAAATATTCCGATTTAATAGATTGTTTGCTAATTTTATAAACGATTTTTTTTATATTAGAGCGTGGTCTCCTGATGGTAAGTGATCACCGCCGGCGCTGAACATGCAACACCAGGCGGGTCACGAACCTTGCCAGCCACTTTTTTATTGTCGTTTTCTGATACGAAATTGAGAAATCCGGAACATCTTTTATTTTCTACGACCAAACATGACCCAGCCCTCGGTGCACATTCAATTTCACATGTTTGTCACCGACCGACAAACAGAGCTGTATTTTCTATACGTGTCGAGGTAAATGACCCAGTTGTAGACCCTTACGTACAAATACGTAGGTATGATCGATTTGACTGGTGTGTTGAGTCATTTATAGCAAAAATCAATATAACAATAATTTCAATGATCCAAATTTTAATATTTGGCCAATAGGTACCTACATATCTCATTTTTCCTTCAGAATTAAATTTTTTCCTAAATTCTAAATACGAAAGCCTCTAAATTTTCATCAAAGGCAAATAATCATTAAATGTCATTAACTTCAGTAAAGGCCATTAAAAATATATTTGTAAGTAAATTGAATAAAATGTAACTCAAGCAGACTGCTCATTTGTCGATGGGAGAAATAATAAACTGCTTACAAATAAATTGCGTACCGAATGCCGCCGATAAAGTAACTACTTAATAGAGCTGAGGTATTTCAGACGTTTTCATTCCGTTAACGTTTCATTTTCGTATGACTTTTGTCTCTTTCGTTTTTTTTTGTAATCTGATAAAATTTCGTATTAAATGTACCTTCACAAGGGATCACAAAACTACTTAGCATTAAATATTTACTTGTGTTTGGCTCAAACGATAGATAATTTAATACTCCTCCACATATTTCTTTTTAGAGAAATATCTATGTGATTATATGAAAATATTTTTGAAGAAATCGATCGAAAATTTTGCTTTATCTTGACTTCTTTTTTAATTCAGGTTTGAAGCTTTTTTAATAATTTTTTTATATAATTTCCCATCTTAACAATTGCGGAAACTAGGCTCCTATTACACATTTTATTGAACAGGTACGCACACACACAGGTACTAGAGAAACCGAAGAGTTTTCAGAATTTTTTTATGCTACACAGTGACAAACGATCAGACAGCCCACCTGTTTGTTATTAAGCGCAAATTTGCGAATACGAGCCGAATACAAGAAAAGTTACACGGAACGAAAAATATTCGAATTACGTAGTTACACCCGCAATATCGGCCCAAATCAAATCATATTTGGCCGTAGCCGGTAGCCGAAGATTCGAGACTGAAAACCAGTCTTCCGCAAAGAAACCCTTCGGCCTGAAGCGTAATGATACGCCTTTGAAGTGTCTTTGTAAATATATTTAAATAAATCCGATATGTCCCAACGCAGTCGCACGGAAAATTGTGACCGGAGAGAATATGGTGCTTTTTCGCTTGCTCAGAGATTTTTTGGGTTCAATTTTACCTACCTGTGTATTGGGTGCTTTAAGACTGGGTTATTGTATTCAATCTATACGGTTATTTGATTTTCTAGGTCATTTCAGATCTAAGAATTTAGAATAATTATGTGTATGATGATTATGTGCATGAATATTCAAGTGGGACCAATAGCTAGCAACACCGTTAGCACCTCCGGTGCATAGTGTGGAGTAGATTTTAAAATTATTTTACAAGAATGTTCACCAAAAACGCACTATCTATCACTATATATTTTTCAAATTCCCCATGTCTACATTTTATCCGTTTTCCGTGGGAATTTGGGACATTTACTTTAGGATATTTTGTGAAAATTTTTAAGTTTCTATATCAATTGGTTTAGGTTGTTCGTTGATCCATTTTCTACTTTTAGTATCATCGTTATCAGTCCACTCACAGCAGTTGACTGTAGAACTTGAGAGGTTTATGTATGCCATGAAAATCCTAGTAGGTACCTATGTATTATACCAAAATGGCGGCATAATATGAGTGTATAGCTTTCACAATGGCTTGACAATTATTATTGAAAGTACCAATAACAATTAACAGTATTCGAAAGTAGTTTTTAAATTTCGTTTTACTTTACTTGAGGTCGAACAATTTTATTATTTACATACAATATCTTGTTCTATTTTAATTAATAGGCTTGTAACTTTTTTGATAAAACCTAGGTAAAAGAGAATAAATTATTCATAATTCAATATAAATTGAAGAAATTTCGGTACCCACATTATTATTTAGTCATTCTTATTTTAATAAATTCTATTCCATATCAGACAGGGTAACGTATTCAGAACATAAGAGGATTTACAGTGTAGACGGTTCGTTATTATAGGCTTTATAGGATCGCTTTCTGAGTAATTTAGGTATACCAAATAATACCCTATTTTTTATAATAAGTTCTTAGTTTTTGTAAGAAATTATATTTCTAATACTAGTCTAGTCTTTATGACAATGGAATAGTATGTAGTAATATTTTAGTACCCGCTTACGACAGTTTCTAGAGAAAGTACAATAGATGTCACAAGCCAGCAATCCTCACAGCTAAACTCTCAAACAAAACTCCGCAATATTTTATATTAAAAAGTGCATCGCGCATCGTGGATGCAACAAATGACCCAAAGTATTAGGGTAAACATACCAATTGTTGTTCCCGACGCGGGCTCAGGTGGTGGCACGTTACCGCATTTCTCTACGTCAGCCCCGGTGCTGGTTTTTACCGGTTTTCGCCGGTAACAACGTTGTTTCGCGGCGCTTGTTACCCGAGACATGAGGGTTTAGATGGAGTGCGCGGAATGGCGCTATATTTTAGTGCTTATTACTGCTGTTATGAGGCGAATTTCGTGTGTTACTGTTTTTGAAAGGAATTTTAATATGACATTGTTGTTGTGGGTCGGCTGCTGGTTCGACGTACATTATTTCGCGTTTGTTCTAAACTTGTTGTAAAGTTACAGGCGACAAGCGTAGTTAGTGACAAGGACTTTATTTTTAGTTTGGTTTACCTTTATACAGATTTTATTCGAGGATACTTTTTACATATCAAATATTGTAACAACATAAATCAAATTCACGTCAAATGTTCGCAGGTCAGTGACCTCATGAGGTGAATGCGCCAATGGAGGGCAGGTGTATTCTTTCATTTCTCCGTGTCATACGGCCCATACAATTTCACTTGGCTGCAGCGGCAGCTCATAAATCAAGTTAAAGCATGCCTCCGGGAGTTGCCTGGGCTTTTTGCGGGCATTCCCGTCATAACCCATTAGTTCTCCCAGTAATGAGTGCGGCGTACTTTCATTCCGCTGTCATCGGAGGGTTTTTCTTGTATTTTATTAACGCGTAAATTGATTCTGTGGAAAGACTTTTTTGCTGAACTTCAATCTCGAGTTCGCTAAGGGTTTTAATTGTGTGCGTGATTGTACGCCATTTTCGCGTGAAGTAATAACTAAGCCATTACCATTTTTATGTGAGTATGTGATGGTTTGCAGTGCTGGTAATGGAGAGATTTGTCTCTATGTCTGTCGATATTATATTATTATTATTATTATTATTATTAATCCTTGTCCCTAGTAATATCGAAAATATTTTAGCTATTTGTAAATCTATGAATATTTATGAGGATAACTTCAAGGTCTATCGTATTGATTTAATATTAAAAGAAATCTTTTCACAACATCAGTATGCGTTTTAAAATTTTAGGCACCCACAGTAGCGTCTATCAGTAAGTATATTTAATTTCCATTTATTGCCAATCACGAAATTCTAGAGGTCGATCCAAGGGCAGTTTTTTGCCCGTGGACATGGATATGTTATTTAAGTATCAAGTTGAATTGGCACTGACTACTGGTTGAATAGAGCTGTGAAAAATATTTTTACCCATGATATTAAGTAAGACCAATATCATAAATATAAAATAAACCTAACCTTTACTTGAGACTGCTAGAAAATGTATTCCCAGAAGAAAATGGTCGACACACGTTGTCGTACATAGAACCAATCGCCCAACCAACAACATAACAGTTAACCTCACTACAACGAAAGTTACGACCTTTTCCAGCACTTTAGAGGTTTTCAGGGCAGCACGAATGATTTCCTTAACCGGTATTCGAATAGGCACTTACCGTATGAAAATTTTAGAGCGCACTCAATGGTTGAAAGGCGATTTAGTGGCGATGCATTCACCAAATTGTGCCCGAACGGAGTTACGATGGTGCCAACGACTGGGGCGGTTACCCTACGTATTTTGTGCTATATAGGTTAGGCGATAGTTTGTTGGAGAAGTACAGGTGTTTTCGTCAAAAACATTTTCATCTATTCTATTTCATTGAGGTCTACCTTACATAAAATGACTCCAAAATACAAAATCTTACAAAATCATAGTTTAGTAATAACCTAACATTCAGGCTCCACGTTAGGTTTATATTTTGGTACAGTGTCCGAGTCCTTGCTCTTGTACGTAGTCCATGCCACATATAAAAGTCTAGCAGGTAGACTTAAAACTTGAAACTTTATGATACCTAAAGTTAAGTAGGGATTGAATTACGTCATCCAATGGTACTTACATAAATAAATAAATATATATCTACCTGTTATAACATCCCACTATAGACATCCTCTGCCAATATTGCAAAACTATACCGTATCGCTCTGAATGTAAAGTAAAATAATGTAAGAGATTCCCATAACCCCTTAAGTGCGCCCTTGTCTGTGCTTGTAGGCTTGTAGGCACAGGGTAAAAAGGCCTGTGACACGCCTTGCCTGTTTAAGGCTATGAAATTTTAACCCTGGCAAGGGTCTCTGGCCGAGTACTCGGGTGGGGTACAAGCAATAGGCGTTTTCGGTAATACAGCTCGATTTAAGGATAAAATATAATTGTTAGTTATAATAATAACTCTGTAAAGGATACTATAAGCAATGTTGGATAATTCTGGCTTCGCATAACCTATTAAACGCTCCCGTAGCGCATCTGTCATACCAACGCTATTTTTTAAAAAGAATAAAAGTAATTTAATAAGCCAAATAACTACTTATCCTTTCCAATCAAGACTAGTTTATCCGCTTACATCCCAAGTATCTGCTAATCTATTGTTATCAATTATTCTCGCGACCATCTATTGTGTCGCCGGGACGTGACAGGTTAAAGACGGTGACGGAAATTATTTTTCAATAAACCAGCTTCTGCATTTCTTTATAAACGTAAGAACCTCAACAATCATTCCTTGTTACGCTAGAATGACAATGTATTCATTGGTTACTTCACAATTCAAACACATACGACGAAGATAGCTTCGAAATCGCTCCTTTTCTTACCTCGTCCCCCATCGTCCATTGCGTGGAATGCACTAGCCATTCCGAGCCGCCATTTCTAAATTTAGATTGGACATAACTAGCGTTCCCTTATAGAGAGGAACGAGGGTATTCTAACTAGTATGTATAACGTATTAGCGCTTAATATCGTCTATAAAAACCTAGTATGCGCTCCAAACTAGTTTAAGACCGGGCAAGGTACTTATTTTTACCTGGTTGTATTGCTTGATAGGGTTTCCTAGTATTCTAGTACCAACGAGGGGTTTAGCTGTTGAAATGTAATTATCGTAATGATTTTTAAAGTCTCCAAAATGTAGGAACATTCAAGGGTGTGCTTTGCAAAGAGAAATACCTGCTCATGTTCAACTTCGAGGTCTTTGCTATCGACAGCAAAGGGTAAAATACAAATACAGATAATTGTTTCTGTTAATAATACTATTGGCTAAAATTTAAAATGCTTGGTATGGTATGCTTAGTATTTTTTTCGTATTGGCTAAAATTTCCTAAAAAAACACGATTCGAGCCTTTCTCTAAAACCAACCAACAACAAAAACTAACAGTTCAAAACACCAAGCGAACCAAAACCCCAACCGAAAGATTCCCAGCCGTACACGACGAACCGAGGAACACAAAACATTTTCGCCAGCGCAAACGTTGCAAATGCAAACACAAAAAAGCGGCGAATCGTGGAAACAAACAATCCGTCAAGTTAGCGTTAGCGGGCTGGGGGGCTGAGGGACACCTGCGCGCGAGGGGTTAACTCGGATGCTGTGTTGCCAGTTTAAATATATTTTTATTTTAACGTTTATTGTATTTTTACTTGGAGGATAACTACAGTTTATGGGTAGAAAAAGGTAAGATGAAGATGAAATTAATAGATAAATCTGTTACGCTGGTCTAAGCACCATGAAGTTAATAAGTTAAACTAATATCTTCATGAAAAAATTATTGCGTACTATATTTCTCACAATATTGTTGTATTGAATGACATAGACATTATTTATTTTGACATCACAATACTCGTACATACATTGAATATGTTACAATTCGGAATCTGAATTCTATTTAAAACCTACTCATGTACTTATTAAAAACATAACTGAATTGTAAATTCTGTAATTAGTATTATTTATTGTATTCATAATAATTTTATATTATAACACTATAAACCCGTAAACCGTACGAATACGACTTTGGTGATAGTTATAAATAAGCTCAGTGGAAATCAACTGTACCTAGATACCTATATTTTTACAGCTTGTAGCTTTCTTTATGTGTAAGAAATAGAACCGCAAGTGCCTGCTATTACCGTGCTAGCAACACTTAGTTGACCCGCAAGGTTGCCAGAACAAATGGCTGTTTACACTTGTACTGAGTCGACAGCAGCTGTCAGTGGGCTAGCACTTAATCAAATTTAATTTGTCTAATACAATATAATTTTGGGGTTTAAAGCTGAAATACTGCAACGACTTATGTAGGTACATACCTAACTTTGGATTTACTGTGTCAACATTGGGGTGAATTACCTTTTTAACCTTCGACTCAAAAAAAAAGTGACTTAAAGTTTGTTGCTATGTGTGGCATCGTAACAAGCTAGTTTAATCGGGGTGGTCCTTAGCTTCGTTTCATCACAATCGGTTCAGTAATTTGGGAAATAAATGTCTTTGAAAAAAATATTGATTTTGTCGGTCGAGATAGCACAATCGAGGTTGACGGCAAGAAACAAAATGATGATGATGATGATGATATTACTTCGTCGGGGGAGTTTCCGACATTTGTCGGTTAGCTTTTTATTAGAAGAGAAATGTCATACGGGAGGCTATTTATCGATTTTAACTCAAGATAATTATGTCATTATAAGTTCAAACCCGAACAAACAAAAAATAAAGAAGAAAGGGTAAATGTCCCAAAAAACTGGCACAATCGGATGGCCCGCAATTTTAGACCGAAAAGGACATCGGACTTCCTCCCGAGTTTTAAACAAATGGCCGGCCAATTCTTCGCCTTAGAACTTGGCTATCTCCTCAGGCGATAAAACTGCAACTGCACGATAAGTCACGGCGGCAGGGCCCGGGGGGTCGCGATGACCACCTGGACGCCAACTGTCCCCGTGGGGGACTGAAACAATTTCCAGTTACGATCTTTCGGCCCCTACTTTATCCTGAGATTTAGTGGCGGGACGCTGGTACCTGTTCAGTCTAAGACTGAAATTTTTGTGGCGGGCCCGTGCTGATACGGATTCAGGCCAAGACCGACTTTTAAGTTATAATATTTTGAATAAATAGATGTGCACTATAAACGTACGTTATTATGACTTAGGTACAAATACTTATTACATAGCGTAATTTTGAAAATAAGTGTATTTGTAAAATGTGTGTGTAATAAATATATTACACACACTTTACAAATTACATAATATACCTATTATGTATATGCAATTTAAGTTCGTCAGAAATATTTTCACTTCGACTCAAACAATTTTCCAATCGAGTAACAGTGCGAGTAGCTTGATATTTTCTTATAAAAATACCCAAGTCGGGATATTACTGGTTGGCAAAAGATCCAAGTCGGGATATGGAGTTGTCAAAATATACGTTACCTGGTCCTGAACGAGTACATCCCTATAACCAGTGACAGGTACGAACAAATTCTCTGCAGGTCGTTAGGCATAAAAATATTGTTGGCACGTGATCTTCATCCCGGCACTAGTAGCTCGCCGGATGAACAAAAGGTGAATGGCGAAGTTTCTATTGGAAAATTTTAAAAGATCACACGTAAAAGAGTCGTAATACTTACCCAGCTGAGTTTACTGCTAATTTTGTAGTTTCCATACAGGATTCGAATAGGACGTTCGAAACGGTATTTTTATTTTGTTTTATTTAGTTATATTATGATTAGGTTAGGCACATGTATACTCCTTTTGGATCGAATAGGATTGTCAGCTGTAGAGTGAATGGATCCTCCTGGCATACAATAAATGTGTGTTGTTAGAGGTCTTAGTTCTCTTTACGCACGACACAGGCGACGGTAACTGCTTACCACCAGGAGGGCTGTAAGCTTGCTTGCCATCTTAGTTTTACAAAAATGATACAATTGTGGGCTTTGAGTGTAAGCATTTTTTATTGTTACTTATTATATTTATTAAAGGAGCTACCATTTAGTAGTAGACATTCTCTACTTCAATACACATGTGATACCCTCACAATTTGGCCCCGCCCGCGCCGTCGTAATTTGGTACCTATAAAACAATCAGCCGACCGAACGGAATCTAAAAATATACCCCCGGCCCTAACGAATTGGGGAAACTAACGTCGTACTTTTTACTCCCCCCGCCGCCCCCTCGCCCCACATTCGAGAATGCATCCGAACTGCTAGTCCAGCGGTCCCAGGTGCAGGTCTACGGTCGGAGTCGGCTCATTAATCTCACAGACAACCGCCCTTATCCCGCCACATTAGACGAGGGGGCAATTGCCCCCCTCAGTGAAATTCTTCCGGTTTTATCTAGATAAAACTAGTAATGCACTACTTAGTCGCAGCGTTAGGTAATGTGGGATAATAAGCTTCCATTTGGAAAGAAATGCGATGTTATTCAAGAATATTAAGACAGTACAGTCTCTACTAGGCGGTAAATAATGCACATCGGCTAGTTTCGGCTTTACTCTTTATTCAGTTTGTATTTACTTAGAGACGACGCCTACGAAGAGTGTTCAGGCGTTTCGGCCCGGTCTGGATTTGGCCCGCGGGCCAAATGATGCATTATAATCCATATTTTTCCTCAGTTTGGGCCCGCTGTTAAAAATGGCCCTGAAATGGAGCAGAAAAATATTTCTTAAAAGCATTTTTGCAGGATAGGAATAGGTGGCGATCTCTGTTGTTGAAGGCCAAGATCCACTTTGGGTCGCTGAGTCAGCACAGTAAGTAAGTAGTACCATGTTTAACGGCGGGCCCAAACGCCTGAGGGAAAATAACAATTTTAATTAATCTGTCATTAAGCCCGCGGGCCAAACCCAGACCGGGCCGAAACGCCTGAACACTCGAAGCCGAACTATCCGATGTGCATTAATTACTTTTTTACTGCCAAGAACTGTACATGTATTTCAGTCGTCCCTCCAATACAGATCTGGATGAGCAATTTTCCACATGACATGTTTTCAATATATATTTTTAGTTTAACGCTCCGAAGAGAATTATTTTACAAATGTGACTCAATTCGTAGTAAAGAGAAATAAATTGAAAATGAATTCACATTCAAAGCGCTCGAGCATTCAGCGGATCGTAATGGGACGTCTGGAAAAATAATAGCAGGGAAAAAATTAACAACCTGCTTCATTACTCGAGTCTCGAAGCGGCTAATCTGTCTCAAGTCGCATCTTCATCTTATCCCAGGGCCCTTTATCTACGTTGGTAGGACGCAGGTGCCAGTCCCCCCTGAGAGGGGGACCACCCCCCTCCTGAGTCTAACAACGCCCGATAACACATACTGTCACATCTCTTGATGAATTGCTTATTAGGTTGTCGACAACGTTGTGTTTTGCACTTATTTTCGTCCCGATATTACGTACAATCTCCTTTTGGCGCGATAACGAATTTATGACGGTCGAGTATGGGTGTGTTTACCCTATTAAGTTGTTCGGTTTTTGCTCGGCTTTTGCCGAGGCTTGCCGAGTAGACGCAAAAGGGACTTTCCACTTGGTCCCTTGCTGTTTGGTGGCTTACCTGTCTATTTTTTACTTTGTGGTTTTATTACTTGGCAACACCATCTATTAATTCTTTTAAGGTTTATTATTATTATTAGGCGTGGGGCGAGATTTATGCCCCAGCAGTTTGCGTCTTGCGGCTGAGATGAGGATGAGACCATCAAGATGTATGGTGTCATCAACAGCCCATAACATTCCCCTGCTAGATTTGAGCCTCCAACACATTATTAGTGAATTTTGCCATAGGCTTCACGCTTAGCAGTGTTGGAGTTCGCAGTATTCAAGTTGCTTACATAAAACTTTGCACCCTATTTTCTTCGTCTCTACGGACACCTATCTAGTTATTACGAAATAGAAATATGAAGTCTAGCTTATATTCGTGATGAAACCCAGCCTATTACAGGTCACATTATGAGTCCTAAATATAAAATGCCTTGTTGACATTTTTATAAGCATTATTAAAAACACACTTGGTCAATAATTTTAGTAAAAAGAAAAATAATAACAATGCGTTTCAATTAAATGGAAAATACCCAAAATTCAGGTAAAACAATACAAACATTAATACCTCGGATCACTGCGCATTACAAGGGAAAAATACTATGCTATCTAGGTACTAGGTAGGTAACTACAGGCTGTGATAAAAAGTACGATGATTAAATTTTTAAACCAGGAACTGATCTATCCTTTTTAAGTATTGGGTACCTACGTTCAGTTCAATTAATAGTCCGTTCATTAGATAGTCCGTATACCTAATTTGGACAATCTGTGACTTATCTATCAGTCTATTTCCAGAGCTAGAAGAGTAAGGTCATACTTACTGCTTAGTGCGTGACGATCAGAAGGGATTTCCCGTGTGTCAGTGCATTACCCATAGTGTTAAAGGAAAGAAACCTTTCAGAAATGTTTCCAATCGTAACGTATGTACGTATTATACCTAAATGTATCATATCGTAATGTATGTATTATACCTAAATTACATATTGACTATTTTTGGGGGGCCCGCACCGTCTGTCTCTCTGATTATATTCAGTAGGTCTGCTGTAAGACAATTCACATAATGAATTAAGCTGTACCTCTTGTATTGTTTTTCTTAAAGACTACCTTATCATCATCATCATCATCTTGGCGTTAAATCCCGTTAAAAGACAATACCTATTGTAACTGTTAAATAAAATAAGTCAAATCAAGTCGGGTTAAGTGCATCACTAGCAAAGGAATGTACTTTAAAATGGAATAAACAAAATGTAAGCTTACGAATATTATTTTGTTCGTAACTGATAAAATTTTCCTACGTACTTTTTAATCACCAAGTACATGTAGGTATCAAAACTGCGAATCCATGCAAAAAGTCCGTAGATCATTGAATGCGCCCTCGATATATTCCTATTAAAATACGCTTTATATTTTTAAACTGTATAAAATGTTTCGGAGATATCGAATGTCAGATTTCTGAAAATGTATGCTTGCGCCGCATTATTGTACGTACTCTGATAGTTAAATGCAGATTGCATAGTTGGAGCTGGAATATTCTATGCAATTTCATTCCAGCATATTCCAGATCACACAAGTGCAATATCGTTCTCGTTTGTGCGAATTCCTTATTGGAATAATTGTATTTACGACTGACTTCGCAACGGTTAGCTTTAACGAAGTTTCGAGTAAAATGTTTTACGAGTTGTAAGCGATTTTGTTCGTTAAACGTCATTATAAGCCTTTATAAGGCAGAGGTGACTATGTTGTTACCATGATTTATACAAATAACACTCTAATTTTTTAAATTGAAGTGCCTACATTTTCATTTGAATATTAAGTATATCTGAAAAAATTTTGAAATCCGCTTTCGCATCCGCGGATTTGGGCATTTAGATATTCGTGTCCGCATCTGCGGATGTCTAAAATTCTACATTCGCAACAACCCTGATGTGTATTAGGACTACGTCGGGATGTTGTTCGGACATTTGTCGGATAGTTGTACCACATGCTTTTTGATGCACCTAAAATACACAATTGCGCACGCCTAAGAAGCAATTTGAGACATGTGCGTGAAGTTTGCCGACCAAATCTAGGCTAGATTTATAAATACCTTGGCGACAGATCAATAATTCATAATTTAGGATGCCTTGACCTCAACTGTCCCGTTTTCAATACCGGGGACTAACTCCTGTGTTGCCGACCCTTTAAAAACGTTTTCACCCCTTTCTTGAAAACTTTTTTTTATACTACTAATGTGGCAAACAAGCTAACGGCCTGCCTGATGGAAAGCAGTCACCGCAGCCTATGTACGTTTGCAATACCAGAGGAATCACCCACGCATGTCTCCATGTTGTATATATATACCTTCCACAAACCAAACTAACCTAACCCCATCTTTTGTTACAGATGCACACCCAAGATGAGCCATCGATTTGACCATAATGGACACTGAGGCTGCGACCATGACCGGAACCCAGGTCCTGGGTCCACCAGACTTAATGCTACCAGATCCAAGAACAAGAAGACAAAGTCAAGAAGACAAAACCCTTCTAGAAGACCGAGGGGAGAATGAAGATGGTTTAGGAACAAAATGTAGCAATATTAAAGTTAGTGCCAGAAGGAGGACTGTTAGACATGGCAATGTTGGAAGGTGTAAGGAGAGGGACAGAAGAAGGTGGTGCTGTAGTGTTAAGACTTTAGTGTTATTGTTATTTGTGGCGGTTGGGACGAGACTGGTGGCTGAAGCGAGGAGTGCAGGTCAGTTTATAGGATAATTTTTTTTCGATATATGACAGACAAACTGCAAGGGAGCTACCTGATGGAAAGTGATTACTGCCGCCTATGGATATCAGCTACACCAAAGGCGCCATAAATACGTTGGTTACGGCTAAGGAGTGGAACGCGTTGCCTGCGAGTGTGTTTCCTGATCAATATAATCTGGATGCCTTCAAGGCTGGAGTGAATAGGCTGTTCCAAGACAGGCATGCTCCATCTTCGACCGCATCGTCATTTACCAACAGGTGAGATGGCGGTCAAATGCTTGCCTTGTAAAATATAAAAAAAAAGAAAAAAAAAAAGGTTAGAGTATTCTTATGTACCTATAGTGGACAGATATATCTACACAATATTAAGTACCTACAGTTACTGTTGTACTTATGTAGATACCTAAAATTAACTAGGTATATGAATAACTTCAAAAGTAATGCTGTATATGAAGCATTCTCACACTCCAGTACTGGATAAGTTATAAAAAAGCATCGCTTTAGATGGTTTAAACGTGATTAGAGTTTAAACATAAATAATTATTTTTTAATAGCAATTGAGCTATGTATACACAATATTTGATATGTCTAACATTTGATACGTATTTTCAAGGCGTCATAACCACTAAAAAAGTATAACATAAATATTTGTTTGAAAGGTGTTCCGACTAATATAGAATCAAACTCCGAATCGAAATAGGCAATGAAATGATACAAACGAATAATAAAATCGGTGACTAAACAGTTCGACTGTGCGAAAATTCTGTCTAATCTATGACGCATTCAGATTTCGACTCATGCGCATCCCACTGCGCGTGAAATTGCTCGTACTCATTTCTGAATCGAATTGTTTCATAAAAAGATCAAGGTCTCAGAATAACTCTGAATGGATCGCGATTTTTATTCGAATCTGAATTGTGACACAATGACTGTACAGGAAATTGTGTGTACTGTCAACAGCATAGATCGATAGACTTACTAAAAACCAGTAAAAGATGAGCTAGCGGCTCTGTAGACGCGCATAGCAATGTTAGCTCTTGTTTTTTGGGTACATGTCTTCTGTACCTATTCATTTTAGGTAGGATAGATTGTATTGCAGGATACAATTTGTCAATCACACTTGGTGGTAATTGAGATACCTGATGTTTACGAAGCGGCGTCGTCTAAGTATAATTTGTACTCGAAAAGAAGTCATTCAAAACTATTCGAATTCAATTTAAACCAGCAAAAACGTACCAAATAATTCCTCTATTTTACACAATGGAATAACACTTGCAAATAAAAAACCGCACGTTATACCACCTGTGGTGACACTAATATCGTTTTAGACTTTCAAGAAGTCATGAAAGGGTTAGTCAGCGTATTTGACAAAAGATTTCGTCAGAAAGCGCGTGAATTAGCGAACTCGACCGCAGTGACCGCATCTCCATAAAGCAATTAAAGCCGTAGAAAACAGAAAAACTATTATTTGTCAAGAGTTCTTTGTAAAAGTAGATGACTAAGTTTAGGCATTTTAATGGTATCGCTAATTCATATTGAGGATGAAGTACCGTAGTTGGTGGATACCTATGCATAGCCACGAGTATATATACCTTTGAATATTGTAGTCATCTTCTTCTTCGGTCATAGCACTTTTGGCTGATTGGTCGTGGTCTTTATGGGTTGATGCTATAATTATAGGTTTGCAAAAATTTTTGAGGATAGGCGGATGATGTTTGTTACCCTTTTATAGATTACTAAGATTACAGATTTTGGTCAAACTTATGATTTTGATAAATACTGATGTGCGTTTTGGACACTGCGACCTCTAAGCCTGCCAAGTGTGGAGATTACAGCAAGTGTATTGGAGACCCAAGACCAGCTGTGGCCTGTTATGGGCGGTTGATTGATTCCACGGGACATACATTAGATTTTCATTCAATCATCTAACTGATCTCGAAATGACCAGGGGATCTAGAAAAGGCCAGGCCAGGGGGTCTATGAAAACATTAAAATCGAAATTGAAATTGAAGTTATGGCAGATGACGGATTTAGGAGGAGACATTTATAAAAAATTATAGCTACAAACTCCTCGGTGAGAACGATCAACGGCTTCGATTGGCAGCAGCCGTCATAATTATAAGCCAAGACTATTTGGTGTTAATAAATGTATAATATCCAACTGTATATAAATGAATCCAATACTTTCTTCTACCAATACTTCAATTTCAACTCCGATTTTGATGTTTTCGTAATTGATATTTACTACAGAGTTCCTTACCTAATAACATCATAAATGAACTATAAGTTAAGTTCGTAAATATTGCATAAAATATATCCAAAGGTAAGAGTCACGGCAGAACCGACCCTAAGCTAAGTGTGACACAAACAAACAAAGTCGATATTAATAACACTTGTAACTTGTACTTGTAACTTTGTACAAACAGGGAACGTAAACAATGTAACAAAGACAAAGCACCAAGTACAGTTTCTTTGTATGTTCAGCAGTTGAGTAGTAAATTTGGTGTGCACTGGTTGTAAGTGCTGCTGTCTACCACAATTTACTGTTTTCTCTCTAAATTTCGGAGTTAGCGCCTTTTTAGTTAATGAAATATGTTTACGGCAGACGCAGAAGCATTTCAGTTTTTAAAAATCAGTAAAGTCGAGCGTCGGTGGTCGAATAGTTAAGGTATTTGACTTGTAAGCGAGAAGTACCGGGTTCGTATCCCACTGCGGCCATGTACCAATTACTCTTTTCTGAGTTATGTACATTAGTTGAATGCTAATCGATGTTCTTACGGTGAGGGAAAACATCGTGATGAAACCTGTACATTTCAGGCGACTTAATGTGTAACCATGATCCAACCTGGTAATTTTCCCCTTGTAGCAGGGTCACGGTGGACAGATAGCAGTCGCTCCACTGTAATTATCTGATCTGCCAAATCTTGGATCATGGTCAAGGCGCACCCCGGGCCCTCGTGCACCAGAGAACAACGGGACATTAACGCCAAGATTAGACAAGAGTAGTTTGCCTAGGCATTATCGATGTATATAGGTACAGATGAAGTTACAGGCAAATATAAAAAAAAAAAAAATTTTTTTTGGACATGAATATAAGGACAATATAGTTTGCAATGCCTAGTTGAAGTACCTATCACAAGAATTGTGTCAATTTATTCACAAATCCAAAATCATTTTGTTCTACACAGCCGCGTAGGTAGCGATAATTCAGACAAAATACACGTTTCGAATCGTTCTGGCTGTCGCAATAAATTCATTCCATCGGCGTAAAAGAGAGTGTGTCAAAATTTATGCCCCAACCAAAGTAGAATTGGATATGCAACCTTAAGTTAAGATAAAAGAACTCATCAGAGCACCGTTGTATGGTAATTTTGAAGTGCTTGTGAATGCGTGTTCTCTGGCTTGTTTTGTTGGCGTTAATGTAAAACAAAACTGAGGCCTGTGTAGTGTAAGCATTTTTATGGTTAGTAAGTGGTTGCTGTTAACAAACGGTACCTATATGTTGTAGGGAGCCGATGGATGGAAGAGGATCAGAGTCGATCAGTGGGGAAGAGATGGGGAGACGCCTTCAGCAGTAGACTTCCTACTGAGATGATGATGATGATAAGGTTGCCGTAACGTTTTCAGTTGATTTATTCTTAACGAAATTAGTGACTTTAGATACCAAATGTTGTTGGGAAATATTTATTGAGAGAAGTCGGTGGTCGGTACCAATCACTCTTTTCTGAGTTACGAGTATGTACATTAGTTGAATACTAACCGATGCTCTTACGGTGAGGGAAAACATCGTGATGAAACCTGCACATTCACGCGACTAAACCGAACTATGACCCGATCTGGTCAGGTTCACCTGGTAGGGTCACGGAGGTCAGAGAGCAGTCGCTCCACTGTAATTATCTGATCTGCCAAATCCACGATCATTGTCAAGGCGGACCCCGGGCCCTCGTGCACGAGAGCACAACCGGGACATTAACGCCAAGATGATCATAATTATTTTACACTATATCTTAGGTACACATAAGAGCGGCCTAAATAGTGTCCAAGACCACCTAGAAGCGCTATAGATGGTCGGTATGTTAACCGCCGATACAGACAGACCGTTTGTTCACGATTTCTCATAGTTCGCACTACGATTATTAAAAAATTAAGAAAGTTAGCGCGCCAACAATCGCCTTTGGCTTTGAAACGTGCGAATTTTCGCCGCTCCTCGCTAACTTTTGTGTTTTGGTTCTGTTTTTTTGGCTTTAAGGCACTTGGTGGTATATGAGGTTGTTGGTGAATACAGTTTTGACATACAAATATAATGTTTTCTCTAGGTAGATAGGTAGTTATTTGTATATTACAAGTATAAGTCACTGGTTAATGTTTTATTGTTTCTTAGATGCAGCTGCTTTTTTGTCTTGTGAATTCGAAAGTCTGTTTTCATTAGATACTTACATTATGGTGGTGGTACGTTTATCATACAAATTTTATGTAACTTTTTATGTACCTACATTCTTTCATATGTTTGTGCATTGGCCTTTATAAAAGTATCCAATTTACCGTGTTTTCTTCTACATGTTTATAATATAAGAAATCAATTTCACGATCAATAGGATACGTCTACTAAGTGTATAAACCGTAAAACTAAACGAATATATAATTAAACACTTAAACGAATGAATGAATAATAGGAGGAATTTAGTATTTAGTATGGGAACAACCTTAATCACAGACCAATCACAATGGGGTAGTAGCTTGTCGAAATAGGTAAATGAAATGACAGCTCTCGGATGAATTGGAATCTTTGAAGTAAATAAACATTTAGTTCGATTTACTTCGATAAGGCACAACAGAAAATATTGTTAACTTTTACTAGCGAGAGAGACGGCATAAATTGAAAAAAAAAGGGTTGCAGCGAACCTTTTACATCTGCTGTCTGTATTTCCGTCGCATTCGATTTGTTATTTCCATTTTCGCCGATATCGTACTGACTGATTAAACGCAGCTATTTCGGCGTCCAACGAAACAGGTCTCTGTTAATAATCTCTCGTCGGAAATATGAATATCTATTCCCAGCCAGCCATTGGGACATTTACCCTGGAACGTTTGTCCCGGAACATTCATCCCGCTAATCGATCCTATCGGATGCCGCCTCGGAATCGGAAATTGGATTAGCCAGAATCGGAACGCAAAAAAAAAGAATTAAATTGTTATTCCCTCTAATTGCTCGACCGGGAGGCCCGGCCTTCTATACACAGAGCAATTCGCCGCGAATCGAAAAAAGGACGTGCAAAATATCGTCAGGTAAGCCGACTCGTCCAATCATACCCATAATCCATTAAGATTTCGCTCCACTCCGTCGAACACACTTCCAAACTCCCGCGAGGTAAATATTTCACCCCCGCAACCCCCGCGGTAATGTATTCCCCACCCCCTCAGACCTCATCTTTCCGTCCCTATTTTGCATGAAGGGGGAATTTAAATTGTGTAATCTAACTTTCAATTCATTCATACATTCAACGCCATCTCTCGGTGATAAATTGAAACTGGGATGGATTCTTACAGTCATTTAGCTTTTGGACGCCGAGCGGTGCGGACGTGGTTGTAATGTTGCTGCTGAATTGCTATGGAAATATGGTGCCGGAGTTGGTGGCGACGTTCGTAGTACGTTTATGCGCTCTAATGTTTTGTAAACTGGTTGATGTGGGTATTTTGCGGCGGGCGATGACGACGTGATGTATTGTACTAAGGCAATAAGTTTAACGCGAAATGTTTTGTGAATAGTTAGAAGGGAAATTGTGGTTCGTTCTGGAGTTAATTCGCGCGTTTATTTCGTAGTTTGAGGCAGGTGTTGTGTGGATTAGTAAGGCTAGTTACGTTGAGGTATGCGTTAAGGTTGTTAATGGTTCTTTTTTTTTATTAGGACAGGAGTCCCTTAAATCGACTATCATGGATGAAAAGGTTGAATTGGTTGAGGAATGTGGAAGAAGCAAAATAGGTTGCTCAGGACCGCGGAGCGACGCGTATAACATAAGTGATTTAAAATTGACCTTATTTTATAAGCAATACATTCCACTTTTATTTGCTCTCACTCTGTTTGCTTCTGAATTTAGACGTCTGAATTTAGCTAAATGTAATAAGCGCATTAGGTCTCTGTGTATGCAAATCTAAGGTTTAGAAGTTTACTATGTAAGACGTGGGACGTGGGTTTTGAGACGTGGTGCATGCTCAAAACTTGCTTCCTTAACTCTCTAACTTTCAACTTCCCTCCTCCGAAAACTGTTAAAAATGTGTAGTGCCCCAAAAAGCGAATGAGACCTGTATCCTCCTTTCCCATTCGCGCTACATCGAGATAAGCCTTTGTAAATAAACAAGTAGAATAAGCAGATTTGCTAAAAGCCGTTACAATACGAACTAGCAACGAGGTGCCATGAAAAAGATATGAAGCGGCGCAGGCATGGATGTCAAATATGATTTTGTCAGATGCTCGGCGCCGTTTTGGCCCGGTCTCCCTTTGTCTTCATTTGGAGGCCCATTTTTCTTGTTTACCCGTTATCTGGTTAGATAGCCGATGGGGGAAAGGGGGAGATATGGCTTCGCGGGTTTGTTGGTATCAGAGCTGCTGTCAGGCTGTCAAGCTTTTGGCACGGTTTATAACCACTTTAAAGGTTGACTTGTTTTTTGGGATAGGATTATAAATATTTTAGTAAGTAACAAACATCATCTATTAATTCTTAAAACAGACATAATGAATGATTATTTACAATAAAAGAAAAAGAGGTAAAAAGAAGCCATAAAAAGCTCTGTACATACGCATCAAAAATTTAAAATGTCGTCCACACCGCTGCCCCCCGGAATTGTGCCCAGAAAGCTGGCTGCTGTCAGTAAAAAATTGAAGTACAATTTATTATACCTATAATCAAGTATTATTTAATTATAGGTGCACGGGTAAAAAAGAGTCAGACCCAGACTCTCGTTTATGAGTCGGATACCCTAACCGCTCGGCCACCGGCGCTCCCCTTCACATTAGTGAAGAATTTTGAAAATCGATTCAATACCTTTCGGAGATTATCCCCAACATACAGACTCACAAACATACCTACAAACTTTTCTTCTATTAGTATAGAATATATAAACCTAAATAACTTAAATCTTTTATGAAGTAGAACGGAAACATCTTAATATCAGTCAGTTTCCGAGTTCACAGAATTATAACGGCAGCCGGTTTATAAAAGCTGTAGGGCTGGCACATTTTCATTTTCCAAATGTATCATAATGAGATTACTTACATCAATGGTGCTCGGATGAAAAGTGGTTTTGTTTTTTCCAATTTGCCGACGGAGCGGGCGATTCTCGACCTTGTTGGGGGATGGTTCGGTGCGGTGTGACTGTACTTTTGGCACTCCAGTATCTTTTGTCTTCAGTATCGACAACCTGAGTGGTTCAGTTCGTTAACATCATCATCATCATAATCTCGTTCTTCTAATTCGCTCAGGAATTGTTATTTCGGGTTACGTCGACAAGGTTCAATCATCCTTACATCCCATTCCGATCGGGCGTGGATAAGTCTATTTTTCCGACGATCTGATCGGCCCCAAATCGTTTAAATTCAAAATATCTTCATTTGTTAACACAAGGGATACCTATTTGAATTACAAAGGTAGGTAGGTACTAACATATACGGTCTTTGTGAGAATCTGAAGTCTGAAAAGGCTGAAACCTGAGAATGAGAGCAATTATAATTATATCAAAAAGTGTGTGAGTGTGTGTACGTGTGAGGAACTATACTTAAAAGTGTAAACAAATTGTCACTATAAAAAATATACTCTAGGGGTGGATTATTTAATAACATTGAAATATTGATAAAAGATATCACATTTAAAATATAAAACCTCATGAATATTTAAAAAACACTATTTTAAATCGGTGGATTGGTATAAACACTATATTATTTATACCAATCCACCATTTGGGTTGATATACATAATATAGGGTAAATTTATTTACACTGTTGTTCACGAATTTCATCACCGAGTTTAGATCGCAGTATACCAAATCTTGATCCTTACACAATACCAAACTGATACCACATTTTCCTCCCAAAACAACGGAACTTTCCCAATCATACACCGCGCATAACTTCACACTGACAACTGTACATTGCGAAACGAAACAAAAACTCGTAAAGAATTTCGACATAGACTCATCACGGCGTTACATCGCGATCGCGTATTTCTGTGTATTGTATTTATATCGGAATTCAGTGACGGTTTTGTGTGCCAGGGACGTATTTAGGCTAACATTATCGAAGCTCGTCAAGTAAATAGGTTGAGTTGAGTGATTAACAGACCACTTGTGTTGACTTAATTATTTTGTAGTTACGTTACGTAGTTTTTTCTGTGTTTAACGAATCATGCGGGTTCTGGTGGCATGCGGAAACTTTAACAATGGCTGTTAATGGCACATATGTGCCTACTTACAGAATTTTTTCTTTTGATTTTATTCTAAAATGCCTAATTGTGAGGCAATAGTGAGGCAAAAAAGCAAGGAAACCTACAAATAGGTGTATCAACAATTAGGTAATAAAAATTGTACGAGATAGAGCACTAAGTTATTCAACAGCCAACATGTAAACAGTGTCAAACCAACCATATCATCTCACAGTCCCCTGCATTACTTAGGGCCTCTCCTACGACAGGAGAGGTTATTGCCATTACTTACACACTTGGCAGGCGGGTGTTACAAATATAACAATGGAAAACGCTGCTGCCCAATTATCTATATTTTTAATTTTTATAAATATTATTATATTTTTTGCCTCGAAAACATTAGTCGCCGGCGACACCCCCGAGTGTAAGGGGTTGGTGCTATTCTACTCTGCCGGACACTAGACAAGGACACAGCAAGTCAACCGTATACATTAAATATCTAAACATAGCATAAAATAAAGTCGCATTCCGCCGTGTGTCCCTATTTATGTACCTATGTACGCTGAAATCTTCTAAATTACGCAACGGATTTTAATGCGGTTTTCAACAGATAGGGATAAAGTAGGTTCCAACAAAGTAGATAACAAAGTCGTGCCTGGTCCACTAGTACTTAATAAGACTTATTTAGCGTGATTGACAAGCCATTGTAGCACGAATACCAAGACCCATATTTCCACCTATGCCTTTATTCCCTAGCCTCAATATACAAGCCAATAGTAGAGTCAAAAAAACGAGTCCACCTCTGTCCCGTGACCCAAAACCTGGCATTGTCGTCCCCTATTGTGTGAAATCCTCATAGTTTACAATAAAAAAGGTGTTTCGACACTCGGGCAGCGGCCGTCCGCGCGTCACCTGCTGCAAGCTCATCGGATAATCTGTTTGAGATATGTATTTCATAATAAATAAACCTTTTATTGCTCATACAATAACATAAAACAGTTCAGTTTAAATCAGTATAAGGCAAGAGCAAAGGCAGCCTTACCGTTCGTTATCGGGAATTCCACTTCTGCCATGTACCAAAAGTACATTAGTTGAATGCTCTTACGGTGAGAGAAAACATCGTGATGAAACCTGCACATTCAGGCGACTGAATGTGTAATAATGATCCAGTAAAATGGTCAGCTTCACGGAGGTCAGATGGCATTCGCTCCACTGTAATTACCTGATTTTTCAAATCCTGAATCATGGTCAAGGCACTTTGAAACGTTGTTTACAGAGGTCCGAACTGCGCGCGTTTGGAAACCGCTGGAAACTGCTAGTTCTAAATAAATATTTCAACTTTAGCTTGTACAGTCTGACTTGTAGACAGAAGGTTGATTACTACTCATTGTATTTCTTATTTATTTTATGGAATAACAACAGCCAACTTAATCATAATACATATCTCAAGAACTGGGCCAATACTATCCATTTACAGTTATCCAGTTATCCACAGTTTACTTGTTAATATGTGCAGTAATGTTAAAAAAGAAATGAGCAATTAGGCATTCTAAAGCCTGCTAATAAAGCTTATTAACAAACAAAAGCCTACTAAGCTGTTTACTAGTAGATAGGAGGTACAACTCTTGTAGTTACTGACTCTGCAAAGCCGTATCGGGTCCATCTCGATAGGTTCGACCATTATTTGAAGACGATTATGATTATTTTTAGTTATTCCAATCTCAAGACCCATAACCAAACCGACTGAATCACATCAAAGTTCCGTGTCCAGATAAGCTTAAAAGCTTTCTAATTGTAAAATACGGAATCACCTGAAAAAGCAGAAGCTTTTCGCACTTTTTCCTTTTCCAAAAGTTAATTTGATGACAGACAGACGGACTTTCCGCTGTTCATTAACACCGATTGCAGATTTTTCTTTTTGAAAAAGAGAAAAAAGTTTCCACTTCTTTTTTCGTCCGGCGAAACAAGGACAGTAGATAATTAGAATAAGAGGAAAGATTTAAATTAACATTCTTACTTTGTGTTTTTGCTTAAGCTGATAAAGTTTTAGGATCTCAGGCTTTGTCAGGGTTTGTAAGTACTCGGCAGGAAATTTACTGTTGAGTACCTAATTTATAATTTTAAGGCACTAACGCCTTGCGGCTTAGCTCGTGTCGAGAGCTACATATTCCACCCTTAATGAAAATATATGCTAGCAATAAAACAGAGAGTAAAATAATGCTACTTGCATTCACGAACACTATTTAAATTACTAAACAACTTTTAATTGCGTTTTGAGTATACCTCCCTCCTTGTGTTACGAATGTTACTATACAAAGATTAAATATGAATAATTTTGTAGCTGAATTTTGACGTTATTATTACCTGAATATAAATAATTACATTGTCGAACAACTTTGTAAAGAATGTGCGAACGCTACGGTTTTGCACAAGCTTTCTTTTCTATGATATCTCTCTTTAAGAAACTCCTCAAAAATTTTCTAATGTTCAAAACCGCATCTAAATCCGTTGCGAGGTTTAGGAGGAGTTAGCGGAAATACCGACAATCTATCTACAACTTTTTTTAAGTTATACGGCAGACAAGCTGGCAAATTATGGAAAGTGGTCACCGACGCCTATGGACATCAGCAACACCAGGGTAGTTACCAGCCCGTTACCCGCCCCTAAAGAAATCTTTAATATACCTCTTAAACGATCCCATTTCATAGTCCAAAGAAAACACTGTGGCTGGGAGATCATTCCACAATCGAATTCTTGAAAAAAGCCTTTAATATATTAAATAATATTTTAAATCAAGCACCTGAAACCCATCGTCAAAGTGACACATACAAAAGACGGTAGCGTCCAGGCAGTAATATTGCTTCTAAAAAAAAGACTATTTAAAAAAAAAGGACTTTGCTACAGGACCCTCGACGGGCTCTAATTGATAATAACCTGCAATTTTCTATAGCAATGGCCACTTTATTCCGAAGGTAATAGAGTTCATGTTGCTGTAAAGTTGTTAGAAGCAGTTATTGGATAGGAAAGTATGATTGGCGGCACAATGGAATTTCTCTAGAGCCCTCCCCGGTCCTGGCTTTGGTTTCTGTTGGTCAAGGATTCTTAATATAAAATCCTTGTCGACAGAAGCCTAATGGCGTACCTCTATAATAAATGCCTATTTTTATATAATTAAACTAGTCAGGCATTTGATCTCTCACCTAGTTACAAGTGACGATGCGGCCGATGATGGAGCATGCCTGTCTAGGAACAGCCTATTCACTCTAGTCTTGAAGGCGTCTAGATTATAATGGTCATTTATCGCTTAGCTGTGAGACATAATTTACTTTTCTAATATCTACATTATTAATTATCTCTTTTCACCTATCGATACACGTATTTGTTATTGCATTTCACGTACAAATACTTACTACAGAGGTAAAGCCTGATCTGAGGGCTGTTAAAAGCGAGCTACTGGTGCTGTTACACTGTGGTGTTACTGAGTTCTAGTAAATTCCGCAATATGGCGCACTCTCATATTAAAATCTTGGTTACAGGGCTGTATCAAAACCAATTCAGCGTTTGACAAAAAAAAACAGACAAGCAGACTTTAATTAACACTTTCTCTTTTACGAAACTCGACCAATTTTTGTATAAATTTTCTGGGCCCAAACTCTTGGTCACGAAACACCCCTAACTTTAGTTTCAGCTTGCAGATAAGTTTGCGAGATTGTACCCAGATACGGAACGGGTGACAGCCCTGTATGAATTAGTTGTTTAGCTCACAAAAGGATATAAAGGTGGGTGGCACGACACTGACTTGACTGTTTAGAGCTAATGAGCTAGACGTTATCCTGATTCGGGATTTTCAGTTGCTGTGTATTTATTTTCTCATATTTACGTCATTATTTACTTAATATATTTTGAGAGGCACAATCTATTTTACAAGATGGTAGATGGAAACACGTGTATTGTGAAATTGCCTTATTTTCGTAATTAAGGTTCTTATTCCACAGTTTCTGTGGAGTTTTGTTTCTAATAATCCCGCTCGCCCACATTTATATCTGATGTTTCGTACAAAATTGAAAACGAATTCTGCCAAAATGTATGTATTATACAGCTGATTTTTTTACGATTACAGTGTTAGTGCCACAGCTCAAAATTGTTTGCTATCACGAGCACAGTCATACGGTACTCGTTGGTATTAGACTATGAGGGTCAAGAAACATTCCACTTTGTGGCGATTGTAAACGTTATAGACGTATGTTGTGCACGACCAGACCAATATAGTACAGGCTTTTATTAATTGAGCATTATACAATATATTTTTACTACTGTGCACGTCTTAACTGCATTTAATTGTCACGATCTCTCTGCTGTAGGCCTGCTGAAAAAAAAATCTTTATAGAAATAAGTTGGCCTGTTGTGTCTGATATATTCTGTCAAGTAGTTTTGTAAAAATTTGTGTACAATAAATGGTTAAATAAAAAAATAAAATAAATAAACGTTTTGTGGGTCTCTTAAGGTCTACTATCGTTCAACGTGTAATTTTTCTTGTACTCTATGACGTAGGATAACATACGGCGCCCCCACAGCCTATATCATGAATATAATATGGACGAATTTATATTATGGAATTTATATTGTTATACTAACCGATGCTCTTACGGTGAGGGAAAACATCGTGATGAAACCTGCACATTCAGGCGACTGGATGTGTAACCATGATCCAATCTGGTCAGGTTCCCCTGGTAGCAGGGTCATAGAGGTCAGGTGGCAGTCGCTCCACTGTAATTACCTGACCTGCCAAATCCTGGATCATGGTCAAAGGCGGACCCGGGCCCTCGTTCTCGAGAGCACAACCGGGACATTAACGCCAAGATGAATTTATATTGTTTTAATTCGAAATTTGATTATGATTCTGTGATAATATTGCGATAACTTAATGTAACGATACTTGCTTTACAAATGTAAAGTAGCATTAAAAATGACATGTACTTACATCTATTTACCATTGTATTGTATTGTTTTGAATATGAAGTCACAATGTTTTGATACAAGTAAAGTGTCATTTCAGCGTGGACGAAGACCATATTACAGTGGCTAATATCTACCTCCATTATTATCTGTGTCACGTAGAAGCGTTAGTTACCGCGCTTACTCAAGTTAATGCCTCATACGGATGGTTATTAGGCAACTTTGTTACCAAACTGAATATATAAGTGGTATTTATACTAATTACTTTCTGGCGTTCGTCTCTGCTCGAGTGTTATTCGGTGCTGTTTGCGGGTAGAGCGACATTCTTTGATATATGCTGGGGTGTTTTGTGTCTTTTTAACAGGCTCCTCTTGTCTATTTATAACAATAATGTAGGTACCGTCTCGGGACGCCAGAGACTGTTCAACCAGTCTCAGGGTCAGGGAGGACAAGACTAAGTGTCATCTTCTCTCATTATCATCTCGGCGTTAAATCCCGGTTGCACTCCCGCGGAACACGCGGGGGCCCGGGGTCCGCCTTCCTGCTTTTCTTAGCCCACTTTGCTCGGTCATCGGCATCCTTTGTGGTGAGTCTGTTGGGAGTGGACTGACTTAACTGCCGACCTGAAGAACCTACAACCGACTGGATAAGGGGAAGTCCCTTAAATTTAATAGAGAACGCGATTCGACGTCCGCTGGTCAGCTGGAGAGATGATTTGCTAAACGCTGCACGTGAATGCTGCAGTATTCAGCAAATCATCTCCTAGACTGAACACGCACATCTATAACTTGAAGATCACCAGAACAAATGAGGAACAGAACAGAGGAGGATGGAGGATGTCATTAATTATTTGCTTTAATCGGAAATCTATTTCCAGTGGTGGTTCATTAATTGCAGTACGGCAAAATATTAAATCGAACGGCCGGAAAGATGTTTGTCTCTCAGTTAAACATAAGATTGAGTTATCCTGCATAGAGCTAGAAAAGTGCATCATACTTTGTGTGTATAGGCCACCATAGAAATAAAATTTTGAGATTTAAAAAAAACTATAGAACAAGTTTTGGAAAGACTTTGTATATTTAAAAAAAATAGGTAATAGTTTGTGGAGATTTTAATGTTAATTTATTGAAAAAAACAACTTTTAGTAATAGAATAATAAGCTTATTCCGTAGTTTTAATCTTAATTATGTATTTTTATAGCCGACACGATGCACAGAATTATCAGCGACTTGCATCGACAATGTATTCTGCTGTTGCAAAGTCAACGAAAATGCTTTTATAAATTTTACAAGATCTGACTATAGTGGACAATTCGTTGTTTTTGATTTTACGGAACAATGTAATATTAATGAAATAATTACGAGACCAATTACTCAAAGGAGAATTGAACACTTCAAACAAGCCTTATCGGAGACCATTGCCGGCCTTTGTCTTGATTCTCATGACCCAAACATTATATTTTCTGATATGTTCAATTCTGTCAATTATGTTCATCAAAGTGTTTTTACAAAAAAGAATAAAAAGTAACGTAAATCTAAATTTAGTGATTGGGCTACTTTTGGTATCCGCGAAAGCAGAGATAGACGGCCTTACCACAAAAAATATTTTAAACACGAGATAAACATGTGTTTAGTTAGTCACTGTCTAAATTGTTAAACACTGTTTAGGCGGGTGTTTAACTTTCTGTACTACAAAACGACGTTTAGCAACTGTCTACCAAGACAGTGTTTAACTTCATGTTTTCTTTTCATCTCTAGTAACACTGAACAACATTCATTCATCTCGGTCCCCATTCGTTCTGAACCGTTTCGTTTTATGCAAACATTATTCGAACACATTTCAGTGGTTTCCGAATTAAAATGAAATTTAATTAAAAATATACTATAAATTAACCTGTATTATGTTTTTCTCTATAATTTATTGATTTAATGAACAACCGTTAGACACACTTTTATGGTACGACTTTTACTAAACATGTGTTCAACAGATGTCTAACCCTTGTTTAACTTTTTTGTGGTAAGACTGAGAATGTTTGAACTAAACGGGCAGCGAGCTTATTGCCATGATAAAGATTTTGTAGAATATGTCAAAAAATATTCAAAAACGTTTAAGAAAGTTTTTATATTGGCAAAAGCACAGCACTGTTCTTTGATGTATGCTGGGGTGTTTTGTGCCTTTTAACAGGCTCGTCTTGTCTATTTATAACAATAATGTAGGTACCGTCTCGGGACGCCAGAGACTGTTCAACCAGTCTCAGGGTCAGGAAGGACAAGACTAAGTGTCATCTTCTCTGCCATGTTGTAATTGTAAACCACGTAAGTTTTGGCTTATAACCTGTCCCGCCTGGCTGACGTCAAATCTTCTTAGATTGCCGCTGGGAGAATTTACTTATAAAGTATAATAATCTTGGCGTTCATGTCCCGGTCCCAGATCCCGGAGGGTCCGGGATCTGCCTTGACCACGACCAAGAATTTAGCAGATCAGATAATTGCAGCGGAGCGATTGCCATCGACCTCCATGACCTGATCAGATTGGATCATGGTTACACATTCACTCGCCTGAATATGCAGGTTTCGTCACGATGTTTTCCCTCACCGTAAGAGCACCGGTTGGTGTTCAAATAATTTGCATAACTCAGAAAAGAGTCATTGGTCGCGCTCGCTTACGAGTCGAACCCTTTAACCATTAAGCCACCGACGCTCCGAGAGAATTTCCTTATATCAATCCAAAATATGAAGTCTTCAAATGAGCAAGTATATTTTCTCCACGTCAACGTAAACGCCCATAAGTAGAAGCATAATCTCGTAGATGGAAATTAAAAAGGTTCAGCTCCGAGCATAATCCAGATTCAAAACATCATTAGAGAAAAAAAGATTGAAAACATTTCATCGGAATGGATTACGCGGAAATCTATTACTTTTGCCAGCTTTTCCGCTATTGGAAATAAATCGATGGAATGAAAATGCGTAAACAACTGTTGCCATAGCGAAATATCAGTTTGAGCTCTTGTTAAGTTCACAAGGTTTTCAGTGTCGATCATCATATCATATTAGCCGAAGAACGCCCACTGCTGGGCGTAGGCCTCCCCCAGAGATCACAAAGGCCAGTCTTGTGCCTTCAGCATCAGACTCATACCTGCGATCTTTACCAGGTCGTCGCTCCGCCTTGTGGGAGCTGCCCACGCTGCGTCTTCGAGTACGTGGTCGCCACTCGAGAACAATACTGCCCCAACTGCCATCTGTTCTTAAAGCTATGTGCCCTGCCCACTGCCACTTTAGCCTGGTAATCCTTAGGGCTATGTCGGTGACCTTGGTTCGCTTGCGGATCACCTCATTTCACTTTAGCGTCGATATAAGGTTTTTATTCAGTTATACTAAATATGAAAGACAAGTAAGGTACTCATAGGCACATATACAATAATTATATATAATTGGCATAGCCACGGGGCGTAGCGAATCATAAAGTTATGATGTCAGACTGTTTGGTGGTTCGGTATAAAACCAAGGTTAGAAAGGCCCTGTAACATGACAAAGTATAACAAAGTTACGGGAAAAATTATCACTAAATTCGTTGAAGATCGAAGAATTCGTGTTAAATGTTGCTGAATGAATAAATGATTTTAATCTAATAAGTTCTAAACAATAAGATGTTCTGCACGAAGAAATCTAGTGAAATATAAACAGTTTGGGTTCTGATTCAATCTTAATACCACTTCTACTTCAATTCCATTTGGTTTACTCAAAAAACACTCTGTTGGAAATGTATCAATTAGATAATATTCCTAGTGCCCTTAAAATCATATACGAAGTTCATCTTTTTCTCGTCTAAAGCTGAAATTGCTTGTTTGAAGTAATTCCTGGAACTATTTACTTTTGGTAGACCTAAGACGCCTTTGGGATAGCTTTGGGAACCTGTAACTCTGTACTGTACCTATTTTAATATGAGAATATCTAAATGAACTATAAACTTCTATATAAATATCCCACATTCAAAAATAGTAGCTAAACCCAAAAACGCATAAAGCGCTTCCAATTTTGTCCAGAACTGAGTTGTTTTAATGCAGCCCAGCGTATTCCCATCCGGTGCATTCCGTTTGGCCACAACTCGCTTATTGCGATGGCCCCTGAGGGACCGGGCAGTTGCCTTTTTGAGGGCCTTTGTTTTGCGACCGCCCGCTTTGGACGCTGTTTGCTTGCCGGGAAAATGAGGTGTTAACGACTGTTTTGGATTGATCGGGCTGGTTCGTTTGTTGTTGATTTCTTAATTTGATTGGTTTCGGTTTGTTTTGTTTGGCGTTGTGGTTGTTGGGCGGAGTGTCGGCGGTTTTGCGCCGTCTTGCTGTTGCTGGTGTCATATAAACGTATATACTTACTTACAATTTTTTTATTTAACACCCGACGCGAAAAGAGGCGTGGTGTAAGTTTGACATATGTATCTATGTTTGTGTGTATGTAGCTAGTGTTAAATAAACGTTTGTACCTACTTACATTTTTTCATTAACACCTGCTTCAAAAAGAGGCGTTTTATAAGTTTGTCTGTGTATGCATGTGTCTGTCTGTGGTATCGTAGCTCCCGAATGAGTGGACCGATTTCAATGCGTTTCTTTCATTTGGAAGAATTAAGTAAATGTAAACTTTGGCGGGGGCTCCGATTTAAACCGGGTAGGTTATTTAGATAAATTGCTTATTAAAGTTTGACGCCTGCACAAGTGGCAGCGAAAATTACGTTATGAACAGTGCCTTCTCATGACATATGCCTACTTGTAAACATATTATGAAGATTATCAGTCAGTAGCGCGTCAGTATTAACAAAGCCTATCCCGTGTATCCGATAAAGACAAGACTAAGGAACACGACTAGCGAAGACTAAGTATAGATTTATTAAAAATACTCCGTTTAGCGAAAGGATTAAGTTATCTATAAAATACACACCTTCCCTTAGGCAACAATGAGTACCATTTGAAATCGGACAACGTTATCTAACGACATATAAATAGTAATTGAAACCCATTCATACGACCGCAAACGTACACGGTGCACAATTAAAATCATTTCCCCACCGTGTTACGTTAAAACTTGGACTATAATCATAAAATAAAAGTTGCCCCACACAATCAATGTGACCCTTACCCGAAGGCAGTTATAGCCGAAACATTTATTGGGAGCAAACCGCTTCGAGTCGAACTGGGAACAACCCTCGTGGGGTCGGCAAAAGTAAATGATGACCAGCGCATCGCAAGTTACATTTACGTGCGGTGTGGAGCTGAACTACGCATTTTTGTGCGACTGTCTTCGTACAGTGGCGCCTCTACCGCTCGCATATGTAACTTTGCTTGTGTTTATTAGTATTCAGGTATCTCATTTCTGAGAATGATGCTTATGTCCCAGTTCATAAAGTAGTAATTTGATTGCTTGCGGTTAGAGATATAATGGTCCTATTTCTCTTTGTGCGAGGAAGGTAATTTGTTTTGATGTATTAGAGCGATTGTGTTTCCTATCTATAAATGTTTATTGGCTGTATGAGAGCTAAGTGTAGTTGCCTAATTAGAATCGATATGAAAACAAAACATGGCGACATTTTTGTAAAGTGATATTTTTGTACCGAAATAAATACAGGTAATACTACCTACGTGACTAAATGACCTTTCTTTTCTGGAAATAGATAGAAATACATCGAAAAACAATAAACGTTAGTGAAAGAAATTAATTATTCAGACACAAATAATAGGCGACTGTTTATTTCTAGTCTGGGCATTTGCGTTGGTTTTATCTGTAACATTTTTTTCTAGATAGTTCGACAGCTACAATGAAAATAATTCTATTTTTAGTGTTTTAAAATGAATCTTGGACAATTCACACAGCGCCATCTAGACCCAAAGTAAGCAAAGCTTGCGTTATGGGTGCCAGAAAACTGATAAACTACTTATTTATTACTTATTATACCTGTTGTACCCGGACCCGGTACAGAAATTTAAAATAATTATTTCAATTTCATCAGGATCAGGTAATTACAGTGGAGCGACTGCCATCTGACTTCTGCGACCATGGTACACATTCAGCTGCCTGAATGTGCAGGTTTCATCACAATGTTTTCCCTCATGAGAACATCGCTTACTGTTCAACTAATGTACCTAAATAACTCGGAAAAGAGTCATTGGTACATGGCGGACCCGGTACCTCGGGGTACGAGTCGAGCCCCTTAACCATTAGGCCATCAATGCTATAGCTATCTCTTAAATTCTACAATCGGCACGCAGGCAATCAAAGTTCTGGAAGATTCTCGCTGAGTAAGCACGGTTGGTTCGTTCACACGGTGCTACGCTGATGTCGAAAGGTCGTAAGTACTTATGGTTTTAGTGCTAAATAACTAAGAGCCTTAGTGGCCTAATGGAAAGTTTGTCGGTCTCGTAGGTTTGCGGTAGGTACCGGGTTCGATGCTATGTATCAATTAACTTTTTCTGAACTTTTTTACGGTGAGGGAAAATGTTGTGAGGAAACTGCATATTCAGGCGACTGAATGTGTAATTATGATCCCATCTGGTGAGGTGCCCCTGTTAACAGGGTCACGGAGGTCAGATGGCTGTCGCTCTAATGTAATTATCTAATCTCCCAAGTCCTGGATCATGGTCAAGGCGGACCCCGGGCGCTCGTGCGCGAGAACGCGACCAGGACATTAACACCAAGATGATTATTTTTCTTTATTTTTTATATCAGGATACAACCAAAAACAGATTAAAATACCACGCAAATACGTGTTATAATCTAAATATTACGATACAATATGCTGGTTGCATGGAAACTGTTGCATGATGAAAATGTTTCCTGTACAACACAACACCATTCTGATCAAGCGTGGAGCTTAGAACAAGTTTGTACAAAACTAATGGATAACACAGAACTCGCCTAGCAATAATACACTGTATTGTATTTGTGCACAGACTAGCGCAACACACAGACGTCCTTTTTGTTAGGTACTAGTGGACTTGGCGCGACTTTGTTCGCGTACATCTACTTTGCCCCTGCCTACCCTTTTTTTCTTGCTTATAAACCTCCCTCTTTAATCAATTTATATATAAAGCTCTAAGCGTACATACATAGAGATATGGGGACAGACGGCTGGAAGCGACTTTGTTTTATACTATGTATAGATTTACCCCGTCTTCCCTCAACATTTAGCGTAGTTGTATAAAAAAAACATCTTGGCGTTAATGTCCCGGTCATGGTCTCACGCACGAGGACCCGCGGTCCGCCTTGACCATGGCAGATATGGTTATTACAATAGAGCGACAGCCATCTGACCTCCGTGACCCTGCTAGAAAGGAAACATAACTAGATTGGATCATGGTTACTCATTCAGTCGCCCAGTTTCATCGCGATGCTTTCCTTCACCGTAAAGGTTAGCATAGGTTAGTATTCAAATAACATCAGCTACCGACGGTCGGACATGTTGTGCAGCAAATGTCATGGTTAAATACTAACAAATAATCATAGCTACATCGTTATATACATACATACTCACGCCCGTATCCCACCGTAAGACATCGGTTAGAAACTCAGAAAATGTCATGGTTTTCGTTTTAACTTTATATTATGAAACACAGGGTATCCTGTTATCCCAGCTCAGTCAAAGAAATACTTATTTTTTACTTTTCCTGTTCACGTGTTGTTTTTACAAAGGGATCAAGATTTATTAAAAAAATAATTATATCGTTCATAACAATATCTCGTCTTCAGCCTGTAAGCTCTGTGTTTCACGGATAAAAGCTCGATTGTTATTACTTACTCCAAGTTGTATATTTATTAATAACTCTTTGTGCCCGACAGTTTTCTGCAAAAGTTTTTCTGCGAAACTCCAAAGTTTATCGAACAGTTTGAAAAGCTGGAAGTGTTGGTGTTGTACTCATTTAGGGAATGGGTCAGTAATGGAATAAAACAATTTGTAACAAGTAAACATAACTTGTACTAGATTTTATCTTCAGTTATTTTTTATACCACTAAGGTGGCAAACAAGCTTACGGCCTGCCTGATGGTAAGCAGTCACCGCAGCCTTGTTTGGACGATGGAGATGGTAACTTAATAGATAACTTATATTTAAATACTAGTATATTTAAATACACACACACACACACACCAGTGTACATGTATTTCATTGTTTTATTATTCTTTTTCTTTGTCAATATTGTATCTATCTGCAAAGCTGCTTAGTGGCTACATATCAAAATTTTAAAATGCAGTTTTAATTGGCATTCCAACCGTTATGTGCTTGTGTTTTAAATGAATTTAACTGCTGTTAAACTGTGTAATGAACTAATAAATAAATAAATAAAATAGTGACCCGCCCCAGCTTCGCACGAGTACCAAACTTCATAAGATCACCCGCTCGGCTAATTTGAAGACTGAAGATTACCCGAAAATTTCATCACCATCGTTTCAGTCGTTTCGGAGTCCATATGGTGTTTGACACATAGTTTTTTTTAAATAAGAAGAGAATATTTTGTAGATTTTAGAGCGCAGGCAAACTTTATAACCTAATCTATACACTTCCCGCCGTCTGTATCTATCTACGCTTAGATCTTTTAAACTACTTTAATGCGGTTTTCAACAAAAGATAGAGAGATTCAAGAGGAAGGTTTATAAGCAGGAAAAAAGGGTAGATTGGGCTAAAGCAGGCGTACGTGAAGGAAAACAACGTAACTGATTTTAATGCGGTTTTCAACAAATGATATAGTGATTCAAAAGGAAGGTTTTTGCTCAAGAAAAAAGGGTATATAGGCCTAAAGCAGGTGTACGCAAAGGAAGTCGCGCTGGGTCCACTAAAAAAAAAAAGAAATTAAAAAATAATTCGTTGTCAATAAACCAAACCTTGTTTTCGATAGGAAACTGAAACTAACGCAAAACCCAAACCATTAGCGTTAATAAAACTTTTACCCACTAAAAACAGCATTAGTAATTAGAATGGAAACATGTCCCTCGCTCAGCCGTCAGCTGACCCAAGTGTGAACTGTGACGTCATCAACCCCAATCACAGTGACTAGTGGCGCCACCTACACGGTTTAGCTTTCAACACCACTTTTGCGATGCAAAACTTTGCAGTCTAATGCAAGACCGCTCCCATTCGGAACCGTATATAGGTAGGCGTTTTACATTGATCGATAGAAGGGATTTTGATGGATTTTTAAGGGTTTCTTTGTAAGGATATGTATGGCGTTTGTTCTGCTGTGAAATATTACTGATAGGTAATTATGACACTCAATATATTTTTAACAATTAACACAATTTGGTTTGAAAATAACCTGGTTTAAACCTGTAATGGAGATCTTCATGCCGCTTAACAAGTGGCATGACAACTTGATAGTGTGTGGGGTAAAATGGGCGGGATCGAGCCTTTTTTAAATAGGCGGACGTCATTCCACTTGACGGTGTAAGTGAAAATCTATTCTATAAATAATCAAATTTTCTCATCGATGGTTATCGATGCCCTAGCCGAGCGGTTAAGAGGTAGTAGCTAGAGGTCTGTGGTTCAAACCTTGCTCTGTACATTTTTTAATTTTTCAGGAATGCGAAATAAAAAATGTGACAGCGGTTTGCTAAAACTCGGCTCGAGTGGACTCTCTTTTCCCCGTATATTTATTTTTCTATTTGTATCTATCTGCCCACACCTTGGGAAAAGGCGTGAGGTTATGTTATCTATGAAGGTTCGATAGAACGTTTCTCGCTCGAACGATTCGGATGTGGAATGAGCTCCCAGCCACAGTGTTTCCTTTGGACTATGACATGGGATCGTTCAAGAGGTATATTAGAGGTCCCTTCAGAGGCGAGCAACGCTTTGGTAGCGCCCCTGGTGTTGTTGAAGTCCATAGGCGGCGGTGACCACTTTTCATCATGTGGCCCGCTTTGCCTGTTAACTGTCTGTCGTATAACATAAAAAAATGTAGGTATGTCAAACCGAACCCAATTGCAACCCGACCACACCCGCCTCTCCCAGGCTCCGTTAAACGTATTATTGTAAATAAACTCATCACGACAGCCATTAAAATTTGAATAAAAATGAAACGCGGCCCGCGCACAAATCTCGGCCGTGGGCGCAAGATTGATCACTCTGTATGAAATATATGCTTGTACTTCACATGGAGGTTGGATGGGATGGGATGGATGTGGCAGTGTCGTCTGACTACCAGTTTGGTTCTCTCTAAAGTACTTACTGTAAGTTGTAAGGGATAAACTTTTAGGCATTCCAACCACGTCCAGTCTCGTCCAGGTTTCCAGAGCCCAACACATCTAAACCCTTTTTACTGTGTGCCCAGTACAATAGTTACGCACTGTGTATTCGACCAATATTAATCACGAAGACTTACGTTGAAATGTCGGAAAATGGTTTTCACCAACATATGAAGTTCTTCGTCATGGGATAAACTTCCTATTCTACTCTTGTTATTAAAGTATTACTATTTCAATATTCGGCACAATTGCATACCGTAAGAGCATGAAACATTGCTGAGTTCAAATTCGTTATTAAATTCTTTATCGAAAGTAAAATACCTAAAGCATAATCCAAACACGTAGAAGTGATGTCCTAACAAACTTTTTTGACACTACAAATCTTCTCCAAATTCCAAAACTTTCCATAAAAGCATACCAATCACACAATAAGCATGCCTTCTCCATCCATATTCCCGCATCGCCGTCCACTGAATAGAGCAGACTGTCTCTCTGTCGCCCATAAATTAAATCCCCCCTAATGAGTTAGATTATGACGCGGTCTTTAGGACTCTATTAATCTGAGACGCCTTGGTGGTCCCCGGCGTCGATGGTGACAAAAAATCCGAATAAAATACCCGTATAGTTACGCCTTTTAAGAAATATGGCGACTGTTTGGTGATTAATTTTACGCCTCGAGTGTGTTCCTTGCGTAATTACTTTCGGTCGGTGGTTTGAGGTTTAAACATCAGGGAATGTCCATTTATTTATTTATTTATTTAACTGTTTATTGTACACAATAATTATATACAGAGAAATATAACAGTATAGAAGACACAACAGGCCATACTTTGTTTTCTAAAATAAAAAAATTACGTACTTACTTGTACTTGTTTAGTGTATCGGAAGTTTTGTTTCAATATAGCACCAACGTCATAGAACTAATAGTGGATTAATCCAGTATTTAGTACCTCTTCCAATTGCGTTAAAGCCCTATGGGATATAGATATTACCTATGTAGGTACTGCTTTCGCTGGAAAATGTATTTACCGGATATTAATTTAATATAGAAAAAGAAATTTGCATTCCAATCATTCGCGGAACACTTTTTAATCGTCCCTCATTAAGCGCATAGCTGCGCGTAACCGCGGGCTTTACGGCGTCCATTTTGAATTAATTTGGCGCCAAACAAAATGGCGGGCGGGAGGCGCACAATAAAAATTTTATTAATCTCGAATGCTATCTCTACGAACACAAAATGGATGGGGCAACCTCAATTATTTTGATTAATTTTAATTTTACCTCGCGTGGTTGCGATTTGGCGGCATGACCTGAGCTAACTTTTTTATTGTTGTCATGGGTCGTTTTTTGCGTGGTGCCACATTTTTGTTTTAGAAGTTGATGGTGTTAGAGGGTATGTTTATGTAACGGTAAAGGGTAAATATCTGTTCTGCAGTGATATAATCGCTCATAAGACCAACCTAAATATTTAATTTACTAACATTCAGACTACATAGTAGGTATCTAGCCCCTAACCAACATAGAACAAACCACAAAATTATGTTTCTGCCATTCCCCTGGTTATGTGTTAGGTTTAATGTTAACGCATAGTAATGATACAGGGTTGCAGTAAAAATTGGTGGGCTCTGATTCATGGACATGAAATTTAGCGTGAACGAGTTACCTAGCAACAACCACTACAGTCAAAAGTACATTTAAAATGAGCAAAATATCATCCTAATGTATCTTCTCCTTCTTTATCCATCCCTAGGGTGGGGGCCTCCTTCAATATCTTCCATCGTTGTCGGTCTTATGCTGTTTTAAGTATTCCATACCAACTGTTCGCTTATTGTCATCGTACCAGCACATCTGAGGTCTTCCCTGTGGACGTTTTTCACCCCAAGGTCTCCACTCCACCAGTGATTGCACCATGAACCCCGCTTTCTGGCGACGTGGCCGGGCATTGCCACTTCAGCTGTATATGTCTTTGATGGCACAGGCGTTTTAGAAAATATTGTTTCGAAATTTTACTTTCATCTTTTATTACTGTTTAATTCTGATTCTATCCCATGCAGCATAAAACTCGAGATGCGTCATTGTCGTTAAGCAATTCAATTGGTCGTAACAGTGGGAATTATTGCTATCCTTAACCTGTTTTCTTTGCGTGGAATTTACTTTGTATTTTTAGGTTTAAGTAGGTTAAGTGTTTGATTTCGGAATGGGAGAAGTTCAATCTGTCTTAACGAAAGTTATGATTGGTTTTTGACAGAATTGTGTTCACTCGCGTTTAGAATTAGAACTTTAGAATAACCTATACTTATGTTTACTTATATTTTCGCTCTTACGCAGAGAGAAAACAGCGTGATGAAACCTGCACATTCAGGCGACTGAATGTGTAACCATGATCCAATCTGGTCAGGTTCCCCTGGTAGCAGGGTCACGGAGGTCGAATGGCAGTCGCTCCACTGTAATTATCTGATCTACCAATTCCTGGATCATGGTCAAGGCGGAAACCTGGCCCTTGTGCGCGAGAGGACAACCGGGACATTAATGCCAAGATGAATATATTTTATTATTTATACTTATTTATATTTTCACTTGTGTCTTTATCATTATCCTTATCCTTACACAGTATTACCAAACATTATGTAACTTTCCTCGTCTGTCTTTCCGTTAACTTCTCTACGCAACGGATTTTGATGCGGTTTTCATCATCAGTTAAGAGAATTTCTTCCTGAAGGTTTATATATACAATACAAGCTGTTTATAGTAGAGAAAAGCTGAGAAACCTCATGAGAAGCCGGTGCTGGTCGCTAGTATAATTTATACAGGGGTATACTTTCAAAGTCGAAAAATTTTAATAATTTTAAATTTATAATTTAACAAATAGTCTTAATTCTAGAAAACTTGGGGCAATTGTGTCATTATTTTTGACTGTGGTTCTAGAAATGTTATTTAGGGTTACGGTTCCAAAGTTTAAAGGAACAAAAATTAACCACAATAACCGAAAAATGGTTACAGTTTGACCAAATTTCTAGGTTCTTAAATGAACATAATTTTCAAACTGCATGGGATAGATTTTTTTCTGATTTTTCTCATGATGCTTACAATCAATCCTGTCACCCCGTTTCGGCTTGACGTTGAGTTCTGGGACCCTGTATACAAGCATTTAATGTACGTACCTAATGCCTAATGTGAATAACGTACTTATCAGTTATTTACTGCTGTAATTTTATAACCAGACAAGTATTTTCGGATATTACGCCCACATAGTAATTTCCAATATCTAGATAGGAAGGGTGTGTTTACGGTTTCTTGAATAGGTACGCGAATAATACCATATTGGCAGACAAAGGTCGATATCGGCTCTAAGCTCGGATTATAATGATAACCATTTACATAGATTCTGAATTTATGGCTGCACAAGATTATGTTAAAGCATTAGGACGGGGTTTTGCCGTTGGATCTATGTTTATGCCGAGCTAAGTGTCTTCGTAGGTTGGCTTACAATGTGTGTACTAAACGATGTTTTATAGCATGTTACAAACTAGTGATGGGCACGGAATGAAGTATACCGGTTTGTTTTTCGTCTGGACTGGACACCACAGCTCAAAATACTCTGACGCGGCCTATTCGCTGTAATGCGGCTCATGCGTCACTTTTTTAACGCGTGCTGTTTTTAGTAAGGTCTAGAGTACCCTAAACCGACGAGCATGTGTGAAAAGGAAAGGACAGGATCGTACAAAGTGGAGTGGTCTCTGTCTACCTCAATGGGAAAGAGGTGAGTCGCTAGGTATATATGGATGTCACGCCTTTTTCAAGACAGTGTGGGCAGAGACCACATCGTTCTGTTTGATACTATCCTAAAAAAACTCTTTCGCTTCTTCCACATTTATATATTTTCATACATGAACGTCAATGAATACCTAAATGAATTTAATTGTAATGATAAATGGATGGGTCCCATATAGACATCGGCGTATCTGCGGGCTAAGTACTCTGTTGCCAACAATTCTAAAAAAAAAACAATCGATTTAATAGTTTCAGTTTATTGCAATGGAACTTTATTAGCAACTGTGACTGCAGTTTCGTGTCCTGTTATTGGTCCGAGACCAGGACCGTCCCATCCCTAAATAGTGGGGGCGTTTCACAGGCATAAAGTCCGGTAGCGGTCCCAGCTAAATTATTAATAAACGCCTCACTACTAGCTGCCCCGTAAGCTTAGCCTTTAAAAGCCTTTTATTATTCAATGTCTTTTTAACATGCACATTTGGCTGTTACGGAGCTTACGCCGGACATGTTTACGGCAATTTTGGCGTTGCATAGGTACAGATGTGCTTAACTGATCCGGTTGTAACGAGAAGTAGATGGGCTAAGTAGTTTAGTACGGCTAGCACAAGTTGCTCTCGCGTGCGATAAGCGAGAAAGAGCGCGACATAGATACTGCTATCTCTTTTATCTTAGTATTGTGAGAAGGAAACAAACGCCCTCTCACGGCGCGAGTTGTGTCGCGGACACACTTGTGATATCCGTGCAGTTCGGTTAAAGTATGTTAGAGGTCTCTTCAGAGCCGGGCATTGGTAACTTCCCTGATGTTGCTGATGTCTATAGGCGGCGGTGACCACTTTCCATCAGCCCGCTTGCCTATTTGTCTGTCGTTTAACATAAAAAAAATAGTTAAAAAAGTGTCACCCTGCTAACGCAATAATGACACAACTCGGAAAACAAAGAAATCGGACCGCATTTACAAATCAAAATCGAAAGAAAAATACTTAACAAACTGTAAACCCGACATGAAGTCGAGAACTTTTTAAATAATCAAGCAGACACGATCGTGGGGCTTATAATAAAGCTTTCAGGCTGTTCCGTTGAAAAGTCCGTGGGAGCTTCACTATCAATTCGTAAAGACAATCACTGTTGGACGAGCGGGGTTGGAGTAGCGTCCAGATTAATATTTAACTACACATGTCTTTTACCACACGGCGGCCGGGTGTGGTGCGAAGGGTGAGAGGTAGCGGAGCCACATGAAAA
Organism: Blastobasis adustella; assembly: GCA_907269095.1. Classification (NCBI taxonomy): domain Eukaryota; kingdom Metazoa; phylum Arthropoda; class Insecta; order Lepidoptera; family Blastobasidae; genus Blastobasis; species Blastobasis adustella. The sequence continues at coordinate 5,064,051 of OU026135.1, read as the reverse complement.
ATAACTACTAACCCAAGCCTAAATCCAGCAGTGGCCTGCTATAGGCAGTTCATGTGTAAAATATGCATAGTTATACATATAAACCTACCGGAAGAAATTCTGTAAATGATAGTGAAAACCGCATTACAATCCGTTAGGTGATTTAGGTTAACGGATTTACAGACAGACGCGAAAAGCAATTTTATACTATTCTATGTAATCATAAAGTGATTATTGATGAATTCCATGATGATGATATACTGCTCAATTATTTTTTATTGCAAATTATTTAGATAAACATTTAAGATTTAGCATAGGAGGATGAGGAAACTCAAGTCGAAGAGTTTATAACTGTAATGATAGTGAATGATATTTATAATGGTAATGAAGATCTGTTTTGCCCGATAATCAGAAATGCGATTCTGAAATTTTTGTTCTTACAATTTCCACATTAAAATACATGCTGAGAAATATACATTGCAAACTAAACTTTTAAATATTAAAACAGACACGATTGTAAGGCTCATAATAAAACTTTCAGGCTGTACCGTTGAAAAGTTCGTGGAAGCTTCTATTGGGTTACAAACGATAGTGACAACAAAATTAGACAACTGACAATAAAGACTTTAGAAAAGTTACTTGGAAAACTCCATAGTCTATGACTCGTACTACATACCTTGAATAAATTTTTAAGTCATCGTCCACATAAGCTATTTTCTAACTGTGCCATTGAACCTTAAGTATAGTGTTTATTGTTCCCGTCTTATAAATTGATGCAACTATATATGCACAAAAGTGTTGTTCTTGTGCCTCCTATGAAATCATAACTTGATGACAGGTTATTTTCAGTTCCAAAGAGAATAATAGATATTTTGAAGGAACGATCTAATAATGTTACTGTTTTCAGGAAGTTACAGTTACTTTGTTTGTGTAGTGCAGCCCTTTAATCTTCGCTGTTATAAGTATTAAGGGGAAAAGAAATGAAACTAGAAAGTTAGAACCAAAGTTGATATATATATATAGGTAGTTATGGTACTTAAAGAATCATCTCGCAAAATAGAAAAATCTCGCAATATGTTTGTAGGAATCTAATGATTTGATAACTCTGTTCAATGGTATGACGTAGCGTAGATTTTTTTACGCTACGCAGTGATAAACGAGCAGAAGCCCACCCGATAGCAAGCAGCAACTGTCGCCCATGCATTTAGGTTGCAAACGCAAGTGCGTTGTCACTATGAGGACTAAGAAGAAATGTCTCAAGCCTGTGATTTCGCTGGCTATCTTATCCTTCAAACGGAACACAACAATGCAATCTATGTTGCTTGGCGGCAGAAACAGATACGGCGGTGGTACTCACCCAGGCGTGCTACTCAGGCTTGACAGAATCCTACCGCCTAATAACCTGATCCTTCGTTCCTACCTAGCAATACTGAAAAGAATCCTAGCTCTTTGTCCTGAAGTACCAATTAGGGAAACATAATCAAGCTAGGAATTCGTAAACACAATCCTGAAATCTTGGAGGCCCAATTCCTCCACTCAAGGACAGTAGGGATGGACAATTAATAAACAATTTCGTTCGTGACGACCGGTACGTGCGCCGCATGCTTCGTTCGCAAACTGTCTCAAGGACTTGCGATTGCGAGTTTCAGAACGTCGCCGCCGCCATTTTAATTGGAATAATGAACGTGATTTGGCGGGAAATGCTTGGGAATAATTGTTAGTGTTGCCAAGTTGGGGCTTTAGGCGCTGGATCTAGCGCATTTTTTGATATTATTGGTGCGCATTATCGGAGCGCTTTTTATACCAAATACAGAAATCTAGCACTTTTTTCTAGAAGTGTTGGTAATACTAGTTAGGTCGCGGGAGGTTAGAATCTCATGTTTTCTGTGAGCATGTTGGGGTCGGATGTGTTTCGTTATTTTGTCTAATTCAGAAGTATTATTTGAATTATCTAGTAAATTGGTTTCAATTGTTAGTAATTGAGCTATTTATCTAATTTCAACTAATAATATAGACATTCGCCAACAATTTCATTTAATGTACTTACGAATAATTGATCCCATTATATTGTATTATTGTTCGTAGGTACTATACCAGAAGCATATCTCTCATCTTATGAATCACATTTTTGTTGTTGAAAAGTTTTCAAGGGGTTAAAGTGGAGAAATTTTTGAAGATCACAATCGCGTTTACGTATAACTATGATGAACAAAATATACCCTGTATGTGACGTTTTTGCCCTTGTATGTTCTCTATATAGATAAGTTAACGTAGATAAACCACCATGTGAGATGGCGGTCAATTGCCTGACTATTATAAAAAAATATAATATAATCAGGTAGGCAGGATAGATTAGCATCAACCCCTCCCATTTACGGTCATGCTGTCAAATATTGTCCATAGTAGTATTGTCCCTTAGTATCTAAGAGGCAAGTCGTCTAAAACTTCCACAGATGGGAAGCATAAACATTAAGTTTATTATGTCTCTGCAATTCTAATCGATTTGCTAAGCGCGGAAATACTTAGAGACAACTTTCCTGCCTTAGACAAGACTTGTTCACCAGGAAAAGCTTACGAGATGTTCATGTAGCTACCTATCTCATAAAATATATGAGATAGGTACTTACAACATTACATAATCAAACCTTTACCTCTGTTGATACTTGGAAACCTCGGAACCGTTTCCATATGAATACAAAAATCCCTTATGCGCCATCCAGCGTAATATGGTAGAAATATCGCGCCATTTCTCCTCCGCCATTTTGATTTATAGTCGCAAAAGTGGCGGGAAACCGAGAGGCTTCGTTACATTGTGGCACTTGTGGTTTTGACCCCGGGGTGTGAGTCTAGGACGTGTACGTATTGTCTTTGTGTGGTGGTCAGGTTATTTTAGGCCAGGGGACTGATTAGATTCATAACCGAAACTGTACTAACCATAAATATTATCTAGCCGAAAGGTGAAGGTACTTCACTTGGGCGCTTGGTCGAAGCTTGTTTGTTTTGCGCCAAAGCTATTAACGTTTTATATTTTTGTATCAGGGAAAAGAAATTCTTGGTACCGGAATCCGGTTAAACCGACGAAGGGTTGTCAACAAGCCGTACTTAGAGCCTAAGAAGATAAGAAGTAGACCCTAAATTGAGTGCCAAGTAAGTTAATCAGAAATTTATGAGGGCGAGTAAAATTTCCAAGAAAATATCGGTGAGTGTTCAATTAAGATGGTGGAAACACAATAATATTTCGAGCGGCGCACGTTTACAAAATTGACGATGATCCCGCAAGAATTTCGTTTAAACGACAAGAGAGTATCTCTTAATCAAATAACGCCTGCGTATGATACATACAGACACGCAATTCAGGACTTTATTATAAGCTGTTCCTAGACAGGCATGCTCATCGGCCACATCGTCACTTACTAGGTGAAATGGCGGTCAAATAACTGGCTAGTCTAATTAAAAAAACATTGACAGTAAAACTATTAGTTATAGGTATAGGTACCCATTGGTGAGGCAGGTCATTTGCTTAAAAAGAAGGACGTCACGTTTGTTATAAGTAATTTCCTCTACCAAAATAAAATATTAGTGAATAAAATTGTTGGTTAGAGAAACGCTTACGTAGGTATCAATATAGGTTAGAAGATGCATTTTATGTAACAAATAAGTAGATAAGTAATAAGATTTCACCTCTGGCACTTCGAATGTTAAAACCCGGCTGGGTTCTTTTTCGAGAGACTTCTTAATGATGCAGTAGATGCAGCGGTGGAAGTGATAGTCCTATAAAAACGGCCTGTTGTGAGTTGCCTATAAAACTAGTTTTGGTGCACACAATAAAACACATAGAGAAATATCATACGTATAAACGACACAACAGGCTACTTATTTCTAAAAAGAAAATTCTTCCAGCGGGCCTACTTCAATCTTTTTTTATAAAAGTAGGGGTCAGCTAATTGTTACAACCAACTATAGGTTACCAATTGTTGATGTCCTACTTTTCATACTAGGACTCAAACAAGCAAGCCACCTGATACTAGCCACCAAGACTGACAAGTTGCCCGCGCCAGAAGCCCGTGTGTCAACGCTCCCAAACCACGCGTTCTTAGATTTTAATTTGCCGCCTCCCGGAGAAGTGTAGCCGTTTTAATCAGAGCAGAGAGCACCGCGGGGTCTGTTTAAATTTTCTATTAAATCCGTGAGAGGCGAGAGACAATGGCGACGTATCTGCGATCTATTAATAAGGTCGTTTAATTTGGTACCGGGTAGCGGGTACCGTCCGCGCAGTATGGAAATTCGGGAGGCCAAGGAGAAAGGACCAGTTTTAATTTAGGGGTTTTGTGATCTAGCACTGGTTAGGAGTGAAAGATTTTGGTAATTTGGGTGGATTTTGCTCCATTTTTTATTCGAAAATATAAAATAAAAATACTCTACCCGAAAATGAAATGGAATACACTCATCAAACGTGTCTAAGGTTCGAGCAAATTTTTGTTGATTATTAATAATCAGAATGGCTTTATGCAATTTATTTAATTAAATATAATAAAGAGTGTCTAGTTTGTTTTTGCTAATTACTGAAAATCTGGTTATACCTATTATAAAAAATTTAAATATCTATTCATCAATCAAAACATTATTTTCAGTAGTTGGCTAAAAGGTTCATGATTCCTAGACACTTTGACATGTAAATTTAGATTTTAGGCAAACAGGGTAGTTGAAAAAGCCTACTTGCTTCAGAATAAATTATTTTTGTAACAGGATAAATAATTAAAAAACTGAAAAAAAAAATAAGGAGTCATAAGTTTTTAAAGGTTATTGACCCTATTGGTTCCTTTCTCACAAAGCGGACATAATACGTATTTTACATGTTTCATTTACAATTTCAAAAGGAAATATTGTTCATTAAGCTAAAATCCTTCAATTGGAGCAAAAATAATTACTCAACATCGCTCAAGTAAATAATAATCAGTAGTTTCCTTTAACACAAGAACCATGAAAATTCCTGCCCTGTATACCGGCTGACGATTGTCATTATTTAGTACAAACTTCCACTCAGCCCGCAAAAACCTTTCAGCAAATTAGCCGAACACAAAATTAAACTAGTATAACGCATTTCAGTAACCTTTTCCAGGTTACGTTTCACAATTTCCATCCCCAATCCCCTGCCGACTGTACCGGTGTTGTGACAGCTACGTACGCCACCCAGATTAATGGGTATATTTAAATTATTCCCTTGTATTTCATGTCGTTTCTATTTTTTCCCATTTCTCTCTGTTCCTTTCCAGCATTGGCTCGCTTTTCCACTGCTTTAATCTAAACTCACATTTTTCACTGTGATCATAAAACGAACCTTTGTTTGCGCCTTAGTTTTGAAGTTTATTTCTTTTTGTGTGACAGGGATTGTCTTTGGCCTCAGTAGTCCTGTCGTGTTTGTAATTTTCCATGAGTGTTCGCTTCTGTACAGTTTTGTTGGTCTGTTTTCTGGGAGATTTTTGCGTCTGCTCTATTTTCATTGTTGTTTTTTTTGCAACTGCAATGCGAGGTTCAAGTTTTTTTTCTTATGCTGTGTGAAATGAGTACCCGAACATCATCATCATCGTCATCCGAGCGGTCAATCCCGGCTACTGCCAGGGTTCGCTGTCCTGCTTTGTTTTCTCCACTTTGCCCGCTCTTCGGCATCCTCACGTCGTAAGCCGTCGGACAGGCTACCCGATAAGAGGTGATAATTGTCGACCTCATCGTAAACCATTTGGTTGACAAAAAGAGGGTATACTACATTGATTTACGCTAGTATATAGAATCTTTGGTTTAGTACCTCTCTTTTTGTAGGGGGTTAAAAATCAGTTTAAGGTCCAAGGTTTTCCTTTCTTATCAATAGCTTATATGCCATATTTATCCTTTACATCAGTATAACCACCACGTTTGCAAAACCTTCGCCTACTCACTAGGCCTGGTAAGTCAAACTTAGATCGGAGTTATGTTGAAGTTATGTTTATGTTAGTTTGTGCTTAATCTGCGTTTGAGCGCACGTGAGGCACGCCAAATACGCATTAATATCACAACTTAGTGGAGTGTAAGGTCTGAGATAAGTCACAGGAGGTGGCGACAGTTAGAAACCTTAACCTTTTTTCGGTGGCACATTTTGAAAGTTGGTTTTCGAAGTATACTAATTTTATTTTATTTTCATATAGAAAATAGGTAAAGTTTAAATAAACTAACGTTTGCATTGTATTCACATATTTACTTACCCCATTCTGCTTGTTTCTAATTTTTCAGTTCTTAATAGCAGTTGGGGTTTTTAGTTTTTGTACTCCTTTTTTTATACTTTGCTTATCCGAATATGGAAATAGCGTTTTAATTAAACTGCACCTACAATGGATAGTTAACACTAGTCTCTTACTAAAAAAAGTAAAGCGTCTTGGGAAATTAGAAGATAGATTTAAATCAAAAAGTAAGCACGACGGCCATCTTTCAGCTTTGCTACTAGAAATTGAAAAATTAGAAACAAACAGAACGGTGTAAGTTCCAGATGTAGGTACCTAGAACCGATCCTTGTATCTAGCTCAAAGGCAGGGGTATATAATTTAGATATCTCGCTTCAACTTGTACCATGTACCACGAAAAACATAAATGTCGTTATGTTTAGATAAAGGTCTTAATAACCATCTTTGCAATTTGTTCAAGATGGAGCCGATACTGGCTTATAATTTGTTACGTTGCCTTGGTCTCTATAAATTTTTCTAATTTATCGCTGAAAAAGAAATTACCAAACTCCGTGGTGCATTCGCTGATTTTTACTGCATTTTCACAGAGGCACGACCTACTTTTTGACACATATTGTTATGAAGGAGAAGTCTTATGAGCTTTTCCGTGGTAAACGAAGCCTTTTGCTTAGCTTTTCGAAATAATGGGGCTAAATTACGCCGACATAGAACAACTAGTTTGGCTAGATGTTTGGTTTTGCCAAAATAAAACTTACACTAATGTTTTGTTCGAACTTATGACTTCTTTTAAAATTATATATGTACAATTATACACATCTTTAGATTATTTTAGATTTATCCTAATTCGTAAAATGCAAAATATATAAAGTGGTCTCCGTCGGTCTACGCCTACCCCTAAAACCGTAGGAGTAGGTAGAGACACATCATTTCTGCTTTTTTATTGTTAAATGATAACCTTGCTTGCTTATTCTTAAGGTCTCTCTAACTAAAATCTTAGAATCCATAACTGTAACTTCTGTTTAGCTAAATTCTTTCGATAACGGCCCAAATGTTTCTAGTTTTGATTCGTAACCTGCCTGATGACAAGCTAGTTAGGTAGAGTTTCCAGACCAAATTTAATATTTGATCAAATAAATGGCTAGAAAATCCTTACTGCAAGAACAGTAAAGTAGTTCATTATCTCTGCAGAGCGCTGCATTATCATACTAAATTTCGTAGTAGGTAGTAGGTACCTATGAAACATGCAAGCCTTCAGAATTCTTAATGAACGTGAAAGCGTTATCATGGTACAGAAATCAGCACATCAACCTAACTTTCCAGTATAACATGAGCCATCATCTCTATGGACGCGCATAGAAATGCTAGCTCCTTTTACACAGGTTTTAAAAGGTTTTGCTGCCTTGGGTACACTAAACGCGAGCAGTAATTTGTCATTCCTTACTGCGGCTTCTGCTATGTACTAAGTTCTTAATCTATTGGCTTTTTGTACTTGAACTAGCTCTTCCTAGCGAGGTATTATGGCCATAAGTTGGTCACACAGTATAATACGTACTGGGTAATATGAACAGGCAATTCAGTCGCAATTTCAGCTTATATTATCTGACGATGTAGCTGAAGATGGAGCACGCCTGACTAGAAACAGAGTATTCACTCTTTCACACCTCTTTGCCATCATCACAGCCCATAACAGTCAACTAAAGGACTAAGGGCCTCTCCCACGAAAGGGGAGGCTAATGCCATAATCTCCACGCTTGGCAGGCGGGTTGGAGATCGCAGTGTTATAAATATAACAATGGAAAACGATGCTGCCCATTTTCTAAGCTACGGAGACTAGATCTTTTGCCTCGAAAACATTAGTCACCTTGTAGGACACCCACGAGTGTAAATGGTTGGTGCTATTCTACTCTGCTGGACACCACACGGCTAACCTCACACCTCTTAATAAGGTGAATAAACCATACTATGAGATCTTACAGTGCGCGCGAACGCAATCCACGAATCAAACTGCTAATACTTGAGTGGTAATCGGCATATCCATCCGTCAAAATGAACTACATTGACCAAAACCTTAGACCCATATTGAACCATAGTCTCCTTTAGATAGAATCGGCATATCAAAACAAAGCAAGGCAAAGCTTAGACCCGTCTTGAACTATAGCCTCCTTTAGATAGAATCGGCATATCAAAACAAAGCAAGGCAAAGCTTAGACCCGTCTTGAACTATAGCCTCCTTTAGATAGAATCGGCATATCAAAACAAAGCAAGGCAAAGCTTAGACCCGTCTTGAACTATAGCCTCCTTTAGATAGAATCGGCATATCAAAACAAAGCAAGGCAAAGCTTAGACCCGTCTTGAACTATAGCCTCCTTTAGATAGAATCGGCATATCAAAACAAAGCAAGGCAAAGCTTAGACCCGTCTTGAACTATAGCCTCCTTTAGATAGAATCGGCATATCAAAACAAAGCAAGGCAAAGCTTAGACCCGTCTTGAACTATAGCCTCCTTTAGTAAGCTGAAGGAGGAGGCTATGATTGAACGCAGTGCATTCACTTAGTAGACGAACACTGTGAGAACGTATAGCAACGCTACTTTACTCAGACAAGCACTCTTTGTGAATAAGTATGTTAGTTATTAGTTAAGTATTTACCACTTTGTGTTGTCACTTCCTGATGGAGCTCCATTATTATGAATTAAATCACTTTTTTTACACTAGTAAAACTTTATTTTATTACAAAATTTATTAGTTAAGCCTACTGTGTTAGTTAGCCAGACATTAACACCTAAGGTATTTAGCAACGAATCCGGAATCCGAGCGGTTTGAATTTATAATTTCCGACTGTGTGGGCACAGCTACAATAAATTCTGTGGCTAATGTTCCTCGGTGTAGTCGGTAGGTATGTATTTTGTTTTAGTTACTTAGTTAATTTCGTATTTTTTCTTGCCTTAAAGTTATTCACACACGTGTGTCAGCCAAGGCAAGGGGTAGCGTGTTTTTGTGTATATTTCATTTTCCTCTTTGATTCCGGTTACCGATAAGACGCGATAGTAAAACGAAATCAACGGCGCGTAAAAAATGTCTTACAAGGTCCCTAACACTCGTAAGAATAGCTCCGATTTGACTAGAACCGACCAACCGTCAGTTGCAGTTGATACTAATCCTTAGTATAAAATAAAGTCGCTTTTGGGTGCAGAGGACGTGGTCAGACGTTCGACCAATGTCGGCTCTCCCGCGCATCCGAATTAATCGAAAAGTAACTTTATTTTGTACTTTGTAAGGATTAGTATCAACTGGCACTGACGGTTGGTCGGCTCCGGCCAAAATGGAACGTCGATTAGTACGGAACTAGTTGTAAGGTTTACAAAGGATGGTCGTTGATGAACAGCCAAGATTTACCTAATTTCATAATCACTTTCATTTCGTTCCAGTCTCCTTTTGGTCGAGTTTTATTGTTTTTTTTTATTGATTCATTATTTAGCAATACACGGTATTTTAGGTGTGTTAGCGTAAGTTAATTGACCGTAAAAGTAGAAAAGCATCCCTTTTCAGGGCATGGAAGGGTCAACAGTCACTTTGTTTACGAGTAAAGGGATGCGAGACGCTTGATCCTTTAAAGAAAGGGATTAACTGATCCGTATAATCGTCATTGGTTTTTAAAATAATTGTGGTTGGTAATCGTGTATCGAGCCACCCACAGAGCCTCCGACATGGCTTATGACGACTACTATCAGACGATAGCACTCAACGCGACGGCTTAACGTGCTCTCTGAAACTGAGAGGCCGGGGCGCTCGCAGGATCACGATCTTGTACGTATTAGTATCAGAAAAAAAAACCATTGGATCAGGGTCTCGAGCGGGATTCGAACCTGAACCGCGTGTTTACAAGGCGGACCCTGTCGCCACTCGACCAATACGACTTGATTTACATAAACTCCACAAGTTACATCAGAGCCAGGTTACTACGTCAATAAACAATATAGGTACGATATGCTTGAACAAGTCTTCCTCGATCCAAAGCGGTTACTACATACCGATATCAGCGGGAACGTCTCGCTTATTGATTTTGTGGAAATATCTCGAAGTCGAGTTTGGCATTTCATGGAGAAGCCACTCCTCATATATTCTCAACAATCAACTTCTAGTCTTCACTGTTGCTCCCACACTGATGGTAAGAAACATGTATAGACATTTAGCAATATCCGGTGTGGGAACACGTTTAGGTTTTCTGAGTGGGCAAAATTCGCCAGACCAGATATGCTGCCATATTGCGGAATTTTATATAACTAATTTCGTACACGGGCAACAGCAAATAACAGCAACAGTAGGTCCCTCTTGATACTCTTGACAGACATAATTCCCTTATTCAAATAATTCGCGTAAGTGTCTATACTGGATACAAATAAGATACATGAGTAAAGCTGGAGTGGTACTACTGCTCTGTCACTCGATTATTTAATAGCTTGTTATGAGGTTCTAAATCACAATCTTTTGAAATTGCATATTAGTGTTACAAGGATTATTTGGCGTGAGTGTGCAACTATAACTCCAGCTTTCTGTTATAAAAAACCTCATATATGTTAGGCTACACTACGATCGCGTATCAGTCTGTGATAACTTCCGATAGGCATTTCAAATCTTGGGCACACCGAAATCCGCTAAAAGGTCTCCTAAAAAATGTTAAGCATGCGACAAAATCAAGACCGGTACCTACTATTATATAGAAAGATCAATAGGTCTTGTGGTCACTACAATTCAAACACGCTTTATCCGTAACCACCCGCACTAATCCTAGCAAAACCAGGGCTCTACCAATACCAAACACCTTGATTCATTTTGCAAAGAATATAAGACAATGAAGTAAACAATCCCACTTTTATGACACGCAATATTGACGGCGAAGCTCCACATAGTTGTGCCGTATTTTAGTTTATATCTTGGTCTATCTCAGAGAGAATTTCCCTACGCGAAGCAAGTACCAACCTCTTGAATTTCCATCCAAGAGTGAGTCGGCAGGCGTTGTTTTACTTTGTTATGTGCGAGGTCGTGGGTTAAAATGGTTTGTGTGTATTGAAGAGAATTTCATTTCATGCGTAGAATTTCTGCTTGTCTATTTTAAGGTTTTGCTTCAACACTATTTTATAAATTACCTACGTACTAGCGGCCATTATAAACCTAAACTTTCTTCGTGAACATTGCCCCTACAATGCTTAAAGACTACGTATTAAAATAACAAAGTAATAATTTTATAAACATTTCAAAGTCTGCGTAGCAACGTTCGACTGTCAACGTAACAAGATCAAAACGGGCCTTCAGAAATTCGGCAACAAGACTGAATCAAGAATATTTATTGGTTATCTAGACTACAATAAGCCATAATCAAGCTTCACCTTTTTATTGGTGATTACATCTACGGGGGCCCTTTGAAGCGACGTCAAGTACAAATGGACATAATAAGCAAAAATATACGGAGCAGACTGCCTCTATTCACAATACCGAATGAGAAGTAAATAACGGATTCGAGAGTAGGCGAAAACATCGATACAACAACGCCAATCCGTCTTGCCTCGAGATAAGTTATTTCAGTAACGAGTAATGTGGGAGTAGGTGTTTCATTATACCTGGAAAAGTGTTCTGGCTTAATTTCGTACAATAATGTGTCTTTGTTTTCGTTGGTAATCGATAAGATTTTTCCCAATAGACTCAGGCCGAAGACTGAGCAGTTGTACACAGCAAGTGCAAACTTTTATTTTACCAATACATTTGATAATCATAGGCCCATCAATCATAAAGAAAAGTAAAATAGGAGTGAAGTTATAGAGGATAAAAGAAAGAACAATATCTCTCCAAATCCGCCAGCAGCTACTAAAAGCCACAATACATTGTAAAATTTAACACACATAACAATATTTCATACAACGAACTCGACGTTCGACGCGACTTATATTGAAGGAAAACATTTTGATAAGGCAGCCAGGAAAGGTCAAGTAAGAGGCGCGCGGGCACAAAACGAACCGGCCCTGAATGGGGGCCCGTAGGGACCCAGCAACGATCCCGCATTCTATCACAGACAGGATTAACCCGGTTTGCCTCGTACCGAATTGGATTATCGTACAATGATTTCTGCCCACTGGAAAGGAAGGGTTATTTCTAACGACAATTGTGCAAGGCCAAATGAGGACGTTAATGTCTGTAATTGAATGTGGCATCCGGAGGGTTGTCTTGTCACTTACATTGGGATGATCGACTCAAATGAGTGCATCGGTTAGTTTGTGGTTGGTAACTGGTTTCGGTTAATTTAACTGATTGTTAATGATAATTGATGTCGTTGAAAATGTTGAAGGTCCAGCCTTCCTTAAAGTGAATACTTGAGATTTATCAGATCTTATCCCACAAGTCCAGTTTCTTTAGCTGTAAATTGTTTTAGGTTTCGTGCCGTAGCAGTACCCAAATTCATTCATACATTATAATGATATTACATTGGGTATACGACTTTGCTAGTACATGAGAATCGTCTACAAAAGTTTAAATTTCCTCATCGTTACAATGTAATTTGGCTCACATATCCAAAAATAATCTTGGAGGACATAAAATCAAAATTTTATTAACCCTTCCAGCTCAACTTGGTCTGAGGTCCCTCCCAAGAGATTCTTATTGGTCAGTTAACAAAAGATCGCGCTGTAGGTGTTGCGACGACCTCGTATCACAATAAGCTGATCGGATTTTCTTCGGCTATTCCACACACTATATTGGTTACATGTCTACGCTTTAGATTTACATCTCGTTATAATAGATTTATAGCTTCAACATTGTACAGTGGGCTGCATAGTTACGAATACAGGTAAAACAACACACGCCAGGTAGCAGTTTCTGGTGCACCACCGTATCTTTGGAAACTTTGATTATGTGATCATTGATTTGCATATTGCTTTTGCTGCTACATGTGGTCTTCATCCTGTACCTGTGAAATGTCCGTTTATTATTCAAACGTAAAATACGATGTACAATCTTTCCTTACCAATGTTACTAAACGTTACTACATTACGCTTTCAAGAAATAATTCCATGTAGAGTATAGTTGAATTTGTATGTACCTAATTTCAGTTGCAATATCAGTGCCATTGCAATTTGTTTAATACGTTACTTTAATTAAATCGTAATTTTATCTTCACTTGATCAGTGATTGAAATTTAAATAATTTTAAGAATATATCAAACATTCAAAGAGCTGTCTAGTTTTACGATATTACACAGATTCAGCTCTTTCAATGCTGTACTTAATGGAGTTTTCTTTCAGTATCTCTTAAAGTGAGCAGTTGAAAAGTCTTTTATACCCATTTTCATATGCAATCCGTAGTTGAATTGAAGTTATGAATAAAATTTATGGCCACAGTCATTCTGAAAAGAAGTATTCTCCGCGTTCATCTATTCCGTTTGCTGTGCAGGGATCGTTTCACGTTTATTTTTAAATCTCTTAGAGTTTGAAGGAACTCCCGTCCCATATAATTTAAACGTAATCGTACAAATTACGAAACCTTTCTTCGAATAATTTGTAAACTTTACCGCTGAAGTTATGAAGGTAGTTTATGATACAACTTATTCTTCTCACGACGGCCCTGTAAATCAACTGTCAAATCCATTTAATCTTTCCAACAGCCGAAATACAAACCGAACGTCCCAACTTTAAGTGCTTGTTTATAATTTCAAATCAGATATAACCAGATCCATCCGGTTCGATCGGACAATGGATAGGGTTGTCGCCTATGCTTGGGATATTTTAATGTTATTTGTGTGAGAATTATTTCTATAGGTTTACAACTGTTACGAAGTCATTTCCAAATTTCGTATTAGTTTTGTCTTTTAAAACACCTATTTTTCTTTTGAATACGTCCCTTGAAGGATTCAGCATCTCTATTCATCCGTAAAAGACGTAGTATTCTAATGAATACAAATACCCATTGTTCAATAGATATTGACTATTCAAAATCATAACAATATCAAGGCTATACCCGAGTGATAACTAACTCCAACCGCAGCCCTAACAAACACAGTCCAAACTGGATTACAACCGAGACGAACTGGTAGGAACCGAATTAATCCTGTAAAGTTCTGCGCATGGTTACGTTGATTTAGAAACTTGTTTGTTTCTTGAGACGTTTGGCCGACTTGACGCTAAATTTAAAGGCAACTTGCGGATACAAGCTAAATCTTGTCTTTGTACATTCAGCGGCTGAGAAACACAGCGTCGTATACACGAAATAGGGGTCTTTATTCAATTACATTTCTTATTCGAAAATATCGTGACTTGCAATTTAAAGATTCGTAATTTCACAAAGTGTAATACGTAATACATAACAAATGTAATATCCGGATGTTAGAAACAGAAGCCGGGAAGGCGAAATAAAAAAATACTGAAACCAACTCACACGTAATGCAGCTCAAACGGATAATCACGTTAAAATCTCCGCCATTGCTTTTGACAATCTGATTACCGTGTTGGTATGACTCCGCGGTCGTGACGCGCGTCTGTTTTCCGCGGGAACCTGGTAATCTAATCCCGGGGAATGTTCCTAACGACCGCACTGGAAACGGAAGGAGGAAAAGGAAAGGCAACGTCGGAGGCCCGGGGTGTTCCTCAGGGTTGCATACTGGGGCCCTGTTGAATTCTGTATTTCGACTTAACTCTTTGAAACAAAGTGTGCTATGCTCACCCGCTCGCGTGAATTAAGGCATCTCTTTGTTTGTTTTGTATTTCATGTCCAAATAATAAAATAAAAGATAACCTAATGGTCGAACAAAAAACATTATGAACTACGCCGCAATACTAAATCAACTTTATTAATAAAACGATATGAACTAAAATCCAAATAATTGTGACGATAAATCGCTAAAGTTATACGAAGTAAATACTAAAACAAATTGCGCAAACGTGTACCGTAAAGAAACGAGACGTTTTTGCTTGTAGTTACCAACTTTGAAGCAAGACCTATCGCTTAATTTTTCTTCTATACCATTCACAGCGAAACTTTTTCACCTGCGTAGACATAATTACCAACAGTGTATAGCAAAGTAAATGCTTTGAAGATAAGGCGTAGACGTTAATGAAGTTAATTAATTTACGGTTGGCTGGTTACTACAGAAATAGCTTGATATGTGTATCCGCGTGGTTAATTCGTATAATCTCACTTTGATGACTTGTTTTGCCTCGCTCTGTGTTGCCTAAGGTTCTATTGAAATTATACAAACAGACGTACTGATTTCAGTTGGTGAGGCTTTTACAATAGAAATTTGATTATTAAATGATGAATTATAATAATAGTTCTTCATTCACCTAAGATTCGTACATTACTTAGTTAGGTATGTTGTAATATGTAGAAATATCATTTGTACAAATTAATTGTTGAACCCTGATATCCAATCCAGGCAAAGGCATGTGTATCTTGGAGATTGTTCTACCGTAAAGTTAAAGATGTATTTTATGGTAACAACCACATTGAGCGTTACCTGTACATGAATTGTACTTACAGATTGTTAAATAGACAAGCTAATAAACTGAATGCTTTTGATACATTGTGTTTTTATAAAAAATCTTTTAAATGTTTATAGTATTTGTGTTGGTATTTAATTGCTTCACACTTGTATAACGTTATTTTCTTGCGGCAATATATTCAGAATGCAGATTATATTTTCTCATACTTACTTCATTTAAAAGTCATCCCTCAAACCGGCGAAGCCTTTGCGACATAATAAAGCCAGATGGGATTTAGAGTTATTACTTTTAAACCTTTAAAAAGGAGACTTCGTCTCATATCTTTGGTTACAATTTCAAACGCTAGGATTTCCGCGAACCTTGATTATTAAAACTGTTTGCATCTCCTTTGCACTTGATTTTGTACTTTGAGATGGAAGATAAACTAAAGTGGTGAAGCGAAGTGCTTTACTCACGCGGAGTTTCTAAGTATAGTTCATGTTCAGGTATTATGTACCTATACTGGATGTCGATGTTATTTGAAATTGTGTTTTATTAGAAATTCGTTTAGTCCACTATTCACTAGTACACTAGGAGCGTCGGTGGCCGAGTGCTTAAGGTATCTGACTCGTAAGCGAGACGCATCGGGTTCGACTCCCACTGCGGCCATGCACCAATGACTCTTTTCTGAGTTATGTACATTAGTTGTATACTAACCGATGCTCTTACGGTGAGTGATAACATCGTATTGACATCTGCACATTCAGACGACTGAATGTGTAACCATGATCTAATCTGGTCAGGTTCCCCTGGTAGCAAGATCACGGAGGTCAGATGGCAGTCGCCCCACTTTATATACCTGATCTTCCGAATCCTGTATCATGGTCAAAGGCGGACCGTGGGCCCTCACGCGAGAGCCCAACCGAGACACTAACACCAAGATGATTATTTTTTTTATAATATCATTTGTAACACACCACATAATGTTTACTCAAAATATTTGACGTGTGTAATGTCGAAATTCGCATATTTATTTCCGCTTACGCGATGTACCTGAATGTACCGGGGTCTTTTGAGCTCGTCGTCGAATGTTTGCGATGCATTCGCTCGGAAACACTGTTTGGTTTCAGGCACTCGTGTAGGTATTTACTATGTGGTGCTGTGTACATGGTTGGGTAACACGGCATATATAACACTGTCTAGTTGTTTACGAAATATACGTGCCATCGCTTGGGAAAATGTTTGATAAGGTTGGGTTGAATGTTTGGCGGGTTGTTTTTGCTGTTTTAGTGTGTCGTCTATGGTGAACCCAGCAGCAGACCAGGGAAATCCAGGATATACTAAGAAGTCTCCATTGTGACGTCTGACAAAATCTGACGATGCCCGCATCCGGTTATAGCCAGTTCTTCATCATTTTTTATTAATTCTAAGAGTTGTCTATAATTAGTTAAGTCGGCTCTCACCACTCTCATAACCTTTCGATTCCAACGGAGATTGGCTCTACAAGAAATAGAATTATGTTTCTAGAATTAGGAATTTCTGTTACTTTACCAAATAACAAAGTAATTACCTGATCTGCCAAATCCTGGATCCATGGCCAAGGCGGACCCCGGGCCGTTGATTCTTTGACGAGCGCACAACCGGGACATTAACGCTAAGATCTTTTTTATTTCCTAGGTACACAGGTAGTACGTGAAAATGTTACCTTGACGTATTACTCAGTCAGTTCGATTTTATAGATAGCAACAAAACCAATATTGAAACTACTTCCCGACTATTGTTTCTACGAGAGCCCGATATAAAAAGTGTACCGCTTGTATTCCGAAATAAATTGTTCATTACCAGAAGGCAGTTCCAATTCCCAGTTTTCTTGAGGGTCGTAAATCTCCCGGCAGTTCGGCAACAAAAAACCGCTAGCGGCCACTGGCAGCTCGGGTCGGAAGAAAATGACCGCTTCCGGATCCGCGGAAACACACATCCAAATTCCAACGTTCGAATTATGAAATTTAACCGCGCAACGGTCGAAAGGTTCGAATATCAAAAGTTGGGGAACAAACTCCGTCCTCGAAATACCCAAGAAGTGTGGAAGTTTCGTAAGTCGATGGAATTGTGGGGCCGGGGTGGCTCGGACCGCCATTTGAAAAATGAATTGTCTGCACTTCAAATATATGGTTTTAGTTGTGAAAAATATGGAAACTCCCTTTGCTTACGGAAATTCTTGAGGCGCCCTCGCGAGGTTGAGGGTGTGCCGGAAGTTTCTTTATGAATATGTATTTCGGGTTCGTTAAAAGTACTCTTCAAGAATGAAAAATAAAAATTTGGCTTGTTTATTTTCCATTATGTTCCTTTATCTTGGGTATTCTGTTATTTCTTTTAAAACACCTTCTTCTTCGTCTTAGAAATACTTAATTGGGACCACAAACCTGAAAAAAATACGGACGCCTAGACTAGACAGAAGTGAAGTATACAAAGTATTGGCAATTTCTTGACAATTTATGTAGTTGTACATGACCTACACATTCACCAGATACACCATGATTTTAGAGAGTATCCTTTCGTATTTTTTTCAGGTCCTTATGTCCTTATGTATGTTATACCCTACTTATATGCATACTCGCAAGATGGATAATGTGACTTACTTTCAAAAGCTTACTTTTACATTCAAAATAGTTAAGCTGTCCTAAGAGTGGCACATAATATTATAACTTGGCACTTAAGTTGTTTCAAGAGTCCCAACTTATGATACTGCATTAACTTGGCTCCCGAATTCCTGTCAAGAGTTAATATTAGTTGGTAGTTTATTACCTTCTCTCATTACTAAGTTAGGTTTTAAGTTGTGTTTCTAGGTTGCTAAAGAATCTAGTTTTGGGTACTAGTTTTCCCTCAGAGCACCATCCTTTGGCCTTTAAAATACGATTAGTAACATAGAAAAAAATATTTATTATGTAGATTTCAGTAGAGTTAAGTTATTACCATGATCCAATCTTTTCCGATTCCCCTAGGGTCTTGGAGGTCAGATGTTAGTCGCCCCACTGTAATTACCTGATCTGTCAAATCCTGGATCATGGTCAAGGCGGACCCTAGGCCCTCGCGCTCGAGAACACAACCGGAATATTGACTCTAAGATGATAATTTTATTATTATAGTATAGGTATAGTTTCACTGTTGTCTCAAGGCTCGTAATTAGTAGTGTGTAATAATAGTTTTACATTTCAATAGAGGGCAAAAACAATTGCTACAAGCAAAAGTATGACGCCATATTGTAGTATTATTCTATCATGTCATTGTGCACGCCAGAAGCGTCCTGTATTCCACAGAATACCCTTCAAAAATATTCCACGAAATATTTCCAATAAAGATATTCTCTTTTCAAATTTCATACAGTTCCACAATTTAAATCGCTCCACGGGGCAGACAGCGAAAGCTCGTTATTAAAATTCCATTTAAAATGGTTTAGTGAAATTTTAATCAAGCTGCTGCCACTGGCCGATGAATAGGGTATACAGCAGAGCATCCTGTATAGCCTGTATAGAGGCTGTCATCGCGTCGCGTGACATTACATTATACAGGGTGACACAATATCAATTTTCAATTTACTATAATTATTATTTACTTTACTAGCATTTTATTAACAGTATGCTTTGATATATACGAGCTTTTTCCCTAGACTTCGACCGCGTAAATTTCAGTTATTCTTATTACGTTCCGGGCCCGTTCCGCAGGAACCACACCGAATTTCAGGATAAATTATATCCAGAATATGTTATTCTGGACTTCATTACGGTGCAGCTTAAATAAGTGCAAATTAAAAGCACAAAGCATTTTAAATTAATATGTGAATATTCTTAAAATACAAGTTATGGCCGTGTGGTGTCCGGCAGAGTAGAATAGCACCAACCCCTTACATTCATGGGTGTCGTACAAGGCGACTAATGTTTTCGACGCAAAAGATCAAGAGTCTCCGTAGTCTGGAAAACGGGCAGCAGCATTTTCCATTATTATATTTAAACACTGTGATCTCCTACCCGCCTGCCAAGCGTGGAGATTATGGCAATAACCTCCCCTTTCGTGGGAGAGGCCCTAAGTCCTGCAGTGGACTGTTACGGGCTGTGATGATGATGATGATGACAAGTTATTGAAAGTCGTAGGATAGTATTCAGTCTTAAATTAACAATGAAAATTCGTCTTACCTTCAGGGTAGCCCAGGCAGGGTTAATAATTATTTTCCATCATGTTCCATAAAAGGTTTTCTTATACCTTACCTATATCCATGACGTCACTGCGTTATAACTCCTTCCATGCCACCCTGTAGCGGCCGACCACTGTGCATTGGTCATCAAAATCTAATATTGGTCGACAAATTGTAACAGAATATACCCACGGTACGGCGCCGACACAATTTGGGTTCAAATGTCCGTGAGATTGTCGCATGAATTAATAATGTTAGTGTTCCGATAGGAATGATGGTATTTTAACGTATTTCGAGGGGAAATCCTGAAAGGATGGCCGGTAATATGATTTGTGTAATATTTCGGCCTACTGTTGGGTATATTTTATTGTCTAATGCCACACGGCTTCAAGTTTTCAATGTAGGGAATGATGGTTTGTTAATTGTTCGTTTCTGTTAGAGACAAAGGGTTGACGTCCGGTAAACCTGTAATTTAAATACATTTTGTATAATGGTAGGCAAATATAATCACGGATGCAAATTTTCAAACCAAGTCAGGCACAAAGGGAGGCAAAAGAAAAGATGAAAATGAAAGAAAGTGAAAAGGAAAATGCATTTCGAATGGTATCTATGGATGTACACAAAAATGGATTATAATAACAGCCGACGAATCAATTGTCCCTTGGGCAATTTGGATTTTTTATTCCGTAACTCATTTTTAAAGAAAGAAATATAATGTGAAACTGACGCCAGATAATTTCATATCAATATTTCCATTTTGTTTATTGAATCGCTTTGATGAATAAAAATAAATTTAACTTATATTTACTGAAGTGTGTACGAAGTGTACACGAGTATTGGATATCCTGAGTATTGAATTATGAAATTTACTGATTGAATTATGTCAATATTGACAAGATACTTGTCAAGCCTATGGCAACTGAATCACCGCCTTATGCATTTCTGCTGCAAGGGATTGATGCTATTCTACAATGCCGGACACCACACGGCCAAAACATGTTTATACTAAGCGTAAAATCAGAGAGGACCTTAATTCCCGCTCATCTGGCCGCCATTTTCAAATCCGCCATTTTCGAATGCAAACCGTCAACCGTCTCTGATACATCGACCCCGACGGATTCAAACGAGCACGCATCAATCAAAACCTATGTCTCCCGCCATTTATCTTCGACGCCGTATATTAAAAGGAAAACCGGAATCCACCGGAAAAAGCCGGAAAAAAGCGGTTCGCTTCCCGCGCCGGAATTATTCATGTTAGGATACGGGCGGCGGGGAAAGTGGCCTAGCTCGGTTGGGATCGCGGCGGGTTCCGTAGATTTCTCCCGTGTTATTTGACTCGCAATGACATTTGGAAGAAACGCATTGTGTTTCTTGTACAAAATATTGTTAAGTTAATGATGCCGTGATTGATGATGATGACCCTAGTCATCGTGCGAAGAAACTAATTATTTTTAAGTAAATGATCGCGCGAAGTATCAAACACGTATCGTCTAATAGATGGTCCAGGGGTTGGACCGCCTAATACAAATAGAGAGCTTTCATACTTCATTTCGCTCGCTCACGAAAGGCGCCGCGAAAGGAGCGAGCGAGATGAAGTCGTAAAGGTATCGCAGAAAGTTAGGCGGTCCCACCACACGTTAGAATTCTTATAGTTGAATATTTTTAAAACTGCTGATCTCGGATCGGAGCAACAAAAAAAGCTAATAAAACATGAATAAATGAGCAGTTAGTAACGACCTGTTACACCCATTACACTTACTAAAAATAGGAGAGTAATAACTCTCCTATTTTTAGTATATTTTCTGGAGAACCATCAGTGGAGTACCTATCAATGTATGTAAAATTATATAGGCACTATAAAAAATAAAACTCCTCATGAAATACTTTTAAAAGAAATGAGGGAACTTCCCGATTTTTATGTTTAGCCCACGGAACCCAAAAATATGAAATTCGAATCCCGGCTTCGGCGGACAGTCACGGACATTACGCGTTATTTTTTTTATTTTAATAAATATTGCATTAGACGCTCTTTGCACGGCCTCGCAAAGGTGCGTAGATGCTTTACTGGCTTTGACGCTGAAGCCTTTTATTTCATACAGAAAAATATCAGCAAATACAAGCATAAAGTGCTGTTGGATTGTTTTTCATGGAATATACCGTCATCATATCAGCCGAAAGACGCCCACTGCTGGGCATAGGCCTCCCCCAGAGATCTCCACAAAGGCCGGTCTTGTGCGAACTTTACCGGGTTGTCGGAATATACCGTCACGGGGTGCTAATCGGCTCTAGAGACTGTTCAACCAGTCTAAGGTCCTCAGCGGAAGACCTTGTTCAACCTACCCTTGCGAA
This sequence comes from Blastobasis adustella, assembly GCA_907269095.1. Classification (NCBI taxonomy): domain Eukaryota; kingdom Metazoa; phylum Arthropoda; class Insecta; order Lepidoptera; family Blastobasidae; genus Blastobasis; species Blastobasis adustella. The sequence goes on along the minus strand of OU026135.1, from coordinate 5,041,860 downwards.
AGCACATCTAAGTGGTGAGCTCTTAGCATACTGAAATTTAATAATATCTATTTATGAAAATTAATACTTATTTCCCTGGGTCACGCCATACCTTGAGAACGGCTTGACCGATTTGAATTTTTCTTATTCTGTTGTCTAAAATATATTATATAGGCGTGGTTTGTACGCTAGAAAAAAAGGGTAAGGGTAGAGGAGGCTAGGGGTGTCCTACCCCTGTCCTCGTGAACAAAGTCGCGTCGGGCCAGCTAGTAACAGACAAAAAAGTATAGTTACGTAATAAGGATATAATCTAATTCAAACTCGAAAGGAACAATTGTTTTTGTACAAAATAACAAGTTATACCTTCAATAGAGAGAAACACCATGAACACGTCGTGTGGCCCTAAAAAAGCGATCGGAAATCGAACCCCTACCTCAGATACACGAGTAAGCCAAAGTTGGGTATTCCAAAGTCGTTGTACCTTCAACAATGGTCGAATCAATGTGTTTTTTGTTCAATTCACGCTGGACCGTATCATGCACAATTGTCGATGCCTTCTTACACATTGACATGCTTTTTAAGAGTTTATACGAGTCCAATATTAGTTTTTATACGGCCACGGGTCTTTAACTTTACGAGAATTCTTTTTTTTTGTATGTGCTAGCGTTATAGTGAACTAAGCAGTCCTGATGGGAAACGGTAACTATCATGGATGCCATCTTACATATAACGGAGTATACCTACGTGAAACTAATTCGGAAACCAATAGTGATAACAAGATGTGAATCGTCGAAAATGTTAAAGAGTGTTTTAATAGTCCGTTTTACGTCTCTCTCGTTCAAAACAAACTTCATCATCATCATATCAGCGGGAAGGCGCCCACTGCTCGACATAGGCCTCCCCCGGAGATCTCCACAAAGGCCGGTCTTATGCCTTCCGCATCCAGCTGGTAGTTACAGTTAGAGAAGTACTTCCGGAAGGTATATTTATGTAAAGAAAAGCCGAGAAAACCCGAGCAAAGCCGGGGTTGGTCGCTAGTTTCATAATATTCACTTCACAAGCCATGTCCATAATGTCAAGTTATCGAAAAGCCGTCACTCCTTCTAATAATATAAAGCTAATGTTGATGACATTTCCAATAATTGGAAAGCTATAACCGAACCTAACTGTTCATTCTAATTTGAGCAATGCAATTATATACCCACGAAAACCAACCATACAAACGTTATCAAAGTAACTATGATATCGATTTTACATCGTCTGGGTTGAAATAGAATTTCTTAATAGGAGACCAAAGTGACGTGTGGCATACACCGCAGCCGTTTCTAACTACGTTAGAACCCCCGCCGCTAGGTACCGGAGTAGTGTATTTGCGGATTGTTGGCGAAGAGAACTCCACGACGGTTCTGACACCCTGGTACCGATGCTAGTAGATATAGGTGTAAAACGTTTTGAACCGTATTAGAGATTGATAATTCACTGTATATTTTTACGAATTTATGACTTTTAATATGTACTACACCTACTTCACACCTACCTACCCTTTTTTTCTTATAAACCTTCCTCTTGAATCAACCTACCTGTTGCGAAAACCGCATTAAAATCCGTTGCGTAGTTTAAAAGATCTAAGCGTACATAGATACATAGCACAGACGGCGGGAAGCGACTTTGTTTTATCCTATGTCTAGATCTCATAACCCTAAGAAAGTAAGAAACTAATGAACTTAGAAAGTAACGAAGTTTACAAATAGTGCTTAGTTGATGAAGTCCCAGTAGAATTAACCCAACGATAAAAAATGTTGCATGAAATTGTCTACCTGTCTATTTTATTTTATCTTCACCGAATCCAAATTACAATAGATGTTGATCCGATTCTCAGAAACGGACGGCAGTATATACTGTACAATCAAACGAACGAAGCTTGTAAAAATCTGATTTAACTTGCTAATAGAATTAGCCTAAGCAAAAACTCTTAAAAAATACAAATCTATCGTATTTTCCCCCATTATCTTCGCTTGAAACAAGGACTTAAGGGCTTCTGGCTGCGTGATAGAACTCTAGGAGTTGGGATTACAAGGTTTAGTCGATCGATTGTGCTGTTGCCCTCGTATACAACAATTAGTAGGGATTCTGACCTTTACAGCCATCGGGTACCGTGACTAGGAATAAATAGTGACTATTAAATTTCCAACGAAGTTTGTGACCTCTGTGGTTATGAAGAATTCTTTGACGTATTATTATTTCATTTGGGGACTATTAATAATTAAATGTGCTTATAAATTTTAAGAGGACACAATATTATTTATAGTACTTTAACTGACATGTTACGTCACTATGTAATTTTATGGGATAAGCGACTGTAATAAATAAATTTTATTTTATTTATTTATAATTCTTGAATGTCTTCTCATTAGCTCTGTTGTTGTCTGTGTTGAATGTCTTCAACTCATTCTTCATTTCTAAAAATGTCTTAAATCGGTGGTTCCTTGGGTCGCCACTGTAGAGTCAATAGGGCCAAACAAGCTGTATCTTTGGTAGGTATTACTTACTAATAGGTAGGTAGGTAGGTAGGTTCATTTTTGTAATGTTGGATAGGAAATCGCAAATATGGTCCCAACACTATGGCTCATTGGACGTCAGACGATATAGGTGGCACAACCCTAGGGACGCTTGGAATCACCGAAATAAAGTGCAGTTATAATTACAAAAACATTCTATCTTTCACTCATGAACATCTAAAAAGTAAACACTACCTTTTAACTCTCTATCTAGTTTAAAATTAATTAAATTTATTGTTTTTATCTATGCGCGGAGGAACTTTCCATCAGGTGACCCACTAGATCATTTGCCTCCCACTGTTGTAAGAAAAACATTTTAAAAATATATTTGCAGACACATGCAAACCACCACCAATTACGTACCTCCCTAAAATCTTTTCGCGACCACTATCACCATGAATCAGAACGGAAGCCGCACAACTAAAAATAACAAAATGCTTCAACTTCACACATCGTCGCTTCACTAATCTCCTAATTCGAATTCCCATCACAGACCCAAATGGCGTGTTTCTAATTCTCTGTAATGAACTATTTCTCGATTGTCGGTAATGTGATTGTAATTATAATTAGATTTTTATGGCACCAACTGTCGCAGCTAGGGTAACTGTGCTAGTAATCGACTCCCCAACTAAACAATTATAGTTCACCGTATCCCACGGATTGTGTTTAATGCTCTTACAATCATCAATTGAGTGTACATGGTGGCTATTTAAACAATCTTCTAATTGTACATTGGTCCTCTGTGTTTGTTTTTTATAACCCTCGACGAAAAAAGGGGGGGTTATAAGTTTGACGTGTGTATCTGTGGGTCTGTGTATATTTCTATGGCTTTGTATGTTCCGAATGGATTTACCGATTTGGATGCGGTTTTCCCTATTCGAAAGCCAGTTCAATCGAGATAGTTCTTAGCTTGTTTCATCGAAATCGGTTGTGTAGTTTAGAAAATATTTGAGTTTAAGTAAACTTGGTCGAGGGTTATCCACATTTTTCTGTCGGTTAGGTTTCTACATAACAGATGTCAGCGGTAAATGATACATAATACATGCTGTTAATTTTAAAGTACCCATTGTATTCTTTTAAATGTGCAATAAAGTGTTATTCATTTATTCATTCATTCATATGCTATTTTGGCTTTGTAGAGCGCCCTCTCTATTGCCAATTTGCGTTATATTTTATTGCCTTATACTGACACCACGCTAGGGCAGTTATTCATAGTGAATCGTGGCCTCCCTGGGCGTCGCTCTGTAAATTATTAAACAATTTTCTGGATCTTTTTTTTAATTTGTTTTGAAACCAACGTGCCAAACCGTCTCTTATGTATTTTTTAAATACCACTAAGGTGGCAAACAAGCTTACGGCCTGCCTGATGGTAAGCAGTCACCGCAGCCTATGGACGTTTGCAATACCAGGGGCATAACCCACGCGTTGCCGAGCCCGTAAAAACCTATACCCCTTGCTTGAAGAACTCCATGTTGTACTTTCCAGGGAAAACCTCTCCAGGTAGTTTATTACACAACCTTTGTGTGTTTGGGAAAAAGTTCCTTTGGAACCGCACAGTTCGCGACCAATTTGGCTCCAAGGTGTGAGGATGAACTCCCTGTCGGTGGCGAGCGGTGCGATGATAGAATGTAGCTGTAGGCATTATGTCAAACAGTTGGGAATTGATATTAAAAATAAATACAAACCAACCAACCGAAAACAAAAAAAAACCTATTTATACTTACAGCATTTAAACCTTCTAAAACTAAAGACGACAACTTCTAAAAATAAAGCTCACAATACATGAATCCGAAACCCATACCAATTCCGTAAAACACCCTATACCATCGAAGCATGAAGCTACAACTGGGGCGTACTATAATGTTTCATTAAAGCCCGATTCGGTCCGAATCTCCTCCAGATTAGTAGCGCATGTGTTTAGAATGTCGCATATGCGACATATGCGGCATTTATTGCTGATTCGATGCGACCGCATATGCAGGCGCGGGGTCCGACCCGATTGCGGGGAAAATTAAAAACAGACTGATTGGTAGTAGGTCCGTGGGTGTTTTACCCTTTAATTACCGTTAAAAGGCGTGAAGTGAGTATTAATGTACTTAAGCAAATAAATATTCTATTCTATTCTATGTATTACCGACGGTTAGGGTATCTAACTCATAATCGATGATGTTAAAAAGATACAAAACAGCCCAGCATACATCAAAGAATGTCGCTCTACCCGCATGCAGTACCGAATAACACTCGAGCAGAGACGAACGCCAGAAAGTAATTAGTATAAATACCATTTACAATAAATTCAGTTTATGATCAAGTCTAGATGATTATTTATTTGTTTATTGCTCCTAAGTTCGAGACCATACAATGTTATTTCGCTAAGTCCTAACTAATCGCACTTAGCAGTCGATAATAAAATAATATCTACAGAGCCAAGCTCACATTTCCAAGAGCGAAATAATATTATTTTATAAAGAACTCGGCTGCATTTTTACATCTTCACTATCGGGTTTCCGTCGGGGAAAGTCGCTTATTGCTATGATATCGTATTGTATTGTACTCCATACTTATTCTAAAATGACAAATATCTATACATTTTCCTAATAATTTCCCAATTTTTAGTATATATTTTATGTATTAATGAATAGGTTAGTGGTAGGTATATGTATATAGATATATTTGTATTGTAACTAAATATTTTACGTCAATAAATGTCATGCGTTTTGTAAAAACTTTCCTAATTATTTTTGTAAATTGTCTGTAACGATACCTGCGATGGAGGTAGATTGTAGGGTTCCTAAAATTGGGTAGATATATGTCTATGTCTGTAATGAAGTCTAGTCTACAATGTCTTTTAGAGTTCTATTGATGTTGACAATTTAAGAGGAGTTTGAACTTAGCCTATGTACAGTCACCTCAGTGCTTAGCGACCAAATTTACTTACCGAAAATTTATTTTAATGCGGTATTGCTATAAGGCTTAAATTTCAATCCTGTTCAATTTGTAGATAGGCCAAAAGCACTGAGGCGACATGACCCTGCTCGCCATTTTCTTTCTGCCAAAACTCCCGCTACAATATATAAACCTATAAATAAGGATTCCATGAATCTATATTTCTTAAGCGTGACGTTTCCGACATCGGTTTCATTATGCTTTTCTTATGACTCATAGTAATTCTGAGTTTCACTGAGACTTTGACGAACCCTTTGCTAGTTTTAATACTATACTTTATATTGGATTTACAACCAAATAAATCACAGAATTTAATTTAAGTAAAGGAAGCCAAAGCAACAACCTGGGCTTTGCAACAAGTTTGATATAAAAAAGAAAAAGAATTAAGCCGAGTATTACACGTAACCTGAGCCCTGGGAATGTGGAAGCACTACCGACATGTTGCGGTCAGTGCTAACCACTAAGACACATCACGAAATGCCCATGTTACATCGGAAGCCGATGTACTGCGGCCGAACTGCGTAGGTACATATCGGCGTTTTTATTTTCTTTTTTCTTATTCGCCGGTGTCGTATGTCAATTCCATTGCAAGCTTGTAAGTTCTATTGTTGTTATTCTACACGCTACAAATGCCATTTATTCCGCTACCACACTCTAGTAATAAAGTCATACATTTACCTCGTACACAGCCAATTCGTGTAAACAAACTGCGCTTAAACCGAACTTGTTTTGGTATGAATGAAAAAAAAAGCGCGGGAAAATATGAAAGCGTCGCGCAATGGCGCGAAACTTGCCAGAGATAATTAAGGTAGATATAAAATAGAATATTCGTTGCAGTCCTCCAATATCCGGCAGTGGACGGAAATGCCGCCATTTTGTTTGTAATATTTCAGTTACGTTTCGTTCTTTTTTCGAATGGAACTGTTGGGCGGTCGTTGACTGACCACGGAGTTTGATTACTTGGCAACTTTTTTCCGTTGATGTTTTTTGGAATATACGAACGAAGACTCAATATTATATTATGTCTATTTTCCGAGGGGTTCCCCCCAAAAATAAAAGTTTTTCCCCGAGATTATTTATTAATGTGGCTTATTTTCTTTTCCAGGTACGTTAACGTTCACTTATGTTATTGGAAAATGGAAGGGAATTGGAATCTCGTAAGTATTATTTTGCTAGCAATTGGTTTAGAATTCGTTTGACATTGATAGCAAATGTACGTACCTACCTAATAGTCTACAACTGTTTTCAATATTAGTACCTACCACCTATAGTACAGTTAAGGGTCGCGAACAAAACCTAGTTTAAGTTTTAATTATTAATCTTAAACAAAGTTACTGCAATTACCCACTTATTTTCGCCTTAACTAATACGACCATAAAGACAACGCCCAAGCAGGAATCGTCCCGAACATAGGGGGTCAAAAAGACCCGCCCTAAGAAGTGGGGGGTCATATTAATCAGTATGTGTGACAGATTGCGAACGACGCGCCCTGGAAGTTCACGCATCATTGCCTTTGTATTGATATTGTGCCACTTGATGATAACTCTACGTTGATATTATCATCATCATCATAAGTTTATATTGTGATCCACTGCTAGACATAAATCCAATCCTCCCTTGAATAAGGATTTTTTTTTTTATAATTTATCTATATAATAATAATATGCCGTCACATCACGGGGTAGCAATCACCTGTCAACAATATAAGCGGAAGACCTTGGTCAACCTCTCTTCGCCAACAGTATCAGGAGACACCCCTTGCGAGTCGCGAACTGCTAGCTAGACATAGGCCCCCCTTGAATATCAATAGGTTCACCCTTTCCTCGGCTTGCCGCATCCAGCATTCACCTGCACTTTTTCGCAAATCGTCACTCCGTATCATCACACTGGATCCGCTTACAAGTGTAACCATTACCATTCAGCTACCACAGCCTCGCTCATGATGCCATATGGTGCATCAGATAATATAATATGCTAATATTACAACATGACAGCACAAAGGCGAAGGTTTTCTTCGACTAATAACTCACCTAACGTTGTGTAAATCACTGACTGCTCACGAGTTAATTAAATTAGGGACTATGTTTATTTAGGCCTATCGGTTTATCGAGTGACCTTTGAGGGGCGGCCATGGGTGCTGCGAAATTAGGACAAGTTTAATGTAACGCTTTAATGGGGATCTGATTATGGGCAGGGTATTGGACCGCGTAGCTAGTTTTGAGATTGGTTTCATTCGGACAGGGAAAACGATTACAAAATATTTATTTATTTATTTAACAGTTTATTGTACACAAGAAATACATAGCAAATAACAGGCAAAGTAAAAAATGGCACAACAGGCGCTACTTATTTCTAAAGAAATCTCTTCCAGCAGGCCTTTGGGAGTGTGATGTGATCATGAGACGCCGATAGGACGTGCACAATATTACCTATCTAAATAGGCATATATATAAGTATATTTATTTAATTTTTACTTTTACAAAAAAAACTTAAAGTAATATCTACGAGACTCGTGCCCGTCAATAGACTGTCATATAGGGACTGCTGACCTGATTATGATATGATGTTTATTAATGAATGAAGATTTATGCCCTTGGGTTTATTGGAAAATTTAAAACCATACTTTTGATTTACATGGTGGAGGAGAGGTACCACTTTAGTATTCTACTGGCCGTAACGAGAAACTGTGTATTTCGTTCGTTTGTGTCGTTTCGATTAGGTTAGGTTTTTTAGTTACAAAAGCTTTATTTCTAAACAGAAAGTCTTACTAAATCCCAACTGTATGGTCTCCTACAGAACACGTCAGGTTCAGCCCTGACCTTCCACCATTATTTGGACCCAGTTCCGATCTTTGTTTTAATTTCACTAAAATGGCACGATCTGCCAACATTGTAGGTAATTTGAATTTCAAAGGATCACTGAAATAGTAATTTGGCCTATGAGACTGGGTTGTTTTAATGAGTTTTGTTGTTTTTAGAACTGTTTTAGTGCACGTTGGAACGTTGATAGATAGGTAGGTACTCAGTGTATCGATGATGTCATTGTTTTACTTGATGTTTCAATCGTCAACCTCCGATTATCATTTAGTGATCTGAAAAACTCAAAATAAACTAATAACTAGCTGCCCGTCCGCGACTTCGCCTGCGTGGACAACACGTTGTATCGCGGTCGCCGCCATATTGAATTTATGATGACGTCACGTAGCCTATGTATGTGAGAATGTCCCTCTTATGTTTGGTCAAAATCGGTTCAATAGTTTAACCGTGAAAATATAGGTAACAGACAGTCAGAATCGCATAATAATGAGAATGCTGAAAACTAGGCGAAGTGGAGGAGGAAAAGTAGGAAAGTGCAGGGTACACTAAACCGGGATATACGTTAAGATGATGATGATGATAATAATGATGAGTACGAGTATGTATCTGTACGACCGGGTTTAGTCACTAAAGTAATATATATATATATATATATATATATATATATATATATATATATATATATATATATATAGGTATATAAATGTCATCGACTTTGAGCGGATAAAGTCACGAACGGTAGCACATACATCATTCAGGCACGCCCTTGGACAGGACCCCCAGTATTCACACTTGAGTGCGATCCTGAGGAAAGCGCAATTTGAAAAGCACAGAGATGGACTTTGGTTAGTATTGGAGGATACGCAAAAACTTGATATATTGTTATAGAGGAAGCTAAAATGTTAAAGTGAAATACAAATTCAAGTTCATATAAAAGGTAATTAGCGAAACTCTTCTGGTCTCATGAAGAAGAAGTCCCAAGAGTTCCTGTCGGTAACGGCCTATACTATCGTATAAAGTACTCCAAAAAAAACGACACAACAAGAGCGTGATAGATACTAATGAATTAATGAACGTGAGGGGAGCGTCAATGACTTTTTTTTAGTAGTTCCTTTTTGCAATATTTGTAAAACAAGCACAAAATGGCGGTCTTAAAGCTAACATTTCTTTACGTACCAATCAACCCGAAGAATATGAGTTCGAAAAAGGTAGGCGTTGCAAGAGAAGCTGACAATATAAAAGCTGAAGCTGAGCTGATGAGATGGTTATTTTCTGCTTCTGATTCTGAAGCTACAAGACAAAACGAAGTAGGGAAAGCGGTTATTCGTTATCATATACCGATTATTAGATAATTATTGCGCTATATGGTTTTTACAGTCAGCCTTATAAACACCATCCCCAACAATGGCAGCAATTGATGTGATATTTGTACGTATCGATTTTAAGATTAGGGTTTTAGGTTAGTTTAATGTTAGTTAGCTGTTTTAATCAACGCTCGCTTCAGAGGCGGGCAACGCATTGGTAACTTCCCTGGTGTTTCTGATGTCCATAGGCGCCGGCGACCACTTTCCATCAGGTGGCCTGTTTGCCTGTTTATCTGTCGTATAACATAGAAAAAAAATGTTCATATTATGCGTCTGTTGTTTAATTAAAGTCGGTTTACAATAATAAGTATATTTTACCCAAACCTCACACCTAAAGCTGTCCCTGCGAATCGCACCTTGACGACAACAAAAGACCGTGTGGCGCCCCCGAAATCGTAACGTGCAGTCGCCCCCTGTAATTAGCAGTATAAATGCATTTCGGCACTAATGGACGGTTTGCGCCGCCCCCGCGCGATCGAGCGGGGAGCTTTCGTTGTCCATTACTGGGTTAGGGCTGTCACTGGGCTTGGGGTAGGTGTGCATGGTGTTTCCTAGTCTGTGTAAGACTTCAATATATAAAATACATATTTATGCGAATTTTAATTGGCTGGAGTAAACCGGCATTAGTGCAAAGAGTTTAGACGCGACGATTGGCGTATTACAAAAAAGTTCAGACCTGATCAAATGCCTTGGCTATGTCAAAACTGACAGCCAGAGCCTGCCCCTTGCTCTCGACAGCCTCATCCCGCCTGTGCGTTAGGTACACAAAAAGGTCGCCAGCTGAGCGACCATGACGGAAGCCATATTGACGGTCACTGACCAGCTGGTGATCCTCTAGGTATCCGAGGATCTGGATATTGATATTTGATGAGTATGAATTATCACCCTTCTAGGGTATCGGATGCACATGGGCTAGCTTCAACGAAGACGGCACCTTTTGGTTTTTGGTATATTATACACAGCTTTCCCATTGTTGTTGCGTACCTACAGAAGTTCTGTCTACTAAAGTACTAACTAGTCTGCCGCAAAATTTTTAACATGAATGACACCTGTGATTGTAACCTTACAGTGCCAACTCGAGCTGGATTACTATGGAAATTTCCTTCACTCGACTACACAATGTTGAAACAATTAAATTACAGAATATTCATAATCGTTAAAACTCTGACAGAATAGCAAACATGAAGAATGCACAGTTAAAATTGCGTTTGCCACGATGCACAGCCCTATATCCGCCGATATCAATTTACTTACGGTTCACTCGGCTAAGTGTCAATTTTAGGTGCATTTACCTTACGTTAAGGGAAATCGGTACAACAGCATTTGATACTGCATTGTTAATGACAAAATCCAGGGAAAATTTGTGGCGTTTTAGGTACTTAGCAGAAAAGGGTGTTTTTAAAAGTAGGTATTCTTTTTCAATACGGTTTATAGCTTGTGACTTACACACATTTAAAACTATAGCTGTAACTTCTATGGATTTCACAATTCACTGTTTGATTTGCACCGTGAATCCCTTCCATTCATTTACCATTTACAGTGTTTCCTTTGGGCTATGACATGGGATCGTTCAAGACAGTTTAGAGGTCTCTCCGGATACTGGCAATGTATTAGTAGCGCCCCTGGTGTTGCTGATATCCATAGGCGGCGGTGACCACTTTCCATCAGTTTGTCTGCCGTATAACTTAAAAAAACATGCTTACCATCATTGACATCATCCTAGCGGTCATACCGGCTTCTGCCAGGGTCCGCATTCCTGGTTCTTCCTCCTCTCTTCGCCCGGTCTTCGGCATAATACGGCAACCCGACGCCTTATGCTAGTATGCCCACCGAACCTTTTCATTATTATATCTTATAGCTTTTTATAAGCGACAACAAATATCTGACCTCCACATTCCATAACCCGTTAGGGAGAATACCTCATCCGTCTGTTAGCAGGGGGCATTTTTATCTCTCGTATAGATCCTTTTCTCATTATCATCGTCTTCCTAGCGTTTATCCCGGCTTCAGCAGGGGTCCGTTTTTCAACTCATTCTTCTCCGCTTCGCCTCGTCGGCCGTTGGCTCTCGCCACGGACGAACTCGCGAAATTATAGAACCGTGCCGTTTGACACTTCATAATCGGAATCGATTCTAGTTTGACGTTTATCAGAATAGGGAGGCAGGTGAGGTTGATTTGATCCCACGAGATAGATAGCCCCACAATCCCTTTGCCGTGAAAAAATATAAACCTCTCACTCTCCCTTTAAACAAACAAACAAGTGTTTATTTTCACAAAAAAAATGCAATTACAAAACAACCCCGCCTACATCTCACATCATTACAACACAATCAAATCAGAGCCCATAGCACGATTTCCATCAATCAATCTCGTCGCCAAGCAAGCAGAAACTCCCCCCGCCGAGTCCTTACCCCTCCCCCGCTGGTCCGTAGCACCCAGCGCCCCCTATGATAGCAATTAGCGGGCCCGTAAACGCATTGCCGCTAATGCAGTGATACGTCACCGACAGGGGTCTTTTGTCCGTAATTGTGGAGGTGACAAAAACTGGAGCGTCTACCCTAGTGGCTTATTCAGCCGGCTTGTGGGATTAAATACAGAGTAATTACCGTCTGCGTCTACTTTCTTAGTCCTTACATTGTAAAGTCCGAATATTTTTTACACATTTTTCGCGTGAATTGTATTTTTTTTTATCTTTTTCTTTTTTCGGAATAACCAGGCATCAGCTCTATCTTCAGACGATGCGGCTGAAGATAGAGCATGCCTCTCTAGGAACATAGGAACAGCCTATTAACATCCTTTATTCGATTTTTTATTTTTTATTTTCATTGACGAGGTCGTCACTCAGGTGAGTGGTTTAGTAGTTAATATGTCTTCAACGCAGTAGTCCTGAGTTCGATTGCCGGCCGAGCAGAAATTAAAATGAAGTATTTTAATTTCTGTTACGGGTCTGGGTGTTACATGTATAATAAGTATGTATTCATTATTTATAAGTTCCATTTGAGGTAAGACCCATGCATTTCATGCCCCTAGCTTAATAGCAACCTATGTAAGCAATAGGAAATTGCAAAGCCCTAAAATACGAACGTAACCAATCAAGCAAAACATGTCTCATCGACATTAAAATAAAATTATACCGTGCGATAGAGAGGGGGATACAATAAACCGAAGAAATGGGGCAGAGAGAAAAGGACAACTATAATACAGCTAGTAAACGGCGTAGTTACGGTGAAGCGAGAAAATGTTCGCTTTAGTTTCAGTCGTTTATTACCACTTTTATTGTTTAGATATACAGGCTGTTTAAGCAAGTTTATGATCTTTAAAACTCCGTTCCATTTACTTACAATATATTTTTTTATTTTATTCCAACTAAAAATAAAGTTCAACCAATAAAATAGCTACATGAAACAAAATCAATCGAAATTTATGAGAGCAGCAACTAAATCAGCCTGTATATGTGTCTGGCTTTCCGCAGTGGTCTCCCATACATATTAAACGGACTCCCGATTTCTGGACACCCTTGTGTCTGTATCTTTACAGTTTGTTTGTGTAAACGATTTCGAATTCTATTGCGATTTTAGTAAAGAATAATTTTATTTGTATTTACTTCTTGCTGTCCGTGGATCATTGGAGTGAATTAATGAGTGCAAACTATTTATTGCTTACTATGATATCTAAGAACAATAAAAATATAAAAATAAGACAATTATATACCGATATTTCCACTTTTCGGACAATCTTTATGGATTTGGTTTCTGAATGGTTTAGCGAAGTTTTAACAATGTCAAGAGAAGCACAGACATACACAACCGACAAACCCACTTCTGTATTCGTGCCTACTTCCATAATAATAATAAACTCGCTTAATTCTCAAATTAAATTGCAAAGTAAGGTCAGTTAAGTATCCGCCATCTCACGTACCTAATAGTGTCGATTTGACCATACATGGGCCTTCTGATGAGAAAATTGTAAGCTTATTGTATGAAAGCCTCATATTGCTACCGAATACAAAATAATAACCTTACAGTGACCTTCAGAAACATTGTCATGTTGCCCACAACGACATTCAACGGGAAATAATTAACAAAACACAGAAATGAGTCGGGAGAGTGCGCGCGAAATCTAATTATTTCGCCGCCGCCGCGATGCCAAGTCTTCTAAGCGAAAATGCGCTAGGAAAAGCGATAAATTTCTGAATTTCTGGGTACAAAAAAGAACTTAAAAGAAGCGCTAAATGTATGAAAACCGATATAATGCGCACCAAACATAATAAAGCGCTGAATCTAGCCCAGAAAGCGCTAAGTTGGCGACACTGGTGTCGACGCGATTCCCGCGCTTTTGCGCGCCAAAATGGCCGCCGAGGTCGCAAGTAAGAAGTAGGGATGCGCGGTTTTTTGGAAAATTTGGTTGGTGCAAGTGTAAATTGTATAATATTATCTAATGTTTATGTTATATCTTGTTGGGAGACCTACCCACGCTGCGTCGTCGGGTACGTTGTCGCCACTCGAAAACTTTACTGCACCGTTAGCCATCAGCTGTTCTGCGAGCTATGTGCGGCAATCCTTCAAGCTACGTAATGGATTTCGGCTAGGTATGCTCCGGCAGTGTAGAATACCACCAACCGCTTACACTCGTGGGTGTCGCACAAGGCGACTAAGTCTTTCGAGACGAAAGATCTAGAGTCTCCGTTATATTTATAATATAACTATATAACTTAACTTTTTTTTTACATTTTATGATAGGCAGCTTTCAATTTTACCGTCTAGCGTGATCTCAGTTTAAGCTAGAGAGTGACGTTTGATTTACCGAAACCGAAACTAGACTAAAACATATCCTGGCCTGGAATTGCCCAAATTCAGGACCCATATTTTCGGCCCGCTCGCATCCCCATCTCTAGACGGGGTGTCAACGGGACATAATGTAGGTACTGACGACACAGGCGGACAGCCTCTAAGCTCCGAGGCTCTTATTTATATTTAGACAGCAACGTACCACGGGCAGGAAATTAATTTTCATTTTTTACTCCAATATTGCCTGGTGAAGGTACTGGAAGGAAGCAATGGCAATTTCTTGTTTCTGTCAACGGCTGGGTGGTAGTGTTTGCAGTTCTTTAGGAAAATATAATGATAGACGTATTTTTAGGCGACTTTTTTTACATAAATTGAATTTGTAAGTCATTCTCGAGCTGCTCTTGAAATATTTTCGATTGCCTGTTTTAAGAGGGGAAATGTTCGGAAGATATCACTACTTACACCTTGGGGAGGGACCATGGACGTGAATATGTGGGATTGCCCGAAAAGGACCCCCACTGAACCCCTCTGCGTACCCACAGCCGTTTTTTATCGGAACACCACATGACCTCATAGATAGTTAGCTCTGTGGTATTCTGGCTGATACCGGATACGCCCGCCTCGAGTGGAACGATTTGCAATTTTAACTTTCGGTATGAAAAATACAATATTTAAAAAATTACATTGGCAACACCTTGCATCAAAATATTTCATTTTTCATTCAGACAATCATTCGACTCGACTCGACTCAAAATTGAAAACCGTCCGACTTAAGGTGAGCGGTTCAAAAATCGAACCCCTGATGGATTAGGACAACCCCTAGTCATGTGGAACAGCATAATGCAGAGAAAGACCCTGACTATTCCCTGATTGTTCCACTAGGAAGGAGCAAGGAGACAATTGTTTCGCTATCTATTATTAACAACACGTCTTTCAAAAAAAGTGTACCTACAAAATACACAGATACTTATTTTGATTTTGGTCCAATCAAAACTTCCAAGTCATTCAATAGGGTCGCCCATACAACCCTGGAACACTCAAATTGATATTAATCGTGTTACCAACTCATTCGGGGCCCCATGCGTTTTTTGCAATCAAATTCAGAGAATCCCCACACAATTTGCATTCTAAATTACAAACGTATTTTAAACCCTATGCCATTAATAATAGTGACAGTTTGATCGTCCGAAATTGAGTTTAGAATGTTAACTGTCTCACTCTAGCGTTCCAAATTCAATTTCGCGCCGTTCGAAATACAAAATTGTGGCGGGTGGATGCGCCGCCATATTGAAATTAATTTCTTTTTGTTTAATTAACGCGGGAAAAAGTATAGGGCGGTATTTTATGATGCACTTGTGAATTTGATGATTGCACTTTGCAATTATTGTTATAGTTGCTAGTTGCCGTGGGATGGTGTCATCTAATTGCATAGTTCTATTTTCTATGCGGTTCTCATCGCTCTATGAATTTTAAATAGTTACATATTTGTTTCTAATAGTCTGAAGAGACATTTCCTCGTGATTATGTCTGTCATGAGAATAGTGAATAATAGAGTACCTATAAATGGAACTTTTTCCGGAATTATCTTATTTTTCTATCCTAATTTTCCTTATTCCTATTTTTACCCCCGACGAAAAAAGAGGTTCGATATAAGTTTGTCTGTGTATCTGTGTCTGTGTGTATGTGTATAGATGTGTGTCTATTTGTGGCATCATAGCTTCCGAATGGATTGACCGATTTGTAGTATGTTTGTATGGTGGGTGTAGTTTTCTATATTTGGAAGCCTGTATGTTCTTACCTTAGTTTCATTTGAATCGGTTCAGTAGGTTAGGAAATATTAGAGAATATGCAAATTTGGTCTGATTTTTCCGATATTCTCGGTCGGTTAGGTTAGGTATTTTTTTTTTTTTTTTTAATTTGTTAGTTTAGGTTAGGTTATAATGTAGTTGCGGTATATCTACGTACAGCTGAATCATCGTCTAGGTAACTAATGTAATAGGTATCAGTTGTTTGCGAATTGTGCTTACAAACAACATCTTGTAAAACAGTATTGATTGGAATAGGGAAACAATTGAACAAACAAAAAAGAACTGGGATAAGTACCTGCCAATAAAAACGACTGAACATTTTAGGAAAAAGTCCTAAAAACTTTACGAACTACAATTAGGGCTTATGGATACTATACAGTAAAAAAGCTGCGGATAAATAACAATTGCAGAAGTCGCTGACTTGTATCTAGTTTGGTTTAGGTTTTATAAAATCTATATGTAGGTCTGAATCTAAACAAAGTCGCTTCCCGCCGTCTGCCCATGTATTTATGTACGCTTAGATCTTTTAAACTACGTAACGGATTTCGATGCGGTTTTCAACAGTAGATAGAGTGTTTCAAGAGGAAGGTTTATAAGCAAGAAAAAAAGGGTAGGTAGGGGTAAAGTAAGTGTATGGTAGGTGTAGAGTTGATGTAGGGTAGGTGTAGAATAGGTGTAGGGTAAGGTAGGGGTCGGACGCCACGCGAACGAAGTCGCGCCGGTTCCACTAGTATTTTCAAAGATTTTAATATCAGAGAACAGTTCCATTCTCACTTACAGCCTCGGCCAAGACAAAAAAATAATCCCAGTCAGTCCTTAGTACCTACAAACCAATTTATCAGTTCAAAAGTAGAAGAAAAGTTCCACCTTGAACGAGAACTCTCTTTGCGATACAACATTCGTATTCTATTCCAGTTAATGTGACATTTCGTGGAAAAGAACTTGTCATGGCAAAAACGACTTCCTACGAGCTCGAACTTTCGCCAGTATTTTTTTCCCCGCTATCAAACTAACTATCATAATTGGAAAAGTTTGCTCATTATATTTTTGGCCATTTTTTTTTCGCAACTCTCCTTGTGTGCCAGTGCCAGCCTTTTTTTTATTATGAAGAGTTTTATTTGAGTACTTACGCCTTTTCGACGAATGTCCTTGTGCGACGCTTCGATGGAGTTTATTTATAACCTTTTTTTAATGTTGTTTTTTTTTGTTTCAGGTAATGTTTCCGAAGATTTTGACAGATTGTAACGAAATATTTTGTGTTGGTAAGTTTTTAGGCGAGCGCGTGGCGCATTCGCGAGGACTCGGAGGATGAGTCGGGACTGAGGTCCCGAGTTCTTTTAAAGAGGACTGGACTTTCGTACAACACTAGTATTGAACTTGCGTTCAACAGTGCGTTCACTTAGCACACGACCACTGAAAGAACGCACAATAAAGCGACTTCACTTAGACAATGATTGTTTTCACATCTGTCACTTGCTAAATATTTAACCCACATCATATGCATACTTACTTAATTCAGATTTACGAGTCGAACTTACAAAAATAGAACACGGCGATCGCCCAGAAAACGATACGTCCCAACGAAAATCCGAAAAGCCAAGCTCGTTCCAGTAAACATCGTTTATTCGAGAACTGAAAGAGTTACACCCGATGCGTCACGAATGACCGCTGACCCGAACACGCCCGATTGTGAACCGTTCACATTAGCACAGTCAATGGAAGACAGTAGCATTCCAGGATAGTTAGGAAGAAGGTGACAAGCATTTATCACCAATTCACTTTAGTGGAGCATTTTGCTACAAATACATGTTTGGCAGGGGTAGAGGGACTGCCCTCTGCTATCCATTGTCGTCCACTGTCCTATATCCCATCCTGGGATATGGGACAACCACCGCGGACAGTTACTGTGATCCTACGGAGGTTTGCCACTAAAAAGATCTCTGAGAATCGCAGAATGCGGGCAGCGTGATAATTGTCTATGTTGACTTAATTAGAGAAGTCTTTGATGACATTGATATCTTCATAGTACTGAATTTAGTGTTAAAAGTAGAATATGACCGACCGATCTAAATAAACGGTAAATTAAAAAAAAAAAAAAAACTGGAAAATCTGATGTGGAACGCTAAGAGACCAGCTACACTATAAAATATATGAGAATGGCGCCTTAGCAAAAGTTGTTTAGCCTGATGAGCAATATCTGTTCACGTATACAAATCGAAGATCTGGAACATCTCAAGATAATAATAGCTAGTCTAAATGTTGTACGAAATAATCTTTCCTGACATAATTTTGACAAATTCAATAGCACCCAATATTGTGACTTTTTTCTGCTGCTACCGTTACGTTACGATAGACGTCTCATATTAATCTCATTACAAAATCACCTGACAGATGAGTATTTTAATAGCACCGCCCGAAACACTACACTGTTACACGAAAAATCCGAAAATATCACGGTCGAGTCAGAATCTTTTGCTCCTAATACATTAAGGGTGTCACTGTCATCAATTTACTGGGTCTGTCTAAACGAGTCTTTTCTGGCAGAGAGGCCGATTAACCGTTTTAAGTGGTCACACAATTTATGTTGCCTATTTGTATTTGTCACTTATGTGATACGCGATGCGTGACACGTATTTACGGTGTTGTGACAATGTTCGCGTACATAGTCGCCATACACGTGTTACAGAAGGGACAATTGTTACAAATGTTGTGTAAATGCGAATGCGTCTGTATTTTTATTATTTATTTTTGTTTTTTTTTATTGATTATATGTACATAAAAGTATATAAACATAAGTAGTTTATCAGATAACTAGCACCCTTAACACAAGCTTTGCCTACCTTGGGGGTTAGATGGGGTGTGAATTGTCCATGATATTTATTTATTTGCTAAAGGCTAGATAGAGCGACGCTATGTGAATTGTCCTTGATATTTATTTATTATTTATATAATTGCAAAATTTGTGCGGCCTAGTTTGTGCGCCTCGTAGGCTCCTAAACAATTAGTACTTCCAATCAAAATCTCAAATGGTGGGCGCCTTAAGAATTTAAAAAATAAAAAGCTTAATTAAAATGATCGCCATAATAAAATGCATCACTAACATCTTCTTACCATCTCAGCTCATCCTACAGCTCTTCTTAATTAATACAGTCTAGAAAACCACAGCATTTAACTACAAAATCCAGCAGCAAGTTATTAATTGGAACTGATTGAAAATTTCCAGAAATCTCCAGTTTAAACCGGTATCCGGCGGTTGTTACTAATTAGAAATGGTACCAGCCTTATCCGCAATCAGCGCGCCTAGTTCCGCTTACGTTACGTCTACGTCGGTCTCGGTTTGGTCTAGGTCATAGGCTAACTTAAGACCTAAGTTGACCTAAGGTAATATCACATTACTAAATGACTCATTCCTAAATGAGGTGTAGATATTTGGTTACTTATGGTGTATTTGTACCTAACATATCAAAATTGTAATTTTATTTCGAAAATAATGTATCTTTAAGCAAGTCCCTAAAACTTATGTATAGAATATATTTTATATTCTCTAAAAAAATATTTTCTTCAGTTTTTACGGGGTCGGCAACGCGTGGGTTATGCCCCTGGTATTGCAAACGTCCATAGGCTGCGGTGACTGCTTACCATCAGGCAGGCGGTAAGCTTGTTTGCCACCTTAGTGGTATAAATAAAAAGTCACATAACCCAAGCTTACATGTATGTATTCTATATCGCGCTCGTCGATCTGCTTTACTTATCACGTCTCTCTTCTGTAGGCCTGCTGGAAGAAATTTCTTTTAGAAATAAGTAGTGTCTGTTGTGTCGTCTATATGTATGATGTTTCTCTATGTATTTTACTGTGTGCAATAAACTGTTAAATAAATAAATAAATAAATTACATATTATAGTCATATTTTCTTCTACTAAATCGATTTAATGTAAAAAAGCTAAGAAACATCTCGTTTAAACTGGCTATCAAATAGAAAAAACCGCATCTAAATCGGTCCTTCCGTTCAAGAGCCACGATACACAGAACCACAGAAACACGTTACCAGCTAGCTAGATGCTGTAACATTAACCATATATTCTATGTTGTAGTACGTAAGTGCCACTTCAAAGGTCAAAATCGACTGCATACGACTTACTTGTCGTATTGCCGTGTGTACAAACATAATTATCAAATTTCACATACAATTAACAAGGCTGGTATAAGCCTAAATCCCTAGCATTACACCACCCACGTATTCCATCTCCTGGCAGATATCTACGGAAATATAACTGTCCAAACAGACAAGGTCCCCGGCTGTATATTCATAATACCTCGCCATTCCCGTGTTTACCTAGAGGTGGGGGACTGGAGAGGTCAGGTTGTACTGGTCGTACTGATCTTTGATTATCACCAACCATGCCGTCTTATTACAGGCGTATTCACGATCTATCAATCGAGGCTTCTGATGGTAACTTCTGGGTTGGATGAAAAGGTTTCTGCAGCTTCAAGTGCTTGGACCGTTGCAGAGGGTTTGAAGGTGAAAAGTTTGTGCTCAATTACGGAAAAATCTAGGTTCTGTCGGCGACTTCGGTTATGTAATCCGGTTTAAAAAGCACCATACCTTTCCAAAGGTTTAGTTTCCTCGTTTTAGAAGCTTCTCCTTCTAAAAATGCATTCCAGAGGTATCTATAAATCCTTTGAACACTAAAACTCAAATGTTTTCTAAACTACTGAACTGATTTTAATGAAACAAAGCTAAGAACCATCTTGATGAAAGTAACTTTCAAATAGAGAAAACCGCTTCCAAATTGGTGCATCCATTCGGGAGCTTCGATGCCACAAACAGATACACAAATTCCCAGATACACACGTCAAACTTAAATACCCTTATTTTTTCGTCACGGGTTAATTAGAGGCGTTCCTAGATGCGTTTGTTAGGTTCATGCCATATTCTAATGCACCTTAGCATTCTTCATAAATCATCACTTTGTGTTAACTGTACATTCGTCGTAATCCATCTAAAATCTATCTTTAACTTCTTAAACGTTTAAACTATCACTGAAATAGCAAACTTGGAGCAACATTCAGTTTTGTACTTAATCGCGTCTGAGTAACTTGTCAAAGCAACGAAGCGATTACATCCGAATCTACACTGGATTCTCAGCTGAATTAGCTTAAGGAAGTCCGGTCTGGTCAGTTTTAGTAGGTGCCCATTAGTGGTATTTAACTTTGAACGCTTTGGGGCTTCAGTGCAGCTGGAATTTACTGAATTGCAAACCTGGGTAAGGTCTTATTGGGTAAGGTCGTTTTCGATTACGAGCATTATTTTATATGGGAGAAGTTAAGCTCGTGATTAATAAATAATTTGACCGCCACCTCACCTGGTCGTAAGTGACGATGCGGTCTATGATGGAGCCTAATTCAAGTTATACTCTTTTTTTTCACTATTATTGTAAATACAGCCCTGCCTCTTAAACAAGGGATTCTGTATTTTAAGAGGACGAAGAGGAGGGGAAGGAGGGAGGGGACGATTCGAAGTATGACGTCAAAATAACTGTCATATCCATGTGATATTCAAATAAAACTGCTATAATTTGAGATTTACTTCCTCCACTTTACCCGGTCTTCAGCATCCTAGCGTCATAAGCCACTGGCTTTGCTCTTGCATCCGACTTAGCGATATTTGATCTTAGGTTTCAGAGTGAGATCGTATTTGCATTCTTGTTCCAAGTCAGGTTAGGTTAGGATTCTCAGCTGAATTAGCTTAAGGAAGTCCAGTCTGGTCAGTTTTAGTGGGTGCCTATTAGTGGTATTTAACTTTGAACGCTTTGGGGCTTCAGTGCATCTGGAATTCTATTAATACCGAACCTGAATCTTATTGGTTTTTTTTTATTTAATGGGTTGGCAGGGGAAATCCGTCATGGACACATTGGTTTAGGTCGTTTTCGATTACGAGCATCATTTTGCATGGCACTAGTTTAGCGTGATTTGAAGTATGATCTGGCTAATGTCAAAAGAACTGTCAAATCCATGTGTTATTGAAATTAAAACTGCCATAATTTTAACTTTACTTCCTCCGCTTCACTCAGTCTTCTACGTCCTCGCGTCATAAGCCTCACTTTGACTCAGCGATATCCAACCTTGGGTTTCAGAGTGAGACCAGCTTTGGATTCCTGTTTCAGGTCAGGTTAGATGCTTATCGAATAGATTTGAATTTTCGAGCCTGGTGTCAGCAACGGCGTACCTTAAAGTTGTTTACAAGCTTTTTACAAGCCTCGTACAGAGCTTTACCTTCAAGGAAATAGCACCTCTGTGCGAAGCAGAGAATGTCTTATATAAAATAGGCCATTTAACTACATTGTTGCCAGTGGCGAAAGTAACAAGTGTTGCCACGCCAAAATACGACACCACGCGAGTTTCCGTGAACTTTACACGCCACATAACGTAAGGTTATCCACGCCATAATACCATGGTACATGGTGATGCGAACGAAACTTGGGAAATAGCGTATTTTCGTATATAAGTTAGTTGCTTTTGCATAGAAATTGCCTGACGAAAAACCTATCATGACGTAAATGTTGATACAAACAGCTCGTACAATGTCACATATTGCTTTTCAGTTTGATATATTTATAAGCCCATATCTAGCTATTAATTCATGATGTTCTTCTATCCCGTGACGATTACCATCGTCACGGGATAGCCTACTACTACGATCTGTTATAATTTACCACAGAAATCTATATCCAATATCCACAGAAAGACGTCCACTGCTGGGCTTAGCCAGCAGTGGACGATACAAAGAATTCACATTGTAATTGAAAACAACTTTGCACTATCTTGTCAAATTAGTATTCCATTGCTGGAATGCATAGCTTCCAAAGCTTCTCAGTATCTTCAAAGCATTATCAGCTCCATCTACCAAAAATTTATAGAAAATTAACCACCTTGTACAGTAGCTACACATCAAATAACATCCCCTATGTTTATGGTGTTACTAACCTTTACGAAATGCCGGGCACATGTGTCGGCACTGGCATAGGCTGGGCAAAAATGTCGTGGGCTCGTGGCATTTGCTGACAATGTTTCAGTGGCTTGTGGGTGACGTAGAGCATGTGCCAGGGGGGAGATTCTCGTGCTGTGACATCTCAAATTTGACATTTTCTCTATGCAAAAAACTGTATTAACGTCACTGAAATTGATCTTCGACAATATACGACTGTTGAGGATAGTTGAGAACATACTTTTTGGCTGCAATAAACATTTCAATGTCATTATTAATGGAGATTTGAGAGAACAAATGGCGAATTCAAGATGTCACAGCGCGAGAATTAGGCCCCAGGTTTAGACCAATGATTGAAGCGCCAATGACTTCAAGATGCTATGTGAAATTGTGCCCTGCGGTTCATTTCAACAACATATCAAATTTATTTGAAATTCTTTGTAATCATAACCAAGGTGGCAAACCAGAATACGGCCCTGATGGTAAGAAGTTACCACCGCAGCCTATACATTGACTAATTACGAGTAGAATTGTGTAAACCTAAGTATGCAAGTAAACATCACGTTATTCCTAGTGGAAGAATTTGGGCAACTACCAATCGGTATTAACAACTGTTAATGCCGGTTTCTAAGGACACCGTCCAATAAATATCAGTCTCATAAATACGTACTTTGATTGCGCTTCGATTCCTCTAGAAATTATTAAATACAGACTAGATGATAACAAATTAGGAAGAGCACTATTAGATTCAAAGGTAGCGTCGAATATCTTACGCCATTTTGGGAATACTTAAATGCGTTTTGGCATGTTTCGGGGCTATAAGATTTTGATAATTACAAACAATAAAGAAGAAAGACAGATATTTTTCGTCCCGTATTAAACCGTTGAAAAAGAATTTACTTTGATTGCACACAAATAAAAAGGTTCGACTGTCGTAATGGTAGTAGAGAAAGAAACACGCGAGAGTGAACTTATTCATTTTAAAGATGGTTCATATATTATATAAAGCTAATTCTTGTAAATTCTCATTTATCTGATATGCTAGTAGCAGCTAAGTGTGAAGCAGGTAGATAAATAGCTTCGTTATATGTGATACAGGTAGAATGTCAAGTGTGCTTTTTATCAGAGTATCTGAGATCCAGGGTGATCGTGAGCGTTTTATAAGATTTATGGGGTACAGTCAGAGAGAAAAATGTAACTAGTAACTGTAAGATATTTTGTAACAGCAACAGCGATAAACGAGCTGACAAACCAACGGATGAAAAGTCGCAATTGTCGTCTACAATATCTGCTATTCTTGCACACAGTGCAATTCCTGCGGGAACGCGGCACTTAAATAATGATATTTCTATGCAGTTGATAACAGGGATTTTAAAAAATTCATGAGAGAAAAACATTTATTCAACAAAAAAACACCTACGGTGTCAAGGATAAGTTCTTGGGGTCTAAGGAATAGCTAATACAAGGGATGTTTTAGGCAACGCAATTTGGCTAACTAAATATTCTGTAATTTTCATACCCCGTAAGTAAGAAAATTTTATCAAAGGGGTAATAGACTTTATGCTCTTGTACTGTACATAGCTAGGCACGATGACTATCTATTTTATAGATACTCTTCGTTTTACTCGTTTTTTCACTTTTTTAAACTGGATTTTCAGTCTACGTGACACACCACAACTAACCCTAATCAAACTTTCAAAAAAATTGGTTCCTCATTTTTATGGCACCGAGTTTTCGTAAGTCTTCTAAAGCGCCTTCTTCCTTGACGGATATCGCTGACTGTACACTAGCAGCACGCAACATCCGGATAGTTGTGCCGCTGGATTTACGGCATGTCTGGCCACAATTAGTACCTACGGTAGCTGTAGCTGCCGCGGATTCTTTTAACTTCTATCGTGTGTGCGTTGTGTTTTTGGTGGGCTTACTTGAATCGGCCTTTTCTTGTATTAAAATTTCATGTAACATTTTGGATTTGTAGTTGTAAATCCTTGGTAACTTGAAAGACCTGTACAAAAATTTGAAGTAAGTACCTGATCTGCAGTAAACTTAAACTTACATAATATGGGTAAGCTTGCTCATCCATCGTTGCTCTCTACTACACCTTCAAGTCCAGTATGGAAACCTTAACAAACCTTTTTCAACAAAATTAACTTAAGGTTGACAATAGTCAAATCGTCGCTTTCAATTCTTGCAAACCATTTCCGATTGTGTAAATAACACAAAGTTCACCTATTACACAAAAACACTGTTTATATTGATTACAGTTTTAAAATACTCCATTTTGTTATTTTGCATTCAAATTACAAAATTTCCACTCCATGGGCTCTTTAACAAAAATCTTGTTTTTTCATCCTTAAACTAATGACTTAAGGATCGGAACCCTTATTAATGGGAGGTAAGCGCTAAGGGGTGGGTTTAGATCACGAAAGGGATCAGACGAATTGTTTTGCTCCATGTCTAACCTGGGGCTCTATTTTTCAATCGCTCGCATCGATTCGAACGGTTTTTAATTATTATTTTCGGCATGAAAAATTCAATATTGGTTAAATGACATTGGCAACACCAAACGAGTACGGTTCAAAAATAGAGGAAATCAGCATAATGTATCAAAATATAAAATTTAAATTGGAGACCGTTTGAATCGAAGTGAGCGATTCAAAAATAGGGCCCCTGAAGATCTATAACATACCTAAACATAAATATCACTGTTAATTGATGTATCAGTATTGCCGATATTGCCAATAAAACACAAAGCTACAAATAAAGACCAGTAAAAATAATAACATCATCAATCCAAAAGCATCAATGAACAAATTGGTTATAAACAATGCAAAGGGATCCAATTGTAATACAGTTAACGATTGTGAGTGTTATCAGCACGAATCAGTGACCAAAACGGACAATAATATCCCACAAACGGCCATTCCGTTTATCGCCGAATCTGATTACTTCCGTGACCATTTGGGGGTAGTCGACTCGGAAAATGTTTTGACAAATATTGGAAAGAAAACTCGCAACAATCAATCAGCTGAGAGGGCGCCCCGAGATGAGGTCGTTCACCTTTGTTTGGACACGCAAATTAATGCAACTTTCAACTGAAGATGGCGGTTCGCTTTCCAATTTTCCTGACAGAATCTTGTTTGGAAATAATATTTTATTAGGTTTCGTATGGTTGATTATAGCGTTTATGTGTAAGCACCTGAAGATATATAAAAAGTTGTTGTACTCAGAACTGATATTCGAGATTCGATTCCCCGCTTCTGAGAACCCCAAAAGAATATATGTCAGAAATGAGATTGATAACTTCGCTATACAGTTCAAGACTTGAAATTACCGTGCCACTCAGCCCCGGAAAACATCTGACCCGACGAAAACAACATTCAATCCCCCGAAAACTTAGCAACATTAATTTAAGTCGGGGAGAATGTCTGCCCGCCATTGCGAAGCCATCCACTCCACCTTCCCCTTACATCTCCGTTGCGATTCCTAATAATAACTTTCAATTGGGCTTTCAGCACAAATCTTCCATAGAAACAGGCACCGTTACAGGAAATTAAGGCACTGAATGGAAGGTCGGGGGCGGGACGGCCCTTTGTTCCCGTAGCGTGCCATAAATTCTTACTTGCCATGCGCATTGCTTCTTGGAGCGAGGATGTTAGGTCCGGGATGAGGTCGAGAAATCGGTGCCGAGGAGACAGGTGGGACAGAGTCGGCCACAATTCATTCTGGTTTCAGAATTTATACATGTTTCGCCGCTGTATTCATACAAAGTTTTACCTCTTTTATAATGATAATTTTAGTTTAATACTAGCGACCCGCCTCGGCTTCGCACGGGTAGTTATCATAGCAAATTGTACACCTAAGCCTTTCTCATGGATCACTCTGTCTATTGGTGAAAACCGCATGAAAATTCGTTCAGTAGTTTTTGATATTCTCGCGATCAGACTGACAGACGGCCGCGGTGTGGGACTTTGTTTTATAATATGTAGTGATAAATTTTCTTGGTATGTTCTCCCTTAAGAGAGCGTTAACGATGTAGGTACAAAGATAGATATTAATGTATATACATGCACTTGCGATTTTGCATTTTTCATACATAAAACCAAATTACCATGGATCGCTATTGGAGCATCGAAGGTAGATTCTAGACGAATGAGGGAGTGCAATCTAAATTGTATATGTTATGGGCAACAGTTGGTACTTTCCACCAGATGGGGTGTCTACTTGTTTGTCACTGATTTGAAAAATATCTCTTTTTTGCAATTAAGTCATTCAAATTATATTGAAAATATTTTGAATATTGTTTACAAAAGACTTACAATTTTGTTTTTGAAATCTTAAAAACAATCCATTGAGACCAAAACCAAAGAGGCAGTCGGAGTGAATAAAAAAGGGCCACCGCATCCCTGATTACCTTGGCGCTTTGTGCAAAAGTTTCCTCGCCGCAAACAGCTCTGGCGAATGGGGATGGATCAGATAGCAGGTAATTAATGGAGGCCCTATTGTTCCATAATTAATTCCTACATTAGTGTCTTTAGCACCTCGAGATTGTTGGTGAATTATGGAATTAAAATTCAAGGGAACGCCACCGCTTTTCCTTGAGGCACGATTACTTGGAACGTCACATTTACTTCAGAAGCAATTATTGTAAAAGGTTTCCAAATTATTTGGTACGTGAATTTCATATTCTGTGAAGTCTCAAATGCCATCTACCTACTAATATAATAAGGTGTTTCATTTTACTTTTCCGAGTCATTTTCTGTTATTGTTTCGAGAACCTTACGTCTAGTAAGGTTGACGGTATGTTATTTAATTCAATCTCAAAGGTTTGTGTTGACTTTCATAAAAGAGTTGCCCTCCAATTTTATTCCGATATCATTCTTATTTCGTAGCGATAACGTCGTCTTTCGATTGACCCGTCTCTTCGAGTATGTAGTCTATACCAGTAACATTATCCATTACTCAGTTTACATACAATAGCGCGAGCAACAATGGATTTCGATTTCCAATAGCACAGCCACAGCTTCCCGCGACAATGCTTAGGTGGACGTTAAACTCTGCTTAAATGGTCTACACTCTGTCGTCAAGTTTGCACCACAACTGTTTACCAACTTCTTCATTCTTATGATTAATAGCGAAAGTTGTTTTTGAAGTAATATCCTTAAGTTCAATATGGAAACTTCCATCTCACCAACTTTTAAAATATATACTAATTGTTTTGCTTTTTGAGAAAGTTCAAATCTAATAGTGGTCTGAGAAGGCATGATGATGACGACGATTATAAAATTCTGCTGATATACTAATACTTTCCATCTATGCAACGTCAATACTTTTAAACTTGACTTATTAATGGATTGGTTCATTTACCAAATAATTATATTTCTATATATTATATACCTTTTGTACGCATTGCCAATGTCAATATCTATATTTTGAATACCTTACCAAAAGCCACAAAATTATCACCTAAACAATGAGCATCCAAAACGCCCTTACAACTAAATAAGTTACACTAAAGCACATTTCAGTATTGGCATCTTCAATAAAGACCCTTACAATCCACCCACACCGCCTGTATGTATCCAATCTTGAACTATCCTCGTCCGACGAACTGCAGTAAATCAGTGCGGTCGCCGCCGCCGCATCATCACTCATGCAAGTTCCTGGGCCCCGACGATGATGTATGGACCACCGGTTAAAATTTAAACTGTGTTTATTCAAATTGCCCTTGCGTAACTCCTGTTTTCCCGTCGTGGGTGACAAGCCTTGTTTCGCTACTAATGGGTGTCAGTGGCGTAACGTCTCCGGCATTCTTCGGGGCATTTGTTGCAGCTTCGTGATCAATTGTGGCAGTTTCTCTTGTAAGTATACGACATTGTCTTATCTTGTCTACAGTATGAGTCTTGTTACCTACATTTTAAGGGCATGTTCCGGGATTCCGTACCTTTGTGGACGAGTAGCGGCAGGAAACAAGGAACATACCCTTAAAGTGTGTGATAATAACTGCGATAGTTTAAAACAGTATGTCTTGTTACCTAGATCAGGTGTTCATTACTTAGTTGACACATTATAGACATTAATCTGAGTTCAGTTACCTGAATTCGACTTGTTTTCGACGCTTTCTTTCTGATTTGTTTCCACATATCTACTTACAATTTATTTGTCTGAAGACAATTCTCGGTGATGGAGGCTCGAAGATTAGAAGCCAGAGATTGAGATCAAGATTTTATCGAAACATTTGTTGTTGTTGAAGAAATATATTGGTATGGAGCTTTAAAAAGGCTTCCATGACCGATTTTTCAATATTGTATAGAAACTTTTAAACTAGAATACCAATTTGAAAGACTTGAGAAGTCTATGGCGGCTGGATGGATAAAAATAAAGTTACTAATATACTCGTACCCTTTAACAAAGGGGGTTGGCTTGAATGTGCGATGGGCAGCATATAACAATTTGTCGCTCTATTTATTGCCAAATAGTGAAGCCGACGGCGTTTTATCGGCTTCGGTTTTTTTTGGAACCAAATTCGAAATAAATGAATCTCAACTTAGTTAACAAATCTTAACTCGTGTTGGTGAGCTGTTTGCAGGAAATAG
The DNA here is from genome assembly GCA_907269095.1 of Blastobasis adustella. Lineage (NCBI taxonomy): Eukaryota > Metazoa > Arthropoda > Insecta > Lepidoptera > Blastobasidae > Blastobasis > Blastobasis adustella. Next base: position 5,012,020 of record OU026135.1, on the reverse strand, counting down.
CAAACCCAATTGTTTTATCATAATTCTGAATATTCAACAAAAAATAATTTTATGTTATACAGCAGACAAACAGGCAAGCGGGCCACCTAATGGATGTGGTCACCGCCGCCTATGGACATCAGCAACACCTAATAAATAAATTATTTGTCAAACTTTATATTATCAAGGATATATAAATACAAACAAACATACAAACACACACTTACACACCCGTATCCCTTAGGGGTAAGCAGAGACTATCGAGTGCCGAAGAAGCTATGATACTGACACACCTCTTTTACCTCTTCCACGTTCACACAATTACGCCCGTTGAGGGTACTCCTGAGCTGCCTTTTTTAGAGAAGCTCATATTCTGCATTATTCACGCTACTAGCGATTGCTAAATAAACAAAATCACGCCCATACTTTTCCGCATCACCTTCAATATTTTGTGTTTCATTTCCTATCATCTTGGTTTTAGCATATTCGGCTTCAATTGAGACCGTAAGCCTTCATGCCCACAGCAGGCCCTTTGCAGGCCTGCTAGCTACGGGTCGACACGGGTCCCTACGCCACATGTTCCGGTTATTCCCGTCCGATTTTATACAGATTTACGGACACGCAAGGGTTGGGGTGTACCCATTTTTGTCTATACCCGTGACACAGTTCTGGCTTTCATAAATATCGAATCTTTATTTAGTGGTTAAGTGAATTTGGAACACATGAACCTGAATGGAAAAAGCAATTTTATTTCAATTGGGGCGGGATGGATGAGGAATTTGGGAGCTTTATAAAGATAAATTCAATTTGTTTAATTGTAGAGCGACACAATTGCTCGACAGTGGGTTAACTGTGGGTTTAAAAATAAATACAACTAGCATCGAGTAGTTTCTGTATATTGGAGTTAAAGTCTTACTTGTTATATAGGTTTTCACGTTTGTTCGGAGACACAGTAGAATATTTAAAGAGCAAACAGTAAAATATCTGGTTTTAGTATTAAATAAATGTACTTGTACACATTCCTACATTGATGAAGTGTCAGGCAAGGTTGTTTTCTTACTTTTTTGTCTTGTATTATTTTAAGGTGTTGTTCAATAAACGTTAAGTAATTCAAATAATCACTTTCAAGAAATGAATCCCGAACGACATAATAATGGTTACGTTTTATTCTGGAAAAATATGCAACATCTAAAAAATTAAATTCTTAGATCGTGAACTCTATTCGAGCGTAACTGCTCACATCAGCTGTTTTTAATAGGTCCTTTACAAATTCAGAGCACAGACTCTATTCTGAAACAACCGCGGTCAACACGAGAGAATTTTATTGCGAATTGCCTGTGAAATCGGGATTAAGCTGCAGCAAACACACAGCGGTTTCTGCTTACTCCACTGTTTTATTTGCCCTTACAGCTCGATAACAAAGCAATAAGCCAATGGCGGGAATCTGTCCAATTTGGCTGAAAGCTGAAACATCAAAATGCCTAGGATAGGATGTTTGAGGATTCCTGGAAGCGGCATGTGGAAGCCTTGTTAGTGGAGATTCAAGCGCTAAAATGTAAAAGTAATATTGTATTTGCGTTTGTCTTTGTACGCTGATGTGCAGCCCGATGAACGTCCTCCACAGTAGTGGAGCGTTTTGCGATAGTCTCTTAGTTAAACTGTGCGAAGATTAGGATTTGTATTTTTCTTTACTGTTGGAGGTTTGACAGATGTAATTTTAGCTTACTCTTCTATTGATATTACACTAAATGACATCATCGTCACCATCATCAAGAGTCTAACGGTCGACTTGAATCTCGGTTACACAACGGATATCAATATGGATAGAGTACGCATGCTGAAGAGCGGATGAAGTGGGGTAGAAAGAGTAGGAAAGCGGAGACTAGCAGAAGCCCATATGGTTTTCAAGCAAAATAAAAATAATCATCTTGGTGTGTGAAGAATTACTTACTTCAAATACGTCATACGTCCCAGTTATTCTCGCGCACACGAGGGCCGGGGCCCGCCTTGACCATAATCCAGGACTTGGCAGATCAGATAATGACAGTGGAGCGACTGCCATCTGACCTCCATGACCCTGCTACCAGGGGAAGCCTGACCAGATTAGATCATGGTTGCACATTCAGTCGCCTAAATGTGCAGTTTTCATCACGATGTTTTCCCTCACAGTAAGAGCATCAGTTAGCACTCAACTAATGTACATAACTCAAAAAAGAGTCATTGGAACATGGCCGCAGTGGGATTCGAACCACTCGGCCACCGACGCTCCTAATGACGATACAGTACCACGTTGCATGCACCACGATTCGTAACTACTTACGAAAAACTGTTACGAACGTGGATGAAAGGAACCGAACCATCCAAAACAACCAGCCCTATCCATTACACCGACAAACGTATACACATGGTATTGCCATTTTACCTAAACTCCATAAGTACTGCAGTATAAAGATAAGTATTTTCGAAACTCTTACGGGAATGAGATTGAACAGGAGTCGGACTATCTGTATGGGAACAACAGAAACTTATCCTTGCTAACGAAGTCACGGTCCAGCTATTAAACTATAATTAAATTAAAAGACAAAAGCATGGCTTTGCCAAGAATTAATAACATCAAGAAACAGTTGTACAATATGGTGTGTTTTATTGCCTCAATTCTTAGAATAATACTCAGTACGTGCTTTCAAATGTTAAAAGGCGTTTTAAATGCATAAAGTTTTTCACAGAATTCCAATGAACGCACCAATGAATAGAAAAACGCAGACGGACCATTCTAGGATCTTTATATCTACGGCTAATCTGATCGTCCAGCTAATTGAATACACAATTTCGATATTGCGTTGGAAATAGAAATGAATTGTTTTGATTACACTATTCCTGAACGTTATTATTAAGTACTATTTGTACAGCTTATAATAACAAAGTATAATGCATAAACGAAACGGTTCAGCCATCAGCGGCGTTAAAGGTGTAATAAACTGACGAAATTACAATCCTATCTATAGTACTAATTTTATAAAAAGGGAGTGTTATGTTTATTACTTCACTGATGGTGTGATTTTTGGTATTATAATAGTTCAAAGAATGGCTCTGGCTACTGTTTATCTAGACTACATTTTATTACTTTTCCACACAGGCATAGACTTTATGATAACTTTATAATGCTTATAAACGTACTAATCTATTTTAGAAGCTTTTATTTAGTTTCACATGTCGCCGTGTCTGTTCGTAATAAAATCTTACAAGTTTTATTATTTATTGTTTTATTACTTGCAAGTGGTATTGCAAACATCCATAGGCTGCTGTGACTGTTTTCCATCAGACAGACTGAAGATTGTTTGCCACCTTAGTTGTATGAAAAAGAAGTTACAATTTGACCCATTTCCCGGGTTCCGATTGAGCTGAAATTTTGCACTCATATAAGTTCGGTGAATGCAATGTTATGATATCATCGACCAGATCTGATGATCGAAACGGAAGGTAGAAGAACTCCTAAACGGCGCACGGTAAACCCATCGCGTTTGCGCTCGTTTGATTAGTCTTGACAAATACTTTGACTGATCATAGAAAACGCGTGATAAAAGCTTGCTTGCCAAAAAATATTTTTCATTCGAACTTGTTTTGGTTTGTTTTCACTCATTAAGCAATAGTTCAAGGTGATTCTTGCACAGTGAGAGCTGTTGATTGGAAAATAGGTAACATCAATGCACTGACGAAAATGCGGAAAGAGCGGGCAGAAGACTGTAGGTACCCATTAAAAAGTTTGTTGTTATAGTACAAAATGATCTGTAATCTTGGCTTTAATGTCTCGGTTGTACTCCTGCGCACGAAAGCCCGAAGTCCGCCTTGACCATGATCCAGGATTTGGCAGATCAGGTAATTACGGTGGAGCGAGTGCCATCTGACCTCTGTGAGCCTGCCAGGGAAATCTGACCAGATTGGATCATGATTACACATTCAGTCGCCTGAATGTGCAGGTTTCATCACGCTTTCCCTAACCGTGAGAGCATCGGTTAGTATTCAACTAATGCAACATAACTCAAAACAGAGTCAGTGGTACTGACGGCAGTAGGATTCGAACCTGGTACCTCTCGCATTGCAAGTCACGCCTTCCGACATTAAATACGTCATAACGTTATCATAATCATAACTTTAGCAAGGATGTTACAAATTACAAAGCAATTCAAGGCACGCCAGTGTAGTACTAATTCTGGCACGAAACAATATATGAGCTTCTAGGAAGGTCCATAACTTTTGATTACACCGACAGTTAACCCACTTGCAAACCATAAGTTTTTAACACCTCACCTTATAACTACATGCATAGGTACCCTGCTTTAATAACTTTATCGTTTCAGTCCAAGTTTTCGTTTTGCTTTGTTTCAGAAACTTTGATACCCGTTTTCAGTGCCGACTGAACTTTGTTTTTGAAATTTGCTTTGTTTGTTTTGATTTTTATAAAGCTGCACAACGCCCTCTTGATATGTTCGCAACCAAAGTTTCGGTTGCAGTGGGATTCGAACCCGGTACCTCTTCCACCTCTCAAACCTTACCCACTCGGCTACCGACGCTTGCTACTAAGATAGCATAGAGCCTAAACGAGATGCCTACTAAATGCACCTTCTCCTATTTTGCAAGACTTGTAGCTTTTAAGTTAGTGATTTGGCAACACGGCACACTAACACATTGTAAGGCAACTCTGACTTAATCCTCACTTTAATATGACAGATGGAAATGTCGGCATGCTGGCGTGGTGTCTGTACAAGTTATGGAGGGTGCACTTTTTAAAGTACTTAAGTATTCGATTTTGAGAGTTTATTGGATATAAAATGACTGAATACTTATCACTACATATAATAAAATAGAGTCCCACGCCGCGTCTGTCTGTCTGTGAAACGTTTTCACCAATAGACAGTGATTCGTGAGGAATGTTTTGGTATATAATTTGTTAAGGTTACTACCCTACGGGTAACTTTGTTAAGCTTTATCTTCATCATTTTTTTAAATAAAAGAATACGTGTCCAATATTTTTTTATTATCTAACTGACGGACTGATTAGAATTTGAGAAAGGTTGACCCAATCATCATCACTTTTGAACTTTTGACTATTCTTTCGTAAATCGCTCCTCTTCATAAATCGCTTCAACTACCCGCTCCGCTTGTATCTTGCGAATGGCAGTAGGTATTACGAATCCGTTGCGACTTGCAATTTAAACATGACATTTTGACAAGCCCCAGTGTGAGACAATTTGTCACACACTGCATTGGTTGTAATTCTTCTCTATGGTATACATTCCATACATAAAGTGATGTCAATTGCTATTTGATTTCATCGTCTATTGAACCAAATGTCCGAGAGTATGAATTGCTCTATTTTTCGACATTGGCTTTCCGTACACCATGATTTAAACAAGAAATAATGTTTGTGTCTAAATTCAGGACCTGTGAGCTTTTCTGTTTTTTATGCTCTCATTGTTTTTTTTGTTTTTTTTTTTAATTTGACATGTCTATTGACTAAATTATTATTTTGTTTTATATTTGTCTAATTTTATAATAAGCTATTGCTTGTTATAATTTATATGGCTTCTAATAGCGGGAAATAAAGATATTATTGTACATGAACAGGTATTTATGAAACTCTGGTAATGATTCACTTAATATCTCAAACTTTGAATATTTTTCAATTCAAAGTCGGAAATACGAACTTCAGAAGTTCTCGTAGGAAACTGAGTTTCGTAACTGGTTACGATACTTCTCTTTTATTAATGATCCATAGCTTTAGTGCACAACTTTTTCAAAGGATGAAGCCATGCAGTGGGTTCTTACGCTCTAATTATAATGTAAAAATAATTATAGTTAAGTGTTCTTCATAAATGTATAGAAAGGTGGATGTTGTAGGACATCATACGACGAAGTGAATGCTTCGAAAATTCCGGTTGAGTATGCGGTGTAGCGCCAGCAAGATATTGTAGTGAAACCTCCTTAATGAAATTTTTAAATTATGAATTTTTATTTCTGTGAAGTGTCTGGGTGTTGTATGTATAATAAGTAGTCGTTTATCAGTTTATTGGCACCTATAACGCAAACTTTGCTTACTTTGGGGCCAGATGGCGCTGTGTGAATTGTCCAAGCACATTTTTTTTGTTATATTTATTTCATTACGCAATGACAAGGTAAAGTCTCGGATTGTAGCATTTTGTAAATTAATAGCCGTATTTTATTTTAGTAGAAATACCCTTTTTTATTTACTTATAAAAATATTTGTTATCTTTCACCATATAACAGTCAAATATTGACTTGTACGTCTCCCGCACATATCACATTACAATACCCGAAAACCAAAAAAAAAAAAAACCAAGCCCATTAGTAAATTTACACCATTCTTATTTCAAATACACCCATTTACTAATGGTCTACTAATAACAAACAGATTATTTCCACATCACGTATAGCGAAGCCCCTTGGCAAAGCTACATGGAAATTAATAACCATTCTTGTACCATTAATATGATAACACTAATTAAAAACCTCTTTCCATTTGTCTGTAAAGCGTGCCGTAGTTATAAATCCTCCGCAACTAATTCATATTAATGGCTTTCACAATCGTATATGTAATATTAATATTAATTATAATTAAATTTCGTATGAATTTTTCTGGCGACTCTACTTGTTGGTGACTCATAATGATGTGCATAGTCTCAGCATCTTTCATACATTATTAATTACAAGAGTGAGTGGGACGCCTCAATGGGTTGGTACATGTGTAAGAAGGAGATAGCTATAGAGAGTGACTCAGTTTCGGTTTTGGGTTATTTATGTATTTAATACACATTTCTGGTTTTTACTTTTTCAGCTGCAATGAAATGTTTTCCTATATTTGGCATAAAGCAGTGTTGTTTGCGTTAAAATAAATATTATTATACTGAAGCCACGCAAAAATAAATATTGGCTTCTTTTGTATTTAGTTTTACCAACGCAGGCAAAAGTTCGTCCAGGTTATTCGCTTAAAACAATAGTCATAAACCGTTCTGAAGCCACATTTAAATTAGTGGGACAAATACAATTTTTTTTTTTTTTTTTTACTATTGTTGTTATTTAGACTAGCCAGGTATTTGACCGCCATCTCACCTGATGGTAAGTAACGATGCGGCCGTTGACGGCATGTCTGTCTAAATCAATTCTTGATTCGATACCAAGGGATATGCATGAGTTAATGTTAACAAATAACTTTTACTTTTTTTTTTGTGTCATACGGTAGGCAAACAGGCAAGCTTGCCACCTGATGGAAAGTGGTCACCACTGCCTATAGACATTAGCAACACCAAGAGTATCGACAATACGTTGCCCACCTCTATAACACGTTGCTCTGCAAGCAAAAATGCAAATGCCCCTCCACTGCCAAAGCCACGGTTCCCCAAATCCCAACCCATGGAGCACTGGAGACGTTACTCACCGGCAGAAACACAATACTATTTAAAAGAGTATTGTTTAGCTGCGGTATTCTGTAAGGTGGAGGTACTTCCACAGTCGGGTGGCTCCAATTCGAACGGGATACCCCTCTATGCCCTACCTCTCTTAAAATACCTACTATGGCACCAAAATAAATAATCTGTGTTCCATACATTTTGGCAGAATTCTTATTCAAAAGCCGGATGCAGGAAACCGAACAGTTGTTCGCAACTGCCTGCCAGCAATATTAATAATATTAATTTTGTATAAAAAAGCTGATCTTTCGAATGTGATATAGTGTTATTTGTAGATATGTTATCATTAGCACATGCATGGTATCACGAATTAATTTAAAGTCACCCTATTTAAACGTTAATATTAAAAAATAAAAAAATAGAATACCTAAATTATTCTACAGAGTAAGAATCCTATACTAAGAATCTATAGAGTAAGAATCTGTTATTGGCTTTCTGTTATTTACGAATATCTGATGTAAAAGTTTTAAGAGCTGTTGATCTATGAAAAAAAAAAATATTTTGACCAGTGACCGAAGTTAACCTCTTGCCCGCCCTACAACGGGATGTCAAAAGAAATATGTAGCATTAATGAAGCCTGCTCTAATAAATAAACCATTTTCCGCACGCCATCTTGAGTTTTATGATATTTATATGAGTTATGACACAGTTCGGGGTCAGGTTAGGTTGTTTTTTTCTTATATAACCTGTAAACGTTGGTGAAATTAAACGTTTGAAATGAAATAAATATTTTCAAAACTATACGAAATTATTTGTTTTAGTAGTTTCTAACTTAGTTAGTTAGTTTGTTTCTAACTTAGACAGTATGAGGAAATCCATTAAGTTGGATTATCATAGATAGATGGAAGATAAAGGGAAGCTGCCTTATAAATAATTTTCTGGTTATAAGCTTTAGAAGTCTAGCTCTAGAAGAAGATAGAGCTCATTTTTAACTGGTATGGTTTTCAAAAAAATTTTAATAACACTACCTATACATAAATTACAATTTTTTATTTCAACTGAACATTATTATCTCAAAAAATAACTTTTTTATAACAAAGGGCGGCAAAAGATCAAGCGGGTAACTTTAACCAAGCTTTAGTATTAGACTGGTCCACCTCCCACGCATCCACTACCTCTTAATATGTAGTATGCAATTCTTTATCATACTAATTCGTTGTTTTTTTTTCTCATTACAGGTATGTCGAGATAACTACGTCGATCCATCAAAACAGGTACAAGAGATGTCGACTTAAAAAAAAAAATGCAGCCACATACCCAATAATTAAACCGCATTATCTATCTTTACTAAGCCTACGTGCTAATACCTCCGATAAATGTAAATTTCGACCTTAAAACGATCAATTTAGGGTTTAATATCGACCAACGTAAACCCTAGATAGATGGTAATGACATAGTGTTGAGGATCCGGTATTAATATTAGAGTGGGGATAAAGATACAACATATATCGATACATTTCGGACATAGTAGCTAAGATATTTAAGTATTAATTTATCACGTTCTTTTGCTCATGCGCAAGCTTTTGCCTGCGACTTCGCCTGCGTGGACCAGTGTTTACGTTTTCTCGGTAATTACAAATGTAATTCCAATTCAACCCAATCTGGTCAGATTCCCCAGGTAGCAAGGTCACGGAGATCAGATGGCAGTCGCTACACTGTAACTACCTGATCGGCCAAATTCGGGATTATAGTCAAGGCGGACCCCGGGCCTTCGTGCGCGAGAGCGTAACCGAGACATTAACGCCAAGTTGATTATTTTAATGACAATGGAATTGTAACTCTTGACAATGCCACAGTTTTGACGATTTACATTTAATTTTGATACTGGATAACAATTTTTAGGATAATATTATATCGTTGTCTGTCTAATGAAAGCAGAAATAAAAAAAATCACAGGCTGGCTATACATTATCATGCAATAGGTACATAAATAAAATAATAATTGTTAAATTCGCTTACACTACGCCTTTTCCGACTTATTTCTCGCCAGTATATCGATAAGCTTTCCATCGACAACCTAATTATCGATATCGACAACGGACAGCTCTAATCCTAGTGCAACGGACCATACGTTATCCGGGATACACGAGAATTGTTTTAGCCGTGAAAATTGTTATTAACGCTTTAATATTGTTCCGATCCCACTTAATTGCATTTAATAGAACGCTCGGCGTTATATTAGCAATAATATTTCCGAGGTTGATTAGTATTGTTTTGATTATATTTGAATTAGTGGAACTGGCGCGACTTCGTTCGCGTACACCTACTTTACCCCTACCTACCTTTACACTGCAGGACTTATACTCCCATGAAAGGAGAGGTTATTGCCATAATCTTCACGCATGGCGATCGCAGTCGATCGGTTGGAGATCGCAGTTGTAAATATAACAATGGAAAACGCTGCTGCTCATATTCCAGCCTACGGAGACTCTAGATCTTTTGCCTCGAAAACATTAGTCGCCTTGTACGACACCCACGAGTGTAAGGGGTTGGTGCTATTGTCTCTACCGGACACCACACACCACGACTCCCACAGTTACACTAACTAACTATAGTCAAGCTATACCTAAACATAGTCCCACACAGGTACAGCGACCGGCAAAATATCCTCTCAAAATTAATTGTTGTCTTATTGCGTTAGGGTTGTGCAAGCCGGTATTGTTTGAAGACAAAGTAGGAGGCGGGCTGGTTTTTGTTTGCGTTTCATAAGTGAAATCTGTGATTTTAGCAGACCCCAGCCGCTGGGCACCGCTTGGGTTGCCACGCAGCAGGTTTTGAGCGACTACTAGCCTATTGGGTACCTATTTCAGATTTGGTTAGCTTTGAAATAACAGCAATTGCAATGAATAAAAGATTGAAAAATGCTCTATTGAAAGAGAGTTGAAAAGTTTAACGGAAAAAAAAATAAAGAGGAAGAAAAACATTACAAATAACGAAATATTCTTATATAGTCACGTTAGGTCTTGAAAGTTGAACAATGAAATCCTTGCTTTGGTCCTAATATACCACTATACCTAGTATAGTTTGTCCTCGTGTAACCTTCGACATAACTGTTTGGACATATACACACAAATATTCTTACAGCAACAAAAAAAATTTCTTTGAATTTCTGATTTTGCCCTGTCCTTTCATAGGTCTGCTGTAAGATATTTCTTATTAAATAAGCTGTACCTGTTGTGTTGTTTTTCCCAATGTCAATATTGTATAGGTACCTGTTATTATGCACAATAAACTGAAATAAAAGAAATAAACTAAAAATATACCTTTCCAAAACAACTCCCGCGTGCCAACCCTAGCCCACATTAAGGCGTATTTTAGTTCCAGAGTGACGTCTAGCTGTTTTGTTATCATTTAATATCCGCTACCTTGCGGCCCCCGGTTACCATCCCAGTGAGATATTAATGCATTCAGAATCATTTTCCTGGTAGTTCCCTACTAGTTTTTGACCGGAATTCCATTTCTGGCCGAAGCCGAAGCTAAAGCCGAAGGTTTTGAAAGCTCTAAGAATTTTTGTTCAAGATTGGCTACAAGCTACAATTAATACGATTAAAAAGGATTGGAGGCTTATATTGACTGTATATTATAGAAAGCTAATTTCAATATATATATAGATCATGTATTTAACAGTTTATTGTACACAGGAAATACATAGGTACACGATATGACAACACTGCACTGGATGTCTGTTCGAAAAAATAATGACGACGTTACTTAAAACCTGGTAGGTTTTAAGTAGCGTCGTCATTATTTTTTTATTATATTCGAAAAAGAACATCAAAATCGCCATAATTATTACTCTCAACCCTCCCAGCATCCAACAAGGGCCTAAAGCTGAAATGATTCACAAAAAAAGACGCCAGCTAAAAATTATATCGCTAAAATCCCATTACAGGCACATACTGAAGTGCATTGAGCCAGAGTGAAGTATAGGGGGGTGTATCCCCCCTCCCCCGTAGACGAGGGGGCCACAGACGGGGGCTATAATCCTGTAATTATCGGCTTAACTCTAGACGACATTTGCAGGTAGACTGCAGACGTAATGGCCCGGTGTAGTGATGGAATAGGCGGTTAAGATTGAATATTGAATTTTATTGGTAGTTGGTGTTGCATACTTGATTGATAATTAGATTAGTGGAACCTAGGCATTTATCAAAAAGGATATTTTATGGCTTTGATAATTGGACTGTGATAATTACGTCGTCTTAAACCGTCAATTTCTGAAAATGACCAAATCGTTAAAAATTAAAGCCGTTAAATGATCAAGATGCGCGATTGTGTTTCGTTTCCCGACTAGATAATATGTATGCCTTTAAATCTAGAGCGAATAGGCTATTTCTATATGGGTTTGCTCCAACTTCGGCAGCATCGTTTCTTCCTACAAGTTAAGCGATCAAATGCTTGTACATCGTAAAAAAATTACACTCTTTGATTATTAAAATTGTGTAGATTATTGGATCCGTTATTACCCTTGATTGTAAGCGATGTTGAAGACGATACAGTATTATACAAAAACATTTATTTCTCTTAAAAAGGCATAGGTTATGTTGTTATTTAGAGACATTGCAAATTATACATAGACATAGACATTATTTATTTTGACATCACAACAATCAGCTGCAGCAGAACGATGCAGCGCTGGTTTTCAGCCGGACCTTATCGGTGTGGAGACATAGCATTCGAATCCTTATTGAGAGCTGGAGTCTGTGCTTGGTTAATGAAAACCTGTGTTACAAATCTCCAGGCTTCCAGCCTCCTGTATCCCTTACAAATTTTATTTTAGATGATGTACCCAACGGAGTATTTAAGCAAACAACCATGATAAAAAAAATGGCGCGAAAGTTGGTGAAACGATATGGTGTATAACCAAGAACAATAGACCGTACATCGTCACCAGTGCCCCTCCCGTGCCAACTCTTATCCCTACACCGCGGCCCAGGTGCGCCTCGAGCATTTTAGGGCTCAAATTGACAAATGTACACTGATAAATTGATTCATACGGGACGCAGGCGCCGGGGGCCCTGATCGCACGTAGGGTTAACTTCTCCAAATGAGCATTGGGGATTAAAATCACACACGATTTGACGGAAGGGTTGAATTTCTGGTTTCGCGATACCTAATGATTGGGAGGGAAATTTGGATTAGATTGATCTGAGATGATTGAAGTTGTTTATTGGGCATTTATGTATCTAACGTTTTCAAAGTGATAGATCATAGAACAATTTGTGAGCAACCAATGTAGTCAGCTAGCACGGGGGACCGCAGTGAGCGAACATATGCTATTTTTAACTCCCGACGAAAAAAGGTGTAGGCCTGTCTGTGTCATCGTACATCCCGAATGGATGGACTGTTTTCCCTATTGAAAGCCAGTTTGATCGAGATGGTTCTTAGCTTTGTTTCATTAAAATCGGTTCAGTAGTTTAGTAAATATTTGAATATATGTATAGTTGGTCGCTACTCTTTCTGTTAGGTTCTTTAGTACGGGCAGAGGCTTCTTTCTCCAAGCAGCTTGGACTTCTGTATCAACGGCACGTCGGCCAAATCGTTATAATAAAAACATACTATTTCGCTCTCCTCTATGGCGAAATTGCTATGGAGAACTTTTGTATATTGTTCCCTTTTCCCATCTAAATTATGCTACCATTTTGGACCAACAGGGAATTTTTTCACACTTACTCCGACTGTCGTCGAAGCAAAAACTGCATAATTATTTCCTATTTATAACATGATTGCTTCGTAAGTTCAAAGTAAGTCCCCTTCAAGAACGTAGGAACCCTGCAGAAATTCCTATCCGGGAAATAATATCAATTAGCTTTTAGCGCTGACTGCGACCTGTCCCCATTTACTTAGCGATAACGCTCGCTACGCAACGATTCTGCATAGAGTTGGGTGGTTGTAGAGGAGGTAGTATAGAAGGGGTTAATTTTAGCACCAGAATAGATGTGAAGTATTGAAGAAATTAATAACGTTTAATCAAATAAGGAAAACAAATTTCAACGAATTAACTCATATAAAATGCATGATCGTAGATGAAATATATGAAAACCGTGTCAAAGTCCAAGTGTACAAGGGTCGATTAATAAAGACGTCTTCCCCGGCTAGTTTCTGATGCTATTGAGAGACTTAATAAAAAGTCAGCTAAGGTATGTATATCAAACCTGCTGAAACCGATTTTCTAGTCTCATGAGGTCGTAGATGAGTAAAGTCTCAATCGTTCCGTCTCGGTTATTCTTCCGCACGGACACTATACAGATCTAAAGAAAATTGCCGCTTTATTACACATCACATATTATAAAAAAGCGTCCCACGCCGCGTCTGTCTGTCTCTCCCTAAACTCAAAGGATACTGAATGGATTTTCATGCGGTTTTCACTAATAGACGGAACTCATGAGGAAGTGCCGATGAAGGAAGGAACCCGTGTGAAACCAGGAGGGGTCTCTAGTTAGGTAAAATAATTAGACCAAAACAAAGAAGTGCATTCCCCGACTGTTTCAATACATTCGATAAAAAACTCCATCCCTTCCCAAATAAACAGTATCAGCTTTTTCTGCGAGCTCCTCGAAAACCCTCTCTCGCCTACGCAACCACGGGATCTTCCAAGGACGCCTCATTGGTCCAAGTTGGATTGGATTGTAATTTATTAGGGTTATTGCGAGTTTTGGCGGCGGCACGGTTAACGGACCTAGGAAATTAATATCGGATAGTTTGCACAGACTGCGATTGTGCCGCTGGGGGTTAAGGCATGATTTACTGGGGCGCTTGGTGGAATGTTGTAGCGGGAATAACCTCTGATTTCTGATGAACCTGGGAAAGGTGACTGTAAATTAATGTAAGTAGGTAGGTACGTAATACCAATAGAACCAAAAGTTAGTCTGTGGTATCTTTTGTGGTATTTTTGTGGGAATAATCATGATATCGATGCAATCCCGGATCGGGGTTACCATAACTTCGTTTTTATATTTATAAAAAAATTTTGAGAGAATAGTTGACAGAAAAAATACAAACTTTCAGTATTAAAATATTGTAGGTATTTATAGAGTATATATTAGATAGTATTTCAATTAATCTATGACTAAAATTATGAGATAAAATTAAATATCTAAAAAAAAAATATGTTAATTATAATATATAAATAATATTATAATTATCAAAAACAATTTTTAATAAAACTTGGCAACCCACACTAACAATAGTAATTACAAAATTATTCTCGTGAAGTTTTACATCCTACCTCTCCAGTCTCCACTACCGTGCTAAATTACAAGCTCTATCTGCTAGTTCAAACGCTCACCTTCCGTATATTTATTACGCGGGGAACTGCATACGAAAGCAGCCTTATCGCCCTCAGGCATCTCTTCCAGGCCATCTACCATCTTCATAGCAATAACTATCGCTACTTACCATATTCGTAATATCTAATTTCGATTCGGCTTTTCGCCGATCATTTTGTGCGGGTACTTGGGCTTTGAAGATGAATAGGTAGCCTTATTTATCAGGCGGTAGGACTCTGTCAAATCTGAGAAGTCCGCCTGGGTGAGTAATACCGCCTTATATATTTCTGCCGCCAATGCAATGCATGCTTGCATTGTTGTGTTCCGATTTGAATGATAAGATAGCCAGCGCAATTTCAGGCATGTGGCATTACTTAATCCTCACAGCGACAACGCACCTGCGGTTCTGCATTTTTGTTGCCTGCAACCTAAATGAATAGTAGATGTTATAGTTGACAGTTACCGCTTAACATCAGATGGGATATCGACTATATTAATGGATAACTGAATATGACATAAAAATATTACACTACTTAATTTGGTAGACGCTATTGTCAGTGGCCTACGTAGGTGACGTAGTGTAGAGTTATTTGGCGGGTGAAGGGATAAGGTAGCCGCCAATGTTGGCAAGCGAAGATGGAGAAGGTGGAAAAGGGTAATTACCCACCTGGCCGGGTGTTGTGACCAGGGGACCAAGGGTCCGACATTGGATCGTTGGAAGTTGTGTATATGCCGCGGAGTTGGCATATTTCATTAGCGCGATTTAGGACGGTCAGCGCCATCTATGTGCGGATCTTGCCAACCTTGTGTTCGCATACTCGTAATGTTAGTATCGTTGAGTTTCCCTATTGGAGCGATAGATGTCGCTACAGTTATTTAATGTCAAATTCAGTTTCCAACTGAGTTAGCCAATAGCCCCGCTGGTCGGTTGTCTGTTTGTCCCTGCGTAGCATAAAAAAAGCTTGTACCTATTCGCTACTTCGTTACATGGACTAGAGTTTTACAACCCTCAGGATTTAATTTGTGTCTGTATGTGGCATCGCAACTGCTGAATGGATAGGCATCGGAGATAGGCATGGATCGATTTCCATGCGGATTTATTTGAAAGTCGGTTGCAAAAATATGGGGAAGCTTAGCTGCCTCCACGGCTATTTTTTTTCTGCCCTGTAGTGTATTTGATCGACGTTGTTGTTAGCTTTATTTCATCAAAATCGATTCCGTTGTTAAGGTAATAAAAATATGTAGATTTTGTCGGGCTCTTTCGACGTCTCTCGGATGCGCTATTGATTTCTAAAGTTGACAATAGAGGATTTTTTTAGTTATACGGCAGATAAACAGGCAATCGTGCCACCTGATGGTGAGTAGTCACCGCCGATGCAAGTTTTGTCAATAAAATCAACACAGCACCTCCTTGCCTTTTAACGATTTTAAACCCTATCACAACGCAATAAGCGTCACGTTTCGAAACTTGTAAAAAATATTTAGCACTAAGTTTCGCAGTTTCGCCGTGGAAGCCATTACACGGTGGATAACGAAATCCTGTTAGGGCGCGAACACACGCGCCGGTGCCGCGGCCGTGTGCGCGCGGCCTAATAACCGGAAAATACCGGTTCTCGCCCGATCTGGCCGGTACTCGTTTCAATTTACGGTGCGGATACGGTGTTGGTACAGCTTCATGTTTGTACCTACAATCAGAAGGTACATAAGGTATTGTAGGTAGGTAGAGTCATCGTATTGCAGTAGGCATAGACCAATTTGGCGGTAGATAACGATGCAAAGAAATTATGATGAATGCATACTCTAGTAGAACATACCTACCTACTTATCCTATCGTCTGGAAAGTGCATTATTTACTACTAACATCTGTATTAAGACTATTATGCCGGATTTTACGAAACTTAGGTGACACTTAATTTGATGGCGACACTAAAATTGATTTCTTAAGGTACTGCTAAGCATTCAGGCATCACAAAATCTGTGTCATAAAGTTAAGACTGTCTAAGCGAATTTTTCTTTTTAGGTTGGTGTTGGCGCAGTGCTTTTTCTTGTACCTAAATCAACTTAAGCGTCATGCAAAAGTAAAATTTTGTGCAATCGGTCTTAGGCGCTGTCCTAAGTCGCAACGGTCTTGAGACCATTTTCGATGGGCTGTTTTGAGGTCTCCTATTGGTCGGCCGACGTCCATCGCACGACCAAAGTCGCACGACCGTTGCCAAATAGCACAACGCCATACTGTAATGTTTTCTTTCCACAACTTTACCGAAACTCCTGTATCACTATACTCCTGCTCAGAACAAGGCGCTACCGACCGCGAAACATTAAAGGCCCTTAACTAAACTCTGGATTTTACGGACTAGCCCCACTCTGTACTGTTTTCGATCGGTGAAGATTTACGTTTGTACCGCCGCCCGACTTTAATGTCCCGCGAGAAACGTTTAGCGTTCACAAGAACGACTGTAGGGCAAGTTATTTCAGTTTACGCCAGTTTCTTGGGGGCTACAAATTTTCAGATGTGACACTGCGGCTGGAAATAGCACACGGTATGGTTAGCGCAAGTGTGAACGCGATGCAGTTCGCGCCGCAAGCTTTTGCCAGAGTGCCTTTGTTTCCTTCTCTCAATAGTAATATGAATATTGTGTTGGTCGGCTGGAAGATATTTCTTTAGAAATAAGCTGTACCTTTTGTGATCTTATCTGTATGTCAATTTTGTTTACTATTTATTGTGCACAATAAATGTTAAATAAATAAATGAATGAAATAGATGCAGTATCTGTGTCGCGCCTTTTCAAGCTTGTCGCTTGCGAGAGCTGATAGTGTCAGCTTCGTATTTGCGCACACGCATGCTATAATATAATCGACGCTCTACCATTATTATTTACCATTGAGATCTGTCCTATTATTTCAATCTATGAAAGACCACAGAAATATAATTTTTCGCAAGCGCGAATAGTATTCGAATCGAACCTGTACTATTCACAAGGCGAGCACAATAATAACTCGGTGACAGGGATTTAAAATATAAGCGCTTTTATAATGAAGACATTATGATGAAACATGCACTTACTTATCTTCGAAAAAAATATCGATGATTGTCGTGAATAGCGCCAACCCGTAAGTACTAACTTAGTAAATGTCGGTAAAAAAAAATGGGCCTAAGGTCTTATTCCTTTTCACCCATATTTTTAAGGAGAAGCAGGCCTTCCCTTACCAATAGGGCATGAAATATGTCGATGACGACACTGATAATTTATAAATAACAGTTTTGGTATTAATGTAGGAATTTACAACAGTATTACTCCGCCCAGAGTAAAGTTAACCATCAAATTATAGGTACAAGTTGCACTTTAATACAATATCTCCTCAATTCTTTGAGCGTACGGTAATAATACAATTGTTTGTACTACGCCTGCAGTTTGGATATTTTTAAAGAATTTTAACGTACGTCTGTTCAGTGTTTAAAGAAAGGAATGTAGGTGGTTGGTATTTAAAACGGATAGATAATGGATGTGAGTACAAAGGTGTGCTATAAAATGCATTTACAACACTCTTTGTGAGGTTTGTGTGAGGTAGAGATTGATAGTTCGAGGAATTTTTCAGCATTTTTCGTTTTACGTTGCACCTTTGATTTTTGTTAATAAAATCGTGTTGTATTCGTTTTCCGTAGATTCTGAGAATAATAATAGTAATAATAGCGATGATTATAATAATAGCGTCGCTTAGCCTATTATTAAATGGCTTACGCTGTGTTTATGTGGGTATAGCTTGTACCATAACATCTGTATATAGTCTGGTACAGTCGCTAGGGTAAAAAAGCATAGCAATGATCACTCTGCTTACCACTAGATTATTTTTCTAGTCTTCTATGAAATATATTATAGATATATTTAGTTTCCACACTGCGAAGGTATGATAATTCATCATCATCATCATCATATCAGCCAGAAGACGCCCACTGCTGGGCATAGGTCTCCCCCAGAGATCTCCGCAAAGGCCGGTCCTGTGCTTTTCGCATCCAGCTAGTACCTGCGATCCTTACCAGGTCGTCAGTCCACCTTGTGGAAGGCCTACCCACGCTGCGTCTTCCGGTATGATAATTATCTTGGCGTTAATGTCCCGGTTGTGCACACGGACACGAGGGCCCGGAGTCCGCCTTGACCATGATCCAGGATCGAATGTACATATCTCAGAAAAGAGTCATTGGTACAGGTCGGCCCTTAACCACTAGGCCACCGACGCTCCTTCAATTCTGCGAAGGTATTCGCATAAATTCTGTTTCAACGAGAAATTTAGTTCAATATAAATTAAATTATCTTCATTTATAAGCTTACGCGCTTCAATATTCCTGGAAGGTTCATGATTACGGTTCAATGAGTATGGTAACACATTTCCTTATTCAAATAATTCGCGTAGGTGTCTATACTGGATACAAATAACATACATGTGTAACGTTGGAGCGGTAATACTGTTTGTCACACGTTTTTTTTTTATGTTGTACGGCAGACAAATAGGCAAGCGGGCTATGGAAAGTGATCACCGCCGCCTTTGGACATCAGGAACACCAGGGGAGTTGGCAATGCGTTGCTCGCCTCTGAAGCGACCTCTAATATACCTCTTGAACGATCCCATGTCATAATCCAAAGGAATACTGTGTATATCATAGCTTGTTTATAATATCAGCCGAAAGACTGCTGGACATAGGCCTCCCCCAGAGATCTCCCTTCCGCATCCAGCTGATACCCGCGATCTTTACCAGGTCCTCGGTCTACCTATAGCTAGTTATGCGGATCTGGATCACAATCTTACGATATTGCATACATAACTAATGTTACAGGCTATTAGGATCATTTGGCGTGTGTGTGAAATTTCAATACCAGCTTTCTGTCAAAAGAGAAACGCTTTACAAGATGGCGTCGTTAGCTCCGATTTCGGCCACATGCCAAATGATCCTTGTAGCACTGTATCTCATTGCAACTCGCATAACTACACTTTAGTAATAAATGCAAATGTAACTTTTACTCTGAAACCAGAGTAAAATTTAAAACTAAACCGTTGAAGGAGATGATTCACCTGGTTTTGTTCTTAATGAACGTACGAAAAAAACACGCACAAACAAACTTTATTACCAGCCATAATCTCGCTCATTAATCGTCATTAGCGCAAAGTAGTTTACAGAACCCGTGGTAGCGCTTCAGAGCTAATCGAGTGACGTACATGAACCGTGGGGGTAGGAAACACAATTATTTTTATGGCAACACAATTTTCCTCGGCTCATTACATACATACCGCTATGTACTGGCAACATTAACATGCCCAGGGCAGGGCGCGCGTAATGCTCACTGGGCACGCAAGCTTTTTGATTATTTCCCCAAAATTGTATACCATTTTCACACCGGAGGAACTAGCGTGTGTTCGCGGCTTAAGGCGTTACGACGTTCGTGACCACAGACAAACTTGAGAGCGAAAAAGGCGGGAATTGACGCCATTTTGACTGCGCCATTCTTCCTGAGCGACGTCGCCATCGATTTTCGTCGACCACAACGCAATCCTCGATGCTTTCGCTATTTTTATGGTTACCTAGAACATTAGGAGAATTAAGGAAAGTGTTGTAGTAATTTATTCCTAAAAATAAACTTTTTTAACGCAAAAGGGGTCGTAATGAAGATATTAAATAGCTATAAACGCGAAATTGCCGTCAAAATTCTTTGCGACACGCAGTTTTGGCTAGAAAATCTCGTGGGCGAGCTTATCGCTGAGTTTACATCAAACGGGGAGTGGCGAAGGGCGCTAAGCCACAAAATACACATTTACATTCATAATCTAATAAATGAGTTCAATAAAAAAAGAGATTTACGTGAAAACCTAATAAAGAAAGTCGTTAAGTCAATTTCTTTGCAAGTTCGATTATACCTTTAATGATTTCGTGTTTTGTCAGGGAATTAATACTACTTCTTATTTCATTTTACTAGTTTTATTATAATACAGCAGTGCTAAATCAAATATAATCGCTGCGTTAAAGTATATAATGTTATGAATTTCGCTTGTTCTCGTGTCTCTACGACATCATCCAATACATTTTTTACCCATAAATCAAAAGGAACACGAGTGAAATGACACTATGTTCTTATCTGGCGTGTAAATTCACACAATAAAGGAAGAGCTATAGCATCTACGTAAATATATTTAGCATTTACTGTACATGAATGATATATGACGCTTCGCAGCGTGAGGTTGCGGTTTATACATAAAATTATAATTAAATTTTTGTAAATGTAATGTCGTTTCGTTTTAACATTTAGAATTATCTTGTGCGTACATTTCATCTACACAAATCAAGTTAAACTAATTTTGAACTATTCCCTATAAGCATAACCAATCAGTGAGTTGCCACGCCGGGAATTTTGGTGCTTAGAAAAAGTTCCCGTGAAAAAATATATAATAATTTGTCCTCTTTTTGTTTATGGTACGATTTAGATAAAGATATTAAGAGTTAAGTACGTAGTGTATCAAATTCGCCCGGGGGTAGTTTTTTTATTCGCAGTCGTCACGCGAGCGGCGACACGGCCATGGAATGTTGTTATAACACAGATTGCATTAATATTTAGTTTCAGGCGTTAGTGGTGCTTGCCTTTGGGGGGCCGCCGAGTGTATGTTGATTTTGTGTGCTGACTAACCATGTGCATGTAGTGTTTAGCTACATGTTCGTCTTTTTTGATAGAGTATTGTAGCTAAGATCTGAAATGATAGTTTTGGATTTTATATTCTGTTTCTCGGAAGTGACGAGTTTGTTGTTATCTGTCATCTGTCCAGAAATACACGTAATTATGTAAAATTGTTTGTTTTATTATAACTTTGTAGAACGAGATCTAGAATTGAAGGGCAAAGTTTATATTGAACTTATTTCGTTGTTTCAACATGTATGTGGTTGCTAAGTTGATTTTAGGTTTCTAGATATTCGACGAAGGCTTAAATTTTTAATTTTCCAATTACAATAGTATTTCACCTTCACACAAAAAGAAAGTGCTGATACACTTAATGTGTTTGTAATTTGTGTGATATTCAAAATGTCAAGTTAGGTAATTATATACAGGTGACATTTCATAACATCGCACCATCTTTTAAACTTTTTCGTCTGTCCTGATTGTCCTCTGTACATTATCAAGTAGGGCCAAACCACATGTTCCCTTCAATATGAATTGGTCAACTAAAAATACACGAAACGAAAACAAATAATTTCATATAGTCGTAATCTGTAGCCATAACTCAGACAAATTCCACAATATTTCACGATATCATAGCCTTTCGTTTAACACCGTACGAACGTACAACTGTCTCGCCGGCTGCGATAAACCTTTCGGTATCATCAAATCCCGGTATTCCCGCTAAATTCTCGATAGTGACACGTCCCTAGACGTTCGATTTTCAAACGTTTTGGCGGGAAGGTGTCAAGATGGCGGCCGCGGGACGGCGGCGGTGCGATAGCGCGCCAATTCTTTTGTGCCAGCTCTCCGATATATCTCGGGTTTCGTATTCCGATCACATTGGAGGGACAAGCTAATCTCGCGATCATTGTACTGGAAATGCGCTTTAAATTCTGCTCTAGGCAAATGTCGTGGGTAGGGATCCGTTGTGCCATCAGAAATGTATTAAAGACACGTTATATGCGCCAAGTATTTGATCCGGAGATTTTTGGCCTTACGGCGTCGTTTCACTCAAACTTTTATATATTAGACATTTTTTACACTCGTTTTACTTCGATTTTGTGTACAATTTTGTTGAGGAAATCAACTTTATTATTGCTTATGACTTCGAATAAGGATATTCAATTTCCGATCCGACATTGATCGTTACAAATGGAAATGACATATACCAAAATCAACAAACTGATATTGTTAATTAACTATTAATTTAACACTAATTAAGTTCGTAGTAGTGGTGGAGGGTTCCTCGCTTCGTGGCCTTATTGAACCGCAGCTGGAAGTGTATTTAGTTTACTGCGCGCAGTCACATTGTCTCTGCATATCCTATTCAAAATTGAACCTTAACGTCAATAAAATAATAGAGCTTATGGCAGGTGCGCCACCACCAAGTCTATGTGGCTCTGTCAAGCCTGAGGAATTCGCCTGGGCCTTATTTCTCGCGGTGTCACATCTCGAATTCGAAATTTTTGCTATCTAAATATCTCTATTAAAAATGTAATTTAAAATGATCTTCGACAATAAAGGATTAGCGATCAATCGTTGAGAATAAGTTTTTTGCTTGCAGTAGCGATTCATTTACTTATTAATAGATATTTGTAGATAGAGAAAATATCGACTTCTAATGTCGAAAGCGCGAGAATCGCAATGAACGGATGTCACCGTCTTATTTTATACTACCAAATTGTTACTTGGCTAAGATTTGACTAGTTGCTACACCAACTCGCGGGCAAACGCTAGTAGAACACATGACAGATAATTTCTGAGTGTGATGAGTGGGTGGCGTTGTTGTTTCCGAGGGTTACCTTCGCGGCCCGCGGCTGCGGCGGATTAAATTATAGGACGCGGGTTTCGCGGGATTGGCGCCGTCTTCACAGGGACGGATTTGGGGGATGAGTTGTAAGTTATTTTTTTTAAAGTTAGGTTACTTTTGATCTCAACTTAACTGATGGAAAGCGACGATGAGGTAGCATTGTAGCATGCTTGCATAGGAGATACTTATTAAATATTGACGAAAAGTGGTTGCTAAGCGCGTACGGATACCTTAATACGGATGGCGTTGCAATGTATACAGTACCTACAAGGCGGTATATGCCTAACGCCTAACCAGGTTTGCGCCGATAAAGTCGCAATATAAACGAAAACATAAATAATAACGAGTAGGTACCTAAGTATAGTGATAATAAATTATTTACATTATTACTGATATTATTCTGCTTAAAATAGTCGTGACTTGATCGTATCTTAGTTTACGCCACTGAGTCCACCCCTGTCCCATATATCGAATACTAGCGCCCGCCGCCCGAGGCGCCCTCTATTGTGGGGGCGAAATATTATTTGACACATTAGTACGTGACGGCGGCGACGACAAAAGAAAATTATTTCTCTTTTTGTACTCCTCAGGGATTTTTCATATGGCTAAGCTTCCGATAGGGGACGGGCCAAGAAATCTTATAAGTACCTATATGCTCTCTTACAACTAAAAAAAGTATGTAAGACGACAGTGTCTCAAAAACTGTAAATGATTTATTTTTTTATTCTTTTGGTAGATGCCAATTCTATGTTCGAATCAAATCATTGTTACGCCAACCTCACATTTTATTACCCAATAGGCTATCTTACTTCTAAAAAAAATATCTAAGATGGCAGTGTCTCCAAACTCTAAATGATTTATTTTTTATATTTTCATTCTTTTGGTAGATGCCGATTCTGTGTTCGAATCTAATCACTGTTACGCCAACCTCACATTTTATTACCCACATTTTCTCTACAAATGGCATTTACGAGTCTGTTAAGTTCCACTATTTTACTCCGCTTGTATCGGACTCCGTAAACTCGATTTGCGGAATTCACCGATCGTTTGCAACCGAATCGGTTCAGCATCAGAGTTTGTGCCGCACCACTACGTCCAATGTTTTCGTTTCTAACCAAGTTACGTTCGGAAACTGCGCTCCGTTCTGTTTGTCTAACCTTATCCGTATACATCCTAGATGGGAAAAGAAATCCGCCCGCAATCTGCCAGATTTATCACCGAAATCACGTTGCTGAATAATAAAACCATTCCTTTTATTATTTGTTACCGTTCACATCACGTTGATAAAGAGGAAGTTGTCAACGAAAACTCGTTTCCTATAGAGATTTGTTTAAGAAAACCAGAATACGTGACTCCATCGACGTTTCCCTGCATCTTGACAAAAGATGGCCTCTAAGATGGCGACATGTCACGTCAAAAGCGCGGGAGACGTTCACGCCACTTCTCGTCTCCTTGCTTATTTTTCGGCCGCACACGCAATTTCCTGCGTCTTTATTTTCTTTTTTTTTATATTCCTCGCGGCCGTAGTAGTCTGTCCCCGCAGCCATTATAAATGGTATTTGCTCCCGTAATGATTACTTAATCGAGGTGAAAAGAGTCTTTCGTATTTTTTTTGTTTTTTTTTCACGTTTTGAGGCCGCGGCGTGCTATATTTATGCCTAATACTAGACTCGTTGGTGAAATATGAGCGTGATAAGAGGAATTTCGTAGGCTATAATTGTAATGGCCAGTGGGTTATTTATAGTGAAAGAACTCGTTATGTTTTAATGGTGACCACTATATTATGCGGAGGGCGTGGCCCTGGCGAGTGGCTCAAAACAACCCTGTTTTTATTTTGGTTATTGCTCGTCGATTTGCATTTTGGCCTTTCAAAGGGCAATTTGGACAAATGACATGTTCATAACAACACATTAGCATAGCAATAGCTTATTTATTGTAATAGGTTTGATCGTTAGAAACTATTTCAGCCAAAATTTCACCCCCGTGGGCTAAGCTTGTGGTAGCTTTCTTATATTTTTTAGAGACCTGGTACACTTATAGGTGTTGTACACCTGTGCCATTTGTATCCCACTCAAAAAAGACTTTCTGAAAACGGTACAAACCTACCTAATAAGCTACTATCGTAAATACCTATGCTAATTCGAATCGCACACAAAAAAGACTTTTAGAAAACGTTATGGCTACCATTCCTACAAAGCTACCTAATCAGCTACTAAGCTACTAAAACTACTACTAAAAAAAATATGATGCTCGCTATATAGGTACATATTTTAGGATTTTAGTAGGTTACAATGTAATAAAAGGGGTTAGAACTTTATAGATACCTACCATAGAAAAACCTAGACATTACATCCGTTGTTTCATTCATTTTCTCAATGGTTTACGGGGAAATGTCCAGAAATATCTCGGGATTCTTTCTCCGGGATCCCGGTGAAATCCCGTAATGATGGCCTCGCACTAGCCCGGTGTTTGATGGCTTTGCGGCATCATTTTCTATTGCGGGGCTTGTAAGGGAAATAAATGTCTTTGGCGTATTTCAAATATTTCTAAAGGAAATCATGAAATGGTGTAAAACTTTTAACATAGCTAGTTGGGGTCTGATATTTTTTATCTTTTTAAGTTAGAAATTTACTGGCAATTTGAAGACGCAAGTAGCATACATTAGTAGCTTTGATTATCTACAGATAGATAATCAAAGATTTCTAGTACCTACCCAACATTAATTAAAGTAGTAACGAGATAATAAACTACATTGAAATCACTCCAGCCGTTAGGGACCTTTTAATGCCACACCATGCCTTTGACAGACACACACTCGTCAAACTTAACACCCCTATTTTGCGTCGGAGATTAAAAATGACGCGTGACCAGTGCAAACCGCAGCGTCGAGACCGGTAAGCAAACCCTGTCTGCGGCCTCTCGCAGACAGGTCGGGAATCGAACCCTCTTCCGGGCAGACCGCGGAATATTGCGTTACACACCGCACAGCGTAGGTACTAGTTCGTTTTGTCTGTCTGCTGTGCCTGTATTGGGAGATTTGATCGCGAATAGGTTTTGAACTAGTGTTTCAACAGAAAAGGGCAAAACAATTTTGGGAGCGACCACCGTGAGGGCTGGCGTCATTGCCTTTTCTTCGGTAAGAGAGATATGCGCTGCCCTAATTGGCAACGGTGGCGTTTTTGAGGTCTCATATTGGTCGGGCGACGTCCGTCGTACGACTGTTGCCAATTAGGACAGCGCCTTAAAGCATTGGTTCCGACAAAAGACTCGAGAACGAGCCAGAGCCAGAGCTGTCTTGCTGCTATTGGTTTAAACTCAATTGCATCAAAATGGCGGCGAACAATGGAAGATTGGCGGTACGGCTGCGGGTGTTGCTAATGTCTAAGGCAGCAGTGACCATTTGCCATCAGGTGGCCCGCTTGTCTATCTATCGATTGACATAAAAAAGTCCTAAAAATGTAAAGGCGCGTACATATTAACACAAGCGCAGTCGCGCACAGAACCTAGTTATTATGAAATAAGGGACATTCAACCTCTGACACCTTTGGTATCAAATATAACTGCTCGGAAACGGGTAACTGAGAAGGAAGCCAGTGCAGTCGTGTTAGTCGGTATCACGTTCCATCACATTCACGCCTCAACTGCCGATATAGGATTACAGACTTTGCGTATAGGTTGGTAGGTTACAGTATTGTGTATCACTGCACGCGGCTAATAACCCAACCGACAGAAAAAGTCGGACCACCACCGACCAAGTTTTCATATACCCAAATATTTTTTGAACTACTAAACCGATTTAAATGAAACAACCATCTCGTTTAAATTGGCTCTTAAATAGAGAAAACCGCACCCAATTCGGTCCATCCGTTCGAGAGCTACGATGCCACGGACAGACACACAGATAAATAAAGCCACAATACCCCAGACAGACACCAAGATTATAACACCGATATTTTTTGTCCAGGGTTAAAAAGAAACCGTTCAGTTGACTGTACTTTTTTGTCACTTACCAACGTGGTAGTGTCATCAGCGACATAGACTGAGGGCCACGAGACTTTGCTGACAGGTGAAGGCGCTGTTTTGTGAACTGTGGCTGAATTTGACATTGTCAGTATTAGTCAAATTTAGTTCCACTCTCAGCCGGGCGCAAAGTCTCGTGGCTCTCACTCTATTGGTGACTCTATATCTTAAAACTGTTATGAGCTATTGAAATGATCTGTGATGTCATCTCACACGTCACTTATAAGTTGGAGACTCCAACATACATTCCAACCGTAGAAACAACGGCAAAAACCGTCCGCAGTAGCATGTCATTGTCTGCTGATGATGCAACACAATGCGACGACCATGTCAATAATGGAGCGCAGGTGGAATGCAGTATGTCGTGAGTTCACACCATTCTGTGTTCAGTGTTTACTTACACATTACTACACATTGTAACCACAATACGTGTTACCGATAATATTGTGGACACGCAGAGATAATTTGTAAATAAATAGTTTTCTGTTCTACGAATGAACGCGTCATGTAGTGTAGATTGAAGTGACTTGGCTTTTTTCTAGGTGCGGGAAAATTAGATATAAAAAACAAGTAATAGAAAAAAAGAATACTATTGTCCGTAGGACGCCTGAATCAATTTAAGTGTCGGAGTTATATGAATTCGGCAATTGAAAAAAATTACTAATTACCGAAAACTGGAGCGTCCCGGTTTTGCACTCGCGCACTACGGCTCGTAATCCACACTGACCATGATCGAGGATTTGGCAGATCAGGTAATTACAGTGGAATGACTGCCATCTGACCTCCGTGACACTGCTACCAGGGGAACCTGACCATATTGGATGTGGAGATTTCATCACGATGTTTTCCTTCACCATAAAAGCATCGGTTAGTATTCAACTCGGTACCTCTAGCATTGCGAGTCGGATACAGTTACCACTAGGCCACCAACGCTCCCTACATGTATCTGCCAGTATCAGCATCGATTTTCTTCCTCCATTTTCAAGCAACAAAATACATTGATGGGTCCCAATAACCGATACACCCCACCATTATCTAATAAAGCTCTAAACAGCATCATCCAATTCAAAATCCATCAGAACTCTTATCAAAACACCCACTTTTCGGCCACTTTTGCAATCTTTTTAACCCTCCTTGCGCTGGGTGAATTATTTTTTAAGTGTTAAAGGTACCCGGGACCCCAAGTGGGGGTCATAAATACCCCCGGGTTTATTCTCGTGCTGTTGTGCGATATATATTATTGTGTGCACTAAATTTTGGGGTTTCAAGTGGGGAGGTCTTTGAGGGTACTTTTTATACCCATCGTAGCAGGTGACGATTGTCAGCAAATTTTTCTCCGGGTATTTGATCGTTGTTATCTTGGTGGGGTGGGAGAGTACCAAGATTTACATTTCAGACGGGTGGAGTGGAATTATGCGACACTTCAACATGTTGCTCGTGAAGATGCTGACACTATCAATTTCTGAATAGTGTTTATTGCTGTAATTTTCTAACGAGGTTTGTTTGAATTTCTGAAGTTTGAGTCAAAAATGGTTTGTTCTCATATGTCCTTCGCATAGAATCTGTCTATGGATAAACGAGCAGTCATGGTTTTATTTGTGACAGGCGCAATAGGCGGTCCCGAAATATTTTTTATTGATTTGCTTTGTATTTGGCCTCTTAAAATTTGCGTAAATTTACCAAACTCATATAAATAATTAAAAAATAAAATTTGATCTTCTGGATTCTGCCGATCTTCGAAGTTCTGAAAAATAGTGATATTTCACTATCCTCGATTTCAGCTTCATATATCTATTTTCTGTTTATTGCTTAAAATGGCATCATCTGCAACAAGAAAGCTGACTCGCAAGTGTTCACACTGGGAGGGTTAAAGTGATCCGCCACGTGCCTTTAATTACCTATTCTTCAAACCGTAAACAGAAATACTTGAGTTTGAGCTTGTTGTTCCTTAGTTTAGTTTGTAAATGGGCTTTACAATTTCGTAGCTAAAATTATTGTATTTCTCTCTGGTCTGGTTTGAAAAAACACCTACCACTATTTTTTACTCTACAAAATGAAATATGGTCACCGTTAATAATAAAAAATAATCATCATGGTGTTAATGTCCCGGTTGTGCTCTCGCGTACGAGGGCCTGGGGTCCGCCATGATCCAGAATTTGACAGATCAGGTAATTACAGTACTACCATCTGACCTCCTTGGCCCTGCTATCAGGGGAACCTTCGTTTATAGGCCCTACAACATCCAAACAGTTCTACACAGTGAATTGTATAACCGGACGTTAGAGTTCTGTCTTAGAGATGGGGCGCAGTAGGAGTACGGAGTCTCGGTTTAAAAAAAAAATCTATTATCGCCTGAAGGTTGTTAAAAAATTTAAATTGACATATTTAATTACAATACCGTAAATAGGTATAACAATTTATTGCAAAGCCCTTAAAATTTACTATTTATTTTTAAAGGTTTCAAGGTTTTAAATCCCGCGACCAAAAAATTCGTTTTTTTTTTTACGTTACATTCCCACGATAACCATATTGACTTTCGGGATTATCTATCCCTATGTCTTATTCCACTTTATTACTACGTTCAGTACTTTCTCCGTGAAGGCGTAACAATTCAAACAATGTTTCAGCTCCATCCGCTAGGATTCCGACAACAAACTGCACCACAAATCCTATACCATCTTAAAATACAAAAAAAGACCCAAAACCTCTCGCAATGCAACTGCGCAACCCCATCCCTACGCTGCCTCCAGCATCCCCGATTGAGGAAAAAATCTTATTTGACACCCCCCGCCATTCTCACCTCCCCGCGACACGCGTGCCTCGGGACGTCTAAATCATCCCCAGCCTGAGGGTTAAGGGGGTCCAAGACAGGGATTACAGTATCGCCGGTCTTGCAAGGTTTTTGTTTTAGTGTTCTTAAAAATGAAGATAAAATTGTTTTGTGGGTTCTAGTCGTAGCTGTAGTATAGTGGTGGTTTAGGGATTTTTAATAACGAATTTTGATTAAATTGCAGAAGTATAAAGTAGAATAAGATATAGCCTATCTATCCCGAAACTCAATATGGTTATCGCGGGAACGAATGTAACGTAACGTAATAAATAAACGAATTATTTGGTCGCGGGATTTAAAACCTTGAAACCTTTAAAAATAAATAGTTAATTTTAAGGGCTTTGCACTAAATTGTTATACCTATTTACGGTATTGTAATAAAATATGTCAATTTAAATTCTTTAACAACCTTCAGGATACTTAGAAATATAAAAAAAAAAAAAAGAAAAAAAAAACCGACGTTAATAGACGGGTGTTACAAGTGTGTATCCGTGACTTTGTATATCTGTCTGTAGCATCGTAATGGATGGACCGATTTGGATGTGGATTTTTCTATTTGAAAGCTTGATAGAGATGGTTCTTAGCTTTGTTGCATTAAAATCAGTTTCGAAGTTTCGAAAATATTTAAGTTTAAGTGAACTTGGTCAAGGGATATCCGACGTCTTAATCATCATCATCACAGCCCGTAACAGTCCACTGCAGGACTTAGGGCCTCTCCTACGAAAGGGGAGGTTATTGCCATAATTTCCACGCTTGGCAGGCGGGTTGGAGATCGCAGTGTTTAAATATAATAATGGAAAATGCTGCTGCCCGTTTTCCAGACTACGGAGACTCTTGATCTTTTGCCTCGAAAACATTAGTCGCCTTGTACGACACCCATGAATGTAAGGGGTTGGTGCTATTCTACTTTGCCGGACACCACACGGACGTCTTAATCATCTGCAGGTAAAGGGGGTCCAAGACAGGGATTATAGTATCGCCGGTCTCGCAATGTTTTTGTTTTAGTGCTCTTAAAAATAAAGATAAAATTGTTCTGTGGCCGTAGGGTTGTGGTGGGTTTGGGATTTTTAATCTCCGACGAAAAAAGAGGGTTGTAAGTTTGACGTATGTATCTGATCTGTGGCTTTGTGTATCTGTCTGTGGCATCATAGAAAATCACGTTCAATTACTTTCAAATTCACGACATTTGCTGACAGTGTGTAGAAGATAACCATTCTTCCGTTTCAAGCTTTATTTGCCACCCGTAGCAAACAAAACACGTTTCTGCCCCATCAAAATGGAACAGCGAAAAAGAAAAATGAAACCGATTATGCAGGGAGGTACTTCATACGAGACGTGACCTGGGGTGCATATATGCCCCGAAAACTGTTAAAGACCCCTCAAGGGTCCTTTAGACCCCGATGCACCCCGGCGCACGAACGGTTAACTGGACAATCTAGCTACACGATTATGACTCTTATTTATTTCCGACTTAAGTTCGTTATCCTTTGTATGGCTAAAATTGAGACATTGGTTGGACTACATCTCAATTAGATTGTCCACTCGTTTGAGATAATTTTTTGGACATTGATGGAATGATTTTAGACGAATATTGGATTTTATTCGCTTATGAAAGCTTATAAGCACAACTCCTATTTTACCGGTGGCAGAAAATACCAACGAGCTTTCATATACAAAACAAACAATCAAAAGCAAACCATAGGTTGACTGGAAGAAACTATTGTAAATAATAAGGCCTTTGCTTTTTTCCTGAACAGGTTTTGCCCAGTTTTCATAGAGTAAAGGTTACAATTACCTGATCTGGAAAATCCTGGACCACGGTCTAGGTTGACAATGGCCCTCATACGCCAGAGCACAACCGGGACATTGACGCCAAGAGGTTTTTTTTTCAATACAATAAATTGTTTTCATTACTTTTTTCAAGCATTCTAATCAAAATTGTTACTCGGTTAATGTGCCGTTATTTCATCGTACTTATTCGAATCAGCAGATAATAGTTTTGTATTACTGCTTTTTACCACTATTACTAATGGGGGTACAGTTTTATGTCTACGATTCTCAAAGTTTCGGCCTGAAAAGCTCATCAGCTAATTCACTTTACTTTGACGGGTTTTGCGAGAATCCATTACCTAATTCATCCAAAACCTTAATTATTAACAGCTTTAATAAAGATGAAAATGTAGGGCTAGATTTAATTCTCAATTTGTGATGGATTTGAATTTATGTAGGTACTTAATCCTCTTCAATACGGGATTATTAATCATTGAAGCTACGGGAGACTGGATCTGAATGGATCTAACAAAATGAATGTCTATCCAAATATGATCAAAGTGTGAACCCGACCCGCCTGATGGTAAACGGTCACCGCAGCCTATGGACGTTTCAATGCCAGGGGCAACACCCACGCGATGCCGAACCGTGAAAAAAGAAATTCACCCCTTTCTTGAAGAACTCCCATATTGTACTCTCCAGGGAAAAACTCTCCATGTAGTTCTTTCCACAATTTTAGTGTTAACGGGAGAAAGTAGAACCTTGGAACCGCACAGTTCGCAACCAATTTGGCTCCATCGTTGTAAACAAATGTCCTCATCATCATCATCACCATTATCAAATTGGAGCCTCCTCAAAATCAATGAAAAGTATTGTCATACAACAAGTTCAAAATCTTTGTGTTGTAAATTTTCTTACAGAAATCGCTGATGCTCATTTTCTAGGTTGAGTAGAATGGCTAGCAGGGGTTAGCAGGGTATGTAACTGTTTACCATCAGGCAACCCGTAACCTTGCCACCTTAGTATTATAAAAAAAATATAGCTAACACGCAATTACATCATGGTTAGACGTATTATGTAGTCGATAACAAGAAAAACCGATAACATTAGACAGACATCGACCTCCTTACGTTTGACCACCTACTCCCACTAAAAACATCCAAAATCAAACCGCAAGACTTCCCTCCACCTACACCTCCAAAAACAAAATAAACCCTCCTTGCTCTCGGCTGCATTCGAAATTTAAAAGATCTAACTGGCCGGTAGTAAATCGGCGCGGAACGCTCAGCCGTCGCGGAGTTACAAGCTGTGATCGATCCCAGTGAGGCTTGCGGAGTCTTGCTGAGATGGGGGTGAAAGAACTTGGAGTAATGGGAGGGAGTTTTATTTATATATTTCAGGGATCTGAGATAAATCGAAAGGGGATAAAGCTAACGGCTGAACTTAAAGACTGGTGACGTATTCGCGACTCAGCGTGTTTTGTAGGTGTCTATTTATTTCAGGCAACTGAGGCTATTAACGGCTATGAACAGCGGTGATTACTTTCCTTCAGGTGACCCGCAGGCTCCCTATAATCTAAAAATCTGGTATACCATTAAACCAATCCGTATAAAACATTTTGCGTAGTTAAGAAGAATGCGGATCAGTGTTTTTTAGGAGGAAGTCAATCGTCTGGTGCATTTACATTGAAATCTCATAATTTCGGACTCCATAATTACTTTTCTTACAAAACAACTACAAAAGCCTCTTTATATGGTCACTACGTAGTATTCGTAAAAGTGCGTATGGCTTCAAATTTCAGTAGAGTTCCGGTTGTCTCGACTCTTATTAACAAAATAGGCAATACTTGCCAAAAGAACCGTCACCACTTCATGTTTCATCCACTTGCCTCAACAATTCCTGTTCCAAACCAGAGGTGATAAATTTGTCACCACTCTAACCCTTGCTCCTATAACCTCTCTTAGTCTCACCCTGGCACGGCGCTAGACATTTTACTACTTGTTTTACGATTGGTAGAATAGCCCCCCGATCCTGTGAAATGGTAGGGAAATCCGAATGGTAACCTGTCTTGGCTCGATAAAAATAAGCCCCAAGAGATTTGTGGTCGAGCGCTGCTTTTAAGCGCGATATTTGATACCTTGCGGTTTTGCTTCTCGTCGGTTCGGGTGGAAAAGGAAAGAGAGAAGAGAGAAAAGGTTTTTGAAACGAGCGGAGACTTGCGAGGAGGTCTATGTAAAGTGGACGAGCTGAGGCTTAAAAGAACATAATTTTTTTTTATGCTGCTCAGTGACAAGCGACCAGACAAATTTTCGAAATCAATGATTGGTCTGCTTGTTCGTACAGGTATAAATTATATCCATAACCACGCTATTTGTGAAAATCCCCCTCTAAGCGGCTGTGACCACTTTGGCCCGCATGCCTGCTTGCCGTATTACCTACATAAAAAACCTGTGATAGGATATTATGAATACAATAATTTTAAGTCATTTACAACCAAAGTTATTCAAGCTAAGTAAATTAAGCTTCTACATGCTATATTCATCTTTAACTAGATGCCTAAACTATTCAAGCAATTGAATAGCTTTTCTATATCACCCAAAGACATAATAATGCCTAAGAGAGAGAGAGAAGCGAGCACGCGTGCCTTGAAAATCCCTTCCTTAAAGAGGAACAGGTTAAAGTATCTTATTGTCGGAATACCGGATATACGACTCCGGAAATCCGGATGGATACCAGCAGGATGTACCGTCAATATCCAGCACTGTCACATAGATATATCGGAAGCTACGTTTGCCAAAAATAACTTTACGATTTGTTGAAAAAGGCTTTTTAGACAAAGTACTCATAACTCGTAAAAACTGGTATCAACCAGCGAAAAGGTAGGGTGAATACCCCAGTTCGGGTCGGCTGGCCGCGGCGGGAAATATGCAAATTCGCTCAATTAAATCCATCCGTTCCAAGTTACCTCCACTTTTCCTCCATCGAGTTGAATCATATATTTTTTCCATAACTTCCTGTTTGAGCTACAGGACATTTGTACTTGTCAGTACGCAATACATAAAACCCATATACGAAGCTGAAACTTTTTTTATAATTATGTTTTTAAAAATTGAAATAAATTGTAGACGACTAACTTATCAACTTAGAACGTTATAAATGAATAAATATATGCTTGGACAAATTTACACAGCGCCATCTAGCGCCAAACTAAGCAAAGCTTGTGATATGGGTGTTATATACCTGATAGACTACTTATATACTTTTTTTAATAACATTGTAAATACTAAACCCAGACCCGTAATAGAAATTAAAACTCATCATTTCAATTTCGGCTCGGCCGGAAATCGAACCTGGGACCTCTGCGTGGCGACCGGCATGTAACCAACGAACCACTCAGATTGACTTTAGTATGACTTTAGTACCTTTAGTACATTTTATCTATCGTGTTAATTGCAACACAGAACAACATCGTTCATTAATACTAAAGAAATAAACGAGAAAACTGTCAAATACCCACCAAAACCACACCCCGGTTATCAACCTAAATACACTACCATCCTCGCATATCAGTCCGAATGACGTCATAAACGCACTATAAAACTCTTTTTCAATTTGTCAGCACACTCAATAGGGACATGATGCCACTGAACATTATAATTTATGGTCTAGGGCTGAGGCGGCGATGGAACGATGACAGAACGGTGGCGATAATAGGGCGATTTACCCGACGAGAGGTTTCGAATACAGGTTAATTTTAGAGGAAGTTCGGGTAGTTTGGGGTTCGGAGGAAAATATATTCATAACTTGTATGTATGTAGACATAGACATGAATTATAATTAAAATCACGAAAATCTATAAGCGTTTACATATGAAGGTAATTTTAGAATACTTCAATGCTAACAAATGCAAAGAAGGTACACACAAATACAGTAAATCATAGACCAAGGCGAAGGCAAAAAGGACCCCAGCTCAGCAAAAGCTACAGCAAGTGCTGCTGCTCATGCAGGTACAGAATATATAGTAAATAAAAAGTCAGAGTTATGTTTATAAAAGTGCTTTTGCATGACAAGACTATTTGTTGCAAACTTTGTAAATGAATATAGAGTGACGGGAAACGTTATTGACAGACAATCTTAAACTCTATCGCTGCTATTTTTCTTTTGAAATTAATCAGTAACATTAATTAATTGGGCCGATGGCCGAAGGGGCAGAAAAGTTCTCGAGTGTGTGCCTCCCACAAGGTGGACCGACGACTTGGTATAGATCGCAGGTACCAGCTGGATGCGGAAGGCACTGGACCGGCCTTTGTGCAGATCTCTGAGGGAGGCCTATGCCCAGCAGCGGGCGTCTTTCGGCTGATATGATGATGATGATCTATAATTTGTTTTTCACCGAACAACAATTCCAAGTAACCAAAACCCGGAATAGCACGAAACTAATAATACCACCGCAAATTCATAACTCGATATTACACTGAGTCATAAGGATATTCCCAAACAGTTACCAAGAACGACCGCCCCTCGGAAAATATCATCTGCAATAAAACCCCGTCATACGGGGAGAGTCGATTAATGACAGACGAAATTAAATTTCATCGAGCAACCAATATTGTTGCATCTGCGGCCAAGTAATAAACTATTTAACGTACTGAATCCGGCCCTGGACCGTGGAGAATATTTGGGTGAAACGCACGTACAAGTGGTTTCAGTTATTGGTATCGCCAAATGTGAAAATGGCGACGATAATTGCTGGAATAATAATTTAGCTGCCTTTTATATAAATTTTATAGTTGCGTATCTAAATAATAATGTAGGAAAATGCAAGATTCAAGAGGAATATTAGAGGCCTCTAAAGGCGAACAACACATTGGTAGCGCTCCTGGTGTTGATGATGTCCATAGGCGGCGGTGACCACTTTCCATCAGGTGGCCCGCTTGCCTGTTTGTCTGCCGTATAACATAAAAAAATGCAAATAACGAAATTCCATCTTGCTATTTTTTATTGCCTAGGGACACGGACAGACGGTCCAGCTGATGTAAAGTGGTCACTGTCGTCTAGGACATCTGATGCTGTGAAGACCCAGGTCATTGAGGTCTTGAAACTACAACGCTGTTTTAGATGCGAATGAATGGATACTGCTTCACTAGGACATTATTTGTGTTTACGTTCATTTAATGTCCACAAAAATAATATTTCTACTTTAGTGGAAGCATCAATTATTTTATATATTAATTTGATCTAAAAATGCCATCAGATATTTCCAGGGGTGTTTTGAAATCATTTTACGCAAATTTAATTACAACTTGCGTTTTCGATTTATATTAAATTTAAGAAATTTTCCTGTTTACGTTTCAGATGACGAAAAAAAACCTTTAAAATATTGGTATCACGGTCCCTTATACGAGAGAATTAATTTCGCACGCCCACTCACACCCACGGTTCTGTAATGTCATCCTGGTATCATACACTCGAAATAGACCAAACATTTCTCTTCAAAAATAATTACCCCGACATACCCTTTCCAAAGAATACTTTCCAGGTTGTAAATTGTTTTCTACCCTTCACGTGCTAGCACTGGACATCTTCTATAAATCATTTTTATTATCCACCCCTCTAGCCCCAACGTACCCACTATTACGGGGGGTGACTGGCGATTTTGCCCCGTCTCACCCCATGCCACATAGGTGTTATATTCGAGTGATTTTAAAATAGTTTTTCGCATATCTATCCAATCTTTAATATCGATACAAACTACAGTTTCGCGTGCCAAGAAATAGGGTTGCGCTTTGTAAAATAGTGAAATAAAAAGTGTCGATAAAATATTGATTAAACATCGTGCTGTGCAAAAAAATTGTAATTGAAGCTGTAATAACCATTATGCCGTATTTTATGACACGAAGGTGTTTTATTACAGGTCACTTTGTAGGTTAATGAGTCTGTTTTTAAAGTGGTTGTTTCTAAGTTTTCTTCGGCTAACTAATGAATTATTAAAGGAGGTTGATTGAGGATAAAATGACAAGAAAGTCACGGCAAAGTCGACCGTACTTACTATTTCATAACGAAAATTACCCAATAAGGTAAAATCGGATAAATGACTGAGTAGATTTCGGAGTTTTGAGCG
Organism: Blastobasis adustella; assembly: GCA_907269095.1. Taxonomy (NCBI): domain Eukaryota; kingdom Metazoa; phylum Arthropoda; class Insecta; order Lepidoptera; family Blastobasidae; genus Blastobasis; species Blastobasis adustella. The sequence goes on along the minus strand of OU026135.1, from coordinate 4,974,040 downwards.
CTTATTCAAATACGTAAATACCTATTATCTATAACGTGTGGGTGATATTTACGAGTAGGTGCTTCTGCAATCTATTCACACACTTAATGTTCTTGTATTAGAACTACAGAAACATAAACAGAATAGTGTTATTAGAACTAAAATTAGATTATAAATATATAAGAAGACTAATTAAAAATCCAACCTACATCTACAGATATCTAAAACATGATTTGATAGGATGACCTACAGTATGTATTATTAATAATTTACATAAAAATATTTAAAGAGTATCACCGCCATTCATGGATTCTAACAGCCACATTACCCACTCTCCCTAGCTAGCACTAATTGCTATCATTACAGTTTTAAATATTCATCGACTAAATGCCGACTTGTTTTACATGTAAATTATCGATATACCTATGTTTGTCGCATCTCTAATCGCTTTAGGGGTGTCAGTCATGCGATTTCGTTTTTTAATTACCCATCGATTAGTGAGGCGCACAGTTTTAATATGTGTAGTCGATTAAAAATACATGTCGTCCATTTGTTGTCCTTTTTCTTCTCTTTTTTTTTTAACCACGAAGTTGTGCCATCGCTTAATGGTTGATAAATTATTTATCGCTCCGCGCAGGCTTATCTTTAATCTGTTGGTGACATTTAAATCGCTCTCCAACTTTTTGATTAATTGTCGAGTTTTCACGCGGTTTTGCGTCGCCGAATGGCGTTTTTTTTTTCTTTTAAGCGATATTACGACGATTCGATTGCAATATAGGTTTGGAGTTTGGGCTGGGTTAAGGTGTCCGGCTTGTAAACGAGTGCCGGGTTCGAATTCCACTGCTGATATGTACCAAAGTCTCTTTTCTGAGTTACGTACATTATCGTGATCAAACCTGTACATTCAGGCGACTGAATGTGTAACTATGATTCAATCTGGTCGGGCTTCCCTGTTAGCAGTGCCACGGAGGTCAGATGGCAGTCGCTCCACTGTAATTACCTGATATGCCAAAACTAGATCATCGTCAAGACGGACCCAGCGAAAGCACAATCGTGACATAAACCAAGATGATAATATTTTATTATTATTGATTTATTAACTGTTTATCTAATCCCACTAGGCTGTCCTAATTTATCGTTGATGATTGGACAATTTTATCCAAGAACTAGGCGTATAGTCTTTGTCGATCGTCGGTCAAAAGTCTTTCTAGATGAGTGATGACATCCGCCAATGCCTTGAATGGTCTCCACTACCCATCTATTTAGCGGCGTCGTTGGAGATATTACCATTTTTTGCGGACATTTCTTTGATTCATGAGTGTTTTGGATGGAAAGTCAAGGTGAGGGTTCAACGGATTCCTGGTTTGGTTTGAAGTTCAGAGTTGAAAGACGTTTATTAAGGCTTTCCAAGCCATTTGAACTCGGTTTCTCTGAATGGAGTTTCCTATTATTAAAGGTAGCTGTAAACTGGGCGACTAGAGATGTACACATATGTATACGTCATACCACTTTCCTACGGAATACGGAAAGTGTACCTTAGCCGTGAAAGCCTCTGCATTGAAGCGATTTTACTGAATTTTGCCCCATTTCGAGCTTTTCGCGAAAGATGAGGCATCAATTCGAACGATGTGTTCAACGCGGTGGAATGAAACACATTTTCATTACATTATTTTCAATGCATTCCGTATCTTACTCTATCTACGAATAATTATAGTAATTGAATTTGTATTTTTGTGCAACGAGACACCCTGTACTATTGTTAATATTATTAAGGAGCGCCGGTGGCCCAGTGGTAACGGTATCCGACTCGCAAAGCGAGAGGTACCGGGTTCAAATCCCACTGCTTCCACCGATTCTTTTCTGAGATGAAAACTAACCGAAGCTCTCACGGTGAGGGAAAATATCGTGATGAAACTTACACATTCAGGCAACTGAATGCGTAACCATAATCCAATATGATCAGGTTCCCCTGGTAGCAGGGTCACGGAGGTCAGATGGCAGTCGCTCCACTGTAATTACCTGATCTGCCAAATTCTGGAGCATGGTCAAGGCGGACCCCGGACCCTCGTGCGCGAGAGCACAACCGGGACATTGACGCCAAGATGATAATGTTTGTTAATATTAATATATAAAATCTGATAAACACAACATTTCATACAAAATAACTTAAATGTCATTCTTAATTGTGTTTAAGAATTTAGTGCAAGCCGGATTTAATCTATTACTATTAAGTCTATTAACTGGTATTTTTATAGAATAAGTAACCCACTAATGGAACCATTGAATCCAGGAAAAAGGTCTCAGTTTCAATAATATTTTCGTCAGCTTTTCACGAAAACAAACACCCTTTAAATTCGCTGCTTTGAGCCTATGTAAAAGAGATTACTCATTTAGATAGAAGAAAAGATATGTAGGTCATAATATTTTCAGCTCAATTTTCCATATTGTTCATCATCATCTTTTCGTTATGTCCCGGTTGCGCCCCCGCGCAGCATGCGAGGGCCCAGGGTCCGTTTTCCATATTGTTGACCGTAGGTTATTGAAAATAATTCTTTTGTTGTTTTTTGTTTCAACTACCACCTATCCTACCCTACCCCGGCCCTACTTACAACCATCGAGAAAAAAAATACTACGTACAAGTTACAACTAACAACTAATCTTTGTCCCTAACAATCTAGGTACTCTAGCTGTACACTAAGTTCCATCCAGTACAACAAATTATATTCAGTGACATCAAGTGAAAGATTTCGAATATTTGTTACTATTATACCATGTTTTTATATATATTTAAATACCTAAAATTTAAACTAGTTTACAAGACTTAAGACATTTCATATTCAAAACCAATATTGTTCCGATATGATATATAAAGGTATGTGGTACGATATAGACCACAAAGACTCTCTAATTAGTGCTTAGAGAGTAAAACCCATGGTTTCCGAAAAAACAAAACCTAACCTCCAACCAGCCGATTAGACCAATCCACCAACATCACCGTAATCGAACCCACTACCATCCTGCAAGCCATGCGCGTGCCACGGCCACGGCCCCCGCATTATGCCATGCTCATTTCTCACTATGACGAGGCAGATTCGCGTAAACGATCTGTCGGTGCCGCCATTAATTTGGCCAGATTTATATTACGTCAGATCCTCGGAATATGCAAGTGTAGCGCGCCCTCCTGGTCTTGGTACTTGGGGTTTTTTTGGGCGGGCTTCGGGTTTTGATCGTTTGTTGAGGTCACGGATTTGGGATCCTGGTTCTGGGTTTTGTTTCCGTATTAGGATTAGGGAAGTTTTTTTTTCGGAATATTCGGATGCGAATGTGTAAGTTGCTCAAGTTATTACTTAATACCTCTTCTTATCGAATCGATTGACTGAATTCTGACTTACATGACTGTATTCGCACAATATTCGGCGACGCATATAGCGTTTGGACTGGCCTCGAAGAAGTGCTCCATTGTGCAAGTTTCAGGAATAATAACTTAGTACGGAATTCGCTTATTTACTACGGAGGTAAAACCTACCACTAGGTACTCTACATTGACCCATTGTTCTTATACTCCGTTCTAGTTTCCTCGTAAGGTTTTCTTCCATCGTACAAAATTGTTAGATCGCCTTTCGAATTTTATTTTATTAGACACCCAAATGAATGAATTAACAACTTTAGCTATTATGTTATTATGAAACCTGACATCTACTGTAATATTTATTCGGAATTCCGTGAATATAATGAGTGTAATTTAATAGTTGCCAATGAATGAATACGAATATTAATATTCGCACAGGTCCAGAATAGTAAGTATAGGAATCTGTACCTATCAGGCGCATATGATCCACATAGGGTCCACTTTTCTGCTCTTTCTTCTCCACTTCGCCCGGTCTTTGGCATACTTCTAGGCAGTTGGCTCTCCCATTCGACTCGGCGATGTCATTCCGTCGTTTTTAAACCTCCTCAAGAACTCCTGTTATCTTCGGTTTTAGTCACTATATCCCACATATCCCTAGGACTTACTCCAATGCCAAAAGCAACGTTAAAATGACTCGGCGATGCCATCCGTCGCTTTTTACACCTCCTAAGGACCTATTTCCCATAGCGCATAGCGGATTAAGCCCTTGGGCTTAATCTAATGCGCTGAACGTAACATTATGATTTTTTTTTTGCTCTGACAACCCTGCCCTGCATGCAGGGGTGCGATCGCGTCTCAAAGTTATTGATTATGAGCGGTTGAGTCGACAGATTTCGGCATTGTTTTGCCCCAGCCCCCAGCATATCGTTTCTGTCGACAATCGAGATAACAGTGTATTTTGATTCAATAAAATGTTGTTATTAAAGTTTTGCGTAGATATATTTGGATTGTTGCAACATAACATAAGTATCTCTAGAATAACGAAACGAATTTAGGTACATAACATAACCTAACTGTGTGAGATAGATGTAATAAATGATTTTTTTTTTTTTTTAACTGACAAAAAAAGTTGGATAACCCCTTTTACTAAGTTCTAAAAAGTCTAAAAAGTTGACTTAAAACCAAATATTTTCTTAACTACAGAACCGATTTTAATGAAACAAACTTATAATAGGGAAAACCACATCCGAATCGGTCCATCCGTTCGGGAACTACGATGACACAGACAGATACACAAAGCCACAAAGCCACAGATACATACGTCAAACATATAACACCCCTCTTTTCTCGTCGGGGGTTAAAAATTATACAACTGTAGAACTGTTGCAAAAAAAAATGCTATACTTACCATCACCGCTTGCCTCTATTATAAAAAAACAAGAAACTAACCTCCCCTCTCTTTCCTTCCAGAGCCAAGATACGAGACGGCATACGCGTGTGAAGGCAAGACGCTGAAGATCGGATGCGCGGAAGGCTCCGTGATCCACCTCATCAGGGCGAACTATGGAAGGTTCTCCATCACGATCTGCAACGACCATGGCAATACTGATTGGAGCGTCAACTGCATGTCGACTAAGAGCCTCAGGGTGCTGCATAGCAGGTTGGTTCAGACTTCATTTTACGATGTTTTTGCTGCCTAGGGAACTGGTAGCAGCATATGTGCCTGTGGACCTTTAAACTGTTGATATTTGACGTTTGACGAGGGCCCAACACGCTCGCTAGAATAACGCTGACGCGTTGATATAATCCGCGTCCTATACGTTTCTACTTTTGTACCAAAGCGCGCCTGACTTAATCAGAATCTGACGTAGTCCGAAAGAGGCTCGTGTTCGGTCAAATGTAGAATTAATTAATTGTAGAATCGGTCAATAATTGACTATGATGTCAAAAGTAGAATCAGTCAAATGTAGACATTTATCCGATGCCACATATCCAGATGATGTGGATGAAATATACCGATCCCACCGTCGGAAACTGCGATGACGGAAAAGTGACGGTGGCACAAAACTTACCAGTTCCTGAGAATTAGGTATAAAACGGACAGGTCATTGTCGATTCCAACACAATTAACTTTCATTTTATCGTTGTCAATTTGCCCAGAATTTGAGGGACATAAACAAACCACATCAGTACTTATTACTTAACATTATTAATAGTACCAAACCGCATTCAGTAAAACCCATTTAAGATCACACGATCCGTCATCAGTCTGCCTAATTCTCCGAAAGCGTCCATCGAATGAAATCAAATAAACCCCACCTGAATGCAGACTTGCCGTACCTGGAATACGTTACAATTTCCGTTCTAATTTTGAACATTTCAATTTGCATTCCACTGCCGGGCTTTGGGCAGAATTGTGTGGTCTGTATTAACGATATTTTGGAAATTACGTTGAAATATTTCCGATGGACTACAAATGCGAGTTCGTCATAATTAAATATTGGCATTGTCGGAAGCAGACATGTACGGTTTCTTTGCTGGTTCAGACTATTGTACCTGTAATAATAAATGAATATACCCTCACAGGGTGCTTATCTACTCCCGCCCGAAATTGTTCGACCAGTCTTATGGTCCCTAGCGGAAAACTTTGTCAAGCTCGATGTTGGTAGAAATTATGATCAAGAATCAGTTTATTGTCTAAACGAATTTGTTGCGATTTCTAAGAGAATTAGAGAACCTTTAAGCTGGATGCGGAAGGCACAAGACTGGCCTTTGTGGAGATCTCTGGGGGAGGCCCTATGCTCAGCTGTGAGCGTTTTCTGACTGGTATGATGATGATGATTCAGGTAGGTAGCGGTTGTAGACATTGAATGAAACAAAGTCGACTTTAAACCGCAATCTAAGTACTGCTTAAGTCTAAATTTTAATGCGTAAATAACCCTAGTATCTTACCTCGTCTATTAACCGAATACTTTAATACAAGAGCTTATAATTATATCATACGTAAGTTAAGTCAATTCATTTTAAGTAAAACGACTGCCGTGTAGCCGTGTGGTGTTCGGCAGACCAACCCTTTACACTCATGGGTGTCGTGCAAGACGACTAATGTTCTCGAGGCAAAATATCTAGAGTCTCCGTAGGCTGGAAATGGGCAGCAGCTTTTTCCACTGTTATATTTATAACACTGCGATCTCTAACCCGTCTACCAATCGTGGAGATTATGGCAGTAACTACCCCTTTCGTGGGAGAAGGCCTGCAGTGGACTGTTATGGGCTGTAATGATGTTGAAACGCTGAAATACCTATTGCGTATTTGCTTAAACTTTGAAAAATAATAAATATTCTCGCTAAACTCACGGCGCCATGCAGAATTATGAAAACGATAAAAGAAAGATATAAATAGCTCTATCATATCCAATCCGAGCTCAACATTTACATCATTAAAATTTATAGCAACGAAACCAAATTTGCAATTCAAATGAGTAACGGAAACCTTAATCTAATAAAAGTCCAGAAGCCATTCGGTCTAGCCACGGCGATCGATAATTATTTATCACATTTTTATTCTAATTAGTTATTATTTATTATAATTCCTGATAATAATGCTAATATCTCGTCCAATTAAACAACGGGTATCGGTTACATTTTATTAAATATGATAATTGTTTTTCCTAATGTTTTAAAGTGTCTTCGCTCAGATGCCGCAGTGAGATATGAAGTTTGTGAAGCTATAAATTTTAATGGACATTGCATTAATTATTTGATACTAACGGCAATTGATTCGATGTGATCTTTCATGTTACCTAATCTTTCTACTTTTAAACGTCGGAATTGGAATGTTTGGTTATGGTAATTCAATTGTTTTGGGGTACTTATGCCGCTAAGGAATGGTGCTTAATAACTACCTACGTATCTGATTATACGGATATTATGAGAACCTAAAAATCTCTATAGATGGTTCAGTTGTTTGCTCTTGGTATACCTGGACTAGAAATAATTGAATGCTTATGTGGTCTGCCATAACTAGATCTAGGTGCTAACAAAATGAAACTTAAATAAATATTTCAAGCCCAAATGTAGCTATTTGAGTTTGTAAAGTGCGCGACAGCACTTTTGAAGCAGCTGGAAGAAATTTGAGCGTGATGCATTATGCATATTTACGCGGGAGTGACAGAGACAAATAGCGACCCTTCATAGTTTTAATATCTTCCTGTTTAGCGAGCGAACTTTAGTAGCGGATCTCACAGTAGGTATATGAACGGCCCCATACCACTCCATTGCTGGACTTGAGCCTGTTCCACATTAGTGTAGGGAGGGTATTGCCATAATCTACACGATTTTCATAGAGGCTCAGTGTTGAACTTATTTTTATACTACACAGCGACAAACGCGCAGTCAACCTTCTTTTGTTTATAAGCGCCTACTGCAAAGGGTATAATGGCACCCTCTGGACTAAGGAAGGAGGCAGAGAACACTCATGTGTACCAGCGCAGCCGGCCGGCTTTTTATGCTGGACTCGCAAGAGACCTAGGCGCCTAACACCTAAACTCTGCTTTGGGAGTACCTATAGCCGGGAAGACTTCAGGTTTCATCGTATGTGATACCCCATAGGGATGGGGTGCGCACAGGCATACGCTGAAGAAACTATAGCGTGACTCCAGAGGGGGTCCACTGTGGGTTGGGATTGGGGGCCTACGGGGGCCGCTGAAACGGCTTATGGGGGCTTCGCCAAGTCGGCCTGGGAGGAAGTAGGTTCAAAGCGCTTGACAGATCGTCAGAAGGTAGTCAGCCCATCTGACTGGGGCAAAAACCACATTATTTCAAAACAAGCACGCCGCGTTATCTATTGCCACCACTAGTACAAGATCGTAACAGCCCCATAACTTTCACAACATATTCGCAAACACGACCACCAATCTGCGCTAGATGCGAAAATAAGCTGATTACAGTGTAATTTCAAATTTCCCCTCTCATGTCCGAGAGGTGGGCGGGTGAAATTGGCGAAAACGGCCGAGGATTGGCGGAAACGGCCGAGGATTCCCGAAAATTAAATATCCCGTGTTGATGGGGTAATCGGGATGGGCTATAACGAGCTCAGGGCTGCGTTTAAAACATCGTTTTTAATCTCCGAAAAAGTTGCGTGAAAAAGTAACATGTATATATGACAGGTCGCATCGTAGGTAACTCCCGACCGAATGGACTGATTTAGATGCGATGTTTTCATTTGATAGCTAGTTTAAGCGAGGGTGTTGTTTGCCTAGAATCCTAGATTGTATAAATGATAGGCATCGTAGGTAGCTCATGGACGAATGGACAATGGAAAATATCTAATGAGAAAAGAAAAGAAATGTTAAAATTTTCTTTCTTGTAATTTTATAAGGAGTTTATCTATCTATCTTTGTACTAGCGAGGACCTGTAAATGTAATTGGCTTGTTGGTTCTAATATAATATTTATTATGTGTATATGCTGTTGGTACTCCAATAAATAAATAAATAAATAAATACATCTACCATAGCTTTTATACCTACTTTGGCATCAACTCTGTCAAATTGCAAACAAATTGCTTTACGCCAATCGCGGCGTATGAGCATAATACATTGTGGTATGTATGAGTGTGTTACCCATTTTTTTTCTCATCTTATTTCACGGCTCGCCTTCGTGTTTATAATAGTATGTAGATTGTCTTATTGTCATTTATGCGGCGGGATGCGTGTCCTTAATAGCTATTGGGAGGATTTGCATCGTTTTTCCGGTTTGAATGTATTCGACATTATGTAGGAAAGAAAAAAATTCGACTAAAACTTTTTTTCACATCTTAGCGTTAATGTCCTGGTTGTGCTCTCGGCTCCCGGTATATCTCGCTTACGAGTCGGCTACATTAACCAATCGGCCAACGACGCTCTGCGAAATTGCGATAAAAACCGAATGTGACAAATAAGGCTGAATCCTTACGGTTGTAAACAATAATCTATTAAGTTTTAGGGATCCACCAGACAGAAGGCGGTCACGCGTTCGGGCGTTCCGTGGAATGGTTCCTTATTCGCCAGGTTCCAAACTCGTCAGATTCCAATCTCTTCGATTTCAATGAAACAATTATAACACCTCCCTTTTTTCGTCGGGAGTTAATAAAAAGACTGAGTCCGTCAAGAACGATGTGAAAAGAAGTTCGTGGGATAGACTGAGAGGGCGCCGTAGGTTATCCCACGTCATTGAGTACAAGAAAAATCCACTTTGTAGCGATAGTAGCAACATTCATGCCGAAGGCTTGATCATCATCATCATCATATCAGCCAGAAGGCGCCCACTGCTGGGCATAGGCCTCCCCCAGAGATCTCCACAAAGGCCGGTCCTGTGCTTCTCGCATCCAGCTGGTACCTGCGATCCTTACCAGGTCGCCAGTCCACCTTGTGGGAGGCCTACCCACGCTTCCGGCACGTGGTCGCCACTCGAGAACTTTACTGCCCCATCGGCCATCTGTTCTTCGAGCTATGTGCCCTGCCCACTGCCACTTCAGTCTGGCAATCCTTAGAGCTATGTCGGTGACCTTGGTTCGTTTGCGCTTGATAAATAAATAAAAATAAAATAAATGTTACTGATGACATTATTATTTGCTTCCAGATGTAGTATGCATCAGAACTGCAGCATCCAAGCGAGCACGAGTATATTCAGCGGCGATCCGTGTCCCAACACCTTGAAGTATTTAGAAGCTCATTATCAGTGCGTGCCAGGTAAGAAGAACTTATCATAATTTTTTACTACTTACTAGACAGGTATTGGATGCCATCACCTGATGGGAAGCGATTATATGGCCGAAGATGGAGGATGTCATAATCTGTAGACTACTAAAAGAGGCGAAGAACTAATTTATTAGGCTAAATTGTATTGAACACCGGAACGAAGTTATGGGAGAAAACTAGTTTCTAAACAAAACCACTACTTATAATATCGTCTTGGGAATGAGAATTGAATTTCACTAACGAACTGAGGGCTCGGGATCCGCCTTGACCATGATCCAGGATTTGGCAGATCAGGTAATTACAATGGAGCGACTGCTATCTGACCTCCGTAACCGTGCTACCAGTAAAACCTCGAACAGTTAGCTGCGGATTAAGCAATAAGCTAAGGATCCGTCCACTCAGCAACTGACTGTACCTACTTATCATCCCCATTATTCCACCTGATACTAATCAATCTTACGTCCACCATTGCAGCGTCAACGACCAGTACAACCAACCGTCCCTCCCCACCTTGGCTGATCACGTCACAGCCTACGGTGTGGAAGTCCACCGCCGCTCCAGCAGCCAAGAACCCAGTACAGCAGGGCGAGAGGAAGAAACCTACCGTCATCACGCCACCGACCTTCCGGCCTCATATCACTCTGCCGCCGGAAGTGAAGATGGGCGATATTGGGACTAAGGTATTGATGAGCAGACTTTTATTCAGTCTCAAACTGTCAAGTCTTGTTACAATTTTTTTTACACCACTAAGGTGGCAAACAAACTTACGACCTGCCTGATGGTAAGCATTCAGCTGAATGAATCTTAAAGTAAAGTACAGAAGGAATGCTATACGACTTCGAATTAAACTGATTCAGAAAACTGACTTTAAACAGACATCTGAATGCACCTTTACAAAAGGCAGGGAATAGCTGGAGATTGACTCCAAAAAGCTCCTTTTGTCTTGATGTGGACTGGATGTTAAAACTCAGTAGTTCTTATTGGTCGCCGCCGTAGATCCTAGTTAATGAGGTAGTGGTGGGGCCTAGTTGTTATTTGAAGGGATATTACCTTCATCGGAACTATATAATCGACCAACACTCCCTACCGCCTAACGCTTACGATGCATTAGCGATAGCTTTACGACTTCATTTCGCTCGCTTCATTCACAGCGCCTTTCGCAAGTCTGGAACGACAGCATTCGCGTTATGCTACGGACCTAAGATCTCTAACCCACTTCTCCATCAACCTATTTATCAATATATCCTTCCAGAAGACCACCACGAAGCTACCAGACACGTCTTCGGAGCGGGGGCCGCCGCAGACCCCGCACGAGGCCAGTCCCGAGGCGAAGGAGGAGCCTCCAAAGGGCCCAGATCCCGACAACAGCCCCAGAAACGACAAGCCCAAGGATAGAGAGGATGACCTTCGTAAGTGTTTTCGTTTACTGTTTTACTGGAATTGCTTTTTGTGAGAAAATACGGTTTACGGCAATTTTAGTTTTAACAATTTTCTTCGGATTTGTATTAACTAAAAAGTATATTTCAGTCTTTGAATTTAGGTATAATTTTGGAAAGTACCGGTCTTTGACGGATGGACTTAGTTGAGGCGAGTCGTCAAATACTCGAGACAGTCACGTCCAGTTAGGATCAGTGTATTGCGTCGCGCGGCAAACTCCTGAGTGACCGAGGAACCTCCGTCAAATACTCGAGTCAGTCAGATCCAGTCTACTCTAACCGAGTAGTTTTAATAATTCGGCCTGACCACACCCGCCAAAAGAAACATTCATATAATCTATTGCTGCCGTTTCATTCCTATATAATATATTGTTAAAACATACAAAGTTCAATTTTATTCCTCCAGCCCCAGTGACCGAAGAGACGATCCATTGGCCGGTGAAGGACGAAGACGCAGACGCCACCTCCTCTGTCCACATCCCGCCGAATGAAGACCAAGATACGGACGTCGATGATTTGTTCGACAAAAATTACTGTAAGTCTTCACAAGTTACATATTTATTGATGGTCTAATGTTAGGATTCAAACTGGATTTCAGACGTGTAAAACACTGACGGATCCCGATAATAGTGCGGCAAATGGCATATGGCATAACTCCATACCTGACGAAATTATGATCGTTATTTTGATTTGTATAAGCTTATGGCAAATGAAGAATTGAGATTCAGATTTGAACTTTACATTGACTAAAAATCCCTTAAAACTGACTTGTTTACTAGCAAATCTGATAATCTGCAGTACTGACTAAGACTCGGGCAGTAGCCATAAAGATCTTTTGACCACTCCACATTGTGCTGTATTCCTGCCAGTGAGTAAGGTGCTCCATGGGATGGGGATTTGGGAAGCCATGCCGTTGGTCGTGGAGGGCTATGTGTACACAAAACACTTATAACAGTTCCAGTTAATATTAGTATTCTGTGCTCATTCATCTTAAATGAAACAGATCTAACCTGCCAATTCTGTTCCAGCTACCAGTCGGCCCCTAGTCCGAGCATACTGCCCCCAAGTGAGCGCTCGAGGCCTCCATTGGAACTGGACCCTGGCTGGCACGTACGCTGTGCAGCCCTGCCCGGGTGGCGCCACTGGGCTGGCGCGGTGGAAGTAAGTAGCTTTGTTTTTCTTTCACTATGTAAACTAATCAGGCACTTCCCGCTTCTCGCCTGGTAGCTAATGCCGAAGCCTAGATATATTCCCTTTCCAGACAAATAACTCATAGAGATTTCCAGACTCAACAGGCTGCTTAACAGAAAAGCCTGATCCTCCTTTTTTGTAAAAAAAACTAGCTAGACATTTGACCGCAAACTCACCTAATGGGAAGCGACGATGCGACCCATGCCTGTCTAGAAACAGCCTATTCACTCTGGCCTTGAAGGAGTCCAGGTTGTACATTTCGGGGAACACCCTAGCAGGCAAAGCGTTCCATTCCTTCGCTGTACGCATTAGAAAGCTCGAGTCAAAGCGATACCTCTACGATAAGCCCGCGAATAAAAACGAGTTTCTACTTGACCATGATTACCTAGTTATTTCTACAACAACCCTACCTCTGTCCCCTATGTTTTGTACGCCATAATTGGCGACAGACTGAGATATGGATATGGCCCATCCGTATTCCTGTAAAGGTAGCCTGGAAGAGATCGCTTGTAGCGATAAGGCCGCCTTTGCTCATGTGTGTTCCTTGTTATTGTAAGTTATTGGTATTGCTATGTTTTATGAGCAATAAAGTGTTTATCTATCTATCTATGAGATATTGGATAATCGTAGCCTAATGTTGACCCTTCCACCCCCCAGATGCACCCTGAGTCCTCACCTGGGTCCTCCAGAGGAGCGCCCTCGCCGCCGCAACCCTGGCCTGCAGTCCGGGGAGAACTACCACGACTTGGGCCTCGACCCGTCTGACAGGCAGTCGCAGATCATCAGGAGATTGGGCTCCGAAGCGTTGCTGAAAGGTAATATATGCTTAAGGTTTTGCTGTAAATATACTTACAAAAAAATTAAAGAAATGAATGGAAATAAAGATGCAAACCTTTGGCTATGGCAACTGCGTTATCAGTCGCCAAGACTAGTTCCTCCGTAGTGCAAGTGGCAGGACAAAGAGGGTAAGAAAGCAGATGCGCCATAGACTGCGTAAAAATGATTAAACGTTACTGTCGAAAACTAGAGTTAGACAAAATCTGCACAACAAATCTGCATAGGTGAAGGAGATACTTCATAATTTTTTTATTTTTTCTTACAACTTTGAGCCAATACAGATGTACACGTCTTCTGTACGGCTAGCACAGTTCGCGAGAACGACCTACCTGCCAGCTCATGTCAACCTACCTGTTGCCTGTAGTTGACAAAGTGCACCAGGAGGTGTATTTGGAAAGATTATCATCATCATCATCATCATCTTAGCGTGTATCCCGGCATATGCCAATTTCAGCTTTCCTACATTTCTTCCTCCACTTCGCCCGGTCGTCATCAGCAGTGTTTGGACAAATATAGGACGTTAATCCCTTTCCAGGCCGCGACGGGGATACCCCAGACCACCTGATAGACTACAGAGGCAGCTCGCGGCTCCCGGACGCCCAGGCATCCACCGTCAATATGGCGACAGATGATTTTGGTTACTGTAAGTTTACTGTTATTTTTATAAGAAATAAACCTTTCTTCAGTAGTAAATATCGTAATTGTGCTCTCGGGCGCCCGGTGTCAGTCTTGGCCATGATTCAGGATTTGGCAGATCAGGTAATTACAGTAGAGCGATCCATTTGACTTCCGTGACTCTGTGAACAGGGGAACTTGGCCAAATTGGATCATGGTTACTCATTCAGTCGCCAGAATGTGCAGGTTTCCTCACGATGTTTTCCCTCACCGTAAGGGCATCGGTTAGTCAACTTTAATGTACATAACTCAGAAAATCGTTGATAATTTTAAGCACTGGGGATCGACCTCGATGCCTCTGGCTTACGAGTCGGTCTCGTTAGGCCACCGATGCCATAAAGGCCACTGATACTGATGTTGTATTTTATTGAAAATAGGTATTTGACTGCCATCTCACCTAATGTTAAGTGCAGATGCAGTCTACGATGGCGCATACCTGTCTATTAAATACCTATTCACTCTTGTCTTAAAGAGATCTAAGTTGTAAGCTGATCTAAATCTGGTGCCCCGAAGATGGAATGGCTGTTGGAACTTACTCGTGTAATTCCCACATTCCCCAAAGCGTAGCATGTAGAATATGATTCAGACCTCGATATCTCTCGCTTACGAATCGTTCTCGTTAGCCATTGTATTTATTGCCAATAGGCTTGCATTTGACCTCAACTCACCTGATGGGAAGCGACGATGAGTGGCCATTGGACCACCGATGCCATAAGGCCACCGATGATGATGATAACCTTTACCTTTTCAGCGGATACCACCCCATCATGGCACGGCGCGACTCCTGACCTGAGCGAGTGTCGGTCGGTCTGGCTGAACAGCCTCGAGGCTCGCGTACGGGAGGGAGAATCCCTGCTCAGCATCAGCAATGACTTGGCTGAGGTGAGTACTTTGGGCGTATGTTGGGTAGCAATGGTAGGAGGAATAGCGAAGGGACGTGGAAGGTAAGGTATCTAAATGATTAGTAAAAGGAAAGGGGAGACGTAGTGTGTGGTTAGGGATAATATGGGCGAGAAAGTAAATTTATTATATTGTACAGTCGAGAAAAGTCATTTTTTTCCAGTTCTATTTTTATACCCCTCATGAGATTATATTTTTCGAGGAATCGGTTCCTTTCATCGAAGACATGCTGAATTTTTAAACAGAGTTGTTGTCAGCCATACTCATATATTTAAAACAAAATTTAAGCCGTTCAATTTCAGTAGCAAACTGAAATCCTACCTTACAATAACCCTAAACGGTCTCCCACCAGGTGACATTCTCCAAGACCCTGTACGGTGGTGACATGATGACAGCAACCAACATCATGAAGAAACTCGCCCAGAGGATGTCGCAGAACGTCCAGACCTTCCCGGATCCGCGGCAGCGGGAAGCCATCGTCACTGATATGCTGCATGGGGTCATTAATACAGGTCAGTAAATAGCTCAGTTAAGTATAAAATATTATGTCGACTTTTCCGCTTAGCGGTATGAAGTCAATACAAATTAAACGGTTATTTGGCTGCCATACTCAAATAGCTGGTACCTAGATAATATAGACAATCTTGTCATTCCTGGGCTGAATCGTCAACACGACAAAATGTCCTGTGGGACACATTTCATTCGTCGACCCGGGGCCATTTAGTGTTGCTCGCGGGTGACAAAGGAACTAAATTTGAAAATTAGTCAACAAGAACAACTCACAACATCAACAATGACAGGAACGCCATAACCGGTCAGCAGACTTCAATGGCCCCAGGTTTAGCAATTATGTATGTTTATGCCTAGAAATACTAGCATTATGACCTAGATAGGAGAACCTAGCCGACAGATGTCGGAAATCTCCATTAAAACCTACGGTATCCTCAAATTTTTTTTTTTTTAGGAAATTAAAATTAGTTAAAGCTATGTAGTTTTAACAACATAGTTTTAACTTATTTTAATGTAATAAAACTAGGAACTATCTCGATTAATTTGGCTATCAAACAAATGTAATTTAGTATTTATTCGGGAGCTACGACGCCAGACAAACACACCGATACGCAGATTCACATTTCTCACTTGCCGCATCGGGTTACTAAACTCGACCAGAAAATTGTTTTACCACCCTAAGGTTGAAGTTCAGTTGTACCTCATAAAGCAAGAAGGTAGATTTTTTATTTCAATTATGTTCTGACACTTAACAGTCTCAACGCGTTATTTTGGTTACACAGGAAATTTCGTCAAGCCCGACAAACTAATTTCTTAGCTTCACTATACTAACCCTTCCCTCGTACCCCAGGATCGAACCTTCTAGAAGAAAGCCAACGAGCCTCCTGGGCGGACCTCAGTCCCGACGCGCGCAACCGCGCCGCGAGCGCGCTCCTCACGCAGCTGGAGGAAAACGCGTTCTTAGTAGCTGATGCTGTGACGCAGCCGAAGAATATCCAGGATGTCGTCAAGAATATATGTGAGTAGAGTGTTTGCTTATCTAATTTGCCTAAATAAATTACATAGTACACTTTAGTCCGGAAGCAGATGGATTAGATTGGATTTTCTTGAGTGATATGGTTATATTTTGTCTATGTATGTATTTTACCCAGTATGTAAAGGAATGTATATAAAGGGTATTACATAATATATGTATGAAGACGTGAATTGGATGGAGTGCTGAACGTAATAAACCAATAGGTACAATTATTTGTGTCGTGCGTGGAATAGTTGTACCTATCGTTTTAATACGTTCAGCACTCCATCTAGTTAACGGCTTCATACATATGTTATGTAACACCCTGTATACACTGCAGTTTTACCACTGGTGTTAATTATCTAAGCGTTTCTAATCGAGATTTAACATAACAACCCAGATATTTTCCTTAATGGTTAACCTAGTACAGGGTTGATAAATCGAACATCATTGCAAGTCTCTAACCATTCACCATTAGTCGTCAACCACGCCCATTTCAGAATAGTTCTGAACAAAACAATCAATATAATTTCTTACACAATTTTCAGGTCTATCGGTGAGAGTTCTCGAAGTGAAGAACGTGGAAGATGAGACGTTCCCATCAGCTGAGGAGCAGGTGTCCTGGAAGGGCTCTGAAGATACCATCACCATACCGAAAGCTGCTTTACTTGGTAATAACGCTCTCTGTAATATCTTACTCTATGTAATAGATCTCACTCTAAAGCCAAGTCTTAGCTGACAAACATGCTGATAGTCATAATTTTGGAAAAGCTCTCTCTCTGGCTCATACCTGGTGCAAAGGTGGCTAGCCATTCTACGTGGCAATGCGGCGAGCGTGATGGGCACCTATGTCCCAGGTACTGTCAGATGCGGGCTATTTATTGACTTATGTAAAATATGTGTATAATTTTTTTTGTTCAGTGTTAATTTAAATAAGTCTGTTTATTTTGTATTTCTATTTCTTACTTTAGTTTACTTGCGTTACTTTAGTTTAGCATCTCACTTCCCTAAGCATGCTGGAAGGAGTTTATTTTTAGAAATAAGCAGCGCCTGTTGTGTCTTTTATACTGTTATGTTTCTCTGTATATCATTATTGTGTACAATAAATAGTTAAATAAATAAATAAACCTTCTCTACCCCCAGATAACCGCCAAAACGACCTCGTCCGCATAGTGTTCTTCGCGTTCAACCGGCTGGAGCGAGTGCTGCCGCCCGCGCTCGGGAAGCCGCAGTTCGCCACGCACGACGCGGAGAGGGAGAGCGGGAATGTCACCAGGGTTGTCAATTCTAAGGTGGGTTGTGGGGGGTGAGATATGCACCGAGATACACATACATAATATAGAATAAAACAATACTGTAAAGAAAATAAATACTATCTACTATACATTATATTGTCCGTGTGGTGTCCGGCAGAATAGAATAGCACCAACCCCTGACACTATTGGGTGTCGTACAAAGCGATTAATGTTTTCGAGACAAAAAATCTAGAATCTCCATTGATTGGAAAATGGGCAGCAGCGTTTTCCATTGTTATATATTACACTGCGATCTCCAACCTGCTTGCCAAGCGTGGAGATTGTAGCAATAACCTTTCGCTTTGGGAGAGGCCCTGAGTCCTGCAGTGGACTGTTATGAACTGTGTTGATGATACTCTATATAGATGGTTAGGTGGATAACTAACTGAGCTCTCGGGAGCGATAAGATACCTGGCATCTCATAGCAGTATCTTACCTATTATTATAGTACAACAAACGTATTTGACCCGGTGACAGTGTCGCTATTGTTGGAATTGACACGACATTTCAAAATGGCGACATTTAGTTCCAGCATTGACCACCGTGTCAGATAAGTTTATGATAGTATGCAGTATGCTATATCCTAACCTTCAAATTGCAGGTGATCTCCGCCAGCCTCGGCAACGGCCGACACATCCAGCTCTCGCAAATGGTGCACGTGGTGCTGAAGCATCTGACTACGGAGAACGTGACAAACCCAGCTTGTGTGTTCTGGGACTACACGTTGCAGTAAGTTTCTTTTTATATTGTATTGTACCCTAATCCAGAGGTAGTTAGTGCTGGCAACGAAACAGCTGATCGCCTGGCTTGTGCGACTTGTCATCGGCCTATTTTCGGCCCATTGCCGTTGAGGCAAAGACCACAACAAAATTAGTTTTGGTGTTCACAAAAAAAAATATACCAACTACTGACCAAGAACTTCACGTCAGAATTTTATCCAAAAATATTTTTTATGTTATAAAAAACATACGGTAGAAAAACATGCAACCTGATGGAAACTGGTCACCGCTGCATATAGACATTATCAACACCAGGGGTGTCGCCAACGCATTGCCCACCTCTATAACACGTTGCTCTGACAACAACAACTGCCAATGCCACGGTTTTCCAAATCCTAAACCCATGGAGCACTGGCGACCTTATTCATCGGCAGAACAACATAATACTTTCCTATATGTTTCCTATATGAATAACACTGCGATCTCCAACCCGCCTGCCAAGCGTGGAGATTATGGCAATAACCTTTCTTTCATGGCCATAAGTCCTACAGTGGACTGTTATCGGCTGTGATAATGATGATGCTGATGAAGTAACCTCTCAGTCCTATATCAGAATTTGAACCTAAAATTCCTCCTTACAGCGGCTGGTCTCCGGAAGGCTGTAGGGTGCAGTTCTCCAACGCGACCCACACCGAGTGCGCATGCTCGCATCTCACCAACTTTGCTGTTCTCATGGACGTGCGAGCGAGACGGCTACCTGCTGCTCATGCCTTAGCATTGAGGCTGATCACGCTGGCCGGATGCGCTATATCTTCGGTGGCTCTGCTGGCAGCTATAGTGGTGTTCCAGTGCTTTAGGAATATGAAGGTTGGTTTATGATATGCTGTTGTTTTCATAGTGTGACATGAGTGAGAAGAGTGCCCTAGTCTAAGATCATATTTTACTAGCATTTGCCCGCGACTTCATCCGCGCAAAATTCGCCTTAATCGTTCCGAACCGATTTCTTTTGGAACCATATAGAGTTTTGGGGTAAATCCTATGATAATGTAACTTACATTACTGACAAATTTCATCAAAATCTTAATGTGTTGTTTTGATTCATATTATTGATAGTATGCATAGAAAGTATGTACCTCTGGAAGTGTATAGTGATGATATATGCAAGAAATTGTATTGAACTGAAATTCTCTAAGATATTGCAATAGAACCTGCAACATCATTACTATCGTGCTATTGTCGGTGAGTAGGGACCACTAAAGACATGGCTATGGTCTTGAAATAAAGGTAAAACTCCAAACTATAAGACAAACTAACAAAATAAGACCAGCTTGTATGGCTTCATATCTTCCTTTACCTTAAAACAAAACTACAACAACAATATCTTTACCCCCTCAGACGGAACGCGTACTAATCCACAAGAACCTCTGCGCCTGTCTGCTGGTGGCCGAAGTGATATTCATGTGCGGCATCGACCAGACGCAGAACCGGGTGGCGTGCGGCGTCATCGCCGGGTTGCTACACTACTTCTTCCTGGCTGCCTTCGCTTGGATGTTCTTGGAAGGTATGTGCCCTTGTTCCTTTATTAGGTACCAAGCATTAGGTGTGCTTTCCCGCTCCGGCCATGTACCAATGACTGTTTTCTGAGTTATGTACATTAGTTGAATACTAACCGATGCTCTTACGGTGTGGGAAAACATCGTGATAAAACCTGCACATGATCATGGTCAAGGCGGACTCCGGGCCCTCGTTCTTGAGAGCACAACCGGGACATTAACGCCAAGATTGATTGATGATGAAGCATTAGGTGTGCTGATGTCCATAGACCGACCACCTGGTAAAGATCGCAGGAACCAGGTGGATGCGGACAGCACAGGACCGGCCTTTGTGGAGATCTCTGGTGCCTATGCCCAGCAGTGGGCGTCTTTCGGCTGGTATGATGATGTCCTTAGGCGGCGGTGACCACTTTCCATCAGGCCCGCAGGCCCGTCTGCAATATCAGATAAAAAAAGAGAATTTATAAGAGTGGCAGCAATATTTCTTTTATTTAAATATAGAAATGTACGTTTTCGGAGTAGTTGTTCCACTTTCTGTTATTGCTAATGTATTCTAGAGGGGTCACTGATTTCTTTATAAAATCGATATTATATCAATCACTGAAAAAAGTAATTAAAAAAATAAGAAGATAAGGAAGATTTTAAAATAAGAATCTTGGAGCTCGACCTTTGTAGTCTTCGATATTTCTTTGTATGTGCCATAACCCTTCTTGTTGTACAAAAGATCTTAAAAGTAATGGGCACTACAATACAATAGAAGTTTCAAACTATTTTAGTCACTAACTAAATTTATAAAATTAACCGTTTTCCTCAGTAATAATAACAAACTATTAAATGTTGAATAAAATTAATATTTTTAAATATCAGTACTTACACAAACCAGAAATATTTAAATAAAAATTCTAACAATAGATAACTACTTTGTATTGAGATTAAGTATTTGTATGTCATCGAGATCAAATATTTTCCAACGCCACTCTCAATCTCGAATCATCGTATTACAACTTCTATTCAACCCATCCTCTCCAGGTTTCCATCTCTACGCGATGGTAGTAGAAGTCTTCGAGCCCGAGCGCCCGCGCGCCCGCTGGTACGTGGCTGGCGCGTACCTGGCTCCGGCGGTGGTGGTGCTGGCTGCGGCCGCGGCCAACCCCAGCGGCTATGGCACGGAGACGCATTGCTGGCTGACAGCGGAGAGACTGTTCGTCATGGCCTTCGTGGGGCCCGTGGCTTTCGTGCTTGTCGTGAGTTGATTTTTATTTTTATTGCGGGAGCTAGAGCTAAATAGTCGAATTCGTTAAAATTTGAAGTCAGTTGAACAGTGTATAAGTCAGTGCCTACAGTGAACATTTTTATTAAAAGTGACAATGCAATCAAAATCAAATAAATACAAAAAAAACAATGGGGTTCAATACCCCCATCTGTCATTACTAGTAATTGGAAGCGAAGTTTGGCAGTGATTGACTAAAATTATTCTTTTACAAATACTAGCCCTTGAAGTATTACAATAATCGTTCTGACCACGGGAATTAGTTCCGACTGAGAGGTCAACGATATCCATTTCCAATCTATTTTGTACCTACTATCATAAATTCTTGTGTACAATAAATGGTTAAATAATAATAATAATAATAGGTTTAGACGCGATTTAAGATGACGCTAATGAGGCGTATAAGGTCTGTTGTCAAAATACTGTCGTGCTTTTGCATAGAAACAACTACTGTAAAATTACGAATGTAGTCCAGCCAATGAGAGGGCTTTCTTTTGACATCAGACCTTACGACGCAGAAGCGCCATCTCGTGGATTTTTGATAATGATGACAGTGATGATAAATGATGATCACTAATATAATATTCATGATATAGTAGTAACGATGGTGATGATTTTGACAGAGGTGATAGTCATGATGACGATGATGACGTACGATAAAGCTTAGTGCCATCCCCACAGCTTAGTCAGACTTCCCCACACGCCATTTAAAATCTTCACCAGATTCAGCCTGCAAATGCTTTAAACCATGTTCTTTTTCCAGGCAAACTTGGTCTGCCTCAGCATGGTGATGTACAGGATGTGCAAACATTCGGCTATCACCAGCAAAGCTAAGGAGACCACCAAACTATACAAGATCAAGTAAGTGTTCTATTAATTATGATAAACTTTATAATTTGTACAGACCAATATATATTTAGATGTAGCTTACTTTTTCACACAAATGAAGGAAAAATTTCATTTTCAATCAAAAGTTTATATATTACCAAGACGCAGCGTGGGTAGGCCTCCCACAAGGTGGACCGACGACTTCGTAAATATCGTAGGTACCAGCTGGATGCGGAAGGCACAGGACCGGCCTTTGTGAAGATCTATGGGGGAGGCCTATGCCCAGCAGTAGGTGTCTGTCGGCTGACATGATAATGATGAAATCTAACATTAACAAAATACAGCCATTAACGGATATTGCAAATATTTGGCATTTCCATAATGTAGGGATAACTGAATACAGAATAACGTAATGAATTATACCTTGAACTAACACATGGATGCCTTTCCTTCCAGGGTGTGGGTCCGCAGCTCCTTGGCACTGGTCATCCTCCTTGGTCTGACGTGGACCTTCGGACTACTGTACCTGGTCGACCAATCCGTGGGTGTCGCGTACGCTTTTACGATACTAAACTCCCTGCAAGGACTGTTTATCTTCATCTTCAATTGCTTGAGGAATGAAATAGTAAGTATTGTTTGATTGGATTTACAAATTTTTGAGCTAGCTAAGGTCTGGTTTTATATTATAGATAAGCGTTATAATGAGACAAAACATCTTTCAGAGATTTTGTTATATACCTGTTCATACTGTTCATTGTACTTAAATAAAGATGGCCCTTGGTGAGCGCCAAACTTCAAACCTGTATAAATGTTGTTTTGGAATTTTTATTCTAGCTTCTATCTAAACACAACAACTCATTTCAAGTACTTTCGTAAATCACAACTTGATTATGTCTCTATTGTATCATAGAGTTGATACTGATGTCCCTTGTAGAGCGCCAAATTATTAATTAGCCTAAATAATTACTTAAACATATGTTGTATATTTTCTTAAAAGCTCATCATCATACTAGCGGTCAATCCAGGCTTGTTGTATTGTATACTTTCCTTAAAAACAACTTAAAACAATTTTTTATTGTTGCGACGGTCCCTAATTGGGCGCCAACTATCCCCTTTATTGTACTGTATGTAGTTACCTAAAATTTTGGTTTCTCATCCACACGTGGAAAAATGAAAATCTGTAATCACTGGTTGCTAGCACTATTAACAACTTCCTAATAATTGCCTGTGTTCAGCAGCGGACTAGTAAAGGCTGATGATGATGACAAACGAGCAGTAAGCCAGGCTAATTTCATCCATCATCATCATCACAGCCCGTAACAGTCCACTGCAGGACTTAGGGCCTCTCCCACGAAAGGGGAGGTTATTGCCATAATCTTCACGCTTAGCAGGCAGGTTGGAGATCGCAGTGTTTAAATATAATAATGGAAAATGCTGCTGCCCATTTTCCAGACTACGGAGACTCTTGATCTTTTGCCTCGAAAACATTAGTCGCCTTGTACGACACCCATAAATGTAAGGGGTTGGTGCTATTCTACTCTGCCGGACACCACACGGCTGTGTCATCCATAACATCTACGAATCATGCGTTTAGGTTGCAGGCAACAAAAATGCTGATCCGCTTGTCACTGTAAGGATTAAGATGAAATATCTCAAGCTAGGATAGCTACCTATCCTTCAAACCGGAGCACAACAATGTTAGCATTGTTGCTTAACGGCAGAAACAGATAAGGCAGTCGTACTTACCCAAGCGGACTCTACAGGCTACAGAGTCTTACCATCTGATTTTTCATACTCTTAGTTAGAGATATCATCTCATATCCCGCTTTCTCACTCCTTCCACAGTTCCGCAAAGAATGCGCAAACCTTGGCCGTCGGCATCCCTGGCTGTCCTGTTGCCTTAGTCTCAACACTGGGTCATCGCAGCCCTACCCGCCCAACCAACCAACGGCCTCCTGTTCCAACCACGTCGACACCAGGGGTTCCACCAAGGGACGGCGGTACCATCAAAGCGCGGCAGCCGATTCTGATGACGTAGTGGATCCTAGGGATGTTACGGTAAGTGTCATTTGAGGATGATGTTTTTAGGTTATATTGGTTGAGGTTATGTTAAGATTACATTATGGGCCAGGTTTGTTTTGTTTTCTGTTCTGTGTAAGGAGGATATAATGATATAAAAAAACATGGTGTCCATAACATCATTACTAATTAAGAAGACACTGAAAAAACTTGACCTTATTGATAGTAATATATAGTAATATATAAGGTTACACATTGTAGTTATAACTGAGATAAGGAATTTAATATGTACCTAGGTATATCCGACTTGTTAACAACCTTAGTTATATTTATTAAGCACCTTAAAGAAGTAAATTGGTGATGGTATCCTAAAATATATCGAAATGCCTATTATCAATAACGAACGCACAAACCCTGAAACTAAAATTAACTTTACTTACGACAGAGCTCGACAACAAGTACATCCGTATCGGCGTCGACAACCAACAACTTGGTGATCAACAACCTCAACGTTGTTGTCAACAACAACAATCATAACAACAATAATGTCATCAATAACGCTGCAGTGGCTTCTCTGGCCGCCGCCGCTGCCGCACACAGCTACCACTCTCATCGTAACAGACGAAATTCCCAGGAGAATCAGAACTTCGGCCCCCCCTCCAACTTCGGGCCCACCCTCAACGCTACGGCGGCTAGCTTCCCCCATAATATCCCAGAAAGAGAGCCCCCAGCCCCCATGTCGCATTTGAGAGGCCCCCTCACTGGCAGCGGAAGATACCCCCAAGGATACAGACAGAATGTCCAACAAGGTTCGTATACGCAAAGAGATAGGATTTGTCAAAATTCACCACAGACTACCTAATATTTTTTCAAATAATTTTATAAATAAATTGGAACCACCAAACCACTTTGGCTTTTGTCACTAATTGGTTGAAAGACAGCTCATTTTTGTGTTTAACTTGTTCGTTTGATTTTTTTTAACAATTGTGTACTGTTTCTTTATGTAAATACCTACTTGGTTTGTGTCACTAACACAAACGGAGAATAATCAAAATCACTGCGTGATAGCTAAATGCACAGTTGTGATTTTTGTTTTGCAAACGGTAAGTGAATATGTTTTTTTTGTTCTTTTTTTCTTCTCTGACACTAACGCTTGTAGATATACTAACTGTTGTTTACTTTTCCTAAAATAACCTCCTAGTGGTGTGGTGGTTTAATTTATAATACAATAAAATGGCATCCAGATAATTTCTAACTGAACGCTTTTATTAGAAGTTTCAAGTATGAAAACCATGAAATTTATTTTTGAAAAGTATAAAAATCCTATCTCTTTTTTTGTGATGCGTATACCATCTTCAACTCCTATAATAATTGGACCCATATTTCTTGATCAAAATTTGTACCAAGACTTATCCGAATATAGATCACCTGTTCAGGAACTTTCTTTCAGGTCGTCGACGCCTATACTATGTACC
Organism: Blastobasis adustella; assembly: GCA_907269095.1. NCBI lineage: Eukaryota > Metazoa > Arthropoda > Insecta > Lepidoptera > Blastobasidae > Blastobasis > Blastobasis adustella. The sequence continues at coordinate 4,948,251 of OU026135.1, read as the reverse complement.
TATATTAAAGCGTATAGTCCTATACACTCCTATATAATATCCAGTATAAGTATGTATGTACAATATAAGTATCTGTATATGTTTCTAACCAAACAGAGCTACAACTTACAAGCACCGGATGGGAGGTGGAACGTGCGCCCCACCGCTCCGATTTACGTACCAACTGAAGAGGCAAGATCCATAAGGGTTCCAACGCCCCAGAACATTCCAATACCACATAGTTCGTCGCACACGCAGAGCATAGCCTCGATGCATAGCTACAGGAACAATATCGACGTTGACTATCAGAACGTTCGCTCGCGGTCGCCATCTTGTTTTAGCAACAAAATGGCGGCTTCGATTGGCGGGAACGACTGGGCGGTGATGGCGAATGCGGGGGTGTGGAAGGTGAGGGGAGGGCTGTAAAAATAGCTTGGTGTCACTAGTTCTCTTCCATAGTTCTTCTCATAGGCTTTGGTAAGATCTTGGTGCTGATGTTTTTGCGGTTATAATTTCAAATGTGTTGTTATATTTTGAACGTTGTGGTCCTCGAATATTTTTTTGCAGAAAAACAGGTGAGTTTAAAAACTAAATCTTGAATTTACTTGATCATGGCAAATAAATTCTCTAAATAATTTTTTGCATTGTAATTATCTCGAAATACAGTCTGTTAAATGAGGTAACTGACCCTTTTCATTAGTCTGTTTTAAATCATAAATCGTCAAGTAATTGATTAGCAGTTATAGAACTGACTGTACATTTACTAAGAATGATCCATTTTAAATGTCAATATCAAAGTTATGTACCTACTTTACCTACACTTTTTTTAAACTTTATATTCAGACCAAGTATCTTACTAAAGTATCACAACAGAGCCATAACTTGCATGAAACCTAACCATAGTGTGATTTGCATGGTATCACCCTTGTTTCACACTGTACATAAACTTACAACAATTTATGTAGCCCTACCCATCTCCTTCTAGCATATAACATACTCCATAGCATTATCTCGCTCGCTAGACCTCTAGAGGATTTTGGATTAGCACGGCACGACATTGAAAATCCACATCACCGTGTGTTGGTTGAGAGTTTACCTACACCATTTCGGAATTGGTCAAATGTTGATTAGTTTTTAAGACCCATGTTCTATACTTAATTTTAATAAAATGTAGTTCGGTTATCATTTACACCGATGGCGTGATAACGCGATTTTGAGCTGTATTTCATATACTTACCATTTCTTTTGTACCATCATTTAGAAAATTAATACTAACGACATCGCACACAGTCATAATCCCCATATCTGATGTCATCAAGCCAATTCAATTCCCAAAAGCCACCAATCACTAAAGGCTCCTAAACTCCCACAGAACACTTCTTCTAAGCACCACGTGAACTCTTCAACGCTGCCGCACCACGACACCTTATCGCGTCAGATGGCTCAACAGAACCACATACACGCCCAATACGGCGACTGTGACGCAGCCCTGGCTCCCGCTTCTCCCCGCCACGTCATCAAGGACGAGGAGAGCCCCCTACACCACCCTCAGGGGTACCAAACCACCAGAAGCTACAACCACGACTTCAGGAACCCACACGTCTACATGTCCCAGCATTCACCGGGCAGCCAGGAGATGATCTTTCGGAAACACTACAAAGACGAGAACCGACGCAAGCACCATCACCACCACGGATCACAGAATATAAGCCACTACTCTGAAATCGCGTCGCAGCAAGGCAGGATCTACAGACGCGGCTCCGAGCAGGAGTTTCGAGTGATCCAAGATGATCCTGTTTATGAAGAAATCGAGAGAAATGAGACGCTAATGTCCGATGTGTCTGACGATAATTCCGGGCCGGATAACTGCCGGCAGAACACTGGCCACCACGGTTCCACCAGCTCCAAATTCTTCGGCGACCATCGACCGCTGATCTCCTACAGCCCCGGAGAGAGGCACCACCACGAGGAGCATTATGGGAAATACGGGAAATGGGACACTTACGACCCGAGACACGCTTACGAGAGTGGAAGACTGATGCACCCATACCACCAGCCTCAGGAGAACAATATGAGGGCTCTGGCGGCTGTCCTGAATGGGGAGAACAACGTGGTCTGCCACCTGGAGCCCCACAATGCCTACGACGTGTACCAGCCTCAGCCAGGCAACACGAGGACTGTATCTCAGCCCAGTTTCTAAACCCAGACGTTCGAGTGATCACTACAAGATAGTGACGTGTGTAAAGATTCGTTTGTGATAGAGCCGTCGTTCCCTCGGTCACCGAGCGATGGACTCGCGGAATGTACAGAAAATAGTGAATTTTTCTATGGACGTAGAGATAGGACTAGTGACAAATAAGTGAATAGTGTTTACGTAGAAAACTTGCCATAATGTGGACTTTAAAACATATTTATACAGGTTGGAGTTCAATTCGGTGGTAATTGTTATTTTGGGATTCAGACCAGTGAATAAGAGAATGAAAATAGAAAATGTTTTTAAAATTTATTAACATGTTTTCATTAATACAAAAAATGTTTCCTAAAATTCCGATTGACATAATTACCACCGAATTGAAAAACACCTTATAGAAACTTAGTTTTAAAATTAAATTTAAATCACTTTTCCACTGTGATCCTATTTAAATGTAAAAGCTCAAGTTTCCAGTGTTGCGACCACTTTTTATTTGAAGAAACAAATGGCAGAATAAAAATTGTACATATACGATTACCTAGGCGTTTAGTACTAGGCTGTTAGTACTTCCAGTGTGTCCTTACTATCTGTAAAAATCTAAATTTTTCCAATAAAAAAGTCTTTTTGTAAATCATGGCATTTCTCAGTGTTGCATTTTTGTAGTAGGTATAAAAATCTGTGATGTTTCTTTTTTATGAGTTAGTGTTTAGTTTGCTTTTGCCTACTCTATTTTGAAAATAAAGGGTTTGGAAAATTTTCAAACTTGATTGAAAACTTCACTGCCATAACTTTTTATGAAATATTTTACTGGCAACTAATATAATACAGCGCACTACATGCTTATTGCATGATATTTCTAGTTTAGTTTTAGCGCAGCTTTGTATATTCTTATTTATTTTTTCATAAATGAATTTCGAAAAATCCATCCAACCTATTATAGACTGACACCACTCGACGTTGTGCACTATCTGTACATTTAGACTAGTGTTTATCTCTTACATAGCAAAAAAATAAAAAACAAAAATATGTATTGTTTCTACATAACGTAGATTTAATTTTAATGCCATGGAATATAATCTGTTAATTCTTTTTTTACTGTAAAGTAAGGAATTGTTTAGAAATTACAAGTACAATAAATACGATCTTTTAAGTTTCATGTATATTTTGGATCGATTAAGCAATACATTAGACTGTAAGTATTTTAATAAATTATTGGCCATTATCTAGATGTAATAATAATACAATAATTTATGAACACTTCTGTATAATTTTATTGCGGCCAAAATTTATGAAATACTTTCTTTGAAGAGGACAGATGAAAAGGTGGGGAGCTTTATTTTTTCTAAATTGGATATACTAGTCCATCTATTTTCCCACTGTTTAAATATAAATGTACATTTCGTCATTGTGTATTTCTGTTATATAATTATTTTTGTTTTGATTGTATTTTAAAAACGTTGACAAGTATAATAATGTAAGGTAGGACAAACGAAATGTGTAAATAAATTTAAAGTTTATATAAATAAATAAAGGTGGGCATCCTGAGAGGGTGGCCACAAAATGAATACTGTTTTTCCATTACTTTCTGTTAACCTTTAGTTACCGACCATTATTTTTGTTAGGTAATTAATTCAAAACACCACAAATCAATCTACATACCTCTACTTAAGTATACACTAACATCTATACATACATATATACACTCTCAGTATCACACTCGCACCTACATCCAACGGGCGCAAAATCTCAGTAACTTAAAATGTTGTAAAATTCTTGTAAGTACGTCTAACAAACACTCGTCTTCAAAACAAATTAGTTTTTACTCTTATTTGGAAAGGAATTATAACACAAATGGCTAACCATATGCAATTAATATCAGAAATCGACAATTATAACGTCTCTGACTCCGCCATGTGCTCACCGGACGAATGTTCTGCCAGGATCACGAAAACCGAAGACTCGCTAAAAATTATTCACATGAATATTATAGAAATATACGAAAAAAATTCGTCCAACTGTGTATACTCTTATCCAGTACTAAGATATCATACGATATCGTGATTCTAACAGAGTGTTGGCTAAAAACTTCTGGCCTACCACCAAACCTAGCAGGATATTCAACGCACTATACAGCGCAAAATACCATTCAAAACGATGGTGTTGTAATATATGTAAAGAATGGAATCAAATGCAATGTGGTAGAACCTAAAATACTAGACGCAAACTGCCTGTACTGTGCTATGGGTGAAACGGTTGTTATCGGTGTGTATAGATCCCCATCATACGATAATTTACAAAATTTCTATAAAAGTATGGAAAATATAATAGGCGAAATGAAGTCTTTTAAAAATATAATTTTACTTGGTGACCTAAACGTGGATATTAAGCCCGAAAATTCAGATTTGCGTTCTGATTTTTTGGCAGATTTGTGAATACTTAACTTTTACCGCGTCGCTTGGCCTATTCCCTGCCCACGTTCTTCCCACTGGCATAGGAAACTGTCTCGATCAGGTTTTCTTAAACCATAAAATTTCGTCTATGGTTCTTGTTCTAGAGTCTGCAATAACTGACCACTACCCAGTCGTACTGATAGCAAACATACTGAAAGAAAATCCTTACCAAATAACTAGAAGCACGTACAAGAAAAAGCTAGATCTTGTAGGTATTCAAAAATATCTGGAGACCACTAGTTTCGATAATATTACTAATTGTTATGATCCAAATCTTGCTACTCAGTTGCTCATAACAGCTATACAAACCGTATTGAACAATAACACCCGTTTACAACTTGTGTCACGCAAGAATAATATTTTAAAGCCCTGGATTACCCCAGGAGTGATACGCTGTATACGAAATCGCGACAGAATGCACCAAAAATTAAAAAATAATCCAAATAACCTGATCTTAAAAACAACTTACAAAAGGTATCGGAACTACTGCAATACCTTACTAAAAAACCTCAAACCATCATTTGAGCGTGCAGAGTTCCATAAAGCTAAGCAAAGTTCAAAAGAGACGTGGGATGTTATAAAGCGGATTGCACATGGGTACCAAAAACTTGACAGAAAACATAAATGTTACGGTGTGTTTCTCGACTTGTGCAAGGCCTTCGATACGATTTCCATTCCCATCCTAATTTCAAAGTTGGAAAGCTCGGGGGTGCGTGGCATTGCGCTCAAAATATTTGAAGATTATCTCCAAGGTCGTACTCAGTGTACTAAGTTGGGGTCGGTGGTTAGCGATGAGAAAGGTATTGAGTTTGGTGTCCCGCAGGGGAGCATTCTGGGCCCTACCCTTTTTCTAATTTATATTAATAACATCTGTAAGCTATCCCTGCCCCACACTGAGATTTTAGCGTATGCAGACGATACAGTATTGCTAACTTATGGCACAGGTTGGAAAATGGCAAAAGAGGCTGCTGAAGCGTCTCTTCGTGCAGTCATGCGTATCCTAAGGGCCAATCTACTTACCCTCAATCTAGAGAAAACCAAGGTAATACGTTTCTCTCTGAGGAAATCCAATTCGGACCCTCAAACTGCGTCTCCATTCGTCGCTCACCACTGCCAAGCTGTGTCCAGTGCTTGCGACTGTAGACCGCTTACCATGGTAAGTCATACCAAGTATTTGGGTGTCTACATCGATGAGAGACTCGATTGGAGCTTCCAATTAGAGAGCGTAATCACGCGAGTAAGGCGACTAATTTTCACATTTAAAAACCTTAGGGAATCAGCGGATAAGGAAACAATGCTTATGGTATACTCCGCATTATGCCAGTCAATTCTAGCATACTGCATTCCGGTCTGGGGAGGTGCCGCTAAGACACGATTTATACACCTTGAGAGAGCTCAACGAGCGGTTCTTAAGGTATTACTATCGAAACCCCGACTATTCCCTACCTCATCTTTATATGCGTTATGTGGGGTCCTAAGCGTGAGAAAGCTTTACATTCTGCGTACCATCATGCGGAAACATTCATCTCTTCCGTTAGACGGAAATGTTCTAAAGAAAAGACGTGGTATGCCAGTGTGTAACACTGTCCCCTACCGCACCACTTCGGCAAGGAAACAATACCCAGTTATGAGTGGCATACTCTATAATAAAATAAACAAAGAGCTCAATATATACCCCATGACTGGTTACGAACTTAAAACAAAATTACAATTCTGGCTGACAAATGTAGGTTATGATGACACTGAGGCTATGATAGTGTGATGTTAAAATCGAGACAGATTATACTTAAGTTCTTATACTTATACTAAGATACTTAAGTTCACACGCATACCACATACGCACACACACACACCACACACACGACGCACACGCACACATTTCTCTACAATATTCCACATTCAAACCGTTAATGGCTAAAAATCATACTTTTAAATTCTTAAAAGAGGGATTACTGTCTCCTATAGTACAGGGTAACCTAGTTTAGGAGACAGGAATTCAATATGTGGCTAATACATTTCTTTTATTGTGCATGAATTGTTTTATACACACATAGTAATTAAGAGATTTATTGTACTGTTATGCTGTGTTGTTGTTGTATTATTTGGCTAATAAATATTATTATTATTATTATATTATTATTAATTACCGAGGTGGTGTCACTGTGACCCCTTATTTTCAGTTATTTTTTTTCTTTGATTACACAATTTTCTCATTTGATAAACCACACCCTCTTTATGGTTTCTTATTATGTTGTAGTTTTATTTTGCGAGTTTTATTGCAATCGCTAGCTCTCTACGTGAAAATGTTGCAATTCTTCTTCTAGTCATTTATCTTCCTTTATATTAACATTTTCTTACAGTACACACTCATGGTCACGGTGAGCCCAGAGCTGGCTAGGAGACTTCCAAGTAAAAAAAACAGCTGAAAGTTATAGGTATATAAGGTTGATGGTTATAGAAATATGGCTGTTATAAAGCGCGCGGGGTCACGGTGACCCCACCTCGGCAATTAAAGGTTAAATTAAAGGTAGAATAGTAAAACAAATAAATAAGTTGATAGACATATATTTTCATAAAAGACTTTACACCCACCACAAAAATAATACGGTTTGCAAAAAAACTACACGCTGCAATTTATTCCTTTCAAAAGAATGTTAGTTTATTTTTGACAAATAAAATCGTGGAGTTACGAAAATATACTTACTAACACAAGTCACTTACTTATAAACTAAAAAAAATGTTTGTATAAAAAACATTTAAATTTTCCTTTAACATGTTATCCGAAAGTCATGAGAGATCTTTGTAAAGGCTTTATCAAATAATGCCTTTGAATGAGATCTAATTTTTGAAAAATTCTAACAATTGCCATTTTTTCTAATTTTCCTACATAAGTTACAAAATTCTAAGAAATAAAAATTTCTTAATCACGCCAAAATAATACGTTTCGTTGTAAATTAGGTATTAAATATATTGGGTAGGTACGGTATTTAGTCTTTGTAACGTTAAAAGCGTTAAAAATTGATCGCCGCCCGAAATATAACTGTAAAAAACTAAATTTTTAATGATTTACAATCGAAACACCACTAAAATCAAACCAGAGACAGAAACTAGAGTGGTAGAGTACAGTACCTACGAAAAATACGGAAATTACATAAAAAAAGCCTACCTACTTAAAAATAATTTAGATTAAAGATGAATTACTGTTATAAATGAATTAAGTCTGCATTATATCTGTGCAAATGTAATGACATGAGACAAGACTACAATTGACAATAAAAAGTACTCGGTAAATATTAAAAGATACGATCTAGCATTCTAGAACTTACTACGAAAAATAAATGCCATTGAGAGATTAAAAGTATATGTCACAATTAATAGGCACGATAAAGTAACATAAACAAAAATTATAAATGCATTTTATCTGCTCGGACTTGTTCTTAATTTAATAATAAGTCAAGGGGTCTATAAACTAAGTTATTGATTTAAAGAGAAATAAAATCGAATAAGAATTCGTAATTAAACAGTAATATTAAATAAATAAATGCGATAATTGCTACATACGTACTATATTCTTAGTATATGAGAGACGCTCTTACGAAATAATTATGAAAGTTTTGGACAGTGAATACTTGCGTTCCAGACAAAATACTTTCCTAATGAAATGACTTTAATGCAGATGAAAGTACTTACACAAATGAAGCTACATCTACAGTCGTATATGAAGTGTGAAATGGTAGCGTCCATAAAACTAATAGTACGAGACGAACTTAAAAAAAAAATGTACAGTTTTCCACACGACACACCACACCACACAAGTTTCGCAGTCTTCAACCGAAATATCACATAAGGGTAGACGCAGGCTCCGAAGGGCACACAGTCAGATGGAAACATAGAATAACAATGCGTAAGGCCAGATATCAATGCCATTTGTGGGTTGGCTAATACTCAAAATAAAATTGGACTAAAAATTACCATTTAAATAAACATAATTCAAGAATTCAGTTCAACATATACCAGAAGCGAATCCAATGCAATCGACTCCCAACAACAAGAAATTTATATTTAACTTATCTGTTCAACAACCCAGTGCAACCCAGATAATCAGCCTTGCGCCAAACGACATCGGAACCGTAAGATGCTTAAGCAGCGGCTATGAACATCCGCAGCTCTCCACCACCATTCCGGGGATGATTCCGTAGATTATATTTAGATCGTGGTCGAAATACAGCATGGAGATGCTGCTCATCCGTCTTGGAGCGCAACAAGGGCCCCCACTGCCCTGTGGCGCAGCTAAATGCACCAGATGGGTATGAGGATACTTCTGCAAGAAGCTGTAGGGGCACTCCCCGCTGCAGTAGTTAGCGTCGTACTGCTTAGGAGCTATGATCCAATCCCATCCGAAGTCCTCGAAGTCTACGACCAGGGGATATCGGCAGCATCGGACCTCCTTGGAGTTCTCTGTGCAGTCTATGCCGATGGTGCGCCTCGTGCGTTTGTGTGAATTGTCTCTTAAGCTTACTTCTACGTATGGCATCTGGAATGGAAAAGTGTTTGGGTTGTTCAATAAGTTTGGGAGAGGGTAGTCTAAAATTAAGGATCCTCTTGCTTTGCTCTGCCGTCTTTTATGTTAGTTGCAACATTTTGGCGGTGGAAGAAGTATAGCTGCCTATGTTATTCTACGGTAGGTACTTGTCGTCAAAACGTCTTGCCGACAAGATAGTAAAAAAGCAGTACTTCACTTTTATACAATTAGGAACGGAATAGGGAAGAAACGACAATAATAAATATAAACATAAATATTTTTTCAATCACAATATCCCTTAAGACAGGATTATGTTTCCCCGTCCCGTTTTCCCAGAACTCAGTACACGAGGGCATAACCGGGACATTAACGATAATCAATGGCCAAGATGATGATGATGTTTCACTAAAGAGTTAACCTACAAGATAAGTATTTGTATCAACGTCACCTCATTTGTTGATTACATTACTAAAACAATTCTATAATTATCCCAAAACTGATTGATAAAAACTTAATTATTGTGTTATATAATGCTCGTGATTTCATTCGAAAAGTATGTAACTGCCTCTGTAAGCCGTTTGTAATTGTCTTCCGTATACCTATTAAGTGAGCATATCTACTGGTTATAATTACAATTAACACCAATAAGTCGCTTAGATTTTTTAAATCAGCTGTACTACAGACATACAATAATTTATCGTATAAGAAATTAATAGGTAAAGTCACCAAGGATGCTGAAGACCGAGCGACAACAAATGAGAAGTCGAAAGGACCCCGGATTAATAGGTAAGTATAGTAGTTAGTATGCAAAAGCTGACTGGCTATCTAGATCCTTGAAATGTTGCAGGGGTTCCACGTGGTGGGCACAGCTAGTAAAGCACTGAGAAAGTAATTAGTAAAAAGCTACTTTGATAAGGTGATTGATTATTAGAAATTCCAGTGAAAAGAGGGAATGAATGAAACACTGGGAATATAAAATAGAAAATTCTTGTACAACACAAGAGCATAAGTACTTTCCCCCCTTAAATCATAAAAAACATCCATATCCTAAAGAGAAAGATCAATTTCATTCCCTAGCTCATTCTCAGACCCGGCCACTAGGCCAGACGGGTAACGACCTTGGAAGACACACAAATTCATGATCAAATTGATTGCATCATTCGAATACTGGACTCTTGTTCTATCCGCGTACTATATCTTTTTATAAGGTGGCTGGCCAGCCGTCTGACACACAGCTTGTGCTAGTGGAAAAACGAATGCACTGATTATGGTGACAGCGTGTTGGACCGTGATTCGTGGGAAAATAGAGCTAGGTTTTAAATATATCGGTGCAAAAAATAAAGCTAGGTATAGGTATTAAATATATCGACTCTGGAAAGGCATTTGGTTATCGGTCATTCTCAGTTGACACCATTTTTGAGCGTCGTGTTAAATAATTTGATACATAGTCGAGAGTGAGAAATTTGGCGAGATATTTTTTATAAAAACTAGCCAGGTATTTGACCGAAATATCACCTGGTAGTAAGTATCGATGCCGCCGATGATGGAGCATGCCTGTCTAGGAACAGCATACCTATTCACTCCACATTGAAGGCGTTTAGATTATTAACAAATTAGTTTTCAAAACTCCAGCATAGTTATCAAAACAGACAAAAAATTTAATCATAAATTTTCAGGCCTATCGCTATTACCTCTATCTAAGGCGATGGAGCGTGTTATCAATACACAGCTCCCCAAGATATCTAGAAGAACACGATATCTTGAGCGACTGCCAATATGGTTTCCGACATCGCCACCTCAAAGGATGATCTATGATGACCAAATATTTTAAGTTAAGAAAAAGCAAAATCTCATAAATTGATTTCTGTTGTAATCTGCAGTGAAGTAAACTTGCTTATGAGCCACTTCAACAATATTCTAGTTGAAGCCGTATTGCTTCTATCCCAATCACATAATTTAATAATTTCGATAAAATTACTTGAAAAACGCGGCAGAGATAAATTGCTGTGCTATATCTGTCTTATCATGACAAATTTTAGCGTGGCTAATTGTATTATGTATAAATTTTTCCCTGTTTCACGGCGAAGCAAATTGACTTTAGTAAAAATATGCAGGATAACACAGAAAGAAGACGTTGCTTATCCTACAATGTGGTTAAATGAAAGGTAGCTTATGATACAAAGTTTCTAAAAGGATACTAATATTGTGCGCCAAAAATATCAACCAAAAAATCCAAAATTACAGATTGCTAATCGACCATAAAAAATGCTCATATTTGGATGAAACCGAGATCAGCAGATAGAGAAAAATCAGGCGATTTCCAATGATATATACTCGTACTTATAACTCATATTCACAAATTTATTGGATCAGCAAGGTTGCCTTTCCAGCGTCGGTATGTGATTATGAATATATTTTCGAATGAGGTATTTTATGTGAGAGATATGTCATTTCACCTATAGATGTAATGTTCCATGTATTTCATTTTAATGTTTGAAATTTTCTTCTTCATTTCCATTACCATTGTCATTTATCGATAATCTTTCTCTTTTCTGTGTCCTTATTTTTATCTCTAATTTTTCAACAGGATATCGTTTTCATCCCTGCTATTCTTTATCGTTTTTCATACGTAGCTTTACCTGATTTCGTGTTAGAGAATTTTCCTACACATAGATATTTTAGACACTACTTAATACTTACTTAGGTTGATACTTATATCTACTAATCTAGGAATACTTAAATGATTACGCTACATTCTGCAAAAAAATTGCATGGTAAGGTTTATATTTTACACCTTTACAGGACTAACTACGCACAAGGGAACAAGTTTGAGTTCAAGTACGGAAAAAGGAGCCCATTAACCTAAATCCTTATTGGACCAGTCATTAGCAAAGGAATTCATAATATATAATGAAGGAAGTCATACTCACCAAAGCGTTATTTGACTCTGAGCTCGGATGAGGCACGACCAAATTCATCCTATTCCTTGAATCTTGGACCCTCGCCACGATGGCCAGGTAGTCTCTAGGCAGTCTAAAGAACTCCGCCACCATATTGGTGACATTAATCTTAAGCCATTTCCCGACTTTAAGGTCTCTTCTGGTCAACTTCACTGAGTTTTCCGTGTAGGGGACGGATACTTTGTTCCCCTGACTGTTTCTGGTCACCCTTCCGACTTGGATGCTGATGGTGAAGTGTTCGTCAGGGTCGACTGTTGTGTTGAACCTTGGCTCCAACTCCTGGAGATGTAGGTTGAACACCGCCTCTTCGACTTCGTTCTGCAGGACTCGGTCACTAAACTTAAATGTGATGACCTTCAGGCCCTTGAAATGGTTGTGCCGCCGGTTATCTGTGGATGAAAGCGGACAATCATCATCATCATCCTTCAGACTAGAATCAATCAGGTTTCAAAGTTTTATTATTAAGCACCGTGGCAGGTTAATTGGATTTAACTTATCCATATCAGATAAACTTTTAAACTCACTGCCTTGTATGTCTTTCGGGTGAAATTTTTACGTAGAATTTTTACGGTAGAATTTTCAAGATTCTATTTCAATCAACAAAATCGTATTATTTAAAAAAAATTATTATATTAATTCTATATCAAAATACCTATAAGTAGGATATACGACAATTAATTTGGGTAATAACGACAGTATGGTTTGGACTGCCAAATCTAAAAGCATTACTACGAAATAACTATGCATATTTAAAGCTGAGATTCTCCTTATGTAACAAACAACAAAATGTGAGATCATCGTGATGGCACTTTGCACTAAAAACGTACGTAAGTATTTACATTGCGGGTCATTGTCATTTGTACAAAAATAAATAAGGTCAAATTATCACGCAGGCGCAGTATCATCTTAACAGTCGGTTCTTTAATCAGTATATATTTTTTTTGGATAAAATGCCAGGAAATTAAATGCAACTGCGCATTTGTTACAGAAAGGGAACGTCATAATTGATAGTTGTAGTAAGTTTTTGTCGACCAATGTTAGTCGCTTATCAATTTCAACGCGCAAATAACAAGTTGTACATTAAAAACAAAATGTTGCAACTTTGCATTCAATGTGCAACGTTACTATTGGCGCCTTAAGATAATCTTCGCCAGAGTTTCGTTAACACCACAGCCAAACAAACAAACATACAGACAGCTTCCCAAAGACATTTAGAGAACAGAGCCGCCACTCGGAACTTTAAAGCCCAAAGGAAGCTTACAGAGCTTTCATCACCTCTCAAACACGTGGATGTTAAAAAAAGAACGGAAGATTTTCACAAGCTTTTGACCTAGAAGTTTTTTGTTGCCTTTGTCTATTTTCACATGTAGCTTTTTAGTAGATAGGTTTTAAATTCTTTAAAACGTGTTACTTTTTGTTATTTGAACTTTAGCTATTTATTTAAAATAAATATGTACAGTAAAAAGAAAAATAAATGAACTAACTTAAAATATGTAAAAAATTTAGGCCGTGTGGAAGCGTACCCAAGATGCTGGCAGCATTACCTCTCTGAATAGCAATGCTTATTCTTTGTGCGAGGTAACTGCCAGCTCTTCGGCCACCTGTGGTGTCGACCAATTTCTTTGCAAGTTCTTTGTACAAAGCGAGCGCCCCAGGGGCCCACGGACCCAGGGTCTCGACACCAAATGCAACAAAATTGTATTGGATGCCGATACCCCGGTATTCAACAATTTTTTGCCTTTCGGCTGTCTCAGCCGCAGCAGCAACCTTTTTCGAAGTAAATGGAAGATGGGAGGGTGCCAGAGTGTCGACACACGTTGCATCCCACACTAAGGCCCGACCCATCTTCCAAGGGATGAGCGACATTCCGTCCGGTCTCTTGCCATCGTCACGTGCGATACCGCTCGGCTCTAGAATAGCCGGCACGTTGACGGTAGCGAGAGAGCGGCTCAAAATGTCGTTCAAAAGTTATCTTTAGCTATAATTAACAAACGTTTTGTGTCAATGTTTAAAAAAGGAATATGAATGTGACAGAGATTCAAACGTTGATGCAGATCGTCCGGATATCTGTAACAAAAGAAAACACATTTTTCAAAAACATGACAAAGTGAGCCGTGTATAACACAAATAGTGAAAAAAGCAGAGTGAAACCCCTTCAACGTATGTTGAGAGACTAATCAACTAATACACCCTTCGGTTCCTGATGTATAGGTACTTTAAACACTTCCAACTTTAAGATCTTCAACCCGTTTGCCAAGTACTTAATTTCGGTAGCGATTATGGCATATCCTCCACTGATGTAGAGGAGAAGTCTCACACTTTCAATTTAAGAGCTAATTCTTAGACGGGTAGAGGCAGGCAATTTTGACAACTAGCAAGAGTTAAACTCATACAGTATGATGATGACGGAGGAATGAGCTGAGATCAGCTCCAACAAACAGATGCCTAGACATTTGTCGCCTGCAAGGCATATTTTAACCCGGAGCCTTTGTGACAGGCGCCTTAAATGCAAAAATGTTCAGACTAATCTCAAAGACTTTCATTTATATGACGAAGTAGATGAAGTGTCTAGTACCCATAGACAAAGAAATGCTTCTAGTTATGTAGAGAGGATTAATGAAAGGAAATTAATTAACGAAAAAGTGAAACATGGTAGTGACATGGATGAGGGAAACGTACATGTCACTATAAAATCTAAACATAGTATAAATAAAGTCGCTTCCCGCCGTCTGTCCCCTATGAACGCTTAGATCTTTTAAATTACGCAACGCAATTTAATGCGGTTTTCAACAATAGATATGACTTGAAGAGGACTGTTTATAAGCAAGAAAAGAGGGTAGGTAGGGGTTTAGTATGTGTACCCGAACGAAGTCGTGCCGGGTCCACCAATTGATAGAAAGGTCAGGTTGAGAGTACCCTAAAGTGACAAGCATGTATTAAAATATTGATGAATGTGGAAGAATCGAGAGGAGTTTGTCAGGACCGTAGCAAGTGGAACAATGTCGTTTCTGCCTACCCCTGCGAATGTTATGTAACTGGGTATACACTTCTTTAGAAAGAGGAGTCAATTGCCCTTTGGGTGACAGTAAGCTTTCTTATGAGGCCCACGGTGAGTGGCCTGTCCGTGGCGTCTCTGATCCGTCGTCTATGTCTACTAGATGTAATGAAATCCGAATAAAACTATGATCTATAAATATGTGTCGTAATTATTATCAAGCGTTACTGACCACTCAATATTGTTGCTATCATTACATAAACATTTAAATGTATAAAAATCAATAAACGAACACAATATTAACAATAACAAAATCTATACGTAACAAATTATCAACACAGGATTTACCCATCTACTCATTAACATTGTATTGACCTAGTAACTAGATAACCTGTGTATTTGCAGCCAATATCTTCCCAAACAGTCACCAGGCTCGCGGTATCAGTAAACTTCTTAACCGACAGTGATATAATGGTGATCCAGGAACGCATAGCAACAAGTGTGGGAGCCCTAATAAACCAATCGGTGATCCTGCATTCCAGCATCGATTCAAAAAGCGAACGCAGCTGATCGTTGCCGTTATACATTCGCGATCCAGCCCAGGTGTAGAAAGTTTAAAAATACATGAGTTCGTTCATCCAATAGTAAGGTCATCTCGCCCACGGCGCCCGATTTCTCTTTTATCCCGAAATAATTTAGACTCTCGCATTTAAAACTCTTTCCCGTTGAAGTATTTACAAATCTGTCATCGACTGTTTAGGATTAAGTCTGGATTTGTTTGTTGATGCAGCAGCCCCTGCTAGTGTTAGAGTTTCTGTTTTCTATCCAGCTGGATTTACCCACCCCTTCTTTAGTAATATAATGACTCACCGGCCTTTTTGAGCGCGTTGTGGAAAGTTTCCGACATGCTTCTTTCTTTTGCATACCTCGTTCCGGTGGGCGTGACTCTGTTATATCTGTATATAAGGATATGTGTAGAAGCCGCTCTCTGTTCTTAACGAACATCATTATAGGAAGAAGAAGCTTCCTTCCAACGGTGTTTGCAAACCGTGACAACAATATTTATTTATTAAAACGTTATACACAAGTTCAGTGGCGGACTTAAAGCTAAAATAGCCTTATCTACCAGTGAACCGGGATAATCTAAGCCTGAGAAATGTAGGCGGTGCAGGAATACAACTATAGTCTAAGATAGATATCTTAAAGAGATGAGTATATATCAAATCCCGACAATGCATTAGCGATTCCCCGGTTGCCGCGAGTGTCTATGGGGGCGGTGATCACACCGATGTGGCCAGATTGCTCGATTGAATCCGTCTTATAAATAAATAAGTGAGTACATGGGTAGTATATAGAAAAAGAGGGACGTAAAGTTAGCGTTGCACCCAGCCATATTTCACCATTACATATCCAATAGAGCACGCAGGGCAGGATGTAAGATTGTCCATAATTTCAACAGATGAATCTTCTGTAGTCAAATCCTCAGTACAAAAAAGAATTAGATACTTGTATTAATGATGAAAGGGTGCCGAGGGACTCGATCAGCTGATACTTGGTTTGAAGGGATTGGTTGAACGGTCGATTTAAACATAACGGTTGATTTGGCGAAACGTGCGAGTAGGTGTTACACATACAAGTTTTCAGAATTGAGTTCTCACAGTGCGTGCAAAAGGACAAGGTCCTAACCAAAGATAATGGACATAGAGCATAGAAGGAGGCTCGTCCTATAGAGATTATACGAGTACACTGTCAATCTGTCACAACTATATACAAATGACTCAATGACAAACAAAAAGGCAACAAAATTTGACAATAGCAGTGTTACTGAAGAGGTATTTGACAACTTATAGCCGTCTCTTTTGGACACGGTATATGAGCATTAAAAAAAGAAACAAAATATAGATTATGACTTCAGCTGTGAGTAGGATCCTTCTTTGCCTCTATGGCCAATTTCTTTAGTTCTAACTGACTTGAGTGGCGATGAACTTAATGAACAAAAATTAACGAAATTAACCGAAATGGCCGTATTGAACGCAATGCACTTAGCAGACGACTAGACGACACTAGATCGCATGGTAAAACGTATTTACAAACAAGTCTTGTTTGTCCACTGTTAATCTGTCTTGAGCACATTGGTACATTTAAGTGCAAAAATATGTTAACTGACATTTAGTACAGAACGGAGATTGAAAAGTAGATAAATCAAAATAGATAGTTACCTAAAAATAAAATAATTGTCAAATAACATTAAGGCATTTTAGGTACTTAACCATCTAATCGTGACCGGGTCAAAGCGTTATTAGCAACGTTATCTGTTTCAATTAAAACTAGTTGTTTACGTTTTTATTCATTAAAAGGTCAGCGGTGTGCAGATTCGTAATTTTAAGTTTGAATTCGTTCATTCACGAAATTATGTTTTCGGAAATAGATAATTAATTGTACACGAGAGATACTTATCATCGAAAAGACATCAAATAGATTATTTTACAGATTTAAAAGGTATGTTCCGGGTTTCCTACCGCGTACCTTTGTTGACGACGTCGACGACAGACGTCCCGTGGTCATGATGCATGCAAATGCGTTGAAACATCAGGCTACTCGTCAGCAAAGGTACGTGGTAGGAAACCCGAAATATACCTTTAAAATGTGTGACAATAACCGCGATAGTTTAAAACATTATATAGATTATTTTAGTCGTGTTCTTTCGAGTTTATGGTCTATAACTAAGGCACGGTTTGTAGGATCTTAGATCAACTCTACCTGTATCTATAATTGATCGAAGGCTTCCCTGAAACGGTGACTATTCTCGCTTCACCATAGTGACTGTAGTCACTATGCCTAATATACCTTGATTACTGGTCCGTTACACCTTGGTGACTATGCTTACCAAAACGACCAGTCGACAAAAATAGTTCTATCCTCTTCAGACTCGCAAAATAGGACATCTGGACGCATTTGTATCCCTTTCTACACTAAGTGAACTGTGATTGGTTGTCTGTGCATTTGACTTTTCCAGACTGAACCTGTCAGTAGGTACCGTTAAATTGTGACTAAAAAAGCAAATATTACTTAATTTAAACAAAACAAAATTTTAAGCAAGTAAATTCATATAGAAGCTTTGGTAGGTTCTAAGCATAAGTTAGACAAACTACCTGTATGTAAAGATCAAATGTTGGTAGGTTTAGGATTTAATAAAATAATAAAAGTACGGCATACGGCCGGTTTCAGAATTGAGAAATCTAGCACCCTACCCTACACCTTACCCTTTTTTTCTTGCGTACAACACTTGTCCTGAAAATTACAAACCCAACAAAAAAAATATTAAATGGCTGCAGTCGTTCTGAAATTATGCGCGAACATACAACGTTTTGATACTTGCATGTATGATGTGTTATATTATTGCAATTTTCCTAGGGATCTCAAATTTTTTTGAAGTAACAATATAGCCTATGCTGAGATCAAATAAGAAATAAAGATGGCGCGCTGTCAACAGTGACGTGAGGCCGGTTTCGTAAACATGTGTGCCATGGCGTAGTCTGGTTGTCAATAGGCCCGGGCCTAGTTGGTTCGCAAGATTCTGTCTTTATTTCTTACAAGTGGACCCGCCGCGACTTCGTTCGCGTACACCCACTTTACCTCTACCTTTTACCCTTTTTTTCTTGCTAATAAACATCCCTCTTGAGTCACTCTATCTATTGTTGAAAACCGCATCAAAAACCGTTGCGTAGCTTAGAAGATCTAAGCGTACTTCTAATCTATCTAAGCTTCCCGCCGTCTGTCTCTATGTATCAATGTACATTGATACATAGAGACAGACGGCGGGAAGCGACTTTGTTTTATACTATGTACATACATTTGGTAGGAAAGCCGAATTGGGATGCTTAACTTGACAATACTTAAGTAAGACACGACTTGAGTTCAAAAACGCAAATTTCGAGATAAGCACAGGATAAAGTTAGCGATTTCTCAAACCCAAATACTCAAACTATTCTTAAAATTAATTCTAATATGAAAAATACCTAAGTACGTTCTCAACTTGAAATTCTCAATTCAGAAACCGTTATCAGCATAGACAATTCATAGAGATTAGTCATGGACCATATTCCGGCAGGACGCATTGTTTTCGAGATATTTACGAGAACCAAAAACCAAACTAACCTTTCGGGCCACTGCATACCAAAAGCACCAAAGGTACAGGTGTATATTTTAAGTATGTTGATTAGAAGCATGTTATCTACCATTTGCCGCAATAATTTCATTACATCAGACACCAGACGCATTTCTCAACCCCTATTTTTGGTTATTTATTGCAATTCGATGCAATTCTCGGTCCACCCCGTATTTTCCCAAATACTCTTATACATTTAATTATAAATAAAATACACAAATTAACTACAAAAATACTTAATCAATTTTAACTAGGTTTTGATACAATTATCACCTCTGCATTTAATATTTTTTTTCTTTTCAATAAATAAATTTTTAATGAGGTAAAATTATTAGGCAGTTTGCATACTAAAACAGCTGCGGTTAGAACAGTCAATGAAAAAATTAAGATAATAATTGAAGAAATTAATTAAATACAGACTGCGAGAACCTAATTGAAATTGCTTAAGTATTTATGAAGTTAAAGGCTGATTTGTAACGCCAAAAAAGTATGTTCGTATATGGAAAAATATGGAGTGGACCAATAGTTATGCTCGTAACTTTTAAATTCGTAAAACTCGAATAGAGATAAAACGATATAATTACATGCCATTGGCCAACACAATTTTTTTTAATTTGAAATACTCAGATATTTGACAGCCATCTCCCCTAATGTTAAGTGCAGATGCAGTTTACGATGGCGCATACCTGATCATTAAATACCTTATCAGTCTTGAGTAAAAAGTTATTTGATTTACAACTCTCTCTCTTCTATGGTCTCTTCACAGAATGTGAGGTTGGCTGGAAGAGATAACTTTTAGGGATAAGCTCGCCTTTATACTTTGTAACTTTATACTTTATACTTTGTAACTATGTATCTAATGTTTTGCGCAATAAAGAGTATAAAGAAAGATTATTAGAGTGATAGCAATTTCATAGGTAAAGACATTTAGGTACAAGCATAGTGCTCACAGTTTCACAAATGCGTTAAAAATTAAGAATAAATACACTTCTTTGTCAGAAGCCACAAAAGAGCATCTGTTCTAAAGAAATACACACTAAAGTTTGTATGCGAGACGCTGTCTATATTTGTTAACCACATAGTACTCATGTCGGAGTGACATTATTTACTATATTATCGGCAATGTTGCGGTTAACTACTTCTAATTGGACTTTTCTTACTTTAACCGAACTTCTTTTTTATTATATGTAGTTTTCGAAATTTTCAAACTTTTTTAGAGGCACGAAATTAATCGATTCATCATTGTATACCCACTTAAATAGTTTATGCCACTAGACCGCCGTCGGTAATTGAAACCGTTATTTTTATTGCTAGCTATAGTTTTTAACTAAGATAAGGGGTTGTTAGTGGCTCTTAACTAGGGCACAATTAGAGTTTGTGTGTCTAGTATCTAACATTGTAATAGATAATGAAAGCGTCTTTGTAACTTCTTTTGGCGCGATTGTAGCAAGAACGATGAAAGAAAAACGTTGCTTCCCTTTTCTAGTATGGGCATTTTAGTAAGCGGAACTGTGGTCTACTCTGCCAGAAACCATACGACTGTTATGCAGCCACAGATTGTAAACACATGCACACCCAACGTTATTCCCGTGGGGGTAGGCAGAGGCCACAATACGGTTCTACTTCCTACGGTCCTGACACATTTCTTAAGCAAAAAAGCTAAAGCCCTTACACTCGTGGGTTTCGTACAAGGCCACCGTTTTCGAGGCAAAAGTTCTGGAGTCTCCGTAGGCTGGAAAATGGGCAGCAGCGATTTCCATTTTTATATTTACGACACTATTTTATTTATATTTATTTGGCCGTGTGGTGTCCGGCAGAGTAGAATAGCATCAACCCCTTACATTCACGGGTGTCGTACAAGGCGACTAATGTTTTCGAGGCAAAATATCAAGTCTCCGTAGTCTGGAAAATGCGCAGCAGCATTTTCCTTTATTATATTTAAACACTGCGATTTCCAACCCGCCTGCCAAGCGTGGAGATTATGGCAATAACCTCTACTTTCGTGGGAGAGGCCCTAAGTCCTGCAGTGGACTGTTACGGGCTGTGATGATGATGATGATGATTTACGACACTGGGATCTTCAACCCACCTCCTCTCTTACGGGAGAGGCCCCAAGTCCTGCAGTGGACTGTTATGGGCTGTAATGATGAAAGAAGCCAAAAAATCGTAATTCACCCGAGAACTGATATTTCGATTTTCCGTAGGTTCTATCTTACTATGATTTCGTACGGATAAAGGCTGACTCACGCTACACCGTGACAGGTCCGGAGCGAGTCTCGGCGTAGCACAGTCAACTAACTAATATCCCATATATTTTGTATGAACATGCTCACGCTATACGCCACTCGGTTTCCCCTCGGTATATGATTTGACCATGCTTTGCAAAAATTAATCTCAAAAGGACTCTCACAAAGGGCTATCCTGATCGGGTCGTTGTCATCTGACATCCAAAATCTGCCATTTCGTCTTCTTTTATAATTTTAAGGTTTGCAGTGATTACTGTTACAATAATATGTGCGCTGCCAAAAGAAATTAAACGACGAGGTTCTAATTGGCAAAATCGGGACATCTGTTTAGAAGTTAAATTTCATTTTAAAATGCGCTAAAGTGCGCCAAAAATGTAATTTATAACACTATAAACGATCTATTAAAAAAATTTCTCAAAAATCTACTTATGAAGTATTGAAGTATTTCTAAACAGCACATTAAATAGTTAAAGAACAATTTGACGTACAATAATTAATAGATCTAAAAAAAAAAGCTTTTAAAAGTTAGGATTTATTGAGTTAGTGTTTAGAATCGTCACACTATATTAAGGCTAGTTGTCTTATGGAGGTTTAAAAACTCGACTTGAGGTAATTTACCCTATTAGAAATTCTTTTTTCTTTTCTAAAATTATTTAAATGGAATTTTTTTGATGTTATATGGCTGACAAACAGGCAAGCGGGCCACCTGGTGGAAAGTGATCACCGCCGCGTATGGACATCAGCAACACCAGGGGAGTTACCAATGCTTTGCCCGTCTCTGAAAAAACCTCTAATATACCTCTTGAACGATCCCATGTCATAATCCAAAGGAAACACTGTGGCTGCATTATCTATACCTTTACCACGATAAGTCTAAGGCTAGTCTTAAATTGATTTATGCCTTATAATATGTGCCACTTGGATTGGGCTTCACCGCTATTGGAATAAGAATACATCCGTCGTGAGGGATAAAACCACCTTTGCATGCATATATATTATGATATATGCTGTTTCTTGCATATTGTCATGTGTACAATAAACAGTTTTAACTTAAGTACAGTTCAAGAGCATAAGTGCAGTGCCACTTCAAGAAAATGTTCTTTTGCCGCTGCAGCAACATTCACGGCATTTGGTGCATCTTTAGACAAAATCAGTTTACTAAAAAAGGGAGCATTAGCTGTCCCTTATGCCCAAATGACTCGACTTTAACCCCATGGTATTTATTATTAATAAAAAAAAATTTAATTCAAGAGTGCTTCAAAAATACTTTAACGACCGCACAGTAGTGCCTCTGCACTCCGAATATGATTTTTAAGCTCTTGGATTATACCTTACTTATATTATTTACCTACCTATGGCCGTTTTACAGTAAATCACAACAATTCCCAGTTTAACCGCAGCATGAGTGCGCAGATACAGATACTGGACAGACAGACATGACCTACGCGTTTTACAATAAGTATACTTGTAATCTTAAAAGTAAATTGCTCTTTTCACTATTGTGGTTATCTGTGCCACTGCAGAGCATTACATTTTGTGATAGGTTGGTAGCTTCTGGAATAGTTTTTATCGGTCTCGATTTACGTAATTAAGGTTCAACAGATTATGGTTTTTTTTCTATTTTATGTACTGCAATTGTAATAAATTGTTATTTAAATAACTTATACGTTTTAAACTAAACTCGCGTTCTTTTCACATATTAATGTACTAAATATGATTCACATTGAAAAGGTACGTCGCGTGTGAGTCCCGTTTAGTACAATAATATGTATAAATAGCTTATGTTTAAACCCACCCCTAATCATGTACTAAATCTAAACAAAATACAACACTATTTTAGTAGATGTAGCGGCAGTTTAGTAGTTTGGTAATTTTACTAAATTCTTCTTTTTTATATATTTCTTTGTAGCTATGCAAAAGCTCTAACCCCTAATTTTAAATGAATTTTAACCCGTGTCCGTTTAAGCCCAACTATCTCCACTCCGAATTTCATCAAATCTTTGCACTGGCTAAGCTGATGCGCTATGAAAACTACATGATTATATTTCAGAAACAAGTCGTAAATTAGAAGTCCTTACCAAGAGTGTGATGAACTCAATGGTATGAAACTTGAAGATTAATTGGTTTCAATTTCACAGTTATAAAGCGATATCAATGGTACTGAATTCTAGCGCTATTTTTAGGTTTTTATATTACTTACTAGTGACCCGCCCCGGCTTCGCACGGGTTTTCTCGGCTTTTCTTTACTATAATATCTATGCATGTACATACATATAAACTTATCGAAAGAAATAATCTAATTAATAGTAAAAAACGCAACAAAATCCGGTGCATGCCTTAGAAGAAATACATACAGACTAACAGACAGACACGGAAAGCGACTTCATTTTATAATACTACTACTTATAGGGTACCTACACACATATTTTGCCAAGTGAGTTTTCAATCAAATAAATTATTATGATACAATACATGAATGAATTTAGTAGTTGGTAAATATTGGAAAACAAGGAAAAGACAATTTATGAAATTTTTAGATATTTAAACAAGATTTGGTAAGAACGAAGAATGAAGCGAGAAACTATATCAAATAACTCGAATTTACCCAAAATTTACTTTAGCAATAGAACCTATAGAAAAATGCAATCAGAAAGTATGCAAAGAAGTAATACGTACCGCTTAAAGTTTTCAGCTACCCCTTAATAAGGCACAAGGCAAATCACAGTCGCGGAAGCATTGATCACACGTTGTATTTCGAATTTCCCGAAAGGGGGTGGTTCGGTAAATTTCGGCTGTTTTCGGCTCGGCGTCCATATTGGGAGAACGTGCGCGCGCGCCGTCCAGCCGCCTGTAGCGAACTGATGTGGGACCAAACCCCGCTTCTATCGGTCGGGAGGTTCGCTAAGGGAGCGGCCCAGTCACAGCGGTAGAAGTAGCGGGTTGAACTTTAACTAGTAACAGACATTCCGTTTTGGCTGGAGCCGACTAACCGTCAGTTGCAGTTGATACTAATCCTTAAGTGGCTGACAGACGTGCGAGTAAGTCCGCGAACTTGTGGCTCGACGACCTTGCTCGCTCGTCTGTCAGCCTAAGTACGCGTACTTTAAAACCGCCGAGTAAGCTCGCGGCTCGCGTCTCGAGGCTTCGGCTATCGCGTCTGTCTGCGCCGCGAGCTGCGAGCCGGTTTTTTTTGTGATATATCTCGTGCAGTTGTATTTTGTAATTAGTTTAAGTTTAATTAACTTTATGGTTTTCCGTTGCGAATGTGAGTGATTTTCGAAGCTATTGACTCGAATTATTTACGGAATACATAAAAAAGCAAGCCGTATAAGTTTGTGAACTTAAAAAACGAGTACTTTATGTTCGTACGTCTATCACCTACTTATTTTGTACATCGTAAGGATTAATAACGACTGTAACTGATGGTTGTAGTTTTTTATTTGTGTGTAGAGGGCGCTGCTGATTTTATCTTTTATTCTAATCTGGTGAGTTATAAAATGATTAGGACGGAATGGCTTGTGCATCAGCTTTAGACTGTAAAAATAGTACCTAGGTATTGGATAGTTTTCAGAAATTAATGATAAATCCGTTAACCGCAGGTTAACCTGTGAAGGTGACGTAGTTTTTAATTCAAGCGGTGTCCAGTCATATCCTTAGGTATACTAGGAAGCCAGGCCTTGTATGGTGAGGTTGCGAACGTTTAACTTTTTCATTCAAATAAGTGGCATTATCACATTATGACAAATTGTTGGAAAAGGTAAAGGATGTGTAATCCTAAATTTATAGTACTCACAATGCAGCTCGTCAACACACACAACACCGATATCTACGCGTCCACTGTCACTGGCATACTGCTGTCGACTGATCGCCCTCTAGTGGCATATGGGCCCAAGACTAGGCTCATACACTGCTGCTTAAATTCCACAGGGGCTATTCTAGTTGGTCTACCATGTTTCCCTATTAACGATGTATTGTACACTGCAGCGTTGGAACGTCACAGGTGTCGTACTAGTCGACTAGTGTCTTAGTGGCAAACCAGCTACGATGCTTTTAGACCAGAAAAAGGACAGGAACAGTTACTGTTGCGTGTTTTCCACACTACAGTCTGTCTATCAGAAATTATGGATTATGTCTGATGTGGAGGAGGCTCAAGTCAAGAGGGGGCTGTTGATGACCATGTAAATGTACAATATAGTAACCAGTGGCAGAATTGTGCCACATAGGATTGGCAGGCCTGTCCTGACTCCGTCAGGACAGGCCGCCCCACCGCCTCATTTATTTCTGCAGCCAAGCATTAATGCCTGCTTTGCTTTCTCATAGTACAAATGCTATACTGACCGGTTAAACTTCTCAGGCTTCTGTATATACTGCCGCAACGTATGTGTATTATATGGTCTGTGTAAAAAAAATACTTGTTCGGGTATCTGGTCGTCACGCCTACGCAACTCATTCTCATCTTGTTAATAAGAGAGCTGATTCCTTCATTGCCAAGTTGCTAAGTTGTTGTTCTTTGAAAGGGTTATGTACAGAAAAAATTTAACTTAGTTGTATTACATGTATTTAGGGAGTGTATGGACTTCATTTTGTGTAGTCATTGCGCAAATACTTACGTAACTGAAATTGAGCGAGCGAGTCACGACAAAAAAACTACGATCGTCTAGCGCCAGAATCAATTAATTTAGCACAGGCTGACGTCCGGTATTTTGCATTAAGACAGTTAATGCAAAATTCATCCGCTATGCTAGTCGCTGATACTGACACCCCGCCCCATTCCTCGCAAGATTAATCACGCACTCCCAAATTGTTCGCAAAAATTTAGACTTTTCGGCTCTAGACATAAGATCTGTTTTAGGGCACGCCGGCCCATCGACGCATGCGCATTTTTTACATTTTATTTAATTGTTGATGATAAAGATGCTCTACTCCTACTGCGTCATGGGCAACGAAATTATCTTTAGGTGCCTAGCGTAGCATTACTAAGCGTATAAAGTTCATCCTCGTGTAGATTTGTTTAGGATACTGCAGAGTAGTTTGAGCGGTCAACCTCGGTTTTTGCCAGGGTCCGTCTTCCTCTCCCTTCTCCACTTCGCTCACGTCGTAAGTCATGGCAATTGCATCCGACTCAGTTATGTTAATCCATTGCTTGTTGGGCCTCTTTCCTGATACCGGCAAGTTTAGCCACCTATTTCCGACGTATCCCTGGGACTTACCTACGCAGCACGTGACCAAACCAGAGCAAGCGAGCGTCTTTAATCTTATCCGCAATGTCTCTCACCAAGGCTACCACGGATGTACTTGTAACGTACATGGTCAAGTCTTGTGACGCCGCACAATCACCGCATTTTGTTAGCGCGAAATTCCGGGACGTGCTTCGTCAGCGCTTCCCGAAGTGAGAAAAGGCTAATATTTAGTATGCAGGCTAGAAAGAAGTATTGCTTTATACTACAAAAATATACGAAATCCCACCAAAAACATTTCATGTAAAATTAGGACACCAAGGCTCGCAAGCTTATAAAGGTTTCAATGTGAAAAAGTTATCAGATCGCATGAAGAGCCGCATGAAAGTCCAGGCGTTGGCGATGTGGGATGGGTGTGCTCCTGGCCTGGGGCGGCCAACATATCCATATAAGTATGTCCTTCCTACTTTCATACCCCCTTTTGACGATGGAAAAGAGATGAAGAAAGACTATAAAGAAATTACTTGACTTGTAGCTACGCCCGTAACTCTACCAACTCTACATTTTGGTCAGAAAAAAGGTTTGGACGTTTCACAGATTGGTCCAACCGACGACGTCACCCTTGCGTCGATCGAGCACTGAAGCCAGCCTAAGTGTCATGTCAATGAAAAGGACAAGCCATACTTTCTGACCAAAATTGTAGAGTTGGTACAGTTGTGCTTGTAAAGTTACTGGCTTGACTTTTCTTGAACTGATAACTTTTTCTGTGAGTGAATAAAAATTTTACATATAATTGTTATAAGATTGTACTTATATTTTTCTTTTTTTTTTTTTTTTTTATGTTATCCGGCAGACAAACAGGCATGCGGGCCACCTGATGGAAAGTGGTCACCGCCGCCTATGGACATCAGCATCACCAGGGGTGCTACCAATGCGTTGCCCGCCTCTAAGGAGACCTCTAATATACCTCTTGAACGATCCCATGTCATAGGCCAAAGGAAACACCGTTGCTGGGAGCTCATTCCACATCCGAATCGTACGAGCGAGAAACGTTCTTTCGAATCTTCGCGTGGACACTACTAGAGGGTCCACGTAATGGGGATGAGTACCCAGCCCACGGCGGGTGGTGCGATTGCGGAATTGTGCTGTGGGCACCAGATCAAATAATTCCTCAGAACACTCCCCATTGTACAGCCGGTAGAACACACACAGGGAGCCAAAGTCCCTTCGATCAGCCAGTGGTTCCAACTTGCCTGTCAGTACGGTATCGTCGACAATTCGTACGGCGCGCCTCTGTATAGAATCCAAGTGATTAAGCAGGTCGGCGGTTTCCCCGGCCCAAAGATGGGAACAATACTCCATATGTGGCCGCACCTGTGCCTTATACAGCAACAGACGCTGTTCTGGGGTGAAGTATCGCTTAGACCGGTTAAGCACACCAAGTTTTTTCGAGGCTAGTTTAGCCTTACACTCCAGGTGACTTCGGAACCGTACGTCGTCTGATATGTCGACACCAAGGATCCCGATACTTTTTGAGATGGAGAGGGATGTTCCTTGGAACTGCGGCACCATGACAAAAGGATCCTTTTTGGCGGAAAATGCGCAGACCTGCGTCTTAGAGGGGTTGAATTCCACCAGGTTCAATCTGCCCCAGTGAGCAACTTGCTCCAAGGAGTGTTCAATCTCTGACACAAGTCTTATTCGGCTTTCCGACACCACGGAACGAGGGATATTCGCACGGCCAGTATAACGAGCGTCTGCAGTACTGTCATCTGCATAGCAATGAATACTGGGAGTATTCAGCATATCATTGATATGCAGAAGAAACAGCGTGGGAGACAGCACTGAACCTTGGGGTACTCCAGCATTAATACTCTTGGTATCGGAGCAGCATCCGTCGACAACGACTTGGATACTCCGCCCAGACAGAAAGCTGGATACCCAATTGCAGAGTCCCTCGGGGATACCGTACTTCGGGAGTTTTGTTAGCAGTGCCCTGTGCCAGACCCGATCAAATGCCTTGGCTATATCAAGACTGACAGCCAGAGCCTCCCCCTTGCTCTCAACAGCCTCAGCCCACCGGTGTGTTAGGTACACAAGAAGGTCACCAGCTGAGCGACCATGACGGAAGCCATATTGACGGTCACTGATCAGCTGGTGATCCTCGAGGTATCCAAGGAGCTGGATATTTATGACCCGCTCCATCACCTTAGAGAGCAAGGAGGTTACCGCTATAGGCCTGTAATTTGATGGGTCTGAATTGTCACCCTTCTTGGGTATCGGGTGCACATGGGCTAACTTCCACGAAGACGGCACCGTTCCTGAGGTGTAGGAAAGCTTAAATAGGCGCATTAACACGGGAGACAACTCGGGAGCACACTTTTTAAGAACGATAGCCGGAATGCCATCAGGTCCACTGGACTTCCGGATGTCTAGGGAGAGAAGCACACGTCTTATGATTTTTTGGGTGAAACGAACCTCGGGCATGATGCCCTCACACCGAGAGATGGTAGGCGGTGCAGCTCCCCCATCATCCAGAGTTGAGTTATGAGCAAAGAGATTACCCAAGAGATCGGCTTTCTCCTTTGCTGTGTGGGCCAATTGGTCATCCGGCTTGCGCAAAGGTGGAAAGGTGGTCCGACAAAAGTTCCCCTCGACAGCTTTGGAGAGAGACCAAAAAGCACGGCTCCCAGAGGGGTAGCTGATTAGTTTCTCTCCAATTCCACCGATGAATTTGTATTTTGCTCCGGCCAATGCCCTTTTTGTAGACCTCGATACAGCATTGTATTTTTTCCTCAAAATGTGGGTATTAGGGTCCTTTTGGGCCCGAGCCACTGTCCAGGCACGAAAAGCATCATGCTTGAGGCGAGTTGCCTCAGCACTAGGCCTGTCGTACCAGGGCTGACTCTTGCCGCCGAGACGGACTACAGAGGACGGGATAAAACACTCCATTCCCTGCAGTATGACATCAGCTACAGCGGCAGCACAGATGTTGGTGTCATTTGAGGAAAAGCAAAGCCGTATCCACGGGTACGACGCAAAGAATTCTCGCAATCCATCCCAATCTGCTGAACCATAATGCCATACCTTGCGTGACCCACTGGGGCGAGCCCGTTCGGGTATAGCAAGAGGCGCCTCGGAACGGACCAGGCAGTGGTCTGATGTCCCAAGAGGAGCATCAACGGACACCTGATAACCGTCTGGGTGGGTGGTAAGCAGAAGGTCTAACAAAGAAGGGTCACGGCCCACAACATCCGGTAAGTAGGTGGGTTCTGATACCAGTTGCGTGAGACCATGGGCCAGAGAAAATTCATGGGCGGACCTCCCGGCTGGGTTGGTAGGACGGCTTGACCCTAGCCACTCAGTGTGGTGACCGTTAAAATCTCCTAGGACCACCAACTCGGCGGAAGGATACCGCTCAAAGACTTTGTCGGTAGCGCATTGTATGTGCTCGAAAAACCGATTTGTCTCACCTACGCCGTGACGGTTGTTGTATAGGCATGCGTAGACACGGGATAGACCCCCCTGTTCTACGCACACCCACACCACAGATTCGTCACTTAGTTCTATGGCATTAAGACGTCGACAGCAGATATCACCTCTGACGAATAGGCACACACCAGCGCGAGGTAAAAACCTATGTTCCAGCTTGTATCCAGGATAGTGGAGATACGAAGTGTCAGCCGGAGGTGATATCTGCGTTTCCGTCAGGAAAAGTAGGGCGGGCTTCGCCGTCTCTAGGTGGTGATGTACGGCGTTCAGATTGGAGTGTAGACCCCTGATATTACAAAAGTCCACTCGAAGTGTGGAAAGGGGTGCCGCTGAGAGAACCTTACTTTTATTTTTCCTTGCCATTTGTGATAGTATTATAGGTGGGGATGTAAAGGAGTGCTGTAACATCGGTATCCAGCAGGGCAAGGACGTTTTGCTACTGAACGCTGCAGAGGGAAGGATTGTGTGAAAAGCTGGCACGGGGGACGGAAGGGCCCCCGATCCCCCCCGAATATGCCTGCCGGGTCCACTCCGGTCTCCTACCCCGGCACGACAGACATCTTCGGGTTTTTTCGCACAGTTGGCGGGACAGCCTCCCGGGCCGGAGATTAAGTGATGCCCGGGTTCGGGTCCCCTACTAACTGGCGGGCGGCCAGCGACGAGCCGTTTCATCGGGTCTCCCTGGCCCCCGCGCCAACCTGTCACGCCCAACCCTCTAACATGTCCAACACAAAACTGGGACCTACAGGATACCAATATTACAGCACTCGGACGAGAGGGAATGGCTCACGGAGTACTCTGACGGAACACAGCCCAGAGGGTGCTTAGCGCCATGCAGACTCATCTCCGTGGGTGGTCGCTAACCATTCGGGCCGAGGCCCTACCACCAAGCAATTTCGGCTGCACTCTTCGCACCACCCGGGAGTCACGTGTAGGGTCTCTAGGGTATAGCCTACGGACGTGGTGCAGCAAGACCCCCAAAATAAACCCCCAAAAAAAAAATTCTTATAATCAAATACAGCGAACTATTTACAGCAAATCGCTAAGTAAATGGGCAGCGGCGATTACTCGCAAGCGCTTGGTCGTTCGCCTTAAAAAGGGACCTTTTATACGTCGCCGCTTACATACCGCGTATACGTCGTGTCCGCATAGTCACCGCTTAGCTATCGGACAGACAACGTGCATCCTACCCTATAGACTGTGAGGGCACCGCGAATTATCCTAGGTGATCGAGTACAAGTAAAATTCCACATTTTAGGGCTAATAGAGGTTTAGGAGACGCACCAAACGTTGGTCTGCACGTGCGCAACCTTGCACAAAAAGATTTTTCTGTTTTAATTACCCTAACTTCGACATTTCGTAACGATAGTACTTACATATCCTCTTCTGTGGGTTCTAGAAGTAATAAACCGGGGAGCCTTGCATCCTCTTGGCAGTTTCGCTTTTTAGCCACATTAAAGTTACTATTCATTTTGGTGACTATGATTATGCGGTGACTGCGCTGGCGCGACACAGCGTCTAGGCGGACGCGACGCGGTGAGCATGCTGACGCTGCACGTTTGCTGACAGATCAGTCACGACTCTCTTAAGGTTGTGGAATGGACTACCTGGAGAGGTTTTCTCGGGAGAGTACAACATAGAGTTCTCCAAGAAAGGGGTGCAAAGATTTTTACGGGGTGGGCAACGCGTGGGTGATGCCCCTGGTATTGCAAACGTCTATAGGCTGCGGTGATTGCTTACCATCAGGCGGGCCGTAAGCTTGTTTGCCACCTAAGTGGTATAATAAAAACTATAATAGAAACCAAAATAAATGCATTAAGGGCGAACCTTGCAGAAATCGTAGGTATAAGTCTGTATGGGCTCTAAGAGTAAAGAGTAAAGTTCTTGAGTAGAATGAACGTTACTCTCGACTCAAGTGTAGCAACATCGCAATTCGCCCTGATTCACCCACGTTACCCAGTCCAGTGTGAGAGCCGCGATGGCTACACACACAGAGCGCATGCGCTTGTGTGCATGTTTGTTGCATGTTTTGATCCATCGGTCATTCACTACAATGTCCAGGAAGCCGGAGTGTCCGGCATTGACCCCGGGACCCTCAATGCCCACGGCCAGTCGTCGACAACGGCTGCTGAAGGTCATGAGCAACCGCGGGGGAGATTCTGGTTTCTGTTAGACAAAGGTTACAAGTAAAGTCAAGCTGGTATCATAGCTTACAAGTCGTGCTTTGAACTTATTTTGTTGGGTCTGGTCGAACTTCGTAAGAAATTATTTTTAGAAAATGAGATTATATTTATTAACCGATGGCTGTGTATTAAACACAATAGTGTATTTATATCTAATACAGTTTATGTATTAGGTTAACAGAAGACTTCTGTTGTTCCAACAATTTATCTAGCAGCTTAGCATCAGCATTTAGTGCTAATGTTACACTGTAGTAAATGATAGGTGGTCGTTTATATGAGAATAAAGTATTAAGTACTATACTACTTCATCTTGGCGTTAATGTCCCGGTTGTGCTCTCGCGTACGAGCGCCCGGGATCCGCCTTGACCATGATCCAGGATTTGGCAGCTTAGGTAATTACAGTGGAGCGACTGCCATCTGACCTCCATGACCCTGCTACCAGGGGAACCTGACCAGATTGGATCATGGTTACACATCCAGTCGCCTGAATGTGCAGGTTTCATTACGATGTTTTCCCTCGTCGTAAGAGCATCGTTTAGTATTCAACTAATGTACATAACTCAGAAAACAGTCATTGGTACATGGCCGTAGCGGGATTCGAACCGGGAACCTCTGGCTTACGAGTCGGATACTGTAACCGCTCGGTCACCGACGCTCTGTATTAAGTACTATAATAAAGTATTAATTAAGTATTTTAAATTCAATATGTACCTTGTCTTAAAAGTGGCGCTGCATTTTAGAGAATCATTAACCTGCGGCAGATTGGGCGGCCCTCGCGTGCTGGTATATAAAGCCAAGATAATGATAATGATGAAGTAATTACAGAAGAAACCTTTTAAGAGATATATATTGTCAAGAACTTCTGATATTTTTCTCTATTTTTACTATCCAGTCGTACGATTTCAAATAGATAATCTTTCTGAATCTACCTCTCACGGTAGCCCGAAGTCAATAACCTCCATGTCACCTAGATCAAACCGCGAGCTAGGTCAGAAAGGGCATATTTACTATCGAAATTGACCTG
The DNA here is from genome assembly GCA_907269095.1 of Blastobasis adustella. Taxonomy (NCBI): domain Eukaryota; kingdom Metazoa; phylum Arthropoda; class Insecta; order Lepidoptera; family Blastobasidae; genus Blastobasis; species Blastobasis adustella. Next base: position 4,914,864 of record OU026135.1, on the reverse strand, counting down.
TTACGCAGTTGTGAGCCACCGGAACCAGCGAGTACATCATAACGACTATGTTTTCATGAGTTATTGTTACATCAGAGTCGAAACAAAGATTGAAGGTAGGTGGAAGAAGTCTGATTTTTGAAAGCAAAAATTCTGGAAATGTAAAAGAGATGTGCAAGTTAAATACAATAAAATAAATAAGTATGCAAAAGTAAGCAAGCTTGTGTTATGGGTGTTAGGTAACTGATAAACTACTTAAATACTTTTTGATTACATACTTGTTATACATACTACACCCAGACCTGTCACAGAAATTAAAATTTATCATTTCAATTTCTGAAACCGGCATGTTAACCAACTGAGCCACTCAGGACCTCAGATTGTCATTAGCACTGCAAAACTTTCCATTTCTGCTATTTTAGTTTATTATGAAAATTCCTGGGAATTATATTAGTGTAAGCCGGAGATTCTTGGAAAAATACGCGTCAATTCGATGTAAACAACTTTATCAATGCACTTGGCTGACGGATCTAGGTACTTGCGAACTGGTGTTGTATTTTTACGTTGAATTATCATTAAACACGGCTGATGTACCTATCTTTTCCTCTATAGGTACTTCTGTTAAGGACACTTTTGTTACAATTGTTTATTTAGGTACACCTGCAAAACACATTGTTACAATATAAACAGTTCACATAAAATAGGTTGTTCTAATTTGAGTCCTATATTGGTGACGCAACATTCGCGTTCAGTGTGTCATTTAAAACAATGCAAATAAAATGAAGGAAAAAAATATTATGTTTAAACTAAAAACTATACAATGTTAAGCAAAGCAACTTAAACTACAAAAATTCGTAACAAAACCTTTTGGCAACCGCCAAATCAATTGGTAAAGAGGTCAATTTGTGACGATTTTTGTTGGAATCGATTGTAAGATTAGCAAATGATAATGGCTTTAATAATGTCCTTGTTGATTTCAGTTACTATTATTACGGTCACTCCAGATTTTAAGAGTCAAAATGACTAAAATTCCGAACTCGTTACGCTCCCTTAATTCATAGTTTCTGTTGCTTTTCTATTGACCACCGAAGCAAAAACACCACCATCCTTATCATCATCATCATCATCATGTTGGTGGTTAAACACCTAAATCGAAATCCTTATAGATCTAGTATATAGTTTTAGTCATACTGCAGCAATGCTGCACCAGTGGAGCCCTTGACTTTACAGCGGCTGCAGTCGGTTGCCACTGTCAAATAGGATATAAACACTCACGGCTTCGTCGCGCTGCAGCCGCTGCTGTCATTATGTATGAACTCCCAGCCTCGCTGCTGCCGTGTAGAAAAGTGACTTAACATATATTCATAGAACATAATGCAATAGAGTTAGATTACACAATCTCGGTAGCCAACGTGAATGTTCATAATGGTGATGATTTTCGTTGATGCTCATTTCATTTCTTTCCTCATACAAAATTTTATTCTGCGATGAAGCTCACTTTTGTTTGAATTATTAAGTTAATAAACACACGACGGCCACGTGACTGAAATCATATTCAAACCATGCCATAAAAATATATTTCCAATAAAGCTAGTTTGCTGATACTAAATTCGTTTTCTTTGTTCTATTTAAATTTAAATTTATCGGCCTCTAAAAAAACAGCCTATATATAAATTTATTAAAAAGGGGACAAAACTAAAACAAGTACTTTATATTTTATTACCTTTATTATATTCTTTTATTATATTATTTCGTAATATAATCCTCCTATATTTGGGAATGAAAACAAACCTAAAAAATATCTCGGCGTAAAACTCAAAGTTCGTTATACCAATGATAAAAATGCTATCAGATACGTTTTTATACACTTTTGTTTCATTGACGTCACTTATCATTATTGAACTAAATCGTACTACAAAAAATTTGGTAATTGAAAATGAACTTCAGTGGTAAGAAAGTGATAAAAGATCACCTCTTACCCAAATTATGGATTTTTGTGAAAATTTAATAAAACCTTATTTGTTGGTGACAATTACATTTAAAAAATCATTAATATTTTCTTTATTTTTCTAAAGTACTAAACTTTACAGTTAGTGAAACAACCGACTCTTCATAAGAGCGCTTTCACTTAATAGGCGTTCTGAAGCAGCGCTGCACAAGCACGGCTGTCATATGTATGGACGACCATACAGTGATATTGCAGAAATCATATTCAAACATAAATATCATAAAATAATCTTTCCAATAAACCTAGTTTCACTAATACTAAATACTTTTTCTTTGTTGTATTTCAATTTAAAGTTCTCCACATCCAAATAAAAACAACCTTTAGCTTTATATATATATATTTTTTAATGGTGAATAACTCATGCTTACTTGATTGCGTTCTTTCCAATCATGGTCGCCACTCCTAGACCTAAACTTAACGACTCCAAAGGTGATTAAGCATTTAGGGGTCACAAAATCAGTGTCATAAAGTTAAGAGACTTATCACTAAACATAGAAATCGCCTAAGTCCGATGCCTAAATGCTTATGAATTGCTTAGACAAAAATGCGTTCTATCAACCGTTAGGAAATAACTATAGTCTTAGGAAACGCTTAAAGTTAGGGAGTGGATTGGGCGGTGCTTAGCCCTAGGTATCGCCTAAAATGACAGTTGCGTTCTGCTACCCACAACAAACTTATCTGACTTAGTGGCCAAAACTGGAACTAAGTGTCGCCATATTGAAATATTATTTTATTGTCAACAGCAGCGACACCGTCATCGATTCAGATATGTTTGTGGCATTCTACAGTTACTCCATTACCAACATTACAATGCGAATCTTATAGTTAAATCACGCCTAGAGGTTTTGTAAAATAGACCAATTGGCTAGTCCATGCCTAAAGATAAAAGTTTCCTAGTTAGATAATGCTTAACTCAAGTTTAGGGAAATATTAACTTTTAAAAATCTTTCACGACAATCTGTCAAGAAAGAAGTAAAACATTTTACAGAGAAGCTGATCTAGTAAAAGCTAACAGTAAAATATCTTAGTTTTGATACTGCCTAGATCTAGAATCAAACTGAACAAAACCTTTTCAAAATCAAAGCACTAAGCACGTTTAACGCATTCAGATCCCATCCAAAAATAGCCACCTTCTGATTACAATATGGCTATCAGCTTGCATGTGAAGTAATCCGGTCGTTGAAAGTTATCAACCCTTCGAACTCTGGGTATTTGCGATGCACGAGTTCCTTGACTTCACCACGGTATCTGCTGTACATCAAAAGGCGACGTCACTGCCAAATTTGCCAAGCCCGAAACGCCGGCTACATTAAATAATTACGGCCAATATGGCACAACGTGCACACGCGGCCCGCAAATGTCTTTCTACACCCACGCGCGCTGGAATTGGGCAATTTCGAACCATATTGCTGGGGGATAAGAATGTCTGGAATTGATAGATAGCAAAGGTAACTTGGTGGCGTTTTTTAGATAAGTAGTTCAGTTCAAAGTCATCGCTTCGAAGGATTAGGCTTGCGAATTCTCCTTCCTGGTCTTTGATTTATGTAGGTACCACAGGTAGATTCCCCTCCTCTGTTCGTATTCCTCATATCTGAGGGTCGTGACCTCTGCCCCATAATATTATCACGGACGCCGTCTTCTCCCTTCCTCAGCACATTGCATAGCGTCGTGGAAAGTATTGTGTAAAGTGGTGCGGATTTTGGGCTCTATTTCTGAACTACAACTGAAGTTTCTAGAAATAGAAAAAAAAGGCTTTAGAAAGCGAGAGCTCGCCCGGATGCGAGCGGTTCAAAAATGGGGCCCCTGATCGGACCAACGCATTGGGCTAAGACCAGTCTTTTGCCATGTAACTGTCCAGTGACCAGAGTCTTTCGAGGTTCTCACCGTCTTTTCTGGCAATATGAGCAAAATATTCCAACACTCTTCTAAGGCAGGTGGTGGAATGCCTATCATTGGTGTTGAACTGCTTTCGAAGATGCGTTGGTCCGATGTGCTGTCGATGAAAATCGCAGTATCCTTCTCCAGCACCAAATTTTGAAGGCATCAACGCGATTGTGATTCGCTGTTCTGGAACAGTTCATGTGATAGACATACCAGTACCATAAAATTTTACATACATACTGTCACAACTTTTTCGTAGATGTAGGCAAGAGCCACATTCTTCCTTTTGCTACGGTCCTGACTAACCTCTATTGCTTCTACCACATTCATCAATCTATCTATTATTCTAGTCATTGAGGATAATAAGCTATTTACAGGTGTTTCATCAGGATAAAGACAAGGACAGGTTATTTATCTGCAGGACACCTGACTGCCAGATTTTAATAGAGACAATTGCAATAACTTGCTCACATGTTTTTAGTAACATCTACTTAAATATATTTACTCTACTTGAAGTTTTCATCAATATAGTTATTATTTAACTTAAGCCCAAGCCTGAGAGAAAACGGTAATTAGTGCTCATAAGATCTAAAATTCTTATCTACGTTAAGCTTTCGTAAAATATGGAATCGCTTAAACAATTATTTCAAATCCACCAAATGTAGCAGTGGACTAAAAAAATTACTATAGATTTGTTGCCTGACTTTTGAAAAAATGACTGGTTTCAGCTTATATCGTATTTTTTAAACAAAATGTCATATACTGAAAGTAGGACTATAGGCCTTTTAAATGATAACCATATTTCATATAATTAAATTTGCTACAAATAGATTAAGCTATTTGTCCAAAAATCGGGAAACGAACCTAGAGACGGTTTTTAGTCCACCTTGGACTAATTATCGTACTTACTCGTATTATCGTTGACACTTTTTGGCCCACCACCTTAAGTACATAATTTTAAGACTCAACGTACTCGCTGGTAAGTGTCAAGTAACGACGGTACCTTGAGGCCTCGAGGGTTGGTCTCCAGCATTCTCACGGCCGAGGCCGGATGACGGTCACTACCGCGCAATGACATTAGCGATGTGCGGCTTACTTGTCGATATGTCGATAGAGTGTTAATGTTATAACTAGGTTTACCCGGAGATACCTATCTTTGAATTAAGTTTAGTTAAGTTTGAATTTTTGGTTTTCCGGACTTGTTGAAATAACCAGCGCGATCACTTTTCTAGAGGAGGCCTACGTTCGAAGACGGACACACTATGGGCTGATATGATGATGATATGGTTTCCTGCCAGGTAAGTGATTCACCTTGGATACACCAAAGAAATATATCTGCTGAAAAGCAGATAGGTTATTCTTCACTCCATTAATATTACATTTTAATTAAAGATTAATTCTGAATAATCGTATATTTCAAGAATATTATATACAGAGGCATTCTATAGACTTTAAGTACAATAAAGAATGAGACAAATGCTGCAATCTTTCTGAAGATTTAATTTGCGATGAAATTTGAACCGTAACAGAAACGAGTACTGCTTAATTTCGAATACACTAAATCGTATGCTTGCAATCACGAAAATCATCACTGCCCTTGACCTAGAAACTACTTTTATCTGGCATATCAATTATAAATACAGTAATATGTCGGCGTGGCAACCACGGTTAGCAACAGAGGACTCGACGCGTGCCGATTCATTGATTTTGTCGTAAGAATTCGTGATAAGATTTTCGTAAGCCAGCGGGTTATCGTTATAACGATCTTAGTTCATTGCTTGGCACCATAGTGTCTTCTTCATCTTCTTATCGAGTCGATGGACTAAGCTCTGACTTATACTTTATTCGCCCAGTATTCGGCGTGTACCATAGTGTCTGAGAGACAGTTTCTTAACGTCATCGATTATTCCAAGAAGTTAGAGATAATCTAAATGACATGGGTTGTACTGAGAGATGTAATTGTATCTGTTTTTTATGGATAAGCGCGTGATCATATTGCATTACTTACATCAGAAATACGTTATTCCTTTATTTAGGTTTTTTATTGCTGACCACACCTAGGTCTAACAATTTAATTTGGTCTTCTTAATCAGCATTTTATAATTTTTTTTCAACCGCCATCATTAGTCATTAATAAGTCCATGTGTTACTCTTCATCATCACATCCCATAACAGTCCACTGCAGGACTTAGGGCCTCTCCCACGAAATGGGAGGTTATTGCCATAATCTCCAAGCTTGACTGGCGCGTTTGACATCGCAGTGTTATAAATATAACAATGGTAAAAGTTGCTGCCCATATTCCAGTCTACGGAGACTGGATGGATTACCACCGGTTTTTTTTTTTTTTTTTGAAAGATGGTCTCTCCAAGGCTTTTCAGACCCAGTTTCACTGCGACCATTACTGATCTATTGTGATCGCCTCTTTCTACAATTCAGTACTAATTCCTATAGCTTCTATGAACTGTAATAGGTTCTTAGTACTGATTTCGTGCACCTCATCGGGTAGTAGTTGGTGTTTACCCAGATGGATGCTACGTTTGCGCACCAGGGCCTCACATTTGCAGATCAGGTGGAGAGGCGTTTCGTCCTCCTCCTTGCAGAATCTACAGTCCTATGTTCTGCTGATCTTCAAGTTATACATGTGTTTGTTCAGCCCACAGTGGCCAGTCAGTGCCCTTGTCAGGATACGCAAGTTATTCCTACTAAGTAGTAACAGTTCTTTGGCATGCCGCCTATTATAGGGTTTGACTAATGCCTTAGAATGTGTTAGGTCTGGCTGATTTTTCCAGTGCTCTAATGATTGTTCTTTGAAGTTTATATGAAGGGTCAATTTTGCAACGCTATTTGGTATGCCGCAGAATGGTTCTGGACCATATGTCGTAGTTGTGCTACCAGCCTTCGCGAGTTCGTCTGCAATTCCCTTCATGCCCTGGGACCCAGCGCAAAATCACTTGGTTTTTCTCACCCAAGGAATTGAGGACTTTCACGCAGTTTAGCACCAATCTTGAACTCACAGAGTCTGATGAGAGGGCCAATAGAGCTGCTTCACTGTCTGGGTGTATATAAATACAATGGTTCATGTATCTCTTTTTGAGGTTTATGTCCTCACATTCTAAAATAGCGTACACCTCGGCCTGAAATATGAGGTGTGAGGTGTATTTGCCCAAGTTTAGGAATTTCTTGACCTTGGGCCGCTCTTCGTACATTCCACACCCTACATGAGCACCTGATTTGGACCCATCGGTGTACCATATCAGGCTTCAATTTTTAAAGTATACTTGGCTTTTAAGCCAGTCATCTCTGGATAAAAATTCCACAGAGTATCGTTTCGGGAACCTGCTCTGTTTTGTCATTGAGTCAGTGTACATACTCAGTATGTTGCTGCCCATAACAGTGTCCTGGAACGATCTCAGTGACTTTGAGAGCCAGTTTCCTTCTCCCTGGGTGGTTAGCCTGTATATGCGGTTTACCGCCACCATCCGTACATGCAGGTGTAGGGGCGGGATATCCAGCATTGCATTCAGGGCCTCACCAGGTGAGCCTCACCAGGTGAGATAGCTCCTGTGACCAAGAGACACGCAATTCTTTGCATGCCGCTTAGTTTAATTGTAGCAGTTTCCTGGTTAGCTTTCCTGTGCCACACTGCGGAGGCATATGTTATTATGGGCCTTACGACCGTCTTATAAAGCCATAGGGTGTTTTTTGGAGATAACCCCCACCGTTGTCCTGCCAGTCTGCTACATATTCCCAAGGCTGTTTTAGCCTTGTTCAATATTCCGATTATATGGCTGTTCCAAGTAAGTTTTTGGTCCAATATTACACCTAGGTGCTTGACCTCTTTGGAGAATTCAATAGTTTGGCCATTCAATCGTGGTTTAACTAAATTGTCAAGTTGCCTTTTGTTGGTAAATGGTACAACCACTGTTTTTCCCGCGTTGATGGACAGCTCGTTGTCCTTGCACCACTTATCAACAATATTTAATGCTCGTTGCATAACGTATGACAGCATACTTTGACAGAAACCTCGGACGATTATCACCAGGTCATCAGCAAATCCCTGCGTGTCTATCCTGAGCTCCGCCATTTTATACAAGAGCTGATCCACTGCCAGGGTCCAAAGTAGTGGAGATAAGATAACGATAACGGCTTACGACCCTAAGATGCTGAAGATTGGGATAATGAGTAGGAAAGCGGACCCTGGAAGAGGTCGGGATAAGCGGTAGGACAATTATGATGATGATTTGACTCTTGCTGTCTGTGGGTGCACAAATGAGAAGAAAGAGTGCAGCGACTTATTAACAAGGAACAGATTTATTTTATTTACGAGGTGACAGAACTTGGTAGGTTAGGAAGTTAGTTAGTATTTTTTAAGTGAGCTGTTGGAATTTTTTTGGCGTGACAATTAAAATGGCATAATGTTTTAAATTATCGCGATTATTATCACACATTTTAAAGGTATGTTCCGGTCCCGGCAAGGTCGTCCCACGATGCAAGCAACTACGTCGAAATATCGGGCTACTCGTCAACAAAGGTAGGAAATCCACTTTAAGTCCACCTTTGTACTATTTTGTGCATAAAGTATTAAATAAATAAATAAATAAAATAAATCCGGAACATACCTTTAAACCTAAAATACCATCCAATTTCATTGTGTAAATTTTAAGCAACTGTCGATAAAACGGCCCATCACAATATTGAAAAACACGGTCATTCGCCCCTTCAACAAATCATTTTTAATTGTGTGTAGTGTATATTCTCCAATCTCTCTGTGGCTGACCTGTTAAACAATAATGCAAATTGTTCCAAGTTCAAAGTGACCAATCGGGAGAGAGCGGGGTTGACGCGGTCTTTGACCTCCTTTTTTCTTTTTTTTCGCTTGAGTCCGAGGGAATGACAGGACATGGCCCTCGAGGAATGGGGTCACGCGAAAATTTCGAATACAAACGAATTTGGGTCAATTTAACGTCAGGGCGGATGAAGAGTTATTTATGACGTTATTAAATGATTTCAGTATAGCTGTATGCGTCGCCGAATATTGGGCGAATAAAGTGTAACTCAGAGTGTAGTCCATCGACTCGATAAGAAGATGTATATGGGACCTATATGGGACTCTGTGGATTTTGCTTTAATAAAGTCGTCTTGTCTTTGTGTGTATTTGTCTTCGATAACATATTAAGTTTTTGTAACATTGTATTTGTTAACAATTTTATTGTGAAAATACCTAATATCTAGGTAGTTCTCAAGTGGCGACCACGTACCGAAAGACGAAGCGTGGGTACCTAGGCCTCTCACAAGGTGGACCGACGACCTGGTAAAGATCGCAGGTATCAGCTGGATGCGGAAGGCACGGGGTCGGCCTTTGTAGAGATCTCTGGGGGACGCCTACGCCTAGCAGTAGGCGATATTATGATCTCGGTGTTTTTTTAAACAGTGATATTATTCATACAATTCTGTAAGAAAAGGGAATTTTGCCTACAGCCACAACCGAGAGTGTGTTGCTCGTAAATGGTTGGAAATTCGAAACAGTGAATGAAGCAAAATTTGTAGAGATCTGTACAGACTTTAATTAAGTCAAGGACCACATTCTCGTAAGACGCACCGTTATTGATATATTTATAAAAAACCAAAAAATGGGACGTTTCGGCCCTCATACCAAAAACACCAAAGGTACAGATGTATATTTTCAGTATGTTGATAAGAAGCGTATTATCTACCATGTGCCACAGTAATCATTTCTGTTGCAATTAGTTCTACCTTTAGCTATATTTTCGGATATTTCTTCTCTACTAAATGGGCACCAGAAGATTCTGGTTTACGGATACAGGCAAAAACATAACATCGGAAGTGAATGTTAGCTACGACAGCAGAAACAAGAAAGTCGAATAAATGTGGTGGAAATGCGCTCCCTACGGAGTCAGACTGGAGTCAGCTGGGCAACATATTGGTGATACGCCTGGTATTTCCATTTGCAGCTGTGAAAACTTTCCATAGGGTAGCCCGCTTGCTAGTTCGTCTACCGACACAAAAAATCATCTCTTTGTTTTGAGTTGCGCTTGCGCAGCGTACGTTGTCCTTCGCCAGCCTTGGCTCCGTTTCCACCCCCGCCCCGCCCCCTCCGCTGCAGCCAATCAGAGCACAGCAACAACTCTTTCTTTACGACATAGTATTGAGATTTATCACCCAATTAGCGTACAGTGAGTAAGGGTCAGTGGGCTGCAGCTATTTTTAATGGTTTAAAGAGGTTTTGGTCAGCTGCAAAATGTGTTTTGTCAGCAAACAAAGGGAATTGAGTGGGTTCTAGTCGGCGAAAATAACTAAATTGGTCAGCAAGTACTGTGATATTGGGCAGCCTGAAAATTTGTGTCATAGGAAATTATAATTATCTGCAGCAATATTGTAATAATGAAGCAGTAAATCGTGATTAGGATTTTATAAAATTCTGACTGTAAAAATTAATTTATTTTGTAAACATAACCATTGCTGACCGGATAATTAAAAAAAATACCATTCCATTATTTGTCAATTTTTAATAGTACTTGCAAGTTGCACTACCAAAAGTTAGGGTCTAACCTTGAGTTAAATGTTTAAATTTTTTAACCCACTGATGTGCGAGGCTTATTCAACAAACTCTCGGTTAGTCATATCAAAAACGACATAACATTTCAAATCTGGCGTAAAGGAATATAATCACTGCGAAGCGAGAGAGAGATATATATATATCTACTTATCTACTTACTTTAATCATTTACCATTTGTTTTCAACTTGGGTTAGTTGACTCTCGGTTCAATTCTGCTACACTACAAGCTACGAGTTAAAAAAACCGAGTTAATAATAACCATTTAAAAAATAAACCCCGAGTTAGTAAGGCTGAGTTTTGGCACAAGTGGGCTAAAAGCAATATACTCTACCAGTGGAGCCGGCGCGACTTTGTTCGCTTACACCTAGTTTACCCCTAAATATTTTTTTATTGCTACGGCGGGGTGCCACTTTGTTTTATAGGTACTATATATAGATACTACCATTTGCCACCCCACTAGCATCTCCAAAGACCTCCCATATTTCTATAGAGGCATTCAATGTCCTTTGTCTACAAAGGATGCGGGTGACCCCACACCGATGTTCGATCAGGAAGTCAGAAACATTCGCATACTTGGGGGTATTCTATACCTTTACTATAAAACAAAGTCGCTTCCCGCTGTCTGTATCTTTTAAACTACGCAACGGATTTTAATGCGGTCTTCAACAATAGATAGAATGACTCAAGAGGAAGGTTTATAAGCAAGAAAAAAAGGATAGGTAGGGTTAAAGTAGGTGTACGCGAACGAAGGCGCGCCGGGTCCACTAGAGTTGTGTAAATAGAAAAACATCGCGCATCCTATTAGATCATTGTTTTATATTTTAAAATTTGTTAACTATCTTTGTATGTCTAATTCGTTTAGATAATTTGAACGAATTCACCTACCCAAACACGTTGGAAAACTCGGAAAACTTAATTTTTAAATTTATTTTTCTTTCGCAATTATCATCGTTCTAGCGCTTATCCCGCCTCAGTCAGGGTCCGCTTTCCAGCCCATTCTTCTTCACTTTGCCCGGTCTTCGGCATCCTCGCGTCGTAAGCCGTTGGTTCTCACATCCGACTCAGCGATGTCAATCCATCGCTTCGTGGGTCGCCCACGGGGCCTCTTTCCTGATACCGGCAGAATCAGGCACCTATTACCCACGTATCCCTGAGGCTCACGCAAAACGCAAACCAAACCAGCGCAGGCGAGCCTCCTCGATCTGTCTGCGATATACCTCACGCCAAGACTGCCACGGATGTATTCATAGCGTACTCGATCAAGCCGTGTAACTCCGCACATCCAGCGCAGCATTTTCATTTCGTTGGCGTGGAGTTCGCGAACGTGTTTCGCTGACGAAACGAGCGCTGAGCGCTGGCCATGTTTCGCAGACATAGAGCATCACATGTCTAATTATGCTCTTGTAAATAAGCCCCTTGAGCTTTAAAGGGATTTAAGGGTCACAGGTGAATGCCGAGTTCCCGCCATTTGGCGCACATTCAGCTTAAAACCACCGTTTTCTAGCACATCCTTCCACGTGTTTACTCTAGTCTTAAGGTCCTCTCACCAGTACAATGTCGTCAGCGTACTTCATAATCCAAGGAGGCATGTCCTGAATTTCCGCTGAGAGGGCATCGAGCACAATGCAAAACAAATAAGGGCTCAGCACAGAACCCTGGTGAACACTTACAGTAATCAGGAAGGGATTAGTATGGCCTACGATGGTTTTGACGACGGCTCCAGTATTGGCATACATGTCCTGTATAATACAAATGTACGTGTAGACTTTGCTCTCAGAGCCCACCAGATTATCTCCCGAGGGACACTGTCGAAAGCCCTCTGCAGGACGAGAAATGCCTAATGCAGGGGTTGATTCCTACTGCAATATGTAATTTAAAACTAATATCGTTGTCATCACAATGTATACCTTTAAACTAATACCAAGTTTCATCATCACAGCCTATAATAGTCCACTGCAAGACTAAGGACCACTCCTAGGAACAAGGAGGTTATTGCCATAATCTCCACGCTTGGCAGGCGGGTTGGAGATCGCAGTGTTGTAAATATAACTATGGAAAACGCGGCTGCCCATTTTCTCTAGACCTATAGTTTTGAAAACATTAGTCGCCTTGTACAACCCCCACGACAGTAAGAAGTTGGTGCGATTCTAACTCTGCCGGACACCACACGGACACACAAATACCTAGTTTACATATATTCAAATATTTCCCAAGTTACTGAGTTGATTATAATGAAACAAAGCTAAGAACCGTCTCAATGAAACGGCTTTCAAATAGAGACAACCGCATCCAAATCGGTCCATGTGTTCGGGATCTACAGTGCCACAGACTGACACACAAAGCCACAGATACAGACGTCAAATTTATCGCCTATTCTTTTAATTTTAGACTTGACTCTTCTAACGGAAAGGGTCTTAGGAGCATATGACTTTTTTGGAGAAGTCTTCGTTCAGCAGTGATAGATTGAAAGAAGCAACTATAACACATAACCACTAAGTGCTCAAATATGGCACCTAGAGCAGTTAAGGACCTTAACCTTTCCTTATCATTGTGAGTGAATCGGCTCCTCACACGTCAAACCACGTGCGGGTCGAATAGAAATGACATAATGACTTAATGGTCACAGTGACCCCTCCACGATGGCCAAATTGGCCAACACTCGAGTATGACGAGTCAATATTGCGCACTCGAAACTTGATAATGACAGATAGACACCAGGAAGGTGGGTTCGCTGGGAGGGGTTCATAAAAGGATTTGCCATGTCTAAAATTAGACTAGAATGATGATCTCTTGTTTTTTTGTTTGATTAAACTTTACAGGCATCTGTTGCCGATATGACTTGAATGGTTCAGTTGGTTAACATGTCTGCCGGTCTTCCACGCAGAGGGGTCGATTCCCGGTCGAGCAGAAATTGAAATGATGAATTTTAATTTGTGTTACAGGTGTGGTCGAGCAGAAATTGTTGATATTTATTCATAAAATTAATTTTTAATGGCTTTTATATTTATATGTATTTAGCTATTGGCATATCGAGCAATAGCTCAATAGAGCTATCGTCTATTTGTTATTCGATCAAATGACATATATCGATCTATTGGGGTTTTGGTTATTTGTCAACGATCAAATGACATTCGATGATTTGGTATTCAATATTGCGTATTAAATCCCTGCGGTGAAGCCCAGTAGGCTTGGCTAAGGTGTTTGGGCTACTGTGTATGTATGTTAGTTGAACAAATTAATCCATTTTGGCGAAAAATTACATTATTCGCTATTTGTTCGGCAATTAAAGTCGCATAAGCCACAGTCATCATTTTATTTTGTGAAAAACTAGTGAACCCGTCGCGATCTCGTGGCGTCCTACCCCTGCCTACCTTTACACCAAACTTTTTTTTTTTTTTTTTTTGGTGTAGGAAATCTTCAAAAGATACCACGTCATCCGGGGGAATGACGTGGATATGTGGGATTGCCCGAAAATGGACCCTACCCACTAAAACCCCTCGATGTATCCACAGCCGCTTTTTATCGGAACACCACAGGACCTCATAGATAGTTTTCGCTATGGTGTTCCAGCGTAAACCCAAGCAGTGTTGGGTCAGTCAACACGTACAGGAAACGTCCTGATACACTAGGACGTCTCCCAGTCAAAATTTACCCTACACCTAAGACCTACCCTATATCTACCCTACACCTACTTTACGCCTACCCTACACCAACTAACCTTTTTTTTATTCTCTTTTATTTTAATTGATTTTTCTTGCTTATAAACCTTGAATCACTCTATCCATTGTTGATAACCGCATTAAAATCTATTGCGTAATTTAAAAGATTTAAGCGTACACATACGTCACATACATACATAGATACATAGGAACAGATGTTTTTCAGAAGCCTGTCATGTGTCAAATGAAATGACTTAAAAAGAATTTTTTAATAAAAAAAAATTAGTTCACTATTTTCTAAATATTTTATATGTAATATTTTATAGGTAAATATTTTCTAATACCGATTCACGGATCTGATAAGGGATTTTGTTACGTACTGTAACTTTTCAGTCACCCTAATACGTATTTATCTGTATAAATACACACATACACCTATGAAGAGTAGACATAATAAACATAATTTCACATATTGTGATTTGGCCGTAAGCGAGTGATCGTCTAGTTATCGATTTAAATTTTCGGACCCATTACGTTGTGTATAAATTTTGATAAAGTTACAAGGAATATGTAAGTTTATAGCAATACTCTTTAAATCAACCGCATGAATATTCGGAAATATTCAAAATTGAATAAGATTCAGTTCTCATAAATAAAAATAAAATAATATATCAAAATCCGCATAAATGAAACATAAATCCGCGTAAATAAGTTGATTAAAATGTAATCCACGCAAATCGAAATAGTCATACAATTTATAAATTCCGCAAGAAATCAAACAAGGTTTTATACCTGCGACTTAGCTTTGACAGCTCTCGAAACGGCAAACAGGATTCTTCTTTCTTCTGTGGCCACTCTAACCCTATTTTTGCGAAACCCTAAAGTTACCTAAATAATATGGAATTAGGACCTTTAGGTCTCGGAAACCTACCTAATCGACAGGATAAAACTGAGACTCCCATCCAACCTAACATCTCAGGCCTACAGCATCGTGGCTGGACTACATTTCCAGCCTACGTGCCGTTCCAGCGAAACCTTTGACATCGATCGACCCAATAACTTATTTTTAATCCATCACAAACCATCACACATATTCCGATCGTCTCGTCAAGCCTTACTACGGTCCTACCTATCGACTCACAAGTCATGGAGAGACAATTTTTTTTTTTTTTTATTTAATTCGCGCGCGTTTGTTGTGTGCCTACTGTGAGGGACGCTAACGACTCAGACCAGGTTTCGATCCAAACTCGAGATTCATGTCCGTAGGCAAATGTCACTAAAGCTTTAAATGCACAAAGGTACTTAAACGGAACATGGGTCTAAATCGTACCAGAATTCGGCGGCAAACCTAGACGTAGACTTAGTTAGAGCGCCTAGGCCATCGAAGACAAATTCTTCGTGTTTTTGTTAAGTGTATTCGAAGTCACATCCGAACCTGTATCCCAGGTTAGTTTCTAAGTTTTTTGTTCAGTGAGGGTGAGTACTGATGATATATAATTTGGTAATATTTTTCTTTTAAATTTGTGTTTTAATCACCTTTCACACTTACATTGAAATCTCTAAGAGCCCTACTCAATACTCTAATAACCGCAAAAGTAATGAGAATGTAACTTACTGTTAGCTTTCGAAACTTAGAAACAAATATAGAACCAAAACAAACCAAATTCACTGACACTACGGAGATAAAGACACAGATAGAGAACGAAATAAACGTCACAAGCTGAAAATAACACAAAGTAATAAAGTACAAATTAATTTAACAAATCACACGCGAGTTGTAATGAATTTTCCCGTGGAAATTTACAAAACATTCTTCTTCTTGGGGTTTCTTAGTTACGGAAATGGATAAAATGATGTTCACGCGACGCGCCCCATGGGTTGACTGTCTCGTTTCTCCTACCCTGGCCACCTTGCTTGGATTCCTTATCTTCAAAATTCCCACAGTCCAATATTTTAAACAAACAAAAAATGAAATATTTCTAATTTTATGAGGTCTAAGCGACTGCTCTTATAACGTTCGCACATCCATAAATTTAACAAATTGTTCCTGATAAACCGAAAATAGCTAAATGTTACAACAACTAGGGATGTATTACACACGACGTTTTATTTATTCAACGAGTCGATTAAATTTAAAAACGCAAGGATAAATACGCAAGCAAATGAATTCAATGTGGAATTCCTTTAGACAAAAGGTTATAGTATAGGCAAGTATGAGTAACCAATATAATGACATTTTAGGTACTATAAACTCGACGTAATGTTAAATTAGACCAAGTATAGATAAATACCGAGGTTTAATTTCCATGAAGCAATTAAGTTTGAGTCATCAAACAAGTAGATTAAAATTAAGTTCTAGACTCGTTTAATATTTAGGTGTATTTTAATTCCTTTATTTATTTCGATATTTCGTTGAAACGTATTTGTATATTCACATCACTATCACTTGTGGAATTTTTTCATGGGTCCCATACTTAACGCAAAACATTTAAAATATTCTCGATATTTTGCCTGTCGTTCAACTAATCAATAGCGTAAATTTATTACGTGCTTTTGAAGTAAAATATTATGCTTAACGTCAAATAAATTGTTATAGTTTATTACAAAACCAAGTTTGGGTTAAGTATTTGAGAGCATTTGTTAAAAGAAATCATGATAAGCAAACTATATTTTTACTCCACAGTGCTCTGTGTATGATATGCCTATGCATTTCTAAACCTATCAACTATAAACATACGATATGTAAATAAATTCTACGGTGACGAGCTCATGGTACATAGTGATCGTTACAGTACTCCACCTACATTGCTCAAACAAACATTTTAAATGAATATTAGTAAAACAGAAAGCAGTACCGCTGGCTTGTTTTATTAGTACCTACCTCACGCTACGGCCGCTTTCTGGATGCCACGGCTATCGTACATCTTTCACCGTCCATTGTTGGCTTCAGGCACTCACGTCACGTTGGTGATGGTAGATAGGCCGTCAATGGACATTCAATGCAGATGCGTTATTGTCTTCACTTTGTTGGGGTGAAGGTAGTGGTGGAGACTCGAAGTTCTATGCGAATTATATCAGCCAATTTAATGTCAACTGGTTTTATGATAAATAGTATTAATTAGGCACCTAGCTTTTAAACAACCAACTTATTCAAACTTAATTATGTGGTTCAATATTTTTCCTGGATATTTAATCGTTACTGCAGCTATGGCTGGGCCAGGATATACTCTTTGGGGTTTACATTGGTTGATCTTAGGAAATCACCACAGACGAAGTCTAATAGAACGTTGGGATCGACACCTGTACCAGCGCGACTGGCGTCTTACTGGCAGTCCCTACAAAGTGACTGCCAGTAAGACGCCATCTTTGAAAGTCTCCCAGATGGTGATGGCAAGAAGAAATAAATAGTGTAAATTTTTTGTAGAAAGAGTTGAAATGTGTTGGTGGTTGTTTATTGTAAAATAATAAAGTATATTTAATGTCAAACTAACTACTTGTTTTATAAAATGTTACAAATTGATTAAACACTAAAACAGATTACAACAATGATATAAATAACTACAGACTACTAATTACAAATTTAAAAAATACTCCCCACTTTTTTTCGTTTTTTTTTGTTTCTATATTGTGTTTCAACAACGAAGTAGAGTGACATCAAGCGATTATGTAAACATCTCAAACTTAAATAAGAAATAAAGAGAAAGTTTTCGGGCTTTCAGGTACCTCTAGATATGCCTTTTAAAGAATCCCATGTTATAGTGCAAAGGTAAGAATTCGGAATTCCACATATTGCACGTGTGCTGTAAAAAGGCTTGCGATGCTCGTACTAGTTGAAATTCTGTCTTTATTTCTTATTTGGTCTGAGGTGAACATCAGTTATTATTTTGTCATTACTTACTTACTGCGCTGGCTCAGCAACCCAAAGTGGATCTTAGCCTTCGATATCAGAGATCGTGACCCTTCCTATCCTGCGTCATATTATTTTGTCATTAGTCAAATGTTTAAAATAATAAGAAAGAAAGAGAGAAATAATAAATATGCTTACACCAATTTACGAAGCGCCATCTAGTCCCAAAGTAAGCAAAGCTTGTATTATGGGTGTTAGATAATTGATAAACTACTTATTTTTATTTTTTTTAATATATACTTATTGTACATAAAACACCCAGACCCATAACAGAAATTAAAATTCATCATTTTAATTTCTGTTCGACCGGGAATCGAACCCGGGACCTCTGCGTGGCAGACCGTCGATGTTAACCAAGTGAACCACTCAGGTCCTCAAATATTAAAATAATTCAGAAATACGTAGAAAAAAAACCCTTCAAGCTTTCACAAATAATACTGCACCTTTCCCATTGGACACCTCTACAAAGGTACCTACTCTATATTGTACGAAATAATTACGATTCAATATTCGTCCAACGTAAATTCGTGTCTCAAGGACAATGCCTTTTTTGTTGCCTTTTCGTCATGTCCGTCTGTCTGTCCAGACGGGCCGCAGACGGCAGGGTAAAGAGAAATAAGTCATACATAAGTCCACCGCCTAAATTTAGTTATAATGGGATTAGCCTCGTCATGTAGAGTCGGTTGGTAGAGACACTTATTAAGTTACGTGTTATAGTTGGGCTTATTTATATCTGTATTGCTTCGTTTCGTTCTTTCTTTCATTTATTTTGTCTAATAATAGAAAAAGATGATTATCTTGGCGTTAATTTCTCGCACACAAGGGCACGAGGTCCGCTTTGATCATGATCCAGGATTTGCTTGATCAAGTAATTACAGTGGAGCGACTGCCATCTGACCTCCGTGACCCTGCTACCATGGGAACCTGACCAGATTGGATCATGGTTACACATTCAGTCGCATAAAAGTGCAAGTTGATTTTCGGTGGTCACCATGGTTTCCGTAAGAGCATCGGTTAGTATTCAAATAACGAACGTATCTCAGAAAAAGTGATTGGTACATGGCCGCAGTGGGATACGAACCCGGTCCCTCTCGTTTACGAGTCGGATACTTAACCACTCGGATACATACGCCTCTATATCTCTTGTGTAATATCTAGTCTGCTCATAGTTCTCCAATAAAGGAATGAAAAGAATAGGTTTTTACATTATAAATTTGTCCAAAAATGTTGTTTGTGTTGCAAAGTATTACAAAAATCAATAGGCTGTGGTAACTGTTTATCAACAGGCATTCTGTAAGCTTGATAGTTGTATCAAAAAAATCTTCCTACAGTCAAAAGAACGATTGAAAAACTACTTATATAACACTATTTTATCTACAAAACAAATTGAATATTCTCCGTAATAAGACAATTAATTACGTCTATCCATCATGCTGTCCTATCGCAAGTATTTACCCGCTGCGAACATATCAACTGTCAGAATGATTGAAAGGATGGCAGTAAACATATCATTGCATATGCCACTGGTTTAAATCTTGCTACAAAGTAGTTTAATGGAACAACTATGTGTGTTTCCTTCTTTAGAATAGTTTTAACGGGCGATTTATTTATAGGCTAGCCCATCCGCCCCGGTGGTAATGCCCCGCTGACGGGGCAGGTGGGAAAATGGTTTTGTCGACGATAGTAGCCCCAAGGTTGTAAGGTTTAACAGGGCGGTGCAGGGTAGGGAGTGAATATGTAACCATTATTTGATCTGGTCAGGTATCCCTGGCAGCAGGGTCACGGAGATCAATCCGGGCCTCTCCCACGAAAGGGGAAGTTATTGCCGTAATGTCCACTCTTGGCAGGCGGGTTGGAGTTCGCAGTGTTATAAATATAGCAATGGAAATGCTGACGCCCATTTACCAGCCTACGGAGACTAGATTTTTTGCTTCGAAAACATTAGTCGCCTTGAACAACACCCACGAGTGTAAAGCGTTGCTACTATTCTACTCTGCCGGACACCACACGGCCTTCCTTTTCGAAGGCGATATCTTGTAACGGGCAGAAAAACCAGGGTATTTGAAAGTTAGTCTGTGCTATCTGCCTTATTCAACGCCGAGGCTGGGGCTATTGTAACCCAGGACCCAGCAAAAGAAAAAATAACTGGCAGTCTTATCGCTGAGAACAAGCCCGTTCAACGGACAGGGCAGAGTAGGACAGCGTACTCTGGCAAAAGTATTTACATAAAAGAAAAACCGGGAAGCTTGAATTGACCGCTCGAATGATGATGACTCCTTGCCCCGATGGGCCATTGGCGAAATCTTAAATATAAATTTAAAAATGCAGAATAAATACTAAGACAAATGGTAATGGTATTGATAATGAGAATAGATCATCGACATTTTGCGTCTCATTTGCTATCTTGTTAGTCATTAGTAATAATGAGTTGAAAATTAAATGGGCGACATTGTACTAGAAAAATTGTTATTACTACATTTAGATAAATACCATATACATAGACTCTTTTCTGAGTTATGTACATTAGTTGAATGCTAACCGATGCTTTTACGGTGAGGGGAAATATCGTGACGAAACCTGCACATTCAGGCGACTGAATGTGTAACCATTATCTAATCTGGTCAGGTATCCCTGGGAGCAGGGTCACGGAGATCAGTCCACCGCCACCATCAAAGTCCATAACAGTCCACTGCAAGACTTAGGGCCTCTCCCACGAAAGGGGAGGTTGGCAGGCGGGCTGGAGATCGCAGTCTTATAAATATAACATTGAAAACCTGCTGACATTCCATTAAAAACATTAAGAGAGGTAGGGTATAGCGATGAGTCCATTCGAATTGGATCCGCCCGACTGGGGAAGTACTTTACAGAATATCGCGACGAAACAAACAATATAAATATTTTATTTTATTTTATTTTATTTACTTAAGGAAAACCAACAGCAATGATTACAATATAAAATAACACTGGAAGCACAGAGCCAATTACAGGTTTCCACCAATAGACATTGTATAAACTAATACATACTTAACTAAAAGTTAAGCATACCGAACAGTCTATAAGACTACTATTTCAAACTTTTACTAAAATACACCTACAATACCCGAAAGTAATGCAACAATAGTTAATAAATAATATGCTTTAAGAAAATGCTACAACGTGTCGAAGTAATACTTGAGTATGCGGTTTCTCGGTGACTCACAACTTGTGTTAAATAAATCAAGGTCAATTCTCCTTGATAAAACATTAAAATTATTAGTTGCTCGCAATAGAAAGGTGTTCTTTCTGTAGTTGGTAGAAGCTTCTGGAACATGCAACGGGTCATTGCGTCTGAAGCATCTCACAGGTGTCTTAAAATATAGACAAGAAAGAAGTTCAGGGCAGTCGACAACCCCAGACGCAATTTTGAGAAGCATTGTCAGATCAGCTATTTCCCTACGCATGAAGAGAGGAGGAAGGTGGTGTTTCTTGCACAGAGAAAGGTAATGTTCCGAACTATAGCGTTGGCCCACCCGGTAACACACGTAACGCAGTAACTTTTTTGAATAGCCTCAATACGTGGAATGTAGACAGCGTAACACGGACTCCAAACTTGAGAAGCATATTCTAAGATACTCCTGACAAAGGTACAATAAAGAATTTTGATGGTCTTTACAGAATTATATTCCTTAGAACATCTTATTATGAACCCAAGTGCCTTATACGCTTTAGCTGTTATTGTATTATTGTGATGATCAAAAATAAGCTTGGAATCATAAAGAACGCCCAGATCACACACCACCGATTCTCTCTGCAAGATTTTACCTTTTAGGCGATAGTTAAAAATTATAAACTCGTGCTTACGACCATATGTTACAGCCGAGCATTTTGCGGTGTTGAGGTCCAACTGATTAATACTACAGTACTCTTCAAGGCGTACGAGATCGGTTTGCAAGGCCTCTGCATCAGCAATGGAGGTTATAGTGGCGTAGATTTTCATGTCATCAGCAAAACACAACAGACTAGCTATTGAGAAACATAAATTAATGTCGTTTATGAAAATAATGAACAATAGAGGTCCCAGCAAAGAGCCCTGGGGTACCCCGCTAGGTATAGTAACCCAGCTAGATACGTAATTGCTGATGACAACCGCCTGAGATCTGTTGTTTATATAGCAGGTGAAACACCTAAGCAGATCGCCGCCGATCCCTACACCGGGAGTATTCTGTTCCTGCCGGTGAGTTAGGTTTCCAGTGCTAGTTGGGGTGGGGATTTGGGGAACCGTGGCTTTTGCGCTTCTTACATTTGGCTAAATTCAGAAGCAAAAAGCGTGAGAGCAAATCAAAGTAGAATGTATTTCTCATAGATTAAGATGAGATCGCCAAGATCAGATGGCAGTCGCTCTACTGTAATTATGTTCCTGGATCATGGTCAAGGCGGATCCCGGGCCATTAACGTCTAGATTTTACAAGAGAAATAGTGTAATACTGTCAAACAGCGAACCCGTGTCAATTGGGCGACGAAAATAAGCCGTGATACGAGTCATCACTGCAATAATGCATCAGACAATGTAGGTCACGGCAATGCAAGGCCAACTTAATAAGCGAATGCAGTAAATTGGCAATCAATTATGGGCAGACGTTCGTTAAATTTGTATCACCTTTTTGACAAATTCGCCTTTGCGAAGCTGGTGGTTTGTTGAGAAGCCGATATAGTTAGTAGGTACAAAAGTTTATAGAAACGATTTGTATTTATTTATTTAACTGTTTATTGTACACAATAATTATATACAGAGAAATATAACAGTATAGAAGTCACAACAGGCGTTGCTTATTTCAAAAAGAAATTTCTTCCAGCAGGCCTACAGAAGAGTGATGTTAGACTAAAGTAACGCAGATACAACGTGCACAATAATTGAATATATAAATACATAAATATATTATATTATAATATATAGGTAAATAAAGCTAGATATATTATTAAAACAAGCTATCTAAAATACATAAATATATAAGTTATGGTCTAGACAGGGAAAGATAATACTCCTTGACTCTCTTTTTAAATATAGACAGTGACTGGCTGTCACGCACATTATGTATGTAGGTACAATGTGAACATCAAAACGAAATTCAACTTTCAGATAAAGTAACCTTGTCCAAATGTATTTTAAATCCGAACTAGTGGACCCGGCGCGACTTCGTTCGCGTACACCTACTATACTCCTACCTACTCTTTTTTCTTGCTAGTAATATAAACCTTCCTCTTGAATCACTCTATCTATTGTTGAGAACCGCTTTAAAATCCGTTGCGTAGTTTAAAAGATCTAAGCATACATATATTTATAAAAACATAGGGACCGACGGCGGGAAGCGACTATGTGTAGATAGAGATACATAGTTTAAAACAAAGTCGCTTCCCGCCGTCTGTCCCTATGTATCTATGTATGCATTTGTCCCTATGTATGTACATAGTGGTAGGGGTAAAGTAGGTGTAAGTTAGGTATAGGTATGGGTGGGGGTAGGACGTCACGCCAGCGAAGTCCACTGGTTAATTAATAAATATTAGAATTTTTTATTTATTGAGAACGTCGGTAGCCTAGTGGTTAAGGGGTCCGGCCGACTCGTAAGCGAGAGGTACATGATTCGAACCCCAGTGCCGCTATGAGTAAAAATTACTCTTTTCTGAGCTATGTACCTACATCAGTTGAACACTAACGGATACTGAGGGAGAACATCGCGATGAAACCTGTACATTCAGGCGACTGAATTTAAAATCATGATCAAATGCCTGGGTCACCGAGATCAGATAACAGTCGCTCATTACAGTATTACAGTAGCAATTCAAATGCCTGGTCATGATCAAGGCGGACCCCGAGCCTTCGTGCGCGAGAGCTCTACCGGGACATTTACGCCAACATGACTATTTTAGTGTTGCTTCTATAGCAGTAAATCTGACAGGCTGGATCCGCTCTTCTACTAGAAAAGAGGCTTCAGATTTAATTAAAGCATCTTCTTACCAGAATCCTTAATTTTAAATGTGTGGTGTTTTGGCTTTTCAAGTACGGTGAATGTAATCACAACCCGTTACAGCACAGCCGAATCGCCAGAGCCACGTCTCCCTCGAAAAAGTATATAATATATTTTGTTAATTATTTTATTATTATTTTCGGACCGCTTAAAAACAAAACATATACATTTCTTAATAAAATTTCACTCGAAATGAAATACGACTTCACTATTGCCGTTTAGCAACAGTCCACCCACAGAGTCGATAGTTCCAACATCTCGTGGCACTAAACAACATCCTGGATTGAGTGCGTAATTTTATTGTTGCACGCTTTCCAAAGTTTACGAACTGCGACGCGGTGAGGGAGAGCTGCGCGTGAGTCGATAAAAGTGTCGCTGTGTCGCTCTCTACCTACAGGATCGTAGAGTCGCTCTCTACAAGATTAGAATAAGTATGCTTGGATAATTCACACAGCGCCATCTAGCCCCAAAGTAACCAAACCTTGCGTTATTGGTGCTAGATAACTGATAAACTATTTATATACTTTTAAATACATACTTATTATACATACAACACTCAGATCCGTAACAGAAATAAAATTCATCATTTCAATCTCTGCTCGGCCGGGAATGGAACCCGGGACCTCTGCGTGGTAGACATGTTAACCAACTGAACCACTCAGGTCGGCGTTGATTGCTCGGTCTTGTAGAGTGAAGCGATTTCCCGTAACTTCGATGAAAATTAACTCCTTGAGTCTTGAGTCAACTCTGCCCTTGGGACGAGTCCCACCAACCAGTTTATTTTATTAATTTTTAGATGGCAACACACCTTACTCATATATTTCATAAAATCTATTCAACTTCTGAAATTACCAGTTGGTACAATCGACAGTGTAGTTTCGTCAAACGTTTTAATAGGTAATCACTTGCAAACTAGCAGGGCTGCGAGTTCGCAAATTTACGTGGCTCGATTGAATTGTAATTGGATTGCAATAGCAGCTCAACGACAGTTTTAATTGTATAGCTGCGATTGCTATGCAATTACAATTCAATCGTGGCATTAGTAACAGTAGCAGAATACCAAAAACGCGCAAAACCATTGACCTTTTTTTATACAACTAAGATTTCAAACAAGCTTACGGCCCGCTTGATGGTAAGCAGTCACCGTAGCCTATGGACGTTTGCAATACCAGGGGCATCACCCACGCGTTGCCGACCCCGTAAAAACCTTTTTACCCCTTTCTTGAAGAACTGCATGTTATACTCTCCAGCTGGGATTGTGATCCAATTATGGCATTTCAATTTGCCATTAGTAAATTAGCGGACATCAGGCCCAGGAGATCAGCTTATTTTCTTGACTGATGTGACTTGTATTTTCGAGGCAGCCTACCTCTTCAAAAGAACCGTTCGTCTCATCCCATCGGAAACATTCGAGCGGGCCGAATACCCGACTAGTTTCCACAAGTCTTCCCCCAGATCCACAATTAATCAGAAACACTTCATAGAAATATATTTTTGCAAACTAGAAAATATATTATTCCAAGCAAACTTTATGTTTGAAGCAAAAACTTCATAAAGATAGGCTCAGCGCACAGTCACAAGTTAAGTTTGTATGTTGTTTGTGGTTGAAAAATATATTGCAACTTTGTTAAAAAAAATAAAGCAGTTTATTTGTAATAACAAATAAACTGTAAAGAAAAAAGGTGAAAGTAGGTATTTAAATATTTTACTTCTATCGGATGGCGTCATTGTATGGTCATGGACACACCCTCCTAAAAAGGTAACCAATATACGCAACTATTACCAAATTTACAATCTTGCGCTCTGATATTTCGCTTCATTATAACGTTGTGCGTTAAATAATACTTAATTACTGTTAATCGATCTTCACCTTGCCCGGTGTCTGATAACTTTTTCGTAATAATAAATAATAAAGATAAAATTTCCCCGAAAAAACAGATTGGGGAAATCCCCTACGCACCAGCCACTTTCTCTATAGCTAAGAAAAGTAAACACAAAGTTTAAATCTGGACTTAATCTATAGTCCAAAAAAGCTGTCTATAGTTCGAACTTACTAAAGTGGATTGTACTAAACTTCGGCGACGCTTAAGTTGTGCAATGCTTTTCTTGTTTGGAATATCTGAAATCAACTTTGGCGTCCCCTAGAGTCGCAATAGAAAGCATTGGGGCATAAATCATAAAAAATCAAAATTAAAAGTCGAAAGGTGACCTTGTAGACAGCAAAAGTGATCGCTGTCCCTATCTTTATCAAAACTATACCCTGTGGCGTCCGGCAGAGTAGAATATCACAAACCCCTTACACTCGTGGGTGTCGTAAAAGGCGACTTATGTTTTCGAGGCAAAAGATTTGGAGTGTCCTTAGGCTGGAAAATGGGCAGCTGCGTTTCCCATTTTAATATTCGTCTAATCTTCAGGCTATCGACGCGGGAGTTCCTCAGGGATCGGTACTGTCCGCTACTTTATTCTTGCTGCATATTAACATCTGCTTGTACCAGGTACCTTTGGCTACGCAGACGACAGCACAGTAACGGATAGATATCTGTCAGAGGCAAAAGCCAGCAGGGATGTTATTCAGTTTTGTCGAAAGGCTATGGTTGATCAGTCTCTGATTGGGGTGAAGCCAATCTGATGGCGTTCAACGCAACCAAAACACAGGCGTGTTTGTTTTCCGCCAAAAGGAGTCCATTCCATCTAACTCCAACTTTTCAGGATGTTCCTGTGGAAATTACCGACAACCTACAGCTTCTTGGCGTTGAGCTATCTGTAAATCTCAACTTCGGTCAGTACATCGAATCCAAGGCTAAGACTGCAGCAAAAAAGCTTGGTATCCTCTCGAAGGTTAGGCGGTACTTTACTTCAAGGCAGTTGCTTCAGTTATATCAAGCACACTTCCGATCCTGCATGGAGTACTGCTGCCACCTCTGGGATGGATCAGCCAAATATCAACTGGCGGCTTTGGATTCGGTGGAAAAACGTGTAAAGAAGATAATTTGTGACCCGCAGTTGGTTGAGGCTAGGCTGCAGAGTGGATATTCCAGCTATCCGCACGAGCCGCTTTGACTCGACCTTTATGATGCGTACGGCTAAAGAGTGGAACGCGTTACCTGCGAGTGTGTTTCCTGATCAATATAATCTGGATGCCTTCAAGGCTGTAGTGAATAGACTGTTCCAAGACGGGCATGCTCCATCTTCGGCCGCATCGTCACTTACTAACAGGTGAGATGGCGGTCAAATGCCTGTCTTGTATAATATTAAAAAAAAAATTACAACCTGCGATCGCCAACCCACCTGCCAAGCGTGAAGATTATAGCAATAACCTCCCCTCTAGAGACCCTAAGTTTTGCAGTGGACTGTTTTGGGTAGTGATGAAAAAAGCAGTCACAATATCAAAATGTCATTAAACAATCACTCTCTCAATCACTTTTTTTTTATTGCGTCTTCCATATTCATGTAAATGGTTGTCTGAAAGAGATCGCTATTGGCGATAAGACCGCCCTAGTACTTTTGTAATCTTGCTATGTCTGTTTTTAGTTGCATAATATTTTAACACATATTTTAAGGGTGCGATTTAGGATGTTCCAGTCGTCCCGTGACCATGATTCATGCAACTGAGTCGAAATATCGGGCCACTCGTCAACAAAGGTACGCGGAAGGAGAACCTGGAACATAACCTTAAAATGTTTTTAGTTGTCCTGTTAATGTACAATCAAGGGTTTATAAATAAATCAATAAATAAATCACCCTGTATTTAAACTCAAAACCAATACTTTATCCAGTGTCATTTACTGTTTCCCACTAAACCATAACCTGTGGAGTGCCACCAACTATCTACATTCAGTGGACAAAATTGGAACTAAGGCATTATTGTAGTAAACTGACAGATAGAAACGCCCATTTCTTCGCTACTGGCGACGCCGTCAACTGAATGGATAAGTTGGTCGCAGCGGTTTGTTAAGTTGGCATGGCATGGCAATGGCATTCATATTTCAGTCCTATATTTACGCACAACTCGTAAAACATTAAAGTGCCCCAACTGCAGCCCTTTTACGATCTAAGTTGCTTTATTAGATGTGAAAGGATGCACAGCGCGTGGTTTTATATATATCGTTTGTTGACTTTCTGTACTTTGACCCAAAAAGTGCACCCATATGTTACCGGAAACGTGGAAAATTTTATTAAACACTTTTCCTAGATATTTCATACATTCCCAAAACAGGAATCGGAAATGTGTTGATTTCATCGTTTTATTTGATAATTTGTCAAAAATATAGATCTAGGTGGTTTAGGGGGTTAGGTTGCGAGGAGCGAAGCTACGAGCATGTTAGTTGTTATGGACCACCGCCAGAAACAAATCTACAATTTTTCTCTTCTTTTTCAAAATCTTGGATATGATCAATGCAGACACCGGGCCCACTATGGGCCTTAAGAAAGCTCACTGTCACCCAAAGGGCATTGGAAACAGCAGCGTAGCTATCATAGGGCCAGGTGGTGCAGTGCACCAGGGCCCAAGAGCTCAGGGGGCCCTCCAACCTAAGCTTTGAAAAAAGCGGGTCAGCCAATTCGCCAGCTTCTGAAGCTAGAAAACCTCGACCCTGCTCACAAGAATTTTTTATTTTTATTTAATGATTTTAAGTGAAAATGAGAGAACTCCAGATTTAAGACTTTCAACACATTCGCCGAGCGTTCTCGACAAGCATGTGCTGTTTGTTATTGCTATTTGGTAGTTTGGTTGAGTACGCACATTGCATCAGCGATCAGCTCATTAGCTCACGTGCTTGACGGTCGTGAGATCAATTCGACAATTCCACCCGTAACCTTTTTATTTCAGTTTTCATTCGCCCTTACTTTGCATCTGTTCTCATTTATATTATTCATTGCGATATTTTCAACTTTCTGGGATGCACTGTAATAGTTGACGCTAGGTGTGTCTCTGACTGTTGTAATTCCTTATTTCATCGAGTATTACCACTAATCCTATTATTTCTATTCCGTACATTCATCCATCTGGCACCATATTTTGCTAGAACTCATTTTTGCTAAACAACGGATAAATTAAAAGAGTACAGGAATCACTTCAAGTCCTTCAAATCCAAGGCCACCGAAACCGCGAAAAAATACGTCTTTCCAGAAGAAAAACTAAAAAGCATTTTGATGAATTGGCTTCTGATCACCGATTCCAAAACCAGGAAGAAGTCTTCAGAGTAACTATTTTCAACAATGAACTCGACATAATAATTAATCAGATGCGCGTTTTTCTGGTATGAGTGCAGTTTGTAAAACGTTCGACTTTTTAATTCCAAAAAATTTGGTTATCATGAATGAAACGATTTTACTCGCGAAATGTGATCAGTTTCAAATGAAATATTCCGATATAATTGGACCCACTTTTTCGCTCCAATTTCTTAATGTTTACCATCTGGTCCTTCCTCAGTTGACGGAGACGTGGTCCATTCGCCGACTTTGCAAAGAAATTATAACGAAATTTGGCGTGCTCGAATGTGACCTTACGGAAGTGTATACAGCAATGCTACTGTTTCATACAATTCCTGTTACTTCCGCGGCAGCAGAAAGATATTTCAGTAAACTGAAGATTATAAAAAATTATTTAAGAAACAGCATTGGACAAGATCGCCTCCGACACTTATCGTTAATTGCAATAGAAAATAAGGCGGCATAAAACTTGGATTTGAGTAAAGTTATAGACGAATTCGCAAAAATTAAAGCGCGCAAGATTTTGTGAATTGGACGGGGAACTCTGTTAAAAATCGTTTTTCTTTTTCATTTATTGATCTCATCTGTATAATAAATATTTTATAATACCATGAATGCGTTGCTTATTTATTCCCATTTTATTTTATTGAACACAGAGTTGATGACGTATGGATTAAGCCTACTAATGATAAGTTCAACTCACTGTATCCTGTATCCTATTCTTATGCCTATCTATAATTTTGAAGGCCAATATAAGTTGAAGTTACTGGGAAAGAGGGGATGAGGGCCCGATTCTTTCTCTATGCACCGGGGCCCTTGCCTACCTAGCTACGCCACTGATTGGAAAGGGATATGCTTGGAGTCTCGTTGCGCGATAGAATCAGAAATGAGGAGATCCACAAGCCAACCAAGGTCACCGACATAGCCCTAAGGATTGCCAGGCTAAAGTGGCAGTGGGCAGCACATAGCTCCAAGAACAGATAGCCGATGGAGCAGTAAAGTTCTCGAGTTGCGATCATGTACCGGAAGACGCATCGTGTGTAGGCCTTCCACAAGGTGGACTGATGACCTGGTAAAGATCGCAGTACCAGCTAGATGCGGAAGGCGCAAGACCGGCCTTTTTGGAGATATCTGGGGGAGGCCTATGCCCAGCAGTGGGAGTCTTTTGGCTGATATGTTGATGATGATGAGACCCCGGGCCCCCACACGCTAGTGCACAAACAGAACATTCGCCTTCTTTACGCCTACACCTATCACTAATTTATGCACTAAATCATGATGATTTCTTCACCGTAACGTCTGTAACCTATTAATCGGTCACATAGTTACACCGAAACAATTCGCCGAACCCGACTGCATGCGCGTGCGCACATTCCCGTCACGTCTAGCCGGTCTAGACTAACGCGTTGTATGTAAATGCATTAGCGATTGTATTGGAGTTTTCGGCTGCTCATTGCGTATTCGTAGTGTAAGGTCCTTCTTAAGGCCAAGTCGTCATGATGTGTAGGGATATGGCTGCCTATAGACATCAGTGTGAAGTGTGTCCTAGGGCATAATTTGGTTGTGTGGCAACATTTTTACATTGGCATTTAAGTAATATTTTGGCGTGAGCAATTATGTCGTACAAGGCGACGAATGTTTGCCTCAAAAGATCTAGACTCTCCGTAGACTGGTAAATGAGCAGCAGCTTTTTCGACTTTTATATTCACAACACTGCGATGTCCAACCCGCCTGCCAAGCGTGGAAATTATGGCAATATATAAATACAACAAGGCAATAATATAACCTCCCATTTCGTAGGAGAGGCCATAAGGCCTGCAGTGGACTGTCACGGGCTGTGATGATGAAAATAGCTATCTACCTACATAATTTCTTTCTCACCGCCGTTACTCCTGTTTATCGAGCATCTGCAGCGACGCTCTGAGATTCTGATGATAGTCCAGGCTGTACTTTATTAAAACCATGCAGCTGAGGCATCCTGATCCATATGTCATAATCGTAATGCTGCTTTATCATAGGCCTCTTTTGCCCAGGTTCCTTTGTTTGTTTGTCCAGGTTAACGAAACAGCCTTGGTCAAACTTCGTTAAAAAGAGTCTAGACTCTTTTGGCAGCTTTGTTTTTAAAGCATTCTCTTAAAACAATACGTCTTTTAGTCTAAACAATGGTTACTTACTATACTAAAATTTTTACTAACTTACATCGCCTTAACATAAACAAAAATCTAGACTTAAACAATCAATTCAATGGTGCGCCTGTTTTAGACTCCGACTATTGTAGTCTAGGTTTCCATATTAATAGTGCTTAATATGCACCTGGTTAGCCATAGTCTGGCTCTAAATATATCTGCTATTTTTTGTTATACCTATAGACCAAGGACTTTGACTGCAAATTAAATACAAACTTTTAATATAAAGAGAGATGTAATAAAATAATTATTTATCTATGCGTCAGCTTTATGCAGGTTATGTGTGAAGTAGCTTTTGCCCGCGACTTCGTCGACGTAAAATTCCGTTATTATGTTGCGTTCAGGACCGTTTCCGATGGAACCACATTGAATTTTGGGATAAATTATAGCCCATATGTTAATTGCATTATTATCCGTTCAGTAGTTTTTATGTGCTTTTAAATAATCGTATTCATTCCAGTTCGAACAGTTTTCATGTGTCTTTCTTTATAATATACCAGTTGTTGACCGAGAGATCAAGGGACCTATGTTAGGAACCTAGGTTTCCCTCTTGATCGTTATAAACCTGCAGCTTCCGGCGACTTCTCGATAAAATCCTGAATCATGGTCAATGCGGACCCTGGGCCCTAGCACGCGAGTATTGACGCAAAAATGAGGTCTCCCTATCTAGGTTTTAGGTTTAGGTTAATGGGCTTCTTTTTCCGCACTTGAACTCAAACTTCGTCCCTTGTACGTAGGTAAGGCATGCTAATTTAGCCAGCCCAGCTCCCCCCAGAAGTCCAGCAGTCTCTTCGGACGCTTGCAGATCTCCCGTTCCTAATGTGTATTTTACCCTGTGGTCCTTTAGTCCCTCACACTCCAGAACAACATGGGCCGCTGTTTCCTCGTCTACTAGACATCCCCTGTATAAAGGGCTGTCTGTAGCTCCTATTGTGAACAGTAGTAGTTAGGTGTCCTGTTATTGTACCAACTACTGTTCTGATTTCTGTCCGTTTGAGATCTAGCAGTTTATTGGTTAGTCTAGGTGATCGTTCGGTCTCCACCAACTTCGACTGCCTACATTCTATTGTGTTTTGCTAACGCTTGTTGTGCTGGTCCGTCGTGTATTTGCTCACCCAAGCTCGCGGTGTGTTAAAAGAGAGGGGTAGGGACGGAGGAGGACCAGCAATTTCCATCCCTGATCCTTTTCTTGCTAGCTCATCGGCGGCATCGTTTCCCATCGAATGGCTGTGACCCTTGATCCATTGTATCGTAAGCCTGTTTGTCAGGGAGATATCCTCCAGTGCCTGGTGGCACTCTAGGATTAGGGCAAAGTTTATATCGTTCTTTTCCAATGCCTTCAAGACCGACATGCAGTCCGATAGAATTTGGATGTCTTGGTCGCTTATACCAAGTCTCTTTACTCGCATGGCGTCCTGTGTGATTGACACACACTCGCATTGGAATATATTACTTTGTTCCCCTAATGGTATGGAACTCTTAATGTTCAGATCCAGCGAGAAGATCCCTGCACCGCGGCGCGGCGGTGCCTTGGTCGGTCTTGGATCCGTCCGTGAATAGAATATAATAGAATAGATTGTTTTTATTGCGTAAAATGTGGTATACAATAGGATTTTATTTAACATTTTTGATTCACACACTTTGCCAGAATCTGGCATGCAATAATTTATAATAATTATGCACGTGTAAATTCGGACTTCTCTTATCCCAGACCAGTCTGCCTCCGTTTCCGCAGTTTGTATCTGATATCCTTTGCCAAATGTGAACTGGTCGCACTTGGCTTCAAACATAGGGTTGCTCTGAACCATTGTTTCCCATAGGGTTTGATGGGAGCCAAGTTTATTGTTCCATTGTCTTGTTATCTTAAGTCTTAGAATGGCCATCTTTGCCTCCTGCTGTATATGCAGATCAAGTGGTGGCAGTCCCAGTAGTACTTCAAGTGCAGCTGTTGGTGTCGAGCGCATGCAGCCCGTTATGGCAGAGCATGCCATTCTCTGGAACCGTTGCAGCCTGTTGACCGCTGTAGTGAGCTTGGTTCTGGACCACCAGGCCACCGCGCCATATTCAACGAATGGCCTCTAAAATTGAGATCTAAACTAATGCTCGTAAGAGGTAACATTTTCAGGATTATGTTGCGGGTGCCGTGGCGCTGCAGTGCATCGGGAATGTGCATTAACATACGACAAAACCTTAGGAAAATCAGCATAAAACACTACATAATATGGAAATACAATACAGCAGTGACAGACAGCTATGAAATTCGCGGAGGCGTGCATTGACGGCTTGTATGCCATAATGCTCAAGAAAACGGCCTCGTTACTGCAGAGCATGCGTAACAGTTGGAACAGTATCCTGAAGCTCTAGACCTGCGGGGTTATCTAAATGGACAACTGATTTTGACATATCTTACACTACTTTAATTTTATAGACGCCATAGCCAGTGGCCAACGTAGATGACGTAGTGTAGAATTATCTAATGTCAAATTCAGTTGTCAACCGAGTTAGACAATAGCCCCGCAGACTGTCCCATCCAAAGACAAGGAATTATGTTACAAAATCATGTCATAACATTAGGACACATGATAGGTAATAAATATAACTAAATAAATAAATATGCTTGGACAAAGTGAGGAAGGAAAAAGTGAGCGCTGGGGATTATGGAGAGATGAAGAGGTTGGCAGACAGGAGAGAAGAGTGGCGATTGCTCCACCGACAAGAGTCGTACTCTTAAATATATGATGATGCTTGGACAAATTCACACAGCGCCATCTAGCCCCAAAGTAAGCAAAGCCTGTGTTATGGGTGTTAGATGACTACTTATATACTTTTTATTTAATACATACTTATAATACATACTACACCCAGACCCGTAACAGAACTCAGAATTCATCATTTCAATTTCTGCTCGGCCTGGAATCGAACCAGGGACCTCTGCTTGGCGCCCGGCATGTTGACCAACTGAACCACTCAGGTCGTCAGTAATAAGGACCGCGTGTCTTTTCATCAATAGTTGCCCAATCAGTGTCATGTTAGGACAACAATTATTGTGGCGTAAAAAGGTACAAACATGCCGCCGATACAAGTGAATTTATCATCCATCTTCATTCGAGTGAAGTACAGGAGAGGCCGTCCTATTAGCAAACAAATTGTCTTGTAGTTCAATATAATAGGACGTATGATATGAGTATTTTTAATTTCAAAAATACATTTATTAACAGTGTCAAAGAAATTATTCTTAAATATAAGGCCATGATTGCCTAATAACTTAGGTAAGTATGCTAATTATGTGCTATATTGTGAAGATTAAGTTACAATAAATCAAACTAAGTATTTATTATTATTACCTATAATCATTTAAGACAAATTGAACAACATTTTCTTAACCGACCTTTTCCTAAAATCACTATTTGTTCAACATTAACAAATAACTAACTTAAATAGCCACTACTGAAACACACTTCATAAAATTAACATTACAACAACAAATAAGTAGGTATTTTTTCATTTTTATTCTCTCGCGAGAATGTTTTTAAAACGACTTTCAATAAAGTACAATACAAGAGTATAATTACGAATCATGAAAGAAATTCAGGATGAGTTCTTGGAGCCTAAGGCGCTGTCAAAACATTTGACTAACGACTTGGCCATAGAAAACAGAATTTGGCCCAGTGTAGCTGTATATGCTGTAGCTAAAGAAAAACTTTCTGACAGTTAAAGCACTTATACTTTTGTATGTACTGTACAAAAGGCAGCACATCACCCTGCCCACCAGCAGCACAAAATTAACTAGCATCACTATAGATGCCCAACCCCTTACACTCGTGGGTGTCGAACAAGGCGACTAATGTTTTCGTGACAAAAGATCTAGAGTCTCCGTAGGCTGGAAAATAGGTAGCAGCGTTTTGTATTGTTATATTTATAACACTGCGATCTCCAACCCACCTGACGAGCGTGGAGATTATGGCAATAACCTCACCTTCCGTGGGAAAGGCTCTAAGTCCTGCAGTGTACTGTTATGAGCTGTGATGATGACTATGGATGCACCTACAAATCGGAGACGGTCCAAATTCTAAACAGGCTATGGGCTTTGCCCCACCGCTGCGACCACACACAGGTCCTAAGCAACGCGCAACAAATTTAATATCAAGTAACAGGTAGGATGTGGTGTCCACGCGAAAATTCGAAAGAACGTTTCTAGCTCGTACGATTCGAATGTGGAATCAGCTCCCAGCCACTGTGTTTCCTTTAGACTATGACATGGGATCGTTTAAGAGGTATATTAGAGGTATAAGAGGTCTCCTTAGAGGCGGGCAACGCATTGGTAGCGCCCCTGGTGTTGCTGATGTCCATAGGCGGCGGTGACCACTTTCCATCAGGTGGCCCGCATGCCTGTTTGTCTACCATATTAAATTTAAAAAAAGGTAGGTAGACTAAACAGGCTAGGTTGAGGTCTTGCTGCCTTCTGTACACCTCAACGAAACAGATCCCTACAAAAACGTGGACCAATAAACCACGTTCAAAATAAAGAAAGAGAACGGGAAGAAGAATCGGGAGAACCTATCGATGTATACTGCCGTCTCTCTCCCGTTGCAGAAAGTCTCGTATTGGGGGATAGAGGCTGACGTACTGGCACGAGGGTCCACCGTGTTCGGGAATATGTGCTGGAAAGATAGAATTATATACATTTAGATTAAAGGGTATTACCTACAGAAATCAAAATAAGTTAGGTAGACAGAAATAACATATGGGGTGTCAAACTATCGAGAACTTCGTCGCTTCTTGGGTCTCCTGTAGAAACCCTTTCTTAATACCGGCAGGTCCCATCTATCTTAACACTGTCGACGACTAATGGTTGTTTAGAAGTGGATAGTCGCCAAATATTACCTTGAAAGCGTCCAAGTCCCTCGACAGATCTTCGTCGGAGTACCCCTTCATGGCTTTCGTGGCAACCGGACCCATGTAGTTGTTCACCACAGCGAACTCGAAGAGTGAGAGGAAGACGAATACCGAACAGGATGACATCCAAACGTCTATGGCCTTCACGTAGGACACTGGTGGCAAGGACTGCTGAGACTGCGTGTTTTGGGTGGCTGTTGGGTAGAGAAAGTATATACAACACTAGCTTTCTGCCCGCGGCTCCACCCGCGTGGACTACCCGTTAAATACAAGCGAAAGGGGGAGAGGGCGGGATGAAAGTAACTTATAGACGCCAGTTACACATATATATGTTGTATAGTCACAGTTACATATGATAATTTTCGACATGCTTGTTAGCATGCTGAAAACTAGCACGCTTTTTTTACTATGGAGTTTGATTTAAGCATTTTTTTATATTAGACAAGACAGGCATGGGACGATTAAAACGATCCCTTAGCAAAACTATGCTCGCCATGATTGCTCATGCATTTTTCGGAAATCGTAGTTGTATAGCGACATCCATCAAATCTTTTAGTACCTAAAATATAAGTTTGGTTTAATTTGGTCTCGGTAGCAGATGTCGGAAGGTCCGATGTCGCAATTCCGCGAATTTAACATATTGGTACTCAAATATTTCCTACTTTTTCTTTTACAATTCTAAGAGCCATCCCTAATAAACTAGCTTCGAAAGACAAGAAACCTCTCTTCTTAATCGTTCATCTATTCGGGGACTACGATGCCACAGACAGACACACAGAATCTGTGTCACAGATACACGCCCATCAAACGTAAAACTGTCACATCTCACAACTCACCCAAAGTGAGCAACGAGGTCACCCCCAAGGTGACTCGCGCCGGGATCGCCTCGGGCTTGATCCAGAACGAGATCCAGGACATCACGACGATCAGCGCCGACGGTATGTAGGTGTGGAAGAGGTGGTAGCCGAGGCGCCTGCGCAGGTTGAATACCACGGCCAGGCAGGTGAAGTTGCCTTGAAACATGGGAAAAGAAGGTACACTGTATCAATTGCCCGTAGGACGTAACATTCTACTGATGAACCTGACCAGCAAACCAGCAAAATGCCTGGTGACATAATGCCAGGCATTTTTCTGGTTTTGATGCACATTGAATGCACTGTTCAAATAATGCTAGAAAACAAATTGTTTCTTAATTGTCTTCTATAATATGGAAAAGGAAAGAAATCGACAGGATGAGATAGGAACTTAACATTTCTGAAGAAATTGTAGAAAACTCATATTTTAGCCTGCCTGATGGTAAGACGTTTGCAATACTAGGGATACCACTGGGCATTGCCGAACCTGTAAAAACCTTTTCGTGCCACACCCTACTTGAAGAGCTCCATGTTGCCACAGACACACACGTCTAACTTATAACACCTACGTTTTGGAGTTGGGTGTTAAAAACCGTGATAATAAGCCGGTTACTTTTGACAGCTCATCGATAAGTGTAAGGTATATTAGTAAACAACCACGAAAAAATATAAATTAGGTTTAGTCATACGAAAAACCGTGTGGTGTCCGGCAGAGTAGAATAGCACCAAGCCCTTGCACTCGTGGGTGTCGTACAAGGCGACAAATGTTATCGAGGCAAAAGATCTAGTCTCCGTAGGCTGAAAATGGGCAGCAGCGTTTTCCATTGTTATATTTATGACATTGCGATCTCCAACCCGCCTGCCAAGCGTGGAGACTATGGCAATAACTGCTCCTTTCATGGGAGAAGCCTTAAGTCCTGCAGTGGACTGTTATGGGCTGTAAAATGTGATGATGATTCCAAAACATTATGCATGGGCAACCATAAATAAATAAAATTTTAATTTTAGGTATCTCACCCGTAGAATACTCAATGGTGCAGTCTGAAGTGTAGTTGTTGGAGATGTCCAGTTGAGGCAGCTCAATATCAGGGTTGACCACCAGAGGGTCGGTCAGGTTCCATATGAAGACGAGGTCATGTACCGTGTGCGACACTGCAATAAGGTAGATAAAGAATGAGGTTACTGTTGTGAATATGTAAATATACTGTCTCAGCACTATTCCTGCAAAGAGATTTGAAAGTTAGCTACCAGCTACCTATACCTATTATATCCAGTCTCCTTGGTGGCGAGAGATATAGTGCCACTATAACTTATTTATTTATTTCACAGTTTAACAACAATTTAATTAAATGAACGAGTGTGTTTTGTAATAAATAGCCAGGTAGACACAGATAACCCACCCGGGTTTTGTGTCAATTAGTGTTAAGAAACAAAATGTACATTGAATTAAATAAAAAAATAAACAAAAGAATTCAAGTTGTAATTCAACTGCAAATTATTATTTATCTAAACGTATCTGACCTGGTGGCCAAAGCTAAATGTCGCCTTTTTTAAATCTCACGTCCATTCGTTCATATTCAAATTTGTTGAGAATTAGACAGACCTTCATATATTGCAACTGACTACGTCAAAAACGTGTAGGTATAATAACTTTGTTAAATCCCACCATGGGTGCCAATCGGGTCCCAAAACTGTTCAACCAGTCTATAAAAGTTTCAACTTCAATTTTCCATTTCTTGTATACTTGTACCTGGATAAGAGCGAAGCTAGCTCTCATATACCAAAATAATGAGGAAACAAAGATACTTACAACTCTCAATCATCATGGAGCAGCTCTGTGTGTCGTGTGGATACGACTCGAATTTCATCGCGCATGAAAGCACCAATGTCAACCTGAAATATAGGTACAATTAAATTAATATAATATAGGATAAACAGCACATTATTGTACTGTGTGTCCTGTTGTTTTGTTTTTTCCGTCACTGGCCTCAGGCCGTTCAATAAAATATGCTTAGACAAATTCGCCACACAGCGCCATCTAGCCCCAAACTAAGCAAAGCTTGTGTTATAAGTGTTAGATAACTGATAAACTACTACCTTTTTTTAAAAATACTCATTATACAAACTACACCCAGACCCGTAACAGAAGTTAAAATTCATCATTTCAATTTCTGCTCTGCCGGGAATCGAACCCGTGACTTCTGCGTGGCATGTTAACCAACTAAAACACTCAGATCGTCAATGCTGGACATGGCTAAAGTTTATTTGCTAGTTAGGCCAATAATGGCAATAGAAATCCTACTCACTTGGACATATAAAGCAGCGTCTTATCGTGATACAGCCAGAGATAGTGGTTGGGTATGCTCATCTCGTGGAAGGTGACCTTCTTCGCGTTCTTGAAAAAGCAGTCTGGTCTCCAGATGTTGTTTAGCCATTCCACGTCCAGGATCCTGTATTCTTCGTGCATGTTCTCAGGCAGCCGGAGACGCGGGTCTCGCCAGGATTGCGCCAAGAAGATGTCGGCTACGTACGTCTGCGTTATTTTAAATTGTCAGGGTATTATAGTTTAGAGATACGTACTTGCGAAGAAAAGCCCAGATCCAATCTGGTGATGTTCCTCTGGTAGCAGGGTCACGGAAGTCAGATGGCAGTCGCTCCACTGTAATTATCTGATCTGCCAAATCCTAGGTCATGGTCAAGGCGGGCCTTCGGGCGCGAGAACACAACCGGGATGTTAACGCCAAGATGATTATTATTTACTTACGAAGAAAAGCTCCTCAACCCAAAAGAGAAATTGTAATATTTATCACTTTGCCTGTGTAGACGGGAATCGAACACTGGACTCTACAAAGCAGGCTGGTACAGTGGGTATTGCATAACTTAAGTTATCAAATGGAATTCATCGCGTCTTTTCAATTACAATTTTTTTTTAATTTCACATTGTTTGGGTGCCAGGCTAAACAGGACACATTTAGAAATGAGTAGAACTTTGCCCGTTCGATTCTCTCTGCCTGCCAAAACCGACGGCTGTGGAAACCTCAGAGGGAGAGGCCTTGTGACTAAATGATGATGACGGAAGTAGTGCGTATAAACATGGACTTGTAAAAGTAAATCGGAATTTTTCGTTCACAATCCGTCTGAGTCTGATTCCGTCAGTTCCTTTCTACCTTACGGAGCACAAGAAGCGGGCAGACGCCTATACATAGGGTGATTTCAAATGATGAAACCAAGGGATGACTGTTCTAGTGATAACAAACAACTGTTACTATGGCATTAAGCCTGGAATCGCAAAAATTGTAAACGAATTCTGCCAAAATGTATGAAACAGCTGACTTTTTTATGTTTCAGTTCTGTTCTGTTACAGTTGACTGTTTACGTTCACATGCATACGACACAGTAACCCTGTATGTCTCAATTTTTTATGGAAATAAATTTTTCTTACTTACTTACTTACTTACACCCCTTGGTAACTTAATTTGAAATCACCCTCTATTATGTACTCTGAGAAAGAGTACACTGCCTGCCAATGTGTTCCCTGAATAGTATCTACAATCTGGACTCCTTCAGGGCCAGAGTGAATTGTCTGTTTCTAGACAGGCGTGCTCCACCTTCGGCCACATCGTCACTTCCCATCAGGTGAGATAGCGGCAATAGCGGCCAAACTAAATACCTATCTAGTTTAACTAATAAAACAAAACATACCATGCTCTCCTCATTGATAGAGTCCAAAGACAACACGGTGACGTGGAAATACACCACCGTCGGCTGCCCCAATAGCTTCGGAGCCCTATTCTTGTCGTAGTACTTCGCCCTGACAGGCAAGATGTCTTGCAGGGACAGGCTGGACTCGCCCTTCATCTCAATTTCTTCGTATGTCGAGTTTGTCCTGAAAGATATAAAAAAAAGGTAAAGGTGACTGACTTCCTTTGAGGTCCTTTACATACGTGTACATAATATGGTGGAACTTTAAAGCACTGTCCTAATTGGCAATGGTACAACCATTGCCAATGACGGGTGGTTTTGAGGTACGGCTGGCAACCACTGGTGCTCCTACTGCTATTGGTCGTGTGACGTCCGTCGTACGAACAATGTCGCACGGTTGCTGCCAATTAGGACAGCGCCTTAAGGTGCATCAAAATTTTGCGAACTGCGCGCAAGCGGCGAGTGTGTACGTCTTCAATTGTTTCGTACGATGAAATGCAACGCGCTCGCGTGCTGTTGCTGCAACTGCGCTTTCCGTGATTTTAACGCAAGATGGTAGTGAAGAAAAAGTAAGTGGTAGTAAAGGGCAACTAGCACAGAATACCTAATACTACTCCTCATCCGCAGACAATTTGTAGCAATACCCTACACAGATGTGGAGGATGCGATCAAGTCCAACAGTGGTCTGTTAAGGGTTACTGATCTTGAACTTTGTGAGAATGTCAACCTGTGCCCTGACTAATGTTATACTCCTTTAAGCTGTTGAATAATCCTCCACAAGACAGAAAGACCCGTTCGACCCGATTTGTAACTTCGGTTAAACCATTTTCGGTGAAACGAACCATTGGAGAAATGGGTGTTGGGGAATGAACCGTTCGCTAATTTAATCTATCGGTTAACTGTCACCCGGGAAACGTTTTTCTTTTAATAGTGTTTCGAA
The DNA here is from genome assembly GCA_907269095.1 of Blastobasis adustella. Lineage (NCBI taxonomy): Eukaryota > Metazoa > Arthropoda > Insecta > Lepidoptera > Blastobasidae > Blastobasis > Blastobasis adustella. The sequence goes on along the minus strand of OU026135.1, from coordinate 4,873,060 downwards.
ATGGCGTATTAGACCCGATAGTGGATACTCCGACAAACAGATGTTATTCATCATGATACCCCACACGATGATAATGATAATGCTATGTCGTTCACATCCGTGAAAGCCTTGACTTGAGAGATATCGCGGATAAGATGGAAGCGGCTCGTCTGCGCTGGTTTGATCTGCTGCAGAGCCCCAAGGATACGTGACAGGTTAAGAAGTGGCATCGCGGAGTCGCGGACAGCTGCTTGCGTCCCGAGGATGCTGAAGTTCGGAGGGAGAAGAGTAGGAGCCTGGCAGAACGGTTATGATGATAACGACCTTGTCACAAAGCATTGCGTGAAGGACGCGTAGTTAGTGTTGACGGTTTTTATTATTCGTGTTTAATACTTGTTACAAAAATACTTACAGAAAGCTCACAGCAGCCTGGACTCTCTTCGCATCCCCATTTCTTATTAGAAGAAACAACATTGGCACTAACATAGTCACTCTTATTTGAACATTCATTATGTGACACTTCTTATTTTACTATTGTGGATCTGTATTTATATTATCATTATTTCAAACTCACTCACTCACTGTATCAACTCATTTTCTTATCCCGTCACTACACTTCCTCGACTCTAAATAAAATGAAGTCTTACACACCTTACAACTATAATCCTTTTAGAAGGGTTACCTCGTACAAGTAGATGTAGAAACTTAGCTTATCGACTACCATTACCTACCTATGGATGGATGTGGTCTTGTCTCTTGTTAAAGTGTATAAAAGGTAAATTCTTAAACGCGTTTAAGAATGACGTTTAAAAATTTTTGTCTGAAGTTTTTTTTTGAAGTGTCAACATAAATGCGTTTAAGAATTTAGTGCAAGTCGCCCTTATTCTACGAAAGTTTTTTTTGCATTTATTACTTTCGGAGGAATGCAGCTCGATGGACCAAAAATACGATAGACCTTTTATTTTATTAAAATTGTATTTTCATTAAATGTATTTTTAGGGTCTTTTATATTATTTTGTTCGCTGTTATACCTCTATTATTTGTTATATCGACAGCCTATGTTGAATACTAAACTGTAGTAAGTACTATAATCCCTTAGAAAGTGGACTGGACTGCAACGTACTTATGTGGATATCAACTGTAAGGCTTCATTACCCAATAGCTGCGCAATTGAATGGTGTGGCACCGTGTGTTACGTTTTCATCACCATATTAAAAATACAATATCACAATATTTGACGACCTGAGTGGTTCAGTTGGTTAGCGTCTGCCACGCGGAGGTCCCCGGTTCGATTTCCGGCCGAGCAGAAATTGAAATGATGAATTTTAATTTCTGTTACGGGTCTGGGTGTAGTATGTATTAAAAAAAGTATATACCTATGTAATTTATCAGTTATTTACATCCATAACACAAGCTTTGCTTACTTTGGGGCTAGACGGCGCTATGTGAATATGTTCATTATATATTTATTTATTTATTATTATTTATACTTCGGTTTTTCACATATTATTCTCAAAATTTGTTGTTTCCGCGTTAGAAATGATGTGACCGGAGAATTGCACAAGGAGCTGGAGGAAAGTCTTAAAAGCTACCAGCTATAGGTTTACTCTGATTAGGACGCTCCTGTCTGACCCTGTGTTGGCCTCGGTAAGGGATAGATAAGGGAAAATTAGCTTAACCTGCCCCAGTAGCCCGCTATAACGGAGCAGATAAATTAAATCTAGTTTCACTTGTCATTCGATCGGTGTCTACTTGTGATCGGTGCCAATCGCATTGTTAAGAGTGCTATCGGGGAGATGAAACAGATTTTCCCATCTGCCCCTGAGATTTATTTTCGAGTCAATAAAATGTGAATTAAAACTGTTGGTTTTGGAGTACAAACCCTTAGACAAGACAAGGACAGCTGCGTTTTCAGTTGTGTATTTAATACACTGCAGTGGGGGTTACGGTGCTTCACCACCATCTCAGAGGCCCAAGCCAATCTGGGGCCCTATTTTTGAATCACTTGCATCCATTATGACTTCTATTATTGTTAATTATTGAAAGTGACATTATTGTTTTATAGTTTTATATCCTATTACTTTATTTATACTTAGGAATTTTTGTTGCGGACATTTTAATAATAATTAGATTAATTATGCTCAAATATTGCATGCCAGATTCTGGTAAAGTGTGAGAAACGATTATAAAAATTTGTAACATCTACCATGTACCACATTTTACAGAAATAAATTATTCATTCATTCATTCATTCATTCATTCATTCCACGCAAGCGCTCGCGTGCTCTACCTATCTCTTTCCCACTTGTGGTAAATGGCGAGCACTCGCGTGGATGCGAGCGGTTTCAAAAATAGGGCCCCTGCACGACGTGTGGTCTGCTGCTGACAGACGGACGAGTCTCTGGCAACTCGACTTTTCCCTAACCGGATGTGCGGGTCGGACGCACGAAAAAATCTAAAAACAGCACAAATTGGATTCTGGTAGATAACCGTTTTCAGTAAACCTGAAAGCGCTATGCTAGTAGAGCGGATCCTGGCTGGCAGGTTTACCGCTAGCCGCTGAGCTTACCGCTAGGATGATGATTTTAAACACTTGGGTATCCAACCCGCCGACCGAGAGTTGATATTATGAAAAACCCCTCCACTGATGTGGAGGAGATTCAATCCAGCAGTGGATTCTTATAGGCTGTTGATGTGAAAAAGATGTTTAAAACGCCAAGCCCCTTCGCATGGCAGGATGACATTTTAAGCCCTGAACGGAGATTCTCAATTTTTTATGAGCAACATTAAAAACAAGGCTTTGCGAAAATAATGGCCACATTGAATAGAGTAGGAATAAAATCTACATAAAATAGATATTTTAAGAGTACATTAAAATTTTGTATATACTTAAAATGGTATAAGTAATAATTAAGTAGGTACCTACTAATCTATTTGACTAAACGTACAAAAAATGTATTTGTTTGTGCTGTAAAGCGTTCCTAAACGAAAAATACTGGGGAAAAATAATATTGGCTAATTAAGGTAGTATAATCTAAGTTCCATTTATGTGTACGTAGGTGACATTTAGCGCGCCTATGTCAGGAAAGGTTTTGTGATTATAACATAGTAGTTAATAAAGATACCTACATAATATCTTAAAAAATTGTGATGTCTCAATCGCTGATCGACGTTACGTTATTATATATGTTCACTAAACCCCGCTTGCACCAAATTCTTAAACACGTTTAAGAACGACGTTAAAGTTTATTTGTATAAAGTTTTTTTTAAGTATCAGCTTAAATGCGTTTAAGAATTTGGTGCAAGCCGCCCTAAATCTGGCTGTGAGACATACGAATAATAAATAAAAATAAAAATGCATGATGTGCACCGACTTTAACCCAATCCATCTCTATAACAATCCACTTCACATTTATCACAAATTCTTTGCACTTATTGTAATTAGATTGCGTTTACAAAATGACATTATTGTTTTCACTTTGACTTTGTAATAAAAATGCGCTAGAGGTTTTCACAAAGCAAGGTGGCGAGAGACTAAGTCGATGATAGATATTGTAAAAGAATATAAGGTTGCAGTCTCAGTGGTAACATTTAGCGGAGAGGCAGTTACTTAGGGCGGCTTGCACTTAATTCTTTAAACAAAAAATTTCATACAAATAAATGTTAGCGTCATTCTTTGACGAGTTTGGTGGAAGCCGGGCTTAGTGCTGGTTGCTGTCCTTTTAAAAGCTTCCTTAGTCCCCACAGTGGCAGATAGATATCCTCATCAACCAAGCCTATCCATAGGTACTTTACGGTTTATTATTATTATTATTATTATTAAACTACTGATCCGATTTGGTGATTTGGGTGAGTAAATGTCTAAGCATGGTCCAATCTGATCAGGGTTTCCTGTGAAAAGATGGTAGTTGCCCCACTATAATTACCTCATTTTTTAAATCCTGGATCATGATCAAGGCGGAGCCAAGATGATAATTTTACTTAGGGGCATTTGATTATCTTCTTAGAGAGCCGATGGCACAAAATTTCATACTATGTACTTTATCCACTTACCTATTTTAGATGCCCAAAACACAAGGGCAGGTGATGAGGTCAAACAAATGCGTCTGCGCAAACCTTCGCTCACACCGTCACAAATTGTCAAGATATTTATACTAAATACTTACTCATAATGTAATACGTAAAACTATCACATCTGATAAGTCTTACATAAATCGCTATATTCAACACTATACCCACAGCCTGTATCCCTAACAGGATTATAGGGGGTGTGGCAAAGCGGCCGTGTTGGAGCCAAGACCTTGCGCCAATGGATAGAAATCCACTTCACACTACATTTCCTGTAATGACCCAATTTTCATCAGGTGGTAGGACTTTGTCAAGCCTGAGGAGTCCGCCTGGGTGCGTACCACCGCCTTATCTATTTCTGCCGCCGAGCAAGAATGCTTGCATTGTTGTGTTCCGGTTTGAAGTATAAGATAGCCAGCGCAATTATATGCATAAGGCATTTCATCTTAGTCCTCGCTGTGACAACGCACCTACGGTTCTGCATTTATGTTGCTGGTTTGGTCTGGTCTGCTCGTTTATCACTGCGTAGTGTCATTTTTTATTGGTCCTTGATATGCTGCTTAACTAAAATTTGATCTCGATCCTAATAATCACTGAAAACTCAGTAGCTAGGTATATACCTGCAAATTCATCATTATACAATAGTGCCTTTTTTAACAAAAAGAAATCCTTTATTAGACGTTCATCATCATCGTCCTAGTGATAAATACTGACAGGGTCCGCTTTCCTACTGTTTCTTCTCCATTTCGCCGTCTTCAGCATCCTCACGTAGGCCGTTGGCTCTTATATTTGACTCAGAAATGTCAATTCCGAGGGACCTCTATCCTAATCCGGCACGATGAGGCATCTATTTCGCACGTCCCAGCTAACGCAAGACGTGACCAAATCAGCGCTTGCGAGCGTCTTCTATCTTGGCCGCAATATCTCTCACACCAAGGCTGCTGAAGACTCGTTCCGAACGCCACACACCCACTGCAGCGTTTATCTTGTTTTGTGATTTCTATAACCGCAGCATTTTCATTTCGTTGGTGTGGAGGTAAAGACGTTCTTCGTTAGCGTGTACTGACTCCTAAGGCTCAATTCGCACAGAAGTGGCAGCGGTCGGCAGCGTAGCGCTCATGAGCAGTTTGCATTCCATTAAGAAATGCTTAGTACATATATTTATTTTTTAATTAGGGCAGTCTCACTCAGTCTGTCAGCCCAGCTGAACGCGGCCTAAGGCCCAGAGTTGAACCTAATACTATAAACAGATGCTCCGATTTAGCTGGAGCCGACCCACTGTCAGTTGCACACGATACTTAAGAAGTACAAAATAAAGTCGCTTTTGGATTAATTCGGATGTGCAGGCGAGCCGACCTTGGTCGGACGTCTCCCGCCGCCAAAAGCGTCTTTATTTTATACTGCGTAAGGATTAGTATCAACTGCAACTGACGGTTGATCGGCATCAGTTAAAACGGAACGTCTGTTACTCGTTTAAGGATCAGAATAAAGGATTCGCCAAAATGAGAGATTGAAAAACCAGTAACTTGTTAAAATGTTTATTGAAATAAGCCTATATACATCACATCCTCAATAGTTAGAAATAACGGACACCCTATCACAAATACCAAAACATTTATGTGCGAATTCCAATGTAAATTTTCCCAATAACTTCCCACAGCCAGGCGTGCCTACGCCAACAAAAACGTCAATACCCCGGTTGTGCACTCGCAGTCGGCCTTGACAATGACACAGTGACCATTCATAAATTAGTTCCAACTCTTAAATCATGATAAATGTGCAGGTTTCATCAGTTCTTCTTCAGCGTAAGAGCATCGCTTCATGTTCAACTAATGTACATAACTCACTGAGTCATTGGGGCACTGGGATTCGAACCCGGTAACTCGGGGTACAAGTCGGACCCCTTGTGCCTCAACCGGATTAGGCCACCAACACTCCTCTCTCCACATAACGCACGCTACACCTACGTAACATGATTCGCAAATATTTTAGCTTTGTGATAGGTAGACCATAACTGTCCTAATACCGACGACTGTACGACATAATTCATTACAACGTATATGCGTTTCTTCATTAAAACAATAATTAAGAAATAAAATAGATATTTAAAACCTAAAGCGATTTATCAGTAAATAAACTATGACATAATATAGTACGATTGCCTGTCTGTGTACGTTAAAAAGTGACATAAGGTCAATCAAAGCCCAGCCGACAAATAAACTCAACGACTATACAGATATATGCCATGAGCCTGTTCTTAACAATATTCTATTCATTGTTTGGTACACTACGTTTACCTGTCCCATATATTTTCTGACATAACTCATAGTAGCGCCAAGTCGGCAGGAGGTCTGGGTTCTCTTTCACCATGGAGCTGTATTGCGTTCTGATCTGCGACATTTTCTCAGAACACGCTACCGCACTTCTACCCAAAACCTGAGGAGCCTCCATCCAAAGATAACTCGTGACGTATTTCGGGTTCTTAAACTTATCCAAGTTGTTCAAATACCAGTGTAAAAGCTGGTCAATCTCTTCGTCCGTCCACGACGCATCTGCATCATCCTCTACCTCAGCAGTCGAAGGCTTTGGTTGAGAATCTATGAGGATTCGAAGCGCAAACTCCTTTTCAAATATCTGCCTCACCAAATCTCCATATTCCACCTTTTGACTGGCCACCTCATTCGTCTCACTGTTGAAGTACTGTTTGATGAAAGTGATCTTCTTGTACACTCTCGAAACGGTCAAAGACGTGCTGTTTGCGAGCTCCTTCCAAGCGTGGTTCGCAGAATATTTTGGGTTTATAAACTCCTCTAAGTGCTCCAAGTAATACCGAAGTGCTTCTTCGATTTTCCAGGAGGCCATTGATACATCTTTAACTGTGCTGGGGTTCATCGCGTTCAAGTCAAACTCCTGTTCTGGGCGATAATATTTTGGCTTAGCAGCGAAGATCTGTTTCAACAATTCACAATATTTAGATTTCTTGTATTTAGGGTCGTTGATGTTGTTCCTGTACTCAAACTTTAACCGTGAGTAAACTCGTCTGCAACTAGTAGAGTTCTTTTTGGGAAAATGCGATGCGAGTTCCTTCCACATTTCCACTGTGTTAATCACTTTGCCTTGATGGGCTAGCACATACTCCAAATACAATTCTAGTAGTTTCTTCCTGTTCTTTTGCAGCCAGGAAGAGTGGACGATTTTTGGTTTTTCCTGGGACTGGTCCTGGTTTCCCTTCAGAATTATCTCAGCATTGGGCACCCCTGCAATTGTTTGTCCATCAGGCATCACAATGAGGCACTGGTAATCATCATCTGAAAATGTTAAAAATCAATATATTTATGATTATGATTCACTGCTATGAATACACTTAAAAATATTATCATCATCTTAGCGTTAATGTCCCGATTGTGCTCTCTAGGGCGCGGGGTCAGCCTTGACCAAGATCCAGGAACTGGCGATCAGTTAATTACAGTGGAGCGACTACCATCTGATCTCCGTGACCTGCTACCAGGGGAACCTGACCAGATCATGGTTACAAATTCAATTGCCTGAATTTGCAGGTTTCATCACGATTTTACACCTCACGGTGACAATGACCTACTTTTTTTTATTCGTCTCAGTGACAAACGAGCAGACATTCTAGCTGATGGTAAGTGGTAACTGTCACTCATAACATCTATAAAGTTGCAGGTAACAAATATGCAGAACTGCAGGTGCGTTGTCACTGTGACGACTAAGATGAATGCCTCAAGCTTGCAATTTCGCTGACTAACTTATCCTTCAAACTGGAACATAACTTGGCGGCAGAAATAGATAACTCACCCAGACAGACTTTTCTGGCTTGACAGAGTGCTACCACCTGATATTACATGAAACCCAATTGCAGATGTATGCTTATTTGCATCATGTACTGTCTACTGGTTTTCTCACTAAGTTGTATAAAAACATAGACATACCTTCAGTCTCAGTATTTTCGATTTTCACAGCAGCTGCTGAGGTGTCAGCCTTCTCTAAACTCTCCTCATCTGTGTCTATGTCCATTGCCTCCACCACATTCATACCGGAATATATCTCATCAAACATCTTAAGATATTTCCAGTTCACTTTACTCTCTGGGCTTCTACGCATCACAGTCTTAACTCTCATGTAAGACTTTCTCAGCTCTAGGAATTTGTCACGGCAAGAGACAACCACTTTGCCCAACACCTGGGCCAGAGAGATCCAAACATTTAAATCTTCTGGATGCTGCTCGACTACCTCAAAGTTCTTCGCAAAATGATTGATGACTTGCTTTATTTCTTTTGCAGTCCACTCCTCATATACATCGGCCTTTCCACTTTTAAGCTTATTTTTCAGTGCTCTGTAACCGAAGACTTTCTTACACAGACTGTAATAAGGCCAGAGGATAGGCTTTTCTGGCTTACTGATTTCTCTCTGTACGTATGCAATATAGACCTGCTTCAGGTTTCTGAATCGATGAGCACATTGCTCAGCCGACATCCCTATTTGCTTTGCCAGCACTCCCCATATGTTCTGCTTCCTTCGCTGGGTGTTAGCAAACTTCTCCTTGTTCTTGTAGTAATATTCAAGGATTTTAAAGGATTTCGGGTCTCCGATGCCACGAGAACGCTTCCCAGATGTGCCAGTCCCTTCATCCTCAAACTCCTCATCATCTGATAGATCTTCAACTTTAATGTTAAGTTTCTTCACTGAAAATGTAAAACATGGCACTTTAGCTTCAAGAAACATAATTTTTTATGTAAGTAGTTTTTTATTGGTAGTTTACATGATATATAAATCAAAATCTATAAAATTATGATTAGTTACTTACTTCTACCACCTCCATCTACTTTTGAAGAACTTTCCTCGTCCATATCCTCATTAGTATCAGTGGCTAACTGATCTTCCAACAACTTTGAGTCCATGCCATAGTCAAATATTCTTTCAAATAAATCAATGTATCTCCAATCAATTTCCATATCAGGGTCTTCTTTCTTATCATTTAAAATGGTTTTATACAGCATAGTAAGGTCCTCCCACTGCTGCTTGCAGGTCTGTAGAGACCTATTCAGTTTCTTACTTATAACAGCCCAGCAAACATAGTGACATACAGGGTCTTTGAACATTTCTACATTATCATAGAAAAATTGCACCAGTTGGTCCAATTCTTCGGTAGGCCATGGTTCTAAATGTCCTGGTTTTTTGGATATTGCAGCGAGTTTAATTTCAGTTTCTTTCGATATTATATTATCGAAAAGTATAGCCAGAGGTATACGCATACGTAAATCGTAATCCCCGTTACAGAAATTTTCAATGTGTGAATTTTTCAATTCGTCATACATTTTCATGCATTCATTTGCAGTTTTGTCCAATAGTCTACCAACTTCGTTCCATAAGAACCCATCAGGGATTGATGGATCTTGAAACTCATCGAGACAATCAAAGCAATATTTTACCAGCACTGTTTTCTCAGTTTCGTTCCATTCATGATTGATATATTGTACTACTGTAGGTTCAATAGCAACTGCTTGAATTTCATGCTGTATATACCCATATTTCTTCTGGAACTCTGGATCGTTTTCGAAAATTTGATCAAAAATATCAATATATGGCCAGTTGATACTTTCAGGCCCAGTGTCTCGACGTTTTTCTAACATTCTAATGTAATGCTGTTTGAAATTCAAGAAACGTTTGTGCCAATAGTCGCCATCTTCTCCGACCTCTATAGCTATTTTCTCCCAGACATGTTTCTGCCAATAAGGTTGATTGCTCTTCTTATACTTTAAGTATGTGTTGAGCATTTGCTCAACCTTTTCATCAGCGTGCTTATTGGGTATTGGTTTTTTTACCACCACAATACCCTCTTCATTTGAAGGGGCTGCTGGAGCACTTACTAGCACAGGGACTTGTGTAGTTTGCTTCGAAGATGCATTTAGAAGTAACATGTTCACATAGCCATCATCATGGAAAGCCTGATGACATAAGTCGTAATAAGGCCAAACAAAGGTCTTCCCTTTAGTTAAATCAACACGTATCATAGTGTAGCTGCGTTTCAAATTGCGAAGCTTCGTTTCACAGGTCGCTGGAACCTTTTCTGGTAACATAGTTTTGCATGCAACGGCCCATAAATGTTTTTTCTTAGTAGATCCATTAAGAAATGTTTCTTTATTATCAATATAAAATACCAACAGCCTCCTAGTCTCTTCGTCAGTCCATCTGCCAGTATTCTGCTCATTAGATTCCTCAATTTCAACAGTCTCAATGGTTTCAGCAGTTCCCACCTCATTGGACAACTGACTGACATCTTCTATGATATAGTTACCCTGTTGGAGCTGTTCTAAAGTAGTGCCTTCTATATTTTCTATGGATGTTATAACTCCTCCTTCATGACTGTTGTTCTCTGAAAAAATATGTACATGTTAAAAATAGATACATGATACAATATTTCCCTACAAGGTTACCTAATGATTCATTATGTACAGTACAAGAGCATAAATGCTTTACCACTTCAAGAAATTTTAGGAGAGTTAGAGCATAGCAGGGTATCGAATTTGAGCCGCCTGACTGGGGAAGTACCTCCACCTTACAGTATACCTTACAGCAGCTAAACAATACTCTTTTAAATAGTATTGTGTTTCTGCTGGTGAGTAAGGTCTCCAGTGCTCCATGGGGTGGGGATTTAGTAAACCGTGGCTTTGTAGGGCTTGTGTAGGGGCATTTGCCTTTTTGCTGCCAGAGCAACGTGTTATGGTGGGCAACGCATTAGCAATACTCTTGGTGTTGCTAATGTCTATAGGCAGTGGTAACCACTTTCCATCAGGTGGCCCGCTTGTCTGTTTGCGTTGCGTTGGTCTCTTTACCCTCAGGATATATTTTTATATAATAGGTAAAAATGTAATTAATGAATGCTATAAAAACGATTTAACAATTGCACTGTAGTGTAAAGGAATATGATTCTTAAGGTAGTCATACACTTATGCTCTTGCATTGTAGAGTTGTACGTACCATCAACATAAAACACCAACAATTCTCCATTTATTTCCATCTCAGACTTCACAATCATCTGATTAAGGTCCATGATGTTAAATCAATTTCTTCAATTAATCTGAAAAACAGTTTATATTTCATTTCAGATGGTCATTTACATTTGTTGAAAATTTGTATTTTGAAGTATGAATGTGGTGACTATGATAGAGAAACAAATGCTTAGTTGGTTTGGTATAACAAATGAATGGAGATTAACAAAAAAGAGATAAAATGTATGGCAAGGGTGAGTGGAAGACCGATGCATATCACATTCATTTCATATTAATTTAAAAAAGGGCAGGTAATTTTAAAAAAGAGTACCCATAGGGAATGTGGACAAAGCAAGAGACTAACAGGCAAACATTTGTAAGAATGTTAGAAATTTTGAAGTTAGTGACTTCATAAAAAATATTATCATCTTGGCGTTAATGCCCTGGCTGATTGAAGAGGGCCCGCCTTGACAATGATCCAGGATTTGGTAGGTTACAGTAGAGTGACTGCCATCTGCCCTCCGTGAATCTATTAACTGGGGAACCTGACCAGATTGGGTCATGGGTATACATTCAGTTGCCTGAATGTGCAGGTTTCATCAAAATATTTTCTCTCACCGTAAGATCAACGGTTAGTGTTCCACTAATGTACATAACCAGAAAAGAGTCATTGGTACAATTAAAATTAAACCAGACCTTGGCTGATGACTGAATGTATTGACATTGTCATATCCACTAAATTTATATCTTATCTAACGAAAAATCTATATTTTGTAGAGCTGAATAAAAAATTAAGGAAGTGTAGAAAAGGGAGATTGTACCCTTTGGTTAGAGGATACCAAAGTTGAATGTTACATTGAATGTTAGGTATTGACACATATTCTAGTTCCTGTTTTGCATAGTTACAAGACAGCATCAAAACAAACACTTGGCTAGGTTCTCATCCATAGGTATGTCCAGTCTTGATATTTTTCCTTGGTTATACTTGGAAAGAAAATAAGCAACAGTAGTTACCTAAATGTGGAAACTCACATAATAATAACAGTACGAATAAGCTTCCAGCTAAGCAAAATCACCACAGGCACACTCTATTTAGCTGGTCTTAGGATTTATAGAACACGCCAATGACCGGGCACTAATTAATTTCCATACATACCATTTGAATTGGAAAAGCATTTTCATTTCACAGCTGTGTTTTGATTATTTTGACATTGGCGGCGAAATCTGCCGGTATGATCAGAAATTCCAACAAAATAAATTCTCAACTCAACAAGCGCAGCAATGCGTTATCGGCCGACTCATAGAAACGTTTTGAAGCGCCATTTTATTTTCAACAAACGAACGAACGTCATGTCAAAATCGATTTGAATAAAGCGCGCGAAAATCGAATCGAGATCGATTTGTAATTCGTCATCCATAGCATTGCAACTTACGAGTTTGGTGGAACTTTACTCGTATTCGAAGTATAAGAGATTTGGTTAGGCTTTCTACAACATTGAATAAAGCAAAGCCATCGGAAGAGAAAAGAATAGAAACACATGGTAAGCACTTGATTACGTAACTGTACCACTCGAAGAGGACACAAACGACTATATTACAACAAGAGAAAATTTCAATTCGAGTGCATATGGTTTCAGCATTAACTTACTAGTAACAGTAGCCAGTCGAACCTAATAATTTCATTACGCGTTTACACGCTCGCATGATTAGTGAGCTGAAACATACGCACAGGCTCTGTTCGTACGATACGAGCACTTTGCTGGCAGATTTTGGGGCACAAAGACGAACAGCGCGTGCGACCTTATTTTCTATTTACCATAACGAAGCGCAATCTAACAAAATAGGTAACATTCTCGTTATATATTTTTATGGTACTGCAAGTACTGCAACATCAAATCCACAAATAAAAATAACTCCCGAATAACGGGCTTTTGTCTGAAACAAATGATTTAACGAAATTACTATAGTCGAACAATAATCAATCATAGTCGTTTGGGTATGGGTTGTAAACACCTGGATACCAAGTATGTTATTCCGGCGTGCCAATAGATTGCGCTGCACGTCATTAGGAGCGTTGTCTGCCGTACAAAATGTTTCTCCGTCCTGCCGATAGATGGTGCTGCACATTAGTTACATCGGTCTGTCAAGTGTAGTACATAAAGTTCAAGGTTAAGCGCACTCCACATGTGGACAGTTCCGCGGGAACACGAGAATGGAAAAGGGAGTATTCGCCTATATTCGTGTAGTCCCGTGCACGTTTGGCATGTCTCGCCTATTTCATAGACTAAGTAGAGATAGTTTGTTGTTGTTTCGATTCGATCGATTTTATATTTTTATATTCTTAGCGCTTTTGCCCGTAACAGGTTCGGGGTACGCTTGACCATGATCCAGGATATTAGTAGATTAAGTAATTACGGTAGAGCAGCTGCCAGCATCTCTGTGACCCTTGTTTACAGCAGATTAGCGATATTACACCGATGAATCGATATAATGTCGACGCGTTTTGACACCCACCACATCCCTAATAGGCGAGAATGTAGAGGGTCGACCCAAGTCCCGGCAAAAGTTTCGACGAAAGTTTCGGCGGACATGTGGAGTACGCTTTACTGTTGCAACTTTTATTATTTATTACATTTCTGCTTCCGAAGAGCAATCCCGGTGGTTCTCCTGAAGATCCTGATATAATACAAATCCTGAAATATACAAAATATTCTGCATCCTTTCCGATCCGATGGGTCAGTTTGTTTCGTATTCACCTCGGTATTGATATTTAAGTATATAGAAGTCTTTGCACCTCGATGAATTCGTTAGTTTCTATATACTTCGAAGACGGACGTTTTCCTGAAACTACCCTCGACCCTCCTATAGCCTACAGCCTCCAATTTTATTTTTATTCTTTATTTTAAAATTAACTTGCAATTGTCAATGATTGACACTAAAAGCACACTATAAGGATAAACTGACGAGACAACTTACCATTGAAATTAAAAATAACTAAAAGCGATTGTGCTCGTCGAATAATTTAAAAATGTTATCTATTTGATATGCTTTATAACTTTTTATTAATTACTGCACATCTATGAGTAGGTACATAGTTTTGGCACCTATACAAGAGTATATTGTGTGGTATATTGAAAAAAAAGTGGACAAAGTTTCAAATATAATTTTATTTCGAAATGATTTTACATAATACAAATATTGAGATTATTATCTTCCTACTGTAGTAAAATAAGGATATATTTAGGTATATTTTCAAAATATATTATGCTATACATACCTATAGATAACACAAAATCTTCTATCAAAACTACAAACAGACAAAAACTTGGAAAAAATTGACCGAAGTATAGCTCAAAACCAAAGAACAGTCAAAGTTACAAAGTACATTGTTAATTATTATAGCTAGCTGATAAATAAAAAGTATTACCTAAATGATAAAATAGATTCTCCGAAATTTTGCTTATACTGCAACGCACTCGTAGTGTGCTCTATGACTAAATGGATTTTAATACTGTTTATTTTTCGATAACTACATACAGAAAATTACCCAAAAAATATTATAGACTGTGAGGGCGCCGTAGATTATTATAATATATATACATTTTTTTGTGCCGCTTTGTGCACAGGTAGTCCAAAGTTTTATGGGTCGCCTAAACGTCAACTATCGCTACAAAGTTGAATTTATCTGGTACTCGATAACATAGGATAAGCCGCGACACCCTTGCAGTCTATTATGTATTGTGATATATTATTGGGTTATGATAGCATTTAGCAACATACAATCTTCGCAGTTTTATTTGTTACTAAACATTTAATACAACTTGCTATAAATGGTCTCACTAGTTAAATAAGTATATAGGAGTAGGTATGTAGTCCAAGTTGTGTATTTTTTATTGTAAAATATGTGATAGTTGTCTTGAGTAACGAATGATTAAGGGCGGCTTGCACCAAATTCTTAAACGCATTTAAGCTGATACTTAAACAAAAAAGTTAACGTCATTCTTGAACGTGTTTAAGATTTTTGTGCAAGGCTTAGTATATTTTTAAAGAGATAAATGTATTTTATATAGATTTGTTCTTAATAAACTAGGTAATGAATAAATGACAAAAACGGACATTGTTTTAAAATTCATTGTGCAATGTTCATTACAGTAAATAGACATGATCCTTAAGCGATAGTAGTAGACAAAGATGACATTTACATTAGGAAAGGGAAACAATGAGAGACAAAACTTATTGTCGTCTTTTTGTGGAATCACTTTCAAAATATGTGATTACCATAGTTTGAAATGGATGTATGAGTGTACCCCGTGCATCTGTATGCGTATGTTTCCCAAATAGTTTATCTAGTAATTAAAAACTAAGTATACTTAAATAAAATCTTTCAATATGTCAATACCGGCTACTCTACTGCCCGTTTTTCGCTTCCCTGCTCATTCTCCTCCAATTCGGACTCAGCGATCACAATCTAACGCTCCTTGGGCTTGCCGCGGGACAGTACGTGAACAATCCAGCGTAAACGAGTCTTTTCAATCTTAACTGCGATGTCTCTCCCATCAAGACTGTCACGGATGTACGCGTTACATACTCGGTCAAGACGTATAACGCCGCACATCTATCGCAGCATATTTATTTACTTTGTGCGGAGTTCGTATGGTATATATTATTAACATATTCAAAGATTTCATTTAATTTTAAAATAATATTAAAAGGAAGTTCTCATTCTTATGATTATATTTTGTTACACGGTCCCTTTTACAATTACATTATTATAGCCGGGTGCAACAAATGTTAGGCCACTTGCAAACAACAAATCATAGATTTAGATTTTTTTTATTTAACTTGAAAAGATGACTTGTAAAATGGGGTACGTCTACGACAATAGAATAACGTCATTGAGAACGTCATGGCACAACAGTAAAAATAAAATAGTTATTCAACTATAGAAAAACATTTAATTTCATAACTATGGCACAATCAGTTTTCTACCTATTTAGCATAATAGGCATTAACTGAAGGCAGGTGGCTAAACATACATAGCGTTGCACCCGACTGTATACCAAACTCGTACACAGTTTACAATTTATAAGCTTAATATAAACTTCTGACAGACACTTTAAAAAGCAAAACATTGTCTAACTAGTACCTACAAGTAACATAAAATTAATTATTTATAAGAAAGATTGATGTACCGATGAAATGTCAGTTTTTTAAAGTAGGTAGGTATTTATCTGAAAAAACTATATAGAAGGAACACTTATTTTTATTAAGTACCTGCTGGCTAAATAATTTTTATACACATCATTATTTTTATAGTCATGTGAATTAGTCAACTTAAAAATATATAAAATGACCAGCATTTTATTTCATAAATAAAAATATTATTTGTTATAACTACACCAAAAAAATTGAAACTGTACATAATGGTTATAAAAAACTAAATAATGGCACTATGAAAATGTACTTTTCCTTAATCAGATTTGATCCACCTTAAATTAAGTACAATGAACATGTCTAAGCATCGCACACATACATTTAAACTAAATACATAATAATAACACTTTACACAGATTGTACTTTCTCTGACACAGTCCAAGTCTGTAACTTGTAAGTCGTCGCACTGGCATATACATTACATTAATATTTAAAATTCCTTGTGATTCGCTCAATCCAAAGAATTATAACTGTATAATCCTTCGCCTAGTTCAGAAGAACCTAACTGAATAATTTGTTCATTTATTTAGTACAGGCAACTGAGGCCCATATTTATAAACATGTCGTACCTATATTTATATATAGGTATATCGTTCACATAAATGTATTTACAAATATCTAAGACTGTATCAGTAGAATGTCTCCTACAACAATATAAATCAACACGTTCAAATCGTTACAAAACAATAAATGATATTTCCCTAGTTTTTAATGCATATTACATGCCTATTACACTAGGTATTTGTTATAATTATACCTATTCATTCCTTTCAATCTACTGATTCATATCCCTTGAGGATTTTTGGATGAGGTGATTCCAAAAGACTTCAACAAAGAGGAGGTTCTATGATCGTTTGTATGTATATGATTTCTACACCATCAAAGTGGCAGATCAGCTTACGGTCCTCTTGATGGTAAGCAGTTACTGTTGCCTATTGCAGTTTGCAATATCAAGGATATCACTCAGAAAAGATCATGGGGTGAATGATTTTCCCTTTGAGAATAAAATATCACCTTTGACATTAATTCTAAAACCCACAGCAGACAGTAGATAATTTTTTGTTGGAAACAAACAAAATTTTCAGAAGTGCAGCCTATCTCATCGAAAACTAGAGTGATATGTCCATCAACTCACAAAGTTCTATTGTTGTACGGCATTTTGTATAGAAATTACTACGTGATATAATCTTTAGTAATTTGTTCGTTCCATTTCTCCTTTGTTCAGTTCTTTGTAGTACTAAATTCCCACAGCATCAGGTACAATTTATGAAACATACAGATAATATTTTTAAAAAGTTCTACAATCACTTGTGCTTAGGAATCACCCCCTTTAGTTTTTGGAAGTTATTCGTACAACTACGTTACATACATTTTACCCGTTTTATCACCGCCAAGCTCATTATTACAATAGGTAAAGTTTTTAAGCCGCACACAATAAAAAATATGTAATAAAAATATAACTCATCACATTTAAAGATGATCAACACATGCACGCGAGCAACAGGGTGAGTTGCGAGCACGCATATGTAAATCCGGTATTATGTAAGTAAGTCGTCAAATAAGGGACCGATCACACCTTTGCTTAATCCAGCAACCTACGTCAATAGAGAGCAGACCAATATGGAATGTATTGCTACAGAATAAGGTCCATTTTTGAATCACACATTTTGGTAAGTAGAGCGAGTGCGTAAAATATATATAAGTGATACAAAAATAGAGCTTAATCTGCTCTCTGATGACTTAGGTTGCTGGATTAAGCAAGGGAGTAATCGGTCCCTACTACCTGTCACGTAAAAAGAAAGCTGAGCATTACTGTGGATGCGTCTTTCCCCTTTGTATCACCAACTTCTTATATTTCTTTCTAATATTTCCAGCATTCTTTTCACGTGATGGGAACTATATCTTGATGTCGTTCCATTTGTCTAACTTTTTGACTAGCCTGGGTCTTGAGGTCTTGACTCCTCTATTATCCCCAACAATTTGGCAATTTGGCTTTGGCGAAGCTCTGGTAACATTTAAAAAGCTTTATTTATTTTTTACCAAACCTCGCATTTGTTTTTCGGATTCATTTTCGTATCCGGCGCGCAGTGGAACTCCTCGGCGAACTCTTTCAAATTGGATATTGGGCCGATTACTCTGTATTTGGCAATGGTGTGGTCGTCTTTATCAATTTCCATTTTCGTAGATTCCTTCGTCATAGCAGAACACCAAACCTAAAAAAAAGGAATATTAATAAATAAAATACTTAACACTTTTGTACACAACTGTATAGAAATTCATATAGAATAATCGATTTAAAAATCGAATAGACTCGATGACAGTCAATAGATTAAAAAAGAAATAGTGGTGACCGGGCATGGGATGCTCACGAATAAAGAAAGGGAATGCCCGATCCCGAACATGTTGTTGTCATGTCTAATATTATAAAGGTATATAGTGCCACAAACTTATCTGACCCAGTGGCTTAAGCTAGAACTAAATGACAGGTTAAAATGTCAAGTGTATTCCAACAAGAGCGACGCTGTCACTGGGTCAGATAAGTTTGTCAAACTATAGAATACAGGCTTGGCAAAAAATAATAGGACGTGGTACGTTGGTACTTCAATTTAATCCCGGAAAAATAATAAAAAACCTCCGAGATAGTTGTCTGTTTACATAGATGAAAACCGCGGGAAACGACTATGAATAAAAATGAACAAATATATTTTTGTCTATTACCTGAGCAAAAGAAATGAAGAACAGCTGACGGTGGTTATATTTAAGGCCAGGGAGTGTTAGATTGACGGTCGCCGTTTTAGATTGGTCCAAGTAAGCGTGGAATGATGCCTTTAGACCGCCGTTGTCAGCTATGTTCTCGCCTGGAAATAGACAATAGACATAATGTTTATTTGGAAATTTCTACAAAGTAAAATAAGCTTGTTTATTTCCGTCACTAGGAGCGTCGGTGGCCGACTGGTTAAGGTATCCGACTCATAAGCGAGAGGTACCGGATCCGAATCCCACTGCGGCTATGTACCAATGAGATTTTTCTGTACATTAGTTGAATGCTAACCGATGCTCTTACGATGAGGGAAAACATCGTGATGAAATGCACATTCAGGCAACTGAATGATCTGCATGATCCAATCTCGTCAGGTTCCCCTGGTAACAGGGTCACGGAGGTCAGATAGCAATCGCTCCACTGTAATTATCTGATCTGCCGAATCCTGGATGCTCGCGCCTACGTATACTGAGATTCTGCTGAGAATTTATGTAGCTTTTCGGCCGTTTCTATAAAGATGAACAGGCAAGTGGTCTACCTGATGGAAAGTGGTCACCGTCGCCTATGGACATCAGTAGCACTATGGCGTTGGTTTGCAATGGTTTCTATACTGTGACCTTTTAAGCGAGGTAGGGCATAGCGGGATATCCCGTTCGAATTGGAGCCGCCCGACTGAGGAAGTACCTCCGCCTCACAGAATACCGCAGCTAAACAATACTTATTTTAATAGTATTGTGTTTCTGCCGGTGAGTAAAGTCTCCAGTGCTCCATAGGGTGGGGATTTGGGGAACCGTGGCTTTGGGAGTGGAGGGGCATTTGCCTTTTTGCTGCCAGAGCAACGTGTTATAGAGGTGGGCAACGCATTGGCGATACTCTTAGTGTTGCTAATGTCTATAGGCAGATTACTTTCCATCAGGGGCCCCGCTTGCCTGTTTGCCCACCTAATGACATAAAAAAAATAACCTATACAAAGCTCTATCTCACCCAGTGTCTGTTTCCCGTTGAGATGCTGTCCGGCCTCACTGTAGTTGGAGTACTGTTTCTGGATGCACTGCGCGCGCTGCTTGAACTTGTTTATGGTGGCGTTGTTCCACCATTGGTTCAGGTTGCCGAATCTGAGGGTAAAAAGTTTAATAATTATATAATTTACCGTCACGGGGTGCGTTGGTGGCGAGTGATTAAGGTGTCCTACTCGCAAGCGAGAGGTCTTCCGGTACGTGGTCGGCACTCGAGAACTTTACTGCCCCATCGGCCATTCGTTCTGCGAGCAAGTCACAAAGGGACTTCACTTTACTTTTTCATTACTATAATGTGTCTGAAAAGCGAAACTGCCAAAAGGATGTGAGGCACCCCGGTTTTTTGTATTATGGAACCCACACAAGAGGATATGTAAGGAAGTAAAAGTCGAAGTTTGGATCACTAAGAAATGTTTTTGTGCCAGGTTGTGCACGGACAGAACAACGTTATGTTGGGCCGGACCAACGTCGGGTCTCCTAAGCCCTAACTATCACTACAAAGTGGATTTTTTTGGTACTCGATGAAATAGGATAACATACGGCGCCCTCATGGTCTGGAACCCCTGTGAAAATAAATGCTACATAACCTACCTATGTATTGTATGTAGATTTAGTATTCTCACCTATCATATTCCCTCCCTTGGTCATCGAAGGCGTGCGTCAGTTCGTGCCCCATAACCACCCCCATGGCCCCATAGTTCACGCTCTTGGGGTTGTCCCCGTCGTAGAAGGGCAGTTGCAGGATCCCGGCAGGGAACACTATCTGGTTCTTCGTTGGGGTGTAGTACGCGTTCACTGTTGATGGGGTCATGCCTGGGGAAATGTATTTATTTATTTATTGGTGTCGGAGGCCAAGATCCACTTTGGGTCGCTGAGCCAGCGCAGTAAGTAAGTATTTATTTATTAAAACCTTACGCACTAAAAGTACATTGGCGGACTTAAAGCTAAAGTAGCCTTATCTATCAGTCAACAGTGAAAAATGTGTTCGAAAAAGGTAGGCGGTGCGGGAGCAATTCTAAGATAAGGTGAGGGAAGGGATACTTTACATAAATAAATGTAACAATATTTCATATCGGACTAGGATTAGGAGCGTCGGTGGCCGAGCGATTAGGGTGTCCGACTCGTAAGCAAGAGGTACCAGGTTCGAATTCCGCAGCGTAGCAATGACTTCTGAGTTATGTACATTAGTTTAATACTAACCGATGCTCCTACTGTGAGGGAAAACATCGTGATGAAACCAGCATATTCAAGCGACTGAATGTGTAACCATGGTCCAATCTGATCAGGTTCCCCTGGTAGCAGAGTAACGGAGGTCAGATGGCAGTCGGTCCACTGTAATTACCTAATCTGCCAAATCCTGGATCATGGTCAAGGCTGGCACCGGGTCCTCGTGCGCTAGACCACAAACGGGACATTAACATCCTTTTTGCATTTTACAGATCGCCGGTTATAAGAGGGTTAACTCTAATAGAATTTGAATTTGATAATTCGAACGGACGGGATCAAAGACAACGGGAAGAGTCAGAAATAGTTCGGATCTGTCAAAGTACGAAAATATCCAGAACTACGTTCTTAGGGTGGGTTGCACAATCTTTCTTTAACAATAGCAGGTCAGTTAAAGTTCCGAATAGACAAAAAATGCGTTGCACCATTTTGACAATTTTGACTATGGTCAAAATGACATCATAACTTAACGCTAACTTTAACCGCCCACTGCTAACTGACAAATGTATAAACATAACCAATTCTAACACTCCCTGGAACTAATGGAATTCTCAAGGCAATGTGCAAAACGTCCTACAACAGTCCCATATTTGAACCATTGACGCAAACCGAAAATAAAGAATATCTTGTTTTATGATGTATGATTATAGTAAAGACTTTTGTCTTTAGATAAACCTTATTTTTAATTATTCAATTAAGATTTTTAAATTACCATTTTACTATTATTGTATATAATGGGTCATTCGCATATAACAAAAAAAAAAAAAACTAGTAAACATGTTGCTCCTTCGAGTAATAATTGAGGATGGTGCAACCCATGTCGCTACATCGGTTAAAGTTAGCGCTATTGTTGATGTTAAATTTGACTTTAACATTTACTTTAACGGGTACTACGGTACAACCCACCCTAAGTCTTACCTCCATCCTCAACTTTAAAATTAAATCTTATGAAGGCCGGGTGGCTGGGACCTAGGTGCTTGCTCTCCTCGCCATCCCGCCCCGGCGCATCACGGATGCGGACTACACACAACATGTTTACTTTATGAAATATTTATCTACACTCATAGCGTAATGTTCCAATTACATATTCGAAACCAGTTGTTTAATGATACACTTTTTACACGAGAGTCTATTAAATTTTAAAAAATTACTTTTCGATACAGCATTTCCCATACTATTTTCATTACAGCTGTATCGAAAAATAACTTTTTAATCATTATGCAACACTTTTCATTTTTAATTTTTTGTCGAGCGCCGGGACACGGCGAAATGTAGGCTGAATACCTAAATGTCTTCAACAAATTCAAAATTTTAATTGAAAATTTTAATTTTCCTGTTTATATTTGTGTGTAATTATTTTCCCGCCAAACGGTATATTTTTTCAAATTGTTGTAATTTGTGTATGCCAATGTTTATTCTTGTTTGAAGCAAATAAATAGATAAATGTGAAAGTAGTGAAGTGAATTTCCCGCCGCTCGATATCCTCGACGCGTAGATACAACAGAACTGACTCGCAGCTTACTTCCAGCAAAGTTGAGAAAATTATAGGTACGAAATTTTAACATGAAAATATGAGTGTAGATAAAGTAGTGTATGCAACTGCATATAATTAGGTATTACATGACAGTTGCATAAACTACTATTATTAAATTAATTTTATTTCAAGTTTCACAGACTCATATTCTCATTACATTTCATTTATAATTATAGTTCATAATAATAAATGCATTCATCATCAGCATTACAATGTCACTTTAGAAATTTTACTTTATGTGACAAGCTGTAGGTATAGTATTTATGTAATTTATTCGGAGTTTAGGACTGTAAATTTATGTAGTATATTTGTTCTGTATTTCAACTTTTAGACCGCAGCGTTCTAGACCTCACTCCGCGGGACTCGCGGAAGATCAGCGCCGCGGCTCATGCTAAGTGAGGTCCTTATGTTTGCAGGTGTGCCACAGCACAGCAATTCCGAATCGATTTATTAATTTTGTAATTTGTTATACCAATATGTTTTTTTTGTGATAATGGAAGGCAAAGTTGAGGGAAAGAGAGGAAGAGGAAGGCCAAGATTTGAATACTGGAAGGACGTGAAGGAAAAAGTGAGCGCCGTGGATTATAGACAGATGAAGAGGTTGGCAGACAGGAGAGAAGAGTGGCGATTGCTCCACCGACAAGAGTCATACTCTTAAATATATGATGATGATGATATGTTTTTTATTTGTATGATTATTGTTTATTTTATATTATGTGATTGTTGTAATGTAATGTCCTTGTTAATCAATAAATATCTGTCATTTCATTTCATTTGTCACAGTGATCGAAATCAGCAAACTCAACACACGAGACAGAGACGAAGCAGAGACAGACAGAGAAGAAGCATTATTTACCGCCAACATTACTAAGCTAACTACATTGGAAAGTTTAAAAACTGTTAAACTTATTATTACACCACATCACATCCACATGCAACGGCTCTGTTTTTAATTTCTATTTTTGTATGTTTGTCTAGTTGTTGTTTTACTTTTCATGTTGTTTTGTTGGTTTTGTTTTTTATTTGTACCTTGTGCTTTTTTTTTTTAAATAACTTATTTTTTATTTTTTTCACGGCTCTGAATTCGAGTTGTACTTGTATTGTTACAGGTCAGTGATTCAAGTGTTTTTGAGCCATTTTAAATATGTTATATGTTTGTGATGTGTTGTTGTGTGTGAATAGAAACGTATTCTATTCTATTCTATTACTATATATTTATTGAAACTATTAACTGTTAAATAATAAAACCCAACCTTATCCCAAAGCCTCAAGGTTCAAACTCACCCCACTTAGTCTTGTTCACAGGCTGGTCTATCTTGCTCAGGTCATTTTTCAGACTGTATTGGTTGAAACGGATGTTGTTCTCGAAATACTCGTCGGGCTTCATGTCCAGGTCTGCGTACTGCAGGTCCAGCTGGTCTGGGTGGGTTATGTAGTCCGGGAACCCTGGGGGAGATATTTTTGTTTTGTTACTATATGTGAAGTGTGAAACAGGCTGTGTTGGCGATTTTGAGTAGATTAGATCCTTGACTAATACATCTATGTTTTTGAGAATATAAAACGCTATTTTCTTTGTCTCAGATTGGCCTTAATTTGGCGTTCCTGTTCAAATTCCTGTTTCGATTCCTTACCTCAATACAACTTTAAATTAGCAGATATAATCAAAGATGTCAGTCCTAAAGTCCAGTCCTGATGGATCGAAATTGTCCTGATTGGTCTCTACATGGGTGTGTATATATGTATATGGGTCGTTGGATCTCATTATATCCCGATAAGTCCTGTTGTATCCCAAATTGTCCAAAGACTTATCAATCACGTCTGCCATGATCCATCCAGACGAGCCGTCGTTATTTTCGCTTGAGCGCGCTCCAGATGTTGGTAACTATAATGCTTTCGACACTTCCCTTACTCCTTTATTTGTGGCATATTTAATAGTAGCCCCTATGGTTTCCGAAGTGTCCCAATAGGTCCCGATATGTCAAAATAGATTCCGACAGGTACCAATGTGTCTCGGTAGATTCGGATGGGCCCAATGTGTCCCGGCGAGTCCCAATGTGTTTTGATGGGCCCTAATACATCCCGGCATGTCCTAACATGTCCCGTAGGGTCCGAATTTGTCCCAGTCCCGTGTCCCGGTAGATCCGGCTGGGCCCAATGTGTCCCGGCGGGTCCCAATTTGTCCTGATGGGTCCTTTTACGTCCCGATAGGTACTAAAATGTCGTGATCGGTTCTAATATATCCCGATGGGTCCTACAATGTCCCGATGGGTCCTACAATGTCCCGATGGGTCCTACAATGTCCCGATTAGTCCTAAAATGGCCCGATACGTCCTAAAATGTCCCGATGGGTCCTACAATGTCCCGATGGGTCCTACAATGTCCCGATGGGTCCTACAATGTCCCGATTAGTCCTAAAGTGGCCCGATACGTCCTAAAATGTCCCGATGGGTCCTACAATGTCCCGATGGGTCCTACAATGTCCCGATTAGTCCTAAAATGGCCCGATACGCCCTAAAATGTCCCGATGGGTCCGGATTTATCCCGATCGGTCCTTGCAGATTCTGTTCGATCCCAAAATGTCTCACCAATCATATCCGTAATGGCGTCCGCCTTGATCTCGGCCGCTTTCCGCGTCTCATCGTCCATCCAAACCAGCCGCCGCAGGTTCCGTTTGAAAGCGTTCCGGATGTTGTTGATCATGATCTCGCCTTGGGTCTTCGCTTCGCCTTTAAACACTTCGCGGACGAACATCGCGCCTACTGCGAAACCTGGAATCGGGGAAAAGGTTGTAGTTAAATTCACATCAATTACAGCAATAATATTACAAAATAAACACATTTGGCGGTAAATTTCAATCAAAAACTAACATTCAGTTCAGTTATAACGCGAGAATAAGCCAATAAACAGATGTTTCAAAGTTCCTGCATTTAATTTAATCGTCTACGTATTTACCAGCTATCATAAGTTAGTAGCCCTAACCGCACTAACCCTTGTCTTGTTTAATACTTATGGCGTCTTGGGCTAGACGCAGAGCAGTATATAGTATGGTGAATTTCGAATCCATAGAAGGTAGAGGGAAACTGTCGTACGAAGGAACTGTTTTGAAGGTCAAATTTTTAGTATATTTAGAAGAAAATTATGCAACATTTATTTCTGTTGCAATCAGATCTACGTCTAAAACTATTTCCACTCTGCTATAACACGGCAACTCAAAAAAATCTTTTAAAACCTTACCGACAGCATTATTGGTGTCACTGACGCAGTACCGCCAGGACTCTTCCGTGCCTTCGGAGCCGAAGAGTGCCTTCCTCAATATCTTGGTGGCGTCGCGGAAGGACTTGGACAGGTAGGTCGAGAGCGAGCGGGTCACTTGCCACATCATGTAACTGGTTAATGTCCTGGAGGGAAAGGTATTTTGTAGGTCTAGTGTGAAAATAGGCTAAGTGGGAAATATGCCTAGGGGGAATAGGCTTAGTGGGGCAATAGTGGTGGATAAATAGGTTTTGTCATTAGGTGGGTAGTAAGGGGTCCAACCTTCCCCCGAGGTACCAGGTTAGAACCCCAGTGACGACATGTACCAATGACTCTTTTCTGAGTTATGTACATTAGTTGAACACTACCGTAACGTACGACGGACGTCGTCCGGGCAAGAGGAGACCACAAAACCGCCCGTCGCAAGACCATGGTCGCACAACCGTTGTCAATTACATGAGCTATGTGCCACTGATTAGCATATAAATCTATGCGTAAAGTGTGAAAAAGATATTTAGATTTGGGGGACAACGGAAATGATCGTTTTCGGCAATCAATCTCGTTGTCCCCCAAATTTACCTGTCTCTTTCACACTTGTGGTATGTGGTTACGAGTATGAAAGAGATAGGTAGATTTGGGGGACAACATTTGGCGGAAAACGGGAATAATCGGGGTCAGGCTATATTTGGCTCCCGAGTGGACATAGATATAATATGTGAAAGGAATGCCTAGAGCACTACGAGGTGAATGAATAAGTCAGTCTCTTTTATTATGGTACTAGTGGATCCAGCGCGACTTCAATCGCGTACACCTACTTTACTGCTACCTACCCTTTTTTTCTTGCTTAAAAATATAATGATGAAGTCATGAATAACGTTATCTATTGTTGAAAAATGCATTTAAATCCGCTGCGTAGTTTAAGAGAAGCGTACATAAATAGATAGAGACAGAAGGCGGGCAGCGACTTTGTATTATACTTTGTATATATAGATCTTAATTTAACAGTGTATTCGTCACCTGTAACGCTGAAAAAGTTTGTTAAAATAAATGTAAATAATTAATTAATTTTACACCAGCTATCTCTATTCCTACATATTGGTCATCAGCAAAAATAATGAGGCGAAATTCGTTTTAAATAATTTCGTATAATAATATTTTTGAAATTACTAGCTATTGGAAATCAAACTTCAATGTGGACTAAAAAACCGTTATCATTTGAAATGCCTAAAGTACTCCACATGACTTTTTAAACTTATAAAAAGTATTTTTTTCAAAAGTCAGGCAACAAGCCTTCAGTCGATTTTTTAGTCCATCCAAAGTAATTGGACATAAAGGCTTAAAAGGATCCTACTCACAGCTCAAGTCACAATCTAAATTTTGTTTCTTTTTTAATGTACATATAACGTGTCCAAAAGGACGTATAAATATATCGGACGTATAAATATATAAAGTATATCGGCTATAAGTTGTCACCTTGGTCATCTTAAAGCTTTTTGTATGACATAGAGTCATTTGTATAGAGTTGTGACAGATTGACAGAGTACATTCTCTATAGGTCGAGGCTCCATATATGCTCTATGTTCAATATCTTTGAGTGCCACTACAGTTTTTATATTATTAAAAAAAAAAAAATCTTGAAGTTGTGAGACTCATGTCATCGGAAACTAGGGTGATATACAAAGTTTGATTGGTTTTTAACTTTGAGACTATTAAACACCTAAACAGTAATTCTTGATTTACTCACTTTCTTCCTTCGTCAGTAGTGCTGTACTGCATCACAACTCTGCTAAGGTTTTTGAAATATCCCGGCGCGTACACCACTATTAGCTCATTCTCCTTTATCTGAAATTGATATAATTCATTATATTAGTACCTAATAATTAGGTATATAATATAATAGGAACGTCGGTGGCGACTCGTAAGCGAGAGGTACCGGAATCGATTCCCACTGCGGCCATGTGCCAATGACTCTTTTCTGAGTTATGTACATTACTTGTATTCTAACCGAAGCTCTTACGGTGAGGGAAAACATCGTGATGAAACCTGCAAATTCAGGCAACTGAATTTGTAACCATGATCCGATCTGGTCAGTTTCCCCTGGGGTAGGTGACAGTTACCGCTTACCACCATATCGACACACTCAGTAGCATAAAAAATTCACAAAAAAGCAAGGCTTACCGTTCTTCCAACCTGCTTGAAGGCGTCATTGAAAAACTTGGACCAATTCAGGAAAGGGACTTCGGCTTGCCACTGCGTCAAGTTGTATGGATTATAGAGTCCCTCTTCATCCCTCCTATCTTCTGAAGGTATGGTAATCCTCGCCAGATCCGTCTCAAAGTCTATCACACGCTTCATCTGGTCACGAACGTCGGTGTTGTTGGGTGCGCCGAGCATGACCACTACTTTGGTCATGAACTCAAGATAGGCTTCCAGAACCTTCTTGTGGGCTGTCTTGTTTAGGTAGTAGTCTCGCGTGGGGAGGTTTAGCCCCCCTTGGTCCAGCTGAGAAAAAATTAGAGGTAGTTTAGATGGTTAGTCGTAGACTTGCATTTTTATTTGAATGACTTACAGCTATTGATTTTGATGCAGTTTATAAACCAATCTCAGCAAAATGGCGGCGTACAATCGAAGATCGGCGGTATGGCTGCAGAATAGAGTAGAATAAGGTTGCCTGGAAGGAATCGCTTTAAGCGATAAGGCCGCCGGTTGCTTTTCTTTTTTCTCTGTTTTTGTTTTATTTTATGTATATGCAATAAATAATTTTTCATTCATTCATTAAATAAGCTGCACATGTTTTGATACCAGCTATTTATTTACACTGTAGACCAGGGAATGGGTGAACTTCTGAGATCCGCCTGCTAAGAACATCAGGCTATCCCATCCTTTCAAATTACTATAAAGGTTCCGTGAGAGGACTAAGGCCCTGTCGCCGTTGGCTCTCACATTCGACTCGGCGACGTCAATCCATCGCTTGTTAGGCGCTGTCATGGTCGTACGACGGACGTCACTCGACCAATAGGAAACCTTAAAACCGCTCGTCGCACGACCATGGACGTACGACCGTTGCCAATTAAGACAACGACTAAGAAGCGATGGATTGACATCCGAGTCGGATGCGAGAGCCAAAAGCCTACGACGCGAAGGTTCCGAAGACCACGCGAAGTGGATAAGGAAGAGTGGTAGCAAAGCGGACCCTGGCAGAAGGCGGGAGATCGCGAGGATGATGATGATGATTATATTATCTTGACTCGTTTGAGTTTAAAATGGGTACAATAACTCACCACTATCACATGTCTGGAAGAGTTTCTGTCGTCTTCTGTAACGTCCCAGTTGAAGAGACCTCCCAAGTTGTATCTGAAAGGAAAATCGTTGAAAGCTTCCCGAAAATGCATTACCCATAACGGCCGTAAAGACGTATATCTGCCGACCCCCACATATAGTTCTGCCGACAAGCAACAATGCATGTGTTGTGTTCATATTTGAAGGGTAAGGTGGCCGGCATATTCACTCGCATGAGGCATACAAGCCTGATCAATTTATGACCAGCAGATCTGACTAGGGCTAACTTAAATTTATGACTAGGGCAGACCCGACAAACAGTAATAGCAGAGGACGGAATAGTTAACAGATATCATTCATTTACTCGTGGAATAGTTATTTCTGGTTACTTTCTTCGTGTAATCGAGTTTGTAAGCTAAGAGTTTTAAAGCTTAGAGGCTCCTATAAAAATGATTATTTACCTATTTAAAAGCTGTACTAATTCCGAATAACACAGGGTAAAACGACGCGGGCGCAAATATTGTATGCAAATTGTACGGGAAAGAAACCAGGGGCCCCTATTATTTAACCTCTCTCTCTTTCACTCTCGTGTTAAGTTGCTAGATATAGAAAGGACAAGCATTAGAAGGAGAGCGCTTGCGTGGTTGCGAGCGGTATAAAAAAGAGGGCCCCTAGCAGTGGACTGTTCTAGAAAATAAGTAAAAAAAATTTTATTAAAAAAATCTTAATATTGTTGCATTGTTGTTGTGGCTAAGTACTGAAGAAAACTGTGAAACTACTGAAGAAAGCACTGACACCCTGACGGACATAAGTATCGTCCTACGATACGCCCTACCTACATTTTGATCTAGACACCCATCAAAACATCCTTTAGGTTTAAAAAGAAAACATTTTTCTTTATATTTGGTCATGGTATTGGAATGCCGCCCCTTTCAGACCAAAACACTGTATACAAGAAAAAGTGGAACTCACGTATTCTGCACATCCGCCAACAGCTTCTGCAAATCAAAGGTCGTAGGCTTCCCCAGGGTGTCGTTCAAGATGTACCAGCCGTCCAGTTTCTTGAAGATGTTGATGAGCGGTTTCTTGCCCAGCTTCTCTATGGTCTCGTTGGCGTCGATGCACGCGTCGTAGTATATCTTGGCCTTGACTTCCGCCGCGGAAGAGGCTGAGGTGTTCACCTTTTCTGTGAAGAGAGGAAAGGGGTTAAGTCTGATTTATTTCACTGCACAATTCTAACACACCACACGCCGCGGGCTGGGTACTTATCCCCATTACGTGGACCGTCTAGTGGTGTCCACGAAGAGATTCGAAAGAACGTTTCTCGACAGTGCGAGATATGGTACGAGCTCCCAGCAACAGTGTTTCCTTTGGACTATGACATGGGATCGTTCAAGACGTATATGGTCTCGTTAGAGGCGGGAAACGCATTGGTAGCGCCCCTGATGTTCATAGGCGGCGGTAACCACTTTCCATCAGGTGGCTTGCTTGCTGTTTGTCAGCCGTATTATATAAAAAAGATTTATATTTTCTATTTCTCTAGACAAAGGTTGCCTGGAAGAGATCGATTGGGTAAGATACTAGCGACTCGCCCCAGCTTCGCGCAGGTTTTCTAGGCTTTTATATACTATAATATATGCAAGTGTTTTGTTTGATAAATTATTTTGAACACAAAAAATTGATTAGGTCAATTGAATAGCGAAATAAAAAAGGCACCAAAATCGGGCATTACCAATACAGTAACACTTTATAGCACACCAAAGTACATGTCATCCTGGCGCCAATGTCCTGTTTGTGCTCTCGAGAACGAGAGCCCGGGGTACACCAAAGTACATGTACATAAGGAAAATACAAGAAGACACTCTTCCAGACAACATTGGTATGGAGAGAGAACATAGAAATTGAGACGGATACAGGTAGGTAGTGCACACTAAAGTTTACGGACTTTTATCAATTACTAATTACCCTAATTACGTAGTATAAACATTCATAGTGGGCACCCTAACGTGAAATGCCAAAACCATATCATACACAAATAATCACCCCCAACGGTCCGCAAAAAAAATAAATATATATATATTTTTGGACAGATTCACACAGCGCCATCTAACTCCAAACTAAGCAAAGCTTGTACTATGGGTGCTAGATAACTGATATACTATTTAAATATTTTTAAATACATACTTATTACACATAGAACACCCAGACCCGTAACAAATGTTCCTTAACTTTATTTTTAAAAGTGAATAAGGATTCCGCGCATCTTATATATTTAGGAATTGCATTCCAGAGCCTGACAGCCTGAAGTGCGAATGCTTTATGGTATTAGTCTGTAAAGTGGGTTAGAATTTCCAACATTTTATCGCGACTAGACCGCAACGATCGAATCTGTGTATCTGACTGAAATGCGTAGAGTTGCAGGAGATACATCGGCCATCGATTATTTGCCAAACAGCTCGCAGTATAAGAGGGAGAAGGCATTGTCATTTCAATTCCATTAATCTATATATTTCATTTTGCCCATCCTGAACAAAAACACGAGCTAAGGTGTACCGGAGCTAAGAATTGAACGTGTACCAAAATATTATTATCACCATACAAAGCCAAGCTACGTAATATGTTTAGACAAATACAAACGCAATAAATAGTACAGCAAACACCGCCACAAAAGTCGAGTCCTAACTGTTACTGCTCACATAAAATAGACGGAATACAATGTATTGGTTGGCTAAGTAACCAACTTTGTGTGACGAGAACCAGAAAGGGATTTCCTAAGCGATTTATACGTATCCTGTTAATGTAATGAACGGATGAGAGCTCGCGGCTTGGTCCATTTGATTCGAGTTTTCTAATGAGCAAAAAATAATATTTACTAACATGTATAAATGAATATGAATTAATGAAAGAAATAATAAGTAAGTTATATAAACAGGACAACGCTGCGTTTCTGTATTTTTTTGTAAGACATAACTAACAATACGTAGGTACCTGAGTTCCGTTTCGGTATCATAAAAGAGGTCCCGCGGAAAGCCCAAGAAGCGAAGGATTGACATCGTGTAGTCTGATGCAAGAGCCAATGGCTTATGTTACGACGCGAGGATGCACAGATGCACAAGACCTAGCGAAATGGAGGAAAATGAGTCGGAAAGTAGACCCTGGCAGAAGCCGGAACTGACGTATGACGTAGGTACCTAGAGACACGTGGACTTCTTTATAGGATCTAACATGTCGGATGTTATTTAAAAGTTGTCGTATGTTACAGTTTTGTTTATATAATGAAACGCATGCAATTATTTCTTTGAAGAATTTCCTAAGAACTACGAAACGTTTTGGATCATCTAAAATTAACATCTGACACTCACGCGAGTTCACGAAAAAAGTCGAACGAATTCTAAGGCGGCGCGAAGTTTTCCAAATCAGCTAGTTACTATGATAAAAGTCACTACCTAGCATCTAATAAATACGTTTCATTGTACTAAATTGTACTTTAACGAAAATTGTGAATACATTAGATATTTACATTGCAAAAATTTTCGCGAGTATGCTCTAATTTTATAAACACAGTATTCGATAAGAGTTGGCGCTAGGGCGCCACATAGAAACGACAAAAGAATACGTGATTTTTACAAGCTTTTATTCGTTTCACATGTCAGAATCATCATCATCATCACAGCCCATAACAGTCCACTGCAGGACTTACGGCGTCTCAATCGAAAAGGGAGGTCATTACCCTAATCTCCACGCTTGGTAGGCTGGTTGGAGATCGCAGTATTGTAAATATAACAATGGAAAACGCTGCTGCCCATTTTCTAATCTGCGGAGACTCTAGAAGTTTTGCCTCGTAAACATTAGTCGCCTTGTACGACACCCACGAGTGTAAGGGGCCGACACCACGCGGCAATGTCTCAATGTCTGTTCGTAATAAAATCTTGTAAGTTAAATTTTACCCATTTCCCGGTTTCCGATTGAGCTGAAATTGCACACTCATTTAAGTTCGGCGATAATGCAATGTTAAAATACCATCCAGCTGATCTGATGGTGGAGACGGAAGATGGCCTAAGGAACTCCTAAAGTACGCATGGCCAACCCATCGAGTTTGGGTTCTTTTGATTAGTTTTAACGAATACTTTGAGTGATCATGCGATGACGAGCTTGGTATGAAATTTTGTTTTCATTTGAACTTGTTTGTTCTTACTCTAAAATAATAAAGTTATCATCATCTTGGCGTTAATGAACCGGTTGTTCACTCGCGCGCGAGGGCCCGGTCTCCGCCTTGACCATGCTCCAGGATTTAGCAGATCAGCTAACTACAGTGCACCGACTGCCATCTGACCTCCATAATAGTACAATATAATACAATAGTTTAATAAAATCACTATTAGTTGTGTCAAATATCATGTACCTACCAATTTATGTTTGCTCGGAGGTGTTCACAAATAATACACTGGAAGTGGATGTGTTAACAACTGAAATGAGTATTCTAACTCAATTTGTGCCTTCATTCGCAGGAATCATTGTCATTTCACGCGGTTCTTGTTTGATTTTCACATTTATTTGGCATTGAGTGTACAAATAATTGCTTTTATATTCTTTTCCTTGTGTTGTGTTTTGTTTGAAGGTTCGTTGGCATATTGTTCAGTTCTCTTGCGCTTCAGATCGTTCAATCCAAATCTTGAATTTTAAAATTTAAATTATGAACAGGCTATCGATCGAAACTTAAGTGTCGCCATTTTGAAATGTCATGTCAATTCTATCAACAGCGACGCTGTCAACAGGTCATTTAAGTTTATTGCACTATACACACTTTTCTCATCGGAGGTACATAAATGACAGTCGCGAGTCTGTCGCGATACCATTGAGGTAAATCTTTATAATGTGACGTAGATTTTTACACTCGTAATTTACATAAATAGTTACCTAAACGAGAAAGACGTTTACGTCAAAGTTTTTCTACAATGTGCGTCATTGCAGTAGTTTGATTTTACCTGACACTCTACCTTTATCAACGACTTCTAATAAATCAATGACCTTTATCTATATTTTAATTAAACGTTTCGACAAAATGGGTAAAACCCGTACGCATTACGTACGTTTCAAAACGGCATGGTGGGTGATAGTCATTTTGGCGTTGCTACTGGCTTTTCAACGTACTTTTCTTGGCTTTTCTTTATTATACATACAAATTACAAACCATCCGCAAGAAATTCTGTAATTGGTTGTTCTGTGGTTTGAGAGGTGTTTAGCGGATATACAGACAGAAGCAGAAAGTGACTTTATTTTATACTATGAAAGGATATTAACTTTATAACTTTATTTTATTAGGGAACTAAGCAGCTGTACCACGCAGTTGTCGTCCAATCTTTAATAATTCTACGATATATATCGGCCGCATCGTCACTTACCACCAGGTAAGATGGCGGTCAAATGCCTGACTAGTCCAATTAATTTAAAATACGACGGGATCCTCTTATTTTTCCGGGATCAAAAGAACCCTATTACGCTTGAAAACAGAGTAAGGAGTTCTCTGTTAGGGAAAAAGTTATTGAAAGGTTCACTGGTTTCGGAGATAACTACATATAATCTTACGAACTTTTCCTCTTTATCCAAGTCCATATTACCAAGTTCAAAGCTAAGGTCACAAAGTAGAGGAAAAAGTACATAAAATATTCGTAAAATGATAGAGGAAAATATTCGACAATAACGTCATACAAACAATATCATATCTCGAAACTAGTTTTTTGCTTCGTGACGTTTTTTATTTTGTAGACAAGCATGCACGCACAATAGTGTAATATATATATATTTTTTTTAATAGTAAATCTTCGAAAGATACCACGTCACCCGGGGGAATGCCGTGGATATGTGGGATTGCCCGAAAATGGACCCTACCCACTAAAACCCCTCTATGTATCCACAGCCGCTTTTTATCGGAACACCACAGGACCTCATAGATAGTTTTCGCTATGGTGATAGTGTACTAGCCTGCCAATTTACCAACGATTTTTTGTTCACGAGTCATCTTCATTGACGAGGCTAAAATCAGAAGCAAAAAGCGTGAGAGCCAATCAGTGGCATGTATTGCTCATTAAATAAGGCCCATTTTTGTATCACGCCTTTTGAAAAGCGTATTATAAAAAACATATTAAAAGTAATACAAAAATGGACAACACATTCCATTTTGATTTGCTCTCACGCTTTTCGCTTGTGAATTTAGACGACTGAATTTTGCCAAATGTAATAAGCGCATTAGCAGTCAATCCCAGCTTTCTGCCACCCAGGGTATGTATTCACCGGACCTTTTCATTGTTATATTTATTTTGATGTTTCAGTTGGTAGACTACCTAACCGACGAGTATGAACAGGTGGATAAATGTGAAAGAAGCCAGAGGTTTGTCAGGACCGTAGCAAGGGGTACAATGTGGTCTCTGTCTACGCCTACAGGAACCAAGCTATGAATTTATTATTATATTAGACGGGACTTACAAGCGACGAACCTTTTCGAATTGGCAAGCTTTGAATGTCATGTATCTATAACTTGCGGCAGTGATCACTTGCCATTAGGTTAGATTCGAAAGAACGTTTCTCGCTCGTACGATTCGGATGTGGAATGAGCTCCCAGCAACGGTGTTTCCTTTGGCCTATGACATGGGATCGTTCAAGAGGTATATTAGAGGTCTCCTTAGAGGCGGGCAACGCATTGGTAGCACCCCTGGTGATGCTGATGTCCATAGGCGGCGGTGACCACTTTCCATCAGGTGGCCCGCATGCCTGTTTGTCTGCCGGATAACTTAAAAAAAAAAAAAAAAAAAAAAAATTAGGTGACTTGCTGGTTTGCCTCCCTAGTATATAAAAAAATTTAACACTCACCGAGAGCATACCGGATGATCAGCTGGTTCTGCAGTTCGATCTTGCTGAAGATGCCCCAACTGGACTTGCCCTCCGGTATAGGGTTGTTCCTGATCCAGCCCCCACAGGCGAAGTCATAGAAGTCGTCGCAGGGTTCCTTCGACTCGTCCAGGGCTCGGATGACCTCGCTGGCTGTGTAGATGCAGCTGCTGGAGAGGCAGACGTCGCCTTCTTCTGGAAGGGAGAGTAGGTTTTAGAAGTGGCAGAGGAGAAGGCAGCAGGACTGTGCGGTGGTAGAGTAATGTCGGGGTATTCCTAAGGCACTTTATGTGGCAGATTTTCATGAAATACTGCCATTTAAAGTGCCTACAATGGAGGGGGTGTTGATTAAATTATAATTTGGTCTCTCTACGGAACGGCTTTTTTTATTAGCAAGGTTTTATATAATTCAAGCGAAAATGATATGAATACTATAACACTGAGAGAAAGCTGTAACTATTGCCCATTCACAATAGACTAACTAAAATGTACAAACATAAGTACCTACATAAAACTGTCACTTATTAAGGCCCGGATTATAACAAGCGTCGCCGACGCAACGAGCGTCAATAACGCAAGTAGCGTCGCCGACGCTCCCTGTGTCGCCGACGCAGGTTGCGTTATGCTTTCAACTCAAAATTTCTAATGCACGCGCCAACGCGGGTAGCGTTATTAACGCAACCTGCGTTATCGACGCTCCCTGCGTCGCCGACGCGCCTTGCTGTCAGCTGTCACTCAAAATTGTATGAATTTCAAATGCGCGCGCTGACGCAGGTCGCGTCAATGATAATATTATTTTTATTCGTAATATAATTCTTTTTTTGCACTACATACAAATAATTATAATATTAATCGTCTATTTTTAACCCTTAACGGCAAAAGAGGGGTGTTCTTAATTCTTTATTGTACACAAAAATAATAAATACAATTTAACAGAAGGTACAAAGGTGTTATAAGTTTGACGTGTGTATCTGTAACTCTGTATATATGTACCTTTGTGTATCTGTGTCTGTGTGTGGCGTCGTAGCTCCCGAACGGATGGACCGATTTGGTCGCGGTTTTCTGTCAGTTTAAGGCAGTTTAATCGAGTAGCTTTCATTAATATTGGTTCAGTAGTTTAAAAAATATAAAAAAATGTAAAATTGGTCGGGGTTTCTCCGACATTTCTGTCGTATGTGCTTGTATATTATTCTTTGTGTAGTATGTGTTCGTCAATATATCCATGGTGCCTACGCCTCAAGGCTTGATCATTCGTCTTATTTATCAGCACGTGTAGCAAGTCACAATGTCGCAATTGAAGTAAGTGGTCCTCATAAAAAGGCTGTGCATCTTAAGTCATTGTTTGTTATTTCCTACAACAATATTTCCGTACTCTGCTCACGCATGCGTACGACGTCTATAAAACACGTCTCGTATATGGCCTTGAAACGTCTTTTCTGTATAAAAAATGTATCTCAATTCACCTTAAATGATATGTATTAAACGAAGTTGTTTATAAAATAACTAGTAGACCCGGCGCGACTTCGTTCGCGTACATCTACTTTACCCGAACCTACCTTTTTTTTAAATTTAAAACATCCTCTTCAATCACTCTATCTATTGTTGAAAACCGCATTAAAATCCGTTGCGTAGTTTAGAAGATTTAAGCGTACATAGATACATAGGGACACAAAATGGAAAGCGTATTTGTTTTATACTATGTGTAGATAATCATCTTGGCGTCAATATACCAGTTGTGGTCTAGCGCACGATGACCCGGTGCCAACCTTGACCATGATCCAGGATTTGGCAGATCAGGTAATTACAGTGGAACGACTGCCATCTGACCGTTATTACCCTGCTACCAGGAGAACCTGACCTGCAGGTTTCACCACGATGCTTTCCCTCATCTAAGAGCATCGGTTAATATTCAACTAATGTACATAACTCAGAAAAGAGTCATTAGTAGATACGTGACCGTAGCCGGATTCGAACCCGGTACCTCTCGCTTACGAATCGGATACCTTAACCACTCGGCCACCGACATTACTCAAAAATAAATTGCAAGTATTTACGATTATTTTCTGGTCTGCAAAGGTTCTCGCTGCTTCCTCTATCTAAGATTGCACAAATACTTCAGTGTACGTATAACAAGCTAGAAATGTAGGACGCGGGAGTGGTCACACAAGGCTCAAAGTACACAGGGTGGCATCGGCATCCAATTACGTCAACGATATACACCCTGTAGTACAGAAGCACCAAACAGTGGCGTTCAAGGGCATATTGATGTTCCTGTATGTAACCATCTTGACGTGAGTGAATAGTGGTTATTTTGAGTGGAACGCTCACTTTCTGTTAACACAGTGTATTTTCGTTTCTTGACTGGATGCTCGAAGATAAATGAGACGACTCTTGAAGCTATAATCACGTTTTGTGAAGAAAAAGAACTTGTGGTTGTAAAGCTTAAGTAGATAATCGATTTCAATCACTTGTCACTTCTATCGTACTTAGTATTAATAACACAAATACCTATACTATATCGTTTATTTCATACCCCATTTGCAAATAGATGGTGTTATAATTTTGAAGGATGTATGTGTGTCCCTCCTTGCGTCGTTTATCCTCAATGCTGAAGGTCGTGGCCTCTTCGGAAGACTTTCTTGTTTACTATCTTGCGTCAGCTCACTCTATCTTCGACAGCATGGATCGCACACCGAGGTGACCAGAGTAGAGCGGATTTGGTCTTAGCAGCGCATTGAACTTCTACTTTAGTCCTCTTCCCGCTCATCTTGCCAGTTATCAGCAGCTTTTCTAATTTACAATTCTTTTCCTGGCAACGTGGCCGAAGAACTTGGAACTCCTCCGCAGACATGTGGTGCTAAGTCTCATCAGTAACTTCGATTCGTTGGTTCGATGCTCTGTCCAATGAATTCCAAGCATTCTTCTCCAGCACCAAATTTTGGTGAGGCGTTGTCGGTCAGCTTAATGTGTCTTGGCGGTATGTGTGTATTTTTCATTTATATGTGACGACCTGAGTGGTTCAGTGGTCAACATACCGGCCAACATGCCGGTCTGCTACACAAGGGGGTTCGATTACCGGCCTGGCAGAATTTTACCATATGTCTTAACCTATAATATGTCTTGGTTCCATCAGGCCTAAAGGCCTCCTAGGCCCATTTCGCTCGCCGAGTCAACACTCAAGGACTTGTTTACACCTTTTTCTTTTGTTCTCAGTTCTTCGACTGCTATGGCCATTATTAAATATTTATTTATTCATTTCACAGTTTGAGAGCACATTATACAAATACAATAGCAAGTTGCATTCAATCCAAAGTCCAATAACAAAACTGCTGTTTCTAATTTGAGTTGCATGGTGTTACCATGAAAGGCAATAAATAAAATAATATATATTATTTATTACATCATTGTAAGGATTCAGGGATGCAATACAATAAATTACAATATACATTTGTAGAGCTAAACCTGTTATTGAAATTCACCTACTTTCCTAAAGTATTTTCTATTGTTACAAATATTGTGTTCAGCAAATAATATGTTAAAATAAAATATGCGTGACCTGTGTAGATTACCTGACCTGACCTGTGTACGTATCGATAGAAATGGCACCTATGTAATACAAAAACGAATATTAATACATATTTTTTCTTACTTGTCAAACAGAATCAAACGATAGTTCATACGACACTACTTTTTGAGTTCATCGCATGAAGTATGTTAGTGGATCCTCATCAATTACAGAACAAGAAACAAGGACAAACTCTGTTCCATACCGCACAATACCTCCAACTCGAAATAAAAGTGTTTACTAACTGTGTCCGCTAGTGTACAATAGATTGGCCGATGATGCAAGGAAACCTACTCGTTTAAGTGCCGGTTAAAACAGTGGCTAATTAAAATAATTATTTTTATTATTTGAAGGATTTTATCCCGCGTAGTTTATATTTTTTGTTTATTATCATTATTATATTATTTTATTACTATTATACTTTTTTTAAACAAGTATGCAAAGTAAAAATTATTTCGACATAATGTTATGTAATTAATGACAATAATTATGATTTTTTGCGGTATTGTGTATCAATGTTATTTTTTGACATGTAACAATGGTTATCACTAAATAAACTTAAACTTGAACATCACAGAATAGCCAAAACATCCTTTGAACACAAACCAATGCTCTTACGGTGTAGGAAAACATATTGAGGAAACCTGCACATTCGGGCGACTGAATGTGACACCATGATCCACTCTGGTCAGATTCCTCTATTAACAGTGCCACGTAGGTCAGATGGCACTCGCTCTACTGTAATTACCTGGCCTGCCCAAATGCTGGATCATGGTCAAGTCGGACCCCAAGCCCTCGCACGCGAGAGCACAACCGGGATATTGACGCTAAGATAATTCTTTTTAAATTTCATTTTTCGTTAATATATTGATGCAGCGTGGGTAGGCCTCCCACAAGGTGGACCGACGACCTGGTAATGATCGCAGGTACCAGCTGGATGCGGAAGGCACAGGACCGGTGTTTGCGGAGATGTCTGGGTTAGGCATATGCCTAGCAGTGGGCGTCTTTCAGCTGATATGATGATGCTTTTATTCATCATATGATGAATAAAATCATTAATATATTGTGGTGTTTAGGCTTTCTACAGTTTTACACCATATAATAGTGTCAAAGTTAGCTCAAATAAAGTTAGAAATTCTTTTTCCGTCTTATTTAGAGCGGTCGGTAAAGAGGCGACCGTTTGTGACCTATCGGATCACTTGAGTGTAGGTCAGACAGAAGCCCCTCGACCTAATCTAAAAGAAGCAAACTCGACGATAAAATGTGCCTGCTACAAATTAGAGTATGTATGTACTCTCTTCGTGATTTCATTAGACTTGATGATGTGTATCTGCATTGAGTGTTCCTTATATGAATCCTGGTGAAACAAAGGGAGACTTATAGGGAATTTAGTAAAAAAAATTTGTAAAAACTTAAAGCACAGGTCCACAAATGACTTTAATTTTAATGGGATTAAAATAAATTTGGTTTTGAACCAATATTACATGTGGTTTTTCTGATAGAAAAAATTGTCTAGAATGAACAAACGAAAACAAATGTGAAAGTTACAAATATGGGATAATCAATTCAAACGTTTTAAGAAAATTCAACTTTCGTTAACGTTTCAATCGATAGCTTTTGAGCCATTATTTTTTTTTTACTATTTTACAAAGGTGCCAAACTATAAGATGTAAAAGGTATATATAAGTATTTCTCCAATTAAACTCATATTTTGTAAATTTCAGACAGAGTTTCAATTCCGACACGTATCTAATGAATGGAATGATCCAGTTAAATCCGCCATAAATCTGTAACGTCACATTTTAGCTAGTTGGTAATTTCTTATTAGAAAATGTATATTAAATTTGAAAATAAAAATTATTACCACAAAGATAGTATTTTCCGAAATTTAGCAATGTCAATGTAATCACGCGTCTGGATTGAGTGTTTCAGTATTTTAGTCATAACAGTTCTAACTGAAGTTTTAGAAGTTTTTACTATTTTTTACTAAATTCCCTATAAGTCTCCCTTTAATTTGCAAAGTTTAAAAATATTGGAGTGGCTAGAAGTCGACTACTATTGCTATTTTTCGTGAATTCGATTCGTCCATCGGAATTAAACTCGAACATTTTTCAAGCGCCAGATGATGTGGATGGCTGCGACGTAGAAAAATTTTGTCGAATTTCGGATTCGCCGCTCGCCATTTTCGCCAACCTGGTTCGACGGGTGTTCTTCTTTAGGACTTCTTTCTTTATTAAACAAAAAAGACGTTGTCTATTCACATCTAAAGGTGGTTTTGGTGGGTCGCAAATAGGAATAACTCCCTAAATTTTTATACTTCTCGCCATTTCTGCGTTTTGAATCAATAAGTCAATAATTATTTTTTTTACCTTAAACTCACCTTTAGGTGTTAATCTATTAAATTCAGAATTTTTCGTTCAAATCTAACACGAAGATTTGTTCTCACGTTGAAGTGCTCACTTCCGCGGTCTATGACGTCATAGTGGGAGGTGAGGTAAGATCAAACATATATTCTTGTATGTATTGCCGCCGGATGGATCTTCATAAAGATATAACTAACATTTTTCTAACTTTTAAACTTGAGGAGTTTCAAAGCACACATATTTCGTGACACAACTTTTCTGGAATGCCCGTTGGAACGACTAGGTAGTGACAGATGTATGTTTGGCTTGAAAACTTCCTTTATTTTTTTTATTCCCTAGGGAGACACACAGTCCAACGGTCCGCTTGATAGAAAGCGGTCACCCTGGACATATGCAACCTCAGGGGAACGGATGCGATGTCGGCCTTTGAGGTGCCTGTAGACATGCCTTTTGAAGAACCCCATGTTGTAGTGCAGAGGAAAGACTTCGGGAGGAACCTCATCCCTTATCTTGCACGTGCGCGGTAAAAATACTAGCGATGTCCGTACATTAGTTGAATACCAGGTATCCAACTGATGTGGATGAAAATTATCCCATCGTCGGAGTGTGCGGTGGCGGTAAGTTTTGTTTTATGTTATTCGGCAGACAAACAGGCATGCGGGCCACCTGATGGAAAGTGGTCACCGCCGCCTATGGACATCAGCATCACCAGGGGTGCTACCAATGCGTTGCCCGCCTCAAAAAGTGTCGGAGATACCAAACTAAACAGTTCCTCGGAATATTCACCGTTGTACAGACGGTAGAGAACACACAGAGAGCCAACGTCTCTCCGGAGGCTTAATTGACCCAAACCGCCTGTGAGTAGGGGATCGTAAATATTACGAGTAGCCCAGTGTTGGAAGGAATCAAGTGGAAGGAGTAATAATATAACGTATCTATACATAATACAAAACAAAGTCGCTTCCCGCCGTCTGTCCCTATGTATCTACGTATGCTGCCATCTCTGGTATGGATCAGCCAAATACCAACTGGCCGCTTTAGATTCGGTGGAAAAACATGCAAAGAAGATAGTTTATGACCCGCAATTGATTGAAGCTAAGCTGCAGAGCCTCGAGCATCGGAGTAGAGTTGCGCGCCTGTCCGTCTTCTACAGGTTGCACTTCATAGAGTATGCGAAACAGTTGCACGACCTCATTCCGCGGGCCCCTTTCCGCCATCGGGTCATAGATCTTCCAACTGTCCGACCTAGCCGCTTTGGTTCAACCTTTATAATGCGTACTAATACGGTTTCAACAATAGATTTATAAACAAAAAAGGTAGGTATTAGAATAATTATCTGTTGTAGGGGTTAAGTAGGTGTACGCGAACGAAGTCGCACCAAATAAATAAATGTATGGATTTCACAATATAATAGTCTAGCTAGCAATTCACGTGGGAAAACAAATTATTGCAGAGTCCAAAGTGGACCCGGAATAACTTGTGTATGACGTGTATGACGAACATAATAATATGTTTTGCATTGATAAGCTTAACGACTTCCAATTAAATGGAACCATAACATGGGATATAATTAGTGACGAAATGAAAAACAGTTTTTTTAACTTGTTTTTTAGAACAAAAGCACTGCCTGACTGAACCTGCGATCTGTAGGTATGACAGAATATGTGTTGCTATGGTCGTTGCTGTGGGCGCTATTAAATAGTAGTTCATTTATGATACAGCTGTAATGAAAATAGTATGGGCAATTCTGTATCCTTTAAGGAAAAGTTGCGCACGCATCTCCTCTCGGCTGGCATATGAATATTTATGTCCTTAATTGGCAATTTATTATTTAGTTTATGTAGGTCTATTTAAATTTTAGTTTTGTTATATGTGTATATTTGCATGTAGGTGTATTGTATATATCTACTTTGTATTAAGTGTAAGTTCGCTAGTATAAGTTCATGTTGTTGACTTGCCTGTGTATCAAGCGGTTCTTTAGACAAAGGTTGCCTGGGAGAGATCGCTTGCAGCGATAAGGCCACCTTTGCTCACAACTAGTTATGGTTTTTGTCGGAACTTTTTAATGTAATGTTTCTTGTGTGAGCAATAAAGAATTTGATCTAACAATAAAATTATTTTTTTAAATTGTCGACTGTTTTCGAGTACATAATTGGAACATCAAGCTATGAGT
The DNA here is from genome assembly GCA_907269095.1 of Blastobasis adustella. Taxonomy (NCBI): domain Eukaryota; kingdom Metazoa; phylum Arthropoda; class Insecta; order Lepidoptera; family Blastobasidae; genus Blastobasis; species Blastobasis adustella. The sequence goes on along the minus strand of OU026135.1, from coordinate 4,828,734 downwards.
ATATTTGAAATAGTGTTTGCAACTGCAAATAATTAGATACTAATTAAAACACTCGTGCTAAGCAGACACTGCAGAGCTGCATAATAGTAGTTTATGCAACTAGCATATAAAAGGGGGTATTAAAACATGAGTGTCGTTTTATCATACGAGGCGTAGCAAAGTATGATAATAGTTTGACACGAGTGCTTTAATACCTAATTAGATGCAGTTGCATACATTACTTTATCTACACTCATATTTTCATGTTAACCTGTCGTACCTATAACTTTCTCAACACAGAGTTGTAATCACGCGATGACGCGACGCGAAGACTACTCTGCGTTGCGCCTGCGCATCGCCTGCATAAAGCTCGTTTGATACTTCAAACCAAATATATTGGGACATAAAGGGGCCTACGCACAGCTGAAGTAACAATCTATATTGGACTTGGACCTAGATCGGGACCTTGACCTGGACCTGGACTAAGATCTAGGTCCTAATTTGGATTCAAGACTAAAATCAGGCGTGTTATGGGCCAGGGCTAGTATAGGTCCAATATTAGCACCAAGACTAAGATCAGCTCCACGTGTCCAGGTCTTCGTCCTTGTTCTGGTTCCAGACATTCAAGTTGATTGGTGTTAATATCCCGGTTGCGTTCTCTCTGGCCCGAGGAGCATGATCCAGGATTTGGCAGATAACGTTTCTAATTACAATGGAGCGACTGATCATGCCGTGATAAGCCGTGTGGTGTCCGGCAGAGTAGAATAGCACCAACCCTTTACACTCATGGGTGTCGTACAAGGCGACTAATGATTTCGAGGCCAAAAATCAAGAGTCTCCGTAGTCTGGAAATTGGGCAGCAGCATTTTCCATTGTTATATTTAAACACTGCGATCTCCAACCCGCCTGCCAAGCGTGGAGATTATAACAATAACCTCCCCTTTCGTGGGAGAGGCCCAGGGTCCTGCAGTGGACTGTTACGGGCTGTGATGATGATGATGATGATGATGATGACTGATCATGGTTGTCCGTTGCCTGAATGTGCAGGTTGCATCACGATGTTTTCTCTCACCACGCTGTCCTAATTGACAACTATTCATACAACAAATAAAACTAATCAATAAAAATTCAACATACTAATGACCTTGTGATAGTGAATATGACAATATGGAGTAAGGGGTCAGCTAATTTGTTGTATGACTGTACACAACTCAGAAAAGAGCCATTGGCTCATTGGACATGGCTGCAATGGGGTGACAGACTTACCGTATACCAATCGGCTAGTTCGCCTCACACGCATTCAACAGAGAGGAAAGGCTCTACAAAATCGCACTAACCTAGCATTTTTACCACCGAAATCTGTAAGATTGCTACTTTTAACTATTACTTTATTATGTAAATGTCTGTTGTTTAATTGTATAGTTGAATAAATGTATTGTAGTCTTTGCTTGTACTCTTCCTGCACCGCATACTTTTTTCGATTATCTCTTATGGTAGACTGGTAGGAAATGATATTCTTGTTTAAGTCCGCCATTGTACTGTTTGTGCTTGAAGTAACCTTAGGTTAAGGATGTAATGGGGATCCGAATAAATTACTGTTTATGTCTATGTCTAAGTATAAATAAATAAATGACAATCCTCACCATGCTCCATCTGGTAGCAAGGCGGCACGGGCAGGTAGGAAGGCCCCCGCATGGCCAGCAGCAGACAGACCGACAGGAGCACCGCGAAGAGCAGCACAGCAGTGACGACCATCAGCACGCGCTCCAACTTGGTGCGCTGGTGCCAGCCGATGAAGGAGACGCCCTGGAATGGGAGGAGCTGGTTAAGAAAGGTCGTGGTGTGGTGTGCGGGTAGGACATGGCAGCAACCCGTTGGACAGAAATGTTATACTAAGTATGATAGTGCCCGCGAGCGCAAAGCGTTCCAAGAAGTAGTTATTTTTTTTTGGTCTAGGTCTATTGTTCCAACTGACAATACTTGAGGGGCAATCGGTACTAGGCAGGCTGCACAACACAGTCTCTACTAAGCATAGAGGAGATTGGGCAGCCTGACGGTTACTTCTAGAACCCAGAAAGAGAAAAGACAGGTTATCTTTATTTCTAGAACGTACACAGGATGATAAGTAAGTACTATCGCTGAAAAAAGTCGAGTTTGGGTCACTAAAAGTAATTGCTTTTTGTGTCACTTTGTGTACAGGCCAAACCAACGTTTTCTACTATCGCTACAAAGTCGAATTTTTCTTGTACTCGATGACGTAGCATTACCTACGGCGCCCTCACAGCCTACACTAATCATAGAGGAGAGTGGACAATCTGACGTTCACTTAGTCGACGAACACTATGATTAGCGGTAATTTATGAGTATTGTTTGTAAATACGGGTGATAGAAGCCGACTGCCTTGGATCTCCGGGATCGAGGGTAACAGTTATCGGTTATATCACGATTACGATAGTAGTCGAAGATACAGAAAACACCAAGACTATATCTATATGCTGAATCAAATACTTCTTAAAGTACTTAACCGTAAGGGTTATCTCGATGAAACTAGTTTTAAAATCCAGAAAACCGGATCGAAATCGGTCCACCCGTTCGTGAGCGATGATGCCACAGACAGACACATAGATCACCAGATACCAGTATCAGATATCAGATTTTAGGTCAATTCAATTTGTTGGTCTTTTGGTTGTGTAATTGGGCCAAATAAACATTTGTATATGTCTATGTATATGTCTATACACACGTCAAACTTTTAACATCCCACTCTTCTCGCCGGTGTTTAAAAACTCTAATTCCCATACTAAACAATCACCTAACACACAATACTCCAATCTCGTTAACTTTAGTCAAGTATTAAGTTACAAAAGGGCACAACCTTGCGCTAGCCTCCAATTGAACGTCCTTATTTGTATCAAATTACTTGGCAAAACATATTGTTTATGCCTGTCATAAAGCAGTTACCACGTCATATCTCCCGCTGTCGCAGTGAACAGATAATAATAAACGGCCTGGTGGGTTATTGCCAGGCAAAATTGACTGGTAATGGCATTCCTAGCTTTGTTTATCACGTTTGTAGGGTTGACACAAGCTTCAACACACCCTTTCGGGAGGCTGAGTATTAGTGTCACTTCGGTGCACATTACTTTCATCTTGGTATGGCGTGACGTCAAAGACAGTTTAGCATATTTGGGTATTATAGAGATGGTATAGAACTATAGACGAGACGTTGATAGCCTATTGGCTAGAGGGTATAACTCGTAAGCAAGAGGTACCGCCTTCGATCGCCAGGGCCACCATGACTTTAAATGTACGTTAGTTGAACACTAACCGAAGCTCTTACGGTGAGGGAAAACATCGTGATGAAACCAGCACATGAATGTGTAAAAATGATCCAATCTGGTCAGTTCCCCTGTTAAAAACTCACGGAGGTTAGGAGGCTTTGCTCCACCGTAATTACTTGATCTGCTAAATCCTGTTCATGGTCCAGGCAGACCCCGGGCCCGGGCGAGAGTACAACCGGGACACTAACACCAAGGTGACCACAAGAAGTAGTATAGAATGGCGGATTGATCGTAACGATTTTACATCCGTGCAGACTTGACGTAAGAGACTTCGCGAATAAGATTGAAGAGGCTAGCATGTGCTGGCTTGGTCTCGTGCTGCGTAAGCCCCAGGGACATGTGAGGTGTTTAGGTGTCTAAACCTACCGATATTAGGAATAACGTCCCGCGGGAAAGCCAAGAAGCGATAATGAATATCGCCGACGGGCGAAGTGGAGAAGAATGCTACTAATATTACAAATGCATGTAAGGATGGATGTATGTTTGGATGTTTGCTACGCAAAAATTAGAGGTTTGGCAGCAATATAGATTATAGCCCAGAATACCTACCTAGAATATGTTACCTATAGATAAGTTTTCCATACTTCCTTACAAATCACGGCATGCCGAAATAATCACTCAATTTAAACCACCATAATAAGTCGTAGATATTAGTTTATACACATACGCATTAATTTCCTTCCTATTTTAGCCAAAATACTAAATCTTACAAAATTACCCTCTTACAGATTATCGAAACGAAATGTTAGTTTGGCATTTCATTGCAGGGATGGGATGAAGTGAATTAATGAATGAATGATTTGGAAAGGTTCAGTTTTTTGGTTAAGTTAATAATTATGTTGAAACTGTACCTGTTATTAATTGTATCTACGTAATTTTTTATATGTATCTTTATTTCCTTCGATACAAGCGCAAACGTTTTATGGTTTGAAATGCCAAAACTAATCTGCGTCGGCGTCACTGTCGGCGTTGTTGTCTAGATAGATAGATAGATAGATAAACACTTTATTGCTCACAAAACATAACAGTATCAATTAGTTACAGTAACAGGAACACATATGAGCAAAGGCGGCCTTATCGCTACAAGCGATCTCTATCGATCGTTGTCTAGCCTGTAATATTAATTCCCTCATCGTACCTACTTATGAATTTAATCTATAATTATCGCTCATTTCATTCATTCGCTGAATCATCATATCAGCCAGAAGACGCCCACTGCTGGGCATAGGCCTCCCCCAGAGATCTCCACAAAGGCCGGTCCTGTGCTTTTCGCATCCAGCTGGTACCTGCGATCCTTACCAGGTCGTCAGTCCACCTTGTGGAAGGCCTACCCACGCTGCGTCTTCCGGCACGTGGCCGCCACTCGAGAACTTTACTGCCCCATCGGCCATCTGTTCTTCGAGCTATGTGCCCTGCCCACTGCCACTTCAGTCTGGCAATCTTTAGAGCTATGTCGGTGACCTTGGTTCGCTTGCGGATCTCCTCATTTCTGATTCGATCGCGCAAAGAGACTCCGAGCATAGCTCTTTCCATTGCCCTTTGGGTAACAGTGAGCTTTCTTATAAGGCCCACAGTGAGCGGCCACGTTTCGGTTCCGTATGTCATCACTGGCAACACACATTGGTCAAAGACCTTCGTTTTGAGACACTGCGGTAATTGGGACGAAAATATATGGCGTAGCTTCCCGAATGCTGCCCAACCGAGTCGGATTCGTCGATTGACCTCTTTCTCGAAGTTGGACCTACCTAACTGAACTATTTGTCCTAGGTATGAATAGTCGTCAACAACTTCAAGTGGAATGCCTCCAACGGTCACTGGAGTAGGCACAACATGGACATTCGACATAATTTTCGTCTTGTCCATGTTCATTTTAAGACCTACTTGTTGAGAGGCACTACAGAGGTCATCGAGCATTTTGCCCAAGTCTTCCAGGGTTTCAGCCATGACTACGATATCGTCAGCAAATCTGAGGTGAGTAAGGTACTCGCCGTTAATATTGATGCCAAGTCCGTCCCAGTCCATAAGCCGAAAGATATCCTCCAGTGCAGCAGTGAACAACTTCGGGGATATGACATCACCTTGTCTAACACCTGAATTCGCTGAATAAATTCACACATTCACTCAATGATCCCCAACCCTTTGTAATGTCAAACTTTATCGATACGCCATATTTGTTTACTACTTATGCCAAGTAAGAAAAACTTCCTTATAGTAGATACCTGCGTAGGTGCAATCATCAACCCATCACCAGTATAAAATGAAATCATATTTTGGGCCATAATTAACTATGTGGACACCGGAGACGGTCCAAGTCTAAACTGGGCTAGTTAAGATTCTGTCTTCTGTATTTTCCACCTACTTAATAAGTTTTTCTGTCTTTTTTCTTTCTCCTGTAGGTTTCAAATTATTGTGGCGTTTTTGTCGCGTGAATAAATGCTTTCAATTCTATTCTATTATATCTAGGTATACTATCTATACATGCGAACACAGTCGGTGAACTACGGTCCCTCAACGGACATCGGTTTACGATGGTAATTATCCTGTTAACCCATTACGAAGCACAAAGAAGTGGTCAGTTATGTAATTCATGTTTGATTGGTTAATGGTGATAGCTGGATTGCTAAGGATTTCGATTTGAATGGCAATTCTAGGGTTCTGAAACGGTTCATCTAGAACGCAATTTCAATTCTGAAAGAGAATTAGAAATATAGGCTGAAGAAACTTCTCTACCTATTTGTTGGACTGTCTGTCAGTCCATCAAGACTACTTTTTTGCAGAAACTACCCGTAGGCGTGGATTATATCAAATGTTTTCGACACATAAGCTGTAAATTATCCGACCTTATAACATGGCACAAGAATGGAACTACGATGATTTGTAAGTGCGTAGGGGCAGTGTTCCCTACACTGTAATTATAGTTGATCTACTGTATTTTTACGGTGTCTACTGGAAATAATTTTGAGAGTATAAACACTGTGTTTTTGCTAATTCTTGTATGGGAACACTGTAATTTTATCTTGGAAAACACCATGATTTCTATTTTGGACTTGGGAAAGCTGGTAATGGGGCGTCTGCTCTGCGGTCACTGCAGTGTGGATGGCATAGGGTAAGGATAAGGTAGGATTAGGGTGTGGATAGCATAGGGCTAAGGTAGGGATAGGGTTGGGTTAGGCTCTGTCTGGCATTGTCGGGCGCGGTCCGGCTCTGCCTCGTAATGCCAAGCGTTACCCGGCTCTGTCTGTTATTGTCGGACACGTTCCGACTGTTGTCAGCATAGAGTGAGAGTGGTCCGGCCAACAAGTAACTGTGCGTTTCCTTCCTTCATTCCTACCACCTGCTTTTTGACGACGGAAAGATATATTGAATGTCCTACTTAATAAAGAAATGTTGTCTTTGTAAAATAAATGTGTTTGCCATTCCGTAATCTGGATGAATTATGAAAAAAAGGTTACATTATGACTCCAAAACTACCACACAAAATTCAAGAACATGTTTTCTCTTCAGGAACAAACGCTCGGTTATACTAATACTACAAAGAGAAAAGATTTGTATTTTTGTCTGTAATGAATAAACACAAAAAAATACTGGACCGACTTAATATTATTTAATAAAATCTTTAATAATATTCTTTAATAAATAATACTAATAAAATGCTACATTACTAGTGAATAACAAGTCTACTTTTGATCTCGGGAAAATAATAAGTACCCGCGGGAAAGTTGACTTTTTACAAAGATTCAAACAGTGGGGTGGAAGCCGCTGAGAACGGCTAATTTTGTTTATTTATTTATTTATTTAACTGTTTATTGTACACAATAATTATATACAGAGAAATATAACAGTATAGAAGACACAACAGGCGCTGTTTATTTCTAAAAATAATTTTATTCCAGCAGGCCTACAGAAGAGTGATGTTAGACTAAAGTAACGCAGATACGACGTGCACAATAATTGAATATATAAATACATAAATATATTATATTATAATATATAGGTATATAAAGCTAGACATATTATTAAAACAAGCTATCTAAAATATATAATTATATAAGTTATGGACTAGACAGGGAAAGATAATACTCCTTGACTCTCTTTTTAAATATAGACAGTGACTGGCTTTATGTGTAGAATGAATATGTCATTGTCATTGGTTTGCTTATTAAGTATTTACAGTGGCTGATAGACGTGCAAGTATGTACGCGAACTTTTGGCTCGTCGACCTTGCTCGCTCGAGTGTCAGCCTCAGTACGCGTGCTTTAAAACCGCCGAGTAAGTTCGCCGGCGATCCAACATGTTTGATTTTTGCTCGTAGAGCCGATATTTTTTTTATCATGGATTTGTGTTTTTGTTTAAGTTTAATTAACTTTTTGGTTTTCTGTTGCGAAAGAACTGATTTTGGAAGCTATTGGCTCGAATTATTTACGGAATTAATTAAAAAGCGAGCGGGAGAAGTTCGTGCACTTAAAAACCGCGTTCTTTAAGTTCGTACGTCTAGCACCGACGTCGAGCCGTGAATTTAAAAACCGTGTACTTTAAGTTCGTACGTGTGTATGTTAAGAAGTATGTGTAATTTTTATTTTGTGCCGTCCTACGCTATGTGTGGTGTGACTTTACTAGTAGTAAAGTAATGTTTGGTATGGGTTAGGTAAGTGTTAAGGGTTCATTTGTTCTTAATTATATTTGTATGAACTTGTTTAGAGTCTTCATTGGTAATAAAGACGTTGAGTGTAATCTGGATATCATTTGAGTCACCATTAGTGGTGAAGTATCTGTTGTATGTTGTGGTCTTTATGCTTGACTCTCGAATATGATGAAAATATTCTATTATGCATATCTTATTGGTATCATCATCATCACAGCCCATAACAGTCCACTGCATGACTTAGGGCGTCTCCCACGAAAGGGGAGGTTATTGTCATAATCTCCACGCCACGCGTGTTATAAATATAACAATGGAAAACGCTGCTGCCCATTTTCCAGCCTACGGAGACTCTAGATCTTTTGCATCGAAACATTAGTCGCCTTGTACGACAACCACAAGTGTAATAGGTTGGTCCTATTCTACTCTGCCGGACACCACACTGTTTCTGCTTACTTATTACTATAGTTCAGTGTATTGGTGGATTCACAATGTGTTTATTCATCGTTCTTATAACATTTACCGAGACGCAAATAATATACTTTAACCGGGTCTAGGAAAGCAAGCTAATACATACAGGTGATTTCAAATTGATGAAACTAAGAGCAACTAGCCCACCGCTGGGCATAGGTCTCCCCCAGAGATCTCCACAAAGGCGGGCCCTGTGCCTTCCGCATCCAGCTGATATAATAATGATTATTACTGGCAACACAAAATTTACGAAAAAAAAATAAGACTGTTAAGAGGGAAGAGGTTAAGAAAAGACGAAAATGAGAAAGAAAAGTTGATAAACAAAAAAATTGCAGATAATCGATGTCTGAATAGTTTTCTTAATAAGTTTAATTAATATTTCGTGATTGCTAGGTAAAATACGTACAATACAAAATTAAGAGTTGTTGAGATAATTGTTGGTTGTTATTTGCTCTTTGATGTCACGTTCTAATTGTGGTTAACCACACTACGTAATTATAGTAGAAGCTGGATAATTACAATGGTGGTTGTGTGGTGTCGGGCAGATAGTGTCCAATCCACGGTCAATTTCTGACCGAAGCCGGAGCCAGAGCCCATTAATCGGCGGTCGCCACAACCTTCGGCCAAAGCCGAAGGCCTAAAAGCTCTAAGAAATTTAGCTCAAGATTGGCTACAAGCTACAATTAATAATATAATTATTTAAAAATGTAATATATTAAATTTAATAGAACTTTTGTTGATTTATATTGACTCTATAATATGTATAATACCTACAGAAAGGAAATTTAAATAATCTCTAAAAGTTGATTTAGAGATGATAAAAAAATATCTTTCTCTTTATTTGTAAAAAAATATTATTTACCACTAAAAGTGTAAACCACCTTTGGCGAAACCTTCTACTTCGGCCGGGTTTCGGGCCGAAGCCGAAGCTTTGGTCGGACATTACCGGCAGTGTAGAATAGCACCAACCCCTTATAGTCGTGGATGTCGTATAAGGCAACTAATGTTTTCGCGGTCAAAGTTCTGGAGTCTCCGTAGGCTGGGAAATGAGCAGCAGCATTTTCTATTTCTATATACTATACAACACTGTGATGCCAAACCGCCGAGCGTCGGAGATTATGGCAATAATCTCCTCTCTAATGGGAGAGGCACTAAGATGACTGACACTACTTATGACTCGACAATAAATGGAGACTGATTGATACTATTTTAAGCTTGTTTTATTTGTCGTAGATTAGAATTTAATAAGTCAAATTGTAACTTTATTACCTACTGAAGACTTCATTGTAATTATCGTAGTTTTAAGTTTGATGCGCTTTTGCGCCATTTACCGTTGTAAATTAATCGGTGCACGCTGCTAGCCAATAGTAGCGCGTATTTAAATCCAAACCAATGGGAATCAAATATGTCAAGTGCTTTTGCGAGGAATGCGCGTCGCTTAGGCATCGCTGTGGGACGGCAGGACGCCGCCAGTATTGAAGAGGCACGCGCGCGTTAACACGGTGTATCTACCTAATATTTGTTTACAACAATATACAACGTTGAATCCGGACTCCTTTCATTATTTCCACAATACCCTAGCCCAAGGACCCATAATGAGTGAAAACGCCCATGATTCGACATATTTATTACTTTCCTTCATATCTCATCTTGGAGTTTATATCCCGGTTGTGCTCTCGCGGGGTCCTAATAGTAATTCTTATCAATAGGGGCCAAAATTGCATAAACATTTGGGACAAACCGTGCCGAAACCGGTTCCATATTAAATTTTCTATAAATCAACATAAATAACAATATGAAACCGTGGACGTTTGTTTGCGCTATTAAGGGCCCCACAGCTGTGTTGACAAACTTTTGTAAACATTTAGTAACATTCGGCGTAGGAGCTGTAAAAACAAAGTTTCAAAACGTTTCAGATACAATTAATTTTTTTATAAACATTCGGCATTCCTGAACAAATGGAAACACAAGGGAACTTTTTTGCAATCTTTGTACATAGGGCACACTTAAACAAAAACAGACTCGAGATGATTTTAAAAAAAATCTGTTAATGCACGATCACGGACATTCAAACGTGTATGACATTGTGACAGGAGATGAAACATGAATATATGACGGAAAAATATAAACAATCCTCTGTATGGGTGTTCGACGGCAACAGCAAACGAACAAAATGACGAAAGGCGTAGGCAAAAAAATTATTGCGTTTTTTTCTCCCGGACGGGTCCTGTCTGCACGATCCCACTTGAAGAACAAAAGACAGTTAATGCTGTGTGGTGCACCAGCATTTGCTTGCCCAGTGTCTTTGAAAAAGTTAGGGGAAAACGACCAGTAAGTCGCATACTATTGCACCATGACAATGCTTCGGCGCACACCGCGAAGAAGACAAAGTTATTTTTGACTCTGAAAAGGTAGTGCTAATGACCCATCGCGCACATGGTCCAGACCTAGTACCATACGATTTCTTTATTTTCCGTACAATCAAAGATTTGATTAGAGGTTTGACATTTACGGGGCCGGAAGAGACAGTGATAGCTTTCAACCAGCATGTGAAAAACATTCCCTAAGACCAACGGTCTTCATGTTTTCAAAATTGGTTTGACCGAATGAAAAAGTGTTTAAAATGTAATGGAGAATACTTCAAAAAGCAGTAAATATATTACTTTACATGTAAATTGTTTAATGCATGGGTTATGCAAAACTTTACTGTACCTGCCCCACGTATAAGCAAAACACCTCGAAAGCGAAAACTTACACACCCCACACTATTCTCGAATAAACTCCCAAAATTTCATTAAAATCGGAATAGTTTAAAGGTCGATAGCACCTGCCGACTGTAATATTAACGATGTTATTCCAGTCCAGACTGCCAGCTGTTTTAGGACTCAATAGACTGGCTCGGGATGATTTAAAGAGAATGCCCGACGGCATGACGCTCGTTGCTTGGTCACAAAGGCGGCCTCTGGTGTGGGGGTCCGACCTACAGAGATATGGATGCCTAGGTCAGGATATTTATTTGCGCCGTTTGGGGTTGAAACTTTAGGGCCAAAAAAGGTCTTCCACGGGGTTCTAGTGCTAAAAAGGTGTTCCACGGACAACGTATAAGTCTCACTATTCCAAGAGGTAACGCCGCCAGCATTCTGGGAATGCTCTAATTTGGCAGCGATTTAGCATTGGTTTTGTATGTAATTTTTTTCGTGTAACATTTTAGATATATTTTCTAAATGGTAGCTGTAATTCTGTACATACTGTATTATTATTATTATTATAACAATGTACGTATGCTGGTCCAAAAATTTTTAGCCAACGGCATGTTGTACATCCTATTGTTTTAATTTTTGTATCGTTTAAAGGTAAATTTTTACAAACTTCTTGGATAAAAATCAATAGCCGGCGACTATTAGTTTTTCTTTTTATAGAATATTAAAAGTAACATGTCTGTCCCATACAAATTCATACTATTTTGGTAATATGGGAAGCATTTCGTGGCAGATGTATTATGATTATATTATTAGGGTTAATGTATAAAAAATCACTTGAAAATTTAATTAGCGCATTTAGTGAATATCACATGCTATTGTAATTTATTGATTTTATGAGGTTAAACGTGGTCAGGGCGAAAACAAACATGAATCTAGACTAAGGGAACCGCCAACTGCAGACACTTCAGAAAATGTCATCAGGATGAAGTCATTATTAGATGTCACAACATTACCAAGCATGAGAATCAGGATGAAATGAGCATTAGATCCCAGGTAGCTTCCACCACTTTATATGAACTGCTTAAGGTTATGAAGGTTGTATCTCGAATAATAGCCCACTTTCTCAGAGAAAAGTATATAGTTACTTGTGCCAATTTATGTCAGTAAAAATTATGGAAACTACATGGGTTTGAAACTATATTTCATACTGAATCTCACAGCTAGTAATATTGTAACATTCTTTTATAGCGCGACTATACCCTGATGACGTTTTCTGAAGTGACTGACTTTGGCGGCTGCCCTGGTCTAGGTTCATGTTTCAGGTCGCTCTGACCTCGTTTAAAGTCATAAAATAGACAAACGACAATAGCATAAGCAAGGGATAATTCGCCAAAGGGGCTGATAAAATTTTCATGTGATTCTATAAACGTTAACCCATATTTATAATCATACAAACATTACATAAAACATACAACAAAATGTGTCCCGCGTTACCTCCGTCGTAGGGGTTGATTTTTAGCAGACATGTTATTTTTAATAATCGATAAAAAAATAACTATAAGTTGCCGGCTAGTGATTTTTTGTCAAGGAGTTTGTAATAAAATTTGCCTTTAAACTATACAAAAATTAAAACAATAGGGTGTATAATAAGCCGTTAGCTACAAACTTTTGGACCAGCGTAGTATATTATTAAAATAATAAAGTATTTTTTACAGAACAAAATATTTAGATTTCTGTGGATAATCGTGCTCTACTTTTAGTCTAAGGCGCTGTCCTAATCAGCAACGGTGATGCCACCATGGTCGTACGACGTACGTCGCCCGACCAACTTAGGAGACCTCAAAACCGCCCGTCGCATACTATGGTCGCACGATCGTTGACAATTAGGACAGCGCCTTATTCTATAGGAACGTTCTTTATTTGGTACTTAGGTGGTAAATCGTTTTTCATTAGTATATCTAAGGTGACAAACAAATGTACGCTGTATTAGCGTACAGTCTTGCTCATAAAAGCAATTTGACGTTTATTAAACCCCTTTTTTAAAAAAGAAGGATTATCACTTTATTTCAAATTCAGTTCTTTCAGTGCCGGATAAAACCAAAACATATTTTAGCTATTATTATAGGTTTAATAAACGTCAAATAACTTTAATGAATAAGACGGTTAATGTATTGTGCGTACGGCCCGCCTGATATTAATAGTGGAACTAGTGTAAATGTATTAATCTGTGATGATATTAATCAGTTCTTTACCGAAGCGGCTTAGCCTATAGATGTTTACTTTGCAATAGCAAGCATTATAGTATAAAAATAATAATCACGGCGTCAATATCATCAACATCTCGGTTGTGCCGTCGCGTGCGAGGGCCCGGAGTCCGCCTTTACTGATTCATGATTGATCAAATCAGGTAATTACAGTAGAGCGATTGTCATGGGACCTGACGAGATTAAGTTCATTGGTTCATGGTTCATTGGCCATTTAGGAACATGATTAGACAGACATGCTGTCGCCTGAATCTGGATTTCCTTACGATATTTTCCCTCACCGTAAGAGCATCACTGTTCAACTAATGTACTTAACTCAGAATGCAATACTAATCGTTAAAACATGTAATAATTACATACATAGTCCAATACATTTAGAACTAGAACAATGACGAGGTATCGCTGTGATGATTAAATGACAACTACAACAATTATGTATTGATAATATTGTTTCCATACCTTTGCCATGGTGAGTCGTGTGATTTGGCAACACTAAGTGTAATCCACAGCTGATAGAATGGGTTGAAAGAATCGAAGGCTGACAGAATGGATTGAAAGAATCAACGGCTGACAGAATGCACTGGTTATCAGTGCAACGCGGACGGTAGTCGATTCACGTGTCCATTATCATAAACATATATTATAATATAAATGGACTATTTTATCGTGTGAGTATTTGTGTGATGTGGATTATGAAACATGATCCATTGTTAGAACAAACATGGGGGCGGGGCTTGGCGTTCGGTCAGGTGGCCACTCATTCTTATTCACTCTATATTACTCCGGAGATTATGCCAGTATTAGGCCTAATTCTCGCGCTGTGACATCTCGAATTCAAAATTGTTTCTAGCCACATATCTCCATTCATAATGACATTGAAATATATATTGCAGCCAAAAATATTTTCTCAACTATCTTCGACAGTTGAGAAGATAGTTGAGATCGTATATTGTCGAAGATCAATTCCAGTAATGTTTTAATACCGTTTTTTGGCTTTAGAATAAGTTGAATTTGAGATGTAACAGCGCGAAAAACGTTCCCCTGGCCGTTTTATCAAAATAGACTGTCAAGTCGATCAGTATAGCTATATAAGTTTAGTTGAGTTCAGTGCTTACAAATCATAGACATATTATTATGGTACAAAGGAGGAGAGGCAAAAATGCAATCCCTGGGCGAAGGATAGTGTAAAATGGATTTTCACACCCCCTTCTCGACAACGTGCAATTATGTGTCAGGAAATGTCAACGTAAAGCATGGCATTGTTTCCTACAGGAAAATAATGTGATATGGAACTCCCAAAGCAAATAATGTGTTTGGATTTGAAACTTTCTGGAGGTTAATTGAACTGGAATTTAATCGAAAATCGCAATATTTTCAACAACCATCATCAACAATCTCAATTAATAAGAAAAAGGCATAAATGCAAAACCTGTAAGTAAAGACTAGGATGTAGGATTCTAAAATGTAGGGTTGGAGATTTTACTGATTTGACTCTGGAGTTTGTTATTCAGACACTTTAATTCCTTTATTTATTGTCTTACAGATAAGTGGAAAGTAGAGTATTTACTTCCGGGAACAAGGCACAAATCATCTCAGATCAACTATCATAGAGTTAAAATATCTTAAAACGAATGAATGTTGATAATAAAAGTAAATTGTAAATGAGAAAACACTTCAATCATAGATAATTTAAACAGAAATCGAATCAGAACTCTCCAGTTCAGAGTTTCAGCTGAGTAAATCCACAGATGGCACGTGGCCAAAAATTATAGCACGCCAATAATTTAAAGAATTTAAGGATACTTTATCGAAAGTTGGCTTAAAAGCTCGCTCGCTTATTTATGTAATTGAATTTACTCGCTACGCTCGCTCATCAATTAATTTGTACTTTATTATAAGAAGACATGATAAACATAAAAAATAATCATCTTGGCGTTAATGTCCCGGTTGTGCTCTCGAGCACGAGGGCCCGGGGTCCGCCTTGACCATGTTCCAGGATTTGGCGATCAGGTAATTACAGTGGAGCGACTACCATCTGACCTCCGTGACCCTGCTACCAGGGAACCTGACCAGATTGGATCATGGTTACAAATTCAGTTGCTTGAATTTGCAGTTTTCATCACCATGTTTCCCCTCACCGTAAGAGCATGGGCTAGAATTCACCTTATGTACATAACTCAGAAAAGAGTCATTGGTATATGTCCGCAGCGGGATTTGAACCCGGTACCTCTCGCTTACGAGTCGGATACTCAACCGCCACCGACGCTCCAAATAAGAAACACGCGATCTTTTAGCATACTTATTTAATTGTTTATACCCTAATTATTATAATCACTCAAGCTTCTTTATAAAGCCAAAATGTCAAAGAGCTAGAGTTCACTGTGCTCGCTCATTCATTTCATTACGATCATGTATTTTTTAGAAATCAAAAGATCAAAATTACCACATAATTACTTGATTTTATAAAAAATTACACGCTTGCCAATAGCGTTTCACCATCACGAAAATGGTTCCACAAAAACCAATCATTAATATATGCATCGTAATCATTACAAATCCTCCGATAGACTTCATACACAAAGTATATCTACAGTGTTAGTTTGCGGTCTTATGACGTCAAATCAAGGGTAATTGCGGTTGCTATGATGTCACCATTTACATACTGATTGACTGACAAGTGATTTGTTTTGCTGTATACGGAGATTGTAATGGAAGCAATAGAATAGCTACGGAATGTCACCTGCGCCGTTGCGTCAACATTGACAGCCCATAACAGTCCCCTTAACAGCCCATAACAGTCTTCTGCTGGACTTGAGCCGACTCCACGTCTGTGGAGGGCTTTGCCATAATCTCCATGCTTGGCAGGCGGATTAGAGATCGCCGTGTCCATAACACATATCAGAAAACGCTGTTGCCTATTTTCAGGTTTAAGTCTAAGTCACCTTTTATGTTTTAAGGATTGCTGCGATTCTACTCTGCCGTACCCCACACCCCCACGGGCTGGAAAAGAGATTTGAACTTGTGTAATCTACAAAAGGTATATTTAACTCTAAGGGTGACGGTGTTCGTCACAGACTTCGCATTATTGCCTAGAATCAGTTACGAGCTTTTTTACCGGGCACGTGCAAGCTTAGAATATTCTTCCTCCCGATGTCTAATAATAATGTAGGTACGCAGCTAAATAGTGGCCTGGCTACGATAAAAAGAACGCAAATGGATGTACAGGATAACCGTTTGGTACTTTACCTAGTAACAAAAGTACACGAGTACTAAACAGCTATCCTGTACATCGATCTAAGGTTTTCTATCAATATTGGCTTTGTCGACTTCCTTGTGTCGATTACACAAGTTCAAATCCCTCTTTAAGCTCTGTACCAATAGACTTTTTAGGGTTCGATCCGTACCCGAAGGGTGAAAAAGGAACCCTGTTACTAAACATCTGTATGTCTGTCCATTACTTCAACTTCTTTTTCTCGCAGACGTCTATCTGTCTCTTTGGTATTACAGGCCTTTATCTTGTTTGGCATAGGCCTAACTATTCATATATTTGAATAATGCTTTAAAATCAGGTCGGCCTTGGTCAACCTAGTTTCATTTTCAGGACAAAGCCGTATGGCCAAACTGATATATTCTCCTACCAAGCTTAGGATAAACTAGTCTGAAATGGGTTTTGGCTCAATACTGAAAGACCTATTATTATAATTTCATACTATGCACATTATAATACAATAACATAGCAGAATTACTATTAATATCTCCATCAATGTCAACTGCACCAGTGATGACGGACACAAGGATAATTATTGTAATTATAATTATAATTGTAGCTCAGGTTGACGGTGTTTGTGACTTCCTATTTTGCCTTGAAACCATCACTAGCCTATTTACCGGACACGTGCAAATTGTGGAATAATCTGATGTATTTGCACAATTTTGGGTTCTTCAATCAGAAGGCATGTCTACAGATGCCGCATACGCCAACACCGCATCTGCCAAAATTGCAATGATGGTGACGGACTGCGGTGACATCCCATCAGATAACGCGTACCCGTTTGGCAATAATTTTATTATTGAACTAGTGACGCACCCCGGCTTCGCATGGGTTTTCTCGGCTTTCTTTACTATAATATGCAAGTATTACACATATAAACCTTCCGAAAGAAACTCTCTAACTGATGGTGAAAACCGCATCAAAATCCGGTGTGTGGTTTAGGAGTTATCGAAAATATAGACCGACAGACAGATGCGGAAAGCGACTTTAATTTATACTATGCATAGATTGAGAAAGAGGAAACCACGGCTTCGTCAAAAGATTGAAACTTTTCGATTGAAACTTAAGAACGTCAAAAAAAGGTATAGGTAAGTTCTGTTAGAACAGTCTAGACATTACAGGCAAAATATAATAGTTACCGACACAGGGTACCAATCAGTTTCAGGTGGAAGACCTTGGTCCACCTCTGTTTGCTAACGGTATTAAGGGACACACGTAAAGAGTGGTGAACTCCTTGTGGTACTGAAGTTCGATTTTACGTTGTACGGCTAGGGTTCCCAACTATACTGTTAAAAACAGTGTTGTACTGTTTTGCACTACAGTATACTTTTTAATGTTGAACAAAACTAAAGTATACAAAATACGGTTTTTAGCACGATGAGTTATTGAGATACATTCGGTGCTTATGAATCCTTCCAAATTGATTTATGTTTAAAGTTATACGGCAGACAAACAGGCAAGTAGTCACCGCCGCCCATGGACATCAGCAACACCAGGGGTGCTCCCAAGGCGTTGAACGTCTCTAAAGAGACCTCTAATACATCTTGATACCTCTTGATTATTCTCAAAGGAGGAAACGGTCACCTACCCACTTTCCGGGCTTTGCGAGCGTTGCTTAACTTCGGTTATCGGTCTCGTAAGCACATTTCCAGACCCGCTTAATTTTATTTCAGGCAAACTACACTTATTGACCTCATTGATATCGCTTCCCAGATCAATTAATTAGGAATCAAGCTGCGTTGGACACATGGATGCCATAATTAACTCTGACAAATGGCGTCTGTTTAGTAAATAAACATGTGGCTTTATCGTACACTTCAAATCTGGAATGGTAAACGTTTTTTATGACTAATGTTCTATTGAAATTAAAAAAAAGGGTCTAAGATTGCTTTGATAATAGAAATAAGTTCTCAAACGAAAAATATTTTTTCATATCAAGGTTTCGCGCGGTATAGTACCTACTCATCAAGATAATTCCAAAGAGCCCAAACGCGATGGGATTATCTTATTGCGTTCTTTAGTTTTTATGATCACCTTCCGACTCCAACATCAGACCAGCTCCATGGTATATTAATGTATTGTCATCCAAGTTACATTGGTATACCAAAGTTCAGCTCAATCTGATAACAACAAATGGTCGAAACGGACAACTTAACAGTGTAAATTCAATAAAAGCTTGTAAAAAGAATACTATAAAACCTACCGGATTGATACCTAGGTAATCGTTTTAAAATTAGACCAATAGCTAAAATAATTGAGAAATTGTGTGGTCCCTAAAAACCTTTTTTTAATGACATGAGATCATTAGTTCCTTTTTGAGCTGGTTCAATTAATGTTGTTCCATGTATTTCGAGACCTTCGAGTCCATTACCCAACTTCACCACCCCTGCTTGTAATTAATAATTATAAATTTAACTGAGGCGTATGTATGATTTCTGTTATTTAGATTTCTGTGGGTTCCTGGAATTGTTCTGAACTGAATCTTGAGTTCACTTACGCAACATTCGTGAGCTATATTTGTAGTAACTACATATGTGGTTACCTCGGCTAGCCTACATTTACTTATCAACTACTAGCGACTCAGTTCGCATGGGTAAAGTACACCTAAACCTTACTCATGAATGACTCTGTCTTTTGGTGAAAACCGCATGAACATCCGTTCAGTGGTTTTTTAGTTTATCGCGCACAAACATACAGACACGGTGTGGGACTTTGTTTTATAATATGTAGTGATCTGTCACTTAAATTGGAAAAGGTAAAGTAGACTTGATTGACACATACCTCAATCTCTTGTAATAATTGTTTTTCATCTTGTTTCGTGTACAATAAAGTATATAAAAATAATTTAAAAAAGTCATAGTTATGTACCTAATACACAAGCCCATAACACTAACTTTGCTTACTTTGAGGTTAGGTGACGCTGTGTGAAATTAAATAAAAAAAAATTGCAAAATGAACATTATTAAATATATAGTTTATAATTAAAACGAATATTTGGCTGTTGAATAAAAGTTATTCATAGCATTAGAATTATGTAGAGCTTGTTTTTATAGTTTTTAGGTACTCTTATATTTCCTATTTCTAATCTAGGTCCATAAAATCCAATCGGTAGACTGATTACCGGGCTAACCTAGGCAGTAAATCGCCTCGTAATATTAATCATAATACAATACAATCAACGTAGAAATGCCGTCTTTATCGTGATTACTTAGGCGTGAAAAGGTATAGGTACGATTAAAAAAATTACATATACAGGATGCTAGCGGCAGTTTTTTTTATTCTACTCAGTGACAATTATGATCGAGAGTGGTAACTGTCACCATAACAAACACACCTACATTTATGCACTTAGTTGCATGATACTCATCATTTTATTCATTTTATTTAACTCTTTATTGTACACAAAAAAACATAAAGGATAAAACACAATAAACCTTACGGAAACTCTGTTCAAATGTTCATCATAATCATATCAACCGAAAGACGCCCACTGCTGGGCATAGGCCTCACCCAGAGATCTCCACAAAGCCGGTCCTGTGCCTTGCGCAGCCAGCTGGTACCTGCGATCTTTACCAGGTCGTCGGTCCACCTTGCGGGAGGCCTACCCACGCTGCGTCTTCCGCAAATGTTGCTGCCTAATAACTAAGCTCGTTAACACAATCGTGACGAAATTCAAAGCGCAGATATATGTTCACGTCGATTATACGGTCAGCTTGTTTGTTTAACGTCTAATTTAATAGTCCATTAAATTTTACACGCTGAAACTAGACGTTTAGTTTCGAGTAATAATGAGATTATCGTTGAGAAAAGTATACTGTACCAAATCGTAACCCCTGATGAGTAGTGCAGAAGGAATTTCCAAGGGACTATTGATCCTTTTTGGTCCTTGGCAGGGGACAACGCATTGTGAACGATGAGTAACTGTCAACTATTCTCTAGTTCTAAATCGAAACTCTAGGTAAAATCCGTGACATTTCGCAGTGTAAAAGCTAAAACACTGTCCCAAAGTTTGATCAAAACCAGAACAAGACACAGAAGTTTGCGAGGATCCACACATACATATGCGACCGACACAACAGCAGTAACACAGAGCAAGGAAAAGAGGCTGCGCAGAGTCCATGTAATAGTAACTAAATCTTCGAATGAGACACATCTATCCATTCCCACAATGTGTCGCATTAAGTACTTATTAGCAGTGGCTGTTTTACAGTTTTATAATAGTAGGTACCCTTGCCCCTGGCAAATCCAGAGATCGCGGATGAAAATTGTACATACAAAAAGAAACAGCTTCTGCTTCTGTTTCATCTATTTTACCAAATCTTTAGCATCCTCTTTCTGTAGCCCGTTGGCTCCCGCGTCTTAAATATACACGTTCACAAACACATATTCACCTACATTCTTGAATCACCACCAAAGCCAAATATAGTACATTTGAATCAAAAGCAGGTTATGCGCAGGGCAGCACATGCGAAGGCGATCTATTTTCAGCACGGCGTTCAGGATTGGACGGTTTCTCGAGTCGTTATTTTATAATTTGTATTTATGTATAAGTGGAATGAGCTCCCAGCCACAGTGTTTCCTTTAGACTATGACATGCGATCGTTCAAGAGGTATACTAGAGGTCGCTTCAGAGGCGGGCAACGCATTGGTAACTCCTCCGGTGTTGTTGATGTCCATAGGCGGCGGTGACTACTTTAAATCAGATGGCCCGCTTGCCTGTTTGTCTGCCGTATAACATAAAAAATCAAGTGGAAACTTGCACGTGCAATATGCTAATAATGTACTTACACGATTATGGGCAAAGAGGGTACAGAAATAGCACATTAATGGTGGGTTTTCCTGGGACACAAGCTGCTGACGTGTGACTTCAGTATCTCCTTTCTGTCATTATTATGTATTTTCCGATAATGATATTTTTGGTCGCCATAACTACATCCGTGGAGAAGACTGTGTTGGTGCTGTGTACCACACTTTAACGGAGAGCTATTCATTTCTAAGGCAGAGTGGCGACTACAAGGTGGACCGACGACCTGGTACCAGCTGGATGCGGAAGGCATAAGACCGGCCTTTGTAGATATCTCTGGGGGAGGACTATGCCCGTTGGCGTCTTTCGGCTGATTTGATGATGATGTATTAATTTCTTTTAGGAACTAAGTTAACCTATATCGCCACTATGTTGAAATAAACGTTGCGCGCTGCCAATGTCAGTAATCAGTTTTATGTTCGATCGAATAAGTTGATCGGAGTATCCAATGCATATCGAAACAATCAATGATTATACAACAATTGATTATGTAGTCAATGCCAAACCAAACTTTTGACATTGACTGTATACATTAAACCACTGAAACTAAAAAATCTAGTAAAAACGGATGTTAGCCAGTGTATTTAGCGATACTGTATAAGGCGCAGACTCTTTCCAGATCTGACGTCACATTTAGTTTATACACGGGTTTCAGAGATCGAAGTTGTAACGTTTGAGAACATTGTACCTACATATATCGATTGCATTATAATAAAATTCTTATTATAATAGTGAAATATCGTTAAATAGGCTATTGTGTGAACAAAGTTAATTTGTTTAAGGGTGAGAGTACCTATGGATATTATCAATAGGCAGGTCACGGACGTCAGATGGCAGTCGATCCGCTGTAATTACATGATCTGCCAAATCCTGATGGTAAAGGCGGACCCCGGACCCTCGTGCTCGAGAGCACAACCGGGACATTAACGCCAAGATGATTATTTTTATAAGTACCTTATGTATTTTCACGGCCAACTAATAGCGATAAACAATGCATTTGTAGATTTAAGTACTATTCGTGACTTAGTTCATAAAGTATACTTTAGTTCACATGCTACTCTGAGGTAATCAGACTATCAGTATGCCAATTGATTTTACGCTAAGGTTCTTGGTTATTGCGGCCGTAGAAGGATATATGTAGTTGAATTCATTGATGTCTATGTGCGTACTCATAACATGCCTAAATATACAGTTTGTTTACAAGATTTGTAAATAGTTATGGTGAAAAACTCGATTTATAGGATTTCTCAGAAGAAGCAGATATATAGGTTTTCGCAGAAAAAACCAAAACCTTTTTGTGTTATTTCTATCACCCTACATGTTTGGGTGTCTGGCAGGCTTTATTTCAGGTAGATATTATAAATTACAGTCAGACGCGGATCCGAAATTAGTAGATACCTATTTCATATTTAATTATGTAAAAGCACAATATTTTGAGGGCCTAATAATCTTCGCTTGGCAGGTGCGGTGTAGAAAATATAGAACAGAAAATGCTGCGTCTACGAAACTCCTACATAGCCTGCCTCAAAGGTGTGTCCAACTCCATGACTTGCGAATGCGCCACGAATGCGCCAATTGAAGACGTTGCAGTTAAGGATCTTACAGAAATATAAAAAAATTCATTCTGTTTTGCAAAATGTTTATTAAACCATTTACATTATTAAATGTTATTAATGAATTACGACAGTTTTAGAATATATTAACTTTAGATAACAATTGATAACACACGTGAGCAGTTGCTGCTACGGTGCATTCGCGGCGCGTTCGCGAGATTTGGACGCATTTAAACGACTTTTATCGCCTTGTACACTTGAAAGTTGAATAAACTGCTTCTAAACTATGCTGCACACCGCACGGGTAACTAAATTTTTATTACCGCTAGGGTGGCAAACAAGAGCACGGGAGACCGCCTTTTGGTAAACAGCTACCGGGCTAATGCGGGCTTGCAATGGGGCGACAATTCATGGTTCCTGTACGTATTTTAAGATCAAGGGCAAGTCAATTATTGAGAAATATGAAAGTGAGATTCGAAAATCACGCCATAAAAAATCTAAAAACCGGCTAAAAAGCATAATTATTGTACTTAGTCAACATTTTTGGGTCCTTACCGAAATTATAGTTTTTTCGCAATTACACATTTGCGCAAATATTTATAATTATACATAACATATCAAAATGAATACTTGATTTCGAAAATGTATGTTTAGGCACCTAAAATTAAATGAAAAATGTTTTCTCAAGCTTTTACGAGGGTTTGAAAATCCGCCTTGTCATTTGTCGGCAGTTTTACCTCTTTAACAGGACGTTATTCTATAAAAAACTAGTTATTAAAATGAAGTGGTATCCACTATCCAGTTACTTTAATGTTGTCTTTTTATACATACAAATTTTTATCTTAATCGAATTGGCCATTTTCAAGAAATTAAAAAATTTGTATGTATGAAAATTCCAGTTCCAAAACAAAACGTTAATTTTCTAGGTTAGGACCTAATATTTGTTGTGATAGTGGCCATAGAAACACATATTCTGTAAAAACTTCAAGTACCTGGCTGTCACGGTTCCAAAGATGTGACATACAAACCTTTCTTCCTCTTTTTTACCCTTCAAATACGGCTTTAAAAAGAGGTGTCTGGATCGTAACATAAATTGAGGCACTCGGTAATCTCTGCCTCCCCTTGGAATGCCGGCGTTAATATGTGTACAATGTATGGTATGTACGACACAAAAAGCAAGTTACCTTGATGTTATAGCTCTGCGACGAAGTCTCTGGTTTCGGTGCTGTCTCGAATAAATTCAGCCTGGAATTCTGGAAGAAATCCGGCGTGGAGTTCTCTCTCGAGAAGAGTTCGGCCGTAGAACTCTCCCTCGTGAGGGATGGCCTGGGCTTCACGAAAGGGTTCTTTCTGGCAGCATGAGCTGACTTCATGAAGTTAAATTTGTTCACCACTTCAGACCCTGGAGATGGAGTCTCTTCAGGAGTTGCCGACGAAGTCGACGTTTCTTGTGTATTAGTCGCCATTTTTCGTCTATTTTAAAACCTCAACGAAATATAGTTTTCAATATTATAAAGTGGATGATTTTTATTGTCTCTTCTCGTAAATATTTTGATACGTCTCCAGTTACAACCTCAATTCACGATAAAACTTTCGATAGCTACATTTGTGCATTGACGCAGGGAAATGTTTATAATAATGATATTGTAGGTCGCGCCTGATTGCGGTATATCATTTCACGTTTATCAGGCCCCTGTACAGTACACGCACATTTAGTTCCAACGTTAGCCATACACACACTTTGCACGGATAGTTTCGAATTCATTTAATATGTAAAGTAACAGTTATTATCTACAATTACTGTATCGAGCTGAATAATTTTATAATCACAAACAATTTCCCATCACACCTGAACTTTAACATTTCAAATTACAATGTATGCGGAACGAGATAAACAAAAACATTTGCTAATCATTGTACGCGGCGCGCGCGCATACTAGTTAGTACCACGGAACAACGTTCAAGGCCGTTAACACGTAAATATTATTATTATTCTATAATATATTTTATTTACGCGAAATATTTTAGACCACTCTATGTCGTCTGTGGTTCGCTGGATGTTTTTTTTATAGGTTGGGTTAATATACGTGTTGGCTCTTTAGAGCGCTGCGCGGCACTGTAGATCGTGTGCCGCTGGCGCTCGTCCATTCAGATACAAACGGTGTCATTAGTTACGCTTCTTTAGGCAGTAGTCCCTACATCCGATTGATCTGTTACGACATTAGGATCTACTATGTTGCTTATGTCCTTTATTTTAAGTACAATCTGGTGGTTATTGCAGTCGATTTCTAATCCAGGTTAGGTATTTGAGTTGACTTTGTGTGTTTCCTTCCTTGTACTTTCCTGCCCACTCTTTTGACGATTAAAAGTGATATATAATGTCCCATAAAGAAATTTTGATTTGATTTGATAAGCTATCTAAGTACACTAATATAGGTATTCATTCATGACTACAATTTTTCATCAACAAGCATTTTTTGCCAAGTGAAGATGCAAGCAATCGTATCAAGTCTTGCTTGCAACACGTACCACTGTCAAGAATCAAGTTGCTCTACATTCATAGAAGCAAATGTCTCTCGGCTCAGATACCTCGGTTGGCAGGTTAAAGTTAGGGGGCTTTACCTGGACATAATTCTCCATAATTCCGATTTTAGGAAATTTTGGGAGTTTGTTAGAGAATAGTGTGGGGTGTTTAATTTGAGAAATTTAGTTGTACAATGTACAACTAAAATTCTCTACAACTTTTGCTTTATACACGCGTTTACGAGCAAAGCAGCCTCGATTGTGGCGGTAGGGAAAATATTATGTTTTTAGATAAATTGTATGAAAAATACGTATTTTATGTGATATAATAATATGTACAAATGTCTAATTTATTTTTCACTTTATTTGTGCTGTAAGACCTTGCTTCTTGCCAAAAGGTTTCTGAGCTAAACATTTGAGCTCAGAATCCTCCCTAACCGTAACACTGCAGACCGCTTAACTTTCTCAGTCTGTGTGTCACAAATTGTCAATTTCTAACGATAATAATCTTTACGTGGATTTTTTTAATACTTTAAATGAAGCAAACTAGCAAGCGAATCACTTGATCGTTAGTGATAACCGTCGACCCCGCTGCCCATGAACATACAATCTACAAACGCACAGTCGCAACGAGACAGGAGAGTAGCAAATGCTTTATCGGCGTTATATAGAGCCCAGACGTACACGTGAACGGTCTGTCCCTAAGACATGTTTATGCAAATTTGTATTCTAAATTAATGAGAGAAAGCTTTTAAAGCTTAAACAACATTCGCGGTCGTGCCGCACCCGCATCGTCACCGCGTCGTGTGCGCGCAAATAGGGTAGACTGTACGTTTTCTGGCCGTTTGCTACGCGGTGACTTTGCGAGCACGACGCGTATGTGTTTAGTGTCCGATTCGTAAACAGCGACGTTCATGTCGTATCTGGTTTTTTTTTGTAGAACTTTTGCATCACGTCTTTACAGGCAAAGTTAAACAGATTCAGATCAAAACTAGTTTTTTTGGCACAAAAGGCTTTTTAGATAGTTCGGACTCATCCTAGAAGAAATGTTTAATGAGTTTAAGGCTTTGACGATATTGTTTGTCATTGCATAAATTATAAATTTCGCTCTCCGCGTCTGTCTGACTGTCAGAATGTATTTCCGATAATTCCTCCTAAACCTCACAATGGATTTTAAGGCGGTTTTCTCCAAAAGAGAATGTATAACACATGCATATGATGGGTAAAGAAAACCCGTGCGAAGTCGTTGCGGGTCGCCAATATAAGCATGTTTTTGTATTCCCAAATAAAACCGTAGGAACTCTCCGAACTATATAGCCAGAGAACCAAAAAGCACTTCAGAAGCACATTCGGCAAATACTTGTCTAGCTGACGTCACAAGTCAACCTAATGGAAAACTACCAGGGAACAATATAGATTTTGCACGTCCTAAACAATATACAAATAGGACTCGCTAATAAGAATGGTGATTCCGTTTATACGTTCGTCTGTCCAACAATGAGTACTGTAAACAGTATATTGTACGTGTGAGTCTTAGATTTTTTATGCAAATAGTTTGTTAGACATATTCGGGCAAGCTTTGTCCAGGTAAGGGCACATTTATATGTCGCCACTTACATATCGCTGCGCCCGCGCAGTTGTCGCGTCGCGCCCGCACAGGACTTTAATCGTGGTGCCCACCATATTGGCGCGCGATTTAGGCGTGGTTTTATTAAATAGTAGCTTTGTTTTTTTTTTCATTTAATACGACAGACAAACAGACCACCTGATGGGAAGTGGTCACCGCTGTGTATGGACATCAGCAACACCAAGAACGCTGCCAATGTGTTGCCCGCCTCTAAGGAGACCTCGAATATACATCTTGAACGATCTCATGCCATAGTCCAAAGGAAACACTGTGGCTAGGAGCTCATTTTCATTCGAATCGTACGAGCGAGAAACGTTCTTTCGAACCTTCGCGTGGATACCAACAGTCTACGTAATAGGGATGAGTATCCAGCCTGTGGGCGCCAGATCAAAAATTTATAAAACCCTCCAAGGAAAGAGTCAAGCTTATGTGACGCGTATAGCGCTGTCTCGTTCGAAGCAGGGCAGTTCTGTTTAGGTTCTGCTAAGAATTTGGCCGTGTTCGGCACAGAGAATAGCACCAACCCCTTACACTCGTGGGTGTCGTACAAGGCGACTAATGTTTTCGAGGCAAAAGATCTAGTCCCCGTAGGCTGGAAAATGGGCAGCAGCGTTTTCTATTGTTGTATTTATAATACTGCGATCTCCAACCCGCCTGCCAAGCGTGGAGATTATGGCAATAACGTCCCCTTTCGTGGGAGAGGCCCTAAGTCCTGCAGTGGACAGTTATATACTGTGATGATGGTGATAAGAGCTCATGGTAAGCCCCCTGACAGTTGGTACCCTGTTCATCATAGTCCTAGCCCTGCTGAAGCTTTGGCTGTTTTATGTATGAGCCACCAGTCTGACGTCCTACTTGAGAATGTTGTTGAGAGCATACTGTTTACGCTAGGTTTACAACATGCAACAGAAATGCCATTGTTCGGACTACAGAGGTCCTAGCCGGTTAGCCTCTAAGTCTTTATAGATTATAAATATTGTTTCTTTAATTAGACTAGCCAGGCATTTGACCGCCATCTCACTTGGTGGTAAGTGACTTTGCGGTCGAGGATGCCTACATTATTAGAACAAGCTTCCCGCCCGCGTGGACTATGCGTTATATCGCGTATATTTTTAATCAGCCTAGCCAGGCATTTGACCGCCATCTTACCTGGTGGTAAGTGACGATGCGGCCGAAGATGGAGCATGTCTATATTATTATAACTAACTTACTACTAACTACTACACGTTATATCGCGCATGTGGGGGTGGGGGATAAAAAGTGGCATGTTATTTCAGACCTTAATCTAGCTTCGGGTCATGGGTAGCCAGTCTCAGGGTCTCCAGTGGAAGATCTTGGTCATCCTCCATCCTTACATTTCGCATTTATGATATCAGTTTCCACTGGTAGTCCAATAGGTGGACCGACGACCTGGTAAAGACCGCAGTACCAGCTGAATGCTTAAGGCACAAGAGCGGCCTTTGTAGAGATCTCTGGGGGAGGCCAATGCCGAACAGTGGGCGTCTTCCGGCTGATATGATGATGATGATGATATTAGTTTACAATGGTAGTACGCAGGTCATCACTGTAGCACTGATTGCCTTGTAATTATATACAAGTAGCTACAACAATTACATCATACAGAAACATAGGAACACAACATTGTTGTTGCACAGCGATAAAAGAACATCCTAGTTACAGAAATAGATGTATACGTTGTTCATCTATTACTTTAAAAATAATACATTACATTTATACCGGAACTTGTCATGATTAGCTCATATGTGCACGTCATCACAACTCCCATTGTTGTTTTGAATTGAATAATGGGATAGATTCTCACGTAAAGGAAGGAAATAAGTCAGAAATCAATTATAACCACTTTACATGCAATGTTAGCAACGTGATGTTTTCCAACGAGTTATTGTCATCATCATCCTGTCGCTCCCGCGTGGTTCCTACTTTTCCTTGTCCACTTCACTCGGTCTTCGACAACCTTGGTGGTGAATTTGTTATAAATAATATATGCTTGCACAACACACAGCGCTATTTTGCCCCAAACTAAGCGAAGCCTCTGTTGTGGGTGCTAGAATAACACTTGTAACAGAAATACATCATATCAATTTCTGCTCGGCCAGGAATCGAACCCGAGACCTCTGCGTCCGAGGCCAGCATGCTAACCAACTGAATCACTCAGGGCGTTATGCGTGCCAACGCCTTGATTGACGCGCAAGCCTTCACTTCTTTAGGCCGGTCTTTTTCCACATGCCTGGCGGAGGAGGCATGGCCAGACATGTTGTTCCTTAATCTGCGCAAGACGAAGCCCTTTCATCGAAAACGGCACTCTTACAGTTCATCTGCGTTGTCACGGACATCAAGGCTACCGCGAATGTTAGCGATGGACACGCGTCACACATTTTTAATGAGTCATACCTAATTAAATGTATTTACGTATTAAGTATGGATTAAAAGACAATGGGTAGAATTTGATTAGCATTCCATAATTTCACAGACCTAAATAGTTACGGTTGTATTTGGCATTACCTTGATGTTCCGCGGTTTTCTCCTTGTAGGGATAGTTCGAAACTGTGGGCATTCTATCATTTTGGTCACGACCAAAAGTATCCTATGAACTGATGAAATGACATCCAGGGAATAAGAAATTACTCAAATACTTTATTGCCGCTTTCACTAAACTTAGGAATCGGCTAAGTTCTTGGACGTTGCTAAAACTTGTTAAGATTGAACTTAGGCGATTCCTATGTTTAGTATAAACGGCCAAGATCTGCGAAAGACTCATTATTCTCTCTGAGTCGCAAGATTAAGTACATAACTACTAGTAGGAGTAACATTGTAAATGAATACCAAGAAGCCGTTTAATCGAACCCACATTTCTATAACAATCCCCGAGATTGTAATTTTTAGAGGTTCGTACATCCGAAAAAAAAGTGGAACCCTTTGGCACTGTCCTAATTGGCAACGGTCATGCGACTATGGCTGTACGACCGACGTCGTCTGACCAATTATAGGAGACCTTAAAACTGCCTGTCGCACGACCATAGTCGCATAACCGTTGCCAATTAGGACAGCACTTTATACGATCACTCGAGTGTCTGTCTATCCGTCAGTCACAGCCAATTTTCTCAAGTTCGTACCGGACGGTGTAATCTACGCTATCTACTTGGCTAACTATAAGACGTTTAGTAGCGAAATTATGTTCTTTGTACAGTCTCATAGTAAGTAAATAATAATCAATCACTTTTAAGTACACGATAATATTCGTTTTGTCACCTGCCATGCCTAAAGCGATTTCGTAGCGCCTGACGGATGACGATAGGCAATTCTCCTCTAGAGTCACGAATCTTTTTGTTTATGTAGGCGCTTTGTTCACCTTGATAAAAGACTAGCGTCATTTAAAATACACAATAATTTAAAAAAAAATAGAAATCAAATACATAAGTATTATAACTACCTTTAGCCAATTCGTCCATGCGGATGGCGATATAAAAAAATGTTGTCTATACGTGAGGTTCAGAAAAATCATCTTGGCGTTATCGTCCCGGTTGTGCTCTCGCATTTAAGGGCCCGGTGTTAACCTGGACCATGATCCTGAATTTGGCAGATCAGGTAATATAGTAAAGAGACTGCCATCTGACCTCCGTGACCCTGTCAACGGGGAAACCAATCACACATTCCATATTGATTGAGTACCTACCTAGTTGGTTTTTTATGATTCAGAGAAATGAGATAATTTAGATCCTACCAATTAAACTCAAATATACAAACCTTTATTATTTTAATAATAAGCATTTCTCTTTCTTCTGGTTGTCGGTAGGTGTGTTATTTGTTTGTTATTGTCCTTGTGTTTAGACATAGACAGTATTTATTTGTCAATTTCTACAATATAAATAGACAAAATATTTCTTACTCTCTTAGATTGTTTCGATAAATAATACTTAGAAGACGCCCGCAGTTCTAATAAATATCGCCTGTCAGTACAAAACTAAACTATAAACAGTGTATTTTAATTTATTTACTAGCAGCATTGACAGGCCAAATCCGCTGGCGATCAGTCAATCAGAGGGGTTTAGATGGAAAAGGCTCGAATAGTAAACACAAAGTTATGTCGCTCTTCTTTTCACGATCTCAACATACTATTTACTGGTACTACACAATCTTAGTCTTTATCGAACCATTATAAAGACGGTAGATTGTAAGGTATTGTAAGGTTGTAAAGACAGGCATATATTAGTTTGCCCGGAACAACGAAATCTCTAGGCTAAGCTCAGCGGCACTCGAACCAACTTGTCGGACCAAGCGGCATAGGCAGTCACCGAGTGGAGTCAGAACCTCATTGCCATCAGTACTAGACAGTGGCAAAGAACCTAGAGCATCTTGCAAATGATCTATAGTGATAACATAGCTGCGCAAACACAGATACCATGTGGTACCGTATTTGCGTGTCCTCTTAGTGCTTAGTGGAGCTCACGCTGGGAACTTCTAGCAGAGATAGAGAAGGAGCTGAGCTGCTCAAGCGCGCCCGCAAATTGAGGTGTTATAAACATAATTTCCAGCAGTACAAGATGATGCCAAGGGGGTTCCAGACAGTTCAGTATCGATATTCTGTGGCAATGATATAAAACCTAACCTAACCTCCTTAAATGACAAACAGTTTGTAATATATAATATCAACAGTAGGAGACGAACGTCTGGGAATAAATCAAAACGCAAGGAAACTGTTTGCAAGTGCAAACACCGGTGGGAATACCTATAACCTTGAGAGGTAGGGTATAGCGGGGTATCCCGTTCGAATTGGAGCCGCCCGACTGGGGCAGTACCTCCACCTTACAGAATACCGCAGCTAAACAATACTCTTTTAAATAGTATTGTGTTTCTGCCGGTGAATAAGGTTTCCAGTGCTCCATTGGGTGGGGATTTGGGGACCCGTGGCAGCGGAGGGGCATTTGCCTCTTTGCTGCCGGAGCAACGTGTTATAGAGGTGGGCATCGCATTGGTGTCTTGGTGTTGCTGATGTCTATAGGCAGTGGTGACTACTTTCCATGAAGTGGCCCGCTTGCCTGTTTGCCTACCGACTGACATAAAAAAAAACCTACAAGATCATCATCATATCAGCCGAAAGACGGCCACTGCTAGGCATAGGCCTCCTCCAGAGATCTCCACCTATAACAAACCTGCACAAAGCAGTCTAAGATAAAGGTAAGGTAAGGTCACTCACCATGTGATATCGTATGTGCGTGCCGCCGGACCGCACGCCCTCATTCAGCTGGATGGAGCTCACGCTGCCGGCGTCGTCGTCCATGAAGCCGGTTTTCTTGTAGCGCGCCATCTGTTGGCAAGGGTTGAAAATAAATTATAGAAATGTGGTAGGGGCTCCAGCAGAGGACTGTTATGGGGCGTTAGTGTGATTGCACAAAAAGTTTCGGTCCTATAACTCGGTAGATTCCTGACTCCTGCAGTGAGGGAACGGTAAGGGCAGATGGTGTGCAATGACGTACAGACTTGGCAGTGAATAATACACATTGGCTAGTTCGGCAACGTAGACCGTCGTGTCCGTCGGGTCTACGCCACAGCGCCATCTGGCCCCAAAGTAAGCAAAGCTTGTGTTATGGGAGCCAGAAAACTGATAAACAAACTACTTATATATTTTTAAATACATAGGTATTTTATGTATCACCCAGAAACGTAACAGACATTAAAATTAAAATTCTGCCCGGCCGGGAATGGAACCCGGGACCTCTGCTTGGCAGACCGGCGTGTTAACCAACTGAACCACTCAAGCATAATTACAGAGTGAGAGAGACTTAGTCCGTAAACAGACTACGATGTGTCGGTTTTTGGTCACCTGATTCAGTCGGCTGGCTGGCCAGCAACCGTCGAATTGGACAGACGGGAGTCCCGCTCCCGTTAATGGGCTGACTCACCAGGACCACGGGTAAAGACAGCTTGCGGGGCTCCTCGAAGCATTGACGCAACACAATACTAACCTAACCGAATTGAAACATAAATTTAAATATCATCTGCTCTCTGAGGCAACATTACACTAACTCCCATCGGTCCAATTTGACGATTTGCCCATGACATAGGTAGGTATATAAAACGCAGATTATGCATTGTGATGTGTAGGTATTAGCATCAACGTTTCCGATGGCCGGTTTATATTTCTCCGAATAGAGTTATCCATTGAATTGCAACGATTAACTGTCCAGAGAAATTTACTAGCAATTTCCTGTAACGGCTTCACAGTCTCTGTCCGGAACGCGTTTTGCTTTCCAGAGATTAAAAATACCCATCGGACATCGTAAAAAGTACAACTACGTACATTACACTCCTGCTCGAACGCCATCAACTGGCGAATAAAAGCGAATCAAAACAAACAAATATTTTATCTCTAGTGGGTGCGTAAGCGCAAGTCTGAGATGTCTATATTCATCGAAATAGTATCGTTTTATTCGATTTTTTATACATATAACAGGTAGGCAAGCGGAAGCAACCCATAACGTCATAGCCGGCTGAGTAGAATAGCACCAATCTCTTGCACTCGTGGGTGTCGTACAAGGCAATAAATGTTTTCGAGTCAATAGATCTAGAGTCTCTGAAGGCCGGAAACTGGGCAGCAGCGTTTTCCCTTCTCATATTTATAATACTACGATCTCCAACCCGCCTGCCAAGCGTGGAGATTATGGCAATAACCTCCCCTTTCGTGAGAGAGACCCGAAGTCCAGCAGTGGACTGTTATGAAACGGAAGCAAGCAGGTCACCTGATGGCAAGTGATCACCGCCGCCCATGTACATGGTGTCGCGAAAAGGTTCTTGGATGCTCCAATGCCAAAGGCACGGACAAGTTCATTGTAAAGAATGTCGTACGCGGCAGGGAGTTTCTTAAAAGCGTACAGTAGTTGACCGCCATTCATACAGGTGGTACGGACGGAATGGAACTTTAATTTGTGGTGACATTTACCTACACTTATCAGCCGGCGCTAAATAATTCGCATCAGTTAGTTTAAGCTTCGCATTTACTCACACGCGTGCGACAGCGAACTAGTAAGAACTGGGGACCTCAGAAACTGAGTCCAGACTAAACGCGCCTAGCGGGTTGATGATGATGTGTGGTATCCGGCGGAGTAGAATGTAGCAACTCTTTCGGCTTTGGATGTCGTACTAAGCGACTATTGTCCTAGGTCAAAGCAGAGCAGGAACTACTAAGACCAGAAAATTGGCATCTTTTTTTAACTCGTATAATTTTAATACTACAATCTCGATAACATAGCCCGACGAAGAATTGGAAGACTTAAGTGGCAGTGGGTAAGTACGTAGATCGCTAAACAAATGGCCGATGGGACAGTAAAGATTTCGAGTGGCGACCATGTACCGGAAGGCGCCGAGTGGATTGGCCTCCCACAAGATGGACCAACGACCTGGGAAAGATCGCAGGTACCAGCTGTATGCTGAAGGCACAGGGCCGACCTTTGCGGAGGTCTCTGGGAGAGGCCTATGCCTAGCAGTCAACATCTTTCGGCTGATATGATGATCTTCACAACCCGTTCACTGCATGTACGAATGAGTAACTCGCAAACTAACGTGAACAGACTAGGAATAGGACACAGCAAATGATCATTACCTCCATAGCGACAATTGCACGCAACTAAATGACGGAAGGAAACGCCACGAGCCGGTGTGATGTCACAAACGAGCACGAGGGCCGTGAATTACCGTAAATGGCACTCATACATACAAAGCACACGCCTGTGTCCCACAGGTGGGTAAGCAGAAACTATGGACCGCCACTTTGTTCTGTCCTGACACAACTCCCTAGCCTCGAATATAAATTGCACTATTTTACGGATATTACAACTATGTCGGACTGACGACAAACGATCTAGCGAGCGTTGGGTTTGTTTTAAACTAGATTTTGCACGTGAATCTTTGCTCGAGGTTAGTTACCTATAATCTACTTAAATACCTCGCTTCGGAGTCCTTTAAGACCTGGTAATACTAGTTAATATCCCATATAGACACAGTTAAACCTCTAGTGGTGAAAATACGTCACAGTTGTAATCAGAAGAGTTGAAATTTTGCTTTTACATGCATTAGGACCCATCGCATTTGCACTGTCTGTCTAGAAACATCCTTTGTCGTCAAATATTTACGCAAAAGGCTCATTGTTAATATGTACCTACTATCTTGTGCATCTGAATTTTTCGTGTAAGTAACTTTGTGCCCTTCCATAAGCCTTACTTATCTCTTTACCAAATTTCCCTAAGGAATAAAATGGCTAGTGTTGAAATTACGTGAAGATTGCTCCGAGGTCAAATTCGTTTACTATCCCTGCAACCACATTTTATATTATGGTTATTATTTTTACCCTATGCAATAAGCTCACTTTTGATTCTGATGTCGACCTGTTCTGTACCCGAGCCCACAAAATTAAACAATTATTTATAAAAGATTACTTCGTTGACTCTGAACTTTGACCACACATTTTTCATTTGCATACCTACAATTTAAATATTTTATATATATACATATTTTAATATCTATCTAAATAACTATTACTTTTAAGCTAGTTTACTCAGTAAATACAACGAAATGTTGCCTTACGCATTACACATATTTGTTACCTATAGGTGGAGACTTGTACTTGGCTTCCTGTTAACTGTATAAGATATCAATTGCAATGTTATAGCTGTAAGTCTTCCGAAAATAAATAAATAAATAAATAATGCGGAGCCATGTCTGGAGGAATAAAAAATCGTCTTGACGTCAATGTCTTGGTTGTGCTCTCGCGCACGAGGGCTCGAGATCCGCCTTGACCATGATCCAGGATTTGGCAGATCAGGATTACAGTGGAGCGAGTGCCATCTGACCTCCATGACCTTGCTACCCTGGGGAACCTGACTAAATTGGATCATGGTTACACATTCAGTCGTTAGAATGGGCTGGTTTCACAGCGATGTTTTCCTTCACCGTAAGAGCATCGGTTAGTATTCAACTAATGTACATAGCTCAGAAAAGAGTAATTGGTATATAGCCGCAGCAGGATTCGAACCCGGTACCTCTCGCTTGCGAGTCGGATACCCTAACCCCTCGGTCACCGACTCTGCAAATGCGTTATGGTATCACAGAAAAATTATTGAATCAGGAAAATCAAAACTACAACCCTATACCTTTTTTTTCTACTCAGTGAATAATATTTTTTAACTACAGAACTGATTTTAATGAAATAAATAAACACAATTTGTATCCCACTGTACATGAACTATTGTAACTCTGGTTGGTTATCCTAAAAAAAATGCAGAAGCGCAGATGCGACTAAGAATACTATCACAGTGGTCTGTGAGGATTAATTTCAAATGCTTCATGCCTTAGTTACTGTAGACCGTAATTACAGAGAACCTACGTTCTGCCTACAGTCCCTATATCACGTGATTCGACCTTGTGTCTATATGTACCCTGATAATACCGTAGACAATAGAATTACTGGAGAATGTACGACGTACGTACGTGTTTGCTATGCGTAGCCACTACGTAAAACTGACGTTGGTTATAGGTACATCTATTCTATGGGATGATTGTGCCTAGCAGCTATTTACTTATTGAAGTGCAAACAGTTATTTATCTCATGATAAATATTATTATATACTACGTTTTTTGCCCGCGATTTCGTCCGCGTAAAATTCTGTTACTAGGTACGTTCCGGACGCGTTCCCGGGGAAACCACATTGAATTTCGGAAAAATAACTATGGCCTTTACACCCTGATAATGTAGCTTTCTTTAGGTGAAATAATATTTAAAATCGGGTAAGTTGTGGGACCCCCAACAGTCACCGGTGTACCCACTAGACCCTGTGACTCTCTGCATCGCCTGAAAGGAGGTGTCATGAGAACAGCCGAAGCCTTGTCATCCACGATACAACCTAACATATATAATTTTTTCGACGATTTCAGGCGCATACTTTACTAAGAGAAAATGTTTATGAAACATATTACTCAATGACGTTGTGAATGATTGTGTATGATAACGACTTAGATTGAGATAGATATGCTGACGTTTGAACACGTGGAGAGGTTTTTGTTTATTCTACAAACTAGCCGTGACAAACGTGCAGACATCCCACCTGATGGTAAGCGGTAACGGTCGCATATTCATGCATTTAGGTTGCATACAACAAAAACGCAGAATCGTTTGCAGAGTGCAAATGGCCGAGCCGAATTTTAGGGACCCATCTACACATGATCCATTTTCGAAATGAAGTATTGATTTTGATATGTTACGTACAATTAAAAATATTTATCTACACTCATAGCGTAATGTTCCAATTACATATTCGATAACAGTTGTTTAAGGATACCCTTTTTTCACGCCAGTCTATAAAATCTTAAAAAATTACTTTTCGATACAGCATTTCCCATACTATTTTCATTACAGCTGTATCGAAAAATAACTTTTTAATCATTATGCAACACTTTTCTTTTTTAAATTTTTGTCGGGCGCCGGGATACGGCTAAATGAAAGCTTAATACCTAAATGTCTTCAACAAATTCAAAATTCCTGTTTATATTTGTGATCAGTTCATAGTCTGTGGTTGTGATTGTGTACATTTGGAATTATTTTCCCGCTAAACAGAATATTTTTTCTAATTGTTGTAATTTGTGTTTGTGAATGTTTTATCTTGTTTGAAGCAAATAAATAGATAAATGTGAAGGTAGTAAAGTGAATTTCGCTTGATATCCTCGACGCGTAGATACAACAGAACTGACTCGCAGTTACTTCCAGCAAAGTTGAAAAAATTATAGGTACGAAACTTTAACATGAAAATATGAGTGTAGATAAA
This sequence comes from Blastobasis adustella, assembly GCA_907269095.1. Taxonomy (NCBI): domain Eukaryota; kingdom Metazoa; phylum Arthropoda; class Insecta; order Lepidoptera; family Blastobasidae; genus Blastobasis; species Blastobasis adustella. Next base: position 4,790,728 of record OU026135.1, on the reverse strand, counting down.
GTAGTGTATGCAACTGCATATAATTAGGTATTAAAACACTCGTGTCAAACTGTTATCATACTCGGCTGCGCCTCGTATGATAAACAGACACTCATGTTTTAATACCCCCTTTTATATGATAGTTGCATAAACTACTATTGAGCAAATGTGTAATGTGGATTTGAATAAATAAAATAACGGCATTTTCTTTTTATTATATGCTACGCACTCAGGCCACGCAGTGACAAATCTAATCTAAAATTGATAAACCCAATACTAGATATATCCCATATTAATATACCGTACACTTTCCATAAACCATGATGTAGATTGTAGATACAATATTTTTAATATCCTTTCAAACGCCTATGGAGGAATTCCTCTCCTGGAGTGACTTCCTTTGAAGGAAGAGCAATTTCAACGTTGGATGAATTTCTTTTGAAGTTTCATGTAACAACATTTACCTATACCAGCTTTGTGCACATGCATAATATTGTGAGGGTTTTACATCATTTTGCTGAGATTATACTCCTAAACCTTCGTTATGACTCACTGTATATTGATATAAACAAAAAAAAAATATCGCCATGAAAAATTCAAATATTTTTTTATATTATTGGCAACACCGAAAGCGAACGATTCAAAATGTTCTAGAAAAAATCAGTCATGCAAAGCGTAAAAATAAATAATAAAAAAAATAGAGCCCAGTCCACCCACAACCACACCAACAGTCCACACGTCTTCCAAAAGTTTACCAAAAACTCGTCCGCGGGAAAAACGCGATTCAAGCCCGCACCCAATAACCTTAACATTGTAAATAACGAATCAATCCGATAGCTTCCCGATACTGATTAGGAGGCGAGATAGCGGACCGATCAATACTACGTTCAGGCCATCGTACCAGGGGTGGCGAGAATATTGGCGAACTTTAAAAAACAAATGGCCGCCATTTTACAGCAATTTCACGGTGACCTTGACAACTGACCAAAGAGTTTGAAAAGTTAGCTACCTTCATATAATTTCTTTTTTGCTCTGTGCACCTGACCATAGCATGAACCCACCTACGCTTACTGGGTCCTCATAAACGACATACCTACAGAAACTGTAGTAGATTTTCCTACTGTCTTTTTTGGCATGGCATTTCTCAAAATTTATTAAAGTGAAAAAAATGTTTTTTTTTTCTCCAGTATAGATGTGTCAAAAGTATCAAGCCTGTTACAAAAATATTTTGTTCAGTAGCAAGTGGGTTAACTTCTATATGTAAAACTAGAAACTACAGCTAGTAACAACTAACCTGACCTGTAGAGTTCCACCCTTGTTTAATAATGTTGTTGGATCATGAGTTCCACATTCGTTGACATCCTTATATTTAATTTCAGGACGTTATGGTTGCGAATTTACGAATATCTACTTACAACAATTTATGATAGAATTTAATGGCCCTTTGCGCTTAACTCCGAGTTTCAAGGCCTCCTATGTAGTTTGATGGGGTTTAGCTCTGCTTTCGTGATTCTAATAGGAAGGTGAATCTGACAGTGACAGAATATATATGGGGAATGATTGGGCTCACAAACTTTATGAACCCTGGTTGACGTTGTAGGCAGGATTATCAGTAGTTTTCAATTATCGGTTCCACGTTACCCTTTCGTGAAGATACGGGTATCTGTAGTTTTTAGATTATCGGTTGATGCTGCTTCTGGAAGATACGGGTTTCCCAATTTAATCGGATCAGATTGGAGATCGATTGATCATAATATAGTAAATACTCGTATAACAACTACCAAAGTTATTTCTTCCCTTGATGGGCGATTATTGTTATGGCTAACGTAAAACCGTAAGACACTTTTACGCATAACCTTAACAGACCATTATTTTTAATGATGGATATGAAATGGCCAGCCCTACAATAAAGTAAATAAACCAGGCTAGATATTAAATCGGCCCAAAAATATTGCTAGGAAACGCTTATTCGCCATGATACTGTGAATAAATCCGGCAGGTATTGAAGGCAAACATCTTTGGGGATTTAATGGGGGTTTATTCGACTGATGTTTATTATCGATCAGGTTCAGTTTCTGGGGCCCCATTTTTGAATCGGTCGTAACAACGCGAGCGCTCGCCTTCTAATGCCTGTCTTTTTTATCTCTAGCAACTTACCACGAATGTGAAAGAGACGTATCGGATGCGAACGCTCGCGTGGCTGCGAGCGGTTAAAACTGGGCCGCTTTGTTTCAGGAAAAAAAAGGTTATCCCATTGAACCCTGGTGAAAATTGAAACCACGTTGTAATTAAAATGGAATAAACTGCTCTCATATTTTCACTGCCTACAAGTAACCAGTGGATTTTTACATCGCTAGTTCTTTACACGTGGACATCATGTTACAGTTCGTGTGTATTGTATGTACAGCACTTTCTCTGATGGATGTAGATCCAAACACGGGAAAGACAGATTCGGTTACACAGTGTGCTGAAATAAGAATTCGCCCTGGATGGTAATGGGTTATCAAAGAAAGTGCCGTACACAAACCCTTAACGATGACGCTGTTTAAATCATCTACAATGCTTAAGGCCAAGATGACAATGTATTCGTCTATGTATGTATGTGTGTATGTATTTATTTGATTGCGGTCCGACCGTAGAACAGTGCAATGTAGCGCTTATCGCTGATTACCGTGCTACATACTACAACAGACAATAGTTTCCCAGGTCCGTTGCTCAGTAGGGTCGGTTACGCATCAGTAAGTCTTGCAGTGCGCGTATCGATTAGTTACATATATTTTACTATAGGTACTATAAGATAGGTTTAAGTCTACGCATCAGTCAACATCAACAAGAGACAAGGTCACCAGCTTTCCTTCCTGTTTCGTGTCTTATCGGCTTGAGTATTGCATTACCTTTGGCTACTTACACTAAATCGATTGTCGGACAACCCTCGATATGGACTCAAATATTGTCCAAACTGTCAAACCGATTTTAATAAACAATACTAAGAAACATCTCGATGAATTTGGTTTTTAAATAAATAAAACTGCATCGATATCAGTCCGTCCGTCGATGTCACAGACAGATGTATACACGCGTCATACTTTTAACAGACATTTTTGCGTTGGGCTTTATATTATGGGTATATATTATTATTGTGCATGTCTGATCTGCGACTACTTATCACATATTTCTTTGACAGGCCCGCTGGAAGAGATTTCTTCTTTGAAATAAGTAGCGCCTCTTGCGTTATCTATAAGTTTGTCATCATCATCGTCCTAGCCCGCTTATCCCGGCCTCTGCCAGGGTCCGCTTTCCTACCCTTTCTTTTCTTCTCCACTTCGCCCGGTCTTCGGTATCCTCGCGTTATCTATCAGTTTTTTTCCTTAAACTTTCATGTGAACAAACTGTAAAATAAATAAGTAAAACGAAACTGCCCAAAACGAAGCATTTTACCATTGCAATAGATGTGAAAAATTGTTCTTGCGATTATTAACTGTTGAGTGGACAGTTTATTATTGAGTTCGGAGTCATTAGTGGTTCCAATGTGTATGCGGGTATCGTCGTGCCTCTGCTGTCGATTAGCTAGACATAGACCGTACAGCCATCAGAGGATGGTTCACGAATACACAGTTTTCTTTGATTTCTGTTGAGTACACCTACTGAATTATTAGAAATATTAACAAAAGAGTGATGTTTTGTTTGGGACTTGTTTGGTTGATATTTTTATGTTTATGTACCTCAATTATTAAAATGCAATTTATTTAAAATTTTAACCTTTTTTCCGCTGTATTGAAGTACCCAGAGTTTCAGGGGCCTAATGGCTAGCGGGTGGAAATGTAATGGAGAAGGAGGCGCCGGGTTTGAATCCCCGTGCCGCCATGTAACAATGACTTTCCCAGTTAGACATTCAGGCGACTGAATGTGTAACCATGTTCCAATCTGACCATGTTCATGTTAATAGGGCCACGAACATCAAATGGAATCGCTCTAATGTAATCACACCTAATCCGCCAAATTCTGAATCATGGTCTAGATGTACGGAATGTACTCAGAGATTTGTGCACCTATTCCACTCCATGGAAAAAAACCTCTGAAAGAACGAATCAACGAGGATGGAATTGGAACATGCTTCTCTAGAAACAGCCTAGGTATTCACTGAGTTTTATATAATTGAATAAGTGATAGGGTAACAAGGATTATTAAGCTCAAATTCGGATCATGCGATGTGAGTTATTTATTTCGAGAATTAATAGATACAGAATTATCCATAAGTACAATAGCGTCAAGATGATGTGATCCAAAGTGTAAACTACAAGGTAGATTGAGGTGCTGCTATTGTACAACAAAATTCAAGAAATGGTAGTGGTTCCCTTCCAATACAAACTTCAGCTAAGTTTTAAAAGCAGTAAAATTATCGTTTATTGATCAACAAGAATCGATTTCGTTCCCTTGAAATCCGTAAACCGAAAATAAACTGAATTTCGGAAGCTTAAAATAGTTATTGTGCTGCAACACCTAAAATAGGAAATGACCTACTACCAGTTGCGGCACGCCATCATAGAATCAGTTTCATAAGTGGAACCAGCGCGACTTCGTTCGCGTACACCTACTTTACCCCAAACTACCAATTTTTTCTTACTTATAAACCTTCCTCTTGAATAATTCTATCTATTCTTGAAATCCGCATTAACTAGAAAGGTCAGTCATGGTACACTGGAAAGAAGAGTCATGGTGTAAGCAGTTCAAATAGATTCTACGAGAACAGAAGAAGCTACTGGTCATTGTCATCAGAGGTCAATCCTGGTTTCTTCCAGGTAAGGGTAAGGTAAGGGTCCGAGTTCCTACTCCACTTCGCCAGGTCTTCAGCGTCTTCGCATCGTAAGCCGTTGGCTGCCTCTCCCATCCGAAGAAACCAGTGGTATACTAGCTGTCATATGATATGAATAAATAGCCTAGTCACAATCATCAAAAACGTGTCAGAAACTGGTAAAACGTAGCTACTAAAGCTAATTTAAAGTAAACTATATATTATCTTTGACTACAGTCTGTTGAGTAATGACGATAAAGGGAGATTTTGAGATGACAGCTGTTTACATTAATTGTTTAAAAAATCACAATAGATGGCGTTGATTCGACACAATTTTCATGGCCTAGCTTCAAATAGACGTAAATTTATAAAGGTGCCAACTCTACAATATCTCAGCAAGTAATTTTTTTCTAGATAATGATTTTATCAGTAACCTACCCCCAAAGTTTCAGAGTACGGAGTTAAATAGTTAAGCACATATAATTTTTTCAATATTCACATTTTTTCCATTGATTTGGCAACACGCCATTATATTTGGATACGAAACTGCTAAATAGCTGTGTCTCGCTCAAACTATAGCGAGGTTTGTATAGTTGTATCCTTTTCAGTATTGATGGCTGCACCAATATTGTGCCTTTGCCAATCCATTTGTTGAGTGTTGTGTCTGATTAACGCCATCTATGGAGTTAAAACACATATATCTTCACGCCTTTTTCCCATGGGGTAGGGGTAGGCAGAGGCCACGTTGTTGTTCTCTAGTACCGTCCTGACAAACCTCTCTCAACTTTTTTGACATTCATCAACTTTTTCATACATGCTCGTCTGTTTCGGGAACTCGTGAACCAATTTTTTTTTAAGATTTCTCCAAATAGATCGTGATCTGTACGTCTCGGTAGCTATCAATCCCCCCTCAGATATTGAAATTACTGAACGATGCTGTTTTTACAGGAGAAAGTGTAATATTCGTGTGTTTTGTACAAATTACAAGGTCTGCACGTCTTTGAACGTCGACTCTGTGTATAAACAACTACAGCCCATGAATTTTAATACAGCTACTGATCCCGATGTACCGAAACATGGTTCGAATTCATTTATGCGCTGAAATTGTGAAACATTGGCGTAGGGCTTCGTCTGCACTCTATTAGGAGGCATGAAAGCATATAGTCCAATGACAATATTAAGAATTACGTGCACATTGATGCGTACTCTGGACGTCAGACCAGCACTTTCATGTACTAAGTACAATATCGATGAATATTTTATGCAAATTGCGCATAATGTTCTAGTATATTTAGCTTTGTATGTGATTTACTATGTTAGGTTCTCGTTGGATGTCTGGACCAATGGATATTTTTCTTTCTTTTACCGATGGTGAGTATTTCTGCCTTGAGACCGCCACTCGTTTGGTGACCTTCTTAATTTGGATAACCCAGGTGTAATATGGACACTTAAAATTTATGAATAGATTGGATACGGAATGAGAACTTCGTACATTACAGATACATAGGGTCCCCGCCTGCTTTCACATTTTAATTAAACTAATATTTACTAACAAGTAAGCAAACGTATTTAGTTGTAACATCATCATTGTCCTAGCGCTCGTCTTAGCGCCTTTGCCAGAGTCCGCTTTCCTACACATTCTTCTCCACTTCGCCGGATCTTCGGCATCCTCGCCAGGTCTAGCAACACGTAACCATACCAGCTCCGGCGAGCCTCTTCGACCTTATCCGCGATATCCCTCACGCCAAGGCTGCAACGGATGTACGCGTTACGTACTCGATCGAGTCTCGTAACTACGCACATCTACTGTAGCATTTACATTTCGTTGGCGTGGAGGTCACGGGCGTGCTTCGTCAGCGCCAGCGTCACCCGGCCTCAAGGCGGCCATGGTCAAGACGGACCCCGGGCCCTCGCGCGCGAGACAAGATATCTTTGATGAAATATAAATGACGAAAAATAATTTGAAAACCGGCCAAATTTCGAAATATCTATCTGGCAACCCTTCTCATTACCAACCAAACTGTTTACTTGGCTCGGTGTGGGCACTAGCAGCCCATCCCGACCAAACTATAGGCCCGACAGTTAAGTCGGCAGTATGTGGGGCTTCTTGAAATTTCTACCCAGTGACACTCGCATCACACGACAAACAAAGAGAATCAAACGACATATAAATTAAGGTTTTAAGACTTTTGTGGTTATTCACAACTCTTTCACCCAAATATTAACGGGTTTGTTTCCACGGTTAGTAATGATTTTATCTTGATATTTCGACGCAGTTGCATGCGTCATGGTCACGAGTAGACAGTCCACAGTGGTAACAAACCCGATAATATGTGTGGTAAAAGACATATAAATTGTCAAATTCGATTCACCCGTTTAGCAGTTCTTCTATTTCTTGGGTGATATGCTCTTGACATTGATCATGCGGTCGTGATCAATCGTTATACTCGTATGTTGCGGGTTTGGCGGGAACAAGGGAACAAAGCCACATTTGAAACATACATACAGACCACAATATAATGTTTCCTGATAGGCTTCGCCGCAGTCGGGTAAAAAAGATACGATGATCTGTCTAAAATCCGCTAAAGTAGCGTAGAGCAATGGATTACTTCCTAATTCCTTCTTACTAAAATTTATGAGTAGGCATATGGTGATGATGGTGGTACGTCCGTTGACGTTGATTAATTACTATTTTATCTTTACGATTACGAATATCATAGCGATTTATTGTGCCCTATAGGTGGTAACTGGTAGAACTCTGTCAAGCTTGAGGAGTCCGCCTGGGGGAGTACCACCGCCTTATCTATTTCTACCGATGAGCAACAAATGTAATAAGGCCACTTTTAATTCGTAGCTCAGTTTTTTTTTTCTATAGCTATGGTAAATGACGATGTAGCCGAGGATGGAGCATGCTCGTCTAGGAACTTGCAGCTTTTCATCAAATTGCTGTCCGCTTTGCGTAGTTTCCTTACACCGCTTTTGCACGATCACAAGAAAAGTTGTGTGGATTAGGTAAGTACTAGGCACTTTAGCTACACAGTAGGTACAAAAATGGGTCACTTGGACCGACTGGGACTTGGACAGAATGCAAGTTTATTTTACTTCACTATTGGACGGTTTTTTTTTACCATTAAGGTGGCAAACAAGCTTACGGCCCGCCTGATAGTAAGCTGTCACCGCAGCTTATGGACATTTGCAATACCAGAGGGCATCACCCACGCGTTGCCGTCCCCGTAAAAACCTTTAAGATTTGGTCAACTTGGTAACCGGACCCGTATTTATTACAAATTATGCGCCATAGATATGGCATTATGTTACGCACAATTATACGTGTCTTAGTTATCTTTTATTCATGTCATTCCGCGTAATCAAATTTGCCATTATGCGTGAAATGGCAATTAATTGTATAAATATAATTTTAATTACATACAAACTAGTGAACTGCGGAACGTGGTTTAATTCATCCAACCTGTGTTTTAGGAAGGATATATAGGTAAATAATTTTCAAGCCGCTTCCATTTATTCCGCAATGGCGTTATTTTGATTATTTCCCAATGGCGAAATTTGACAAAAAAATCCAAGTACAATGCTGGGTTTCTTTCATGTCATTATGATGTCATACCTACCTACGTGGCTCCTTCATTAAACAAACATGATAACAGGAACATAAACAAAGAAATGTAAATAGTAAATACTACAACAACGTAATGGACTAAATATTAAAAACTGCTGCAGGTAGCTAATTTTTATCATGATCGTGGTCTTAGGACGGTTCGTGAAAATTCAGGTAAGACTGTGGTACGAATAAAACGCTAAAAACAAAAGAAGCGATGGATTAACATCGTCGAGTGGAATGAGAGCTATCGCCTAAAGCTTCAGTCAAACCAACGCGTTCCGCCCTCGCGATTTTGTGACCGCGGCCGCAGTCGAATGGAGATGGACCCTGACAGAAGACGGGATTGACCGCTAGGATGATGATTATGACCATGGGGCGAATACACGACGGTTTCGACCTTAGAATTAGTACAATGGGAGGAAGGGATATCTTTAGGATAGATACTTCGTGAGCGTATGGTCGATCATGGAGGTGCCTTTTTTGAGTCACAGAAAGGCAGACAGACAGACAAACTTGTTGATGGTATTGGGCCTAAATTCTCATTACCTACTCTTTAATTCCTAGAAAATTGTCGGCTGTCTATAAAAAGCGTAGAAGCGTCAATAACTCAAAATTAGTTCGCAATTACACGCGTACAACTTGGCGGGTTACAGAACTTGGATGGGTAGTGCCGTACTGCGTAGTTCGACTCGTATGCGCGAATCCAAAAGTTAAATTAACAAATTCACTTTTATCTTCATCATACATATATTTGCACGCACATATTTATCAATCAGCGCTGGTCGCATGCAGATTCGTAGAATACGCCGTTTTTTAACTCAGAAGAAATAATATCGAGCACTAATTACGTTACGTTGAGATAAGGATTACGTTTTTGCGTTACATTGACGCTTCGATTCAGCGCTAGCTTGAATAGACCCCAAGTAAGCGCCTAAGCACAATATAGCCTAAGGATTTATAGTATACATACCTTACACTCAGTACAAGAGCATAAGTACATTACCACTTCAAAAAATAAATCCTTTGCAGCTACAGCATCATCCAAAGTATTTGGTGCACCTTCAGCCTAAATCAGTTTGCTAAAAAAGGGGCAACAGCTGTCCCTTAGGCCCGAAGAACTCGTCCTTCACCCCTAGGCTGTTTTTTATATTATAAATAAAAATTTAATTCATGAAAGCTATAAAAATCTTTAATAAACTGCATAGTGGTGCACAGAAATATGATTCTTAAGGTGGTCATGCAGTAACGTTCTTTTATTTACGTACTCCGACTATATAAGTAAGTTAATTGTGAACCCTTGTTTAAAATTATGAATGAAATTCAAAGTAAAGTTTCTTCATTTCGCTCACACAAAGCTAGGCTTCAGATCTATATTTAACATTTTTGCTTGCTTTACACTGTTTACAATTTCCAAGTGACTTCATAGCTACTTACGTACAGCTATGTCATTCTCAGTAAATCTATGGGAGATAACGTAGCTTTGGGCATATTATCGCAGTTTGGTAGCCCCGAAATGTGTAAACAGGCTGTTGACAGATAACTATAATGAGTACCTACCCGCATTACGTAGGTCTAGGTAGGTTAGTGTTATCTGGAGGTTAAGGTTACCGTTTGTTAACAATAGTTGCTGTTACCATGCCCATGGAAGGTGCAATTAGAGCTAGGACGTCGGCATTAATTTTTTTATGTATTGTATTTATCAAATCAGCAGACAGCCTACCTTATGGAAAGTGGCAGGTGACTCTCGTCTTCAATTCCTGCACCAAGAAAATTCAAGTAACAAAAATGCAAAACCGCACGGGCGTTGTTACTATGAGACCTAGGCTCATATATACATGGGGCTGTCTGCACACGTAGCTACGATGGTGAATTGTTCCAATTACTGTCCTGTAGTAGAGCGTCGGTAGCCGGGCGGTTGAGTATCCAACTCGTAAGCAAGAGGTACTGGGTTCGAATCCCGCTGCGGCCGTGTACCAATGACTCTTTTCTGAGTTATGTACATTAGCTGAATACTAACCGATGCTCTTACGGTGAGGAAAAACATCATGATGAAACCCGCAAATTCAGGCAACTAAATGTGTAACCATGATCCAAACTGGTCAGGGTCCCCTGGTAGCAGGGTCACGGAGGTCAGATGGCAGTCGCTCCACAGTGATTGCCTGATCGGTCAAGGCGGACCCCGGGCCCTCCTTCTCGAGAGCACAACCGGGACATTTACGCCAAGACGATGATGATGACTGCCCTGTACTGGATACTGTGGGTTCTATTTTCCTTTTCCGGACACCGACGGTAGCAATGGCAAGAAGTGTTTCACATCAACAACCCATAACAGTCCACAGCTGGACTTGATATTAGTGGATGGCTTTGCCATAATCTCCACGCTTGGCACGCGGGCTGGAGATCAGTGTTGAGGCACAACAGAAAGCGCTGGTGCCAAGTTTTTAGTAAACGGTGGTCCCAACTGGTCGCATCTAATGGTACGTATGTATGTATGTAAACTCTTTATTGCTTAATAAATACAGGAGTGCGCTCAGTAGCTTGCGTTTTCAAAGCGACGCCATTCTCGCGTTGTGGCATTTCGAATTTGTCATTTTTTCTAGCCACAAATCTCGTGTAGAAAATTATACTGAAATGTCTATCGCAGCCAAAATACGTTATCTCATCTATAAATAGGGCCACGATAAGTCCGTATTGACTGACAGTAGTAAAATTATAAAATGTGGATATGGCAATAATCTGGGGATAATCTGTCCTTGTCAGTTCTTGTCAGTCCTTTCTGTAAACATTCAGTTATTTGGCTTGAACTTGTACTTTTAGTTTGACTAAATTATTAATCATGCTATAAATTATCTCTCTCACTTCCTTTTTAATTGTTTTGCTGATTATTTAATAATATTTTTCATAACTCACGAAAATAAACAATCCTACAGAAATCAAATTGTTTGTTATGACTTTATTGTTATTAACTTGTCATAAGTTGCCATACAGAGATTCATTTTTTATTTTTTATTAAGTGATTCGGACTTAACTTTGTCTTATTATATCTTTGATAATCGTTTAATTACGAAGTTTTAATAATTTTATATCTATAGATTTATGGCTAGTAAAAATGTCGAATTCAAGATGTCACAGCGCGAGAATAGGCCCCCTGGCTGTATGTGCATGCGCTCGTGCCCGTGTTAATCAGCTGTTTCATACAAAATTAAAAACGAAATCTGTCAAAATGGATGAAAAAGCCGATTTATTTTTCGCGATTTCAGAGTTAGGAAACGTGCCATAGGTAGGAAACGTTCGTTGTTATCACGAGCACATACAAACCCTTTGGTATCAAGAATTGATTTAAAGTCATTCTGTATAATTTTGTATCCGACCTACGTTTGGTAGGCAGGTAGATATGTAGGTACAAACACAAATCTTTATTTTGGAAATATTGTCCAGGGTAACGCGAACACGTACGCAATGATTAATCAATTTAAAATGAAATTTAATCAACATTTAATTTCTATCTTTTATCTTTATAGATGGAACCATGAAACAACAATGTACCTAATGATTCTATTGCAAATTTGTGAGCTGTCACAAACTTGAAAATTTGAACTCTGTGTATGCTGTACTACAAGTAACAGTCAACAGCAGAGGGTGGTGAAAGCTGGGGGGAGGGGTTCGTTCACTCTGCAGTTAACTGTGAGTAGGTACATTACACGTAATAGTGTATGCCTAACAAACTACACGTAAAGTCTAGCAACAAATCAGTCTTGGCGGGAAAGAACCCGTCGATCGATAGGAGTTTAGAGATAAAAAATAAAAAGATAGGTTCCCAGTATCACTAGATAGGTACCTAGGTATACCGGTCAGGTACCGACTTAAATACTAAACCTAACCTACCAATATACTTAAAGTGAAAACCCATAGAAAAAACAAAAGAGGATTTTAGTTTTTTACCTCTTTTCTGTTTTCTATTAATGTAATAGGTAAGTACCTCTAAGTAGCTACTTACCTATCTAACTACATAGGTACATTATATACACCCGACCTACCTAATAGGTAAGGATCCCTTTGGTCTTTCAAGGAATTCGTGGAAAATTATGTTAACAAAATTACCTATTTTGTTCAGTAACAGAACATTCGATAGATGTGAAAAATTAAGTCTGAAATACCAAGGTACGTTTAATGTAAGCAAGTATTAAATACGTTTTGTCTCAACCCTGCGTCTTGTTTTACTAAAATGTCTATACTGTCCTTGAAAAGCTTGAATTTATGAAGGTCGTTTTCTTCCAAGGATTCGCAAAAAGAAAAACAAATGAAAGTAACAGGTAAGTTACAGAGACGCTTTTCTATGAACTTTGGACACGGCCCTATTTTTACAGGGCAGAAAGCTAAGCTTGATTAAGAAATTAAAAAATATTGTCACATTCGGCGATTTGAATAGACCTACTTTATTTACCGTTAATCCTGGTTTCAGGTGCAGAGATGGCATGGATGGATGAAGTATACACTCAACTCACTTACACTTCACGTCACATTGATTTTAAATGTCTTTTTATTTAAATACACATTATAAAACGAGCGCGGAAAACGCTATCACTCGACGCATGGCTCGAATGTTTTGGTCGGTCGTCAGTTCGTCGCGGCGCGCTTGGCTCAGTCGGTGTGTAAAGAAAAGCTTGATTCTGCTGGAAATCGAATTTTCCTAAAAACACACAATGCGCCATCTTTTGCAGTTTCCCAGAACTACGAAGCACAGTTCAACATGCCTGAAGCTACTCTTTATGCTAACAAACATTACTTGACATTAAATAATATAATTGATAAAGTATGCTATTTATAGTGCAGGTGTAAAGTTTACCGTATTATTACAACTAAGAAGAATCATTCGTTTACACAATTTAAATTAAAAGTTAGGAAACAAACATGAAGATATCATCGCCATCTAGCGGAAAACCGTGAAACCTTGATAAACTGTAGAGAGCAAGCTGACTAGTTTTTTCTTTTTTTCCCCATCCAATCAGGGCAAGGGCAAATTTTACGCATGCGTGAAGAGGGGAGCTCGTAGTAAACTCAATGAAATGAAAATAAAATCAGTAGGCGTTTGTCGATATCGTAAGTGGTTGTGTTGGGTTTGCTGCGTTTCGCGAAATTTTAACCGGCCGGCCGCCTACGCGCGACTTATAAATAAAAGTGTTTGTGCAGTGTCTGTGTATTTGGAAAAATGACGAACGCGCCAGTGAAGAAGGTCCCGATACATCTACAGGTAAGTTTTAACACCTGTTGTTATCGCAGGGCGTAAAACGTCGCAAAAAATAATTGAATAAACTTCGTAAATTGTGTTGCGATGTGAGCAAGGTTTTTTTGATATTGTCGGCTTTTTAACTGCGTGTCGTTGCCAAATTCTCTCAGCAGTGAACGACCTAAATATCGGAGAATTGGGTTGTCGGTTCGTATTGCGAAAATGTTACGTTACAAATAGATTTTCACATGAAGTGTGTCGCGAGTTTATTCTAACTAATCTATTCTTATTTTTCCTATCAACTGTTAATTGTTCAATTCATAAATTTAACCGTTTCGCTCTGCCGGCGGTTGATAACATCAGTTTTGTTTCGGTTTATAACGGACCTACCTTTAACGTTGGCGCAAATTATAATTATATTTTTATTTTGTTACCTACCTACTTGGTTCAGATTCTGTTACGTTTTTAGTACATGTAGCAAGTCGTTAAGTAGGTATCTTATAACATTACCGAGGGTAGATAAAATAATATTGACGTCTAACATGGATTTCTTTTACCCACCAATATAGGTACCTAACTACTATGCCACTAGTAAAAGAGATGAGCGCACGCGTAATTTTCTAGGTCATCTACCCTTACCTTCATCTGGGGTAATGACCCCTTCATCTGTACCTACCAATAGGTACCAATAAGATCCCTCGGGATCGCACGTGACATGCGCAATGGGCTTCCGGAGCGGGCCTGCGAATGGTCCAGTTGGTTGCTAGGCGCGTTTCGTTGGATGATTCTTTGTCCGTGTCCATTTTATTAAAATCCTGTTTAGGTAGACGTATCAATACTTCTTAAATACTGTTTTTGTTTTGTTCATAATCCTGAAAAAAGACTAATGAAATGAACCTACCTACATCAGAGCCAGGCAGCACACCAATTCCTTAGTAAAAAAAATCAAGTTACGTTACGTTCCTATCTAGATATTCTGTGGTAAAATAAAAAATACTGAATTGAACTACCTATCATATTATTATCGAAAAATATAGTATCTAAAATAGGTATAACTACCTAGTCCATCAGTGGACTGTTAAAGAGTATGAATTCCTTACTAACAATGTATGTATGTAATCTCTTTATTGCATCAATTTATAACATTACAAGAAATAAAAATACAGTTTATAATGCAAAGGTGAGCTTATCCCATTAATCTTTTGTTTACTTAGATACCTATAGCATAAAGTAGGTAACCTGATGTTAATTGACATTCAAAGCCATAATTAAAGCCCACGCAAAATTTAAATTAACTGAATAATAATAGGGAAGGTAAGGTTCAGTTTAATTGGTTTATTTATGTGTCAACTTGGTATTTGACACGTCTTTTTTTAGTTTGCATCTACCTGGGCTACATCTTACTGTTCCAAGTTTAAATTATCATACGCGGTCTTGTTCGCGACTTCGCGTAGAACTCTGGAGAGATTCGATTTTCGAAATACATATCGAGTTGCAAAACTAGCTGGTTAGTTTTATTTCGGGGGAGATCGCCATGTTTATTTGTTTACAGCATCTTGTATAGGCCTTACCCACTCACCAAGCCACTCTTTACAGCTAACGAATAGGAAATGAATATTTTTCCTTTTTTTTTTCATATTGACCTAAGTAATTTAACCTACAGATGCCGGCAAAGCCCGACAAACTGTCGGTAGTCCATACACTTAAACATTTCCTAAACTGCTGTGGTGAACCGATTTTAAATACAAAGCTAAAAACCACAAAACCAAAGTAACTGGCTTTCAAAAAACCGAAATCGGTTCTGGCGCTAGGTGCGATCCCACAGACAACCCACACATATACCGAGACAGACATATACGCATATTACGGATACACGCTTCAAACTTATAAATAACACCTCTCTCTTTGCGTACTTTAGGGGTTAAAAACCCAGTTGTCTTACTATACTTTCTTGGCCTACAGAAATCCTGTTTACTTGCCTCTCAATAAGACATAGTCGCCTTTTACGATACTTGACAAGTTATTTGGGTTGTCTGTTCGTTTGTCACTAAGTACCTAGAATTTGGTAATAATATTGTGTGGTAGAACAGAAAAAATAAAAAAAATTGTTACTATAATTCTAGGGATTACAATATAAAACGTGATTTTCTTTTATTATTACTAGTGGACCCGGCGCGACTTCGTTCGCGTACACCTGCTTTATCCCTACCTACGCTTTTTTTCTTGCTTATAATCCTTCCTCTTGAATCACTCTATCTATTGTTGAAAACCGTTAAAATCCGTTACGAAGTTTAAAAGATCTAAGCGTACAGATACATAGGGACAGACGGCGGGAAGCGACTTTGTTTTATACTATGTAGGTATAGATATAGACCGGGCTATATCTGTAGATAGTACTTGGTAACTATCTATCTACCTATGCAAACCCCTGGCGTAGATCGCTTGTTGATACCAACATACATTTTACGTTATTCATCACACTTTTTCGTGCAAGTCTCCAAAGTTTACTGCTTGACTGCACCCTATATTTTCGTAATACTTCGAATCGTACACTAGTAAAAGTGAAAACCAATTAGATGCTATGTGGGTGGACTGGACAAAGATGGTATAGCAATAACAAACATTGACCAGAAGTCAAGTATTGTTACATAACTATACTTATATTTGATTAGACTCAACGTGGGAGCCAACGGCTTACGACAAGAGGATGCCGAATACCTGGCGAAGTGGAGAAGAAAGAGTAGAAAAGCGGACCCTGGCAGAAGCCGGGATGGTCCGCTCGGGATGATGACGATGACTTATGTATGATCAAACGAACTACCTACTAAGGTTCAGTTATCGTTCTATATATGAGTCGCTTCATTCGAAGATATAATACTAATTGTAGTCCCTATAACTTACGTTATATAAGCGAAGTTTCTTTCATCTCAGGATACACCCAAAAACACATTAATATCATTGACAAGCTAGACAGTGTTCTGCGTATGGTTTTCTTTCTTGAATGAAGTACTTAGTGAATTATATTCTTTAATAATTGACTTGAAATAGATACTATATTTTTCTACCTAAAACAAACCTATCACTTACAGAAGTACGAACTTATACCTAATACAAAACAATGTTACCAAACACTTCTTAGATAACTATTAACTCTATCTAATTTATAAGTTTAGTTTTTTTTATGTTTTTTTATAATGTAAATATTGTAAATAAATTACTCTATCTAAAACAACACGTCTCAGTAGCTAGCGGACCACATAAAAACTTTAATAACGACTGTTTAGAATTCAAGGTTAATTAGGTTCGCGAATTGTTTATAGTATGTCTCCTCGCTTGCCTCGTGTGCAACACGTGGTTTTAGTGTCCTTTACATATTGTATCATATCTAAATACTGCGCTTGCGCATGATTTCTTTAATCCTGACGAAAGAAGAGAGGTGTTGTAAGTTTGAAGTGTGCATCGTGGCTCTCGAACGGATGGACCGATTTGGATGCGGTTATCTCTATTTGATAGCCAGTTCAATCGAGAAGGTTCTTAGCTTTGTTTGATTAAAATCGGTTGAGTAGTTTAGAAAATATTTGAGGTTGAATAAACTTAGTTAGGGGTTATCCGACTTTTTCTGTCGGTTAGGTTAGGTTATCATACTAAGCTTTTAAACTGAAACTCATTTCGCCCAATACGAATGCTGATATGGAGGACGTGGCATCGATTTTCAGAATTTTTATCGATAGGTAAATTATTACCTATCAGCAATCCAGTCCATAAGCTCAGCTTTAGGTAAAATAATGTAACTAAGGTTGTTGCAACACAAGCGTAATTTTATAGTTTGAAACCAAACACTTTTATTTATTAGGTAGGAGCTATAATGGAACTCTTTGCTTGATACCGAAGAATTTCGGGCGCGTTTTAATTGTTTCATTAGCAACCGAAATAAATACTTAGCTATTGTGTTCAATGGATCATTAATCACCATTATCAACCTATAAAAGACTCACAAGTCATAATGGAGTGTTCAACCAACAATGTCATCATACTAGTCGCATGGAAGGAAACTATAGATTCTAAAGGCGATGCACTGATACGTGACCCTGCGACAAGGGGACCCTGACCAGATGGGATCATGGTTGAATGTGCAGGTTTCATCACGATGTTTTCCCTCACCGAAAGAGCATTGGTTAGCATACAACTAATGTACATAACTCCGAAAAGAGAGCATCTTTCATACATGGCCGCAGTGAGATTCGAACCCGGTACCTCTCGCTTACGAGTCGGATACCGTAACCACTCGGCAACCGACGCTCCTAAACGTATTTACTTACTTTACTTTAAATATGTACATCCGTTCAAGTTCTACTTACGATGCGACAAGCCAAACAACAAGCCTGCATTCTGTCGCTTAGCTTTTGATTGATGTTTTATTAACCACCGACGTAAAAAGAGGTGGTAAAAGTTTTTTGTGTGTATCTCTGGCTCTGTGTATGTATGTATGTCTGTGGCGTCGTAGCTCCCGATTTCGATACAATTGTCTTCATTCGAAAGACAGTTTATTTCATCGAGATGGTTTTTAGCTCTTTTTCATTAAAATTTGTTCAGTAGCTTAGAAAATATTTGAACCGAATACGTATATTTAAACTTGGTCGTAGGAGAGGCCCTAAGTCCTGCAGTGGACTGTTATGGGCTTAGATATGTCTGTATGATGTGAAAACAGTGTATCCAAAATCATAAATAAAGATCTTCATATCTCTCAACGAAAATACTTACAAAAATAACTACAAATAGCTTTCTTTCTTCATGGGAGCGAGATCGTAACTCATAACAATTGATGGCGTCAATCGTCTCCCTTCTCGGTATTCCTGGCGGGTGCTTATTACGTTATTGAGATTGGAGATTGATAAACAGCGTTGGTATTTTAACCCCCGACGAAAGAGGAGGAGTGTTATAATTTTGACGTGTGTCTGTGGCGTCGTAGCTCCCGATTTGGCTGTGGTTTTCTCTATGTGGAAGTCAGTTTAATCAGGATGGTTCTTAGCTTTGTTTCGATCTTCGATCTCTTGAACGATCCCAAGACATAGTCCAAAGGCATCCGAATCGTACGAACGAAAAACTCCGCCACTGCTACAGCGTTGTTCGTGGCAAATCCTCGCGCGTGCAGGTGGTAGGGCACGCTGGACAAGTCAACAGGTGTGCCATTGTCTGGGGGGAGACACCACACAGGCAAACCATATATTTACTAATCATATTTTCCTTGCTTCTCATGCTTATTGTGTTAAAAAGAGGTTTGGTAATTATCTACTACACAATAAGCGATGTAAAAGATTTCCTAAAGCCTATCCCTGCTAGATAAGTCTTTAACGATAACCATTTACCGCAAGAAAAGAAATAAAATAAAAATGCATTGTAAAGATACCTTTTATCAATGGCTGTGTCATCGATAAGGGCACTTTCACACTTATCGCGACATGTCATCGTCCACTTTGCTAGCTGACGGGTGCGATAAACTATATCCGCTGTGTATCGATTTAATACCTTTAGGTGTCTACTTATTTTATCTATAAGTAGTTGAAATGTTACTTAATACTGCTTTTTGGGAGCTACGCTTTGTTATTAGAAGCTTTTTGAACACGAAGGTGAGTACGGCCTGAGGTCGCAGCGTCAAAAATAATTACATAACACAACAGAAAATGATAGGACACATCTCCTAGCTGATCTAAATCACCGACGGAATAGCTTACTAGCATACTTTTGGGATTATGTGTAAAAGTATCTAGTCTTATACTCACCTAGCGATCCGTCCCGGCTTCGCACGGGTAGTAATCTTAACAAATTACACATACACCCACCACCACCTTCCTAATGAATCACTTTGTCTGTTGATGACCGCATGAAAATAATTTCAATAGTTTTGAGTTTATTGCGAACAAACAGCGTGGGACTTTGTTTTATAATATGTGGTGATTGTGATAGGAATACCCAGGTATTCCATTTTGCAAGCTAAAGTGGCAATGGGCTGGTCACATTTGTCGCCGAACCGGCAGACGTGGAGTAGAGGGCGCATTTTTGCGAACGTAGTGTGGGACGGCCTGAGTCTAGACTGTAGAGTCTAGACCCAGAACCTCCCTCCAATTTAGACTAGATGGAGCTACGATATATACAAAACCGCTGGTAGTGACTGGGGGCGTACGACTGGGACCGGTCTAAGTGACGCGCTCTGTTAATGATGAGATATTTCACGTCCAAAGATTTTTGGAAAGCTTGAACACCCAACAGAGATAAATGTCTCACACTTTCCCATTCGTGTTTAGGTCCAATGACATCATCATTTAAAATGACAGTTCTCAGTGAGACTGTGGCATAGTACCTCCGCAAACCATGGACCACCTCGTTTCATGCTCGGCGTGTCCTAAAACTTGTACAATGGAGGACTTGTTCGAGACAAGTTCAAACGCTGTATGCGTCGCCGATACTGGGCAAATAAAGTGTAAGTCAGAGTTAAGTCCATCGACTCGATAAGATGACTTTCCCATTTACAGCAAGTATCAGTAAGTATGTATGTACATATGTATGTACTCGCTATTTTCTATTTTGTTAGTGATGTGATGTGTTATATTTGCGGACACGCCTACGTGGCATAGGTGAAAGTGACGAGTATGGCTCGTTAGATCTAGGGTCATCAGTCGTCACAGTGGTTATAAATTATCTTGATACTACTCAGTGATAAACGAGCAGACAGCCCACCTGATGGTGAGTGGTAACTGTCGCCCATAACATCTACAATTCATACATACATTTAGGTCACTTGTCGCTGTGAGGACTAAGATGAAATGCCTCATGCTTGTAATTTCGCTACCTTATCTTTTAAACCGGAATACACAATGCAAACCACAGCCTTAATAGAATAGAGTAATTTTCTATTATTTTCTATGTTGGGTTCATTTACTGTTTAGTTTGTAAATTATAGGTCTGACAATTGATTACTGCTACACATATTGTACTGATCTCCACCTAGATCAGAGAGATGATGATGATGACCATATTAATTATTTAAAGTAAAATTAAACGAATTAACAAATTAGATCCTTAGCAAAGTAAAAGTGCCAACCCTGCCCACCATACATGTTCGACACAAGTTCACTTTTCCAAAGCCTGGCCCGACACAAGTTTCCAATCCCTTTAAGGGCATGGCCGTCAGTAGTCATTCTATGCTTGTATCGACGGCCAGGTTCCATACTGAAATGTTGAAATGCAGCTTTCGATTGGTACCATCACTCGCCTTGGTTGAGGCTAGTTTTGAAGTAAAATAGCCATAACTCTCCCTGTAAGTTGTCTGGTTTTCTATTAGGTATCAAGATCAACGTCGGTGGCCTAATGGCTAGCAGAGCGGGTCGAACTCGTAAGCTAGAGCAGGGTTACACAAACTTATGGCTCCACGTACACCTGTCAAAGTTACCAGATGACAGCGAACCCCTTTTACCCTCTAGAGAAAAAAAAACAAATACAGTGACAAAAATATTTATTATATTATATTCATGTGATGGGTGGACTTATTTCGTGTCGCCATTGATATCAATTGTGGAAGTAGTTCTGGACGATTTTACCTTATTTCTTATTATAGCGAAGTGTAAAAGGAAATTCACTGCTTTGCTCACTTTGATGAGTTTTGTATGTTAGTTGAACACTAACCGATGCTCTTACAGTGAGGTTCCTCACGATGTTTTCCCTCATAAGACCATCATTCGGTTTTTAATAACTCGCGTAGGGCATAGGGTTGCGCGTCTGTCGGTCTAAGATAGGTGTCATTACGGAGAGTGTGCGAAGCAGTTGCACGACGTTATTCCGCCTGCCCCTTTCCGCCATCGGCAGACGCGGTCCGAGTAAACACTTCATCCTTATGTCGTGGATCTTCCAGCTATCCGCCGAGCCGCTTTGATTCAACCTTTATAATACGTACGGCTAGAGTGAAAAGGCTGTTCCTAGACAGGCATGCTCCATCTTCCAGGTGAGATGGTGGTCAATTGCCAGGCTAGGCTAATGTATACAAAAGAACTATCTCTACTCGACTGCCCGCTCTACTACGCCATTGAGGCTGCCTGCTCACGCTTCGAAATCACGGAAAATTAGACCGATAGGCAATTCATAGCAAGTTAGAAGTTGCCTCTATCGCGTACAACCCCAGTGCCAAGCAAACAAAGTAACCTTCAACCATAACAGTATATTTCACGTTTTCAGCGACAAATTTCGCGCTACAACTATAACTCTTTATTGCCCATAAAGCGTACGAATTTAACTTACAAACGCACTTTCTTTAAACGGCTATTGGTGGGGAGCATGCTCTTAATAACCGGTTATGTGGCGCATGCGTAAATCTTGCTTTACGACCCTTTGTATTTCAGTATGGGGAGGCGAGTCCCGTCTGCGCGCGCGCAAGTGGTGTCTCTCTCCGTGCGCATTAGCCAGCTTTAATTGCCATCGTTTTGAGTGTGCAGTAACATGTATTGTGGTTGCTATGGCGACAGTTTTGCAGGTTATAGGGTTTTGAACCCTTAAAGAAAGAAGAAGGGTTCCTAGTTTTAAGGCTGTTTTCGTATTTTGTGTGATTTTGTTCGCCAATACAATGTATTCATAAGTAGCAGTCATCGTTCCTATTAAATGAACTGTGCTGCGGGCCATAATATGCGGGATAATATAATACTATGTACTAGTGGACCCGGCGCGACTTCGTTCGCGTACATTTTACCACTACCTACCCTTTTTTTCTTGCTTATAAACCTAGAATCACTGTATCTATTGGTGAAAACGGCATTGAAATCCGTTGCGTAGTCTAAAAGATCTAAGCGTTTATAGATACATAGGGACAGACGGCGGGAAGCGACTTTATTTTATACTATGTAGGTATAGATATAGACCGGGCTATATCTGTAGATAGTACTTGGTAACTATCTATCTACCTATCTTGGCGTAGATCGCTTGTTGATACCAACATACATTTTACGTTATTCATCACACTTTTTCGTGCAAGTCTCCAAAGTTTACTGCGTGACTGCACCCTATATTTTCGTAATACTTCGAATTTTTATGCACCCCTTGCATGGGTTACCCCGTAGGGGCGCCATGACTCATAATTAAGATTTGCAGACACCCCTCCGTTTCGCTATTCATTAAATGAAACCCAATCCTTTATCAATAAGCGCTTAAAACGTGGTTTTAAATAGATATGCTTCTTAACTTCTTAACACGGGATGCAACGGGGACCTCTAATCATATTTGCACTCTGTTGTTCGTAGATTGGCGCTTCTATTGAAGTATCTACTTATGTGCGAGTTCATGTACATCGGGCCCGACCGTCTAACTCGAACGGATTATACATCGCCATCTCACTCGCTCAAACCGCAATCGAGTGAGAAGGCGATGTATCGAGTCTTCAATAATTGCTACTCGAATTATTTACGCAGTCGTGCCCGATGGACACGAACTCGCGCGTGCACAGCGACATTGAAGACTTCATCATACCAAATTCCACAGCTCTGCTTTTGGTATCACGAAGCCTTTAGAGCCCGTTTATGTTATGTGACCGCTTGCGAACCGGACAGAAAACGCGTACGTGTCGTGCCCGCATAGTCACCGCGTAGCAACCGGATACAAACGTCTGGCCGTAAGCGCGTACAGGACCGACGCGGTGAGGATGCGGGTGTGGGTGGCCCGATGACTAAGGGTGAGACACGTTATCTGTGCGAAAACCAAAATTTTAGAAATCGTGTAAGTCTGTATGCGCTCGTCCCAACAGCCTTACGAACAATTACAGTATGACCAACTATTCTGTAATGTTCCTGTGATCTGACAAAAAAAAAAAAAAAAACTACAGCCAGTTGCCTCAATCCAGTTAATGAATTGACAATAGATATAACTCTGAAAAAACCAGTTGGTATAAATATTATACCTAAAATAGTTCGAGTATGAAGCGCGAGATAGAAAGAATACTTTTTATAATTCAAGCAGAAGATATCCGAGAATATATTCATGCAAAGTTTAATATTATTAGTTTAGCCTTGTCTGTTACAATTGCTGTTATGGAATTCCATGGGATAATCGTCATCGTTATATATTTTAGCAAGAAGCAAAACAGAACGTTAGCTACTGGGCAACTATAAATCCAACTATGTATGTATTTATGTATGTAAACTCTTTATTGCATAATAAATAAGTACACAAATGAGAAAAATAAAATTTTTTTAAATAGCGAGCTTATCCCACAATGGCATTTCTTCTCTTACTGTGTTAATGCGATAGTGCGAAAGGCCGAACCTCTTAAAGAACAGATCTGAGGTTACTATTGTCAGTCGCAACCACATCCCTATGGGATGTCGCATCCGATGAAACCTGAAATGCCTTCCCGGTTCTAAGTACTCCCAACTACCCCCAAGGCAGAGTTCAGCTGGTAGACGCCAAGGTCTCTTGCGAGTCCAGCGTAACCAGCCGGCCGCGCTGGTACACATGAGTGTTCTCTGCCTCCCTCCCTTGGTAGTCCGTGCCATTATAAAACAAAAAATATACATATTGACTGACAATATCTATTTTTTTACATTCAGTAATGCTTTTCATCAGGTGGGACGTCTAAATATAAGTATACAAAATCCCCTGTTTCTCTAAATTTGCAGCTTACGCCCGATTGCACTATACTTGTTGTCGACTTAGGATATTCCTAAACATTTAGCATTTAGGCGTCACAAGCGTGTTTAGTTTTCACCTAAGGTTGGTGATAGGTGCAATGCTTTTTTTGGAATATCTGACATCAACTTAGGCGACGCCTTTGAACCGTTATTCGACCTCATTCCGGCGGCCCCTTTCCGCCATCGGGAAATGCGATCCGGGCGAACGCTTCATCCTTATGTCGTGGATCTTCCTGTTATCCGCACGAACCTTTATAATGCGTACTTCTAAGGAGTGGAACACATTGTCTGCGAATCATCGTTTAAGGCTGTGAATAGGCTGTTCCGAGAAAGGCATGCTCCATCTTCGGCCGCACCGTCACTTACCACCAGGTGAGATGGCGGCCAAATGCCTTGGCCGCCATTTTATTTCACTCAAAAAAAAACAATATGATCATGTTAGGTGGCTTATCCTACTAGGTGGACCACATAATATATCTCTCGACATTCATATCCATACGAGTACTATGTAATATATCTATACTAATATTATAAAGAGGAAAGGTTTGATTTTTTGTTTGTTTGTTTGTTTGTTTGTTTGTTTGTATGTATTGAATAGGCTTCGAAACTACTGGACAGATTTCAAAAATTCTTTCATCGTTGAGAAACTACACTATCCCCGGGTGACATAGACTATATTATATTTTCTAAAAAATTACGGATCATTAATAAAACTCCAATAATGTAACCCAAGGTGTAAAAAAATACCCAAAAAATTCCTTACGTCGCGTGTGCTGCGAAAACTATTGATGATAGAACAAAATAATGTACTACGACTTTGCAGAACACATCATTATCTACAAAAAGTGTCGCGACAGTATATGTCTAACTATTATAGTTATGTCACAATAAGTGTTCTTTTATTTTCAAAATTTAATTGAAATGCCGCCGCTAAAAACGCTCTTTATTTGTACCTTGGTATTAATCCTTATCAAAATCAATTACTTCATATTCACGACTGCTTCAATACCTTTATATAACTTTTTGAAATATTCAATTCAGACATTCCATTCGAAAGATATCACGAGTTTAAAAATGTGAATATTAGAAAAAAGTCGCGTGTTCGCCACTCAGTCCGCTCGGCTATCTAGGCAGCACGCGGTACGGGAGGGGAGTCAATGTCAAGAAATAATTTTTGATATTTTTGTTAGGAACCCGTGCGAAGCCAGGGCGGCTGCTAGTACTCAAATAAAGCTAGAGAGAGTTGCCATTCCAATCAGTCTAGAAACTTTAGAGTCGTAAATCCGATATTATGTCGCTGGCACATTGAATAATCCGTATTTTTCAAAACGCTGGTATTTCACTTCTTCGTCTTTATTACACTAAAATCGTTTTTAAGTTAGTTTAGACGGGTAATTTATTTAGTTGCAAGGGAAAAGTGAACGTGAGCCTCCTCGATATCAAGTGGATTACACCTAACCTTCACACTTGACATGCATTGTTGAAAATGCACAAAAGAAAAATTACTTTCGCAAAAAAGAATGCGCAGAAAGTAATTCGAAAGTGTAGTATTGCTAATTTGATATTGTGCCAGTGTTCCTGACGAACACTACCAATCAACTCCTGACCTAATACAGGCACCTTATCATCTTATTTTTACTGCAAACTCTGCACCTCTCAGTTTACAAAATTCTGGTCATTTTCTTCAACGACGAACTTTACGGCATGCTCGCAACGTATATTATATAAATGCGTGGCGGCACTCGACAATCAGACCGCAGACCTATCCATCAATGTTGTCCCCTAACGGAGTGCTTGATGACGTCAGGAAATGGGGAGACATGACGTCATCTCCGGTCAGGGGCGCCGGGTTCAATGGCTTTGTCTTTGGATATTTCAGAACAGAAGAACAACTTTGTGATCATTTTACCCATGTGGTCCATAATCAATCAGGTGGGAGAAAATAAAATAAATTTGAACCTGAATCTAGATACAATTTTAACATATTATTTTTAACATCATCATAAAAATCAGGCATTTTGTAAAACGACGAACTGTACTAACTGCAGCTATACTACGCATACATTTCCTTCAAGTGACCTGTTTGCTCGTTTTGCTCCCTCTATCTAGTAACCACATTATGTACTTACGTATAAGTACATAGTTAGATAGATAAAGTCTTTATTGCTCACACAAGAATAATTACATCAAAAATTTTTACAAAAACCATAACTAGTAGTAAGTAGGTATAATGAGGAAGTTTCCTAATTTTTTTTTATTGGATGTAAAAATTTAAGCCAAATGAAACAAAACAATAAAAACATTTTTAAATATCTCAATAAACAAAAAAAATATGAGCTTTAAGGTTGCGATTGCAAGAATAATTTCATTAGGTGCGCGAATTCGTTTGTGTACTGCGTTTACGAAACGGTCGGAAGTACGAAACGGTCACCCATCCTGTTCCCGAACATAGCGAGCATTGCTTAACCTCGGTTATCGGTCTCGCAAGCACGCTTCCACTAGACCAGTGCCGCTATCCCAAAGTGGGATGCATGTAAGTTTAACCATTACGCGATAGAGAAAAATTAAATACCTCTGAAAACGTCTTAAAATCACATTTCATGTATGGAGACACCCCCATATTTTAGATTTTTTATTATTATTATTATTTGTTGTTATAGCGGCCATAGTAACACATACTCTGTGAATAGCTTAAGTGTCTAGCTATTACGGTTCCGAATATATAGTTACTAAGAGTTTCAGTATATGGGTAGCTCCATAGTGGCGGGCGGGATGACGGCCTGGTGACGTCACAGCTAGATCGCGGCAGCAATAATTTAGCGAAAAAATATGTCAACTTAAATATTGTATAACTCAGTCATTTATGGACGGATTTCAAAAATGTTTCACTGGCTTGTTAGTTTTGATCTATATTTTAACACTATGTCATTAAATATGGCAATATCGATATTAGGAAACTTTTTATAAAACTCTAGGCACCACGAATCGTCAAACAAGCAATGTGTACAATGCGGCATTTGATCTCGTGAAGCGATGACGTCACGAAGTGTCTCCCACACAGCGTCAAATCTGCAAAGGGGGCGTGCGTCTGGGTTTTATGTCTTTTATTCTTTTCATATGTTATTACAGTGCTCTTGCATTGAGGGAAAACATCGTGATAAAACCTGCAAATTCGTGCAACTGAATTTGTAACCATGATTCAACCTGGTCAGGTTCCCCTGGTAGCAGAGTCACGGAGGTCAGATGGTAGTCGCTCCACTGTAATTACCTGATCGCCAAATCCTGGATCATGGTCAAGGCGGACCCCGGGCCCTCGTCCTCGAGAGCACAACCGGGACATTAACGCTAAGATAATGGTTCTGTTTATATTATAGTGAATAACGCCGAACCCCATAAATAACAAATCTGAGGTTACTATTGTCAGTCACTAATCGTAGACGTGTTCCTACTAATCCTAGTAATATTATAAATGCGAAAGTTTGTAAGCGTGTTTGGATGTTTGTTACTCCTTTACGCAAAAACTGCTAAACTGAACGCATCGGATGACGTCACAAAGTGGGGAGACATGGCGTCAACTCTGCGAAGGGGGCTGGGTTTTATGGCTTTTCTCGTGGTCGCGTTCTAATCAGTTCCAGAGGTTTTATTTATTTATTTATTAGGTTTAATTACGCTAGGTATATATAAATAAATGTGCTTGGATAATTCACACAGCGCCATCTAGCTCAAAAGTAAGCGAAGCTTGTGTTATGAGTGTCAGAAACTGATAAACTACTTATATGAAACCATATGACGTCTTACATTTTAAGGATATGTTCCGGGTTTCCTACCGCGGGTTGCATGCGTCGAGATATCGAAATACTCGTCAACAAAGGTACGTGGTTGGAAACCTGGAACATATGAAGTTTATTTCAAATTGCCCAGTTTAGAATGTTATTGGCATTTGGTTGAATGTTGGCTACAGGCGTTCCAAACCTTGCAATGAGTTAAAATAACACACACAAAACACTTTCCGGGGTCGTGATCGCACCCCAGGGAAGGGTAGATGAGGTATGCAGATAATAATGACGTGGTAGGTTCCAAGATGGCTTTGAATTTCAATTATGCGAGCGCGAGACTGAGGAATTCAACTTAACGTTTTCTATCTACGCGTAGTTGTAAGTCCTTGTATACATAGTATAAAACAAATCCCTATGTATCTATGTACACTTAGATGTTTTAATCTACGCCACAGATTTTAATGCCGTTTTCAACAATAGATAGAGTGATTCAAGAGAATGGTTTGTAAGCAAGAAAAAAAGGGTAGGTAGGGGTAATAGGTGTACGCGAACGAAATCGCGCCGGGTCCACCAGTGTAGCATATATGGCTATTTTTGAGGTATGTATAGCTATCTCAAACCAAGGAGTACCGTATGCATGTGCACGTGATATCAAACAGCTTTGAGTATGATATAAAAAATATCAGCTGTTTCAAACTAAATTGAAAACGAATTGTGTGTGTGTGTGTTGTGTGTGTGTGCTTGCTTAGTATCATCAATATCACTCTGTACACTCTTTGATAAATTGATATTGATTGATCAAACGTTGATAAATTTGTACGTCTGGTCAGTGAAAGTGTATATTCAGTTTGGTTATCGTTTCACCTTAAATTGGTGAACTGCGGCCCACGCTGGACACAAGCCTCGCCTAAGAATCCCCTTCTCAGTTTAATACTAAAACTTTAAAACGAAAAATTATGAATAGCAACAAAAATCATCGAACCATTTACAATTTAGTACATAATTTTCGAAAAAACAATCTTAACGGAGTAAGATACGCTCTTGATTTGTAGGTTATCAAAAACATAATGATTGTAAATGTTTAGAAGTTGTATTTCCGAGGCCAAACCGTTTTGTATACGTACCTACTAACGTGTGAATTAATGACAATAGTTCGTAATTATTGTTTACCACAAACCGTGGCATCGTTTATGTAATATATTTTTGTGAATGAAAGCAAAGCAATTGGTCGATGTTCAAGGCCATGATTGATGGCGATATAGAAACAATGGTTTGTGGGTGAGTGAGTATCCATTTCTATCTATGTGTATGTGGTAATAAATAAGAAGATGTTATCGTTACACCCACATATCTAGGCACGATTACTAACTACAAAACGGTAATTTCATACGCCCAGGAGGTCAGTGACTCACTGAACCACGATGATTAAATATCCACCAGAATAATTACGATCATAAAAGCCGCCCAGTCTAGTGTCTCACCTGTACCTTGACAGGATAGGTGACCTTTTCAGTTCAGCATATTATTAACCGAAAGACGCGCACTGCTGGGCATAGGCCTCCCCCAGAGATCTCCACAAAGGCCGGCCCTGTGCCTTACGCATGCAGCTGGTACCTGCTGGTTTCAATTGACTATGTGGTAATAAATAAGAAGATGTTATCGTGGTTACACCCACATAACTAGGCACGATTACTAATTACAAAACGGCATATTATTACGGTCAGGAGGTCAGTGACTCAATCAACACTGAACCACTATGATTAAATATCCACCAGGATAATTATGATGATAAAAGCGGCCCAGTCTAGTGTCACACCGATGCCTGCCGGGATGGGTGACCGTTTCAGCATAATATTAGACGAAAGACGCTCACTGATGGCATAGGCCTTCCCCAGAGATCTCCACAAAGGCCGGTCCTGTGCCTTACGCATCCAGCTGGTACCTGCGATCTTTACCAGCTACCGCTGCCGTTTCATACTTTGAGGCTATCAGCATCGCAACGAGCTCGTCACTCGTTAGGTGTCTCCTAAAACCGTTGTCGACGCGAGGTTGACCAACGTCTTCCACGGTGAAGACAATGAAACAAACTGACGCTCGTTCGCTCCTTTTGGAAGAACGTGTTCTTTGGGGGCCACCACCTGTGGCGATTGCTATCCGCCATCTTCTTCCTCGCTCTGCATTTTATAAAAATAAAAATGAACACAAGACTTAGCTAAGTGCTCGCCTTCACCCCTTGCTTTTTTACATTCGTAGCTTTAGGACTGTATTCAGCTGTACCTGCTTAGCCTTTCTAACGTGTTCTGTGTGTTGAACAGACTCGGGACCCAATTGGTACTCGGTGACGATACCTATTTTACTTTAAATCGCAAAAGTGAACAACGGTGACTCTCGATCGCATAAATGAAGTCGATCTCGACTCGAGTGATCAGTCGGCCTGGAAACGATATCTGATAAGTTGATAACGCTGATCTCGGGGCTATACACGCCCTTACCGTTATCAGCTAGCTTCTGCGACTGTGTCATACGGTGACCCACTTGGCCCTTAACGCACTAGTTAAAAACTAAACACTAGATAAGAATTAAGTCATAAACATGCTCTCGGTTGACATGACTTACATAGAAATACCTAATATAGGTTAGTGATCAAGTAGTGTATTGCGAACATTACTTAATTGTTTTTTTTTTCTCACGTGTAAACCACTGCGGCTATGTACCAATGGCTCTTTTCTGAGTTATGTACATTAGTTGAATACTAACCGATGCTCTTATGGTGCGGGAAAACATCGAGATGAAACCGCACATTCAGGCGACCGAATGTGTATACATGATCCAATCTGGTCAGGTTCCCCTGGCAGCAGGGTCACAGAGGTCAGATGGCAGTCGCTCTGCAATTATCTGATCTACCAAATTTTGGATCATGGTCAAGGCGGACCCCGGACCCTCGTACGCGAGAGCACAACCGGGACAATTAAGGGGGAGTATTGTGGGCTATTTAATTTGTTTTGTAATAATCTCACAGGTTACTTTAGCTTGTGTCACTCACCCATAAAAACCGATTTCCAAGTCCGAGAAAGGAGCCTAAACTAATAATATTACCGAATACTATGCAGGCATAAGGTACCAATAATCCTTCCACACGCAATGGAAGCCTGCCAAATAGGCAGCCAGGCCGCAATGCGCAGTACGTGTCACGTTTTTCAAAATGAAATGTCAATTTTCCAGATCCAGTTTTGGGCACCGAGTTCAAGGACCAAGTTATGTTTATGGCACTGAACATTCTACTAGTGACAGACGCTCCGATATGGCTGGAACTGACCACCCGTCAGTTGCAGTTGATATTAATCCTTACGAAGTATAAAATAAAGTCGCTTTTGGATTAATTCGGATGCGCGGGCGAGTCGAACTTGGTCGGACATCCGAACACGACCCCAGCATCAAAAGCGACTTTTTATACTGCGTATGGATTAGTATGAACTGCAACTGACGGTTGGTCGGCTCCAGCCAAGACGGAACGTCTGTTAGTGTGTAGTTTTCGGAGGAGCTCGCTCGAATTATACCGGTAGTCCACATCTCATTTTCGTTTGTGTGCTGTGGACTAAAGCAGGCTGATGATGATAATGATGATGATGATGAATTCGTCCCGATGCTGCATTTCTTATCTATTTAGTACCGCCACGAAGATAAGCTAATGTTGAAGCTGAGAGGCAGAGGTCCCGGGTTCGATTCCCGGCCGAGCAGAAATGAAATGATAAATTTTTATTTCTGTTCTGGGTCTGGTGTTATATGTATAATAAGTGTGTATTTGAAAGTGTATAAGTAGTTTACCAGATATCTGTCACCCATAACAGCTTTGCTTACTTTGGGGCTTGATAACGCTGTGTGAATTGTCCAAGCATATTTATTTATTATTATAATTTATTCCTATTCGTTAAGAGCAATTCATTGCGTTTTATTATCGTTTTCCAAACTGTATTACCAGGTACCTTCAAACAATTATTTTTTATTTAATTACGGACTTAACTAAAAATAAATAAAATACGAGTAGAGTGTTCAACTAGCCGAGTTGACGGAAACCATTTTGAAAGCAGAGGCCCCTGCCAGTGTAATGCCAACTGATATATTATCTGCAATAAATACCACGCGCAGTGACAAGTATGGATTGGCCTTTTGTTATCCGAAGAATATAGGATTGCTATTTTTTTTTTAGTATGTTACAGGTTTTGTTTCTACTTTCTGGTATTTTACCGTCAAATTCTAGGTGGTCTTATCCTACTTAAGCGCTATATGTCTCTCTTTTTTCCATTTACCATTTATCATATCAAACCAGATACCTACAATATGTGGGAAATGATTAATTTTCTAAGTAGCCACCATTAGTGCCTACTTAGAAATGAAGAACAACCAAGTCGGTATTGGTGTCTGTTTGTTGAACATTCGGTTTTTACCAATAGAAACAGTAGCCAGCAGTGTTTCCTGTTATTCCCAATGCGTGCAAATATATCGTTCGATAAATCCATCTAAGGAGGCTTATCATGAGGACTGAGATACAGAAAGTATCTACCTCATCAGTGTCAGAAGTAGCTAAGCAACTAAACGGAGAACAGGAATTCTAATTATTCTTTTAATATTTGTCGTGAACTATATCCATACCGAAACGGACTTTAGGTATGTGGTGAAAATAAGTTCTAAATTACCTTCGCTGTTCAGATTATCTAGTCGATGAACTTAACTCTTCTTACACTTTGTTCGCCTAGCATTTTTACTGCCCTGGAACAAATCCTCCATTGTTCAAGTTTTACAGCACGCTGAGCAAGAGACGAGGTGGTCCATGGTTTGCCACAGTCACATCACCATCACAGCCCGTAACAGTCCACTTCAGGACTTAGGGCCTCCCCCACGAAAGGGGAGGTTATTGCCATAATCTCCACGCTTGGCAGGCGGGTTGGAGATCGCAGTGTTTAAATATAATAATGGAAATGCTGCTGCTTATTCCAGACTACGGAGACTCTTGATTTTTTGCCTCGAAAACATGAGTTGCCTTGTACGACACCCATGAATGTAAGGGGTTGGTGCTATTCTACTCTGCCGGACACCACACGGCCAAGAGAACAGTCACATAGAGAATTAATAATTCTGAAGTATTATTTTGTTTAGCTTCCTTTGATGTTAAATAGCTAACTATACCTTCCTAATGCATCTAGGTGTGGTGTGGACCGAGACACGCATATGGTTGGATTTCTACATACCTCCCATTACGAGGACTAAACTGTCCATTGTGCATTATCATAATAGATTCAGCCTCTGATGGCACAGTGTACTTCACAATTGAAATTCTGGGTCGCGACCTTCGCACAAGTAGTGTTTGTTTTGCGTGTTTTTCGATTAGTTACAGGAGGTAAATAAATAAATATGCATGGACATATTCACAAGCGTCATCTAGCCCCAAAGTAAGCAAAAACACCCATAACACATATAGGTGTTCGATAACTGATAAACTACTAATATGCATTTTTAATACATACTACACCCAGACCCGTAACAGAAATTAAAATTCATCATTTCAATTTCTGCTCGGCCGGGAATCGAACCCGGGCCCTCTGCGTGGCGCCCGGCATGTTAACCAACTGAACCACTCAAGTCGTCAATTGTGCGTTTGTTTAAAATATAAATGACATGCTTCACTTGACAAGATGCTGCATCAGACTTATTTTGAATTTGTTTAATATGCTTAATAGGTTCGGATCTAGATTCTATCGTCTCATAAAGGCATAAGTAATGTATTTTTTTTTGGGTTTTATACTACACTAGTGGACCTGGCGTGACTTCGTTCGCGTACATCTACTTTACCCCTACCTACCCTTTTTTTCTTCCCTAAATACCTTCCACTAAAATCACTCTGTCTATTGTTGAAAACCGCATTAAAATCCGTTGCGTAGTTTTAAAGATCTAAGCGTACATAGATTCATAGGGACAGACGAGGGGATGCGACTTCGTTTTATACTATGTATAGATAATCACATATTAGCGCATCAACTATAATTATGCTAGGAAATTTCATGCTGTTTTCACCAATCGTTAGATGATTCACGGAAAAACTTAAATATGCAGCCTGTAATGTGAGAAATCAGGGTACCTAGATTGCTAGCGCTAATTAGTGTTCAAAAACCCGTAGGTAACCTACAGCTTCTAGGAATTAACGGTAAACTTAGGTCGTTTCTGTTAATTTCTCTCGTAAACCAGGCATCAGCTCCACTCAGAAACGTGTGCGGTCCATTTTACTGTCATTTTTATGTCTCTCTCTAATGAGCCTAAGCCTTGAGCCCTAAGTTCTAAAGAACCTACACGACAGTACTTAATATAACATGCAATGTCGGAAAATATAATGTTTGATTGTCCTTGGAACCTTTTCTGGTTACAGCTTATTTTATTCTCGACACATGCGCCACTCGTTCACCACGGCTTTTAACGGGTCTCTATTGTGTGTCCTACAATTTATTGTTCTAAGCATTATAGGCCTAAATATCGATTGTCCTAATTTTGTTACTCCTAAAATTCCATTGCCCGATATTGTTTCATATTATTGGAAGCCGTGCCTTGCAAAAATATATTAGAAAATTATACAAGTATTCTAGATTATTTGGTGCCAGGTTGTAAAATGCCACTCCGAAAAATTGTAGATTTGGTTCTGACACTCGCTAGCAGCTGCCGCGGCATGCTCGCTTCGCTCGCTCGCCTCGTGCGCGGTGGTTCATAACAAATATAACATGCTCATCGTTTCGTTCCTCGCAAGTTTCTACGTAACCCCTTTGTCACGTTTTTGATACATTCGGTTTTGTATCAAATTCCAAATAAAATCACATCCAATATCCTCAAATTCTGGCGACCGGTTTCTAAATCTCACCCAATTAATTGTTTGACTAAAATTTGGACTTTTCGGACGATCGATATTAGGACATTCAAACTTTAGAACAAAGAACAATAAATTAGGACAATGAATGCATTAGTCAATAATCAATATTTAATAATAAATATGCTTAGACAATCCACACAGCGCCATCTAGCCCCAAAGTAAGCAAAGATTGTGTTATGTTTGCCAGAAAACTGATACACTACTTCCTATACTTACATTTAGGACAATCGAGTTTAGGAAAATCAAGTTAGGACAATCGACTTTACGACCATAAACATTAGGACAAACAAAAGGCTCCCCTTCGTAACGCTATACTTAGAGATAGGCTTTCAGCAACACAAACACAAGTGGATGAGAAACACGTTCGCTATCTAATATCATGTAACACTTAGCTCTGTAAACGTTTGTACGTCCATTCGTATTATTTACATAGATAAGATGCGTCCTAAATCTTTATAACTTCCTTTGAGATTGTGTGTCCTAGTCTGAGTTGGAAGGTAGTTATGTATAACTTGTAATACGTCCATAATACGTTATGTCGACGTTGTCGAGGTCATACGAAATGTCTTCGCTTTTTTTTGCCTAGGGATGCACACAGTCTGATGGCCCATCTATTGAAAGTGGCCACCGTCGTCTACGGTCTCGAGTCCGCAAATGTACTGTGACGACTCGAATTGTAATTGAATCGCAATGGCACCTCACCGGCAGTTTTAATTGTAGCAGTTTTTAGTGTCAAACTAGCCATCGCAATTATTGAATTGCGATGGCGATCCAATTACAAATCGATCGAACCATCAGTGTATTAGCGGACTCGAGGCCCAGGATATTATATAAATAGACGCACAATAAGTTGTCATGTTTGTGCTAAAACTAGCAACTTATTGGAGGTAAGTCAAAAGTGATTAGTCGATTAACTTGATCACAGGCTTCTGTTAGACTTAAAGCAGAACCTCTAAAATTATTTTTACCTACCTCTATAACACGAAATGTTTTCATCAATCGCCACAAATGACGCTGGCACAGGAAACTCACGTTAGGAGTCACGTGGTCACGTTTTGATTTTGCTATGGGAAGAAAGGGAGAGGCCTTCGAACGTTAGCCTCGCGTCATACACTTTATCTGGGTACCGATTCTGGTACAATCAAATAAATAAAACCTTTAAAACCTACTCCTGTCATGGTTTTCACTTATTATTTACAATTATTCTCACAAGTTCCATGAAAACGACGACCGTAAAAGCTATCATAATTTGTAATCATATTGGCGTTAATGTCCCCGGTTCTGCTCTCGAGAACGAGGGTCTGGGGTCCACCTTGACCATGATCCACGATTTGGCGATCAGGTAATTACAGTGGAGCGACTACCATCTTACCTCAGTGACCCAGGGGAACCTGACCAGATTGGATCATGGTTACAAATTCAGTTGCCTGAATTTGCAGGTTTCATCACGATGTTATCCCTCACCATAAGAGCAACGGTTAGAATTCAGACCGTAAAAGCTAGCAAAGATGATAAACAAACTGGAAACAAGTCACGGCAAATCGCAGGCTATCTGCACGAGCTGCGAATTCTGTGTGCTCGATAAATAATGAGCATTTCGCGAGTAGTCTTGAGTATTTTGCGAGTAGTCGCGAATGCACTGGATTCCTTTTAAGGCTGCTTTCGAAAGTGAAAAAGCGGTTTGATCTGATTCACTGTGCAGTACCTGCAAGAAATTATACGTCGGGCTTTAGAGAGAGTATAGGATATCTATATAAAGGTATATGTGGTAACTAGATATGAAGGAAGAGCTGGGGTATCTCCGGTATGAATTAGCCCGAAGATAAGAAAAGATGACTAAGTACTAAGTAAAGCTTAAGCTAGGTTCCCGGTATACAAGAATAATACGTTACATAACTTATCCGTCTATTACTAACTCATCTATGGATGAGTTTTAATATAAACTATACTTGTGTTGCCCATCCAGACTGGCTCCCCAGGCTCCTCACTAAATTAGTAAACAAATACAAGGCACAAGCACAAAGGCTCAAGCGTTAGGCCCCATCACCAAACCGGTAAGTACTCCCTTACACGCTACAGAAATCACGTGCTACCTCGTACCACCTTCCAAAATCCTCCACTGCAATCGATCTCCGAAGGTATTTATAAACATTCCGTGGAACTGACGTGTACTTCTAACTTACTTCACTACGAAGCCTTGCGTGCCACGTGCTGAAAATTCATTAAGAATTTAAGACGGTATCGCTTTCTATCGCTGAAGGGACGCCCTTGGCTTACTTTGTGACACCCATGGATGACTTAATAACATTTATTATTTATTTAACAGTTTATTGTACACAAGAAATACATAGCAAATGACAGGCAAAGCGATAAATGGCACAACAGGCGCTACTTATTTCTAAAGAAATTTCCAGCAGGCCTTCGGGAGCGTGATGTGATCATGAGACGCCGATAGGACGTGCACAATATTACCTATCTAAATAGGCATTCATTCTAGGCATACATTCTACTTTATAGTAGTGTATACCATACCAGATTAATGATACGTACAAGATATCACTGTAGGAATACAAATATCAAGTTTCAGTAAGGAGAGCATCAAGCAGTTTCAACCCTGCGGATTCGTTCATTGCCTAACTGTGATGATAGCACAGAATATCTATCTATACTAACGTATAATTCAGAGATGCCGGAAAAAATATATTTCGAAAAACATCTCGAATAAACTAGCTCTCAATTAAAACCTTATCGAAATGGGTCTCCGCGGTTTCTTCCAACTAAAACACCCCTCATTTTGTGCTGGAGTTAAAAATCTAAAACTGTCACCCTGTTTACGCGTACGACTTAGGCATCACGGTACTTAGTGACAGCTGCTGTGCGTTATTTTAATAATTTCCTTGTGACATGCAGGTGTATGTAAGTAGTGAGGTCAAAGAACGAATTCGAATACATACATATACCTACACTCACGCCCGTATCCCACAGGGGCGGCAAAGTATGCCAAACTGCCAGTGGGCACAATTGTTTTATTTGTCTAAGTCACACTACAATATGTACAAACTTAAAACTACTATTTAGAAATAAATAAATACAAATAAAAATGTAACAAAAAATTACATATAACAAAACTTATTCTAGATTGCTGAAAGCTGGAGCGTTCCCAGAATTCTGGCGGCGTTACCCCGTTGAATGACCTGGAAAAACCGTTCATGCATGTATTATGTTTTCTAATCGGTTTTCACAAATATTGTCAAAATCAGATCATAGGATGCGCCTGTCTGAAGCTTGTAAGAAAAGTAATCTATGTAGTATTATCCGTCAACTTAAATAAGGCCGGGTGCGTCCAGTATGGTTGATCTATTATTAAAATTAACTTATAATACAACTATGGACTCGGCGCGACTTCGTTCGCGTGCAATTTCTTTACCCCTGCCTACCCTTTTCTTACAAACCTTTCTTGCTTACAAACCTTTCTCTTGAATCATTATATCTATTGTTGAAAACCGCATTAATATCCGTTGCGTAGTTTAAAAGATCTAAGCTTACATAGATACATTTGGACAGACGCACAGTGATTAAGATTTGAAAAAAAGTGGACATAGAAAAAAAAGTCATAATTTTGACAAAAAAAAAATTGCTACCGATAGGAAATCTGATTTACAACAACATTTGTCATTTTAAATTTTTCGATAAATGGTGTCTAACATGGTCATGGTTTTTTTTTTTATTTTTCTCGAAGCCTTTAAAAGTGTTGAAACTGAAACCTTTTCTATATTATTATATTCAACTTTGTCTTCGTCCCCGTAAAGAAATTTTTTGCATATACTTGCAGCTTTGGCTTTGAGGAGCAGACGGCGGGAAGCGACTTTGTTTTATACTATGTATGTGTATATTTTACAAGACCCAATCTCACAAAACGCACAACATGTGAGCTCACAAGAACAGAACCAACCAAACCAAACCAACATTTATTACTTAGTAAAGCCAAATGCGTGTGCGCACGCTTCCGTCTGCGTGTCCATTCGACTTTCCCGGAAACACGCGGAGATCATCGCACGGATGGCCGGGGTGACCTACAGCGTATACAATGGCTTGTTACGCGATGCTGTTGTGTACGAATTCTCTACTGGAGTCAGAGAATTGGTGACGGTTAAGATTGTTATTGGTGTTCCAAATTTGGAGAGCAGGCTAATTGCGTAACTCTGTTGCCAATTATGCTCTGATTACAATGATTGAAATTGTTACTTTTGCGATTACGTATTATAGTTACAGTTTATTGCAATGGAATTTTGTTAGCAACTGAACACATGGAATCGATGATACGGCAAAATTAGCAATTGCAATAATTGAAATTAGAAAATTGTTAGCAACATAATTACGTGATTAGGCTACTGATTGTTAAGTGACCGTAGAATGTAATGTTAGGGTGCGTCCAAATGTTGCGAATTTCGACGCATCCTAATATAATATTCTTATAATTATCACAACAAGTAAGAAATATTCATTTTGTACACTAGATATAAAAAAAATTGTACGAACTGCTACACAATATACATAGAAAATTACTTTTTCGAAAAAAGTGGGGCTATTTAACACGTTATGCACAAAATAGTACAAAGGTGGATGACGCAACCTATTCCAAAGTCTATTTCTGGAAGCCCATCTGCTCGATTTTATGTGCTTGCGATCGAAGATTCCTTTCAACACTTTGTGCAATGTGCAATAAAGTATAAAAATAACTAATCGTTTACCATACCGGGCTGGAAGTACCTTGCTCGTTGAGTTTGAAAATATTTAGAATTTTTTATGCCACTCACACACGTTTCCCTATGATCCAATATGGTCATGTTCCCCTGATAACATTCTCACGGAGGTCAGATGGCAGTCGCTCCACTGTAATTACCTGTAGGCTAATTACGTAACTTTGTTGCTAACAATTCTCTTATTTCAATGATTGAAATATTTATTTTTGCGATTCCGTATTATCGATTTCAGGCAACTGAACTTGCTGACAGAGTTCAACTGCAATAAACTGAAACTATTAAATGGATCATACGTATCGCAAACGTAACAATTTCAATCATTGAAGTCAGAGAATTGTTGACAACAGAGTTACGTAATTAGCCCACTGATCTGTCAAATGCTGGATCATGGTCAAGGCGAACCCCGGGCCCTCGTGCGTGAGAGCACAACCGAGACAATAGCGCCAAGATCATGATGACAGACGTATCTCTATGTCACATCAACAGCCCATAACAGCTGGATTTGAGCATCCTCCACTTCAGTGGAGGACGAAGTGCATTGGCGTTAATTGAGGGAGGCCTTTGTCCAGCAGTTGACTAGAACTACTAGGCTGATGTAATGGCTATGGTGTTTGTTGTGGCCGTGTTGTGTCTTACGAACTTATAACAGTGCTTTGCTGGAATTGACCCTCCTCTACATTAGGTGGAGGGTTTTGCATTAATCTTCACGCTTAGTGGATTGGAGATCGCTGCGTTAAAATACCAGATAAAACACACCAGGCACGACGTTTAGGAGACTGTTGGTGCTGCTATCTAGGCGTCTGTAATCGGCGTCGACTTTTCCGATTTTTTCCATATCCTACCCAACGCCGTATCTAAATAAGATATATCAAACTACTGTAAGTAATACTGTAAGTGAAACTACTATAGAAATAAGTGAAAATCTAAATTCAATTTGATCAATATACCTATCTATACAAAATGGAGACGCCCCGCTTTCCTCAGGTTATCCTTGAGACGAATATTAATGAAGGCACGCGCTCAGTACTTTGAACGGTAATTGTATGAAGCAAAAGAACTGTTACGAGATATACCTCAGTCAGTCAAAGACCCCTCATAATACAATAGCACAAATCATCATAACTGCATTTGTATGGAAAACAGCAATTCACATAGATGTATTACATTTTGTTGCGCTTCTTACAACACCTATTAGCGATGCGCAAAAACGCAGCATGGTACGATCTGTCAGTCCAATGTCAGTTAACGTTGAGAAAAACTGTTTTACCGATCAAGAGAGTCGATAAAATAGATCGTTCGCGCGCTTTTCCCTTGTTCTAGTTTTTCTGGCTCATCTAATGTGGCTTGGGAAAAGTTTTTGTACATACCTGCACGGCTAGCACAGTGCTCTCGCGCGCGGCAAGTGAGAAGAGGCGCGACATGGATACTGGTATCTCTTAGTGTTGAGACAAGAAAACAAAGGATACTAGCGGCGCCAGCTATGTCGTGGACACATTTGTGCACTTGTTATTATATTTATATCACAATATCTATAGTTTATATCAAGCAATTTATACCTGACAACAATAAATCAACAAAGATATTTATTTTCTTTAGTATTTTATAGCCGATCTTTCAAAAATAAAGCTAGTTTCACTGTTTTATATCAATTTCAAGTTCACCGCCTCTAAAAAAACAACCTATTGGTATGTAACACTGCGTTTGCGAATGGCAATGTCCTCAACTAATGTAGAGGAGGATACCTCCCAATCTACTAGAAAAACTGGAGGTAGGTAAGATTATCTACAGAATTAGGTGTGCGTACACAAATTTCAACATTCCTATCGATAAGATTCGAAA
Organism: Blastobasis adustella; assembly: GCA_907269095.1. Classification (NCBI taxonomy): domain Eukaryota; kingdom Metazoa; phylum Arthropoda; class Insecta; order Lepidoptera; family Blastobasidae; genus Blastobasis; species Blastobasis adustella. Next base: position 4,749,162 of record OU026135.1, on the reverse strand, counting down.
CATGAACCGTAAAGAACTGCATTCTTTATCGCCTATTGGTCTTTTATCGCGTCTAGTCGACTGTGAAAACATGGCCGGCGGTAAAGCCGAGGGGGACGTAAATAAAATTACCTTCTATTTTCGGCCACGCATTTTCAGTTTCAGCCAACAGTCCGCGGACGGTGGCGGTCGCCATTGTCGCCCGGTGTGAAATTGAATTCCGAACGCGGATATTCCGGCCGGTGTATAAAATTTTAAAAATTCGAACACGGATTTCAATTTCGAAATCAACGCCGACGCCATTGCACAATGACTATCGAATCCTTATCGGGAATAAATATTAAAGTGAGTGTGAATTTGTTTTTAAAACAAAATTGTTGATAGATTTAAGCCAGTCTTGTTTTTGTTTTCTTTTTTTACAATGACTGGAACTTAGAACGAATTAGTTGAAATAATATTTTCACTGTCAATGCTGTTCTAAATGCGGGAGTGTGGATGCATTTAATGCTGCAGCGGTCGCGAAGAGTTATTCTTGGAAGGCAACTAGCTTTGGAGACAGCGATTTGTTTTAGAGGACATTGTTCGCTACAACGTTTGTTCAGACTACAAAGGCATCTATAAAAAATATATCTGCTCATTACTTGAAATACAAAAAATAGGGAAGTGACTTATTTAGTTACAGAAAGAATATTTACAATAAGAAATAAAAAATAAACACTAATACTAAAATGTTATATATTAAAGTGCCCAGAAAGTTAGCTGCGTTGCCTCGTTGGATAGCAATGCTTATCCTATGTCCGAGGAACGAGCCAGCTCTCCGGTCACCTGTGGTGTCGATGAGCTTTTAGCTTAAAAATAAAGTTCTTTTGTAACATGTGTTTATTTTCTCATAACACGATTTGTTACATTCTAGCATCGTAAAAACCTCGTTAATACAGCTAAACAACTTCAAACCAATTTTCGTATTTAATACTGTTTGTTTTATGTGGCGAGGCGACATTCCCATCAACAGCTTCCTTAGTCGTTGTCACGTTCCAATTTGTAAAGAATGAGTGAGTTGGAAGATAGCCCTTCGATGTTCTTTACACTAGAAAGGAAGTAGGGTAAATAAATTCTGAGAAACGTTATTGGCCCCATTAAAGATTGTAATTGCGGCCCGTAGAGATTTATTTCAGAATGTATCAACCTTGTTGACATTTCGTGGTGAAGTAAATGCCAGTCAGCTTTGCCAAAGAAATATTTTGTTTTAAACCTCGACGTAAAAAGAGGGGTGTTGGGGACGTGAGTATCTGTGGATTTGTGTGTCTGTTTGTGGAATCTTAGCTCCCGAACGGTTGGCCGATTTCAATGCAGTTTTCTGTATTAGAAAACCAGTTTAATCAACAGTTAAACAACTGAACCACTCAGGTCGTCAGTTAGTTATTGAGTTTTCTTAATTTGCGTTTAACAACAGCTAAACTACTTACTCTGGGGGAGGCCTATGCCCAGCAGTGTGCGTCTTCCGGCTGATATGATGAGACTACTAACACAACAGCATCCAATATACCCTGTCCGTACAGTACAACGAGGATCTTAAAGAACGTGAGGAGGACGCTAGTGTATTATGGCTTGCATGCCGCCATATTGAAAATGGACGTTTCCAATATGGCGGATTTTCAGTTCCTGTTTCCGCCACGTTCATTACGATCCTTGTCTGTACTTTAAACTGTCACTTCTAAAGCGAAGGGAGCGTCAAAGAGTTTTGTCTCAACTCAACAAAGACTTTGTCAACGTTCGTTCGCGCCTGTCTGTCTGCGTGTAGATTTATGCCTACGGTATTGTTTCCACGTATTGAGAGAAGGCATAGCGAAAGTTTCCAAGATGCCAAGTTTCACGCAAATACCTACGTGTATTTGTATAGGTATGCGTAAGTATCTTCACAGCCATTTCTGTTGTGAAAGCACAAGACATAGGTACTCTAAAATCCGTTCTACGTACATAGATCAGAAAAAAGCTGTTTATTAACTATTTTTAATTGAATCTTTAATTATAATTATGACATTTACATGAACTGATTTGAATTAACTTGACATTTTGAATTAATTGTTTATAATATTTTATTAATATAATGACATAATTATTATCATTAATCTAATTATTAAATTTTGATGATTATTTATTGTTCTAATGAATGTTAATATTTCAATATTGAAGTTAACGATATGTGTTAATTTTATTCTATTGATAACTGAAATGACGATGTATATTTAATACTATAAATAAATGAATATGAATATGAATATTATTCAAAATTATAAGTGAACTCGGCGAAACTTCATTCGCGTACACCTACCTACTTTACCCCTACCTACTCTTTTTTATTGCTTATAAACCTTCCTCATATAACCCTATATATTGTTGAAACCAGCATTAAAATTTGTTCCGTAGTTTAAAAGATCTAAGCGTACATAGATACAGACGGTGGAAAGCGACATTATAACAATGTGTATAGATATGTACCAACAGGTACCTATAATTCTTTTTATATTGGAATCTGCGTCACCCTCATACAATCTTGTACACTCGTAAAGACAAAAATTTCATCTTTTTTAATGACGATATCGTTGGATCGCTCGCTAATCCGATATTGATACAGCAATTCTGTAATCATCATTATCCGAGCAATCAATCCTGGCTTCTGCCAGGGTCCGCTTTCTTGCTTATTCTTCTCCACTCCGCCCGCTTACGTCGTAAGCCGTTGGAACTCGCCTCCGACTCGGCGATGTCAATCCATACTTTGGCTTTCCGCCAGTCCTTGTCATCATTATATGTATATTTAAGTATAATTCTTGTAGTTGCAGCCATCGCCACTCCTCTCTCCTGTCTGCCGAGCACTCCTTGTATTAGTATAATATTCCTTTAATTTCTCCCAGAATGTGTTTATTTATCAAAACTGTGTTCTTTGTTACAGAGCTCCCAGAATCGGCTGCTGATCAAAAATGGTCGCGTGGTCAACGACGATGGGATGGAGGATGCTGACGTCTACATCGAGGATGGAATCATCAAGTTAGTATTGACAACGGTTGTGCATATTGGCAAACTGGGCATAGTGTCGTCATCATCAGTCTATAATAGTCAGCTGCTGGACACACATAGGCCGCCTCCAATGGGCGCCGATCCTCAGCATGCCGCGTGCAGTATCCACCTGCAGCCTTTAGCAAATCGTCACTCCAGCTGGCCGGAGGGCGTCCCACACTCCGCTTGCCGAGTCGCGGTCTCCACTCGAAAGATAAACACAGATATGATTTATTTTGGCATCACAAAAATCCATAAGCGTTTACATATTAAGGTAATTTTAGAACATTTCAATACTAAACTACAACAAAGTAGGTACAATCACACAAATACAATAAATCATGGACCAATGCGATGCCAAAAAAAGACCCCAGCTCAGCATTAGCTACAGCAAGTGCTGCAGCGCTGAATTTCAGAGGAATCTTCGCTTTGCGCTAAATTTCAGGAGACTTGTTGTGTCAGTGGTGGTCGCTCCTTCGGCATGTATAGGCATAGTATACCTATAACATTTTGTTACCTGGTAAGATCACTACTAGATGAACAACAGCGAAACTCTGTTATACATTGGATTGGAACTTTATCGCTTCAACTTCGTTGATCACCCACGGTAACACCCAAGTGATCATAGTGGTAGAAGCTAGGACAAACCACTTTCTTCCACCACATTTGTTCTCAGTAGTTCTACTGAATAGTTCTGCCGCAGAACTACCTAGGGGGTTGCTATTTTAAGAGGCGCATAATTCAATGAGCTCTTTGAAGTTTTTTTTATAACACTAAGGTGGCAAGCAAGCTTACGGCCTGTTTGATGGTAATCAGTCACCGCAGCCTATGGACGTTTACAATGCCATGGGCATCACCCACGCGTTTATTTTTCAATTCTGATTTCTTTCTGAAAGTGGGTCTCCACGAGGTTAACTCGTTTTGAGCGTAATTCTGTAGGGTAGGATACTGAGGGGAAAGTATTGCCCTTAATTGGCAAATAATTGTGACGTTCGCGTTGTAGGGCCGAACTACTGACCCATATTGCGTCTGCTAATCGTTGCGTTGTGACCACTCCCAAAAATGCGTAGAGACCGGAGGGTGCCCTTTACCCGTTGCGGTAAGTGCTAATACAACAAAAAAACGGGCTAGCATTGTCACTTGGGAGGCAGGATCCTCAGGCTTCGCAGGGTCAACGACAGAAATAGGCTTTCCTAATCATAATTCCAAATGTTTTTTTTTTTCCCCGACACCGATTTTGATATAGTGCTGCATATGATATGATATGATAGTTTAGAAGGTACCTATACGGCATTTGTCATACAAAGGTGCAAAAGACATTCACTTTTCTCTTTTGAGAAAAGTGAATGTATGCCGGGACCGCTTTTGATGACTTTTTACAAGATGATGATGATGGTACAAGAATGTAGCTAAGGCATCCTAACCAATAGGTCAATAGGTAATGCTGCTGGTTCATAGACCACTGGTACCCATTCCCTTTATACCCAAATATAGTAGGTACATACCTGTTACCTACGCAAATTTATTCGGTAACAGACCACCCCTCAGACCGGGCCTCAGAAACTTAATAGCTTACCAATTATAGCCATTATGACAATTAACAACGAAAATAATCGTGCGCGAACGCACTTTCCCACGCGACGGTGTTTACGTCCGCGACACGCCCGCTTTTTTCCGGACCGTACCATGCGAATGTGTACACGCGGTATTATAGCATTACCCATTTTCACTGTTATTGCGATCCTAATAAGGTCGAAACTCTAAACGTGGTGACTACACGATACAGTCGTAGGTACACGTGTACAAACAGACCGAATTTTGCACGGAAGAGAACATAAAAAGCCTTCCGTTATAGCTAGCAGAGCGAATTTGACAGATTTCCCGTAGAGATGACAATAGCTGGCTGACCGATGAGATTAACGGATACCGAATCGAATTTGGGTGTATCAGTTTGATGTGAAAGAGGCTCGTGGCAGGCAATGAACTGTTATAAAGGGCGGTTGATGATGAGGCAGGAGATACCTGAGGCAAACGCACGCGCCGCTTCGTTGAGCGTGTCTTGGCCCGAGTTGGCACAACGTTGCCGAAAATTAAAAATTCTTCTTCGTAAAACACTCTCTTCTCCGATTATTTCAGAACTAAGACATTAGTTTGTCGAAATGAAACAAAAAACCAACTAAATATCTAGCTGTATGTTGTTGAGCACCTTCCCATATATAAGTACCGACTATATACCGTGTACCGTGCACCCTTCCGGTATACATTAAAACTATCTAAAAACTAGCCACACGTTGATAATCATCGTTGCCGTCTCCACTTCCGAAGTAAAAGTGAGTCGATCACCATTATATTACCAATACAAATTTTCGCTTTCATTAGTGGCCAGCACGCGATGCAACGTGCTCTTGGAGCCGTTTGAAAAAAGAAGCATTGAAAATATTGATATACAAACTTTTTTCCCCAGGCATGTCTAATTTGCATACTGCACGATGGAGTTTTTATTGTACCTCGATCGCTTTTTATTGAGAACCGATTGCGCGTTTGTTACGTAAAGTAATAAATGTCAAGAAAGATAGGGAAATCGATTGGGAACTCCTTAGCATAATGTTTAATTAAGCTGTATATATTAATATGCGGGTTAGAGTAGATAAGCATAGCGGATATAGTTACCACTCTAGGACTGTCGGTGGCCGAGTTGTTGCGGTATCCGACTCGCAAGCGAGAGGTACCGTTTTCGAATCCCACTGCGGCCATGTACCAATAACTCTTTTCTGAGTTATGTTCATACATTAGTTGAATACTAACCGATTCTGTTACGGTGAGGGAAAACATCGTGATGAAACCTGCACATTCAGGCTACTGAATACACATTCAGTCTCACAACCATGGTCTAATTTGGTCATGTTCCCCTGGTAGCAGGTATACGGAGGTCGGATGGCAGTCGCTCCACTGTAATTACCTGAACTGCCAAATCCTGTATAATGGTCAAGGCAAACCTGTGATAGTACCATATTTTTGAAGAAGTCTATGTTATGTTAGAGAGCAAGTCGTAAAGGCAGATGAATTTTTAAAATCTGTCTAGTCGTGGTCGTACTTCGTATTCGTGTGAGTGTGTGAGTGTGTGTGTGTGTATGAACTTCGCACTTGTCTTATGACTTCAATTTAATACCTCTTTCCGTGAAACCTCATTTCGTACTAGGATAAACTACACACGATTTGACAGGTACCACTGTAGAACGAAAATACTAAAAAGCAATAAACTTTTAACTGCCATTCGGTCCGAAATATATAAACAATAATATTATCGATTGTTAACCTAAACTACAATTGCCATTTGGACTTGCCGTGTGCCGTAAACCCGTCATCCACAATTTCGTCCAAAAGCCGTCACCCACAATTTCGTCCAAATTGCTAACGAGGTACATTTAATAGCTTATTCTCGTGCCGGAGTCGATACGATCTCCTTGGTGCGTTGGTGCGTTGACCTGTTGGTAATGTTTTGGCAGTTTCCGAAATCTTGAGTCCGTAACTGAACTTACAGTAATAGCTGGAGGTTTTTGACCTATGTGCTTAGGTGTAATATTAAATCGAAACTGGAAAATTACGTAGGGAACACGTGTCTACCCATGCCGCCCCCCCGCCAATGTATCGAAACTTGGAGTTTGGTCAGGATTCGATACTTGTCTCTTGTATCAAGATAACGCCCCAGCACATCGAGCGACAAAACTACGGACTATTTGCCTTAAACTGGAATCAAATTGCTGGGACACCCTCCTTACCCCAGAGCTTTGAAGTCCACGTGTGTCGCCCTGGGTAGGGCGCGCGCGCGGGCGATATGGCCCGTTCATTGTTCTGTGCTCCTTATAGCCCGGAGCTAGCGCCGTGCGACTTTGTACAAAACAACTATGTAAAAAATAAAAGTGGTACAAAAACTAAAACCCTGACTGCTCTAAAAAAGTTAGAAAGAAGCCGAATGGTGTAAGTGAATAGGTGTATTAAGTGCTAACGTTAGTTTAATTTACGAGTAAACTTAAAAGCAACCCATTTTCATATAAGAAGGTAGACAAGGATACTTACTATTTATAGAAATTGATTAACAACTAAAGGGGTGCACGTGTTTGAGCGATGAGCTTTTTATGCGGCTGAACAGAGGGATACTAGAGCAATGTGTCAGTACCAGGTGTACACGTATGAAGACCTGTATTCATTGCCAGCGGTGACTCATCCTCATATATTTTCGCGACTCTTGTCGGTGGGGCAGTCGCCACTCCTCTCTCCTGTCTGTCTGTCTGAAGAGCAAGGCCAAGATTTGAATATTGGAAGGACGTGAAGATAAAGTGAGCGCTGGGGATTATTAAAGAGATGAAGAGGTGACTATTTCGAAAAAAAATATTTCACAAAGTACGACAAAACTGTAGCGCCCTAGTAGTTTAACTACTTTTAACTTGGTATATTGGCTGGCAGATCTCCTGATCCGAACTAGATGCGCGCAAGTACGCATTTGCCATTTACCGAGTCAGCGCTCTACGCGACGGACCGTGGCAATGGTGTACCACATTACACCATAGTAAATTTACCGTACTGCGTAGTCTGTTATAGGCACGAGTGAGTATCAAACGGTAAGGTACCTAATATTGTAAAAAAACATTTGCGGTTTACGGATCTTAGATGATGTCTGTATGCTGCCGAGTTCAGTTAGGATCTCTGTAAACATTTAACTTTCCCGGGATAATAAGTATGCTTGTCACTAGATAATAACGTAGCTTTCTATAGTGAAACAGTTTTTAAAATCGGTCCAGTAGGTTTTGAGTTTATTATTAAAAAGAATAAAATTGGTCCAGTTGAGTTTGAGGTTAATTACAAACAAAAATACAAATCTTTTCTCTTTCTAAAGTCTTTGACAACCACGCCTTCATCCACATGTCAAAAGATCCTTGTAGGTCTTTACCGTTCTACACTCTCGCATTCGGTTAACTTCTATTAACTTCGTGAGTAGTGTAGTGAGTGGAGGACTTCGTGCTCGAGCTACGGGCCTTGACTCGGGCGCAAAAAATCGACAACAATCGGAAGTCGACCGAGGCGAGGCGAAGTTACACGAAGTACTTCTCTACACTCTCGTATTCGGTTAACTTCGGTGAACTTCGTGAGTAGTGTAGTGGAGGCTATAGTATAGGTAAATGCTAAGTGGCAAGAATAAGAAAGATGTATGAAAATAACTTGAATATTGACTTGTATATGCGAGACTAGGGAGTTGTGTCACGATTCAGAATAGTAGCCTCTGCATATCCTTATTGTGAAACAAAGGTGTGAGCTTTATGTACAAGTACGTATCAGTCATGTCTAGTGGCAGTGTGCCTGCGAGACCGATAACCTAAGTTAAGCAACGGTCGCTGAATCCGGGAACTGGATGGGTGACCGTTTTGTACTTCGAACTTCACCGCAACGAGCTCGTCACTCGTTAGATGTGCCTCCTAATACCGTTACCGAAGCGAGGTTAACCAAGGTCTTCTGCTGGGGACCCTGAGACTGGTTGAATAGTTTACAGAAGAACAGAACTTCATGCTATTCTGTCATCCCACAATGCAACATAACACACACAGTGTTTTATTTTCGTACAATACAAAAACATAACGTTTGTCGCTCGTACGATTCGGATGTGGAATGAGCTCCCAGCCACAGTGTTTCCTTTGGACTATGACATGGGATCGTTCAAGAAGTATATTAGATGTCTCCTTAGTGGCGGGCAACGCATTGGTAGCACCCCTGGTGTTGCTGATGCCATAGGCGACGGTGACCACTTTCCATCAGGTGGCCCGCATGCCTGTTTGCCTGCCGTTTTACATAAAAAAAAATTATCCACGATTAGTCAGAGAAATTCTTCGTCTCATTGTGTCGTTTAAAAAAGAAATCTTATTACAGTGACAAGTAATCGTTGAGCCCATTATAATTCACACGTATTTAAGTTATAAATGCTATAGTCTGAGAATTATAGTCATTCTAAATTCAAGGTAGAAAGCGACAATTTTAATTGCAGACTGCGGCTGTGTAAAGTCTTTAGCCTCACAATAAAAAAAGCTCCCATGCGTTCGCAGTTTTCTCCCTTTGTTGATAGTGAGTACGTTTTATTCTATAGAGAGGGGCAGACATGAGAAGCAATTGGTGCCATTGAAACCGAAACCGTAATCGAAGCTGAAGTATTTTAGTTTCTGATTTCATCTTTCTACTAGGTTACCCTACAGACGATGTTTGGAAATGGTTCGAGCGAGGGGGTCTTATAAATTAGACAAACAAATCACGAATTTTGTTTAGTGACTTTTCCATTAGCTTATGACACCACATGAATGACTGTGGATACATTTTTACGATATTTGTTAAACCAGAGAAGATATATAGGTACGCTAGAACCTAGTGTGATTTTGGCATGTCCGATGACGTCATTCGGCCCGGATAAACCTTACGAAACACGAAATAAAGCTCATATTTCATTGTATATTGACATTTCCTTCAAAACCATATCAAACTTATACAATATGGACATCAAAAACTCTTTCATTCGTTTTCATTGCTATGAAAATGTGTTCATATTTTATCAACAAACCTATAAAATTCTACCAATGATTGATCTTCATTCCAATGCGTCACATTAGGGCGACTTTGCCGTCTTGTTTTTATCTCCTCATCTGAAATAGTCTGTAATAGTCCACTACGAAACTTAACCCCCACCACCTAGTCTGCAGTGGGTTGGCAGCGTTGAAAATACAAAACTAAAAACTCTTCTTTCCATTTTCTTATGACAACCGTAAATAGCAGAAGGGTTGAGAGCTGTATTTTTCCTTCCGATCACCAGACGGCCAATACCGTATAATAAAAATGTATGTAAACAATACATACCGTATCGCAAAGGGGTAGGCAGAGACTATCGAATGCCACAAGCTACGATACTGACCCACGTCTTCTAACTCTTCCTCAACAAGATACATTAATATGGAAGAGGCACAAGAGGTGCGTTGTGATAAAAAATTGCGGTGACCGAATCCATCGAGGCCACACCTCTACCGGTTCTCGGTTACACAATAGCTTCGGGTCAAGCACCTGCCCGCTCCAATTAGTGATGTCTTCTTCATTTCATTATGCAGGCGCTAAGGGCTACCGGCTTCATTATACACATACACACACACATTCAGATAGCGACTTAGTACTATTATCCATTGTGTGGTAGTGAGCTGTTGTATTTTACACTAGAGGATCAGGCCTTGATGTTTGCCAGCGTTCGATGTGAGACTTTTTAATATATGTTTTGTTTTGTTTGAAGTCGATACTGACTATAGATTTTGGTAATTTTGAGTCTAACCTTTTTTGCTGATTAGTGATGTAGAGAGCTGTTTTGTTTTACATTTGTGTAGGATCGGTGTTACTCAAAGATTTTATTGGAGTGTCAGTTGAGACTATATTTTCTTTGGAATCTTTCATTTGATTCCGGCATTTTTTCATTGTTTAGCAGTGTCTCTATTATATGTGTGTGTTAAAGGCGAGTTCATTACGCATTCTTTCTAGCTAGATACTGATAAGAAAGAATTAAAGACTCCGTAAATATAGCATTTTTATCCGAAATCTTGTTCACTGCTTCGAACCCATCTTTTTCCTCGTAATCCTGATTATTCCGGAAATATGTGGAAGTTTAAATCTTCCTTCATCCAGAGTTTCTCGTAAATGAAATCCGCTGTATGTTTGTGCCACGGTGTGGGCCATTATAACAGTGGGGCAGATGCTAATAATCACTGACAGATGCCGGAATTATCTGAACTAATTTCGATGTTTAGAACACTCGGGAGCTATGATGCCACAGACAGAAATCCCAACACAACAACAAAACTATTAAATCATACACCTTTTCAACAAAATGACAAATTTTTAGTGTTCTGTTCCGCCCACCCAGAAATACTTTGAAAAAATTACTTGACTTTGACTCAGAGAGCAAGACCTTAGTTTAACTTATTAGCTTGTACCCGCGACTTCGTTATTATTCAGACTCAGTTATTTTTGAAGATAAAAAATACCCCATGCCCTTTCCCAGGTTTCCAAGATCCCTTTCCTATACCTTGCTGACTTCGCTTGATTTTGAATTTGTAGCTGAATGTGTTTCTCGTATATTGTAATTTTTCCATACAATTAAATAAATAAATAGCTCGCTGCAGTTGGATCAGCACAAATCGTGATCTTGGATCGTGGTCTTGGACTGAGTTCTTAATCTCGCTCTGTCCCTGTTATTCTCGTTAATATTTGACTTGGGTTGTGGTCAGAGAACAGCGAACGGTGATCAATTTTGATGACGAAAACCATTTGAAAACCACATAGCCGTTATAATTGGACTGACATTATTATCTAAATCTACACAGCTGTAGATGTGAAAGTTTTGAGAATTTCACCATTGCATCTTATTGTGACAGTCGCAAACTTCTTATTACTTATACTTTCGCAGACCAAAACCGAGCAACGCGGATGGCACTATCTGAGGCAAAAAATAAATCTTCGAGCAAGCAGACTCTCAGAATCACAAACTAAAAAGATGAACCATCTCGATTAGTATTGATAGTTTAAGATTTCCGATACAAAACACTTCAGGAACTGGTCGCTGTTTTTTTTTTTTTTTATGTTATCCGGCAGACAAACAGGCATGCGGGCCACCTGATGGAAAGTGGTCACCGCCGCCTATGGACATCAGCATCACCAGGGGGTGCTACCAATGCGTTGCCCGCCTCTAAGGAGACCTCTAATATACCTCTTGAACGATCCCATGTCATAGACCAAAGGAAACACCGTGGCTGGGAGTTTATTCCACATCCGAATCGTACGAGCGAGAAACGTTCTTTCGAATCTTCACTCTCTTCTTGATTTGTCTCTGTTGCACAAAAAAAACTTGCATAAAATACCACAGTCGATGATCACATGATGTTTCGATGAGACATGCCACGCCATAGTACATGCACCCACATATAAACAAGCTACATACCTACAACACTCTCACATGGGTTTTTAAGATGGATTAGTCTAATTGAATACAACACTTGACCTTGGACGGACAAACACACTACACTCAAACCAGTGACCGTAAAGTATCAAATGACTCACACTTATGAGTGGTCACACGATTATAACGAGACTAGTTGGCGTCTGCGACTTCGGCTGTGTCCTTCAATACATTTAGTGGTTATCGATCTAGATAGTATAAAACATAGACGCTTCCCGCCGTCTGTCCCTCTGTATCTATGTACGCTTAGATCTTTTAAACTACGCAACGGATTTTAATGCGGTTTTCAACAATAGATAGAGTGAGTCAAGAGGAAGGTTCTTAAGCAAGGCAAAAAGGGTAGATAGCAGTAAAGTAGGTGTACGCGAACGAAGTCGCGCCGGGTCCACCAGTGCTTGATAAAAATGTTATCTTGTTGATGTAACACTTAGATTAGACAAGTTTATTCATCGTACAAATCACACCCTAGCTTATTCTGCAAATTGGTATACATCCTGCTTATTCAGTGTGACAAACATATCTACAACTTCATCCGTACAGAATTGGAAATTTGGAATCCTATGTCAAATTGATTTGTACACATTACTGAATCAGATGAAATGATGATGAATTCGTTATCATCATCCAATGACTGTACTACACACATAGCTCGATATATGTATAAATAATGACTTGGTTATCAAAACTACTAAAAAAAAAATTATCATCTTGGCGTTAATGTCCCGGTTATGCTCTCGAGAACGAGGGCCCGAGGTCCGCCTTGACCAAGATTTGGCAGATAATTACAGTGGAGCGACTGCCATCTGACCTCCATGACCCTGCTACCTGGGGAACCTGACCAGATTGGATCATGGTTACACATCCAGTCGTCTGAATGTGCAGGTTTCATCACGATGTTTTCCCTCACCGTAAGAGCATCGATTAGTATTCAACTAATGTACATAACTCAGAAAACAGTTATTGGTACATGGCCTGAGCGGGATTCGAACCCGGGACCTCTGGCTTACGAGTCGGATCTGTAACCGCTCGGCCACCGACGCTCCTACCGAGACGGTTACCAAAACTACTAATCTTACTATTTTTTCTTACTACAATATTAATTTACGAGTCAAAGTATTATTGAAAGCTGTATTCAAATGTTATAAGCGCAATAGAGTCTTAAACAGACGCCCTTCGTTCACAAAGTTTTGAGTTGTCAGTTGATTAGTAAAAACTGTTGCACAACACTTCCGCAGTTACCAAGTTACACAACTCGAACCCAAAGGTTTGCGAGAGTGCCTCGCAAATCGTCCTATGCCGTGATCATGTCGCGTGACATCTGCCAATGGCCGCCTATTACGTCAATTTGGCTTGAAATACAGCTATGATAAATTTCTGAAGCAAAGCGACGTACAGATGGCGAAAAGCCATTTTTCTATACTTGTTAAGGTTGCGACTTTGACGGTTTTGGAATTGAATGAATGAATGAACACTTTGTTGCTTTATTTTGGAATTCGTCCTAACTGAAGTGCCATGTGCTAGATAAATCACGTAAGCAATGGTGACCAAATTGTCATCGTTGCGGGCATGTGGCAATCCATTTTAGTATTATATCTGGCAAGTATAGACTGCCATCTGGGCTGATGGAGGTGACGATGGGGTCGAAGGTGAAGTACGCCTGTTTGAAAACAGCCTCAGAAGCTGTTTAGTATTCAAATAATGTACATAAGAGTCATTAGTACATGGCCGCAGCGGGATTCGACGAGTCGAATACTTTCACCACTCGACCACCGACGTTCACACATTTTCTACAATTATGTATGTAACCAATATTATGTCACATGCTGACCTAAATGCGTATTCGTAATCTGTTTCGTAGGTAGGTACAGAAGACAAACAAAATTACCATACGATGATTTGAGTGCCCATAGTTGTTCGCAACACTACACACGCACGTCCAAGAGGCACTTTATCGCCGAATCTAAACATTCAGTCGCCTGTATGTGCTGGTTTCATCACGATGTTTTCCCTCACTAAAAGAGCATCGGTTAACATTCAACTAATGTACTTAACTCAGAAAAGAGAAATTGGTACATGGCCGCAGTGGGATTCGAACCCGGTACATTTCTTCACTACTGGACCACCGACGCTCTCAATTTCCTACAATAATGTATGTAACCAATATTATGCCATAAGCAGACCTTAATGCGTATGCGTAATCTGTTTCGTAGGTACCAACACAAGACCAAAACAAAATTACCATACGATGATTTGAGTGCCCATAGTGGTTCGCAATAGTACACCCACACGCAAGTCCAAGAGGCACTTTATCGCCGAATCTAAGGGACAATGGACTTTACTTGTTATTGTCGTATCGCGTTGGGAATACTTTTGGACATGCGATAGTTTGCGCTGTTACGTGCCCATTGTGAGTTTTCGTATAGTTTTCCGTTGTAGTCTATTGGTACGGCTCATTGGAGTTTATGTAATTTGGGAAAGTCATAGCGTGTCTGTTATTAGGCTGGTTTCTGAGAGTTAAGAAATAGAAAAAAAAGTGATCCGGGCTTCTTTTTCTTCATATCGAGCCGATGGACTAAACTCTGAATTAAACTTTATTTGCTCAGTATTTGGCGACGCATTCCGCAATCCGGGCAAATACAATCCGTGCTTAGTTGCCATAATTAGAATTTGAAAGTAGATTGAGACAATGAGCATCGTTTTCTTTATAGTGCAGGAGTTGAGGAACAATTCTTCACTATTGAAGAAGGCTTAGTTAAACCCCACTTCACAAACATGACATTTTAACTATATGAACCAAACTTTCCAGCAGGTGGCCCGTTTGCAACATAAAAAAACAGAAACTTCACAAACTTTAGAAAACTAAATAAAAATGTTCCAAAAAAATTACATACCTACAAAAAACTGATTCTAGATCGCTGCCAAGCGGGAGCTTTCCCAGAATACTGTCTGGCGTAACATATACAAAATCGGATATCCCACGCAAAATCTCTACTGCATTGCCTAATAAACCAATAATACTGACAAAACAATGTTGCCATAGCGATCAGGCTGTTACCAACTACAAACGCGAAATATCTTTGTAGCTCGTTGCTGTAAGAGCCATTTCAATAATGGATCTGCCTAGCGTATAGTTACAGTCCTAGCAGATGTTTAAAGGTTGCACCCTGCGTTAAAGGTTATTCCCCTTGAATGCGGGCGATTCGCTTTTGCACTATTTGCACACTATTTTCTATAGGTACTTGTTGTAA
The DNA here is from genome assembly GCA_907269095.1 of Blastobasis adustella. Taxonomy (NCBI): domain Eukaryota; kingdom Metazoa; phylum Arthropoda; class Insecta; order Lepidoptera; family Blastobasidae; genus Blastobasis; species Blastobasis adustella. The sequence continues at coordinate 4,733,853 of OU026135.1, read as the reverse complement.
TCACCTTTGCAGCCGGACTTTCGAACATGACGTGTCTAGTGTGTTATGTATGAGGGCTTGTATTCCTTATTACATAGTATTAGCGTTTTTCTGTCTGTAGTTATTGTAAGACCGTTTATGACCGAGGACTCCGCATGGATGTGTACTACCACCATTTCTATGTCAAACAGTGGGCGAATAGGCAAGCGGACCACCTGAGCGGAACACCAAGGGTATCATCAATGCATTCATCATAACAGCCCACTGCAGGAGTTAAGGCCTCTCCCATAAGAGGGGAGGTTCACCAATGCGTTGCCAACCTTTAAAACCCCAGGACGGGACTCGTTGCTCTGGCAGCAATAAGGCAAATGCCGCCATCTTTATTTAATTTAAATAAAAAGTGTTATTTTTTAAAATACAGAATGAAGAAGAAATGTCAGAAAGCGGACCCTGGCATAAGTCGGGATAGACGCTAAGTTTATGATGACGATGATCTTAGACATGGCTATACAAGCCATATACAGAGCATAAAGTAAGATAAAGTAGCAATACAGAGGATAGATTAATTAATATGTTTCAGAATTCTGTGACCATGTTGTGACGCGCGTGTATGACACAATGCTTTCTATTTCAAAACTCTAAAACCCGATCCACCCGTTGCCACGCCTCCAGCTAATTTAATTAGTAGGTAGGCTTGACCATGCCTGACACAGAAATAGGTGTGAATCCACACTCTAATAAACGACTGTAACATGTTTATCATAATCACCACACTGAGCTTATGTCACTACAGTGAAAGTGTAATTATTTGTGTTGCTACAAATTAGCAGCATGTTTTAGAACCTTCGAGTTTGAATAGAAATAATTTGAATGTACATAAATATAAATACGACATCTTGTCAATGACAGATAATTGAATTATTCATCATCATCATCATCTTAACCGACAGATGTCGGAAACCCCCCGAAAGAGCCTATTGATTAAAAAGAATTGTATCGGAATCAATCCGTCTGTTCGGGAGCTGCTATAGACAGACTTCCAGATATACCTCTTTTCGCGTAGGTAGGGCATTTCAAAATAAAAACGAATCATGACATGATGCAGCGGCAGTGGTCTAGTGGCAGCGTGCTTGCAAGAATGATAACCAAGGTTAAGCAACGCTCGCAGGGTCCAGGAACTGGATGGGTGCCGTTTCGTACTTTGAGGCTGGTCGAACTCACCACCGCACGAACTCGACACTCATTGGGTCTCCATCGTTGTTGAAACGAGGTAGACCGAGATCTTCCACTGGGGAGCATGAGACTGGTTGTACAGTCTCGAGAGCCGATTGCCACCCAGTGATGGCATATTCACTATTGTAACGATAAACAGGGACGTGTAAAATAATAAGTAAGCGTATTAAAATGACGTATGCGATCGTAAAATACAATATCGCCTATTAAATTTAATGTGTTCCAATGAATTATTAAGGAAACGATTTACTGTACTATTGCGGCTTTCCATTTTAATAACTTGTCGTTAAATTTAAATATGAAACTGTGCGGTCTTCGATACAAAGTTTGAATTGATTTTAGTTTTTAATTTTGTTGCTCGATCGTACCTTTGACGCTGTAATATGTTGTGGGTCAAATCATAGTTTTCAAAAGCCGACGAAAAAAGAGGGGTGTTTGACGTGTCTGTGTATTTTTGGAGGTGAGTGGTTCTGGCATTGTAGCTCCCGAACAGATGGACCGATTTCGGTGCGGTTTTCTTTATTGGCAAGGCAGTTTAGTCGTGATGGGTCTTAGCTTTGTTTCATTAAAATCGGATCAGCAGTGTAGAAATTAATTGAGTACATGTAAACTTGGTCGGTTGTTTGTCGACATTTTTCTGTCGGCTAGGTTATGTTTTCACGATCTTTCACGTTTCATAGTTGAAGCTTTCACGTATTTTTGACGATTGAAAGAGATATTTAATGTTCTAATCAATAAAGAAATTGTGAGTTGGAGCATACGTGCGTTGCCAGGCCACAGAGTAATTCCGCGCGATATAGCGTCTCCGGGCACTGCTGCCAGAGCCCAGATCACTCTAACCTCAAGCCTTTATATTACATACAGCTAAGGAATGGAACGTGTGATCATATCATGATCAGTTAACATCTAGACGCCTTCAAGGCTAAAGTGAAAAGGCTGTTCCTAGGCCATCGTCACTTACCAGATGAGATGGCGATCAAATAGCCTGGCTAGTCTAATTATAAAAAAAAAACATGTGGAAGTTATGTATATGGTTCCTCTACGCTCATTAGGAGATGTGACAGCGGTTTATCCCCAACTTGTATGAAGCCAGGGATCATGATCCGGTTTAATATTGTCAAGATTAGTCAGCCCATCTGTTCAAGTGCTACGATGGCGTAGACACAAACATAATGACGTCATCTTAAACACCCCGTAGCATCGAATACGAAACAGAAAACCCAGTGGTGGCCGTGTGGTGTCCGGCAGAGTAGAATAGCACCAAACCCCTTACACTCGTGGGTGTCGTACAAGGCGACTAATGTTTTCAAGGCAAAAGGCCTGTGGGCTGGAAATGGGCCGCAGCATTTTTCATTGTTATATTTATAACATTGCGATTTCCAACACGCCGACTAAGCGTGGAGATTATGGCAATAACCTCCCCTTTCGTGGGAGAGACCCTTAGTCCAGTAGCAGTGGACTGTTATGGGCTGTGATGATCATATGGTATAACAAAACTCGATTTATATTAGATTATAGAGATATTATATAGATATTCAGTAGAACGAAACGTCCCACATAGCTCGCATAACGGTAGTAATGCTATAGTAGCAAATACAGTAATAAATACGTAATGCATGTAAGTATGGATGTTCTGTTATAGTCATTATATCACGCTACGCGTGTTTGTTTTGTAAACAGAGTTATGTTCACTATGATGATAGGTGGATATGATGATGGAATAGATATTAATTGTATAATATGACGGTGTATGGGGATCTTTATGTCGTGTGCCAATCGTCAAATTAGACAGATCGTTAAGTATGCGAAGTATCAATTATTATTCCTATATTGCTATTGTTATTCCTTTATTACTTTTTATTTTTATTTTCAAATATCTTTATGTTGGTATGCTTAGTTCGTTGTTTTTATGTTGTTGTACCTAATTATCGTGTCGTGGTGTCTACTGCAATAAATGTTTTCTTTCTTTCTTTCTTTCAATTCTAATCTGTTAGTCTAGTTGTCTCAGCGCAGAGGAAGTTTACGGTTTTAATTCGGTTAGGTTAGGTTTGTGTTGTGTCATGGTGCCGAGGCTTCGTCAACTCGAGGCAAAACGACATGCCCAGACAGATCATCATAATATGATTGGGTTTAATGTAGTCCGCCTTGACTATCGCCTAGAATTTGGCAGATCAGTAGTAATCTGCAGATTTCCTCACGATGGTCCCTCACCGCTAGAGCATCGGTTAGTGTTCAACTAATGTACATAATTCGGAAGTCGAACCGGGTACCTGCCCGTGCTAGCCATTATTCCACCGACGCTCCTACCGCCTTCTACGGTAATTGAGTAAATGATTCTGCTCCCCATAATTGAAGAGCCATGGGACCCATGGGTATGGGGCTACCTGTAGAGCATGCAAAAAGAGGCGAGTATTTATAGAATTTAAAAAAATACACTTATCATAGATTATCTCGATTAGATACTAAAGGTTAGGGTTATCTTTGTTATTGTAAATTATACTTCGTATCGTTGTAATCTGCTGACTTAATGTTATGTAAGTTAACCATTTTATTAGTTGCGTTATCAGTATAAATGTTTTTAATAATAACAATGTGCTTGGACAAAATATTCACATAGTGGCACAGAATCATCTTGCTACAAGTTATTTGAGCAAGGCTGGCTGATATTTACTGATACTACTTTAATTTACTAACATGCTTATAATATCTAGACCGAAGCAGAAATTATAATTCATCTGAAATCGTTCCAGGACATCTGCGTGGCAGACCGGCATGTTGACCGTTGAACTTGGTTTTATTGTAAATTTTTGTACACATTTCGATTAAAGTTGGCCTTTAATGTCCAACAGGTTAACTTACTTACCTAGCCTAATTTTCCTAATGACCTTACTGTACCTACCTAATTTCCATCCCCATGGGGTGTCGCATCCGATGAAGCCTTAAAACCCTTCCTAGGTTCAGGTGTCCCTAGGCGGAGATTAGCAAGTAGGCGCTTAGGTCTTTCGTAGCGAGTCTTGCATCAGCCGGCCGGCCGCGCTGGTAATCATGAGAGTTCTCCGTCTCCCTTCCCCGCTAGTCCGAAGGATGCCCTTTACCAGTTGCGGTGGGCGCTAAAACAAAAAAATATCAACAGCGGTGTAGGTAGGTAGAGTTTTGCATGAAACCCTGTGAAAGAGCACGATAGATACAATTTCACATTTATTTAAATACTAGTGGACCCGGCGCGACTTCGTTCGCGTACACCTACTTTACCTCTACCTACCCTTTTTTCTTATACCTTCCTCCCTCCTCTTGACCTTCCCCTTGAATCACTCTATCTATTGTAAAAACAGCAATAAAGTGGGTCGCGTAGTTTAAAGGATCTAAGCGTACATATATACATAGGGACAGACGGCGGGAACGACTTTGTTTTACACTATGTATAAAAGTGATGCGATATCCTGTCCAATATTTTATTAACCAATCGACTAACAACCGTCAAAATGCCAAACATTTTCGTTAATTTTTTTTATACTTACTCTAAAATTACAAAAAGATCTCACTAATAAATTGACGCCCAGCATTCGAAAATTGAAAAAAAAGCCGTTAAAATCGCAAATCGTATGCGATCCACGCGGGAACCCAACCCCAGCGTGGCCCTGAGACCTTTCACACTTTTGCGTTACCGAACAGGTATACATTTTAAAAATAGAATGCAGGCAAAAACCGGCAAAGCCACTGGACAATGAATTCCCATTCGATGCGGTGCGGAAACAAAACGCAAACTCATTCTTATTTTACACTTTCCTAACTAATTTGACTAGAAACAGCTTTGACAAATTGATTACATTGATGTTTGTTGATAGAAATAAATCAGGTCAAGTTTAACAAAGTTTGTAATGTAATGTGAACCGGGTTATTGTCTGATAAGCGACCTTGGCCGTCAATAATGATAATGTATGTAAAAGTAGTTTGATATTCAAAATGTTTTTGATAATTTGAAATAAACATTGTTAACTTCACTTTGTAAATATCGTTGACTTTGTACTGGATTACAGACAACATTTCGTTGCCATTGTACGTAGAAAACTAGTATTCTAGGTAGTTTTTTGTATTTATTTTTAGTCCAAATACGTAAAATACGACATTCCAATTGTTTTCACGATGAATATCTAAACTTATGTTATCATAAATTTTTGTAGATTATCTTATCTATACTGTACTGTTTCAAATTATCAGCATAATAGGTATACTTAAGTTTAACTTCTTAACATGCCACATTAATTAGTTAGAGCTGCATCACGTCCCAAATTAATTAGACACAATTAATTAAAAGTCCAACAGAACAGTCCCTAAAACAAAATACGGCTGGCATAAAACCATAAACACCAAAGAGGAAGTGGTTCGTAATTCAAATTTTCGAATTTGGAACGCGCGCGCATTCGTATGCTCGGCGCGCGCCGGAAGCGGCTAATGCTCTGCCGTCAGCCGGCCAGTGCGCGATAATTTATGCTATGGATATGCAACCTCTTTGGTTGACGGGTGTAGGATGTTAGTATTGCTTTTGGGTAGTAGATTTTAGTTGGCGTTTTGATATACTGCAATGGTTTGAAAAAGGATTGTTAGAAGTTCAATGGCCTCCAACAAGCGTATCAAACAGCGAAAGATTTAATATTTAAGCGAAATCGACAACAAAAACTTGATTGATAGCATGGAACACTAGTCCATGATGCATAATCCGATTGATAAAATATTTTCAAAAAGTAGTTTACAAAAAAAAAACAAATACGTATCTTGTGTAAAGTGAAATGTTTCAATAGAAAAATACAAAAATTGAGCACGTTATGCACAGAAATCTAAATAAATTGACCTCACTGCCACTGGAGTAGCCCTATTGTATTTAATACGTGACTATCTCGGAACTAGACGATAAAGCTTTATTAACTCTTGTCAGAGCCAATGTATTCGTCTGCGTTTCGTTTATTCTATTTAACCGGTTAGAACTTCCTTTCAAACGTTTGCTGTGTGAATTGTAAACTGTCATTGCCCTATTTCATTATGAGTATATCTTTTCGGTTGGTCCACTATACTATATAAAAATCATCTTAGCGTTTATGTCCCGGTTTGGATTTGGCAAATCATGTAATTACAGTTTAGCGACTGCCATCTGACCTCTGTGACGCTGCTACCAGGGGAACCTGACCAGATTGGATCATGGTGACACATTCAGATGCCTCACAGTAAGAGCATGGGTTAGTATTCAACTAATGTACATAACTCAGAATAGATTCATTGGTACTACATGACCGCAGTGGGGTTGGAACCCGGTACCTCTCTTTTACTAATCGGATACGGTAACCACTCGGCCACCGACGCTCCACTATACCATATCATAATTGTCAAATCTGTCAGATGTCAGAAAACCCACAACAAAGTCTGAAATAAGTACTCAAATATTTCCTGAACTACTGCACCGATTTTGATGAAAAAAAGCTAAGAAGCATCTCGATTAAACAGGTTTTCGAAATCAGTCCATCACAGGCACACACAGAATACAGATACTCTTTTTGCATCGGGGTTCGGACTTCAGCTGTATTGTAATAAGAACGTCCCTAATGTTACAGCGTAATAAACCGTCGGGTAATGTTGATGGTACACCGGATAAGTTCATAGACAGTGGCGACCCAGGACTTTGACAATAGGAATAGAACGGAATTGACTATAAATATTCCTATCACGATTCCCTTAAGACGTGAACTGACAACTGATACTGTAAACTCTTTACGCTATTTACGTGACTATTCTGACCCACAATTGATTCTTGGGAACTTGGTTTCTTTTCCTTTGTTTTATCTTTGTGTGACGTGGCCGTGTGGTGTCCGGAAGTGCAAAATAAAGCACCAATACAACCTCTAAAATGCACGGGTTTTGATAGAGATGCTTAGACATACTTGCGATCATGTAGATGTTTTAAATAGCGTCACTGTTACGAGTTAATAATACGAAATATTGTCTACAACATGGTACTTAACTGCCGTCTAACTAAATACGATGGCCACGTAGATGATCTCAAGAAGGTGTTTGCAAAAGCCGTGGTAAGAGTTCTTGTTTTAAGAAAAAAGAAAGAAAAAATTTATAAAATTTAGTGTCTATTGCAAGGACTCTATATTAATAATGCCATACGGTAAATAAATAAATACGAAAGGATTATGCTGAGTGGGTTTCTTTTATAGTGGCCGCCGCCACTCCAACGATGCCATTGGGAACGGTCTATCGGCACAATAATAATAGTTACACATATATGTGTTGTTTTGTTAAATAGATCGATTTACCTTTCTAACTAGATTTTTTTGTATTGTCGTGTTTTATGTAATAAAACTTTTCTATTCTAATAGATTCTATGGTAAATGATGTTTTTTGTACCAAGGCTTCATCTAAAAGCATGAGTTTCTCACTCGACCAACGCACCAAGAGTCATCCTGCCTGCAGGGGGAGCTGAGATTGGTTGAATGGCAATGAGTCAATGGGAGAGAACGCAGACGGTTGCAAATTGGATAATGGTTGCAGGTTAATAAATCTGTGGGTTCGACTATCGTTTGGTGTATGAACACAATACAAAAATATGGCGAGCGCATTGCATTGGTGATTGCGGAAAATATATTAAACACAATATATTATTATGAATAGATTTTAAATTATGAACTTATTATTACTTATTTACTTACTTACTATGCTGGCTCAGCGACCCAAAGAGAATCTTGGCTCCAAATCTCCGACACCAAAATTATCTGTATCTTGAAACATATCCATACTTATTACAAATTACTCCAATAGCGTTCAAAACCCATTTGACGTCAGAGGAAATTTCAAATTAGTTATTTATCTAAATAGGTACTTACTCATTTATTGTAGATAGGTACGTAAAAAAACCTAAAAAAATATAATTGGTAAATTAAATAGAAGACTCAACAACAGTGCTTAAATAAAATAACGCAGTCGGCGTAAAAATTAAAATCATTTTTGAACGTGTAGGGTTGAAAGATAAAACTTTTTAAAGGTTCAAAAATTCCTAATTTAAGGGCGTCTTGCAAAAAATTCTTAAACGTATTTAAGCTGATACTTAAACAAAAAACTTCGTACAAAAAAAACATTAACCGTCCTTTAACGTGTTTAAGAATTTGGTGCAACCCGGGCTAATTCTTGTCCACTCATTCCATTAATCAAATAAATAGTGGCCCAAAAGGAAAGCGTCAAATATTAAGTTCCCGCATCCATTATATTAGTGGGTCAATAGATTCTTTTAACCCCAATTTAATGGAGTTTCGTTAACGCAATCTTAACAAGTGGGAGATTGAATTGAGTTGAATGGTTTTGTTGGCTAATAAATCAATGGGAACAAACTGTGACTCAGCGTGAAGGTTTTCTTTTAACTACTCACACTTCAACGGGACGAAAAAAAATTCTCACCCGTCCAATGGGCCCTAAGTCGGTTTGTTATCTGTTTACAGTTCGACAGTTGTCATTGTTTCTGCAAGAGGTCAATAATGGCTCTGTATTAAATTATTAATCCATGATAGTACAGAGATCACTCGATGGCTTTTTAATACATTTCTCGTCTATGATAGTATTTGTTTTTATCGGAAATGGGCGGCCGGCCAGTGTTCCGATATACCGCGCGTGTGAAACTGGGTACGCTTGCGCCCCGGACGATAGTGGTTAAGAGATGTTTAAGAGAGACCGCAGAATACCGCAGCCAAATAATTCTAAGTATTTTCAAAAGTATTGTCTTCCTGCCGGTGAGTAAGATTGCCGGTGCTCCATGGGGTGGGGATTTGGGGAACCGTAGCTTTGGCAGTGGAGGGACATTTGGTTGCGTTTTTGCTGCCAGAGCAACGGTCAACGTGTTATAGATGTGTCCGTGGGAAGCGCATTGGCGATACCCTGGTTAGTTTTTTGTGGTCACCTTGGTATTAAGAATTAACCTCAAGTCACCCGTAAATTTTATTTTATAAAAATAAATCCGTTTGTTGTAGATTTTACAACTACCTTACCTCTTGTAACCGTTCGACTACTGCTTCGAAAACTGAGGTAGACCACGGCAAAGACATGATTTCGGTGCAAAAATTAGCTTATCTATGGAATAGAATAGACGGTAAAACTAATACAACGGAACACAGTATGGTAACACTACAAGTAGAAAATGTAAGCTAGTATGTAACTATCCCCCCCTCTAGTAGAGCACTATGTGTTATTTAGTAGAAAAGGGTATTTTACACGAAGATCGAAATTATTCATCGAGAATTTAATTCCATTTTATAACATTTTGATGAGTTCCAAATTAGATTGAATAAGTAATGAATGCATGTTTTGTGATGTGACTGACCCGCAACCAGCTACTACGTGATACGAACTCTACTACGTATGAATTGATGAAGTCTACAATGAATAAGATTTCCGTCATCTTGTCCAACGGGTCCGTCCCACCCGCCCAAAGTACTTGGTTGGACCTTATGGTCCAAGTCCTTTGGTCCCGCCCGTCACGAATGACCAGCACCGCGCACCGATCAGTTTTATGACGACGTATTTTTTCCGTTTCTATTCGTCAACTTCGTCAAACGAATAATTTTTTTTCAATTTTCTGTAGGCGTCGACTAGACAATTTGCCAGTCGATACCCTTTCAAGATAAATCTTAAGTTTCAAAGACTTTTTATACGAATAACCAAATACGTAACACGTTTTGGAGCGGCCGAACCCATATGAAGTGAGCGGGACCTATCGATAGCGCGTTTTAAAATACCAGCAGAGACATCTAGCGTCACGTTAGGAACTATTCATCAGTAGCACGCACGCGCTGATTACCACTGGCAAAACAAATAATAGTACAGACTCCTTTACCATATTTTATAGACATAACTTTTTGTGCGATGGGGTTTACCAGGTGGGGGTAACCAGCACCTTTACTCGCGAAATAATTATTGATTATAGATTTGTATTTAGAATTTAGTAATGTTTTCGAGGCCAAAGATCAAGAGTCTCCATTGGCAGGAAAATGGGCAGCAGCTTTTTCATTGTTATATTTATAGCACTGCGATTTCCAACGCGCCTGCCAAGCGTGGAGATTATGGCAATAACCTCCCCTTTCGTGGGAGAGACCCTAAGTTGCGCAGTAGATTGTTATGGGCTGTGATCATGACGTGATGATGAATAGATAAGTTACATCTGTAAATACACATACGAAAACAGTAAAAAAAGTGTGTTTGTACATTGAATATATTTACATTAAAATAATTTAGTGTCACGAAGAAATTGTAATAAAATAAAATAAATTTATATTTTTGTCTTTGTTTATCAGTTTGTACACTCTAATCTCCGGAACTACTTGGTTGGATTTGAATGAAACTTTTTTTGTTCTGTAGCTATTAAGCCTGGGCTACAAATAGAGTAATTTATTTTGGAAACTGAAACACTGTAGAACCATAATAGACCAGCTAAACTATATCCTTCTTAACGAGTCGATAGACTTAACTTCCCGCTACCAGTTGCAGTCGATACTAAGAATAAAATAAAGTCCCTTTTGGGTGCGGAGGACGTGGTCGGATGTGCGACCAAGGTTGACTCGCCCGCTCATCCGAATTAATCCAAAAGCGACTTTATGTAGTACTCTGTAAGTATTAGTATCTACTGCAACTGGTACCGGGGAGTTAAGTCCATCGCCTCGATAAGAACAAGATAGTTTAGCTGGTCTATTATTGTTCTACGTCAGTGTTCCAGTTTCCAAAATCAATTACTCTATTTGTAGCCCAGGCTTAATAGCTACAGAACAAAAAAACTTTCATTCAAATCCATCCAGTAGTTCCGGAGATTAGCGTGTATAACAGTGAAATAGATAGACAAAAATTTAAAAAGTTCTTGTTCTATAACTATTTCTTCATCGCATAAATTATATTTTTGTAAATACTATATTCAATGTACAGACACACTTTTTTTGTGTTTTGTTTTATGTATGTTTAGATGTAACTTATCTCAATCAAAATTCTAAATTGTAGATACTCTCTATAATCAATAATTATTTCGCGAGTAAATGTACTGCGGCCCGATCGCCGTAATTTTATGCAGCGCGTCTTGACTGCGTTTGCGTCATAACGTTTGATTTCGTATTGCATGCCGTAATTATCTAACAACGCACACGTCACGCAAACCTAAGCGCCGCGTGTCGCCGTATCGCCCTAATAGAACCTGAGTTACGCGTCTTTTGTATCGCACAATCGGTATCGCGCTAAATTTTGACGTTTCATAAATGTCAAATGAAATGTCACTGTGCAGTGTTTATTACTTGTTTCCCGCGTGTTGGTGACGCTTTGCACAAGTATATCTTTAGTTGAGTTTGCAAAGTTTGTAAGTAACTTTTATGTTCTTTTCGTTTTATTTCCTACAGAAATATAGTTAAAATACCATCATACGCAAATAATTGATTAATAAGTACCTAAATTTTCAGCCACAATTGAAAAAAATAAACGATTTGCGTTGGCAAATATTAGATTTGGCGGATGAGGAAGATCGCCGCCGCCGACGTCGTATCGAAGCAAGGCGAGCTAGACTTCAGGCAAGGGAATTTTACCTCGGTGATATGACGGACACCCAATTTGTTAAAACCTATCGGCTTAACAAGGTTGCGGTTCGAGAGCTGGTCACCTTATTAACACCCGTTATGCCCAGGCAAAGGAGGAACGACGCAATGAGTGTGACTACAAAGGTAAATATACTTGTGTAGGATGTAGTTGGTTGGGGATGGGACCATATACATATTTTAACGGCGGAAATTTTACAATTTTACAGTCCCTACTGTGCCCCAACTTAAATAGGTTTATTTAAACAATAATAGAGGAAACAACTTTTCTTCCTTTTCAGCTACTGATGGCACTGGCATTTTATGTCTAATTCCTGTCCCACAACTTACGTTACAAGAACGCAGGCGTGAGCCGCATAATCAGGTCTGCAGGGGGGCTGCTGAGGCAGAGTTCTAGCTCTAGCACCGCCGAATGTCGCTAGGCGTGGCGTGTCGCAGAGTTAATACAGGGGAGGGCAGCCTAACAGGCTCTTATTGAAAGGCTTTGGGATGAGAGAAACCTTTTGTAAAAAATAAAAACGATTGTAATTAAGCAAAAATTGTTTTATTTATTTAGTTTTAGTTCTGCTTAAATCAAATTCAACTATAATGACAGTCTTCAACATTAATCTCTTCTCAACATCAACAATAAGTCTCATCGGTATATTAAGGGATGGCTTTGTTCTGTTCATCTTCAGACCGCAAACAATGAGAACAGCAATGTTTATTCTGAAAGCAAAATATACATTTTTAAATAGCAGTACAGTCACATCACAAAAGCTGAATTGAAATAATTATAGCTCACCATATCTAAACGCATGGATTGTGCAAGTTCCCTAGTGGCCTCTGTATTTTGTACCATGGAAGATGCCTCACACTATCGGCTAATAATTTTGGTGTCTCGCATTTGAGACTCTCCAGTTTTATCAACATTTGCCTGCAGTGCGCTGGGATTTTCAGGATGAGGCACCTCTTCCTCCCTCAACCTCTTTGCAGGTCGCCTTGAACGTGTCGGTCTGAAATATATTTAAATGTTTAATCATTTTATAAATAATAAATTTTATTGAAACCTAAAATTATTTTCTTTGTCGGGAAAGAAGGCGACTTTTATAGTCTGTGTAACCAAAGATTCACCTTTAGTTATAACCAATAACAATGTAATTAACATGTACCTAAGCGACTAATTACAACATGTACCTTTTGCCATACTTTGGGGCTCCGACTTATTCCATCAGCCTCTGCGTTGAGTAAATTGGCGCATTCTGCCCAGAGTCTTTAGCTCAAAGCCCGAGCCTCCTTGTCCGAGTCCCGGTGGTTCTCAAGGAACTCAACCAAGACCTCAATTTGTCTCAAAGAAACTATTTTTTTTCTCGACGTCATAACCGTAAATCTGCAAAGTAAAAACTTTTTATTGACGTTATCTTTGTACTTGCCGGCAAGTTAAATAAACGGCAAGTTACTTTTACTTTTAATACATACCTTTGCAAGCGAAACAAAAACAAATAAAATACAATTTTAATCTTGTCGTAGTAAACAAACGTAACCTTTGACATCACCAATGTTTTCTTTTTTCTTCCATGTCAGGGCAAAAGGATACAGCTCAAACAGCCATTTACCAACTTTTTTGTATTAAATATCTCCGTTTTATACAATTTTTAGTACATTATAACAAAATCAAGTGTTTTGCATGTGTATAAACATATATACTAGGATATTTAGTATGATATAGCCATCTAATACCAAGTTTATGAGTAAACCTAATCGATTTCATAATGAATAATCGATAGGTAGATTGTCAAAACTGGCGCACGGCAACACACACTTGTCTTAAGCGTAGGTGAAGTAGACGTGCAGTGTACGCAACGCTTACGCGCAGTTTTATTTTACGGCAATACCGATGATTATTTGCGTTTAACGTGCACGTCGCTTAAGCGTCAACTGCACGTACACTCGACTAATGCGTCATAAAATTACGGCGATCGGCCCGCTGGTCGCACAGTAAGTAAGTTTAAACTAAAACCCCATCGTACAAGATGTTTTGTCTATAAAATAAAGTGAAGGAGTCGGTCCTATTATTTGTTTTGCCAGTGGTAATCAGCGGGTGCGTGGTACTTATGAATAGTACGTAACGTGACGCTAGATGTCTCTGCTGGTATTTTAAAACGCGCTATCGATAGGTCCCGCTCACTTCATATGGGTTCGGCCGCTCCAAAACGTGTTACGTATTTGGTTATTCGTATAAAAAGTCTTTGAAACTTAAGATTTATCTTGAAAGGGTATCGACTGGCAAATTGTCTAGTCGACGCCTACAGAAAATTGGATAAAGGTTTTCGTTCGACGAAGTTGACGGATAGAAAATTAAAAAATAGAGTCGTCATATAACTGATCAGTGCCCGGTGCTGGTCATTCGTGACGGACGGGGGACCAAAGAACTTGGACCATAAGGTCCAACCATGTTCGTTAGATACCTTATATTAATATAAGCGTGGATAACTGTCATTGGCCTAGTGATAAAGATCACAACAAAATGTTATCAATCTATGTTATGGCTGTTGTTATCCCTAATAAAATAAAATAAAATAAATAAACCAAGTACTTTGGGCATAACGGAATTGAATCTCATTTGTGCTGTACTACCTAATGCCTGCCACTCACCATCATGCGGCTTGTCAAGTCATCATCATCATCACAGCCCATAACAGTCCACTGCAGGACTTAGGGCCTCTCCCACGAAAGGGAAGGTTATTGCCATAATCTCCACGCTTGGCAGGCGGGTTGGAGATCGCAGTGCTTAAATATAATAATGGAAAATGCTGCTGCCCATTTTCCAGACTACGGAGACTCTTGATCTTTTGCCTCGAAAACATTAGCCGCCTTGTACGACACCCATGAATGTAAGGGGTTGGTGCTATTCTACTCTGCCGGACACCACACGGCTTGTCAAGTGGCGTGACAAAAATAAGAAGTTCATTTGTGTCATGCCACTTATTACGTAGCCACGCTCTAAGTAACCCGATGACTATGCAGCCCCAATTCCTCATAGCAGCGCGCACCGCCGAATCAGCGAACTCTGCGGAAACTCACTCACGGACGCGATGTGCAGTTTTGTTACCTACTTATAGAATTTTTTTTTTGCACGTACCCTGTATATTGTGTTGATTTTAGGTACAAATTAATTTAGAAATTATTGTTGATCTGACATCGATCGCAATCGCTAAGTTAGTTTAGGTTAAATTTAAATGTAATTAATAATTTTATTGAAATATATTTAAGCCATTTTTTGGTTTTCTTTGGGTTGTCCAGCTGCGTGAATTTGAAATTAGCGGCATTTGGGTAAAAAATTTGCCCCAGGTCCCCTGAATGCGGAAATGTGAACAGAAGGCCAGCATTGCCCTGCTGAATGGCGAGGCTTATACGCTGTCTCAAATAGAGGCCAATCGTCATTACTAATGTCGATCAGGCGCTTAGCTAGTTCCTTATAATATATTGAGTATAAATATGAACCTTATATTTATGATGATTATTCTCTCTCGCCAGACAATTGGGCCGCAACCTCATCATTCCGGGGGGCACGCGGGTCATCGACGCCACGGGCAAGCTGGTGATGCCCGGCGGTATTGACCCCCACACGCACTTCGAGCTCGAGGCGATGGGCGCTACTAGCGCTGACGACTTCTATAAGGGGACCCGCGCGGCTGTGGCTGGAGGGACTACTACTATCAGTAAGTATCGCCTCGTATATCCAGAGTGACAGGACCCCTTAGTAATAGCAGTGAGAATAGACTCGTCAGAATTCAAACGTCACGCAGACTCGAATGGTGGTATGCACAGGTTATCCCTTTCCTGATTGATCCATTGTCCCATGTTTTGTAAGAACTAGACAGATATTTGACCACCATCACACCTGGTGGCCGAAGAAAGAGCATGCCTGTCTAGGAACAGCCTATTCATTCTAGCCGCGAAGGCGTCCACATTATAATGAATAGGGAACGCACTCGCAGACAGTTTCCATCGAATCCAAAGCGGCCTTTTGGCATTTGGCTGATACATTTCAGAGGTGGGAACATGCCGTCAGTTTGTATTATTGAAGAAAATATATTAACGTCTTTTTACGATGCCCCAGCGGCATATATATTTGTAGTTATTGCCAAATAAAAGCTATGTCTATCTATGTCTATGATCATTATCGTTGTCGCGTTCAATTGTTTTTAACCCCCGACGAAAAAGAGGGGTGTATAAAAGTTTGACGTGTGCATCTGTGTGTCTAGTTTGACGTGTGTGTCTGTGGCTCTGGATATGTGTGGAGAACAGATGGACTAATTTCGATATTTTCGTTGCGGTTCTCATTATTTAATAGGCAGTTTAATCGGGATGGTTAATTAATTAAAATCTGTTCAGGAAATATTCAGTTTATGTAAATGTAAATTTACATAAACTGAATATGTTCAGTTTATGTAAATTTGGTCGGGTCTTATTCGACTTTTTCTGTCGCTTAGAGTATTTTTATTGAAACATGTGTTAGTGAATAGTTCAATGTAGACGCTGTTTGTTAGTTTGATACAAATATATTTGCTAATTCAATGTATTGTTCAATTCCAGTCGACTTCGTGATACCTAACAAGGGACAGTCTCTGCTGGAAGCTTACAACAACTGGAGAGAGAAGGCCGACGGGAAGGTAGGTTTACCTATGTCTATATTTATTTAGTTATTATTAGAGTTATGTCCATTAGTTGAATGTTAACCGATGCTCTTACGGTGTGGGAAAACATCGTGATGAAACCTGCACATTCAGGCGACTGAATGTGTAACCATGATCCAATCTAGTTAGGTTCTGATCAGCCAAATCCTGGATCATGGTCAAGGCGGACCAACCAGCCAGGACCTTGGGCCCTCGCGCGCTGGAGCACAACCGGGACATTAACGCAAAGATGAGAGAGAGGGTTACGTGCAGATGACGACTGTACATTCCAAAGCAAAATAATGTCTCACACTGAACATACATATATCCAACAGATTTGTACGGCTGAATCTCGGGAATTCCAGAAAATGTTTATTTGTTTAAATTCCCGAAAGAAGTAATTTTTTTTATTATTTATTCACACTCGTTTTATTAACAAGGTAGGATTTTACCATAAATTCTCCGTTAAGCGTATGACCGTAGGATTACTATAGAGCCAGTAGAGTACGTATGATATGCAATGCATATTAGAGTTACCAAAACATGAACTAGAGCTCTTAACAAATAAATAAATATGTTTGGACAAATTCACACAGCGTCCTCCAGCCCCAAAGTAAGCATAACTTGCCAACGAATAAATATGTCAAACCTCTGTTTCCAGGTCTGCTGCGACTACGCCCTCCACGTTGCAGTAACCTGGTGGTCTCCATCCGTCCAGAAGGAGATGCAGCTGCTCTCCACTGAAGAGTATGGCGTGAACTCCTTCAAGATGTTCATGGCTTACAAGGGCGCTTTCATGATCGATGACTATGACCTGTACCGGGCTATGGAGACCTGTTACGAGCTGAAGGCTTTGCCTCTGGTGAGTGTTACTGTATAGTTATATTCGAATGATAAGGAAAGCCCGGCAGTGATACTGCCTATCTCCGATAGTATGCCGCCATTTTGATGCAATTGAGTTTAAACCAATCGCAGTCAGGCAGCGCTGGCTCTGGCTTGCTGCGATTGGTGGACTCAACTGCATCAAGATGGCGGCGTACTATCGAAGATCGTCGGTACGGCTGCGGGTCTTTCAAATGTCTATAGGCTAGTGACAGATTACCATCAAACGTTTTAGGCGGCGGTGACCACTTTCCATCTTTCCGCTTGCCTATTTGTCTGCCGTACAACATAAAAAAGATGTGCCGTTCGCTTGTTTAAGTACTGCTAATTGTCTTAGATGATGATAAATCGTCTTAAAATGAAATTTTTCCTGTATTAAACATTGAATGTGTCGACGCCATGTAGATGCCGTGTAGAGTGGGCCAATCTTCGAATTGGGCCGATCGGGATGTGCCTAGGCAATCATTTGTTAAAGAAGTTTAAATTCGGTTAAGGATATTTGGTTCCAATTAAGTTAGGTTAGTTTTGTATTGTGCCAAAGCATCGAAGAGCTCGAGCTCGACGTGTCAAAACGATGTGCCTAGGAACGAATTTAACAATCCGCCTAAGACATAAACTACAAACATTATATCAGCCCATAGTGTGTCCGTCTTCGAACGTAGCCCTCTTCTTTAAGCTTTCACGCCTGTCTGTTTCCGGCTACCTGCAATCAATCAATCTTTTAATACTTTCAAAGTTCATTAGATGATGGAGCACAGAGGAGATGTTTGATATTTTCTTTGCACATTACCTGCATTGCTATTTGCCCACAATGTTTGAAAAGACCTGTTAAATTTTCTTTTTTGTAATTTTGTGTGCAATAAAGAGTATATCTATCTATCTATCTACCTTGTATACGCAGGAAACCGGGATAATGGCAGAGATATATTTTAGGGATAAGCTCGACTTTCTATATTGTATTGTGACTGTATTTGCATCATGTGTCTATATAATAAAGAGTATAAATTGAATCCTATACCTCCAACCCCCCAGGTACACGCGGAAAACGGCGACATAATAGCCCGCAACACTGAGAAGCTTCTAGCAGCCGGCATCACCGGGCCCGAGGGGCATCAGCTGTCTCGAGATGAGGAGGTGGAGGCTGAGGCTGTTAATCGGGCTTGTGTTATTGCTAACCAGGTGAGAATAACACCCCCCCCACCACGATGTTGGCACCCCCGAATTTGGACCGCAATTTTAGAATTCAAGATCATCATCATCATTTTTTTAACGAATTCTATCGCTTGGGAGTATCAAACGAAAGCACTGTATGACACGATTCTAAAAATAGACTACATAATTACAGTTTAGTAATTTGTTTTAAATAAAAAACAAAAATAATTTTCAAGACGTCCATACATTTTAAATGGATTATCGTCGCATTTCGCATTTGTTCCCGGAGGGAACCACATTGAATATTGGAATAAATTACAGTATTCTACATTACTACCAAATTTCATCAAAATCCGTTTAGTACTTTTGGCGTCAAAATGACGGTACCACTCCTGATCACTATACCAACCATACCTTGCCCCCAGGCCGGCTGCCCCCTCTACATAGTGCACATGATGTCCCGCGCCGCCCTGGAGGCTCTGCGCCGCGCGCGCGCCGGACGCCGGTACCCCGTCTACGGGGAGACTCTGGCTGCTACTGTTGGGACTGATGGTAAGCTGGTGGTTCATGGCTCTCTTCTTTCTCTTTTCCGGCTTTTTTTCTTTCATTTGTTGAGGGGATGTAATGGTAAGACAATGATAGATATTAGGGAATACTAAAAAGGCCACAGACAGTAACAGATCGCTTACATATATTATTAATATTATAGGCCCAAGAACGCTACCTTGTGTGACCCCTCTTTTTGAACTTTATACAGAGGAGATCTTAGGTACTAAAGAGGCCTTAATAGCGTTTCATAATATTATTGGATACACTATTCCTGATATACGTGAACATGATGTCCCGCGCGGCTCTGGAGGCTTTGCGCCGCGCGCGCGCCGGACGCCGGTACCCCGTCTACGGGGAAACTCTGGCTGCTACTGTTGGAACTGATGGTAAGCTGGGTTATGGGTTTCTTTATTTTCCTTCATTGGTTGAGGTGTAACCCTGGTAAGACGGTATTCTCTCCGACGCCAGACCACCTTTGTGTGTTTACGTTTTAAGGGGTTATACAATGAAGCAGTTTTGGGCCTACACTATTAGCTTCTACGTAAGCGATCTGTCTCTGTCTGCGGCATCGTAGCTCTCGAACGAGTAGACCAATTTAGATGCGATTTCTTTCAAAGTGCCGGTCAATAGTCTCTGCCTACCCCACCTTGAAAAGAGTTGTGGATATATGCGAGGCTAGGGAGTTGTGTCAGGAGACAGGACAGAGCAAAGTGGCGGTCCATAGTCTCTGCCTACCCCACCTTAAAAAGAGTTGTGGATATATGCGAGGCTAGGCAATTGTGTCAGAAGGCAGGCAAGAGCAAGCTGTGGCGGTCTGTAGTCTCTGCTTACTCCAGCTGTGGGACACAGACGTGAGCTTTATGTATGTATTGCAAATTATATGTGGGATTTTTTAGCCTACAATAAAGATTTTATTATTATCTTATCTTTTGGATTATTATTATTATCTTTTGGGTTGATCCCTCTCAGTACACAGTAGTTACCTAATGGCGCCACGGGTCAAGGCCAAGTGGATGTCATGTGACATGTTAGGTTAAGAATTATTGTTAGAATCACGGGTTGGAGGTTATTCTGTAAGAAAATTCTTACAACCCTGCATGTATTTAAAATGGTAGCTTTCTGAAGTAAAGAATAAGTAAACTTAGGCCAGTCCAGACTCTCTAATGACTGATACAATTGTTTGGGGATTATACCGATGGTAGAAAGTACTATAGTTATTATTATTATGTGTTTATGTGTAATATTGACAAATTTCTGAGGGTAACTCATAATTGCGGGCTTTTGGCCAAACAATTATGATGTAGTAGTTTTTGGTTTATTAAGAACTAATGTTACTATGTAGAATTATTATTATATACTTGAATATACGTATGTATTATTATTGTTATTCCACCCCCCCTAACCCCAACCTCCCCCCCGCAGGCAGCCACCACCGCAACTCGTGCTTCCGTCACGCGGCAGGCCACGTGATGGCGCCGCCGCTGCGGCCCGACCCCGACACGCCGCAGGCTGTCGCTGAGGCGTTGGCTAAGTGAGTACCTGTGTTGTAGGGGATTGGGAGGTACAGTCAGCTGCGGAGGGGATAGTAACTTGCTATACAGTTAATGATAGAGGGGGGTCCGTTGACTGCGCAGCTGACTGCATAATTACAAATATACGGAGCATGGTGATTGTCGGAGGAAGCTATTGCGAAGGATTTTGTCATCTTAAATCATCATGGCGTTAATATTCCGGTTGTGCACTCTCGCACTGGACTCATCATCGCAGCCCGTTACAGTCCACTGCAGGACTTAGGGCCTCTCCCATGAAAGGGAGGTTCTTGCCATAATCTCCACGATTGGCAGGCGGGTTGGAGATCACAGTGTTATAAATACGAGTATAACAATGGACCACGATGATGCCCATTTTTCAGGTAACGGAGACTAGAAGTTTTGCCTCGAAAACTTGAAACGCAATTTATTCAGGGTTTTTGCGATTGCAAATGGCGCTACTGTGACGTGAGGTCTGATGTCAAAATAAATCCCTGTCATTGGTTGGAATAGATCCGTCATTTTACAGCAGCTGTATCTGCCCAATAGCATAGCAATATTTTAACAACGGACCTTACTTACTAACGCCATTTGTTGGATTTTGAAATCGCGAAAACTACAGTCCACTGTTCATCATTTTAACCTGCACACCCTGACCGACTTACTTCCGACATTCACTCTTTAATGGTTACATTGGTGTTAATACAGTTATTTGATTACACTAGTTGCCTGTACACATTGTATGTGTGTAAGTACGGCCTGAACACATTGTACTTACTCACTGTACCTGTTAACTTCGCTAAACACTTGGCATTAAGTGTGTTCTCTTTGTCTAATAAACCTATAATTTAGACATAAGTTTCTTAAATAAATTATTTATTTATTTACTTTATAATTGTCTCCCAGCGACCACCTCCAGCTGATCGGCAGCGACAACTGCACGTTCGTGGAGAAGGACAAGGAGCTGGGCAAGGGGAACTTCTCCAAGATCCCCTGCGGGGTCAACGGGGTCGAGGACCGCTTGGCTGTGCTTTGGCAGAAGGCCGTTAATACTGGTAAGCGTACATCGATACCCTCGAACAAGGCAATATCTCGACTCTCGAGATAGAATAGAGCTTTATTTTATGATTTATGCACATACAAACAACTGAAGTTAGTATAAAACAAATTACAAAAAATACACGAACTAAGTATCTATCTATCAAAATTTTAAAATGCAGTTTTGTCATTGGCATTTCAACCATAATGTACTTATTTCTTTATGTGTATTTAACTGCTTTAAAACTGTGATATGAACTAATAAATTAATAAATAAGCACAAATCAAATTGTCACGAAGTAACTTAAACATTATAAAGATTATAGGTGGGTCGTAGGTGTGTGCTGTAGCACAAGAAGGTCTTAACTCAGCATAGTGTTGCCTGGAAGAGCAACAAACTGGTATCCTGCCAAAACCTGAGTAGGTACACGTAAATAGGTCCAATTTGAGTTACAACCATAGGCATAAAGCCCGGAAAAAAAAGCTACACGGCGGTAGCATCGACGTATCTCCAGGCCAGTCGAAAAGGGTAGTAATACCTTCGATTGGAAAGTTTATTATTTTATAGACGTATTGTGGGTTGCGTCCTTTTGACGAGAAATCACAACTGAGCGTACCTATATGACTTTGGGTTTTCTTAGGTTTTGGGCTTAGATCAAATACAAATACAAATTCTTTATTAGTAACTATGTTACACGTCAGTGCAGTATGGTTGTAGGTAGGTACATAGGTACACAGTATATTAACATAATAACATTTATAAAATTTATACATGTCATCCAATCATATAACGTCATCAAAATAAAGTGAATTATTACATATCGTAATTAAATTGTCAAATACGTGTATAACATACACAAACACGTAATTCGGCTTGATAATGTCATATAATTGTAAATCAAAAACAAAGAAAACAAAAATCACTATCATATATCAAAGATCTCTATACCCGTATTCAGACGCCTACGTAGATCTTGCTATACGTCCATCATACTTCTGTCTTCCAGGCCTGATGGACCCGTGCCGCTTCGTAGCAGTGACCAGCACCAATGCTGCCAAGATCTTCAACTTGTACCCAGCCAAGGGCCGTATTGAAGCCGGCGCAGATGCCGACGTCGTAGTATGGGACCCGAGGCTTGAGAGGACCATCACAGCCGCGAAACACTACCACGCTGTTAACTTCAATATATTCGAGGTTCGTAACTTACATCAATGAATAATGTTTTTTTTTATAATTGGACTAGCCAGGCATTTATCCGCCACCTCACCTGGTGGTTAAATATGCTTGGACAAATTCACACAGCGCCATCTAGCTGCAAAGTAAGCAAAGCTTGTGTTATGTGTGTTAGATAACTGATAAACTACTTAAATAGCTTTTTAATACATACTTATTATACAAACCGTACTACATACTAGTAACAGAAATTAAAATTCCTCATTTCAATTTCGGCTCGGCCGGGAATCGAACCAGGGACCTCTGCATAGCGACCGGCATGTTAACCAACTGAACCACTCAGGTCGTCACATGACCGTGTGGTGTCCGGCAGAGTTGAATAGCACCAACCCCTTACACTCGCGGGTGTCGGACAAGGCGATAATGTTCTCGAAGCAAAAGATCTCAAGTCTCTCTAGGCTGGAAAATGGGCAGCAGCGTTTTCCATTGTTATATTTCTAACACTGCGATCTCTGCGATGCCGCCTGCCAAGCGTGGAAATTATGACAATAACCTTCCCTTTCGTGGGAGAGGCCATAAGTCCTGTAGTGCACTGTTATGGGCTGTGACGCCCATAAGGAACGCGGTCAAGTATTTGGCCACCCATTCGTCAGAAACTCGTCTACACATACGGCATGTGTAACACCCGCCAGCCAGCCACCAGCCAGCCACTTGAGTGCCTACCCAAGCCAATGCCAGCCCTGTAAGATGCCAGCCAATCATGGGGTGCCACCCATGCCCACGCCAAAGCCAAAGCCAATGCGGAGCTGCCACATAGTGACGCCACGCCACAGGATTCTCCTAGAGCCGCGCATAAATAGCTGTGGGACTCATTTTTTACCCTCAGTTCCACCCTGCGCTCATCGCGATAACTTGTGTCAATTAATTAATCTTAAAGACTGGCCTTCCACCCGATAAAAAGTGTTATATTAGTTATAGATTTATTCTAAAGACGGACTTATACCTTAGTTATAGAAAAGTCCCATTATTAGTTATAGGTTGATTCTAAAACACAAACTTATACATTTGTGATAGAAAGTGCCAAATTAGTTGTAATTTAGTATAAAGACGCACCTATAATAACAATTACAAACCTGTGTGCGTGTGCCAGCGTGTGTTTAATAAATATAAATAGTCTCGCCTAATAAAGTGCTTTTATTTGCCCCTTTCTGCTTCACATGGCCAAACACACACTCGCCCATACATGGAAGAGTACTCGGCTTCGAGTAAAAATAATAATAATCATCTTGGCGTTAATGTCCCGGTTGTGCTCTCGAGAGCGAGGGCCCGGGGTCCGCCTTGACCATGATCCAGGATTTGGCAGGTCAGGTAATTACAGTGGAGCAACTGCCATCTGACCTCCATAACCCTGCTACCAGGGGAACCTGACCAGATTAGATCAAGGTTACACATCCAGTCGCCTGAATGTGCAGGTTTCATCACGATGTTTTCCCTCACCGTAAGAGCATCGGTTAGTATTCAACTAATGTACATAACTCAGAAAACAGTCATTGGTACATGGCCGGAGCGGGATTCAAACCCGGGACCTCTGGCTTACGAGTCGGATCTGTAACCGCTCGGCCACCGACGCTCGTACTCGGATTCGAGAACTAGTAGCAAATGCGCCCCACTCCCTTCTCCCTTGCCACACCCTACTAGTCCTATCCTACTAATATTATAAATATGAAAGTTACTGCTTCACTCAGAAAGTCCTAAACCGATTGTGTTGTTTGGTAATAATGTACAGTATTGCCCTTAGCACAAAGGCTATAATTTATTCCAAGTTTTAATGTGTTTTACCGCGGGAACGGATGTAGATTTTTTTGCGGACAAAGCCGCGGTCCAAAGCTAATAACACATACTGGCTTATGGACGGTCTCCTACCTATCTAAGAGGGGTCCGAATTTCTCTGCAGTTAGACGAAGCTGGACTAACTGAACTCAGGTTGAACAAAACGAGCACGGCTAGCACAAGTCTTCCCGCGACATTCCTTCTCTCAATACAAGGATGAAAGAGATAGCAATATCCATGTCGCGCCTTTTCTCGCTTGTCGCGCGCCAGAGTACACTTTTGTTAGGCATTTGTATATCTTTCTAGTGTCCACTTGTAACCAAAAGCTGTTCCTTCCATAGGGCATGCACGTGGTGGGCAGCCCGCAGTACGTGGTGGTGAGCGGCCGCGTCTGTTTCGACGACGGGAACCTGCGAGTCGTAGAAGGTATGTCAGACACTTGTAGGACGTGTCTTAAATTTTTTTTACTTTATTTTACTAAGTGAGAAACGAGCAGACCGTCCAGTAACGTCCATAGGCTGCGGTGACTGCTTACCATCAGGCAGGCCCAAAGATTGTTTGCCACCTTAGTGACATAAAAAGAAAAATTTACTATTCATACATTTAGATAGCAGGTAACAATGTTGGTGCGTTGTCACTGTGACGACTATGACGAAATGCCTCATGCCTGTAATTTTGTCCTTATCCTTCAAACCGGAACACAACAATGCAAGCATTGTTGCTTGGCGGCAGAAATAGATAAGGCGGTGGTACTCACCCAGGCGGACTCCTCAGGCTTGACAGAGTCCTACCACCTGATAAACATAGTCAACGTCGTGCCAACCCCATCGTTTGTTTTGGTATATCTAAACACATAAATAATTGTACATTATGTGTACTCAATTAGTACATACTTGAAAAAAATCTACCCTTTCAGTTTAAGAGGACAATTATTTGAATCCATCCATCCAAAATCCATTATTATTAAATTAATTTTAAGTTTATAATTACTGTCTCAGCTGCTGAAAGGCGACTCTTATTTGTACGTTGTATGTACTTATAAACAATAAAACTTATTGTAGTTTCTTCAACTGCTCATAGTCACTTAGCACAGAAATCAAAATAATATTAGTGAACAGAAATTCTGTGTTTTAGAACGTGAACGTGTGTTAGAACGCTTGTCGCCACCTTGGTAACTGCTGCGCATAACTGTACTCCCACGCAGTAACAGTCAGGTGTCAGCAGTTGTCGAATACTATGTGCAAGGGGTGATCGGGCCATCTGCATGGCGACAAATTGACGCGCCCATTGGTCTTCTATTGACATAAATATTTGAATTGTTCCAATTTGAGGGTAAGTTAGCTAGCACAATACAACACGCGTATTGCAAACCGTTAGGTTACAGTAACCGCTTACCATCATTTGTTGTCTAAATGTATATCCCACACTTGCTGATTCGCACATTCGTGTGTCGTACCTGCGTGGTGCACTCATCTGCCGTTTATACTAACGTATAAAACTTTGGGTTTTTATTGTACTTCGATACTACTATGCATGGGGAAAATTATAGTGCATTTTCCTGCCAGAGCAATTGTGTCCAGGTATTTTTGAGGTGGGCAAAGCATTGGCGACAGCCCTTGTGATTTTTTAGGTTACTCGTTCCAGCCTACAATATTTATACTACTTCAAGTGTAAGCTAACATGTTCATCGAACCCCCCAGGCCACGGTCGCTTCCTGAAGACGCCAACCAACTGCCCGTACGTGTTCGGCGGGGACGCGCCCTCGGAACCCGTGCAAGCGCCCGCGGCACAGCTCACGCTGAAAGTCACCAATGGAACTACGCCTACTGGTATGCGCATGATAATCTTTATTAGAATAGTCAGAATTACAATATTTACAATTTACATAAAACAATAATCATCTTGGCGTTAATGTCTCGAGCACACGAGAGCCGGGGTCCGCCTGGACCATGATCCAGGCTTTGGCGATCAGGTAATTACAGTGGAGCGACTACCATCTGACCTCCGTGACCCTGATACCAGGGGAACCTAACCAGAATGGATTATGGTTACAAATTCAGTTGCCTGAATTAATACAAATTCAATCATGAGCATGACATAATTATTAAAATAAAAAAATAAGAATTGGCCATTACAACACCCTTCAATACAAACGAATTCCCAAAATGCTTCGTGCTGGTATGTGTTATTGTACCCTTATTTCCGTCAAAGGCCCGAGGACCCGGCGATGTAGGTCAGATTTTAAGTCTAGCCTACTCCGAAACTGACTACCTGAGAATCTGTCATCCTGAGAATTGTCGAGTTCTGTTATTAAACATTTTACCCTTATCCCCCCCAAATACTCTCATCATCTTGGCGTCAGTCCCGGTTGCCTCGAGGGCCCGGGGTCCGCCTTGACCATGATCCAGGATTTGGCAGATCAGGTAATTACTGTAAAGCGACTGCCATCTGACCCCTGTTACCCTGTTCCCCTGACATTGAGTCGCAGGAATGATATGCAGGTTTCCTCAAGATGTTTTCCCTTATCAATAATCATATATCGAAGAAAGTGAAAAATGAGAATATTACCCATTATTTCTTAATTAAATTTGTTGCGGGTTCCTCGACAGTATTAGTTTGTTTTCGGGCGCGCCTGAGTGTCAAAACTCAGTAGCTGTGTGGTCGCCGCTGTAGATCCTGGCTAAACAAGAGTTGCAGCAGTGGGAATGAATGGTGGAGCAAAGCCCGTATAGCGGTCAATTTGGAACCGACCGGATACCACAGCCAAACAATTTTATTGTATCGTCTAACGTATTCTCGCCGATGAAGAAGGTCTCCAATACCATGGGGAACCATCCCTTTGGCAGTGGACTAGTCCACATTTGCCGTATTATCTGCCGGTTTACAATCTATTAGTCATACCCCTAGTGTTACCACACATCCACAGGCACCTGCCACTTTCCATCAGGTGTCCCTTCTGCCTACCGATTGCCATAAAAATCCTGTCGTTTCAGAACTGTCGGTGGTCAGCAAGCAAGTGGAGAGCATGTCGGTGTCGGGCTGCAGCACGCCCACGGGACGGAAGATGCGCGAGCCGGGACAGCGGAATTTACAGAACTCTACGTTCTCTATTAGCAGTAAGTAATCATTATCAGCATCTATCATCATCAGGTAGAACTTGACCAAAGTCCATGACTTCCAAAGCGCGATGGTGCACTGACCTTTACACGGAACGTGATGAATTGAAAGCGCGCACTAGCTAGATATGATCCCGTTTACCTAATTCGCGACACACAACAAGTGATATGAAACTAAACTTAAGCGAAACATTCGATTTTTTTAAGTAGCTTTATTTTATTGATTTATTTATTTCACAGTTTTACAGCATATAAAATATTATTAAAAATGTTACATTATTAAGTTGTAATGCCAATTACAAAACTGCAATTTATAATTTTGGTAATTAATATAGCCTGTAAACACCATATAAAATACTAATAGAAAAAAGAAACTACTATCAAAATTAAAATATAAACTTTTCTCTCTGTATGTGTGTGTGTATGTTCGTGTGTTTGTTTAATGTATGAGCGTGTTATCATCACTATTATTATAAATAAATCCACGATAAACTCAAAAACTGTTGAAGAACAATAGACAGAGTGATTCATTAGGAAGGTTTTGGTGTATAATTTGTTAAAGTAAGTTCCCGAGGCGTCTTGCTAGTATTTTTATGCTATTCAGTGGCAAACGAGCAGACACTCCATCTGATGGTAAGTGGTAACTGTCGCCAACATCTAGAATTCATACATTTAGGTTGCAGGCAATAAAAATGCAGAACCGCAGGTGCGTTGTCACTGTGAAGTCTGAGAAGAAATGCCTCAAATGAAATACATAATGTAGTTTATCAGTTATCTGACACCTATAACACAAGCTTCGCTTACTCTGGGGCTAGATGGCACTATATAAATTGTCCAGGCATATGTATTTATTTCTTATTATATATGCCAGTATATATGTTTGTTCTCCAACAGAAGAGGTAGAAGGCCTTGACACGAAGACTTCCGTTCGCGTACGTAACCCGCCAGGCGGGAAATCGTCCGGTCTGTGGTAAACCGGACAGGAGATCGCTGCTGTGGACTGCTTGTGGAGTTCCCCTTCTGAGTTACAAGACATGATTATGACAAGTTTTTTAAGCAACGCGTCCGTTTGGTAACCAAATTTTGATAACCAGTTATGTTAACGGAGGATGTGTATGATTGGCCGATGTAACTAGTTATTTGTGTGGAATAATTTTCCTTGAAGAAAACTTGATAACCTAATGTAGATGCAACAATGATTTTAAAGTTATATAACTAGTTCTTTAGGTGGAAAGATACTATCTATGGGTCAGGTGATTATTGTTTTCCATTTATGTATGCACAAAATTTTGGAACATTGCATAAGGTACAAGTGTCGACTCGTTAAAAGTGTACCTAGGTCAAAAAGTATCAAAAAGATTGGAAAGATAGCTAGCTTCTAGATTGGCAAAATATGCAAAAATCTGCTCTTTGTGTATCTATCAAAAATACTGGAAAGTTAGCTATTCACAGCTGAAACAAAATATGCATTTTTTTTCCTGCTCTATGGTACCTATAATAAATAGTTACAAGTGCATAAGTGTTGTCAAGTGTTTTAAAGTTCCGGTCTCCATATTTAATTAAAATTATATAACAGTTACAACAGTTATATTTTTACGAAAATATTGATTGCGTTTCACACACAGGCTAATGTGAAAATCTTTGGTTTAACTTAAATATTTCGATAGAGTTTAAAACAACGTAAAGTAACATCTTTATTACGTACCTATCTACATAAAATCAAGATACTTTTAGAAAATATCATTTTTATACATTTTGCATGTATATGCACTACTGGTAGTTTATTAAAACACTGGCAAATTTAACAGAATTTAAATGTTTAGTAAAAAAAAAACATTATAGAATGTACCTTCACTTTTTCGAATATTTTAATGATTTGATTCTTCATATAAAATGTTTATAGGTACTTCCAAATACCACAAGCAGTTTACATGACGACTTTATGCAGTAAGGAACCAATCATTAGGCTATTTAATAGTAATCCAAAGCTTTTAGTAACATTGTGTATGGAGTTGTATGTGTTAGACAGGGCTAAGTCACAGTAAGTGGTATTTATAAACATTTAACTGAAATCGTAAGCAGGACTGTTTGAAAATGTTGTTAGTTCTACGCTTTATATAAATTTTTGTTCATAAAAGTACACACTTTCTAAAAGTAAATACTAAGGTTAATTACAATAATATACCGTATTGAGAACGGCCCCAGTTTAAGTTAAGCAATGCAGGTCGATTCCTGGTAGATGGGTGACCGTTTCGTACATCTATTGGTCGCGGAATTTCATTCTGATGGTGGTACACTTAACCTAACGTGTTTTCAAACAGCCCTGGCAAAAATGTATGTATGTTCTGTATACTCATAAACAAAAAATGTAATAGACTGATTTCACTCATTACAGAAATTGACTGCGTATGACATGTGACATGCAATATGCTAAAAACTATGAAAAAATGATAGTACGATAAATTGGTCAAATGTTTAACGTCACCTCACTTTTTAAAGACAAGCTTTACAACCTTAAAAAGCATTGTGTATAACATTTTATACAATTATCATTTATTTGATACCTTTTAATACAGATAGATAGGCACATGTGATACACAGTTAATATTGTACCAATAGACCCCATTGTAAGACAGTATTTATTAATTACAATAGGTACTTATATACAGATTGCTATTTAAGTATAAAATACTTACTTACTAATGATTTATTTATAAATAAGGAATGAGCACTAATTTAATATCCGAAGGACTACCATGAATTGATACTTGACAGTTTTTATACCTAGCGTTATGAAGTTGTGATATGAGCAGTGTTTTTGGTAAGTTGACGTTTATGTAAGCTTGCGCTTTGGCAAGTCGTCTAAAATCTAAGGGTGGCTATACCAAATTCTTAAACGCATTTAAGTTGATACTTAAACAAAAAACTTCTTACAAAAAAACGTTAAATGTTATTCTTAAAGAGTTTGGTGCAAGCCGGGCTACATGAACCAAACCATCGTTACCTAAATGTCACCCTATTTTACTGGTAGAGGGCGCTGCTCGAAAGTGTCGACACTATAGTGTTAGCGATTATTATAAATAAAACTGCGTAGATAGTACTCATGGTAAGCCTCTGGTATCAAAAACTAATAAGTACATTACTTCCGGTACATGTGTTCTAATGTAATCCCAAAAGTGTCAAAAATAAATATGGTAAATATCGTTTTGTCTCTCTCACGCCTCTCTGAATTGACTTTTAATATTGAAATTCGTATCTAGAAATGACAATTGTACATGAAATGTTAATGGTATGGTAGTGAGTTGTGTTTGACAGCATTTAAGTTATTAATTTCTTGTTGTTTTTATCAACCCTTATGATAAGTAAGTTATAACTGAGATCGAAAATTTAGTAAATTAGAAATTGACGAAATTGGCTGAAAGAAATTGCTTTTTGATAACCAAATTTCCATTATTCCAAGGTTGTAAACGAGTGTATGTGCAATGACAGTGCTTAAGTTGTGAGAAGACAGGGCTTTTAGACACTAAGGGCCATTTTGTATCTTATAAAGAAATGTCATGGAGATTTAGGCGCTGTTCTAAATGGCAACAGTCGTACGACAGACGCTACCCGACCAATAGCAGACGTCAAAACCGCCCGACGCACGACCGTTGCCAATTAGGACAGCGCCTTATTCGTAAAAACTAATTAATTAAACTGGCAACTTTTTTATAAGTAGGTAATTTTTTTTTAAGTTACAAGATGGTGTTAGGGTCTACAATCCTTGGTAAATGTTATTGATAAGTGTTAGAATTAAGAATTTTTATTGTTTTTATATTAATTAAGCACCTTTCAGACTTACCCTACCCCTTAACTGTTCCTAACTACATTTTAAAATGATTTTTAATCACAGTACCTATTTGAGGGAATTAAATGATTAAAAAATAAACCTGTCAAAATCAAAACTTTTGTAATTTGAAATGCTCTGAGTTTACAATATAGAGTATGCTATGAATACTAAGAAACATATTTGTTATGTTGTTGTATTTGTATTTTTTATTTCAGTTTCTGTAATAAATGTAAACATGGTTTCCCAAAGAGATTTAATTAATCCCAACTGAACAAGTGACAATTTCGTAGCTTGTGAATTATTTACTTACTCTAACTTAACCGTATAAAGCGTAGGGTACTTATTCACAGTTTTAATATATTTAGAAACTACTTTAAGTTTTTAAATTCTGTAATTGTCACAGGACTGTTTCTGAATTTCCCAGCTAAAATGTGTATAACACTGTCCTAGACCAAAAGCCTAGAGTTTTAAAAGAGTACAAATCTTTTGTAATTTGAAATCTTTTATAATAATTTCGTAGACCCAGCTTAAACTTGCGATGTCATCACACTATTTATGACTTTTTAGCATTTTTTTCTTAATGTATATTCTCTATTATGCATTGTCACAAAATAAACAATGTAATCTCTATCCTTCTTTTTTTTACTGAAACCTCAGCTTGGTGTTAATGCCGCACTAGTTAGAAAGAATTCCGTACCGCATATCACGATAAAAAGTAATAATCATCTTGGCGTTATGTCCGCCTTGACCATGATCCAGGATTTGGCAGAGCAGATAATTACAGGAGACCGACAACCTTCTGATCTCCGTGACTGCTACCAGGGGTGTCGTGAGATGCGATACGGTACACAGGAGTATTTTTGAAACTGTTAGCAATCCACGCTCGCCTACTAATGATTGTCTTTTCTGGCTTTAGCAATTTACCACGTGTGTGTAAGAAATAGGTAGCGTGACGAGCGTTCGCGTGGATGTAAGCGGTTTCAATAAAAGGGCTCCTGTGTGGATCATGTTACTGTACCGCATCTCACGATATTGTCTGGGAATTCTGAATTAGGCGAATTTGGCAGGACACCGGCGCATAGTATCGGTCCACACCGCAAACAAGACAAAGTGGGAGAGATTTTTCCCGCACATAGTCCAGATCTGGTACTATGTGATTTCTTTATTTTTCTTTATTTTTGATGGGAAGTTTGACAGGGGTCGGAAGAGGCCGTGATAGCTTTCATCCATATATCCTTTCACATAACATTCTGAAAATATAAGTTTACAAAACAATTACAAAGTAAGTATTTAAAATGTAATGGAAAATACTTCGAAAAGCACTAAATATATTACTTAACATATAAATTGTTTTATTAATGAGTTACGCAAAACTTTCATTGTACCCCATGTACCTACTCTTATGTTCAACTTCAAACCACAAAAAACAGTATTGTAGCACTTCCTTCCACGTATTTATCTTGCCTTTAACATCCTATCTAAGCTTGCTGCGATAATATCAACGTATTCCTTGAGCCATAGTAGCGAGTCTGAAATTTGCATTCTCTTGAGGGGTTATCGAGCACAACGTAGAACAGATAAGCTCTCAGCTCAGGTAAGGTGAACCCATACGGTAACCGGGAAGGGAACAGGTTTTACAACGTCTTCAGTGTTTGCGTAGGTACCTACATTTAATTGTTTTTGATGTCAGTGGTGGAGTCAGAGGACTGCAAAGATCGGATCCATGGTGCTGAAGACCACGGATCACACTGAATGAAGTCTCTGGTTTATTTTGCGTTCGTACAGCTATTGTGTGGTTCATGACTTAATAAGTTTAATGCCGTATAGTTGCCGTACTCTTGCACTTCCTTTGTCGTTTACGCGTAACGCGCCACATGTCAGAAACAAGGCCAGTGGCAGCGATCATGTTGAATAGGTCAGTGAGCCTGTGTCCCTATCGTATTCCTGGCCTCCATCCAGGTATTCAGTCACAGACGATAGCAAGCCCGTTCTTCGTATAAGCAAAAGACTTCTCTACTTCGTCAGCTGCAGTTTTCAGGACGCGGTGGCACGGATTTTGTCCTTGTTAGACAGTTCTTTAAAATAACAGCACTATCGCTCTTTAGTCCAATTGGAATTTGTGAGCGAATCGCAGCTAACACACGTCTAACCCGGCTCGACTCCGCTACTTGACTAGCTTGTAAATGAGTTTCTGCCCCTCTAGAGATCCAGCACGACGTAGAGCCGAGCCAGCAATAATATAGGCTCGGCGCTTTACGCCAAAGTACATACACGTCCCCATCTTAAGCGGAGTTTTTACACTGAAACTTTAATTATGCCGTTTTGCGAAAGACGTTACACAAATGAAACAATATTCAGAAGAAATTACTCGAAAGACGAGGCGGTATGGTTTTAAAACCCTAGCCTGGCTCAAATGAATGGAGCGAAAAAGAAACGACTAGCTGTCAACCAGTCGGAATATTAATAAAATAGTCTTTACGGTTAATGCGTAAAGTTGAAAGTGGATTGTCGATGAACTGACATTATTCCATTGATATGGAAGGAAGATAAAATCAAGAACAGTTTATTGATAAATCTTAAGTTATTTCGTGTGTTCACATAATAAAGTAAATAAAAATGACTTCAGCACGAAGTATGATATATAATGTGTTGTATACCGCAAAGGAGCTTTGTTGTTTGTGTTACAGTGAAGTGGGAAATGATTTTATAAGAATACAGGACGAAGTGTTTTTTCCAGAAATGCAATATATCCGGACTATAGAATTTCAAGAAGTTGTTGCTTATATTCTAGGCAATGAAGTAAGAAAAATGATAAATTACATTCCTTTAGGTTAGAGGATACCAAAGGGTGCAATTAAAAAAAGCTAATAATTGAGATAAGGGTACATTTTACAAGTGCTTTTTCCTCAGCGCCCCCTTTGCTACACTCCACCCATTACTTTTCTGTTTAGATATCAAAGTTCTGTTAGTGTTTTTAATTTCAATTGCAATATTGTTGTTTCCAGACTGCTGATTTAATGTTACCATCAGAAGCTGTTTGTAAACAATGTACGCAATCGTGTATACAAAGCTATATATTCATAAGAAGGTGTAAGAGAAATTATAAAACAATGCCAGATATGTTACAAAAGTTTTTAAGTAATGTGGACTCATTCACATTGGGCTATTACAAGTCTGTAGGTTTTGCAGTGGATGTACACGAAGGAGTTACAAATGTGTGCTACTGCTATAGAAAAAGAATTAGTAACAAAGAAACGTTATTGAAAAAACTGGAACATGCTATCATGAAAAAAAAGGACAATAGCCTTTATTTATCAGATGAAGATGAAGTGTCTACTGAGTCTGATGAACAAGAAACCCCTGTAACGGAAGCCAAAGATAAGAAAACGTATGTATGAATGTGAAATTTGCTTTCATAAAACTATGAACTGTATAAGTTTTGATGATACATTTAAATTATATATTAAAATTTTTTATTAAAAAACAACTTATTTAGTTGAATTCTAACCGATGCTCTTACGGTGAGGGAAAATATTGTGATGAAACCTGCAAATTTAGGCAACTGAATTTGTAACCATGATCCAATCTGGTCAGGTTTCCCTGGTAGCAGGGTCATGGAGGTCAGATGGCAGTCACTCCACTGTAATTACCTGATCGCCAAATCCTGGATCATGGTCAAGGCGGACCCCGGAGCCCTCGTGCTCGAGAGCACAACTGGTACATTAACACCAAGATGATGATGATTTATTAAAACACAACATACAAAAATAATAAACCAAATAAATATGAAAACTTAATTAACTGACTAAAATTAAATTAACCTACAACTCTAATCTAAAAATTGATATGTACAAATATCTCCTAGATCTCTGCCACATTTAAACCATACACCTCGAAAGTTTATAAAGGTTCAAGATCTGATCTAAAGTTAAAAATCTGTAAAGTACATCAGCTGATCAAGCTGATGTACAAGATATAAAAAATACCAAATGTAAGGTTCATTGTTGCATACCGGGCCTCTGTAGTGCTCCCAGCTGCATTTAGGTACTTATTAGACTAAGGTGACTATTCATGGTGTCTATCGTTTCTCCGTACTCATCGAATTTGGCTATGTTTATATAAAAGCAATAAGAATGTATTAATGTAGGACTCATTGTTGCATTCCGGGCCTCTGTAGTGCCCCCAGCTGCATATAGGCACTTATTAGACAAGGGGACCATTCATGGCGTCTATCGATCCTCCGAATTCATCGAATTCGGCTATGTTTATATTAAAGCAATAACACAGTCCTGTGCTAGAGACTGCAGTGCTTTGTTCTGTAGTCGGTATAAGAATATTTGAACACCGGAACTTAGTCAGTTGATTAAAAATAGTGAAGCAGAACCCAAGTATTTTCACAAGTGATTGTATAGAGATTTTTAATGCTTATAAACAGTTTGTGAACAATCAGTTGAGTTTAAATGGTGTTTGGACCCAGTTTGATAACTACAATCTACTTTTACTGAGATAAAGAATTAGATCCTTTATCGCAACATAACTTTCTTGCACAATACAAAAGTACTTTGAAGGATTGTGATTGTTTGCACTTCCGTGTAAGATCTCCAAAGAAGGAAAAGCCATTTTCATTAATAGAAGTAAATAGGACTAAACTAGATGTTCTTGCGACTGAAGAACATTATGACAAACATGGCTCCAATAATGTCAAGAAGATGCCAATGATGTTGAATGAGATCCTAAACAGTGTACTATTATTATTGAGGGTAATGTACATATTCATATTCATATTCATATTTATTAGCTTCCATAAAGATAATACAATAACATTGTTATGTACATACAATACAGACCCGGTTGGGCGCAGCATTTTGGGAGAGAGGAGGCTTTAAACTTACGATGCTAATGGAATAATTTATACCTATTGACTATTTAAGTATTCACATATCCATTATATATTATTTATCAGTGAGTTTAACTAGTATTGTAAATCAATACTCTATAGTAATTATCTAATACTTTGTACTTTTATTTTTATTACTTAAACTACTTATACTTAAATAATGCACCCTTACATTGACGCCTATTATTGCACTTTCGTAGTAGTTTCGTAGCACTTTCAGATTACCATTGTTTATTTTTTACAGTATGGTTTAAGAGATTATTTAATATTATTAGAGGTAATAAGTTATGTGTTTAACTAGATAGATATGAGTTATACGTATTTAGAACTTAACAGAAGGGACGGAATATGATCTAATTATTTTGCTATCGTATCGCTTAAATATTCGTTTACGCTGTAATAAGTTTTAGTGACTAATAGATGTTTTAGTAGTTTTTCAAATTTTTTGTCGTCGACCTCATTTTTTATGTAATTCGGTAACTTATTATATAGTCTGACAGACATGGCCAACGGACTTGTTGAGTGTAGCGTGAGACGGGAGTTAGGGATCATTAGGTTTCTCTTATATCGCAGCGAATGGCCTGTGGGCACGTCTTCGCGTTTTTTGTATAGCTTAGGGTATTTCCTAGTGAGCTTGCAAATCTCATTTATGTACATACATGGCAGAGTAAGTATGTTTTGTTCTCTGAAATGAGAAATCTACGTTAAGCATTATTCTGAGTAGCTTTTTTTGCATAACAAATAGAGCTTGTGCTCCCGTGCTATTTCCCCACAAGATAACTCCGTAGTTGAGCCAAGCATACGCGTAAGCGTAATATATAACCAATGCAGTCTTTAGATTTGTTGTTTTTTTAA
The DNA here is from genome assembly GCA_907269095.1 of Blastobasis adustella. Taxonomy (NCBI): domain Eukaryota; kingdom Metazoa; phylum Arthropoda; class Insecta; order Lepidoptera; family Blastobasidae; genus Blastobasis; species Blastobasis adustella. The sequence continues at coordinate 4,696,525 of OU026135.1, read as the reverse complement.
TTTCTTTAAGCGCGTAAGAAAAACTTGAAACTTTATTTTTTAATTTTGATGTGTGTGACTTCCAATCCATATGCGTGTCTATTGTGAGTCCAAGTAACGTTAAATCGTCCACGACTTTTAATTCTTTATTTTTGTAGGTTATTTTAATGGATAGCGGCTTTTTTTGATATGGGTGAAATTTAATTATACTAGTTTTAGAGAAATTTATGCTGAGGTTGTGATCGTCCATCCATTTAACTGTTTTATCGAGTACTATTTTTATCTGTTCGGTTATGGTTGTATCGTTTTCAGATGAGATGAGTAGTGATACATCATCTGCAAACATTTCACAATACGTATCGTTAATGATTTTGGGTATGTCATTTATGTACACTAGGAAAAGGAGACAACCTATGACACTACCCTGCGGTATAGATGCGTTTGTTATCTTGCGGTTCGAACGAGTGTTTTTTAAAGTTTTTGAGTATTTGTCATAGTAGTTTATATCTACGAGTTGTTCTCGATTACTTAAATATGACATCAGCCACTCATAGGCTTTTCCTCGGATACCTATACCATCTAATTTATTTAATAATATCTTATACTGAACTTTGTCGTATGCTTTGGTCATGTCGAGAAGTATTCCGACAGCGTATTTTTTATTATCTATAATACTGTAAACTTTTTGCATATATTTGTATACAGCCAGAGTGGTTGATCTTTTTTTCCGAAACCCATTTTGACAGTCGTCGAGTATTTCGTACTTCTCACAAAACTTGTACAATCGATCGCACATAGCTGTTTCAAAGATCTTCGAGGCAGTAGGTAACAGAGCAATGGGACGGTAGTTATTTGGGTCTGTTTTGCTATTTTTCTTATGTATCGGTTTAATTATTGATTTTTTTAAAGCATCTGGAAATACGCCTTCGGTAAAGGACTGGTTGATTAATAAACAAAAGGGTTCGGATAGTTCGTCAGCACATTGTCTAAACAGTGGGAACTCGTCTATCCCGCAACTGTATTTATTTTTTAATTTCATGATAATTCGTTTTACTTCGGGTATATCCACTGGATTGAGGAACATGGTATTCAGCGTCGGGTTGACCACTGGGCGACCCCGTGGCTCGCGGTTTTCTTTGATTTCACCAATGGATGCAAAGAAATCATTAAAGGCGTTTGCAATTTGTGTAGGATCAGAAGTTAGGGTGTCGTTTATTTGTAATTGAATGTTAGTGTCCTCTCTTATCTTTTTCTTATTCGTGCGTTCGTTTATTATGGTCCACATGGTTTTAACTTTATTATTTGATCGATTTATTCTATCTATATACTGTAACTTTTTAGCTTTTATAACAACCTTTTTTAAAACTTTTTCATATTTTTTGTAGTACGTTTTTATTATTTGGGAATTCGATTTTAGTGCAAGTATTTTTAGTAATCTTTTGTTCTGACATGAAGTTTTTATACCTACTGTTAACCAATACTTTTTATTAGCAGTGTTTATTTTTATTTTACTTTTTGGTATACACTCATTTAGAATTTTGGTTAGTATTACGTTTAGCGATTCGTAATTATCATTAACATTTTTATCATCAAATATAACATTTTGCCAATTTATTTCTTTTAGTCTCAGTCTAAATTTTGATATGTTTTCGTTGTTGAAGATTCGTTTTTCTGTATACCAAATCGTCGGCTTTTCTTTTGTGCTTCGTTGCATTTCTACTATTATTGCTCTGTGATCTGAAAACCCTAGGTCTTCTACCGTAGTAAGAAATGTATTATTATCGAAGTTAGTGAAAACTAGATCGATACACGTAGAAGTGGTCGACGTGATACGCGTAGAATCAGTTACATGTTGCCTAAATTTATATTCTGACATACAACAGAGTAAATCATTAGCTTTAGTATTATTTTGCATAGTATCAATATTAAAATCGCCGCCAATAATTATGTTCAGTTTTTGATACTTATTTATAATATAAGTTAGTATTTGTCTAAGCCGATAATAAAAAGTATCCTCCTCCCTTCCATTCCAATAAATACTCATTAACATTAAATTATCACTAGGTATTTCAACAGCACATAGTTCTAACACATATTCAATAGACATATCGGCGATATCTGTTCTCTCTATGCTCTGTGTTGTTTCGTCTAGTAGAATGCAGACTCCGCCGCCTCTTCTCTTTGTTCTGCAAAAAGACCCTGCTGTTTTGTAGTTATAAAATTTTACTAAGTCTAACTTTTCCTGAGATAGCCAAGTCTCTGAGAGGCATATTGCTGTATATGATGGGTTTTGGTCCAAGAAAGCTTCCATTAGGTGTTGCTTATTGTATAAACTTTGTACGTTCTGAAATAGTATCTTATTTTTTGATGTTGGGGTCTCGAAATAAATATGGGCTTTGAAATGTATTGGAACTGTCACGGGTTGATTGATGATGTTGAATGTGACATTTTCGGTCTCGATAGTTGGGCGTTTTTGTACATCTACTAATTTCCCGTCTACGTAAAGTTTATTATCCCGAATCTGTGCATGTAGGCCTTTTCCTCGAGCTACAAGCAGTTCGTCTCTCATGTGTTTTCTTATCTCACGGGCTGTGTCATCTAAAAACGCTGCAACATAGATTTGTGTACCCCTAAAGCAATGCTTGTTATCTAGTATGTATTTTGTCATTTTCCTGCTGGTTAATTGAAGGACCAATGGTCGTTTAGAATTTTTATTTCTCCCTAATCTGTACATATCATCTATGTAGCCCATCAAGTTTATGTTCATAATTTCACCAAAGATATTGGTCAATCTGTTAAGTAGGTCCCATTCGGTTTCATAACGATGTTCTATTATACCATAGATTACTATTTTTTTGTTCAGGTTTCCAGAATTTTCTTTTGTTTCTTCTATTACACAAGGTAGTCTTTTATTTTCAAGCATCTCCAGGTCCTTTTTAATTTTTTCAGTCTCTTCCTGCAGTTTACCTATTTTTGTATTTATAGTTTGTATTTTGTTGAAAAAGGAATTCTGTTTCCTTTCTTATGTCTTGTCTCAACTTTTCCATAGCATTTTGTATTTCAATTTGAATGGTGTCTTGTAATTTTGTCAATATGGACAAGCTATTTTCTTTTAGGCGCAATGTAATTAACTCACTCAAATTTTGCAGTGTTAGGTCATTTTGGTTTGCAGTTGGTGTATTGTTATCATCCATTGTGTCCCCTAATATAACAGAGTCATCGAAGCTGCTAGTGTCATTATCACTGCGATTTGAATTCTTTTTTCTTAGTGTAACATTTGCCCCACTATATACTTTTGCCTGTTGTGGTGACACGATATCGCAGTCTCGTGATCGTACTGGTGTCTTTGCGTAGCCGATCTTCGGTTTCTTACTACGACATGCCCGGCACATCCATTTTTTCTTGACCTCTGGTGACATAGTAGTATAAAAGCGTGTAGTGGATATATTAGCGCATTCTAAATCAAATTTCTCAGTGCAAATCAAACACGTGAGAAATTCTCTCCCTGGCAGCTTTTGTCGGCATCCGAAACACACATTGGCCATGTTAAGGAAACAAAAAAAATTTTGAAGAGAAAAAAAAGAACAGTATAACTGCAATATATGCGACAAATCTATTAAATATGCCAAGACAATGAGTAACCTCTAAATCTAGAATCTAAACTCACAGTGGTAAAACTGATGGAGTAATTTCTACTATATGTGGAAAGACATTTAAACTAAAAAAATCATGATATAATTCATAGTCTTCTGCTACTTAATAGGTGTTAAATAAAAAAAATGGCAGATTTTGCGCGCCTTTGCTAAGCCATTTTCCGTAATCTTCTAGGGCATCAGAGAACAGCAGCGGCGCAAGCGAGAAGCCAGCAGGAGAAAAGGCGAAGCCCGTCAGTGAAACGACGCTCCACATAAAGAAACCCCTGAACGCTTTCATGCTATACTTGAAAGAGATGAGGCCGAAGGTGGTGGAGGAATTGTCCGGCAAGGAGTCGTCGGCCATCAACCAGATACTGGGCAGCCGGGTGAGTTCGATTTTCATAATTTGATGTTTCAATTCTTCTCTGTCATGTAATTTTTCTTTTAAAATGGTAGGGTTAAAATTTTTTTTGGTGAATAGTTATTTGCTTGGCCTAAAATAAAATAAAAAAGTTTTTTTTGTTCATAAAAGCATATTTCATACACACAAAGATTATTTGCCAAATGCAAGCCTATTCATAATAATAAAAAAAAAAAATGGATATCGGTAGATGTACAGACGATTCCCTCTTAAAGGTCTTAATGGATCTCGAATAAGATATATTTTGTAAATATTTCTTATTCTATAAAAACAACATTTACAGCATTTACAGCATTTAGAAATAGGAATCTATACAGTATAGTAGAAGTAGCTAAAAACTTAAGCTACAATATCTGCCTGTAGCCGCTATTCATTGTCACAGCACTAGTAAGCAAGCGTGCACATCCCTATATAGGGTCTCGCTCTCTCTTGTGGTTAACCGATTCAACATGGCGTTATATCTGTACCTCATGAACTGATATAAATAATAAAGCGAGTCAAGTAAGTTCAGTGTTTAGTTAACAACCAAATTAATACATACAGAACTTAATTTAAAACTAACGAAGCTAAAGTTTTGTATCCACATGAATATATTAAAATTTGGTATTATCAAATGAACCACCATTGTTGACCATGAGAGCCGCCGCGAGCCGCAGACGAAAACCTAAATCTGTCCCTGGCTATATCGTAATTCAGTACCGGGAACCTGACCGCTACCAGACACTGAGAACACTATCCCATTCCATGGAAAAGTAGCAAAATAGTGGAAAAGATTGGAAAAGTACGATGTTAAAAAGCAGAAAAAGATCCCCCACATAAAAAATCCCCTGAACGCTTAAGCCTTTTTCTTTACCCAATATCTCCTGGTTGACTGGTGGATAAGGCTATTTTAGCTTTAAGTCCGCCATTGTACCATTTTGTGCATAAAGTTTTAATAAATAAATAAATGTTTCCATTCATTAAACATGAATTAGGTGGCGTGTTAGAAAATGATGGCAATTAGATAAAAAGAAACAAAAATCTAAGCAATAAAAAGGATACAACTTATAGTTGATGCAACCAGCATACCTACAGCTGTCCTTCTCTCACACGCCACCGGCTAATACGCTAAAACGAGACAAGTGTTGTACTGTGGAGACGAATGTACAACAAGTAATAGATGTTTCGTTTTGGCTGAAGCCGACCAACCATCAGTTGCAGTAGGTGCTAATCCTTGCGATGTACAAAATAAAGTCGCTTTTGGATTAATTCGAATGCGCGAGCTAGCCAACCTTAATCGGACGTCCGACCACGTCCCTTGCACCCAAAAGCGACTATTTTTTTAGCGGTGTTTCCTTTGGTCTATGACATGGGATCGTTCAAGAGGTATATTAGAGGTCTCCTTAGAGGCGGGCAACGCATTGGTAGCACCCCTGGTGATGCTGATGTCCATAGGCGGCGGTGACCACTTTCCATCAGGTGGCCCGCATGCCTGTTTGTCTGCCGGATAACAAAAAAAAAAAAAAAAAAAAAAAAATTTATTCTGCGCAAGGATTAGTATCGACTGCAACTGACGGTTAAACGGCTCCAGCTAAATCGGAGCGTCTGTTACTAGTTTAACAATAACTTGGTGGCATTCCTTGACAGTGGCATTCGCTGAGTGCAGAGGAGCAAGAAAAGTACAATGAGAAAGCGAGGCTGGAGCGGCAGCTGCATAAACAGAAATACCCTGACTGGCACCCTCGAATAAACTACTCTAATCGTGCGAAGCAGCGGAAAAAGGAGATACGTCGCTCTGGTAGGTACTAGCATTAGCGTATTTTCCAGGGGGGGCCATAGCCCCTGAGGTGGCCGATGAAGCCGAGTCAATCACCAATGTACAGCCAGTGAGGCACCAGACCATTCCGGGGTGCGGTTTCGTTGAATGTCATACAGGTCTACGCACCGACTTCGACTCACTCCGACGATGAAGTAGAGGCTATGTATGAGGATGTTTCTACAGCCATACATACCTCCAAGACACATTACACCGCATTGTATATTGCATTATGATTAAAATAGTAGTTTATGCAACTCGCATATAAAAGGGTGTCAAACTATAATAAGACCACGCTAAGTTCGAATTAAATATAAAAAAATAAATAAATAAAAACTCTAGGGCAACTTATGACAATTTTTTTAAAAGTAATAGAACGTCATTCATAAAAGTCATAACAAACAATTTGATTTTTGTAGGATTGTTTATTTTCGTGAGTTATGAAAAATATTATTTAATAAAAAGGAAGTGAGAAACAATTAAAAAGGAAGTGAGAGTGATAATTTTCAGCATGATTAATAATTTAGTTTAACTAAAAGTACAAGTTCAAGCCAAATATCTGAATGTTTACAAGAAGGACTGACAAGGACAGATTATCCCCAGATTATTGACTGTCAGTCGATTCGGACTTATCGTGGTACTATTATATTATCATACTCAGATAAACAGACACTCATGTTTTAATACCTAATTATATGCAGTAGCATACACTATTTTCTCTATACTCATATTTTCACGTTAAAATTTCGTACCTATAATTTTCGCAACTTGCGAATGAGTTCTGTTGTACCTACGCGTCGAGGATATCAAGAGGCGGGAAATTCACTTCACTACTTTCACATTTATTTATTTATTTGCTTCAAACAAGAAAAACATTTACAAACTTAAATTACAACTAGAAAATATATTTTGTAGGTACTTATAGTGGGAAAAAATTCAATCATAATCATAAACAGAAAAGTTTGAATTTTGAATTTGGCAATGACATAATTTTTTTTTTCTATCAATCAATCAAATAATTTATTTGTGAAACACAGGTACAGTTAGATATTACAATAAAGAGATACCGCTGTGATCCGCCGTTAGGCATACAAATATTTCATCGAATTTTAATAAAATAATTACTTATTCATATTATTTAAAATTTAGGTATTATTTAACAATTAGATATTCAACCTACATTATACCGCGCAGAAATGGAAGACACCCGTAAACTGTAACGGAAGTTAAAGTCGGAGGCTCGCGAGGCGACCCTAGAATGGTTCTAACTCTTTACTGTATAATTCCAGCTAATTTGAAGAAATGCCGAGCGGTGTACGGCTTCCACCAGCAGAACCAATGGTGCAAGTCTTGCAGGTTCGTACTTTGTCCGTTATTTTAATTATTTTTTTTATTTTCGCTTGATGTCGCGGTCTATTGGTCATTTTTCAAATATTGTTTCTATGCGGAAAGACTTGGCTAGTCTTTTTTCTACGATTCGACACAAGCCTGGTCGTAACGTCTGGGGTTCTAAGAAGACCACACTAGCGTTTCACATTATAATCTTATGAGCCACAAACTGCGGTGACGAAAACTGGAACTCAGAGACGCCATTTTGATTTGGCATGTGAATGTCGACAACGCTGCAGATATGTTTGTGACAAATTAATATGAATCATGATAATTGTAACGCTAATGTGGCTAATGTGGTAAACGCTAAGGTTGTCTGGAAGATATCACATTAGTGATAAGACCGCCCTTTGTACTACCTAGCATCTTTTTTGTATCTGTACTTGTGTCCTCTGGTGTGCAATAAAGAGTTTTGTATTGTATTGTATTGTATGTGGCCGGTTTAGACCTCCAGTTCTGAAACAAAAATCTACAAGGCTAGAGCGGAGGACGCTCATTATGACGCACAGGAGGATCACCTCATGTGTTTCTTCTTGAACATACTTCATAAAAAATTTCAAACAGAGTTTGAGGACAGCTTGGGGGCAAGTTGGCGTTTCTTAATGCTCTCAGGCAATTTTAAAATCACTGACGCTCGGTTCTGACGGTTCAACTAATGTTTAGTTTATGTTTAGTTTCTAACCTTTTAATTGATCCTTAAAGCGTTGAAACGGTTAACCGTGCTCTTGATAACGTAGATCCGTAAAGGACTTACAAAAAAAATTATGCTTCTTAGTGACAAACGAGCAGACATCCCACCTGATGGTAAGTGGTAACTGTCGCCCATAACATCTAGAATTCATATTCAATAAAATACATCCAGGTTGCAGTTAACAAAAATGCAGAACCGCAGGTGCATTGTAACTGTGAGGACTGGGATGAAATGCCTCATACCTGTAATTTCGTTGGCTACCTTATCCTTCAAACTGGAACACAACAATGCAAGCATTGTTGCTTGGTGGAAATTGATAAGGCAGTGGTACTCACCCAGGCGGACTCCTCAGGCTTGACAGAGTCCTACCACCCGATCTTAACGTGTCGGTATCCAAACTAGTCCCCATCGTTATCCACGCTGATTGTCATGTTCCCACATTACAGACGGAAGAAAAGGTGCACCCGCGACAATGAAGCCTTGGCGGCAGCGTCGGGCGCGATGCCAATGCCGATGGCGACACCCAAGTTTGGGAAGGACATTAAGCTTGAAGAGACGTCTGACGCATCCAGCGTGGAGGACACCGATCTTCCCCAAGATTATCTGCGGTGGTTTATAAATGACTTATAAGCCGGGGCCAACCCCCAGGCTGAGAACCTCTCAACCGGCCGATTGACGTCGCAGTCGTGGCCGAGGGCAGCCCAGACTCGACCTGGGCACGAGGTCATCTCAGTGTCATAGTGCAACGCCATCGGCCTCGAGGCCGCCAACCGATTTGTTATATCCGTCTGCTAAGGGTTCGGTTTTAACGTGGAGGACTAGCAAAGTTGAGGCGGCATCGTAGCACGGAGACTTGGAATTTTGTGCGACAATAACTATTGCGTTGCTATGCGTTAAGAAATAGTCAGCCAATTTCCCTTTGGTTGCGCCGATCTACCCCCAAATTACTCAATCTCAGCTGGTCATCGCTGGCCTAGCCTTGCGTTTAAGTCCCTCATAATGACGTTGTTAATTATGTGTTCGAGAGGCATGTATATAGTATATCTTTCTTTTTTAAACCACAAAGGTGGCATACAAGCTTACGGCCTGCCCGATGGTAAGCAGTCACCGCAGTTTATGGACGTTTCCAATACCAGGGGCATCACCCACGCTTTGGCGATCCCGTATAAACCTTTTCACTCCTTGAAGAACTCTATATTTTACTCATATATCTCCTCATACATAGCCTCTACCTCCTCATGAGGCGTGCCGAGGGCGGTGCGTATATCTGCATTAACTTCAGCGAATATCGCTTGGTGATTCTTGGTGAATTAGGTACGCAACCTGGGCCCACGGGCTTCTGATTGAGACGATGCTATTAAATTTGGAGAAAACTCTGGCAATACTGTATATAACATTAGTTTATGACGGAAATGCAAATTTAGGCAGGAGTGTGGCTTTTGCACAGCACACACGCAACGCAATTTGTATGTGGTAGTGACCAATGGACTAATCACAGCGCTCCGTTTGCGTGTGTGCGTAAGCCTGTACATATGAAGTTGTATGAGTAGTAGAAAAAATTGTGGGATCGAGAACGGCGACATCGGTTCCAATAGAAACGGCAATTGATAGCCCTTCTAACTACTTTCATGTTTTCTATGGTTGTTCCCATGCTGTAATTCCCTGGAATTGGGTATTAGGATATTTCCCTATATTATTACATATATTTATTTAAGTATACTTTTAAGTTGCATGTAAGGAGTAGGTTTAGGTTATTCAGTGTTATATGTTAGTTTCGAAATAAATATTAAGTAAGTAACCACCTACTTCATCATTGTGAATCATTCACAAGTTCAATACCTGAAAAAACATTCAATGTTTAGCCTGCACCAAATTCTTAAACACATTTAAGACTGACAACGTCATTTTGTACGAAATTTTAATTTTTTTTACTTATGTTTAATTACGATTAAAAATTTTGTGCAGGTCGCCCTTAGAAACTACTTTTAGTTATTTTTAACTCTAATATTAACGTTATCCACTGAGCCAGACAAAGCTGACTGATAGTATTGTAAACAGGATTGCCTTACAAGCATGGGGGGACCCCACAGCTGAGAGGCTTGTATTCACTAAGCTTGAGCCAGACAAAGCTTAGTGAATACAAGCCTCTCAGCTTGATGAGAGAATAGTTTCATGCATTATCGCCCTTCTATATGATCAAAATGCAGACTCTGTCAAGAAGATCACTGAATATCTAGCAGGGGCTTTCCTGTTAAGTTTTATTAAGACAGGCTCAGTTACTCAAGCTCGTATTGACAAGGCACAGACCGTGCCTGCTCCTACCACTGATCCAGAAGTCACTGTTACTGCGACGCAGACACGGTCTAAATCACAGGGACATAAACAATCCGCTGGTCCTGAATCCGGAATTCTGTTGCCGACACTACTTAAAATGAAGACACTGGAATCAATTCCATCTTCTATGAGGGAGAGACCCGTTGAGACGATGGAACAGTCACATTTATCATCATTGAAGGCAACGAACCAGCTTTCCTCTCAGAGGATTGTTCTTAAAGAGGGAAAAAGATGCTTTTACTTAGATCTTCAATCATTTACTGGGAGTAGAGGGGCAGTCCTTTCGGTTGGAGCAGTAATTAATAACGAAATTCACTATTTTGAGAATCCAACTATCCTTTCATCACAACCAGGAGCCGATAATTGGGAAACGAAGCTCCGCAAATTACTGCCCCAACCAAAGGCTGGGCTATCTGGATGTGTAGCTATTCACTTGTACATATTCCAAGAATAAACTTGTTGAATGTTGGACGTCTTGTCATGCATATCTTTATTTTTGTATTCATACGTTTTGTAATGCTTAATCAAATAAATCTGATAACGGTTGCATAATAGTAGTTTATGCAACTGTCATATAAAAGGGGGTATTAAAACATGAGTGTCTGTTTATCATACGAGGCGTAGCCGAGTATGATAATAGTTTGACACGACTGTTTTAACACCTAATTATATGCAGTTGCATACACTACTTTATCTACACTCATATTTTCATGTTAAAATTACGTACCTATAATTTTTTCAACTTTGCTGGAAGTAAGCTGCGAGTCAATTCTGTTGTATATACGCGTCGAGGATATCAAGCGGCGGGAAATTCACTTCACTACTTTCACATTTATCTATTTATTTGCTTCAAACAATAAAAAACAATCACATACACAAATTAAAACAATATAAAAAATATACCGTTTAGCGGGAAAATAATTTCATACACATATAAAAAAATAAAATTTGAATTTGTTGAAGACATTTAGGTATTCAGCCTACATTTCGCCGTATCCTGGCGCCCGACAAAAATTTAAAAAAGAAAGTGTTGCATTATGATTAAAATAGTAAATTATGCAACTGTCATATAATACCTAATTATATGCAGTTGCATACACTACTTTATCTACACTCATATATTCATGTTAAAATTTCGTACCTATAATTTTTTCAACTTTGCTGGAAATAACTGCGAGTCAGTTCTGTTGTATCTACGCGTCGAGGATATCAAGCGGCGGGAAATTCACTTCACTACTTTCACATTTATCTATTTATTTTCTTCAAACAAGAAAAAACATTCAACGAACACAAATTACAATAATTAGAGAAAATATTCTGTTTAGCGGGAAAATAATTCCAAATGTACATAATGACAACCACAGACTTGAGTTTGTTGAAGACATTTAGGTATTCAGCCTACATTTAGCCGTGTTCCGGCGCCCGACAAAAATTTAAAAAAGAAAAGTGTTGCATAATGATTAAAAAGTTATTTTACGATACAGCTGTAATGAAAATAGTATGGGAAATGCTGTATCAAAAAGTAATTTTTTAAGATTTTATAGACTGGCGTGAAAAAAGTGTATCCTTAAACAACTGTTTTCGAATATGTAATCGGAACATTACGCTATGAGTGTAGATAAAGTTATTTTACGATACAGCTGTAATGAAATTAGTATGGGAAATGCTGTATCGAAAAGTAATTTTTTAAAATTTTATGGACAGGCGTGAAAAAAGTGTATCCTTAAACAACTGTTTTCGAATATGTAATTGGAACATTACGCTATGAGTGTAGATAAAGTAATTTTTTAAAATTGTATGGACTGGCGTGAAAAAATTGGAACATTACGCTATGAGTGTAGATAATAGTAGTTTATGCAACTGTCATATAAAAGGGGGTATTAAAACATAAGTGTCTGTCTCGGCTACGCCTCGTATGATAATAGTTTGACACGAGTATTTTAATACCTAATTATATGCAGTTGCATACACTACTTTATCTACACTCATATTTTCATGTTAAAATTTCGTACCTAGAATTTTTTCAACTTTGCCGGAAGTAACTGCGAGTCAGTTCTGTTATATCTACGCGTCAAGGATATCAAGCGAAATTCACTTCACTACTTTCACATTTAACTATTTATTTGCTTCAAAAAAGAAAAAACATTTACAAACACAAATTACAACAATTAGAAAAAATATTCTGTTTAGCGGGAAAATAATTCCAAATGTACACAATCACAACCACAGACTATGAACTGATCACAAATATAAACAGGAATTTTGAATTTATTGAAGACATATTCAGCCTACATTTAGCCGTGTCCCGGCGCCCGCCAAAAATTTAAAAAAGAAAAGTGTTGCATAATGATTAAAAAGTTATTTTTCGATACAGCTGTAATGAAAATAGTATGGGAAATGCTGTATCGAAAAGTAATTTTTTAAATTTTTATAAGCTGGCGTGAAAAAAGTGTATCCTTAAACAGCTGTTTTCGAATATGTAATTGGAACATTACGCTATGAGTGTAGATAAAATCTTTTATAATGATTTCGTAGACCCAGCTTAAACTATACGATGTCATCATATTATGTATGTATTTTTAGCATGTTTTTTTTTAAGTATATTCTCTACTATGCACTGTCAAAAAATAAACACCAAATCTTTATCATTCTTTTTTTACTGCAACCTTTACAAATATAAAATTATATCCCTGTTTTACTCTCGCGTTTGCCCGGGGTCCACCTTGACCATGATCCAGGATTTGGCAGATCAGGTAATTACAGTGGAGCGACTGCTATCTGATCTCCGTGCCCCTGTTACCAGGGGAACCTGATCAGATTAGATCATGGTTACATAATTAGTCGCCTGAATGTGCAGGTTTAATCACAATGTTTTCCCTCACCGTAAGAGCATCGGAGGTTAGTGTTCAACTAATCATCATCTTAGAGTCTATACATGCTTCTGCCAGGGTCCGCTGTCCTACTCATTCTTCTCCATTTCGCCCGGTCTTCGGCATCGTCGCGTCGTCGCATAAGCCGTTGGCTCTCGCATCGACACAGCTATGTCTATCCATCGCTTCTTCAACCATCCTCGGACCTTCTTTCCTGCTACCGGGAGGTTTTGCACGCAGCACGTGACCAAACCAGCGCAGGCGTGCCTCCCCAATTTTGTCCGAATGAATGAATGAAAGGCATTTATTGCGTAACAAAGACAGCACATCATAATAAGAAAAAAAAAATTATAAGACAAATTAAAAAATTAATAAGTCGATTCGGAATTGCTGTGCCGAGGCACACCTTGCCAACAAAAAACCTCACTCAGCATGAGCCACGGCCGGAGCCGCGGCGCTGATCTTCCGCGAGTCCCGCGGAGCGAGGTATGGAACGCTGTGCCTTTAGGCAGAAATTATAACTCACGAGAAATATACTATATAAACCTACCGTCTTACACCACTATTAATTACATATATGACGGATCCGGTCAATAGCATGGAGTCATGTGGTCAATAGTACGGACTCATGACGCAGAAAACGGAAAGTATCAAGTAATTTTAATTTCAAGTAAAATTATAAGTGATGTGCAAAAATGAAGTGGAATAAATACAGTAGAGTAGTGAACCCTTTCTTTAATTTATCTGTACGAATACGATCTAATACTGATATCACTACCGTGATGACAATGATCCTTATACACCACTTTCCTTGACGCAACTACATCAGAAGCGGTGATGACGAACGCCCAAGATAATGTAATGATGAAAAGTGACGAAGAGAATGCAGCTACGCTATGTTGAACCGTAAAAATAAAAGGAAAGTGATTACTCGATCCAGCCTGCATTAAAATGTAAAATGATTTAACACGTGCAGAGCGCAGCCAAGAGTGCAAACACTCCGAGATATAAGACAAAGACTTCAGTGTTGACACATTGGTGGATTTATAAAGTAAACAACAAATCATCTGTACCAAATCATGGGCCATGGTCAAGGCAGGCCCTCAAGAGCAGCTCTGGGATATTGACACCATTAATAAAAATCGAGTGAATCTTACTTATGGAATGCAATTTGGTATGTTTTCTTTGTTTTTGCCTAACTTAATTTGTATTACTCATGTAAAATATTTTCTTCTTTTATTTTTTATTTTCATCAGATTATTGTGTTAGTTAAATAATTTGCTTAGTTACTAAATTAGCCAGTTAATGTTTATTCAAGGAAATGTTTAGATTTAGATTCTTTTAGCAGTGTGGTTTGACACCACAATTAAATTAATTGCTTAGATTTCTACAGGTAAGATTAAATCAAACAATTAAAAACAGTATGTATTATTTTTTATTTTTGTTTTACCTATACAGTTATTTTCTTCTATTGCATAACAATGGTGTACAACAGTTCGCTTTACCTACGAGAACAACATTGCAATCCAAACGCTCAACGTGATTGTTTCAACGTGGGCAATGGAAAGAGCTATGCTCGGAGTCTCTTTGCGCGATCGAATCAGAAATGAGGAGATCCGCAAGCGGACCAAGGTCACCGACATAGCTCTAAGGATTGCCAGACTGAAGTGGCAGTGGGCAGGGCACATAGCTCGAAGAACAGATGGCCGATGGGGCAGTAAAGTTCTCGAGTGGCGGCCACGTGCCGGAAGACGCAGCGTGGGTAGGCCTTCCACAAGGTGGACTGACGACCTGGTAAGGATCGCAGGTACCAGCTGGATGCGAAAAGCACAGGACCGGCCTTTGTGGAGATCTCTGGGGGAGGCCTATGCCCAGCAGTGGGCGTCTTCTGGCTGATATGATGATCCGCGGTAAAACTGGGATCACCGATATACGTTTCTTTTTATAATTAAAAAAAAAACAAAGGCAGGTTTTGGTTAGTAACGTAATTTTATGTTGGTATCAAGTTATTTATCAAAAACAAAAAAAAATACGAGTAAGTGAACTGATTGACGGTGGATAGTTTCAAATTATGTGACTAAAGATCCTGTGACTTGGTTCGACCGAGAACCATTTGTACTATGTTGGTGTGAATTGGTTTGGCCTGGATGGGGACTTTGTTGGACGGATCTGTCTGGGAAGCTGGCTCAATGCGTGGCGACTGTCGAGCAAAGGTTTTTATGAGATTTGTGTGATAGTTTTGTTTTTTTCAAAGTTTGTTGCATCACCGGATGGGGGTGATTGTGTTTTGTCGGTGATGGTGGGCTGATGGAGCCTATGGGAGAGTTTTATGGTTGCTTACCGGCCTGATGGAGGCTATGAGAGCGTGGTTAACGGATGGTAGTTATTTCAAGCTTTGTGAGAAAATATTGAACGATAATGATGATGAGAAAGTCCAGATATTTTGGTGATTGGTCAATTGTCGGTTACGTAATGTTGACTTTGGCTTCGAGTACTGAAATTTCCTTGATTACCGATACCAGGTAACTATTTCGAGTTCTGTTGTTGTACCATTAAGATGAGGCAGTGTAGGCAATGATGGGATTTCGTATCCTTCTGCCAGTGCAGGTTTGGTAGTGCCTGAACTGTTGTTAAGGTCAAACATCCTGATTTATTTGGCTGATTTGGAGTGGCCCGTGAGTCGTGTGTGTGGCTCGTTAGGCTGGGAGCCCCGAAGGTCTCGATGTTGTGGCTGTGGATGGCAGGTTTGATGTGATTTTTTGGAAGGCGGCTGGATTGTTAAATCGTTTCAAAATGGGAGCTTAAACGTAACGTAAAGTCTAGATAGAGTATACTCGATCGAACAGTTAAAATCGATGTCGATGATGATTACTTGTTTAGTTTTGGTGTGGTAACAGATGGACTTGTTGTTGTGGACTGACGTTAGAGCTTTCATTATAAAGGTCCTGATTTGGTTTTGATGTTGGGCAGTGGAGTTAGTGTTGTTTTTGTGGGGATGACGCCGTGAAGGGTTGTTCAGGTCTATGACGAATACTTGTTGTGTGGCTCGTGGACTGTTATTACGTGTTATGATATCAGATAGACTGTATTACCTATGACTGACTTAGTACAGATTTGGTCCAAGGATTGACCACGAGTTGAAAGGCTATAGACAGCTATTAGTTAAGTAAAGCGTGTTAAAGTTACTACTTTGTGATTTTGGCAGTTTCATATTGAAAAGTATTCTGTATAGTCTAACAGTAGGTACCTACACACTATATATCCTGTTATATAAGTACGGCTAGTACAGTGGTGCTTCTATATTATAGATAGAGGTACTACTAGAGTCTATAAGTACCTACCGGTATCAAAAATGTGACGAATGAACATCACTGAGCTGATATGTTAGTAATGTTTATTAACTTCAATTTATTTGTCAGGCACCCGCCTGTGTGGCTCCCGCCTGTGTGGCATTCCGCCTGTGTGGCATCCCGTCTAGGTGGCATCCCGCCTGTGTGGCATAAAGTCTGTGTGACGTTTAGCCTGTGAGGCATTCCGCCTGTGTGGCATAAAGTCTGTGTGACGTTTAGCCTGTGTGGCATTTCGCCGATGTGTCATTTTCCTGTATGTCGTTTCGCCTGTGTGCCATTTCGCCTCTGTGCCATTTACCCTTGTGTGACATCTTACCTGTATCATGCTATGGCTGACGTGATACAGGATATAGAATGAATAGACTCATAGTTTGACGATTAGAGTGGCACTGAGCAGAGTTGACACCCGGACTGTGTGGCACCTAGTCTGTGTGGTATTTCGCTTGTGTCGCAGGTCCAGTTGCGTGGCGGCCCGGTTGCGTGGCGGCCCGCCTTATGGCGTTCGTCAGTGTGGTGGTTCACCTGTATGTAATTTCTCTTGTATGGTAACATTACTCTTATTTTTTAAATCAGGATGGCGCTAACGGATGACCAAAAATCATATGGCATTTAATGAAAAAAGAGTGTTTCGAATCCCACTCGAAGTAACATTAAGTCTTTTGCTGAGTACTGAAAATTTGATGTAGGAATATGTGTCACATATTTGTAGTGAATCTAAGTACCTACAGTAATGGAGGTCAGGGACAATACGCGAGTTTTATGATTGGGGACAAGAGCATCAAGGGAAAAACACTGGTGGCGATGATTAAACCTTCTTCATTGGTGGTAATTGTGATACGGTTCATAGTCTGGTGTTATATCTTGTAAATTGAAGCCGTAGCTGAATTTATGTCAGCAACTTATAAAGAATAATTTGTGTTCGAGATGAAGTCGTTCCCTCAAGTAGGTACACAAGTTTAGTATGATAACTTATAATGTACGTTTGTTTTACGTGTACACAAATAGCAGTTACTTAAGTATTGGTGGGTTAATGCAGTCGTGATAGATCAAATCACATGATTCACGAGACTTACTTTGTGATGTGTTGTGGTCAGAAGTGACCGAGCGAATATGGTACTGTGCTATGGTTTTCATGTTTCAGATAACACACGAGGACGTGTGTATAGCAGGACGGCTGTGACGGATCCGGTCAATAGCATGGAATCATGTGGTCAATAGTACAGTACGGACTCATGACGCAGAAAACGGAAGCAGGAGTGCGCCGCCTTGTGGGGCGTGCTGAGAGAGTCTCGAGGGCACGACTCGGGCGGAGTGGCGGGCAGTCTTGGCCCGACCGCCGAGGAGTGAACACGTCTCGAAACTGTCTCCACATTTCGTTTATAGAAAGTGTTGTTTACGTTTGAAATTAAAGTAATTTTAATTTCAAGTAAAATTATAAGTGATGTGCAAAAATGAAGTGGAGTAAATGTGAACCCTTTCTTCAATTTATCTGTACGAATACGATCTAATACTAATATCACCACCCTGATGACAATGATCCTGATACACCACTTTCCTTGACGCAACGACATATATATTACTAGTGGACCCGTGGACGACTTCGTTCGCGTACACCTACTTCACCTCCACCTATCTTTTTTCTTATTATAAACCTTCCTCTTAAATCACTCTATCGATGCTCTATCAGCCTGAAAATCACTGTGATTGGCTGTTGCCCTTCTTAATTCTTTTGGATGTGTATTTGGGACAAATAAATATTTGTCTGTTGTTAAAACCGCATTAAAATCCGTTGCATAAAAAGATCTAGAGCGCACAGACGGCGTTAAGCGACTTTGTTTTATACTATCTATAGATACCTATACAGCCAAAGACATAGCTATTACATAAATATTTTATAAAATAAACACATTGTGGTAGTCCTCCGTGATGTCATCCGTGATGCGCAACCGTGGGGCGAGGGGCGCAAGCACCTAGGACCCAGCCACCCGTCCCTTAGTTTTGACCTGCCATCTTTGTTTTGGCCTGCACTCTTTTTCGGCCCATTAGTCTTTGTTGTGCTGGCGTGCCGGTCGGCACACGCAACAACAAAATAAAACAACATAAATACCCAAGTAATTCTCAGTGCCGTGTAAAGTAAAATAAGTAATTACAGCGTGCCTTATTACTCGTGTCAATAAAGTGCAACTGTGGAAAAGCTACCTAGAAGATGCTGTGGTGGATGTATGGGGTTTCCCGCAAAGATCGCGTGTGGAACGCCCACATCCGCGGTTGCCTTTATGTCCGTGACATCGCAGATAAGCTACAAGAGTGTCGCATTCGATGGTACGGCCACGTTTTGCGCAGACCGGCAAGTTATGTGGGGAACAGATATCTGGCCATGCCACCTCCGCCAGGTACGGGAAGGAGAGGCCGGTCCAAGAGGCGATGGCTGGACGTCGTTAAGAATGACATGCGTGCCAACAGACTCACCACTAACGATGCCAATTGCAATGCACCATAGCCCATTTTCCGCAAAAAATCATACCACTTGTGACGAGATAAGTCACACGAAACTTTCGCACGCCTGTATATCAGGCCCGTTCCGGTAAGTGCATACCCACAAAAACAATTATTTTTTACCTTATTATACCTAGGTACATTCCGCGCCACGAAAGATGAGACCTGTCAGATGGCAGTAGAGGAGATTTCGCGTATAGAATAGAACAGAAATATTTGATTGTAGGACACTGACAATAATTTCTTATTAAGTACAATGTTGTCCATTTCGGACGTACAATATTCTAGATGATAGTATCTATTATAAATAAGAAGGTACTAAAATAGACAAATACCTGCCATTTTAACACTTGTAGGTAATGTAGGTAAGTCTTTACTTCTATCTTTAACACTTTTAACACATTTTAACACTTGTAGCTAATAGTAATAGTCTTTAAAATTAACAAAATAATTATCTGGATTTAAAACAAAGCCTAAATTTTTAGAAATTAATAATATAGGAATCATTTTTATAATTATAGAATTCAGATAGACTGTAGAATGACTTACGTAACAGCCAATCTTTAAGCGTTAATTTAAATTTGATACCATCCAACTTTTTTATTTCATAAGGTAAATTATTAAATATTTTAATACCACTCACAAATGTGCTTTTAAGGAATAAATTATTATTAGGTTGGGAGATGTAATGTGGGTAGTTCAATAGTACAGTACGGACTCATGACGCAGAAAACGGAAGCGGGAGTGCGCCGCCTGGTGGGGCGTGCTGAGAGAGTCTCGAGGGCACGACTCGGGCGGAGTGGATGGCAGTCTTGGCCCGACCGCCGAGGAGTGACCACGTCTCGAAACTGTCTCCACATTTCGTTTATAGAAAGTGTTGTTTACGTTTAAAATTAAAGTAATTTTAATTTCAAGTAAAATTATAAGTGATGTGCAAAAATGAAGTGGAGTAAATGTGAACCCTTTCTTCAATTTATCTGTACGAATACGATCTAATACTAATATCACCACCCTGATGACAATGATCCTGATACACCACTTTCCTTGACGCAACGACATATATATTACTAGTGGACCCGTGGACGACTTCGATCGCGTACACCTACTTCACCTCCACCTATCTTTTTTCTTATTATAAACCTTCCTCTTAAATCACTCTATCGATGCTCTATCAGCCTGAAAATCACTGTGATTGGCTGTTGCCCTTCTTAATTCTTTTGGATGTGTATTTGGGACAAATAAATATTTGTCTATTGTTAAAACCGCATAAAAAGATCTAGAGCGCACAGACGGCGTTAAGCGACTTTGTTTTATACTATGTATAGATACCTATACAGCCAAAGACATTGCTATTACATAAATATTTTATAAAGTAAACACATTGTGGTGGTCCTCCGTGATGTCATCCGTGATGCGCAACCGTCCCTTAGTTTTGACCTGCCATCTTTGTTTTGGCCTGCACTCTTTGTCGGCCCATTAGTCTTTGTTGTGCTGGCGTGCCGGTCGGCACACGCAACAACAAAATAAAACAACATAAATACACAAGTAATTCTCAGTGCCGTGTAAAGTAAAATAAGTAATTACAGCGTGCCTTATTACTCGTGTCAATAAAGTGCAACTGTGGATTAAATGTGGAACTGTTAATTTAAATTTGATACCATCCAACTTTTTTATTTCATAAGGTAAATTATTAAATATTTTAATACCACTCACAAATGTGCTTTTAAGGAATAAATTATTATTAGGTTGGGAGATGTAATGTGGGTAGTTCGCCACATACGTAATGTATGATTTTGTAAGCTGATGGTAGATGATTAAAATTGTGTTACTAGATCGAGAACGTCGTTTTATTAAGCTAATTAGGATATATTCCATTGGCGATGAGTTTTTTTGTTGATAATTGATCAATACAGTGTTACTCACGTGCCGAACATGTCGGTTTACGGAAGTGTGCCGGTTTTCGATTATAAAAGTGACGAGTGGGTGGTCCACGTCGCGCAGTTGAATAACTTCTTTGTGGTGAATAATATAAACGATATTACGGACGTCGAAGGTGGAAAAAGACGTGCAATACTGTTAAATTGCATGTCACAGGATTCGTATCGCTTAATACGGGATTTACTTTTTCATACTCAACCTGAGTCATCGAGTTATGTAACCATTACTGACACTTTGAACACACATTTTCTTCCTAAAAAGTGTGTTTATGCCGAGCGACAGAAGTTTTACGGTGCTAAAAAGGATCCGCACGAATCACTATCTGAATATGCAGTGCGCTTACGAGGGTTGGCGTCTGCATGCCTTTTCGGTGAAGCCTTAGAAATGTGTATGACCGATCGTTTCGTGCTGGGAGTGGATTCTTCGACCGTCCGGGAGAGACTGTTCCGCGAGAGCCCTTCGGAACTTAAATTGGCCCGTGCAATAGAACTAGCCTGTTCGGTGGAAAGCGCACAGCGGTTGTCAGCGGTGATGCAACGGCGGCTGTGATTCCCATCAAGTCGGAGCCTGTGTTGTACACGGAGAAGAGCGAGGGGTGGTCGCGAGCGGGCGCCTGCACTGTGTGCGGCGCCCGCTCGCATTCCGCGGCAGATTGCGGCTATCGTCATTTATCGTGTGATGATTGTGGGCAAAAAGGCCACCTTAAGCGAATGTGTCGGTCAAAAAGTGGTAACAATGATGGGGCTGGCAAGTCTCGTAGATATAGGAAGGGACAAAACCGGCCTTATACACATAAAAACCATTATATTTGCGATGATTCGGAAAGCGATGATTGTGTGGACTACGCGCCTATAAACAATATTAGGTGTTCAGAGGAGTCCCCTCTGGTGGTGGAGGTGCTGGTGGGCGGCGTCCCGCAGCGCATGGAGGTGGACTCGGGCAGCGCGGTGTCGGTGCTGCCGGCGCGGCGGCGGCCGCGTGGCGCCGGCACTTCGCGCGCGCGACACTCGCGCATCCGCACAGGACCCTGCGTACGTACGACGGCTCCCTACTCTGTCCCAGAGGTATTTGTGAACTGCCTGTTACTTATGATGATGTCACACACAATATTTGTTTCTATGTCATTGATAACGGCCCGGTTTCCTTGTTAGGAAGAGATTTCTTGGCTAAATTTAAATTGTCGTTAGTGGCCCTAAACTTTTGCGCTGTTAATTGCGATGAGTCACTTTTAAACAAATACGAATCTTTATTTTCGGACACACTTGGCACGTTCACTAAATATAAATTGTCGTTATACGTAAAAGACGGTGCTACCCCGAAATTTTGCAAAGCTAGACCTGTTCCGTTTGCATTGCGTGACAAGGTAAGCACGGAGTTAGATCGACTCGTGCGTGTAGGTATTTTAAAGCCGGTTTCTTATTCCAAATATGCCTCGCCCATCGTTGCAGTTCTCAAGAAAAATAGTGATGTTCGCATATGCGGCGACTATTCAGGCACTATTAATAAAATTTTAAAAGTAGATTCATATCCACTCCCTAAAGTTAACGAACTTTGTGCGTCGTTACAAGACTGTCGTTACTTTACTAAACTGGACTTACCGAACAGTTATAACCAGTTCGTGTTAGACGATGAGTCACAACAGTACACCTGCATTAACACCCACAAAGGGCTGTTTGTGTACACGCGGCTCGTGTTCGGGCTGGCCAACGCGCCGGCGCTGATCCAGCGCGCCATGACGCAGCTGCTGCGCGGGCTGGACGGCGTCGTGTGCTTCCTCGACGACGTGCTGGTGGCCGCGCGCACCCCTCAGCAGCACTGGGAACGCGTCGATAGGGTTTTAGCCCGTCTACAGGAAGCTGTACTCGTTCTACAACTGGCGAAATGTTCTTTTTTCCAGAACAGCGTAGACTACCTCGGATTTATTATAGATCATAATGGTCTACATAAAAATCCTTTGAAAGTAGCTGCAATTAGGGACGCTAATATTCCTGAAAATGTGAAACAGCGAAAATCGTTTCTGGGAATAGTTAATTTTTACAGGAATTTTGTTCCACGGGCTGCGGCCGTCTTAGAACCCTTGCATAGACTTCTACGCAAGGATGCCGAATGGAAATGGAGTCACGAGCATCAGCAATCATTTGACGCTATTAAGAAAGAACTAAGTTCGTCCCGTGCTCTGGCTCATTTCGACCCGCGGCAGCAGCTGGTGCTGACGGTTGATGCAGCGCCCGGAGGTCTCGGGGCTGTGCTGGCGGCGCGCTTCGCCAACGGGGCGGAACGGCCCATTAGCTACGCGTCACGCTCCCTCAGCGCGAGCGAGCGAGCTTACAGCCAGATACAAAAGGAAGCCACTGCCATTATCTACGGCATCAAAAAGTTCCATCAGTATCTCTATGGCCGCCAACAGCCGTTTATTCTGAGGACCGACCACAAGCCCTTGCTATCCATATTTTCCCCCGATAAGGGTATTCCACAAATGACGGAAGCGAGACTTATGCGTTTTGCGCTTTTCCTAGCTGCTTACAACTATAAAATTGAATATATTTCGAGCGAAAATAACGTCGCTGACTATCTGAGTAGATTCCCAGTAGGGTCGGCGCCAGCAAATAGTGCTGGTACCGAGGAAATAAGCTACGTGAACGCGCTGGTGGCGGCGGGCGGCGCGCCGCTGCCGGCGGCGCTGGCCGAGCTGCGCGCGGCGGCCGCCGCGGACGGCTGCCTCGCCGCTGTCATGCGGTACGTAACTCAGGGGTGGCCCAATAAGGTACGGGCAGAACTGCTGCCGTACAAACGTTGTCAACATGAATTGCATGTTGATAGCGGATGCTTAATGCGTGGTCATCGTGTAGTGATTCCTGATGTGTACAAGCAGGCCGTACTTCAGGAGCTACATGCTGCGCATTTAGGGGTCGTGAAAATGAAATTGTCGGCTAGGGAACGCTTGTGGTATCCTGGTATTGACAGTGATATTGAGCGTGTAGCGGCGAACTGTGACCGTTGCGTTGCCTTCCGAACTTTTCCCCCAAAAGCTCAATTGGAGCCATGGAATTGGCCAGCATCCGTGTTCGACAGAATACATCTGGACTTTTTGGGCCCCCTTCATAATAAAATCTTCCTAGTATTGGTAGATGCACACAGCAAGTGGCTGGAGTGTATGGAAATGTCAAGTATGGTCACTCAACATTTAATATTACAATTGAAGTAAATTTTTTCTCGATTTGGGCTTCCTAAGTCGATTGTCACTGATAATGCCAAAACTTTCACTTCGTCAGAATTTAGTCATTTTTGTGACAGCAACGGCATAACACACGTGCTATCACCCGTTTATTCACCGCAGAGTAATGGACTCGCCGAGAATGCGGTTAAAACTTGCAATCGTTTTATATGTAATGCATTAAAGGATACCTCAGTTAAGGGATTAAAAGACCGCCTGTTCGATTACTTGTTTCATTACCGTAACACGCCGCATTGCTCGACAGGTGTATCACCGTCCACCCTCATGTTCGGTAGGAACCTGCGTTGCAAACTTGACGCGTTTACCGTAACCGCGCCCGCGCCCGCAGTACCTACACTACCAGATGTTGACAGCCGAGTGCGTTTGAGTCAAGTACGACAAAAATATTATTTTGGAGGCAAACGTCGCACGTTTTGTGAAAACGACAAGGTATGGATACGAGACTATAGGTTCGATCCGAAGAAACCCAAATGGGTCCTCGGGTCCATTGTACGCCGCGTAGGCCAGGTTTTATACGACGTAAGTGTTTATGGGTCGGATATTGTATGGAGGCGCCACGTAAATCAGTTGTTAAGTTCAAAACATGAACAATCCAATGGTGGCAATGCAGCTTGGGTATACGTGGATCATGAGAATTTGACTTCCAGTGCCGGTAGGTCCCCAGCGGCTGGAGGCGGCGGCGGCGCGGGCCCTGGGCCGGCCCCGGCGCTCTCGCCTTCGCCCGCCTCGGGTTCGCGCGATGACGGTAACTACCTAAAGCCTCCAGATAATACTGACGACAAAACGCAAGCTCCCCCGTTATCGGGTGATAACGTCAAACGCACTCGATCAGGACGTGTTGTTGTTCCCCCGAAACGCCTGTTTTAATGAATTTCGCATTCAATTGTTTCTGTTTTAGTTTATTTATCTTTATTTCTCACTCATTCCTTTCTCAACGAGATGCTATGTGTAACGGTTATAGGTACCTACGTAATATTTTTTTACTTACCTACTTACTATGAACTGTACCTAACAATGTTAATGGTTGCGTAGGTGCCTACTAAGCTAAGGTTTAATTGTGGAGGAGAAGTTGTTGTTATGTTCGAATGGTATACCTATCTAATTGTTTTAAGTGTACGTAGGCTACTCCTACAGAATACCTAGTATATATAGTGTACCTAAGTGTACCTGCCGTTTGATAACACCTCATCTATTTATTGTGTCAATCAACTTAAATGTTACGAGTTACGGTAAAACTATCTTGAGCCTATTCATAATGCTAACCACAATGTACCTACAATCTAGCAATAGGGAGTTTGCCTGTATTAAATTATGTATTGCTAAATTGTTTTATAACAAATTTATAATGGTAATACAAAGTCCATATTCCCAGTGTTAAATGTAATTGTGGAGGAGATGTAATGTGGGTAGTTCGCCACATACGTAATGTATGATTTTGTAAGCTGATGGTAGATGATTAAAATTGTGTTACTAGATCGAGAACGTCGTTTTATTAAGCTAATTAGGATATATTCCAGGGTATAATTATATTATGTTCATAGTTCGGTCTAAGTATTCTGCTGGTATTTCTAAGGAATGTGTTGTGGTTTGACTTTACAAAGAGACTTATTACTAGGATATAAAGAAATACCAGTTACAGTGAGTAGATTATTTTCTTTAAATTTGTAATTTGGCTCATTTTAAATATATTCCTTAAACATATTTTTTGAGCTACAAAAATCGATTGAACATTAACAGAGTTGCCCCAGAAAATGATGCCGTAACTTAGATGAGGATACACGTAACCATAATAGGCATTTATAGCAATCGATTCAGATGTTATTACCGAAAGTATTGAGAGAGCATAATAGAAGTTGGAAATTTTGTTAGTTAGATTAGTTATATGATATCAAACATATACATCGTTGTCACATCCATATAACAATGATAATACATACAAGACTGTTCGTACAAGTCACCACGCGCCGATATCGAAATATAATCGAATATCCCGGTTTCGAAACCCGGGCCTCCTAGTAGCCGGGCGGGTAGTGCCTCCGCCAAATCGAGATTCCTGTTCCAAAATCGGTCCTACCTATAGTTTTATTTATTCATTTTCCTTTATCCATTAAACATGTGCGATTTTAGTTCAGATTTAAACCGTTGAATTATATCTCCGATACCGATATCTCCGTTTTATTTTATTTTATCCGTTCTTAATTTTTGTTGTTTACTTAGATATTATTTTATTTATTTGCGGTTTTGGTTAAAATTATATTTTTAGGCATCTTCCGATTGTCAAACTTCCGATAAATCGTCATTTTTGAGATTACATTTCGCTATCCTAATAATATAAATAAAAATATAAAAAATATATTGTTTTTCTATTTAGGTGTAGATATTACAAACACTACGTTTCGATTTGCATGCAACAACATGTTACCTGCGACTTCGAATTTGCAATATCCCCCAAGTTCTTTCGAGGACTTTCTGCACTTTACTTGCGAGTGTTTTCTTCATAATCATTTATTCATTTGTGGTACACGGGTTATGTAGTTGTTACAGTAATTGTTGGCATACAATATTTAGATATTTTACAGTGTTAAAAGTGGATTTGTGACTTTTGAAAGAGTCGAGACGTAGTAAGACTACTTGCGTCCATTGGGTCCATACAAAGAACTTGAAGATCGTCAGCTACCAAGTATAAAGGACGTAATTTAATTGATCAATTTGTGAAGAATTACTTAACATTAAAGTATAATGAAAAGGATCCATCTAATTCAGATATAGATGCGATTGTTTCTGATAAGATCAGCAATATTTGGACCAAAGCTTCCATACCAATGGTATCTAAGGAACGATTTATCCAGTTGTTAAATCCTATTACGAAAAGTACATGTTTTTGAAAAGATATGGAAAGCAAACGAAATGACAGTTTTGAAAACAAAATGAAGTGTTTTTTAGAGCTATGTGAGAAACTTTCCGACGTTGCTGCTTGTAAGTGTACTTTGTTTGAATTTTGTTAATGTTTAAAGCCAAAAAAGTTCCTTTCAATAAGAGAAAATTTTTAATAGATCAAAGAAATTACAGGCAAATGATAATATGCGGTATTGATAGAAAAGAAACGGCTAGATTAACGAAAAGACAGCAGAGGCTAGTTGAAGAGTCAACAAGAGCATTAACGTGTTCTATTAAAGAGACCGCTTCTGTCACAACAAATTGTGATGAAGATTCAGTGCGTGAATCTTCCCTAAAAACGTATTCGGTAACAGAGGCATTCGCTGCAACCACGCTTTCGACAGAAACGCCATCGACAGAAACACCATCGACTTAAAAGACGAATCGAAACACATTAGCGTTGCCAACTGTTGCTAAGGTCTGTGACAAATACGGTTTATTAACACGATCTGCTAATGCTGTTGCGTCTGCTATTTTGGCTGATATCGGCTGGTTTCAGCCGAAAATTTAACTCTAGTTGTTGAAAAAAATAACATCCACAGAGCTGTGTCTAAAATCCTGATAGAAGCTTCAAAATGTATTGGAGGTACTATTATAAGAAGCATTTACTTTGATGAACGGATCGTTAACATAGCAAAGAACTATGTTGTTGGATGATATGGGACCCCATTCGGGAGTTGGCGTTGCGAAGAATAATAAAAGCTAGAGAAACTGAAAGTGGCACTAAACGCAGAATATTTAAACCACCAAAAGTTAACTTCCTATCTAGAGATTACCCAGAAATTATTGTGTGGCACGAGTGTCAGGTTACAGCACCGCCGGTTCTTCGGCATATTTCTATTCAGGATCTTCTAATCATGGCAAAAGCGAACAGTTTTGAAATTGTTGACTTTCTTTGTCATACACAGATGTGTTAAACTGGTAACAGAGGCATCACAAAGTGATACTAACGCTACTTTGAGAGATGGTTTTATTAGAAACAGGCTGCTATCTCAAACAGAAATACCATATTTTGAGTACGAAAATAAGTTTAAATTTTAATGTTTTCTCATTGATTTTAAGCTCGATTTTGTTATCTTGGATTTATGTACAATAAATCCATGATTTGTTTCCTTTATTTTTAAAATACGATTTATTATAAACTTGGTTTTTGTATCATTTTAGGCATACGGTTAAAATGTGTAGAAACACAAATTTTTCTAAATTTCAAAGTCCGGTAGAGCCTTCAAGATGATACGCAATGAAATATTATTTACTGTTTTCGTAATCTGTGTAAAATTACACAAATTTTGAGACTTTTTTTATGATTTGATTTTTTTTCTCAGAAATGAAATACATAGACGGGACACCCTACTATACATACCTAGGACAAATAGTCCAGCATGGTAGGTCTAATTTCGAGAGAGAGGGCAATCGACGAAACTAACTCGGTTGGGCAGCGCTCGGGAAGCTCCGCCATATATTTTCGTCCCACTTATCGCAGCGTCTCAAGACGAAGGTCGTGATTACCTACGGAAAAGAGACGTGGCCGCTCACTATGGGCACTGTCACCTAAAGGGCTATGTTTGGAGTCTCATTGCGCGATAGAATCAGAAATGGGGAAATTCGCAAGCGATCCAAGGTCACCAACATAGCCGTAAGGATTGCCAGACTAAAGTGACAGTGGGCAGGGCACATAGGTCGAAAAACAGGCGGCCGATGCGGCAGTAAAGTTCTCGAGTGGCGACTACGTACCGGAATCGCAGCGTGGATAGGCCTCCCACAAGGTGGACCGACGACTTGGTAAAGATCGCAGGTACCAGCTGGATGCGGAAGGCACAGGACCGGCTTTTGTGGAGATCTCTGGGGCACATGCCCAGCAGTAGGAGTTTTTCGGCTGAGATGATGATAATGTGGATCAACTTTGATACTACCTCGATAGTTGCGACGCTCCTGCACGCAACCCTTTAATTTATATATTTATGTAATACTACGACTACAGACAGGGCCGGATTTAGGGGAGGGCAACCGGGGCGAAAGCCCCGGGGCCTCCACAAACGGGGGGCCCCCACAATAGACGTCGGAAAAAAATTTCTTTCAAGCTCCAATTAGTAAACACTTTATAAACATCTTTTCCTTTGATATATTTTTTTTGCTCTTATATTTATATGTGTTTGTTCAATACTAAGAGAATCTACTTGGTTTCACAATAAATTATTTATTGAAAAACTCGACTTAAAAAAATTTTTCACTTTATTTGGAAGATAATTTGGGGCGAGGGGGCCTCCGCTCCTTCGTTGCCCCGAGGCCTCTGGACCTCTAAATCCGGCCCTGACTACAGAGACCTCCCTACCTCATCAGGGGTAATCTGGCCACGAGTCACCCGACTGCGAACTGTGACTGTAACCTGCAAACCTACACTTTTCACAAGCGTAGAGGGTTTCAAATTAAAGCGTCGGTGGCCGAGCGGTTACTCTATCCGACTGTAAGCGAGAAGTACCGGGTTCAAATCCCGCTGCGGCCATGTATCAATGTCTCTTTTCTGTGTTATGTACATTAGTTGAATACTAACCGATGCTCCTACGGTGAGGGAAGACATCGTGATGAAACCTGCACATTCAGGCGACTGAATGTGTAACCATTATTCAATCTGGTCAGGTTCCCCTGGTAGCAGGGTCATGGGAGGTCAGATGGCGTCGCTCCACTGTAATTACCTGATCTGACAAATCCTGGATTATGGTCAAGGCGGACCCCGGGCCCTCGTGCGCGAGAGCACAACCGGGACATTAACGCCAATATCATTACAGGGTTTCAAATTAAACAAACTCGATACAATTTTTATGTTGTTTATTAAAATAATATTCGTCCAACTGAACACAAGACAAGGGACCAGACCTAATAATTGAGTTTTCTAATTTGACAAATTTTTCTCTACAAAAAAATATAACTAACCCATTTTAAGGGCTTCGTGTCTTTAGCTTTACCCTCTTAATAATAAAAACAACCTATAAAATCTATCAACATAAAGACCTTTCCGAGGTACGCGGTATTCTGTATACCAAGCAGTTTACAATACATACATTTTGGCACAGATATTATTATAGAAAATGTCCGTATCCGACTCCCTGGCTATATATTTTGTAGTCCTAGATGGTTTTGGCACCGGGTAGAAGTAAGAAACATCACTATCCAAATCGCAACATAAAAATCATGCAAAAAGAGCATGTACACAACATGTGTGTGTAAGAATACAGAGATAAAAAATCAATTTAAAATATTTTTGTACCACATCAAAATATAAAACTTAAAAAGATTTCTAATTTAATATTTAGGAAGTAAACTAAAAGTATATACCCATTATGTCATTATTGCACTAGATATTGGTCGGTCATGCATGCAAAATCGTACGGATCATCAATACGTTCAAATATAATTTGTAGTTAACAATAACTACTAACTAGCTGATTAATTTACTTATAGGTCAGGAAATCTGATAATTTTTTTTACAGAGAATCAATTGAGCACAATTTTTAAATCATGGGTCTACCAATAGTTATTGCAATTTAACAACTTTTAAAAAATCTTAATAATAACAATAAAAAGTATTTAACAAAAGAAGTTAGAAACAAACCATCCGAGAACCAAGACATACGAGGGTGATAAGTTTTACTTTTCCTTTTATAATAATAATAATATAAATGCAATATTTTTATACCAAAAATGCTAAATATTTAAGAATTACAAATTTATTTACAAATTGTGTGTCCTAGCAACATGCGATTGGGCCACGATGAATGAGTTGTAATCTCAAATGTATGACTTCTACAAAAAAGATTTAAAAAATAAAGATAAGTGATTTTAATAAAAATAAAATTCCGGTTTTGAAAGTTTTTTGCTGAAACAGCAAAATTCAATGGGGACTGTTGTATTTTTGCACACCAGTTGGCGCCACTGGTGAGTAAGGTCTTGTCACTGTCAAAACACCGCCTTTTTATTGGCTGAAATCTAACTTGTAACTTCTATGCATGTTTAGACTGAACTTAGGCGACGCTTAAGTTTGTGTCGTAGGACTTTCCCAGTTTAGTTTAGTTTAGTTTCCCAGCCTATCGAGTTTAATTTACACTTAAGTTTGATGTTCGTACAATGCTTTTTCTTTTTAGGAATATTTTTAATCAACTTAAACGTCGCCTTAAGATTATAATAATCGGGTATTAGCGATTCATGACTGCTCCAGTAGTGGCGCCATCTATTGAATCTTGTTGTATTGCTTTGTTTTTGTATTAAAATAAATAATAATTAATTTCAGAAGTTCTAATTCTATAAAAACAAGCTTTCGGTGTTTATAAAAATTCTGTAATTAGAGAAATTATTGTGGAAGATAATTTGTCTATAACAAGAAGCTCCGTTAGTGTAGGTTAGTATTTATTTCTGATGTTTTAAGTAAATGTTTTTGTGTACAAGAAATGGTTAAATAAATAAATAATACAATTACACTCATTCATATGCCCACTACGCTCCAAGGCCGTGACTTGTGGGCGTGGCACAATATTACAATCCCTGGATATGTATGACAACGTTCGTACCGATTCAGTATTCAACTAATATTTTTCATTAAACTTCTTTCTTCTTTATAATTGCAATAATAAGTAGCATAGTACACTTATCCACTAATATGACACAGTTAAGTAATAACTATACTTCTTTATACATTTACATCATTATGTACTTACACATATACAATGATTGATGTTGTACCGATATTACCTTTTAACTAAAAAATCATGGTCTCCCCAATAAAACAGCATGCAAAAATAAGAAATCTTCGTTAAAGTAATAAAATTTAAAGAATTTTCAATAAAATAAAATTTTACAAATACCGCCAATTTTGTGAACTATATGAGATAGTTCATTGAGTAGATCATAGATGGCGTTGGCATAAAAAAAGTAGGCGATCGGTACAGCACCATCGGTAATAGTTTTCACTCATACAACATGCCTAATTCTATTCTATGACAGTCTAGATTGTTCCGTACAACGGAAAAAACAATTTCCTACCCGCTGTCGCCTTAAATTTATTTTATACAATGCCGCGGAGGGATTGGGGTCCCGCTGAAAAGTGTTTGGGTTCCAAATTGGAAAAACAGAAATATCAAAACAACTGAAACATAACTTCATTGATAGTTTAGATATAGGTAGCTTACAGTTCCATATATATTATCTCATACAAGTACTTAATGTTTCACTGGGCGAAATTCATATACTATATAACAGAGAAATACATCTGTTACCTCAACGATTGGATTATAAACGGATTATCAAATTGTGAATAACAAAACAGTTTATCATAGAAGTTAGAATACAGACACCAATATAAACCTTAGGGGCTATACGCTGAAGTTATCAAGACCACAGGGACCAAAGACACAATTGTTAGCCAAATAAGATAGTCAATGCATGGAATGAGCTGCCGGAATCGGTGATCAGTGCTCCAT
This sequence comes from Blastobasis adustella, assembly GCA_907269095.1. NCBI lineage: Eukaryota > Metazoa > Arthropoda > Insecta > Lepidoptera > Blastobasidae > Blastobasis > Blastobasis adustella. The sequence goes on along the minus strand of OU026135.1, from coordinate 4,663,984 downwards.
CAGTGAACTGTTTTAAAAATAGACTGGATAGACATTACAAGAACTAAATATCGTGATATATACGCATCAGCTTACAGCTGCTAGTGTATAATAAATAATAACAACGATACTACGGTCTTATACATTTGTACGATAAATATACGAGGTGATACAAAGATTCACCAACTGTTCTTTAAGTTAATCCTAGACACTTTTCAGCGGCACCAGATTACATACTTAACTTCTAATCGCTACATGGAACCTTCATGACGCAGGCCGTTTTTGTAACAATTATGTATTTTTTTTATATTCTTATCAGGAAAATGTCAATGTTATAAAGTCCGGGAAGAGAGCTACAAGCAGTGTTTCTGCTCAAGGGAGTCGTGAAAATGCAGCCAGTCTCTCTGTACAGGGGGTGACTAAAGTAATTACGGTCTTAGATAAGTACTTATACATTATTTTTGTGGCAGTTTATGAAATTAATTATAAACAGGGTATAGCCATGGATAGGTCAAGATCATCCAAAACAAAAATGGAAATTATTATTATTCTGTAAGGTCAATAGTTTCTGCAATACATTTAAGAGTTAAACAGTACTTACTTATTTTATCCGTAGAAGTTTTACCACACAAACGAAGAAAAATATGGCGGTTGCTTTTTTGTGAGAGACTGGTTTACTTTCACTTAGTACCCATATCACTATGAAAGACTTAACACACAAGAAATGTTTCAAATGCATTAAAATTTTAACCAAAAAGCAACTGTACTTCATGCACATGAAATTATTTAAATCATAGAGTATATGATAGAAGATAAAAATTAGTAAAAGTTACAAAAATACTAACTATTTCCTTTTCGATGTCCTTAAAATCTGATATTGAAGTTCTTGACTCGACTATTTTAGTTCATTTTGTTTATTTTTTGGTGACTCATGCCATTTACAAGAGATATAAATAAAGACTGTGACATAGCCACAATTTGTAGCCAAATATAACATGTGTTTATTAGGTATCTTACATATTGATTATTATTTCTCTCAGGGTTGCTAGACAAAATTTAGACCAAGCTTTTGGTGTAATTTTGAAGAAAAAAGTCGCCTTTACGATCCTTTTTTTTAATATATAGGTAAGGTGATTACACTTATTATTGATTATATTTATTACAGTTGTAACAAGAAAGTTTAGTATACGAAATATATTTTAATGTTAGTGCTCTTAAACCACACCAAAACCGAAAAAAATGGCACAAAATGTTTTGGACTAGTTCTTAAGACGAATATTATTTTAACAGTCAACTTTCCAACATGTTATATTTGGCTTAGAAAGTTGTGGAAACAAATGCAATATAATGACTTGATCGGACCACAGTTAGGATGAGATCATTTTGAAACATGACTGTGTTTCCCATGGTAGTTTCACTAAAATTAGATACGATTTCCAGGGATACTGCACATTTGATCCAGTAAGTATATTAGGCCATATTTTTTCCTATAGAAAATACGAAGAGTCCGACAGCAAAACAAAATATTACCAGAGTTGGGGAAACTGTATCAGTAAATCCTAAATCTTAATTAGATAAGCCAAATTGGGAATAAATGCGCACAAAATGACAGTATCCCCGTAAATTGAACCGAAAAAGTATTCCATCACTGTATCAATTATTCCACTTTGCACGTTACGATTAGAACGTCTCGGCACCTTTGTAATCACAACCAACACGACTTGCCACGGACGCCCGCTAGGTGGCGCCACCGAAATAGTTCCGGCAGCGTCACATAGATGGCGCTAGTACCCGCTGGAAGCTTGTCCGCCTGCAAGAGTTGCGCAGGTGAGTGTCACCGTCCGAACGCAATAGTTGCTGTCGCACAAGTTTCCAAGTCTCGGTGTTACGATATCGCCTCGGCTTTTATAGTCCTCAAGTTGAAACCGAACCCTTGGCAGACGGATATGGCAAATCGGTTGGCGGCCTTGAGGCCGATGGCGTTGCACTATGACACTGAGATGACTTCGTGCCCAGGTCGAGTCTGGGCCGCCCTCGGCCACGACTGCGACGTCAACTGGCCGACGGAGAGGGGGTTGTTCTCATCCCGGGGGTTGGTCCCGACGGGGTTTCGGGGGGGGTTCGGCGGGGGGTCTGACGCGGGGGACGCTAGGGACGACAGCGCGCTAAGAGCCCCTGGGCTAGAAGCCGAATTGAGGGGGGTGTCGGCGTCCCCCACGCTGGACGCGTCAGACATCTCTTCGAGCTTCACGTCCTCCTCAGAGCAGGGGGACTGGGGTGTCGCCATCGGCAGCGGCACCGCGCCCGACGCTGCCGCCAAGGCTTCCATGTAGCGGACGCACTTTTTCTTCCGCCTGCAATGTGACGACACGTCAGTGAGCGTGGAAAACGATGCGGACTAGTTTGGATACCGACATGTTGAGATTTTGTGAGACCATAACGGATACACGTTATCAAGAAAACGGTCGACCGTTTGAACGGTTTAAGGACTAATTAAAAGGTTAGAAATTAATTGGCCGAACTGAACTGTAGGTCAAACGAGCGTAAAGTGATTTAAAATTAGGTCGTAAGAAATTAGGCCAATCAAGAATAAGATTAGGTAACCGGTCGTTTTTAATCTCTTTTCTGTGCATCTTGAAGACGCACAAACATGTCGATATACAAATCAGTGGCGTTACCTAAAACTAAAATGATAACAGCTAAACTAATTAAACTAAAGATAACATCGAAAAACCAAAAGAAAACAATGTTAAAACAACGTCATGCCCAAAACAGTTAAAAGTAATCTCTAGACAACAACACAAGAAACACTCATGCCGTATTACTGAAGGTTAAAAGACGTAAAGTCAACGGAGAAAACGAAAACAAAAAAATACACGAAACAACAAACAAAATACATCTCAATTTCATTAAACAACCTACAGAACACATATCTAACAACATTCACACTACTGACGTTCGCTACGAAGTTAATTAATCAGTCTAGAAATATTTGCGGTATCTAATCGCTTTAATATTGGCAGTATCTCCTGATGGGTGTAGCAAAAAAGTGGGTTTTGGTACATTGATAAGTTGTACGGTAGTTTATCAACACTGCTATGTCAAGTGGCTTGCACTTGGGCATCAAAATTAAACAGCTCCCCAAATTAGAACCATCGTATCTGTTGATTACGAAATATTAGGAATTGCGTGGCTTCGTGGCCAAATGAAAATAAAAGAGATAAAAAATTACGCATTTACTGAACTGTGAAATATTTTCTGTATTTTTTATAACTATTTCGCAGCAGTTTCCACCACTTTCCCCATTTATACGATTGTATGAGTAAAATAAAATCTCTAAATAAAAATTAAGCATAAAATGCATATTTCTATCACTTTTTCCACAGATATTGGTGTCAAAACTGACCGTATGAGCGGCGGCGATAGGCCTGCACTAGAGGTTGACGTAGGTGGGCTCGCCCGTGGGGCTAGAAACCAGGGCCCCAGCTAGGGGGGGCATGGGCTCCGGTCGGAGAAGCCCCAATCCACCTCCTACTACCACACTACTTGACTCAGGGCTGTGACCCCAAAGATAGAAATTGTGGCAGGAAAGGCAAGATGGTTCAGATTGGAAATTAGAAGGTAAAGTTTGGGAACGATTGATCGGGAATAATGTGAAGTAATAGAAGAGATTGTTAAAGTATTTGATAAAAAAAAAATGGAAAAAATGAATCAATTAAACGTGCATGAAGAAGCGAACGAAAAAAAGACAGCAGAACATCAGGAGAAAATGAAAAAGAAAAAAATGAATCACACGATGGATGAAATAAGAACAGGCAAATCAAAAACAGAGTCAAGTAGCGCATGTATGGTAATAGTAGTGAAATACAACACCAATCATTGAGCAGAAAACGTATAACAGGAGGGTGTCACCGATAGTGCCAGCCGATCCAACGAATCCGTGAGAAGCGGCAATCATGAGTGGAAAAAACATTTTTATGAGTACACAGTATCAAGTTATGTACCTTCGATAATACATGAAGATAGTTACACCTCCAATAAAAGAGTATAAATACAAAGCGGGCGTCTCAGAAAATGTGTCAAGATTTTTTTGAAAGCGTTCACCATGGATTGCCCCTTCTCATGTGTCGGCTACAACTCTCACTGCCTACTTCCACTACGTATCCACACTCCTTTCCGTCTACTTTCAAAAAAATCTAGTTCGTCATCCACGTTCTGATATTTCAATATTAAATTTCTTTGTGAAAAGACACATTTTCTGATACAGCCGCGCGGTTACCCTCGCAAAAGGACTCTTGCTAGAGCTCGGAGTAACACTCAGATTATTTAAAACAATATAATTATACAAAATCATAATACATTTCAAAATTAGAACACAACATCTACAATTCGGTGTTGCCAGAGGACAAAACTGAGACCACACGGTACGACCAGGCTTGCGTCGGATCGTAGAAAAAAGACTAGCCAAGTCTTTCCACATAGAAACAATATTTGAAAAATGACCAGTAGACCGCGACATCAAGCGAAAATAAAGAAAAAAATGAAAAATATTGTAAAATACGAACCTGCAAGGCTTGCACCATTGGTTTTGCTGGTCGAGGCCGTACCTCGCTCGGCATTTCTTCAAACTGTTTCCTGGAAGTACACGGCAAAGAGTTAGAACCGTTCCTGGAACGCCTCGCGAGCCTCCGACTTTAGCTTTCGTTACATTTTACAGGTATCTTCCAAAATCAATGTGGGAATAGTATATACAAATGGCAAATTAAACTTTACTGATATTGCAAAATTAATTCAAGACTCGAATGTAATTAATTATAATTTTTGCTTTAATCAAATCAAACAAAAATATGATGTCTAGTAAATTTTCAGCTGGCGGAAACTCAATTGGAAACGAAAGAAAACGGCATTAAATTACTGAGGTGTCAGCGTAACTAAGTTTACTGGAAATCATATTCGAAGCACCTTAAAATTAAAACAAACGCAGCCAGCGCTAAGGGATCACTACGAAAAAGCCATGCACCAACCCCCACGAACTGTTAGTGGCATGCGGTCGGGACGGAAATAAGGGACCAACGGAAAACAACATTGGTTTCAAAGGAACACACTACTCGCACTCTTCATAAAAAAACTGAACAATAAAATTAACAAAATTACATCTAACTACGCCTCGAAACAAAAATCACAAAGAAACATGACGCTTATAAGCAAATTTAAGCAGAATAGGTTCTTCGGAATCAAAATAAATAAGTTTTATTTGGCCAGTATCATTATAACACCGCAGACAAGAAGCGGCGAGCCCGCGCCGCCGCCGCATGCAGGCGCCACGCGGCCGGGCGGCGACGGAAACAAAACCGGGACAACCTTCGAAGGAGTGCCACTTACATCAGGGTATAGCGTAAAATAAATAAATGCGATAAATAAAATAAAGAAAATACTGTATGTAAAAAGTCTACAACCTTGTACCCCTTTAACCTTATGACATTCGGCAATGCGCTCGGAGCGGGAGGGGGGGAGGGGCGATGGACGGCGTTTAATCCTCTAATTGACCCCGTTTTTAACGAGTCGGAGTGTCGCGCCGTCCATTGCTCTTTGGGAGCCGCGGCGGGCGGGACGGCGTGGTGCATGCACGACACGGTTGCGCAACGAGTCCTTAGCCACGGCTGGCTTGGAGCGATCTTGACCCGCCATTCCACTCGGACAATCAGTCAGTGCAGGCACCACGCGGGGGGAGCGGACCGGAGGGAGGGCGCGCGGGAGGGGCGTGTCGGTTGACGACGGCGTCAAGGCAGTACCTCCATCGGTTGTCTCCTGTTTTCGTTTCCTCTTCTTGCCCCTTTGCGTATTAGCCCTAGACGACCAATCTGGGTACAGCTGCATGTGTAGCTGACGCTCTCTTCTAGCGAGCTCGTAATACTTGGCCTGCTCCTCGCGCCCGAGCGCGTGCCACTGTACCGCGTTATATGGAAACAAAAGAGATATTCTTGATAGACCTCGGCCCGAGACCCGCTAACGACCCTGGTCTGGTGCTAGAAAAACAGCCCCGAGATTGTGAGATAGATATAATAGAGAAAATTTTGAATCCTACGAATGAAATTGGCCAATTGTGTTGTGACGTTCCTCACAGAACCTATTCTGCGGTCGTGGTCGGACCGGCGCGTCGTCTAGACATATAACAAACCAATATAGTTTCCGGGGGTGAGGGTTACACGGTCACTCGACGACTACAGAACACAGAACACGCAACAGCTATCCGGCGCGAGGCGGCGCGGCCGATCCAGCGCGGCGCAACGGAAGGCGCGTTTGGTAGCGTTGTACCCGCGAGGGGGTTAGACCGGCCGATTGCGCCGCTATGGATCTCCAGGGCCGGACTAAGGCCGACGCCGCCCCACGCCGCACCTCCGATCGTGGGCAACGGTCCCAGCCGCTTTTCTAGCACAGGCGCGCGCGCCACCGTACAAGTAAACACAGTTGATTAACACGCACACACGCACACTCATACGGGGATCGGGTTCGGGTCGTCAGTACAAGCCATGTTAAGTTAATGGGGACCGTGGGACGGCAGGCAAGTCTCCGTGTTAGTGAGGGTGCCGGGAGCTCTTGCTCGGTGCGGCGGCGCGCTGCGGCGCGGCGGGAGACTCCTGCGCAACGAGGTATCGTATGACAAACGGATGTCTACCGCGGTTCAATGTGGGCCCCGTTTCTGCAGGTTATTCGTTGACACAATATTGTGGTTGGATTCTAGTTGATTATGCAGATTGACAGAGAACCGTCAAAGCGAAATTGTAGGTCAATGTTTTATAGCAATGAAAAGCTTGTATCACAAAACTACATTAACAATTCCATTAGACACATTGTAAAAGAGTTTGTAAACGATTGAATTTTTCTATTCACTAATATTTTTATAAAAATCTTTTATCATTCTAAAATCGCGAATACTGCGGCCAAGCTATCCCAATACTACAATACAACGCACCATAGCGCCGCAGATATTCCGATAGCAAAACAAAACTTACAAAAGAAGAACCTATCCCAGAACCGGGGCCCAAATTGCGAATCGAGAGTCGAGACCCCCACGCGCCTAGCCCCCGCGCGAGTGCGGCCCTGTCCATGCCGCAGCGCACCGCCCGTGTCGGGTCCGGGAGGTGTCTGGGGAAAGCGAGTGAAAGCCCCTGATGGCCCCCGCGTGCCGTCCGTGTAGGGTCTAGTACCTCCCAGCTCAGCGGGACTTCTGTCCTTTTTCCGCTTTTTCTTTTTCGAACCATAACCGTAGTTGTCTCGAGCGCTCCAGCCAGGGTATAGCTGCATATGTAGCTGCCGCTCCTGCCTCGCTTTCTCATAGTACTTTGCTTGCTCCTCGCGACTCAACGAATGCCACTGTCATTACCAGGTTATTGTTACATTCGTCTCCACGGTACAACACTTGTCTCGTTTTAGCGTATTAGCCGGTGGCGTGTAAGAGAAGGACAGCTGTATACTGGTTGCGTAAAGTATAAGTTGTATTTTTCTAATTGCTTAGGTATTCGTCTCTACTTTTATCTTCTTGCTATCCTTTTCTAACACGCCACTTAATCTAATAGCGTGTGTTCAATTAATAGAAACATCGTACGAGAATGATTAAGACATGTTACCTGTTTGTTACTCTTGTTAGGAATGGGATTGTGTTCTCAGAATCTGGTAGCGGTTAGGTTCCCGGTACTGAATTGCGGTAGAACCAGGGCCAGATTCAGGGTTTGTGGTTGTTCGTCTATGACTTGCGCCGATTGAGTGTTATCATGGTCAACAGTTGCGGTTGATAATACCAAATGTATCCATGTAGATACAGAAGTTTCGCTTTATTAGTAGCGAAGCGTCCATAGGCAGGCATTTTTACTCGAAGTTTTAATTTTACTATACTGTGTGGATATCTATTTAGAAACGCTGTAAACGTTTTTATAGTGACTAAATTGTAGAAAAAGAAATATTAAACAAAAACATATTAATCGAGATCCATAAAAACGAGTATATGTACTAAGAAGCGAAATTTATAAGTAATTTACCTTGTATCTCACTTATGACACGCATTCCCTGGATAGAGGCGGCCGTAAAACTGCGGTGAGCGACGTCATTAAAACATTGGCTATGAAAACAAACTGTTGCCATACTATAAAATTTAGTGACGTCAAACACCACAATTTGACGGCACCGCGCTACCCAAGAAAACCGTGCCGTGTGACGGTCAATGGACCAACCAAATGGACCCTCAAATATTATATAAATCATGGGCCCCACCTGAATCCGCCCCTGTGTAAGTTTTAATATTTGATACGTTCAGTATAGATCTGCGATATGAGTAAGCATTGTGCACTCCCGCGCAACTGAGGTTTCATTTATTCGAACAGAGTTTCGCATTAAGTCACATTCCTAACAGGAATAACAAAGAAGTATGTAACCATATTAAAAACAACAAAAACCTACTCGTTTTGGATTACGTTGTGTTAGAACAATGAAAGAATTTAAAAGCAGGCTAGTTTACTTTTGTTTGTATTCGTAAATATTATTTATTGATGTAAAAATAATTGCATAAAATTAAAATTTAAAGTTGATAAAAAATTTCGTGATATTTTTTAAATCATTTATAAATTTTTGGCCGGCAATAATAGAAAATCGATCATAGATTTAGTTCAAAAACTGCTCATCTATTTCCGATGTCTGCTTTTATGAATAAAATAATTAAATTTTAGGCCAAACAAAAAAGTACAATCGCCGCCAAAAGTCTTGACCCTACCATTTTTACATAAAAAAAATTGCATAAATTAAAAAATAATCTAAACGTCAAATTTTGAAAATCGAACTCACCCGTCTGCCCAGTATCTGGTTGATGGCCGCCGACTCCTTGAGGGTGCATTCCGCCACCACCTTCGCCCTCATCTCCTTCATGTATAGCATGAAAGCGTTCAGGGGTTTCTTTATGTGGGGCTTCTTGTTCTGCTCTTTACTGTTGGAGTTCGATTCTCCTGCTGGCTTCTCGTTCGCGCTGCTTTTCTCTAACGACCTGGAAGATTACGGGAAATGGCTGAGCAAAGCAGTTAGCACAGGGTGATTGCAGCGTAGAACGGCAAAGGCCTCCCACGAAATAGACGGATAACCCGGTAAAGTTCGTAGGGAGCCAATGGATGCATGATGCACGAAGGTCGATCGGTGTGCAAGGCTTGGGAGGAGGCCTATGTCCAGCAGTGGACGTCTTGAGACTGAGAGACGGAAGAGTTCTTTAGAAGAAGGCTTTGTGATAAGAGAGAACGTTCTGCTGTGGAGGAAGGCGTCCAATGAACGGTTTTCGGCATTGCTGTTGATGATGATGAAGGTTGGAAAAGATAATGGTAAATTAAAAAAAAAATGTGTGGCTGTTTCGTCGACGGTTTGGAACGTTCACGAACTAATAGTGATTTTTTTTATCATAATAAAGTGAAGAAACACACTTAACCGAAATATAATTAGTAAAAATATACTCCCAATTACGGTCAAAGTCTGACAATAATATAGACAATAAAACAAAATATTTTAATGATATCCTGCTTTCGTTTTAACAGCATCATTAAAGTGCTAGAAAACTATTTTCACATAATTTCTAACAAATGTTTCATTATCTAGCACTGAATGTATTTTAACTAAGCATAGCGGTTTTTATCTCTTAACTAAACAATTAAGCGTTTACGATTGTTCACATAGTACTTTAGCATAGAAACGTTTTTATACTTTTTAGCCACATATTCTTTTTTATTTGTGGTTTTCTTTTTGAAAATATTCAATTTTAATATTTTTGTAAGTAGAGTTTATTAGACTTCAATTTATATTCTTGAGGTATAGGAACTAGTTAGCTATCTGTAGTTGCAATTTCGTAATTGTTAAACATGGCGATCTAATACATACGGACGTTATGTATAGTAAAAATTTATAATGACTACACTTGGCATTGAGATCGTGATATTCATGATCATATAGTCTGTCTTTAAGTAGCAGTCGTTCCTAAAGAATAAAAATAGAATATGTAAAAAATTATCCGGAAGGTAATTGATATTTTAAAAACTTCTCAATTTTATATTAAAGGGATTTTTTAAATATAGGGATGTTGCCAAATTCGATCTGGTTAGGATCTTGTAATATCTAGATCTCAAGATCCCTGTAATGTAACCCCTAATTCAACAAAAGTTGTTTAAATTTAAAGCATTGCGTGAACATAAGAAAATACTTAACCATAGCGCATCTTATTTAACCCTATCACTGCAACTTCAAAATGCTAGGTGTGAACGACACCACGGCCAGACAGACAGACGACAATAAACATAGTCGCGTCCGGTTCGGAATAGACGAGTTTCCGGCAAGCATGCGCGTGCGCAAGTTAAACTTTTACGCGATTTTGAACTTTGTTTTTATGACATAAAGTCGCATTTGAACTGGAGACAAGTGTGAATTGTTTCTAAAGACACTGTAAATAAAATAGAGCTTTAGAGACTTGATACAAGGTTGTAATTTGATTGTGTTGTATGTAATGAATGAACACTACTTTGCAACTAGAGTTAGATATATTTGAATCAAATTAAACCCTAGAAGGAAGAATATAAGATACAGTTTTGTACAAATCGGCGATACGGGAGACTTTGTAAATTTGATTGCTATGATAATAAATATGTAATAGAAACACTTGTACATCGTTATTAATAGATGATGGATGAATATAATTATATCGGTGCAGTTGGTATACGTGTTGGAATACGCCACATTAATATGTTTGATAGATAACCATATTATATCATAGAAAATTAAAGATATAACGAATATATAATAAAGTAAATACGACGAATATTGAATATATAATAAGTAAAATAAAAACTTATAGATTTTTTTTGTTTTTGTGTGTTACCCAGAAGAGATTCCTTTTGGATATTCGGGCGATATTAGCTTGTTATTTAATTTAATAATCGAACCACATAACGACCATATATAATGTTAATGTAATTATTAATTAAATGTAATAAGATATGAGTCTGTGAAACTTAAAATAAATGATATTTATAATTTTTATTTTAATGTCGTCGTCGACTCGTCTTGTTACCGCGATAAATCTCGTCCTAATTCTATCTCGGTTTCCTGTTATAATACGTTCTCAAAAGCGGCCGATTAATTTTCCAAAATAACCGCCCAAACGGGCCCCTGGAACACAATAAAAACAAAAGCTCAAAATAACGACTTCCGCTAACAACGGGGGAATCTATAATTCTAAAATAGCACAACTATAAAACATGAGGGCGTGACACAGGCGGCCAAACTGCCGTGTAAAGCCGGAACTTCAGCGAACAGTATGTTACGTTGTACTTACAATATTTTTGGCTAGTAACAATAGTGTGTGAGACATTTAAATTTGCTTATTTTTTTTTTCATGCTACTCATTGACAACCGAGCAGATGATGATACTGATAGTAAGTGGTAACTGTTGCCCATAACATCTACCATTGCAGGTAACAAAAAAGAAAAGCAGGTGCCTTGTTACTATTATTATTATTATTTATTAAGTAAAAAGATACAACAGTAGTTACATTAAAGTTGGTCAAACTGCTGCGCAGTTTTAGGATAGATTACTCTCTAAGTAAACCATAACACTATTTCGTGTAATGTATTAGTGTTTCTTGGTATGCGGAATAAGACCACTGTGAGCTGGAATAAGTCAAAGTATGGAAAGCTACTAATACAGATTTTTATTTCTTAAACTATAAAAAAATAATTCGGACGTGTTTACTTGTTGTTGATTAAATCCTTACTATAAGCATCCAAATTTTTTTATGGTTTCTTATAGAACCTTTTAAAGAGTTTTTTATTTATCATGTTTTGTGGTTGCTGGACTGCTTTATTCGAAATGGAAATATAAAAAGGCTACCACCGAATCCTGCTCAGCTCATTCAAGCTAATACGTATAACAAACATGGTATGACAAGTCACAGTTGGCCGGTCGGTAGGCAAGTCGCAGTAGGAAGCGATTCAAATGTTGTTTAATACTGAACGCTGGTTCTTGGAACGCACGACGCCACTGGATGAACGACTTCCTTCAGCGCATGCGCGTGCCTTTAAAATGGTGGTTGATAACAAAAAAAGAAACAACAACACAATGTGCAGGCGACGTATGAGGTGTTCTCGCGTCGTTCGTTATTACGTGATAGGGTACAGACGGGAGGAAGAGGGTTATGTGAAAGAAGTTCCATATGTCCACGTGACTCGAAACTACAGAAGATTTTAAGTTAAGAAGAATCGGTTGCAAAGAGTTCTGGGTCAGTAGTTGTAATGCTGGTTGCTCACGCATACCGACGGCTCCAGATTCGAAGAAACGTAAATTAAACATTTTGATTTTGTATTTTGTGCCTGCCTGACTGACTGATGACTGAAAACTCTAATGTGAGGTTTGTAACCTTACAATACAATACCACTTTATTGCACACCAAAAGACCTTCTAACCTTCTGTATTATTCTTTATAATAAGAGGAGGCCAAGCATTGTAGACCTACTCCAAAATTTTATACGAAAGAGCTAATCGATTATTGTGATCGATTACACAAAAGAAGACTTTCTACAACCAAAAATAATCATAGCAAGTACATAAATTAACTAATAAGTATTCCATACCAACCAAAACTAAATCTTCTAAGCAACTAACAGCATATATTACTACAAATCTGTCGAGCTTATCAGTCAATCTGCAACAGGTTATTACGAGCATTCAACGGCCAATTGACGACGCCCGTTCCGGCCATTTGCATTTTATATTAATTTTATTATAGATTTAAACTTAACATTTTTATTATATTTCCTCAAAACACGTGACACATAAAGTGTTTGTCGGGTGATAAAAATCTCGGAGCCGAAGCTGATATACGGGACTTTAACCCCAGTTCATTATTAATTACACTTTATTGCATAAACAGTAAAAAGTTGACGTAACGTATGATAATGAGTGAGATGTAAGTGAAACCGTTTAAGTTAAGTGTAAGTATTTTTATGTTTATACGAAATTTAAGTACTGAATTATTTTTATTTATTTTTTTACTAGCGACCCGCCCAGGCTTTTTCGGTTTTCTTTAATACCTATAATATACATATAAATCTTCCGAAAGACATTCTCTAACCGGTAGTAAAAACTGCATCAAAGTCGCGGTTTAGGAGAAGTTAGCGAAAATACATACAAACAGACAGACGCGGAGAGCGATTTTATTTTATACATAGTATAAGCTAGTTTGGCCGATAATCTCAACTTCCTGTCAGGGTTCGCTTTCGACTCATTCTCCTCCATTTCGCCAGGTCTTGGGTATCCTCGCGTCGCAATTGGCTCTCGCATCCGACTCGGCGATGTCAATCCATCGCTTCTTATCACTAGGCCTAATGCCTTGCCTTTAGTATAGAGACAGTGTACAAAAAAGAGGGATACATACATAAAACGAAAGTATTGACTTGACGAAAAACTTAAACGCAATATTTTTATAGATTACACCAAATCTACGTCCCAAAACGGAAAGACTTTCGTCGACGACTGTACTTCGCGGTTCCGTTAGTTGGCGGGTGTCATATATCATCTTAATTAAATTTCTCCCGTCTGTATTTACATTATTGTATGTGTATGTATGATGTGCCTGGCTTTTATGGCCTTGGTGTGGACGGGCGGGGGCGGGTAGAGGAGGGCGGGGAACAGGAATGATTGATCATTCTACAGAAGCAATATTTTTAAGGAGCACGATATTTTATATTTTTATGATGGCCGTAGGTATCGTTTTTTATTTCTTTTTAAAGAACACTTATTTAAGGATCCTCTACATTTTTAAATTAGGATATGTCGACTTAGACATAAAATCTATTTATTGTATTCTTCTTGGATGTCAGGCCATCATGGCAACATAAGAGTCGCGGCTGTTTTTTTTTACAAAAGTGAAATACTGCAATTGTTCAAAATCGTCTAACAAATAATTTGTGATCCTATATACTGATACTTATGTGTAAAGATAAGCACTATTCTATCTACAAACTACTACTACTACCATTTACAAACGTAGGGTGGGACCAATGTCTGTAAGTCGCAATAGGTTAGGTACCTTTTACCTTTTCTTGGGCTATACGTTACCTACTTTTGAAGTTGACTAACCATATACCTAACAGGTATTTACAAAAAAAACAAAACTTTCCTTTACTTTATTTATATATACTTACAAATAAAACATCAAATAGATACCCTATCAGATATACCTAGCAACTAAACGAGCTAAAACATACGCTAAAAAATCCGCTTACACTGGCTACCCACCACAATTACATGTGTATGAATGTATGTTACCCAGAACCATGCAAGGGTGTAACATTACATTATTTTTCTCCAAGCTCGTCTCGTCCATGCTTCTTTATATGCATGACGTAACCGTTCCCCGTACGAACTCGCATTAAAATAACAATGGCTTTAACACTTGTGTGGCTGATTGTACGTGTGAAAAATTGTACCTACTTCTTATTTTAATTATTGATTAATGGTCTCTTTTTCGTTTTATAGGGCCGAGTAATTAAAGAGTTGGGGTTTTCGATTATTTACGTTCATCTTTTATTTTTATATTGAAATAGTGGAAAGTAGTAGGTAGGAGCGTAGGCGGCCTAGTGGTTAAGGTATCCGACTCGTTAGCGAGAGGTACCGGGTTCGAATCCCACTGCGACCATGTACCAATGACTCTTTTCTGAGTTATGTACGTTATTAGTTAAATGCTTACCGATGTTCTTACGATGAGGGAAAATATCGTGATGAAATGATTGTGTTATCATGATCGAATCTAGTCAGGTTCCACTAATAGCAGGGTCACGGAGGTCAGATGGCAGTCGCTCTACTGTAATTATCTGATCCGCCAAATACTGGATTATGGTCAAGGCGGACCCCGGGCACTCGTGCGTGAAAGCACAACCGGGACATTAACGCCAAGATGATTATTTATATAGTATGTAGGTAGGTACCTACATTTGTCCTGACTTAGTAAAGGGCAAGAAAGAGTTATTCGTGAAAATTTATTATCACTATTTCTCTAGGACAAACCGTTATAGATAGTTCAACTCAGTTGTGCGCGCGGCGCTATGTGTGCGTGCGCTTGTAAATATACAGCTTTCATTTATGTGGCAGTGACCCGACCACTTGGCGTGCCAATGGCGTGGCGTCATTGTGACGTGTCTGTATATGTACAAGGTTTTCCCTACACATAGGGCCGCGCGCACAACTGAGTTGAAATATCTATACCTATATCATATACCTACCAGAATTAAGTCACAGAAATGGATAAATAAACAATCAATTACTTTAGCAATCACGTTTTCTCAACACGTTTAGAAGGTATAATAAACTAAAAAAAACTAAACTAGAATTTTACGCCCAATAAAAATAAAAATAATAGTTCTTACAAAAAAAAACAATATACTCAGTGAAAAAAAAATCTCAGCACGCACCACTTGACATATCATTAACACTACTTATCAAAAGCTCTAATAACAGTATTCTACCGTCAAAGCGATTCAATAAAGCTGCATTGGTACAATTTGCTATAATATCGTCACACCCCTTTGGTATAATGCAGGCTATCATTTCGCGATTGTGATCGGCAGCGCCCCTACAAGATCACAGATAAGCAAGGGACGTTTGATTTTGACAGATGGGTTTTTGTCAAAGAGTTTTTGTTCTGTTCCAGACAGTGGATGGCCAGGTTTAGATTTATTATTACAAGCTTTTATTTAGTTTCACATGTCCCCGTGGAAGTTTGTAATAATATCTTGCAAGTTAAATTTGACCGATTTTCCGGTTTGTCCATAGGCAGCGGTGACCACTTTCCATCAGGTGCGCTTGCTTGTTTTAGAGGTGGACAACGCATTGGTGATATCCCTGGTGTTGCTAATGTCCCTAGATAGCAGTGACCACTTTCTATCAGGTGGCCTTGCCTATTTGCCAAAAGCAACCGACATGACATGAATAAACGTAAAAGAATCAAGAGAGGTATACCATAACCACACCAACGGGAACACTGTGGTACCTATCTCCTCATCATCTCGGCGTTGAGTCCCGGTTGCGCTCTCGCGCGGCACGTAAAGGCCCGGGGTTTGCCTGTGGTACCTTATCTATCTAGGATTAAGAGGCATGTATGTTTGTTTACCTGGCATACCGCGCGTGGTGCGACTCCAGCTCAGCCTTGGTGGGGGGCGGAGGCACCAGCGCGGGGCCCAGCCCGAGCCCCAACCCGCCGCCCAGCGTCGGCGAAAACCGGTACAACTCGCTGCAAAGGGAGTAATGGGAGAGTTAAACGCATTCTATTATGACAAGAAAGTACTTTCGTAAGGTGGGTAATTATCAAGGTCACAAGAGGGAGCTACTGCTGCTGTGACTTGCAACACCTCATATATTCCTGGGGGTCTGAAAAGGCTACATTGAGTGTTTTATATCATGACTAGGATCCGGCGCGACTTGGTTCGCGTACACCTACTCTACCCCTACCTATCCTTGTTTTCTTACTTATAAACTGAACAATTGGACCGGCTTCTACAGAACTTCTTTCACTTCATGTACGGCCTGCGTAAGTACGATTACGTATCAAGCTTTCGTGAGCTCAAATGGCTGTCTATACGACATCGCCGCAACCAAAGAATCCTTACCTCCCTTTTCTTCATACTTCACGATCCAGCCGTCCCTGAATATTTGAAATGCAAGTTTCAATATCCTTGCTACACCCAAGTTCGTAGCCTCCGTTCTTTAAACACTGTCTCCTTAAACGCTCTCCTTCACCGGACTGGATTTCTGTCTAATTCTTTGTCCTTGATCGCTGCTAGACTTTGGAATGATCTACCATTGGAGATTAGACGAACTCCCAGTTACAAAAAAGCAGTAATAACTACCTAAAGTCTCTGTAACACCTTATACTTATTTTTTCAACTTAGTCTTTCCCTTTTTGAAGTGTTTGGGCAGTAGTGTTGTTGAGTGTGCTTGTTATGTTCAGTTTCTTGTTCTCTGATATTCTAATTTAAATTTAATGTTACGTTTAGTATATTTTTTATTCTTTTCTCTTCTTTTTTGTTGCACTGCCTTGTAATTTTTGTTAATTGCTCCTGATTGACTGGTAGAAAAAGCTACGTAGCTTTAAGTCCGCCATTGTACTGTAATGTGCATGAAGATTGAAATAAATAAAATGAACCTTCTAGAATCACTCTATCTATTGTAGAAAACTGCATTAAAAGATCTAAGCGTACATAGTTACATACATAGCGACAGACGGCGGGAAGCGACTTCGTTTTATACTATGTATAGATTCATACTACAGGGCGACAAACTTATCTGATCAGGTGGCCAAAACTGGAACTAAGTGACCCCATTTTGAAACGTCATGTCAATGCCAACAACAGCGACGCTGCAGGACGTTTGCGGCAAATTAATATGAATCATAACATGAAACACAAAAGTGTCTTTTTAGACCTCCAGGTCAAGCTTTATGATTTAGATTTAAATTTATTATTTATCTTTTAAAGTTCTTACATAATGATAATATTCTTATTATAGATTACATTAGGTCAATAAAAGAGATCGTCAAGTTATAAAATTAGAATTATTGCTTTCATACTAGAAGGCAATTGCAAATAATTAATAAATTAATATAATAAACAATGTCAAAACAGAAAATTAATACATAAAATTACACTAAGGTAAATTGATACAAAGCATGTCAAATTATTTTACATGATCGACTCGTGCGAATTTACAAAATAACAGTTCCAGTAAGGTAGGTAATTTATGCAAATAGTCAAACATAATGGTAGAAAAAAATAATAAAATGTCCGTTATTGGATACAAAATCCAAAAAAATGACAAAAAACTAAAATAAAACTCATATTGAAAAGAATAAAATAAGATTGTATATTTGAATTGAAAATTTGATAATAATGTCAAACAAGTAAGTAATAATTAAATATAAATATCAAGTCATAATAAAATGTCATTAAAAATAATTAGTATTATCATGAGTCATAAATTCATTAACGGAATAAAATACATTATCCAAGAAGAAGTTTTTCAGACGGTGGACAAACGCTTCGTCAGTCTGTATGCATATTGTATGCATAGTAAATAAATAATATAAGTACCTAATAACAAATAAGTAATTTTTATACTTAACCTTTTAATAATTGTCACGATAAGAAGAAGTAAATATAAATATTTGCCCGGTAATTATCTGTGAAAATATTGATTATATTCAACCCTGCTCTTATGTGCGTGTTTTGCCAGTAGTGTGTAGTGTGACACTCTTTATATTTTGATTATAAATAAATAAATTATAAATAAATATGCTTGGACAATCAAACAATCTAGCCCCAAAGTTAACAAAGCTTGTGTTATGGATGCCAGAGAACTGATAAACTTATATATTTTTTTAAATACATAATCATTATACTTATAACACACAAAGACCCGTAACATGAAAAAAAATTCATCGTTTCAATTTCTCTCCGGCCTGGTATGTTAACCAACCTGTGTGTTAACCAAATGTACCACTCAGGTGGTCAAATTATGGACTTGTACACTTACTTTTGGTACGCAAAATCTTGTCGATTATTGCAAATGCGTGTATATTTAAATATTCTGTCTGTATATTTAACTGACAGATGGACAGACACCTTGGAATTTCCAATAAGCAGAACCTTCTCGACTTATGAGTAATTAATAACATTTTCCCTTCTTTCTCTTAATTTTAGTAGAACTCTGACGAACATCTCAGGCTTATGCGCTTCTTACATTTGGCTAAATTCAGTCGTCTAATTTCAGAAAAGCGTTAGAACAAATCAAAGTGGAATATATTGCTCATACAATAAGGTCCATTTTTGTACCACGTCTATTGAAAAGCGGAGCGACGCGTAACATAATATAACTGATACAAAAATAGACCTTATTCTATGAGCAATGCATTCAACTATAATTTGCTCTCACGCTTTGCTCCTGAATTTAGACGACTGAATTCAGTCAAATGTAATAAGCGCATTAAGAGAGCCCTACCACCGGCTATTCTGTATTTCATGGCTTGTAACAATCTCATTTACTCTCTACCCACCTATGCAATAACTGTTATGCCCTTTGCATACCCACAATATAATAATATGTAGAATCAATTTACTAAATCCAATTCCATCTGGAAAGTGGGTTTCACTTGAAAACTGTCAACTCAAATTGATTTGAGAGATTGTCTGCGTTTGAGGCGCGGCTTTTGAGGTTAACCTCCGAATTATCTTCCGGCTCGAAGGACCAAAAACATTAGTAACCTTTGATTAGTGAAAATTGTTCCCTGGGGTATAGAAATTGCCGTTAATTGCCATAAGTAATGAGGAAATGTAATTCCATCAAGTTTTTTGACTGTATTTTGCTTTAATTTATGAACATGCGATGTAGCCTACCACCAGTATATATAGTAACACCAGATATATCTAGCCTCTAAGTAAAAAAATTAAAACAATGTTGTATCGTAGAGCGAACTGACCTCCAGCATACACTAAATGTATGATACAGGGACTGTTCACTCTGCAGCTAGCTGTACGTTGCTTACCTTGATAGACTAGAACTGGTAATAGGCAGCGCCGTAGGGTATGGACTCCGGAAGCCACTGGCAGCCGAAGATATGGGGTACATGCTTGGAGTATGCCTGCGTTGGGGACAAGATGCAAATAAATTAGATGTAGGTATAAGAGAGAAGACGCAGCGTGGGTAGGCCCTCCCACAAGGTGGACCGACGACCTGGTAGAGATCGCAGGTACCAGCTGGATGCGGAAGGCACAGGACCGGCCTTTGAGGAAATCTATGGGGGAGGCCTATGCTCGGCAGTGGGCGTCTTTCGGCTGATATGATGATTAGAGGGTTGGCCGTGTGGTGTCCGGCAGAGCAGAATAGCACCAACCCCTTATACTCGTGGGTTTCCTTCAAGGCGACTAATGTAAAAATAATTATCTTTGCGTTAATGTCCCGGTTGTGCTCTCGAGAACGAGGGCCCGGGGTCCGCCTTGACCATGATCCAGAATTTGGCGATCAGGTAATTACAGTGGAGCGACTACCATCTGACCTCCGTGACCCTGCTACCAGGGGAACCTGAACAGATTGGACCATGGTTACAAATTCAGTTGCCTGATTTTCAGGTTTTATCACAATGTTTTCAATCACCGTAAGAGCATCGGTTAGTACTCGGTACCTCTCACTTACGAGTTGGATACTCAACCGCCCGGCTACCGACGCTCTATTATATTACTGAAACTTGTAAACAAATAAGGACTTAAAAGGAAAATTATTATAGATTCTTTTTTTTTTGTTACAAATAGTCCCAATATAGGAGTTTATCCCTCAAAGAGATCTTTTCCAACCTCCCATTTTGTGAAGAGACCAATATCGGGTACCCGCTCATTCTGCACCCATCCTACCCGCAAAAATAAACGAAAAATAGGTACTCACCACGACGCAGCTACTTGTGACATTTCCGGGCTCAGCATGGGGTAGGGGTACGTTCCGCCAGGGAACGGGTACATCGGCGTCCGTGCCAGGCCCGCCGCTGGGGGTTGAGGGTGCGGGTTAGGGGTACATTCCGTATTAATCTGGACACCTTACTCAATGACAAACGTGAGGACAGTCTTCCTGATAAAAACCGGTAACTGTCCCCATTTACAATTCATGCACTTGAGCTTCATGTAACAAATATGCAGAATCGCAGTTCAGGTGCGCGCGTTATCACTGTGAGGACTAAGATGAAATGCCTCATACCTGTCATGCGCTGGCAACCTTATCCTTCAAACAGGATCACAACATTGTTGACGGCAGAAATAGAAATAGCGGTGGTACTCACCCAGGCGGTCTACTTAGACATGACAAAGTTCTACCAAAGCTTCTGGACAGGTATGTTTAAAGAGAGGTAGGGCATAGCAGGGTATCCCGTTCGAATTGAAGCAAAAAAAATAAGATGTTGATGGATGATATTGCTGCGTGGTATCTGGCAGAGTAAAAGCACCAAACCCTCAGCGCTAAGGGCGAAAAGCGATTAATGTCTTAGACTCTAATAAACGTTAGCCTCTAAGACTTAGAGAACTAGCTAGAATTATTGTACAAATATTTTAGCACAAAATACTTAATGAAGCATACAGTTAGAGCTTATCCCAGGAAGAGAGAGAGAGAAGAATATCTAGATAGAGAAATAGTACATTCATAGACCAGAAAATGGGCGTTTTCTTTCTCTTAAGACTCTTACTCTTTCGAGTAAGATAACGATGGGATGCAGCAGCTACTTGCGGTAACGAAGCTTCACATTACGATGACAAGCTTTCAAATTATGCTAGTCTCACGCATAGGCTTGACATTTTGCACAGTATTTAAGAGGGAAAAAAAAGAGTAGAAAGACAAAGCTGCATGTTGCTCCTATCCAAAAATCCACGCATTATGCACAGTTAGTGCTTCTTAAAGAGACTCGGAGAACACTCACCCAACTTGGAGTCCAGCTGGTAAGGCGGTGGAATCCCCATATGCGCGGGCGGTGGCTGACCAAGGTCGCCCCCGGGACAGAACAGGGAGAGCCCCCCGCCAGCAGGCAGGCCCATCTTGCTCGTCTGCAACAATAGAAAGGCCAGGGTTAGAGAGATATATAAAGCCACACAAAAACACTTTAAATAATGCACAATATGAGTAGACAATGTGATAAAAACTATTGAAATAATTAAATTGACCGGGCATTATGAATAATGCCCAAAGCGAGCGTGCCACGGAACAAGCAGCCGGCGAGTGCCAGATCCAAATCTAAAAATTTTATGAATTTAATTTTAAAAACAGGCGTAGCAAACCCAGCAAATTTGGTGTCAATTTGTTGCCTAATGTATCTTAATTATCAGTTTGCCCAACACTAACGTAGAAGTATTCATAATGACCCGGCAATGTGATAATTAAAGAACTGTAAATAAGTATTGTTTACATTGCCCGATTTGACTTACCATTATTCATATTGCCATCATTATTATGATCATTATAAGTAGTATAAGAAGTATTTGAGTATATTTATTTATTTAATTTGCCAACAGATTTTCACTTTTTGTTACATCTAATTATTACATGAAACATCCAAAACACTTAAATATAAATCCAATAACAGGCAAACTTACGTTAACAATAGAATCGATCGCGCTTAATTAAAAAATAAATCTAAATCTACCACCACTCAAACTTAACAACTAAACAATGATATTGTTAGTGTAAACGGCGAGAGGACGTACTTAGTACACTATACAAATATTTTTAATATTGTAGTAAAGAACAATGTACAATGTCAACACAATTTTTGGAGCTATACAATTTGTTATGTTCCCTGCACAGTAGAACATTCGTTCTGATTTTTTTAAGTACAAAAGGTCTAAAATTAAGTACTCTAGCATTGCGTCTAGGCACCGAGGAAGATACCATGCTTACTAAGTATGGACAGTCGATTAACACTCTTAAAATTTTAAAAATAAATATTTGGTCTGACATCCATCGACGATCCCGGAGTGTGAACATATTATAGTGGGACAATTGCTCTTTGTACGTAAACTTTGTCCAAAGTTGTCCGACGTTTTTCAGTGATTATAATTCTGAATTTTTTATGCGTGTTTCGAATACAACATATTTAAAGGAAATACCTAGTTCTATACTGAGTTTTTTTTTGAAATTGATTTTTTATTTCGTTGTACGATGTTGATTTATACGAATAAAGTTATTGAGTGACCTATTTCAAACAATACAGGACAAATACAGGGCCGGAACACTCCCACCCCATACCGACAGCGGCAGTATTAATTTGTCTACGAGGCTGTCAAAGCCTTCTCCAATGCTGGATATAGGCAAACAACCCCGATGTGCAATATGATATTGGTGGCCTAACACGCCACCACTATAATGTGCGGTTCGGATGGCAGTATATTTGTATTTCGTGTTGCTCGTACTCATAAAAACCAACACATAACGAGTGTTAGTTGTCAGCGCCATCTTAACTATTGCAAATTAAAACTCATCACAAACCCTCTATAACAAATCAACTAAACCTTTTCCGAAACTAATTTTCTATCTGTCAAAACAAAAGAACATAAGAGAAGTCCTCTGTTTGATAGGTAAATATTCACTTAAAACGATCACCAATAACTACTATCTCAATTTTTCCAATTGTTTATATCAATGCAAACTCGGTTTGAGACAGCCCGTAGCCACTCCGTGCACAAAAAGCAGCCCCGCAACACCGCGGCCGCGCAAGACGCGTCATTAGCAAGTAAATTGGCGCGGGTAGGTAGTAGGTAGCGTATAAATTTCGCGCTACCCTCGCCGCCAATTATGCAAAATGGCGCCCAACGAGGGCCATCCAAGCGCGCCGTAGACCTCTCACCCCGTCACCTCCTCAGCTCTAATTAAACGAGGAGCTGAAAAGAATCCACCGCTTTATTATACAAACTGTCACGCAGACGGTTTCGACACACTTAATTATAATAATGTCGGCTACGTTGCTGGGCTAGGCTCTCGTGGGCCTTTTGCTTGACGGGGCGCGGGCGTGGTGGCTAATGATATTTTTAAAATACTTATGTGTTTCACAAATTATTTTTACGTGTATGATAAATCTTATTTTATGTTCACGGCCAAGACGTGTGTTTATGATAGTTTAATGATAAAATGTGAGCGAAATACATGTTGTGCAGACCCCACTACTAACTCCGATAAGGGCAAGGGGATGATGACGCGTATTCATATACACACTAAACCTCAAACACAGTAGGTACTGAAACTGTACAAATAAAATTATAACGTCAATAAAAACGTAGAACGTTCAAACTCTTTCCCGCATTAAAGCAAATGGAAGCTGCCTCCAAACCGGTTTGAAACTAAAAAGCCTCGACTCATTTGAAGTCGTTTAAAAAACGAAAAGGGCTGACAATTCCTTCAGCACTCGTCCATATTTGAAGAGCAGGAACTGCTTATTAAGACAATAATTACCACGAACAAAGGAGGCTCACTAATTAATAATAAAACACGCACAAACAAAGCCCACCATTCACGCTCGGGACAGCTCGAAAAAAAGAACAAAAAAAGGGGAAAAAATACCGAAACGGTGGTCGAAAAGAGTCGACATGCGAGGCCGCATAAAAAGAGTTCCATAGACAATGATGGCTGGCGACGCACAATGCGGGAGCGCGGGTTCTTAATTTGAAAATATTTCCATAATAAGATTTGTCTATGGACGCGGCCGGCAGAAACAAAAGACGAGCGATGGCTTTGTTCAACTTGTGCCCGTCATAATTTCTTTATGTAAAAATTTGGTTCAATTTTTGTATGCATAGTGTGATGCAATTAAGTGTGCTCTTCTACCCATCTGGTATTCTCAGTTACTTAACCGACAGAAAAACGTCGGAAATCCCTCGACCTACATATATTCAAATATAGTTTGAAGATTTGAGATTTTAATGAAACCAAACTAAGAACCATTTCGATAAACTGGCTCAAATAAAGAAAACCGCATCGAAATTGGCTGTCAGATCGATCGGGAGCTCTCACACGTCAAACTGCAAATTTATAGTGATTTGTAATTAGAGGTATACTTAGTAAATACTAGTTAAAAAGTCATGACGAGGGGTCATAACAATGGCTCTATGCGCCACGTAACTCTTTCATAATAGTAGAATTTATTTTATTTAAAAAGCATATTTGAAAAGCCTACGAAGACAAACAAAAGAAGTAACACCACAGAACTCGACTCCCTGAGAGCGTGTCTCTGCTCTTTTAATTATACTATTTCCACACAACACTCTTGCAAACGTCATCAAAACCAGCCAGTTATTAGCCAGACTTTCTAAAAAAACTCTACTCATAATTTTATTCGAAACAAAATCGCGAACCCTCTCCAGTGGCCGGTGCTTGTCCCTAATGAAGGCCAGGTGAAGTAGCTGAGTTATTTAGGAGCGTGACATCAAGAAGCGAGGGTAGTTATTGAAAGCGTGACGTCACAGCACTCGGCGCGGGCGCCGCGGCGTCATTCGCTAATTGGATCTTGCGGTGAGAGGACGCCTCTCGCGCTGAATGGACCACTAACGACCGCCTAGCCTCTGTACTGGTCTACTCGATTCGCTAATTACATTTATCGATGGAGACGCTTTTGAAATTGGAGGACGAATAATTGGGCGCAACTGTCGTGTTTGCGAGGAATATTAAATTCGACAGATGTTTTTGTATGATATTGAGTTATTAGTATCCAATTTTGTTAGTATTGTTTCCATACATTTTTGTTACAGTTTGTGGGGTAGAAATCATCATAAGTAGATATTCCCTTTGTCATCATCTACATGGGGTATATACTATGTGGGGTCGGCACAAAATGTCTCAATAATAGGTACTCTCTTTGTAGAACTACGAATTTCAAAATACTTATGTTTGATCATTACAACTTCGAGCAGGACTCTACTCTCAAGCTCGTTGTTCGATACATTCGAGTCCATCGAATGTCATAAGAACGACCAAATTCAAATGATGGATTAATTATGGTTAATGATTGTTACCATGATATTGTAAGATTTAACAATCGCTACAAATGTTCTATTAGCTTAGAAAGTAGAGTCCTAGAATCTGCTGTCTAGAAATGATTTAAGAAATACTTCGGAACAACCAAAGAAGAACTCAATTTGAAACTACAATGCCAAAAAGGCACGTAACGCAACGAAAACTCCTCGTCACTTCGCCTTCGCTAGTTTCCCGTGATCTCCGTCGAACAGTATGCATTGGCATTGGTAACCAATTTTCCCTGCATTCACCCACACTAGCTCGCTTAGCACACCCCTTTGATCCGCCAATGCGAGGGGTGGGTGTCTTCGAGGGTAGGAAGCGGGGGAGGGTAGGTTAGGTGGGCGGGCTCGCGAGATGCTGCGTTGTCATGGCGACCGGCGGCGGCGCGGGAGGGGGCGACCTTGGATGCTGTTTAGTCTAGTTTCGGAGCTGCACTCACTTCCTCGGTACTCCGTATAGATATGGGACGTTTGTAGTTTTTGGAAGCTCAGGTGAAGGTTTAGGGGTGAGATGTTGGAGTGAAATTTTAATAAATATGCTTTTAAAGTTGTTACATTGAAAATTCTGAAGACTGACCGGGCTATTTTTTAGTTAAGGCAACTTTCTCTGACTGATATTCCGCAGTTGTTGAGGAATTGGATATTTATACTATTATAAAACTGTAAAAAAGCCGTCTGCACATCTGTAATAACGACGTCTTAAGCATTGTAAAACTATACTCTTTACTTTTTAATAATACCTAATCATCTTCATCCGCGTCATCATCACAGTCATATCTGTATGAATATTCTTCGTTTTAATTATATTCTAAAATTATCAGGTTAGGTTTTTATTAAACGGACAGCCCACGAAAACAACAGTTAATTAATCTGCCTAGCAAAAATCTTACAGGCAAAAAAAGTTTCATTCGGGTTAAGTGCGACCACCTTGAAAACTTTTTAGGCCTTCAAACTGCCAATAAAGAAGCCTTAAATGTATAATTTCTTCTTGCTCGTAACTTCGTTAAGTTGCCAATGACTTCTCATTTTATGTCGACACCGAAACAGAACGACACTTCAACAATATGGCATTTCTATTATTTTCCTTGTAGTGAAAAGGTTCTGTTTAGCCATTGTCGCAAATTTTCCTTTTTAATTTTTAATTACGTTCTACTATGCAAACATATTTTAAATACACAATACTACAATACTAAATAATATGTACAGTAATAAAGAGAGGGTAGCTCAGACATTCTATTCTTCTATAATATAGAAGCTTACCCTCCCCCCCTCCTCTCCCGCCTGTTACCGATCGGCATTTCTTACCAACTTCCGCCGTTGGTCCTTCGAGCCGGATCGACGGAACGGAACCCCGTAACGAGGGTATCCCGATATTCTTCGCTATACACATACCTACATACAGACATTCTTCATTAAGTCGAGTGGAGTGTATTTTAATGTAAGTAAACATGTTTATGCGCACATTTTAAGGGTGGTTTAAATTAAATGAAAATGGCGAAATGGCTGAATGTTTAACGTAATACCTCATACCAATTACGACTATGATTAAACAGCAACAGAGGAATATGTGTAATATTTTAATTATTTACTACTAAAAAGTTTACTATAAAATAATAATAATCATGTTGGCGTCAACATCCCTCGTTGGTGCAGCACTGGGGATAGAACTCATTACCTCTCGTTTACGAGTCGGAACCGCTACCCATTAGGCCACTGACGCCCATGTCTGGGTGGAACAAGGCGGCTAATGTAGGTAATGTAACTACTTAACTAGTTCTACGATCTCCGTAGACAAGTAATTAGGGTTGCCAAATCTACTATACTTTGGGTTAAGCAAGATACTGTATACTGTTGGAAAAATATATACTTAGTAGCAAATCTGCTATATATTTTAGCAATACAACAGCAACACTTTCTTCAAGTATAGGTAATAAGAGCCACATGGTCAAAAATACACAATTTCCTTCAATAAAAAGCAGCTATCTATCTAATTTAAATCAAATAACCATTTTATCATGTCATTGTGCTGTCCGGTAGAATAGCACCAACGCCTTCGACAAGGGTGATACAAATTGTAAAAAATCTCCTTAAAAGTAATTACATTTATTTGACACCGTATATGGAAATCTCCTACATTTTTCTTGAACATTTTTGGAAACCCTACAAGTATTTGGTCAACTGTGGTTTCTGTTAAGAATTTTCAATACTAAGATCTCCTGCCTACCAAGAATGTTTTTGGCAATACCCTTCAGTCTTAGAGAAGGGTTAACTTTACCCGCTGATTGTGAATATAGACTATTTATTGAATGGGTAAAACATCCATTTCGAGTCGAATATTTACGGAACGTGCGTGTTTGTTCCGAGCTTTTACGATGTAAGTTTTAGCCCTTTATCTAGGTATACTATAGAAACACAAAATTACTATATTTCTATACTTAGGACTGTTTTAGATGTTAATAAAAGAAAATGTTTTATCCAATATTTAGTGACCAATAAACCCTTGTTTGTATTAAAGCGCTAAAGAAGATTTTTACAGCATCGTAAAATATTTATCGATTTTAGCAACTAAAGTGGATAGGTCGATAATATAGAATAACTTAACAGCAAGATTTCTGTTTATACTCGTATCAACTCGTATCAATACAATTACATTGGCTGGTCGAATGGACAGTTATAAAAATGGAGCATTCTAATCAGCAAACAATCCAGCAAATCGTCTTAATTAAAATAATTACAAAGGAAGTCGATTTTGTGTGGATGTAGAACAACAACTTCCTTACGCAAAACAGCTGAGCTATTTTTAATAAAAGGTACAATGCTACGCGTACTAGATTCTAGGATAACAGCACAAAGGCTTTAACGAAATTAAAAACATGTTTAAAACTTTCCACGGGTCCATACTATACATGATTTTTAGTGGATCAGTCAACCCTATTCAGGAGCCATAATTAGACAAACAAACAAATACAAAATAACGTCATTATAACACCTCGTTATAAGATAGACTATAATATAATATTTATTTCAGATATTAAAAGCGTATCTGTATACAATAATAATAATAATTTAGTTGGTCTAAAATGAAATAAAATACAACATAATATGATGTATGATATAGGATAGATAGACTACATATAGACCAAACCTGAATCAAACCAGGTTAACCTTATTTCGCCTCAAAAATCCCAGTGCGATTTCCACTAGTCTTAACTTACCCCTCCAGTGGTCGGAAAAATTGCCGACAAGTTTAGAACCGAATATAATCTGTGTACTGGGGGTATTCAAATGGGGTAGATACCCTCCCGGGGTGGTTGACCCCGGAGGCTGTGAGGGAAGGGAAAATGGAGGTAAAGAGAGTTTGTAGCTGTTGTGTGGGTACGGCGTAATTTTAATGTTTGGTGGAAAATTATGTTTGAGATTTTAAGTGGATTTTGCTGGTTTCGTGAATTTGGATTTCGCTTAGATATTCTTCGCTAAATCTTTTTGAAATTTGAGCTACTTCTTTTAACAAATGTCACGTCAACGAAACTCTATATATATTGAAGTGAAGATAGGAGTAAAAATAATGTTATTTCAATTTTGATAATATTAATGAAAATTTGCACATTGGGACCAAATATAAAAACTAGCTATAAATATTATATAACCGTCTAATCACACATTTGAAAAAGAACAAAGTACCTAGTTAAATATACAACCCGCCACCAAGCGTGGAGATTATGGCAATGCCCCCCATTAATGCGAAGGAGGCTTAAGTCCAACAGTGGAAACGGTTTGTCAACGGTCAACGGTCTGTTCATGATGATTTTAATTAAAAGAAAAATTATTGCAACAGACAGACTAACTCGGTAAAAATATACTTTATAATTTGAAAATATAATGAGGCCAACCATATAAGTAAAGCCATCTATACCTCTCATGAGTATAACATGCTACCTACCTACCTATGCTAGAGTTTACTGTACGTGTCTATGTTTGGTACAATATCGGAACGGTGGCATGCCAACTATGTTCATGACAGAGCTCGTTCCCGTGGCTGTTCTAACTTCGCGCGAAATTGCGAATATATCAACTTGGTAGGATATTTCAACGATTCCGAAAATTCGACACAAATCCAAGGCAAATCTGAAGCCTTACAAATTGGGACCACATAGATTGTTTTGTATTTCTCTTGTTCTTATTGGCGTTTCTAATTAAAAGCAACGGAATACACTTAATTCAATTGCAACCGCATTTCTAATTTACCCACCCAAAAAACAAACTGCTCTCCGAACACACTGAAACCACATTTTAAGCATTCAAGTCACAATTAGACACGTACTTTCGTTCCATTTTCAATTCCATCCATGTCTCCATTAGACGGTATTCAGATAATTCGTCGTCGAGGATTGCTTGGTATTTTTTTCTTTTCGAACGTGTTGAATGCAATGTGGCCAGCGTTTCTGACTCAGCAGGCACTGACTCACTGATGAGAGTGCTGGCCGCCGAGAAAATGACAAAATTAAGACGTTCCTTTTTTAAATCTTGAGAATCAATCTCAAGATTTAAAAAAGGTGAGATAAAGAAAAAAGAGCAAGATCTAGGTTGATTTTTTTACTAGGATTTGCTGCCAGTAACAATCACTACATATTATAAAACAAAGTCCCTCGCTGCGACTGTCAGCCTGTTCGCGATAATCTTAAAGATGACTGAACGGATTTTCATGTGTTTTCACCATTACGTGTATAAATTTATTAAGGTTGCGAAGCCGGGGCGGGTCGCTCATAATAGAATATAAGGTGGTTTCCGAGATTAATCAATCTGATCTGGAGATCTGGACACCTGGATGGATACAGCGGAAAGTCTAGTTTAGGCTCCAGACTCACACTATTGAAATGTAAACTGAAACGAACCAATACATTGTATAAAGAGAAAATAAATAAATTTCATTTAAATTGTTTTTTTTTAATATTGCAGTAAAACATTGTCAATTTAGAAGACCCTATAGTGCCACCTACGCGGAGAAAGCTTGCAAACGCAGGTCACCGCCTGCGCATCCTACGACACAATAAACCGCCAAACTACCTAATGTAAGTTGCGAATCCGTTAGGCAGTATACCTACTGAACTGTACGGTAGGGCCAGCATGAAGGAAGCTGCTGCATTTTTGTGTTGGATGTAACTTGGTTGGATGGTTGATTCCGTTAGTTTTGCAGTTTACGCCGAATACGTGGGTAGGAAATGGTGGGCCCTGTATGAAGTTGCGTTTTTTTTTTGGTAGTTACAATCTTCGATTTAAAAATAGGATTGTTAGGCTGGGGATGTCATGGAGATATTTTTTGGGTTTTTCATGTGCATTGTAATTTATATTGTATTGCATTTGTTGAATTGT
Organism: Blastobasis adustella; assembly: GCA_907269095.1. NCBI lineage: Eukaryota > Metazoa > Arthropoda > Insecta > Lepidoptera > Blastobasidae > Blastobasis > Blastobasis adustella. The sequence goes on along the minus strand of OU026135.1, from coordinate 4,633,033 downwards.
CTAATGGAGTGACTTTGTCTTCGGACAAAGCTACTTAAACAAAGATATGAAAAAAGTAAACTTTTTTTTAAGTCTGAATTATATCTACTGCGTACGTAATTGTTTCCAATGCCACTTTTCGCTAAATGCTTGCATCAATCAATTGCAATGGTGATCTAAGACCTGTCAAAGCTCCCCACTTATTTTTAGACGGACGGACGGTCAACTAGTAGGCTGTATGACAGTATACTCCACATTAATCGAAGCTTTCGCTAACTAGCCTCATATTATTAGCCAAATTACTGGGCTTTTGCACAATTGTGGTTAACGATCACTGTCAGCGTTTCACAGCAACGACGATGGAATCGAAATGTATAATTGCATTGTCATGCCTTGAAGAGCGAGAAAGCGTAATTACAGTCATAATATGTTCATCTGTCTGTCTGCCGCGGACAGCACCGCATCTGCAGTCTTTCGGCAGGTTGTTTTGTGAATAACAGTTATTAATTTGGATGTATGTGCCTGTAATTTTTGATAAACGAGTAGACAGCCAGGTTTAGCGGTAGCTGTCGTTTATGATATCTACCATTTGTACTTTTAAGTTTTCAGTAACAATAATGCGGACCTCCTGGTGCAATGTCTTGTAGGGGCTAGTCTGGCTGAATGCTAATAATCTCAACAAGCTTGTACCTAATGATTACGTGAAAATCAGACACGACTGTTGATTTGTTTTACTAAATTGGCGACACGCATTCCAAGCATTACAAACGCACATTAGTCTACGCCGTAGACTCTACGGCAAATGTTGGCCATCAGGCAGGCTGTACATTTACTTGGTACCTTTAACTTACTAAACACCGAAACCTTACATGATAACACAACACATCAGATACAGTTACAGCGAGACATAACCCGGATAAGGAATACGAGCAAAAGCGTCGTACCCCATCCGACGCCCTGTAAATTTTCGCCAACTTGTCGTATTGCCGTGGTGCAATTTACATTTAACACGTAAGAGGTTTTACGACTGAGGTGTGCCCGCCATTATCCACTTACGGGGCTCCCATAAAAACTTGTCGTGTGAATGTATGTGTATGTGGCCGACTTACCCCGATCCGTAGGCGGTTTGTCGCCGCGTCACCTGAAATGTATGCGTCCAATGTCTTGTAGGCGGTATGTGTGATGGTTTTGTCTTCGTCTTGCTTATTCGGATGTTTCATGGGTTAAGATATGTCTCTCTCTCTCTCGAGTTATTGGACATTTTGGAAGAGTTAGATATTTTGGGGGTTGGATATTCTGAACTTAAACGCTCGCGCGCTCCATGCATAGTTAGATGTTATATATGAAAGCACATAACTCAGAAAAACTTTCGGCACTGGGGTTCGGACCCCTTAACCATTATCCCACCGCCGCTCTGACGTGTGTCTAAGTGTAAGCATCTATAACCATGTAGACGCAATTAAGACTCCAATATCTATGTGTGGTTTGTCAGATTTACATTAAAATACATAGTTTCAAAGTTACACGGGCTTTAAGATTTCCATACAAATTTTTCAACCCATGCAACCTTTAATGAAAATCTGAATCATAAATTGTGTTCTGAATTACGTCTACAAAATTTAATTGGATTTGGTTTGGAATTTTGGTGCTGAATTTACAACGATTTCATCCAAACGAATTTATGATGAAATACCTAGTACTCGACATCCGTATTATATTTTAGAATTAGAATATCGTTGCGATGGTAGCGTAATTATCTATTACAGAATCGGTTGACGATAATAATTTACAGGGAAAAATATTAAAAATAAAATACATTTTAAAGTTATGTTCCGGGTTTCCTACCGCGTACCTTTGTCTTTGTTTACGCGTTTGTAAACCCGGAACATACCTTTAAAATGTGTGATAACAACCGCGATAGTTTAAAACATGATGTTAAAAATAAAATAATCATCAAAGTTGTTATCAATATTCACAAATATTGGTTAACTTTTAAAATAAAAATCAAACAGACACATACGTAGACATTTGGTAAAAGCTCGAAAATTGATGAGGAACGAGGCCCTGAATTCTTTGAAGAATACAGATGACTCCACTAAAATCATCATGCTATCTCTATCTGCCTCATTTCCCGCGAATAACGCTTACTCTTTCGCACACTCGGCATTTCCGAACGTGGGCGTCACAACTCACAATCTCGAAATTCGGTGTTAAGCGACGAATGCAATTGCTTAACATCTTTTTTGGAAGACTTATCATTTCTCAGAGTGGTTTCTCACAAAAAAGTGTCATTAAGACCTTGTACCAAAGCTGTTGTAAAATTCTTAACCCTTTTTTGGGCTTGGTCAATATCGTACCGTATGATTATAGCGAAATATTAAATTTTCCTTTTTACAAGGCAACTTTTTCCAGCATTTTTTTTTAATGATGGCACGTCAGGGTCGGTTTCACCAAGTTTTGATTAAGTCATTTCATTTCACAAATGGGTATTAAGTATATACACTTATGTAAATGTAAAAAAAATCACTTATGTTTAGTTATTTAGATGTATAACGTCACGCCTTTTTTCCGTAGGATTAGGCAGAGACCACGTCGTACAACTTCTTAAGGTCCTGAGTAGTCCTGACAGATCTCTTGATTCTTCCACACTCATAACCCTTTACATACAATAATGTCGGTTTAGGGTACTGTAGACCCAACCTTTCGTTAAAATATCAACAATTGATCGTGATACGTGATACGTGATCGTATCCCGGTGTTCCCCTTCCAACCATTTCATTCACTCCTGCCATATATATTATCTTCTTTGTTTATCTTCTTTCATTCATTCTCTCTATCCTTGACACGGCATCTTCTTTTCCACTTAAAATGATCTTACCGTTAAAAAGCAAGAACATTAAAGTGTGTTATGATAGTCCAGTTTTGATACAGAAAACACTTAGAATAAGTAAGGTAAAATAAGTTTCAGACTAATAAAAACCGCATAGAAAACTAGCGTTGAACATTCTTTTTTAATTCGCTTGAGTCATTTATCAATACCATGACTGACTTTCTCGACTCTTCAATTGCAAATGCACCATTGCAATAAACTCCATACAAGGGTATTGGTTACAGTGGTCGCAAAACGGTATCGACTGGACACTGGATGCTTCACGAATGGGCGGGGGTGTATTATGTGCAATCATACGTGTACTCCGAGGCGATTATGAGAACGGTGAAATTGTTGGACGACTTTTTGACTTTTTTTCGTGGGAGGTGTATCTGATTCTTTTTTTAATTTAAATTTTATTCAATATTAGGTGTGTTATTGATATTCCGTCTATGTATAGAAATGTTACAAGCACTCAGTTGAAAAGTGGATTACTAAAATAGTATATGAATAATTCACCAATAGTGCAAGCGAGCGAATGGAAAATTACTCCAATTCCACACAACAATTCACAACACCGTCACCGGAAAGGGAGGACACGTCTGTGGGAACCGCATGATGTGACAAATAAGATACACCGTTTAATAAGCCCCGCGGGGGGTCAATTAGACCCCACGACACGTCAAAGGGTTAATACTGGGTTGTTGCTCGTTCGTCGCGACCTGCCCAGCCCACACCGAGTATGGGGTTGAATTTTTTAACGATCCCAGCGATTTATAGGTTATTAAGTGACCGTTTAAGCGATGTTAATTCTCTAATTGAAAAATGAGACGGCAAAGGGTTGGTAATTAAAACCAGAATTGGTATCTTCGCCCATAATTGTCGTATCCTGCCTAGCTACTTTAGTAATTACGCTAAGTATAGCTAATGCATAGATTTGCGTCTAATTTTTGTTTAGTCAAGGGGTGCAAGTAAATGTTTAATAAAGCTGTGGTGAAACCTGTCCCAAAATATTTTTAGCCTCGGAGCGGGTAGTGTCAAAACAAATGTTCTCTTTCACCACCATTACACAGCGTAAACTACCTCCACAACTCATTGGGTACATTATATACCTACACCTACTTGTCAAAATCACGCCGGGGGGGGCTCTCGCCCCGTCAAAGAAACTACGCCCCGCCATAATAAAAAATAAATGTATTATTTTTCGCAGCACAATTTTCCCTATGTAATAGGAAGGGGGGTAAACCCTGCATTTGACGCGGCGCCCGCGGCGGCACATCAAAGGAAATATAACCGTATGAATTGTTTAGCGCAAATCCGCGGGCCTTTCCGACCTTCGCCGCGGGCTAGGGTTAATGGAATCCTTTACTACTTGTATTAATGTTTACTCGGCGTGCTACGTAACTGGGTTGGGTGGTGGATAGATATAGTGGTTATAAGAAATATATACTCTTAAAGTGGATACAGGGCCAACGATACCAACGCTCGTCTGCAAGCCAATCGAAAGTTAAGTGCTATAAGTAATGCAACGCCACTGACTGGCGCGAGCGCACCCCGTCCCTACGGGGTGTCGCATCCTATGAAACCTGAAAGGCCCTTCCGGCTACAGGTGCTCCCAGGGGGTGTTTAGCACGTATGCGCCTAGGTCTTTTTTTTTGGCGAGTCATCCATAACCAGCTGGCCGGCCGGCTGGTACTCATGAGAGTTCACCTCCTCCCTCCCAACCGCTATACCGGAGGGTGCCCATTTGCGTTGGGCGCAAAAAAAAAAAAAAAAAAGGACTGGCGATGGAATTTTTTTTTCACATCGTTTTAGAAATACTCCATTGGTGTCGATTGACTTATTTTCTTACTCCAGCTGTTTTTCCCGAATTGATCCCGAGCGCTCGTTTGCGCAAGGCGAGTCAATCGTGAAAATTTCGATCACGAGTTTACCATGTCAATGCTATGTATGTATAAAGGATTGGTTTCACTCATTTGTGTCTGTGTGAGTCATAAAGGCAGAAGTGTAAGTACGTCACTCCCGATTGGGATCCGAGAGCCAAAATTGGTTATCCGCGATCGATTCGGGAACACGGCGATTTAGAAAAAGAAGCCCCCCGCTTGTGCTCTCGCGCGACACAGAGTTCGCCTTGACCCCGACCCAGGATGAACGAAATTTACCGCAGTGTGGTCACTTAGCAGACAAGCACTACGAGAGGGAACGCACAATAACGCTATTCAGACAAGTATTGTTTATAAACACGGTAGTTAGTCGGTGTCCTTTATTCGGCTATGAGTAAATCAGTATTAAGAAGAACCTGCGACATCCATTTTGCGTACTCCGAGACCAATATCCGTCCCAACAAAAAGATTAACTGGCACACAATACGTCTATTTGACTCACTCACGTAGTCAGTCAACCTGACCCACTGTCATTATGTCAAGTGATTTATCACAGCCATTTCGCATTAAACACATTGTGAGACGCACAATCGCTCTTTGAATCAACTCCTAGAAGCGTAATTAAACTTTTGGCACAGGACATGACTGTGACAGTTATTTTGTGGTCTTAAATCTTCCGCTCGTCACCGTTTCGAGGTTTCGTCAGCTTCGTTTAGCCATGCATTCGAATCAGAAATGAGGAGATCGGCAAGCGAACCAAGGTCACCGACATAGCCCTAAGGATTGCCAGGCTAAAGTGGCAGTGGGCAGGGGCACATAGCTTGAAGAACTGGCCAATGGGGCAGTAAAATTCTCGAGCGACCACGCACCGGAAGACGCAGCGTGGGAAGGCCTCCCACAAGGTGGAACGACGACCTGATAAGGAGCACAGGTTCCAGGTGGATGCGGAAGGCCCAGGACCGGCCTTTGTGGAGATCGCTTAGGGAAAAACTTCCCACGAAAACTATTGAACGCATTTTGATGAAATTTGGCAGTTATGTAGCTTGTAGACCAGAGAAGCACATAGGCTATTTTTTCCTGAAGTTCAACGTGGCTCCCGCGAGAACGGGTCCGGAGCGTAACAGTCGAATTTTACGCGGACGATGTCGCAGCCAAGACTCAATAGATATTTTTCTATAAAAAAAACTTACGTACTGCTACAACACTTAAAAGTAGTGCTCTTTATTTGCTTCATACATACATACATACATACATACATAAACTAAGCTCACGCCTGTGTCCCACAGGTGGGGTAGGCAGAGACTATGGACCACCACTTTGCTCTGTCCTGACACAACATTTATTTGCTTTACAAAACTAAATAGGTACCTGACCCTGACAGCTTATTGTTACCTTCAGGTTGTACCAAAATTGAAACAAGGATAAAAAGAAAGCCTGATAGACGTCTGAATCTAATTTATCTGTATCCATCAAAGTCTGTCGTGATGTACGAGCTAGACGCAGCCTCATGCTGCGAGCGTAGGGTTGCCACTATCGAGGAAATAATATATCGATGTGAGTTTAAAAAATGACAGTAGTGAACATGAAAAATTTAAAAGAATATAAAAATAAAGTACTATTGATGTATTTGGTGGTAATACGGGCAATTTATTTTACCCCTGTTACTACTTATTAATGTTGTAAATAAAAGACTGCTGTGAACGTTAGGAAAATAAATAACGATTTTATGCTATAAAAAGGTTGATTTAAAAAAAAAATACAGTATGACACAGTAAACTCTAACCAAATTGTACTACTAACAATCCAAGCTAGCAATTCATCATCCATCGTCATCCATCATCATCATCATCATCCTGGCGTACGCCTTCCCACTTCTTGTCCATTTTGCTCGATCGTTGGCATCCTACGTGGTTTGCTGGCATACACCTGGCACACACTTGTTTCCACATCGTTGGTGGTAACTTTGTTAGCACCCGGTTGTTCACACTTAAGCAATTCACATCATCATCATCTTGACGTCAATATCATATCATATAATTTATTAATAGTAATAGCAATATCTCAATTCACATTCATAGCAATTTATAGTCGTTCTAACATCACCCCTCATTCACACAATATTGTTAGAGTTTGTCTAAGCTGAAATGACGCGCACAACTACTTAATTAGTTGATTTCGAGTGTGAGTGTAAATATTAATAACGACACTTTATCTGTGTGGGAGCGTCGACTGCTCAATCGAACGACGCGTGCTCCTACGTTTGAGTCTCACCGGCAACTGAATGACCAATTACAACGGCATTTGTATATGTATTGCGTCCATATTTTAAATTTGCTTGTGTGCGTTAATGCGATAGCGGGGCGCGTCATTTCAGCTTAGACGAGCTCTACCAAGAAATAAAAAAACAACGTCAACAAGCAATCGCAAAATTCGCCACAAACACGCGCTAAGCCTTCGGCCGGTCCCATACACACATAACTCCGCAGAGCAGACATTCATACGGATCCGTCCATACATAACCGTGCTGCAATAAGTCTATTTTAATTACCGGAGTCGATATCGGCAGATTCCTGTCTTGCCTACTCGGGAGCTCCGCTGAAAGCTAGGGGTGGGGCTGTGTCGATGGTTTTATCGATAGTTTTGTAGAGTGGAAATATATATTTATTTATTTATTATAAACTTATTATAAGCATATTACAGCTATTTCTATTAGCTATCGACTAGTAATCGTTGCAGTTTTAAGGTTATGAAAAACTTGGTCGCCATGGTGCATGATTGGTACATTATGAATAATTCTTAAAGCTAAGTTACGCTTGCAAACGAAATCTCATTGTATTAACAATATTGTAGTTCGTGTGAGAACACGTACTAGTTACAACTATGAGATGTTAATTGTTTTATTTTTACAAGTTACATAAAACTGTTCCCTGACAACATCTTTTTCTCCGCAAATGAGGCAAAAAAGCAAACGTATCGATTTACTTACTATAGATAGGTATTAAAGTTGCAATGACACGTAAAACCACTATCGTCTTTCATAATAAAATAAATTTATGCGACATTAACATTATGACAACACGAAAAGTTAACTTGCCTCGTAAAACAAAATTGTTTTTATAATATCAAAATTAGATCTCGCGGGAAACGCCACTGACATCATGCGCTGTCTTTATTTATTTAGCGCAAATAAAATACACTTTATAAATAACTAAAACATTTAATGTCTCACCGGATCGCTGTCTGGAATAATCTTGCCCCGTTCCAGACTACGGCACTAATTTAAAGCTACACATGTAATGTGTCGCGAACATGCAACACAGTTCTGCGATCGTAATTCATCGACATCGACGCGCCTAATTCAATCAACGCGTCCCCTCACTATCCTAACACAAACAAGACTCGATAACGAGGTGAAATATTCACGTTGCAAGCGCTACATAATCAGCTATACAGCTATCTCGCTTGCTCCCGCGCTGTCTTACGGGGTTACGTGGGGTAGGGAAAAAGACGGCACGTGCTGTCGGCGAGTACAAAGGGGTCGAGTCTCTTTGAAGTCGCCGCCGCGCGTGCGTACGGGTGCGCGGATGTGTGCGTGACGTATGCAGATGAGTCGCTGAGAATTTGATAATTGCAAAGATTTATGTTCGCTAGTACGCTTAGTCTATACTACGTAAATATATCGCGTCCATATTGTTTCTTTCGATGCGGTTAGTGCGGATGCTGCAAGATTGAGTTATTAGTTTTATCTATTGGTGTTATTTATCTGTGTCTTTAGTGGTGTACTTTACCAAGAAGTTTAAGACTAGACAAGTTATTTTTAGACTGTCCAAGCATAGTATGATAATGTGTATTTTGTGTACAGTCAGTGTATTTAGTATACATGTAGATAAGTATACATGTAAGTCCGTTTACTCTACAGCTGACTGTACTATAATAATAACCTGATGGAAAGTGATCAACGTCTTGCAAGAAATCCACTAGGGTCACTTTTTAGATCGAAAGAAAAACGTTTCTCGCTCATACTGTTCGACTGTGGAATGAGCACGCAGCCAGTGTCTCCGTTGACATACGAATACATAAATTATGACATGGGTAAAGAAGTGTATATTAGAGGTGAGCAACGCCGTTGTAGATGTCCTTACGCGGCGGTGACCACTTTCCATCAGGTGGTTGATCTTCTAACATCCTCTATCTACCATATACCATATAAAATATATTTCAAATGTAAAAAAAGAAATTTAAACGCTGAACCTAACATGGTTTCCATAACAATTAATTACAAGCAAGGTCGTAATGTCACTGCGCATCTGAAAATGCGAGGTTGAGCCTATAAATATAGTTTTATTGGAGTTCTGGCACCTGGTATTAGCATAGTGGGGCTATAAAACCTCATTGGGGTCATTTGGAGTCGAGACAAATGGTCACAGGCCTTAGTGGGGTCATACAATTAGTTACATATATAGCAACGAATACTTTCCTCAGATTTATGGATTGTGCTGTGTTCTCTACTTTACATAGAGCAGTAAAGAAAGATAGGAATGTGCTAATGTTGTAAAAACTGGGGCGAGCGATTTTGGTGTTTTTAAAATATTGTAATGTGGTATATAAATTGAGTATAACATTAGTTAGCTAATAATATAAGTATAGAAGGTGATAAACGGTTGAATAGAAAATATTATTAATTTGTAAATAAATACATTCAAAGAAGACGTCTCTTCTTCAAGGCTAGAGCGAATAGGCTGTTCCTAGACAGGCATTCTCCATCTTCGGCCGCATCGTCACTTAGCAGGTGAGATGGTCGAACTAGCCAGGCATTTGGCCTGGCTAGAAAAGAGTTCTAGAGGTTCTTTCCGCCAATTCAACTAGTCTAACGATGAACCCAAAACCCTTGTTGTACATACAGCATTATCTACAGCTGCAAAGTAATATTTTCTTCTTCGTGGCAATGAACAGCTCTTGAATTATACACTCAACACGAAGCCATCGAGCGAACAACTCAACAAACAAGCGTCTATCGGCACGAGCGACCGCCTAATCGACAGAGCACAGATAACGAGTAACCTTGCCGGCGTACAAGGTGGCACGGAAAGTATCGCTCTCTTCTTTAATTTATAAAAAAAAAAAAAAAAAAAACAATTTAAAAATATTTTGTTTACTTTAATGTCGCGGCTGTGCTCCCACTCGAGAAGGGTCCGGGGTTGGGTTTGACTGTGATCCAGGATTTGGCGGATCGGGGACAGTGGAGCGACTGTCATCTGACCTCCGTGACCCTGCTACCAGGGGAATCTGACCAGATTGGATCACGGTTACACATTCAGTCACATGAATGTGCAGGCTTTTGTTGTCTTTTAAAAATATACCTTTTGAAAAATGAGAAAATAGCCGCCATGATGAAAAGCTGTAAAGTGCCACAAACTTTTGTTATTATATAGGTTGTAAGACTCGTGGATATTTACTACACTTTCACTACATATATGTTGCCATTTTGAAATGTCACTTTGTTGTCAACAACAGTGACGCCGTCACCGGTTCAAATAAGTTTCTGGCACTATACCTATTTGTCACCCATGACATTACGAGTCATACAACCACGCAGCACCTTTTGCTATTGACATTAAACATTGTCATTTTGTGGTGGTCCTTTTAGGGAGCAAATACGTTTCATATGCAATGCACCCCTTGACCGTTATTATTTAGGTATAAGAGCCATGCCTCATGACAGGAGTTCGTAGGAAAGTTTTCGAATAAATTAACGCATTATTTATGACATTATTATTATTATTTTTAATATAAGAGAGAGAGACGAACGAGCGAGCGGGTCACCTGATGGTAAGTGATCACCGCCGCTAATGGACATTCGCGCCAAGGGCGTCGCAAATGCGTTGCCAGCCTATGTGAAAAGTGTAAAAGGTGTAGGCTCGCTTCTTGAAGGCTCCAATTTCGTTACGATACAACCCGTTGACGATGACAAAGCAAATTACAAACAGGTCCTCCATCATTATCTCGACCGCAAGACGTCCACGTCCAAACAGGTATTTCAATAATAAAAAATTACATACATGACATTCCCGACAGGCCGTCACCAGCCGGCCACCCTGTACCATACATACATCCATCCATACATTCATACATACATAACTGCGACATACAAGGTGGATTAACTGATAACGCGTCGGTAATCCCTGCATCATGACTTGCGCCACTCACGCCTGACTGTGACGTCATCACTGCTTTTTTTATACATACCTACACACATACATACATTGACGACGACCTGAGGGGTACAGTTGGTCAACATCTCTGCCCGAGGTCCCGGGTTCGAATCCCGGCCGGCAGAAATTGAAATAAGTAATTTTAATTTCATTTACGGGTCTGGATGTTATAATGTATAATAAGTATGTTATTGTTGTTGTCAGCCATTTCTGTCCTATTGCAGGGCAAAGGCCTGTATGGATTAAAAAAAAAGTAATAAGTAGTTTCAATTTTCTGGCACCCATAACACAAGCTTTGCTTGCTTTTGGGCTAGCTGGCGCTTTGAATTGTCCAAAAAATATATAAAGAGGAAGAGTTTGTATGTTAGGGATAACGGGTAAATAATCTCCGAAACGGAACCGAAATATCCGCTTAAAATTGATGTAAACAGAAATGAAATATGCATGAAATGGATGCACTGCATGGCAGACGTCATCCCCTCATCACCCGGATCGTTAAACAGCCATTTTGTTGTTTACAAGTACTCATAAATGATTGCGACCAACATGTAGCAACAACAAATTATCGCAATTCCATGGAATCGAATCGAATGTCGAAATAAGCACATCCAAAAGGCAGTTTCATTAAATTAATCAAAATATCCAGATCAATTAACACTGAGACCGTAGTTGATTATTTCCGATCAGACATGTAAATATTCGCAAATACAACGCAATAAAGCAAGGGAAAATCGTTCGAACGTACGATTTGTGTAACTAACTAAATTAGTAGATACATAGCTGCCTGATCGATAGTGGTAACTGTCGCTAATGATTATAACAGAAGCTGCAATCAGTGTATTTGTTTCTTCATTGAAATCAAAATATAAGTTACTGTCACGGCTAAGCCAAAAGCTTTTGTTTATTTCTTAGGACACTGATAGACGACGGTCGGACGGTCATCAGGTCGACGGACCTGATGACAACTGACTACCGTCGTCCAGGTCCTCTGCAACCAAAGAGAGCGATTGCGTCGCCGGCCTTTGAGGTACCTATTGTCTAGATTTTTGAATAATCCCCAAGATACAAAGGAAAGACTTCGAGAGGGAGCTCATTCAAAATCCTGCACGTAACACTTTCGCTGCGGTCGACTCAATAATTGGGTCGAAATCAGCGCACGACTCATCTGGCCGGTCCATTTAATACGCGCTCTATCTACGAGACTCAGCACTGCTGCAGCCTCTCTGGTATTTGAGTTAGCAGATAATAACAGCATAGTTGGCAGTTTCAACTACATATTTATTTACTCTCACTATACTGATCAGATCAATACGACAGTAAGATATCAAATGTTATCGATTAAGTGTTTATTACTTTATTATGGGCAATTCAGTTTGATATGTAAACACAGACAAATTCTTTATTTCGAAGTACGTAGAGGTGTTTAAATTGTGTTTATAAATCATATTTATGAGGGCCCTGTTGAATTTATGTGAGAAGTTTTCAAATTGACCACAATCATCATAAACCACGTCGGAGGTTCTCAAGACGAAGCTTATTTCATTACTCATTAGTCATAGATTAATAAATCATCGGTAACTCATACAGCTGAAAGACCGCCCGGCATTTGTATAGGTATACTATTACCTATATTATGTGATATAGATCCTCGCACATGATAGGTAATCTTCAATATCCCGGTTGTAAACTCGTGCGCGAAGGCCCGGAGTTCGCTTTGACCATGTTCTAGGATTTGGCAGACCCTGTTAACAGAGAAATCTGCCCTGATTGGATACGCGAATGTCTACATTAAGTCGCCTGAATAGAGAATTCTAGATCGCACATATTGGCTCCAATTGCGGACGCAAAAAATCGACTCCGCAACACCTTTGTCCGGTCGGACGTCAAAAGGCACGCGGAACGCAATTTTCGCGCGAACTAAAAAAGGCGGCGAAAACTCCGAAAGGCGGGAAAGGCCCGATTTCCCTGTCCATTGTCGGTGCTATTTTTTTTTTCATCTTATTTAGCGCTTTGTCGGCCTCGCTTTGAAGTCGGTGGAGCGGGAGGGGTTACAAATTGCGTCACGGGGCCGTGGAGTGGTGCAAACATGTCGCTACTGTTTCGGAAAGGTTTTCCTGGTGGCAGAGTTCCTGTGATGCTGGTAATTCCGTGGCGGAATGTAGGGATAGTTGATGCTAGGGTTTGAGAAGTCGACGAGAAAGAATCATCGAAAGAAAATCAAGCATGAGGTATAAGGCATGTTGCATCCCCTTAGATTGCAGGTGTCCTACGTGACGGGCACCGCTTGTCTTCAGGTGGACTGTCAGAAGGTAATAGAAAAACAGAGTAGTGAGTGAGAGCGGTCACGAAGACTAATAGATGAGCGACACGAAATGCAAATGCAAATTCCAATTTTCATATCCCTGTTGGTGCCCTAGTACCATTCCTTCGAATACACAAACGTCTGTTTAATTAATAAAGGAAAATGTTGCTAATCATGATTTACCTACCTTTTAAAAGACAGTAATTTTTTTTTTTTTAATAATTTAGACTATTTCCCAGTCACTAAAGCTCGACGCAGTTATTGTGAAATACTCTTTCTTATACGAAATTGCCTTCAACGCGTACTTTGGGCCTGCGGAATATGAAAGGGAAAACTGTCTTTCAACGGCGTTTGAACAGCGATAACTTCTATCAACAAAGCGATTACAGATCAAAACACTGTAAATCAGCGAGATAAGCGCAGAATGGCTCAGGAGACAGAGACAAATAGATGCCGTGATGCATATAAAGGAAAAGGATGGAAATTTATTACTGGTACACTATTTTGGTGCCACAATCAAATTGGATTTTGTGAAGGGAATTGTTCATGGTGTGGATGAAAATTGATCTTCTCTTCGAATTGCCGGCAATATACTGTGTTACTGAAACTAACACTACTCGATGAGTGGCAAGCTTTTCCCCGCATATACTAGTTTTTGTGATACCCACGCTTTTTCAGAACAGACACCGCCTAAACTTCCAGTACGTATAGAGATATCCATAGCAGAATTAGCGTCACCGCCATAGGTTCCCGAGTCGCGAAACTGAAGTGGTAATTTGCACGTACACGTACACAGGACCACGTTGCCTGCAAGTGTGTTTCCTGATCATTATAATCTGGACGCCTTCAAGGCTAGAGGCTCTTCCTAGACCATGCTCAATCTTCGGCCGCATCCGCACTTACCACCAGGTGAGATGGCGGTCAAATGCTTGGCTAGTCTTATTTAAAGAAAAGGTAGGGAGAGACCTACGTGGGAGTGGACGTTCTACGACCGAGCTGATGATAATGAAGATGATTATAAGACTAGGTAGTCTATATCCCGCAGTAGACGCCGTCACAAGTATTAGTAATCTACGCCTGAGTCATTAGCTCAAAAGCCCCGCCCACACAGCTCAGTATAAATGAGATTATTAGGTTTCTCTAAACGCAGCCAAACGAAAATAAAGGCCCATTCAGAAACTACTGCCAAAGTGTGTCGCGGACCAATAAATCATAGAGGGATTCTAAATAACCGCCGCGACACACGGACCGACAGAGCGGAATGGGTATTTGTTAAAATAGATTTCATTGCGCTGAGAAAACATAAAAGATTTTGAAGGCGGGGAAATGATATTATGGAAACATAAAAACTTATTTTCATTGGTGTATGTCTTGCGGCAAATGATGATGAAATGATTGTGGTTAAGATTTGTAACAATTGTTTAAGTAATGTGGTAAAATCGATAAACTTCATAGATTTTATTAATTTTGACACACTACCTTCATTTGTATTCATTTTAGAATGTTTTTGAAATAACAAGCCATTCTTAACTTTCGACAGATCTGAAAAATTATTGAAAGAGCTTTCTCAGGGCCGTCGCAAGTTCAAGTCGCCGTTCTCTGCCTATCCATAGGGAAAAAAGCGTGACGTTACGTATGTGTGCATAACAATAATAACCGAAAATAAATAGTTCCGGTTGAAGAATAAGGGCAGCCACTGCAATTACAGCCATGAGGCATTTCATCTTAGTCCTCACAGTGACAACGCACCTGCGGTTCTTCATTTTTGTTGCCTGCAACCTAAATGCATGAATCGTAGGTGTCATGGGCGACAGTTATCGCTTACCATCAGGTGGGCTGTCTGCCCGTTTGTCACTGCGTAGAATAAAAAAAACAGACATAATGAAACAATATCGGAAAATATAATCACTATTCTAAAGATAATTTTTCTAATGTCTGTCATCATACGGTTTATAAGACCGAGCCACAAGAAAGGAAACCACAAATATTATAAATGATTATGAAATTATTCAAGAACCTCGTATGTCACGGATCCGAATCAAATGTGGCGGAGACGAGTTCAAAGAAAAAAATTTAAATATGCATAAAAACGTCCGTCCACAAAATTGATGAGCCAAATGCGATGAGATTCAAAATTAGCCCGGCGATGATATCTAACTAAACGACTCGGAAACTATTTGTAGTGGTACGGTCGATATGTGAAGACGGACAGACGGCTTCAACGAGCTCTAGACTGTTACTTATTATTACAATAATTTATACATTAATATTGTTAGGGACAGAAATGTGTTTGAGGTTAATATTGAGGCTGATTTGTGACTACGTAATTACTTTGAAAGTAGGGAGTCGTTTGAATGTTTTATTTTGATTGTGAGCTTTTGCAAAGGGACTTTTTATGTTACGTCTTTATTTTCTTGCTATTATTTGTTATTTGTTACAACAAGAACAGTTTTGTAGTCCACCAGATTTCCTCTTTGTTTGTCTTACAAATTCACGATAAAACACATTTTGCGACAACAATTGCCTTTCTTCTTAAAAGTACAATAACCACAGAAAACCTTTAACAAACTGTTTAAGGATTTACCGTTTCCTGTTCGGAGCAGAATCCGCTGGCGAGCTAGGCTATTTAGACAAGAGTTACTGCCGAACTCTAAAAATAAAAAAGCAGTTTTCGAGAACAAAGTCCCGTCTCGTCTCACGGTTACGAGCTCTCTTTTTTACGGCCGCGCAATAAAACACGAAACTGGAAGCTTTTTTAAGACTAAACTGTACGGGATTAACTTTATAGGTAGACGGACTAATGACCACAATAAAGAAACTATTTAAATAGCCAATGATCGACAGAGTGTTTTACATATTCATGCTAGGAACGAAAACGGTAGTACTTCTAGTAAATAGGAACAGGCGGCAGAAATATTCAGTGAAAGTTATTTGATTTATCCGATGCCTTTGAATAAATTAAGGCACACAAAACATTTGGAATGAACAACTAATTTATAAAATGTTAATCAACCTAGTTCTGGTTGCGTCATACAATAACTCAAGCATTTAATGTTGGTTGAAATAGCCGATACGACATTTTAGTTTGAAATAATGGTAGGGTGTGCCACAAGGTTCAATTATAGGTCCACTCTTAATTCTCCTACAATAAATAAATCGGTGAAATGAAGGTAACTGACGCTAATGCTCTAGTGATGGCTTAGATATAATCATTTAATTTACTAATTGGACACCATTCTTCCACATAACATTGCGATTAGGGTCAGCAGCTTAATGTTGATGAGGTTCTTTTAAGAATGCGTTATTGTGCCATATTTTAAAACATCTACCAACATGTGATATAATTTTAAACGAAATTACTTTACCCTCATAATAAAGAGATAAATTAGCTAAAAATAAACTTGCAATAATGTATCAAGCTTTTAATGCATTTCACAATTATCTTAAGTACCCACAATAACTTTAAATACAGCGTTGGACCCGTGTGTACGAGACTGCACTTTTAATTAGGTTCAAGTGGTTTTATATGCTTATGTGAAATGAATCCTTAACGAACTTTAGTCGCGAATTTTTGTTTCTCTTATTGGCCAAATAATAAAGGAGGCTTTATTCAGAACAGGACAAGCTACCTCCTACAAGAATTATTTAAAAAGATACTTTAGTGGTAGAGGTACTTTTTTATTGCCTAGGGAGGCACCCGGTCAGATGGTTCACAGTCCATCTGATGGAAAGCGGCCACCGTCGTCATTTGCAACGTTAGACATATTATCTTTTGAAGAATCCTAAGTTGTAGTGCAAAAGAATGACATTAGGAGGGGGAAATTATTTTGAAATCGTTTTAAATGAACTGCCAATAATACAATTAGTACAAAGTAACTGTAAATACATTTCCAAGCCGCCCAATTACCATTTGATTTTGTCTCGATTTGATAGTGAAATCCGGGCTTGGTGGCTTGATATGCTGTCTTCTGTGCAATGCCACCAACTTGCGTCGCCAGTAGTAAACAAGTGGGTGTTTCAATCTGTCATTTTAGTACTTAAATCCTTAGTTCCGATTTTGTCCACTGGCCAGGTAAGTTGGTGGCGTAGTGACTAATGACAGCTCAGTATGGCGATATGACAATAAAACGTGCGCGTGCGTCGAGCGGTATGAATCTATAAATCCGCGAGTCGAGACCGTTCTGTTCTGAGTGCGACTGCGCGTAGAGTTAGAATGGGGCAATATAGACAGACTGGTGTAAAATTAATTTCTCCTAGTATTGTAGTATTGGTCTTTAAATATGAAATTGTTGTTGTTGTTGTTGTTAATGATGTTGCAATAAAGGACTTACTTACTTAATTAAATTGACAAAATTTAAATATTCACACAAGTGAATTTTTCAATTTCTTGAAAATGGCTTTTCATTGAAACTTCGTTTCTAACTAACTAACTTAGTGTAATGTAATTTTTTTTAATCCTATCTTTATAATAAAATTATATGTAGTTAAAAGGGGCTAAACGTTCGACAAACAAAAAGGGAAAGAGGTTTACAAATTTTAATTATTATTTATTTATTTATTTTAAATGTCTTTGAAGCATTCAGACATGCTCCATTTTCGAAATCAATGACTAGTTTTTACATCATATGCATCTCGCTGCAGCTACCAATGCATCCGACTCTTAAGCGAGAGGTACCGGGTTCGAATCCCGCTGCGGCCATGTATCAATGACTCTTTTCTGAGTTATGTACATTAGTTGAATTCTAACAGATACTCTTACGGTGAGGGAAAACATCGTGATGAAACCTGCAAATTCAGGCAAGTTAATGTGTAACCATGATCCAATCTGGTCAGGTTCCCCTGGTAGCGTGGACGTCAGATGGTAGTCGCTCTACTGTCATTACCTGATCGCTAAATCCTGGATCATGGTGAAGGCGGAGCCCGGGCCCTCATGGGGACCCGGGACATTAACGCCAAGATATTTTTTTTTCTACCAAATATATAAGAGCGAAAAAAGCTCACCACTAGGGATGCCGAAGACCGAGCGAGGTGGGCCAAGAATGGCAGGAAGGCGGACCCTGGGCCCTTGCGTGCTGCGCGGGGGCGCAACCGGGACATAACGTCAAGATGATGATGATGATATGGACGAAAAAAACGGCAACTTATATTATATAACTCCATACATATAATAATAATGAATAGATGCCGACCTAAATATAAGGCAAAGTATGAACCTTTGTAAAGAAACAGCGTTTGAATTTGACGAAATCTCAATTTCAGCGAAAGAAAAGTTAAACATTATTATTATTTTTAATAGCCGCAAGAAAACCCTTTCCCCCGTGAAATTGCAACGACTTTCCCTCTCTGAATATTCTAAGGCCTATGTGGGTATTTCGGAGTCCTTTGATCTCACCGCGCTCTTTAATGAGGCAGGCTGCGGCTGTAACTAGTTCCAATTGTGACTTACGACTGTCCCACCAATGTTTTCCAATAGGGCGTAGTGTGGGCCAGGGATATATAGTTTCGATATCGATAGTTTTGATAGATTAGGAAGGCTATCACAACTGTGTCCACGACACAGCTCGCGCAGCGAGAGAGCGTTTGTTTCCTTCTCTCAATACTAAGATGAAGGAGATAGCAGTATTTATGTCGCGCCTTTTCTCGCTTATCGCGCGCGAGAGCAACTTGTGCTAGCCGTACAGTAGTCACTGTAAGCTATCGGTCAATAAATTGTATGGATGTACAATAATAAGCCATTTATTTGAAGTAGCTTTCTATAATTCGTTACGTCCTTCTTCGTTATCAAATTGGAGGTATATTCTAAAATTAAACTAAATATATACTCGAAACTTTGATAAAAAAGTAGCCCATGTCTTCCCACGGCTATCTCCACACCAGTATTCATCTAAATAGACAAAATCGTTTCGTCGATTTTGGAAAGACCTTCTTTCCAAAATCACGATAAAATCTATGTTGTTTTAAAACAGATCAAGTGAACATTAAGAGTGCCCACCCTAACCCGACGTTAATTGATGAATATGGAAGAAGCGACACAGGTTTGTCAGTACCGTCTCTGCCTATCCCTACGAGGGAAAAATCGTTATATTGTGTATGTATTTACTTACCAAAATCGATATAGTGTTTTTTTCTGTACCTACATCTCAAGGCTATGAAGGCAGATCGCACAATAAGATTTATCGATAATCGATACCTTCCCTGCTGTAATCACTGTTTTGCCAGCACTATAACAACTATCGAACCGCAACACCAATAACGACCTGTTAGCTTTTCTAAACTGTTTATGAACGAAAATTGGGGAAAACAATTGTATTTTTTTTCTTATCCTTTGATGTTCGGAATTTGGAAACGCGTAAAACGTCGACACGTGTAGTTTGGTACAAAGGAGGTTGTGTATTTTCTGAACAGAAGTTTATTTATGGTAGTCAAAAGAACAATCAGTTCGGCAAAGGAAATAAATAAAATTCTAGTCAGTGATTGATAAGAAAAAAATTGGGTAAAATAATCGATTAGACGAGTACCTACACAATATGTTAACACAATGGTATAATGGTAAGATCATGATATCTAAAACATTAATACACGTATTAACAATAATTAGTAGGTACTGGTTGGAAACTGTCCAACAGGCCAACAGCCGACAACATTAATCAAAAACCAAATTGCATCACGAATTGGTTCGCGTCCCGTATTGCTTGTCAAAACTCAAACAAAACTCCATTCGATAGTGAGAAATGAACACCACCGAAACCGCACTGGCCGCCTGTAACATTTGCGAGAGAAAAAAAAGGAAAAACGAAATAAATACGAATGGAACGCGACTTTTCATTTTGCGCGGGAAAGGCGAACAATGGGCGGGAAAAATTGCGCGTCAGTGCGGCGCTCCAATTTGTCAAACGCTGTAGCCAAGATGGCCGCCTAACATCATGGCGTCGCCTTACGCGCCTTTAATTAAAAACCCCTCATTTGACATTAAAGAAAACAAAAGCATCGGAACATGAAGCCGTTACCAAAAAGCAAGTTACAGTCGTTAAATACTGATGGACCGGGTTTTAGCATGTTCACGCTAACTTAGGTACCTATACATAAAAAAAAGAATAAATGAAGTTGTTCGTCATTTATGAGATGGTTAACGGCCTGTATTTAGCGGCCAGACGATAATGTCTCCAAATTGAATGTAATAATAATGAATGAAATATAATAATGTGGCTCGTTTTTATAATAATTTGACGATGTTGAAAATTCTGTACCACAGATACAAAAGAGGCTTCGGCGACGGATCCCGCGCCGGAAATGAGGGACGAGTAATGGCGGCTCTCACCGGAAGTGGCCCTCTCCGTACCGGAGGGTCACTTTCGGGCTATTTCGACTTTTTCACGGTCCCCAATGGCTTTCGGAAACTGGGGTTTCCACCTCCTTGGGCCCACCTTGAAGTCGGAAGGGTGCTGTGAAGGGGTTGGCTTAATATTTCGCGGGAACATTGAAATTATTATTTTGTATCCAACAGCCTTTCGTCGCGACCTCGTTTTGAGTCGGGGCATTGATTAACGTCTTCTCTCATATTCCAAGCATCCGCGAATCTTTTATTATTGTGTTCGCGACCCGATACCGAGTCGCCGAGACATGACGGGTTAAATGGCTGTTCAAGGAATCGGCGAAGTATTTATGTATTTTGTACATACATGTAACTACGTGTGACCATAATTAATTAATCATCGATGCTACCCGACTACAACTAGTTATAAGTACAACATAAACGCATGCACAGCTATAGGCTGACAATAGAAAGAGGTGTCAGGATCCTAGCATGCCCATGAAGGCAAAAGAACACGAACTATTTCCCGCCAGTCGTAAATTCTTACTTCGCAAAACTAGCCTACCCCTTCTCAGTAGGAATCCGACGCCCCAAGTACCGTATCAGACACTCGACTCGCCCTGGACGTGTGGACCCGTTAATAAAACGTAGCGCAAATTGGAAGATATCAGAACCCGACAATTCAGATAGTTACACTTCGTCCTTCAACATGAATAAATGTCACACTTCGTTCTTCGTTCGACTACCTCGTATTTCTAAAACAACGTGTGCGAGTGATATGGACAACTCTATACAATTTTAAAACCCCTAATGAAGTCATGCGGAAGTCTTTGTCTAACTCACAAGTTTGGACGACACACCATAAGCTCCACATAATGAGCATTTTTCAAAGATTCCAGTTAATAAATATAAAACTATCCTAACTCTTCTCAATAGAATCACTGGAATCCCACGCCCCAAGTACCGTATCAGTGGACACTCGACTCGCCCTGAACGTGCGGACTCGTTAATAAAACGATGTCCTTCCAAGCAAGGAACGGACGCAGATGGTGCAAACTGGAAGATATCAGCACCCGACAATTCGGATATTAACACCTCATCCTTCATGTCACACTTCGTTCTTCGTTCGACCACCACGTTCTTCTAAAGGGTCGTGTGCGAGCGATAGAGACAACTCTACACAATTGCTGAAACTCTATGTAAGGAAATCATACGGAAATTCTTGTCTAACTCACAAGATTGGGATACTGAGACAGGGACCCTAAATTCCAAATATTAAATATAACTTACAAAACATTATAAAAACTCATGATGAACAACAGCCTTGGCTAAAACCTCCTCCACTAAGCTAAGTAAACTAACAAAAAAAAAACGATTCCCGAAAGGAGTTATTACATTAAAAAGCGAGAACCAGACATCTAGCGGTGTCCACGCCCCAGCATCTAGGGGCCCTATTCACGATCCCGCAACACAAGTGGATGTCAACGTACGAAAACAGGCCTGGCACAATGGGGAATAATAGAAACTACACTCGGACTGGTATTAAAAAAAAATAAAAAAAAACAAGTGGGAAACGGCACACAATGGGGATTGAACCCAGACCCTTGCAGGCTAGGGCTGGCGCGCGTGACACGAATTCGGAATTACTCGCTTCCGAAGTTGAGACTTCGTTTCTGGCGGAATTGTAAATGATTTGTACTTCTCCTTTTCTGCAAAAATGTTTTTTGTAAATTGAATTTGTTGCGATGTAAATTTAAATTTGTAGTGGTGTGTTTAGTGTATGATACGAATCTTCGGCAAACCTGGTTTGAAAAAGATATGTCAAATTGAATTCGATCGTGTAGTGTCCGGCAGAGTAGAATAGCACCAACCCCTTACACTTGTGGGTGTCATACAAGGCGACTAATGTTTTCGAGGCAAAAGATCTAGTCTCCGTAGACCGGAAAATGTGCAGCAGCGTTTTCCATTGTTATATTTACAACACTGCGATCTCCAATCCGCTTGCCGAGCGTGGAGATTATAGGAATAACCTTCATTTTCGTGGGAGAGGCCCTAAGCTCTGCAGTGGACTGATATGGGCTGTGATGATGATGATATTATTAAATATAGTATTTGAAAAATATGTAAGAAATTTATCAGTTTTAGAGCACACATAGCTTTGCCTACTTTGGAGCTAGATGGCACTGTGTAAATTGTCAAAGCATATTTTTATTTATTTAATAGATATATAGCATGGGTTGCTATTAAGCGATAAGGCCGCCTGATGCATTTTACTTTGTACCGATTTGTATCTATTGTTATCTATTTTTGCAACATATTACGAAAATATCCAAAAAATACAGAACCATAGCAAACTCCGCGCGTGGCAGCCCTACACAGCTCCGGCCCCTCCAAGCCATGAGTGTATCAATAGTAGTTGGATTTATTTGAATTCGGTACTATTAATTAACTTAATGCAATATAGACCACTCGACAACAACTTACAACTGTGTGGCGAATATAATTGATACTGGTTTATTTACTGGTGACCGGTGATGGGGTTGTTCAGGAGTACTGTGAGATAATTTTTGTGCAAAGGAAGGTATTTTAGTGTGGGATTTGAGTTTGTTTTTAGGAGCGTCGGTGGCCTAGTGGTTAAGGGGGCCGACTTGTATGCGAGAGGGTCCGGGTTCGAAACCCAGTGCCGCCATGTTATAATGACACTTTTCTGAGTTATGTACGTTAGTTGAATGCTAACCGATGCTCTTACAGTGAGGGTAAACATCGCGACTGACAAACAAACAGGCGACTGAATGTGTGACAATGATTAAATGGTCTGGTTCCTCTGGTAGCAAGGTAACGGAGGTCAGATGGCTGTCGCTCCACTGTACATACCTGCTCTGCCAAAAACTGGATCATGGTCAAGGCGTCCCCTGGCCCTCGCGTGCAAATGCATATCCGGGATATATTTGAGTTTGCAATTTTGTTATTTGAATTTACTCTATGTACGAAACGGTCACCCATTCAGTACGCGTTGCTTAACTTTTGTTGTCAGTCTCGCAAGTATGCTGCCATTAGGGCAATTTGTATTTAAATCAAATTATCACTTTATTATTGATCTCCATTGTAACTGTTATATAGGTACATATTAAGCTATTATGTTAGTGCATCTGATGCTACTTGGTTAGGCAGTGACAAACAAAGATTGGCTACCTTATACCGAAGTCGTGGGCATATGTTAGTTATGATAGACTCCATAGAAACTTTAATAGTGACGTCCACTAAATAGACACGTCCTCGTGACACGTGACAAAACCCAACACAAATATTTTAAAACCCTTCAGCTTTCCCATCTATCCACGTTGTAATGAGAGATATCAATATTCATACCTTCTTCGCGTTCAATGTGGCACGTGCCTGATAAAAAGAGACGTAAGTCCCCCTACAGCTATCCCTTTCACACACACTTTTTAATTTAGGAACGATCTTCTCGGTGGCGTCCTGTCTCCATTTAAATTTCGAACGCACGCTCCCGTATTGTTCGACGGATATTGTCATTTTAATTTTTCCCCGGCTATGTTTTTGGTTTTACAATGTCTAAATGCGGAAAGACGTCGGTGGTCGCGGCGGAAACAATAAAATGTTATACTCTCTTCATATTGTGTTTTGTAATTTATTTAATGGTAAAACTCATGTTTAGGCAGGATTATCACATTCAGTTGACAAAATGATATCTTGACGCAAAATGTCTTTATTATATAAATGCCATATTTCCAAAATACCACATTAGCAGAATGTCAAATTCTCAAAATGTCATATCATATCTACCGACTTATAGGTTCCTTTTGCCAATGTCAAATAAGATGTGACATTTAGCGAATGTGGCATTGTGCATCTAATTGGTATATCCTAGGGCTCTAATAGTTTAAAATCATAATCGTTATTGCTTTCGCAACATTTTTGTGTAGTATAATTAAGAAGTATTTACAAGATATCCCGACATTTCTATATTATAACGATCCTGTCTTTCTCCCATTCCTTTTCATTAATATGGAATAGGATCCAATGCACGACTATTTCGTTAATCTGGTAATCGTCAGGTGACCCACGTTGGGCGCCATTCTGCCACTACTTTAACAATTTACGACTTAAGTATGCCTGTTAAAGTTTATTTTTGCTTGTACTACTTGAGCTCCAAAATGAGTACTCACGCCATCCTCTCCTGAAGAGGAATTATATTAAAGCGATTTCCTAAAATACTCATTAAGAATTAAGATTAATTACCTTTCGTTGGTGACTCGTTACATTTACAAAGGCGATCAATTTATTGCCTTGTCGTTAAGAGACGACGAAAATTAGGTACCTACGTTCCTTCCTAACATACTGTACATTCTGCCAAAATTCCGTAGTGTATTCGCAAGTATGCCGAATTTACCAAACCAGTGCGTCGCTATTTCGTTATATCTTATATTATCATAGTTAATAATACATAGTTATAAAAGCGTAAGTGATGAAATTTGTTCTTCCATTTATGCCATAAAAGCTGCTATGTGGAAAAGCTTTTCCTGCAGAGTGCAAGTAAGTCACTCCCCGGCTATTCTATTTTACTACGATACTATTTTTCTTTACCATTACCCGTCATCTTGTGGTAAATCTGGTGGTTTGGACTATGACATGGGATCGTTCAAAAGGTATATTAGAGGTGTTATTAGAGGCTGGCAACGCATTAGTAGCGCCCCTGGTGTTGCTGATGTCCATAGGCTGCGGTGACCACTTTCCATCAGGTGGCCCGCATGCCTGTTTTTGTGCAGTATTTCATTTAAAAAAATTAAGTTATATGTATCCCAAGAAGTATAGCCAGCTACAGAGTGGACGGACCCCCTTAGCATTTGTAACATACATTAAATGTATGTTACCATGCCTGTCATTCAGGGAGCACAGTCGCATGTTCCACATACACACAAATATATACTTATAAAAATATGCTCTAGCAACATCAGCCACCACTTCATCCTATTCCGCACACTGTAAAACTGTCACAAAGCCATTTTTCGTTATAATTGCCAGCACACGCGGCAAACGCCCCGGAGGTCTCCAACAAAACGGTAGAATAATGCGGGTAATGAGCGCTGTCGGTTTGCGGGTAGTCGACGCGCGTGGCCCGCGGTGGGCGCCACTCTAATTGGCGGTCGCGGCCCTCTGATTGGGTGACGTGCTGTGGCCAAATTTGGAATTTGGAACATGCTATTTTTAAATCCTTATCGAACTTTTCAAGGACTTCTCTTTGTACATACTATTATATTTCACTGATATATTATACTAAATACAGTATTAATATTTAGCAACACCTTTTTGGATAACCCAGAAAACCCCATAGTGTGATTTAGTGTGGTTAACGAGCACTGTCGATTAGCTAGGGATGATGACTGAAAACAATTTTTTTAGTCGTTTAGGTAAATGAACAACAAACATTGAACACGTATTTTGTCTCTTGTTACTAAGACAAAAAATACCGCCAGTGCGTTGAAATGTTGCGTGACGTCACGCCTAAGATTAAATTTCACTCAGAAGTGACGTCACGAGCCTCCACTTTGATACGCGTTATTTTTTATTGAGTAGATAAAAAAAAATACGTGTCTCATATTTTGTTATAATCTAACTGACAGACTAATTAGAACTGTAGGCAACATTAGTTGACCTAGTCATCATCCCTATTGGCGGTCCCAGCGCCTAATTGGGAAGACACGCGTTTTTAGACACAGCGTTGTTGTTCCGGAATAAATCTTGTTTCAAAATTCCTTATTATCATATGATATTTAAGAAAATATCCTTTCTGTTGAATCTAAACATTCCACATTTTCGCTGAAGCTACAGCTATAAGTTGTCGAAACCACCCAATTGGGTTTTTTTGTACTTTTTATTTTGCACTGCGTTAGAATTAGTATCAACTGCAACTGACGGTTGGTCGGCTCCAGCCAAAACGGGGTTAAATACTTCTCTGCCTGTAATTGCGCGTGAGAATAGCCTGTACTACATTTACAGTGTGACAAGGATCATTGAACGTTACATAAAAGGGAACTAACTACCTACATAATCACCACTAACCCTTTCACGGAAAAAAAACACCCAAACCCCTCCTTTGAATTAATGTTAATATGTAAAACCAAATTATACACAATATTAATTACCACTTTCCTTGCACGGGAAAAAAGCAAAAACAAAATGGCTGTCACATCAACCTGGTCGCCACCGAGCCTCGGGAAGTATTAGACATGGATTAGCATATCAAAGGGCGATCTACGGGACGGACACGTGGACCCTTCTATAGAAATATTCATGACTATACTTTTTGGGGTCGGAATTTTTAACAAGAATTCCTTGTTTATGACATTATGACGTTGTTATTAGTTTCGCTCAGGTTTTGGCGGGAAAAGGAAATGCCTGAGGAAATTTGGGGTTAGCCGTATGCTTGGGAATACAGTTAAAAAAAATATATGCTTGGACAAATTCACACAGCGCCATCTAGCCCCAAAGCAAAGCTTGTGTCATGGATGTTAGATAACTGATAAACTACTTACATACTTTTTTAAATCAACCAAGACCCGTAATCGACATTAAAATTCATAATTTTAATTTTTGGTCGGGCGGGAATCGAAAACTCTGCAGACCAGCATGTTAACCAACTAAACCACTAAGGTCGTCAAAGTTACACGCCTTATTTGTGTTCTTTATTTTGCTGCGTAGTAAATACCTACATTGCCTAGCTCGAGAAGAATAACAAAAAACGTCAAGCTCTTAATTTTATAGATACGGATAGTATAGCTTACAGCTTTGGCAAAAGGTAATTTCAATCAAGGTGATAAAATGCTTGGCCGTATGGTGTCCGGAAGAGTAGAATAGCACCAACCCCTTACATTCGTGGGTGTCGTACAAGGCGACTAATGTTTTCGAGGCAACAGATTTAGAGTCGCCAAAGGGTGGAAAAGGGGCAGCAGCAATGTTATTTATTAATCGCTGTGATCTCCAACCCGCCTGGCAAGCGTGGAGATTATGGCAATAACCTTCTCTTTCGTGGGAGAGGCGCCAAGTCCTGCAGTGGACTGTTACGGGCTGTGATGATGTATAGTTTAGGTAACTTTTTGTTATAAGTAATTTCTATCAAGATGATAACGATGATGAACATGCTACGCTTAAACTACGGTAGACACATTAATTTACTTGTAGCAATGTGCAAAAGTATTATAAAATATGTGTCCGAGTTTATGAGCAAGAATATCCATCCGTTCTTTCTTTTTTTCCGGTATTACAAATATTGTTTCACACAGCAACACTTGCACCATTGCGCCGCTTAACACCAATCATCTAAAAGGCAAAAACATACAGCACACCTAATGCCATTAGGTCAGTGTTCAGGTATTCACAAAGTATTCGGGCGTCCCAAGTTGTCACCTGCAGGATAAGCCCGGAGTTTAAGGTAAATACACATTGATCCGTTTCCCAAATACGTGGTGTTACCGCAATGAGAGCCCCCAGGGGGGGACGCCCCCCCAGTGGGGTGGGTCCCTTTGAAGTCTCCGCCGGCGGCGTCTGTGCACGAAAGCCGGGTAACCGACGCTTAGCTTTGTTTTCTAGTTAAAATGATAGACGTTTTCGAGTATTGCCACTGCGAGTGGCCGCTTGGTCCTTCGAGCCGAGTCGGATGCCGTTGGCGCAATCGATTTTTCGTCTTGCCCAGTTTTAATTGGCTGATTTCAACAACTTATAGCTGTAGCTACAGCGAAGATGTGGAATGTTTAGATAGAACGGAAAGGATATATTTTTTAATATTGCAAGATAATCAGGAATTATGACACAAGACTTATTTTCGAACAACAAATTTCGGGGGCTCGTGACGTCACCTCTGAGTGAACCTCTGAATTTAACCATAGGCGTGACGTCACGCAACATTTCTACGTACTGTTACGGCGTTATTTTTTGTCTAAGTACAAAAGACAAAATACAGAAGTCTGTTACTAGTAGTCCTTACAGGGACAACGCATTTGAGGTTGTGCAATTTTGTTGCCGACAACCTAAGTGCATGAATCGTTTATGTTATTGGCGACAGTTACCGCTTACCATCATGTGGGCTATATGCTCATTTGTCACTGCGTAAAATAAAAATAAGTCTGTTTCAAACCAATTTTCCATCTTTAGAAAAACTAAAATAATAGGTACCTATTAGTGATTTGTAGATCGCTTCAAGGGTTAGTTGCTTTCAAAACTAAAGCAAAATTAGTGACCCATGTCCCATAGTGAGTTTACATCTGTTCTTTTGTTCTGACGGATTGACGAGTACATTTTTCTTTCCTATAACTGGTTTTACTATATTATTTTTTTTTAAAGAAACTTACAATTTCGTTGACATCAGATGGATAAGTGATATAACTAGGAATTGAAGGCTTGCAGAGTAGCTCTCGATTTACACGGAAGTTGGCAAAAAGATAGAAGAAAGGCAAAGCGTGGATACTTATTTACCCTGCTTTAGTAGTCTATCTACTCAGGAGTAGTATAGCTTATTTTAGCGATAAACGAGCACCTGATGGTAATATAGGCTAAGACTTTCGTGGTTATTCACTACACTTTCACTACATATACTATCAGGTTTCTTACCACGGTTAATATTGTTTTTACATCGATCTGAAACCTGACGGTAAGCGGTAACTATCATAAATACTATCTACAACAGACAAAACCTTCGTAAATACAGTATGAGTGTAAATTCTGCATGAAAAGAGTGCTTTCCTTTATCTGAAACCTGACGGTAAGCGGTAACTATCATCATTACCATCTATAAGAGACAAAAACTTCGTAAATACAGTATGTGTAAATTCTGCATGAAAAGAGTGTGCGCCATTTCTGCGGAGTCCTGTTAGGCAGTGGGGCGCTAATGTCACTCCCCCAGCGCATACATAAAACATTTGCGGGCTGTATACGGTACAGTCGGCTGGAGTGGCGTATAGTAATCGTATCAGTGCTTTTTTTGTACTGTATTATTTTTGTATTGGTTCCTATTAGATGCTGAATTTTCTTATAGAGTTTATAGAGTAAACTTTAACGTAAAAAATTTACTATGAATTTTCGTTTGGAGACTGGCCTAGAATGAGACTTCCATTGTGCATGATTTAGGCGTCCTAACGCGCCATTAAAAATAATTTTCGGATTTAACGTTTGTTTGATATCGTAAAAGAGCTATGCAATTACTGTCATCCGGTAGAATAAAAAGAAATACAATTTTTGCTCTGCCGTGGTAATTATATTTAGAAAAAAAATCATCATTAATTTTATTACACATTCGCTATCCTATTCGCACCCCCATACGCTCGTACGGTATATTATTCATAACCGACCGTCGGACTGTACAGCCGGCAGCACATCAACCTACCAAAAACCAGTATAGAAGGAGCTATCATTTCTATGCGCGGCCATAGAGCTGCAAGGTCATCTTATACTAGTTTTTGGTTAAAGTGCTGTCATATGTACGTAAGGGCATTATCAACCAATTTGCATTTCAGTAATCCATTCATGGAATCCCTTTGAAGTCTCTATTCCATACAACGTTTAACCTTTGGCGTGTTTTGATATTTTTATTAGCTTCCCTTACGTGGAAATGTGGAGCCTACAGGATGTATCCAATTTCGGTCGCTTATACAGTAAAGTATATACAGGATGTTTTACAGGTGCGGTTATTAGGAGGAGGTTATTTACACGAGAATTTCGACAGTGAAAGCTTGTGTAATTATAAAAGTCGCTTACTGGAAAATTGTTTACTTTTCCCTCAAATTTGTGAGCAGATCCTTGTTTAGTTAGATGTAATTTATCGTAAAATCTTCTTACAGCCTCTAAACACCCCTCTTATAGCGGTGGGGGTTAAGTTTAAAAAATTATGAGTCATCTGTTATGTCTTGATTCTTCTAATTCTTTATATTGTAGAACAGTATCGGAGAAGAGGCTCCGTGGGCGACCCAAGAACCGATGGATTGACATCGCTGAGTCGGATGCGAGAGCCAACGGCTTACGACGAGAGGATGCCGAAGACCGGGCGAAGTGGAGAAGAATGAGTAAGAAAGCGGACCCTGGCCGAGGCCGGGATAAGCGCTAGGACGATGACGATGATAATATGCCCCCGCGTGGCACATATTGTAGTACAAACACACATACATAAAGCTGACGCATATTGTAGTCCACCTGTAAAACTTACCCATCCAATAGACTAGACTTCGTACTTTAGAATGAATACGTACCTGAAACAAGAAAACAAAATCAGTTAAACACACCCAAACAAGCACAAAAAATGGCGGCTTCAAAATGGTAAAAAACTTTACTACACAAAAACACAAAGCTCTCTCAAATAGTAGAGACGTCCAAATTTTAATATCGAGATCATCTTGCTAGTTGCAGAGTCATGGAGCTTTAAGCTCACAGATGTACGATAAGGCTACTAAAGCTTTAGGTGCTATAAAAGTCTCAGATGGCATCGCGTTTCCTACTTTTGAAGATGGCACAGTTACTTTGTATGATTAAGGTTTTTATGTAAGCTAAATCTATTTTAAATGCTGATAAGGAGTGGTACAATTCTATTTTGGAAGCTTTTATTTACTTTCACATGTCCCCATGTAGATACGTAATAAAATATTACAAGTTATATTTGACCCATTTCCCGGTTTCCGATTGAGCTGAAATTTTGTTCGGTGACAATGCAATGTTATGATTCCATCCAGCTGATCTGATGATGGCGTAAGGTGGGAACTCCTAAACTGCGCCAGTTTCATCGAGATGGTTCATAGCTTTGTTTAATTAAAATCGACTTTGTAGTTTAGTCATTTTTGAGTTTGAGTAAATTGGTCGGGGGTATCCGACTTTTTGTGTCTATTAGAATCAAATCAAATCAAATCAAATACGTTTATTCAATTTAGGTTTTCACAAACACTTATGAACGTCATTCAATATACGTGTAACAACAATGAACACTAGCCACCACAGCATCATCGAGCGGACAACGATTTCATAGCCAGTATGTAGGGCCATAAAAAAAAAAAAATTTAAATAGACTCTACCGCCAAAAATTTTTGTTCTTTGACCGCGACGCAAGCGCCGCACGTAATATTATACACGGACCTAGACGCGGGCTTAATCGAATACAGTGACATCATGTGGAAACACACGACTAGACCAGTCTAAACACATGTTTAGTCTAGCTAGGGTGAGGACCCCAGTTATTGTCCAAGGTAAAAAGGGTGACAGGGTGACATTATTGCCTGAACGTTACACGTTACTCGGAAGTAAAAAATGTGTTTTTAAACGAAAGCTGCTTATTTGAGCATGAGAAGTTTGCCACACATAACAGACCACGTTGGGGAGGCAATGTGCTGGTCATTTCCAGGTGTACGGTCGTAAATTAGTAAACTGAATGTTTAGCAGTTTGATCGTCTTTTTAAATTGTTCGTATTATTATGAGAAACAGGGCATAGTGACAAACCACTAGTGTCTGACCGAAGGTCAATTTCTGGCTAAAGCCGAAACCGAAGCCGATTAATCGGCTATCGACTTCGGCCGAAGGTTTAAAAGCTTTAGGAAATTTTGTTCAAGATTGGCTACAAGCTATAATTAATAATATAAATTTTATAAATTTTAAAACTTTAATAGATAACAAGTTTATTCCGATATGCAACATAAATGGAAGTTGAATACAAATTACAAAGCTCAATAATAACAATGTACAACTAGATAGCAATATAAATATTTACAAATATACTTGCACGCAAGGGCACAACCGGGATATTGCTACCAAGACGATTAATTTTATAATCGTCAAAATATTACAAAACTTTAACAATATCTTTTAACGAATTAGAATTAGGATTACCTACGCTAAGTTTTTTATCCACCGCAATTTATAAGACTTTTATAAAACATGTTTGTACAGAGGACAATGACGAAATTTAAAATCCGGCGCTATCTCAAAGTTTAATCTCCTTTTTTGTCGTCTCACGTCAGTAAGCTCTGAGCTTTGAAAGCTCTGATAAGGCGCTTGTCTGGATTCCTTTTTGTTGCTCTAACGTTTGTGTATCTGGCTAGATTGTTCGTTAACAGTTTCTTTCTGCTTCTCTCAACTCGTGACATCGAAGAATTGCACTTATCTAATTTATAGGTACTTTGGCATTAAATAGTTAATTTATAATTGAAATATATATTTTTATTGTATTGACATAGATAAATGTAATTTATATTTTTTATTTAATTGTTATTAATAAATGATGATTATGTTTATGATTAATAGTATAGACCCTTTCGAGAATCTTGTCAAACATTATAAGAATCTTGAATTTGTAATGTCCACTTCAGTAACAAAGACTAACACTGATTTTCAGTCAGTGAAATGACAATTAAAATTATTAGTTATGAAGTATACCGTGGCTAGTAACTCATATCATAATTTGCTTTACATACTCAATCCTATGCCTTTTTTCCATGGGGGTAGGCGGAGGCCGCGGTCCTAATTGACAATTGAATTTACTGTCTCGAATTACACACCGAGTCCAGTTTAAAGATTCAGACCACCTCATCGCTACGATATTCATTTAATGAAACCCACAAAACATATAATTACAGATTGATGCAAACGTCAAAAACTACATTTCACAGCACAAATATAAATATCCTTGAAAAAACAGACTAATTGACGATTTCATGTTTTCTATCCAGAAATAAAGGAATGCCTGAGCATTAATATTTGCACAAAAGCAAATTCTTAACCGCATTAGAGCTTACAGAAGTTAATGGGCGGAGCTTTTTATATCAAGACCTTTAGCGAAAGGTTGTAAAAAAACTCACACCTCATTAATTTCAATATACACCGTTTACTTCAGTATAAACTTAGACACATTCGTAGCCAATTTAACCAGACCTCTGTATTCTAACACGGCTCGTACAGCTAGAGATCAAGAATAACTAGCTAAAACAAGAACTAGTATACATAGATCTATGCTAAATGCAATAGGAGGTATTATAGGGAGGTCCAGAGTAATTGGTTCGGAAATTTGCTCGCCGTTAAGCATGCTATAATTTTATTCTAATGCACAGACGGAGGCGTGGTTTAGCTACCGCTCCACGCATTGGCCATCTTGAATATTAATTGCTTTATCGTTTAAAATGATATGGTTGTCGCCGTTTGCTAGTAATCAGTGGCACGATTCTCCTACAACTCTATGAATCGCATCGTTGTTCTCTCGTTTACGAGATGCTTTTTTATGCCACTAAGGTGGCAAACAATTAAGGCCTTCAAACAGTCATCGCAGCCTATGGACGTTTGTAATACCAGGGGCATCACCCACGCACTGCCGACCCCGCAAAAACCTTTTCACCCGTACCTTGAAGATAGATCCTTTTCTGTTTACGAAGGTAGGTAGGTACTGGGTCAGTGTCTATATCATTAGCCGCTTTCTCTTGTCGACACCAGTCTTTGGGAAAAGATAGCACTACATTCTACTGGAGTAAGCACCACACGGTATTTGAGACTAGACACCATTAGACATAATACTGATCGCATTTTGTGAATAGTCAGATAAAAATAGTGACATAAGTTTTATTATACATACTTGTATCTGTAGCGAAATCTAGATTATTTTATCTATGACACAATAACAAAAGAATGCCAGATGATAATATCAAAAACTATAATAGAGCGTATTGCTTAATATCAATATTCTTAGAATTATCCAAAAATACAATGGAAAATGCTAAAATGGAGACAGTTTTATCGACAAGCAGTGTAGAATAATAAATTTAGCGACTCCTCGGCTTTGTATTTGGACATGGAGTAGTAGCACGTGATTGGAAAATATTTTCCAATGAGAAGACAAAATTTATACCATTGCGTTTGAGTTTTACGTAACCAGATTTTTGAATACACCTCTCAACACGCCAATTTATATTTTAAGTGTTTAAAGGGTTTACACTTAGGGGAACAAGAAGAATGAAAATATAAATGCTAAATGCAAAGATGCAAAACGGCACCACTTATTTCTTATAGAAATAAATTACTGAATAGAAGCAGTAATCCTGTCTACATATATGGATATTTTCACTACACCCCTTCCATCCATAGCAACATTTGAAATGACAAGTACAATTAAGTCAATGCTCCGTCCCACAACGTTTCCCAACCCTACCCTCCATCATCCCCTACCGAATATCTTCTAAAAGCCGTCGCGTCTGCACTATAAACTATTCACGCTCAGCCTAGACTGCCTCTTAAACCTAGGCCCCAAATGTAGGTCTACCTAGATCTTAAATGCAGGTTTCTCGGTTTAAAAGAACTGGGTGACGCTTTGAAGAGGATGTAGGTGACTGTGATTTGAGGGTGAGTAAGCGAAGTTTGTAAGATTTTTATTTCATTTAAAATTGTAGATAAGATAGTTTTGAGTTTCAAAATAGACATAAATTCCACCTTACAGAATACCGTATATAAGTCAGGTCTTCAGTGCTCTAGGGATAATGTCAAAAGGGATAACTGCGTTTGGGAAACTCATCCAACAAATGTCCACGGGATGGGGATTTGGAGAGCCATGGTGTTAACATACCATACCCCTGGTGATTCTAATGTCCATAGGCAGTGGTGACTATTTTCCATCAGGTAGCCCGCTTGCCTGTTAGCCTACAGTATGACATTAAAACGTACATAAAGAGTATGAGATAGCCAGTAATAGATATTTGATCACGTATATCATCACTTTAGAATGAATATGCTTACATATTCATTCTAAAGTGACACTGTAGTGATAAATTATTAAAATTAATATTATAAACTATTATTGTTAATTAAATGTAATGAGTCTATAAGTCTGTAAAATTTAAAATAAATGATATTTATTGATTAGGATTTATCATAGTACAAAAGAAAGTTCATCGCTTCGTCCATCTGTCTAGAACTCTGGACCCTATAACTCTCGGTTTATATGCTGTTTTATCATTTAAATAATTCACTTTTAAGTGAATTAGATAGCTTTTGTCGCCGTTGCCCTAACAGATCGCCAGTAAACAATGATTCAAAATAAGATAACGAAAAATTCTTAACCCATATATGTTTTCTAAATCGATGTCTATTTTATTTAAATCATGACTAAATAGTGGATGCGCCGTTCAAGGTAGGTTGAGCAGATGTATGCGTAAGAAATATTGGTAACGAGTGATCATACTAATTAATACATTTAACTATATACGCTATTTATAGATGTGTTTACGTCAGTACAATATTCTGTGGATGTGCTAAGTTCAGAGGCCCTAATTGACCAAATCATGCATTAACTAAGTTATATTTTTTGCCATTGTTTTGCGTGCGTTATTATTAGAATTTAGAAATTATCATTAGTTTAGGGGTCACTCCCAGCTTCTACCAGGGCCGGTTTTAATACGCTTACTCCACTTCGACTGCTCTAAGCGATGTTAATCCATCGCTGACACCTCCCACCCCCCCCCAGCCATTTGTAAAAACAAAATAACAGTTTGATTACAAAATTAAGTAAGACGACCAGTGACGTTTTGTACATACAGTCATACAACGAATTAGCTAAACACCTAGTCCATATTGTCATATATTATGTCATTGTCATGGTCAAGTAGTTAACAATTTGTTGGAAAACTGTTCCACTATTCCCAAGACCCAATAGAAAATACTAAGGATGACGTAAGCATTCATCTGGCTAGCTCCACAAAGCTTTGTAACACAGCTAGCTAGTCACCTAGGCACACGACACACCGCTGGAGTGGGTTTTACATCAATAATCATCATCATCACAGCCCATGACAGTCCACTGCAGGACTTAGAGCCTCTCCCACGAAAATGGGAGATTATTACCATAATCTCCACGCTTGGCAGGCGGATCGCAGTGTTGTAAATATAAGAATGGAAAACGCTGCTGCCCATTTCCCAGCCTACGGAGACTCTAGATCGTATGTCTCGGAAACATTAGTCGCCTTGTATGACATGACACCCACGAGTGTAAGGGGTTGGTGTTATTCTACTCTGCTGGACACCACACGGCCAATACATCAATCCATTACATCAAAATGGCGTGTCCAAAATCAACAATCAAAGTTACGAGGAAACGATTATTATTCCAGCGTCGGCCTCTTAGATTTGGCTATCGGATATGACGTAGCGGCATTGTTTACTGTTTAGTCTAGACCGAAGTTGGAGCCTAGCTAGTTCTTCCGTAATTGATTTTATCGGCGAATACTGAATTGATTACCGGTATTAGTTGTTATGTATGGCCGTGTGGTGTCCGGCAGAGTAGAATAGCACAAACCCCTTACACTCGTGGGTGTCGTATAAGGCGATTAATGTTTTCGAGACAAAATATCTAGTCTCCGTAGGCTGGAAAATGAGAGGCCCTAAGTCCTGCAGTGGACTGTTATAGGCTGTGATGATGATGATGATAGCCGATTGGATATGACAAGTCCGTCTGGAAGGGTACCAATACATATTATACCTACAATGCCTGCGTTGTGTTCCGGTTTGAAGGCTAGAGTAGAATAGCAAGTGTACCTTGACGACCTGAGTGGCTCAGTGGTCAACATGCCGGTCTGCCACGCAAGAGGTCCCGGGTTCGATTCCCGGCCGGGCAGAAATTGAAATGATGAATTTTAATTTCTGTTTCGGGTCTGGGTGTTCTATGTATAATAAGTATGTATTTAAAAAAGTAATATATAAGTAATCTAGTACCCATAGCACAAGCTTTGCTTAGTTTGGGGCTAGATGGCGCTGTGTGAAAAAAAATAATTAAAATTTAAGATTTCGATACAAATTTTAAATCCTGTACAACTTTGAAACGATATATTTTAACGAAAGTCTGACAAACCACAAGCCTGGATATTGGTTTCTAGATCACGTATACAAAATTTCATTGGATTTGATAGCGTTATACTGAAAATATTATAAAACTACGTTTGTATGAAGCGTGCTGGAGCGCTCAGTCAGTTTCAGTGATTTTGCAGATATCCGGTTATACCTTGTTTCATAGACAATAGACATTAATTTGCCTATTTGTTTGTACCATGTACCGCTCCAGTTTTAACATCATACCGTTTATTCATTCATTCAAAACCCACTCTAAGTCGCAAGCACCGAATAGCTAGTGAAATAATTGCTCATTCCAACGTATAGACATACAGGATGAGGCTAATTTATCCCGATAACCGCACGCCCGTCGCGCCTGTCGCGAGCACGCGCCTACACTCTGTATATAGTTGGCTGCGCGTGCTCACGTTTTTTGACGAATTTCACGTCTCGGCCAGTAATTACGGAGTATTGTGGATTTGTGACAATTCATCAACAACAGACAGACTGTCCGCGTAACCCGTTACAGACGTGGGTGTCGCACAAGGCGACTTATGTTTTCGAGGCAAAAGATCTCACAGTCTCCGTAGGCTGGAAAATGGGTAGCAGCATTTTCCATTGTTATATTTATAACACTGCGATCTCCAACCCATCTGCTAAACGTGAAGATTATGGCAATAATCTCCCCTTTTGAAGTAGAGGCTCTAAGTCTTGCAGTGGATTGATATGGTCTGTAATGATGGTCAATAACAGACTACAAACTCTCCTAAAATAGTATCGTGGTAAAGCTCTGAACTTGAGCTTTACCACGATACTATTCATTAAACCCACACACTCAGCGGCAGAAAATTATATTTACCTATTATAGCCATGTATTCAGTCAGTTCAGTACAGTTTTGACGATAATTTTTACCAGCTCATTCGCAATAAAAAATACCGTTTCTGTAAAACCAAATTGTTTCCACCAAACTTCATTCTAATTGAAATATAACAAGTCAATTCATAAACACCATGAGAAATACAATTTGCACCACCCTCAAAATTCGGAACAAAATTAGGGTGAATGAGCCAACAATTGTCTGTCACCTGAAGACGCGTGTCGTGTCACGCACGCACCGTGCGCGGCTAAGCGAGTAGCAAAACACATTATTATAACTCAACGACCTGCACCGGCATAAATTTTTTATTACACCGATGTGCATGGAACCCTTCAATGTCACTGACAGTGCCTGAGTGAGACGTCCAAAAGGGCAATTTAGTAACGCTCCGGAAGATATATGTGGATTTTATTAAGCGGCCGATCCGGAGGGTTAATATTGACGGCGGGCTTTATGAATATTCTATAAGGTTTATGAGCTCGAAAGTGTTTTGTGATGCGTTTAGCTTATTGTGTCGCGTATCTCGCAATCTCGTGTACGCTACAGCATATTAAACTGTTTTATAGTACTCGTACTGAAATGCAGTGTAATAAACGTATAGAATGTAGTTCGTAAAGTTCTTTATGGGTTTCGCTGTAGTTACTTAAACATTTTTTTCAATGGCGGACGTGTGGTTCACATTACATCGAAAATTAATCACGGGTTTAATTTAAAATGCATACCCCGTAATCACAGCCCAGTTCAATACAGCCATTATTGTCTTTGGGCATCCAATCAAGTGGCCCCACAATACCCCATGCTCAGCCTATTGTCCCGTCTCTAATGGGTCCAAATCGAATTCCGCGCCGGCCGACAGATGTGACCTGCGCAAGCGCCCGCCCGACGACAAATTCGCGATATTACATGCGGATTAATGTCCGTGCATTTTTTAGGGTTAAATTGTCTTTTTGAGAATCACAATGCAGTCGCGGCCACGGCAATTTGTACTTTGTCCCCCAAATTATAGGTCGAAATTCGCGTACATTGAAATTTGGAAACTAACTATTACATATTGCTATATTTTGAGCCTTGCTTTCAAGTAATACAGTCCAGTTTAAATTGGGGTCGACATGAAAATGCAGTGTATTGTTTCTAGTTCTAACGTCGAGATCAGAAAGGGCGATTCCCCGGGCTGGATGGCATCCGTACGATGGTTATCATAATCCCCGCATTGACATGATGTGATGACACATGTCGTGTAGTCGCGTTCTAAAATGTCGCTTAAAATCGGCCGTGCTGTCAATATTAGGGGAGTTCACCCTACTGCGTCTGGTTTTAGAGCTTGTATTAGTAAATTTTGTCTGTACGTTCGGTTTTTCGTTGATGGGAAGGCACAGTGAGTGCTGTTCACAATTGTAGATTAGTGTTTGTATATGATGATGGCTGTTTGTGCTCAGTACGTGGATATGTTTGTATATCCCTATTTGCTTAAGCGACAAGGGCGTATCTCTTTGATACGCTGTTTTGTGTAATTGTTTTTTATTTTATTTTTGAAATTAACTAGCTCGAAGTTTTGTTGGCAAAATACTATGTCAATTTTCGTTGGTATTTTATTAACTTACAAGTTTTACAACTAAATATGTATTATTGTTACAGTGAACATACAATTAAATATGTATGAAAACCGCTCCTACAAGCAAACTTGAATACAATCCCCTCGCCAGTGAGAAGAAAAACAGAAACTTGAATTGAAATGTCAACAACCCACACATACAAATTCCCATGAAAGGCTCAATCCCAAATGCTCAACACGCTTTTGTGGACGTATTCATCAACTCGCTGATTTGCCAAAAAATATATAATACTATATTTACAGCAAAAAATCGTTGATCCCCCGACTCGAGACATTCCACCCCCGGGGGCCCCCAGCCCCTCAACGCGAGGGGGGCGCGGTAGTCCTCCAATTCGACGGCAAAATTACGAAATTCCAAACAAATACTACCCCTAGGACCCCTCTTCGAAGAATAGTCGATAGTAATGGGGACAATTTTTTAATATGGGGGCGCCCCAAGCTTTTAAACAATTAGAAAAGGATTTCAGACTTACCCGTGTAGGAAAAAATGCTTTGTGATCATAGGGGAC
Organism: Blastobasis adustella; assembly: GCA_907269095.1. Taxonomy (NCBI): domain Eukaryota; kingdom Metazoa; phylum Arthropoda; class Insecta; order Lepidoptera; family Blastobasidae; genus Blastobasis; species Blastobasis adustella. Next base: position 4,592,625 of record OU026135.1, on the reverse strand, counting down.
AGTGATCGGTAGGCGGCTGGCATTGTGCTCTGTATTCGGAATTATCCACGTTAAAAAGAGCGCTGTCATCTCTAAAAATGTTGTAGAACATGGTAGAAATTCGTATCTAACTTTGTCCGATTAGTTCTTATGAAGTACCTATTCGAAGGATTTTAATACGTTTTCATCGGGCTACAGGTAAGGTTTCGGTATACAGATTGTATACCTGTGCAAAGCAGGGAGTGCGTTAGTCTTTCAAAAGTAGAACGGCGGAATTTTCTCCCACTTGCCCTTTTGGAGCTCTAAAAACCCGTACAAATTCACACAGGGCCCTAATATTTCCCAGTAGGTATACTCCACAGGCTCTTAGGGGACGTCATTAAAAAAAATGGTGGAAATACTCCGTGGAAATACGACATTCAGAGGAGGGCGCGCCACGCAAAACGCGGGAAAATCGTACGCAAAACCCTTGCGACAAATGAACATCGGCAACTGGAGAGGTCATTAGAGCGATCTAAAAATGAGAGGGTCTGCGGGGCGGGAGGGGGGCTGAGGACCCAGTAATTGGACCAGGGAGGGACTCAAATCGCATTGGGGCCAGCGCAGGCGGAAAGCCGGCTCAACCGACAATAATTAACGACAAATATGGGTGAATCGATTTTTTACAATATAACCCCAAGTACGGCCATTAGGCTAGGACGAGGCGCGAGCAATTACTTGGACGGTATCGCTTAAATATTCACGTCGAGCCCGCGTTTTGTGGGAAAACTTGGCTTGTTTAGCAACTGCTCCGTAATGGCTTGTTGTAGTTCCCTTTAGACGCAAACTTGGCGCACTTTTTACCTTTTCCTTTGACTTCGTAATTGTTTGTTCGGTAAGCAAACGTCGGGGAGACGGTAATCGGTAACAATTCCACTTTTACAATGAAAACATACGCCGCGACGTATTCGTTATGAGCTTTGTGTTTTGTAAACAACCGGCAATTTTAATAGTAAACTAGTTGAGCCGACGCTTCTATTACCGGCTGTATGATTTCATATTTATGCCGGCTGACGTGGCTAGCGCCGCTAATAGGGCCCCGTTTCCCAGAAGAATGACAAAGAAAAAAGATAATGTCAAAACGGCGTACTTATAGACCACACAGCGCGGAAAAAATGGAGCAAAAAGCGGCCGAAACAAGGGAATCAAGTCGGCACATTATGTTAATAGGTCCGAGATATGACAACATCGGAAATAATCCTCTTTGTCCGTAACAGGCGCATTAGAGGGCGCGGGCCGGTCTCAGGAGGCCCGGGCTTTGATTTCGGAAATGACGGAAATTAATACACTTTGAACGCGGTTCGGTACACGTCCACCATCCTATAATTAAGCACAAAAACCCCAATCTAATCCATATTTACGCCAGCGAACCGATATAAACAACCCTCATTCTCTCCAGCGAAACATTACACAGATAAGTCACAACACGCTAAGGTCGAGTTTCGCGTGGCCTCATTAATTACACAAAGGACGTAATTTAAGAAACAAGCGTGAAAATTACGCAAAAAACGCCCGGATCCAACATCCAACACGCGGCCGATTAATCAACAGCTATCCAAGCGATCCGAGCGATCATTATAATCCACCTGTCACGAAAACAAACACTTACCGGGCCCGCCATCTTGCAAAATGGCGTCGAGATATCTCCTAATTACAGGTTGCGCCGCACGCGAACCGCGAGGCGTCAAATAGCTCGTTAAATGCCCCTTTACAAATAGAAATATTACTCATAACTTAATCCCCGCTTATAATAGATTTAACCTGCCATAAAATCATATTCATTTTTTGTGCGCACGCGCCGGGGTAGCGCCCCGTTGCATTACAGCGATTAGCGGCGCACAATGGTCGTAAGAGGTTATGATATTCATGTAGTTTTTATTGCACGTATAAATATAATCGGGGGGTTATTTGATAGTTTGTGAATTGGATTTAATATTTTCATATTCGGTAACAGTCGGTGTGAAATTGGACGCGCATTTAAGGGTGGTTACGGGTAGGGTTAATCCGTACAAGTGTCGGTAGAGGGTTAAGGTTTGCGGTTATGGATTCGAGCGCTCGTCAAGTGGCGTGCGTTCTTGTTATTAATTTGTTTTCGAGTGTGCTAAAGCGGGGCGTGTTGGGTTGTTTGTTTTGTCGGCATTCGCAAGCTTTTTTTTCGACGAGCGCAACCTTGTTATGGAGTTATTAGTGGGAGGAAATGTTTTACTTTTCACACGCCAATCAATTCTTGCGTTGAACAACAAGTAGTTTCAAGTCGCTGTTTTTACAAAGCTGGAAGACTTGCAGCGTCAATGCATTAATAAAATGAGTTTGTAACTCGGAAAAAGTAATCCTGTGGGAAACTGAGCATACGTGACTTAAGCTCTACCCACACTGTTGAAAACAGCGAAACAGCACGACAGCCGAAACATCTATGTTCAAAATCGGATCAACACTTGAACAAACAACAGTCATTACATAATAACCGGATACCTAGTTAAAATAATCGAGCACTCAGCACTAGCACACATATTCCCAGCCGCTTCAATCTGACATACGGAAAATGGCCACATTCGTAACTCACATCCCCCGAGATTAGGTTTCCGAGAAATCTAGACCGCTTCACCTGTAACTGGGTCTACCACCCCCTTCCCCAGAGGGAGGGAAAGCGGGAGGGGGTTGAAATAGGACTTTCTAGGCAATTACCATCCCTCCACGTCTGCCTTATTGGAGTGCATACGAGCTTTTTGTTGCCCCAGCTATATTGAGTTGCGTCCTCGAGAACGGGGTTATGGAGTTATTTTGTGATGTGACTGTTGTAGTTTCTTGTGTAATTGGGTTTTAGGTAGGTATACATACTTGTGACAAACGAGTAGATATCCCACCTGATAGGAGGCGGTAACTTTAATAGTTACGACAACCTCTAGATTTGACTATTTGACTATTCTAGATTAGGTTCGACTATTCACTTACGATACAGGTTCGACGCCAAAAAAACTATCCCAAGTTTTATGAGTAAAATAAAATGCTTCCCCTAGTCCCGCCTATACAGTATTCCATTACTCAGAGCTACCCAAAATCTGAGACACATTATTTTACAGATACTAGATACCATAACTATACAAACGCATAAAAACTGCGCAAAATGCAACCAACATTCTAAATGATTTCGCGCGTATACAAACTATCCAAGGGAAATCATCGCCTCCCTGACTAGGGCGGGGGTAGTAATACTTTTAAAAGCGTCACCCCCTCTGCAGTCATTGTACAGCGTCCCTGCCGGAGAAGGCGGCGAGATCAAAGCGATGCGCGCCTTGTCTCAAGATTATTGGGTCAGCGTATGTCAGTATGGAGGCTGCAGAGGCGATGGAATGAGAGGAGTAATTATGGTCGGTAAAGATGGAGGAAACGCTTGGAATAAAAGCTGGATCCAAATACCTAAAAAATAAAAGTAGAGTGTAAAATAGTGTAAGTTTTTATGTTCTAAGTCTTTAAAACATAATAATTGTGGACTGTTTCATGTTTTAATTCACGACTCTACTTGGCAGGCAATACTTTTGTGTTTAAGCAAGGAGTTTTCCGGTAAGTATGCTCTTTACCGGGCATATCAGTCTACTTGGAAATCATTCGTTTTGGACCAAGACGCTGAAATTGCCGGATAGACAACATATTGTAATTTTCAAATAGAGTATTCTTAATTCTTAATTTTTTTAACTATGGCGCAAACCTGTACTACCACTACTACGTATATACGAGTATACAACTGCGCTATAGTGGCTATTGTACAGTACTAAATATGGTTATTATAATAGCGTACAGATTTGACAAAAAAATTTGGGAATTGCTCTATCCGAAAATATTTTTTTCTTCTAGCCGGCACTTTCAGATTTTTGATCTAAAAATGAATGAAATGTGAAACTACTTTTGATGTATGGTATCAGAATATCATGTCTATGTGTAATCATCGATACGCGAAGAAAAAAAATACATATCTGGAAAAATAAAAGACTTCCAGACATCAAAAGAGTGTTCATTATGAAAAAAAATACAATAAAAAGAAAAATATGTAATGTCAAAAAAGAATACATACGATCATTAAATTTAACGACTCGCTATTTGAACCTCGTTAATTTAACGAATGACAGACAAACAGACAATGGATACAATAATAATTCAATATAGATATTGATCAGGCGGCAAGCTTGAAAGGAAATGTTGTAGGTACAAAACGTGTTTGTTCTACATATAGTAGTCTACGGAGGTACTTTTATTAATTTATGTCGCTGCTATGTTATGAGAACTTACTGGATTTAGCCCTACTTATATTCCCTTTTTGCTTAAATGGAAATGTAAGAATTAAATTAAAATTATGAAATTTCTTCAATTATTTACATAAATTATAGTACCCTGAAGAAACTGTTTTACAGATATCTAAAGAATACGAAACAAATCTAAAAATTAGGCAGGTAGACCTGCTGGAAAAAATTTCTTATTAGAAATAAGTAGTGCCTGTTGTGTCGTTTATAATTGTGTTTTTTCCTTTAAGTTTTATTGTGTACAAGAGTTCAATAAATCAATAAATAAAACCCCTGAAAACAAATCAGAGGAGGAGGAGGATGTATACAGTGAGTCACCCTATACAAAATTGTTAGCAGCACGTGCGTAGAAACTACGTCATAATTGTAATTAATTATAATTCTTACTTCCGATTTGGAGGATTTGTGTGTGGGATAAGTTATGAGAGACGAGTGACAGAAGTAGGGGACTGTTCGTCAAGTGCAAAGGAAGTTTCGATTGGTCAAGCGTGTCGAAAGTGCCCGTACTGGTTCTAATTCGATTACGTGGGGAACAAATGTCTGGCCATGGCACCCCAGCCCGGGAAGGAGAGGTCGGCCCAAGAAGCGATGGCTTGACGTCGTCAAGATCTTATCACCAAGGATGCCGAAGACTGAGCGATTTGGGTCAAGAAGAGAAGGGAGGCGAACCCCGGGCCCTGATGTTCCGCGCAACCAGGACATAACGCCAAGATGATGATGAGACGATGATTGGTTCTTATTAGATCCACTGAACGTGTGCCTCCCCTATAACTGGAGAGATACACAGGGATGTGTCCTTTGCCAACCTGCTTAACGGGTGAAACGAACTTGATATATATTTCTTCTTAATAGAATAGAATAACTAGATATATAGAATAGAGTTTTTCTGTATAGTTTTGTTTTCATTTGATATTACTTACCGTAGTAGGACTGTGGCTAGATAGAGCGACTATCTGCGCAAAACGGCTGGCAGTGACTGGATGCACACAACTGTCCCACGTCAGTGGAGGGTTTTGCCATAATCTCTATTAATAGCAGTGGGGTGGATCGCATTATTAAAATGCTCCAGCCCAGTTTCGGTTCAGCGCGGAAGTCTAGTCTCCAAAAACTTAGGTTGTTGTACAATTATTTTGTGCAGAACACGGCTCCGTAATCCACAATACCGAATACATGTTTTTATAAATAAATAATAGGCAACAACAATAAATTTGATATCAGAGATATCAAACTTAATAAACTCTCAATTTTGTGGCGTCACACTTCCATGATTCGTTCTTTGATGATGTCAAAAATGTGTTGTAACTTTGCGAAGCGGTCTAAGTGGCGTGCCCTCAGGGAAGCTTATGTTAGTGGATTTCGATTTGCTGATGATGATGTTGAACTCATAAAACATTCAAGGGACCCAATAATGAAACGCTTACGACCTCAAAACCTAAGAGATATAGATCATACTTCGATAGCATGTAAGCTACTAGATAGATAATAGTCGACCACCGTATTCATTTAAGGGCCCATTTTTCAATCCTTAGATAAAACATATCAGTATGATACACTTTTTTGCGACTTTTTACTTTTCAAATAAGACAAGGAATAAAGTTTGTTTTAATTTAGCAGTTTGGTATTACTTGAGGATTGAAAAGTCGGCCCTAAAACATAATGTGCAATATTTGTGTTTTAATTAATGCATATATCCATTCAAATCGCGCCCGCGACCGCTCTCACTCTCGCTCGTGTCTTAAAGCGTACATAGCTATTGTCAGGCTCGGTTCAAGGGCAGCCGAAGCCGGGGAATGTGGCCTAGCTTCCGGAGCCAGCCACACTGGTCAGAATACTTATTACCAATAGCAAACATATCGACAAGTCGTGGAACAACATTGTGCTCACTGTCAATTATAATAAAATTCAATTTGCAAAGCCAGATTTCTTCGTGGAATTCGTTTATTGGTTGTGAAAATAATTGGGAGAAAAGCTCGCTTGATCAAAGAGTTTTGTGTTGGTTTTGAATTATTTTTTTATAGAAGTAGGATGTCCAATTATTGGGATTTCTTGGTAGTGCCAAAAAATCCTGTCATAACTATTTGAACGAAAATCACATTAAGTGTATTTATATCTCATCTAAACTTAATTATATGTATATTAAAGGTTTATTCAGCGGCGGGCAACGCATTAGGAGCGCCCCTGGAGTTGCTGATGTCCATAGGCGGCGGTGACCACTTCCCATCAGGTGGCCCGCTTGCCTGTTTGTCTGCCGTATTATATAATAAGTGTATATATGTAAATCTCAAGTTAGATTGAGGATCAAAACAAGATGATTGCTCTCGCGAAGCCTGTATCGCCGGAGCCGATGAATAAAAAGGGAAATAAGGCCGAAACGTTCCCCGTATAACGAACCCACTCCAATTAGCATTCCCGAACAAAAGGACTGTATCTACGTTGTACAATTCACGGACGAAGCGTACCTTGATTACACACCCTCACTGGAAAAGGCTGCGGGAAAGGACCCCGCAAAAACATCATTAGTACCCGGCTGTCCCCCGCAGCAAGCTCATCCATACAGAATATCTTAAGCGGAAACCCCATACGCATAAAGATCCGCCAACAATGGAGCTATATCTCACAATCGGTCGTAATAAAAGCGAGGCTCCCACATTAAAATCTTATCCCTTTCTTAAATAAAAAATTCACGAAAAAATAAGAGGAAATCTCCCTGGCGCGACCCCTCCCGCCCGTACTCTGCGAGGGGAACCCCCGCCAGCGGCCGAGGAAAGCCCGAAGAAAATCTAACTTTACCATCCACAATACAAAGTTACTATTGCAATATCAACTTCTTCGCTTTCCACAGTGGAATTCGAACCCTATAGCGAGGGAGCTAGAGCCTACATTACATTTGGGTGGACATCGCTGCGTCCACCGTATACGATTTGGGTTGTTAGTCGGGTATTTGAAAATGAGATGCAGCGTGGGTTAGGGGGAACCGGGGAGCCGGCCCCCCTCCTCCGTTACCGGGGAGGGGGGCACTCGAAATCCGAATTACCGGGGCGTGTGTAATGATTTTCCCCGGCGGAATTATGCCCGGTATCGACGGTTCGCAAGAATTAGGATGTTCTTTTCAAAGGGAGTTGGCAGCCATTATTGCTCGGTGGGACGGAATGCGGGTTTTGGAAGCGTACGCTTGGAGAACTAGTTATTTTAATGGACTATTTCGTAAATCATAAATTTTAAACAACTTTATTCTGCAATAATACAGTGTCAGTGTTTTTTTTTTTTTTTTTTACATTATTAAAGATTGTCCAGGAATTTAACTTAGATTACTTTGACACATTGCGAAGAAGTACATTGAAAATAATTTGCTGGAAGCAATAGCAGTGTGGTATCCGGCAAAGTATAACAGCACCAACCCCTTACACTCGGGGGTGTCGTACAAAGCGACTAATATTTTTGAGGCAAAAGATCTGGACTCTGATAGGCTGGAAAATGGGCAGGAACGTTTTCCATTGTTATATTTATAACACTGCGATCTCCAAACCGCCTGCCAAGCGTGGAGAGTATGGCAATAAACTCCCCTTTTGTGGTAGAGGCCCTAAGTCCTGCAGTGGAATATTATGGGCTGTGATGATGATGATGATGATGAATAGCTTTTATTTCCTTATTGTCCATGTCTCACTGTTGGTGACATTTTCATTCTATCACAGAATCTTCATGCTTCCGATGTTCGCACCGAAATCCACGTTTGACAGGTCACCTTTGTTCCTGGTCGAGTTTTATAGAAGATACCGCTGGAAGGACTCTGTCAAGGACTTTCACATTCTTACTGATCGTTTCAAAATTCACATACTGAGAACAAGCCACTGGTTCACTAAAAGCTACCACCGAAACGGCAAGACCCGTTATTTAGTCATGAATTCCTCCTAACGTCTTTAGAAGTACAATGCGCAGGCGCACCCATAGCGCGCACGATTCCGCGCGTGATACAGATCCCTCGTGACGATATGTGGTACAAAAACTGAGCGGTATACTGACTTTACGTATAGTAGGTACGTAGTATAGTTAGAGGCTTATACACACATGCAGAGTTCTTTTAGTTTGTAATTAACTATGAAACCATGTAATACTCTTTTGGTATTTGAAACTTTGTTGGCCCTAATTTGCATCCCTGTGGGACCCCTTATTATAAAATGATTGTAATTATTAATTTTCTTATCGTGCTCATATGTAATAGTACCGTTCGTATTTTGACTTCAAGTTTTACATTACGAGTGCCTTTGTTATAGTATAGGAACAAAGTTTACATATATATTGTACGGGATTTATATTTAAACGCTCTAATTAAGTCGGTCGGTTTTATGTCGTGATTGGCACTTGTGGTTTTACTAAATACTAAAGTGTATACGATTTATTAACAGCCTGTTCTTCTGTTTCCTGTCATCATGCATTGTACTTATTTTATACATGCATGAGAGAAACATTACAAGGATAGCCGATAACATGACCCAAGTGCAATTGTTCAATTAATACCTACAATTAATTAACCTTATCACCGCCTGCGACGCCACACTTGCGGAAATTTACCGTAAAATTGCTACAACCTAGTAGCACGATACAATTTTATAAGTGTTAGCTTGTTCAGCTTGTGTCTGAAAACTTCAACGTCTTAGTTCTTTGGAGAGCGCCAGTTGCTTAATGGGTGATATGATCAAAACAAAGCGGTTCAAGCTGGCACTCCACTTTCCTACGCCATTAAATTTTTAAAAGAAAAGTAAATGGCGAACATTTTCTTTTGGAATTCCTCAAAAACGGCCAGTACGAGACCGGTCTCCAAACAATAAATGGGGAGCGCGCAGCGAAAAAATTAAAAATAAAACATTCGATTTTCAAATCCCGCCGCAAGCGTACCCGAGCGACCCCGAAATTGGCGGCCGCACTCACCCAGACAAAAGCCCTAAACACACCCTGCGAGCAAAAAGAAAAGCATTTCCATCCCTACCCCTCCTTCATTTAAATTTCCCGCCCCAGAGCGGGGGCGGCGACCGTAGGGGCGGCTTCCGCACAACAGAGACGCGACTTAAAAGCTCGTAGAAAAGAATGAGACGGTTGTATGTCCACCTGTTGCGTTGCAAGTCTCATATTTTTGCTGAAGTCTTTTTTCGCTCCTTGCGGCGTGGCGAAGGATTTGAATGGCGTAGCGGGTGCATGCGTACTGGGCTTGCGGCGGGTATCGACGCGCCACCACCGCGCGATCCCCGATTTCAAACGTTCAAATATTCAAACATGGAATGGAACGTCTTCGAAAAGTCGATGACTTCAAAATTGAGTTTGCGTTGTCGCAACTTTTTCTTCTCTCGGAATGTTTGGTATTTGGGGAAATTTTGGCAAAGAGTATTACTAGAATTAATTTATAAGCTTTCAATATGAACTTAAGCCCAGCTTGTTACAAGGTTTCTTATTACAATTTAGAATAAATGAAATAAAACAAATCTCCCATTGAGTTAAATTTTATCGTGGTAAGAAAATGCTCTAAGTAGAGTATGTATGTCTGGACTAATCATCATCACAGCCCGTAACAGTCCACTGCAGGACTTAGGGCCTCTCCCACGAAAGGGAAGGTTATTGCCATAATCTCCACGCTTGGCAGGCGGGTTGGAGATCGCAGTGTTTAAATATAATAATGGAAAATGCTGCTGCCCATTTTCCAGACTACGGAGGCCGTGTGGTGTCCGGCAAGGCCGTGTGGTGTCCGGCAGGCCGTGTGGTGTCCGGCAGAGTAGAATAGCACCAACCCCTTACATTCATGGGTGTCGTACAAGGCGACTAATGTTTTCGAGGCAAAAGATCAAGAGTCTCCGTAGTCTGGACTAATAATAATTATAAATTGCAGTTTAGTTATTGGCACTACAACTTGATTATGTATTTAGTTTAAATAGAATTAGATTGCTGTTAAACTGTGAAATAAATAAATAAATAAATAATGTTTTTTAATAATGTTACCCACCGCAATAATATATATATGCTTGGACAATTTAGACAGCGCTATCTAGCCCCACAGTAAGCAAAGTAAGCAATGGTGCAAAAGTATGTATTTTTATAGTTAACCGTCTGTTACTACCCCGTGTAAGCCACAGTTCATATCTTCCACAGCCTAAGTAGATTAAGTGTCAGACAAAAACGAGTCACTACCTAGATACTACGAAAAACTAGGTATGCAACACTTCCATTAACCCCAGACCAACAAAGCACCATTACAAAACACAATGGGATAACAAACAGAAAAAAAAATCGTAATCAAAAACAAATAAAACGCCATCCAGTTGATAGGAATAGCCGAATACAGGATGAGGACAGAAATAAAAATGTTTGTGTTAGCGCATCCGGCGTCCAGGGTTCGGTTCCCGGCTCGTGCCAGTTATTACTGAGAAATAATCGCATAAAAATAGTCACGTGGGACGATTAAATTTCTACTACACCGGTGTGTTTATCAAATCTGGAGTAGTGTAAACAAGTGGGCAGGACTATGTCTGTTTTAGGAAGGGATGTGGGTTTCGCCCGTGTAGGGAATACTTTATTTCCGGATCACGCTTCAGAGCTACGTAAGGTTTGTGATGGAAATGTTTGGGCTTTATTGTAGCACTTAGGTCTAGACTATTCGGAGCTACGTACGGTTTGTGATCAAAATATTTGAAGTTTATTGCAGCACTTTGATATGGTAAAGACTGAGCCTTAGAGGTGGTAAATAGAAAGAAAAAGCAAACTGAACACCATGTACAGCCAGCTCAACTACACCTCAATCTAATCTAGAACATACAAATCACATTGTCAGTTTGCAAAAACTGTCGTTTCGTAGCCACGACGCCTATCCGACATGTCCAACCTTATCACCTCTTATCTAGTCGTGTCCAAAATGCATATCAGGCGTACAAACTGATTACGGAGTGAGCTCGCGAAAAACATCACTTATTTTGGTAGTTATGTTGGTTTTTTATTTTGCACTGAAAAAGATATAGGCTTGTAAAATATTGTAGATTTCATGTTTCCTTTATCACTTCAGATATGGATAGAGCATGTTACGATGCGATAATGTGAGTTGTTTTGCTGCTGATCTCGAAATCGTGTTTTAAAATAGAGTTATGTAAATATGTTTAGTAGGTAGGTACATGATGAATCATGGATATGTTACAACTGTAGTAATACCCGATATCAAGTATCAAAAAAGAGCAGTCGCGCTCTACGTGAATCATTTGATAGGTATTTAATTACGACTGATCCGGTTCCGATGAAACTTTCAGGGTTGGATATGGGTACTTACCATAGAGACGGGCAGCGGATGCGCTCCCCCGTTGGGGTACGGGTACGGCGCCATGAGATACCCCATGTTGAAACCCGCTGCGGGATGTGGCTCGAATTTACCTGGAACAACGAATTTGTACATTATTTACATTATTTTGGAAGTATAGAGATAAGAGAATCGATAGAGAACCAAAGTTGGTGTAAAACTGAAGTGGTAGTGGAATACCATATACTAATAATCCTGTTGGCGTTAATGTTGTGTTCTAGCGCACGAGGGCCCGGGGTCCGCCTTGACCATGATCTAGGATGTGTGTGTAATTACAGTGGAGCGACTGCCATCCGACCTGACCAGATTGGACCATGGTTACACATTCAGTCAAACGCTTGAAGGTGCAGGTTTCATCACGATGTTTTCCCTTACCGTAAGAGCATCGGTTAGCATTCAACTAATGTACACAACTCAGAAGAGTCATTGGTACATAGCCGAATCGAACCCGGTACCTCGCGCTTTCGAGCCCGACATCCGAACCCTAGCGATTAGGCCACCGACGGAAGAAATTCCATAACGCACTGAGAACAAAATAGTACCAACTCCAAGCAAGCGCCGACTCCAAACATCCATCAGACCGTTTCCGCGCCTACCGTCGCCATCGTAATTACGCAACCGTGATAAGTGCAGGCGCACTGTGACGTAATCGCGTCTAGGAGCGGGCGACGGGGGCAGGGGGAAGGGGGGAGGTAAATTATATGGCACGGGATCATTTGCGTTTGCGGGCGGCATTTGGTGCGGGGATGGTCGCAAATGCTTTGGTGTATTGTGGATTGTATGGTGGATTCGGTTTCTTGAAGGTTCGATTCGGTTTCGAGTCGTTTTGACTTCCGACACGAAGACGTGACGTTAGGCGCTGTCCTAATTGGCAACGGTCGTGCGACGGGCGGTTTTGAGGTGTATTGGACGTGCGACGTCCGTTCTACGATGGTGGTCGTACGACCGTTGCCAATTAGGATAGCGCCTTAGACGTGTGTCTGTGGCATCGTGACTAGGGAGATTTCGATGTGGTTCTTTGTTTGTAAATCAGTTTAGGCAAGATGGTTCTTAGATTTGTTTCTATCTATACATAGTATAAAACAAAGTCGCTTCCTGCCATCTGTCCCTATGTATCTATTTACGCTTAGGTCTTTTTAACTACGCAACGGATTTTAATGCAGTTTTCAACAATAGATAGTCTTTAAAGAGGAAGGTATAAGCAAGAAAGTAGGTGTATAGTAGATATAGTTTAGTTAGAATTGGTATTTCCTTTTTGACATGTTATTAAAGTCGCGGTATCTAGAATATACCTAAGTAGATACGGGAATTGGTTTTTACTTTGGACATGTTATTATAGTTGCGGAAGTACCTAGTTTCTTACATTGAACGCAATGATTACCACACCTGACAAACAAACATAAAGCCACATAAAAACTCCTGTTTATAAGTAACTAAGTCATCTTAGCGTTAATGTCCCGGTTGTGCTCTCGAGGACGTGGGCCCGGGGTCCGCCTTGACCATGATCCAGGATTTGGCGATCAGGTAATTACAGTGGAGCGACTACCATCTGACCTCCGTCACCCTGCTACCAGGGGAACCTGACCAGATGGGATCATGTTTACAAATTGAGTTGCTTGAATTTGCAGGTTTCATCACGATGTTTTCGGTTAGAATTTAACTAATGTACATAATTCAGAAAAGAGTCATTGATACATGGCCGCAGCGGGATTCGAACCCGGTACCTCTCGGATACCCGTACGAGTCGGATACTCAACCGCCCGCCCACCGGCGCTCTAAGTATGTAAGTATGCTTGGACAATTCACACAGCGCCATCTAGCCCCAAAGTAAGCAAAGCTTGTGTTACATTAATATAACTGGTCCAAACAAGAACAAATCCGATGCCATAGTAATTTAATCTCCTTGCATCGTTTCATGGAGGCTAAACAAATCTCGTATTAAAAATGATTTTAAACTTGATATGCCACGAGAATATTTGAGAGATAAAATCAGTATGGTCTCCGTATCACGGTATATTTAAACTCTGTAATGTTAATCATCGATGTGGTTGTTTAAAAGTATTTTTAACCGAGAACGAAAGACGAGGAATTTTTTTTAATAAAGTCAGTCGAAGAACCATTGAGCCAGAGAAATTGGGAACGAAATGATTAGTACTCTCTTAATGTAGTTGGATGTAATTTACTATGTGCATCCAAAACACCAATGTGCCTGATGACATAAGTTAGGGAAGTGGGAACAGACTGTACCTATCAATAGGGTTGTATGCAAAACGACGGATTTTGCAGAAATTTTACAAGTACATATTAGGTTCTTATGAAATTAGAGTTTTTTCGGATACTGGAATTTTTATACAAGCAAATTTTTACATTTCTTGGAAACGGCCAATGCAATTACGATGAAATTTTGTAGATATAATCAGATAACATTAACTTTTCATAAAATTACATCTTGTTAAAGAGGCAAAACTGGCAAACGGAAAGAGGTATTTTCAAACCCTTATAAAAACTTCAGAAAACATTTTTCTTTCAATTTTAGGGACTTACTGGCATCTTATGCATACTCCATTTGCGATTTTGATATGTTAAGTGTAATTAAAAGTCATCATCATCATCGTCTGAGCGTTTATCCCGGCCTCTGCCAGGGTCCGCTTTTCTACTCATACGCTTACTTCAAGCCTTGCAGCTTAACAGCAGCAGCTTAACTTGCAGCATAACTGAATGAGTGAATAACTCCAGATAAGAAAAAGTTATCAACGCTTTTGATATATCGTTGGAAAGAGCATGAACTGCAGATGTTTATGTGAAATTAGAATCAATCTAATGCTAGTAGTTTTTTTTTTAATCTAATACAAATTTTCCCTTAAACATTTTTTTCCCTCATTAAGTAACTTTAGGACCTCATAATTTTTTTTTCCGGTATTACTTGCACTAAATATCAATTTAATTGAACACCTTGACAATAACAATTAAATAAAATTCATAACCTTAGCAGTTTTGTCCAAACTGGCACTGTTATTTAAGTTTAAGTGGTAAATTTTGACCTTTTTCGTTTAAAATACAAAAAAAAAACATTAAAAAAAAATCTTGAGGCCAAATTGGTTTAATTTATGCTGAGTAATTTGTAAATTACCGCCGTCTATCCGCCGTTCACCTATGTCCAACCCTCTACCAAACACCCTGTATATTTGCTCAAATACTTTTATAAGTAATGTAGGTCCCAATACTATTTGTAATACAAGTAAAACATGAGCAGCGTACGAAAACCCAGAAATACAAGAATAAGCCCGACGCCTTTTCAATTTGTTGGCAATTTAGTTCTCGGGCTGCGTGGAATTATTTTGATGAGCACTTTTCGACCAGTTTAACGTGGCCTTTGAGATCGGTAGCTCCCTCCGCGGAGTTCCTCATTAACACTGGCGGAGACGGGAGGGCGGGTCAACTTAATTCGGTCATTGTTCACTGACCCAGACGAGTGCCAGTACTTGAAGGTCCTTAAGGCGGTATTACCTACCCCCGCGGGGGTCCTGCTTTGTATGAATGGAGGGGGGAAGGGTAGCCACGGGAACTCTGGATTCACTTTACTAATACAAGTTGGTAATAGGTCTTGGCACTTTGTTTTAGTGATTATAGTGGGATATTAAACAATAAGAATGTTTCGACGGGTTTTGTAAGGGATTACTCTGGGAGGTTATTAGATTTGTCGTCGTTTTATTTTTCGTTAGTTGTCGAGTTGGCCCGTGAGAAGTATAGGGGTTCTACTCTTGACCCAGAGTTATGGGATGTTATTTTTTGTATATTTTGTGTGTATGTGTGTTAGGTATAATAGAATTCAGCGCATAGATAATCATAGTTTAGGATAAGACCTTGAGCGTTTTAACAAATATGTTCCACATTATATCTTTAACTTCATACAATATGATTGGATTAAAAATAATGTAAGACCAGCCAGTCATGTAACGGGAACCGAAAGGGACTCATCTCAGCATACAACTCTGTCAAAGTGCTGGTTTTAGAAAAGCCTTGTTTTTTATTTTAATCTTCAATATAACTGATATTATATAATTGTCTTTTCAAATTACTTGTTTCTTGTTAAGCGTAATTAACAAAACCAAAAGGCATAGTCGCTACAAAAACTATACTCAATTCCTAAATGAAATGCCAATCAAAACCGAACCTTTTTGTTTCAAACCGAGTCAAAGAAACAAAATGGCCGATGTATCCAATCCTATTGAAGATGATAATTAATCATAAGCAATAATTATCAAATCTAGAATTGCTTTTTCTAAGAAACGGCAGCGTTGTTTATGCTGATTAAAATATTATATTATATAATCATGTTCTTAAATTTACTGGCTTTTTGGTATGTAAGATCGATAACATAACTGGAGATAGTATTATGGTGGAGACGATAATCTATACATAGTATAAAACAAAGACGCTTCCCGCCGACCGTCCCTATGTATCGCTTCGCTTCGATATTTTAAACTACGCAACGGTTTTTTTTTTTTTTTTTTTTTTTGTTATCCGGCAGACAAACAGGCATGCGGGCCACCTGATGGAAAGTGGTCACCGCCGCCTATGGACATCAGCATCACCAGGGGTGCTACCAATGCGTTGCCCGCCTCTAAGGAAACCTCTAATATACCTCTTGAACGATCCCATGTCATAGTCCAAAGGAAACACAGAGTTTTCAACAATAGATAGAATGTATCGAGAGGAATCTTTGTAAGCAAGAAAAAAAGGGTAAAGTAGGTGTACGCGAACGGAGTCGCGCCGGGTCCGCTAGCTACCTTACCTTCTCATAATTTTTAAAATCAAAACATTGTTTTAAAGACTAACTCAGAGAGAAGCGGCACCGGTCTAGTGTCAACATGCTTGAGGGAACGATAACCGAGATTAACCAACGCTCGCATAGTCCGGGAACTAGATGGGTGACCGTTTCGAACTTCGAAGCTAGTCGAACTTCAGCACCGCACAAGCTCGCCACTCGTTAGTGCCTATTAAACCCGTTGGCAAAGCGAGGTAGACCAAGGTCTTCCGCTGAGGACTGTAGTGCACGCCTCACCATTAGGCCATTAACCAGGTTAGCATAACTAATAAGATACATTAAATTCTAGCACGAGAGCGAGTCTCATTTCTACGCTCCTGTAAGCACCTCATTGCCGATTGGAACATCGTGAGTCCAGCCCATGACGGTATATTAACTATATAACGGACGGTACGTACCTATGTACTTAGGCAATGGAAGTTACCGGTTTTTACTATTCTTCACTAAAATATTGTTTATTATGTTTACTGGCCGTGTGGTGTCCGGCAGAGTAGAATAGCACCAACCCCTTACACTCGTGGGTGTCGTATAAGGTGACTAATCTTTTCGAGGCAAAATATCTAAGAGTCTCCATAGGCTGGAAAATGGACAGCAGCGTTTTCCATTGTTTTATTTATAACACTGCGATCTCCAACCCGCCTGCCAAGCGTGGAGATTATGGCAATAACCTCCCCTTTCTTGGGAGAGGCCCTTAGTCCTGCAGTGGACTGTGATGATGATGATCATGATATGTTTACTGTAATTAATATTGAAATGGAATATTCTTTCGGAATTCATTCAAAGGTCGGCTCTGAGACTTTCCGTTTCAGATGGAATATCAGTCTCATACTCAACTTCAATTTCCTGGCTTTTTTCCTACTCGGAGTCAGTCCAATTTCAGTCGCAACAAAACAACAAACCAGTTATTCGAAACAATAATCTTGTCATTATTATATTAAATAAAATTCGAAACTAGAAACTACTCACACAGCACACCACAATTCACAAAACTGCGCCGCCAGATCCCCCGACCTATCCACAACTCATCTCATCAGAGAACCCGAAACACAAAAAAAAGAAAAAAGGAAAAAAAAAACTCCAGTAGCCAACACCATACGCGGTGTGGCTTTCACCCATCGCACACGCACAAACCCTGTACACACAGAAACGTGTATGCAGGAATGGTTACTACACATTACATGGGCTTTTGGAGTCCAAAGCAAAGCAAATATTTGGTTAGGTTAGGACCCACCGGACGCCGTCTTCCCAGAAATTTGTATTTGATTCCGTGAGTATTAAATTATGGACTCTTTCCGACCCCTACCTGTGGGATAGTGGTTGAGAATATCGGGGTTATGCGATATCGAATTTGAGGCGGAGATTCTTTTTTTATTGCCTAGGGAGGCACACGAACAGTCCACCACAGATAGAAAGCGGTCCAGGATATTTGTAACCCAAGCTGTTGTTGGTGGTGTTGACCAAGAGGGAGGCAAACCAGCAAGCAGGTCACCCGATGGTGAGTGATCACCGATGCCCATGGACGTTCGCAACATCAGACGTGGGCAAACAGGTAAGCGGGCCTGATGGACAGTGGTCATCACTGATTATATAGACATTAGCAACACCAGAGGTATCTTTGGCAGCATGAAGACACATGGTTAATTAATAAGAAGCTGTTTCCCTAAACACCGAACAATTCTCAATTTGCTGCTGCAATAATAAAGAAATATGCTATCCAGCTACACAGATAAATCTTTGTCTGACAATCAACAAGCCGATATAAATCGTCATCTGTATGACTCAGTCTCACAGCAATAAAAACACGGTCTGCTTGGGCGGCCCAGGTTCGATTCCCGGATGTGTCTTGTTATGTTTGCGGTCGCGACAAATAATAGGCGTTGGGTCTTTTACACACAGCAATTTGGGAAAAAAAAAGAAATTGCTAACGCGTTTAAGATAAGAATGAGTTGTTGAGTATTGTTAGGATGGTTTTTGTTTTTACAATCTTATAAGAAATGGTACAACAAAGTTTGTAAGGCATTTATTTAGTAAAATTTTCGGCGATTTAAAAGCGTCGGTGGCCGAGCGGTTAGGGTATCCGACTCGTAAGCGAGAGGTACCGGGTTCGAATCCCGCTCCGGCCATGTATCAATGACTCTTTTCTGAGTTATGTACATTAGTTGAATACTAAACGATGCTCTTACGGTGAGGGAAAACATCGTGATGAAACCTGCACATTCAGGCGACTGAATGTGTAACCATGATCCAATCTGGTCAGATTCCCCTGGTAGCAGGGTCACGGATTTCAGAGGGCACTCGCTCCACTATGATTACATGCTCTGCCATATCATGGATCATGGTCAAGGCGGTCCCGGGCCCTCGTGCGCGAGATCACAACCGGGACATTGACGCCCTCATCGTAAGAGCAGAGTCGTGTTAAACAAAGAACGAAGAAAACACATCAATCCAAAGTTTAATATTATTTACTATTATTATAAACTTCAACAGAAACCAATCTCAATTAACTCGGAAAAGAAAACGGGAAAAAGGCCAAAAAGCTCAGTTTCAACAAAAACTAATTTTAATTTCTCACCGTACTCTTAACTTGATTGATGACCACTGACAGGTAACTTTAGCCTGCGCTGGTGTAGCAAAAAAGGAGCCAAAACGAATACTTAATGCAATCTAAAGCTACGGAAATTATGCAAAATGCCACTGTGGAATCGTAAAAAGGTAGGCAGTGCGAAGGTGTTATAGTATCCATTATACTTAGCGAATTATTATACTTAGCCATATAAGTACAAGGGACGAGCATAATGTGAAGAGGTTGACGGAAGATGCAAGAGAAATTTGTCACGATAGGTTTGTACGGTAGAACGATGGCAAGTGAAACAATGTGGTCTCTGCCTTCCTCTATAAGGGCGTGACAGTATGTATGTAGGTATGCAGGTAGGTACAAATGTCGGTCGACGGTAGTGTCCGACAGAAGCTTCGGCTTTGGCTTCGGCCACTCTCGGCCGAAAGAACCTTCGGCTGCGGAAGGTGGTTATTATGATTTTTGACAAATAAATTGCAAGGTAAGTTTCTATCATGTCTAGATCAACTTCTAGAGATGATTTGAATTGCTTTTCTATATTATACAGCCAATATAGGCCTTCAATATTAAAGTCGTACTAGACGACACGACACCGCCACGATAACTTAAAAACGGCACCGGTTAATCCCGTAACGACTCCGGCTCTAATTGCGGAGGTATCGAGTTCCAATTAGGAGCCGTAATGACATGGAGTGCGCCCGCGCACGTTATGGTCTCGCCGTAGGGATGGCGACGTATATACATCTTGAGTTTTCAACCTCCGACGAAAAAAGAGGTGTTTAAGTTTAACGTGTGTATTTGTGGCTCTGTGTATGTGACTGTTACTTAAAAATTGGCTATGTAGTTTAGGAAATATTTAATAATAGCTTTTGCCCGCATGGAATTCGTTTTTAGGGCAGTTTATCTTTTTCCCGAGTGACCATTTTAAATGACCTCCCCAATGTATAAAATATGTACGGAGAAGTCAAGCTGTATCTCTGGTTCTACTCAACCGAATTAGATAAAACCCCAATCTACAAAACTATGAAAACCCCATCAAAATCCATTTGGCGTCATTTTCATAGCAAACAGGAACGTTCCATTCTCAAAGGAACAGAAAGGACATATCTACCAATTAGACATCACCAACCCTAGAGTAACGAACAGGTACGATCACGAGAATATGAGTCGCAAATCGAAGCGAGAAAGGAGATAGACAACTCTTCCGCGCCGGACAAAGACAAGAGATATCTATTTGATGCCCCACTCAGGCGTTCATGATAAATACAGTGCATCGTGAGACTTGAATCGAGTGAATTATGATTTGGTGTATGAAGAGATGGAGATGGCTTTTGTATGAGACGAAAAGAGATGGAGGTGTTATGTGAAGCTGTTAATATTACAATGTAGAATCATAAGGCTTTTTCAAAAAGGTTTTTACTTTAAGGGTCCAATGCCTCTTTTCTGAGTTATGTACAGTTATCTAGTTGAACACTAATCGATTCACTTACGGTGAGGGAAACATCGTGATGAAAAATGCATATTCAGGCGTCTGAATGTGTAACCATGGTCCAATCTGGTCAGGTTCCCCTGGTAGCTGGGTCACGGAGGTCAGATGGCAGTCGCTCCACTGTTATTACTTGATCTGCCAAATCCTGGATCATGGTCTCTCTCATGCCCTCGGGCACTCGGGCCCTCGTGTGCGAGAGCACAACCAGGACATTAACGCCAAGATGATAAGGCTGTCCCTTACACTCGTGAGTGTCTTACAAGGCGACTAATATTTCGAGCCAAAAAATCTAAGTCTCCATAGGCTGGAAAATGGGCACCAACGTTTTCCATAGTTATATCTGCCCCACCTGCCAGCTTGGAGATTATGGCAATTTATCGAAAGGGGAGGTCCTTTCGTAGAGAGGCCCTAAGTCCTGCAGTGGACTGTTATGGGCTGTCATTATGATGATAAGGCTATGATGATGAATCAAAGCATTTCCTTAAACTAACACGGTGCAAGGAATTTGTGTTATCTATTCAACTCTGCGTGGCAACACATTGCGTATTATTATCGCAATGTAAACAAACAGTCATCCAATCCCCACTAGGCCAGCATCTAACAAGGCTAATCTCAATACTCAAAAACTCTATTTTTTTATGTTATACGGCCGACAAACAAGCAAGCGGACCACCTGATGGAAAGTGGTCACCGCCGCCTATCCTCTCTCTCTGAACTCTCGTCAATCTGAACTCTATACCTACTCTAATACTCAAATCTTTCAATACTCAATACCAACTAGGAATCAATCCGATGCCAAAGAAATTGTTATATTCACATAAAATGCAAATGAAATCCCTAGTTATAGGTAGTTACGAATCGCGGGCTTAGAGAGTAAGCCCCCGAACGATGATGGAACAAAACGTTTGCTCAACTTAACAGGGATATAGTTCCACCAGCGGTACCCGAAAGAGCCGCTAATATGACCACATATGTATGTACCAATACCAACGAACTTATTCAAACAAAATCAAACAGGGAGCGTGAAGCGTACTAAGAATGGTCTTAAAATACCTAGCACCTTCCATGAGCCGTTTAATACCGCGCCATCAATTGTGGAGTAGGGCTGCCAAGAATCGAGGATTTGGTTATCGATTTATTTTGGTAGTATTTCTTTATACCATTAAGGTGGCAAACAAGCGTACGGCCTGCTTACCATCGTAAGCAGCCTCCGTATCCAATGGATGTCCGGAAGAGCGAGACCAAAGTGTCGCCAACCCCGTAAAACCTGTGTGAGTTGTTCTTATGTCAACCCCACCCAGATATTTTTAATTAAGAAGAGTATTAAGGAATGGTTTGTGTCCACGGCTGATATGAAGAAGACTACTGAAAGAGAACGCCCACATCACAGAAAATATACTTGCTATGCAACAACTGCGCTTTCTTTACACGTTACTAATTGGTTAATGATATTAATAACCAACTGAACTAAATCAATAAACATACAAACTTGCGCACATAGCATTGCATAGAGAAGGCTGATCTGAAAACTTCAAGCCAAGACTACCTCTATCCCACCCGCTCAATAATTTATTTCCCAAGATCGATCATAACAACACTTTTAGGCGATGGCGGGAAAATATACCGATATCTATCGACACCCCTAGCCGTCCTCCCAACAGAGCCCGGGTCGTGTCGACTTGATCAGATTAGAGCCACGGCACAACCGGTTCTCAAAAACGCGCCCGGAGGAGGAAAAAAAGGAAAAAAGACACTAATAACAACAAATAACGAGGCGTCCGGCCCGGTCACGATAGTGGCGCTAGGGATGCGGAGTTATCAGTTATAAGTTGTCGATAGTGAGTGCCCTGATTTGAGGTGGTTCTATCGATAAATATTTTTGTTAAAATAATTTTCTTTAGGTAAAATGTGGGATTAGGATTTTGTTGTACCGATTTCTGCATAAAAAATAATACAATTTATGTAAAAAGACATCGTTCAAAAATAATTATTGTATTTTATTGTCAGTCTAAAGAAGGACTCTAAACTAACCGGAAAATATTTCTCAAATAAGAAAAATAAACAAAAGAAAAAAAAACATTAGATTTTTCCATAAATCAGATCCTTGTTCAAAATTGCGAGTCTCACAACATAATATGAATGACCAAATACGAACATTCTAATTACCCCTCAACGGCTACTAAATTACCATCAACGAATCATCGATACGCGCCCATCCCTACTCCCGGAGGCGGGACCAAATGAAATTATACCAAAATATTGTAAGGATTGTGACAGATGATTATAAGCTGGCGATAAAACACACATAATTCCCGGGTAATGGCCGCCCCGGGGCTGCATTAACAGTCGTCGACGATTCCCACCTTCCCGGGCACCGGGGAAATCAATTTCACATCACATCACTATCGATTTACGAGCGGAGCGATCGATTTCCCGCCAAATTATTGGTTTTCGAGTTTTAGGTCGGTGGTTATCGTGGACGGTTGCGTCCTCATTATGGTTTGCTAGTTATAGGTCAATGTGAAGGTAACAATTAATGCGTATGATTTACTGGTTTGCCAGCAAATTACGAAGGTAACAAATGTGTGGTAATGCCACCTCCGCCAGCCATGGGATGCCGGCCAGCCTGCTTGCCAACAAACTCGTTGCCAAGGTTGCCGAAGAGTCCGAAGACCAGTAAAAGTAGACAAGTAAAAAGGCGAGGAAAGGAGGTCCCAAGTCCAGTGGACTGTTAGGCATGTTAATGTGACTTTGATTTACTAGCTAACGGCAGCTTCTTCACCTATTTATCGATTGGATTATATTATGCATGGTTTGCCGTGTGGTGTTCGGCAGAGTAAAATAGCACCAACACCTTACACTCATGGGTGTCATACAAGGCGACTAATGTTTTCGAGGCAAAAGACCTTAGTAGACTGGAAAATGGGCAGCAGCGTTTTCCATTTTTATATTTATAACACTGCGGTCTCCAACCCCCCCGCAAAGCGTGGAGATTATGACAATAACCTTCCCTTTTATGGGAGAGGCCCTAAATCCTGCAGTGGACTGTTACGGGCTGTGATGATAATGGATGATTTAACCCTTCCTTACCTCATTAAGCATTGGATTTGTAAGTCAGTGTAATCCACAGGCACTACATTGATCGCTGTAACAGGTCCTTTGTTAATGGAATTTGATTGGACAAAAGGATAACCTCATCATAATCGCAGCCGTTGGGTGACAACTGCTGAACATGGGCATCCCCCCCCCCCCCCCCCCCCCCAGCTTCCACACCGATCAGCTCTGTCTCTTGCAACCATCGTTAACCTATTTGGATTATAGGCTAACAACCCCTACGAAAGCTTAGCCACAACGGATTAAAATGAAAAGCTCGTTAAAGCTCCCTTCGGACTATCTAAGGTAGGCTGGAAGAAATCCCATTGTGGTATAAGGTCGCCTTTGCAGGTATATTTCTGTTATTCTTTGTACATAGTCCTGTAAGCATTTATACGCCATAAAGAGTTTACATACATACATACATGAAAAGTCAATAATATAAGTAAAAAAAAATAAGATAAGGGTTGGTACTCACCAAAAACAGGACTAAGATCCGACTTTACAGATAGTTTTCCGGAATAAGGCTCGCCCGACTTCTCCTGAAACAAAGGCGTACACTAAATGATTTGGTCTAAGGCAGTATATACTTAACTTAGCATTTTAACTGGGAAATAGGTAGGTAGTCATAATTAGATTACAAAACAAAGTATGTAGATATTTATAAATGAATACTTTTGTATCCTCGCGTAATCTGGTCAGGTTTCCTTGGTAGCAGGGTCTTAGAGGTCAAATGGCAGTCGCTCCGCTGTAATAACCTGATCTGCCAAATCCTGGATCATGGTCAAGGCGGACCCAGGGCTTCGTGTGCGAGAGCATAACCGGGACGTTAACGCCAAGAAAACTCTTGTATCCTTGCGTTGTGAGCGAGGGCGGGATTTAACGCCAAGATGATGATGACTCTTATATCCCAAAACCTAATAAAATGCCTTTAATAAGGCTATTGTAGCTTTAAGTCCGCCACTGTACTATTTTGTGCATGAAGATTTAATAAATAAATAAATATGGCTAAGTGTAGTCGTAGTGAAGACATCGTTTGCAGGAATATCGCCTTTGCTTACATATTATTATGTTCCATAATCGCTATAACAATACAATGCATCTTAAATGAGTTATAAAGTGATTTAGAGATGGGCAACGCATTGGCAATGTCTATGGGCAACCTTGACAACTTTCCATCAGGGTGCCCGCTTCCCTGTTCGTATACCGTACGACATAAAAAAACGATCCTATTACATTCCGATATCGAAATGACAGCCCTATTTTCACCGACAAAAAGAAAGAAGAGCACTGCCCACTCTTGTAATAAATAGATCAAATCAACAGGTTTCCCGTATCGACGCTATCTAAATGGTATAACCATTACGGGCCCAATAGAGCGTTGCAATCACAACACCTTAGTCGAAATGAGAGGGGTGTATTATCAAAGACGACATTTTTCCAACAACAAAAAAAAAAAAATTATTTCTTTGTTGTTTTTTTGTATAATATCCAGGATCAATGGGTAGGACAAGCCTGAACAATCTGCCTAGATGGGTAATATAATATCGATTCCTCTACACAATGCTTGTTCCAATTTTAAGGATAAGGTAGCCAGCATAATCATCACCAAGTCAGTATTTTCGTTTTTATTTGATGTTTTTAGTTTCGAGTTTCTAGTTTCCAGGATCCATGGGTAGGACTCTTGTCAAACCTGATGAATCTGCCTGGATAGATAATATCTCCTCACGCTATCCTAAGGATATGGTAGCCAGCACATCACATCACATCATCCTCAAAGTGACAACGCTAACAAGCTTTAACATGAAAATACTGACGCGTGTAATTAGACCATTATCGTACGTTCGACGCAGTGGTAACATGATACTATGTATATGCGATAATAGTTTGGCATCAGTTTGCTTTTTGGCAACTAGGTTGAACTTAATATTTGAAATGCAACATGCCATATTCATATTTCAAATACGAATCATATTTCAAACTAATGTTGTCTTTATCAATGAAATATATCATTAATGGACAGTTGCAGAGTTCGTTGTTTTTAGTTTTTTAAAATACGTACACGTCTCGAATCTAACATGAACTCGATTTTAAACTCGGTTGTACGTAAACATTGGATTATTATGACAATAGGTTAACCATCGTAACCAAATGAATATAAAAAAACAGATAATTTAATATGGAGCTGCCACCGGTAAAAATGAATCATTCATTTAAGTATACAAAAAATAAAGACATACAAATAGTTTGATCATCGGAACGTGCCTGATTCCATAATAGGCCCCCAAGTCCAGCACGCAAGAGGGTCGTAGTTGGATAAGTCCAAATCAGTTTACCCCACTCCGGCTTGTTTACCCCAAAATGGGACCCAATCAGGGGGAGCTTACCCCAATTTGTAGTAATTTGTCCGACAGTATTGTTACACGTGCCTGTATCGGTATTCTGGATGTTATTAGTTTAGATTTGTTAACTGACTCGTCTGACAGGGGTGTGCCCCAGGGGTCTGTTTTAGATAAATAATTATTAGCTAATTGATATGGAAAAAATAAACTTTCTCCTGGGGAAGTTAGGCAGAACAAAGAGTATGAAACAATCTGCGAATGTGTTTTGGTTTATTGGTTTGAGACTTCAAAATGCCCACAGTCTTGGCTGTGTAACAACCAAAGATATTCTACATAGAGTATGGATGGAGCCTCGATCTATAGAGAATAGACTGTAAATCTGTCACAACTCAATACAAATGACTTACTGTCATACAAAAAGCTAGTTATAATGTAGAAAGTATGTTAAGATGACCAAGGCCACCAAATTTGACAATTGCAGTGGTTATGGCGGAGTATTTGACAACTGAGTCGGCCCTTTTAGACACGTTATATGCACCTTTACAAAAGAAATAAAATTTTACTCTGACTTCAGCTGTCAGAGGCTTAGGCAATCTATTTTTATACCCTATGCTCTCTTTCTAGTGTTATCTATTTCCATAAGATATTAAAGAGACGATAACTATATTATACCTTTCTGTAAGGTGGATTGTCTGTTCATTGATATTAGTTGTAAGCGTAAGTACCTATAAAACCTTCTAACATCGGGATTCAAACTAGTTATTAACCCTGTCATCACCTGCCCCGTGAATAGGATACATAAATTACCTTACCTGTGAGTCACAGTATTTTTTGTATAACATTTCTAAGCATATTTCAATATCTACGATAAATATCACAATATTATATTGCGTAAAAGGCGTAATAAAAAGTTTCTACGAAACGAATAGCATCAAAAAGCCAATAAATTTCAGGAATTCCAGTTCCAAAAATGGTATTTCATTAAATACGAGAGTGTTGCCAGGAGAAAAATGCGATATTTTTTTCGTCGCAGCTTTGTCGAGAGGATTAATGTGGACGCGCTTATTTACGTTTTTAAAATCCGTTTTCGACGTACATTTTTGCATTTTAAATAAGGTGTTGGCTTATTTTCGCCAATGGAAAAATGTAACGCATTTTTTATTAAGCTACACGTATTGTTTTATGAAAGCTCACAAAATACACGTTGACTATAAAGAAGACTTACTACACTAACATAATATGGAAGTAATAGTTGGAAACAAAATAATAGAGAGACTACATATTCATACATAAACTCACACTCCCATACAGACCAATTAAAAAAAAACTTTTCAAATCGATCTCTGACAACCCTACGCCTAATGCCAACGTGTCAGTGGCACCTACAATCATAAGTGAACCTTAACCAGGTTGTCTACAGGATAAACACATCCATCGCAAATCATACACGTTATAAAGGCGAAGTGATGTGGGAATTGTACTCAAGGCCCCCGAGGTAATGGTAAATGCATCAGTGCGTGCGCTAGGGCTGCCAACCACCTAATTAGGTGCCTCAATTTATAAACCTAATTGGCGCGCAACCAGTTAATTGCCACACATTAAATGGTATTATGCGTTAGGGAAGCATGAAAAGAAAAAAGGGAAAGTTTTTTTTTTGCGTATAGCTTTTTTCGTTTTCGATTTTTTGCCAGGAGTCTGCTTTTGAAACTCGAAAAAATCGAATTCGACGCAATGTTTTGCAATAGTTTTGTACTAGAACACAGAACGATATACCGTATCACCCTTCGCCGATGGAAAATTTCGCCGAAATTACTCCAACAAATATTTTTCCATTGAACCATATGTAAATATGCACCGGGATTTCCACGAATTATTTATTAACTGAATTAATATAATTATTTTTAGCGCCCCAATTGAATTCCGACGGCGTCAATTCAATCATAATTACGCCACGAATTATAATTACGATGACGAAAAAATTGGTTTTTAAATATGGTGTACGTTTTTGCAAAACGCGCTGTTTACGATAAAAGTATCAAGATACGAAGGTACGAAGTAATTGAGTGTTTTGATAAGTTGACGTTTTGACAATAAGTCGTTGTGATGGTTTGACATTTTTGCAATTGGGTGTTTTGATGTCTTGACTATTTGATGATTTGGTATTACAATCTTGACATTTTGACCATTGGACATTCCAACTTTGGGGGTATTGGAGGAAAGAGCCAACTTTTGTTTTTGCTTTTGCTTCAGCAGCGTGGACTACTTTCCATAGGACATTCATACTACCACCTAGATTTCATCCTCTGTGGACCAGCAGTATTGCCTGTGCCTTAGTCAATATCAACAAATCTTGCTTGTTAAGGACGCAGCCATTTTTGATATATTATTGGCCATGTGGTGTCCGGCAGAGTCGAATAGCACCAACTCCTTACATACGTAGGTGTCGTACAAGGCGACTAATGACAAAAGATCTGAAGTCTCTGTAGGCTGGAAAATGGGCCGCAGCGTTTTCTATTGCTATATTTATAAAAGTTTGATTTCAAAACCTCCCCTTTTTTATATTATCGGTAAGCGAACAAGCAAGCGGGCCACCTGCTGGAAAGTGGTCACCGCTACCAGAGCTACTATATTACTGCTACATTTTTGCTACCTATATTATTATGATTCGGAACCTAAATGCATCAATCATATATGTTATGGGCGACAGTTACCTACCAGTTTCATCAGGTGGTCTGTCTAGTACTGACCTACTAATCCCATTCTAATAAATATTATAATAGCGAAACATTGAAAGGATGGATGTTTGGAGGTGTGTTATTCCTTCAGGCAAAAACTACTGAACAGATTTATATGAAATTTGGCAGTAATATAGCTTATAGCCCAGAATAGCATATAGCCTATAATTTATTCCCAAATACAATGTGGTTCCCAAGCGAACGGGTCTGGAACGTTATAACCGAAATTTTACGCGGACAAAGTCACCGGCAAAGATACTAAAGCAAAAAGGTGTGTATGTATTTATTCATTTCACAGTTTAACTGCGGCTGGTAATGTTGCTATAAAAATAAGTGCGGTGTCATACACAGAAGCCTTATTTAATATTACACTGTATCCTCTCCATTAATTTAATGACTCTGCATTCTAAAACATTAGAAAAACATACGGCAAAAAATTGCCTAGGTATCGAACCTAAACCGGTGCACACAAAAACGTCTATAGCACCTTAGACACCTGTACGACAATTATTGCCACACATCTGCCTGTGTCATCTATGCACGCGAACCATGTCGATATAACAAGTCTTACTGGACCCTCGATGGGAGTGTCATGTCCCAAAAAAAAAAAAAAAAAAAAAAAAAAAAAAGAGATACAAGTTTCAATGTTGACGATCATCTGCGACTTCTAGATTCCAAGATTAAAGCAATTAAAGCCTTTTAAGTCTAGATAATTAATGAACACCGTGCAAGCACTAGTGATGTGTTGAACAAGATTTAAAAACCATAATCATTTAATCAATCCTCCTTAAGATAACCTTTTAATAAAGATTATTTCAAAAGTCAATCTTTTTTACAAGCCTGATCAGAAATTTTAGAACTTTGTGGATTTTTTTAGAACAGCAAGTAGTAACAGTAGCTCCCTCTTGCTTGACACTTAAGCCATCAGGCTTGAAAGTGTCGAACAAGAGCGAGCTTTATAACTAGTGGACACGGCGCGACTTAGTTCGCGGACACCTACGTTACCCTTTTTTCCCTACCTATCTACTCTATCCTAAGAAGTCTCTACTATTTAAGTCGCCAGAAACTTGAAACTAGTTGGTACAGTCAGCTGCAGATTGAATAGACCTCCTAGTATATATTAAATATATGACAGGGGGTCAATTCTTTCTGCTGCTGGCTTACGTTGGTAGTCCAGCAAAGAGCCTCCACTACCATAAAGAAAGCTACTTCAACAGTGAAAAGGGTTGTTGATTATGGACATGAAACCAGTTACAACCTATATAATCCATTAAAAATACATCCCCATAACTTCAACAGTGAAAATGGTTGTTGATGTTATGGACATGAAACCAGTTACAACCAATATAATCCATTTAAGAAATACGTCCCCACACTGAACCCGAAGTGCAAGGTTCGATGCCTCTGGGCAAAGAAAAAGAAAGAAAGAACCTGACATATCTTTAGCCTTTTATTAATTACACACGGACAGGACGGTCGATAATGTTTTATGTATCGACGGTGTTCTGAGGCAAGGGAATTCTTTTTTTTTTACTTATGTCATTAGTAATTTTCGCGTCATAAGCCATTATAGGTAAGTATTGTGGGTATCAGTACTGCCGTTTTAGCGCTTTCGGCGCCAGATCTAGCGGAATTTCTGGGTAATTTTTTTTGTTCCACGAAGGTGGCAAACAAACTTACGGCCTGACTGATGGTAAGCAGTCACGGCAGCCTATGGACGCTTGCAATACCAGAGGCATCACCCACGCGTTACCGACCTCGCAAAAACCTTTTCACCCCTTTCTTGAGGAACTCCATGTTGAATCTCCAGGGAAAACCTCTCCAGGTAGTTCATTCCCATTCGGAACTCCCTACCGAAAAATCTAGCGCTTTATCGAAATAGATGTTAAATACCAAAAATATGCCGAAATATGCCAAATTTTGGCTCAAAAGACCTGGTGTTAATATGATAAAGGTACGTAACATAAACCAGTGACTGAGCGACCGCAACGAGCTACTGTTTGTGCCGCCTAGTAGAAGCCAAGGCGACAGTTACCACTTACTATCAGGTGGGGTATCTGTTCGCCTGTCAATGAGTAGCATAAAAAAAAAAGACCTGCCAGCACTGGTGGGTGTAGATCCTTATTCTCAAAGGCAGCTGAATGATCTATATTATGTACGAATGTCGAATGTTGTGATGAAAACTGACCACACGCACGCTGTAATTACGTAATTTTAAAACCATAATGGTGTTTATGCTGTCATGGTGGTTATTATTAGCGAATTTAGCACCACGTTTGTGTGATAGAATATCAATTTAGAGGCAGGTAATTATGTGGTAGTAATGCTTATAATAAGTCCGGTAGGCTGCTAATTGATGGGTGCTCATTAGTGGGTTCACAAATTTATTATAAATCTGTAATTATACATAAAGTTTTGTTATTTATATCTAATGTGACTGAGATACAATATTGGAAAGTTCGCTACCTTCATGGATGAGAAATTTTTTTCTTTGCTCTATGCTGAGATACCTCAAAGCCCTTTTTGGATCCTATTTGTGACCCTAAAATCC
Source organism: Blastobasis adustella (assembly GCA_907269095.1). Classification (NCBI taxonomy): domain Eukaryota; kingdom Metazoa; phylum Arthropoda; class Insecta; order Lepidoptera; family Blastobasidae; genus Blastobasis; species Blastobasis adustella. The sequence continues at coordinate 4,561,372 of OU026135.1, read as the reverse complement.
CTGTCAAGCTCAAGGGCCTTATCAGAGGCAGAGGCCGAGAGTGTTTTTCGTAAACAGTTGAAAATTTGAAAAAGTGTGTCAGGCAAAAGATGTAGAGAATTTTATTGGCTTTAAGTTAGTAGTAGACCATATTTCCGTAGGTCACACTGTTTTTGCAAAAAAGTTAAAAATCTGTTAATTGGGACAAGTTTCACGGTGAGGGGTGGTGAAACTTCAGGGGGCGGGAGAGTTGTGAATTTTGAACACCACTTCCACAAGTTTCAACACTTTTAATTTATTTGTCTGAAAACAGAATGAACTATTAAGAGAGAAAAGGCTTAGAGGCTAGATTAATCTGGTTTGGTCACGTGCGGCGTACGTAACCCCAAGGGATACGTGGAAAGTAACCTTACATAAAGCTCGTAAGAGGGTCGCTAGTATAAAATAAAGTAGCTTTCCGCATCTGTCCGCGTATCCCGGATATATATATTTTTTCACGGAAGGTTAGCCATCTACATTTACCTGTCTTTTTTCTAAATACTTTTAGCGACCCGCCCCGACTTCGCACTATGTAGTCGCTTATCATCATCACAGCCCATAACAGTCCACTGCAGGACTTAGGGCCTCTCCCACGAAAAGGGAGGTAATTACCATAATCTCCATTGGCAGGCGGGTTGGACGTTGCAATGATAAAAATAACAATGGAAAACGCTGCTGCCCAGCTTTTCTTACGGAGACTCTAGATCTTTTGCCTCGAAAACTTTAGTCGCCTTGTACGACACCGCGAGTGTAAGGGGTTGGTGCTATTCTACTCTGCCGGACACCACACGGCCAATAGTATATAATAATTGCAATTGGATTGTCTCTACTCTACATTACGATTGTATCTTAATGCACAGCTCGATAAAATTGTACGTTAAATTATTGACTCTAGCCATTATCATTGTCCTAGCTGGATAATTAAAACTTGTAATTAAGGCTGTTAATGTCGCTGCTAATTAACATTTATGTGCATTTAATGTTAAGGGGAAGCTATATATGAAGGTGTTGACTTATTTGTGTGAACAGGACAATATAGCAGGTGTATGGAGCTTTCTGTTTATAGACTCAATATTATTTTAGAACAATAGTTAATTTGTTTTTATTGGTATGGCCTATTGATAAATGCCATCATGTAATGATCCTTATTTTATATAAAATAAAAAGGTCTGTTCATTTCTGTACTAATTAGCAGGTACTAAGAGGACCAAACCTATCTTACAGAACGACTCAGGGAAGAAACTGAATCACCTTAATTTGGTTGAATGCATCCCTAACTAAACCCTGATAAACCTTTGGGTGAGTAACATAATGTTTTAAACTATTGCGGTTATTATCAAACATTTTAAAAGGTATGTTTCGGGTTTCCTACCGTGCACCTTTGTTGACGTAGCCCGATATTCGCCCGGCGCTCGCGGTTCGCGGTAGGAAACCCGGAACATACCTTTTAAAATCGTTGGATGAGTACTTTCTGTTTTCTTTCTTCTTTTAAATAATTTTTTATTTATTGATATTGTTCTGTTTTATGAGCAACACAGTGTTTATCTACCTATATCTCTTTCATCCTTTTCTTACTTTTTTATTCTTAAATCCGGCAGTAACCCGACGATGATATCTGATGACGACGACACCTACAGCTAGTTCCAGCTAATATATCTAGGTTAACGGAAATGCGAATCCCCAACCACTCAACAACTGGCACAGGGCTGTGGCACTCCGTAAATCTGCCACAGTATCTCTGATAACGTAATCCATCGGACACCGATGATCGATGTTCCAACACGATTATCTAATGTCGTACACGATTACGATTCCGAATTTATCTAATCGGGGACCTGGGTACTCGAGTCTTGTGGATTTGTCTAGGTATATATAGCTGCTTTTGATCTATGAATAGTTACTCGTAATAGTGGATCTACCTACTGGAGTAGTCGGTGGCATAATGTACCGAGTTCGATTCACAGTGTCGCCGCCATGTACCTATCAATGGGCTTTTTCTAAGTAATGTACGTTAGATGAAGGCTAGAATAATGTCCATTTTTGTATCAATAATGCGATATGGTACGCGTCGCTCTGCTTTTCAAAGGTCTACAAAAATTGATCTTATTTTTTGTGTAATACATTCCATTTTTATTTGCTCTCAAGCTTTTTGTTTCTAAATTTAGACGACTGAATTTAGGCAAATGTGCGCAGTTAGCGCTGTAACGTAGTAAAAACTTCGCAACCGGGCGCATTGCGCGCTTTTTAATCCTTCGCTGCTCGCGAGTAGCTAGACTCTAGCCGCTAGGCCTTAGGCTGAAGACCAGGGTTGCAAGGACAGTCAATATGTAATTGATATAAAAACGCCACTAACGCTGACCATGAGAGACCTACAGCCACACAAACACAGCAGATAAACTCGAGTGGAGAGTGGATGAACAGAACATGTCGATTACAGAGTCTAAAATACAGCCTCACATTCATATCAGCCCGTCGAACGTAATCAGCTGATCGACGTGTGACACGAGATGGCTCTGAGTTATTTTCGGATACTGTTTTTGATTTATTGGTACGCGGAAGGTTGACAGGTATGTTGTTGTTTTTTAGAGTTCGTACGGTACGCGCCGGGTACCATAAGGTGGTTGTCTTGGAGGTAAAGTCCCGGTTGTGCTCTCGCGCGTTACGGCTCGGGGTCCGCCTTGATCATAATCCAGGGTTTGGCAGATCAGGTAATTACAGTGAAGCGACCTGATAGAGGCACCTGACCACATTGGAGTATGGTTACAGATTTAGGCCTGAGTGTGCAGGTGCGTAAGAGTATCGGTTAGTGTTCAGCTAATGAACCTACATAGCTCAGAAAATAATCATTGGTTCATGGCGGCACTGGGGTTAGCACCTCGGGGTACAAGTCGCTTAATCACTAGGCCACCGGATACATTATAAAGTACTTATCCATAAACCGGAGTGTGTGCATTACCTAAAGGGTCCACGTCCTTCGGTTAAAATAACCATTAATAATAATCATATAATAGTTTAAAGAGGACAATACCATCTGCTCATCATCAACAACCAAGGTGGTAAGTGATCACCGACACCCGTGGTCACTCCACCACGTGGTCACCACACCACGTGGTCACCAGGAGCGTCGCCAGCCCTTGAGAAAGGTGCATCAGTACCGCTTCCAAGTACTTACTGAACTCGTATAATTCAATTCGGGCCTCATTTGCAGCAACAAAATATTTTCAAAACACAAATTCTTCGAAAAAAAAGCAAGACCCAGGCATCAAACCCGCCACGTCCGCATAATAACCGCCCAACGCACTTCTCGTTACGAAATTACACACGGGCGTCTAGTGGTTACCTCTCGGTAATTGGGTATCGAAATACCGAAATTGGGTACCAAGCGTACCCAACCGTCTGAGGGATGGGAACTTCTGATTGATTTTGGACTTCCGATTTCTACTTTGATTCTGATAAGATTCAAGCCGGAGGTAAATAAGTATTTTTATGGATTAGCTCTATAAGGACGTCCATAGGCCGCGGTGACTGCTTATAATCAGGTAAGCTTGTTTGCCACCTTTATGGTATAAAAAAAGGACACTAAAATTATGTGTGATTTACTATTATAACAGATCTAATAACTAAAATAAAATCAGTTCCAAACAGTGACATTAGGGTTCGAAGATGCGCTTATGGTGAAGAAAAATATCATGAGGAAACCTGCACATAAAGGCGACTGCATATGTAACCGTGATCAAATCTGGTCAGGTTCCCCTATTAACATGGTCACACACAGAAAGATGGCTCTACTGTAATAACCAGTTTTCTCACATCGCGTGTCATGTTCGCGAAATTGACAAAATTCTTGTGTGCGACAAGAAATGTGAGATACCTCTTACCCCGTATGCGAGAACTCATGCTACGGTTGCTGATATGCAAATTCTCAAGATCAAGGCGGACCCTGAGACTCGCGCGAGAGCACAATCAGAACATTGACGCCAAGATGAGTAGCAGAATAACTCTTTTCGGTTTTGATTGGCACTGATTCCATTTCCGATTCCGATATAATAAAACATCCCGACTCAGGTAAAACTATATTGGTCTAAAGCAGAAATAGTTTTATCAGAAGTGGTCGAACCCAGAACTGGTCATATATATAGAAAGAAACAAATAAAGAAGAGGTCCCCAAACGTCAAAAATAATATCCGTCCCATCCCTAGTCTGAGATACCGAATTACTCACGAATGCAATGCAAAACAAGCGAATGTCTCCACACTCGGCGTGTTGGTGTTGCGTGCAGTGAAATAACAAACGTCAAGAGAAATAATTAAAATGCATGATTAATACGCCAAGCTTTTCTCGGGGACCACATCTGCCCGTCTGTCATATCTTACGGTTGTAACTGTTAACTGTAAAAGGACGAAAAATATATGATAATTTTTAAAAAGCTCGTTGCAAAAATATCATTCAAGGAGCGGTACATGTAAAAATGATTATTAAATCTAAAAATATTTTACTAAACATATTTAAATCAACTATTTTCTTTATTAATACTTGTGTTTGTGTATTAAGCTAGCAATGTTAATAATAAAACGATGGCTTGACGTAGTCGAGAATTATATGCGAGTCAATAACCTAACCAAGGATGCCGGAAACCGAGCGAGGTGGGCCAGGAGTAGCAGGAAGGCGGACCCTAGGCCCTCGCGTGCCGCTCGGGACAAAACGCCAAGATGATGATGATGATGATGCATGTTAATAATAAAACACCGAAATTGATTTTTTAAATTCAGAGCCAATACCTCCTAAAAAGCTCAAAGACAAAATCCTGTTATAATTTTGGTCCCACTCTTCTACCATTCACTCTTTTTGTTTTTAATTACTTATTTCCTCTTCAAACCAGCCTTTTAGTCATAAATTACAGATCCTAGTAGCGATGTTAATGACATTTGACTGCCAGTACGGATAAGGCGCTAAACAACCGGCTTTTTATTGAACCTAATTAGTTCCATTACCGATTAATTTGAATTTTATGCCTTCGAAATGGTATTTAGTACTTTTTAGTACGTAGTGAACTGTAATTTTTATTGTAGGTATATTTTAATGAACTGCGGATTTAGTTTGTATTCAGCCGTAAAGTTTACTAAGAATCTAAGCAGATAATTTTAGTTGAATTTTTATTTTGAAATCCGGTTTCTGACAGAAAGAAATTGTTTTTGTACAAATACCTAAGTGCAGCTAAGTGTGTTATAACATTATAATAGCCGTTACATGTACCGATCCTATATAATGCAACAAGTCGTTCTTTTCCCAAACTCTTCAAAAAAAATTTGATTATTGGGGTATCTCAATAATAATATTTTTTTACAGAGTTACTGAGTACAAAGCTCTGAATTGACTCCTCAATTCCGAACCAATGCCTACTCTTATAATTCTACACCAACTGTGGTACCCGTGGCGTAATAAATGATGATACTAACAAGTTGGATTCTGAGAACGGACGGCGAATCGCTGCTTTTTTTTCTTTTACTTTTTTTTGGTATCTCCAGTTTCCTTTCGGTCACGAGTCGCTGGACCCGAGAGACTGGAAGTAGGCGAGTGTCATGCGTGATTTCATTGTGTAAATATTTTCTTGGCGGATACCGAATTTTTGGTATCGGTATCGACGATTGGACAGCTGAAATGTAAAATGTAGGCTTGATGACAGTGACTTATTATAAGCAATTTGATTACATTTACCTAAATTATAAAATTTAAATGAAATGTTTTTTTTATACCATTAAGGTGGCCTGCCTGTCGGTAAGCAGTCCCCGCATCCTATGGACGTTTGCAATACCAGCACCCCGTAAAAACCTTTTCACCCCTTTTTTGACGAACTCCATGTTGTACTCTCCAGGGATCAATTCTACCATCCTTCGTTTCAGATACCTGACTGTACCAGCCTCTAAGTCCACCCCTTTCCCAGCAATGCTCTCCAAAGAAAGTACACTCGCACACCCAAACATATTCCACGCACAATTAGACACCATTAGTCGCATACATCTGTTACCAACAAGATTAACAGTCGAACGTCAAACGAGATAAAAAAACCTGTCTACCCGTCATTATCTACTAACAGAATAGGTATTATCGAATCGTCTGTTTGTTCTCACGCAATTAGATCCGGACTCATTAGCACTTCGGACGCGTGCCGGAGAGAATCTAACCGTCCTTTTCGCACTTACGGCTAGTGACAATGTCTAGAGTTCTGTCTCTGTCGTGATTGAGAGACTCGATCGTGTTTGACTTGATTTGGGATTTCTATCTGGCGATTGGCTTGCTCTGTTTGTTTGGACTGTTGGGTTTGATTGTGGAATTGCATCGTTTGATTTCGGAGTTTCGTGACGCAGTGCGAATTGGTAGGGTACATTGTGGTCGCTAGGTAAGTCTAAGGGTCACGTGACGTGTGAAGAAATATGCAAATATGAGAAAGAAGTGTAAAAAATTGGTGGACACATACACATCACTTGTATGTCTGCTGTACGCACGGGTAAAATCCAATTTTTTTTTTTATTCCGTATGCTATATTTATCTATCACTAGCGACGCCCCGGCATCGCACGAGTAGTAACCTACACAAATTATACACCTAAACCTTCCCATGAATCACTCGTATCTATTGGTGAAAACCGCATGAAAATGCGTTCAGTAGTTTTTTAGTTTATCGCGCGAACAGACAGACAGACGCGGCGTGGTACGTATTCTATTATATGTGATGTCAAATAATTATACCAATCTCTCGGTTTTTTGGCGCTGTGGAATTTTATTCTACTGATACTACGGAACTTTAAAAAGACAAAGTAAATCGGACCATCGTATGTGTCCATCAATCAGAATTTTGACAAAATACTCCGATAACAACTACGAAACAGACGATAAAACCCAGATTAACACGGATTAAGATTGAATCGAAGGGATTTCTAATTAAATAAAAAAAAAACAGCTCCAACACTTCGGTTGTCAAGTAAAAACTACAGATTTGAGACGCAAACAGTTTCAAAATAATCCTTTTGAAGTCTGCGGATTAGTTTGGTATTTAGGTATAACCCTGATTGTCGGATTTCGACACTGCGTCGCCAGGGTTTGAGGAGCCTAATCCTTCGTGGTTTTAAGAATATCCGACTTAAGCCGGAGATATGACAAAGAAAAGCCTGGTATCTTTGTAATCACGGCACTGTTAATCGCCACCTTTATCCTTCAAGCTCGATAAGGAAAGTGTGGTTGTGATTTTGAAACGGCGAGTTTTCGGACAATAACTGGTATTGTTGGTATTTTTAGGGCCGGTATCCAAAACGTCGTAAGAACGCAAGAACTTGACACTGTCTAGGTTCTAATTGGCGATTAGGTTATATCCATATGAAAACCATATTGAATAGGCTGTTAATAGGCAGGCATTCTCCATCTTCGGTCGCATCGTCACTTTGGTTAGTCTAATAAAATAAAAAATAAAACAAGTTTCTTTTTTATTTTTCTACTAGAGGGAGGAGGGAGGCTACGATCAAGCGGACCTAACCTAACCTGATTATACCTAGATTATACCCACCTGATGGTACCATAGAGCCCATAGACAACACCGTTGCCTATGAGCCTCTATAAATAAATATAAATAGTTTATTCCTAGTTTGAGTTAAATTGACCCCCAATTACACACAAAATAACGGAATACGTGGGCGTAAAATATGGTATCCAACTTCTAAAAATGGACAAGGCCGAAAAAAAGACAGCTCTAAGCTGGGCCATTCATCAACAGCGGACTCAGGCTAATTATGAATATAATTTACTAAGAAAGGTCCAAGGTTCGGATCCAAGAGGAGCGATAAATCAAATCACTAACTGCCCTTGTTTCCTGTCTCGTGGTTTTTTTTGCGTGAAAAAAAAAACAGTCTAGTGCAAGAGATCGAGTTACTGTCAAAATGGTCACTTCGGATTTTTTTTTGCCTTTTTCGGTAGGTATAGAGAAGCTAGAGAATAAATACTTACTTTTCCTTCAGAGACTATGAATTAGTGAGAACCGCATTAAAATCCCTCCAGTAGAGCCTAAAAATTATGCTTAGACCCGCAACAGACATTTTAATAGACACCATTAGATAATTTAGATAAAGAAAATTGTATTGTATTTTACTATTGTTTTTTGTATGTAATGAGAATGTTGAATTTGTTTTTTTTTTAATTTATATTTGTTACAATATTATTGTATTATATTTAAATTTTGCAACTATCTCTAATGAATTATTATTAATGAATATTCAGTCTGTTTAAGTATCTATAATGTAGTTCCATCTCGATTCTCGCTCTTAAGCTAGAGAGCATAAGTAAGAATCTACTAGCAAAAGCCTACCACTTATCCCCACTTACCACTAGGTAAGATGGCGGTCAAATGCTTGGCCATTCCAATTAAAAAAAAACCTTAAAATTCCACAATTCCTGTTTACTTAGCATCCAGAAAAATAAATTCAATTTCGTATTTGTCCAAAGCATCCTCTCTATAAGGCGGACAATGCAACAAACTGGATGCAAATTCAAAAACAGGTTCTGCGTATTCCTTTCCACAGTTATTGGTCCTTAGTTTAGGCACAGAGTGCTTATTAGGGTAAGCGATTAGTGTTTTAGGTCATATATTTAGGGTATAACAAGCTAGTGGACCCGGCGCGACTTCGTTTGCGTACGCAACGTACTTTACCCCTATCAACTCTTTTTTTCTTGCTTATCTAAAAACCTTTCTTGAATCACTCTATTTATTGCTGAGAACCGCATTAAAATCCGTTGCGTAAGTTAATAGGCTCCTTTTTCCGCACTTGAACACAAAGTTGGTCCCTTGTACGTAGATCCGTTGTGTTTTTAAAATCTAAGCGTACATAGATACATAGGGACAGACGGCTGGAAGCGACTTTGTTTTAGATGCTCATACTATGTATGGATGACTGTAATTGTACAAAATCAACTACGGACGGCATGAATAACGTTCCGTAGATCAACTAAAGAACTTTTTAACTAATAGGACAGATGATGGTCACCATTTATTACAGGACAAATTAGTGCAACAATACGTGGTATAAAGAGATCGTTGATAACCCCGTCAGGGTCGTGGAAAACGGACAGGTCTTTTTTGTCAAGTTTTTTGTGCCGCTATTGTTCTTTCGGGACGTGTCCAGTTTCAAGAATGGAACGTTAAGGTCCTTTAAAATAACTAGGCACAGTTTTCGAAACAAAAGGGTTTCAAGACCTTTACTGGCAACGCAGGCCGTGTCGGCCACTAAAATTTTCCCATTAGATCGTGTCCGAACGAATTTCAATAAAGAGAACGACGATAATTTACAGTTATTATCCTCTCTGACCCCGCAAACACCCACCGCAACGCGCCTGGCCAGTGCTGTCACAAAAAAAAAGAAAAAACGACACCAAAATCTGGTATGACGAGAAAAAATCCTGGCCACCAAACCGCAGACGAGAATAAAACCTGAGCGCGCCGAGTTAGGTTCGATAATCGAACGCTGTAATTCGAACTCGTTAGGAGCGTCTTCCCCGCAAAAGGAACTCTATTTCAGTAGCGCGAGGGCGCATACTGAGTTACGACCGATGTTGCGTTTCACTACAATCGGATTTGGGTTCTATTTTTTAGGGATCAGAGTTGAGAATAGGTCGCGCGGGTTTGTTTTTTGAAAAAAGGATCGATCTCGTTTGGCGGGCGTACCTGCGCCCGCGCCGACGAGCCTGTATTTATGGCGCCTGGCCGAGGTGCCTCACCACGTGGTACCGGCTCTAAATCGGTATAATCGACACGGGCTACACGGTTTCGGTATTAAAAACCTTGTTAGCCTAACTGTTGGTTTCCTCTCGTTATGTTGTTCGAATTTACATGATCACCGAAGACCGGCACGGAATTGGTTTGTCTATAAAACTCGAGTAGCGAGTATGTTTGTTTTTGGGCGCGGCTGATTTTTTTAAGCCGTTTTTGTATATTATTTACATCTGTTCATAGACTACGGCTTAATGAGAACAAAATTATGAACAAGTGCCTTGCCTAACCACAGAATGGAAAGACTTAACAATACACCGGTTTATCCAAAAAGCACTTTCCGGTGCCGAAAAAGTTCGATTCACAAGCGGATTGGGGACAATTCCCGAATCGCCACAAAGACACCGGATGAGTAAACTTTGTTTTGTTTACCTTTATTTATACTTGAAAATAATTCACAAAAAATAAACCAAGATATACCGATAAGGCGGGATAAAGGACATCTCTGTTGACCATAGAATCTCACAGAGCGGACTTATGATTATATTTTTTATCGCAAACTAAGCTTTCGTTTTTTTTAAATACGCGAGAGACGTATTTAGGTTTTAAAATAAAAAGGGGTAAAAGTTGTTTGCGTATATGTATAAAATGAAAGTAACCTCTGGAACTACTAATCCGATTTCTAATATTCTTTAACTGAAACTACACTATTCCCGCTACTAATATCCCAGAAATAATTATGCTCCCAAGGGAAAATTTACAGTTCAAGAAGTCTCGAATTCCCGCGCTTTCCATCGCGAAATAGCTCGTAGATAGAATAATAAATATAATTAATAAAATTAATCCCCATTGCATGAGTCAGTCGTTCGAGACCGAATGAGAATATAATTTATAAGCATTCATAGCGTTAAGTTGATATATTAATAAGTGTGGACCCTCAGGACTAGAGCAGCGTTAACCTCTAAGAGTCTCGCTTAAGTCAAAGATTATAATTATGACTCAGACCCGACGATTACTTAGCTCGCAAACGCCTAGAGCTAGACGTGAGGTTAGGATGGAATGGAATAGAATAAAACGAGAAATATATTTCTTTTACATAAAGTATACATATTGTACTAGTTAGCGATCTTAGAGAAATTGATAAAAAATGACCGCATTTTCGACCTCGTGAAGTCACCTGAAGCCGAATAATAAATACCTAAATTTTTTTTTATTAAATCGACACAGTAGGAATTAATTTTATTATTTTACAAATGAATCGATGAAACATTGAATTTCATGAACAGGATGTACAATTTCAATGCCGTATCTAAGAGTTTTTAAGCCGCCATCCTTCCAAGTGCTCAAATATTGTTTTTGAAAGATAGCAGAGACAGCGCATGCGCTGAGATAACGTTGCCCACAGATGGGAGTGGAGAAAAAATACGGGACCCTCCTATCTTAATCCTCAAACTTAGCCAGAACCCTAAAACCATATCACTGCAGGCAAAAAATGTTTGAGTAGGCTCTTTCTTACGATGCAATTCTTGAGTGTCTTCAAGTTCGATGACTGTAAGTTTCTTGGTTTTTATACAAAAAAATTTAAATAAATTTTTTTGAGAAAAAACATTTTTTTTTACTTTATATTTTTTAGTTTGTATTAAACTTTTACATTACAATGTCGTGCGGATACCAAAACTACCGCGAAGTGGAGAAGAAAGAGTAGAAAAGCGGACCCCTGCGGAAGCTGGGACAGACGCCAAGATGATGATTAAATTATTAAAATAAATTACAACAATTATTTTTCGCAGGAGAATATCGAATAAAACATTCAAGAAACGGCTCTTAATCCAAACCCTAGTACAGAGAATTACAAAATTATGCCGAGTTGAGTGCATAACCTTTTTCGAAGTAACAAATTGCTTACAAGTGGCCATTTTAGTAATTTCACGAACACTGAGCAGGCTGAGGGTTAAGCACTCTAAAGGAAACCCTTCAAAAACGAAAAAAGAACGAATGAATTTCACAAAGAGTCGAAAGCGAACGAAATACCGTACATAAAGAAAAAAAGAAAAAATACTCTCAAAGTTAAGGGACTATGAAGACTGTTATGATAAATACTGGCCAGACAGAAAACACAAATAGACCGAAAAAAGAAAAAGTATTCAGCGTTTAATTTTCATTGGCTTCTTTCCCGCCAAAATGGCGTGGTATTTTCGCACCCCTCTGCAAGAACAATTGGAACGAAAAACAACACTTCCTTGTACCACCGAAACCTGTCCAGTTAATAGGAATCCCACCAATCCCCACTGAGAGGTTGGATAAATAAAAAAGCCTCTATAAGTCAGTAGATGTGTGGATGTATGTAAAAAAGGACCACGAATGACGTTCGTTAGGGTGCATGACTGGCAATCGGATAACACAGGAACGTGGAGTAAGAAGATATTTCTTTAGAAATAAGCTGTATGTCAATTTTGTATACTATTTATTGTTCACAATAAATGTTAAATAAATAAATAAATAAGATTTTGGCTGGGGCATTCGGATCAGGCTCTTGAATTTTCGAACGGTGATCGTGATTTTTATTCTAAAAAAAAAACTGCATGTTTCGTAATTGGCACGTTGATAGACTGAAGCCTATCCTAGGCAAAACTTGATATACTTTTACACCCATAATGTACCGAAGGTAGGACATGTACAAATCATAGGCGGTTGAGGTGCCGCCTTCTGTACTTCTGAAAATGGGGTAGTTTTTGAGACATGAAAACGTAGCAAACCATATTTTCGTCAATGTAATTATAATGCATCAAATAAATTGCTGTTTTAGATTTCAGCACACTAGGGCGTCTAGCAACACCAATATTGCAATCCAGACATGCCGCATCCAAAACCCCGGCCGACAAATTCGTGCCTCCATTCCCTTGAGAGTGACGGATGGTTTAAAAAAGCACCGAGTAAATCCATAACCAGAAACATGCGCACAGTCATCGCGCCCTGCGATGCTGTGAATCGGAATGGTGCAGTGGTACAAATATGTGTGGAGTATTGTTTTGACTGGAATCTGTTGACGAATTATGATGAGAGGAATGTGCTAGGGTGATTTAGGGTATTAAACACAGTCCCAAGTATAAATAGGTGACAAAAAAATTCAGATTCTGTCATATCAGGTGATTGTACAGACACATTATAGCTTTATTATACACAACCATGCCATGAGCCGTGTGGTGTCCGGCAGAGTAGAATAGCACCAACCCCTTACACTCGTGGGTGTCGTCGTACAAGGCGACTAATATCATCGAGGTAAAAGATCTAGAGTTTCCGTAGGCTGGAAAATGGGATTAGTTCAATAACCTCCCCTTTCGTGGGAGAGGCCCAAGTCCTGCAGTGGACTGTTGTGGGCTGTATGTTTTGCCGAATTGACGAATTGTGATGAGAGGAATGTGGAGCTATGAGGGTAAGGGGTTCAAAGTTGAAGGTATTTTAGCGCAGTCCCACGTGAAAATTGGTGACAAATTATTTCATATTCTAACCTCAATTCGGAACTGTGCTGTACACCTGCATTTCATACGACACTGTCATGTCGGGTGATTGTGCAGACACATTGCCAGTTCATTGGACAGTCAGCTGCAGAGGGAACTGACCACATAAGGTGGTCTATTCTTCTGCAGCAGACTATACATACATCTTTGTTTAATACATCGTTCAAAGCGTATACAGCCATATCTACAGGTCTTCCACAAACGCGGCTTCCGCCGCCATCGAATCCGTATGCTCTCCTATTTTTTTAAAATCCGTACTAAGGCAAAGACTTGGAGCCCATACAGCCATACCTATCGTCCACAGAGATCGGTTGTTTAACCCATCGCCCGCCCGGCGCCGGCATTCGGCGATCAAACACCGCTGTTTGCCGACTACCGGTGTTGGCCACACGCGCGACACACGCTCGGCAAATAGAGTCGGCCGAGTTTTTACTTGTACCGTCCGCGCGGACAGTCGGGGTGGGGTGGATGCCTCGACTACCTACGTTTAAGCTGTCGTAGGAACTTGTTACTATCATCAAGTACAGCCCATAACGGTCCACTGGACTTGAGCCTCCTCCACATCAGCGGAGGATTTCGTCTTAATCTCCACGCTTGGCATCATTGGCAAGATCGCTTTGAAAGCACACAACGGCCGCAGCTTCAATGAGTATGAGTTGAACGAGCAGTGAATTCAAATATAAGTGATCACCCGAACAGAATCCGATACATCCTGTAAAATACAGGACAGTCCTCAGTCAGACAAAATGTCCTCATTTTTCATAGATAAAGACAACATACACAAACACTCGTCGCAAGCCCAACCTGTTTTGCGGACGGTGCATGCGCGCGCGCAGCCCGGGGCGTGTGTGCACGTCACGCTAGCCTTGTTCGAGCCCGGCTTGTTAGGGCCCACCAGGATTTGGGCTACTGTAGTTACCTTACCACCATTATTACTAGCCGTTGTCAGCGGTTTTCTAACGCACGCAGTTCGGATTTCTAGAAGCAAACTTTACCGCGGGAGCCTATTGTTTGCCCGGGATTAAAAGTAGCCTATGTCACTCGGGGATAATGTAGTTGTGTCGGTCAATCCGGCTCATTGGTTGGTCAAGTTTGTTCATTTTGACGGACGCATAGTGCCAAATGCAACTCAAGTATTCACAGTTTTAACTGTCACACGAACAACTGTGACAGGGTTTCCCCTGTGCGATCGCGCGCACTGAGAGACCTCACAGTAACATTTCTGAATACGGGTCAATCAATATCCTGCCTTGACATAATCTCCACGCTTGGCAGGTGAGTTGCAGACCGCTGTGTAGGACGTTCAAGTCTAGCAGTGAACGACATTAGGGGACCGTTTGCTTCCCACTCTTTTAAAAAAACGCGTCAACATATTGTTTTGCGGTCGGCCTGCGCGGGCGCAAGCCCCGGGGCGTTTAGCGTGTCACGCTAGCCTCGTTGAGTCTGCCTTATTAAGGGTTTGGGCTACTGTGGTATTCCCCATTGTTAGTTACAATTTCTTGGCTCCAAAACTAGAATATTTACATTATTTCGATTATGCCATTATCATCATCACAGCCCATAACAGTCCGCTGCAGGACTTAGGGCCTCTCACACGAAAGGGGAGGTTATTGATAATCTCCACGCTTGGCAGGCGGGTTGGAGATCGCAGTGTTATAAATGTAACAATGGAAAACGATGCTGCCCATTTTCCAGTCTACGGGGACTCTAGATCTTTTGCCTCGAAAAAATTAGTCACCTTGTACGACACTCACTAGTGTGAGAGGTTAGTTCCGGTTATTTTATATTTCTACCAAAACCTATAAAATCACTATTAAATTCCCAATACGCACTATAACTCACATTTGCTAATGAGCCACGTAACAAAACCACTAATCAAACGACAGCGAGGAGACAAACGTACAAACAATAATTAATTGTACTTAAGTTACCTTCTGTTAATTTGTCTTTATTATTTTGTGTACAATAAAGAATAAAGAATAAAGAATGATACCTAATTGATAGACAAAACTCAAATCGCGTAACTATTCAAACCGAAATGGTTAACGTATTTATTTGGCAATAGAGCCAGTTCTGAATTTAAAATTTACGAGCCTAAAAATCTAAAATAATATCCAATAGTTTTTTGTCGCCATATTGTTTTGTTTTCTTTGTAGGTCATCAAGGATATAAGATATTGTGCAAGAACTAATAAGCAATTTAGAAAATAAGAATAATACATACATTGTACAATGTCAAGTTGGGAACAAAAATAAATACCCAAGGAGGACATAAAAGTCAGAGCGAGCGGGTTTTGCTTTTTTAAAATTATGACTTACATAGTAACTTTGGCAGAGCATACCACAAATGTCCAGTAGGAAAACAGATCGTGGGTGGTCCACGGCGAATCTTGAGGTGTTACCACAATGCCTCCAGCTCATTTAAATAACGTCCATCCTTTTCTAACGACTGCTTAAAATATATATCTGTCGCACTCCTCCACAGACGATCGTAACTTATATTACGTTTCGTGGTAAGGTGACAATAGGGGTCCGATTTGGTAATAAAAGAAAAAAATGAATAAATTCGTTTAAATTGGACGTAAAATATTATGCTATTCGGATTGGTATTTGGGGAAACTAGTCGTCGATTTATTGGGCAGATCGACGGGAGATGTTTATTTTATTATAATTCAAAAATATATTTAACACTTTGACCTCGAGAAGGTGAATTTCCAGTATTTTAATTTCCACAAAACAAATTTGAATTTTTGTACAAAAATTACATCTTGTTACTTTAAGGCGATACTCTCACAATTTCCAGTGTCGCCATTAAAAGTCGCCATTATCAACCATTAAAAAAAATCCATTTATTTTTAAACAAAAACTAGATTATCACTTAATAGCCATTAATAGGACAAGTATTGTCACAAAAATTTGACAAAACGCCTAATCACTGCGGGAAAAAAAGTAACCCCTCATTCGCCGGAGCCACCCCGGCCATTAGCCGAGCATTAAAGTAACTGGCAACACTAATCGCTCGTTACCGATTTCCGTAGGGTTGCCATGCCACTTACAAAACTATCGCACGCGCATGCCAAATAATTGTGGGAACAATTAAAATATGAATGCGGTCCTCACCCTTGGCGATTATGATTCTGTGGCCAGTATTTGGTTTTAATGATACGAAAGGGGTTGATTTGATAGGTTTTTTTTCGTTTTTCAAATATTTGTTGAGTTAGACGTACTTTTATTGGAAGTCTTTGAATATGAGACAAAGTGAGTATAGTTCTCGAGTGGCAACCACGTACCGGAAGACGCAGCGTGGGTAGGCCTCCCACAAGGTGGATCGACGACCTGGTAAATATCGCAGCTACCAGCTGGATGCGGAAAGCACAAGACCGACCTTTGTAGAGATCTCTGGGGGAGGCCTATGCCCAGCAGTGGGTCTTCTGGCTGATATGATGATTATGAGACAAGACGATGACTCAAACCAAAGTTGATGGAGGGAATACCAAATTGGAATTCGAGCAAAAAGTGTTTAATTCCACACAAAACATTGGTCATAATGATACGAACTCAAGTCGAAAACAATTAAAAATCGAACGCCGGTTCCATTTTCGAATTCCAGCCGACGATTGGCTCGACAGTGATTCTCGGGGTTGTAATGGGTAATATTATATGGAATGAGCTTTTTTACAACTATACCGATCGCGAGGGCAAAACAGGTTTTCGATTCCTTTTACGTCCATTTCATTTTATTGTGCTTACGGCTTTTTATTTCGTATTATTATATTACATCTGTTAAGCCTTAGCTTTTTAGAGCGAACGCATTTAGTGAAAAAAGCAATAAGGCCTTACTCTTCACAAGGAAAGATTCAATTTTCTAGTAACAACCGTGTGCACGGTAGGAGGGTAGGAATAAGTTTAAATTACAGCATGTATGTTTTGTAGCCGCGTTCATTTCAATACAAGGCCACTGTGGCAACAATAAGTCATAAAGAGAGTTTTCACTGCACACGACGTAATGAGTTCCCGAACGCTGCTCGCCAGGCCTAATGGTCGTGCCGAGGTCGCCTTATAGAGGCAACAGGACCAAAAAAAACATATTTAAAAGCTATGGCAGTCCGCCGTAAAATTAAAAAGACAAATTATTGGACGTCTTCGTGGAAGCCAGCCTTTGTTATCTCACAAGTGTTTTTCGAGTGTTCTGTTTGTCTTCCGCGCTGCTCTTTCCCGCCGCGGCCGCGTCCATTCATCTCTGTCTGTCTTGTTAGCGCGAAGGGCGGTCTGACAGGGCGTAACTGACGCTTCCGCTGTTACGTAATCTTGACACTTTCAGCTTTCATAACAAGGTCTGTTGTCGCGTGCGGGGGCTGCGCGGGCGACGCGCGTGCAGTCCTATAAAGGGCGTAACAGTGAACGTCCCAATAGCGTGTTATCGATTTATGGGCTTACGGCATAAGCGCTCATTTCGCTTAATTGGGGCCTGCCCGATGGCTCGTTCGGTTCGCTACGGGTGAGCTTCTTTTTTTAACATTATCTCGGGTCGTGGAGAGGAATTTCGTTTAGACCTCAATGGCGGTAAGGTCCGTATTTGTTTGCGAGCGCTGGCAACATTACCATAATGACCAGCTCGGCTCTGATGGAGCAGGTGTCGCTATATCGGTTCATTCTCGGTTTTTATAACGAAATCTCGTTATGTTATAAAACTTCTAATATCCTATCTATATCCTATATTTTTTTACCCGAGATTGCGCGCGTATCGTTAATTTATTCAAGTCGAGATTCCATTTACAAATTTTTTCCGTTTAACGTTGTAGTGGTGATATCGAGTCTTTTACAAATTACAAATTTTCTCCCAATGTAAATTTAATTCGAGTTTTTTTTTATTGGATTGTGAATAACACCAAGCTTTTAATTTGATGAGCTTTAATTACTGGCTCTTATAAATTTGTGCTTGTTGGAATCGGGGTATCGAATGAGTAAGTACCTATTTATGGTATTAGTCGTGGAACATTTGGCGGGAGGTCATCGACCGCACAGCTGCGCGGGCGCCATGATAAGATCGTCAAATAAAATGTCGAATTCCATAACAAACCGAGCACTGTCATTACATGTTTGTGATCGACACTTCCGCATGTGATTTTCCTACTAGATCGACAACAAATATATAACAATTTAATAATATCGAAAAAAATAAGTCAGATTTTTTTTAGTTTTCGTTGTTTATTTTGGTGGTATACAATATTGTATTTCTTACTTAGTATTATTAATGCGAAAGTGTGGGCTGACCCAATTTTTAATAAAGCTATGGAGATAGCGTCTACCTTGGAGAAGGATAAAGGCTCTGATCAAGCTGTGGGGCCCAAATCTGCTTTTTTAACTCTCATGCTATTGATATACAATTGAGGCTCCATTAAGACTCAAAATATTAGCTGTTGCAAAAACGAGTACAGAGTATTTCCGGTTAAAGTGTCATTTCCGGTCAATTGTAATGTAAACGTTGTAAAATTGATTGGGTATTATTTGAGTCATAGAGAGACTATAATTCTTTATAACAGCTTATGGGGATAAGACTTTATTGCACACAATAAAAATATTTCCTTCGACATGTTAACAAACTCACCATCAAGGAGCAAAGTGGACAAAGAGCACTATGAAGCCAACGCTATGAGAATTTGAGTTTTTTAAACCCCCGACGAAAAACAGGCGTGTTGTAAGTTTGACGTGTGTATCTGGGGCTTTGTATATCTGTCTGTAGCATCGTAGCTCCTATCGTATCGTATCTCTATTTCAAAGCCAGTTTCATCGACAAGGTTCTTAGCTTTGTTTAATTAAAATCAATAGTAGTTAGTAGATAGGTAGTGGTGGTGGTTTTCAATAGGTAGGTTTTATTTAATTGAGAAAGGACCTAAGTTTATTCTGTGTGTTGTTCTCCGCTCACATCTGACTTCTCCCGTGTCGTATTACGTACAGTTAGAATCCTTATTAAATGCGTCAACTTTTAGTGCTACTTGCCAACCTGGCGTAGTTCTTTTTTTTTCAGTACGGTCCGTTAAAGTTGGACGAAATATTAATTGTCTATTCATTGTACGGCATAATGTGACACTTTCTTCCAAGTTGGAGCAGTTGACTTGGAATTCTAAGTAATAGGTTAGATTCGACTATTACATAAGAAAAATAAAATTGAAAAAAAGTTAAGATTTGTAGCAACAGGAGTTAAAAAACCATCACAGGGTGTACATTTTCTCGAAAAAAAAAGAAATGCCTATAATTTAAAAAATTCAAGACTTAGATTTTATTTTTTATTTTTCTAGTAACTATTATGATTTGGACTATCACCCGATTCCGGCTTGACGTCGACTTACGGGACACCCTGTATATATAAACTTCGCTTGTGCTATACTATTGCTTATATAGCTTGTTCATAACCTATCAATAAACAATAACCCTCTGTTGAAAGTGAAAAAAGGTCTTTGATAAACCGCCGGCCTCCGTACCACATCTTGTTATCTCAAACTGCAATAAATATTAATTCGTTTACATTATCACTGTCACAAGTAGCTCAGTGCTTTTATTTAATGTCTTCTCGTATTCAAAACGATTATTCTATTAATATCCATTGATAATTTAACGTAAAACGGTTTTAATTGAAATCTACAATGATAAGGTTCGTGTGTAATATGATTCTTGGTCTTGGATCTTCCTGGCGTTATTATCCCGGGGTCCGCCTTGACTAAGGTCCAGCATTTGGCAGATCAGATTATTACAGTGGAGTCACTACCATCTGACCTAGGGGAACCTGACCAGATTGGATCATGGTTATATAATCAGTCGCCTGAACGTGCATGTTTCATCACGATGTCTTCCCTCACCGTAAGAGCATCGGTTAGCATTCAACTAATGTACATAACTCAGAAAAGAGTCATTGGTACATGGCCGCAGTGGGATTCGAACCCAGCACCTCTCACTTACAAGTTGGATACCTTAACAACTCAGCCTCCTTTTAATATTTAAGGTTTTAATTGAAATCTACATCGATAAGGTGCGTGTGTGGGATTCCCATACAATATTAAAATGTACTTATATTATGATCAAGGTTATATTATAATAAATAAATCACAGAACAGCATACCAGCAAGTTATCGCGGCACCACGTGCCCGCTACCATTATAAATCAATTTTACAATGCGGACCACTATGTTCGCATGTTTTTTACGACAAAGCAATATAGGTCGAGCATACTATTACTTTTGCCGTACAAATCCGGCGACGAATGAGAAATATGTCTTCAGTTTTGTGAGTGGTGTACTAACGTGTCGAGAACACGAGAGCGGTATTATGACCAGAGAAACTTGAACTCTGGCAGAGTATGCAAGCCCAACATGAAAGACCAGGTTCGTACGCAAGCGAGGGGGTGGGGAGGCCACGGTAACTGGCCGCGAGCGCTCCATCCAGTGATGATATTGGAGAAACAAACAAAAGAGAGCGATAACATTTGTCCGGGAACATGAGTCAACGGTTTCCAGTGGGATTGTTTGCTCCCTCGTTCCAATTTCGAGATTCGAAATCGTGTTTTAATCCAGTTGAGAGATTTGAATTTTGAATGTTGTGTTTCGAAGATTCGTGTCTGAATTTGGGGGCTTTGTATGAAAAAAATAATACAACAACTTGAATATAATATTCTAGCAGGTACACACTTGTCAATCCTGAAGTCTCCTCGATTTCTGCAGCTAATCAATAATGCTTACGTTGCTAGATGCAGTTCCGATTGATAAAAAACATATACTACTACTTGATCTCCACTTTAAGATGTCAAACTTCACGCATCCTCCGGAAGCCAGACCAATTTACGAACACTAATTCTCAGTGTATTGTGATAAGATCTCTTATCAAAACACACTGTCTAAAACAAAGCTGCGGTGAAATAAAGGGCTAAGATTCATTGTGGCATTCCCAAGGAATGCGGCTGTTCTCCTCGATACAGGAGCTAATATTTGAAGAATTCAACTTACACGCACCGCCCTGATAAATGCGAGCCCGTATTTAGATAAAAACAAAGTTATGCGTGTTCAGCAGTCGGGCTTCGGTTTGCGGTCGGATTGTTGGTCCGGGTAATTATTTAGGTGTTAAATATGGCATACTGTTTTACGTATGCGTAAACAACGTTAGTCTAATTTGTTGATCAGTAAATCAGGTTTTAAACTGTTCGATATTTGTTGAAATGTGGTAGTATTCCGCTGTGTCCGCAGGGGCCCAGTTTGCTTGTTTTATGTAACTCACAATATCTTATTAACATGGTAGTGTGGTGTCCAGCAGAATAGAAAAGTGTAGTGTGGCAATAGAGTCGCAATTGATCCTCAGTTAAACGGTTATTGGTGTTGGCTTCTGATATCTGCCAAGAGACGAGACGAGAGTTCACAATCGAGTTACAATCAGACCAGGAAAGCGTCCAATGGCACTTCAATGGAAAACCATGTTTTTAAATTAGTAGCAGAATACCAAAACGCGTCAAGCTTCTTATTAACATCCAATTGAGGCATTCAGAAAGTAGCAGACTTATGGCAGCCTACTTACTCTTAAGAGCAATTGTTGTATGGTGAATATTATATTTTCTTCTAGCTTTATACCGAGTCTTTATAAAACTGCAGTGCCCGTATTTAATATTTATTTATAATAGCAATAAACGCACCTTCATGAAAGGGAAAGTTCACACTACCACCCGAGGAAGATCTGCAGACCACATGATATACGGGAATGCGCACTAAATTATACGAATTACTAGTTACCAGCGCCTTCTATGCACCTTTTAGTCTTACATTTAAGGTCTATATTCCAACCGCTGCTACATATTTAAGTGCCAACAGTTATTTCTGGACGTTTAATTACTTGCCCAAGCGCAGTCGTCGAGTTGCGTTCGGGATTTTTAACGGCCATGTTGGGAGATTTAAATTTCGAACGGAAGCCGCATTCTGGGCATTTCGGATTTGGCGTCGGAATCCCATCCCGAAGACGTGTGCGGAGATATGGTATTTTAGGATATACTTATTAAGTGGGTGACTACGTAAGTTAGATTAAGTTATTCGGTACAGATTTGTGGAATTATAACAGGGCCAATAAGACTTTCTGTTTGTTGTAGTAGTAGCGAAGCTTGAGGAGTGCCCCTGGGTGAGTACCACCGCCTTATCTATTTCTGTCATCAAACAACAATGATTGCATTGTTGTGTTCCAGTTTGAAGGATAAGGTAGCCAGCGCATTTACAGGCATGAGGCATTTCATCCTATGGCTGGATTACATTGGCCATGTACAGTGGCGATTGAGCTGTCACTCCGTATAGCGTACTGTCACATTGACAGTCGGTCGGTGTCACAGTCGGGTTGGTCCTCATAGTGACAACGCGGCGGTTCTGCATTTTAGTTGTCTGCAACCTAAATGCATGAATCTTACATGTTTTGGGTGAGTTACCGCTTACCATCAGGTGGGCTGTCTGCTCGTTTGTCACTGCGTAGTATATATAAAAAAAAGTTATGCCCAAAATTAAATTTGGTCTCCATGGGAAACGGGTCCAGAACGTCGTAACCACCAGCATGACAGACGGATGCACTAACCACGTGACCTAGACATCAGTGGCTTTCGCATATTGGACGATTGAGGTCTATGTCAAACACGACACGATCCATGGCAAATCTATGCATCACCGTGCGCCAGTATAGTCGATTGGTATGTATCGCCAATACGTCGTAAGAATACGATAAATCAGACTAAATAGTCTATACAGAACTGGAACAGAATGTCATCGAGATAGTAAATCATGCTTTCTTTTCTGTAGTACGAGCCTGCGGTGTCTGGCATCTATATGCTCTATAGTGTGGTACAGTATTAAAGATGAGAGGAGAAAAGATTAATTGGAAAGGAATCGTTTGAAGCTGTTAGAAATTTAAAGAGGACGGAATCATGATCATAGCCCATAACAGTACACTGCAGAACTTAGGGGCTCTCCCACGAAAGAGGAGGTCATTGCGATAATCTCCACGCTCGGCAGGCGGGTCGGAGATCGCAGTGTATAAATATAACAATGAAAAACGATGCTGCCCATTTTTAAATCTACGGAGACTTTGGATCATTTGCCCTCGAAAACATTAGTCGCTTTGTACGATCCCCACGAGTGTAAGAATGAATAATGGAAGGCAATTACGGTTTATACATCTGAGTGAGTCAGTACTGTAGCATGTGTGCTCGGGCAGGCCCTAGGTTAGGACGGATCCCAAGACAGGAAGGCGTTTGGAGGCCTCATGTCTGGAGGGGCTTTAGGTTAAGTAGGCTTTCAGGTGCGGTTGCTGCTCCCATAGGGCAAGGCAGGAAGGCGTTCGGAGGCTTCATGCCTGGAGGGGCTTTAGGTTAAGTAGGCTTCCGGGTAAGGTTGCTGCTCCCATAGGGCAGCCGGGGCTTTAATTAGTTAAGCAGGTTAGGTTAGGTTAGAACATGTAGGAAGGAGGTCGGTTAGCTTGGAGTACGGAGCAAGCAGAACTTGGGTCTTTGGCCTGTCTCTATGAGCACACATCGCACTGGCTAGGCAGGAATTCAAATGGGTTCCATTTGAATTAGACGTAAGATGTCTTATGTATTTTTATATGATTCTTCATTCATGATTCTTGAGTTGACTTTCACAAATATAAACTATAATAACTTCTACATTTTGGTGGAGGCGCCGGGTATCGATCCCGGTACCTCTCGCAAAATGTAACACTCGGGATCGTAAGGGCTTTTAAATAAATACTCGTAGCTCGAGATAGAAGTTATTATAGTTATATTTGTGAAAGTCAACTCAAGAATGTTACAGTACCTACACTGATCTACCTATAAGGACATGGTTCACGCTGAAAATTGGTAAGCAGACATCAGATATGAGGACGAAGACGCGGCAAGAACTATCTAGTTTGCGTGCCTAGGTGTCTAAACTTAGCTCTAGCTAAAGGAGTTTCAGCGATAGCAATGAGTGGCAGGGACTTTCCCGTTTAAAAGCATTCAACTTTTTTGATAAGAACTAGCCTGGTTTGACTGCCATCTCACCAGGTGGTAAGTGACTACGTGGCCGAAGATGGATTATGCCTGTTAAGTCTAGGATCAGCCTTGTAGGCGTCCAGATGATAGGTAATGATCAGAGAATATTCCATTCCTCAGCCGTATGTATAATAAAGGTGGAACAAAAACCGTTTGTGCGGAAGATCCACGACATAAAGATGGAACTTCCGCCCGGATTCTACACACACAGACGACCGTTCAAGCCACGTCTCCTGCTAGTTACAGGGTAATCGTTCACAGTAACACCGGCGCGACTCCTGCGTCGTTTTATTTTCGACATCGCGTTTAATTGAGACATAAAAACCACCTCTGCTAATCAAGACGTGAAACCATCGAAACTGTAGTTTTGTTTTACGATCCCGTGCCGTAATAAAAGTTCTTCGGTGGAAATACATACAATAGTATGCATTTAAGTAACTTTACGTATTAACGTAAAGTTACTTAAATAATCAATTTGGCGTCGACATTGCGGTGAACTCGCGTGCGAGGTATCTATAGTCCGCTTTTGACCGTAATCCAGTATTTGGTAGGTAATTACAGCAGAGCGACTGCCATCTGACCTCCGTGCCCATGATGATATCTGGCCAGGTTCCCCTGTTAAGAGGGTCACGGACCGGAGGGGGACGTGACCGTGAGATTTGATCAAGGCTACACATTCAGTCGCCTGAAGGTGGGTTAGCTTACCTGATAAAGTTTTCCCTTCCCATAGCAACAGTTAGAGACAATACAGACGTATGTAATTTGTGCCAAATGTTTATGCAATTTTAGTTTCTATACTACTAATGACAGAAAGCAAATTATTTGTAAACAAATCGCATCGTGTCCGCACAATTACCGCACAGTCACCGCGTCTACATCCGCGCGTCGTAGGCTGCGCGATTCCTGCTCGGTCTCTAAGCGGTGACGTATGAACACGCCTACAACTAATGTAACTCTGAAAAAGTAATTGGTACATAAATGTCCATGGCCCTTAAATTTCTCGCCATATCCCCTACCCAAGGATTGCCCGTGACAACAAAACTGTCTCGAAAAACCCACCGTGAAAGTTAATGAAAACTCTACCGCTGTTATATTTAGACTCTCCCGGACCCATCTGCCGCTTTCCGATGTAAACTGAACATAAACCTAGTAAAAACCCTCTTTTACAGGACAATAAAATGCCCAGTCCCAGCTTGCAGTGTTCAGAGTTTTATGTGCGTGGGGAAAATAAACGTATTATAGTCCACA
This sequence comes from Blastobasis adustella, assembly GCA_907269095.1. Lineage (NCBI taxonomy): Eukaryota > Metazoa > Arthropoda > Insecta > Lepidoptera > Blastobasidae > Blastobasis > Blastobasis adustella. The sequence goes on along the minus strand of OU026135.1, from coordinate 4,535,795 downwards.
CTCGATTTAGTGCAAATGAAATAGGGGATTTTAATGAAATCTTGAACTGGCAACTAATTGTTTAGGTTTTACGGGGCCTGCTGAAGTGCCTGACAGCGCACATATTATCCGGTTCGATGCCACCACGGTTAGTATTGTTTTGACCTCGATATTTCGACGCAGTTGCATGCGTCACGGCCACGAGTTGGCTGGTTCGAAGTGAGGGTAATCGTCGAATCCGATGATGGACCGATACGTCTGTCCTTAGCAGCGACTTCGCACAGCGGCACCAGTCAACTCGTGACCATGACGCATGCAACTGCGTCGAAATATCGAGGTAAAAACAATACTACCCGTGGTAACAAACCCGTTAATATGTGTAGTCAAAGTGTAGTGAATAACCATGAAAGTCTTAAAATCTATATAACTGATGGAAAAGTTGTGTTGGCTTAGCTTTATTTGGATTTACATATAACTCGTCCTGTTCTACAGTGGCCTGTGTTGTTCTAAGTTCTGGTAGAATGGCACCAATTCCGTTGTCGCGACTTATGTCTTACACCCGTATTTAGAAACGTTACTACGGTAGGTAGTACCTTACCTGGTATTGCTAACGTCCACAGACTGCGGTGACTGCACTATCGGGCAGGCTGTAAGTTTGTTTATCACCTTAGAGGTATGAAGTATAAACATTTTCAACATTGCGATTCGATTGCATCGAACCTCGCTTCGTTAACAGTATAGAAGGCACACCTAACGTGTGGCGAGCTTGTTGCGATGCTGAAGTTCAACTAGCCTCAAAGCACGAAACGGTCACCCATCCAGTCCCCGACTCTGCGAGCGTTGCTTAACCTTGGTTATCGAAAGCACGCTGCCGGTTCCCTCGTCACAAACACGTGATAACGCCCGAAATACCCCATTCCCTTGCTCCCGGTTACGATAAAACCCCATATCTGACTATCATGTCGATATCTCACGTAACATTATTGATTTACCGATAACCAGGACTTTCACGAGGGTTTTGTACCGTTTTTTGTGTAGTATGTGATTTATGGGTACAATAAATTGGAAGCGTTTCCGTTATCCAAAAGTGTTTAATAACGGATGTCTATTGTTGATAGAAGTCATGGTCCAAAAACAGACGTATGTGGCAATGGTGCACCTGTAATATTCTACTGGATGGAAATTATTATTGGAGTTCAGAACCTAACTAAATAGGTACCTACCTAAATGGCTAAAAATGCGTAAAATACACACACGCAGCCTACACCCACACACACATAAGTAAACAGAAGATAATACTAAATCCGAAGCAAGTTGGTCGTAATAGCTACGTATAATTCTATATACATAATTATATATTGTGTATATTTTACTACAATACCATTCATTTGGATCATGGAAAAGGGGCCATCGATTCAATCGATCTTATTTCAAATCAAATTGAATGAAGTATACTGATTAAACATGTTTGTTGTAACATTTCTTAATAAGTAGATAGTATCAAAAATGCAGTATAAAATTATTAAACGTCAATAACACAAAAAACACGATTACCTTGAATGCATTACACGTAATATCTTATCTATATATTGATAAAATTGTAATAAAAACCTGATACATATTTACAATATGTACACAGTCCTTAAAGTAAGAATAATCTACAAATTGTTTTTCATTTTATCTCTAATATCGTACAGCTATGTACCTGCCAGCAACGTGCTTGAAAAATAATATGACGAGATTTAGTATTATCTGTTATTATTTATGGGCTTGGTATTAAAATTAAGTCTCTAATTTTAATAAATTAGTAAGGTAATCCTTAACTTGTAGGTATAGACAAGTACCCCCATGAATTCAGTAAATAATTACATAATTACAAATAAGTACATAAAACAATCATTGTTTACTCTCACTCCAATACAATAAGAGAAATATTTGCGATTCAATTTCGACAAAAATATGTTGTAATTACAATACGTCTGTGCCACAGCTCAGTGAGTCAACGGCCGGCGATACTGTACGGTATTTTCGCGCGTGTCTACCAATCTTCGGTAGTATAGTGGTAAGTATCCCCGCCTGTCACGCGGGAGACCGGGGTTCGATTCCCCGCCGGAGAGATCACTTTTTTTCCTTTTTTTTGCAGTTTTCATAAAGCAGAACGACATTTAAGATTTCAGTCCGCATTTTTTTGGTCGATTCTAGTTCCTGACATGTTTCAAAACAGCTTTCATTTTTCATAGTAACTTGATACATATTGCAATATTAATAGCATAAACAAACATAGTAATGAATGCAACAATATGCATGCTAATGCAACGACCCACGCAGACAAACATTGTATCTTGTAGTAGTGATTGCTACCAGTCCATAAGTACTAGCATATCAGAACATGTTGTGTCTACTTATGTTTATAATTTTTTTTGTTACGCAGCGATAAACGAGCAGATAGCCCACCTAAGTCAATGAATGTAGGTAAGTATAAGTATTTGAATATTGTCCAATGAATTGCATGCTCAGGCTCTGCGTAGTATTGTCGGGCACTCAAAATGGATTGAGCTGATGATAATCATTATCAAAAATTCGTTTTGTCACCCTGCACCTATCACTACTACTGCTGCCACCACCACCACTACCACGACACTACCACTACCACGACACTACCACTACCACGACACTACCACTACACTATTACTGGTAAAGCTCCACACGTGTTTCGCTCCTCAATTCAATTTAAAGTCTCTTAAAAGGAGTCTTTTAACGTCATTGGTTAATTTGAAATCCACTCAATCTAAAGCCATCGAACTCCCAACCCAGTTGCATCATGCCTACCTACAATTTCTCTGAGATTGTTGATTTGCGAGCTGAGACACTGAGCTAAGCATTCCAGGGCCTGCGCCCACGCATCCTCTTATAAGGCCCGTGAAATGAACAACATGCATCGACACAGGCGTCTATGATAATCATTATGCATAGTATTCCTTTAATAACATTGCTATTACGAAGTTAATCATAACCGCCTATAGTGCCACTCAGCTGTGTATTAATTGCGATTTTACCTCTGGCAGCGATTATATTTAATTGCTACCTATATAAACCTTAAACTGTATGCGTAATAAGGACTAATGAATGAGACTGTGTGTTTGTTATTTGTGGTTATTAGAGCTCGATAGTAGTACTATACTATTATTGGAATAACAAGTGTGGCCAAAGTTCTTTTATTTATTTATTTCACAGTTTATTGTACACATGAAGGTTTAAGGAAAGTAAAATGAAAGAAAGGAGGCCTTGCCTCCGGTCACAGCGTTACTTATAACTTCTTATAAGACTTACCCTTATCGCTACAATCTATCTTTTCCAGGATATCTTTACAGTACCTTACAACCTTTAGAAAATATTTCAATACAACAACTACAGTATAAAACCTACATAGAAAATATCGGCCAGACTAATAAATAGGTAATGTAAAGCAATCGAAGTACCAATATAATGTCTTCAAAGAAAACTATATGCAGATAGAGACAATATAGCTGTAACTCAACACATGTAACTAATAAATAGTGATTAGTTAAAACTATGTGCAAGGCTGAATTCATTAGGATTTGCCCAGATCGAGTCATTAAAGTCGTCGGACGTTTATGACGCCATAAATTCACTGTTTAAATTTCCTGACGTGCTACTAATTTAGTGCTGGCTTCAGTAAAGGCTTTTGTAGATGCTGAAACATGAGAAACCAATGTATTCTTTATCAATAATTGTAGAATATTGGCGATAGACGAGCGAAAAATCTAACTAGCGGGGGGGCTGGAAGATACTCCGTTTTAGGAGGATAGATAGGGCATACTGTCAAATAATGCGTCCTTATCTGTACACTTGTACACCTTTCGAATATAAAATGATATATTACCATCTGCCATCTGACGTGGTAAGTGACGATGGAGCTTGCCTATCTAGGAACAGCCTATTCACTCTAGCCTTGAAGGTATCCAGATTATAATGATCAGGGAACACACTTACAGGCAACGTGCTAATAGAAGTCCCTTTATCAAAAGAACCTCAATCTGCCAGCGCAAGATTTTCTTCTTAACTATTCACAAGAAGTGATAGCTTGACGTCGTCAGGAGTGATATGCGTGCCAACAATCTCACCACTAAGGATGCCGAAGACCGAGCAAAGTGGGCCAGGAAGAGTAGGAAGGCTGACCCCGGGCATTCGCGTACCGTGCAGGAACGCAACCGGGATATAGCGCCAAGATGAAGATGAATGATTTATGGTACAAGCCGTGACTGGTAATGGCAAGAGTTAAATGACCTTGGGGTCACACTAATTGACTCAACTGGAGACTAATGGGAACCACGCATATAGTACGCGGAGACCCAGTGACCGTTAGATTGACGATTTGAATAAGGCCGAGAGCGAGACTGGACTGATGCCTGATTGGGAATGCCTATCCCAAACTGAATCAACTGATTCCGAAAGACTAGGTACTGATGATAACGATTAATTGACAATAAAGTTGACAAAAAATTTAAATTCTAATTTGGTGAAGGGAGTCATTATGTACCTTCTTATATCTAGGTATATCTTACAAGAGTTGAGCATTTCTTTGGATTTCGTATCAAATTTTTTTTTGAGAAAATGATATGAATCCTGAAAACTGGGATGCCTAATCCTGTTCTCCACTAGATAATCTCACAACATCTATCAAATCATAGGCGTACGCAAATCCTCGCCTCTTCTTAATTCCACAAAAGCCTTTTACTCCGATTCCAGCCTATTGTCATTTCCAGCTATAATTTCTCTGAGCTATGTCGAGTTCGAGTCGGGTCCTCTGTTGACTTGCATTCGTTAACTTGGACAATATAAAAACGCAAACGTGTGCCTAGATCTAACAATAACAGCTCATTAGATTGCTAGTACTATAAAAGTGCTTGGGTGGGCGTCATGCATGCGTTGACAAGAAATATTAGACGTTTAATTGCTATTTCACCGGAGTGATATACTGCTTCCCCTGGCTACGCAACATTGTCTACAGAATTGCGTGCTTCGTTCGCTGACCGGAATACTCGTGGTCTCGTAATTATGTTGTCTACGTGAGCGAATATGCACTTCAGTAACGGCTGAGCACGGTCTACTACTCATCCCTGAGTGAGACATCAAGTAAGTAAGAAGTTACCAACCTCAAATTAGGTCCGTCTATCTTTCTTTACTAAGTAACTCATAACTTGTATTGTAAGCCAGCAACAGTGTTGATTTGATATTCTTGAAGTTTCTCGTGGTAAGCCACGAGAAGCCAGAGTCAAATGTAGGCAAGATATTAAAACAATATTATATTTGGTTACAAAAAATATTAAAGCCAAGCTGTTTTTCTTATATTTCGGTTTTAGGTTTTTGTCCTGCTAGTTCGTTATTTTTTATACTATTAAAATGGCAACGAAACTTGTGGCCTGCCTGTTGGTAAGCAGTTACCGCAGCATATGAAATGTGGACGTTCGCAATGCCAGAGGTATTACTCCCGTCTTGCTGACCCTGTAAATACCTTTTCACTCCTTTTTTGAAGAACTTCATGTTGTATTTTCCAGTCCCAGAGAAAACCACTGCAGGCAGCTCATTCGACAAACATTAATGCAGACAATTTCAAAATTCAAAAATGTCATTCTGCTCAATCAGTAATCAATCCTTCAGCATCCTTTTTTTATGATTTAGCAAACATGCGATCAGTAATAATACAAAGCCATGCATAGATTCGAATTCCAAACTGCAATACAAAACCAAAGACTCCCCGCAGCATATTTCCCAACAGAATCCCCAAGACAGTACTCGCTAGCTACCGATCCACGCAAGGAAAGGATATCCAGGCTAACACATGATTCCTGTCCGATACAAAGTACTCCCTCGGTCTATATATAGCGAACAGCGACCGCTTGTCCCACCATCCGTTTCCGTCGGCCACGTCTTGCTCTGAATCGGGACTTCTTAGTATCGCTGGGGTTATGGGTGGGATGTACGGACGGATCTTGTTGTATTGCCGGGATGAGGGGATTTGGTTGGATGTTGTTGATGACTGATGTTACGTGTCCGCTCGAAATATCTGAACTCGGAGACGAAATTCAAGATCAAGTGTAAACAAACTGACACTAAAAAATAAACCCAAGGGTTGAATTATTTAAAATATTCATACGACTGTGTTTCATTTTGAATGTGATAACTTCTTACAATATTTTAATGAGTCATTATAATAATCCACCCCTTGGGTTTATATTTTTTGTCGTGTCAATTTACTTTACATTTGATCTTAAATTTCATCTCCGACTATAGAGTATGATAGAAATCTTGTTACTCGATATGTATTTGAAGATTTGTTTTAAAGGTGCACTCGCCAAAGTAATTTTATTTATTTTATTTATTTTTATTTTATTTATTTATAAGCAGATCACAGCAACATTACATTTGTAATGTTGCTTTACATACAATTGAGTAATTAATTACCCAATATATAGATTTGCTCAGTTTTATATTGCTCCACTTAGTCTCAATAGTAACTTGGCTCACAATAAATATACTATCTTATGCCAGCCAAGAATAGCATCAAGTCGAGTCAGTGACGTATCCCCGCTCTCTCCCCAATCCGGCCGTGTGTATACCAGCTCATTAGTTACACAGAAACGAGGTAATTCTATATTGGCTCCCCAAACAAAAGCATAGATTAGTGCGGGCCAAACAGAACTGACCAGCTCAACGCGGTTTTCTCGTGCAATATTGGATGGCAACGTCTCGTATGAGATTGATTGGTTTTGTTAGATTCATTGAGCTTGCTAGTTGCTAGTTACAAAGTGTGGGTTTGATTCGAGTTATCTGATAAAGGTTTGATGTAGTTCTCGTCTTGGGTTAGGTTCTGGGTCGGAGGTTTTAAGGTCTTACTTACTTGGTTTAAAGATGTTTCCCTTTAATCGGGATTTCTCAGACGAGAAACAAAAACGATGTTTTTTCTATACAAACACAGAGGCAGATAAGCTGGCATACGGTAACCCTTCTTTTAGGATTCCTAAGTGTGTTGCGAATGTATTCCTTGATCATTATAATCTGGACGCCTTCAAGGCTACAGCGATTAGGCTGTAACTAGACAGGATGCTCCAACTTTCTGGATTCATTCTAGGATTCATACATTTACATTTCTGTGTGCGTAACAAAAATATAGAGCCGCAGATGTGTTGCCGCTTTGAGGACAAAGTTTATGCCTCATACATTTACTATTTTGATACATTAAGCTATCATCGTATGGTATCTAGCACTACCTCAGCTGACAGCAAAGGATGTTCGTTTTGGCTCCATTTCAGTGAAGTCGCAATAAAACGATGCCCTTGTCCAAATTAGCTTTTATGTGGTCTAACACAAAGTTCATAAAGCCGACTATTGCACAGATCTAAGACTAACGTATGGACCAGTCGTCAATATCCAGTATGCTAACTAAACCAATTTCAAGATCAGAACCAGCTGGTTCTGTAGCTACATAGGACCAGACCATCACTTAACACAACAGCACAAGTTAGTACGCACTTCGATTTTAACCCTTGCGACTGTCGAGATAAGTACGGTCTGACGCCAGCTAAAGATGTGGTGCCTTGTCTACCCGTTGAGTACAATCGGCAACACAGATTGGTTGGTCGCGAGTCAGGTGCCTTTATTGCGTAGTAGGCGTAATGGTTAGGATACACGACGATACTGACACTCGACACAAATGTCGACACTAGTGTCGATACGGTAAGTAATTTAAACTTGTGAAATATTTCCATGTGCTACGTAATTTTCACATGTGCCTTGTCCGTTCTACCTTTTTTTTTTAATTTTCTTATTTCATTATTAAATTGCGTTCATAAATTGTACAATTTTCATTTATTTTATTAAATTGTTCTGCCAAACTTTATACCGCTGCTGAATTCTTTGCTTTTGATTTTTGTAATCGGGGTTTAATATTTGCCAGTTCTGGTAGCGTTTCATAATATCAAATCAAAGATTTTATTTCCTTTACAGTCAACGTACGTGACGTCATATTGGTCTAGGTATTTCCGCACAGGATCTAAATTCGCGACGCTTGTGTCAGACACCGCGCACGACCTGTCTCCACGACGACGACACTGACACTGACCGACACTGCCACTACATCTGCAACTAAGTGTCGGCGCAGTGGACACACATAGACAGTCGATGTATACACTGAGTGTATAGTGTCTAGTGTCGTCGTGTATACTTACCTTAATATGATGAAAGGGTGGAATGTGTTGCCCGGTGTACATTTATCTAACCGCAACGGATATCTCGTGCCATTGATTTTTTAATGCTGTATTATGTTGGTGGTTGATATCCAGTCTTCGTAAGCTTCCTACAGAATAGCTATCACTCACTTTGTGTTAGGAGTATTTTTGTACTTGCTCACCAGAATTAATGTTCGAGGATCATCCTCGCAACTCTGGGCCGTTGCCGTGCCGAGTCAGGGACGTACAAGTTATGTCACATCTATTATTTGATGTCGACTTTGTTTGACCCACGACTCTGGAAATTGAAGTCTGAAGTAAAGGTCAAATTTCTTTAGCCACGGCTGCGTGTGCGAACTTACGAATTCATACTAAAATGTATGCTACGTTTTCTTTTGGACTCTGGTCGGAACCTGTCCCTGCCACTGATTTGCTGCTATATGATAAATATTACATGACGAAAAAAATCTTAGATGCAAGTGGTTTTTAGAGGTAAAATATGAAAACGTTGTCATGTTGTCCTTCGCTAAAAACGTCACTTGCTTGTGCAATATTGACATAATGTGCGTGCCTGTCATTTGTTTATGATATTTAAACAATGGCCGCAGTCGACTTGATATTGAAAGAAAGATTTCGACAAACGTTTGTGGACTGAACCGAGATATCAAGGATTATATCTGCCAGATATTAAACTTGGGTAGGTATCTATTACAAAAACATTCCAATCCAAAGCGACGTCTGAGAGTAGGTAGATACATGCTTATTTTCTTTTATTTCCCAACAAACACAAAATAAAACTCTGCATTCGCGGGGCCATCCAAAATGCGTGGAGGCGTAAAATCCCATCGAATCGTTCTCTTTAATCGAAAAGAAATCGAATCGAAACTCAGAAAATGGTTGCTACAAAGACCATTGTAATGGCATCACGTACGATAATCGATGCCTATTATGACATACACGGGAGAATTGCGCCTAAGTATAATCCAATATTTATTTGATCCGTGACTGTAGTGTACAAATCACATCGCGGCTCTCCCTCTAACGCTCATATGCGAGAAGGAGACATGTGTCGGTAGGTGTGTGGCTGTTTGCGTTCCCTCGGCTCTCAGCGACAGGTAAATTCGACGACAAAAGCACGCTTGCTGCGTCTGTTTGTTGTAAGAAATACCTGTGTTATACTCGTACCTGCAGGTAGGGCATCGCCAGCACCCCATGGGCCGAATAATAGAGTTTTCGGAACTAACACAATGAATAAGTAATTTATGTTGGGTGCAGCACCAATGTTTTCACATAAATTTTTCGGAAACGCCGTCCTATACCTGGGCGTTTTCGGTGTTTTGGCCGTTTCGTCTCGGTGGTGCGCGCGCGCATGTTGTTGTTTGTTTTCCGGGCAATTTGGGATCGCTGTGACGTATCTATTACCTTCCATCTCGTATCTGGGAGGGCGTGAAGTTTAATTGAGTTAGTCGGCTCATTATCGGCGCCTGATGCTAATCTACGCGTCCACTCGTACATAATGAGGTCGATTCCCGCACCAACTCATGAATATTAATACCGGCCTCAACACACGTTTAAGATGTGTGTAAAAATTTGATACAGTCGCAAGTTTTACGATATTTTCACGGTCGTAAACTATATTGAAATGAGCGCTCTGAGCGTAAACTCCTGCGCCGTTCTTGCCGTGGTCGGGCAAAATGTGGATCCATAAAAGTTTAAAAACGTTCCACATACAGATTACAGTGTTATGCCACCAGTAAAATATGTTAATATTAATAAAAACCGACGGCGCATTAAGCTAGCATGAATTGGGAAGGGCGTAGCAATTGTACCGAACCTCCATTGAGAGTGTAACATCGTGTAAATATTATAAAAGTGCAACCTGTGACTGCAACAAATTTAACCTACCACACGTCAGAATCCACGCAACCTTACGCCCATTACAACAAAGTCCAGAATCGATTCTCGCGTGTCCAGAACCAGCAAATACAACTTTGCGCAGACAGGATATAGTGACTGGGTGTGCAATAGATTGTGATCCCATTGTACGGAATAGGTGCACAAATACGCGGAAAGAATTCAATAGAGACCTACCTGAGTTTGTCACCTGCTGTTAAGTTGAGTTTCCCCAAAATATTGCTCATTTTTCAAAAGAATCAGTGTAAAGTTGGCGCCGCGTGAAATGTCCCGTCTGTAGTCTGTTTGGAGACAAGAATGTGATGCTTTGTGGGATGAATAGCGGTTTTACATTAGAGAACGGAAAAAAACTGAAAAATTAACGCAATGGGTTGTCAACTGTACCAATTGTACGCATCGCCCTGCTTCCTTATTATGTACGTATTTTGTAAATTTTAAGTTTTTTTATTGTGTTATGGACCAAATAAAGATACGCCTATGTCTAAATGTAATTAATAATCATCTTGGCGTTAATGTCCCGTTTGTGCTACGCGCACGAGGGCCCGGGGTCCGCCTTCACCAAGATCCAGGATTTGGCAGATTAGATAATTACAGTGGAGCGACAGCCATCTGACCTCCGTGACCCTGCTACCAGAGGAACCTGACAAGATTGGATCATGGTTACACATTCAGTCGCCTGAATGTGCAGGTTTCATTGCAATGTTTTTCCTCACCGTAAGAGCATCGGTTAGCATTCAACTAATGTACATAACTCACAAAAGACTTATTGGTACACCGCAGTGGGATTAGAGCCCGGTACCTCTCGCCTACGAATCGGATACTTTAACCACTCGGCCACCGCTCTTCTGATCAACTGTACCAATTATATACTTCAAATATCATTGACCATTCAGTCTGCGAAGCTCATTCCGCTCGGAGTGGTCAATCGATGACGTCACTTAGCAGAAACGGGTAGGACAGATGTTTATCAGACCAATGACCAGTACTACCTGTTTCAAGGCATGGTTCCGAGTGATGTGTCCGTAGATCCTGCTCCTGGATCTTTATATAAAGTGCAGTGTACAGTCCACACTCCACACAGGTCTACAAGTAAGTATTATTACTTATTATACAGAGCAGATGTAAGCTGATGCGTGTATATCACGATATTTAGTTCTTTAATGTCTTTCCAGTCTATTTCTAAAATAGTACACTGATGGAGCACTGATAAATAATAAATAAATAAATAGATATGCTTGGACAAATTCACACAACGCCATCTAGCCCCGAAGTAAGCAAAGCTGCCCCGAAGTAAGCAAAGCTAGCGTTATGCGTGTTAGATAACTGATAAACTACTTATACTTATAGTTTCTTTTTTAAATACACACTTATTATACACGCTACACCCAGACCCGTAACAGAAATTAAAATTCATCATTTCAATTTCTGCTCGGTCGGGAATCGAACCCGGGATCTCTGCGTGGCGACCGGCATGTTAACCAACTGAACCATTCAGATCGTCTGATCACTGATTCCGGTAGTTTGTTCGAACGATACAATTTGGCGACTGGTAGTAGGCGGCTAAGTTATCAAAGGACACCTTAACAGGAAAGGTAAACAATTTATCATTTATGGCCATTAATCCAACTGGGTGTGTCAGTATAATGGCAAAACTTTAATTTTGAAACAGACCACCTGTGACGCGGGTAAATGGCTGGCCCCGATTTGAACAAATATTTGTGTTATGACTAGCCTTTGGTTAGTAAGCCATGGAGTTTGTGGTCCGACAACAACGTAATTCCTTTTGTATGACTAGGTGTCACTACTAAGGGCTAGAAGTGTAGGTGTTTTTTTTATTGTCTAGGCAGGTACACGGACGGACAGTTCACCTGATGGAAAGTGGTCACCGTCGTCCAGCTGCAACCTAAGGGAAGCAGATGCGGTGACGGCCTTTGATGTACCTGTAAACATGCTTTTGAAGAACCATATGTTGTAGTGCCGAGGAAAGACTTCGGGAGGGAGCTCCCTGCTCGTGCGTGATAAAAAGGTGTGGAGGGAGAACTTTATCATGACTTAAAATGTCAACCGTTACGTTATTGTAACTGCATAGTAATTGGTCCATCGAGTCGGAAACATCTGCCGTATAGTGAGAGGTCATTAGATATCAACGTGACGTCACTCATTTCAACAATTGACGAGACTTACGAGTACATACGGTACATAGACCCATAGTATCGATGGGTGTAATGTATGGGTATTTTAATTTTAATTGTAATATTCATTGTTGTATATTGTCTTATAATGTGTGTGCAATAAAGAGTTTATACTTACTTACCCTACTTGATTGTCGAAGTATAAAAAAAATTACAATAATCTAGGCGTCAAATCCCGTGAGAGGCCCGTGCGGGCCCTTGATCAACTACCTTGATTTGGTTTGAATTTGGACCCCCTGTCATTAGCTTATTTAGGGTTTGTCAATAGATAAGACGTGCTTGATCAAATTGTAGAAGCCTTTCGAAGTTATATTGCAAGTATTACAACACTTCTGCTGCCTATGGGAAAGATAATAAAAAAAAACTCAGCATGCAAAAATCTCTCCAGCGGGAAAGAAAGGTCAAAAACAAAGAGCGACACTCACCTCACTCTCCGTCCAGTCAATGAGGCTGGACTTCTCTTCTAGAAGGTTCTCGGAGCTCCGCTTCTCGTCTTCCCCGTCCCCTTCGTCCTTGAAGACCTTGACCTCATCCGTGGAGCCCAGGTCGTCGCCGCCCGAGCTCGCAGCAGAACTCGAGTGCGCATGCGGCATCTTCACCAGACCCGGCCAAGAACACCCATTATCCCATCCCACACAACAAGAGCACTATCTGTCATCCATGACCACGCTAGACGGCCATTTTGTCCGTTCCAAATTCGAACCGCAACCGGAACCGGTCCTTCGAGCCGGTTATCATTTGTCAAGTGTACTAAGTTCGTATTTACAATTTCGCCGGTTTTATTTTTGAAAATTGTTCTTTTTTTTTCAAATATTGTGTTCTGTCACTTAAACTCTATTAGGCGATTGTTTTGCTTATAAAATATTTTGAGATCACAGATAACTTTTGTCAGGTCGAACTTAAAATGCTATGGTTGAGGTGTTCCGTTTGACTTTGTGCTGGATTACATCTGCAAAGAAAGAAAATATTGTATTAGCATTGGCGTATTTAAAATCAACTTAATTACTAGCACATGAGATAATATAATGACTTCAATCAACTTAATGGGAGCTTTTTCGAAAGCCGATGAGAGATGGCGTTGATTAGACACGATTCTCAAAAATAAATCAAAACAAGACCGTTATATATATAAAAGTATGAATGTTGCGGTTTTTTCTCAAAAAAAGGTATTAAAACGAAGTATATTTCCACGAAACACCTTTCCGAGTAACTTCAGTTACCAAATTCAATACTTGAGAATCCTGTCTAAGCAGCGCCATCTAGAGAAGCATGACGAATGATACTTAATACTTTTTAAAGTAGCTTCTTTTATTTCAATACAAAAATTAATTAAGGGAATTTCCCTTAATTCAATACTTTTAACTAATTTTAGTTACGACACAACCGGACCGGTTGTTGAACCTTTTGTATTATTTTGAAACCATTTGCTTCACCAATTTGGACCTTAACCACCGATGCAATTCAAAAATTCTCCAAAATGAACGCCCTACACAGGCCTATATTACAGAGGTCGAAACCGGCTCATTACAGTGTCCACAAGTTTTGGGTCAAGAATGGTGAAGAGAGCGCCAACAGCCTCTTTGGCTCCGAGCCAAGTGGCCAAGACTCTTAGAGGCAACGGACACGAGCTTTCGGCGATTCCAAATGTACACTGCCACGATGAATCCGTGAGTGCTTTAAAAATAACGAATGTCGCCTTCGATATATCAATGTTGTTTATTAGAATTTTGAGAACCCACTGTACCACTATCGGTCTAGAATCTGTCGAAAGGTAAAGAGTGTCGGAAGAGATATAGCCTGGCATTCTGATGACGGATACAGGCAGATTCCGGTATTTATGACAGTTCGGGTTTTTTCCTCGCTCCTTTATGTGAGGGGGGGAGCTGCTCGAAGACTTTTTTTTCTTTCGGATCTTCCGCTGCTTGCAAATCGTCCGTATTTGATAGGATGGCTTGCACAAGGGGGCCGTGGAGTCCCGAGTCGCCACACACGCCTGTTTCCTGTGGCATCGATGCGACGAGTGCTGGATGTTTTGGCACTTTCTTCCCTCTCCAGGCTTCTGTTTTCACCCCAGGCATACACAACAGCTCTGTGACTTTGTATATGCCCAGGATGGTTTTGGCGGTCCTCTCTAGCTGTGCGCCGGTCTTCCACTGCGGGCTTTGATCGGTCGAATAAACTCCGGAACTAGGAGCTCCCGAAGTGCTTCGTCGATGTCTTCGGTGTTCGTGTTGAGAAGTAGGCCTCGTATTGCTACCTTTAGATTCTTCTCGGCTGATAGCAAGTAGGAAAACAATAACAGGCCGGTCTCCCTCTCCTGGACGCCAGGTAGCTTTGGAGGATGCGATCTTCGTCCTCGTCTTGTGGCAGGAACCGTATCCCTAGCCCGTAAGGACGGGCATTGGGAACTCTCACGAGTTTTTCTTTTAGGTGCAGGAAATGGCGGGACCAGTCCGGCCGGCATCTGTTCCACTACTAGTGGCAGGTAGCGGGGCGCTTGTGCCGGGCGGCGGCGGCGGGGGTGAGGCGCGCAGGGGAGCGGCGCGCGGGCGCGGGGGCAGAGGCGGGCTGGTTGCGAGGCGGCTTGAGCGTAGCTCACTAGGGTCGTGTCCATCGGGGACAGCGGCAACCCCAGGAGATTGCTCGGCGACGGCGATGTGCGTCACGGGTTGGGGCTCGCCTGGCTGACCATCGTAGATGGCAGCGGGGGAGCGGCGTGGTCTTTTTCGCGATGAATACGCGGATAGCGGCGTTTGTTACGGCTGGAAGAGTGTAGGCGGCTAGCGGCAGGTAGCGTGGCGCTTGTGCCGGGCGGCGGCAGCGGGGTGAGGCGCGCGGACTGGCTGGTTGCGAGGCGGCTTTAGCGTAGCTCACTGGGGTAGTGTCCATCGGAGAGAGCGGCAACCCCAGGGGATCGCTCGGCGACGGCGGTGTGCGTCGCGGGTCGGGGCTCGCCTGGTAGAGCCATCGTAGATGGCACCGGGCTAGGAGCGTGGCGTTTGTTGCGGCTGGAACAGTGTAGGCACGGCGATGCTGATTTCGCGGGCTGCGGCGTCGACGACGGTAAGTCGGCCGGGAAGAATTCCTCTCCGCCTCCTTTGGGAGAGCGTGGGGTAGTCTTAATCGGTGTCGCCAATGTTGTGGGCTCTTTCGACGTACTATGCACTTGTGGGGTAACCCAACGTGAAGGATGCATTTTCGGTTTTTCTTGACGTGCTGTGAATTGCGACTGGATTGATTTTCTAAGTGCGCGGATGGTGTCGTCTTTGCGAAGATGTCTTCGGAATCTTGGAAGTTCGACGGGGTGTACGCGGCATACCGGGGGTGGAGTTGATTACAAGGCGTCTGGCGCCGGGTTGCTGCCCTTCTCGATCTCAGCACCCTTGGGAAGGAACAGCAGCTCAGGCAAACGACGCGAGACGGGAGAAGCGGTTCTTGGGCGCGGGCGGTCCCCGACCCGCACAATCAGAAATTATTATTTATGACCAGGTGATGAGGTTAATTCTCCACAATTTGTTGGGATTTTTTATCACTTTTATCATATATGATCGTCATTAAGTCTGGCTGCCGAAAAGTAACGCTTGCATGTTTTATTTAATTTTTTTAAATGCAGCTGACTTCCAAATGACTCCATTCGACTGTTTCGGTGAACATTCATTTATTTTATTCAGTCATATCAGTCCAATTCCTATATATACCCAATACTCATTTAAAGTTTTAATATCTAGAAGGAGTTATTGTATGGATACGGCAAGAAGGACCCACACATACATCCTCATCACCTAAACATTAAATCTTGGCTCCTACCAGGTCCGCTCTGCTCTACTCCACCACCATACCTGCCTAATACCATAAAAGAAAAAACTAAAAAAACACATCCAAAATTTCAGCACACGTTTTCCAAAACATTCCATACATACAACCAACGTACCCCACCAACGAGGCGACAACCGTCACGACCGTATCCAGAACTGGTTTACGCAGATGATATCGGTGCGCGCGCGCAGCGAACAAATCCACGCCGCTAGCTGAACGGAATAGTAATACCGAGATTGTATATCACGGCACTGCGTACGCATTGTTACTCGTTGCGTTAGTTAGACTGGGCCAGAGGAATTGTTGTTTGTTGCACGTATAAAGTTCTTCGAGTTTAATGTTCTGACGGGATTTTTCAAATACGTCAATTTTGTTCTTACCACGGCCATATTAATAAACATGGCATAACTTGACAGGTTGGAATAGCTATTGAAGTTTCTATTGCTAATCCTAGATGTAAAGTTACGGTACATTTATTGGTACGGGGGCAGGAGTGGGTATCTATCTCGTCATTTTGATGAAACGGATATTATCAGTTGAACAGTTTAGAAAAGGAATAAGCAACATGTTTGTGTAGGCACTAGGTGCCTTTGACTTTCCAGGAGTGAGAAAAGAAAATAATTTCTATAGTTAGGAAATTATGTTTCAAAGAAGACCAGTTGACACCGCTTTTTTTAAATTTTAAAAGAGATGTCGAGTTTGGAAAGTGTAAAGTTTTAAAAAGGACAAGTTACAGAAAATGAAGATGTCTTCCGGATTGTGCATAAGGACGCAACGCATTTGCTCTGTAGTAGGTATTAAAAAATGCGAAAAGAAAATATTCCCTAATCTGGTGTTACTCATGCCAATACCGCCAGTCACGGTTTATCGAAAGAAGAAAGCAATTTTCCAACACACAAAAAAATCGTAATCAATGCAACATGCAACCCTCAAGCCCTCAATTCCAAAATCTTGCTTCTGTATCCTTCCCCTGAGGCTCCCAACTCTAGAGCAGGGCCTACTGTAGAGGGAGGGTCCAGCGCATTCGACGCTAGCACTTGGTATGTCATGCGGCATGAAGGTGTGAGCACATTATGAATAATGTCAACTCCGCCCTCCCTCGGTTATGCATAACAATGATCCAAGCATAGGGACATAAAGTACAAGAATCGTTGATTACCATAAAAGCTCTAAGTTTGGAATTTATTTGAAACAATGTTGTGGGAGCTTGCCGGCTGTTTAATGGTGTGGTTTGACTTATTTTGTTAGTACGAGGAACTGGCGAGCCGCCCTGGCTTCGGAAGGGATTTCTCGGCTGTTCTTTACAATACTGAATTTGGGGATATCGTCTTGGATAATATGAGTGTCGGTGGCCGAGTGGCTGAGGTATCTGGCTCGTAAGCGAGAGGTATCGGGTTTGAATCCCACTGCGGCCATGTATCAATGACTGTTTTCTCAGTTATGTACATTGAATGCTAACCGATGCTCTTACGGTGAGGGAAAACATCGTGATGAAACTGATCCGCCAAATCCTGGATCATGGTCAAGGAGAAATCCTAGCCCTGGTGCGCAAAAGCACAATTGGGACATGTACGCCTAGATGATTTATAGTCTTGGATAACATGAGCTAGAACTCAGCAAATTTTTTAAAACTTGGTAGTTTTTGCTGTAAAGGGTTCTCATACACAAACATTCGTCCAAAATTTCAAACATATACCCACTACATCAAACTTTCGCATTTAAAATATTAGTAACACACGCACCCAACAAATACAAGTTCACTTAGTGAATCCCAACAAATACTGAATACCACACCAAGTCCACAAAACCGAGATTGCTTCCAAATCAAATCAGAACTCTTAGCATCCCAAAGTAACTGTAACATGTGAGGAAATGAAGTCACCGTCACAGGAAACTTGAAGTTGATAACACCCTTATCTAAGTCACTGGCGTCTTAATAGGTAAACGGCTTCGTTGCTTCGTGTGTTGGTAATCACACTTTGTTTAGATTTAGACGCTTTGTTTGTTGGAGGGTTTATGATACTCATGGTAGGGTTATGCCCGGTATCGTTTGCGTATCGTATCCTGGATATGATTTCGTAAAAATACATCTATAGTCCGTCCAGTTACAATGGCGACGAAACACTTTCAATACGAAACATAGTACTTTTAGTTTTAAGCAGTCGGTTTTGTATACTTCATCATCATCATCATCACAGCACATAACAATCCACTGCAGGAATCAGGGCTTCTCCCACGAAAGGGAAGGTCATTGCCGTAATCTCCACACTTGGCGGCCGCGTTCTACATCGCAGTGTTATAAATATAACAATGGAAAACGCTGCTGCTCATTTTCTACCCTACGAAGACTTAGATCTATTACCTCGAAAACATTAGTCGCCTTGTACGACACGACACCCACGACGCGTATATTTTCGATTTATTTCTATTAATCCTTTAACAAATAAAGTGAACAAAGCATCGCCACAACGACCGCATACAGACGCCCAAAACCGTTCCTTCCAGCGAACATTGCCTCTCTTAGTAAAAGCTGTAAAGGCATCCTCCACCCATACAGCCAACACTGAAGTCGTTTTTCCATCTCCTACAGCATAATATATCTGTTACAACCGGGGTGCCATAACGCTAGCAGTAAAAGCCGAACTGGTGAGGACATAAAGCTAAGCTAGGTAATGGACCCCGAGACGTGTTTTTACGGTGTCTTTTACGATGCTAGGGATGGGACAGCGACGGTGCGATTCGATTGAATCGACAGAATCGATCGATTTTAGATAAAGCGATTTTTTAATAGATTTAACGCGAATTTTAGTGGATCTATTGTAAAAACATATCCCACCGGTGCGCGGTGAAAATACAAGGCTTTTCATTTTCTAGTATTTAATTCAAGAATTAATACGTGATATTTCGTCAGAATTGCATATTTAGTATATATATGTGGGGTGTGAGATAGAAATATACAGTCGGTTAATAAAGTTCTACATGGTCAGGGTCGTAAAGGAGTCAGGAGTACCCTCAACCGACACAAAAGAATAAGAATATGTATTATTTGAATGTGGAAGAGGCAAAAGAGGTGTGTCAGGATCGTAGCTTGTTGCATGCGATAGTCTCTGCCTACCTAAGATTACCTATATTTTGTATGAAAATCATAAAAAATTATTGTCTTTTGTTCACTTCTTTTTCGCGGCTTGATTATTGTCGATACCGGATCCGATTATTATCATATAGGGTACGCCGCACCATTGCCATTCGATATATCGATGCTAACGTTACCCATCCCTACGACGCAAACCCATACAGGATGGGTGCGCCGGCTTATGGCGTACTGGTGCTGACACCTAGTGGATTGGCGAGGAAAAAATTACTTACACAGTTAAGGTGCAGTCTCTGAGTTAATTGTCGCTAGTGTGGGCGTTTAGGGCGTAGGAAATGGAAGGTGAGACTAGGTTAGCTAGACTTACTTTAGGCTATGTAGTGTATGTAGGTGACGAATGGATTCCTGCAGACGCAGTCTAGTTTTGGAGCTGGTTTTAATGGGTACTAATGGCCCAACCCTGCTTCGTACTGGTACAATGTATTTCTCCTGAATCGTCATGTTTGTTGGTGAAATATAAGTTAGTTTTAAAGAAATTATCTAAAAAGAAGCGAATATTGACTTTGTTGTAAATACCACTAGCGACCCGACTCGGGTGCGCACGCGTACCAACACCAAAATTCACAGGATAACCCGCTGGACATATTTTTAGCCCATGTTGCCTGAAATATTCATCAAAATTGGTCCAGCCATTAAGGCACATAGGGAGTCCATACGATATTTACACAAACAATATTTTCTATCAAACAACTCCACTATTTAGAAAACAAGTGCAGTTTCTTATCTTTTATTTAACTCTAGAGACTAACAGGGTGAGAGTACTAACATCCAACTTAATGTAGAGTTAACTCTACAATCTAAGTGAGAACATTAGAAGGAAGTTTAAGCTCTTACTCCCTAAATAGCGTTAGAGAATTAACTTGTCTTATGTGTAGAGTTAGCAAAACTGACTACAGCCTTCAATTAAATTTAAAAACAATATTTGAAGTGATTTTTGGAATTAAGCAGATTGAGGAGGAATATTTAATCTAATAGGCACGATTTATAATTAGATATATACGAAAGTTTGTAAGAATGGATGTCTGTTAATCTTTCACGCAAGAACTACTATTTCAATAATTTTGAAAAAGTAGTAGTAGATTTTGATACTGTGTCTTTTTTGGCACGCATATTCGACAATTTTTAAAATTAAAAAAAAAAAAAACTTTTTATTTTCTCTGATAGGTATAGACGTGTCCAAAATTTCAAGCGTGTTGCAAACATATTTTATTCAGTAACAAATGGGTTAAGCTGTTCCTATAACACCGTTTATTTACATACACAGTTAAACACTGAACTTCACCGAGCTACTTTTCACACAGACCAAGTAATCGAAACCTAAGTTTTCGAACAAATCTGTACAACAATATTCCACCAATGAATCGTATATTTTCACAACCCTAAGTTTTCCGACAAATCTTTACACAATGTTCCACCAATTAATCGTATATTTTCAAGGAAACAACCGCCGAAGTGACCTACTAAAACGCCGCCCCACAATACCGTCGGACAGTCCTTGATTGGCGGAGGCATTACCGCCCAACAGGTCATCGCCCAAACGAGGGTAGGGCAGCGGGTTGTAGGTACTTTCCGTATTGGATTGGGTGTTAGGAAACTTGTAGGAGATAAGGAAGGAATTATAGCTGGTTGTCTATTGGATTGTGTTGGGTTTTAATGATAAACAAAATAATATTTTTTTTCTCAACATTTGTTACGTTGAATTTTACGTAGTTACGTAATAGTATGTATTAGATTATAGGGCTCTATTTTTGTATCGTTTACCTATACCTACCTAATGTATGGGTTGTGGAAATTTCAAGAGTTCAGTTTACCATTATCATGTTATCTATTTAGTTGCGTTTAGTGTATTGATAGTGATAGTTTGTACTTTTCCGCGTGTTTAAGCCAATCCATTTCTAAAACAATCCAGAAAACTGTTTAAAACTCACAACTCCAAATTTCTTTAATGTCCTACTCAATATAGAGATAAATGTGAAATATTAAAAAGTAGTAGAAAAACGATGGGAATATTAATCTACCTATATGCATAGAAAAAATACGTCTAAACTCACACAACGGTTGAGCACCCATTAAAATAAAACAGCGCAGTACCAAACAAAAACTTTAAACTTCACACAATAGTGTCAGAGCGAAGTTACCGTCAAGTAACTGGCAAATTACATACGCCTAAAGCAGTTTACAACCGACCGAGGAATAGTAAAATACCCATTTCGCCAATGCTAAATGCCAATTTGCTTAGAAAGTGTTCGCTCTCGGGACACGTCCGCACCGCTCGGCGGTTAAAATGCAAATGACTCCTTTATCCTATCCCCACCGCCTACGCAGCCGCATTCAATGCGGCACATTGTGACTTTGACTAGGAAACAATAAAGCAAAATAATGTAACTCCAACTTTACTCCAGCCGTTAGTAAGACGCTAGCATGTATAGTTTAGTCAGCGACTGGCTTTAAGAGCTATATTAAAAACGGTTTCTTTAGTTTATCAAGTAGACAGGAACGCGGGGCCGCCATTTTGTGCGTCGGCGTCGAAGAAAGTTTTATAGAAGACTTCCGACTGATCGAAGAAGGAAGAACAAATGGGATCTGATGGGTCGTTGAAGAACCTACCTTACGAAAGAACCACTGCCTTATTTAGGGTAGCGTGTGATACTTATACTTGTTTTTGCTGCTATTTATATCCTCAATCAGGCTCGGAAACTTTGATCGGTAAGTTAAAACCGTCGCCACTCATAATCGGAAAATATATGTTAAACACCTGTCTCAAAGAATCCAAATTGAGCCAAAATAGTAAGAAAGATTTAAATAAAATAGCATGGAGTTTTTCAAAAGGCATGTCTACAGGCACTTCCAAGGCCAGCACCGCATCCGCGCCTCTCAGGCTGCAGGCGTTCTGGACGACGATGGCCGCTATCCATCCGAGAGTTCAGGCGTATGGGCCCGGCCTGGTTTTGACTCATTTGGATGCATTAAAATTAATATTTTTCCTCAGGCATTTTCTAATATAATTTTTAACTGCGGGCCGAAACCAGACCGAACGCCTGAACTCTCCGCATTCCATCAAGCGCGCCGTCCTTGTGTCACCCTAGGCTATAAAAATAATCTATCCAATGACAGTTTACATCTTCAGTACAGTCGTAGGTACAAACCAAACAGCCCCACATCGCGACACTAATTTCAAGTCAGCTACACGCCTCTGGGACAACAGAAAAAACTAAGCCGTTGACAATGTACATGTGTCAGGGAACACGGTACGGCACGTGGTGTAGTATTACCATTACGTCGCGGGGCATAGCGCATTCCGGCCAACCATTAGCTTTATGCGTTAGTATAGTACAGTCGACAGCATATCGAACTAAACAAACCAGTACAAGTTGAGCTTGCGTCTCTATTGACGCGCATAGTAATGGTAGGTCCTTTTATACTGGTTTAGGGTAGGTCTTCTATACGTACGTATATTCTAGCTCATAAAGTGCATATAGAACGTTACACTGGCTCATAATGTGTGGAGTCCAGCAGAGATTAACAGGTGAAGGTGACTAATGGCTGAGAGGCAGACTTGTCTGCATATCGCGGCTTTGTCGCGCGAGATATAAGTTTGTGTCTCGCTTACTCCTACGCAAATCGAAAGAGATAGCTAGTGCTTTCTCGCTCCTCGCGCGCGATAAAAGCCGTCATGCTACGGTTGCAGCTAGAACCTCTGTAGACCAGGAAATTTGTAGCATTGTACTGGTAACAGATGTTCGATACTAATCCTTATTACGTACAATATAAATTCGCTTTTGGAATAATTCGGATGCGCGGGTGAGCCGACCTTGGCCGGACGTCCGACCATATCTTACTGTGTGAGGATTAGTATCAACTGCAACTGACGGTTAGTCGGCTCCAGCCAAGACGGAACGTCTGTTAGTAGTTTTAGGCTGGTCAACTAACTATCCTGTAGTTTACAGGACGTATTTCAGCTATAATTTTGGCCGTGGTCCCGTATATTTGAATTGGCTGATCGCGCGACTCATACTCATTGAAGCTACAGCTGTTGTGTATTTCGTAAGCGATCGCTAAGCCGCCTGCCAAGCGTGGAGAAGACGAAACCTTTCGCTGATGTGGAGGAGGCTCAAGTCCAGTGGACTGTTATGGGCTGTTGTTAATGATAGGGTAGCGTATTTTTTAATGTTTTTATTTTCTTTGTAAGCCTAGCCAGACATTTAACCGCCATTTCGTAAATGACGATGCAGCCGAAGATAGAGCACGCCTGTCTAGGAACAGCCCATTCACTCTAGCCTTGCTGTTTTTCAACAAACAAGAAATCAACAAAAAAAAGGAACTTGTATTTGAAAGAAAGGGCAAAACAACTTTACTATTTACTCTACATTAAAGTATAGTTTTCATGAAGCACGTCCCAACTTAATGCCCAATTAAGCGGAATTACAACTCGTTTATCCGAAACACTCTTCCACCCGCCTGTACCTACCCACATGGCGTGACCGTATCGCCGCGAGTGTATGTAATCAAATCAACGCCATTGTAAGCTGACACTTAGCTATGTAAATACACTAACGCCTTCCGCACTTGACTGGTAATTATTTTCTGTAATGCGCTTTTTGTCGCGCCAGTCCCAATAACATTACAAGACAACGCTATCCGACGGTGTTCATGGTTCATTTGGGTATTATGTTTTTGTGCCCGTCTGTACTTTACGTGTAAAACTTTTTGCCGCGCTTGTATCGGTGATGATTTTGAGGAATGGCAGTTGTCTGTTCTAATTAGTGATTAGTATTAAAGGTTCTGCGCTTCATTGTTTGAAAAATACGATAAATGATAATGTTTTCCGATAAATACGAATACAAGAAGGTTGCTTTTTGTTGGTAAATGAAGCGAAACGACACGGATTACGCGTTCCAAATGTCTCTCATCAACAGCGGTACAAAATTTAAAAAAAGAATCACCAGGGGGTATTTTATCGGTCACCATTTCCAGTGCAAGATTTACGAACGGGTATTTTATCGTGACCATTAATTATTTTCTGTCTCTAGGAAAATTATGTGCAAATAGGTTGTCATAAATGGAATATTTATGGAATATTTTAAAAAAATATATATATGGTGAGGCGTGAGGATCGATTTAATCAGGCGTTTGGTACGACATCGATTAAAATATCGACGATATTTAATTTACCTTTTGAGAAAGCGTCTACTTTTTTAATGGTTACAAAAATGGCAGCATAATTAACACTGGTTCTGGGATATTTTTAAATTAGTTAATGTTAATGATGATTTACTGTATCATGGTGTTAATTATGCGTAACGAAAAACGTCGCAAGATTTAGTTTACCTACTTAAGTCATTATTTTCTTGCTTGTTTTTAACCCCCGACGAAAAAAGAGGAGTATCATAAATTTCACGTGTGTATCTGTGACTGTGGCATCGTAGCTCACGAACGGATGAACCGATTCGGATGCGGTTCATTCTATTTGATAGCCAGTTTAATCAAGCTTTGTTTCATTAAAATCGGGTGTATAGTTTAGATAATATTTGAGGTTAAGTAAACGTGGTCCGAAGTCTTAAATAATGCTAAGAACTAAATTATTAGAAACAGCATCGTCGAACTAAACAAACCGAAATGAAATTTTAGAGTAGGTAGGTCCCGAACAAAGGGCAGTAAATAAGAGTTTATGGTGTCCCGAGAAACAATAGATGTGTTTTTGACGTTTTTTTCTTCAGTCTGCCCCTTGTCTGTGGTCCGTTAGGTTAGTTTAGTAGTTAGTCAGGTAGCCAGGCTATGAATGGACGACCGTTGTGGACTCCACTAATGTTTGCAGTAAAATAATTCATAAAATCCTGTCTTTTAGATAGGAAAACTTGCAGTTTTACGTATATACCTGGCTTACAAAAACTAGGTATGACTCTATAATAGTACCTTCCTAGTAAAAGATTTTTACATGATTATTTCATTGAACGTGGATATCTAGTAATGACAAAAACAAAAATTAACAAAAATCTAACAACAATTTTAACGCCCAGAAAGACATAAAATAATAAAAATACTTTTTAAATTATTCTGGCAAAGGAATAAAAGCATAACCTAAAAAGAGTAGCTCCTTCCCGCCATTTCGCACCACATTTGTTAGCGGTGGTTAAGTCTGGTTACGGTAGCGCCAATTATTTCGTCCACTATAAACTGGTCCGTGACCTTGGCATTCGCCTCAATTATTTTACATCTGATAAGAATGGGAAAGGCCATTATGGTTTGGTCGCTAAATCGTAGTGAAATGTACGAGTATATGACTAAAATATAGGTAGGTGCGTATGTCTAGTTTTTATTTAATAAGAATGGACATTTAAAATGAGTCATTCAAGACGCATGGAAGGATCTCGAGTTCTCAACCCCGTTGGCAGTCAATCATCGCGTATCTCATAAGCCGATTAAATTGAAAAGACCCATTGTTTTGTCGTAAGCTCCGGAAAGTGATCACCTATTCGAATTGGTCGGTTATCATGGCGGGAAGAAGCGAGGGCGCTACATTTTATCGTGCTGTAATGGAATATGATACCAAACTGTGTATCTATTTGTGAATATTTAGTTCACAAATTTAATGCTCAACGCTAATGGTGAGGAACTAATGAATCGCTGAATTTATAAGTTTATTATCGTCATCATAAATTTCGTTCACTAATTAAGTGGAATTAGGTATTTACATAGTTGAGTTGAGAAATTGATAGCTCAAATTCTAATTTCGAATGAAATTGAGCTAAAATTATATTCTATACATAGTATGAAACAAAGTCGCTTCCCGCCGTCTGTCCCTATGAATCTACATATGTACGCTTAGATCTTTTAAACTACGCAACGGATTTCAATGCGGTTTTCAACAATAGATAAGAGTGATTGAAGAGGAAGTTATATAAAAAATTGTAGATAGGGGTAAACTAGGTGCACGCGAGCGAAGTCGCGCCTGATCCACCAGTTTAACAACAAATTACTCGGTCTGGAACGTTATAACCGAATTTTACGCGGACGAAGTCGAGGCCAAAAGCTAGTTAGACATAGATGCTGAATTTAATTTGATAAACGGTTCCAATATTCAATGAACTGACGTCGCCGTCGGTATAAAATACCTACTAAGCCATCGTAAGTTTATTGACAACAGAATTTATTAAAGCCATTCACAGATTAATAGCTTAGTCATTTCTGAAGCTGTTAACCTGATTTGCTCATATTTTTTACCGTTAACGGAACGTTGAATAGGAATCGGGCTATAAACGGGTATCAAAATATTCCCTGAAAAGAAACCAAAGTAGTAAAATTTCTTTTGAATTTAGTATATTTGTCTGCCTATTCTATTGAAAAAAAAAAACATTATATAAAATCTTGGCGTTATTGTCCGGATTGTGCTCTCGCATAAGAGGGCCCGGGGTCCGCCTAAACCATGATTCAGGATTAGGCAGATCAGGTCATTACAGTGGAGCGACTGCCATCTGACCTCCGTGTCCCTGTTAACAGAGGAACTTGACCAGATTGGATGGTGGTTAGTATTACACATTCAGTCGCCTGAACTGTATGACTACATTGTATGGTGACAGTTCTACATGTGTTTGCTTATTTATTACGTAAGCTTTTATTTAACTTGCACTGTTCGTATGTATGTAAGTTGTCCGTCAAAACTTGCAACCACTTTTCGACCACTTGTTGGTATCCGATTAAGCTGAAATACCTATACTGGTATACCTATGTCATTTGAATGATAATGCATTAATATGGTACCATGAAGCTGATGATCATGATGGTCTTAAGATGGAACCGGAAGGTGATAATAATAATAATGCTTGGACAATTCACACAGCGCCATCTAGCCCCAAAGTAAGCAAAGCTTGTGTTATCGTTGCTAGATAATGAACGCAATAGGATAACCCCATCGTGGTTGGGCTCTGTGCAACGGTCTTAATGAGCAGGTACTATACCGCGCAATAAAAGCTTGTTATTAAAAAAAAGTTTTTCATTTCCAAACTTATTTACGAGTAGCATACCCTAATGTCCGCCATTTTGAAGCCGCTATTGGTTGCGCAAGACCCATACTGTCCCTTCCGATTACGCACGAGGTGCAGTAAATAAATAAGAAGCCAAATAAGGGACCTGGAAGTAATCGTCAGAGGAAGAAAATTCCCGAACTGGAAAATTAGTACAAACCCTTTAGGTTAGGAAATGTTACGTAATATGTGAATTCTTCTCGTAGAGGATGCGCTTTAGTCTGTTTGGTGCTTGTAATAGGGTCTATTTGTTTGAGGCTGTACCTAGGTTGTATATATGTACATAGTATACATACAACAGCTTCCGGCCGTTTGTCCCTATGTATCTATGTAGGTATGCTTAGATCTTTTAAACTACGGATTTCAATGCGGTTTTCAACAATAGATAACAGTGATACAAGAGGAAGGTTTATAAGCAAGAAAAAAAGGGTAGGTAGGGGTAAAGTAGGTGTACGCGAACGAAGTCGCGCCGCGTCGACTACTATTAGGTAGTATGAAGTAGGTAATTTTGTTGTATATTGCATAAAAATTACCTTTATTATGTATCAGTTATTCTACTTAATTAATTTAATTTTTGTAGAGCACAACGATATATAAATAGCTTTTCCTTACAGGAAAAAGTATTTGCTATCGCTTGCGATTGACTTAATCCGAAAAATAACATGATTTGATACAAGTGTCCTGCAATTATTCAAAAGTGGACGTTATCTAATAATGATTGCTAATTTAATTTTCGATGACCAGTCATGTAGCTGGTGTAATAATAGATAGTGAGATTCCTCCTTTATTAATCATAATCATTATCACTTTATTATATACTGCAGTTTTAATATTATTTCTTATTTCCTACCTGCCGTTACAAAAGGTTACTGGTACATACGTCCTGATGGAAAGTTTTATTATTATTATTTATCTAAGAAAAGGTTTATTTGGTGCCGCGTACTACCTGGGTTTCGGCTGAAAACAGTGTGTTGCCCTTCTAGGTGACACTGTGCTGAGCCATGACCGTTTTGTGTTGCTGCAGAAAACATACAGCTTAAATTATATTAAATAGTATTTTTAATAAAATGAAGCTGTATTTATTTGTACCTCTTGTTTAGGTAAAAGTTGATGTGTGTGCATGGAGTACCAAATAAATACTTTTCTATTCTATTCGTGACTGATGGCTGACTTCGCTTGATTTAAATTTGTAGTTGCATGTTTTTCTCGTATATTGTATTTTTGCCATACGAATAAATAAATATTCTATTCGTAGTCAGTTCTCAAAATTGATAATTGATAAAACCTACAACTTCAGGTATCAACGTAGACGGTATAAGTACCTAAATACAAGTTTATATTCGAGCGAAACCGGCGCGAGAAGAATAAGAAGCATAACCGGAGTCCATGGTTTATAACGCTACATTATGGGTATGTATATATGCGCCTGCGCACGCACAGCTAATTACCACCATCGCCGCTCCCATATGGACCGCTCGTTAATAAACTCGACAGCTTTTAAACGTTAATTTGAATCTCGTGACGATTCCGATCCAAATAATTTTTATTGAGGCTCGCGAGTTGCAACGTTTTGGTGTCGGTCTGTTGTTTTTTTTCCGTGATGAGAAGCCTGTTTGTTGGGTGCCTATTTTAACTAAAAAGTTGCTGATGTCCATAGGCGGCGGTGACCACTTTCCATCAGGTGGCCTGATGGTGTAGTCTGCCGTATGACATAAAATTATTTTTAGAAAACCACCTGTCTAATTACTTTTACTTACAATCTTAAAAATAAAAGCCGGTTAAAAATAAATAAAATGCACGGAGCGAATTACGTTAGCCACGGCCGGAGAGTTCAAAAAAAACCGATTTAATTTAATATATTTAATTCTGATTTTTAGAATTTTACAAGTAAAAATTATGACTAACAATAAAATCTAAGTCTAGACCCGATCGATGCCTGTATCGAAGTGGCGTGGTCGTCCGGTCACGTAGGCCGCTGCGTGGAAGACACGAGGCGCGGTGTCAGCGGTTTACTTCAGCCGCGTCAACTGGAGCGGGCGAAGTTTGTGCAAACGCCAACTCAGCTTTTAGGGCCGTGTGCACTGTTGTTCGTGGCGTTTGCTAACTCGGCGTATTGCCTACTACGCGATCTCGTAACATCTCCCTCCCGAAGAGCAGCAACTATTTTTGAGCGAATCGCAAAAATGTTGCTGGGTTCTGTCGCGCTGGCTTGGCAGGTGCTGGTGCTGCATAGGTGTGAACACGTTCTGGAAGATCGGGTGTTATTTCCAGGTCTATATGTTTATTCTTGAAACACATCGTGTATTTTCTGTACAGCAAGATAATAACGAGTGCAAGTGCACTAAACAGAGCCACATAAAATGGTATTGTAGTATGATATAATGAATCTGTCGGGACCTCGTTGAGATGTACTGCAGTCTGGGAGTCGATCTTATCTTGTATTACGCGAAGGTCGTTGAGATTCAATGATGATAGTGTTATAGAAGCCGGTGTTGCTCTATTCGTAATGACGTAATCGGAGATGTTCAATATCTTCATAGGTTGTCCTTCAATTTGGTCGTTGGTGTTATAGATGGTAGAGTCTCTCGTCCGTATTGAACATTGAGATGGGATGGTTATGAGGTAACTACCTTTCAGCATCTGATAGTCGTTGCGTTCACAGGTGAGCTGAACTTTCGTTGCCTCTGGAAATGTTGCTATATAGTTTCGATCATCTAACCTTTGAATGTCTTCTTTTAAGACAGTCACGAATGTTGTTTTGCAGGACTCGTCCAGCCGTTGGTGGTGCAGGAGCTCCTGGATGCAGTCTGGATCTGATCTTAGATGTTGATTCAATTTCTCGTGGCAAAGGTATCGACTATTGAACTTCGGGCATTCAGCCTCAATGTACACGTAAAAGTTCTCATTGGTTGCTATTAAAGGATAAGGTGGGATGAGGACACGATTAGCTCTATCGGGTGCTATAGGAAGCTTATATAATTGGTAAGTATGAGGTGATATTATTGGTACTTTAAAGACTATTACTATTTGTCTAGCTGAATAAAATGAGCCTGTTTCTATTACGTCATAGTATTCTCTAAGTTCTATATCTAACAATTGATCTTTGTTATAAAAATGTTCGAGCTCATTTATCATCTTTTTTAACGTCGCTACTCCTATCATTGAATGATGTGTACTTGCGGTACGCGTAAACGCTATGACATCTTCTATTCGTTGTAACTCATGAGATAAGTCATCTATGTTATCTGTAATAATAGTAAGAAGTTGAGCTAGTTTGGCATATTTGATTAAACTATGTTGAATATAAGCGTCTCTATCTAAAAGCAAGTGTAAGGTATCGTTAATTTTAATCTGATTTTGTACGATACTTGAGATGATACTCGTATGGTGTGTCATCCATTCCTTGCTAAGACTAATATGATTGTTAATTTGAGATGAAATTTTATCTTGGTTATCCTTGAGATTTTTTATGGCATTACTGTATTTGATAGCGTCGGTGTAATCTAAATTTCCTGTTAAGGATTTAACTACAGATCCTAATCCATCTACAAGACCTCGCTTCAACCGATGGGGCTCTAAGCTTTCTAGCTGGTAAGTTACTTTATCTAATTTAGAACTGAGATAATTAATCTGTATTTCAAATAATATATGAGTCTCATTAGGTAGCTTATTTTCTAAATCTATGATTTGACCTTTAACTATGTTAATCTTATTATGGATGTCGGTTAGTTCTATGTATTGCAGGAAGCTGTGAAAGTGTGTCGCAAGGTTCATGGGTCCAAGTTTAAACGGTAAGAGTCCCGGTCCGTCATCCAAACTCTCAAGTCTTATCTCGTGCGCCAGTCCCAGGCTCATGGTCAGAGTCAGCGTTATCCTGTAACAATTTAGCGCTTTTTGGTACACGTTTAAGTCTAGATTTAGCAATAGGGCCTCGTTTCTTTGAGGTGTAAATATGTATAGGCAAGTCAGCTAAGACGTTATCTTGTGTGTATCGTGGGGCTATCTTTTGTCGACTCGCTAAAGGGTTAGAGATAAATACCTGCTGCTGTGGCTGGTATTCCTGTTCTGGTTCTCGAGTTTTATTGTGTCTTTCGATAAGGGCGGTACGGTTAGCTAAACTTGAATCATTGATTAGGTCATAAACTGTCTTCATTTGGTCTCGGTGGGTATGAATATATTGCTGCATTAGATGTCCGGTTATGTCTATATCTGTTGGGTCTCTAGGATCAAGATGTCCATTTATAATGTCAAAGGGCCTACATTTGGTAAAACTGTGTACTGAACTATTGTAGGCTATTATTGCATAGGGCATAAGATTCACGATTGCATCGTCCTTATTCTGGAGCCGCAGTATCCTTAGATGTTCTAATATGGTGGAGTGGAATCTTTCTATATTTCCGTTGTCGTTGGGTGCGTTCGCGAGTGTTTTATGATGGATGATCTTATGGACTCTGGTGAATTCTGCGAACATCTGGTTTGTGAATTCTGTACCTTGGTCAGTGACTATAGTCAGAGGTAACCCATGATGTGTAGAATATTTTAATATGGCTTGAATTACGCTAAGGGCAGTACCATCTCTTAGGTGGTAGGCTTGCCCATATTTTGAGAAAACGTCGATGAGAGTGACGTACTTTTCACTTTGGACGGTAAAGAGGTCCATGTGAACGACTTCGAAGGGCTTAGTAGTAGGGGGTACAATATTAAATTGCTGCCGTATGGGGTGTCTATCATATTTAGCTTGCCCGCATATGGTGCACTCATTGATGAACTTAGTAACATGTTCTTTCATTTTCGGCCAATAGTATTTATAGGATAATGATAGATAGCATTCGTTGATTCCTCTATGATTGGTTTTCCCTTCGTGGTAGTGTCTAATGATATCTTGCTGCCGAAGGTACTCCCTAACATTTTCTAGTTCAGTTTTGGCGATAACAAGGTTCATGGCTGAATTTTTAAACTTTTCCTGTAGTATAGGAACTATTTTATACATGCCTAATGGAGGTGTTATTAATAGAGCAGTTTTTACTTTCGGATTTATGTATTCTTTGACTATGTCTACCACATCATTCTCTAAATTAAATTCTGATAGTTGGGCTGATATACGCGTGTGAGTATCAAATGGCTTTGTTACGGTTACTCGTTTCTTAATATCGCCTACTATGGTAAGACATAACTGACGGTGAAATTTGTTTAATGGATCGTCTGTTATGGGGACTTCAAGTATGGGGTGCTCTTGGTCAGTGTGAGCAGTGTTAGTGTCAGAGTTATTCTCTAGAGTAGGGGGTCGTTCCGAAGGGTTCACAGACATGGAGCTAGTCTCCTCGTTGTGAATTTCGATTCGAGAAAGGGCGTCCGCGTTCGTATTGGCCTTTCCTGTTTTATAGATTATAGTATAGTTATATTCACTTAGTTTAAGACGCCATCTCGTAAGCCTAGAGTTCGGCTCCTTTAAGTTCATGAGCCACTGAAGAGGCTTATGGTCAGTGATCACTTTAAATTTTCGCCCAAAGAGGTAGGGTCGGAAATACTTCGTAGCCCATACTATAGCCAACAATTCTTTTTCGATTGTGCTATAGTTTATTTCACTGTCGTTGAGTGTGCGAGAAGCAAACGCGATTGGCTTATCCGAACCTATTGGCCCTTGTGATAGAATGGCGCCAATGGCGAGGTTTGACGCATCAGTTGTCAAGATAAATTCACGAGTAAAGTCGGGGTATTGTAGTATGGGGTCATTAGTGAGAAGTCTTTTGCACTTTTCAAAGCAAGCGATATAATTAGAGTCTAAAGTTATTGATTTACTTTTCTTTAGACATTGTGTCAAGGGCTTCGTGATTTTAGCAAAATCCGGAATGAACTTACGGTAATAGCCAAGTAGACCTAAAAATTGTTTAATTTGTTTTGTGGTTCTTGGTAACGGGTACTTCTCAATGGCCTTGATCTTATCTGGGTTTGGTTTAATACCCTCCCTACTTATGACATGTCCAAGATATGCAGTTTCCAATTTCAAGAACTCAGACTTATCCATTTGGATCTTGAAATTAGATTCTCTGAGTCTGTGGAACACTTTCTCAAGATTAATTATATGTTCTTGGAGGCTGGTGCTGAAGACGATTATATCATCAAGGTAGACCAGGCAGATGACATTTTGCAGCCCTCTCAGGACATTGTCCATCACCCTCTGAAAGGTTGATGGAGAATTCTTGAGACCCATGGGCATCCTAAGGAACTCGAAGTGTCCGTGCTCTACATTAAAGGCTGTTTTGTGGATATCATCAGGGTTCATTTGTACCTGGTAGAATCCACTAGCCAAGTCTAAGGTTGTGAAGTATTGACACTTCCCTAACTTATCAAGGACATCTGATATGTTGGGGATAGGATATTTATCGTCAATAGTTTTTTCGTTCACTTTTCTGAAGTCAATAACTAAACGCCATTTTTGTCTACCTGACGCATCAGCTTTTTTAGGTACTATCCAGATCGGTGAACTCCAAGCAGAGTCCGAAGGTCGTATAATTCCTTGCTCTAACATTTTCGAGATCTGTTCCCGGACTTCGTCACGATGTATAAATGGATATCGATAACTTTTCGTGTAGATAGGCATTTCATCAGTGGTTCTAATGGAATGTTTGATTTTATTACTAAAAGTTAACGGTTCGCCGTCTAAATAAAATATGTCACAGTATTGAGAGCAAAGTTGCCTAAGATTCGCTTTCTCTTCCTGGTTTAGGTGGTCTGTCCTAAGCCGCGAAATTACATCATTGACGCGTGAGTTTTTACTTTGCTCGGTACACGCGTACTTAACATCAAACGACTCGGTATTAAATATTTCTGCGGTCGCCGGCCGATCTAGCGAAAATATGACGTCATTGTTCGTTGGGTTCGTCACTTCTATGATACCGCGACTATTTTCTATGTTGGTGACGCATTCTGAAATAGTGCAGTTACACAAAACTTGTTCGTTAACTATAACATCGCCGTCCAACGCGTTTATAGGTAGTCTTATTAACTTAGATGATCTAGCTGGTATCATGTCCTCATATAGGTTAACATTTCGCGAATTATACATCCTAATAGGGTTATTTGTGGTCCGAGTTGTCAAAACGTTATCCTTTAAATTTATAGTAGCCTCCCATTGCGTTAGGAGGTCAAGCCCGATAAGACCGTCAAAATAGTCGTGGAATTTATATATGAAAAATTTTATACTACTTTCATCCTTGAATTCCTTAAAACAAGGCATCGTTATTGAGTGACTACTTCTACTAATTCCGTGTATGTTAGACACTTCAAATGGATCGTAGTCTAGTTTTGTATTAGGATAAAAGTTATCTACAGCATTTGGGCTCAGAAAAGATTGGTTGGCCCCAGTGTCGATCAATAGTTTTAAAGGTGGATCAGCAATGAGAATAAATGGAAGCTGTCTTTGTGTTTGAAGATTAACTTCTATTTTGAGCTTTTTGAATTTCTGACCGACCGAAAATCCTGATCATCACTTTTAGAGGATGTAGAAGGCTGGTCCTGCTCCTCTACCTGCCCATACCATACTTCTGGTTGTGGCGGTTCCTCATATTGGTATGAAACCGAATTATCGTATTCATAATTGTTGTATGATGCGTCATGCGCAGTAAAGTAAGAATCACTATCATAGCAATCATTATAGTAGTAATTAGAATAATCATCATATGGAGTACACTCATTAACGTTGATGTCGCGAGTTTTAAAGTAATTCGATGGTGGTGGATTACCCTGCTTCGTCCAATCATGCCCTGATGGCGGCAAAGCTCGAGGTGCAAAGTGGCTAACACCACTCATAGGTTTTGGAGCATTATTATTGTAATTATAATTAGGTCTCTGTTGCAACCTAAACATATTACTTTGCGGGTTGTAATTAGCAGGACGCGCACTGAACATTTGTTGAGTGCGCGTGGGCATACGCATAGGAGGCGGTGGCATGTATTGTTGGAATTGAGGTTTTGGTTGGAAATTGTTAGTAAAACGAGGAGGTGGAGCTTGGGTGCTTGGTATTTTCATAGGAAAGGTGAATGGACGTTGCACAGCAGAAGCATTAGGCATTGGCATATGTACGGGAGGTCTATAATTAGACGCATTCTGTACTGTTTTAGGTAAAGCTTCGTTTCGATTTTGCAAATACATAGTGTTAAGCTCTTCCTGTACGTATTCCAATGCTTTTTCTATAGAATCCGGGCGCATGCACCTTATCCGAGATCCTAGGGGCTCCTTAAGTCCGCGCACAAACGCTTGCGTGGTAAGTTTTTTATATAAGTTTCGTTTTGCCTCGATAGTGGTCTCTATAGCCTCGTGCAATGTA
This sequence comes from Blastobasis adustella, assembly GCA_907269095.1. NCBI lineage: Eukaryota > Metazoa > Arthropoda > Insecta > Lepidoptera > Blastobasidae > Blastobasis > Blastobasis adustella. The sequence continues at coordinate 4,500,147 of OU026135.1, read as the reverse complement.
ACGTATGTCATAATTGTGGAAAATAATGTTTGACATTTATCATAAAATTCTTGTGGGGTGTCGCTCCCTTGGGTTTGAACAGCTAGATCGTTGTAGAGGGTGGATTCGTCCCGTTGGTCAGTAAAATTATTTATCAAAACGCTTCTAATGCCACACCAATTCTCAGGGATTCCATTGGAATTAATCGTTCTAGCTGCGGGTCCCGTGATTTTATTGAGTATCCCGTTTACTAGAAATAGTCTGCCTAAAGCGTCTGTTTGTTCGTTATAAGACTCTACTATTTGATCGCATAGTCTTACAAATCTAGTCAGTACGTTGGGGTTGCCATCGAATTCTGGCAACAGGCGTAGAGCCTTGAGGATCATATCAGGATCAGTGGGCAGAGCCATTGAGCTTACTTCACTGACTGTACTAAAACTATTACAACTAACGTTATCACTACTAATATTTCTATTTCTATCGACAATAGAGCGAGTAACCCTATTACTCCTAATAGCCTTAGGGCTCCTGTTACTTCTAGGATGGAAAATTTTGAAGGATTATAATAACCGCAGGATAAAACTATCAATATAACATATATAAATCTAGGAATTAAGAATAGGACTAAAAATAGGAAAAGGAGAGCAACACTAGAGAAAATTCAGTGGTGTACTTACATGAACATCGTAGACCTCGGTTTCTTTGATCTTGATATCGATGTCTGGATACCCCGGTGCAGGCTCGCTCGTTATGCAGAATTCCCGGTGAGGGCTTGAAAGCCGATTAGATACGACGATGACGATTTCGGAGAAAAGTTTTTACGCGTATTAACCCGGGAATCCTACCGACTGCGCCAATTACGTTAGCCACGGCCGGAGAGTTCAAAAAAAACCGATTTAATTTAATATATTTAATTCTGATTTTTAGAATTTTACAAGTAAAAATTATGACTAACAATAAAATCTAAGTCTAGACCCGATCGATGCCTGTATCGAAGTGGCGTGGTCGTCCGGTCACGTAGGCCGCTGCGTGGAAGACACGAGGCGCGGTGTCAGCGGTTTACTTCAGCCGCGTCAACTGGAGCGGGCGAAGTTTGTGCAAACGCCAACTCAGCTTTTAGGGCCGTGTGCACTGTTGTTCGTGGCGTTTGCTAACTCGGCGTATTGCCTACTACGCGATCTCGTAACAAGCGTAACGCATAGCTGTCTCCATCCAATTACTCATCTCAGGGCAATGACAAAAGTACAAACAGGCCATGCCTTCCCCAAAAAAAAAAGAACGAGCAAAAAATTTGGCGCGCAACCACATCGGCAGTAATTTGAAAATTGAACATGCGTTCGGAAATATGAGACCGTTGAATAACCTCCTCTATTCTTTTTGCATTAGGGCATTGGAATTTCGTGCTGCAGCCATGGTTTTTGTGTATTTTTTTTATTTCGTTCCTCTGTCTTCTAGGAAATCCTCATTACATCGTCTGTTGAACGAAATTTATCACCGCATGCTTGAGGTATTATGCCGTCCGCCATTCTGCCTAATTAAATAAACAGACAATAGTGCATTAAAACATTAATTGGAGGCAAGTATTTTTAGCGGCGACCGAAAATAACCGTAGTTAGGGGACGTTCTTGGATTTATTATCAGAAGATCAGTACTTATCCCGCTAGGCTACTTGGGTCTGCGTAGAATAAAATAATTGAAGACTCAGATATTTTTTCACCAGTTTTTAAATAGTAGGTGGAATAGGTATATACTTAGCGTCGAGGCCTGTATAAATCTAGGCGAAGAATAATGAAGAGAACAGTATTGTAATGAAAACTTTGCACTATCAAAGCGCCCCATACTTAAACCACAAAAATCAAGTGCCTACAATAAGTGACATAACCCCGGCCGACAACAAAGCGAAAAGCCTATACGTGCCTGCAATCATAAACCTGGATTAACTATCGGAACTCACTGAGAACTCGAAATTGAATTCCGAACGCTGAACTATCCGTACGCGCCAATCCGAATTCCGAGGGTCGTATACTCGTATAACTGGCGGAATTCGAATTTTGAAATTGAATGTTCCAATTGGCCGGGCCGCGTCGTAAAACTCCGACGAGGGCCGTCGGGCTTTATCGTCGATTCTGAAGATAGGATGCGTTTTGCAAGGCAGAACGATCGCCCGTTAATTCGTAAATATAAAACGACCAATGACAAAGGCGAAAATGGAGGCGCGTTTGGCGATGCCGACGGCAAAGACGTGGGTGTCCCTAATAGTTGTTAATCAGCCATTATTAAGCGAACGAACATCGGGAACTGGAGTGAAAAGTTGAAAATCAAGACAAAACTTTTACACACAAAATATTTTGTATAATATTTCGTTTTGAACTTACAAGTTTCCACAACAACAAAAACCATCCCTTCATTCTTCCTAATAATAACAGTAGGTCCGAATGACTATAGAACAGGTAAGACGGACCAGGTGCCCTATTTTTGAAACCACTCGCATCTGCGCGAGCGCTCGCCTTCTAATGCTTGTCTTTTCTATCTCTAGCAACTTACCACGACTGTGAAAGAGATAGCCTGAGATGGGAAGCGCAGGCGAGCGCTCACGTGGGTACGAGCGGTTTTAAAAACAGGGCCCCTGAATTTTCTACGACAACTCGTCACTGTATCGTGATTCTTCTTTAATGTAAAAGCCACAGCGTTATGTCCATTGAGTGCCAGTAAAAGACATTTAAACGAAATCACTCTACAGCTTCACCCAAACAAAAAAAATAAACACTAGTAGGTACAGATATTCGAGTGCGTTGGTATGCTGCGCACGCGACGCGTCCACACGAGGGCATTAGCATGCGGTGCTCTCTAGATGCAAGTATGATTTTGTCTCTCACCACCATAACTTGTAAAGATAGGGTAGGTAGAGAAACATTACTATTTAAGTAGATACTGACATTATTTGCATTGAATCATATTCGTGAACAATACAGATACTGGACTTAGTTCATAGAAGCTCCACCATAAAGTCGTTTCAAGGGAGTTATAAGTAAATACTAAGGCTGGTTTCATTGCTACTCGTTTCGGCAGCGCCGTCGAACAGCGCGCTATTCAACAGCGGGCTCTTGACAGCGAAGCACTGTAAAACGAATTTAGTATCGCGCGTTCTCTGTCGTTACGTCCAATTCATAACATCTTTCTGCGCCTCTCGACAAACAGTCTCGACGAACTACTTCACAAGTTAGAGTTTTCTTTATGACAATCCAACTTACATCACATCCCCATAACACCCCCCTATCTATACGTAGTTATTCACCACTGTACGTGGCGGCGCGACTGGACAGCGTCGCTCTGAAACGCTCACTGACCGTAGAAGCGCCCGACGCGACGGCGCGCGCTTCGGCAGCGCCGGCGAACAGCGCGCGTTTGCCGACCGGCGGCGCCGCTCAACAGCGTGACTATGAAACGCAACTACTAGCTCCATACATCTCCGAACGCGAACGGCGCCGCCGAAAAGCGTAGCAATGAAACCAGACTTAGAATTTGTATTTCTTAAGATTACTCAGATCATTATTTATTAGAAGATTATTTTTGATCAGGCGGTAGGACTCTGTCAAGCCTGAGGAGTCCGCTTGTGTGAGTCTTATAAAAACAAATAACTGCCTTATTTATTTGTGCCGCCAAGCAACAATACTTGCATTGTTGTGTTCCGGTTTGAAGGCTAAGGTAGCAAGCGCAATTACAGGCATATGGCATTTTATCTTAGTTCTCACAGTGACAACGTACCTGCGGTTCTTCATACATTTGTGTTGCCTGCAACCTAAATGCATGAATCGTAGCTGTTATGGGCGACAGTTACCGCTTACCATCAGGTAGGTTGTCTGCTCTTTTGTCACTACGTTGTATAAAAAACTCGAAGTTTTATATAAAGAATCAATGCTTTAACTTCAAAATAAGAAATATGAATTGGTTCCTCAACTCCCAAATTGCCCAAAGATCTATGTAAAAATAAATCTTGTATTTTAAAAGAAATTCTTAAAGAGTAATAATCTGTGTTTTTTTCTAGTAGATTACATAGTACGAATATTTTTGGCAACTCTCCCCGAAATAATGGTTATTCCTGACTGATTTTTACCAAGACGGAAGATTTCTTTGAAGATTGCTTAGAAACCCTTTTTCTAGACTTGAATTAGATCCAAGTTTATTGTCCGTCGCTATTTAATCGTACACAATTCGTTTCTTAGCAAATTAAATTACAGAATCATAGTCATAATGTGATCAGATAAAAGAAGATTACCTTGTAAATGGTTCAATGCATTCTACAAGCTGGCGGTGAAGTGTTAAGATAAAATCTAATCACTATAAAATGTATTGTTGTACCTTATTATCAAGGAAATGGTAATGTAATGATCGCAATGGAAATAGAAATCCTAGCAGACTGTCTAGTGCAGAGCAGGTACAACTTTTATGCTTTCAACAATTTTTTAAGGCCCAAGAACTTGACGTGTGGTTCTTTAAAAGAAAAAAAAAAGTAAGTAGAATATATTTTCGTGGATCAAATTGACACGTTTTTATAACATGACACCGTAAAAAACTATATCAGTGTCGAAAATCGTTAGTGTAACCGAATTATCCTGGAATTACATTAAGATTTTTACGCAATATCAGTAAAACAACGATAAAATACCTAAAAACTCTCGGCTCAAAATTGACGAACGAAACGCTAAAACTCGATTTTCGAACTGGCCACTCGTGACCCCGCTGTCGCATTTTTACTGCATGCCATAAAAAAGGAAAAAGTTTAAAAAATATTTTTTTAAGAAAAGAAACGGATAAAGAGGTTATAAATAATATTCCTTTTTGCTCTCAACCACGTTTTAAAGTGTAGAGAAACGAATTTACCCGATTAAACCCGAGAGCCTGCAAAAATAATTTCTTTTTATTTCATTAGTTGATGTTATGTGATACTAACGTAATGAGGACTGATAATCACCATCGTCTTGGCGTCATTCGCGGTAGTGTTCTCGCACGGTACTCGTGGGTAAGTATGGTAATAATTAATATAAATAATTAATAATAAGGAAGCGTCGGCGTCCGAGCGGCTAAGGTGTCCGACTCGTAAGCGAGAGGTACTGGGTTCGAATCCCGCTGCGGTCATATACCAATGACTACTTTCTGAGTTTAAGTACATTAGTTGAATTCTAACCGATGCTCTTACGTTGAGGAAAAACGTCGTGATGAAACCTGCACACTCAGGTGACCTGCACATTGAGTAACCATGATCCAATCTGGTCAGGTTCCCCAGGTCACGGAGGTCAGATCTTGATCTGTCAAAGAACCCGGGCCCCCGTGCGCGAGAGTACAACGCCAAGATGATTGTTTTTTTTTTTATTATTACTCAGTGTCTCAAATATTGAATCTTAATACAAACTAATTCATCAAATTCAACTCGATAACTAACTAACTAACTAAACTATCAATACAGTTATGGGGCAGTTATTGCTGAAACTGCCACTTTTTCGTATCACAATAAAACACTAGGCACTTGTATTTATTTTTATTGTATGGACACCCCAACTTTTTTCCGGAGCAGGTGCATTCAAAGACATTCCAAGTCGGTTCTTATTTATTAGGGCTCATGGCTCATAACAAAAAGTAAATGGCATTACAATAATTACCAACTGTGTCCTTCTTTGGGTTGTCATTTTATGTTTTCCAACGGACAATTCAATACAGAGTATATACTTCTGACTGGTTTAATTAATGGCTTTGGTGGGAGCAAAAATTATTGGCTGCGTTCAATTCCGTTTAGTTGTACATCGCTTTCAAGGCTTAGGATTCTTTGTATTTTAAGGCTACGTTTGTTTACTACAGAAGTAGATAAAACTACAAGAAGTGTAGTATTGGAACTTGAATTGGTTTTGAAATTGTGGAGATTATGGCGTTAACTTCACTTCTCTTGGAAGAGGCTCAACTTCTGCAGTAGATGATGAAATTTTAATTACTTACGCAGCTAGCTTTCTGGGCACAATTCCAGGGGGCAGCGGTGTGGATGACTTTTTAATTTTTAATGCTTATGTATAGTGCTTTTTATGGTTTGTTTTCTTTTGCTTTCATTGTAACTACACTTTCATTTTGGACATGATACTACACTACACTCATCTTGGCGACAATATCCCGGTTGTGATAGTAAATGCCTACTACACTAAGGACCATAATGTTGCCATTTAAAATTACTAATTACAGAGTTTTCAAAAGTCGAAACAAGTTAAATCACTACGAACTCCGATTAATAAGTACGTAATAAAAACATTTGCATTGCATTAATAAATTTAGTATGCTATCTAGTCGTTAATTAGTTAAAGATCTGCAATAAACACTTGCGAATAGATATTAATTTAATTCCTTGACTAGTGGAAGCGTTGGAAGGACCTCTGATGGCCTAGAGGCCAACACGGGAAATACAGATTCGGTCACACAGTGAACAGACAAGATAAATCGCCCTGAATGGTAAGGGATTATAATCATAATATCGCGTCAAAATATTAACCCGTTTCATTTGTTCGTATTAGAACGATGCGTGTTCTAACATTTTCAACTGATATTATTGGGTTAGGTAATATCTACTTCTAAGGAAACCGGTCTTTTGCTTACTTTAGTATCAATATCCTGTGAATTTGCCACATAATACACTTTTATGCTAGAAATACGTTTTCTGTGCCTAACAAAACTGTTCGTATTTCTAGCGTAAAAGTACGTTTCATAATGAAATTGAGGCGATTTTAAAGAACAATAATAAGCGACCCCTTTAACCGACGATCGTGTAGGCCGAAAGGTTCGAATGTATAATAGGAACAGCAAAAGAAGTTCAGGTATCAGGACCGAAGCAAGTGGAACAATGTGGTCTCTGCCTTCCCTTACGGAAAAGGGGTGGCATGTTATGTAGTACATATCTTCGTATGAGGGAACCATTTTGAATTTTGAGATAAATTGTAGCCTGCGGTATTCTGTTGTATAGTTTACACATCAGAATGAAAGGTAACAAACACAACGCAACCGACCACCATAAGAAAGCTTTGCGATTTAGAACATTAGTAGGAAGTGGATAGGATTTAAGAGTTTAAATTGCTGCTGATTTTACTTAGATTCAAATACCTAATACTCTGTTATAAACACATATTAAAATGAAGTGTGAGTTACGCGCTAACACGGACACCTAACCGCAAGCTGATCAGAACTTTACAATAAGCAAATAAATCTTCTTCAAATACTACAATCAAACAAGCATTGGTATCAAGAAACCACCATCATCAGATCAATAATGACCTTATTTGATGAACTTTCCTCTCTGAAGTCTCTGAAGTAATGTGAACTGGCCGCGCTGGTCGAAATTCCATGGTTTTTATTTAACTTGCACTGTTCGTATGTAAGCTATCCGTCAAAATTTGCAAATGATTTTTCGACCATTGGTTGGTATCCGATTGATTGGTTATGTAACTTGGATGACAATGCGTTAATATGGTAACATGGAGCTGGTCTGATGAGGGAGTAGGAAGGTGGTCATAGGAACTAATGAACGCAATAAGATAATCGTATTTGGGCTCTTTGGAATGTTCTTTTTAATACCGCGCAATAAAAGCTTAGGTACATTATAATTTTTTTTTCATGTGACAACTCATTTTAGCAATAGCCTTGCATTTGACCTCATCTCACTCATATAAACAGCCCATAACAGTCCACTGCTGGACATAAGCCTCATCCATTTCCGCGGCGGGCTTTACCATAATCTTATTCACTCTTGACTTTGCTATAATACCTAGGTAACGGATTTTAATATGCTTTGGATAATTGGTGTAGGATAATTTAGGGATTCAACTAAGCTAGGAATTTAATAAGATGTAGGATAGTTTACGGATTCAAATTTGGAAGCTAGAAATCGGGCCTAACGCTGCCTTACGCTTATGTAAGTCAGTGTTATGAATGTTATGATGAGAGCCAGTAGCTACCACATAACTATTAGGCATTGCATAAACTTGTTTCAGTCAGTATTAAGACATACATAATTTCTTATTCGGTTTTTACTAGCGTTTCATGGTTTAAAAATTGTTAGCAAGTTCATGCTTACAGTCCACTTAGTGAGTCGTCATCATCATCACAGAATACATGAATGTAGTCATCATCTTGGCGTTAAATCTCGGTTGCGCTCGCGCGGCACGCGAGGGTTTGCCTAAGTCTACTTAGTGACTGACTGGACCTATATACCTATTTATTATCAAGTCTTTTCTGTATGTATTGTGTACCGAATTGCTATTTTACACAATGTTTAACTACATATAAACTAATTTTCTGTGTTAACGTTGGTGTTGGTACGTGGTGGGTGTGTACTATATACTTTTCTAATGAAATAAAAGCCTTTCCACATCATAAATAGGTAGACATGTACCATACAATACAATTTTACGTACAACCTGCCTAGATTGACAATCAAATTGTCTCATATGGACGCACCAAGGGCAATCTAATTGGACAATCAGATTGTCGTATGACAGGGCTTTAAGAAGGTGAATTTAGTGTACCGATAAAACCATGAAAATACCTAAATGCGCAACTACGTAAGTAGGTACCTATGTAGTCATACGATATTATTGCCTACCTAGCATCCGCTTTTACCTACTTAGGTAGGTGTAACAAGTATTTTAGAACATTATTTACGCACCTAGTCAATTACGGCTGACTGACTATGAAGAAATAAACACTGATGTGGTACCAAACGGCTGGTAACGGAAGGAAGGGGATTCAAAACAAAAAAAGTTGTCGTCATGATGGGAACAATGAAACCCAAACCCAACCAGCCAGTGTCGCACCGAGATTCGTTCTAAAACTGGAAAACGGCGCCGGAGCCGGGTCACAAGTGGTTCTGGAGTGGACGTGAAGTTCGCGCCAACCGATTGGTTCACCGGCACCGGGCACCGATAGCGTATTAATTACATTATAAATTAACCGACACACTTCCCCAGCACTGATAACACGCGCCGTCGGCGCCAAACGCACATAAAACGGCATAACACAGCGGAAGCTGCTCGGAAACACGCACTGTTTATGTGAACCGGCCGGCCTCGCGACACCGGCGACTCCTGAACGCAAATCCATCTGTCACCGATTACAAAAATACACAAGAAACGGATCTCGGTAGCGAAACTGCGGGCCAGCGACCCCTTTAAAGCACTGATGGGCCATAATTAATCGGGCGGCACATTGCTTGCACATACCTAAACACGGCGGGCATGGCTCCCCACGCGCGGTATTCCGAACCAAAACAATTCGGGAATCGCAAACGCACTGGGATCCAGTGATCAACACAACACGCACGTTATCACACACTGTTGTCGCTTGTTGCACTCGCGTTGCACGTAATGCGGCGCACTGGTCATAATTTTGTTTATCGCGACGGGAGCGCGTGACGTGCCGCGCCTGGGCGGGTCGCGGTTCAACTGCACACACAGCGATCGTGGCGGGTGCACACAGGCGCGCGCACGCACACACCCGCGCGAGCGACGGACGCGACGCCAGCACCTATATAAAAAACGCACGATCGGTATGCAGACGTTCGGTCGTTCGGTTGAGCAGGTCCTCGCTCGGCGCTGTTTTCGTCTGCGGTCCAGGGTTCCCGGAATCGGCTCCCGCTTCTCCGCACCTTTTTAGTTTTGTTTACTTACAGCTCGAGAATAATGAGCGGTAACGCGGCTGTGACCGCCGGCACCGGGGGTTGGTAAATACCTACAGTTTTGTTGCCTAACTACCTAGGTACTTACTTATTTATTAAGGGTTAGATCGGGTAGGTAATTCCTGTAGGAAAAAGTGACTGATATGATTTGAACCTACTGTAAGTGACTGATATGATTTGTACCTACTGTAAGTAGATTGTGTAATCCTGTGTCAGGTATTGAGGTAGATTAGGTTATTTGGGTTAGGTATTTAGATTAGGATTGGCAATCAAATATGAAGAGGTCTGGTTTAGTTTTATTCGATAGACAGGGAGCTAACTCCTAAGGCCTTAAGCAAAGTGTTCGTCCAATCATTAGTTCTTGTACGCATAATCAGTATAAACTTATTATTCAGTATAAAATATTAAAAATCTTTAACAGTAGTAGTTCATCTATAACCACAGCTTATAAAAATTAAAAATCTCAATTATTAACTTCTTATTAGGGATGACATTTGTCTACCTTCTCAGATAAAATTTATGCAATTTCCTAATTAATTAATCTTGAACAGTTAATTGGGTATAATAATAAAAGTATTAATTTATAAAACAAACACATTTGCATTTATCCAACCGCATTATTTTTCCAAGACCCGAAATATCGGCGTATTCACTATGCTGGCAACATTAAAAAACAAAAGCGCGGCAGTCAGCGAACCTTGAGTGGGCAGGCGATACGATTCGAGCCTGCGCCCGAGTCAGCGCCATGTTGCCGGCGGCTAGAGCGAGATAGCGCTCTACAGCTGTGGTGCGCTATCTTAGCAGCCAACTGCGCTTGATTTAGACGAAGGTCGCGCTAAATTGTTAGCTTCCTTAGTTTTAGATTTATTTCAGGGATTTGACCTTTTATAAAGGGTCTATGTAAGTGTCAACTCCTAAGTATTAAAAGGTGCCGATCTATTCAATTTGCTTATTTTACGTAATATTTACAATCCTTGTTTTTAATATCTTAAAATATTTAAGTACCTCATTAATGTAGTACTGATGAAGAAATAGTAATTTTATTATGTTAAAAAACTTTTATGAATTACATTTTTAGAACTTCACTTCGATAAATCTAGCTCAAAAAGCGCTAAACCGGCGCCACATTGTATAGGTGTCTTGCTCGCACGCTTGTTAGCGTTATTGCGTGCCGTAACTATACTCGTCAGCTACTCACACACCCACACTCATTGTTATCTTACACAAAATTTATAACGACTAGTCAGATTTCGTCCGACACTCCGATTCTTGGACACACCTAAATTCTTAACGGAAGGATTTATTTTTTATCGAAATCCCAAGCGCCTTTGCCTCCGGCTGTATAAAATTATAATCTTTGTCAAAAAAGTTTGTTTTTCCCTCCATTATTTTGGCAACACCACATTTTGGCGGCTTTTTAGCGCAACGGACGATAGATGTATTTTGTGAATGGAGTTCGGACGGAATCTGAATGAAACAATTATAGTAGGTATAATGTTTATTCTTAGCGTGCGTGGATATAGTTTAAAGTAAGTGTAATTTGTTTGGTAGGCATGTTTTACAGTAAGTACAAAAGTTCAGTTTGTGGTTGCTTTGCTTCGCTTTGCACATTGCTAATTTCGAGCAAAATTATGTTATACGATTTTGTATTCAATTCGCTGTAACAATTGAAATAGATTAAGCGTATGTGCTAGACCCTACCAACACATACCTACAATTCGCCTTGTTTATAAGTTTCTACCTAAATTAGGTTCACCTAGGATTGAACACCCACTCGGGCGTAAGAGCAGCAGCAATGACATCGAACAAGACATCTGCTGCAGTAGGTACTCCTGGTGTTGCTAACTATATGCAGTATCTTTATAGGTAGCGGTGACCACTTTCCGTCAGGTGGCGCTAGCCCGTTTGCCTGCCGTATGGCATAAAAAAAAGAGACGTCAAACAGGCTAAGATCCACCAATAATTCCCACCGCTACCACTCCTGTTTAGTGCAATGAAGATCTAGAGAGACTACGAAAAGTCACTGACTTATGATACCTACTCTGGTCGTACGAAGATAAGCCAATATCTTGGGTCCCGCAACAAGTGGTATTATAGTTGACACAGCACTAGTTTCTCTGGGTTTCAATACAAGTATATTAATATATTACTACTGATATTCATATTTAAATATACGCTACCTATTAACTATTTGCATAGATCTTCTTTATAGGATTTTGAGCTATTATTAAGCTGTTTAAATTCGTTATTGCCTTCACCTCTCAGCAAAGGTCCTCTCGGCTTATAAAAGCTTGGCTGGAAGAAGTACGGTTGTGGGATAAGCTCGCTTTTGCATTATTAACTTTTTTTTGTGTATTTAGTGTGAAGTTTTGTGCAATAAAGGGATTACAAACAAACAAACAAGGTATCCTAGTTCACTCATAACCTCACAAAAACAAAATTCTGTCACTTTTATTTAAAGCTAGAAATAAGTAAGCTATAAGAAAATGTAAACATGAAATAAATTACTCTGGAGAAAGTCAATTTGTTTTTTTAAGAAAACCAATCATCTAATGAAAAATACACAAAATAAAAGCAGTATCAATAATAGAAAATATAATCCAAATTGTTACCTTACTTGAGTGTACCCAGGGTGCTGTCGGTGTTACCTCTTTGAATGGCTAGAATTAAGCATTGCCTGAGGTGCGCCAAAAGACTTCTATATAAACTGTTTATTTACATGTTATGTCTTTGAGTACGGACCACCCCGTGGGTCACCGGTCCTTTCCATCAGGCAGGCAGATATGTCCTGAAATACCTTTCGGGCACTCGGCACCCCGGAATACATCATTTTTACCCCAAATGGCGCAAATAAGCATCCTAGGCCGAGGTTCAGGGTGGGATAGAGTAAGACCAGCAAGAATGCTCGCTGGATCCTCGCTATCACTCCTTCACGCAGTTCTAAGTCATCAGACAGCTGCGAAGAGAAGCTGGGAAAAAGTTCATTTGTAAGGCAGACAAAAGACAATTTAATAGTGGCAAGTTGCCACTATACTTACTTAATTTTTTGTTGATACGCTTTGACGAGGATTCGATCAAAAGGGATAGTGACGTAGAACGTGAATCGACTCTGCAAATGTTCGATAATAACCGTTGGGTTGAATCGTTGCGCATACGAATGTTTTCATAGAGAATAACATAGCTTCACGCAGTCCAAATCAAGTTGGGAAAACGCCGTTTAACGAGACTGGTATTGTACAGAATCTGGAGCACAGGCGCAGATTTGGACACACTTTTATTGTTTTAATAATAATGTGTAAAAATTTTGTGTTAGATACTTTAATAAATGTATGGATAGAGTGCCTTCATATGGTACTTTTTCACATAATATGTGGCCGAACTTGAAAGCTAACTCGAAATAGCCTGTGGAAATGTTCAATAATAGCTAGTAAAGGACACCCTTTGGGGTTAGAACCTAGAGTGAAGAACCGATTATGCCTTATGTAGAATCTGTCACTAGCTAGGGAGTTAGGGACCAATTATACCTTCACCTTCACAGAATGAGGTAAATATTTGTATCTCATATATATTTTACGCGCTCGCTCCGCTTTCCAAAAGGCGTGATACACAAATTGACCTTATTCTGTGTCTTAGGTTGCTGGAATAAACAAATGTGTAATTGGTCCCTAACTTCCCAGCTAGTTGACTCTACATACGTCCTCTGTTCCTACCTACAGTATACAGGGTGATCAATCTAAATAGGTCAGTGAGGTCAGTGATAAGAGCCACGATAACGATTTGGGATGAAACAATAAATGCATTCAAATTTTTTGTAACTCTCATAAATCTCACAACCAGGACTCGAAACCGGTCCAATTTTGTAAATAAAATCAAAAGTTGTTTTATTACAGTAGTTGTTAGTGTAGATCAAAGCAACAATGTTTGCATTGTTGTTACGGTTGGAAGGATAAGGTAGCCAGCGCAATTACATGCCATTTTGTCTTATGCTCACAATGACAACGCGCGTCAGTGCGTCGGTGGCATAATGGTTAACAAGTCCGACTGGTATCCCGAGGTTCCGGGTTCAAATCCAGTGCCAATGACTAAATGTAACTACCAATGACTCTTTTCTGAGTTATGTATATTAGTTGAACACTAACCGACGCTTTTACGCTGAGGGAAACCTTCGTGATGAAACCTGCACATTCAGACGACTGAATGAATGTGTTACCATGATCTAATCTGGTCAGATGGCAGACGCTTGACTGAAATTATCTGATCTGCCAAATCCTAGATCATGGTCATGAATCAAATCCTGTATGTTTCCCTCACCGTAAGAGCATCGGTTAGTGCTCAACTAATGTACGTACATAACTCAGAAAAGAGTCATTGGTAGCGGCAATGGGATCCGAACCCGGCACCTCTCGCTTACGAGTCGGACCCCTTAACCATTAAACCACCGACGCTTTAATATTATTAAATTCTCTTCATACACTGGAATTGGCACTGCTCTACTCTGTCAGATACCATCCATTTAATCATCACCATCCTTGCGATTAAACCCGGCTTCAGGGTTTCCATATATATACTGAAATCAGCGTTGTGGTTCGCGGCAAGCGGCCTCAACATTATGCTGAGGAGGGTCCATGTACGCTGGATGACCACGAGAAATGCCACTGGGAACTCTTATATGGAAATAATTGTCCCCATGTTTTATATATCGTCCTTTTTTGTGTTAAATATAATTGTATTGCAAATTACCATGTCGTGGCGTCCTTTGTAATACCTAAATGTTTTCTTTCTTTCTTTCTTTTTCGAAATTTCCTCCAGGTTTTAATTTATTTGCCCCAAAACGATACATTTGTATGAAAAGTACATTAAAAATGTCCGAGCTAATCTGGAGACCCAACCTGGCTTCTACCAGGGTTATTTTCCTCCACTTCGGCCGCATCCTCACGTCGTAAGCATCCGACATCTCTGTCAATCCATAGCTGCATGGGGTACCCACCTGCGTCTTAGCCATTTCATATTCAAATTATTAAAGGTATGTACAGAGTTAAGCATTTTTATACCATGATCCAATCTGTTCAGGTTCCCCTGGTAGCAGGGTCATGGAGGTCAAATGGCAGTCGCTCCACTGTAATTACCCGAACTGCCAAATCCTGGATCATGGTCAAGGCGGACCCCGGGCCCTCGTTCCCGAGAGCACATTAACGCCAAGACGATTATTTATGTACAGAGTTAAGCATTTATTACCTTCGTTTCGATTTTGTGCTGGTTGAACATTCCATTTTCTTTGGTTGTTTGATCGTGTACATAACAGATTTGAAGTAGTAGGTAGCCCTTGTTCGTCTTATTACGTATTTGTGAGTGAGTGGAACTCTTCTAATCATAATAAAAAATATTCGTGGACAAATTCACACAGCGCCATCTAGCCCCAAACTAAGCAAAGCTTGTGCTAGATAACTGATAAACAACTTAAATACTTTTAAATACATACTTAAAGCCTACTAAGTTAACTGAAATAGATCATATTTATCAAAACAATTTGTAACGACGACGTTGGGATATATTCCATTCACATCATCTAGATGCCTGGCATGTAAAGTAACTTATCATGTTCTAGGGTTTCCGCCTACTGCAAAGGTTATAATGGCACCCTCGGGACTATCGAGGGAGGGAGGCAGAAAATACTCATGTATACCAGCGCGGCCGGCCGGGACTCGCAAGAGATCTAGGCGCCTACCAGCTGAACTCTGCCTTGGTAGTACCTTTAGCCGGGAAGGCTTTTTAGATTACATCAAACGCAACACCCTGAATCGAATGGGTTGGGCTGGGCAACGGCGTCGCGAGCCTTTTTTTTTTATACCACTGAGGTGGCAAACAAACATGCGGCCTGCCTGATGGTAAGCAGTCACCGCAGCCTATGGACGTTTGCAATACCAGGGGCATTACCCACGCGTTGCCGACCCCGTAAAAACCTTTTAACCCCTTTCTTGAAGAACTCCATGTTGTACTCTCTTTTTACCAAGCACGTGCAAGGTATGTGGTAGGTATGTAATGAGCGAAGTATTTTTTTACACTACTTACAACATGGGGTTCTTCAAAAGGCATGTCTACATATTGTACCTACCTGAAAGGCCGGCACAGCATCCGGTCCCCTTAGGTTCTAGATGCCCTTAATCCTGGTCGACCGTGGCCGCGCACCATCAGGTGGACAACCTGGGCTATAAAAAATCCCCCTAGGCTATAATAAAACTTAAGGATATAAGAAAGTATGTAATCAATAAAAATATTTTTCTGTATACAACAAGATTAATCTTAATATCTCTAAATATCCACCCACTTACACTTGCGACGTAAAGAGTACAATTAGGAAATGGTTACCCTCCAATGACTACAACCAGACTGAAGCATTGCTCCTTTAGTTTTAGCATTCACACACAGAGGTACACACACACACAGAGGTACACACACACACACATAAACACACAAGTGAAGTAAAGTTTTATTAAAATGTATGACGATGTTAATTACAAAAAAAGCTTTATTAACTTGGTTCAATCATAGGTTTTCTATTGCAATTTATGAAAAGATGCAATTGATTTCCGTAACACATGTCTGTACCTATCTCTGGATTCAGTGTAGGTGTGCAAAGATTATGGAAATAAATAACTATTTTAATATATATTTTTTAAGAATCTGTGATTACAAGTGGTTAACTCGACTGCCTTGTGCGAATCCCGGTCGCGCGCGCCCGCAACCCCCTCTGTGTGACGTCACGACACGAGTCGCTGGCGCAGCTCTATGTTTGCAGTACCTACCTATCAACCATGATTACTAGTAGTAATTCACTACCATTTAAATTTACTTGATATTATAAAACGAAACTTCAGAAACACCACGGGCATTATTTTAAACCAATTTGGCATGACCGATCGAATTTAACGCCGATATAAAGTATAACTCACGTCCGACGGTAGTCAGTAGTACTTGAAATGATGAGGTGATTAGACTTAGGGCGCTTACGCACTAGGTACCTACATACGATCCAAATCTGAGGTAGGTAGTTCCGACGATCCGAATCTGAGGCAGTTCCGGGCTAGTAGTTCTAACGCACAGGCGTTCCGCAGACGTCAGTTTCTTATTTTTTGGCTTTTTATTTTCTCAGTCTGTAAGTCACAGTAAAAATTTAAAAATGATATAAAGGCTGTCTTGGGCGGCTTGAACCCCTCGCTTCATTCAGGACTCCTCGCTTCATTCTAGAGTCTTTCGCTATGCTCAGGGGCTCTATCGCATTTTTGTTTTCTAAAGCTTTCTAGTTAGGCCACAGAATATTATGCGTATGTATGTTAGGCGATCGGTAGGATTGGGGCCAATAAATATGTTACTCATGACGCAAGACTTATCGCTTTGGTCAATAATCTACCATTTGCTCTATCATAGTAAACATTGGTCGTGGTTCAATTCGTATTTCGTATCAAATTTAATCGAGTTTAACTTTGGTTTAAAGTTTAACGCTTGGACGAAAGTTCTAAAAGATTTGTGCAAAGCCGATGCTACTTGGTAGCGCCATCTATTGAAGTTAAAACAAATATGCTCGTAAAAAGCGTCACACCGCATCACCGCGCTTCGTTGGTAACATAGGTATATGTACAGCGCTACAATGATAGTTACAATATCTCTTACTAGATGGCGTTGTTACAACGGTCAGCGCCATCTATCCGACGACATGTAATGTTTTGTCACAGAATAATTTTGTAGCAATTCATGTGATATCATTACTTCATTACAGATGTCGTTGTAGGTAGGTACAGAACATGAAAGGACACAAACTGAAATTACATTTTGCGTTAAATTCCCTAGAAAAAAAAGGGTTCTTGAAGAATAAGGATTTCATAGGTAGGCCTCTATGTCCAATTTCTATGGGTAGGTACAAAGAGTTTGCTTTGCTTATAATACAAATACGGACATAACGTCTTGCAGGAAACTCGTGAAAAATTGGAGGGCGCCACGGTCAGCAAAAGTACTAATTTTTACAGAAATTGTTGTTGCGAGAACAGTAGTTCCTTTTCACGATTTTATTTCCAGATTGTGTTGGCTGTTGGCACTTGGATACGGTGAGGGCGAGGTTGTCAATTAAAAATTTAGGTTAGACATATCAACTTCAACTGTCTGTCAAAAGATGTCCAAAATCTTTGGAGAAAAGCTAAGGTCAAAAGTGACGCTTTATTGGATGGCGTCGTTGATAGGGTAGAGCAAAGCTGTCAAGCATCATGGCGAAAGACCGCCAAAATCACAGAACATTATCAGTTTTAGATCAGCTGATTTTCAAGTCAACGCTTTTCATTTCACCAGCTTACTCTGTAGGTACCTCAACTCCACCCTCGCCTACCAGGACAATGATATCTGCAAAAGCACGCACCAGGGCGCCTCCTCCTGTATGTCCCGCGTCAAGGCATCAAAGACTAACAGGAATAGGTAATGGCTTAATTTTGACCTTTGGTACAGCCCTACCGCCACGCCGAAATTATATGTGGTTCCGGCGGCCGAACAGACTCTATTACATGTACGTCGCACGTATTTACTCCACATACTTCACGGGCACTCAGCACACAGAACCTCTCAGAGTACATGCCTTTCGCTTTTAAAGAACAACACAGAACCTCTCGGGGTACACGGTCATATGCTTTCTCGAGGTCAAAAAACACCATGTGCAGATTTCTGGGCACGCGTCTGTATTATTATCACAATTGGCACTGTGTTGTCTGTACCTCGACTGATGAATGGACAAAAGAAGAACAGGGTTAGGTTAGCCTATACACATCTAATTTTTGTCGTTTGACTTAAAAAAAAAATACATAATCGTATTGAAGTAAATAAGCGAACGCAGCGAGCTTGAAATATTTGGCAGTTTGGAGAGTAGCTGACGTGATTGTAATAATTAAGATAAAAGCAATTCAAAAAATAAGTAAGCGCATCTGTCTAGAAATTATTAGCATTTAAGCTATCTGAAAAGCTCGTGTGGGTCCAATAATAAAGTACAAATGAATGAATGAGCGAGCGTAGCGATGGAATAATTAAAATAATACAATTCAATAAATGAGCGAGCACAGCGAGCATACCATACAACATCGCTTCTAAGACCGCCGTCGGGACCTCATTCCTGATACCGGCAGGTAGGCACATATAATTCCTACATACATCTCTATATTTTTAATTTATTTAGAACACAATCAGCAAGTACAACACTTACAACAGCTAAGCCATTATATGGCGCTCGCAGGTATCCTTGTAGCGCACGCAGCAAGTGGTCAAACCAGCGCAGGCGAGCTTCTTTAATCTTATCAGCGATGTCTCTCACGCCCAGGGTGCCACAGATGTACTCGTTACGCACTCTGTAATGCCGCACATCCTATTCATCTTTTTCATTTCGTTAGAGCGGAGCTAGCGGTAGTTTTTTATACCATTAAGGTGGCAAAGCTCACTGCCTGATGCTGAAAGCAGTCACCGCAGCCTTTGCAATACCAGAGAAATCACGTGGACGCATACCGGACGTGGTTCGTCAGTGGCCCGTCTCGCTGCCATAGAGGATCACAGGCTTTGATACTGTTGCATACATAGAGATCACTGAAACTTCTGTGATCATGGTCGCTAATAAATGTTTGAATTTCGAATGTTATATTTTTTTAAACATAAGAAACTCAATCATAGATTTAAATAAAATGTCGGGAAATCGCATGTCAATCGTTTTTTATCACAAGTTGAAGTTCGTCGTCCGTAGCAAAACTGGAATTAACGTAAAAATTGTTTTGGGGCGATGAATTTATATGATTTTAAAAGTTTACTGTCTCTGCAAGACTGAGGTATCAATTATGAGGAAAGAGGATATTTGGGGATTGGTATGAGCCAAATTCAAAAAAATGACATCAACATTTAAATGTTAGAAAACTTTGTTGCTTCTGGATTCCTCATTAAGTCAACAAAAACGGACTCGAATTAATGGTGCAAAAAAATGTTGTTAAGGTACGATCACGGACGTTCAACTGCTGATGACATTGCGACAGCGATGATACATGGAAATATTGTTATATGCCGGAAAGAAAGCAGCAGAGTTCTGTGTGGGTGTTCGTAGGCGACAGCAAACCGACAATATTAAGGCAGGCGATAAGCATAGGCAAATATAATGGGCCGACACCGGGCCCTCTCGTGAACCGCGCGGGATCGCAACCGGGATATAGCGCCAAGATGATGATGATGATGATAAGCGTAGGCAAAAAATGATTGCGTTTTTTTCTCGCGGACGGGTGCTGTCTGCACGATCCCACTTGAAGAACAAAAAACAGTTAATGCTGAGTGGTACTCCACAATTTGTTTACCCAGTGTTCTTGAAGAACGACCAAGAAGTCGCATCCTATTGGACCATGACAATGCTTCGACACACACCGCGAACAAGACAAAGTCATTTTTGGCTTCTGAAAGATAGGTTAGTAACGCTAGTGACCCAATACGCACATAGTCCAGACCTGGCACTGTGTGATTCTTTATTTCCCTAATGAAAGATTTGATGAGAGGTTTGACATTTACGGGGCCGGAACAGGCCGTGATAGCTTTCCACCAGCACGTGAAAAACATGCCCTCAGACCAAAGATTCTCATGTTTTCAAAATTGGTTTGACCAAATGAAAAAGTGTTTAAAACATAATGGAGAATACTTCGAAAAGCAGTAAAATTATTACTTTACACGTAAATTGTTTTGTTAATAAAAAATATTTTTTAACAAATTATACACGGGTAATACGTCAAAATATGATTTTACCATTTTGGTATTAGATAATGTTCATAATTTAGGATACATTCCTTTTGGCGCGGCAAGTCATTAAGTGCATTTTTAATTACAATATTAGGTTTATAAATAATAAAGTACTGACAATAATGTAATGACAAAGAAATAATGAGCAAATTAGTTACGCAAATCTTTTAGTGTAGGTACCTGTGTTGTTGCTTAAGTTTTTTTTTAATATAAGAGGGAGGCAAACGACCAAGCAGATCACCTGATGGTAAGTGATCACCACCGCCCATGGACGTGGTGTCGCGAATGCGTTGCCGGCCTATGAGAAAGGTCTTTTGAAGGCTCCAATGTCGTACCGGCTCGGGAAAACGGCTGCAGGAATTTCACTCCATAAAATGAATATTTCGAAGAACTATTTAACTTGGTGCCGTCACTCTTTCGCCACCGTAACCTCCGACGATGGGATAGATTTCATCCACACCATCTAGATGCCTGGCATCCAACTAACGTACGAGCATCGTGGGCCTTTTTACGACGCACTTGCAAGTTGTGGAATGAGCTCCCTCCCGAAGTATTTCCTTTGTACTATAACATGGGGTTCTTCAAAAGGTACCTCAAAGACCGTCACCACATCCGCTACATAGGTTGCAGATGTCCTGGAAGACGGTGGCCGCTTTCCATCAGATGGACCGTCCGTCGGTGTGCCTCCTGAGGCAATAAAAAAAATGGTCGTTTACACGGTTGACAGGGAACTAGTACCTATACTCACGAATTACAGCGAACTAGAATCAGCCGAAAGACGCCCACTGCTGGGCATAGGCCTCCCCCAGAGATCTCCACAAAGGCCGGTCCTGTGCGTTCCGCATCCAGATGGTACCTGCGATCTTTACCAGGTCGTCGGTCCACCTTGTGGGAGGCCTACCCACACTGCGTCTTCCGGTACGTGGTCGCCACTCGAATGGTCCAACTAGTATATTCACCTATTATGATATCCCGCCCAGTACTAGGACAGTAAGACGGCGCGTGCGCACGTCGACCGGCTCCGAAAGTGAAGCGGGCGCGGGCAGTGGTGCTGAAACTTTTAAAAAAAAAAAAAAAGAGACTTTTACTGATTCACTTATTGGTTTACTGATATTCTTACGGTGTTCCATTCATTTTGCAAAGTGTGCTGGTTATTCGTGAAGATCTTACCAATGTTGAAGTATTATAAAGTATTTATTTCTTCAATATCACATACCATAACAGTCTACTGCAGGACCCAGGGCCTCTCCCACGAGAGGGGAGGTCATTGCCATAATCTCTACGCTTGGTAGGCGGGTTGGAGATCGCAGTGTCGTAAATATAAAAATGGAAAACGCTGCTGCCCATTTTCCAGCCTACAGAGACTGTAGAACTTTTGCCTTGAAAACATTAGTCGCCTTGGACGACACCCACGAGTATAAGGGGTTGGTGCTATTCTACTCTGCCGGACACCATACGGCTGTGGGGTTTATTATATAAAATTGTACAATTAAGGAGAACGTGGAAAACCGGGAAGACTGGGGTCTGCTTTAGGTTTGTCCTGTTTTGCAGGCCTCCAGGAGTCTCGTAGCTAATGGAGTAAATGAGTACTTGTACGCAGTACGTACTATATGCACTTAAAATGTTTAAATAAATTAAAACTAAATGTGCGCATTTATGTGAATATGGTGTGTGTGTGTGTATGTGGTGAATAGACTGTATCTTTGCGTGTTCTACAGTTTATACAAAGGTGTTTGATCTGAAACTTACCGCGTTCCAGGCGTAGCCGTGTTCTATCACAGCTCGCGATCGACAGAGCCGCTTCAAATCTGGATCCAAATTGGTCGAGAACTTTCTTCCATGAACACCAAAGGTTCTCCATGGAATGGAGATATTACATCTCTATGATCAAGAAAGGTATTAAAAGGTTTTCACGGGCCGGAAACTCGCTAGGCGGTCCCTGCTATTGCAAACGTCCATAGGCTACAGTAACTGCTTACCACCTTAGTGGTAAGTATAAAAAATGACATACACACATACACTTTCACATCCGTATCCTACAAACCCCTGAGGTCTATTTATCGATTGTAACAAGCTACGTTATGCAATGTATAAATCGTAGACGTATTGGGCATTAGTAGCCTAATAGCGATTCTCGTAATTCGAGTTCCGAATTCGGACTCGTAAGCGAGAGGTACCGAGTTCGAACCCCAGTGCCACCCAGTACTAATGAGTTTTCTGTGGTAGTGCATACAGTTGCTCTACTATAATTACCCGATGAATCAAGTCGGAACATGGGCCCTCGGGCCATCGGGATATTGACGCCAAGATGTTGAGGATTGTCTGTACTTTACAATGTCGAGAACATCATCAACATCATTGTCAGCCAATTGCCACTCAACTGCTGCACTAAGGTCACTACGGCACACCACTTAGACGTATCCACAGTTTGACACATCCGTTCCCTGCCAGGCGTTTCCACCTACATGTTGGGAATAACTGGCGCAAAAGCCTCGTAGAGAGAAAAAGCGCTCCGTGGCAGGCGACCTGCGCGTGCGCACCGCCACCGCAGTCGAGCGCCGACCGCGCACCGCCGCACACTCCCCGCCAAAACCTTTCTAAAGCGAAGGAACGGTACAACGAACTGGCACGCGAGAACGCGACCATGATTAAGAACAAAAAATAAAGAACAAAAAGATAAAAACTTCGAACAATCGAAAATTGAAAACCGAACGGAATCAAGTGCTGTGCGTTTCGGACTTTTTCTTTTTCACAAGTTGACAGTACGATGTTTTTCGTGTGATAGTTTTTTTTTCGGGAAGAAAGTGAAATGATACAAAGGTTGTTGTGTGGTAGTGCCAAAATGGAGTCGAGGATATGGAGGGCTTGCGCCGCGATCTTTTTGCTCACGACTCTTGCTTCGTGTCAAGGTAAGTCGCATTTTTAAATTTGGAACTTCAAATGTCGACAGTCTGTCGATAGGTCACGAGTAGGTTTTTGTCGTGGGCTTTTGAAATAGGATATGCCATTAATTCTATTTTAAAAGAGTTACCATTATACGGTCGACAGGACGTAAAACTCTACAAGAAAGCTCTACCATGCTCTACTATACCAAAGACATCAACGAGCTCACGCTTTACATTATCCATTCGCTACATTTCCTCAATTCGGGATGGAATTTGTTAAATTAGATAGTGTTTTATTACAAAATAGTCAATTAGTCATAAACTAATTAGTGGACCAACAATTAGGAGTCGTTAAGTAGAGCATGAATTGCATAATTCTACCAGAAATAAGTACATCATTGCTACTAATGAATACTTAATTTAACTTAGAATAATTTAGTGCATTTGGTGTTCTCATCACAATTAAAAAATCGCAGGTTATTAACTAAAACAAGACGAAATAATAAGCCCGTCTATAAATGGATAATAAAAATCAATAAATCATCGTTGACCTACCAATTTCAATGGAATATATTAAGGACTACCAATGGATAGTTTGATGCAAATCAATTGAACGCAAGGCCCATAACTATGCTAATATAAGTTTTACGTTGTACCTTTAAAACTTGGTTTTGCAATCACCAGAGAAATATTGTAGAGATATGTTCTTGCACTGTCAAAGTACACGGTTTTATAGAGTATGAATGGGATATAGAAGGATTTTGTAGAGTAAGAACAAGTTATTACTAATATTTATCGGCACCATGCTAACGCAGTTACGGTCAATAAGGAACACTTGTGCAATGAAGTAAAAGTAGGGCCTCCTATCTAGCCTAGTTTCAGGCGTAGGCGGCTCTATCCAAAACATAGAGTCGCTAGTGATACTTTATAATCTAAATAATCATCGATGTAGAGATATTATAAATGAGAGAGATACTTTATTTAGAACATCATTTTAAGTCATGCCTGTCCTCTTTTTCATAAATAAATAGGGTTCTACAACTATGGTTTAGCAAGTAGAGTTTAGAGATATCAAAGGAAGGAGGAATATCTACATGAGTGATAGAGTTCTATGGAAGAGAGAGTCAAGTTGTGTCAACCCCATCTAGTGTTATAAATACAGGGGATGAAATATAAAAACATATTAACAAAAACATCTTCTAACCTTTATCAATACCTAGCAATCTCTCAGTTGATTTATTAATAAGTTTAGCAACGAGATAGCTTCCATATTAAAGTCAAGGCTCTGCTCGTACACGCATGCGCTTTCAATCTTGCATAACGTTATGATTATAAGCAATACGTTAAATAAGCTTCAATTTAAGCTGTTTACTCGATGTTTAAAGAGCTTTTGCGTAAGCTCGAGTTATTGGGACGCAAAATTGATTTAAATTTAATTTTTAATTTAAGTTTAAATCAAGTTTGTTAAAACTAGTGCTCGGCCGCGAATTCGTTCGTGCATTTGATGACATATCTATATCTATATTATAAAACAAAGTCTCTTTCCGCCGTCTGTCCCTATGTATCTATGTACGCTTAGATCTATTAAACTACGCAACGGATTTTAATGCGGTTTCAACAATAGATAGAGTGATTCAAGAGGAAGCTTTATTAAGAAAGAAAAAAAGTAGATGTAAAGTAGGTGTATGTGAAAGAAGTCTTGACTTGTAAGGAACCTGAGAATAATTTTATGCAGTTTTATTAATTTCCCAAATACTTTCCATGTTTTCGTAAAATTACTATAGCAGAGTAAATGTTACCAAACATTATGTACCGAGTAAGTAATTAACATTGTATTAGAAATACTGTTTTCGTAGTGGAATTTAACGTTTGTACTAAACACGGTTATTGCTTATTGTCATAATAGTCAATTAATTTGCCGGACGTTGTACTGCATTCTTTGGTAATTATAATTAGTAATTACACCTTGCACTGTACTGATTTCACCATGCAAAACACTAATATCCACGAATATTTGCTAATTGTCTATTAATTGATTGAGGAAAAATGGGAGGCCATTTTGTCACTATTTACGTACGTCGAAAACTCAGGTCGTTCAGAAATCTTAGCTTATTCCAAAATTACACTTTAAATTATTTCCGACAATTTGTGAAAGCTTATAATTGGCTTATAGTTATCCTATTATTATGACCTAATTAAAGTATATCAGCTGTTAGCTTTCCAATAATAAATAGTTATTAGTCATTTATTTATTGCTAATACAACTAAATAAATCCTGGGGCGATTGCATGGAGCTCTACGACTGCAATCGACTTCTAAATTTTCAAGCTTTAATAACAAATCTATAGTAACGGTCGGATATCGTGACTGAGTTAATAATATTTTTTTTAGTTTGACTAGCCAGGCATTTGTCCGCCATCTCACCTGGTGGTAAGCGACGATGCGGAAGCATGACTGTCTAGGAACAGCCTATTCACTCTAGCCTTTAAAATGAAACGTTCCATCAAACTAATTACTTGTCATTTTAGTTGGCACTTTTTACGTTTTAGGCACTTTTGGAGTAGTTCTTTGAAGCATCAAGAGTCTTATTTTTTCCATGCGCCTGACAATCGTAATCGTCAAGATAGATTGTAATATATCTGTTACAAAGCATGAGAACAAATAATGACCAAACATTCCCCCGTATCCATTGCGTGTCATACCAGAATCCTCACAACAAATTATGGCACACAAACATACAAATTGCGGGTCAAAAGGCCGTAGCTCGGAGCATTCAGTAGGAACCGTTGCAAGGTATCCATTAGACTTGTTAGTACATAAATCCGATGTCGAAACGGTTTGCGTAAGACGTCGGGCGGTCAACTTGCTAAATGTCACTTGGTGTGAACACTTTTTATAATATATTATGTAGGTAGATTGAAGAGGTTTGTCTGTGTTTCTTGGGTACTTCCCTGACTGCGTAAGCAGAAGGGATTACTTGGGGAATAGGTGCCTAAACCTGCCAGGAAAGAGTTCTTTTTTTATATACAAACTAGCAGACGTTTGACCGCCATCTCAGCTGGTGATAAGTTACAAAGGTCTTAAAGGTGTCAGATTATAATGATCAGGGAACACGTTCCTTAGCCGTACGCATTACAGCTGCTAAAGGAGGCCCAAGGAGCGATGGATTGACATCGTCGAGTCGAATGAGAGACCCAACGACCCCGGCATGGTGGTATTGATCGCCAGGATGATGATTATTGTCTAGGTATTTTACGTAATATTAAATCCTCTTAGTGTTAGGGAGTTTTGTTTTTGATAGTAGATAACTTTAAGCTAGTTAATTTTAAGCGAGAAAGGCCAGTATTATTACGTGCTTCGTATGTACTCACACGTCTATAGAGACGGCGCTATACGAAGCCGCAGCCGAAACCGAACCAGCTGATTTACATCTGTACCTATATGCAATTGTAAAAACATCAGAAGCTGTTTATTCAACGCGTAAATAGCACGACAGGTCAATGGGTCATTGCATCAGTAAAAATGTGCGTAAATATCATATGGTATTTAGTACGTAATCGAACGACTTCCTAGTATGCTTGGAATTTAATGTGAAATGATACGGCTTTTATGAAAGTATGTATGAGGCAAGTATTTTAGTTTCACATCATGCACACACATTCTTGTACGTTTCGTAGTTACATGTAGGTTTAGATAAACGAAAAAAAATTAATCAAAAAAAGGTTTAACAAAAACCACTAAAATGAAAAAGTAAGATTAAGAATCAAAGAAGAAACAAATTCAAAAGAAAAAACTTTTTCATAGCAAACTTTTGTCGTGCGTTCTCTATGATCAGTCACAGTATTTGTCAAGACTTATAAAGCGAGTTTAGGAGATCCTATGACCACCTTCCGTCTCCATTATCAGATCATCTCGATGGTATCATAACGATTTTAAGCAAATCAGAGAAGAACTGACACAGCTTCACGCATCGAAATATACGGCATCAATGTCTTTGTTGCCGCCCGAGTGTACAATTCCGGCCCATTTACAGCCGAAGACTACACCACAATCACAATGCAATAGCGGCGCGAGCGCAGTCGATCGTAATACTACAGCTGTGCGACTGCGGCCGCCGAGCCGGCGATCCATACCTACGCGGGAACCTGTCCCGCCGCACGCGCAGTCGCTTCTACCTAACACTGCGCCTAGCGACGAGTTGTTTGTTCCTAGCTATAGAGATATGGCTGTCGCCGGCCGCTCCGCTCAACAAGCACAGTCACAAACGATATTGGACACTGATGTATTGAGCATTAGGGACGACAATGAAGGCGAGTTTACATCGGTTGTGCGAAAAAGGCGACGGAGATTAAATAATATTAAAGGAACACTGGAGAATTGCACTCGATTACGTGTAGCGGAATCGATGAGCTATATCTATGTATCCCGATTTAGTAAAGAAGTAACGGTTGAGGATGTTAAAGCTCATATTACAGATATGGGCGAGGAATGCCGTAGCGTTACTCTGTTGAAATCGACCCGAGAGACAGCTTTTAACTCTTTTAAGATAGAAATATTAAGTGCTAAAAACGAGAATTTCTTGAACGAGAAGTTTTGGCCAGTGGGTCTAGTGTTTAGGCGTTACAGGGAGCGAGCATTTAACCGTCTAAATATAACTAATAATGGATAATCTCTCACAAAACAGAAGTATTAAAATGGTCACCTTTAATTGCAAGTCATTAAAGCGCTCAATAGACCAAGTACGAGAACTCTGTAAAGCCGCGGATATAGTGGCTCTTCAAGAAACTTGGCTTCTGCAGCATGACCTGGGCATTGTTCATACTATAGACAACAATTTTGGTGCATTTGCGAAGACCTCAGTGGACAGCGGGGCAGGCATATTGTGCGGGAGACCCTATGGTGGCTTAGCTATATTGTGGCGAAAGTCATTGTTCCATAATGTAACCATAATTGACTGCACATCTACACGTATCGCAGCCATTGAGATTGGAGTGGATGGAAGAACATTTATGGTGTTTAATGTCTACATGCCGATAGATGTGGAAGATAACCTAGTGGAATTCACGGATATCTTAGCTAACATGAGCGCGGTTATTGAAGACCATAGTGTTGAAGCTGCCTACATGCTTGGGGATTATAACGCACACCCTGGAGCGAGATTCGGCGAGGAGCTGCTGGAGTTCTGTGCGGAACAGACTTGGCAGTGTATGGACGTGGAGCTATTGGGCATCGCATCGGGATCATACACGTTCGTCAGCGATGCGCATGGTACAAGGAGGTGGCTTGACCATTGCCTCGCAACACAGGCTGCTCGGGACACCATTCAACGTGCGTATATTGAGTATAACGTCAACTGGTCGGATCATTATCCACTGTTTGTGTGTTGTGATATTTTAACAGTTACACCAAAGAGTACTAGCGGTATTTATTCAGATAATAACTTATGTAGAAGGATAATTTGGGGTAACAGAAATGTAAGCCAGACTCACGCATATGCATTGCAATGTTATCATGATCTCAATCTCTTATATGAAAAATTTTGTCGAAACTATGATAATATTATTCAGTGTAAATCTAATGTTGTTGCCTTCATTGATCAGTTTTACAATGACATTATTAACATTTTGCAAAAGGCATCCATATTAACTTCGCATCCTGGTGCACGCAGTACTAGGCATAAGCAGATAACAGGCTGGAACTACCACGTTCAGGCTAGTCACGCAATAGCGAGACACAATTTTAAATGCTGGGTGGACTGCGGCAAGCCAACAGCCGGTGAGGTATTTATAAATATGCGGGAGAGTAGAAAAATATTTAAGGGAAGGTTGAAGTTTTGCCAGGACAATCAGGACTCTATAAAGATGAATGTCATTGCCACGCATAGGCGTAATAAAAACTTCGGTAAGTTCTGGAGATCAGCCAAAGCCTTAGATCCCAAGCAGGCTCTTCCGAGTTCTGTGAATGGTGCCCGGGATACTGCGTCTATCGCGGAATTATTCGCACAACATTTTAAAGTTGAGCCTCTTGAGGTGGATTTGGCGGATCGAGCTCAGGACTCCCCTGGTCTGCGGTCCGTGATCAACGAGACAACCACGGCCATCACCGCCGCTGCGGTGGAGAAGGTTGTTCGTGGAATGCATCGTGGTAAGTCGCCTGGGCATGACTCATTGAGCCTGGAGCACATCTTATTTGCGAGCGATGCGATTTTTAAAGTCCTGGCAAAGCTGTTTGAGGTGTGCCTTGGTTGTGGGTTCTTACCAGATGCCCTGATGAAAACGGTGGTGGTCCCTATAGCCAAGAACAAAACTGGCGACCTGTCGTCGGTGAACAACTACCGACCTATCTCGCTCGGCACGGTTGTTGGTAAAATACTGGAGCGTGTTATACAGCCTGAATTGATGAGAAATGTAAGTATTGGTGATAGTCAATTTGGTTTCCGTCCTGGTCTCTCAACAGACAGCGCGATATTATCTTTGAAGTACGCTGCTAACTATTATCTGCAGCGAGAAACATCTGTGTATGCATGTTTTCTTGACTTGAGCCGAGCCTTTGATCTCGTAAACTATGAAATCCTGTGGTCGAAACTGCGCTCAGCCAATGTACAGAATGATATAGTGAGTCTGTTGAGATATTGGTACGGAAACCAAAGCAACGTAGTAAGATGGGGCGACGCACAGTCTAGTGCGTATAGATTAGAGTGTGGCGTTCGTCAAGGGGGGCTTACATCTCCGGATCTGTTCAATATTTACATTAACGGCCTGATCGAGGAGCTGAGAGGCACCGGAATTGGTTGTCACATACAAGGGTTATGTTTCAATAATTTAAGCTATGCTGACGACATGGTGCTTCTCAGCCCTTCGATAGGTGGCCTACGATACCTTCTTGAGGTCTGTGAGAACTTTGCTCGTAGTCACGGGATGAAGTATAACACCAAGAAGACGGAGCTAATGGTATTCCGTTATGGAAAGGGTCCGGAGATTGTACCGCCAGTATTCCTGAACGGCTCGTCAATTCAGGCTGTGAAACAGTTTCGTTATCTGGGCCACGTTCTCACTGAAAATCTATCAGATGACTTAGACCTAGAGCGTGAGCGTAGAGCTCTCGCCGTGCGCTGCAATATGTTGGCGCGCAGATTTGCTAAGTGCTCGAAGGATGTCAAAGTAACTTTATTTAGAACATTTTGTCAATGTTTTTATACTTGCCAGCTCTGGACCAAGTACACTAGAAGGGCCTTTGGCATTCTTCGAGTTCAGTATAATGATGCATTTCGCATCATGATGCGCCTACCAAGGTATTGCAGCGCGTCGGAGATGTTTGCTCAAGCAGGGGTCCCTGACTTTTTCGCAATACTACGTAGTAGGATTGCTTCCATGTGGCAGAGGGTGCGTGACTCAGGTAACGAATTATTGCAATTAATCGCGTGTGACTGTAGGAGTCAGTTTTATAGGCATTGGCTTAGCGTGCACCAGAATGCGAACAAAAAATGACAAAAAGACTGTAGGTATATTTATTGTACCTACTCGATAGTGTAATAATTTTAATTTTAATTTTAATTGAATTTATTGTTATATTTAATTTTAATCTTTATCTCTATATTGTATTTTTATATGGGTTTTTCCTGAAATAAAGAAATTATTATTATTATTATTATTATAACATTGCATTGTCACCGAACTCGCATGTATGCAAAATTTTATCTCAATCGGAAACCGGGAAACGGGTCAAATTTAACTTGCAATATTATATTACGAACAGACATGGGGACATGTGAAACTAATTAAAAGCATGAAAAAGAGAAAGAAGCTTTTATGTGAATGTGTTGGTGGGGTTTGCTTGGTAG
The DNA here is from genome assembly GCA_907269095.1 of Blastobasis adustella. Lineage (NCBI taxonomy): Eukaryota > Metazoa > Arthropoda > Insecta > Lepidoptera > Blastobasidae > Blastobasis > Blastobasis adustella. The sequence continues at coordinate 4,468,949 of OU026135.1, read as the reverse complement.
GGTGGAAATTAAAACTATCCCATTTTGTAACAGAGCCGCTGGTAGAAAATACCACAGGTAAAAAAACCCCGTGTTTCTACCAGTTCCAGTAGTAAGTAGTCTTACTTACGAAGGAAACACTTTCTTGTGTACCAATTCTTCGCAACCTCTTTAATTTCTTTAGTAAACTACTGTTCAAATCAACATACAACGCGAACATGATCGATGCAACATGCACTCAGGCTGTTACACAATACTTAGACAGTAACGTCAACACAATAGTGAAGATGAGTGACTGATAGATGTATCACTCATCTCACAGTGCTCTGCCGACCATATCTGTCGGTTTCATCTCTTCCTGACGATCCTAGTAAGACTTATACGCTTGTTACATAATGCATTAACTAACAGTAGGTAACCTTTTCAGCTATTTTGCAACTGACATACTTTTGCATTATATGGTACTGATTAGTTTTTTTATTATTATAGATTATGCATTTACTCATCATACGCTGTATATTCTATAAAAAGTCAGCGGGGATGTCTATTTAAAGGCGCAGTAGAACGGAATTAGTTGAACGATTTTGAACAGGTTTTCGGTAATGGATCGGGAAATTTACTGTGAAGTTACTATTATCGATATTTTTTATGTTAAACGGCAGACAGGCAAGAGGGCCACCTGATGGAAAGTAGTTACGGCCGCCTATGGACAACAGCAACACCAGAGGAGCTACTAATGCGTTGCCCGCCTCTGAAGAGCCTCAAATATAACTCTTGAACGATCCCATGTCATAGTCCTAAGAAAACACCGTGTCTGGGAGCTCATTCAATTTCCGATCAGTATTACTGAGAATTAACCCTATTAAAACCCCTTACATTCATGGGTGTCGTACAAGGCGACTAATGTTTTCGAAGCAAAAGTCAAGAGTCTCCGTAGTCTAGAAAATGGGCAGCAGTATTTTCCATTATTAAATTTAAGCACTGCGGTCTCCAACCCGCCTGCAAAGCGTGGAGATTATGGCAATAACCTCCCCTTTCGTGGGAGAGGCCCTAAGTCCTGCAGTGGATTGTTACGGGCTGAGATGATGAGATGATGATTACTGAGAAACGTTCTTTCGAACCTTCCAATTTGGTATGAAACGCAATGATCTTCCCTCAACCAACACAATAAGACTTTCGTGGTCATTCGCTACACTTTCATCGCGCATGTTATCGATTTTATTACCATGGTTAGCATTGTTTTTACCTAGATATTTCGACGCAGTTGCATGCGTCATCGTCACGAGTAGACTCTTATAATACTAACTATGGTAATAAACCGTGTGCGATGAAAGAGCAGCTCTAAACTTTTTCATATTTCGTTGTACTACATAATAAATAAACAAAATAATCATCTTGGCGTTAATGTCCCGGTTGTGCTTTCGAGAGCGAGGGCCCGGGGTCCGCCTTGACCATGATCCAGAATTTGGCAGGTCAGGTAATTACAGTGGAGCGACTGCCATCTGAACTCCATGACCCTGCTACCAGGGGAACCTGACCAGATTGGATCATGGTTACACATCCAGTCGCCTGAATGTGCAGGTTTCATCACGATGTTTTCCCTCACCGTAAGAGCATTGTACGACATAATGTGTGACATTAATTTAGTTTACATACTTTATAGGGTTATTAAAGCCGTAGGTTATTCCATAACAAGTCGTAAATCATGGGGCGGCACCTCAGCAGCTATGGAATATCGACAAAGATGTGGAAAAAATTCAGTATCTATTTCACTTGATGAAAAAGAGATTAGGCACATGACCAGCAATTTTTTTACTTCGTTTTTTCGTCTACGAAATACCGTTGTAAACACCTATTGCATATTATATGCAGAATACAAACGACTAAGTGTTAAACTTCCCTGTTCTCTGCGAGTGTGTAACATGCGTCGTCTGATGAATGACTGTCATACAGAACTTTCCATACAAGTAGCTGTACGTCCCACTTTGTATTAACTGCTTATTGGATGCTGATATTTTTGCTAACGGTGTGTAATAACTTGTGTGGTACATTGTTAATTGGGAAAAGTGTATTATCTGTCATGTTATTAATAGTTTTAGTACAATATAACGAACCGCTATTTATTCTGTGATATTGATATAATTGTAGCTGGTTACTATGAAAAAAAAAAGTTTATTATTTTACTATACAATTTCAAAAATTATTTTCATTTCTGGGTGTGTACATAGAAAGCGAGATTAGTTCTACTAATACTATTTAAAGCGAAGGCTTTTGCGACGAGCTTTTAAAGAACCGAAGTCAAAATCGCGGTGCTTTATGGTATTCGTCAGGTTGTTTAACTGTGCCTTCCCATTCGCACGGTCTGTCTCAAACTAAAATTCCATAAATAAATGGAAAAATTGAAATAACTAACACCTGATATCCTAACCTACTTCTTGCTAATATTGGGTCCTTACGAAATATGTGTGTTTTTCGCAATTACACATTCGCTTAAAATTTTTAATTATAATATAATTATACTTGATTTCGAAAATAGAGTGTTGAGATGGTAGTAATTCCCTAACATTTTACAAAGAGTTTGAAAATACCCATCATTCATCATCGTTAGTTTAGCCTCTTAAATCTGATGTAATTGTACGAAAATAGTAGTTATCAATATGAAATGGTATGTACATTGTACAGTAATATATCTTATAGCCCAGAAAGGCACATAGACTATAATTTATCCCGAAATCCAATATGGTTCCCGCCGGTAGGTCTGGAACATTAATAACCGAATTTCGCGGGACGAAGTCGCTTGCAAAAGCTAGTGATCAATTTCGGATTCTTAGACTGGTTCAGTCGAATGGCACCACGTGGCGGTATTAACCGTAATTTTTTAATATTTTCCACGTGTTTAATAATAAAAGTCTCGCTCCAAATATTAATTACAAAGAGCATTTGCGTGTATTCCGTCCGGAATTGCCGTCTAAATCACTTTTACCCGGCATTCTTGTTTTGGAACACGTTTCTCACGTCGCTCTAATTGACCCGAATTGCGATGGTATCAACTAAATCAGGGTTTCTGCACTCTTATTATGGGAAGGAAGTGGGTTAGTCATTTGTCTGCAATGTATAAACATGCCTACTTGCGAAGTGTCGTTGTATTTGTGACTTGTAACAACAGTGCCGTGTTGCAGTGCAGTGTTGGCCGTGTGGTGTCCGGCAGAGTAGAATAGCACCATCCCCTTACATTCATGGGTGTCGTACCAGGCGACTAATGTTTTCGAGGCAAAAGATCAAGAGTCTCCGTAGTCTGGAAAACGGGCAGCAGCATTTTCCATTATTATATTTAAACACTGCGATCTCCAACCTTGGAGATTATGGCAATAACCTCCCCTTTCGTGGGAGAGGCCCTAAGTCCTGCAGTGTCGCTATCCGCCGTTTGTATTTATGTATCTATCTATGTATGCTTAGATCTTTAAAACTACGCACCGGATTTTAAAGCGGTTTTCAACAATAGATAGAGTGATTCAAGAGGAAGGGTTATAAGCAAGAAAAACAGTGTAGGTAGGGGTAAAACGGGTGTATGCGAACGAAGTCGCGCCGAGTCCACAAGTTAAAAATTATCTGCATCAAAATCCGTTTAGAAGGAGTTATCGGATATACAGATAGATGCGGAAAGCGACTTTGCTTTATGCCATTTGAGAAAACAATAAGAATGTATACTGTGTAAAATTTTACATATTTGTTATTGTTTTTACTAAAATATGGTGCAGTTAGCTTTGTGTTTGCAAATAACTGTCAAAAAGCACTTTTAGTAGGTATGATTCATGTGAAGTTAAGTTTTTTGTTACATATAAATCTTATAATTGTAACATAACCCAGTAATCGTTGAATATCATTCAACATGAGTTCACACAATAGCATATAATGTCACCAGTGGGAACAAAGTCAGTTTTACAACTGTAAATGAACGCAATATATTACAAAAAAACTTCAATCTTCAATCTTGCTATCAATGTCCCGGTTGTGCTCGCGCGAACGTGGGCCCTGGGTCCGCCTTGCCTATGATCCAGGATTTGGCAGATCAGATATTTACAGGCAACTGCCACCTGACCCTGCTACCACGGGAATCTGACCAGATTGGATCATGGTTACACATTCAATCGCCTGAATGTGCAGGTTATATCAGGATAGTTACCCTCACCGAAAGAGCATCGGTTAGCATTCAACTAATGTACATAACTCAGAAAAGAGTATCTCTCGCTTACGAGTCAGATACCTTAACCACTCGGACACCGACGCTCCTATAAAGCTATAAAACGTACTTAAAGTCTAAAATCTACATGATAACCTGTAACTAACACACTGAAGTATCGATATCTAGTTCGTAGTTAAGATGTTTTACGAGCACCAGTTTTGCGGAATGTGGACCGCCACTGATGTATTCGATAATTGTCAGTTTTCACTTCGAATGCTTAGCAATTTATTAGTGCACACTAGTTTCCGCCCACGGCTTCGTTCGCGTATGAGTCAGGTATATCATGGTGTATTAGGATGGTTATTTCATACATCTTTATCTTTATTTGTGCTGTTTCGTCATCATATTTTTCAAACTTTTACGAAAAATATATTTTGGTCTTATCGTGTGGTATCATAATGTGGTCGAAAAATATCGATCGGAAATTTTCCGATGATTCTCTCAAAATATATAATTATTTCTTAGACGTAGCTCGGAAAAAGGACAAAACTGTCATTCAAGGTAGACAAGCCAAAAAAAATTGTGTTAATCAGCGGAAAAACTGGCCAGCGTAGAACATCCATCCTCATCCATTGACACTAAACAAAAAAGAAGCTCAAACTAGAATGTCGTATGAAGGGAGAAAATAAGGCCACGTCCACACCTCGAGATTCCCGCAACCGGCGCGGGCGCACCTCATCCGCCGCAATGAGGCCGCGCCTTTAGCGAACCTGTTCGCACTGGGTCAATCTCACACAGCGGATGTGTGTATTTGTATGTATGTATGAATGTATGGGAGTGTTTTTTTTAGATCTCATTCACTTGTCGTGTAAGTGAGATAGTGTAAAGTGCGTTTTAACTTTTACACTTAACAGTATACTAACAAGTGTATGACTGATTACCTGATTGTTCTAAACAAGATATCTTGCAGTTTAATGGTCCTTTCCTCTTTCGAATATTAATTGAGGTACATCATGTACCAGATGAATATGGTCCTCCTAGCGGTATCCGACGACAGCAACTCCTTGTATATTTGAAACTAGTAGACCTGGCGCGAATTCGTTCGCGTACACCTACTTTACCTACCCTACCCTTATAAACCTTCCTCTTGAATAATTAAATTCATTGCTGTAAACTGTATTAAAATCGGTTGCGTATGAAGATCAAAGCTGACATAGATACATACATAGGGACATACGGCGGACAGCGACTTTGTTTTATACAATGTATAGATTATGTAGTTATTCCTGTCTAGGTTATTGACAAATGAATTCATTCAATTTGGGACTCAATTAAATATGTACAGATGACTGAATTAATAATGTCAGTAGAACCATAAATTTGGTCTACGAAACATTACCTGCCTTCATTAACTCGGCTAAATGCTAAAACGGTGGTGTAACTTTAAACTAAAATTTATTAACGTCCTGTGTTGCTGACGGATTGCATGGGTGCGCGTGACTGACCGATTTTCTTTAACAATATTCGAACGAGGTTTCAGAATTTAATTTATAATTAGTTCTATAATAAGGCGGTGTATCTAAGAGGAAGATTGAAGAGAAGGGGAGTACTACCACCTTCTCATGAGAGTCATGACCCCAAGCCAACCTTACCTGGGGCCCTATTTTTGATTCGTTTCGTTCGATTCGACCTGTTATCAATAACAATCCAAAAATAGAGCTCCAGGGGCTGCATCCGAACACTCCGATCGGTGATCGACTAATAAGCTCAAATATATAAATTAAACCTATTCCAAAAACTTAGCTAAGAACTATCTCGTTAAATTAAAAAAGACCACATCGAACTCGGTCACCGGAAAATCGGACACACAGATTCACATACACATATTCAAACTTAAAATTCCCTTCTTTTTTGTAAGGAGAAAATACCATAAAAGTATGAATAGAAAGAAAAACAACTAGTCAACTCATAGAGTAATTATGTGAGACCCCACGTATATGCAAAGTCTTAAATGACAATGGCCGAAACTCTCGTATATCAAGATGAGAATTTCAACAATACAATTGTAATTACAACTATTAAAGTACATGAGATCTGAGACATTTGTTATGTCCGTCAGTCTGTTGCGTAACCAAAAAATTGTTTGAGACACAGAAAAACATGTATCTTATACCAGTTGTTATCTTTAATTACTATACTTTCACTGCTCTCGCGGTGTCTTGAAGTAATATTTTTTTTTGTATCAAGAAATATAGATATACACACAAACAAGAATTTGAAATCTAAAAGCGAATTTTTATCTTACTTTTTATCTAATTGTTACGAATAAAAATAATGTCTCCTAAAAAAACGATCATTACTGCATGAATTGGAACGTTTTTGACATTTTATTACTTAGATTTGATGATATTTATGATGAAAATAGCCCAAGTTGTCAAAATATAAACAATTTCAATTAAATATCGAGTCAGCATCATAGCGGTCAAGCCTCTGCTAGGGTTGGAAAAATACCCTTCAAATAAAAATTGGTTGTAAGTAAGAACCTAACCTAGCTTTTTGCGTACGGCGACTACATTCTGATCCGCACAACCCGTTAGGAAAAAGCCGATTCGCCAGAGTTTCGCCCGCCCATCACTTTATTGCGACGACCGTAAAGGGTATATGGCACCCTCCAGACTATCGAGGGAGGGACTCGCAAGGGACCTAGGCGCCTACCAGCTAAACTCTGCCTTGGGAGTGCCTATAGCTGGGGAGGCTTTTTAGGTTTAATCGAATGCTACACTCCATACGTATTGAGGACTACAGGCATATGAGACTGGCTTGGGGCAGATACGTTGTAGGGGCACAATCCAATTAAAAACGAGTACAATAAACTATACTTAAATTGATTCACCGCAGAAAAGATACCACTCACACTAACATCAAATTCAACCTCAAATGGAGCCTTAAAATAGCAACGAATACCTCATCAATTACACATCTTAATCACGTTTCCGGAATCAGCATAACCAGCTTCTTCGCAGCTGGATTAGCATGAATCAAGTCAATTAGCATAGTTTTCGAACAAACATACGGACCGATTTAGTGGACAGTGGGCAGAGACCAGATGTAGGGAAATTGTGGGAAGCCCACATGGAAGCAAGCGGGGAGATAGCGGGTAGATTTGTATTTTATTGCCTTTATTGGCTACCGGGGTTGGTTTCGTAGAAAATTTGAGAAGAAAAAAATACACTCCGTATCAAAATCCGTTCCGTAATTTAGAAGTGGTGAAACATAAATGATGTAGACTGGCGCGTATAGGAACGTTGTTTACTATTTAATTTTAAATGTTGTTCTGCTATTATTTGCAAGGATTTTCATTTGGGCTATAAATTATTGTGGTGCATGCTATATTTTATTAATAGAAAAGACTGTCTGTCAATCAAAATATCTTGTATATCACACATAAAACCCAAATGTCCAAATGCACAACAGAAATGAAAAGACTAATTTTCAACACACAATTTCTCTGCCTATGACTGTATGCGGTCTGTAACTGAATAACAATGCGTATAAAGAAATGCTAAACTTTGCTCTTTCAGCATATCACAACTGTGACCATTCAAATTTTGGCACAAAACATCCATGGACGTCATCCGACATTAACGCAACAATCGTTGGAATCCAAAAATTTGGTAACAGCCGTTAATGATTTTGTAATGGGCGTCTCAAAACGCTCCCACTGTGGCCGCTGCCTTAACTCAGGTTTACTTTCACAATCTCCCAATGAAAGGTCAAACAAGTTTGTGTGTGTGAGTGGCCAGGTGTTAGGTTGTGTGGGTACTGCGCATCCAATGTTATCGACTTTCTAATTTTTCGGTTAGTAAGTTTGTGTCTACGGATGAGATTATTGAAGGGTACAATTATAAATCAATCGATTGGGTGTTCGTACTCCAACAGCCGATGGGAGAAAGTGCGTAAGTGAGAACGGTAAAATTGACAAAATTACAGTGTTGTCTGATTCATTTGTGATAATGGCGGCCCTATATTCGAGTCGTTTGCGGCCGTATGCTAATACATGAATAGGCTCGTTTACATATCGGCATTCCATGTAAATTCGGAAATGTTGTTTTAAAAGACTAGTGTTATTTTCTAGTTATCGGCTCCTTCGTACCAATATTATATATGAAAGCTTGTTTTATTAGATGTTTGTTTTGTCCACGCAAAACTATCGGGTTATGGTGATTCTTAAAATATTGTGCATGAAAAGTACTTAATTATTATTCAAACGTAAATAATTGACGATTTGTCTATAGGCAGGTGCTCACTTTCCATCAGGTGGCCCGCTTGCCTGTTCGTCTACCACATGATATAACAATATGGAATGGCACAAAGTATGTAATAATGTATCCCAAAGTAGTACCGTGAAAAGAATTTAGCTCCAAACGAAATTTCTAGTCTTAATCTAAAAAGTAGAGGTCAAATTAAAGGGCTGTTCAAACATCTCCCATTCAACATTACGCACTGGCATTGTGCTGTGAAAATAGAAAGTGTTAAGTCACTGATTGCAACTCTATCTAAGCTCTATCAATCGACATAATAGAGCAGCGATGGAACTGAAATGATTGTTGTAGAGATCATCACGACTTCTCTCGTTGCAATTTCGAAATTCCAGTAGCATCTTTTTGCTTCTGTTGCGTTGATCGCATCGCAGAGTACTCTACATTATAGAGTTCGTGACAAATTCATAGATATCTCGCTCGTACTGGCGACTCACCCTTATGTTGTCATTTTTGTAAGAGTTGGTTCTGACCGGGCACCATTTATTAAAAACTTAAGAGATAGTTTTTTGCTGACCATAATTTTATTAATTGCGATTATTATTATTTTATTAAGTGGAATGGAAAACGCTGCTGCCCATTTTCCAGTCTACGGAGACTCTAGGTCTTTTACCTGGAATACTTTACGATTTGTCGCCTTATACGATACCCACGAGTGTTAAATTACTTGCTTACAATTTTTGATAATTTTTATAACCATAAGTTGCTGACTAAATTCGAAAAATTAATTAGATAAAATTGCGTCCACGAAAAGTTTTTCAGCTATGTATTCCGTCAGCAGTTCCATATGCCGAATACATTTTTCAGCTGCATTCTGTCAGCAGTTTCATATTATCGTGAACTTTTGCTGACCAGCAAAATTATACCCAAACCGTATACCTAGTAACTTAGTAGCTTTATGCCCAATACAAATAGTAAATTACATTTGTAACAGTGGCGACAGGATTGCCCAATGGGTGTGTCCCATTACCATTGTTCCTACAATTGGACATGCACATTTTGATGTATTACCGTGTGCTACGTATTGTGGTGATATAACTGTTGCATCATTTGAGGAACAATGTTTCTGGGTAATAAGATTTATATATTTGCTGTACTAGATAGCGTTGAGAGGACAGACGGAATTTTTTAAGAAAAAAATAATAATTCGTAAAATCTTATGGGATACATTTACATTACAATTTAACGTGTAGAATAATATGTTTAATGGTAATTAATAATAACTAAGTTGCCTGAACTAGATGAAGAAGTGTCGATTGTTATGGATTTAGTTTAATATTCTTGTTACGCGGGGTGGCAATCAGCTCCCGAGACTGTTCAACAGGTTTCAGGATCCTCAGCGGAACACCCTGGTCAACCTCGGCTCGCCAACGGTGTTAGGCGCTGTTGATAATGGTCGTGCGACCATGGGTACAACGGACTTCGCCCAATAGGAGGCCTCAATACTGCCCGTCGCACAACCATGGTCGCACAACCGCTGCCAATTAGGACAGCGACTTAGGAGCACACCTAACGAGTGGCCAGCTCGATTAGCTTCAAAGTACGAAACGGCCACCCATCCAGTCCCCTAGTTGTCCCAGTTGCTTAACCTTATTTTATTTATTTATTTATTTAACAATTTTTTGCACACAATAAACAAATGCAGAGATACAACACAGATATAACTGACACAACAGGCACTACTTATTTCTAAAAAATATTCTTCCAGCAGGCCTGCAGAAGGGAAATGTTCGACTAAGAAATGCAGATACGACATGCACAATGAATGAATAATTATAAAATACATACTAATATGATCAATATTTATATATCATAAATCATATCAATAAATACATACATACCTATCCTATACCTACATACATACCTACATACCTTAGTTACCGGTCTCGCGAGCACTCTGCTTGCACCAGTGGCTTGTATCATCCTCATAATTAATAAATATTAGATTAAATTTTTAGTTCTCAATAAAGGGTCGTTTTCCCGAAATGATGAGGAAATTAGGTAACTCAAATGGCCATTTCGGTTTACGATGTAGTTCGTCATAGCCATTAATCGAAAGTGACTGGAAAACGATCGTACTGTAATTGCTGTACAGGCAGTTAAACCTAATAGGTACAGCTTCCAAGGTATGCTCGAATTTTGTGGGATGTTTGTTAGCTTGACATTATTTATAAGTTTTGCAATAGAGAAAGGCAAATGAGCGAGGAAGTCACATCAAAATTTAACCCCCGATCCGTCGATAAGCTGAGCTAAAAGTAGGGGGCGCTTTTCTCGAAGCGTTTCGTCAAATTTTCAGACCTTCATATCTTCGGTCTATATAATACGAGAAAGCTCAATATCACGTAATGTACCTTGCAGACTTATAAAATATACAAAGCTTCATTTGAGTAGCTTTTACACTTAAAATTTTATTTTATTAATATCTAAAATAAGTACAACTTCGATACTGACTGACTCACTGACTTCTCATCAAAACCTCTAGGGTACTTCCCGAGGTCCTAGGATGCTGAAATTTTGCACACAAATAACAAGAAAATTAAGAAATCCGTAATTTTTAACCTCCAGCCGTAACGCATATTTTTGATAGGACTACGTTTGAATCTATGAAGCGGCCAAGCCATATTTTGTGACCAAAGTGTAGGGTTTGTAGAGTTAGGAGCTTGGCTCTCAATCGTTTGTTTGTTTAAAAAGTACCAAATCTATCACATCCAACAAGGAAGACTAAAACGGAACTAACTCTCCTTCCACCCTCACTAAGGTCGTTCCAAATGACAGACTTGAAACTAGATTCAAGCGGACCAATCAATGCCAATGTAAATATAATAAGTAAGCTATTTCCGTGTATCTATCTATATCTACTTTCATTAGTTGCTTTGCGTATTCCTCAACAACTTCATGGAAGGCTATCAGGAAGTCTAGTTTTAACAATTCCTGTCTAATTAAATTGAGATACGTTTTTGACTGGAATGTATGATTTTTACGGTCAAAAACGATTAAAATCTCCTTTTACGGCCAAAATGAATCGACTTGTCGTTTCGGGAAGTGTTTTTATGTCATGTTATGAACAGTTTCAGTTTTTTTAGACAACGACAATGACTTAATTTAATTTTACCGTGAGAGTGTTGATATTTGTCTTATCATGGTCAAGGACCCCAGGCCCTCGTGCGCGAGAGCACAACCGGGACATTAACGCCAAGGTGATGGTCGTGCGGACTCATAAACATTAAGTTAGGTTCTAGAAAGCTGAGTTGCTTTTGTGGACTCTTAATGGTTTCAATTAATGAATGTTGTTAGAAAGATTAACGATAAATGTATTTCTAATCTTAATCAATTCTGAAGTTAATATTTATTAGTCTCTTGTACACACGTCACTTAATAGATTAGCTCATAAAGGTCTATGTTTGTACTTGAATGAGGGCTAAACATTGTAATAAAAATACAGGTTTATGGGATTTTGCCTCCATTCATTTCTCAGTTTCCATATAGGTTTATTACATACATACAATCATGCTTTCCACAAGGTTAGGCTGTAGACTATCGAGTGCCGCAACCTACAATGCTCATACATAGCTTTTCCTTTTTTGCACATTCATACAAATACATCTTCTCATACATTTCGTCCTTCTTGAAGAATGATTGTATGATAAAATATACGCCTGTGAGACACAGGCGTGAGCTTTATGTATGTATTTATGTAAAATATAGAAATACACACTTTTGCGTTAAGATATCATTAATTATAATTATCATCCTGCCCGGGGTCCGCCTTGACCATGATCCAAGATTTGGCAGATCAGGTAGTTACAGAGAAGCGACTGCCATCTGACCTCCGTGAGACTGCTACCAATAGAACCAGACAAATTGGATCATGAATCATACACATTCAGTCGCCTGAATGCGAAGGTATCATCACAATGTTTTTCCTTACCGTAAGAGCATTCAACAAACGTACATAATTCAGAAAAGAGTCATTGCTACACGGCGGCAGTGGGATTCGAACCCACCGATTCGAACCTCTCGCTACCGAATCGGATACCGTAACCACTCGAAGAACCACTTAAGATATCATCAATTAATACGTAGATATTCTGAATTTCTCCAAATCTGAACCGTTCCTCATAACTGCCATTTCTCTTATTCATTGACAGGGGTCGTCAACCAATATTCTTTGTTTAGAAAGTTTTTGTTCGTGCTTCGGAATTGATTACGGCTTAGGTTCCGGGTGGTAACTAGGTTACTGTCAGGCCTTGGACTCGCATGGTGGTAACTGGTGGCGTGACATTTAACTCGATTGGCAAGGACGTTTATTAAACCGAATGGTAACAGTTTAGTGTAATGTAGCGCCATTCTAACTTGATTGGAGTGTGTGGATTCGTTTTCCGTATGGCGTTTCCGGTGTTTTTTTTTGTTTTAATTATTTTTGTGTGACAATTAGGAAGTTAGTTGATAGATTGTTAGTCGATAATCAAATTACATCGTACAATGTAATTTAATTAACCTTCTACATATATCGTGATCACTTCAGGGATCATGTCGTTTATTATATTTTTTGCAATATAGTGCTACTGTAGTGTAGTTTTACAATATAGTGTATTCTGTTTGTGAAATAACTTTGGCGTCTATGTAACTTGGCATAATTATCTATACTTCTGCCAGGGTCCGCTTTCCTGATCTATCTCCTCCACTTCGCCCAATTTTGGGCATCCTCGCATCATAAGCGCTCTAGGCGACCCGGTAATATCAATCCATCGCTTCTTGGCATCCCTTGGGACCTCTTTCCCGATTCCGGCAGGCTTAGGCACCAAAGAACATAAAACTGTCAGTTCCAAGACGGGCTACTCTCATCATGTGAACGTGTTTAATTGACTTCTGTGTTGGAGCCAATGCGTGTCAGTAGGGCTGGCAAGGTGGGATTCCACGTAGATTAGAATCTACTATAGTGATTAATATCTACACATCCATGTCTAAGTGAGCGGCTAATTAAAAGTGGGGAATGATTTCATTAAAGACTTCTAATTGAGATTTTTACGGCTGTAATGTTGTTTATGAAAGTTTGACTTAAGATTTTATGTGTGAGAAAATTTTAATGTACGAATTTAAGCCCCGTGAAGTCCGGTAGAAATAGAGTCAAGCAAACAATCAAAAGACACCGAAAGAGAAACCGAAAAGAAAGGGAAAATGTTTGCGAAATTTAGACATGTGTGTTTATTGCATTTTCTATTTGAACTCGAGATCAGATTTCAATGGTAATTTGCATAGAATTGGTATTGGAAAATGATAATTCGATAGATCGAATATATTGTGAGGTTTAAACTTGATATGTGCGATTTTTGTCCAGTTTACTCAAGTTACTATTTAGTTAATATTCAATTCTTCGGACACAATACATAACCGGATCCTTTTATTGTCCCTGTTACTGTTATGACACACTTATCTAGTATATTAAACCATTTTTTTAGAAAAGATTTCACAATCTGTTTAGTACCTAGTAAAAATTTGATTATACGAAACTTATTTAACCAAACCATGTTAAATAAAATCTACATAGTATAAAATAAAGTCGCTTCCCGCCGTCTGTTCCTATATCTATGTATGTGTCTATGTAAGCTTAGATCTTTTATACTACGCCACGGATTTTAATGCGGTTTTCAACAATAGATAAAGTGATTCAAGAGGAAGGTTTATAAATAAGCAAGAAAAGGTTAATAAATGAAGTCCTACCTACTTTAGGTGTAAGCGAACGAATTCGCGTCTGGTGTTAAATAAAAATTTCAATTACTACACTTGTGACCTGAAAACCAGTGTTGCTCTATACTCGTATCAAATTCCAACTGCATTGTTGCACATTGCGTTAGTTCAAACTAAAAGTTAACTATTTCATGGACCTTGATTGTTGTGCAGTCTATTTCTCGGTCAAGTCTAGTTAGGTGTTTGTTATCAGCTTATGCCTGTCTATGAAGAAATTGGGTCAGATTTATAATGAAGTTCAATTTGAAATCAATATTATATGGTTGTTGTTAGAGCGTTGAAATTGATATCTGTATTGTATTTGTTTATACATGTTTGCTTTTTATTTAGATTTTTAAGTGCAATCACTTAGTGCGTTGAATGCGATACATTTAAATTAAGACTATATTTAATTAATTGTAATTTAGTAATTTGGTTTATTGTTCTGAGACTACAACTTTCAATGTTATTCAAAGTTTAAATTAAAGGATGCAAAACAACACAATAAAGTAATACATGAAATATACATTTTCATATCCATGGGCACTTGCCCACCTACCCCACACACACCTATGTAGGTCAGTTTTAATAAGTGAAATATAACAAAAAATAGTTTTTCTGACATAGGTATTAAATAGATTTCACTAGACAATAAATCTCCTCATAAAAACAACCTAAAAAAACAGACCCACACCCAAGTTCACCCACCTCGTGTGGCAACCATTTCTTAAGCCTTACCAAACAGCTGGTAAAGAGTATCCGCGAACGTGGGAAGCGGCGCGCGCGCAACTTGCACCATATTGGCTGCGTTTGAGTATTGTTGGCGGAAAAAGTGTGGGCCAATGATATTGGCTTGTGGTTGGGTTATGTTATGATGTTGGTCGGATGGGTGAATCGGCGTATCTCTGCCGACAGGTATATCGATGGATGTAATAGGACTTTGTGATACAAGTTGGGTAATAGGCTACATTGTTACCCAAAAATTGGGTTACGAGCAAGTGTTTTGATTAATAGTTTCTGAGTAGGATGGTGATTTTTTATACCACTAAACTGGCTCACAAGCTCACGGCCGTTTTCGCTTTCCGCATCTGTTTATCCGTTAACTCATTCACGCATCGGATTTTGATGCGGTATTGACTATTATTTAGATAATTTCTTCATTAAGGGTTATAGTTTTAATACATCATATATACATGCATAATTAATAGAGAAAACCCGAGAACACTCGCGCGAAGCTGGGAATGGGTCGCTAATTCTTTATAAAAGTATTTTAGGCAAGCATTTCAATCAAACCTGCTAGCAGGGTCACGGAGGTCGGATGGCAGTCGCTCCACTGTAATGATCTGATCTGCCAAATGGTTAAGGCGGACCTATTATCGCCCAGATGATTATAGGCAAGCATTTGTCAGTTTTTTCTGGTGGTGCTGATGATGATGAGCATAACACACTAAATGTAAAAAAAAACAATAGAAACAAAAGAAAAGAATGAGCGATTTTTTTATTTTTATGTCTTTGTTTTTCTATTAACTTCCCAAGCGACACCATGCGGAATTTCTATTTAATTTGTACCAAAAATTTGCTGTGGGAGAACCTGCGACAACTACATTTATGGCGGCTCTATTACCACTTGACCATCGTGGTTTAATGTTCAAATTTATCTTTTGTTTATTCAATGCTTGCACGGAGTTAACTGGGTAAGTATGTCTGTCAGTCAGTAAGGTTAAGTATGTAGGTGTATTTGGTTTGTAGAACGTACATTTGGACCATCAGCATGATTTGTTGAAATTCCTTCAACGGAAAGAATTGGATAATCTATATTTTATCTGTTTTAGTTAATAATATCTTTATTGGATTATCTTGTTTGGTTGGATTAACCAATTTACAAATAATAATAGTAATAAACCGTTTATTTGAGGGATTAAGTATTATAAAGTTTAAATCAATGTTAACAAGCCCATGTTTTGTTAGTAATATCTTAAACTAAGTGTTGGTACTTATATACAAAGATGTTTATGAGGAATTTGACTGTTTTACTTAGGTACGTATTCGATAAATTATACTTTTATACCATCTATTATATACGAGGAAGGATTAGGATAGTTTGCGTGTATCTGTGTTCAATAGATTGTAATTTATTTAAAGAAAACGTAATAAACATAAGAGAATAACAACCAGAACAAAAATTGGCAATTTAAAACTCAGACCGATTTGTTAATTGATTCACTGGCATACCTGTTAGCATGACACATGTTTTTTATAAGTACGACAGACAAACAGGCAAGCGAGCTACCTGATGGAAAGCAGTCACCGCGGTCGATGGCCATCAGCAACACCAGGGGCGCTACCAATGCGTTGCCCGCCTCTAAAGAGACCTCTAATATACCTCTTGAACGATCCCATCTCATAGTCCAAAGGAAACACTGTTTCTGGGAGCTAATTCCACATGGAGTAATATGTCACATGCCGTGATATGTTATTTGACATATCCGAGACTTTTGGCCCACATCATGATCAAGACCCATAGCATATAAGTTACTTACACCTCATCGAGCAATAAGAACGCTACGTATATCTCGTAACGCGTAAACGCCTCACTTACCAACTAATCCTACATAATTGTACTAATTCTATTACTGTGAAGACGTAAACAGGCTTAAGACGGATCAACTTCATCGGCCTATCAAGCATCCGCATTAGTAGAATCAGTACCCACCCACTTTATCTATAATTGGCTTAAGGAGTGATCTAAAGGGTACTTACGATTGCAGTAAAGGAAAGTTTTTTAATCTTCTCGTGTGGTATCCAGTGGATACCATACTACCCACGTTTAGCGGATGGGTTGGATATCCCGCGGGACCCTATTATTTTTCCGGTATGAAAAGTATTCTATGGCACTCGGGAATTATGTAGCTTCCTAATAGTGAAAGAATTTTCAATAACCGTTCAGTAGTTTTGCAGATTACCCCCCACATAAAAACGAACAAACTCAGATACAAACAATATTTTCCCCTTTATAACATTACGATAAGACAAAAAAGCGATGTCTCCCAATGAAAGATTTGCAAGATGCTATTTAAAAAATACAGAATTTTCTTATTGTCAATAGATGGCACAATTCAGTGCTAATATATCAAACACACAAATACCATAATATTGAATAATTGACAGTTTTTTTTTTTTAAATCGGACAATATTTAACTCGGTAATGATCATTTAGCAACATGGGTTAGCTATACTCAATTTACGACCTAACTTGATATGATATGCAGAAGGAGTCTGTCTAACTCTTAGAACAAACTTGACATAAGAGTTAAGTACAGCGCCATCTATTCACAAGGATATAAAACTTCATTTTTCTACAACTGTCAAATTGAAAACCTCTCATTGTCACCGTTATTCGTATTCCCAAAAACCACACGGCAATGTTAATTATGTGTAGACGTGCGAAGACTAAACGGGTCGGCAAACCGGCGCGTGCGCAGTGAAAGCAGCTTCACCTGTACGGGGGCCCTGCGAATTTGGAGAGGCGATCTGGGAAATTTGGCACCTGCAATAGCAATGAAAGAGGGTACTTTCGCTCCGTATATGCTTGGACAATTCACACAGCGACATCTAGTCCCAAAGTAAGCAAAGGTTGTGTTATGGGTGCCAGAAAATGGATTATATATTTTTTACAACTTATATATTTTTATATACATACAACACACGGACTCGTTACAGAAATTGAAATTTATCAATATCTGCCCGGTCGGGAATCGAACCCGAAACCTCTGCGTGGCAGATCGGTATGTTAACCAACTGAACCACTCAGGTCGTTATATGGGAAATAAATAGACCAGACACCGTATTTTTTAACCGTTCGACTTCCGTTCTTATGCGAAATTGTGCTAGGTACCCCTGACAGATCGTTCCACCATACGCATATGTGTGTATATGGGACCACCTGTACTCCTCGGTGGTAGCGCCATCTGGTGAGCCAAAAAAACACAGCTTCAATTGTATTGTAACTAAAAAAAAACATTCTTACGGTAATATCACGGTTGTGCTCTCGCTCACGAGGGACCATGATTCAGGAATTAGCAGATCAGATAATTACAGTGGAGTGACTGCCATCTGACCTAATTGACCCTGCTACCAGGGGATGTGACTACATTGGATCATGGCAGCACATTCAGTTGCCTGAATGTACATAACTCAGAAAAGTATCATTGGTACATGGCGGAAGTGGGATTCGAACCCGGTACCTCTCGCGTGCGAGACGGATACCTTTACCACTCGGCCACCGACACTCCTCAGCTTCAATTGTGACTACCGACTCGTAAAAAAAAGAGTAAACCCACATTGTAAACGCGTCGGCAACATAATGAATGGATGTAAATTTGTTCAATTACTTAGCGCTATTATCAGAACACTTTCGTCGCGTTTCACCGAAAAGAACACAGCACGCCTACAAGTAGACATCGACACGTGTTGTACCCACGGACCTGAACAAAATACGGATGCCATTCTACACTAGAGAAGTGAAGCATGCAAGGTATGGCAATTTCTTGACAATTTATTTTGTTATACATGACGCACACATTCACGCACATACACCAGCGGGGCTAATGACTATCTTAGTGGACAACTGAATTTAACATACATACACTACACACCAGAACGGGAACCAGAGATGACATTAAGATATTGACGTTGTACTTTTAATATTAATTTTACTTTCCCTTTTTTCTAAATTTTGGAATTTATTTATACAATTTTAATTTTTACATTTTTATTTTATTTTAAGCTATTATTATTATATGCAATTTTAATTGTATTTTTTGTAAATTTCGAATTTGATGTATGGATCTGTATCATCCGTAATAAAGACTTTTATTTATTTATTTATTATTACTCTAATGACGTAGTGTACAATTATCTAATGTCAAATTCAGTTGTCAACTGAGTTAGACAATAACTTCGCAAGTCTGTCAATCCGTCGCCATTTTGTTCGATTTTGTACCGCGCTGTCACGCCAGTGACAGTGTCAAAGCACGCACATAAAATACACACATAAATGGGCGGCCATTTTCATGCTTCACTCATGATTTTAGAGAGTATCTGTCCGTATTTTTTTCAGGTCCGTGGTTGTACTTATTTCTTCGTGACTAAATAACAGCTGCAATCTAGCGTATTATGCAACAAGGAACCAAATTATTGGATGGCATTGAACGCACGCACATCTTTATTAATTAGGTGTTTTTACTATGTTTTTACTCTCCGAGTATTTGCTGTGAATGTTATCGTATCGATTTATCGGCGCTTGCGCAGTTTCCTTGCGCGTTTTTTGGGATTACTACCGGAAAGTGTATTGTTAAAGTACTTTTATGCACTCAATTTCCATGATATTTTTAAGGTTAGAGTAAAATGGTGCCTAATTGATTAAAAAAAAATAACTCTGTCTTATAGTCACTTGTTTGTAATAGAATCTATACATGTACATATGTACGCTTAGATCTATTAAACGACGCACCGGATCTTAATGTGGTTTTTAACAATAGATAGAGTGATTCAAGAGGTTTATAAGCAAGAACGAAAGGGTTGGTAGGGATATTTATACCATTATTCCTGCGTGGGTTATAGTGACTCCGAATTTAAAAAAATATTGCCAATGAACAAGGCCAAATGGAAGTGTATGTCATGTAAACAAACCAAAAAAAATATCAATCCAACTACGCCAAGAAGCGAGGATAATCCGCACTCCATTATTAGTTTGGATGCTAACGCTCTGATGGATCATTTTGAAACACAATTTAGCTTATTGAGAGCATCGATTCACTCACTAAAAACAGATGTGAGTGATCAGTTGCTGAAATTGTCTAACACTGTTAGTTCCTGGGAAACGAAATTAAATGAGCTTGAGGCATCATTGTTGTCTGTAAATACTAAATTATATGAGCTGGCGACTGAAAATGACCAATTAAAATCTGAACTACTCACTTTACGTACGAATATGGATGAATTGAATGAGAGCAATAGTCGTAATGAACAATGGGCTCGACGCTGGAATATCCAAATAAATGGCGTTCCCGAAAAGAAAGGGGAAAACCTTATGGTATTAATACAGTCCTTAGCTCAAAAGTGCGACTTTAAGCTGAATCCTGACTACGACATCGACTTCATTACTCGAGTGGCCGTTAGGAACGATCTTGAGAATAAGATACCGAAACCAATTATTTTAAAAATGCATGCTAGGTACAAAAAGGACGACTTTTTAGCTGCATTCCGTAGACTGAAGAAGTGCACGGCTGGCGATGTGGGTATTACGGGTGAGCAGAGCCTAAATACGATTTACTTTAATGACCACCTTTCGGCTAGAAACAAAGCCCTACTTAAACATGCGAAGAGATTGGCAAAGGAGAAAGCTTACGTCTACTGCTGGGTTCGGAATTGCACTATTATGGTTCGCCGCACAGACAAGTCCCCGGTTATTCACATCACATCCGAAGCATGTTTAAACAAAATTGTATAGGGGTTATTTGGTTTTTAATTTTCAACATTAATTTAAAAAAACTTTTTTTGCGATATTCTTTTGTTTCCTTATATTTTAAAATATATAGAAGTTTTATATTCACCATGTTAGGTTATGGGTATTCATTGTTCGCTGCGATTTTCAAATTGTGGTTAATGTCAGCATCCTCAGCTCAAAACTGGAACTTGAACATGCATTTTGTGGAGGCTCTATCTTTATGTACTATTTTATTCGTAATTTACAATGACTTTTAATATTTTCTACCAAAACGTGCGGGGTTTGCGGTCTAAAACCAAGTTATTCTACAATAATATTTTAAATGTTGACTATGACGTAATATGTCTAACTGAGACGTGGTTGCTGCCTGGAATTTTTGATGCAGAATTATTTGACTCGCGTTATAATGTCTATCGTAATGACAGAGATTATGAACGCTTAAAGCTGTCAAAGGGGGGTGGTACTCTTATTGCTGTGCGTCGCGGCATTCCCGTGGATATGCGCCCATCGGCCCCGCTGCCTGTCATGGTCGACGCTGATATAACTTCGGTTAGTATTGTCCTGCAAAATGGGTCCAACGGTAAACGAATGCGTTTATATTGTTGTTATTTTCCACAAAATAAAGACCAACCTGAGTCAGAACTCACATTTTTTGAATTTATATCAGATATCAATTTAAATTATCCCGACGACAAGTATATTTTACTTGGTGACTTCAACATAAGAAATGCTGCGTGGACGCAGGGTATAGGTGTACCTTATTTAATTCTTGAGAATCCGCAGGAGGATACTCTTACCACGCAGCTATTTTCATTTTTGTGTTTCAATGGTTGGTACCAATACAATAGTATTAAAAATTATAATAACAGGCAGCTAGATCTTGTGCTGTCAAGTGTTACTTCAAAGGTGTATAGAGAGGCGCCGTTATCACTGCCCGAAGATCTGCACCATCCATCCCTACGTATTGTTGCTAATTTGAATTCCAAAATCAATAACCTACAACCTGCGTGTCGCATTATTCGTCGTTTTTTTGCAGCGGATTATGAAATTATTAACAGCGAGCTAGGAATTTGGGATAGCATTGAACTCGCTGTGAATTGTTTTTACACAATTATTAATAAGATTATTAATGAATATGTCCCTTCTAGACCTGTTTATGGTGATAGTAAATTTCCTTCATGGTATACGCGACAATTAATTAAATTAATCGGTAGAAAACAAAAAGTTCACAGAAAATGGAAGACTTATGGTAGGATTAGCGACTATGACGCTTTCTCTGAATTGCGCCGTGAGGTTAAGGCAATGCAAACAGAATGTTACGTGTTGTTTATTGAACGCACAGAAACCAATATTAAATATAGTTCCAAGTATTTTTGGTCATTTCTGAAATCGAAGAAATGCAGTAACGATATTCCAGACACTCTATATCTGGGGGACAGTAGTGGGACCGATGGTCAAACGATAGCTGATCTTTTTAGTACATTTTTTCAATCTGTTTTTGAACCCTCTTCGTCCGTTTTCACTTCCATCAATGAACGTGATGTTTACAATGACTCTATTATAAATACCGTCTACATAGATCAGGGAATTGTTGAGAAGTATTTGAGCAAACTTGATACAACAAAGGGTAGTGGTCCAGATGGTGTGCATCCAGTTTTTCTTAAACGATGCAATAAACAGCTTGCTATCCCACTTTCTTTGTTGTTTAAATTTTCCTTAAAAAAAGGCTGTGTTCCATCGGTGTGGAAAAAGTCAACCATAGTGCCTATATTTAAAGGTGGCAACAAACATAATATAAGTGACTATCGAGGTATATCGAAATTATCGGTAATACCTAAACTGTTCGAAAAAATAATTTATGATTCTTTATTCCCTGCAGTTAGACCTCTGCTAATTCAGGATCAACATGGCTTTGTTAGCGGCCGTTCCACAGAATCTAACCTATGTGAATTTTTGGACGTAGTTTTGAAGGGCATGGCGGATGGTTGCCAGGTGGATGCCGTGTATACCGATTTCTCTAAAGCATTTGACAAAATATCTCACAACATATTAATAAACAAACTGGACAACATCGGTATACATGGTGACTTACTAAGATGGCTGGAATCTTATTTACGTGATAGAACTCAAGCGGTGGCAGTGAAGGGTTTTATATCTAGTTTTGTTCCTATAACATCTGGCGTGCCCCAGGGTTCCCATATTGGCCCGTTGCTATTTAATCTTTTCATTAATGACGTCGTGAAATGTTTTAGAAATTCCAAGAGCTTATTGTACGCGGATGATACAAAAATTTTTGCCTTAGTGAAGTCTACCAGCGATTGCATGCTGCTTCAAGACGATTTGTTGGAATTTTGTAACTATTGTCGCAATAATAAATTAATTTTAAATGTAGACAAATGCTATACCATAACATTTTCTCGTAAAAAACAGACAATCAATTTCAATTATAAAATGTTGGGTAAAAATATAAAGAGGGTAACCGAGGTGCGAGATCTTGGGGTCCAGCTGGATAGTGAACTTCATTTTACATCGCATATTAATAAAATATCTGCAAAAGCATATAAAATGCTTGGGTTTATGTTTCGGCAGTGTAGTGACTTCAAAAACATAAATACATACATACTTTTATATAATTCGTTGGTTAGAAGTCACCTGGAATATGCCTCCACTGTTTGGAATCCACTATATTCGAAGCACAAATACGAGTTGGAGAAAATACAGAGAAAATTCCTTCGAAGAGTACGCTATAGATTTAAAGCTCCTGAGCCCAATCTCTTATCTTTGGAACTGCGTCGCGAGCATAGAGACCAGGCATTTATATACAAAATTATCAATAATATGATAGACTCCCCGTACCTTCTTGGTAGTATTCTATTCAGGTGTCCTAGATCACAGAGCCGCAGCAGTGATGTATTTTCGGTTCCCTTTTGTAAAACTAACTATTCCAATAACAGATTTTTGGTCAGAGCTTGTCATACGCACAATAAGAAATACGCAGACATTGATTTGTTTCATATGAAATATGGTGGATATAAGGCTTCCGTAAAGGGTAATAATGGTGAGTAGTTGGTAAGTGTTTTTGTTTTTATTTGTTTAATTATAGAGACTAAAATCATTAGGCGTCAGCGATCAGAATGTTATTTTCATTAGTTTCTCTCTTTTTCATCCTTGCACTATCCCGTTATGTGGGGGTTGTGTTATTATTATTAGTTTAGTTTATTCACTTTCGTACAATTATCATGTGGAAACTTCACTGGCTAACGTGTGAATTATTCTCTTATATTGTAAGTAATATTGTAAGCTGTTTGTTTTCCTAAATAAAGAAAAATAAAAAATAAAATAAAATAAAGTAGAGGGTAAAGTGCGTAATGCATTCCCCGCGAAAAAAAAAAAAAAAAGTTGTACGCAATCGAAGCCGCGCCGGGTCCACTAGTTAAATATAAACATGGAACCTGATTACCTGACACCTTATAGTCTGTTGGAGGTCAATTTCCTTCCACCTAATAAGGACTGTCATTGCAAATAAGTTTTACTTCCTGCAATGTAATGATTTCCGATATATATTTTTGATAACTCGTCTGCCTTAAAGCACTTCGGACCACACAAGGTTGCCTTTATGTACCTACTTTCAACAAAGGAAACACGTTTTGCTGAGAGAAATATACGAAATATAATTTTATATGACTGGTAAGTTCTTTTATACGACTAGTAAAGTTGTAATAAAAAAAAAAGAATGCGAGTAAAAAACCTTAAGAGTAAAAAATACTTTCCTTAATGAAAAAAAATTAAAAGACTGGCCACTTGGGCGGGCAACTCATTTACGGTTTAATAAACTTGCATTTGTCAATAACATTTAGTGTATTTATTACTATATACTTTGCCAGTATATATCCTACAAGGTGCAATCCATTGTCATACTCAATTATATACTTTTCTATATTTATACTGTAATTTACCAAGACCAGTGGCAAAATTCTGTTTTATGAAGTAGATATAAAGATTTAAATAAAATTCAATAGTGAGCTGGCTAGTTCCTCGGTCAGAGATTGCTATTCAACGAGGTAACGCAGCCGGCTTTCTGAACACATTTCCGGGGGGCAGCGGTGTGGACGGTCTTAAATTTTTTAATGTATAGTACTTTTTAATGTGTTTTATTCCCCTTCTTCTTCATTATAATGATAATAATTTTATTATTTCTTTTGTTTACAGGTAAATATGTTTTACGGTGTATTCAGTTCGGAGTAGGTGAGGTATACAATATACATTCTACGGAGAGAGCCGAAGAGAAGCTGTAGACCAAGTGGTTAGTAGTCCGCCTTGCATGCAGGTCTCGGAGCTTCAAATGCCATTTAGTGACTGGATCAATGTGTCTGATTTTAATCTCTGTATGTACATATTAATACATGCTTGTATGAAACACTGTTTTTAGGTTACAGTAGAATACTTTGCCGATTACCACACATGTTCATAACACTAACCGTACAAGTGTGAAGATTATGGTAAAACCCTCCGCTGATGTGGACGAGGCTCAAGTAAAGCAGTAGGTTATACTGTCGATGTGATGCCACATCGGCATTACTAAAAAATGTCACAATGCATATCAAATTAAGTGTCATTTCACATGAAATGCGATAAATTACGGTCTTTCATCGCGTAATGAACCTTGACACGTTGCGATACGGTGTAGTTTTGCATAATTTGCACAATCGAGATGCAGACGATTGGCTAAATGTCTTTTGCCATATCTCATCTGGATGTTTTAGGATTAAACCTAGAAAAAGGCTATTCACTTTGGCCTTGATAGTGTTTAGCTAGAATCACACCCGTATTCAGAAACTTTACTAGGTATAAGTTCTCACAGTGCGCGCGAACGATGTATTGATGTACGATGTATTGATGTACGATGTATTGATGCACAGAGTTTTATCCAACTGACAATACTTGAGTGGCGATCGGCACTATGCGTCCGTCAAAATGAACATTTCAAAATGAAAATCGTAGATCCGCATTAAACGCAGCTTAGCAGACGAGCACTGAGAGAACGCATAGCAACGCTACCTTATTTAGATATTAAATCTAAATGCCTTATTAAATCTAAATATAGAAGTTTTATACGGGTACATCCCTGCCAGCTTTCCCGTGAGTTAATCGCGGATAAGATTTGAAGACGCCTGCGCCAAGAAGCGATGTATTGATGTCGCTGAGTCGGATGTGAGAGCCAATGTCTTACGACCCAATTATGTGGAAGACCGCGCAAAGTGGGGGGTGAAAAGTAGGTAAGAGGACCCTGGCAGAAGCCAGGATTGACCGCTCGGATGATGATGACTTATTTTTATTAGACCAGCAAGGCATTTGACCTCCATCCCACCTCGTGCTAAGTGACGATGCGGCCTAAGATGGAGTATGCCTCTCTAGGAACACTCTATTCACTCTAGCATTGAAGTTGTCCAGATTATAATGGTCAAAGAACATACTCGTAGGGAACGTATTCCATTTCATACATCTGACTGAGATAAGGAGTCCTGGTTTATATACTGGCAGATGCTAGACGAGATATTACATGATAAGTACATAAATATACCTAGTGAGAAAAACCGTGATGATTGTCTTCTTACTTGTATAGTGGGAAACACCCCACCGAAAAGGGCTCCCAAAAACAATGCGAAGAAAGTTAAAAAAGAGAAGGCATGTAATGTAACAGATTGATAATTGCCCTGCGGCAACCTTCCGGAGGCGAAAAAAAATTCAAGATGGCCGACATCACGGCTGATTACTTTCTCGCGGAGAAAGCCGAGTTTCGTCATTAAACGCGCCGGCCGTCCGGGTTTGCTCGTTGCGGGGTAGGGCTGGCACGCGGGTGAAATAAAAAGAAAAAAAGTGGGAAAAATAAGGAATATTATTATATAGGTATGTTTCTTATGTAATCATGTCGTCAATATTGTTTTGTAGTTTTTCGGTACTATGGAAATATGTGCATCTAAAGTACATATATTTCAGTATAAAAAGACAAAAGTAAAGTAAGTTTTTCTCTAGAAATCTAATTACATTGACTTGTTTAAAGTATTATTCACAGAAAACGTACTTTTCAGTTTTTGTACGTAGAGGTAGAGCATGTGTTGAGGTATTAGGTACAGAGGAACAGAGCGGAAAAAAAATTTCGTGAAGGTAGTTAACTTTCCAATACTTTTGGGTGTCACCGAGTCTTAATATAACAGCGAATATAACTGAATGATGTTACTGAAGTTCAAGCACAAGAATCTAAAAATACATCTATAGAAGCATGTTTAATGGATAATGGTTGCACATTCAGTCGCCCGAATGTACCTACAGGTATCATCACGATATTTTCCCTAACTGTAAGAGCATCGGTTAGTGTTCATCTAGTGTTCATAACTCAGAAAAGAGCCAATGTACATGGCGCCACTGGGGTTCGGCACACGGTAACAGTCGCTTACCGACGCACTGACGTTCCAAGGAGATTGTATGCATATTGATATTAAATATACCTACGTAATATATTCTCGTAGATACCGCCTAGAAGTGTCAGCCCTATTCCATTCAGAGTTACAGTTGCCAACCTGCAAACATGTCGCACGATGCTGTCTTTCGTTTAGTCAGGTAAGTAGGCGTGGATTACAAGTGATAAACTATTGTCATGTCGTCACGTCAACTTGTGGCTATGATGAGTGTTGTCATCATCAGTATTGTCTTTGGGATCAGTTGTAGTGTATTGGATGTGAGATGGGGCTGTACGTGTATGACGTGCATGACAAGTGTGGCTATTGTGTAGGTAGGTGTGTAATTTTGACGGAAATACGCTATTTCTATATCTATCGTGTTCTAGTTTAACTCATGGCATGGAATTTGATGGAAGTTGTGCATGTCCTCTACCATGGTTTCAGCCATCATTATTTTCAAATATTGATACAACGTGATGGTATATTTTGTTATAAAACATAGCAGGAAAATTAGATTGGTTTAGTTACCAAACTAAACAAGTAGTAGTAACAAAAAATAACAGCCCGACATGTACGGAATGATGAGTTGTTTTATGTAATACGCCAGACAAACAGGCATGCGGGCCAGCTGATGGAAAGGGGTCACCGCCGCCTATGGACATCAGTAACACCAGGGGCGCTACCAATGCGTCGCCAGCCTCTAAGGAGACTTCTAATATATCCCTTGAACCAAATGAAACACTGTGGCTGGGAGCTTCGTACACACAAACTTAACCACTTTTCTATAATCAATCATAATAGTACTTATATAATAGAAAACGTCCGTTCTGATATAGTTAAGAGGATTATATTGCATAGAGTAGGCGGCATTGTTCTTCTATTAAGAAATTATGAAGCTCAAACCATCTTATTTAAGCAGACGCGATATTGTTCAAAGGGAAAGTAACCAAGAACGGATGTACATGTTTACATACTATTTATAAGTTATTTCAGTGGGCGTAGTTAAGTCATAAAATAGCTACGGCTTATGCAATTACTAGCCTTTGGCCGCAACTTCGCCCGCTGTACTTATAGCTGTATGTATTGTTTGCTTAGCCATAAAATCATCAAAATCTGTTCAGAAGTTTGTGTATGAAAGAGGAACAAACATCTAGCTGTCCACCCATCCGTACATGTTAATGTCCCGGTTGTGCTCTCGTGCACGAGGGCTCGAGGTTCGCCTTGACCATGGACCAGGATTTGGCAGATCAGATAATTACATGGAGCGTCTGCCATTTGACCTCCGTGACCCTGCTACCAGGGTATCCTTACCAGATTAGGTCATGGTTATACATTCAGTCGCCTGAATGTGCAAGTTTCAATACAGTGTATTTCTTCACCGTACGAGCATCGGTTAGAACTCAACTAATGTAGAGAACTTGGAAAATAGTCATTGGTGCATGGCCGCAGTGGGATTCGAACCTGGTACCTCTCGCTTACGAGTCGGATACCTTACTAACTCCCTTTAATTAACAAAAAAATTGGCAAAAATTGACATAAGTAGGTACATAGGATTCTGCTGAGTTGGACTGAGACCTCACGGAAAATAAATTCTTTTCTTGTACTTAATACCGTGTTGCGTCCCGCAGTGATAAGCACATTCTAAAGCCATAAATTTGTTGTAAAATAAAACTGTAACGTCTAGATCGTTAAAATAATGAGATCGAATTAAGAGCGTAATATTACGCAAGTACGTGCGTATTTTTACGTATAAAATTATGTATAAACAACGTAATAAGCACCTATTATTATGTAGGCAATGAACAGATGGTACGGTTATGTAAAATTCATCATCATCATCATCATAAACCTGGCGCAGGCCTGCTTCTCAAAAAAATATGGTGAAAGGTATTTTGGCCACAGTCAGCCACAGGTCTAGCCCGATTTCACACCTAAAAATTTGTGGTGGTTATCTTGGCGTTAATGTCCCGGTTGTGTTCTCGTGTGCGAGGGCCCGGGGTCCGCTTTGACCATGATGAGGATTTAGCAGATCAGGTTATTTCAGTGGAAAGACTACCATCTGACTTTAACGAAAATTTTACCACAAGGATAAATATTTGTATCTGGATCTCGTCTATAAAATGTCATAGCTGTGCTGTGCTGTCGTAGCTGTGTGGCTTTGATAAAAAATAAAAATAATCATCTTGGCGTTAATGTCTCGGTTGTGCTCTCGAGAACGAGAGCCCGGGGTCCGCCTTGACCATGATCCAGGATTTGGCAGGTCAGGTAATTACAGTGGAGCGACTGCCATCTGACCTCCATGACCCTGCTATCATCGGGGAACCTGACCAGATTGGATCATGGTTACACATCCAGTCGCCTGAATGTGCAGGTTTCATCACGATGTTTTCCCTCACCGTAAGAGCATCGGTTAATATTCAACTAATGTACATAACTCAGAAAACAGTCATTGGTACATGGCCGGAGCGTGATTCTAACCCGGGACCTCTGGCTTACGAGTCGGATACTGTAACCGCTTGGCCACCGACGCTCTTAGCTGTGTGGCTTTGATAGCCTAATATTAAAGATATGATCAAATTATGTTTGTATGGATCGCGCTCGGGAAAAACTACTTTTAACAAACCTCTTTCTTGTTTTTACCGACGACGAACGGAACCGAACGAAGTCGGTAGATGCGTTTGGGGTTAGATGGGTATAGAAATAAAGAAAAAAATTGCACGAAAGCGTGCAAGTGACAGCAAAATCTAATTTTTTTAATTTTTTTATTTAACAGTTTATTGCACACAGTAAAATACATAGAGAAACATCATACATATAGACGACACAACAGGCACTACTTATTTCTAAAAGAAATTTCTTTCAGCAGGCCTACTGAAGAGAGATGTGATAAGTAAAGCAGATCGACGTGCGCGATATAGAATACATACTAAAATACTTCAACATAATTAACTTCTCAAATAAAATATAATAAATTTAATATAAACATATAATAATAATATAATATTTATTATAATACAATACTATGCATACATATCTATGTACAACTAGACAGAGATAGATAATGTTCCTTGACACGCTTTTTAAAAGTCTGTAGTGACGGACTGTCCCGCACCTCATGTGGAAGAGAGTTCCAAAGTCTCGCAGCATGAACAGTAAAGGAGTAGGAAAAGAAATCGGAGCGATGGATAGGGATGGCCAACAACGATTTAACATTAGAGCGACAGGGTTTGTCTTGGTCTCGGGAGAAGTGAAAGAGATTACAGAGATATGAAGGAGCAGAAGAATTGTGCAGGACATTAAAGAGGGTTGAAAGGATGTGAGCATTCCTGCGGTAGCGTATTGGTAGCCATTTGAGCTGTGTTCGAAAAGAGGAAATGTGGTCATACTTGCGTCTAATGTTTTGAATTCCCGAACGTAAAACTTAAGCTCCAGAATGGATGGACAGATTTCGAATAAAAGTAACTTTGGACGAGTAGGTACCCATACTATTTCAGAATTAAACAGAATTTCCGTCGCACAACCCTAAAGATTGATTCGAAAAGTCATTTGTCAGCGATGCTATTCACAATTGTAAAAGACCACGTTCTATGCCCCGTCCCATGTTTTGCTTATGACTAGTCTTTCTCTTAGATAATAGCTACAGTAATGGCCATAGCTAATGAATTCCTCAGCCTACTTCGTAAACGCATTTCATGGTCAATCGATTTCATACTTTTGTTCGGTACTGTACAAGTGTCAAGTTCAATTATTTTGTGAATATTATTTTTATGAAATTGTTATTTTTATTGCTATTGTTTGATCTGTCATAGTTCTGCGGGACTATTGGCTATCTCAGTGGATAACTGAATTTGACATAAAATAATCTTACACTTCTCTAATTTGGTAGACGATATAGCCAGTGGCCAAAGTAGATGACGTAGTGCAGAATTATCTAATGTCAAACTCAGTTGCTAACTCAGATTCGGTTTCGGTTTCCGATATAACATTACTTGTATTTTCTGATCAAATATCTCAATAACATAATACCCCATTTAGTCCAAGATCCTAGGGCCGCCAGACGTCACTTATTTTCTGATGAGCAAAATGTAAAAGATTAAGTATTTACAGTAAGGTAACAGATTTACTGGTGAGTACCTGGCATATATTAAATATATGGTAGGGGTCAGTTCTCTCTGCAGTCGACTGTACTATAATCGTAAATAAGTAGTGTTAGTATGTCCTATGATCGTATGCTTACCTGCTAGATTGGCCAGACGGTTATTTTCCAGGTATCAGGGTAACCAAGATACGTAAAAACATTACTCACCTTACTTAAATTCTGATAGCCGATTTTTACTTATATGTTACGCAATATATCGTTAAATATTAGTCATCAATACTTCCAGACACTTCCCGTCAGCAGTTTTGCCTTACAGACGCTTTAAAGCTCTAAAAATATATTACTTAATCCAACTTACAATCTGAAGCTCCTTTTCTATATTTATGTTAGACGAAATTAAAACGTTTTACAAACTAAACATCCCCCTGATTTAATGACAAGTCGTTCTGAATATGAGATTACGAAAAAATATTGTATAATTAAACATTTTTTTTTGTTTAAACATGTCCACTATAATTAGTGTGTGCACGTGCAGAAACTATTCAATTTAATAGATAAATCTAAATAACTATGGCTTACCTTGAAAGTATTATCAAGCGGCAACCAACGCCTTTTTTATATCAAGCAATTTTAATGTAGCAAGGTGTGTTTTAAAATCGGACTGGTAAATTGTATAATAAATATGATGGACATATTCACACAGCGCCATCTAGCTCCAAAGAAAGCAAAGATTGTGTTTTGGGTGTTTGATAAATGATAAACTACATACATGATTCTTTTTGTTTAAATACATATTTATTATAGATACGTACTACACCTGTGACAGAAATTAAAATTCATCATTTCAATTCTGCTCGGCCGGGAATCGAACCCGGGACCTCTGCGTGGCGACCGGTTAACCAACTGAACCACACAGGTCGTCAATCTATCTACATCTTAATACGTTCTTGTCAATGTTAACACGTTTACGAAATGCAAGAATGTCAAGCTGTCACCCTCTCATGTCTTCCGCAATAGACATAACGTTCTCCCAGGAAAATGTTAAGTGCTCGTTATTGACAGTGATTAAGTCTGTCTGGTCTCTGATTTCATGTTAGTGATTAAATCATTTAAATAAACACATGTACGTTTATTTAATACCGTTTGTAGCTTCCGCCCGTGGCGTTGTCTTCGTAAAATTTGATTAGTATCGCATAGTTTCGTAGGAAATTTTGAGGCAAATTAGAGCACTATTAAGGTATGCACAGGAATCAAGATACACCTTTGTAAACATGACATAATGATGATGATATTTTTATCAGCCGATCTTGAACATCCTCACCTCGTAAGCTGTTGGCTCTCGCATCCGACTCAGCGATGTCAATAAACATCAGTCACGATTTTTCTTTACTGACTTTTCCATTAGCTTATATACCTATATATGTGGTATACCTATACCACATGGATTTTTTTATCATACGGTAGGCAAACAGTTAAATGGGCCACCTGATGGAATGTGGATAACTTATTAAATATACAAGAACCAGAAAATTTTGGCATGTTTGATGACGTCATTCGACACCAGGGTAACCTGCAAAAATGCATTTATTTCATTGCGCTTGACATTTCCTTTAAACCCATGTCACATAGGCATTTCAAAATGGACTTAAAAAATTCTTTGACTGGCCTTCATTGCTATGAAAATGCGTTCAGATTTTATCAAGAAGACTACAATATTCTATCATATGCTTGATCCTCATTGCAGATGTTATAGTTGGTAATAGTTATCGCTTTCCATCATAGGCAGTCCCTCTACTCGTTTCATTTAAATCATAAATTAAAAACTTTAACTTGATTAAATGCACTACATAGAGCGTACATTGCTTAGGAAATTTCGTCGTCCATCTAGTCTATATTGACTAGTCATTTTCGCTTGTAACTGTATGTATGTGTATTTATAACCCCCACAAACGAATATCACCACAATATCGCGTAGGCAATACATTCATTCAGCCACTACACCCAAGTCTAAGCCAATAACCAGATCTAAAGTTATCTATCTCAAGGAAACCCAGTTCTTGCTTACATAAGACTACGCAACAGTCTGTACCTAACTGCGCCGGTTGCTGGAACTACAATTATAGTTATTTGGTAGACAAATAAATCTACTACTGAAATGAACCTAAGAACAGTAAGTTTTCTTGTAAAACATCGCAATTGTACATGGCCACTAAAGACTTATGCCCAATTGCACTAAACTTTGGACAATTTAAGTTGATTTAACTTAAAATCGCTTCTAAAAAAGTCACTCTTAACTTTATGACACCGACAGTGAATGCTTAGGAATATCTATTCATAAAAATACAATTCATACAGCGCCATCTAGCTCCAAAGTAAGCAGAAAACTGATAAACTACTAATAAATATTTTTAAATAATTACCTATTATACATAAATAACTACCAGATCCGCAACAGAAATTTAAATTCATAATTTCAATTTCCGCTCAGCCGTCAATCGAACCCGGGGCCTCTGCGTGTCAGACCAGCATGTTGACCAACTAAACCACTCAGGTTGTCAATCGTCATCAAATTTAAGAGTCGCCTAACTTTAGTGTAATGGGGTATTAGATACAGAAAATTAACTGAAGCGTTTTGTATGGGCGTTTTAATATGATCTACGACCCGCCTGCTAAGCGTGGAGATTATGGCAAACGCCATGTAATTAATCTGAACGCTTTCAAGGCTAGAGAACAGGCTGTTCCTAGACAAGCGTGCTCTATCATTGGCCGCATCGTCATTTAGCAATAGGTGAGATGGCGGTTCAATGTCAATGAATGACCAACAGTAGACTGTTTTAGGCACACCCTAAGAAAACGGTGTCTTTAGACCTCTGGAATAAATAAGACGGTACATACCAGGCCGTACACCCCCAGTAAAACAGCAAGAAAACACTCAGTTGTCAACACACCTAGTATAAATTACAATGATCAATGGTGTCTCAACCAGACTCGGTATAAAACGAACTAACGTGTTTCTAGGCTGCATTATAATGTGGGAAAACTACTAACTGACTCGCATGGGTTTCCCTTATTAACCTCCAGAGTCCACTGTCTCTATAAGGCAATACGTCTTGAAGACAAAAAGTGACAGCCGGACGGACGAGCAACTACGAACAGTGCAATGAGTACAGTAAGCCGCTACTTTCTACATTCTACGCACTTTCGATGGTTGTTTTGATCTCGGTACAGGTACTCGTTAAGGGATAACATCAGACGACGTAGTTTTTAAAGAAAATATGTGTTTTTGTGGCCAATTGGCCGGTAATTATGCATTATTATATAGCAATGTAAAGATCGACCCAATTGATAGATCGCTCGCCAGGGGCAGGGTGTAGTTTCGAGGATGAACGCGGGGCGCAGGGCAGGAAGCATTTTATTCCGCGAAATGTCACTTGATGACGTTTCATAAGCTCCCTGCCCCGTGCCCCCGTTTTCAGCCCCGAAACAACCCCGTAACACCCTCCTCCCGCCTACCTCCCCGCAGGCGATGTATCAGTTGCATAGTGGACGATTTAAAATAAATTAAGCCCGGCTTGCACCAAATTCTTAAACACGTTTAAGAATGACGTTGAACGTTTTTCGTGTGAAGATTTTTGATTAAATATCAACTTCAATGCGTTTAAGAATTCGGTGCAAGCCGCCCTAAATTCGTTCTTGGTGACAAGTTGTCGGGCAGAGTAGAATTGCACCAATCTGGAGCCTGTTTAAAATAATACACTGGTGGAGTAAAAAATATATTCTAGGTTTTATGGCCGATTTTTGGAAAACAAACTGAATATAGTAAACTTAATAGCCTACTTTCAAAATATCACCTTTCTTTAAAAAATATGTTGAAAAGATAATGTTTTAAACGATCGCGGTTACTATCACACATTTTAAAGGTATTTTCCGGGTTTCCTACCCCGTCCCGTGACCATGATGCAATCAACTGCAGTACAAAACAACGGTACTCGGTAGGAAACCCGGAATATACCTTTAAAATATGCTGAAAAGAATAATGAACAAACCTAGAGTCCACCACTATATTTACCTAAAAACGAACCTGTAAAAAAAGACATTCATTTCACAAATCGCGTGCGGGCACACGCCCATAATAACAGTCAAACTTTGTCCTCACATTTTGCAGACTGAACTCAACTGAGCTACCGTCAGCCGACTAATCTCTGCTATCACCATGGCTGAGTAGTCAGTCAGTCAACCCCATATCGGGGTCGGTGTCCCGCTTTCCTAACAACTGGTGCGTGCCGGGTTCCGTGCGACAGGTCGTTTATTGGCGCAGTTACCTTATGCTTAATTTGTTTGAAAGGGCCGGTGGCATTGCAATTTCTTGCATTTGATGGGTTTTGGTCTTTTGGAAAGATTTAAAGATACGTGCAATGAAAATTGTAAATTATGACGATGTTTACCGCTTCTGCTTATCGAGTCGATGGTCTTCTCGCTTCTTACTATAAACAAAAAATGGAATTTTACAGTTTGTTAAGTTTTAGATGGCTGGGTCCTGAGACATTAATTTTTAAATAAAACGTTCAACTTTCTTAATTATAAATCTGCCAAACCTGGATCATGGTCAAGGCGGACCCCGGGCCCTAGCCCGCGAGAGGACTACAAGAATATTGAACACTAACCGATGCTCTTATGACGACGGTAAACATCGTGATGAAACCTGCACATGGTCAAGTTTCCCTTGCAGCAGGGTCACGGAGATCAGATGGTAGTCGCTCCACTGTAGTTACCTGATCTGCCAAATCCTGTATCATTGTCAAGGCGGACCACGGGCCCTCGCGCGCCCAAACGGGACATTAAGGCCAAGACCAGTGTAACTTACAACAGATGACGCAACAAAACACGGACACAGATGCACAGTTACGTTAATAGACAAAGCAAGACTGCAACTTTCCTTTTCT
The DNA here is from genome assembly GCA_907269095.1 of Blastobasis adustella. Lineage (NCBI taxonomy): Eukaryota > Metazoa > Arthropoda > Insecta > Lepidoptera > Blastobasidae > Blastobasis > Blastobasis adustella. The sequence goes on along the minus strand of OU026135.1, from coordinate 4,432,733 downwards.
GGACCAATGTCGAGAACATCTGATCTTGGCACGAGAGCGCATGCGATCGCTGTACTCCCCAACCGTAGCGTACTCCCACGCGTTATTGGACACCCTGAAAATTCTTCTAGGCAACCATGCCTAGAAGAATTTTCTTGTAGAGATTCTGATCTCAAGTCGTTCTGTGAAATGATAAGGTTCACATACACTGTTTAAACGGACGACCGCAAAATATATAAAGAACGTCAATAGTGAAAAAAAAATAAAGAGTACGTGGTAAACTCAATGGTGGTTTTTTATTATTATTATATGTATACTTTATTGTCCAAAAAAGAAATCTCTCTCCTATCCCTAATCGTCTCATCCCCTATACTCTACCATGTCTCTCTTCTATAGGCCTGCTGGAAGAGATTTCTTCTTAGAAATAAGTAGTGCCTGTTGTGTCGTCTTTCATTGTTGTTATTTCTGTTTACTGTATATTGTGTGCAATAAATTGTTAAATAAATAAATAAGAAAAAAAAGTATTACAAGAGGTGTTTACGAAGGTGGGCTTATCTCTAGTTTATCAATGTGTAGAGGTATATATATATATATATATATATATCAGTATAATAAATATCAGTGTTTTAATCTAGCTCCCAGTTCCAAACGGATATTCCGATTCCGAAGCCTTTTTATGTAAAAGTAAGTTTAATCGAGATAGTTTTTCATTTAAATCAGTTCAGCAGTTTAGCGTACGTGCATTTTGACGGGGGACTTCGGTTAAATTATTAATTTAGGTTATTTCTCTGCAAAAGAACCGTCACACAAACTTCCTTATCAAAATGCCACATATTCCGCCACATTTTAAATATGCAAAACGTACGGGTTTTAATATTATTTAACTCATAACATCGCCGTCTGTCCGTCCGTTAGTACTGCCGTTACGCACCGCTATCTTGGCTGCTGCGCGATTGCCATCCACTGATGTTTATCCAGAAAATACTTGGGCTTTGGTCTGTGTGATAGTGGGTTAAAATGTAGTACGATGTAGGTCTGGTCTGGGTTAAAAGGTAGCGGGATTAACTGTTAAAGTATCCCGGTTATTATTTGCCGAAAAATGCTTGAATGAAAGAAATACTGAAACAACAACAAAATCGGGAGGGACTGTGTTGGAACTGCTGCTCCCTCTAATAGTTTTCGCACCCTGCTCCACACACATGCTGAATATAAATAAAATATCATCATTCCATAAACAAACGTTAGTATGATAATAGTCTGTATCAGGAGAGCCCGCTCCTCCATAACTCTTAATCATAATTAACATAAGCATTTAGCCGTGTGGATTCCACCAGAATAGAATAGCACCAACCCCTTACACTCGTGGGTGCCGTACAAGGCGACCAATGGTTTCGAGGCAAAAGATCTAGAGTCTCCATAGAACACTGCGATCTCCAACCCGCCTGCCAAGCGTGGAGTTCATAGCTATAACCTTCCCTGTCGTGGTAGAGGCCTGGAGTGGACTGATATGGGCTGTGATGATTATATAAATTTACTCAACAACAAAAACTTAATAATAATGCGTGTGTGACGGTGTAGACAACACTATCAGTCAACGCCATACCACTATTATAATAATCAATCATGTTGGCTTTAATGGCCTGTTGTGCTCTCGCGCACGAGGGCCCGGTGTCGGCTTGACCATGATCAAGGATTTGGCAGGTCAGGTAATTACAGTGGAGCAACCGAGAGAACCTGACCAGACTGGATCATGGTTACACATTCAGTCGCCTGGATGTGCAGATTTCATCACGATGTTTTCCCTCACCGTACGAGCATCGGTTAGTATTCAACTAATGTACAATTGTACATAACTCAGAAAAGAGTTGTTGGTACGGCGTCGGTGGGATTTGAACCCGGTACCTCTCGCTTCCGAGCCGGATACCTTAACCACTAGGCCTCTTGCAACGCCATACCACTATACCAAAGTAATATCCGACAACGAAGCGCTTACGCTACACTTGCGCGTGCGCACGTCCGGCTGCGGCCGCTTTCGACGCGATCAGGGTCAGCTGTAAGTGTCACTGTCCAATGGCAAGGAAGCGGATATGCGTTGGCCACCTGTTACGATGGTAGTACACCAGTGTTTACTAGTGGGTAGGCGGTGAATTGAGCAGTACATCGTACTTGTGTAGAATATAAAGAAAGAAAGAAACATTGATTACACATGGACGCCACGACAGCGTAATCTTACAATACTACATGAAAAAAATTAAGTAAAGAGCACTGAGACAATTAGAATATTCCATATTATTTTTAGAAGAGAATAAAAGCAAAGAACAAAAAAAAGAGATTATCCATGAAGGTCGCTTACTTTCAAATCTCTTTGAATACAAGGTCCGACCTTGATAGAGTGGCAGATTTTGCGGGATAACAAAAATTCAGCAACGCACAGAGTCTGGATGAATGACCTTGAGGCTAGTCAAACTTTAGCAACGCAAGCTGGCCTGTCATTAGCTGTGTCGATAAGGATTCTGATACTGGTTGAACAGTCGGGGTCGATTGGCACCCCATGATGATCATTCTGAGTTATTGTGCTGCCAGTATTATTTAATATTTTAATCATTGCTGTTGGTTTTGCTTAAGTAAATAAAATAAAATAAAAATATATTTTGTTTAGATTCGGTTGGCACTCGAAGTTAGGGCTACGTCGATGCGCAATTCTATCAATATCGATACTGATGTATGATGATGAGCGTATAGATTTGACGTCATAATAAAAAAAATTAAGAAATGTTTGACAACAATTTTAACATTTTTCTGCCTGGCTCTTTTAGATTTTTCACCCAAAATGAATGATATTGCGTCTTCTATGAATATTTGTACGTCATTATTACTGTATTATTTATTCAAATCTGTTTAGTAAAACATCGAAGTCTTTAATTTTATTCCGGTAACGGATCGTTCGTATCAACATGTTTTTCTGGTTTTCGAACATGGTAAAGGTTAAAAGGTGGAGATTATAAAAACTTTTAGCGACATGAGCCTCTGAAGGTCGATAAAAGTTTAAACGATGGGTGGTTAACCACTCAAAGAAACATAAACAAAATGTTTTAACATGGTCTGATCACTATTTAACTATAAAACAAAGTCCCACGTCGCGTTTGCCCGTTTGTCTGTCTGTCTTTTGCAAAAAAGTTCATTTATGTTTCTATGTAACATTGTCAGCGCTACTTCTAGACGGATTCTCATGTTTGGCATGGAGGAACATCATTTGAACTTTCAGGTTCAAAGATATCAATCGACAGACAAATAACATAAACAGTTTCCTCGGATTCTTAACGAACGAAATATAACTGCAAAAAATCACTAGACTACTTCGTTTTTGCAACTTTATTACATAAAATGACTAAACGAGATAAACTGCAAATATTTCAAAATCGAAAACAAAAAAAATATTTTTGAAAGCATATAGATTATCATAATCATTTAAAAGAACAGAATCTAGAGCCATAACATTTAAACATAAAATCTAAACGAAAAAGACTTTGAACATAAATTTCTCTCCATGGACGCTTGCTAAAAAACAACAATACCTAGATCTTTTTGCAAACATTCGCTTTCCAAGTAAGATATCTCTTTCACTCGGCCGTTGATCTCTGCAAAAAGAAACGAGACAGGTGCTAATTTCCTGTTCAACTTCACTAGAAATATACATAACATGGAGTTCTTCAAGAAAGGGGTGAAAAGGTCTTTACGTGGTCGGCAACGCGTGGGTGATGCCCCTGGTACTGCAAACGTCTTGTTTGCCACCTGTTTTTATGAAAAAAGTAGGGGATAAAATTGCTTCCGTTTCGCATATTATAATAACCATTGATTTTAAAAGTTGTTGTTCCGTTAAAATGAACAATACCACGTGTACATTTTGACGGACGCCTAGGCGACTCTTTAGTGGAACACTGTGCGTTCACTAGTACCTTACAGTACTAGTGACCGCACAGTAAGAAGAGGGTAATATGGGAGAATGTGTTTTACCAACTTGATTAGTTTCAGTCACCTTCAAGGTTGCTGTATTACCAAGCAACAACGCCAATTGTTAGTTTTATTAGTGACTATACTTTTCCTAACATTCACACACTTTCGGCTGGAACTTAAATCTCGAAAATGTCATTGTCAAATACAAAATTTCGAGTTAATCGTGAGATTTGAAGCGTGTGAAGAGATTCTCGACTACCTCTTTTATAGCTAATTAGCCAGTTTAAAATGGGTTTATTTACAAATGTTTAGTAATATTTTTTGATAAAATTAAGCTGTTTTACTTATTGGCTTTTTATGATGGTGATTAAGATAGAAAAACACTGGTTTTGCAATGACGGGCACATTTAATTAGCAGAAGTAGCCTCACATTAGAGGCAGCTTACTTGCGAGACCGATAACAAAATTTAAGCAACGCATGCTGATGCTGATGTCGGTAGCCGAGCGGTTACAGTATCCGACTCGTAAGCCCCTCTGGCTCCCGGGTTCGAATCCCGCTCCGGCCATGTACCAATGACTGTTTTCTGAGTAATGTACATTAGTTGAATACTAACCGATGCTCTTACGGTGAGGGAAAACATCGTGATGAAACCTGCACATTCAGGCGACTGGATGTGTAACCATGATCCAATCTGGTCAGGTTCCCCTGGTAGCAGGGTCATGGAGGTCAGATGGCAGTCGCTCCACTGTAAATACCTGGCCTGCCCAATCCTGGATCATGGTGAAGGCGGACCCCGGGCCTTCGATCTCGAGAGCACAACCGGGACATTAACGCCAAATGATTATTATTTTATTTTATGCTGATGCCGATAACAGGATGTGACCATTTCGTACTTTGATTTGAACTTCGACACCGCAACGAGCTCGCCACAGATTACGTGTGCCTCCTAATATCGTTGGCGAAGCGAGGTTGTCCAAGGTCTTCCGCTGGGGACCCTGAGACTGGCCGAACAAACTTTTTTTTTTTTTTATGTTATCCGGCATACAAACAGGCATGCGGGCCACCTGATGGAAAGTGGTCACCGCCGCCTATGGACATCAGCATCACCAGGGGTGCTACCAATAAACTTGGGACAGTCCTACCACCTTCATAACCTCTCTTTTAGCTTTTAGCTTTCAAAAAGAAATCGCATCAAAGTCATTCCGTTCATATTTTCATTGGTATAGACATGTCTATAATTTCAAAAGACCACTTCACTTCCTCTCCGAAACCACACCACTCATAGATAAAGTGTAATATCTAGTTCCATTAGAATACTAGTCTAGTTTATTGCAGACAAATCTAGATTGAGAGTGTTAATCAAAATTCCTAGACATCCTAACTGGATCAAAATGCAGGTAATAACAACCTTTATTTACGTGGGTTTGCAACTCTATCTGTGTATTAAGGCTTTGCATAAGTGTAAGAATATCAAATTAGTGACTAAGGTATATCTAGTATTTGAATTATAACAGCTAATTTAATGGATACTGTTTTACATTATTAAACAAAATTAAAAAAAAAGAGAAAAAACTTCTATAGATGTAAAATGTACGCTGTCCTTAGTATGAACCTGCTAACTCCTCCTACACCATGTGTCGGATTTTCTTAGGTTTTCACTATCATTTATAAAAATTCTTCCGGAAGGTTCATATGTATAATACTGGCATGTAAACACACATGTGAAGCCTGGGCGTGTCGCTATTACTTGAATATTAGTACTAAATGGCACTAATACAAATACTAGATACACTTTTTCGAGTTTATATTTAACTAGCTGACCTGCCGCGAATTCGATTGCTTGTTGTCCTACCCTATAAACCTTCCCCTTGAATCACTCTATATTTGTTGAAAACCGCATTAAAACCCGTTGCGTAGTTTAAAAGATACATACAGATATAGACAAATGCCGGGAATCGACTTTGTTTTATACTATATAAATATATAGTAGGATAGAACTTCTCGTTTTCGATTTTGAGTCAAACGAATAGTCTGTGAGAGAGTGAGTTGTGTGAAAGTTCAACCTGTGTCGGCCATATAAATATTTTCATTGCCAATGTCTATCCGCCCAGAACAAGTTTGGTGACTACTAAGGATTTAGAAAGTACATTTCTTACCTATGTCTCAGTGGGAGCGGTCGTTTCTATTCTATTCTATGTTTAATGGAAATTTGGAATATTATTTGGCTAGACAAGTTCGTCATAGTAGATATCTACACGTCATGGAATCGAATCTCCGTAACGCATACTTTAATGTTCCAGTATCATCACTTATAACACTTTTTAGAGGCTTTCCATACGATTTCTTTATAAAGAATAAAAACAATTACAAAAACAAGTACAATCGCACTCTGCAACATTTCATGTTGCGTGACGTCATGCTTTCGGTCAAAATTTGCTGAGAAGTGACGTCATGAGCCCCCACTCCTGAACTTTCATACGCTTTATCTATGTTATTTTTTATTGATTTCTTAATCGACCCGTTGCTATGTTGTCCCGCAGTGCGCGCAAACGCCTGACAATACTTGAGTGTCGATGGGCACTATGCATACGTCAAAATGAACGAAATAGACAAATCGTATGGATTGCAGTGCGATATCACTACTTTACTTATTATACAAGTATTGCTTGTGAATACGGATGTGTATAAATTACGTCCTTGGTTACCTTAATTGGACCCCCACTCTACTTATGAGAAATGGTAACTTGTTACAGCTATACTAATAATAGCAATGGTACCAGTTACAGTTACCGCTACACTGGTAAAGCTTGGACAATCAGGATCTGTGGCACAAGTGACAGTTGCCAGTTGCCACTTCAAGGTCATTCGAAGGAGAACCGTGTACTAAGACCAGACGTTGTCTGTATTTATCTTTATCGATATTTGAAATCATTGCTGTTTTCAAGCCGTATGGGGAAAAATAGACGATCTTTAATTTCGTCTGTTAGTTTTTGTGTTTTATTTATTTATTTATTTATTTAACAATTTATTGCACACAATAAACAATACAGAGATACAACACAGATATAACTGACACAACAGGCACTACTTATTTGTTTTGGTTATCCATGTTTCTTTTATAAAATATCAGTATATATCAAATATATAAATATATAAATATAAATATCAGTGTTGCCAGCATATTTGCATAACACACAGCAGAAAACTACGGCCCAAAATGCTTCTCCTATTTTTTTTTTTTTTTATTTGTCATAGAATCAACAGCTCTTAAAACTTTTACATCAGATATTCGTAAATAACAGAAAGCCAATAACAGATTCTTACTCTGTAGAAGTTTTTATTTAACAGTTTATTGTGCTCAGGAATTAATATATAGTGATTAACAAACAAAGTAATAAATGGCACAACAGGCGCTACTTATTTCTAAAAGAAATCTATTTCATCTACGTCTATGGTCCTGGTTTTAGTATCCGGAAGCCACGAAGGAGATTCGTACTACTGTATATTCAACTCTGCTGGCCTGATACAAAAACAAAGAATACATTTTTATATTTACGTTATATTCTAAAATACTTGAAATAAAAAAGTCCACTTCATCTGAAAAGAAACAACAATTTCTTACGCACATTCCTATACAGCCGGACGTACATATCCTACTGAACTGGATATTAGCAAGAACTATGCTTATAAGGACAGCCCTGCTAGTACCAGACCCACTGAGCCACATCACGCAATTCCTAGGAATTATCTAGGTTTATTGAAACGTTCTAGAGTTTTTCTTTTTTTTCGTACCTGTGTAACCTGTTTCGTTAGGAAATAAGGCGCGAACACTGGCCGCTTTGGCTGCGAAAAATAATGTACTTCGTTTTAAAATTTATTATTTGACCGCCTTTGTACTATGCTGTCTTACTGTAACAATTTTCTACTGTCCTTGTATGTACAATAGAGTTATAAATAAAAAAAATGGTTTATTATGAAGTGGCCAGTTCGTTTTTAATCGAGAGTAAAATCTACGTTTTTTACATTAAGACTAATAATTATAATATACCGCCTCGGAATGCCATTGGGCTCCCAACACTGTTCAGAGAGTATTATTTATTGACTAAGAAATGTTTATTTATTTATTTGTTTTTATGAACCCTGAAAGACATAAATTTTTCGACTATTTTATCAATATAAATATATTATAGTAAATACTAATAAGCATTTCTTCTTTACAGGTAAGACGAGTTACAGTACCATCACTCAAGCTAAGGTAACATAAAGAAATTCCTTCGTGCAACCTTCATTCTCACTGTGACCTGATTATGTTCACAATCTAACAGATGTACAGTCATCCCCGCAGCTTTAGCATTCCTGGGGAACAATATGAATAGTTGAGATGCTACTGCTGTCTGGATGTGTGTATGTATAGAACTTTGTACGAAGTAACGGTGATCCGATTCTAAAAACCATATGAGGTGCTTTGTTAGCGCCGCGGTAGGGATGTGCCTTTGTGTCGATAAGTTTTTGAGGTAATTAGTGTGGTATTAGGAATTTTCATGTATAAATAATACTATCTTGGAGGCTCCATTCCAATAGCAGGTTGTTATGGGGTCAATACCCCATAACTTTATCAACATAAAGTCATCGACTGTAGACATCCCATCCAAAAATACATTCAATACACCCAACAAGGTTGACGTGTATAAATGTTCTTTTTTATCTATTGTTAATTATCTGAATGTGATGATGTAGACAGGAATACTGTATGTGAACAATAGAATAGGTATATCTATTAATTTAAATAGCTTATTGTATTCAACTTCTAGTAAAAGGCGAATTTTGCAATGATTTTAAAAATCTTTTTCTAAAATATAGCCTATTATTGTTGTTGAAACTACAAATAAATAAAACAATTCTAAGTCTATCTCGAGATATAAAACAACAAACCATCAAAGCACGTTGTGCAAAAACCGAATACGATGACATTCAAAAAAGTCCTTGCCCCGTTTCGTGACCAATTTCACTTTCGTTACAATGTTTATTTTTTTAAGAACGCAGTACAATAAAGCTTTTTGCCACAATGGCGGTCTGAATTTGCTATTTATACGCTTTAGCTGTTACTTGGTCTTTGACCTATCACGGAATTTAATCGACTCACTGCGATAGACTGGAAACATTACATACTGGTGTATTTCTCCGCTATAGGTAGAGGGAAAGTTGACAGGTGTATATGATGACTTATAATTACTTTAACTATGCTAGTTTTACTTCTTTTTAACCCGCGATGAAAAGAGAGGGGTGTTTTAAGTTTGACTTTATATACAGACCGATACACAAAGCCACAGATACACAAGTATATGTGACTTTGCGTATCTGTCTGTGGCATCATAGTTCCCGAACGGATGGACTGATTTGGATGCGATTTTTTCTATTTGAAAGCCAATTTAATCAAGATGGTTGTTAGCTTTTGTGCATTGATGTCGGTTTATTAGTTAAGAACATATTTGAGTTCAAGTTAAATTGGTCGGGGGTTCTCAGACTTATATGTCGGTTAGGTTATTTCATTTATTTTTATACAAATACTGCGACTATTTTATTATATATAACTATTGGAGGTAGGTACCACAGTTAATACAAAAACTGGCATAATCTTTTAGTGTGTCAACCCCTACATAAAAAGCAATGACGTTATGTAAGTATGTATCCTTTATCGATGTCGATAAATTGGCCCTATCGACAGTACGCCCCTTACTAGGGGCTAGAACAATAGCTGATCGCGAGCGTCGTACCGTGGCGCGGACAGATGCGTCGGCGCATATGAACTTGATACTAATTGGTGTGCATGATTTCGGCAATATTGTGGAAAAGGCCTATCTGTCAAATTACATCATTTGCATCATCATTAATTTTTTCATCATTACTCATTGTCCGTAGGCAGACTTGAAAATTTCACAGAATACTTTGATCATGTATGTCGTCGAATAGATAATAGTACTACAAAACATAAAAAAAGCTGCACATTCAGGCGACTGAATGTGTGTGTAACCTTGATAAAATTTGGCAGGTTCCCCTGTTAACAGGGTTATGGAGGTGAGATGGCAGTCGCTCCACTGTAATTACCTGATCTGCCTAATCCTGGATCATGGTCAAGGCGGACCACGGGCCCTCGTGCGTAAGAACACCGAGACAGTGATGCCAAGATGCCAATTGTCAGAAAATTAAGCAGAGTTCCATTACTTATTTGTGTATCAATAATTTTAAATAATATTTTTCATTTCATTTTCTTCTATAATTATATTGAATTAACAAAACATTAATTAGTACAAATCCGTTACGACAAAACGCACTAAAATAATACTCTAGCCATCCCACATTTTCCAACGAGACTTGTCCATTAATCAACCAGTAACCATGGCCGCATTAGTCAGAAGCTTTATGTGTTTCGCGGTCATTCACATGACCTAATAGAGTTTAAAAAAAGCTTAAACAAGACTTGGCATGGTGAAAAAAAAAATGTCAGCTGATAGAGTCTACGGTATTATAAAGGCTGTGTAGTAATTGATATTTATAGAGTTACTAGTATGATGTACTTTCACTCAAGTAATGTTGTGGTTTTGTTCATTAAACTCAGCATGAGCATCTAATTTCTTGGTGTATGAGCTTGTGTTTTAGTGGTGAAATTCTGTCATCCTTTCGTGATTGGTCGTAGACAAGTATTGTTAGTGAATACGGGTGTTATGTTTTTTATAACACTAAGGTGGCAAACAAGCTTACGGCCCGTCTGATGGTAAGCAGTCACTATGCAATACCAGGGCCATCACCCACGCGTTGCCGACCCCGTAAAAACCATTTCACATATTTCTTGAAGAACTCCATGTTGTACTCTCCAGGGAAAGCCTCTCCAGGTAGTTCATTGCACAACCTTTAGAAAGTTCCTTTGGAACCGCACAGTTCGCGACCAATTTGGCCTAGGTATATGCCCCCATCTAGTGGGGCTAAAAGCAGGTGGATGAAGATGGATGAAGTCGCGGGCATTAGTCTGCAACAGAACATCATCAATCGACCTCTTTATCAGGTGGTAGGACTCTGTCACGCCTGTGAAGTCCGCCTGAGTGAGTACCACCGCCTCATCTATTTCTGTCGCCAAGCAACAATGCTTGCATTGTTGTGTTCTGGTTTGAAGGATGAGCTACCTAGCGCAGTTTTAGGCATGAGGCATTTCATCTTATTCCTCACAGTGACAACCTGCGGTTCTAAATTTTTGTTGCCTGCAACGTAAATGCATGAATCGTAGATGTTATGGGCGACAGTTACCGCTTACCATCTGGCTGTCTGCTTGTTTGTCACTGTATAGAAAAAGAAAACTTGATCTTATTATTATGACGACTAATAGAGATATATTAGTCCACTTTGCTATGTGGTTAAGCACTTAGAAAAGTAGGTGGGCGGTTTACAAATCGATCCAACGTCATTAGACTCACATCGCGATCGCTTTGTCGGTCGATTGCCGCAATTTACTAGCACAATTGGGGCCTGTAACCATGAATGAGTTACCCGTATAATTACGTATACGTATATATACGATATTTTTACTTACTCGACCTTATGAAATTGTTTACTTCATTATGTAACTGAAACTTTTAAAAATGTTACGATTCAGATTGTAATAATAACGAAATTGGCAATTACGAGATTTATTCAGGAAAAGCAACGTGGATTTCGATATCATAAGTGTGGTATTTTATGCTTCGTAATGACAAGCAGACAGTCCACCTGCACGTAAGCGGTAAGTGGTAACTGTCACCCGTAACATCTAGACCTAGCATTTAGCTTACAGGCAACAAAAATATAGAACCGCGTTGACACTTTGAGGACTGGGATGAAATGTCTCATACCTGCATTTGCGCTGGCTACCTTATTCTTCAAACCGGAATACAGGCAAGCATTGTTGCCTGTCGGCAGAAATAGATAAGACAGAAGTACACATACTGCCGCGATGTACCAATGACTTTTTCTGAGTTATCTTAAAGTAATGTATAGTTGAACACTAACTGATGCTCTTACCCGCACATTCAGGCGACTGAATGTGTAACCATGATGCAATAATTCCCCTGTTAACAGGGTCACGGAGGTAACTCTGCTGTAATTACCCGATTTGCCAAATCCTGGATTCAAATCATGGTCAAGGCGGACCTAGGGTCCTCACGCGCGATATTAAAGCCAAGATGATTATTATAATATGGCAGAGGCAACTTTAATTAAACGTCTGCAAACAAGAAAACGCAGTCTACATTTCCGTGTCTTCACATCCATTTCAATAAAAACCTTTTAAATATTATACAAAATGAAAATAAAGACAACATAATGACTCACGAAGTAGTGCAAAGCGAACCATACAGTCCATAAATAAGCATAATCACTATAAAACTGGCACGAATAACTGTATGTCTGTCTGTCCTTGTCGCTACGCCTACGGTGACGTCTTTCCAAAAAAGAACTGTTTTATGGTTTCCCGAAGATAGTTATTGATTGGTCATGCCTTTTTTTTAGTAAAAGAAATGTATAGGAAACTCTATATAAGGTGAAGGAGGTCGATACTTTAGGACAGACAGAAATACAGCTACTTTTCTTTGGCTGAGACTGCCGTTTCCAAAATTTCTCAAATGAAAAATAAATACAGATGACGGTAAATGAAGCACATCGGCTACTTCTACTTCATAGAGCGTCGTCTCTGTCGCACGCGTGTGAGTAAATACGAAGCCGAAACTACCCGATGTGCATTTATTTACCGCCGACAAGCGTACTTACACCCGTTTTCACTAAACTCGAAATTAGCATTACCTAACTAGGAAACTCTTATTATTAGCAATGGCATTAGCCAATTGGTCTATTTCACCAAACCTATATTTCTAGGCAAGATTTATTTTAAGTTGGTAAAGTGTAGAGTGCCACCAACCTAGGATCAATCCTAAAACTTATCTGAATCAGTGAGGGCGTCGCCGTTGTTGACAACAAAGTGACATTTCAAAATGTCGACACTTTGTTTCAGTTTTGAGTACCGGGTCAGATAAGTTTTCTGTGGGAAAGGAAATGCAACTGTAATTTTAGACGACACCTAGGGACTAAGCACTGCCCAATCACCCACCAAGTATTTGGGATTTAGGCGTTTCCAATGTATAGTGAAAACGGGCTAATGTAAGTATATGAGATTGGTGAATTAGTAAGCTTGATAGAAAAAGATAAGCTTGTCTGGATCGTAGCAAGTGGAACAATGTGGCCTCTGCCTTACTTTATGAGAAACCGTTATATTCTCGGTTGGTAAGGCAATTGTATTCTTTTGATTGTGCAATAAAGCGTTATTCATTCATTCATTCAATATCCATAAAGCTCAGTGCCTCAGCAATTATCATAAATAACAACGGATATATTTGTTACACATGATTAAACTAACCTGTGAACTCAGCACATTTGCACGAATCCCACAATGTCACAATGTTGACAAAACCAAGCATGCAAATATGTAATACGTAAATACGAATTGACTTGTCCGGTTGTCTGTCACTTACACAACCGTGTTATATAAGGATTTATGTGCAATACTTGCATTACCTCAATATTGGATACCGATGTGTCAATTGAATCATACAGCTAACAAAAATGTCTGATATCTGGGCAATGTAACACGTCTAGCACGTAACGTATATTGTAATAACCTAACCAATATAATTGAAACAGTCTAGATATATAACAATATTTCCCAAACTACTGAACCCATTTTAATTAAACAAAGCTTAGTACTATCTGGATTAAACTAGCTTTCCAATTAAGAAGATCGCATTGAAATCGATTCATTCGATCGGGAGCTACGATACCACAGACAGACACACAGATGCAGACATACACACGTTAAACTAATACTTCTCAAATTGCATAGAGAATAGAGCTTTTTTTACAAGCTTTCATTTAACTCGCAATGTTTGTATGTAATAATGATCGGGACGAATCTTGCAAGCCTAATTAGACCCACTTCCCGGTGTTAAATTGAGCTGAAATTTGGTATAGCCATGAATCTTGGATGACAATGCATTAATATGGTACCATAGAGCTGGTCTGATGATGGAGTCGGAAGGTGGTTATAAGATATAATGAACGCAATAAGATAACACAATAGTTTTTGGGCTCTTTGGAATGGTCTTCATGAGTACTATACCGCGCGATAAAATCTAGTTATGGAAAAACATTTTTCATTTGAGAACTTATTTATAGCCTACAGAGGCACACGGGCAGACGGTCTATCAAATGCAATATGTCTGGTATTATCCTTTAAGAGATATACAGAGGTCTCATTAGAGGCGGTGACCACTTCCCATCAGGTGCCCGCTTGCCTGTTTGCCTGGCGTACAACATAAAAAAATTAACAAAACTTTCAATTAATCCCAATTTGATCATAGTTATTTAACACGTTGCCAAATGTTGCTGCGTAACACGTTACAAAGATTGGCACAATACAAGGCTTGTGTTCTAACAGTAGTGCGTTGTTACAGTAATTAAAACGAGCGGATCGTGATATGAATATGCAATTCGCCTTAGTTCTGACTTTGGGGCGGTAACTAAGCGAATGGGAGTGTAAATAGGCTTTATTTGCTACCATGATGGCTACTATAACGCCAAGTTTCTAAAACGCTTGTCACATCTGACGACCTGAGTGGTTCAATGGTCAACATGCCGGTCTGCCACGCAAGAGGTCCCGGGTTCAATTCCCGGCCGGGCAGAAATTGAAATGATGAATTTTAATTTCTGTTACGGGTCTCGGTGTTCTATGTATAATAAGTATGTATTTAAAAGTATTTAAGTAGTATATCAGTTATCTAGCACCCATAGTACAAGCTTAGCTTAGTTTGGGGCTAGATGGTGCTGTGTGAATTTGTCCACGAATATTTATTTATTTATCTGACCATAGATAAGGATGGCGATTTTTAATTGACGATTAACAATAGATTAACGCACGGAAAACTAGGCGTAAGTCTTACAGAGTAAAATAATCATCTTGGCGTCGATATCCTGGTTGTGGTCTCGCACGCGAGGGTCCAGGGTACGTTTTGACCATAATGCAGGATTTGGCAGATAAGGTAGTTACATTGGAGCGACCGCCATCTGACTTCCGTGACCATGTTAACAGAGGAACCTGACCAGATTGGATTATGGTTACATAAGGGCAGGTGTATTGTGAGTTTCAAAAATATTTTTTCTCTAAACCAATCGAGTGGACTATCAAAATAAAGGTCTTCAAAAGGTGATTTCAAAAATATACCTATTCCACTTATACACTTAAAATAATTTTTTGCTTTCCGGTTTTTTAACAGCAGTCGGGGTTTCTTGTTATTGTACTACTTGTTAAATTAAATACAACTTTCAACGGATTACTCGCGGCTTTATTTACTATTTTATACGGACCCGTTTCGATCTTATCGAGATCTTTAGCCGAAATTGAATGAATGAATGAAAACTCTTTATATGCATTGTTAGTTAGGACATAATGTATACCTAGATACTGAATTTTGGACAATGTATGAACAATACTAATAAAGAAATATGAATATGAATATATTGCTTATACACAAACATATTGTTTAAAAAAATGTAAGCTGAGGCCTCGGTATTTTGAGATTTATTATCCAAACTGAAACGGATACGGGTGATGACTCGATCCTCGAAACAG
The DNA here is from genome assembly GCA_907269095.1 of Blastobasis adustella. Taxonomy (NCBI): domain Eukaryota; kingdom Metazoa; phylum Arthropoda; class Insecta; order Lepidoptera; family Blastobasidae; genus Blastobasis; species Blastobasis adustella. Next base: position 4,417,095 of record OU026135.1, on the reverse strand, counting down.
GCTTATAACGTGACATGGTGGGTAATGGGCTAAGGCCCAACCCAAAAATACTTTAGGCAGTCGATGGCATCACCTTTTTCTTATTCTTGTTTGTTTATTTCAAAGATGTTGTGGTTTAGCGTGTTTTGGCTAGGTCTTGGAATATTTTGTTCACGTAAATTATGTTCAGTGAGAGATGATGAATACTATTCATCAGCATCATCGTCCTAGCGCTCATCCCGGCCTATGCTAGGGTCCGCTTTCCTACTCATTCTTCGCCCGGTCTTCAGCATCCTAGCGTCGTAGCCGTCTCGCATCCGATTTAGCGATTATGGTATATATATCTGTGTGTCTGTCTGCGGCATCGCAGCTCCCGAACGGATGGACCGATATGGATTTCTCTATTTGTAAGCCAGATTCATCGAGATGGTTCTAAGCTTTGTTTGACGGTGCGTAATTCCCCGCGTAAAAAAATATAAATAAAAAAAGGCCTGATGATGATATTAGGAACCTAGGCTAGTTAAGCTACCTAAGCTGTTATTGATTACTGAAGTTCCTCGTTTGCCGCCTTGTTGATAAAAAATAGCTCCTTGAACAACAATCCATCACCATGACATAATATCTCCAACCAAACGCTTATGAAACTACTTAAAAATACCTTAAAAGTCGTGACTAGTCCAAATCGACGCTACTGAAGAATTTATTGTCGACCAATGTTGTGTAACTGACAAACTATTGTTTGATTTGTTTGTTGTTATACCCACTTCGGTCACTTGTTTCGAAATTTTACTTACAATATTTTGTAATTTAACTGTAACATTACGGATTCAATTATTGAATATAGAGTCGGAAAGCGGACCCTGGCAGAAGCCGGAACTGACCGCTTGGATGATGATTTCGAATTCAATTATCAGGTTTATTACATACAGGATGGTGTCACTGTGTGCTTCCTTCCTACTTTTCTACCCTCCTCCTTTTTGACTATTGAAAGAGATATTTAATGCCCTAATCAATAAAAAATTTTGAATTTGAATTTGAGGATATATCAGGTTGTAGGACTACAAGCCTGAGGAGTTCGCCTGGGCGAGTACCACCGCCTTATCTATTTGTGCCGCCAATCAGCAATATTTGCATTGTTGTGTTCCGGTTTTCGGTAGCCAGTGCATTTTCATGCATGAGGCACTGCATCGTAGTCCTCACAGTGACATCGCACCTGCGGTTTTGCATTTTTGTTGCCTGCAATCTAAATGCATGAATCGTAGATGTTATGTGCGACGGTTACCGCTTACCATCAGGTGGGCTGGTGCTCGTTTGTCACTGAGTAGTATAAAAAAACTATCTTTTTTCCACTAACTACAGTATTAGGCGGCATAGGACAGCTATCATAACAAGCGTTTGACAAATAAACTTTAACCATGAAACCTAATTAGCGAAACCCTCATCAAAATCCGTTAAATACCTTGTTAAACTAACAGTAAGTACCAATAACATGACTGGCATTACAATTAACAAACACGCATTCAATTAAGATACAACCTACTTATAAGACCATAAGACCTACAACGTTCGTGGGAAATCAACTATCTGCAACGAGAGTTCAGGCAGTAAGAGCAGTAAGCGAGAGTTCAAGCAGTAAGAGCAGTAAGCAAACGTATTTACTCTAAACGCCTATTCGAGTCTCGCAATTCTCAGTGAAAGTGTGCTAAACGGACAGATAAACTATGTGGGACTGGCTGTGTAGGGCTTGGAGGAAAGTTGTATGTATCGGCCACAATAGGAAGAGCTCTAACTGATTTGTTGTGAGATTTTCCATTTCATGAACATAATTTTTTGACTGAACAGGATGTCGTTCAGGAGCCTTCTACACTACAAAATTTAAAAGTAAACGACATTTTATTTTGCTAAGTAATAATCATATCACATCAACAGCCAATAAAAATCCCCTGCTGGACTTGAGCCCATATTACTGGAGAGCTTTGCAATAATTTTCGCGTTGGAGACAGTGGTGTTGGATAAATAGTCAACAGAGAATCCAATCCAGACCATTTCCACCGAAAATGCACAATGCAGCTTTCAATGGATGTGATTGGTGCTACATGTTAGTTTGATTTTAGAAACGTCGTCTGTCAGAGCTCTTCCTGCAGCAACCTCAGTATAGTTTATGTATGGTAATTTTACGCGGATACCTCAGTGATTCATCGCTTTGTCGACTGTTGGGTAGGAATGTGGGTTCAAGGATGGAAAGGCGAGAGTGTTTAGTACACTTATCATAGGCTTGTCATTTCCAATGGTTTCATTTTCATGGCTTTGTGGGCATAATTGTATTGTCTCCAATCGTTTGGTATCTATTTCTACCGTCTGTGGCAACACTGGTTGCACGATTTGATACGTTAGTGGAAGTTTCGGAGCTTATTAAACGAAATGTTACAAAAAATTCACTTTAGTGAAACTACATACTACTGGTATCTTTAGTTGCCAAGGTTTTCGAAAAAGGCACAAGGATATCGCGATGGCGTTGTTTGTAAGGTGACGTGAGCGATTTGATGAGGGTGCCGTAGAATTTAAGGGAATGGTTTGCAAACATTGACAAAACAAATAATATAGACATGTCATCTTTATAGTTCGTTGCATTTTAAAAGACTGTCGGTTACATATTCAAACTTTAAGTTTGTTCTGTAAAAATGTTTGCTTGCAAACGATGGGGCCCTAGTCCATCTAGTAATTGGCGTTTGTAACATTGACGTTTTGTCCATCTCATATAGCTCAAGCTTGTCGGATGCTTCGACTCGTAACTATTCACATTCTTGCCGAAGAAATCATATCTAATAATAACAACGAAGTAAAAGGAGTGGTTCGTCCACTTCCACTCGAGGAAACTCTTTGGGGTCTTAAAGTTAAATGGGAGAGAGAGAGATGGCGACCACGCCTCTCTGTCACACGCTTCGACCTCGGCCCTTCCGAACGAGTGAAAGTCCACGATGTGTGAACGAACTCGCCCGCAGGACATTCATGTGTGATTTCATCTGTCACTGGTTTGTTGAAGTGTTACGCTCAAACTTACAGTGTTACACTTATAGAGATATAGAGAAGTATAGAGAAGGCGTGCGTATTACGCTTATGAATGTGGTATCAAAGACGTCAGCGTTAATGTACAGTGCAAGAGCATAAGTGCTATACCATTTCAAGAAAATGTTTCTTTGCCGCTACAGCAACATTTATTTATTTATTTATTTATTTATTGGTGTTTGGGAATACTTACAGCTGTCAAAACTAAGTAAATTAGTAACTTTAAACATATTTAAGCCAATCACAAGTTTCCGCTTATAGATTTAATGTAGGTATACTCCATTACAAGGCAGGTAGGTATACTTGATTACAAGGTAGGTATACTCCATTATAAGTTAGGTATAAAAAACAAATCAAGAGTAACAAATAACTATATAACTGTCACTATCACTGTCATTGCAAACGAATAAATACCTAAACATGGGCAGCATTTATTCGCTTGCGATGAAGGTTCCGGAATTTATAACAATAGAAAATCTTTAGTTTGTGTATCTATCAGTCGTTAGGTATCACTCCGAGGGCACATAATGATCAAAGTAATTCTTTGTTAGTGATTTTTTAATACTGTAGGCATTTTTAATACTGTAACATTCATGGCATCTGGTGCATCTTTAGTCAAAATCAGTTAAAATTGTTGAAAACCGCATTACAATCCGTTGCGTAGTTTAAAAGATCTAAGTGTAAATACGTACATACATAGATAAAGAGTGACAGACGGCGGGAAGCGGCTTTGTTTACATGTATAGATACTATACTATCTAAAGAAGTTCAAGCATCACAAACAAAGCAGAAGATGTCTATCAACGCCTAATGCTTTGTCTCTGAACCCATAAACCATGTACACACTTAAAACAAATCGCATGAGGCGTAATAACATTCATTTTTCAATGCCCGCAATTTACCTGTGCAGACCAAGAGATAAGCAGTTTTCATGCTCAACGATGCGCGGGAGTTGAACGTGTAGCTTGTCAATGGGAGATTCTTCGAGAGCCGATCTAGGAGAAGAAAAAGTTCAAATAATTGTAATAGATGGCGTTCATTAGACACGATTCATAAAATAAAATCAAAAGGATATCGTTAGATGTATAAAATTGTTTTTTGAGTTAAGATAGAAAGTAGATTTATTTAAATAAAAATGTTAATAATTATTAAAACTAAAAATACCCTTACTCTAACCCTAAGTAAAGATAAAAAATTTGGCCCAGGTCCCCCGAATTTGGAAAAGTCCCCAGAAGGCTGGGCGCGTTGCCCCGCTGGATAGCAAGGCTTAAGCGTTGACCAAAAATGAGGCCAGCCTTCTGGTGATTCGTAACTTCGACCAGGCGCTTAGATAACTCCCAGTATAGGGATTGTGCGCCTGGTCCCCACGGCCCAAGAGTTTCAACGCCAAATGGCGCAAATATGTAATCGCCACTGAGATTAACATATTTGCGCCGCTTGGCGTCCTCAGCTGAGGCTGCACCCATCTTAATGTATAAAATGTAGACATTTTGCGTTTTATTCTCAGGAAAGGTACTAAAACTAAGTGTCTTTTCCGGAAACACCTTTCCGAATAACTTCTGTTACCAAATTCAATACTTGAGAATGCTGTCTAAGCAGCGACTTGAGAATGCTGTCTAGGCACGCTAAACTACACTTTTTTCAAGTAGCTGTCTGAAAGTCCTTCGTTGATCATAAAGTAATGTTGTCATTGTTTTCTTATCTGCGTTTAATTATCACATCTCTCTTTTGTAGGCCTACTGGAAAAGTTTTCTTTTAAAGATAATTATTGCCTGTTGTGTCGTAACTAATCTGTAAGTTATCTCGTGCACAAATTGTTAAATGAATGTATGTAATAACTGTCTATAGTAACTTAAAACAAATATTGGGTCCATTCATGGGGTGAAACGGCCTAGGCTTGGCAGTGTGTTTAGAAACCGAAAACCAAAGTTAATCAGCCTGCTTACCAAAACCAAAGTAAATCGACAACAAGCTTTTCTCGCTGTATCACACAACAGAACACGAGGTAGATAATAACAGCGAGGTAATAAACGTACACAGACGCGCACAAGACATTAGAAAGAAGCGCCTATTAAACATGAAGTGCATGATTATCTTGAAATCTTAAAGTATAGTTATGCAGCATTTATGTTTATCTTCATTAGATGTGTAATCCAACGCACCACATACAAAAGAGTAAATAGATAAAAGATGTGTGCACAAACTACTGTACGGAGTTTGATGAAACTTTGTGGTGTTGTAGTTTATATATATATCCCAGAATATTAATACATAGGCTTTTCCCGAAATGAACTTTTCTCTAAATACATTCAAGTTCGGGAACTCGGCATAACCGATTTTTTCTATGTAATACGGCAGACAAACAGGCAAGCGGGCTACCTGATAGTGCGTGGTCACCGCCGCCTATGGACATCAGCTACACCAGGGGAGTTACCAATGCGTTGCCTGCCTCTAAAGATACCTCTAATATACCTCTTGCACGATCCCATGTCATAGTTCAAACGAAACACTGTGGCTTGGAGCTTATTCCACATTCGAATCGTACGATCGCGAAACGTTCCCGCCATAACCGAGTCGAGTTCCCGACATAACCGAATTTTTCAGTAGCGTATATCTAGTTGCCGTAAAATTAAACTAAGAGTGTCATCTAAGACCCCTACAATGCAGACCGCGTACGCTTTTAAACATGCCTTCACGCACGACTTTCACCGTCCAATCAGGACGTCAGGATGTCACGTCCAGGCACTTGGTCAGTGTTACGGGCGTTCACGTGTTGGCATCTGACGTGCTAAATTAGCGGGGATTAACTAGGTGTTACGCACATCAGGTGTTAATTATGTGTTAACTGTTATTATTGTTGTGTAGGTATAGCTTATTTTACAAGCTTTTATTTACTTTCATATGTCCCCATGTTTGCAAGTTGATTTAACCCATTTTCCAATATGCAATGCAATATTAAGATACCATTGAGCTGATCTGATGATGGAGATTGAAGGGTGCCATAGGAACTTCTAAACTACGCATGATAAACCCATCGAGCTTGGGCTCGTTTGATTAGTCTGCACAAGTAGGTACTCTGATTGATCATAGAGAATTCGCGGTAAAAGCTTGCTAGGGAAATATATTTTCCATTTGAGAACTGTTCTCATTGAATCCAACTACTGCAACTCAGCGGTGACCCAAAGAGACATTGAGTTCTGACCCCTCAAAAGGCGTAGCTGTTCCGTTTTGGACTGGTTAAAATGCACATGTTAATTAAAAATTATATTTATAAATTTTCTTTTTTGTTTCAGGTAAAACAATAAAAGCAACTGAGTCGCCTCTATGATCCGAATCTTACTCGAATGGTAATTAAACAAACACACACACAGACGGCACAGGTCCAGGTTTAGATTCAGGTTGACGAACATGATTTTTCCCCCTAGGCCGGACAGTAGAGTACCAACAGGTATTTGTTTTCCTCTTCCGACAGTCTTTTTACACTTGACCCGTCAGTGGGACCAACAGTATTCTTTTTTATACAAGTCTAACCAGGCAATTGGCCGCCATCTCACCTGGTGGTAAGTGACGATGCGGCCGAAGATGGAGCTCGCTTGTCTAGGATTCACTCTGGCCTTGAAGGCCCCACCAGCAGGCAGGGGTTTTTCTTCGTTAAAACCCGCAAATACCCGTCCATCTGCTATTCCAACATTATGAAATCGACAACACATTTGACACAGAAACTGTTCATTAAACGCTAATGCCACATATTAACTCCGTAGGTATACTGTTGGTCATAATCTTGCACAAGCGACCTTGATATTTCGCCTTTAGAACGGCCGAGTGCCTCCTCAAAATGGCCGTCTAGTCCTCTCGGTTGCCCGGAATCTGTGTTGAGACATAATTTACATGAGAGCTTATCCATACATACATATATAAATGCTATGATTTTTTTATGTAGGGAATATATGAGAGCGTATGATGGTCGGGATTAGGTTAGGGTCAGGGCTTATACTGTAATTGTCTTGACATTTAACAATGATCAATATAACATGAATGAATGAATGGTCTACTGAGTGTGATTTTGGTGTGAAATTTTGTTTGAGCGTTTGATTGCAAGTGCCTGTTTTAAGTATACAGCCTTTTGTTAATTTTCTCAATCATTTCATCCCATGTACTTAGATATAGAAAACACATTTGAGCTCTCTGCTGTAGTTTTCTCAAGTGAGTACAACATGGCATTCTTCAACAACGGTGTGAAAAGGTTCTTAGGGTGTCGGCAACACGCTATTGATTCCTCTGGTCTTGCAAACGTCCATAGGCCACGGTAACTTATCATCAAGGGGGTTGCTACCTAAATTTTATAAAAAGTAGCGAGCCGCCTCGGCTTCGCTCGGGTGTTTTCGGGTTTCCCTGTTATAATACGAATATATCTTCCAAAAAAAATTATCTAAAAGATAGTGGTCACCACATTAAAATCCTTTGCATAGGAGTTAGTGGATACACAGACAGCCGCGAGTAGCGACTTTATTTTATACAATGCAAGAATAACGATAGGTGTACCAAATCAATTACAACATTTTCCAAAGACCAATCTTTCTATTTTCCACTAACAATTTTCCGATCCACTCATGTTTTTTCTCAACCATCTCCCATGATTGCCCAGGAAGCCTCAAGATATAACAGTCCAGCCATAGCACGCTCGCATTCCATCTGAGATCGATTTAAAAACGCCATAACTCATCAGCGACACTCGGCGTGATGGCATAGCGATTTGGTACCGTTTTGAGTGCGCGTGCGTCGAATATGGCATGTAATAACTTCGGGATGTTTTATGCCATGTGGTGACAGGTAGGGTGGCAAACAAGTGTGTCGTTACTATGCGTTCTCACAGTGCTCGTTTGTAAAGTAAACGCCCAGTGTCAATAGGGCTTCATAATAATAATAAATATGCTTGGACAATTCACATAGCGCCATCTAGCTTCAAAGTAAGTAAGTGCTATGCGTGCCAGAAAACTGATTAATTAATACGTACTTAATACTTTTTTTTAAATACATACTTATCATACATAGAACGCCCAGACCCGTAACAGAAATTAAAATTCAATATTTCAATTTCTGCCCGGCTGGGAATCGAACCCGGCACCTCTGCGTGACAGACCAGCATGTTAACCAACTGAACCACTCAGGTCGTCGATGATTGGTAAATTTTCTTCACTTTGAAGGACGCATAGTGCTGATCGCCACTCAAGTATTATCAGTGTGGAAATGACCCTGTGCGTTCGCGCGCACTATGATACCTCATAGTAACGTTTCTGAATATGGGTAAAAAAGTCCTTTTAGTCACGGGTGTCGCACAAGGTTGTAATTTGGGACATAGCATGATAGAACGGTAGTAGTGTTTACGTTGTGTATTTTAATCTTTGCGATCTTCAACTCGCTTACCGAGGGCAAAGCCTTCCGCTTTTTTGGGGGAGGGAAAGTCATTAGGGGTCAATACTACTTGCTTTCGTTAGGGGAAACTGGGTGTAGTTTTGTTGCTGCGAGAAAACTTATGGACCAGTCTTCCGCTTGATGATGTAAAGATCAGTAAATTTACACTGTACAAGGGTCATGCGACAGATGAGTGTCGCTCTATTACACCGTGACGTAATATTGTAGAAAGAGAGAGCTCGCTCGAGGAATAAAAATGGAATCAGTTGAAGTTGTCGTAAAAACTGATTGCATATTATGTATATGTAGAACAAAATAGATGATTGTGACCTCACTTTCAGCAAACAACATTAAATAATACCACCGACCTTTCAAGCCAAAAGTCAAAGTCAAGATTTTAATTGAATGGAGTAGTTATGTTAATCAAACTACATTATAAATTACCTATTCTCTAAAAGCAGAAGCATCTAGATCCATTCAATATATTTCTTTATCATTGAAATAATAAAACAACATTGGGGATGGTTTTTACGCAGCCGCTTGTAGGTCAGATTCTGAGGAGGAGGACTAGGCCAGTCCAAAGTACGTATAGCAAAGATACGCGTATGGGAAAAAATCCCATAAAATACTTAGATTGACACTACTTTCATACGAAATTTCATTGAAAATGGTGTTGAGACTCCTGTCCATTAAGGAAGGGTTGCTTTAAAGTGAAATATATATTTTTCACCTTCTCGTTATGCTCAAACTTGTAGTATAGTATATACTTTTCCATACTGTCTCAATAATGTAAAGAACGCATTTAGTTAGAGGCTCCAGTTCATTTATACACTTCGTCAACCTTTAAATTTTACCTATCTGAACACATCATTGTCAATTTTGTTGTTTGTATTGGCTGTACCATAAAGTCACAATTCAGCGTTCTTAGTCATTACCCCTTGTATGCAGGAAGTCATAACGACGAACAAATCACATACGGTATCGAAGAAGCGACGAGCGATGGTCAATACGTTACATAACGGTGTGATATACGGATTGCGGAAGTACTTAGTGGATAGTTGCATGCTGTACGGACATATTTGTAATAGCGGTTTTCTTTGCAGAAAGCTGGGATACTTTTCAAAATTAATTTTGCTTTTTCATGTACAATGGTTTTTATTATTAATAAATTTGGTTTAATGCATGATAGGTCGGAAAACGGAAATATTAAACACTGTTCCGTTCAAAAACCGAATTATAAAACAATAATTAAAAAGAAAGAAAGACATGCATGCAGACATTACACATAGCACACCACGAAACAATGGCAGATACATAATATGCAAAAGGAAACATTAATAATAACAACATTTAAACAATGAGTAGCCTCCCATGCCATGCCATAGTACCATAGCACCCATACGCTTTGAGGAGCAAGAAGCGACTTACAGAGCTGGTATCTGTGGGCCCATTTTTTTAGGTACTGCAAACGTTTACAGTCCTGAATCATGGTCAAGGGCACGCGACAGCACAACCGGGATATTCACGCAAAGATGATGAAGGTAATCGCGCCAAAAACTATGCACACGCTAATTATGGTAACAATATGGTAATCCACGGTAACGGTTCACCGTCGAAACGGTAACTGCGGCGTAAGATACGGTAACTCACGCGGTGCCGCGTTTAGGCATGGCTTCGCGATGTTATCTGCTAGCTGAGTAGGTCAACACCTGTATTCAGTTATATTACTGTGAGGTCTCACAGTGCTCTCGAAGGCACAGGATTCCAATCCAACTGACTACGATCGGCATTATGCGTCCGTCAAAATGAACGAAGTTGGAGAGCCGCATTGAACGCAGAGTGTTCACTTAGCACAGGAACTGTACCCATTGACAACTGTTACGGCCTGAGTGGCTCAATGGTCAACATGCCGGTCAGCCACGCAAGAGGTCCCAGGTTCGATTCTCGGCCGGGCAGAAATTGAAATGATGAATATTTATTTCTGTTACGGGTCTGGGTGTCCTATATATAATAAGTATGTATTTAAAAAAAAAAGTATTTAATATCAGTAAATACCAGTAATCTAGCACCCATAGCACAAGCTTTGCTTAGTTTGGGGCTAGATGGCGCTGTGTGAATTTGTCCACGATTATTATTATTATTATTTAATACAGTGCATTCACTTAGCAGACGGGCACCGTAAGAACGCATTGTATCGATATGCGCGTTTAGTGAGCAGGGGGCCCACTGAAAACCAGCGTCACGGCGACTGTCGTTGCATATGCTGAGTGTGGTCCCATTGCACTCTCCGCATGGCAAAAAGTAACGAAATTAGAGTACCTATCTATCCTTTTCTGTCGATTTATGTCTGTTTTACATTTCTTTTTCTTTATTATTTCTGATGTTGTGCCGTGTGTCTGAGTGGAATAAATGTGTTTTACTTTACTTTACTTTTTTATTTCTTTATATAGCACTTCATCTACTAATGAAGCTTGTGGTGTAAACTAACACAGTGTTTTTGGATCGCCGCTATATATGTTGGCTAACTAGGACTTGGTGTCCCCCCGCTGTAACTCTAAAGCCCTTTCACTAACAAAATAACTACAATACAAATTCAACCGAAGTTATTTAGGTACTGGTTATAATTAAAATCGGGCACCTGAGCGATAAAACTTGGAGCAGGAAACCTGCGACCGGTTTCTGGAAAGTAAGGTCGGAACGAGGCCGGTCGCCATTGTGATGGCAATTGCATCGCTATTGCTATTGTTGCCATGGGAATTTCTTCTGACATCGGTATTCATTTTGGGTCGGTGTATTTGTTTGTTTGTTTGCATCTGTTTTTATTAATGACGTGATTGTTGACGAGGATTTCGATGCCGTATGGTATCAAATACTTGTTACGGGTTTTATAGTGACTATGGTATATTAGATGTGGCGTGAGAGATATCGCGGATAAGATCAAGAAGCGGGCCTGCGCTGGTTTAGTCACGTGTTGCGTAAGCCCCATAGATACGTGGGAAATATTTGCCTGAACCAGCCGCTATCAGGAAAGAGGTCCAGCGATTGATATCTCCGAGTCTAATGCGATAGCCAATGGCTTCCGACAGAAGGATGCCCAAAACCGGGCGAAATGGAGGAGAATTATTCGGAAAGCGGTCCCTGGGAGAAGGCGCTGACCGCTCGGATAATAAAAAATAAATCGTTTATTTCAGGCATATACCCATAATATACATTACAGACGTGTAATAGGTCAGTTTTACAGTGTATTATTATTAAATGATAATGATGATGATGATACTATATTAGAAGTTGTCCATCTAAAATTTCCGTAGATCAGAAAATTGACAGAGCTTACAAATCTTGAAGACTTGACTCCGTTTGGCAAACCCGAGGAGATGGTCTGGATGGGTACCACAACTATAGGTGCCTATCGATTTCTGTAACTTGGCAACATTACTTACATTGTTGTGGTCGTCTGGTCATCTTGGGGTCCCGGTAGTGCTCTCACGAGCGAGGGCTCGCGGTCCACCTTGACCATGATCCAAGATTTGGCAGATCAAGTAATTGGTACAGCGAAGCAACAGCCATCTGACCTCCGTAACTGTTAACAGGGGAACCTAACCAGCTTGGATATGGTTACACATTCAGTCGCCTGACTAAAGTTTTGATCACGATGTTGTCTCTCAGAGCATCGGTTAGTGTTCATCACACATGACTTAGAGATTTATTGGTACATGGCGGCACTGGGATTCGAACCCGGTACCTCGGGGTACCTACTAGTCGGACCCCTTAACCATTACATTGTTGTAAACTTGTAATCCGTTTCAAAGTGACAGTGTGACAGTCCTCACAGTGACAACGCACTAAAATAACTCTAAAAATGCGGATAAAACAGTATAAAATGCCCAGCATTTTTAATATTCCGACCTTTCCCAATAGAAAGCAAATACCGCAAAGGTCTCCATTTGAAATGTGGTTCCAGTTCCGCATTGTGGGCAGACAAGGTCAATGTCGTCAAGTCGTCAATAGTGGTTCCAAGTTGTTGACATTTAAATACATTTAGTACTGCATATTCGTATTGTTAATCCTCGTAATGTTCAATAAATGTCAGTCTTAATTTGATTTGACATTAAAAGCTTAAATTTCTTGCTGTTTTCTTATGCTATCCTGGTAACAAACGAGCTGTTAGACTTGATGGGAAGTGGTGATTTATTTAAAAACACAATACAATTGGTGGACTTAAAGTCATCAAGGCTTTATCTGCCAGTCAACAAGTAGACCACGCAGCAGATAGTGAGTAAGTAGGTAATACGGTGGTAAATAGTGTACATCGGCTAATTTCGGCTCACTCTTAATATACTCCTAATTTATAGACCGTGAGGGCGCCGTAAGTTAAATAAATAAATAAATATTCGTAGACAAATTCACACAGCGCCATCTAGCCCCACACTAAGCAAAGCTTGTACTATGGGTGCTAGATAACTGATGTATTACTTAAATCCATACTTATTATACATAGAAAACCCAGACCTGTAACAGAAATTAAAATTCATCATTTCAATTTCTGCCCGGCCGGGAATCGAACCCGGGACCTCTTGCGTGGCAGACCGGCATGTTGACCATTGGACCACTCAGGTCGTTAACCTACGTCATCAGATACTAGAAGAATTCCACTTAGTAGCGATGGCAAAGGTTTAGGAGACCCACAAAATGTTGGCCTGCGCGTGCGCAACTGGGCACGGGCCAGGTTGTGTACGGGCTGACCAACGTTTGTGATTATCTTTGTAGCGAGAGTTTGCTATCGCTACAATGTGTTTTTTTTTATACTCGATGACGTAGTATAACCAACGGCGCCCTCACAGTATTTTGGACATCCTAATCAATCACATAAATAAAATGTATTGTTTTTTCGTGAAATCTACCAATGCAGTTAAGTCTGTCATGTCAGTCAACATATTTTGAAACTATGTTAAGACAATCAAACAAATATGGCGCTACGTGCAACTGTCTGTCTAAAATAAGATTTACTTGCACTTCCTCGTTTTCTAGTTTACCACACAATGGTTGTTGTGTCATAGATCGTTCGTTTAGTTATAAATTTGGCAACCTTACCAGTGTTATATCATGGGAGTTTTTAGCAACACTTACTGATTGGATCAATATAAGAAGTATTGCCGATGTTCGCGTTCACGTCTCATGTAGATCTGTTGCAGATATAAACTTGCCTCAAAATAATTGTCTTGATAAATTTGATTCAAAAAGATTGGGAAAAACTAAACTGTTATAATTTAATTAAAACAAAACAAATATACAAATGCTTGCTGACAATGGAACCTTTCAAGTCCATCTTCTTATTTAAAGTTATTCAAGCGATCTCAATGACAGTTGTCACAAAATGTCAAGCTACATTTTACAAACTATATTATAATTAGTTCAAAATAGCTATCGATAGATTCAGTGTTGTACAACCTTGATCATATAAAACGAGCGGATTTTTCGAGAACAATTTTTTGCTAGTATTTGCCTGAGGTAATAAGATTGACAGCTTATTAGGTTCTAATTAACTACTAGCGCCACTGACATATATTTTTTATACTTTTTACATGTTGATATTTACTAGTAATATTTACGATTAATTTTATCTATTGATATTTTTTTCTTGAGGAAAAACGTTTCATAATAATTAAGTCATAGTACTATACAGAAGATGATCACGTGAAGGTGTTTTGTTAGAAAATCAAATTCTTTTCCATGAAAACGCGAATGCAAAAATCCATAAAAAGCAAGAATCCGTCTGTTCCATACGAGACGATTCCGAAAGCAATGGATGCGCAGCCAAAAACAGTACTTATAAACAGCAAATAACACAGAATACGACTAAAATACTAGTCGAATACAATATCACTGGCCAGTAAGTACGCCAAACAGCCAAAGGGAAACGAAAACCACCTGTCACCTGTTACTGCTTCGCGCCAAAATTTGAATTGAGAACCTGTTTCCGACGGCCCCATTCGTGGCGAGCGTGATCACGGAATTTCCAACCAATCTCACTTTCGATTTTGATAGACCGCGTTGTATTTTTCGCGGCTCTTTTGTGGAATACCCTTCTTCTCTAATGTGGATGAAAGTGTGGATTGTGCTAATGCTTTCTGTGCTTCCATGCGTTGCGGCATTGATTTCAGATAACAAAACAATTTTAACTAGTGAGCCACAGTCTATATATTCGACTGGAACCCAGACTCTCTATTTGTAATTTTGACATAGATTGATAATTGTGAAGTCTTAGTTAAAAGGGTTAGTCGTGTAAGATGTACAGGATGGGTACGGTCGGCCATCAAAGTGGTTTATCATCATAAGGATGAAATTCAGTTGAAACCACTGCAAATAACCCTAAACCTTAGAGACAGGTTTGGTTAAGAAGGAGGTTTCAACTCGTATTATAGAGATTGTCGATCTAGATACAGAACCTAATGAGGTACAAAACTTACTTAAACCTTGACTTAAGTATCCAATACAATAACAGACCACAAAAAATCCTGTAAAGATTTGGAGAATCATAAATCATTCATTAAGAACAAGGATGCTCGTACCTAATTGCACGTGACTGTAGCTATTTATCTTGGATACAAATTATAATAAGCTTTCCATCATACAATACGAGTAATTTAGATATCATTATTTTGGACTAAAATTAAACCGAATTCAACTCACAAAAATGTAAAAAATAACCTTTTTATCGTACAATACGATATTTAGCCTAAATATCCGTACAACTTCGTTATTAAACTTAAACAAGAGGCATAACCCACTTTAACCCTAGCTAATTATAATGTCTATGTCTATTGTTAATTGTATTTTTAATTATTATTGTGACATTTACATTAACTGATTTGAATTAACATGACATTTTAAATTAATTGTTTATAGTATTTTATTAATATAATGACATAATTATTATCATTAATCTAATTTATACATTTTTATGATTATTTATTGTTCTAATGAATGTCAATATTTTAATATTGAAATTAACGATATGTGTTGAAATGACGATGTATATTTAATACTATAAATAAATGAGTATGAATATGAATATAAATATAATGTGCAAATGTACTACTTCAGTAGAGGCCGACCTAAGAAAATGTGCGGGTGCAACATACTAGTGAAAGTAGTGCGTCTAGGTACGGTATAACTGATGATAGTGCTAAATAGAAGAAATATGTCGACCAAACTGAGTGGGATGGCAGAAGGCAGGCTCATTGCCATTGACGACAAATGTAGCTTGACTAAATCTTTGTAAATCGACTTGATTTGTCGCTTGAGTCGCCAAAAAATATCAATAAGAATATAGGATATATATTTTTAGAGTGTTTCAAAAAATAGTATCCCAATAAAAAGTATTGTATCCTTTATCTATTATTTATGAGCAGACACCGTTGTATGACACTTGTAGAATGGGGTTGGTGCTATTCTACCGGGCACCATCTTGACCCAAAATACAGTAGGAGACTATATTGTATAGTATATTTGGCAACCCTCCTCCCCCCGCTTCCTGCCTCCCAAACCACAACACACTACCACTACCAGCAACTCTTCTCCAACCAAGATAATCTACAAAACGTACAAAACAATGCTACCAACCAAACATTTGATATTAAGGGCACTTTCTGGGTCAAGTACGGTCCGCGGTTTGTAAGCGATATTAAATACTCGTTACGACTAATTTTATTGTCTGTCTTTTTGTTCCCACGATTTTCCTATTAGTTTATTGCTTTCGGTGGCTTTTAGGTAGAAATGGAGGCGAAATAGACAAACTTGTATGTGATTTAGCTAACTTTAAGACTAGTGGTAATATAAGCTATTATGGGTCAACCGCAGTGGCCGACATAGGTTTTAAATAATTAGGAAGCTAAAGTTGCAGTAGGCTGCGAGCTATGCTATGGGCCATTCTGAACTCTACTAAATAATCATAAATAATCATCTTGGCGTTAATGTCCCGGTTATGCTCTCGCGCACGAGGGCCCGGGGTCCGCCTTGACCATGATCCAGGATTTGGCAGGTCAGGTAATTACAGTGGAGCGACTGCCATCTGACCTCCATGACCCTGCTATCCTGACCAGATTGGATCATGGTTACACATCCAGTCGCCTGAATGTACAGGTTTCATCACGATGTTTTCCCTCACCGTAAGAGCATCGGTTATTTCAACTAATGTACATAACTCAGAAAACAGTCATTGGTACATGGCTGGAGCGGGATTCGAACCCGGGACCTCTGGGTTACGAGTCGGATACTGTAACCGCTCGGCCACCGACGCTCTCCCATTCTGAATTCTACTACCGGCTAGTATTACATATGCAAAAGTTGTAAAACTAATGTACAGTAAAAGAGCATAAGTGCATTACCACTTTAAGAAAATTTGTTTAACACACATACGGTGTTTCGTGCATCTTTAGCTAATATCAGTTTACTAAAAGAAGGAGGCATTAGCTGTCACTTATGCCCAAACGGCTCGATGTATGTTGTTTGTATGTAGGATGTATGTTTGTTGCTCTTACAAGCAGAAACTACTGAACGAATTTTTATATAATTTGGCAGGGTTGTAGCTTTTATCTTTGGCTTTCATTTAAACACGCCGAAGTTTTCTCGGAAAAAGATACCGACAAATATAGTCAATATTAAAATCGGTAATAAGTTTCGAAACACGTTATATCAAGTCATTAGTAAGACTGCTGCTAGACTTTATGGATCTTTTACTACTGTCCCGTTGCTACATTAGCTGCTTAGTGTTTCTCGAACTACATACTCTCTTTACATTGTCAATTTTTGTTTGCTATAGAATTGCGCCTGCGCCTTTCTTGTCTCACTCTCCAGTACATGAATTCCGAACACGTGGTCGTATTTACCTGTTATTTACTTATGTAGCTTAGGTAAATACCAAAAAGAGTGGAAAGTCAGCTACCTTCGTGGCTGGGACTAGTAAATTGTTTTTGCTCTGTGGTAGGTACCTATGTAGGTACATAGGTACAATGCAAGAGCATAAGTGCTTGACCACCTTAAGAATCATATTCCTTTGCACTACAGTGCAGTACAGTTGTTAAATGGTTTTTATAGCATTCATGAATTTGATTTTTATTTATTACATAAAAATTATACCCCTTACACTTATGGGTGTCGTACAAGGCGACTAATGTTTTCGAGGCAAAAGATCAAGAGTCTCCGTAGTCTGGAAAATGGGCAGCAGCATTTTCCATTGTTATATTTAAAAACTGCGATCTCCAACCCGCCTGCCAAGCGTGGACATTATGGCAATAACCTCCCCTTTCGTGGGAGAGGCCCTTAGTCCTGCAGTGGACTGTTACGGGCTGTGATGATGATGATGATGACATAAAAATTACCCAGGGGTAAAGTTCTAAAAATCAAAAATTAACAAACCTACACACTAAAACACCTACACACTTGAGTGACAAATATTGAGGCAAATAGAAAAAAATGCAAATTCATCTTTCACTAAAGTGTCAATGGCCGCCATTCGAAAGTGTTCGAAAATTCGCGACCTGACCATTCCAATCGATTTCATGTACTTGACATTCAAGTCCGAATAACGCAAAGAGACAATCGAATTTAATCTCTAACTTCATCTTTATAGAGTCTCAAATAAGTTAAAGGAAATAGAAAGAAATTAGTGATGCGACACCAAACGCAGCGCTGCGGTTATGTTTTACCTTATTTTAAATTTCGAACGCGAACGACTGTGTGCGATTCGGTTTTTAATCTAAAGAAGAAAGTCTATTCTTTGTTTCTTTTCCCTACGCTGTCTTTTGTTTTATAGGTAGATCCTAATAGATAGGTAGACTGCGCGCAAGATAGCTTTGCTAGAGACTACAATGGAAATAAAGAAAATCAAATCATGATTTATGTTTTGTGTGATTGCGATGCTATTGAGATGAAGAGTTTTAATAACAGCAATTTCACTTTTATGCTAAAATCGTCATATTACACAAAAAATAAATAAACGCCATTCACGTTACCCATAAAGCTAACAATCATAGAAAGTACTCAGCCTTTCATAACTAAATTTCCGCTATAGGTATTGTTTCCAAACGCATTGTTATAAGGTCGATAATGCCTCAAATTTCCGCTGATACTGCCTACAGAGGCCTAGTAGGTAGTGAAATGTTTTTGAATGACACCATGTTTGAATAAACTCTTCACGGCCTTTTACACCGTGAACACAATGAGTTAAGCAAAGGAGTTATGCGTGCGAACGTTTTAGCTAAATGTGAAATTCCTGGCCACTTTCACTGTCGCTTTCGTGCAAAGGTCGTGTGTGCCGGCCTTAGGCTCATAGATTCGAATTCCGAACTACCATTCGTTTCTTTCTTTATTGTTGCTCTCGACGGCCAGTTATGGGTATAAATTTTGAATTTAGAAATCGAATTATTCCTTCGGTGAAATTCAAAAGCTGTTCTAATCAAAATGAAGTTGTTCATTAATACGATGCATTCGAATGTCAAATCAATTCTGATCATCTGAACATAGTATAAAACAAAGTCGCTTCCCGCCGTCTGTCTCTATATGTACGCTTAGATTTTTAGAACTTAGGTTTATGAGCAAGAAAGTAGGTGTCCGCGAACGAAGTCGCGCCGGGTCCACTATATACAATACAAAATGCTAAAGTAAATTAGTAGTTAGACCATTAAAGTAAATTATGTGTCCCAGTGGTGGCCTACAACATACCATTATAAGAATAATAAGAAAATATTAATAAATAAAGAAGGCACTAAAACCTCCGACACAATTTACACGCAGAATCATAACAATTAAAACGTCGGAAACATATCTAATTAGGCCCTTTCATTATGAGGTTATCCAACAACCCCGTGCATTGTATGCAAAACAGGCGGTGTAACCCTGGTTCTCATGCTATTGTTTTCACGTAACATATGATTGTGTGGAGATACCGCCTGGATTCTGCGCTTCAAGCGCTTGTTTGTTGGCCAATGTTCTGAGGTTTCGGTAAGTCGTATTTGCCAATGTTTTATGATGATTGATTCTTGTTGTTTCTATGTCTAGATGTTGCTATGTATAATGTGTATTTACGAGTGGCCGTGTGGTGTCCGGCAGAGTAGAGTAGCATCAACCCCTTACACTCGCGGGTGTCGGACAAGGCGACTAATGTTTTCGAGGCAAAAGCTCTAGAGTCTCCGTAGGCTCGAAAATGGGCAGCAGCTTTTTCCATTGTAATATTTATAGCACTGCGATCTCCAACCCGCCTGCCAAGCGTGGAGATTATGGCAATTACTTGCTCTTTCGTGGGAGAGGCCCTAAGTCCTGTAGTGGGCCGTTATGAGCTGTGATTATGAAGTATTTGTAAATATTTATATAGTACTATTAGTTATCTACACACAAGTCGTAGTACAAACTTTGCTGCCTAGGATAGCATTGCCGTTAGTAAACTCGCCACAAAGTATATTCATCACTTACTTAGTTACTGCGCTGGCTCAGCGACACAAAGTGGATCTTAGCCTTCGATATCAGAGATCGCCACCTCTTCATATCCTGCGCCAACTCCTGCCAATCGAGGATTATTGCCAATATTCGTCACACTTTTGTATATTCCATACAATATGCAATTTTATACCATTGTATAAGCTCTCTAGTTCTAAGTTTAACATAATATAAAACATTAAGTATAATGAGTCTACAAATCTAAAATTAAACCTAATTTAAGGTCAAGTCACCTCACCATAACTACCTCAGTCCATAACTAGAATGCGGGTAGACACCAATCCTCATTTACCTGCTGATTAATGTGGTTGCTATTTAAAATTAATGTACCAGCTTTCCTATTTGCAACCTTAAGGGTAATGGACCGGTGCTGCCTCTGCGTTAATGTTCGAAGCCTATTAGAGTGTACCGCAAATACTTCTGGTATCAGATGCTCTACAAACAGACCATCCTACGAGTACTTACTGACCTAGAATCCACGGCTTGCAATTTGACAGACGAGTGTCCCACGAAGTAGGCGTTACGCACAGAAAAGTTTTATTTTTTATTTTGACTGTGGCAGTAGGCGGCTTTATTTCTGTCTTCAAGCAATAATGCTTGCGATTATGTATGTGTACTAGCTAGGTATTCGGTATTGATCCTTAAAGGTTACGATTTTTTATTATAATTAACTAAGCAGTAATTTGGCTGCCATCTCACCTGATGGTAAATGATGATGCGGCTGAAATGAAGCACGCCTATGCAGAAACAGCCTACTTAAAGGAGTCCAGAAAAGCGTTACATTCCTACTTACTACATTTTACTAAATTCAGTCGTCTAAATTCAGTAGCAACAAATCAAAGTGGAATGTTTGCTTCTGAATTTAGTCGTCTTAATTTAGTCAAGCGCATTAGAGAGATCGAGCTAAAGAGGTTTAAAGAATTAAGCAATCAATGGAGTCAAAGAATAATTGTCTTCGACCTATAAACGCTCTACTGATTACGTAAATATCCTAGTCAGCAAACGACAGTCTAGCGTGATCCAGCGCATTTCCGCTGCAGTCATTAAACGTGAGACAGTGACCCAGTGGCAGAGTTCTTCGTTCTCAGACGAGTCTATCGATCTTTGTGAAATGAAAAAGTGTCTATGACTTAATGATCTGGTGGTATTGGAAAGGGATTCTGGTCAGACAGGTCTTGAGATTCATTTAAGTACAAGTTTAAAGCCGGATGCAGGCAACCCAACAGTTGTACACAACTGCCTGCCTGATAAACAATAATAATAAAGTTTATGAATTCCGTTGTACTTGAATTGGTACACTCAAGTTGGTATTCTCGTGTGCACTTTCTCGGTCATAAAACTGGGAATTTTATGATACCATTATTAGTACATACTAGCTTTTTCCCGCGCTTTCGTCCGTGTAAATTTTGATACTTTAATACAGGTGGATATCTAAACAAAATAATATAAATGACACGGATGAGAATACTGTTAGTTGTCTTAAGCCTCGTGGGAACCTATGGACAGTCGAAACATCGACATAAGAGGATAGCTCACACGATTAAAGTACCTCATTCGTAAAAAAAAATCAGCGCAATACCCTAATTAATCCTTATATCACTACATTGTATAACCACGTTGGCACATTCGACTCAAGTGAAGTGTATTTCATTCTGTAAGAGTTATGTCTCTTTCCCACGAGTTGGTCAAAAGGTGCAACACTCCCTCATTACAAAATCTCAAGATCTTAGGTACTCATTTATGAGTAGACTGTACTATCGTCCGTATATCACGAGATAGTCCGGCTGCGAATTAGAATCAAGATGACGCGCAGATGATTACAAAACAACTTACTTGCTAATGTCTACTTTCGTGCCGAGTGACCTCTAACTAAATCGCGGGGAAAAGCTAATTTTGTTTAATGTTTTAATTTATTATAAAAATACATAGCATACTTAAAATTTACACATAGATCAGAAAAGACTGCCCAGAGGACTTCAACCCCTTTCGATGCATTGTACTTGAAACTCAAATGACCATACAGGCGAAGGACCATCCTTGCGTCAAACCGCGAAGACAAAACGTTACAACTTGGCCACCTCAGTGTACCAACATAACTCTTGTACGGAAGCAATCATTTCCAAGCTCACTGGAGTCCGTCCGCTTGCCAGTCTTGACATGGATGATCAGATTTCTGATATACGACCCGTTGGATCGGACTGCGCTGGTGGATTGTGCAACTGTGTGCGTTCATGCAGTTCAGAGTTGCATTGATTGCTAGTTTTCTCCTATAAGGCTTGTTATGTCTTTTTAAATGAAACAACTTAGGGTAATCGCGGTTGTATGTTTATCATTTTATGGCGATGTTTCGTACAACCACTTTTCGAGTAGTTCAGCTAGGCAATCTTTATATTCATAGGTATATAAAAATGGATGACTTCGTTTTATTCAAAAGCTACTGAACTTATTTTCATGCGGTTTTCAACAGTAGATAAAGTGATCCAAGAAGAAGGTTTTGAGGACGAAGTCGCGGGCAAAAGGTAGTAAAATAATATTTCCAATAGTACGGTCTCCAAGTTGTCTGCCACGAAGCGTGGAGATTAGGGCAAAAACCTCCGATGTTGTTATGTAGTGGAGGCTCAATACTGACCAGAAATGAATGAAGATCTGAATGAATGATCAGATGCGATCAAATCTAAAGTTATCAAACTGAATATCAAGTTATCAGGTTTGGATTACGCATTATCAGAATTGCTGTGTTGAAACAATCATGTTTTATCAAATCATGACGTCAACTCCCTTAGTCATAAGAGGAACAAAGCAATCTAGCCAGAAAACTAGCCTTCCAATATTGGAAACAAAAACTTACCGAAACTGGTCAACCTTGAAATATGTCCATTTTATGTAGCTATTTAAATAATTGATACCATATTTTTATGTGTTAAGACTATTGGTTTAACTAATGGACAATCCAATCACACTCGACTACTAAAACTTGTCACGATTTTTATGGTTTTTGTCAATTATCTTATTTTAAAACCAGGAAGTTTTGTTACGGCGATGATTTCAATACTTTTTGTGGTTTTAAGTTAGTTTTTTTAAGAATATTTTAAAAATAATTACTGTATTCATGTTGTTAAATTAAGGAGCGTCGGTGGCCCAGTGGTTAAGGTATTCTACTCGTAAGCGACTCTTTTCTGAGTTATGTACATTAGTTGAATACAAACCGACGCTCTTACGGTGAGGGAAGATATCGTGACGAATCCTGCGCATTTACTGATTTCACCATGATCCAATCTGGTCAGGTTCTCCTGGTAGCAAGGTCATGGAGGTCATGTCAGTCGCTCTACTGTAATTACCTGATCTGCCAAATCCTGTATCATGGTCAAGGCGGACCCTGGGCCCTCGTGCGCGAGAGCACAGCCGGGACATTAATACCAAGATGAACATGGTATGGCCTGAATGAATAGTCATGTTTTTGGTCTTTTTTATCTTTAATTAGTTTACTGTCACGCAGTGGCTTAGAAATAAACCCGATTAGATAGATATCAAAAACTTTTCCGTAACATAATTAATTAGATAAGAATCAATTGCAAATACGCCTCGTACATTAACAGAAACAAGGTTAGCGTTACCTAATAAAACAAATGACACATTTAACAATCATTGTTAAGAAAGTCTTTCAATCCACAACCGGTTCTTGTATTAGGTATACCAGTTTGATATTACTCAACGTTACACCGATGCATGTTGTAATGTACTAGGTATCTGACCAATATTAATTATGTGACCTAGGCACGGGACCATGTGACCTAGGTCATAAACTACGATATCTTAATTGTTGATCCTTGTTCTGAGATGTTTATCATGTTGAATATCAAATTAAATGTCACATTTGGTTATTCAAGCATGTGTTGTGATGTGATATTTATAAATGGCAAGCTGGCCTGGCGCGACTACGTTCGCATGTTGTTTTGACTCTACCCTACCGCTACCCTACCCCTCCCCCTACCTCCTACTCTACCACACCCTATCCTACCCTACCACTACCCTACTCTACCCCTACTCCTACAACTGACCTACATTATTCCTCCACCTTCATCCAGCTGAGAACTTGAGATTAGTTTGAGTTTGATGTCACTATCCACCTCCCTGGTGGACAGCCTTGCGTGTCCTCTATGGGTCTCCATTCCAGCTTTCTTCTGGACAAGCGCTCATTGCTTAGGGGCCTATCTTTTGCGTAGGTTTGTGGGTCATTTTGACGACATCCACAAGCTTTGCATTGCTCCTTACCAACTCAAATTCCACGATTTTTATAATGCCCCCGTTCAACTAAACGTACTGTCTCCCACGTAATATCATCACAAGAAACCAGGTGTTTAACAGAGTCATTGTACAATGTAATGTCGCAATTGCGGTGTGTCATCCCATCTCATCACAGCTAACTGTTGTCTCGCGAATAATTGTCGTCGGCTTGATCGTGAGAGAATCGCTTTGGAATGTCGTGTCGGTGTCGCATCGTGTGAAAAACCGAATTCAATTCAAATGTGGTATGATGGGCTTAATTGTCTCTTGCGATATGTTTGTTGTGGAAATAACTGTGATGAGACCGAAAGACAGACCGACCAGTTTAATGAACTCTGATTTTGACATCAACAACAGGCAGTCCACTGTTGCACCTGAGTTTCCTTTAAATTCTCTCTCCCAGAAGAAGGTCTCTTCATAGGTGGGCAACGCTTTGGTAGCGCCCCTGGTGTTGCTGATGTGTAGTGGTGACCACTTTCAGTCTGGTGGGCCGCTTGCCTATTTCTCTGTCTGATATACTTTTAATTAACAGCGTCGGCTCGACTCGTAAGCGAGAGGTACCGAGTTCAATCCCCCAGGTGCCATGTACCAATGACCTTTTCCTGAATTATGTACATCAGTTGAACACTAACCCATGCTCTTACGGTGAGGGACAACATCGTGATGAAATTTGCACATTTGACCCGAAACACATCTGACCTGTGGGTTTAACAAACAAAACCTTGTTTGGAGAAATTCTGTGCAAGTTAACTAGGCTGAGTGATAGAAATGCAATTATAAACATTGTCCCAACCCGGACACCGGGACACCACAGCCCATAAAAGACTAAATATTGCAAGCAGTACGTTGCTGGTACATTGACTCAGGGCTTGGCTCACCCACTGACATAGATATGAGCCGTCTCGCACGCACCACAG
The DNA here is from genome assembly GCA_907269095.1 of Blastobasis adustella. NCBI lineage: Eukaryota > Metazoa > Arthropoda > Insecta > Lepidoptera > Blastobasidae > Blastobasis > Blastobasis adustella. Next base: position 4,391,944 of record OU026135.1, on the reverse strand, counting down.
GCACTTTTATATCGCCGTCTCTTTTACCGCACAGGTTTTTACAAGACACTTTTCCCGCCATAAAAGTTAAGGACCAGTTTCGAAATGCGTTACTAGGCTCCGTAGGAAGTACTAACTATTCTACCGGGAATTCGTTTTTCATGCAGTTCTTGTAACTATAGGTGTATCAGTTCCGTTACCGATACTAGGTAGAAAAATAGTAGGTATAGTGTTTGTTTACATACGTATATAAAGGTCACACACACGCAGGAGTGGCGGTGGCCGAGAGGTACCGGGTTTGAATCCCACTGCGGCCATGTACCAATGACTCTTTTCTGAGTTATGTAAATTAGTTGAATGTTAACCGATGCCTTTACGGTGAGGGAAAACATCGTGATGAAACCTCCACATTCATGCGACTGAATGTGTAACCATGATCCAGTTTTGTCAGGTTTCCCTGGTAGCAGGGTTACGGAGGTCAGATGGCAGTCGCTCCACTAAAATTATGTGCCAAATCTTGATACATAACCGGGGCATTAACGCGAAGATGATGATTTTTATTTCCTTAAGGGTATACATAGAAGAGATACAATATTATCCCACTTGTGACGGTCCTGTCAAACCTTTACCGCTTCTCTTCCTATTTTATTTAATATAGAAAAGCGACTTTCAAATTCTTTGTGTGAAATCAAATATTAATTTCTGCAATAATGCTGTGGATCCGATAAATATTGTAAAAGCCAAAAGTAGCTCTGACAAAAAAAGATAAAATTTTACTTTCATCGCGTCGTCTCCAAAGGCGAGGAAAAGTGAAACTTAACAAAAGTAAAAATGGACTGTGCGATTAAAATCGACCGACGAAATGGAATTTTTTGTGACACTATCTGTGATCTTGGAGACGTTACCTACTATGAAAAAGCTGTAGACAAAATTTCCCACGTGGGTCTTAAAAAATACCTTATATTCTAGACAATTCTCGTACTTAGAAATTCGGTTTTAAATTTGTTTTTTATTATCCTTTGTGTTAATGATGGTCAATCATCATCATCATCGATCGGTCAATCCCGACTGCTGCCAGGGTGCGTTTTCCTGCTTTGTTTTCTCCATTTGCCCGATCTTCGACACCCGGCCAATATTAGTTCCTAAAATATTATTTTCATTATTTAATCTTGTTTTAATCTAAATCTGTTTCATACTTAGTTTACCGTGGTCTAAGCCGTTTATTCAACAACCTAGTTAGTATTTAGCTCAGATTTCCTAAGAAATTTCCTGCGCACAGCAAAATGTCCTTAGAAAGCGGAGAAGTCATGCCATGAATCACTTTAAACCGGTTTGAAGAAGAACAAATAAATATGACCTGTTTCTACCAGTTTAATAGGATTTAGCATATTTCAAGTTTCGACTTTCACAAGTGTTTATTTATGTAGGTTTATCTGCCAGTACTCCGTAATGCAGAAAGTGTCTTTGGAACCGTACAGTTCGCGACTAATTTGGTTCCATAATGGCGATGGCAAGCGTACGTTGGTTGAACTAAAAATTAATAAAAAAAAACTGGCCAAGTATGAGTCGAACTTCCATACAAAGGGATCCGTAACATTTCCATACCCAGCATGTAGACCAGCCAGACAGACGTATAGACAGTCAGCGGAGGCTTAGTAATAGGGTGGCTTTTATTAGCCTTCGGGTACGGTACCCTTATTATACGGGAAATATATTGACGCTGATGCCTCATCATTGCAATGTGCAGTGCTACAACATCGATACAAGCAGAAAAGTCGATAAACAACGGCATATTCCCCGACATTTTCTAGTTAATATAATAATCATCTCTTACAGGATACAGTTTTAATAATTGTAGTTACCTCAGCACGGGGTTAGGAGTACGGAAACGTAGACTGCGCATGCGTCTCTGAATAGTAATTACTGTAATATGTGTCACTAGTGCAGGCATACCGAGTATTGATATTTCGCGAGTGATTGCAGTATTTTACTGACAGCGGGAAAATGGGGGCTGTATTTCAATGGAGTTGTAGGAGGTTTGGTTAGACAGGTTTACTTGGAACTGGATTTTGCTCACGGATTCGTTGCGGATATTGTTGAAGGCCTTTTTAGTATGTATTTTGCAGGTGAATTATAAGATGGATTAATAATCATAAATCAAACTGGCGCAGGCTCAATTAAACAGACAGGCAGATATATACGTGTCTATATTGCTGAGTGAAATAATATGAAGGATTGATAATCATAACCTAAACATCAATCCCAATCAAACAGACAGATTATATGCGTTTCACACTAAAATAAAAACCAATAACAAAACAAATGCAAATATTTCTTTTAATTAAGTAGTTATCCAACAATACTCGTATACAGGGTGTAAAAAGACCGCTAGCATTAATTGAAACCCCATATTCTACCCATGAAACTGAACAACTTTCCCCAAGAAACATACCCGCGGAAATGACTTCATAATTTCGCTACCTAAAAAAAATAATTAATTGCGACGCGCAATGTACATCGTCCGGCGCACGGCTCTCGCTCGCCCACGTGACCGCGGGCACTGACCCCGCGCGGCGGCCGCTCTGGCGTATTTAACCTAACTAGTAGGTATACCTTGGCTAGGCGCCACACTGAACTTTCTGCAGATATCGACAGTAGGTAGGTGGTAGGTACTGGGCTCGATTCTCGTATGATGTGAATGTCCGTAAGCAAACGTGTACGTAAGTTAGGTAGGTAGACAGCTGATCCTGTGCCTGATCATGCAAGTGCGCGCCGCGGTAAATACCTACTACGTTAAATTCTCATGTAATGTGAATGGTCGTCATACAATCATGTACCTAGGTAGGTAGGACTTTCGATCGTGAACTTTACTGCTGATATCGCCGGTAGGTAGGTGCTGGGTACGATTTTAGTATAATGTGAATGACCGTAAGCAAACGTCTAGGTATTGTATTAAGGTATGCGTACCCCTATCTTGTTGAACTTTACTGAGTGGTAGCATGGCAGTGTTGCTGCCTATGCGCATGGGCCCACGGACGGCCGGTGGCGGGTTGGCGCGCGCGCGGCTGCTGTAGGTAGTACCTACCTCCGGGCGCGCGTCACGAGTAGGTAGGTAGTAACACGTGTGCGGCAGGGCGGCCGGGCGCACGCTTTACATTGCGTTCTTTTACTTACAGTGCATTTATTTCAACTTAAATTTGAACTTTAGGTGTCTAAATTAATTGTGAACGATTTAGTTATCGATACTTGATATTTTTTAGTACAAAAATACAACTTTTTTTTTTAAAAAGAATCTCGATTTCTGCCTAAACTAAGAGTTTCCGCGGGTATGTTTCTTGGGGAAAGTTGTTTAGTTTTATGGGTAGAATATGAGGTTTCAATTAATGCTAGCGGTCTTTTTACACCCTGTATATGACAGCGCAACTACAAATAAATAAGAAAACTATTTATATTAAAACATAGTATTTGGTGAATTGGAGGAGGCTTAAGTCCAGCCGAGGACTATATGCCGATGATGACGATAACATTAGTTAAGTAGGTAGAGTGAACGTGTACTAAATTACAAAAATAAAGTGGCAAAGAATGATGGTAACCAGTTACCGCAGGCTATGGACGTTTGCAATAGGGGTACTAGCATGTTGCCAACTACGCAAAAACCATCATACACACATTTTAAAGAGCTTCATGTTTTATCTACTTGAAAACAAACTATCACAAAAAGAGTTTTTTTTATTAGACAGGCATTTTACCGCCATCTCACCTGGTGGTATGTGACGATGCAGCCGAAGAGCATGCCTGTCTAGGAACAGTCTATTCACTTTAGCCTTAAAGGCGTCCAGATTATAGTCATTAGGAATTAGCCGTACGCATTATAAAATACATTGTAGTGTAAACCTAAACAAGACTCGCTCATAATTTCAGCCTAATTGATAATTATTAGGTCAGAGGGTGTTATTTAACCTGTTTACACAATTATGATAATGGAATTACGAAAGTAATGCTAAGTATTCCATGCCAGCATGCACTGCCCTCTGGGAAAAAAGTGTTGCGTCAGAACTGGTGCACAATGCTTGTGCTCTGCGGATTTACGTGAATGGTAGGGACACCTTTGAATTTTTTTTTTATATCATGCGGTAGGCAAACAGGCAAGCGGGCTACCTGACGGAAAATGGTCAAAACTGCCTATAGACATTAGCAACACCAAGAGTATCGCTAATGCGTTGCCCACCTCTATAACACGTTGCTCTGGCAGCAAAAAGGCAAATGCCCCTCCACTGCCAAAGCCACGGTTCCCCAAATCCCCACCCCATGGAGCACTATAGACCTTACTCACCGGCAGAAATACAATACTATTTAAAAGAGTATTGTTTGGATGCGGTATTCATTTGAGGCGTTAAAATAGCCATAAAAGCACAATCTTTTTTACAAGATTTATTTAGATACAAACCAACTATTTCCAGACCCATAACAAATAAACTAAAACTAACACTAACACTGAAACATTAAATAATTAAAAAGTCATCCACATCGGATTCCTTATTTGTTTTTCCGTTGCAAGCAATTACGCTTGAGTGAGGTTTAGTGGTGTTACCGCCCATGCGGTTCTGATAATAAGTATCTCTTACGATGAAGACTAGGTAACTGCAAGATTTCATGAGCTGAGATAGCATACTTACAGCTTTATGAGTTTAACCTTTACTGTTAGATAGACCTACCTATTACCTACACCCAGTGTTACTACCGTACACTTACCTTCATTTATACCGTGACTGCAAGCAGTATCATCATGGAGATTTCGTATAAACTTAGCTAAAACAATAATATTCTTTCCCACAATTATGTTTTCATATTGCTACATAATATCATGGTACGAAAGTGCTTTAGTGATCCAATTTAAAAACGTAGGTACGTAACCATTAACTTTAGCTTTGTTCCTTAATAGTGTAGAAACTGGTACAATTGTTTAATCACCATCATTATCATACCTTGATATTCCTGTGTACCTAAGTATCTTAAACAACTGTCGGGGATTCAAAGCAAGATGTAGGAATTATTATCTTTCTTTTGTAAGGACGTTTGTATATTTGTTACTCCTTTACGCAAAAACTACAGAAGGAATTTTACTGAAAATTGGCGGCAATATAGCTATTACCCCAGAATAGTACACGGGCCATAACTTATTCCGAAATTCTATGTGGTTCCCGCGGGAACGGGTCTGAAACTTTATAACCGAAATTTGCGCGGATGAAGTCCGTGTCCGTATGTGTGATATCTAATTGTGGAAGAGGTAAGGAATTAGTAACTGTAGCAGTAAGTCAGGATCGCAACTTGTGGCACTCGATAGCCTCTGCCTACCCCTGTGAGAAACTTACGTGAGTATGTATATTATCTATGTGTAGTGTGTCACTGTGATTCAGTATTTGGTGCGGTTAATCCGGCTAGTCACCTCTGCATGACCTTGCCGTACCGGCGACTTTCAAGCCATCTGGGTTAACGTTACGATGCGAATTACGAAATCGATTTGTTCTGAAAATCGGTTCACTTTTTATCTGTGCACTTTGTAGGTCGTTGGTATCGATAATGAGTTATAATCGAATTTGATACGGTTTATTTGTGATATTTTTCTAATTTATTAAATAATGTATGTGGCGTCCTGTTGAGTGGAATATAATGACAACCCTATCCACGTTCGGCTTCGTATTCACTCGTACGAGTGCGACAGACAAGAGGCCTAATTTTGGTAAACGTCAAATACGGTAGAAGACAATTATCAATAATCGCGAGGTAGTCCACGGCATTTTAATCTTCCGTATAGGTGCTTCTCTATCGATCCATATTTCTTATAAGAACCATGGACAATATATCGGTAAACTCCATGCTATTTGACATTTCATAATCGCGACGATTCTAGTTTGACGTGTATCGTTTATAAGGGGCGTAGTTCCCATACCACTGTAGACTAGAAGAGAGAAGTGCAGGGACGTGAAATTGCGGATGTAGCTACAGATGCCGATATGAAATTATTCCGGATATCCGATAGTTTCGTCAACGTTACGGAGATCCATATCTCATCCCTATTTGTGTAGTTAACAATATATTAACTTAGTTACTAGTTACGTAGAGAAGGTTACTCAAGAGTATCTTGACTGATGATGATGCTGGGATTATTTCTAATAACTTAGGTATTTACGATAACTATTTTTTGTTACAGATATTAATAATGAAGAACAAATCGACGTCTCCAGGATAAAGAGAGAAAATGGCCAAGACAACAGGGGTGTGTAACCTTTTATAACATAGTATCTAACTAAGAAAGGAAAAAGTTATGCTTACTGTAAACTGATAGGAGTATATGTATTTGCTCCCTTAATATTACTCGAAAATCATATTATAATAAACAATGCAATTAAAAAACATGATATCTTAAGCATAACTTAATCCACAAATATTTATTTTATGGTTCTTCTATACTTTTGTAAAGATATACGCATTTATTTCTATGCTTGAATGAAAGTACCTATTCTATACTTCTTTTGCTAGTGTCAAATCTCTTAATTTTGCAATTCATTTTTCTTTTCTATTTATAACTTATATTTAACATTTTACTTACTTCTGATTGTCCACGTGAATTGTTGTAAATTAAAAACAGATGATTTATGATTTTTACGTACTTAATAATGAATACCTGAGAAGGTATGGTGATGTCTATCAAAAATATTATTATTATCTATTAAGACTTACAAAAATCATGAAACATCGCTTAAATGAATGTGCTGTACAAAAATTAGTGCTAACGTAACGAACATCTTATCCAATATCTATTAGTCCTCTTCTATTTGTATGAAGTATATTATTGCATTATTAATTGTATGTTTTCTCTTTCTCTTTCAAATCTAATCCGGTCGTGGAAACAACAACCCTGGACTTTGTAAAATAACGCACACCCAACGATATCCTTTCCACGACACGACTGCATGACGACAACGACCACGACATAGACTTGACTGTATTGCTCGTGAACGACAAGAACGATTACAACACGAGGATCGGAAGGTACCACAGCGTAAAGCCCCTGATAGGCCTTTTGACTTCAACGGCGAGGACCTTCATCCAAGATGGTGTCACCACTGAGTACGCCACCCAGATCCTCGGCACGACCCTCGACAATGGTCGGATCTACGCGCAACTCCTCACGAAATCATCCCTCGTCCTCTACAACAAACCCTCGAATGTAGATGACGCAGCCGTAGTGAAGCCAACACGTGTGCACTCTGATTTTGATGGCCAATGGAGCGTCAAGCAAGATTTAGGCTACATAGACCCTGAAAAGATTGCACTCAAAAATACCGACTATTTAGCACCCAGTAGTCGAATGGAGATAGTTTACGCCAGCAAGCCTGTTCAAGATACTGTTAAATACTGGAGCCCACCAACTTCCTCCGACAACCAGGTTGAAAACCAAATTTTCGAGGAACCGACTGGTAGAAGAGTGCAACCTTATAATGAAATACCTAGATATAACGTACAAAATGAAGCCTACAACTTCCTTGACGGTCCAGCCATCGATAGCGAGAAAAAAATAGAATTTAATGTACAGCCATCAATTCTCGAGAATGTAAACACTTTACATCGACAGAGCAAAGCTTATGAAGTGGCAGCTGAACCTGCCAAGACGGATTCTCATGTAAATGAAGATACATTGAATGAATCAAGTGTTGTAAAGGTTAAGCCAAATTACGAATTACCGACATTTACGATAAAGAACGAATTTTCGCCAATTTTCTATTATATAGATAACGTAGAATCGCGTAGTTCTCAGCCTCAGGCTGGACAACAAACTAAATTACCGAAAAAGCTGTTCGGGCAAAAAAGCGAACCTAGACCAAAGAAAACGTTTACTTATGAGGGCTTTGCTGATTTCACTACTGTAGTCGGCGACACGGTCATTATTTTCACTCCCAATACAGATATTAATCGTTCCCCAAATCCCGGTGAAGTTAATGTTTTCCCTTCTGCCAAACGCTCGCAGAAACTAGCGACCAAAGTCACTTTCCTCTCCGCTGATATTCCTGTTGCCACATCCACTTATAAAGCTTATGAAGTTAATTCCGTTACTCGATTAACCACACCTAGCGGTGAGGAAAACAGATCAGAAAAAGCTCTCTTCAACGATGAAGAAAGCTTGAAGAAAGTGCTTTATGAGGTTGATAAGATGCCTGACTCTATAAGTGTACAATATAATAATGGGTTTGGCTTGAACTTAGATGTAATACAACCATCTGAGCCAGCTGTTACTACGGAAAGTACGTCTGTTACTGATAACTTGGAAGTAATACCAATCCATGACTATAATTCACAAGCTACAGAACCTTTGCATACAATAAGACCATCTGCTACTATAATTGAAGAAAGCAAGGAATCTGCTGTAACAGAAAGTGACTTGTCTGACATATTTACCAATTCTGAAGAGGAAGAAGAAAATACTGCTTCTGAAGTAACAGAAGAAGATGAAGAAGAAGCCCAAGGAAACACTACGGAAATGCAACCAGAACTTATAACTACAACTGAAAGTGGCCATAGTGAAGAATCTTCTGAAGAGTTAGAAACTACAACTGAATCTAAACACGATTCACACGAAGAAGTTATATGTACAAATGGTTTAGAAACTCAGTCTACCATGACCACAGCGTATAAAACATTAACGTATCTGACAACTTACTTCATCCCACTGGAAAGTACAGAAACGACAACATCTGTGAAATCTGACGTAGTAGTTGAAAGTAATGTTGGATACCTGACTAATGTAGTATGTAAAACTGATTATGAAATAGAACCAACGGCTGTGGTATCAGTTGATGTTAAATCGTCAGTACACAGTAGCCTGGAGAAGCCTGAGGTTACTCAAGAAGAACCTGTAACCCAATCTCCTGATCAAGAGGAAATTGTTACAGAGAATATACCCTCTTCGCAAGCGAGTAAGGAAGTTTCAAATGCTAAAGAAACCGAGAAAGAAATTTCCGAAGAAAAGAGCCAAGAACAAGAAAGTTTCACAACTACTACGGAAAGAGTAGAAGTATCTGTTAGTACAGAGCGTTCAACAACTCCAGTTGAGAAGAATACTTCTGAAGAAGAAGAAAATATTTCTACTGAAGAAAATGAGATCGATCTTATTTACAAAACGCTTTATACGACCTATACATACTTTACAACCTTCTTTGGTGATCAAACATCTAGTGTGGCAAGTCACAAATCAGTAGTGACCAATATTATAACATCGACAATCGATTTGTCTAAATTAGATCCAAGCTTGCTTGGAGCCTTTGATGACGATGAAATTGCACCTACAAGTGTTGGAATTGGTCGGCCAACTGAATCATTTGTCATCAACAGCATAGTTGATCTTGTCAAAAACAAAGATGTAATTGAATCTGTTGAGGGTAATGCTGATTATAGTTCTCAAACCCCTACTCCTTCCTTAGGGGACGATGTGGTTGCCAGTATAAAACCAGACGCAGTTAAAACTTACTACACCACATATACTTTCTTCACAACCATTTATGTTGGTTCTGATGCTAACGTTTGTAGTAGAAGTGAAGTCTACACTAACTATGTGGGACCAGAAGAACTCATTCCGACAAAAACAAATCTGTTAGCAACTGAAAGTACAAAGCCTCAATTTGATTTTAGAAATTGCAAACAGTTTAAGAAAGAACCACCAGCAAATGCTGAAGATAACTCATCTGTTGAGTCCAGCGTTAGCATGGAAGAAAATAAAGAGGATTCTAGTGAAGATACAAAGAAAGAAATAACTCCTCATACACCATTAGAAGTAGATATGTTGTTCAGTGTAGAATCAAATCCATTGGAAACGGATGGATCTTATGTCACAGATGTAAAATCATCTTCATCTAAAGGTGAGAGGCAATACTTGGAGAACAATCACGTTTTAGATGACCAAGTGAGTTCTGAAAGCAATATTGAAGAAATAATGCCTTCTCCTACACTCCTCTTACAAACAAGTTACACTACATTCACATATTTCACGACTATGTATCTTGGCAGTGACCAAAGCAAAATAAAAAGTCGCTTGGAAACCATAACTAATGTAGTCACCGAAACAATAATGCCAAAGAAAGAATCAGAAGAAGAAAACAATTTGCCTGTTACCTATTATACTACTTTCACGTATTGGACAACATTATACAAGGACAAATCTACGACCATTACCAGCCGGGAAGAAATTATTTCTAATGTAGTTTCTGCTCCTATTCAGACTATTCCTACTATTAGTCCCATAGATACAACACCCATAGAAATTGATAGTGTGTTACCACCCAAGGATTTAGAAGTAGAACTCAAGCCCTCTTTGGTTGATGATAGTTTGGAAAATTATGATGGTAAAGCTACCTTCTATACAACATATACATACTTTACAACCTTCTATGCAGGAAATACATCGCAAATTAGAAGCAGCCTAGAGACAATAACCAATATTGTAGACAATACTAAGATTGATGATAATCAACTCGGACGTAAAGTGCCTACTGGGGCAGCTGATAAAAATCTTATTCAAGACAAGGGCGAAAAACTCAAAATAGTTCCTACAGTCGTTAAAGAAAAGATAATTCCTACAAAACTTCCCGACGCTTCGGTTTTGCCTACTGTATTATCAGGAACATACATTGATAACTTATTTGCTGAAGTAAAACCCGCTGACAGTAGTACTCCCACTGCCAACGCGGAGAAGAAGATTCTGTTCTCACAAGTAGCTGTAATATCTGGTGATTCAACGATAGTTACAAGCAATAATAAAACGTTAGAAACTGAAACAACTACATCTGCTTCCACAACAGCTTCAAGTACTACTGATAGCTCAATAATTAGTCCGACGTCAGACGTCATTCAGAGTTCCGTAGCGGACCCAGAGACTACTACAGAAGCTAAAGCAGAATCGGAAGAGGAGGAAGAAGATGGTTCTAGTTCAAGAAAGAAGGGTCGTTTGACATACACCACGAAAAAGCCTTCAGTGACACCTGTTATTAGGCCCTTCGCATCGAGAAATAGACCAACGTTTAGCCCTAAGCGTATTTCTTTGTTGAGTAGCGCTACAACAATAACGCGAGCAGATTTTACGCCTACAATAACTGCAACACCTACATTAAAGTCTGTCAGAGCCTCTGGTTTTGGTAGCAACAGAAAGGCTTCAGCGTTCCCAGGTTCTTCCAGTTCTGGAAGAAGATTCTCTGGCCGAAGCAGCTCATCAAACTTGTCTGGAAATATACCATCCGCTTCAAGAGCTGGTGGATTTGGTAGAGGATCTATTCAAGCTACATCTCGTAGAACAGGTTTCCGGTCTAGTTCACTTGGTGGAAACTTAAACTTTGCTAGTCGGTCTACATTGCCGAGGATTAGACCTACAGCATCATCTAGGTTACGAGGCGGTAGACAGTCAGCATCAGTTTCATTGCCACCACTTGACCAAAATGAGTCTGAAACTTCTGCGACTCAACAAGAGGAGAACGCGACAGAGGCTGTAGATGAAGTAACTGAAGCACCAGTAAGATTTACGAACAATCCACTGAATAGATTCAGGAGACCGCCATTGAATAGGCAGCCAGGTACTGTTATTGCGCCTAGGTCAACTACGCCATCATCTAGAAGGACGGCTACATCAAGGGGTCGCTTGACAACAACTACCAGGAGAACTACAACTCGCACAACACCAAATCCTGTTCTCACATTAAGGCGACAAAGACCTAACTCTTTGTTCCCAAGGAGAAACTTGTTCAGACAACCGGAACCCGATCCCGAAGAGGAAGTAAAAGAAAACGAAGAAAAGGATGAAGATCATGAGGAGATTTTGGATGAAGAGGAAGATGTCGAAGAAGATAATGATTATGAATCGTCTGACAGAAAGGAACGTCAGGTTTCTACACCAGCTCCTGCACCGAAAAAGAATACAGTACAAATAAGACCATTCGCATTTAGAAGGAGAACCAAGCGCCAAGCTGATTATGGAAACAGGAAATATAGTAACTTCCGCAGACCTGGTGCCAGAGGTACAACTAGAAAACCTGAACCTGAACCTGAAACAGAGCCACCTGCACCAGCGACACAGAAAGCAAGACCAGGATCTCGTTTTAGTTCTCGTATTTCAGGAAATTCTAGGACAACAACTGCAAGAGCCCCGAAAGCATCAAAAACATCGGTAAGGCAACCATTTATCATTCGTGGTGAAAGTAGAAGTACGACCACTGCCGCTCCAGCTTACAGGAGAAGTAAATCTAGAGCATCGTCACGTACAACAACGATTTCCTCAAGACCTAAAGCACCGAGACTGGCTGGTAGAAATTCACAGTCTGACAGGTCAAGGCCAACCACATCTCGGAACAGTGGTAGGAGCCGTCAAAGAACAACCACAAGCAGAGCCAGGCAGCGAGGTTCTTTTGAGAATTTTAGCGGAGAAAGATATAACAGCTACAACAACCTTGTGAATGATGGCAAAATTACCGTAACGCATCACATACCGACGGAAGTCACCATACCCATAGTTAACGGAAAAATCACAGAGTACAAAAGTGTCTTATCAGCCACACCTAGACTAGAAACTTTATTACCAAACCAAGTATCAACCACCATTGGTCCTTTAGGTAATCAACAATTAGTGCTGCTCTCGGAGGCTACTGAACTAGGCGAGGGTGGTGCTACAAAACTAATTAAATTCGTTCTACACGAAACTCCTACTACAACGGTTATTTTCACCCCTACAACAATCAGCGGTCGCAAAACTTCGTTCTCTCACATTCTTCCAAGCACTGTTTATAATGTCGAGCCAGTCACGCAGACTATAGCTCCAGAGATCAGCGCTAATGTGCCATTGGCTAATTTGTTATTGTCTCAATTATTATTGGGTAACCAACAGCCTGCCATCAATCCTCTTCTTGCACTGCAAGGACAGGGATTGCCGTTCCAACAGCAGCAGATAGCCCAAACCCCCGTAACTGAGTTCAAGACCAGAACAACCACTTATGTAACCACCATCACTGATGCCAGAGAAACTGTTCTAACTATTACATTTAGAGCTACTCCAATTGAAACCACAATCATTGATCCCACAACAAATGTCATTACGGCAACTGAGTTCATTACTGAAACAATTGTAACGACACCTACGGCCTTTGCTGCTCAGCCGCAGTTCAATTCGTTGCTTCTTCCTCTGCTCCTTCAACAGCAGCAGCAGCAGCAGCAGCAGCAACAACAGGCATTGTCACTGCAAACTGCCAGTCCTGTACTCGGCTTAGGCCAAGCCGACTTGCATCTTTTGCAGAATAACAATTTGAACAATGACATATTTAGCAATAGTCCAAAGCCCAATGTATTGTCTGACTTGGTAACTAACGAGGACTACGTTGATGAAGTGCAAGATGAGAGGGACGACTCTCCGCCTCCACCACCGCCGCGTTCTCGCAAGAAGAACAAACCTAAAGCCCCAAAACCCGCGCCGCCGAAATTGACCAGTGTCGTCACTCTCTATGTATCAGGGCGTCACCCAGGCGAATTCAGCACAGTGCTATCAACGGTCGTAACAGACGACACACAAATTGTGAGAAAACGTGAAGCAATCTATTTCGAAGATGTCAAAATCTCTCCGTCGCTATTACCAACGGTCGACGAATTGGTGGGTTCCCAGGCTGACAATGAAGTTGGGGATTCATCACTGTCCAATGCCGAAAGGTATTTGGACCCCGTTGTTGAGAGTCAAGTCGAGACTCAAAGTCTCGAGAGTATAGTAGGTGAAATCAGTAAACACATAAAGTACGACGCATCGCCGACGTACTCCGTGAAACTAGCGAGCCCCTCGTCAATTAGAGAAACAAAACAAAGTTCTATAGACGACGTATCATGAATCCCGAACAAATAATTTAGGTGTATAAAGTAATGATTTAGTTATTTATTTACTTTGTATCATAGTAAGTTAACTATGAATAGTGCCTTATAGTTTTAATGAATTTATAGATCAATAAGAAACGAAATACTCTTTTGTACTTGACTAGACATTAACATTCCTTGTTATGATCACCAAAAATGATTTCTTTGTATGTTACCAGGTTTGATGTGATGTCAATTGCGAAATTGTTTGTGTATATTGTTTATGTTTAGGTAACTTCTAATCACTGCCTAAGAATAAGTCTAAACTTACTTAGATTACGGTAACTGTCTTTATAATACTCGTACTATTCTTGCTTATGACTGTAAATGGCGAATACGACTTAATGAAAAACAATAAATAAATTACAAAATTAAATTGCTTTTAATTTATATCAATAATATTATTACTGTAACTATTTAATTATATTCACATTTTTTAATTCCTATCAACATAACCTACGTATTTAGATGAAAATGCTAGTATACCATTAAAGTACAATACTAGTTGTTATAGTAAGCGTAACTAATCATAACGTTACGCGACTGCAATGGTATAAAAATGCTATTAGAATAATTAGACCATAAATGATGCACATCGGCTAGTTTAGTACTCATACGCGTGCGACAGAGACGACGCTCTACAAACCGGAACTAGAAGATGTGTGTTATTTACCGCCGACACCTGTAAACATGACAATGACTGATGAACATAGAGTCTAAAAAAAGACTCAACAAAGGATGAAAGCCTTGCAATTGATGGACTGTGACTAAAACTGGACTGTCGAAAACCTGAAGGCCTCTATCCACAACCAAATCCTGCGATCTTCCATCTACCTTTATGGTGAGTTTATTGTTTTATTTAATTCTAGTTACACTAGCAGACCCAAAAAATATGTGCTTGAAATTTCAATAGGTAATTTACTTCTTATATTTGGCAATTCTGTAAAAACGTCTTTGTTTTAACAAGTAAAAGTAAAGTAAAAATACAATTAGTACAATTGTTTTGATTAATTAAAGAGCCAATTCTTTTACAATTCAAATAACAAAATTTCAAGAACATAATATAATGTAGAGTAGTGTAAAAATAAAGTAGTTACTTTAACAATAACTAATATCTGTAGTTATATTCAGTGTAATTCCTTTCAAAGATTTAGTTCTTGTAGAGACTTTTACATAACATGCACCTAAATAGAGATGCTGTAGTCAACACCGGTAGAGATTTGTAAGAATAGCAATGTCTGTAACGCTAACAATAAAATAATGTAACATAGTTCTAACATTTATTTGCACAGTATAATGTATGTTGCAATTGTTGGAGGAATGAGCTGTAGAAATGCTTTGTGTGAGTATTAAATGTTCTTATTATGTTTTAGATGTAGAATTAATCATCTTTTTCATTATCTATCTTATTCTAATCGTTCATTTGTTATTCAAGAGAATCACAAAAGAAATTTGGTTAATATTTTTTTTCCATGATCATATGTGATATTTATTTCAAGTTTGAAAAAAAAAACTCAATAACAGTTTTACAATTGTACATAATTTATTTAATGTAAATATTGTTAACAAATATTAAGCCTTTTTATTATTAATATGAAGTTCGACTTGATTTATATTTTAAATTATATTTCAGTGTTCAATACCAATGGGATAGTATACGATAATTCACCTTGGCATCCAGGAAGCGAAGTGGTGGTGGACAGACCTATTTCGGAACAGGACGAGAGAAAATTCAAAAACGTTGCCACCAAAATAACTTCAAATGGCGTTGAATTGTTGGTCAAGGATAAAAATGCTAATATTAGACCAGATCAGGTGAGAAAACTATAGAAAATTAAAAAAAAAAATTAAAAATAAGGTCTCGGTATTTCTAAGCACGACTTTTTTAAATTTAGTTTACAGGTTTATACCGTGTACTTTAGTACAAACCCATAAACTAAATTTTAAAATGAATGCGATAATTTGAAACAGTATACCTTGACTATTTTTTATAAAAGTCCATTTAGTAGAAACTATATGATGTTGTTTATACAAATGGAACGTGAATCTTGTTAATTTTTATTTCCCAGCGAAAACTAAAACTCATGCACATGACATCGATGATGCCTCAGCATCAAATCAGTTTGGCACCACAAAAGTCATTGCTAACATCTGCTGTTGCCACTTTTGTCAATCGTCAACACATGAGCGCTTTATTTCCGATACATCAACTCATGCAACACAATTACATTATAAAAACTTGTATGACCACATACACATACTTGACTACGGTGGTGCATAATAAGAGAAGCGCTATATCTACATTCGAGACAATACTATCTGTCATCACCACTGAGTCTCTGGCAAACCCATACGCCACTGCTCTGGTGCCAGAAATAAAACCAACAAAAGTAAGACTTAGACCCTCGAAACCCACCACCTCCTTGGAAATTGTGTAGTTGCCCCATATATAAAAACACCTTTAGATATTTTAAAATACGAGTATAACGTCCTATTCTAGTACATTCCATTTAAGGAACCAACATCTCTTAACATCCCAAAGATTAATCAAAATGGTATACAATAACATGTCTTCACACATTTACATTACAATTGTACATAATTATATTTTTAGGGTATGTGTAAAATAATTAATAATATTTACCCCTGGTACCCTTGCAACCATTTTGTTTAAGCGACGATTAAGAGTAGATGTAAAACGACCTTATTTTCTTTTCAGACAAAATACGCTGATCATAAAACCATCCAGCCATCGGCTCCAAGCAATTTATATGCCAGCAATTATCACAAAATAGAGAAAAGAATAGATAACGAACTCAATAGCAATTTTGATCTGATTGAACCATCTGAGCCAGGCCATACTCACCCATGCACAACGTCATGTTCCTGCAGCCATACAAAAACTGAAGGCTTGAAGACTAAGTACACAAATGGTCACCATTCAATGTCTGGACAATCAAAATACGGTACTAAAACCGCGACGTATGGCTCAACAAAACTAGACTTACGTCCCACAAAACTTGAATCGCTCGACAAAAAGACACAATATGGGCCTTACGAGTATGAAAGTTCCCAATTAGCACCAACTGACAGAATTGTAGAAAAATACACAGAAGTCATAAGCGATTATTCTGATGAAAAAGACTCTAATTCTGTTGAAGTAAGCGAATTGTTAACGAATGAACAAGCGCCAGCGCCACCAAATAATAACAAATTGCATAACAATAAAACATCCGAAAAACCGAAGCCAAAACCTCAAAAACCCAATAAAAATAAAGTACTCGTAGCAGATCTTTTAAAATTAGGATCGCTCGGCATAAAAGGTTTGTCCCAGCTGGCTCCTGTAATTGAGAAAATGACAGGCGGATTCATGAAACGTCAAGATATTAACAAAACTACTACTACATCGACAACGACTGATAAACCACAAAAACTTACCGCATATCATGTAAATAAACGCATAGATAGCGATATAGATTCCAAACAATCCAACTTTCCCATTTATATTCCAGTTGACGAATTAGAGACCGCCGAATCACAACTTGTATTCACAAACGCCACATTGCATCAGAACCTTGCGTGGGCAGTCGAACACAAGCAGCCTAAAGCACATATTATCCCACCTAAAATGGTCCATGAAAGCCCGCTAGTCAATGGAGGTATACCGATTAGCCCCGGTGAAATAATCACAGCCAATTCAGATGTAATTGTTGGGAAACCAGCTGTAGGCGGACCATTAACCTTGGCCGCCAGTGGGTTCAAATTACACAACCCAGTCAATCCTCCACCCATTGACAGTTTGATCGCTGGCAATGAGCAATATTTTATTCAAGAAAACCCCAACCTGAATGAACAAACTCATTTATCGACCAAAGTAGATGATTCGTTTGATTTGCGGCCACCAGAATTACCTAAACCAAACAGAAATCCGCCAAGACCCTCTACGCCACCCTTCAACTACCAAAATTCACTACCTCTAAGTTTACCTCATCCACGTCTACCGCCTCAATCTACACAAGGACATAATGAATATGTCATGAAGACGGAACATATAAAAACTGGCAACACAATTTTAGGAAATCACGGGCGACCGGCATTTTTAGATTATATACCTTCACTTGGCCGACCGACTGGAAAACCACCAAGGAGTCACGTTGATTATAAATTAGAAGCAAACACTAATGAAGAAATACCTGATAATAGCCCTAGTTCTTCCGAAGTAATCAACATGAGAGTAACATCGGATGGTAAATACGTCCCAAGTAACTCAGGTTCTATAAATAAACCACTGTTAGTCGACATTCAGCCTTCAAGAGTTGCAAATGTTATTATTCCACATGGAAGTGCAACGGCGTTAGTATTTGCAGGATCCTCAGAGCCACACAAAACTGGAGAATATATTGACGATCCATTGCCTTATCCTGAACCGGGCTATTTTGGTAGTTTCAGTATAGATGCTCCGCAAATGACTAACGTTCATAATGTTGGACCTACTAGTAATAAACATCATCCAGGAAAAACGCATCATCCTCAGCCAGAATTATACAAGACTCCACCTCACAAGGATCAACAATTCAGAAATGAATTAAAGTTTAAATGGAAAGATAATAAAATACCCATAGATTTTAATAAGCTACCACCTCCGACAAGTAACCAAGAGACACATGTTCAAGTTGGACCTGAAATAACTGTATACAATCCTGATATTTACAATCCTAATAACGGCGACTTTGAAAAGTTCAAAAACACTAGAGGCCACAACAAAAATAAGGATGGTAAAGAAATAATTGATAAAGAATACGAGAAATATCTAGCTGTGCCACCACCTCCCCGTCCGAAAATGCATTATAACCAAGAAAACCAACAGTTTGAAAATAAAAATAAGCCTTACAATCAACGACCAATTGTTCATGTACAACCGGTTCAAGACATGAAAGTATTTTTAAATATTCAGCATCCCGTACCCGATGCTCCTAAACCTGATCCTCTACCTCCTAAAGTTACCTCCGAAATTTATTTCGCAGCTCAAGCGCCTAATAGTAAACCTTCTCCAACGTACACTATTCAAATACCGCCAGCAGCACCATCCTTTGGAAACCTATACACTAATGAAGAAAATAATATCAACAAAAATCACTACCAACAGAATGCACCAAGTACACCTAATAGCAATTCATTCCCAGCGATTCCACCGCCAAACTACACTAACAAACCCACATACAGCGATGATGTAAATATAAACGACAAAGATAATACATATACCGTCACATTGAACACTGCTACCAATGTGGCAAGTAATGTTGGAGAAACAGGTCAAGTTGTTGGGTCAAGTGTTCCTGTAGCCATAGGCAACATTGATCAGCTTAACGCAGATATTCCAATTGGAACTAATTTTGCTATCAAAGTAGAAGATTCAAATCCATCGATAGACAGTTATAATCTACAAAATACTCGAAACCAACCAGTAGTTTATGACGAAAATGGACGGGTACCTCCTGTTGGTGATAATCGGTGGAATATGAGTACATCTGAATACCAAAGGCCACAGTATGAGACCACAGTTAATGGGGATAATTTCTATAACCAATATTTACCGCAAAAACCAACTCACATAAATGTAATACCACCTAAAACTGAAATTTACAAACCTAAGCAAGAAGTAGTTGCAAGTGGAAGTAGTCACCATAAACAAAGGGTGCCTGAAAAAACAGAATATGTAAATAAACCAATATCTATTCCTCCATCAAAGAATAGTCATGCTAATTTCCCCATGTTGAACGAAGAAACGACACATTCTCAGAATGATAATGATATTAAACCCGTTACAGAAGTAGTAAATGAGTTAAAACCTGTTGATCCAAAGAGGCCTGCTAAATTGATACCTAATTACCCTACAAATTCTCATGGATGGTATTCAAGTATATTACAAAATGAGGGAGCTATCAACAATATAAAAGTCGAGGCTACGAGTAGAAAAACGATTCCACTGTTACCTGAATATAATAAGGACCCTGTACTAGATTTTGGGCAAAAAGTACACAATGTTGGAAAACCACCATCAGGATACTGGAATCAAAATATTGGCAAACCATTTACAAATCCATCCACACAACGACCTACGTCTAGTATAACGACATTCAACACAAAACCAAGCCAACCAGATTACCTTTACTTTGGTGGAACTAGACAACCTGTATACGATATACCAGTACGAGATAACAGTGATGAAACAACTACAGTCAAAACCAAACCTTTAACGCCTGTAAAAGAAACTGTCAAACCTGTATTCGAAAACTCAGAAGAAATATATGACGGTGAAGATGACAATAACTTTGATGGCGATGGTGAGGTAAGTCAAGAATCAATGAAAGTGCCAGTTATTACAAGTTCAAATGAAGAGTCGAGTGTGAAACCTAAACCAGATATAACTTTAATCAAAGAAGAAGTAAAATATCAAGATGCAAGCAAAACCGGTCAAAATGATAAACAGGGTCAATTGGTTGAATTTAATCCAGGAACTCAAACAGAAAAACCATTCGGTTCAAATAACAAAACCCAAACTTTCCAGTCCAATACAATTAGGCCTATTTATAACATGAAACCTAGACCATTTACTATAAATAGTGGAGTTCTAGACCACCAGCTACAGCAACCACATTGGCAAATTAATCAGCTCCAGGTGAACTCCACAAATGTTTCTTATGAAGAGAATTTGGACCTAAATATAGGAGAAGAAATGGGCTCAGGCTCTACAACTAGACCATCTTCGACACCTTCACATCGCTACCCTGAATATGATAGTACGAAATATAGAAGACCACAAAGACCCATCTTTTCAATGAGTCATAATAAAACTCGTTTTGGAAACGAATCAAACATTATTACTTCAACAGTACAAATTAATGACAAGAAACCCTTAATTGTAGAAGACGTACAAGAACAATCAACGTCAACCCCTATTTCTTTAACTACATTGAATTTCAATCAAGCGTCTAGTGAAATTATGGATCTATCGCCACCACCAGCCACAATAGATTATAGCTTTAAGCCATCTACGAATGATGAAATGATAATGGGTATGAGTCCTCCGCCACGAACGCCATCTTCAATCAGACCACCGATAAGAACTCAACCCACACCGAGACCTTTGCCTATCAGAACTCCATCACCATATCGGACTAAGCCACCAAGAACTTTACCTCCTCGAGTTTCTACTACACCAAGACCTGCAAGAAGACCAATCAACAGAGACGAAGTGTCGACTTACAGACCATCCTACGATATTCTTAATAACATTCGGCGACCAAGCTTCAACCAGAATCAGCCTTCATCACATCTTTTACCCCCACCAAGAGAAATACCGTCTAAAATAATTACTCCTTTCAATGAGCTACCGTCGCCAACTGTTAGTATTCCATCTGTTCCGAATGTTGTATTCCCGACTCCAATTTCTTCAGGTTGGCTTACGTCGTCTGGCGTAGGTTTCTCTTCAAGTTTCGATTTTGCTCCTACATCTGTACTATTCCCAGATGCATCTACCACATCAAGAATTCCAGACTCAAGCGATGTCTCGTCTACTGAAAACTCGTTCTCATATGATATACCGTCGTCTTCCGAGCAAATTGATGAAGTCACGTCAGAGAAACCGGTCACAGAAGACAGAATTTTGTCTTCTAAAGAAACTACTACAGAACCAATTGTATACTATTCGTCTAGTGAAGAAACTAATGTAAGTGATAGTGTAAGTAGTGAATCAAGTCACGAGGATGCTACAACTGATAAAATGAAAGTAGTCCCTATTCCAAGTAAGAATAGAACACGTAAACCTTATAATCCTCACCGACATGAAGATAAAAAGACCACTCCAAAGTACAGATTACCTTCAAGACCTCCCGCAGTTACTAGACCAACAAAAGTAACGAGACCTGACAATTTATATCCTAGTCAAACAAGGAATATTGTAAGACCTGTACCTACACGGCCGTCTTTAATTTTGCCAACTAGAATTATTGAAAGCTCTGAGTCCTCAATAGATGACGATATTATTAGGCCAACTGAAGTTTTTAAGGACAGTGTAACACCAACTGTACAACCGGAACTTACTAGTTCTGTAAGTAACAACATTGCCTCTATAGTAACGCCAAGCCTAGATGACGTGAAACCAACGATTCAACCAACTCATCACGCAGGAAATGAAGTAAAGATATCAGATGAAGTGGTGCCTACTAAGACAGAATTTATGACAACTGTCGTCACACTCACAAAGACATTGTCTGAACCACCAAAAACTGTTTCAAGTATTGGTTACGTAAACTTAACCCATACATTGACTGTCACACATACTAAGACTAGTTTAGTGAGTCAATCTGAGGGGGCAATAACACAAACTTTAGTTTTGACTAACACGCACACATCAACAATTGTAGATGTTATAACTGAAATACACACTCAAGTGCAACCTACAACCATTATTGAGACAGTTACAAAACACATACCAAATATTGGACCTACCCCTGTTCAAGATATTCCCTTGAAGACCAAAACTCCTCTTGATGATATTACTATGTCTTCCGAAGAGAACGACAACCTTATCATTAAAGATGGTGAAACCACAGAAAATACTCACAAAGTAGAAACAGAATCTGAGGGTGATAATGAAACGTTCTTTGTTGTAATGAACAAATCACAAAACGGTGGTAAAGCTCCACCAATCACAACGGATATTGATACTGGGGAGTACGATATAACAAGAAATGAACAAGTGAATAACAATGGGGTATCTCAAGTACTGTTTGGAGAGATTCTTTTAGCTGGTACACCATTTTTGGAGACTACAAATGTTGTTAATCCGACAGGTACATATTTTTTCAATGAAATAGTCTTAAGTTTTGTTATGGATTTTATTAAATTATTTTACATGCACAGGTTTTGGTAAAGAATGTCAACCGGATTGCAAAGCTTCGAGAAACGAAAGATGCCAAAGAATAGATGGTGTTATGAAATGCGTGTGTAGACCAGGGTTTGCCAGGATGTTCCCCGACAGACCTTGCAAACGTAAGTTTACTGGAATCAATAAAAAATAAAAAATCAATCTTTTTGGTATCCAACTCAGTCGTATTAGTCAGCGACCAATGAGCAGACAGCCTACTTGATAGAAAGCGGTTACATACATGTCGTTTTTATATAGGTATAACAAATTCAGATCCGCAAGTGCGTTGTTTGAGTGTTGTTCCTCATGCATTGGTGTATGCTTATTTTTCAAATTAGAACACAATAACGGCAACATTGTTGCTTAGCTGCATAAAATAGATAAGGCGGTGGTACCCTCCAGCAAGATACTTCAGATGTAACAGAATCCTTTCATCGCTAAAATCGATGGTATAATTAGGAGACTACTTCTGGACCTTAAATTCTGATACTATATTTACAGCAACATACACCTACTCTGTGAAACTGGCCCTCGGATCCCAAGGAAGCCAGCGTCTTCAGTTCCACGAGCACTTGGCAGACAATTCCAGTAAACAGTATCATGCACTAGCCGTGGCCACTCATGAGGGCATCAACAGGATGGTAATGCAGTCCGATCTGAGGGACGTCTATCATGGAGTCCATATCACTGGATTCCACCCTGTTGAGATGAAGAAGGATGGAGAGAAGTCATACCAAGGGGTTATGAACGACTTCTATGTGCAGGTATCAATAACATTTGTGACTTATTTGTTGACTGAATAAACGTGATGAGAGATGTTATCAAAAAAGGAGACGACAATAATGTCGGAACTGAGCTGAAGTTTATTTTTATCAATTATCACTAAATATCGAATCCTTCCACCAGTATGGAATAGGCTCAACTTTAATAATGTATGGTCACACGCTGTTGTAGGCAATGTTGATCAGATCATAAATACTCGTCTTGGGTGATAGTTACTCCAACCGCAACCCGTCCTATATTGTCTTTCTCATCCCCATTCCCAAAATATCATCAAACATATATTATATTTCCACTTTCTCGATTCCAGCTATCAGACAACGCCCACGAAAGCCGTCTGAAGGAGGTGATAGAAAAGTATCTGCGAAACAATAACTACAGCCTTGGGGGCACCGACGTGCATGCAGCGAGCGAGCTGGTCGACCGTCTTGACGTCAGCGGTGAGTGGTCCGATTTGATTGCAATATTCGTAAGTCGACGATGCAAAAAACTGCACGCGCCCCGTGGAGGCGAAAGCCGGCAAGGCGTGCCTGACAACTGGCAGACCAGAATCTAGAGCAATTATAGATGTATCGGCGTGATAGGCAGTGCAGAATTAAAGTTTAAGCTGACCATAAGCTGAAACGTAATCCACTACGTTCGCTGAAAGAACTTAGTAATAACGCAAGTTTTCAATTTTACTTATTTGAGTGACTATATTATTCACACTTAACCAACCTTAGTAAAGTCGTCTTGTATCTCCAGTAAACATTCCTTTCGATAGACTGACAACTAGAAGATGTGGTTTTTGATGATGAGTCCGCTGATTTTAAATTTATTCTGATGTGCATAACAACGATTTGCTACCGAAATTATGAATAGGTATGCAACGTGCAATGGCAATAGGTAGGCAACATGGGTCGCAGTATCAAAGGCTGATGATACGGCTACATTATGGTCGACCTCAACGTGATGGAGACGCCATTCACACCAGGAATAGGAGTCGATGTACATGCAGGACGTACAAACTAAACGATATGTACCTAGTTAGATATGATGTGGCGGTGGATAATAGTATAGGACTTTAATTAGGACATTGCCGTTTTGTATGAAGTCATCATCATCTTGGAGTTACTGTCCCGGTTGTGCTCTCGCGCACGAGGGCCCGGGGTCCGTCTTGACCATGTCATTTGCATCATACTGTTTTGTATGAAGTAAATGACCAAAATTGTATTTTTTTTATTTTTTAGAATTAACTTTATAAGTCTATTCAGGCAACATATCTAACTTACTAAAATGTCTCTTTTTGTAACTGCATAAAATTATATCTAGGTAAAACTGGCCATAAATAAAAGGCCTATTTCCATAGACATTTAAATTAGGTAAATTTCATTTTGAAATGACTTTATAGCATAGACAGGTACTCTATTTTCGAAATCAATTACTAGTTTTTACTTGTAAAGATTATTTAAAAATATTATATAGGCAAAAAAGAACGGCAACTTTATACTGTAACACTTAGATGTAAAGCTAACCAGTGTATTACACAAACTGTCCTGCCACAATTGCAGACTTCGACGAATGCACCAGCGGCCAGTTCCACGATTGCTCGGAGCATGCGCAGTGCTTCAACCTGCGCGGGACGTACACCTGCAGTTGCCAGGAAGGCTTTGCGGACCTCAGCGTCAACACCCTGTATCCTGGCAGAGTTTGCTCCGGTAAGTTTGTTAGAAAACAAAATAATCTTTTTGAGGGTTTGAAGTCAGGTAATTATTTCTACCGCCAAGCAACCATGATCTGCATTATTGTTATTTGCAACCAGTGATAGTATACGCTCGTAGGTATATAGTCCAAGTCCTTGCTTGCAACCCTTTGCTTGTAACTGACTTTCGGTAGAATAATTGTTCTTTTAGCAATCTGCGATATCTATGACATCTCGTATTCGACATTTTTCTGATAAAAATTTTATGATTATTATTAGAAAATAATATTTATGATTTTTTACAAGAGATTACATGAATAAATATAACTGTACATAAACATGTATCTCCAATAATAATGACATTGAAAAGTCTGTTGCAGCCAAAAAAGACTGAAAGACAAGATACAACTATATTGTCAAAGATTAATTTCAGTGACGTTTTAATACAGTTTTTAGGCTAGAGAGAATGTCGAATTTGAGATGGCACAGCGCTAGAATCGCCCCCAGGTGGTCTGTCACTGAATGGCATAAAATATCAATTTCTTCGCACTATAACCCTTCACGTTTCAGCGGAGCCAGTTGGTTGCGAGCGCTGCAACTACCATGGCGCTTGCTACTCGCGCGATGACCGCCGCGTGCTCTGCGAGTGCTTCCAGTGGTATGCGGGAGGCAGCTGCCAGATCAATCTCAAGGGTGGGTTTTATTTACTCCACGAGGCTTTGAACTTGCCTATAAAGAGTGGAAATTATGGTGAAACCTTTACTATGTATGTGTTAAAGTTTGTCAGTGAACTACTACTAATTATGACTACATTTTTACACCCATTGCCTTTAGGATAATGGGCCCTTGGGGCCCTGCGGCTAAATCTTTTATAAAGGATCTCTCCACGTGTCTCTGTGAGGTTAGAAATGTTGCCAGCCTTCTGGGCACCATACCTCGCGGCGACGTAGGAGATATTTTATCTGTAAATATATATTTAGGTTCAGGGTTAAGTTTGTATGTTGTTTGTACTATCTACTAGAAAAAAATAAAAAAATATGACTATGACAATTACGACGATGGCGACGATGGTGATTGTGATGACGAAGTTGAAGTTGTCAATATTGCTAACGACAACGTTTATGACGTTAACTAAGTTGATGATGGCGACGACGACGATTACAAAGTATATTTGTATTTCCCGTAATATATAATTTATTTATACCACATAAGGTGGCAAACAAGCTTACGGCCTGACTGATGGTAAGCAGTCATCGCAGCCTATGGACGTTTGCAACACGAGGCATCACCCACGCGTTGCTGACCCCGTAAAACCTCTTTCACCCTTTTCTTGAAGAACTCCATGTTATAAATTGATACAATGAAACATATTACAAACGAACAAACAAAAGATAAAGACGCTGATCTCAACCCGCAGTGGTGCTGATCTCGCTGGTGGTGTGCGGCGTGGCGGTGGTGGCGATGGCGGCGGTCTGCGCGGCGCTGGCGTGCCGGCCGCGCGCGCGCCCGCAGCGCTCCGTCGTCGCTTGCATACAGGCCATGCCGGCTTTGCATCAGGTAAGGGGTTGAGAGATTACCCGTATAAGCACAGAAATCAAAATAATATTATAGATTAAAACACTTTTATACACTAGTTCCACTAAATATATTATATTTATAAACTTTTAATTAATTGCGACCAGTTTCGTCGTACGAAGACGAATGTATGAGAAGGTGATGTCCGAAACCGGAATATATTTAGTGGATCTAGTGGAGAAAATTGTTTTAATCTGTAATACAGGGTGTCCAGTGGCAGATTTCAAAGTTTGAACAAACGTAGTTTCTGAACGCAACATGTGAGAGGGGCGCGGGGGGCGTCGTTGAAAACGCAAGCGCTGCGGATTTTTTAGTAGCCATGGAACAGTGGAGTGGAGAGCACCGCGCTTTTGCTGTCGAGGCGTACATTTCGAGTGGTTTTTCGCTGTCTGAAGCACGCCGTCGATTTAATTATCATTACGGTATTCGTCGATTGCGTGATGGACCATCGATCAACCTCATTTAGTCATGGGTAGCAAAGTTCAGAGCTACAGGATCAACATTAAATAGACCCAGACCAGGACCTATACCAACGGTAGCCACGGACGAAAATGTTGAACGTGTTATGGTTTCTGTCACTGAAAATCCCCGTTTATCACTTCGTGCACGTTCATCGATATTGGGAATTACGAAATCAAGTTTACAGGTTATAATGCGAAAAAAACTCAAGTTCCATCCGTATAAAATTCAAATCGTTCAAGATTTACACGATTCTGACTTTGCATTAAGAAAAACTTACGCGGAGGAGATGTTGTTGAGATTTCGTACTGCTACTCGGATGGGTAACATATTCTTTAGTGACGAAGCCCACTTTCACATCGGAGGATATGTGAATAAGCAAAATTTCCGTTACTGGGATGTCCGCAACCCAAGACAAATGCATCAAGAACCTTTACATAAACCTAAAGTTACAGTCTGGTGTGCAATGTCTGCATCTGCCATCATAGGGCCTTATTTCTTTGAAAACCAACGTGGCCAAACTGTAACTGTGAATTCGGAGAGATATACTGAGATGATAAATGACTTTTTTAGACTGGAACTACAGAATAGTCCATACTTCAACCGAAACACGTGGTTCCAGCAGGACGGGGCCACAGCTCATACTGCTAATGTGTCTATGAATGCAGTGCGGCAGTTATTTCAAGAAAAAAACATATCCCGAAACGTCACCATACCGTGGCCACCTAGGTCACCAGATTTAAGCCCATGTGACTTTTTCTTATGGGGATACTTAAAATCCGTTGTTTTCAAAACAAATCCGAGCACTGCGACACAACTTAAAGACAATATTCGAGCCGAAATCAGCAGGATCCCCCAGCCTCTCTGTAAACGCGTTTTTGAAAACGTGCGTGCTAGACTCGAAGAGTGTGTCAGGCTCGATGGCCGCCATTTGGAGAACGTGGTTTTCAAAAAATGAAATCCGCATTTGTTGTTTTTAAATTACAATAAACATACTTTGTATTAGAGGTAGTTTTTTTTTTACAACTTTTCGAACTTTGAAATCTGCCACTGGACACCCTGTATAATGGAGTTCCATCATGATTGCACAACACAAAGTGTCAACTACTTAAATCATAATAAGATAAGTAAAAATAAATGTCTTGTTGCTAACTCGGCAACTACTGCGCAATAACTGTCAGGTGTCAGATGGGCAAAAGATGATTATTGGATCATCTGCACGACAAAGTCACGAGCGCATAGAACTTCTATTATCTTATTTTGATTTCTGTGAGTATCAGGTTTAGTATAAACAAAAAAAAAACCAGAAAAACATCTTACAAAAGGTTTTATTGTTGTAATGGCTTCATTTTTGACCGAATATGACTATCCTTGGATGGCGGAGTTGTGCATAAGTGGTGCGGGGTAAAAATATACCCTTAAAAGGGGTATTTTAGGAATTTTACGGTTATGTCTCGTAAAGGACTTACAATATCGAAAACTGTTCTTCGTAAAAGTTTTTGATAGATAGTCTGATAGAGGTACACAGTTATGAAATC
Organism: Blastobasis adustella; assembly: GCA_907269095.1. Lineage (NCBI taxonomy): Eukaryota > Metazoa > Arthropoda > Insecta > Lepidoptera > Blastobasidae > Blastobasis > Blastobasis adustella. The sequence goes on along the minus strand of OU026135.1, from coordinate 4,363,074 downwards.
AAAATAGTGATCGATATTTTTTGATAATAACAAACATATTAATAGGTAAAAGTAGATATTAGTAATTAGTAAAAGTAGACACTTTCACAGACGTGGACGTTTAGTTGTCGTTGGGCCACTCACCTCCTCAAAGTCTAATATGTATATGTCTAATATGGAGTAAATCGCACCGTCATTCGGCTCCTCCTCCTACCTTAGACTTTTGAGTCCACCGCGCGATTCTGGCATTGTCGGGCGCGGTCTGGCTCTGCCTGTCATTGTCGGGCGCTTACCGGCTCTGCCTGGCATTGTAGGGCTCTGCTTAGCATTGTCGGACACGGTCCGTCTGTGAAATCCGTCGCCTTTGTCGACGAGGGGTGGGTGTTCTCCAGTTCTGGGGCGGCCGGTGTGTTCCTTCCGACATTCCTATCATAGTCCCATTTGACAACTAAAAGAGATATTTAATGTTCTACTCAATAAATAAATTTTGACATTGCGCCTTTCCCAGGGTGCGATGCCGTCCAAGAGGGCGGACAGACGAGCGTTGATCAGCGACCGGGGTGACAGTGGCGACGCTTCTAGTATCCAGAACGCCTCGTTGCCTTATATGCCTACTAAAGTAAGTATACTACATTCTTTGTTGTTAATCAGTTTGCTCTTGGCTCATATCTTAGCTTAGAAGCGAAGATTAGGTCGAAGATGCTGCGAGCTCGCCCAAAAGATGCCTATTCACAGGTGTTTTAAATATGAATGGGTCATATTCAGAGGGAAATAAAGAGATGCAGGCGCAAGGCGCTAGGTATCCATTTATGAAATATAGAACAAATGTGTGTGAAAAACCAACCAAATTAAATACTATTCATTCTTTGGCCGTATGGTGAACGGCTGAGTAGAACATACGTAGCACCAACTCTACCGTAAAAGGCGACTAATGTTATAGAAGCAGGCGGGTTGGAGGTTGCAGTGTTAAAATGTATCAATGAAAAACGCTGCTACCCATTTTTCAGCCTACGGAGACTTTAGAAGTTTTGCCTCGAAATCTTTAGCTGACTATTGTATTCGAAGCAAAAGATCTGAAGTATGCTTAGGCTGGAAAATGGACAGCAGCTTTATCCTTTGTTATGTTTACACTGCCATCTCCAACCCGCCTGCCAAGCGTGAGATTCAGACCAAGCCCTCCACCAAGTAGACTGTTACCCTTGCAATGATGATATGATTCATGTCTATCTCCAAACCCTACAGATGCAAGCCCCCCGCCCCCCCAAGAAGCACAGCGTGGCGCCGCCCCCCGCGCACGACCCCCCGCCGCCGCCCGCGCCCGCCGTCATGATCCCGCGCGCGAGGCTGCATCCGCACCACTCGGACAGGTAAACAATATCATAAATTTGGTTGAAGTTGGTGATATAGTCAGTTGAAGAGTGAATGGACTCCTCTATCATAAATTTGATCAATGCTAGGCTATGTATGAAGGATCCTTCCTTTCACTCCAGCTGAGAAGCAGGTGGTAGGACTCTGTCTACAAGAGGACTCCTCTTCTCGTCAAGTCTACCACCAACGCCTTATCTATTTCTCCCGACAAGGAACAACCATCACATTACCATTGGATGAGCTGTCTGCTCGTGTATCACTAACTATTTGTGTATTAATAAGTTCTCCAAAGAAATTTTTTTTTTTATTGGTAACAAGCTTTTATCGCGCAGTAAAGTACTCATCAAGACTATTCCAAAGAGCCCAAACACGATGGTGTTTATTAGTTCCTATGACCTTCCGACTCCATTTTACTACATGTGCATTAATGTCAACCAAGTACCAAAACCATACCAAATTTCAGCTCATTTGAACGCCGGGAAGTGGGTTAAATTAGTGTTGTAAGATACAAACATTGCAAGACCCCGAACATACAAACATTGCAAGTTAAATAAAAGCTTGATAAAAATAATTTTAATTGTATCTCTTTTCAGCCGAGAGAACATTTCAAGGAAAAAGAGTATGGAGATGACGAGCGTGAGTGAAGCGAAGCTGATAAGCTACTTGGAGTCAGGAGCTGCTGCCACTAATGAAGAGGTAACTAACTTCTGTTTCTTCATGTGCCAATAGCTAAAATTTTACGATTGAAAGAGATATTTAATGTCGTACTCAATAAAGAAATTTAGTTTATTTTATTTTATTTGATGCATATAGAGCGGCTGGCACCAAATTCTTTAATGCATTTAAGTTACTTAAACAAAAAAAATTAATACGAAAAACTTTATACAGCGCATTTAAGAATTTGGTGCAAGCCCGGCTTAGTGAATGTTTAGGAAAACGATTATTAATAAAAATATGATAATGATTATTAGGATAAATAGGTACCAGAGTTCTTAAGGAAATCTGAAGAATGTACTAATGTAATGTAAATCTAAGGAGTATGATGTGATATTTACGTTATCTACGTTCTTAAACGTTTCTTTAAGTTATTTTATCATAAATGTATCTAAATTGGACGTCAGGTGCTAGATTTTGTTTTGTACATCAGACTGTTAAACGTATTAAAACTTGGTTCATTAAATTTATTTTCATAAATACCTACAGGAAAGAAAAACTAATTCATAAAAGGAGATTTTGATTTCTACGTTACAAGTTGTTTTAAAATTAAAATGTCTCAAAAATTTCAGATGAGGCGAAAACACAGCATGGAGTCATCTTACAGCATGAGTAAAGATAAACACAATAAACAAGGTACGGTTATTAGGTCCGAAATTATAAAAAAAAATAGTATGATTCGTAGTCACGAGTAAAGGGCTTAGGGCGTAGATGGAGCAATTTAGCCAGTGCCACGAACCCGCACACAGGGCGTTGGTGGCCTAATGGTTAAGGGGTCCGTCTCGTAAGCCGAGAGGTACCAGGTTTGAACCCCAATGCTGCCATGCCAAAGAGTCTTTTTTTAATTATATACATGTAGGAGAACGTGTATAGAAATTAAACAAAGAAATATGAATAATAAATCTATGTATATTATTACCAATAATATAATAAATGGACAGCAACAGATGGAGAGGACATATTTTAGTAGCTTAAGTGATGTACTTAGATTTAGCAAAATACAGACAAGTTGACAAACATTAATTGTTATTTCTATAGAAATAACAAAATAGAACATAGAAATAATATGCGTTCTACGGTTAAGCGAGATTACCTGAGGAAGACAGTTCAGAGCACTGGTGGTGCCGTGTCCGCAGTCGGACAACGTCTGACCTGTCGAAAGCGATGGCCGCCTTTTTATAGACTGCGGTGTACCCGCATGTGGTTTTTAATTTAAGAACACTACCTTCATTTTATAAAAATGAAGATATATACAATAATAATATTATCTCCCACACGGCCATACTGACGAGCAGCCTAATTGGCTTGCGATACACTATCTCAAAATTACAATTAAACAAAAATGTATGTGTAACATAAGAAACAGATATTTAACATTAGGAAACAATAAAATTCAATCCTTAAGGAATACTTAGGGTCGAATTATATCATGACAATGCAATACACGTATCTTTACTCGAGTTACATTATGACAATTTACTAAAAAGATAATCAATGTAAAATCCAATTAAATTATCTATCTTGCCAACAGCAATGATTACAATTAAAATAATACCAGTATTATTTTATATTAGCACAGAGCCAATTACAGGCTTCCACCGATAAAAACTGGATAATATAATACATACTTAACTAAAAGTCAAGCATACCGAACAGTCCTCAAAAGACTTTACGATTTCAAATTTAAACTAAAATATACCTACAATACTCGAAAGTAATGCAACAATAGTCAACTCCATTTATTTATTCGTATGGCAAAAATACAATATACGAGAAACACATTCAACTACAAATTTAAATCAAGCGAAGTCAGCCATTTAATTGCTTCGTCACTAAGGGTGATCAGATCCTCCGGTGGGCCAGGGTAACTTGTGTTTGGGCAATCCGATAGTATGTGCCATATTGACTGAATAGGGGAACCGCACGGACACTGGGGGGATACACTCCATCCACAGCGGTGTTTGTAGGAGGCACAAAGGCCATGGCCCGTGCGTAGCCTATTTGAGTTTGCACCAATCTCGCCTAGTCAACTCCATAATAACATGGTTTGAAAAATGCCACAACGCGTCGAAGCAATACTTGAGTATGCGGTCTCTCGCTGACTCACAACTTGTGTTAAATAAATCAAGATTTATTCTCCTGGATAAAACATTAAAATTATTCAATGCTCACGATAGAAAGGTGTTCCTTCTGTAGTTGGTAGAATACGCCAAATTGCATGGCAATGGCCAAATCACATGAGCCATATAAACACCAAATCACATGGTACTAATAGTCAAATCACAGGTACCTGAATGCCAATCCTCACGGCAGTGGCCAAAACACATGGCAATGGTCAAATCATATGACCCCAAATGCCAATTCTCAAATCAGTGGCCAAATCAACTACAATTAAATGCCAAATCACAGGGCAACGGTCAAATCAAATGACCCGCACATCGCACCAAACACCCAGTATAACATCGTTGGCCATCGATATATTGTACAGAACAATTCGTCGGAGCACCGATGAACGAAGAACGAAGGTCCCTTGATGATCCATTATGCAGCACTCCCATTTATGCATTTATGGAGAACGGCCATATGACGTGAGGCAATAAATCAAGACTTCTCTCATTAATGGATGAGCAGCTAGTTCCACGTCCTGACCACGGCCGCGAGCCTAATATGATGTCATCACAGTATTTCCAGCAATCCGCAAGGCGGTGCTTCGATTGACGTTGCGTATTTTATTCAACATGATGTCTAGGCTCAAGACCGCCCTCGTGTGTTATCTGAAACTAAAATACCACAGCACAGTACCATGTTCGCTCGATCATTCCTGACCATAGGGTTGTAAAAGACTATACTAGCTCTCCTCTTATCATTCTAAACTCAAAACAATATTCCTTAACTCGTGGAAATACAAATCGAAATCAATAAACATTGCTAACGCTTCCACTCAGTGACGTTGATTCGTCGTACTTTTGTAATCCGTAAGTACTTATAGACTCCAGTAGTACCTTTGTAATACATAGAAGCTAATACAGTACTGGCCGTACTCTTGTATGTAGATAAACTACTGTTAGACTATACAGTATCTCAAAATGAAATTGCTAAAATCGTAAAATATTAAATTTAACAAGCTTTACTTTACTAGCCCACTTTACTTTATCAGCTCGTGGTCAGTCCTTCGACCATCTTCGATTCAGTATATCGTATACAGACTATCACAAGTAATGCAGTCCATCTGCCATTACAACACGTGATAATAAACACGTGAGTTACACAACAAGTAATCGTCCTAGAACCAAACCAACATTCACCGTGTCATCTCCACGAAAATAACATTATCTCTACCGCCCAACATCAAAATTGAATCAGGATTTTACCAATGAACAGCTTCTAGGCATCAAAGTCACAAATTTCAATTACTGAGTCGTTAATCGTTAATAATGTACCCAAATAAACATCTCAGAACATGTCACCACTGTTATTGCAAGGAGTCTGTATCTTCAAATACAATCACACAGAGCTATCCCGGTTGCTCTACCCGAACTTATAATAAAAATTTCAACTTTATAATTATCCATCAGTCGTCATCTGTGATCAACCTGATGATCATTGCCGTGATCATCCATTAGGTAGGATTTCCAATCCCCGTGATTACATACTAGCCAACTCTAGGGCTTTTCATCGGAATCACATTTTATTAAAGAAATTACACTACTCTTGTACACTAGACAAAACAATTGACTAGTCACCATATTTTTGTATTTGATTCATCGTAAATCATGTAGGAACTTTCCACACCATTGACCCGTACTCACTACCTAAACAACTATACGGCCAGTAGTATGTAATGCAAATTCCCAGCGCTACAACTTCTATTTAACCAATATCTAAAGCAGCGTCATAAAAGAGCAACTGAGTTTTGCCACGGTCACGGTCCGTGGATAACAGAATCGGAAATTCATTTTCCATTAAGTCACTTGCTTCAGGTCTCATTAGTAATCAAATTCAAAATATTACCTACTTTCATTTGGCTACCAGCGCGGTAAAACGCTTACATTCAACTGTGTTAACGTCTCTAAAAATGTATCGTTCTTTACATTAGTTACATAATTTCCCAATTTGGAAATGAAAAGCTTATATCTGCCTTCAACAGTTTTAGGTAACAGTATAATAATAAAACAAGCATTTATTATTTTTTCACAAACAAATAAATTATACGTAAGTAGGTCAGTACTATATAATTTTTGTAGCTATATTTATTTGTGAGAAACTGGTGTCTGAAATAGGTTCCATAGAAGCTGTGATACAGGTCACCAGGCTCCCACCCCATGGATTTACAAAACAGACTATGTAACATTTTTAGTACTTCTGACCTAAAAGAATAAGATATTACATTCATTAAGTTTATGTGTCTATCGGTTACCACACCAAAACAACTAAACAAGTAAAGTAATCGTCATCACTTTTTTTTACTGTTCGATCGAGTCTACTCTATCTGTGACTACGTTACGTGTAAGTTCTAATTTTAAACAAATTAACAATGTTTGTAATAACGAAGAGGTCTCATATCCAGCCGTCTTCCAAAAAAATCAGAACAAAAACTTGCAACATCCGAGACTTTCGAGGCTCTCAGCCCAAAGAGTCACACACACGTCTCCCGGGCCACTCCAAATCAGCAAAATAACAGTGTAGGTAGGTGTTTAACCTCAACAACAGTGTAGGTACTACCAAACTTGTACTAGCCGAAGGATATGAAATCTCACCATTGCTTACAGTGCCTCATCTTACAGGCACAACAACAGAACTCGAAATGGTTACTTGGTATCGGTAATCAATGAAATGTCAGTACTCGAAGCTAAAGTTAACATTATGTAACTGACTATTGAGCAATCACCAAAATATGTGGACTTTCTTATCATCATCATCATCGTTTAACATTTTTTCATAAAGCTTGAAACAACTACCATCTGTTGGCCACGCTCCCAGAGGCTCCGTCAGCCTAGTACGTAAAACACCAACATCATCTCTATCCGGTGATGCCACAAGCTTTGAGTAAATAAAACCAACCACATAAATGTCATAAAAACCTTTGCTCGATAGTCGTCACGTATGGACTTAGTTGCTTAAATCCGTCTACCAAAGTCTTAAACAGGTCGAACTTAAGTAAGTCACAGGATTAACTAAGTCACTCAAAACATAATTTGAAACTATCTACCGTCAATATATTTACATTCCTTTCGATAAAATAATTTGTCACCAACAAAAATGACGTTACCTACTAATCAAACTGACTTTTTTATTTTTTTTTTCAATGTTGGAGGTAGCTTTTCAGAATAATCGTATTTTGGCGGTCAACGTTAAAATTATAATAAAATCATACCCTCGGCAAACAAATATTGTTCGACGTTTACTTTTGTGTTCGTATTCGTTTCTAGACAGTAATAATTCATTGTAAAACAAAATTAAATTGTAACTCCGTAATTTGGTACATAAAAACTTAGTCGGACTTTCTCAATTTTGTTCTTTACACGTTCTACGCGGAAACAAATGATTCTAATTCGGTTATAAACTCACTTGAATCAAGTAAACTCGTAACGACTCACCGAGTGCTAATTTGCAGCCTGTAGTTGTTGTGGACCCTATGATGTCTGGTCATGCACTCGACACTTCGCGTCGTCGGAAGCATCCAGTTTCCTCAGCCTCATGCGGGCGGTGCGAAAAGATCACGATGTAACATGAAAACAAAGGACATTGCATTAGAAATATTGTGGGACGTTGGGATCCTTTATCCCACTTCTGATGTGGGAGAACGTGTATAGAACTTAAACAAAGAAATATGAATAATAAATCTATGTATATTATTACCAATAATATAATAAATGGACAGCAACAGATGGAGAGGACATATTTTAGTAGCTTAAGTGATGTACTTAGATTTAGCAAAATACAGACAAGTTGACAAACATTAATTGTTATTTCTATAGAAATAACAAAATAGAACATAGAAATAATATGCGTTCTACGGTTAAGCGAGATTACCTGAGGAAGACAGTTCAGAGCACTGGTGGTGCCGTGTCCGCAGTCGGACAACGTCTGACCTGTCGAAAGCGATGGCCGCCTTTTTATAGACTGCGGTGTACCCGCATGTGGTTTTTAATTTAAGAACACTACCTTCATTTTATAAAAATGAAGATATATACAATAATAATATTATCTCCCACATACATTAGTTAAACATTAACCGATGCTCTTACGGAGAACATCGTGATGAAACCTGCACATTCAGGTGACTGGTCTGCTCAAATTCCCGTATTAACAAGGTCACGATGGTCAGATGGCAGTCACTCTACTGTAAAAACCTGATCTGTCAAATAGACATAGACATAGACATAGACGTATCTTTATTTGGTCCAATAACACATTAAAAAAAAAAAAACTTAGAAATTATAGCTAATGGTCAAGGCGGGCCCGAGGCGCGCGAGAGCAAAACCGGGACATGAACGCCAAATGAACTTTTGTAAGACCCTATACTAAAATTAGCATAGCGTTCGGTGAGTGTGGTCTGTTGCTTACTTTCTCCACTGGTAAAATTGCTCCATGGCTTAGAGTCTATTTCTTCTAAGATAAAAAATACTCGCGAATTCGCGCGCATTGTTGGAGTCCGCGCGACCAGCGCTGTTCGGTAAATTAGTATATTACATAATGGAGATAAATGTGAATTTGTTATGTTAACTTTTACATTTTCTTTTAATCGACGCTAGCTTGAATTGACCTTTGAATATGTCAATCACATCGACATAAGTTATCTTAATGTTGGGATATGTGTGTGGAACCTTATCGATTTTTTTACACTATTTCAGGAGCTCTAATATCAGCAGGCTTCAAAGTGTCAACAACCATTAGACCGGATGAAAGCAATGTGATGATCATGAGGGACGACAGGGACGATATGTCCTCAGTCAACAAGGCGGACTTGGAGGCTGAGTTAGCTCATCTAGATGCACTGAGGAAATGCTATAGGTAATAAGAATTATAATAGTAGATGGTACAGATTCTGATAATAAGGCTTATGTTATGATTGTAACAGCTTGTTTTCTATACTTAGCACTTAATTATTATAAAAAGAAAAGGATTGTATTTTTTTTGTAATATATAAATGAGTGTTGCGGCGTTATGTTTCGGTCCGGTCAGGTTTTGGCCCGCGGGCGAAAACCACTGACGCATTTAATTTAATATTTTTCATCAGGCGTTTGAGCCCGCCATTAAAAATGACCTTGGATATGGTTTTAGGACAGTCGGGGAATTTTTTTTTTAATATAATTTTTTATGCTTACTGACTCATTTCGCAATTATCGCCATTTTGACCTAATTATTTCAGCCAAGAAGACTTATCCGAATGGACGGATGCGGAAAGAAGAATTGGTGAACTGTAAGTATTCTTTGTACAGAAGACAACGACTCAATCTACCCTGTTCAGACTTTGAACTGTCTCCGGTTTGTACGCGCATCCGTAGCGATGCTAACTGATTTTATACTGGTGGTGGTTAGCTTTATGTGCTGCCTTCTATATATATTTTTAGGAATCAGAAGTAGGATTCAATAAAAAAATAGTTTTCAATAATACAAAAATCAACTGTTAATCAGAGGGTAGACAAATAACAAAGATTTTCAATACCTTAGACCAATAGTTGAAGTTTTAAGGATAATCAATGTAAGATTTAGATATTCGAACCAAGTCGCTCAGGTATCCACGTCTCCACGAGCGCCAAACGAATGTGTCAACTTGACGTTTCGCGCTCGAATTAGCTGTAGAATGAGTGCCACGAGACTTTGAGCCCGGCTGAAAGTGGAACTAAATTTGACTGACAATGTCAAGTTCAGCACAGTACACAAAACATACACAAGATCGAAAAGCGCGCCATCACCTGTCAGCAAAGTCAGAATATTCCAATGTTTACAATAGTCATTACCGATTGTAAACATTGGAACATTCTGATAATATCATCATACAGCTTTAGTTTCGTACTCTACATAAGTTATACTTGCAGGACTCTATCAGAAGCAAGGTCGGTTGGAGGAACTCTACCAGCGAGCACCGGCAGAGCAGCGTCCTCAACACGTCTAACGCATCAGGTACAAGCTAAAAACACTGAGACTTATTTAAATAACTTACTTAAAAGTTCCAAGTGTACTTGATTACTTCGATCCTCGACTGTGAGGACGCCGTTGATCATCCTACGTCATCAAGAACAAGAAAAAAACCACTTTGTAATAATAGTAGACCAAGGTTCTCGTAAACGTCTAGTATCGCTACAAAGTAGTATTTTTCTTATAGTCGATGACGTAGGATAACATACGGCGCCCTCAGTCTATTCCTTGACACTGCTGCGCACTTGTTATATTAGGCACATTTTCAGTTACGACTTCATGCACCAATATCAACTTTTTACTTTGTAAATTATTTAATAAATGAGAAGCCGTAGCCCAAGAGCTGTCATTGAGCTGATTACAGTCGAAAGTACCTATTCGGCTCATATTCTGACTGAATGGGAGATTTTCCGAACGCCGATTAAAAAGAAAAAATAGTTCAAATAATTGTAATAGACGGCGTTGACACGTTTCTCAAAGATAAAATAAATCGAGACCGTTCATCATCACAGCTAATAACAGTCCACTGTAGGACTAAGGGCCTCTCCCACGAAAGGGGTTATTGCTGTAATGCAATGCCGTTTGCAGTATCTTTTCACGAAACACCTTTCGGAGTAACATCGGTTATCAAATTCAATTTGAGAATCCTGTCTAAGTACTGCCATCTAGTGAGGCACGCCGAACTATACTTTTTACTTTTTAAAGCTGTCTGAAAAGTCCCCATAAACGGTACCGATACTGATCGAGCTATTTTTTTTTCTCTAAATTGCTATTTCGGCAAAGGGAATCAGTCATCATACAGCCAGGCCTTGACTAATATTTCTCGGTCGAGAAATATATGTTACAAGGCTAAGTCCCCATACTCACCCGACACCCTGTTGTTAGGAGGCTAACACGATGGCTGAGCGCGACCTGGGATCCACCTTCCTCCTACCACACGTGCACCTCTATAAACCGGACCTCGTGCGTATCACACACCTCTTTTGATTTTTTTTGTATTTTGCGTTTACTAGATGAAGTTATTGGTATTTTTTGGAGGAGTTTCAATACAAAGATTTTGATGTATTCTGTGTTTTAAATGTTAAAATTATTGAGCGGGACTTAGATATTGATGACCGGGCGAGTATATTCTTCTTTATGTAATTTGACTACTACTATAGTTAGTTTGATTTCAATATTTATATGGGAAAAAATGCAAGTTTAAAATCTTGAATGATGTTCTGCTTTAAGTTTTTTTTACTGCGTTTTTACAAATATTAATACTAATAACTTCGTCCTCCTTACTATATTATAAGTACGTTATTTAAGCCAACTCACCAGATTATGACACCTTCACTTTCACCTGGCACTAAAATACTTTTTCTATTACCAATATTTTTTTGTTATTTCTGCATCATGGCTATCTGTTAAATAACAATAAGCCATTCCTCTGACCGATTCTTATCTGGCAATGTACGTTATGGCAATGAGCGTTACTTTTCTTCACCACTCTCTCTTTGTTGCAATAGCTATCTATTACCAATAACATTGGAATTCCATGAACCATTAACATTGTCTTGGAAAACAACGACGGACACGACAAGACGGAGTATCATCATCGTACAAATTGAAATGTTCAAGAATGTAGATTTATTTCATGTTTTAGAGTGGACTAGAGTGTCTTTATCCTATCATATGGTAAATTTTAAAATTAAGTTGTGGACCTAATAAATAGTTAAAGATTTGAAGAAAATTATAAAAAAAAACTCAAATACTGGCAAGCTTACTGATGTGGAGCAAACCATATTCAACAACTCTACAAAATTACAAATAACCACTAAGTAATGAATGATTGGTGGATGTTCTGTCTTGCAGATTCGAACACGATGATAGCGCGATGTAGCGACAGTTACGACAGTGCCATCTATGTACGATGGTTGCCAACATGTTTGTGTGTGGTACCTGTTTAGTTGTCACCGTAATATATTATGTTATCCCACATCTTCAATACCACTAGTGTCGGTCGACTATGCCATAGGGCATAGTGTCAAACGAAACGTTGTTTGTTATTTCATCATTGTTTCTTTGATATTCACTCTTCACTATGTAATCACTAATGTTTTTACTAAAAATAATATATTTTCTTTGTTTTTCAGACGAGCGATGTATCGGAATTCGACTCTCTATGAAATATCCAGTCAACGAATATGTGTTAAGTATACGTAATTTTCTAGTGGCATCGTTTTATACCACCAAAGTAGTTACTTAAATTATTTCCTATTTATTTCTTCACAATCCTACCATTGTTATTCTTTTCATTACTGTTGTTACAACGAAGAAAGAGGCTTTAATTGACTGTTCTTACTTATGCAAAAAGTTACGAGAAATGTTATTTTATGACAAACCGAGGTATTCTTCATTTTATTCCAACGAAATTATTTTTAAATGCCATAATAAGTTTAAGCATTTTTTAGTTGTAAGGGAAAATGTGAGAATGATTTGAATAAGAAATCGTATCATAGCTCATTTAACTCTATTTATTCTTTTTCTGATTTCTTATTTGAAGAATTTTCAAAACAAGATTTTTGTTCAACGATTTTTGAAACTTATTGTGCAAATTAAGTGCCAATACTCTTAAAAATCCAATGAGTTTAAAACAGATTATTCAGATTTGTAATATTTACGATAAATTTGTTTATTTTTGTATGTTTTTGTTAATAAATATAATCAACCATCACAATGTTGTACTGTTTTTGACTATCGCCCTAAACACAAGTTCCTTGGATGAGTACACAATAAAAACAACAATATTAAATATGAGACATAGCGTTTTTATTTTAATATTTAATAGTATTTAGTTTAATCAGATAGAATATTTAGCAATATTACAAATACAACGGGAAACGATCCAAACAGAGCAACTTAATTCCTTTTTGAAACTTAATACGAGAGCATAGCAACATTCGATACTAGCATAATATACCTTACCACCAATATCCTTAAGCACACCGACTTAAAAAATTACCTATATTTATAAATAGTTACAATAAGCATTCCCAATGGCATCGGGACCCGAAACACTGATTTCACATCGACCAGTGACACTAACGCTAAGACTAAGAATCGATTTTAATTATTGACACTAACAAAACTTGATAAAACTAAAGTATAAAATTCGTTTGCCTTAATGTTCAATTTAAAACCGATTCAAAGGTCTTGCTTACAAAAAATTAGCATATTGCAATGCAAGTGTGTTTTAGCTAAGCGCTTCTTCATACCAATTTACTTTTTGGATCTTATTCATGTTGTCAGTCTCATCCACCTACTCGTCTATCATCTTGCCCTAAAATCGAAAAGTTATTGACAATATCAACATAGATCTTAACGTTCTCTTAGCGATTTTGAGGTTTGACGCAGCCTACGTCTAAATTCGTCTTTCCATGTATATCCTCCTATCCTTTGGTCTTGTTTACCTATCTATCAATATGCAAAATGGTTGAGTACTATTATTATACAAACGTCCTTAGATTTCGTTTCTTACACAAATTAAATGGAAGTGAGCAAGCCCTGATTTTACACGATTAAGTACATTAAATAAATATTATGAGTATTATCGCTATGGGATGTTCTAGACCAAGCTGGGAGATCATAAAAACAATATTGGTTTTGAACCAAAATTAATTATCAACCTATCTCGAAACAATTAACGCCTAAATATTATCGAAGTTTAAAATTAAAACAAACTGATATAATAACACTGATTTGATCCCCAGTTGGCCAAAAGCCCATCTAACTTAGCCTATATTTTGTATTCCTATCTATCTACTTATCAAGAAATTGTGCAAGAACAAAAACTAGACGTTCATTGTCTCTGTCAAGTTCCACTGTATCTAGGGTCACAGTTGCATTTCTGGAGGATTCCCCACACGGGGTTTCAGGAGCCGATATCAAAATGGATAGAAACTACGCCTTAATCAATACGCTTACAAAATAGTTAATAGTTTCATCAGTGACATTGTCGATTTAAGCAAATGTCTAGATTTTAAGCTAAGCGCTACCTAAAGGTTTATAGGTCGTAGTAACATGGACCAGTGCCGATAAATCGACGATTCAGTACAAAAATGAGTACCAAAATACTATTCGAAAACTTTAATTGTAGCTTAGGAACCATATTTTACCAAATATGACGGCAATAACGCCAGACATGGTAAAGTTGGCGCAACAGTACAAGAACTACATGATCACACTATGGATTATAAATGTTATATGAGAATATCCAGTGTGAGTTGAAGAGAAATTGCGGACGATTGACTTTATCTCATAATTATACTTCTATTCTGTAGCAATATTATGATAAATACTACGAAAATGGACTTAAAAAATGATGTTGCTTTCGAAACCCACATGTCTCAATGTAGGCATTGTTATTAACTATCACAAGTCATACTTTGATATTTTACCTAAAAGGATTAATAAAAATCTAATTGTAGGATCGATTTGTACCTTTATCCAAATATCCCGATCATGTTTTTGAGCGCAGAGTGCATTGGTTTGCTTAAGCTTTAATGAAATAGCTGCAAGATGAAGATATAAATTATAAACTAATTAAGATTAGAATTTTAAATGCAAGTTCCGAAAAGTAATTTAAATCATATCGATTGATATTTAGGATTAGAAGATGATTCTCTAATAATTAGTGAAGGAGAAGATTTTATTTCTTTACAGTTTCTTCTAAGCTAGATGGCGGAGATTTCGCTATCATTGTGAGTGACCTGAAAAGAAAATTAATAATATTACAATACACAATGTAGTTCAAACATAAATGTTATTAGGTACCACAAAAAATCAGATATATCGCGACTTGACAGACAGACATACACGTGCACAAGTTCTGTCGTCAATTGCCATAGCTTTCTATGTGGAAAATTGTTTGTGATAACTACGATAGGTTTCTGTAGAAATACTATTTATTTACGTATATGTTGTGCACATTTCTACAGACACCCTAGGCCATCAATTGAATGATTCACACTACATGAATATATAGACAACGACGTAAAAGCCTGAATATCCACGGCTAGGGCCAAACATTCGGAGGTGACAGGTGTCATTTGTGACCCCAAAATGCCGAAAAAGCTGAGGGAAGAAGTCTATTAGACCATAATTAGACCTGTCCTTCTATATGGCAGCGAGACATGGGCTATGCTATAGGTCACGGAAATGGAGATGTTGCAGTGGATGTGTGGAGTTTCACGCAAATAAGTCGTGCGGAACGTCCACATTCGCAGTAGCCTTTGCGTCTATGATATCGCAAATAATTGGCAAAGGTGAAGCCTTTGATGGTAAGACCACGTCTCGCGAAGACCGACAAATTACGTGGTGAACAAATGTATGGTCACGCCACCTCTGCGCGGTATGGGAAAAAGATGCGGCCCAAGAAGACTAGACGTCGTTAAGGATGACATGCGTACTCAATGTCCACTTTTTGGTTACTTTAAAATACTAAAATAAAATAATACCTTTGAACTCTTCACACAAACTTTGGACTAAAGTCAAACTCATAAAAAGCGATACATTTTATAATAATGGTAATAATATAATTGACAGTAATGATAAACAAAATGAAAAAGACAAAGCAAATAAGATTAAAAAGCAAGACAAATACAAATAAGTGTACCTATTTTTTGATGTTTTCTTGGGAGTGACTTAAACAATAGCAGCTGCAACGATAACAAATACTTTTTAAGGTACATTTCAACTTTTAAGGTAAGTATGACAAAATGTTGAATTTCTTACATCAATTTAACAAGCAATGAGACAAAAGGAAAACAAATATTACATGTAATGTATGAAAAATTATAATGATGAAATAAAGAAAATACTGGAATGATTAGGACCTAATTATATAATGAACTAATATGTAATAATAATGATGATCTGACTGGACATATAGTTAGGCAATTTTTAATCTGAAAAACCAAATACTAATGACGATGATTTGCAAGATCTGAAAGTTGCTATGAACATTATTATTTATCTTTATTGTATGATTGTGATAATTGTGGGTACCTTCTCTGCGCTGGTACTGGTGGTGAAGGTTGTGTGGCGGGCGGAAGCGATGCAGGACAGCTCCCTGATAGCTGAGTGATCACCTCTTCGTCCTCTTTATGGTCTCCTGTAAATTACTTAGTTTTAGAACTGTCTTATCTGGTTTTTTCAAACTGGCCAAACAGTTTAGGCACAGTTTAACCGTCGTCCTTATCATCACAGAATTACTCAATTTTTTATTTTTAATATAAAAACCTACGAAGTTGTTTAGGATGTACAACCTCTACAAATTACTCAAAATCTTCCTAATTGTCAATGAACACGAGATTATAGAGGTATAGTAGGTAAGGCTGGTCTGACCCCGTCCACTCAATCGTGAATTCATTCATTCATTCAGGTATTCTCCATAATGAATTAGTAGTACCTCTGACAATTGGCGTGTCTCCGATGTAGAATGTAGGCGCAGGCGTCTCAACTGCTGCTTCCTTGACGGAGCCGTCCCCGCTAACTGCACTCAGAGTATCAGTGCTGTCGAACATGATTGTACGTTCCTTTGCACGTGGCACGCGACCGTCCAGCTCCTACGTGGGAAAAAGGTATTCGTCATTTATGATACAAAGTCATTAAAATTCGATTGCGGTGGACTAAATCATCATCTAAATTTATATTTTTCTCAAATAAGCAAAACGATCAATAGGTATCCTTTTAAACCCCAACTTATCAGATAGAGAAGGCCTTTCAATTAGTATAGAGTCTTCTCCTCTTCTCCCTTTTGAAATATATTGTATAGTTCTGTATGTGTGAAGAAATAATATCATTCTGTAAAAGGAAAATGGAAGGTTCATAACAAAAGCCCTAAAGTCGATTTAGTAGGTCCTCGAGATATTAGTTATTCCCGAGCTAGTCCACATACGTCCCAATACCTCAAGTAAGCCATGAGTTCACGTTCTTTGATCTAAGGTCCCCGCTCGTAAACAGGAAGCCGGCACGCTCTAATGTCTTACCATTCTTGTCATGAGCTGAAATCCCGCTTTCACTTTCGGATGGAGAATTTGCTTATCTGTGTCTGTTATTAAACAGAAAGCAACAAACAGGCAAGCATAACCAGAAACTCACCAGCCTCTCCGTATCAGAGTCCGGTTCTTGCACTTCATAGTCCTGTGTGTAATGCTCGCTCGTTGATGGATGCTCGAGGCTCTCCATCTGAACGGCCGTCAGGGGGTCCATAGTATCCAGCGAAGACACCATCGTGTTGGACCCTATCGGTGGTACCGCTGTTATCTTTTTGATTAGTAAGCTTGGCGCAGCAGCAATAACTCAAGAAGTGGTGGTCACGACAATGAAAGTGTGCGAAAGAAATATACATACAGAATGACTTTATATTAATTCTTGATACCAAGTGGTATGCATGTGTGATAACAAACAATTTCGCGGGTGCACAACTATTTAATATAATACCCTCAAATATTGAAAATGTTAAATTATATCACCAATTGAAGATAATTTGATTCTAGCTAATTCGCCTATTACACATGCCTAAATTCAGTAGACTAAATGATTTAGTTACTGAATTCAGCCAAATGTAATCGCATTTAGCAAGTTACGATGCTAAATTTAGAAGAACGTATGGTTTATGAATTTAGAAGCCTAATAAGAAACGCATTTAGGAAAGTGGAAGGCATTTCGTAACTTAAGCGCACTCCACATGTGGACAGCTCCGCGGGAACACGAGAGTGTAGAGGGAGTATTCGCCTACATTCGTGTAGTCCCGTGCATGTTTGGCATGTCTCGCCTATTTCATAGACTAAGTAGAGATAGGTTGTTGTCGTCTCGATTCGATCGATTTTATATTTATATTCCTAGGGCTTTTTCCAGTAACAGGTTCGGGGTACACTTGACCATGATCCAGGATATTAGTAGATCAAGTAATTACAGTAGAGCAGCTGCCATTACCTCTGTGACCCTGTTTACAGCAGACTAGCGATATTACACCGATGAATCGATATAATGTCGACGCGTTTTGACACCCACCACATCCCTAAAAGGCGAGAATGTAGAGGGTCGACCAAAGCCCCGGCCAAAGTTTCTCCGAAAATTTCGGCGGACATGTGGAGTACGCTTAACACGGAATTATATACGTACTTCGCTGTTGTCGTGTATTGGAGTCTGCCGCTGTGTTTTAATCCTTCATAGACTTACATACTTACCTACCCGTTTTTAACAGCTTTGGGCAGGTTATAGGACTTTTACATAATTATTATTTTAACTTAAGGTTTTGTGAGAATATATGGTGATTAAAATAAGTAAATACCTAGTGAATCAAGTGGTGATTTTGCGTGAAAAGTGCAAAAGTCAAATGATCTTATTTGTAAGTGAGAGAATAAAGAACTTTACTATGACACCCACTCTGAAATCGCGAAAATAAAAATCTGATATTTCATACATTTTAGCAGAATTAGTTTGAAATATTGTATGAAACAGCCAATTTCTTTTTCGAAATTTCTGCATAGAAAAAGTTGTTTTTTATTACGAGCACATGCATACCCCTTGGAATAAATAATTAATAAAAACCCACGCTATTTATTACATTTAAAGAACTGTGTGATATTATGAAATTTTAAAGATTCTGCGTTTCTTTGTCGTGACTTATGAATATAAAAGCTAGGATTAGAGCAAGCTTAATTGGAGAGAAAAATAATGATGAGCTGGGAATATCATAATAAAGGTAAGAAGATGAAAAAGGAGATAATAAGGTTCGAATTGTCAATGATATTGTATTAGTAACCTGTTTGTAAACAATAAATTGACATTAGTTACAAGAAATAAAATGGTTAGGTAAAAAGAAAAGCTTACCTCCAGATGTAAGGCTTCCAGTCATAGGTGTATCTACTTCATAGTTGTAAGTGGCTCTTGTAGCATTCGAACTCGTTGCTTCCAAACTATCTGTACTGCCTAGCATGAGGTCAGCTCTAGCTCCCCTAGGTAGAACAAATAATAATAATAATAGTGTGCTTTAATAAGGTATCCTAATAAAATTGTTCCGAGGTAGATCAATTGGTTCGTTCAGTTTCTAATATAAATTGAAATTGAATTGAAATTGAAATTACAACGTTTGCCTACCTGCTAAAACTTCCGGACGAACTCAACTCCTCATCCTGACCACTCCATGAACCACTTGCAGGATCTGTAAAATGTTTACCGGAAATAGAGATCACACTCTGAGCTATCGACTTTCCTGAGGAAGGAGATAGCTCACGAACGAGACTCGATTCTCTAGACAATTGTAATTCGTCTGGTTTTTCAGAAGACGTCATGATTGTTTGCTTAGTGACGGTTACAATTTCACCATCAGATGACCGTTTCTCAATAACGGTCATTAAACTGTCCAATTCCGAAGGTTGAGATGTTATCGAAGATGATATCTCAGACCCCAATGACATCGGACCTTCGTCAAACTCTCGTGACCTTGTCGGAATGTCCACCGCACCATCAGTATCCATGCTAGTTACAGTCTCAGATACTTTCTTTCCGTCAACAAATCTTTGCTGTATGACAGTGGTGGTTTTAACAACTTCAATTACTCCACCATCGACAAAGGTTCTAGTAACAGCGGTAGCAGCCTTGGATTTCTCTTCCTGATCTAAAAGTTTCATCATTTCTTCACAATCTCCAGGAATAGACTCAGCTGAGCCATCTTTTGGAGCGCTAGCACATACAAAAGCGGATGATTTTTTACACTCTTCCTCTAAAGGGCCACTCGCTTTGTCGCATGTGGTTTCGGTTTCTTGTACCGGGACAAAGAATGCACCTCTATCATCGAACTTTTTGACAGTGACTACTTTAGGTGTAACTTCCTGCATCTTTTGCTCTAATGCCATTGTTTGGTCAATCAGTTTTCTTATCGCCACCGATTCAGCCAACAGCTTTTGCGATGGACTGCCGTAACTGCCTACTCTCTGAGAAGGGCTTCCTGACTTTTGTGAAGGGCTACCACTTTTTTGCGAAGGGCTGCCGCTCTTTTGGCTAGGACTACTGCTTTTCTGTGGCGGGCTATTTTCTGTGCTACTACAGTATAACCGCTTTTCCTGCTCCAAAAAGCTACCGGTGACCACTTTTGGATCAGCCAACAAAAGGACTTCTTTTTGCTTAGCAAGTACTTCAGCTTTTAATGCTTCCAGACATGCTGATTCTAGACCCTCGAACTCCTTCAAGCTAGATATGGATATATCATCGCCTTGACTTTTGCTAAGAACATAGCGTCTGGGTAGAGAACCATTTAAAGAATCTTGAGATGACGACGAATGTTGTTGATATTGTTCCATTAGAGCTCTTTCTAAGTTTTCGAATTCCTGTAATGAGCTTATAGATATATCATCATTTTCCCCTCTCACTCTGAATCTTATACGCGAAGCCATTTCAGACTCTGAAAGGCTCCCATAAGAGTTTCGAAAACTTCCAAAGCTCCCAATAGATTCCTTTTGTGAACTTAAACTACCTATTCTGCTAGCATCAAAATCTGTCATTTCTTCTTCTTTAATGTCTTCAAGAGGTACTCTTTCATATTCATATCTAGGATCTCCTTCAAATTGCATTTGAACCCAGCGTTTTCCAGCCTCTATTTCTGCAAGTTCTTGAGCCTGTAGTTTCTTCTGTTCTATTTCATACTGCAGTAACTCTTCATCTGAAAGTGATCCCGACGTACTGCTTGTACTTTCTTGTTTTTTGGAAGCTCGCGATAAGTATTCTTCAACTTCAGTGTCGTGTCGTTTTATATACTTTTGTGACTTTATCTGCACACTTTT
This sequence comes from Blastobasis adustella, assembly GCA_907269095.1. Taxonomy (NCBI): domain Eukaryota; kingdom Metazoa; phylum Arthropoda; class Insecta; order Lepidoptera; family Blastobasidae; genus Blastobasis; species Blastobasis adustella. The sequence continues at coordinate 4,342,042 of OU026135.1, read as the reverse complement.
TCCTTCAGTGTCTGTTTCTTGTGCTTCTTTTGCTACTTCTTCAATAACCACAAAGTCATCCATTTCCCCTGGTTTGTCAACAATTTCAAATTCATCACTTGCTGGTGATTCTTGTCCTTTTTCATAAGAATGCAGTGTTCTTTCTTCGGTAGTAATTTGTAATTCTGATTTACTGCTTTCCGTGATAATATCTGATCGTAGTTCAGGTGTTTCAGATATGTCGTACATATCGTCCAAAACGTATTCTTTTCCATTATCTGTAGAAATAGAACTTTGACTGGGTGCCGACAATGGTGTTTGTGGTGTCGAAAAGTGTTCGTGTGTTCTAAGACTTGAAGTAGAACTGGGTTTACTATCTATCTGTGAGTCCGGTGTTTTTACAATCGACCTTTCTGTTTTAGTTTTAGGTACAGATGAGTCACTTTTAGATTTTAGGATTTCTTCATACTGTAAAGATCCTACAGGTATTATTTCACTCTCAATATCAACAAATTGTCGCTGACTTGATGGAATCTCGGTTACCGGAAATGGTACTACGGTAACCTCTTTCACAACTTTTCTTTCACAAACTTCGACTATTTCTTCATATCCAGGTTTAGGACTAGCTTCTTCTACTTGTACAGTTGTTTTAGTTATAATTGTTTCTGTACTAGACGGTATTTTTACGTCAGTTGATACATATCCGGTTTTCATAATTTCTTCATATTCCTTTGAACCTACGGGAATAATGTCACTATCGATATCAACGAATTCTCTTTGCGGTCTTTCAATTTTAGTGACCCTAAAAGGTATCGATTGAACATCATGAGCTGATGCTCGAACTACTTGTTCTTTATCAAACTCTATTTGCGAGATATTTGATGAAATATCGAGTTTAGAAATAGAGGAAGATAAAACTTCATCAGTTCTAAATTGACTTGAAATTGTAGTATCAGGTGCATCTTTGCATTTTGACGAATCATCATCTACCTCAACTTTCTCCGTTATACCCTGTACTGGAAAATGTTCAGGAACCATATCTTTAGGAGGAAATCTCATTTCATGAGACCTTTTCATTTTTCCAACTGGTTCTAGAACGTCTGACTTTTGCACGTCTTCATCGCCTGAAACTTCCTCGTCACTTCCGTGTTTAGATTTGTGATCTTGTTCTTTTTCGCGTTCATGATGGAACTGTTCAATGTAAGTACTGCTTTCCATAAGTTCTTCTTTTAATTCATTAGCTGAAGGTACCAACGTTTCTGAAGCATCTGATATATCAATACTTGCCACGTGACTGGAGCCATCCGAATCTAGACTTTTCATACTGTCTCTTGAAGCAAGTGAACTTGCAGCTGTGTAATAATCTTTTGAAGTTCTTAGTGATTGTGATATATCTTGGCTAGTAAGCGCAGTATCAAATTCAGTCCCACTCTGTGCTGTCATCATCACTTCTACATCCGAAGACAAAGGTCGACCATCAGATTGTTCAAAACTGTGGTAATGACTTGATCCCGAACTTGACCAACCTTCAACTTCAGATGCGGAGCGTCTTTCTCCAACTCCTAATTTCGTTTTTAAATGTTTTTGTACCCTTAATTTAACCTCAGGGCTACCTTTCGAGCTATCTCTATCTGAAAGAATAATTTCACTTTCTGTTTCTAAAATAGAATGTGGGCCACTATCAGACTTGATCGATATATCCCCTGCCTCAAGAGGAGGACTACTCTCTTTCATAAAATGTATAGTGTCTTTGTCTTCGTCTGACAATGTTGTTTCCTCTTGAGAACTTATCTTTTGTGATACACTGTCTGATTTCTGGCTATCCAAAATCTTATCCTCTTGTTCCGCTTTTGACAAACGTTTTTCTGTATGTTCATCTGAGTGAATTGGTTCTTCCGTGATAACTTCAGGTCGGTCGGGACTGATTAATAATTTAAATTGAAATTCAGAAGGAGATTGTTTATATTTAATGCTACCGTCACTTTTCTCACTTATAATTTCACCCTGTGCTGCTTCGAGGGACTGTTTGACTTCATCAATAGTTTTTTCCAAAACTGATAAGTCGGCCAGTGGCTGAGCAGACATCAACGAATCAAAATCGATACGTTCTGACTCAAGTTTCGTAGCATGAAACTCGGCAGAAGAAAGATCAGTATCGTAACCACTACTACATATGTCCTCAAGACTTTTCTCTTTGGTAAGCTTTACTTCTTCTTTCTTATGATCCGTGCCAGTTAGAAAAGCAGAATCGGCTTCAGTTGAAAATTCTGAAGCATGTAATGTCTCTGCGCTCATAGTCGAATCAATCGATTTCTGAAGGATTTCCGCTTCATGTGATTCTAATGATTTTATCATACACTCAGTGTCAATGCTTTCTCCAGATTTAATCATTAGATCTTTGGATGTTGTACTTATATCATCAGATATTTCTAGTGTGCTTGGCGACATATCAGTTTTGGGTGGTTTACTCGACGCCTCATCGACTTTTTGTTCTAAAACAGTTGTGAGTTCGAGACCTGTTTCACTGTCTGAACTCTTTGTAGTTGTACTTGATGTTTCCATAGACGTTTGTATCTTCGCTATCTTTGGTATATCATCTGCAATTTCAAATGAATCCGCTTTTTGCAAAGACACTTCCCAAACCTGTTCTTGTATTAGTTGTTGAGATAGTTTAATAGGCGATTTCGTAGGTTTGTCTTTTTTAGGAGTATCCCCAGTTCTATCATCATGAGGAAGGTCTGGCGCAACTTCCGATTCAGAATGTGTATCTTGACTGCCTGTACGACTGAAGGTACTCTTTACGGGAGAAGTTGATATTTTAATTTCTTTTATAAAATCTACTTCATAGACTTCATCATCTTTTTTAAATGACTTCGATTTGCTTCTTGGACTTAATTCCGAAGAACCCCTTCTTTCAGCTGTTTCACTTTTGAAACTAGGTGCATGTGATGCATCTGAGCTCAGATCATCATGTTCCTTACTTTCTATAACTGATTCTTCTTTATGATGTTCTACTTTGGAACTTATTATTTTGCCTTTCTCTGAAACTTCTACGCTCGATACAACTTCGTCTTTTTCAACAATTTTGAGAGCCGATTCTACAAATGCTATCTTAGATTTTGAATCGTCGTCTTCCTTTATATCTTCCAGTTCACCAGGGTCTGTAAAGTATTCTTTGCCCCATTGCTCATGGCATAAGTCTCTTTCAGAAATTTTAATATCATGTTTTTTCTTAATGGTTTCATCTTTAAGGGATGTCATTTTTTCCTCAGATTTAGTTTGGCGTCCCGAGTATAAACCTTGCTCAGAAAATTCACGTTCAACTTTTATAATATCAGTATCATCGGTACTTTTGTACACTGTTTTTGTTTCGACGTCCAATCTTTTGGCTGCCCCCTCATGAGCTTTTTCGGTCTTCTTTTGAGATGTCTCAGTTTGATCGCCATCTTGCCTAGTTATAGTTTTTTCTTTAACTTCGTGCTCTTGTCCACGTAGTTCATGAGTAGTTTCGGTTTTTATTATTAATGAATCTTCATCTGATGAAGAAACTTGTTTAGTCTCGGTAAAATATTCTTGACCGGAAATCTTTCTTGTCTCTGTTTCTTTATGAGTCAGTATTGTACCACTTTCATCAGTGGTCCCAAATTTGGCAATCATATCTGACATTATGGATTCGGGATCAATGGACTGGAATTTCATTTCTGATCCTTCTATTCGGTGTACTGATGACGATGAAGTTGATGTTTCTACTCTTGATTCAGAATAGAAGGTGTCAGAGGAAGCTGACTTCTGCATTTCCTCCATGTATATATCGTATTGTTCTTTCTTTATCTGATCTATCACATCAATACTTTTTTCGATCGTCCTTTCAACAAGATCTTTGGCACCGCTTGTGATAGTTGGTTGGCTTACATTTACAAATGAAAGATTATCTGCTAATTGTTTATTTGGAGATTTAGTTCTGGCGGCTTCGCTAAGTGCCTTGGATGCCTCCGTCAGCATGTCTGTAAAGAAAATATTTGACGTAAGTACATTTATCATTTTAACCGTATCATGTGGAAAAATATTGTGCCAGAAAGATAATCTTCTTTTTTATTAACAACTTCAAAAAGTGTTAGTAGAGAGATTGCATATAGATCTCTTGTTATAGTGCTCAATATTATTTTGATATAATTATTTGAATCACAATTATTAAACGCAGTAAAAGCGTCTAAAGCGTGGGAATATTAACAGTGTTACTTTGAAGATGACCAATTTAAAAACGGTGATGGAAGCGACAATGGAATAAAATTGAAAAATCAAACGACAGAAGACTTGAATCAAAGCGAAACGTTACTCAAAGGTGAATGATTTAAAGATGGAAAACTGCGAATTAAATTCAAGAATAATAACACATTTTTGTGAGAAGATAAAAAAAGCGACGATAATAAAAAGGATGAAATTTTAATTTCGCTTGTGGGTCCACTTACCTAAAACAACGTAAGGGCTCCGCAAGAAAGAAAGTAAAATTAACTGTGCTGACGAATATTAGCATAAAAGTAAGTGACTATTGCAAATCAGTTGCAATTTCTGTTTCCCTTTTATAGAGGATTTTAAAAAACTATTTTAACCATTTTGTTTTATTTTTAGAGTGTGTGCATTTTATATCTATCTACTGTTGATGTAGTGCCATTATGGTATTCTTAGTAAATTTGTCATCTATTGTGGGAACAAAGTTACAGATGGATTATTATCTACGTGAGAAAATAAATCACATAGAAACCATGCTTTAATTGGCTTTGAACGAAACATTGTGGCAAATAATTTTTGGAATAATGATTATTCTACTGGAATAGAGTAAAGTTTCGCTATGACTCTACTTTGCCACTACAACTCATTGCATAAAGCCAGCTTTAGCTTATCTTGCCATAAATGGAGTGACCACAGACTCATGAATGAATGCATAGATAACTATAGTATTCTTGGAATTCACGGATTCACTTCAGTGTCCCTGTGAAGTAAAGTTAAATCGTGTTTGAATACTGACCACTCTGATGAGCCTCAGTTTCACTAATGAGGCTATCCCCTGCAGATGATGCACGTGGAGACTGACGGCTGGCATCCAGGAACGAAGCTTCGGAACCTAAATATTATTAGAAATTAGCATCTACAATAGCAATGTCATGGTTATGAGGTATGGTATGAATGATTTCGATAGGAGAGACTACAATAATTTACTATAAGTTGTTCTTTTTCTGTACCTTTTAGTTGTAGCCCGGTTTGCTTATCGCCAGAACTCTCCTCCACTTTTGTTTTTTGAATTAAATCAACGGGAGATGGCGGTGGTGTTTTCGAAAACTTTGCAGCTAAGTCTGAAATGATAATTATCATTTAAAGTAATTAAAACAGGGAAAAATATTTAACACATTATTTATTACCTTAACACTCACCATGTGTAACATGCGAAGAATCAATTCTTATTAGAGCTCCTTGAGATATGTCCTCAAGAAGATTAGAACATCGCCTGTTAAGTTCAGACATATCAGGTTCATGATCAGCTTCATCTTTGTCATCATCAGTTTTTGTTGTCTCTGCTGTCTTAGATAAATCGAAACTTTCAGTCATTTTGGTTTCAGATACGTTTTTACTTATTTTCTTTGAATCCTTAATACTCTCTTCCTCCTTTTGAAATTCAAATTTTAATTGAGCAATTTGTTCTTCCATTTCTCCAATAAAATCTTTCTCAGGGTCACTTTTGTCCGATGATTTTAATTTATCGAAAGATTTTTCATCTTGTTCACTAAGAATCTTGCTTTCGGTCAGTACTGAAGTCGCTTGGGATGAGCTGGTTGACACATTAACAACTTTTGAAACAGATCGTTCTTCCTCTATAAACTCTCGGCTAATAGTTACACCTTCTGACGCATCAGATGCTAAAGTTTTAGAAACATCTAATGAAGAATGATCTTCTGAAAACGTTTTTTCATCAATAGATTTGGAGTTCTCTTTAACACTCTCTACAGATGCTTTCGAAAAGTCTTTTGTTAAATCTACCGTTGAATCCTTCGATAACTCATTCGTTGCAAAATCTCGCGATGTATCTTTGCTGTCAATTGAAGACTTCGAATAATCCTTTGTAAGATCAATGGATTTTTTGGAGATATCAGGTGTACCTCTATCTTCCATTTGATCTTCGATTCTTGAGTCTTCTTTTGTTTCTATTGACGTTTTAGAAGGGTCTTTGACTAAATCTGCACCACTTATTTTGGAAAAGTCAGCAGATGTTCCATCTTCTAGCACAGACTTCTGGTCTTCATCCGATGATTTAGTTAATGTGGAAATCACAGTGGTGACAGATGATTCAGTTGTAGATTTAGATACTAAATCTGATTTTAATATACTGTCCACAAATTGCGTTTTCTTAATGGTTTTATCCGGCAACCTATCATTCTCTAGAGGAGCGCTTGGAGCAGAAGTATCTTGAATTTTATCTTGGAATTTTATTGGCTGAACTGAATCAGGTAATACGTCATCATATTTTTCTTCATCTCCAAAATACTCTACCTAAAAATTATCAAATGTTTATTGTTATTACAATATCGTATAGTGATATATTAGATGTAAGTGTACCTATTAAAAGATAGATAGAAAATACTTAGTTGGGAAATACTGTAAATAAAATACTGTTAATTAAGTTTTAAGCAACCATATAATAAATTATTTACTTCTCTTTCTGGAAAATCATCAGCATCGTCTAACGAATCCGTCCGGATCTTACGTGGGTCAAAACTAGTAGTGGCCACTTTGCCATCAACATCAGAACTGGGCTCAATAATTTCCAATACTTTTGCTTTATCCATATCTGAAAAATATATTTTTCGTTATCATTTTACATACTTAAAACGAGTTACTATTTAAACGTGATTTATTATTTAATTGCAGCTTACCCGATTCGGAATCAGTATAAATTTGCTCTTCTACTTCTTCAGGAGAGCTTTGAACTGAAAATGTCCTATGGTGTTTCTTCTTTGGCATAATCACAATCTCTCCACTATCTCTGGACAGAGATTTCATTAAACCGGGTCTTTCTTTCACAAATTTCTTCGTTTCCTCGTAAACGATTTCCTTCTTGGCTTCAATTTCTTTTTGACGAGTATCTGTTGAATTTTCTAAGTACCCTTCTACAGTATTGACAGCCTCTTCAATAATGGAATCTACTGATACTTGTTCTGCGATATCCTTTGATTCAGTTGGTTGTGGTTCCAATTCGTGTTCCGGTTCGTCGGAAGATAGTTCTACATCTTCGGAGGCCTGTTTAATTATTATTTCAATATTATCTGCCATTTGCTTCATAGCTGAATCAGATTTTTTTAACGTCGTTGAAGCTGTTTTAATTTCTGCTACTTTTTGAGATTCTAACACTGTACTTGCTGGAGCTTTATCCAATTTCTCTTCCGCGTCTTCTTCATCATCTTCGACATCCGATTCTGCAATTCTTTCAAGTGATATAGCTGGGCTTATACAGGAATGTCTACGTTCATCTTTATGTGGTGCTTTTGCGTCGTATGATCTTTTTTCTGTTTCAACAATATCTTTAGTAATACTTTTTATATCTTTATCATGAACAGGACTCCTAGAAGCTGCAGCAATCGATCCCTTTTGTAATATATCGTCAATAACTGGTTTAACTTGTTCCTTTGTAATTTCAGAAGTTTCTTTTATGGCTAAATCGGTGGGTACAAATCTTTTAGTGTCTTTTGGTTCATCTAATTCGCCTAGGCTAAATTTCCCTAATGTATCAGTTCTTATTTTAGATACATCGAATTTTCCTTCAGATGTAGAAGACTTTGTTTTAGTCTCAATATGTTCTTCCATTACAAAACCATTTGTACTGGCTTTAATGTCTGTCGTAGACGTAGGGTCCTCATGGCTTGACATGGAGTATGAGGTTTTTACTTCTTTTGTGTATATAGATAAATCTCCATCTTTTGTTTTGGAAGGTTCCGTTTTTGTAGCAGATGAACTTACAGACACCTGTTCACGTTTAAGCTGCTCATTCCTTTCTCTACTCAAAAAGTCGCTTGTTACGTCTCTATCTGATATACTGCTGTAATAAAAAAATAATAAGTACGTGATTATTTATTTATATATTGTCATAAATATTAGTAAGTAAACAAGGACACAATCATATTTATTCTCACCCAACTTCCGCAATGTGAGGTAGTTTATGAACGTAATCTGCGGCATGGTCTTCAGGAAAACCTTCTACGTCATCTAATGAATCACCGTGAGTTAATCTGGCGAACTTAGATTGTTCCGTGGATTTACCTAAAATGTGTGAAATACTTAAATATATGTATAGTACACAACTAAATGATGAACTAAAGTTTTAGAAATAGACAAGACTACACCACACACACAACCACATTGTTAACTCATTGCAGAATTAGTGGCCGAAGTCGCGGGCAAAAGCGAAACTAAAGTATACCCGTAGAAATATATTAAACTAAAATTCTATAAAGGTTTCCTATTAGTAATAAATTATCTAAATATAGTATATGGTAGGTGTTTCTTTACAATTTAATTTGATTACATACCTGTTATTATTTTAGTTTTAGAATCAGTATCTTGTTTCGATTCAATTTTATCTCTTGAAGTATCTACATGAGTTCCATGGGTGCCAATATCGTCCTCGGATTCCTCGAAAGTGTAATCCCTAGATTCAGTTAGACTGTGTGCATCTGAAAGACGTTTCTCCTCCAGACGTAGCTCCCCAATAGATCCTGATCCTGCAGAGGTAACTGACTGCCGTTTAGTAAAATCGCCTGCAAAGCAACATAAAAAAGAGTTAGTAATTTGTTGATTGAGATCAATAATTAAGAGTTAATTTTAGGTGCACCTTTATCAGCTAAATCTTCTCTGACATGTGATTTAGATTCCACTTTTTGAAATTCTTTCGCTGTTTCCTTTACTATGGAAACATTTGTTACTTTTTCAATTAATTTTTCTTGGTTAATAGCGTCTTCTTCGGATGAAGTCTTCTTTTCTGTTACAGCATCTTCTGAGCTGATTTTATCTGAAATGCCTTCAGATGATTTTCTATCTGAAATTTCAACTTCACGACTGCTTTCTGATGATATTTTGTCTGAAGTCTCATCTTTATCTGATCGGTCAATATCTTCGGCTTCCGTTACAATCACTTGAACTTCTTGTTTAGGTTTTGATGAGTCAACCTCAATTTGCAAATCACTCAACTTAGTTATTGACATAGACTCTGTTCTAGAATGACGTTTTGGGCCTACTTTTTTGAAAATTACATCAGTTTCTTTATCTGACCCAGAGTCTTGCTTTTCGAGTTCAATGACTTTAGAGTCTATTTTCGTTGAAGCCAACTCAACGCTTTCTTCAAATTTCTCATCTCCAAAACCACTACCAGAATCAGCCGTTTCCTCATACTCAGCACGTTCATCAAAGTCAGAAGAAGATACTTTAGCTTTAACGTCAGACTGATCGGATTTCAAAGATTCTGCTTCTGAATGCCGTCTGGAATCAGATTGCTCCGAGTCTTCCAGGGAATCAGAATAGATTCGTTTTGAGAAGAAGCATTCTTGTACCGAGTCATCTTCGGGCACAGTTTCAATAAACTGACGAGCCTTCGCACTAATTACTGGAGAATCTTTAGGTGAAACCTACAACAGAAAACAATTTAACATAATTCTTACAACCAAAAATATGTTAATTATCAGTAATTTCAATTTTATAGCTTAATAATACCTTATCTATATCCCTTGGGGGAATAGCAGGTGCATGTATTTGTGCACTGAATTCACTTTCAAACTTTAAGAACTCCAGAGTCTGACTTTTTGCAGTCATCACTTTATCGGTGACCACAATTTGATCACCCACTTTAGCTAAAACGGACCTATGAGCAGGGCTAGTACCAATTTGGTCATCTAAATCGGAAAATTGCGAAGCTTCATCCAAGGAGTCACTGCGGTGTTTAGAATCTTTTGAGTACACTTTTGACTCGGTCTGGGAGACAAAACTAACATCTTTCTCTGTACTCTGTTGCAAATCTGCCATAGAGTCAGTTTTGTCTGTAATTGCTGATGGTATTGGTGACTCATGGGATATTTTTCGCCCAGCTACTTCTTGTAAATCGGATCCCGTGGAATCTGTCTTAGTATGTTTGCTTATATCTGACCGTACACTTGCAACTGAAGCTTGTGTTTCAACCTGTAAATAATTGTTATAGCTGTGATGTCTATAGATAAATAAATACTATTTCTTTTAGTCATAAAAGTTTTTTCAGGTTATACATAATAACTATTCTTTTGAGTATAACTTACCTTTACTTTTGTCATTTCACTGCCAGATACATCTTTCTCTTCTAAGGTTTCTGTGATATCTTCTTCACTTACTTTACTTCTTAGTTCTTCTGTCACTTGTCTTTCTATTTTTTTAACTTTTACTGCTACTGAATGGTCATCTCTTGAATCATCATCTTCTGGCTTTTTATGCTTGTCATCTTTAGATGGAATTTTTGTTGGAATTCTAGATGGTTTATAATCAACCTTTTTATCCATTCCATCAACTTTACCTTTTACAGTTTTTTCAGCTTTATCCACCTTTACGGTAGTTTGTGATTCTGTTTCAGTCTCAGAATCTGTAGATTTCTTTAAAAATTCACTATCCTCCTCCGATGATACTTGGACAAGAGTTGAATCTGTCCTCATCGTTTTAGGAAATGGTTTTGTTTTATCGTCTTGTTTGGTTTTAGTGTCTATTTCATGTACAGTTTCCTTAACAGATTTTACTGAATCAATCAGTTTCTCTGTCTCAGCAGTTCCTTTATGGATTACATGTTCAATGGTTTCCATCACAGACAGCTGCTCGGATTGTTTTCTAACAAATTCCTGGGTATATTCTATACCTTGGTCTTGCTCCATTGTATGTTTTTTCAAAGCTTCCTTAGTTAACTTCACCGTTGTTTTTGGCAAATCAATAGAGGATTCTTTAGACATTTTTGACTCAAAAGAACTAATCTTGTCTTTCAAAGTCGCTTCAGCAATATCTCGCTCGTCTTCAGTAACCAAATCAGGTGATTTTTCACCATCATCTAGCTTTTCTTCAACTTTTGACGTGTAAATTTCTTTCTGAGAAATAGCTTCTTTCGTAAAAGTATCAGCTTTTCCGCTAATAATTTGTTTCACTTCCGTAGTTTCAGCTGTCACAGATTTTCTAGGGACTATAGTTACATTGGAAAAGTCTCCCGAAGGGAATCTCATTGACTCATTTCGCATATGGCGCTGTAAATGTTTAGGGGTAGGTTTCCCAGGAGAAGAAGGATCAAACTTACGAAACTGTTCTACAGGTCTCTCTATGGGTTTGGTTTCTTCTTTAACTTGCGTAATTCTCTCTTCTAACTGAACCTCCACTTCTCTCTCTTCCTCGACCGATTCTGGTGAAGTTTTTGACCGAGTTCGTTGCATTTTTGCCTCAACTTCTTTTCCCTATAAAATAAGCATTTTAATTACCTACATGAAATTCTGTTCATTTAATATAAATATAAATCTAAATTTTATTTTTAAATATTTACCTGTTGCTGTTCAATGCCGTGGAACTTTTTAATGTCAGGTTTAATTTGTGTCTTAATCTCAATTATTTCCTCGCGGATTTCTTTTTTCTGCTTTGAAGCTGGTATTTTACTTGAGCTCAGTTTCCTTGTTATTTGTTCCTTTCTCTCTGCTACACTACGTTTAACATCTGAAAATAATTTATATCTTAAATTGAGATGACAATTATATTGGTATAAGATTGGATTTTTATCTCGTTAAGAGGGCAGTCTATAACTCATCATCATCATCATCATCATCACAGCCCACTACAGTCCACTGCAGGACTAAGGGCTTCTCCCAGGGGAGGTTATTGCCATAATCTCCACGCTTGGCAGGCGGGTTGGAGATCGCAGTGTTATAAATATAACAATGGAAAGCGCTGCTGCCCATTTCCCAGCCTACGGCGACTCTTAGATATTTTGCCTCGAAAAGATTAGTGGCCTTATACGACACCCACAATGACAGTCTATAACTATCCAGATCATAAACGTGTTAAGTGAAATTGTACCGCAGTCAAATTATAGTCTAATATCGACTAGGACTTCTGTTAGACGGACCCTGGGCCCTCGCGTGCCGCGCAGGGGCGCAACCGGGACCTAACGCCTAGATGATGATCATGATCAATTAGGACTTTATGAAATTTTAGTTAAATTCGTTTATAAAACTCGACTCCTAGAATTCTCTTAATCCTCCAGTTAATAAATAATAATAAAACAGCATGTACCCGACATGAGGTTACAGAGCGGTGAATCCACACCACACATTAGTGTGCTCTACTAAGAGCGCAACAAGTTTTGAAAAGAATCTCGTGAACTAACGCATAAAGTTGATTACGCTGTAGTGATGTAGTCCCGCAACATAACAATATATATAGCAAATTAGCATTACCTTCATCTTCTTCACTCTCTTCACTAGGTGTTGGAGTTCGCTCAATCTCACTCTTTTCTACAACAGACTTCTCCTCTGGTGAGTATTTAGCTTCATCCTGGTCGTGTTCCACTTCACGCATACGTTCAGCGATTTGGTTTTCTTCAAATATTTTCTCTTTAAGTTTATTGTCTTCTTCAGCTGAAACATTGGAGTAAGTTGGCATTAATTATTCTAACTTTTCGCTCCACGCAATAATACAACTGTAGAATAGAACTGACCATGTAGTCATAAGTTTGCGGGCACAAAATTATTACAGTCAAGGCCTTACTTATTGAGGAATTTCCAATTTGTGGTGATTTTACTAAAATTGTAATATTGCTTGAATGAACACCAGTCAGGACACACATAACCTTCCGGTAAATGTGCGGCTATTATCTTTATGGTAAATTTATGGTAAACAATACCTTTATATGCCTCGATTTCTTCAGAGGCTTGTCTCTCTTGGTATATATTTCGCTGGATGCGGCGTTCGTTGAAGACGTCGGATTGAGGAGCGATGATGTCATCGCGTCCGATTCGACACAGTGCCAGCTCCAGGGTGGTGTCTGATAAGAATAAGAAACTTATTAACTAGGTAGGATCAAAATATTTCGAAAATATAGTACGAAGAGACCTCAAGACCGCAGTACGATGTGTTGGTCTGGTCACTAGTGGATAGTAAATAGATTCCTATAATATCTAGATCTAGATCATAGGAGAATATTATATTTTTAAGTACTATGAATGTTATGACAGATAAATCGTACCCTGCGCCTTGGTTCCCGATTGGGTCTTCCAAAGTTTGAGCATGAGTTGCGCCTGCTCCGTCGCCGTGATTCGCTTGGCCTGTATCTGATTGACGGTGGCCACACTGACGCCGAGCTCGTACGCCAACGCTACCCAGTCCTTTCCGAGGAGGTTGCAGATATCTTCGAGTCTGGTATTAATAAAGTGGCAAATAAGTACCAAGTAAATTGTACAAAGAATTTAGGAGCTGGATATTTTTAGTGATTATAATCAGTGACGGTGAAAACCTAATAGGTGAAGGCGTAAGGGGTGTTTTGGGGTCCTACCATCATCTCATGGGCTCAAGCCAATCTCAACTGCTCGAAGTCCCCTTTTAACAAACGGACGAGGCTCCGGATTTTTTCAAGTGAAATATTATTTTGGAAAAGTCTGGTGAGATCCAGTCAGGGATAGGGCGTCACTGCATGATACAAAAGCCGGGATTGATGATCATGATTGAAGTGATGACAATAATGAGTGATGGTGTAAATGTATGGAAGTGACAAACGATAAAGGTCACGATCGTTGCTTATGACATTCAAGAATTTCTGCCTACTCCTGTGGGATATATTGTATGGTGAGGTTTGCTGAATCATACCTTGGGTCACTGAGCCTCTGTCGCCAAATCAATTCTTGCTCAGCCGTACGCCGGGGCAGCGAGTCGGTCTGCAGCGGAGTTCCTCGGCCAGTGGCTACCTCGTCAGGGACCATGATATTCAGGATTGCGATCTGGTAGTTGGAAATAATTTTTTTTAATCAGGCTGCCATTCTGTTAATCTAGGCAATACATATTGTGTTCTGTGTTGGTTATTTCCTTCTTGTATTAATATATTGTGATACTGAGTGTGGTTAAATTAAATAGTACTTACAGGCGCAGGCGAAGGTTCGCCCTTCGGCACCTTAGGGTCCCTCATGAACTGGCAGCGACCGATTGCCTCCAAGTCCTGGGTCTTAATCATCATGGGGAAAGCGACGCGGTTCTCTCGGAAAGCCCTGAAGGGTATGGAGAGCTGCTCCCCGGACTTCGCCACCGGGACCAGGTTCCCTCCGAACTCCAGGTATATCGGTTTGCCTTCATGGACCTGGTTGGAAAGTAAGTAAACAATTTTGATGTTTTTCCAAAGATGTTTAATGATCGAGTCCAATACAGAGCGGAATCTCTTAATACAAGCAAATCGGGACGAATTGATCCGTTCGTCTCGAATCGTCGAATGCAAGCTGCAACTATTCCAACAACGATCACAATAACATAACGCGTTTCCTTCCTACTTTATTTGGCATTTAAAAGAGATTATTAATTTATCCTTCTCTGTAATAAACTATGATAAACTCTGTATTGTACACAAAATTGACAGAGAAACGCTTTAATCATAAACAACTTCAATATTCTGTGATCGAATACGGTAGAGGTAGAAGCAAAGACTAGAAGCTATTCCAACCTCGTGGTTGAATAAAGACGTATAGAACTCCTTGGTCCAATACTGGTAGAAACTTCTAGGGCCCCAACTAGTCTTACCTCAACATCTCTGCTCTTGGACACCTGGATGAACCTCTCGATGCGCTCCAAGGCCTTATCCTCCTTATCATCAGTGACGCAGAACATGCGCAACTGCGCCAGATTCTCCTCGGAGCGCTTGGAGTACACGACGAAGCGCGCCATGAACGGGACGTGGATGGCTTCCCTGCAGACGAAAAGAAATTTTCAATTCTTAAAGATATTCTTTGAGAGTGATCAGCTCAATATAAACTGGCTACTTTCGCTGGCTATTCGTGCTCAGAGATGATAGTTGCGAAGTTGAAAAGTCTCGTTGCGGGACCTCTGTACCTACAATCTAAAATGTCCAACAGCTTTTACTATATGTCTTGGACACCCACATGCTAACAGTGGAGATTACGGCAATACCCTCTAATAATGAGGAGGAAGCCCAAGTCTAGCACTGTCACGTAATAGTCCATCATATCAGCCGAAAGACGCCTACTGCTGGGCATATGCCTCCCCCAGCGATATCCACAAAGATCAGTTATGTGCGTTCTGCATCCAACTGGTACCTGCGATCTTTACCAGGTCGTCGGTCCACCTTGCCTACCCACTCAGCTTTAGTTACGTAATGTGAAAGGGTTGTAGATGTGATGGGCCACTTTTATTAGCAATACCAAGTGTCGAAACGTACTTTTAAACCCAAATTTAAAAGTTCGTCTCTGGAACCTTCTCAAATTTAAATTCAAAATATCTCGTAATTTCATTAACAGTCCCATTAAATAATAAGAACTCTACTCTAGTAGTTTATTATTTGGTCCTATATAGTTAAGCTACCAACAATGACACAAAGTTAGATGTATGTATCCTCAAAGTACTAATTTCTCATGTCGTTGCAAATATATCCTACCTGTACAACTCCGTCGCCATCTTAGTGGCATCTTCAATGTGTCTGCAGTCGATCAGCCAATAGCGCGCCGAGACGGTAGTCGTAAACGATACGCAATCGTTAACGAAAGTCAGTGGCGTGTTTTCAGTAACGTCTTCCCAATGTGCTCGATTAGTTCCTCCTGTCAGAGAATGTACCTTCTTAAGTATCATGTTTAATATAATCTTTCACAGTACGCATGCATTTACAGTAATCTATTTTTGTCTTTATTGATACTTCTCAATTGAAAGCTAAAGAGCAGTAGTAGGCCATCACGCTATTATATACTGCCATTGTAGTTATAAAATATCTAGTATCACCACATGCCAAAGCAGTCTCGTATTTGTACTTGTCTATAAATATGAAATCTACAACAACAAACTCATATCTACGTCAATTAATTAACATTCATTTATAGAGTACATTATGTAGGTACATAGTTTAACAAATATTAAATAGTATGTGTAGTACTTAATATTAAAAGATTATTTAAAAGTTTTTGATGTTAAAATTATAAAACTCTGAAGATTTACTAAACACATAAATCGATGTAGAAAGAAGATCGGAAATTAGAAAGAAAGGTCTTAAAAGAAAATTAATAAAACTAAACACAAAATGTCTCCAAAACGGCCTACAGCAAACACACAACAAGCAAAGACAACACATCACACAAAAACAAGAAATAACGTACCATTTTTGTATTTATTTTCAAATGAAAATGTGACTGGAAATATGGCACAGCGTACCGTCACAGCCTAGTTATCACCGAATCGTGTTGCCTTACCAAAATTAAAACAATGAATCTACTCTTTAAGTAATTGGCAAGACGTCCAGTATTTCGGAAAACAGATCTCTCGAAGGGTACACTGAAAAATCAACCCAAATCCAAACGAAAATAAGAATCAATCCATACTCCGGTGTACAGTGAAACAATGGTAAGAACATAAATGAGATAAATAAAACAGAAGATGGAATGAAGAAAAAAGAACTGATAGGCCGTTTTGGATAAGAATTTCGAGTAGTACAAGCAAATCAACAAAATTCTGGGGACATTGACGCAGAAGAATGAAATGAGGGTGACGGAGATGGCACCGCATTCGCTCGGTTACACTTACACTAAACGATTAGTTACAACCAACGTGTCCAATCTCTTAAATTGTGCCAATACAGATCTTCAAAAGTCTAAAGGTCTTGTTCAATAATACACCGTACTAAACCGACAACGTTCAGTGAATATAACGCAGTGCATAGTCTTGACGTCCCAAGAATCATGGTTATGATACAGAGTGAAAGTGTTAAACAAAGCGTAAAAGTCTCAGCCCGTGCATAGAGGAAGAATGTATGAGAAGCAAGATATGGAAAAGCATTCAAAAAGTGATAGACGGAAGAAAGTCAATGCGTACTCATACTCGACAAGCCAGAAGCTCGAGTACAAATATCACATTGAAGCAATGACTTTATGATAAGTAAAACAAAGAACTCAAATCGTGTAAAGGAAAAGAGGATGAGAATAACTAAATGAAAATTTAGGAACATAGTCCGTTCGGTTCTGTTCAGTATTTGTATAATAAGGTCTAGTTTTTTACCTTCGAGAGATCGTTTGCGAAATACACCTGTTGGTGACGCCGATCAGTGGCAGCGTTTATATTAGCGCCACGTGACGGTGAGCGTGCAACACACACAAACACGAGAACAAAGACAATGTAGACACGCACAAAACACACGGGGACGCCCCCTTTGCTGCTCAGTGTATTTGCTATAAGCGCACCGTGTGGGTTCTCTGACGCTATCGTTACCCCTCTTAATCTACCTACTGCGCCCCTCGATTTGTAAAGTATTCGTTTGAAATGAAAATGAACTACTCTAATATAAACTGTCTCGAATTACGAGTAACATGCTCATCCCTTCGGTCTTCATAATCGGGAGAAGTAAAAAGTAATACTAATCTGTAATAATATCCTTTTACCAACTACTCTAGTTCTTTATTAACGAATCTTAATTAATAATAAAAATCTATAGTATAAAGTATCAACTCTTCATAAACTATCGAATTGTCTATTAAATCGTATAGTACTCTATTAAGTAAATCGAAAATTTCCAACTCTACACTATTCTTTATCGTCTGATATATAAGTAATTTATCTATATCGGTCTACAATCTATACGTGTTGTAATGGAATATTGGTTATCGTAATTTTCCTAATAGAAATGTAGCAAAGAAGTATTGGGAAGCCCACTCTCGTTATTCCTAGTTTGAGGCAAACACTTACCTTCTCATCAATACGCAAAGCGTTATTGTCGTCAAGATTGTAATAGCAAACAAAAGCCATACTCCATTGCAACACTTGACAGACTTAGTGGTTACCGTGAACAACGTTATCTATAAAATCTCCATTCAAAGCATTCCTTGAAACTACAAGCAATATTGCTTCAGCTATAAATTACAAATTTTCATTTACGTTATTGTTCACAGTCCCAGCGCCGTAGGAAGAGTAAGCGAAATACTTTTTAGTTTACCTGATATGGAGCAAAGAAGTCGCAACGTCGGTGCGGACGACGTGCTATACTGGTTCGTCATTCCTTGAGTATGTGGTCTTGGGGCGGGCATGCTGAGTGTTATTGCCTTGTGGAATTTCCTTCTTCGTGGTTCTACGGTGACCACCGGAGACACAGCTACACCTCGACCCAACAGTTTTGCTGTTAGCTCGGAGTCTATTAATTGAGCCTGTAAATATTTGTTCCTTTCTGGTAGCCATTCTTTCAATTCCTTATCGCTTTCCCTAAAGACCAAACGGTGATTGGATTTTGCTTCCTCTCATGCTTAGGGTGTCGACTGATTATGCGGAGTGGATTTAAACAAAATATTAACTAAAAAGTACTTACTCCATCGTGAAGGAACGTCAATGTACTATAGAGAATAGGGAGCACTATAAAATTATAGTTGTTCTAGTTACCTAAATCGTATTTTAGGTAACATCCTTAGTCACTAAATTCGTAAACTTAGGATGTTGAGGCTCAAAGGAAAATTAAATCCTCGTCGTCTAAAATAAAACTAAGATAAGTGTCATAGAGAGGCTGGTGCAAAATTAAGCAAATATGAACATATGAAATCACAGGAAAAGCGTAATAAAAGGAAACGTTCTTTCGCCGCGTATCGCAGAAAGATATCCATCAATTTCTCACACATGCGCGTCAATACTGCAACACATACTAAACTAATAAGCTCACACACTCAAAAGAACAGCAAATAAAATGATAACATGCAAATCTCGCGTTTGGTCTTTAGGAAATAAATTACACAATCGCATAACAGTCATTCGATTCTGTAAAAGCATATACTAGAACATTACCCAATAAATTTAGCTATAGGCTTAAAAATACAGTTTTATAAACTACTTAACTAATTATATTATCAACTCATACGTCACTCCAATATTTATTCACAAATGTTTCAGAAAACACATTGTCAATATTTAAATATGTATTATAATTATGTATAAGTATATCTAAATATTTAAATACAATAATCATTCAATATTGCTTCATATCATGCTCAAATTTCGCCTAAAGACCAACTGGAGAAGAGCTATCTTCTGAGATACGAGGAAAATTCGCTGTGTGAGAAAGCCTAGTGATTTCATACTATTCAAATTTGCTTCATAATTGAAACAAATGTTGACAGTAATGCAGTTTTTATTCAAGTACTCAGCTACAGTGTATTAAACAAATATTTTTAAGCTAAATCTAAATTTATTGGGTATAGTAACATTATCCCTAAGGAGCAACGCACTTGGCTTACAAACTAGGTGCTAAAATATAGTTTTGTCTTACAATTTTAATCATGTCTTTGAATGACTTTTTCATGAACCTGTATGAAGTCGTATGACGCTTACGATATGTGATGTAAAAAGTTACAATATAATTTTATAATTAAAATATTACTATCAGAGCTACGGTTAAAAATGCAAAGCTACATTATAATTGGAAAAGTGATAAAAATCGACGTTAAGTAGGTATACATTATAAAGGAGATTATGATTGAATATGCATTAGTATTAAAACAATAGACCTAACATCGACTAAAAACCTGATAAAACTGTCAATATGTCTTAGCAAATTATAACAATGTGTAAATTTGGCATTCATGTTTTGTACTATAGATTTCTAGCGGTGGTACAATAGCTAAATATTACATTAAGGGAACACAATCAATTTGGCAATAAAGTAAAACCTGAGGTATTATTGAATATGAACACATAACACTCCTCATTTATAATTAATTAAGTACAAAAATATTCTAGAAAAATAATATATTTTAAAAATAATAACTAAGTATTACTTTATAGAATTACAGCCCATTACAAAATCCAATACAAACTTATGGTAAAAAAAGAAATATGAAAATAGTCATAGTAATAGAAAATTTAAAACTTAAGCAAATGCTAAGTTGTGATAAAATTCTAAACGGAGACGTATAATAATTCGTAACAATTACTTCGTAAGTTCGTTTTATTGCCCGACTAGGTCGGCTTTGATCGATGTTTAAAACTATTTAGAATCTACGTGACTGGCTAAACTGACTAGATATCTCTACGTGAGACTGAATTACGAAACCTCTACCAAATTAGGGAGAACCGTTTCTTCTTGGAAACGTTATTGACCGTGATCTTTTTCAAGTTCATATCCTTAACACCTTTCCGGGGTTTGAATAGGTTTACCTGTAGGCCGACTTTTATCTTCTTAGTCAGAGCACCTTGAGGGAATACGGCTTGCACTTGAGGCACTACGGAGCTGGACACCATTCCACCTGGGAAAATATAGACACATGGGGTCACTTATGGCTTGTCGTCTGTTCTAGTTTACTTTTTAATGATTTATGTAGGTAGGTGAACGTAGGTAAACCTATAGCTAAACGTAATAAATTATTTTCATTCATATAGCGCACCATAAATAAGAGCCACATTAATGTCTACCAGTATATAAACCAAAAACGAATGTTACAATAATAATGCCACAAGAATTATCTCATAGGGTCTTCTTAAGTTATGATCTTCTAACTTTATAATAACTCAAAGGATCGCAGTTACATATTTTCAAATGGCAAAAGCTCTGATTTTGTTGCTAATAAATTTTACCCAGTTTAATGAAGCCTATAAGCTAAACAGCAACGATAAATGACATCATACCTTCAGGCCCGATTGCATGCACTTCCTGTCTGATGCGGGAGATGACAGCAAAGTATTGCGGGAAGTCATGTGTCAGGATCCTAATCACACGAGGAGCATCCCAGCCCTTTTCTTCTTCGTTGGTTTCTGCGGGTATTGAGTTTTAATTAAGAATAGCAACGTAATAAATAACGTCACGTAATGGAATGGGATGAAGTAATAACTTCAGTTACAATTGGCATATTCGTCCAATGTCTCAACAGTTTAAAAACTATGCCATGTGATAGGTTTTGGGGTAACATTTATTATGTTCTACGGCGGCTAAGTCGAAATCGCGCGCGAAGTAGGTATTTCCGTACATTTTATGTATTTCTTCGTGACTACTAAGTATGGCATAGGTTAGAAAATTGTTGGAGATTTGGACCAGATCCATTTTTTGAGAAAAAAGCACACCGATACCGTTCACAAAAATTGTGACAAGAAACCAGGACCTAATTAAAATGAACCAGTGTAATTTCAGTTAAATTCCAAAGCGTATCCATCTAAGAGTGCTCACTAAATTCCTTACCTTCGATCTCCAGGGTCTCATGAAGAATGTCCTGCACCACATCATCGGTTGCATCAGCATTGTGCTCCCTCCAGCTTGAGCCGTTGTCAGAGCGCAGAATCACAATTTCACGCTCTTTACCACGGAGCGAGGCGTAGTGGGGCACCTCTAGGATGACAGGCCTTTGGAAATAAATGGAGGTACAAAATGTTAGGACGATAAAATATTAGTCTGCAATTGGAATTTAGATTTAGATGCTCTATCTTATTAAGGTTGGTAAACCATGAATAAATAATATTACTGGTTTTAATAACAACACAATGGGGAGCAGCGTTTTTTACGGAAAAAATGCAATTCTAGCAAAAAGGATATTTTAGTAAAAGCTACTATTAATGCGAAAAAAAACTTTAGTCCAGCAAAAAGGATATTATAGAAAATCCTTCACTAATGCGGAAAGAGTTAAAGCACAAGTAGCTCTAGCACTGCCTCGTAATTGGAGTTGTTGATATTAATTTTGAAGACATGTATGTTTTCAATATTGATATTGCAAACATGCATACACTCGTTGAAGTTTTAGGATTTGCGAAGAACCCGCCATATTGCATTAGGACAGCGCAGTGAATTGAATGCAGTTTTTTTTGCTTTGCGAGAAGGTTTTCTGGTCTTAAATAGTGCGGGGACTATATGAATTAGGGAGTTATGATGAAAAGTGGTAGTAACTTACCCCAAAAACTTGGCGGCTACTGGTCCCATTTCTAGAACCCTCGTGGCCAGCGCCTCGCCCTCCATTAACGGCGGCATGTGCTGAATTCGAGATGGTTTCAAGTATCTGGAGAGAAAGAGCATTTTATGTGAGTTAACGGAATTTGAATACCAGCTTGTCTTGCAACTTGGTCTTAGTAATTTACCTTGACATCACATACATTCAGAATGAATTTGTACCCCTACTTACGTCGGTCATTATATTCTTTGTTCAGGCACATAGAAAGATTGGTTCTCTACATACAGCGGCATATTAGCCCCGTAACCCAATGTGCAATAGCAATTTTAGTGCACAACACATCAGGTGTACCACAAGGCAGCATATTAGGTATACCACAAGGCAGCACGTTAGGCTACTTAGCACAAAACAGCGAAATATATCGGTATCGGCGCCAGAACAAAGTTACTTTTATTTTATGGCGCAAAGTCGGTTTGTCAATCAGTACTCTATCCCATACAACCGACTGTAGTAATAAGCCAACTTCAATTACTTAAGTGAGTAACTTCTGCAAGTAACTTCAATTGTTGGAGTGATAGGTCCGATTGCAAGTAACTCTTTAACTTGACGCATAACATTGACACTGACATTTCACAAAATAGTTTATATGAAATGGGTTGTTGTCGGCAGCGTACAATGTACTTAATTGGGAATAATGTAAGCACACTCTTCTTTATTTTCTTTTATTTTTTGGGTACGCAATAATTTAATCTTGTATTCTGTAATCATATTGTTGCATGCAGTTTAACTATCTTTTTTCTTTTTATTTTGTTGATACTAGCGAGGACCTGTAATTGGATTGTTGGTTCTGAAATTATATTTATTATGTTTTATATGGCTGTTGGTACTCCAATAAATAAATAAATACATATTTTCCCATTATCTAGAACAGCAGTATTTCCTTATATTTATAACTTGGGCCTCTTCAAAAGGCATTTAACTAAAAAGCCAGCCGCTTTCCATCCTTGTTCCCGTCAGTCACACCTTTGTACACTATCATCAGATGGAACGTCTAACCGTATGTATCCATAGGAAATAAAAAATAATAACTAAACCAGCTGATATAGTAACCCTACCTGCAAGTGATCCTAGTAGGTTGCTGGGCAGAGAGTGGCGGCACGATCACTCGCACGCCGCCGCCGCGGCAGCCGCGCATCGCGCCGCCCTTGGCGTCCACCAGGAAGGAGACCAGGAAACTGTGGAGTTTGGAAGATATAAAAGGGATGATTTTTTTACCTATAGGAAGAAGCTGTGGGGTTTGAATGACACGTTGGGGTATCGAAATCATTAATTGTAGTATTTATAGACTGAATGAATTTAGGTAAGTGACATTTCAATGTAGGTAGCTATTGACATCGATGTAATAGTTTTGCCTGTTAACCACCTATCGCTTTTTAGTATAAACTCGGAGACGAAATTCAAGATCAAAAGTGTAAAAAATAAACCCAAAGGGTGGATTATTTAAAATAGTGGGTTTTAAATATTCATACGATTTATAATTTTTTAAATAGTTGCAATTTGTTCACACTTTTGATCTTTTAAATTTCATCAGAATATAGTTGCATGCAGATTATAGTTCTCCTTATTAATACCTACAACTTAGATGGTTCACACAGACATGAATATAGTCATTCAGGGTAACTGTGCGCAGTGGGTAAGTGTGCGAAGTACCTATATCTTACGATCAGGGCCCGGGGGGTGGGGTGATTGTTTGGACCAATCGTAGCTGCGGGGGTAATTTCAGTGCGTCGCACCACGGTTCGTAGTTTATTTATTTGTCAAACACTGTTTTTTATTTGTCAGAAATTTGTATATGAACGAGCCATGTCGTAAACGTAGCTCCATTTTCCATGGGTTGGTATTAAGTATGCGTCTCGTTACCTCACAGGTATGCGCACACTTACCCGCAATACAGGTCAATTGTACGCATTACGACTTCAGTTGTTTTTATTTATTTGATTCAAAACTATTATACTTGCAGATTTTGTTTAATTTTTAAATTATAATCTAAATAATGTTCATAATGAAATACTACTTTTATTTCATTCATACCGATGTTCTAATGCACAATGGGGTCCCAAAGTTAAAAGTGCGCACACTTGACCCGAAAGACTCTACTTAAAATAAGACTTACTTCTTCCACTGCAACCGTTTCCTGGTAGTCCATGTGTTATAGCGTGCGAAAGGAGAAGAGTTTTAAATATACGGTCACAATTCTGAAAAAGATGTTCCACTGTTAGCCCTCTATTACCAAGCCTTAAAGACGATGAAATAACGTTGACTGCGTATAATAATCATGGAATTTGTTTTGAAATATTTCTTAATTAGAAGAAAGCTCTTTTGACCTTCCACTGTTTGATATCTAATATTATGACGGGGAGTTCCCCTAAATGGAGATAATTAGAAAACATACTTTTTTTTTGCATTTATATCTCTCGGTAGCATGCGTGGAAGGACATGGGGGGACCGATCAAGTTGCCAATAGGTATGTAAAAACGTTAAATCACTCACATTACCTATAGTTAAATGAAAGGTACTGACTTGGGCACAGATGGATCGACGTTGTAGCAGTATCCTTCAGGCGCTTGCGCGGTGCTGTAACGACTGATGCTCTTCACCACCACCTCTTGCTGGGGCTGGTATGGGATGCCGTTCACGGATCCTGTCAATAATGGTTTCAATAAAAGGCAGGTAAATATATTCTTTTGTAATACTGCTTTACTGTTATGTGCTTTTACATTTTAAATTATGGTCCGAATCAATAAACACACAAACGAAATGTTAAGTAACAAGTAACTAATCTTAAAGTTATTAAAGGAAAAAATATCCCGATTACTCTATGTAGTTAAGCCCAAATATCTTGTAAACTCCGGCTCGATTTCGAATTTCAATGAAACAAGACTATAATAATTAGCACAGAAGTAATACTTCTACATTATTCTTTCAGTCATATTTATCCAGCAAAACTTCACCAAAATTACCTTGCGACATCTCCATAATATTCTTATGGCTCATAGCAGACTCGGTCCTCTCGTCCTTAGTCACGTCGATTGGCAGCGAGTCGTCGCCGAGGGACTTCATGTCGTCGGCGGTGAGGTACCGGTATGGCTGGTCGTTCAGGATTGTGTCTTCACCTGCGAGAGTGGTGTTTAAGGTATTATGTGAAGGCGCGTGGAGATTATGTCAGTACTGGAATATCACACATTGTTATAAAAGGTGCGTCATATTTGTGGCAAAACGAAACCTATCTGCATCAAAGTATACCATAACGAACACATCGTTTGTTTACAAATTATAATACGCGATCTAAGTACGCGATAAGTACTTAGGTAAATTTTTTGCTGCTGAGTGTTGCATTTTTTGCATTGGTAAATAGTTTTGTTACTTACCACAAAATCAATAATTAATGAATAAGCAATTCTTAGAAAGAATAGTCTAGTAAAAGATGGATGAGAACAGTATAAACAATAGTATTCACTAGCCTATCGTCAATTATTTCTTTGTTCAAATCGTCGACTAGTAGCACTATTTGGGATTACAAATGTATCAGTGGAATCTGTTCCTTTTAGATATCATCCATTATCTATATCTTCCAAATTTTTCACAACCTACCTCCTTCTTCCTCTGAATCGGACATGAATGTCTCAAGCATGGTCTCTGGGGCCACCACTTTGTACTTCTCCTGGGAGGCCGTAGCTATTGAGGGTTCGGAGACCTCCTTCAGGGTCTCCATGACAGTCACGTAACCAAGCTTGGAGGCTATGTCCAAGGGTGTCTGGCCACTCTGTTGGGAAGTGATGATAAAGTTATTTGGAGTGTTTCAGGAGGAGTTAGAGGATATAAAGATAGATAGACGCAAAAAGCTACTTTATATTAATTATATATACTGGTATTCTAGGTAGCAAAAGTTATAATTCTAAAATACGATTTTCATTTTAAAAGTGCAAATGTCCTCTTTTCAATATTTTAATTATTAATTTGTTTTTTATTTAAAAAATGCGATACCAGCTGAAAATAATTATTTTTTCAAAAGTCAAGCAACAAACCGTCGATTTTTTATTCCACCACTTTATTATGTAAGGATAAGGACGAATAGGGTTAATGAGGAAAAGGAAGTATTGCCGGGATTTAGATTGGTCATGGCATAGTTACTTACAGTAGTGGTAGCGTTGGCATCAGCCTTATGCTCCAGTAGGATGTTGACGATGTTGATGTGGCCTTGTTGCGCGGCGTGGTGCAGAGCCGTGTACCTAGTAGATATAATAAAAAAAGATTATGAAAAATATAAGTATCAAATAATAAATAAATCATATAAGTTGATGAATATGATTTCAAGTTAGCCCACCTTAGGCCACTGTGCCGTGGGTTCTACATAGTCAAAACTTAAAATCAATCACATAAATTTCTGGTGAGCAGAGAATCGAACCCAGAACCTTATGCATACTTATATTGTCTGGAAAAGTGACGTTATTAAAATGAACACACAAATACATATATCTACAGATACGCCAATGCTCTTTTCTTACCCGTGATTAGTCTGAGCTTTGACGGAAGCACCGCTTTCGAGCAGATACCGGACCATATTCGCCTGGCCATAGTGGCTGGCGATGTGCAGCGGTGTGTATCCGCCTTTGGTGCATATGTCCACCTGGCGAAAGAATTAATTTAGTAGAGGTACTATGTCATTATAATATTACACAATTACTCAAGCTCGAACAAAGTTATAAAAATATTTACAATCCGCGCGTATCCGATATCGGAACCTTGTCAAATAAACAGCTCTTTGGGTTGGAACCTTTATTTCGATTTTCTATAACCCACTTTTTTTCTTTCACAACTGGACTGAAACAACATCAGCCAGTACGTGTTAAAAGTTGTTGTAGCTTCAATTATTGTAGTCCATGATTCAATTTCTAATTTCAGGGATTCTAAATAAGATTTACCAAACCAAGGCTATGATGACGAGGATAATTTAAGATTGAGTTGAATGGAATTGGCACCCCTGAAATAAAATCCAAACTAAAAAGCTATCCATAACTCACCTGTGCCCCATTCTTGACAAGCAGCTGAGCGACAGGCACTCTATCCTCCTGCGCAGCCAAATGCAATCCCGCCAGTCCGTTCTTGGACTGCTGGTCCACTTCAGCAGCGTGTTCCACCAGTAACGAGCACATCTCCGTATGGCCCTGGAATTATAGGAGGTTAAACACCAAGAAGTCTTATGTTTATACCACTAAGGCAACGTTTGTCTGATGCTACATAAGGCCGTAAGTTATAGTTAGCAATTCCCGCAGCCTATGCACGTTTGCAATTGCAAGAAACTTTTTAATCCTTTACTGGAAGAACTCTATGTACTGGGAACGGCAGGTTGTACTCTCCAGGAAAATTTCTCCAGGGAGCTCATTCCACAACATTAGTGGCCATAGAAGAAAGTTCCTTTGGAACCGCACAATTCGAGACCAATTTGGCTATCAGTATAGAAAAAAGATTTTAGAATTCCCATAGCTATATCGCGTATGTAGAGTTATCGCTGTTGGGCGGCAATTATGATGTGATTCTACGGTGAAGTAGGCACATGTCTTTGAAGACATTCGAAGATATATGTCGTCGTCAGCTATACAATTCACAGTTAAAGTTACCTGTTGCGCTGCAAGATGCAGCGGCGTAAACCCAGCCTTGGATTCGGCGTTAGTGAGGGCGCCGTACTCCAGCAGCGTTGCAGCTGTCTCCATCTGGTTCTTGCGTGCCGCTATATGCAGCGGTGTATGACCGTTCTTGGCCACAGCCTAAGGGGAGATAACACATTTGAGCGGTAAATTAAAACTAATTTATCAACATGATCATGAATTAGCTTTTGGTCCGATTTTTTATTTGCCGTCTGACAGTATACAGATCCAGGATCCCTTTAATTACCAAAATGTGAGATACACATTGCAAAAGGCTAATTTACACGGACAAGTGATGCCGAATAGCGCTCGCGCTTAATTTTGAAGGACTTACGTGCACAATCTTCGCTACATCACCAAGTGCAATAGAAGGATTCTCCGGCTTAAATACTGTGATAATAGCTGCCCCAATATGGTTCCTATTTCTTTTATTGCGATAATTTATGCCGTTAATTTCTGTATCATATCACTAAGCAGTTATCTTAATCTATAGACTGCAATACTGGTCTAACACCCGCGTGTTGCTGACTCCGTCAAAACCTTTCACCTCTTCCTCAGAGTTCCTCAGTCATTATCCCCAGAGACTGTCCGAGGCAATTCATAATTTATTTATTTTATTTACTTAAGGAAAACCAACAGCAAATAATACTGGCAGCACAGAGCCTATTACAGGTTTCCACCGATAGAAACTGGATAAACGAATACATACCTAACTAAAAGTTAAGCATACCGAATAGTATATGAGATTTAGTAAAGTAATGCAACAATAGTTAATTTAATGATATGGTTTAAAAATGCTACAATTGTTTCAAGTGCTCGATATGTGATCTAAGATACTATAGATCTTACCTTAGCATCAGCCCCCTTCTCGAGCAGGGTAGTGGCCACGGCCTGTTGGTCGTATTGAGCTGCCACGTGCAGCGGTGTCATGCCGTTTTTCCCGGCTTGGTCTGGTGAGGCGCCATGTGCTAAGAGCAGGTTGGCCACCTGGTGACAGGATGGGTTAGCGAGTGATTTCTCATACAAGTTTAAGTTCAAGTTTAAGTTTATTTATTGATAACTATTGTTACTTAAGTAATTTTAGTTTTTGTTGTTTTGAGTTTTCTATGCGATTGCTTATTAAATTCATAAAAGCAATTTAAGGTAAACATGTTTTGACCCATTTTGCAAGCGTCTTGTGTGACTTTGACATTCTGTTTACTATAAGATGTAACTCTGTTCTTGAGAAATAAAGATTATTCTCTTCTAAATGTTTCTCTGTTTTTCTTGTTTTCCAGGTTTATCACGCAGATTCATTCATTCAAGATTTTTAAGCTTATGAAATAACAAAAAATTAAATCGCAAATTACTCGTCGACCCACCTGTACATCGCAATGGGTCACAAATCAGAATTGTGAAAATGGAGTGCCACAGAAACAATAGTATCTGCAACTTTATTATATCTATACTCAATACTTATCAGCATATTATAGAGCCGGAAATAAATAAAATCGACGTTACCTTCAGGTTTCCATATTTAGCAGCCAAGTGCAAAGCTGTAAATCCCTTCTTTGTGGTCGCCGTCAATGGGGCGTTGTGCTCGATGAGAGCCGCCGCTACCTACAATAGAAATATTCAAAATTAGCTTTTTTAATATCCAAGTCATTCAGTTTATATTATACTTACAATTAATATCTCTTTAACAAAAATTAAGGGCGGTTTGTACTAAATTCTTATTCGCATTAAGCCTAAGTTAAACACAAACTTTCACTTAACAATGTGTTTAAGAATTTGGTGCAAGCCGGACTATTATTAAAGTTAATGTTAGTAGCGATACTAGTTTCTTAAAAAAATATTTTTCGTTTGCCCGATTGAAGGGTTCAGTAGTATCTAAATATCCTGGTAGAATCCCAGGATCTCTCATTTAAACAGAAAGTGCTTCGACTGTAAACGGTTCCACATTTTTACAAAAAAGAAAATGTATCTGTTTAAAAGTTGATGAGTGGCATGGTAGTTCATGAAACTTGTCCCTTAACATACTACTCGCATCATGGTAGGAGTAGTTTCCTAGAGCGGAACACGGCAAATTTACCGCTAGCCACTGATCCGGGGTTTCATTATGTAATACGGCAGACAAACAGTCAAGCGTTCCGCCTGATGGAAACTGGTCACCGCCGCCACTGAACATCAGCAACACCATTTACCGCTAAGAGGAGGACGCTACTCACATCGTGATTATGCTGCTTAGCGGCAATATGCAGGGGGTTGTAATGGTCGGCAGTCATCGCCCTGACGTCAGCGCCGTGCTGGAGCAGCAGCACCGCGATGTCGACGTTCCCCAGCCTGGACGCGATGTGGAGGGGCGTCTGGCGCTCGCGAGCCTTCGCTTCGACGGCGGCCCCGTTGCGGAGTAGGATCCGGATTATGTCGGTCTGGGGGGAAGGGGGAGGAGTTATAGGTCTTCAGAGTCGGACCCAAGTGTTCCGGTGGGTTTCCTCCGTTTAGGGGGTATGATGTTTATCAGCCTCTTTCGATAAACATTATTTGTCATAGATATAAACGGAGGTGATTCTAATAATTTTATATTGTAGATACTCTGGTAATAGTTATGTACTAAATCATTAAAAAAAACAAGATAATTGAATATTAGATAATAAACGAGAGTATTATAGAAAGATTTAAAATAATATGACGAAGCCATGGAAATCAGATTTGTGAAAAGAATTGAAATTAGGTACCTATTCCCTCTTGCCAAAGGTTGTCTGGAAGAGATCGCTTAAGGCTATAAGACTGCCTTTAGGCGCATGTATATTATGCTAATTCTTATATATTGTCATATCTATGTGTGCAATAAAGAGTTTCTACTTACTTACTTTAGAAAAACTAAGGAACGCTCGTTTTCACCAAAATAATACAGAACTAACCTGGTTAGCTCTAGCAGCTAAATGCAGAGGCGTCTCTCCCCTGACGGTCGGAACGTCAGGGTTGGCCTCATGCTGCAGCAGGTAGATCACGATGTTCATGCAGCCCATGAAAGCGGCCACGTGGAGAGGAGTCAGACCAGATTCTGTGGTCGCTTGGATACCTGGTTTGAAGAAACAGATGTTCATAGGTACCTACTGATATTTGCAATGTACCAAGCAATTTCGAATGATGCTAGTCCAGTGTTATAGCTAGCATTCGAGAGTTACGGTTGATTTATCATGTTAATTTGGTGTGTTGCCTAAAATAACTTAATATTAAAATAAATTGACTTTGAAAATGGTCAGTTGCAGAAGTCCTTTGCGATAGTATCTTTAAAAAAGTACCTACATATTTAATACTGGGTTCAACCAGTACCTATGCTATGACAGTGTTAAGATGTTTTTTACAACATTACTCATTGATTTTGCTTGTGGTATTATAACCCCTCTCCTATGTACTATAATCATATTTTTAGTGGTTCTGGACATTAGCCTCCACAATGTCACAAAAGCACTTAATATGTTTCTCGCTTCATTCACTCAAACGCCTCCAAAGTTTTTTACCCCTAAAGACCAAAATTTCCCTTGTCCACACTCTTCTCTTACCTCTTCTCGATTACGCAGACCCTTGTTACCTAGATGCCACTGAGGAGCTTTTAAATAAACTGGAAGCTCAGCTTAAATGGCTACCTATCCGCTTGCGAAGGAATGCTCACATCCTATCCACCCTCTACAATATCCTTCACAACCCTTCTGCTCCTTCATACCTCCGTGAACAGTTCCATTTCTCCCGTCCACAAGACAAACCTTGTCGATCCAGTATAAGATCCTCATTGGCAATTCCTATCCATCATTCCGATTTCTATTCCTACTCCTTCACTGTTCATGCTGCAAGACTTTGGAATTCTCTTCCGCACGAAGTGCGAGATAGCCAGTCTATTACCATATTCAAAAAGCGTGTAAAAGAGTTTTATCTATCACAGAGTGTTACTAAGTTAAAGATTATGCATTATGTAGTATATATTATTATTGTATTATAAGTCGATATGTATGTATGTATGCGTGTATATATGTATGTATTTATAGATACTTATGTGTGTAGGTAGAAAAAATATACTTATATATATGCCTATTTAGATAGGTAATATTGTGCACGTCCTATCGGCGTCTCATGATCACATCACACTCCCAAAGGCCTGCTGGAAGAGATTTCTTTAGAAATAAGTAGCGCCTGTTGTGCCATTCATTACCTACTTTGCCTGTTATTTGCAATGTATTTCTTGTGTACAATAAACAGTTTAATAAATAAATAAATAAATGTTTCCAAAATAGGTAGTTAGAAGTAGAAAGATACACAACAAGTACTCACTGGCACCATACTTGAGGAGCAGCTCCACAACCTTGATCCGGTTCTTCTTGCAGGCGATGTGGAGCGGCGTGAAGCCGTTCAGAGCGCGCGCGTTCGCGTCCGCGTTCCTGCGTCAGGACCATAGGTTTCTCATAATATTACTGGTTACAAATACTACAAAACTAACGTTACTAAAGATCGTGCACAAAAAGTACCAAAATTTAGTGCGGTCTAACAAAATCATATTGTTTTATCTACATCTTAACATTGTTTATTGGGATAGATAGTGAAAAGTTAAGCTATAAGTACAACAATCACTAGAGTTGTTCTATTACCTGAAAATCTAGCTTTTCTATGATTGCAATCGAATTCTATAAAACTTTATATTTTGATACTATTTGGATGAAGTCTTGTCTAAAAATTGAAACACTGCTTTACTGGTTATTACCCAAAGCCTTAATACAAAAACCCCTAGACTTTTATTCAAAGTTCTGAACTGTCCGTTTGATTCACTATCTCTCACTCCAACCCACCTGTCCAACAGCAGCTTGGCGACTTTGGCGTGTCCGCAGTGCGCGGCCACATGCAGCGCCGTCAGGTAGTCCACAGTGACGTCATCGACCGGCGCCCGGCGCGCGAGCAGCACCCTGGCCGCTTCGGCGTGGTCCCCTTGGGCTGCCATGTGGAGGGGCGCTAGGCCGTTCTGGGGAGGGGGGCTTTGTTGAGTGGGAGAGCTTGCGGTGAAGAGTTGGCGGGATAGAAAGATATTGTAGTAGTATCATGTACAATATCAGGAAGATTGCGGTGTAAGTAGTAAGAAAGTACCGAGAATGGTTGGTTGAGATAATAGACGATGAGAATGATGTGAAATAATTGAATTAATGATTTCTTATTTTTGGCTGACGGACTAACGAAGAATAAACAGTTAAACTTTGTCTCAAACCAATTTTCCGTCGATGTATTAAATCATTCGATCGAGTGTGTCGATGTAATGTGAATTCACACCATGGGTTTTTCAACTATTTCGATTCAGTTTTGTAAGCAAATTAATAATCATGTAAATATGACTATAAATAAACAATGTAAATCACCAACACTTATTTAATTTTTTCCATTTATTTACATCGATGGAAAATTGGTTTGAGAACCGTAGATAAAATATCTATCATTGTCGGTGTCATTTCTCATCAACGTATTCTCTGCCTCCCTACGACAAAGAAGTATATTTGTGTATTATTTCCAGTTCTATCCAACCCACCTTACTCTTACTGGTGATAGGAGAACCTCTGTCCAGCAGGGCCTCGACGACCCTCTCATGGCCGGACCTAGCCGCGCAGTGCAGCGGCGTCAGCCCGTCACGGGTGCGAGCCTCGACGTTCGCCGTGTTGTCGCATAGCAAGGACACCATGTTGTCCTTGCCTGGTTGGACAGATGAAACGTTTTATGATGATGGAGAGAATTGGAGCAACATTGGGTGGTCTAATGTCTAGTGGGCCGTAGGTTTTAATGATAATATGCACGCCCTAAAAGGTTGAATACACGTACTGGGGTAATTAACTTTAGCACATGTAGCTGTACATTTTAAGCACCATGCATTCTAGCAAATAAATAAATTTGTTCTCGTATAGCGAGAGGTACCGAATTTGATTCCTAGTGCCGCCATGTATCAATTACTTTTTTCTGAGTTATCTACATTAGTTGAAAACTATCCAATGCTCTTATGGTGAGGGAAAACATTTTAATGAAACCCACACATTCAGAAGATAATATTTCTAGAGTTAAATAAGACTTACAGTGGGCTATCATTGATAGTGTTGATCGATACCCCAACAATAATTTTGTCAAGTTTTGTACTAGTAACTTCTTTACCTACTCTCTTCAATATGTGAGTGTCTCTCAACTAATGGTAAAATGGTATGAACAGTATACGCCAGACTGGAGCACACCCGTCTTCCAGCAACTACCTAAGTGTTGGTCGTGACCCAACATCGTAAAAGGCGCCCAAAGTTCAAAGGTAACAGGCATTTTACGAGAGCATCGGCATTGGATTTGATTAACACACAGTTTCTGTTATGGGCCACCATCAAATACACATTAACTCAATAACTTTGGTGACCAACTTGCGAGTTTCTTTCTCTAACATAAAAACCTAATCAAGAGGATATATATTGGCAAATAGGTAAGGCGGCCACCTGATCACCTAATGGAAAGTGCCAAGGGTTTAACGAATGGGTTGCCCACCTCTAATTAGATCTCTAATAAACCACTAGAAGGATCCCATGTCATAATCATAAGGAAATACTATGGAAACAATGATGAGATTATTATGCTGATGACGATGACGACGACGACAACACTGCAGTCGATACACCCCATTTAGCAATTGTCAGCGCCCCTTGCTAGCAGAGCAGTCACGTAACTGACTCGTTGCCGTAGTGACGACGACGACGATGATGATGACGATAATGATGATGATGATGATGACGATGATAATGATGACAATGATTAAGATACTGATGTTGCCACTGATGCTGACAACAATGAAATTAAAGTCGACTTACCCCATTTAGCAGCGACATGCAGCGGGCATGATATATTATGCTTAGCTGTGCGGTACACCAATGCTCTTGCTAGCAGAGCAATCACGTAACTGACTCGTTGTCGTAGTGACATTGATGATGGTGATGATGATGATGCTGCTGATGATGCTGCTGCTGCTTCTGATGATGCTGACGATGATGATATTAAATTCGACTTACCCCATTTAGCAGCGACATGCAGTGGGCATATATTATGCTTAGCCGCGCAGTTGACGTCAGCGCCCTTCGCTAGCAGCAGTCGTGCGACCGACTCGTTCCCATAGTGTGCAGCGATGTGGAGTGGCGTGAAGCCGGATTTGGAAGTCACGTCAGGGTTGTGGTCGTTCTGGTGGTAGATAAGATAGACAGACAGACGTTATACGTGGTCCTAATGTAGCTCATTTGATCAAGTCCGTAACCTTGGTTCAAACAAATGATCCATGATCGGTAGTTAGACGGATCGTTGCTTCGACGAATTGATTTTCGAAATAATGTTTGTGCGACGAACGTTTTCGAAAGAACGATAGTGCTACGTAATGTATTACGATTAGTATAGCAACGAACGTCTCGTCAATGAATTACTCTGCGAAAGAATATTTATGCGTTAGTGCAAAATTATGATATTGCTAGTACATACTCACCTCTCACAACATACACTCACCTCTTACAACATACATACTAGTACATAATTTCATATGGTGCAATAATGTAACAATCGAAACTTGAAGTAAAATTTTTATAGGTAAATATAATTTGAAATAGATTTCGAAAAATAATTCGTCGAAGCAGCGATCTA
Organism: Blastobasis adustella; assembly: GCA_907269095.1. Taxonomy (NCBI): domain Eukaryota; kingdom Metazoa; phylum Arthropoda; class Insecta; order Lepidoptera; family Blastobasidae; genus Blastobasis; species Blastobasis adustella. Next base: position 4,306,563 of record OU026135.1, on the reverse strand, counting down.
TCGAACTACCAATAATCGATCATTTGTAGTTCGAACCAACGTTACAGATTCAGTTCGATCCTCAGTTATCAGGGTGTTTTACAAGGTGGGCGTTCTAATAATAGTCGACGTTATGTTACGCTAGGGCCCACATAAAACCAGCGCTGACAGACGTCTCGCGGTTCACAACACAAGCTGAGTGGGACCCTTTTGCACTGGCTGCCGCGACATTAAATATCTACGTAGGACAATGTATTTTTTTACTCCTTTTTGGTATTATTATTTTTAAATTTGTTTATTATTTGTCGTGTCGTGGTGTCTTGTGGCAATAAATGTCTTTATTCTTATTCTTATAGTTTCACCTACCTACCTATAAATCAGTAGCAAATATCGCCCTAATCGAAACCTGTTCATAAACAAACATAAATGGTCGTTGCAAAGTCAATAAACGTGAATATGACCCACAAAACTAATCACTGTATGGAGAATTTCTTTGCGTAGCCCTTAGAAGGAAGCATATTGTACCAAATCCAATTACCCGGTACGTTTCCCTAATGAAAAGAAAACAGTGGTTACATCTCTTTAGTCAACAGGTTCGGGATATTTTGTTTGCATTCAGATAATTGACGCAACCAAATATTATTTGTGCAGTGTATCCAAGTACGTATATTGAAGTGTGATGATAAGAAGTACACTTTTACTTACGATATTTAAGGCAAGAGCGAATAGGCACTGTCAAGATAGAGCGCTTACACACTGAATAGAAACCAAGTTCGTAAAAATACAAATCTATTTTGTACGTTTTCCAAAGTTTTGCAGCTGACAGCAGTCAGAATAGCGGTGTTATCTATAAACTCCATCCATATCATACATACAAGTACCATCAATCTGTAGGTAGTATTGGCCATTGTACAAGAAAGTAATTGATATTGAGGCAGTGTTCAAGCACAGGACCACAAACATACTGAGTCGGTGGCCTTAACTGGAACTGTGGAAAAGTTGCGGCATTTCAGGCGACGCCGTCATTGGGCTAGATAAGTTTGTGACACTGTAACTTGGCTCCTTCCGTCGGGATGTCGTTGTCGTATAGTTTCTTTTTTTTTAACGTCAAAACTTAGAATTATCTCAATGGCACTGACTATAGACGACAGTCCTTACCATAGAGATATTTTGTATTTTCGGCGTCACGGATACGAATGGGTACAGCGTGTCAGCCTGCAAATCAAAACGCACACCAAAAACAAGGAAGGAAGAGGCACAGTGAAAGCCAGCGTTTTTGCCGTACGTGTTACGGATAAATAGGCAGATTAAAAACTGTTTTTACTCCGCTCAGTAAAATAAGAAACCTGTTTTGTTCGCCCAAAGACCACCTAGGTACGTCTTCAAAATCCTGGCATTTACAAAATGAACTACAGTTGCGGAAGATCATATATACCATGTTTTGTTGTTGTTGCACGTTCCATGGTCACGAGTAGATAGATGCCGCTGTGTAAAGTCGCTCCTAATACTAGTAACAGACGTTCCGTTTTGGCTGGAGCCAGTAGGAACTCTAAGAATCCAGTGGTAAACGTATACAACCGCAAAAATAGTGCGACTTCAGTTTCGCGTAAAGATGTGCGTTTCGTACCGTATGTCGTGTGTCCAGCGAGTGACATATATGTATGTCCTTAGGAGCGACTTCACACTGCGGCACCAGTCTACTTGTGACCATGGAGCGTGCAGCCGTGGAGGTAAAATACTCAAAACCGATGTGACAAACCCTTTAAGTGACAATTTATGTGAAGGAATGTGAGACACTTCTGACACTAGCTTTTTGCTAATGCGGTTATTACATTTGACTAAATTTAGTCGTCTTAATTCAGAATCAAAAAGCATGATAGCAAATCACAGTCGAATGTATTGCTCAAATAAAATAAGGTACATTTTTGTATAACTTATATTATATTACGCGTCATTCCGCATTTCAAGAGGCGTGATGCAAAAATTTACCTTGTTTTATGAGCAATCCATTCTACTTTGAATAATTGAATCAATAACGCTTTATTGCACAATCAAAAGAATACAATTTGCTGTGATTTGTTCTCACGAGTTGTGTTTTTTAAATTAATGCGACTGAATTTGGCCAAATGAAATGTAATAAGTGATAGCGCATAAGTAAACTGCGTGCGCCGCATAATGCCGATCACCACTCAAGTATTGTCAGTTGTTGTGAATTCGCAGGCACTGTGAGACCTCACAGTAGTCAATAGTAACGTTTATAAAAACGGGTATAAGTTAGCGTTGCCATGGCGGCAATATACATGGGAAACTCTGAGTGAATTCGGAATACATTATGTTTCTTGCCACTCAATAACAACTTGCGCCGTGTAGTGTCCGGCAGAGTAGAAAAGCACCAACCCCTTACACTCGTGGGTGTCGTACAAGGCGACTAATGTTTTCGAGGCAAAAGATCAAGTCTTCGTAGGCTGGAAAATGAGCTGCAGCGTTTTCCATTGTTATATTAATAACACTGCGATCTCCAACCCGCCTGCCAAGCGTGGGGCCCTTAGTCCTGCAGTGGACTGTTATGAGCTGTGATGATGAATAACAACTTGGCGGTTTATAGAAAAAATTATTGCACAGAATTATTACTGTGGCTACCACGCATAGCATTTGCTTGGCTTCGCATCCTGATGGTGTACATTTTAGTACTGTTGTACTTATATTGCTAGTTTTAATTTAGATTATTTGGGTCTATTATTGGACCGAATAAACATTAGACCGTTAACCGATCAACTAGGTTAAGCCACTCGGGTGCGGCCAGTTTGCAAATGGGCGATCAATGTGATCGGCGTTCAACTTCGTACGCTTTAGTGCTTCAGAACCTTCAGGGGGCACTTACAACTTACGTCAATAGCTATGACGTTGTTACTCTGCGTCACAGGCTTAGCTCTGATACTTCTACAGTCAACTTTGGAGTAGCTTTGCTACTTAGAGTATCTAAGCTCTGATGAACTACACTCTATATTCCTTTCAGTTGATGGTGAAAGGATCGATGGTAGGAGGTTACAAAGATTATTTCGACCTAATTGCCAACTGGTTGCGAATCTTAGTTGCTAAAGGTGGTATTTTATTGGCTTATATAGCACAACTTGAGCAACGCTTAGCTCGAATTTTACTTGCTTATTTACTTACTGCGCTGGCTCAGCTACCCAAAGTGGATCTCGGCCTCCGACACCAGAGATCGCCAACTCTTCCTATCCTGCGCCATCTCCTGAGCTCGAATTTTAGTACCTATTAATTCTATACAAACTATATAGAATTCTTGTGCCGTATGTCGCGGTAAGATGCTTTTAGAGTGACAGCTACAAGGCGAAAAGGCCTTTGACCAGGCAGGTCAATTTATCGACACGTAAATTTAGAGAAACGTCATGTTCGTTCCAAGTCAAGGGTTTAATAAATAGGACAATGCAACACTTATTCTGTACTTTCACAAATAATCACTTGTTAGGCTTAGTGCTGATTTTCATCACATGAGCAGTAAAGCTTTGGATTATTCTATCAATAATCTAAAGGACTTATAAGACTACAGCTAGTACAAACCTCTAGCAGCAGATTGGCAGCCTTGACGTCATCCTTCTTGGCAGCAATGTGGAGTGCTGGCAACCTCACTCGGCCCCTGGTGTCAGCCTCCAGAAGTAACGCCACCACTTTCTCGTGGCCCTGCTGCATAGCCACCGCCAAAGGAGTGAAGCCATCCTGAGGGAAACACGAAATCTGTTAGCGCTACCCACTCAAGACAGTAAATACAAAATATATTGAAAGTGGGTACCGGGTCCGAATTTATTTCGTTACAATAGAAGTGCAAATAGTATGCAACAGCAATAAACAATTAGTTCGTCTCTATTATAACGAAATAAAGTTTATATTTCATTACCACTTAAAAAGTTTTCAAGCATTTGTCCGCCTGAATTGAATTGACCCTTACGGTGTAACGTAACATTTTTTTTTATAATAGAGGAAGGCAAACGAGCTATCGGGCTACCAGATGGACGAAAGACTAAAATATCCTCATAGACAACTGCTTGTGATACCACTGCCCATAGACACCCGCTACTAAGTCGTGAATATCACACAATATAGCCTGTCATAAACTTCCCAGATCGACATGGCAACAACATCGATCGCCGAGTCGGATGCGAGAGCCAATGGTTTACAACGAGAGAACACCATAGATCGGGCAAAGTAGAGAAGACAGAGCAGGAAAGCGGACCCTGGCAGAAGCCGTGATTGACCGCTCTAACAATGATGATGATGATTACTTTGCAATATACTTTAAAATTATCCATAAAGTGAAGAAAAACACCAATTCATTTTCCGCTGAAGCTTATCCCTTACCTCCGTGGCAAGGCTCTGGTTGGCTCCGTTGGAGAGTAGGAACTTCACGACGCCATCATGGTTCTCTTGCGCAGCCATGTACAGCGGTGTGAACCCATTCTGGGACTGGATGTTGATCTAAATGGGACACAGAATTTGGATTATGGCATACCTCAGCGTAGTAAATTAGGGCAAAGTAATACAGAATATAAACATGGCGTACCTCAGGGCACTAAATAGGGCAGGGTTAAAAATAGAGCATTCGTAAGCCCTGGTCAAAGTTAAAGCTAAAACTTCTTGTTACTTATATTTAATGAATTTGTTGAAAATTGAGGCTTGTAACTTAATAGCGAATCTCGTTATTGAAAAACAAAATCATAATGTGCATAATACATTATGATAAATTGGACAAATAAATAAGCTTTCCGAACGGACTATACTAATAGCCTAGCCAATGATGACTAATGATGAAAAATTTAAACGTACATTACAAATGGTACCACTTAACTGAATCGCATTATAAATAGGGATCCCAATCCCAACATTTGTAAACGTTGCAGACAGATTGACAAACAAGACTGATAACCGGCAAAGTGGTTCGGAAACGGGCGATTTGTTTTGATATACGTCCCGACACCAATCCGTCTGATATATGGGTGCAACAACCTTTGAAAGCTGAGTGGTCTGAATGCGTTTTATATCACAAAAAGAGATTCAAATGGATTATTCTTGGAAGTGGAAGTCGACCTCAACCTGAATTTTATTCACGATATACTTGAATTCCGATAAAGGGGAAACGGAATCGCTCTAGCAAAGGAATCTCGTTATCAAAAATAGTTGAGCAGAATTTTAAGCATGCGGACTGTTATATCCGTAAATTCCGAGCCGGCATTATGATTTACGCGTTCAATTTGTTCTGCGTTCGACTTTGATGGGTCGTTTTATTGTGCTGGGTTTCGGTTTTATCGAGTGAAAATAAAATGGTTTTATTCAGACCCAACGGAGAGTTTTACTACATTGTTGCTTATGGCAGCCGCATTGCAGGAGCACTTACGTAAAGCTTAGGAATGGTGTTAAAATTTTGGTTATTATTTCATGATATTAGAAGTACCAGCACATAGGTTATCATTGCTTATTCTGAATATTTTAAAACGCCGATTATAGTAAACCAAGATACGCGGTAGGAAAACTGGAGAATATGTACTTATAAAATGTCTAACACTCATATTCACAAACAACTCACTGCGTTGAATACTTGATTGGTTGATTGATAAATTTCTATCATTTCGACGGACGTATAGTATTGCCGATCGCCACTTGCCCAAGTTATATCAAGTATTGGTGACGTTACGTGACGTGACGCATTAGAAATTCATACCATTTTAAAGTGACATTTGTTGACAGCACAACGCGCGTCGCTGTCGCGCATCCCCAACGCTTGATGTACTCGGACTTTAGAACCCTGTGCGATCGCGCGCACTGTGAGACCTCATAGTAACTTTTCTGAATACAGCTGTTAAAATGTTGAGAAAGTTTAAAATATTTTCCTCACCTGAGCCCCATTCTGTACTAGCAGCTTCACGACGGTCTCCTGCCCCGCCAGGGAAGCGATATGGAGGGCGGTATTCCCCTTCTTAGTGGCCGCATCGATTGAGGCCCCGCGATCCAAGAGCTCGCGGACCACCTCCACGTGGCCATCCTTCGAGCCCAAGTGGATAGCGTTCAGCCCGTTCTGGGGGTGGAAAGGATTTTTATAATAATGAGCTCCCTAGTTTTTCTTGGAGAGTACAACATGGAGTTCTTCAAGAACGTGGTAAAGAAGTTTTACAGGGACGGCGACATGGGAGTGATACCCCTTGTATTGACACCCAAGGATTTTTTAATCAAGGATTTATTTCATGGATGCTACAAAACCTTTTACAACGGCACAGAAATATGATTATTTTGATGGCAATGCACTTCATGCTCTTTCTTGTGTTGTACAGTCAGCTGTAGAATGAACGGACCCCCCCTACAATGCATTTAATGTATGCTATCTTGTAGTACTTAAATATAATAACGATAATATGGTGATAAAAACCGTATGCCAAGAGTAACAGAAAGGAAACAGGAACACGATTGCCAAGCACAAGGTCGATTTTCCACACATGACCAACCTTGGCAATATCCCAACTAAGTTGGATCATTTGGCGAAGCTGACTGCACTTGGCAACGTGAAAAGGGACAAACACGACAAACACGCATACGATGTCAGGAGGATGGATGAGGGTACAAGTATTTAACTGGGTCAAAATATGTTGGCCATTAAGACTTACACTTGTAATATAAATGCAAATGAAACTTAGAACAATGTTACGATGACTGGTAGGGATAGGGAGGGAGGTAAACAAATAAAAAGAAAACGTCAAAATTAATACCTATATAGGTTATTTTTATGTCACCTACTAAGGTAAACCAAAATACGTTGTGGGTGTACTACTAAGTAAGTACACCGGTCTTGCTCACCGGTCGTCCTGCAGTCGATTGCATGGACTGTGACGATGACTCAGTACTCTTTCATTCAACACTGGTTGAACAGTTTCGGCGGCCATTGGTACCAAAGTATGCTAAAACTACACACTCAGGCCCTAGTCTATGGGGGACGGCAGAGACAATCGAGTGCCACAAGCAAAAGCACACCAAACTATATTGTGGGTGTACTGTACCAAATAGGTTTAGATTAGGTGGGTTTTAAACTGAGGTAACTGCTGAAAATCAACTAAATTTGCATTTTCTTTTATTCTATTATTTCGTCATGGACTCGAAACATATACAATCGTAGATTACGTCCTCATTACCCTTACCTAAGCCACAGTGAAAAGGATGGTGTAGGTTAAACCAAAAAAAATAATAAGTAACGCAACGTAACAATGTCGTGACCAAAACTTGCGTGCTGGCGCCACATATCCGCGAAATATCGCAGATTTAACGCAACCGAGTCGTTCAACATTAAACTTTTCGGCAAAGGCATAAAGTTCCTTTTGCAAAGAAAGCCCTAAAAGTACAATGAAGGAATTTTTCGCAAATTTACTTGGGGTTACGTTTTTATAACCTTTGCTTTGCTTTAATGTGTTTTTATGATTTTTATTATGGGAGCGGTGACTATTTTTCGTTTTTAAACAAAAATGTACACTGTATTTAAATATTTTTAGATGCAATGGTTTTGTGCATGAAGGACATTATCATCGTCATCCTCGCGATAAATCCCGGCTTTTGCCAGCTAATCTGCGTTTGCTGATCTGCTCCCTTCACTTCGTTTGGTCTAAAGCATAAAAAAAATCGATTTTTTGTAATGATGATGATATAGTGTAGCAGCAAGATTCGGACAAACATCTACTTACCGTGTAATATTTACAATTTGGACAGGTTCATGTTTGAAAAGTCAACAGTGGGCCATGAAGGGCCGATGATAGTGCTGAACTTCTAAATGATATTCTCTATGTTCTTAATAATATTTTTTATTTAAAATATACAGAGATAGAAAAGAGATACAGAAAAGCGATAGAAATAGAAAAAAAAAAAATTATTTAAGAAGCGTTCAATTATAAACAATGCTGTAACCGTAAACGTTATTATCTACGTTTATCCGTGAAAATTTGTAATTGGCTTTCTGATGCCTAAAGTTCAGTTCTAACTTTAGTTCTAATCCATGTAACAATAGCTGTTGCTGTAATTTTCCTAAATAATAAAGGTATAACTATACTCACAGCATTGCTGACGTTGATGTCGACGCCCTGCTCCAGGAGGCTGATGATCTTCTCGATCTGGCCAGCCCTGGCTGCGCGCAGGAACGCCGTGCTGGCATCCGCCTGTAACAACGAGAAGTTTATGGTTAGAAGCGGAATGGGTGGTAGGTTTCCTCAAGGCTAGTTTCTCCCGAGCGCGCAATAACGCGCTCCATACAAACGTAGTTCGATCATATTTTCAATATTACGCTATCAAAACCAATTAAATTTTATATACGATATATAGAGCGTCGGTGGCCGAGCGGTTACAGTATCCGACTCGTAAGCCAGAGGTCCCGGGTTCGAATCCCGCTCCGGCCATGTACCAATGACTGTTTTCTGAGTTATGTAGCAGAGTCACGGAGGTCAGATGGCAGTTGCTCCACTGTAAGTAATTATCTGATCTGCCAATTCCTGGATCATGGTCAACGCGGACCCCGAGCCCTCGTGCGCGAGACCACAACCGGGACATTAACGCCAATATCATTATCTTTAACAGTTCTGTTCTGTTCAGTTATAAAACTTCTGATGAAGTTTCTGACCTAAGAACAGGCGTGGTGACCGATAAAGTTACCCGTATTATCGGTCTAGTGTGCTGGGAAGTCGTTGAACCCATAAATAAAGCTAAAGAGCCTTCGAGCCGCGTCATGCTACGCCTATCACTCTCCGGGGCAATGTTTGAGACCCCACCCCGTCCTAAGCTATGTATGGCCTCAGATAGAATAGTAAATGTAGACAGATACGTGACACAGTACGTCTCTCGACGTAGTGTCTCTATTTTAGCGGAATAGGGCCTAAATTCGTACGGTAAGGTACGCAGACTGTGCTCATGATAAAACATGAGATTGGATTGGGTAAGGCAAGTTGTTTCCGTTTATGTGCGTGGTGTTATATGGACGTCGTTGATAGAAATTGTAGGAATGACTGACTTAACAAAAGTTATACTTGATACATAAAACCCTGTGTTCCACACAGACAACTAAGTTTGATAACTAGTTAACTAGGGGGAACATTTCTTCCGTAATGCTGCTCATTTGGTTGGTCTTCAGAGGTTCATTTTGCTGGTCATTTTCCACCTATTTCGTAGCTAAAATTCGTAGCTAACTACTTATAGCGAATAGAATTTCCTCCTCTGTAGCCAGCTATCAAATGGGGAATGTTGGTTTGTCTCTACGGTAGGTATAACACCCGTATTCACAAAAAATACATGTTTAAGCAATGCGTTTGCACAGAGCAATGCGTTCTCATAGTGCTCGTCTGTTAAATGATTTCAGCACTACGTTTAATGTGGCCAATTTCGTTAAAACCGAAAGTAATAGTGCCGATTGTCGATGGCACTCAAATATTGTCAGTTGGAACCCTGTGCGCTCGCGCGCATAATTACGTTTCTAAATACGGGTGTTAGTTGCGACAATCATCAGTGGAAGGGATTGCTATATATCTGCTGTACAACATACAGCAAAAGATTATTGCACTAATGATATCCTATTGCTCCTACAGCCCCCTTGTATATGCATACAAGGTGTATCATTGTCGAACAGCCAGCCAGTAACTTATACACACTTATGTATTAACTCTAACCCTTTGACGGCCTTTGTGTGACCAAATATGGCACCTCAAGTGCACTTTTAACCCTCGAAGCCTTCATTACGAGACCCGGTAGCGTGTAAACCACTCTAAACTCGTGTGAGTGACTCAAATCGGTTCAGTGCAAGCCTCGGAAGTGAACATTGGGGTTGAAACAAAGACGATCGTTAACTTCCCTCCCTTGGGGCTGTACTTGTGGTTTATGATGTTGATTATCACACGTTATTTTGAAATATTTATCGCGGAGCAAGGGACTGAGGGACTGACTAGTGATTATGATTTTGATTATCCTTGCATAGAAATTTTTTTTAATTTAGTCTTGGAGTTTTTCTTGTAGGTTCCACTGAGATGAATGAGTGTTATTTCTTCTCTATTATCTGATTTTAGTGATATTGCTATTATTTTCACGATTGCAAGTTAGATATTTTAAACAACGCGAGGAACGTGGCCAACTGCAACTTTTTGCGGTGCGTTTTGCGAACGCGCAACTGTATTACGACTGCATCGCAACAAAAAATCGCAGTGTGATGATCTCCCTTAAATATCAATAAAGTTTTCAATTTTAGTCAGGCAGATTCACAGCAACATATTGAGTATTTGGTGCTGTCCGCGGTAATAGTCCTTTTATAGTCTCTTAGCCTCGAAGAATTCATCCTGGACTACCAGGATATTTTTTTGTGAATCCTTTAAATCAACTGCACAGGAATATATTATGGTTCAATATGGTTTACAGGGTCACGGAGGTCAGATGGCAGATGCTCCACTTTATTTACCTGACCAGCCCAATCATAGATCATGGTCTAGGCGGACCTCGGGCCCTCACACGAGAGCACAACATTAATGCACTATGATCTTGTATTGTACATACCCATTTTCACTGGAATTATTAGATCGGTTTCCGAATATAAACTAAAAATTTTCGTATATTAGTGATGACAATCACTACATTTTCACCCTACCAATTTTGTACTAAATTGCTGTAATTTTTCACCATTCCCATTTTAAAATAAGCTGTTTATTACGTCGCGTGGCTCCTGATTCGGAGAATGGGGTGCACAAATCCACCCCACTGTACTAATCACACTGTGGATCTAAACTATGCAATTGCAGTTCGATGGAAGTGAATATTGAATTTATTTTTGTTTGGGTTCTACTACCCCGCCCTGGTACGCACGGGTGTTCTCGGGTTTTCTCTAATGGAACATGTATTATTACATAATCACAGCCCATAACAATCCACTGCTGGACATAGGGCCTCTCTTACGAAAGGGGAGGTTATTGCCGTAATCTACACTCTTGACAGGCGGATTCAAGATCGCAGTGTTATAAATATAACACTTGAAAGTGCTGCTCCCCTTTTTCCAGGCTATGGCGACTCTAGATCGAAAATATTCGAAAGTCTCGAAATCATTAGTCGCCTTGTACGACACCCGCAAGTACAAGGAGTTGGTGCTATTATACTCTGCCGTACACCACACGGCCAATTACACGGTATGGTATTATTACATTATCTAAATAACAGCGAAATCCTGCTCAAAATCCATTGCATCGTTTAGAAAGAGTTAGCGGACATCCCGACAGACAGACACAGAAAGCAACTTTATTATGTACTATATAAGGATAATAAGGTTTGCAGGCTTGGTGTTATGTTTGCATTTATTACTGGTATTTTATTGAAAATGTTAATCTTTACAAATAAATTATCAATATTGAATTGAACCCTATTAATAAAATATCAAATAAAAGCCTTTAAAAAGTGTAAATGAATGGTCTAACATATCCGACGACAAGGACGATAAGAATATTAATTATATTTGAGACATGCCTATTTACTTTAGAAACTTTAATCGAAATAAAAAAAAATATGTGAAAAACGTTAGAAACATCATTTAAAAAAACAAAGTCGCGTCCCGCCGTCTGTCCCTATGTATACGCTGAGATCTTTTAAACTACGCTACGAATTTTAAAGCGGATTTTAACAATAGATAGAGTGATCCATAAGGAAGATATAAGCAAGAAAATAAAGAAGAAGTAGGGGTAAAGTAGGTGTACGCGAACGAAGTCGCGCCGTGTCCACTAGTTTAAAATAATCCTCAAAAAAAGGTAATTGTATCTCCACAAAAACAATCAGCTAAGCCGTAAACAGAGTTTACTGGGCATTCGCATCAGCTACTCGGTTTTGCACTACACCTAAGCTATCAAGTGAGACTCGAGACACGCGAGCAATTATTCCGCACCCCCGCAGAAGGGTAGCTTCCCCTACACGTGCGCTGTTTGTGTCTGCGGGGGTGAACTCACCGATTTGTAGATGCGTATTTGGTTAGGCTATGGTTGCTTGTGGTTGTTTTAGAGTTCTTTTGATATTTGTAATTTTTATTTTTAATGTGTGCCTTTGGTATTTAACTTTTTTTATTTTTATTTCATTGCGAATTTCTAAGTTCTGGCAATCTCTTACAAATCATAAGAACAACGTAACGTAACGTAAAAGGTATAAATAAGTAAAATAATGTGTGATTCAAGCATTGACCTTTTTGTAAGAGCGTAATATTTAGAAACGACTTTTGATACACTTAAATTTTAATAAAAAGTAACAAAGCAAGACAAAAACATACCGTAAAAAATATATAAATATACAGATCAAAGACAAAAACCCTTCGTTTTGGAGCTCGCCGCAGTCGGTGTAAAAAATCTGTAGGTATACTACATAAATCTTTGCAAACTTAATACCCCCGAGACAGTAGTTATGCCCTAATTCTCTACAGTTGGCGACAGTGAATAAATCCGATGGGGTGTGCCGCAGGGGTCCGTTTTGGGCCCACTTCCAAATCTATAGAAAAGACACCCCACGTGTTTACTCAGTCCATCGATACGTCTACGTCATGTAGTGACATGTAGACGTGACGTCATCGTAGGGAGCGAGGGGAACCCTAAGGGGAAATTAGGCGAAAGTGGAATTTGGGAAACGGACCGCACTTGTCGCCGAAGCGTTCCATTTATATTTATTGGAAGTGTGTGTTAGTATTCCGTCGACTATAACGATGATATATGATGAAATGCTACCAAATAAGTAGGCATATAAAATTGTAGCAGGATGCCTGAGGAGTCTATCTGGAGGGTACCATGAGCGGTTTCTGCAACCAAGTTGAAGTTCTCGTTTGAAGGAAAAGGCCAGTGTAATCACAGGGATAAGGCATGACAGCGCCTTCAAATTGACAAGGCAATTGCATTTACTATGTTACTTGAAACCTGAGCATGAAACCTAATTGTTTGAATCGTAGATGTCATTAGCGACAATCAGGCGCTCTGTCACTGTCTGTGCTCACTTGTGATAAGTGCAGTACCTATAGAAAATTAATTTATAATCTACAAAACTGTCTGATCTTACAATACAAATCCTTCAAATCAAAATAATTTACCATAATAACAACAAGTAAAAGGAAAATACAAACAAAACCCATACTTACCAGCCTGATGCTTCAAGCACCCTTTTCAAATCAATCATCTAACAGACAGTTCTAATCAAACACGTGAATAGACATATCTAAGCCTCCTCTTACTAATCTTCTTGTTAAAAATTCATATCGCTCCAAGTAAACTTGTAACAGCTGTAAAAGTTACATGTGTAAGTCTGAAGTGGCAGCTTAATCCTGATAGCAGACAGGCAGCGAACAAACAAAGGGAAGGCAAGTCGTCTGAGAGCTAGACGGCTTTAGGATTCCAACAGATGAAAGTTGAATAGAGGAAGTCTTTTTATTTTAGAAAACGCTCCGCTGTGTAACATTTTGGTTTTCAGTGGCAGACGTTTTTGGTGTTTTACTTTGTTTTACTGTAATAAATGACATAATGACAATTGAACAGTCAATATCATTTTGTGTTCATCTAGGCGTTAATGTAACGGTTGTAGAACGAGGGCCCGGGGTCCGTTCTGACCATGATCTAGGACTTGGCAGATCAGTGGATCTGTTCTTCGTGACTCTGTAAACAGGGAACCTGACGAGATTGGATCATAGTTTCACGTTTTGTCGCCTAAATGTCGACATTTTGTAACAATATTAATTACTTTCTGGCGTGTTTTTGTATTTTTCATATTAAGCCCACTATTGAAATCGTATGATCTTTTAAATAATTAATCAGTAAGATTGTGTGTCGTAATCGCATTTCAATACTATATGATTTCCGAGGTAGGTAAGTGTAGATGCAATCAGTAACCTGTCTATTAGGAATTAAAATATGCCAGTTGAAAGAGGCCCTGAAACATTCGCTCGATCGATAATTACATAATATTCAAACCCTCCGAAAAACGGTTTAAACCATTTAGTTGTGGCTCTAGACATTCATCGTCTTGTAGGCCATGTGGTAATAAGTAGGGGTAACGCTTTTCGGTTCTATTCCATACGGGGTTCTATTCCATCGGCCGTTATTATAACATCCTTTGGGATGGGCTAACAGGGTAATTATAATAATACTGTACCAGGACAACCGCTCATTAGAAAATAAGCGGAATGGATCAATCGGATAGACAACTGACCTACTTTAAAAGTTATAAAAATAAGTAGGTAATCATAAAAATGCATATGACATCCATTACTTATGAAACAACCAGTAACAATATTTTGTCTTTTTACTTCGGCTTGTTCTTGTTTATGCAAATTTTTACAATTTTTTTGTAGGTTAGGCATGGCCGTACATATTGTATCCGTTTTCAATTCTGGCCACCGCATTTTAGGGATGGTGCCTCCCATACCATACTATACCATATCAAATTAAGTAGTTATAATAGCTGAAGATGGCGTAAGGTGTAATGTAAATGACATTGCTAACTTGAGATGAAATCTCGAATTCAGTTACAGTGGCTCCTTCTGAAGCAACCACTCTGACTAGAAAGAGACAGATAGCTATTATAATGTTCCAACGCTTGGATTGGTGGTTCCCTTTGGCAACCTTATTGATCTAACAATGCATCCGATAGGATTTTGAACGTCGTGCACTGGGTATAAAGCTCAAAATTACAAAATGTTCTTGAAATATTTTTACACCAGACTGAAATAGTATTAGATATGTTTCTATATTTCATTGAGCCATACCCGGTTCCTATACTTAATATAATCACAGATTATAATTACAAAACTAGCTTTTGCCCGCGACTTCGTCCGTGTATTTTCCGTGTAAAGGAAACATACACACATTTTTAATATTAGTTAGGTTGGAGGTTTGCACTCTGAAGCACGAATATCGCAATTTATGCGCGATAAAACTGAAGATTACTATACTTTCAGGCAGGCAGTTGTGATCAACTATTGGGTTGCCTGTCTCCGGCCTTACTCCAACCAATATAATTCTATTCTTATTCTGATTTTAACAATTTGTCTAGTCTATGTCTTTGCGGTCACCATCGCTTCGGGCAACCCGTACCAGGATCTCAAAAATAGATTGGTTTAGAAGTGCCGGTATGGGTTGTTCCTGTCGGACAGTAAGTTTTCCAGTGCTTCATGCGGTGGGGATTTGGGGATTCATGGCTTTGGCAGTGGTGGCGCACTTTCCAACAATGTGTGCAGCACATTGGCGATACCCCTGGTTTTGCTAATGTCTATAGGCAGCGGTGACCACTTTCCATCAGGTGGCTTGCCTGTGCATCGTAAACCATAAAAAGGTATGTAATAGTCGAGTATGAAAACAGATTCTACATAAATTAGCGTCCAATTTACATGTTGTTCCTAACAACCGAGGTGTGATTTTGCTGCTTATCAATGTAATACAATGCAACTGTTCTACTCAATGTAAACAACTCAAGTTGAACGACTACTACTTCCCAGTCAGTATCTTGTACGTGGTTGTGTTAAGAGTGCATTTTGTATTTGGAAAGAGTTTAAATAAATTGACAATGGACTGTTTTGATCCTGTTCAAGATTGCTTCAAGTCGGTAAGTTAATTTGTGTTCTAGGCATATCGAGTTAATAGAAGCTACAGGCTAATATTGCATATCGGCTAGTTTCTGCCTCACACACTTGCGACAGCGACGACGCTCTACGAAGCCGAACTAGCCAAAGCAGTATACCTAGCATTAATTATATAATACCCTAGTGTCAACGGTACATATCTAAAGTTTCACAAAACACAGGAGTAGCAACCCAATAATTTTCGAAAAACAGGCCGCTGGAGTCGTCTAAGTTTTGTTCAATCGGGCATAAACCTCTGAAATACCATCCCAACAACATTACAATAAGGTTGGTATTACGACGCCATTCGCATTCCATTTAATATTCCGTGTAGTCGCCATGACAGACTCTCCCCCTTTATGAACCTTATCGTAACTGATGGCTCGCCCATAAAACAGTTCGCAGTGCCAATTTGAAAAGGCATTATCTCGAAAATGTGCGTGTCTGGGCCAATTACTTCATTGCACAGCCTTTGCTGAAATCATCAGGTTCTAGTATTGTCCTTGTGCAATGAAGAGTATCAGATTGAATCGAACCTGCCTGCGGCGAATGAATCTTCAATGTATCAATTGTAGGCCATTTTCCCATCCAACACTTCTTCCTTCCATCTACGGTGGATGTATCACTATATAGGGTACTATACATATATTCCGATACACAGACAGCACTATGGCCTTTATTCCTAAACAAGATGGCCAGAGATATACTATGTACCTAGCTGAGATGTACACAGAAGCATACATTAACTGTACTGTAAATAAAAATCAAAATTATTAAAATTTTATTCATTTATCTTAGTAACCATACATCCATTATCACTATAGTCTATACTTTATACCCATACAAATAATACCCATATATTAACCTAATCGATAGAAAAACGTCGGATAATCACCAACCAAGTGTATGCGTGCTCTAGCAAACTGGACTCTAGGATAGGAAGGCTTTTAGAATGGGTTATCGTTCCCACGGTGTGGAAGGCGCTTTATTAGATTAAGCAGGTTAGGTCGTCAGGTGTAGGTTTTATTTGGTATTAGGCTTTTTTTAGGTAGTACGTAGGTATTGGCTCCTGGGTCCGCTGGCGGGTGCTCGCACTCATCTGGTGTGAGTGCATTTCAGTTAGATTTGGTCATATTGGAGATCAGAACGTCTGTTGAGCACACATAGCACTAGCTAGGTTAAGAATGCAAATGTATTCCATTTGAAATAGAAATAATGTTGATGAAACCACTCTTTTTTCGTACAGGGTTGATGCCGAAAAAATGCGCCGAAAGAACCAAATAATTTGCATAGTTATGTTTCTTAATAATAAAAGCCATAATATGTGGAAAATTTTCAATTTTCTGTAGCACGACTCCCAGCAGGTATTAATTACCATATTAGGGCAGTATGTGACCGACCATGACCC
This sequence comes from Blastobasis adustella, assembly GCA_907269095.1. Classification (NCBI taxonomy): domain Eukaryota; kingdom Metazoa; phylum Arthropoda; class Insecta; order Lepidoptera; family Blastobasidae; genus Blastobasis; species Blastobasis adustella. The sequence goes on along the minus strand of OU026135.1, from coordinate 4,289,533 downwards.
AAAGGGAGGAAGGGGATGGGGTGGGACGGCGCGCCTCTGTCCTAATTATCCAGGTGAGATCATATAACCTTATTAATTATATTTTTACGGCTAATGTAGGTTTTGCGAAGTATCATTTAAATATTTGTTGGATGTATTATGGCCATTTCAATTCAATTACTTGGCTTTGGTAGAGACCTACGCTAAGGGGATTAGGCATGAGTTATTTATACCTACCGTCATATTTATTTAAAAAAAAACTAATGTAGACGTTGACTTCCAAAAACTGAGACCTTAAGTTATTTTTTAGAGCTTTACGTGCATCTAATCTAAAGTAAGTAAATAATCTAAGTAAAATAAAAATATAATACAATGTTTCTTGTTTTGAGTTTTTTAGTCTGTGTGAGTTTTACGTGAATTTAAATTGGCGACACAGAGGTAGAACTTTAAGTACTTCTTTCTTCTTTCTACCAATAGGTACTCAAAGAGAAAGAGGCGTGAGTTCACGACCTAGTTCCTCTTTGTCTAGATCTTCTTTCAACTTGTAAATTGATCTCTTTCCAATTTACACACTACACAGCTATCATTTGCAGTTTGGCCTTACTTTAGTCTACCATTGATTCACTATTACAGCTCAAAGTCAACAAATCCCTGCCGAGGGCGGGCAGCCATACAAGCCAAGTCAAGGCCGCTCAGGTTGTATGGAAAATTGTGTTTACATTGTGCTCCGGGTTTATTTTAAAACGAGGAAATACATTGTGAAAACAGGTTGCTAAGTCACGTTCTAGATGGATGAAACCTTTGGGTAATCTAATGGAGAGTCTTTACAATAAGGTGGAGGTGACTATAGTCTATCTATTTGATTCTCGTAGTATTGGAAATTACTATCCATAGAGCTAAGCTTTGAAAGCTTTGGGTTACCTGTGAATGTGTTCCCTGATCATTATAATCTCGACACCTACAAGACTAGAGTGTATAGGCTGTTCCTAGACAGGCATGCTCCATCTTTGGCCGCATCGTCACTTACCACCAGGTGAGATGGCGGTCAAATACTTGGATAGTCTTATTAAATAAAACATTATATAAGTACTGTAGCATAACTACGTATTTTTACCTACGTATGTAAGATTTAGTGCTGAAAGTAACAACTAAAATGCGCAACTGGAAATAAGCCTTAATTTATGAAATATTTTAGTATTCTGTAATCTTCACTGGCTGGCCTGGAGGTTGCAGTAATAAAGATCTAGGAAACCTAAAAGCTTGTGTAGTATTTTGTGTGTGATGTTGCTATTCTACACTGCCCGAATTTATATTACTTTATACTCGTAAGTTGACTTTGAATATACGCCATGTTTTAGATTTGTAACGAAAAATAACAAAATTATTTGTATGAAGACACACAGCAGTGCATCCTTTGTTCACCAAGTTTGGAAATAGCGACGCATGGTCAAGTTTAAGTAATAACTTTATCTAACTCTTTGTGTCAAACGTAGAGATCGATTGCGATACGATTTTTTAATTTTGTTAGTTTAATTATGGCAGTAAATCGATATTCAATTTAGTTAAGTCGCTAGTAGGACTAATCATCTGCCTCTGCAGAGATTTATGGAAATACTATGCCTCTACGTCATAAATATTCAATCCCTACAATATTTCTTGTCTTGAATTGATATGGTTAAAAGTAAAAACGCAATTCTAGATAGACTAAATGTCTGATCTATAGACAGACTAGCTAGTATTTAGGGCTATGAATCTAAACTAGTGGTCCTCTTGGTTTTCACACGCGCTCAGTCCGAAACAGCATATAAAGGATGTACGATTCGATTTTTTAACGAAGTCGCGCTGGGTTCACCTAGTGACATCATATTCTACTATGGTAATGCTCGTTCTGTTTGTTCTCAGTAAATGTTCTACGTAAATAGAGGACGAGCATATTTATCCTTCTATAGTATAATATTCTTAGACCGTTCGTTCTCTCGAACTGATGGCAGATGAACCGCACATCTTGCCAACACGTAAAACTCAACAATCCACAATGCTTGAATTGTTGTGTTCCGGTTTGAAGAATAAGGTAGCCAGCGCAACTATAGGCATAAGGCATTTCACCTTCCACACAGTGACAACGCACCTGTGGTTCTGCATTTTGTTGCCTGCAACCTAAATGCACGAATCGTAGATGTTATGGGCGACAGTTACCTCTTACCATCAGGTGGGCTGTTTGCTCGTTCGTCTCTACGTAGTATAAAAAAACTACTATCCTGACCCCATACAACCTAGTTTCGACAACGGAAGCCTCTGTCGTAACACTGTGTCAGTATTTGGCACAGTATATGAAATCTGAAACCCTACACCGCTACTCGATATGAGTCAAGGGCGGTCGCTAATGGATCGGCAAATTGTGGCGGCCCTTGCCAAAGCCGTGTTTGTATTTGGTGTTGTTATTTCATTATATGCCCTATTTACATATTATAGAGGGAGTTACCACACAATAGTAAGTGTAAGTATAAAGGGGTTGAGTGATCGGTTTTGAACGCTCGCTTTGTGATAGTAGTGCTAGATACAGTAAAAAGAAACGAAGGCAGATTTGTTTTATGGAAAATCTGTACAGCGGAAGTTGGTCTTTGATACTTACAGCACTTTGAAACGAAATTTTGTATGAAAAAGAAATGCTGTAACGAAGGATATCTTTCCTTTTGGTTCTTTAGGGTGAAAGTGCGGTAATAAAAAATAAAATTGTAATCAGATAGAGTAAGTATACAATTCCTAACATTTTTTTTCTAGTGCCTAACTTAACCGGTTAAGGCCCACATGGGCGTACAGCACTGAAATATCGTTTAACTTAACCGCTTGATCCGCTGGTCGTACAAATTCGGCGCCCTAGTAAAAATGTTAGGAATTATACGCTCATTTATTTATCTAAGTAAATTATGTAATACTTGGCGTTATGTGCTTATTTGAAAAGGTAATGAGGCGCAGCCTGACCCGATCAGTAAATTATAATATTTCGGTCGGTACTTTCAGCTTTTTGGTAAAATATATTATGAAACTTGAATGGTCAATATTGTTTTGATATATTACCAATTTATGGGTCAATCGGCCTGAAATAAATGTCTTTTTTTTGACAAATTTCTTCAATCCACATAGTTGAATATGTTAAAAAATACTTAGTCAAGTTTATTTATTTTTAGGAATAACTAACGCTTGACCAAAAATATTACAACTTTGAAAACATTTCATATAAAAAGCAAATGGCAGTTTCCATCTACCTACCAATTTATAGTCGGCACGGTCGCTCGTAAGCCAAAACACCGCAAAACACAATTACGTAACCAAAAAGAAAAATTGCGAGCACGAAATGGAAAATTCTTAATGTGAAACCTTGTAAAACTCTTGGAAACATTTATTCCCCGAAATGCCCGAAACATTACCGAAGGCGGCGATAGAAAGCCTCCGAGATAATTAATTCAATTACAAACGCCCAACACTCTGCGAACAGGATTTTTCCCTGTAAAATTGATTGGCGTAATGGTATCGCAATTTGTCTCATTTGCCCCGAAATGAATTGAAAGGGGTCGGATGGGAACAGGTGTGATTTCAGTTGCTTCTATTCTATTCCATTCAAATGTGAAATACCTTTATTGACATATATTGTGTGTTACGAGACGAGATTCTTACTGTACGTAACAAAAACGGTGTTGTTACGTATCGATGTTAGAATCTATTCACGTAATCCTTTTCAGGAAATAAGTAAAAACGCATAGAAATTTTCCTGTACAAATAAGTACCTATCTCTATACTTATGAAATTATCGTTTTGTATGACGAAAATGACGGAAACTGTAATTTTCATACAAGCAAATTTTTCAATTTCTTGGAAATTGCCGATCCGATTACGATAAAACTTTGTAGGTATAATCTAAAAACATTAAGCTAACTGGTGGTATACCATTTCATAAATGATAAATGATAGAAATAAAAAAAAATAATCATCTTGGCGTTAATGTCCCGGTTGTGCTCTCGAGAACGAGGGCCCGGGGTCCGCCTTGACCATGATCCAGGATTTGGCAGGTCAGGTAATTACAGTGGAGCGACTGCCATCTGACCTCCATGACCCTGCTGCCAGGGGAACCTGACCAGATTGGATCATGGTTACACATCCAGTCGCCTGAATGTGCAGGTTTCATCACGATGTTTTCCCTCACCGTAAGAGCATCGGTTAGTAATTAACTAATGTACATAACTCAGAAAACAGTCATTGGTACATGGCCGGAGCGGGATTCGAACCCGGGACCCCTGGCTCACGAGTCGGATACTGTAACCGCTCGGCCACCGACGCTCATTAATCTGGATAAAGAGGCAAAACTGACGACGAATGAAAAGGGATATTTAAACTATTATAAAAACTTGAGAAAATATGTTTTATTAAATATTAGGGACTTACTGACATTTGAACATACTCTATTTTTTAAATCAAGTATTGATTTTGATTTGTTATATACAATTAAAAAGATTTGAGCAAATATGTAGGTAATAGCGAAAAAACGCCAATTTCATATATAAGGATCCAAGATTTAAGAGAGGTAGGGCGTAGCGGGTTATTTGGTTTGGAGCCGCCAGCACCTCTACCTTACAAACACAGTCAAATAATGTGTTAGTACTGTGTTCCTGCCGGGGTGCTCCATGGGGAATCGTGGTTATGGCAATAGAGGGGCCCTTTTGCCTATTTCACTGCCGCTGCCAGAGTAACGTCTCCCGGGGTATTAGAGGTGAACAACGCATTGGCAACACCAGGGAGCCTAATCTCGCGCTTTGTAGCTAGAAAAATATGGAATTCAATTCCTTCGCGATTTCGACATTCGAATTAGACATTTTTTCTAGCGAAATATTTATTTAAAAATGTAATTGAATACGATCTTCGGTTACAAAGGTATGGCGACGATCGTTGAGATTTTTTATTTTTATTTTATAAGATAATTATTTTGAGTACAATAGAGATTTCGATTTAGAGGTGACTTTTTTATAGAGATTTGTGGTGATAACCGCAATAACCCGTGGACACCCGCAATGCCCGGGGAGTCGCGAAAGCGTTGCCGGTCTTTGAGATAGAAGGTCTTAAAGGTTTCAATGTCAGCACCTCAGACCAAATAAGAAATATTAGATTATTATATTAAAACAAATTATAAATATTACTTTTTGATATGAGGCCAGCAGAAAATTAATATCATTAATCAGAGCCTCAGAGTAGGTATAGGTAGGCACTCGCTTCTATTAAACCAGTAAACGTGGTACCTATAACAAAACCAACGCCCATTAAAAATAACAGATAAAACAATTTTAACCGCATCAACTAATCCATAACGCTGCTACACGAAAATCAGTTTAATAACGTCTAAAAATACCGATCGTAAAAACAAATGACACACTATAACGCTACATTCGCCGGCCAGTGACGGATCGCTATCACGGAAATGGGGAAAGAATTCTGTGCGAAAAAATACCCATTACGTGCCTGTTCTTTGTGTGCCATTGATCGCACGTAGCTGTCAACGGATTTCCCGGAAATTATCGCTCATGAATGAATCAATCTTTACTTAAGTTACAGTTCAACTCTTCTACAAAAACTAATTGCGCCGCAAAAGAGGATTCGAATAAAGTCTAGAGCGTTATATAACTTGTAGACTGCCTAAATATGGAAGAGGGCACTGTCCTTGACACGGTCCGTACACAGCGCCTGCCGGGCTAGTGCGGCAAAATCGCATGACGGTGTAAAACTACCGCTTACCTGGTTAGGCGTCGCCGTCTCCGTAGTCATCTTTTCCTCTGACGCGAGATGTCTAATCTTCTTCCTTTTCTGACATGAACAACAGTCCCGCAGCTTGGACAGCGTAAAGCACCGACCGGTCTGGCTCGGGCGACTACTGCCCCGGCATACCCCAGCAGTATCGATTTTGCCGCGTCCTTGCACCCGCGAACGACCGCGCGACGATATCAAAAACGAGTCCGCACTACCATTCTCATAACAGAATCAGCGTAACAATTTATAAAAAAGCTAATTTCAAAAATCGATCTGGACAGTTCCGAATTCAAAAGGAAACGCGCGGGGCGCGTTCCGCCATTTTCCTTCCAAATTTAAATCGCGAAAAAATTTAAACAAGCCAGTCACGAGCGTTCACTTACGAAATAGCACTAAGCAACAATTAAAGCTGGAAGCTTATACACTAATGCGTTATTTCTATTTATTTTTATCCCTAACGTTTGCTATGAGTTGTTGCGTTTGGGACGTTACCACGGGGGTGTGGGAGAATTCGCCGGCTCCGGGCGACAAGTGACTACAGGGTGGGGTGTGCGGGCGGCGCATGCGCGGGCGTGCGCGATTTGCTTGTATGCTATTACCTCACCCAGTTCAACCTGACCCCTGCACCCCCTCTCTGGCGCTTGCTTCGCAGCCCTCGAGGGAGGAATCATCTTCGGCTGGGTGCCAAGCTATTCTGGCTTCCTTTTATGTATTCACAAATACAATCGATAATGCAGAGCCCTCGGTCAGATGTCGGGAAATGTCAGACTGGCTGGCTCGCGGACCAGAAACGTGCCTCTGGTTCGCAAGGTACAATGCACTATAGTTTATTGTGTTGCTGTATAATGGAAGCCATGATGGGAAGGGTCCTTGCCTTTATTGTTCATTATGACTTAGCTTTTCGACGTTTTTGTTGGTGCTGTTGTAGTATAATAATTTCGCGATTGGATGGCAATTTCGTATTTTAATGAGATTTGTAAATTTTAAGCAAACCTCCAACCAAATCATAAAGTGTTAGCTGGGACGTAATAAAACTAATGAATACTTCGGGAGATTAGTAAAACTATCTGTCGGTTTCAAGCAATAAAAAAGGACAAAGTAGAACACGACAACGATGAAATCTAAATAAATTGACATATCTATTATTTAAGTATTTATTTAGATTTCCGGAGCGTCGGTGGCGGAGTGGTTAAGTTATCCGACTCGTAAGCGACATGACTCTTTTGACATGTATAATATCTCAGAAAAGAGTCATAGTTGAATACTAACCGATGATCTTACGGTGAGGGAAAACATTATAACGAAACCTGCACGTTCAGGCGACTCAATATTTAACTATGATCCAATCTGGTCAGGTTTCCCTGCCAGCAGAGTCACGTAGGTCCCTACGTTAGATGGCAGTCGCTCCACTAATTACCTGCCAAATCTTGGATCATGGTCCAGGCGGACCCTGGGCCCTCGTGCGGGAGAGCACAGTCGGGACATTAATTTATTTAGACACTTTTTTTAATACATTCAAACATAATTTAGATTGTATTACACTTTCTTCACGGGATTTCGTCCTCGTGAAATTCGGTTACAGTGTTCCGGACCCCTGGTACCACATTGAATTTTGGGATAAATTATTGCCTATGTGCTATTCTAAGCTATAAGCTATATTGCTGCCAAGGATAATCAAAACCCCGTTCAGTAGCTTTAACGTGGAGTAATAAACATACATTAACCAAGCGGACATGTAAATTTTTAATTTATGCAATAAATGAACAATGAACAATGATCCTTTCAAACTAGACCATTCTAGTTAAATATTACCTATTAGCTTATTTGCTTCAACTGCACAGGACACTGTCAATTTAGTATTTTCTCAAGTGTAGGTAAATACCTAAAACAATGTGGATCAATTTCACTTTTATAATGCCAAAATTTTTCCAAAGACGTTTTTTTTTAAATCAAGTATGTCGACATTTTTGTTTAAGGAGAAAAACCTGCGAAGTACACCTAGACACGGAAAGAAGGTTCGCAATTTCCGTGGAGCCTTCCCGCAAATACAAGCCATTAGCCAACATCCTTCTATGTATAAATATGTCAAAATCTTGCCAACATCGTTGGGCAGACATGTCATTAATCGTTTGTGTAAAAAATAATCATAATGATTTATTATCAAAATGTTTGGGAAGTTGCTAGTACTGAGCGCGCTTTTGTAATTATCACGATAACTTAATATGTGGGTAAACATAATACTAATATATTATTTCAGGGTAGAAAAGCGCCAATAACCCCATAATTTCATACAGGGCGACGCTCCAATGGGTCTGGTAGACTATTTACGTAATGCTGTTGTTGCCTATAATTCTCTGATTTCAATAATTGAAATTGTTACTTTTGCGATTCCGTACCATCGATTTCATGGGTTCAGTTGCTAACAAAGTTCCATTGGAAGAAACTGAAACTAATAAATCGATCATACGTGATCGCAACAGTAACAATTTCAATCAGAGAATCGTTGGCAACAGAGTTTTTTTTATTAATTAGCCTACAGATCCTTTTGCCAATGACATTTTATTTTTTTATTAAATTTGATCTGTGGGACAGAGGCGTGAGCTTTATGTATGTACGTTTGACAAATTCAGTACCACTTATATATCACTTATAATTAATTACTACACTGAATTTGTCAAACATACATACATAAAGCATAGATAATATTTGATAGGAATTAGCATAGACATGATTTTAATATTTTGTATAACTGCGTATCAAACTATTATTACGACATTGTTATTATTCATATTTGTGACGATATCCTTGTAAATTGCTTAGGTATGTCATAAAATGTAAGTATAATAATATAATGTAATTTTCATAAATAAATAAATAAATCTAATCTAATCTAATCGGAATTTAATCTTAAATCTGAAGCAAGTGCAACAATACTGTCCTTTGGTGAGAAAAGTCATGTTCGTTACAAGTCTATTTCGTTTCATTTTCTGAATTAGTAAACTTTCGACAAAGTACCTAAGTAGGTACATATGTAACCAATGATGCTAGCTATTTGGTTTAATGACACCGTGTCCTTTGTCCGTATTGCCTTGTTTATTCTATCATCAGACCAAAATAAAGATTCCATCATTCACTTCAGACGTTTCTTCAGATCTAGATTCGACCGTCGAATTATCGATTTCACTCGTAAAACCAATGACTCATCTCGACTCGAGAGTTGTTGCAGCTAAATACATAGGTGACTGATACAATAGTTGACTCAAATATTCAAATACTCTTATTACATACAATTGAAAATTTTACATTCTGGTTTTAAATTTCAGTAACTTTTGTATAGGGTGTGGTGTGTGGACCCTCCTCACCCCGGTCTAGGATATCTGTAACAGCACTATGCTTGGGGCCTAATTCTCGCGTTGCGACATATCGATTTCGACATTTATTCTAGCCATTAATAATGACATTGAAATGTCAGGCATTAAAACATATTTTCTTATTAAAAAACAATTTCGACAGTCTTATATTGTCGAAAATATATTTCAGTGACCTTTTAATACGGTTTTTTTGGCTTGAGAAAATGTCGAATTTAATATGTCATAGCGCGAGAATATCCCCATTGTAATATTAGGCGGACCCCGGGCCCTCGGCGCGTGCAGGGCAAAATCGGGATTTAACGCCAGGATGATGATGATGATCTAGCTTGATATATACATACAGGGTGTCCAGTGGCAGATTTCAAAGTTTGAACAAACGTAGTTTCTGAACGCAACATGTGAGAGGGGCGCGGGGGGCGTCGTTGAAAGCGCAAGCGCTGCGGATTTTTTAGTAGCCATGGAACAGTGGAGTGGAGAGCACCGCGCTTTTGCTGTCGAGGCGTACATTTCGAGTGGTTTTTCGATGTCTGAAGCACGCCGTCGATTTAATTATCATTACGGTATTCGTCGATTGCGTGATGGACCATCGATCAACCTCATTCAGTCATGGGTAGCAAAGTTCAGAGCTACAGGATCAACATTAAATAGACCCAGACCAGGACCTATACCAACGGTAGCCACGGACGAAAATGTTGAACGTGTTATGGTTTCTGTCACTGAAAACCCCCGTTTATCACTTCGTGCACGTTCATCGATATTGGGAATTACGAAATCAAGTTTACAGGTTATAATGCGAAAAAAACTCAAGTTCCATCCGTATAAAATTCAAATCGTTCAAGATTTACACGATTCTGACTTTGCATTAAGAAAAACTTACGCGGAGGAGATGTTGTTGAGATTTCGTACTGCTACTCGGATGGGTAACATATTCTTTAGTGACGAAGCCCACTTTCACATCGGAGGATATGTGAATAAGCAAAATTTCCGTTACTGGGATGTCCGCAACCCAAGACAAATGCATCAAGAACCTTTACATAAACCTAAAGTTACAGTCTGGTGTGCAATGTCTGCATCTGCCATCATAGGGCCTTATTTCTTTGAAAACCAACGTGGCCAAACTGTAACTGTGAATTCGGAGAGATATACCGAGATGATAAATGACTTTTTTAGACTGGAACTACAGAATAGTCCATACTTCAACCGAAACACGTGGTTCCAGCAGGACGGGGCCACAGCTCATACTGCTAATGTGTCTATGAATGCAGTACGGCAGTTATTTCAAGAAAAAAACATATCCCGAAACGGCACCATACCGTGGCCACCTAGGTCACCAGATTTAAGCCCACGTGACTTTTTCTTATGGGATACTTAAAATCCGTTGTTTACAAAACAAATCCGAGCACTGCGACACAACTTAAAGACAATATTCGAGCCGAAATCAGCAGGATCCCCCAGCCTCTCTGTAAACGCGTTTTTGAAAACATGCGTGCTAGACTCGAAGAGTGTGTCAGGCTCGATGGCCGCCATTTGGAGAACGTGGTTTTCAAAAAATGAAATCCGCATTTGTTGTTTTTAAATTACAATAAACATACTTTGTATTAGAGGTGTAGTTTTTTTTTACAACTTTTCGAACTTTGAATTCTGCCACTGGACACCCTGTATTTGTAATCTACTCAAGACTTCCTTTTACTTGATACTCCACGTGGCACAAAGTCGTCGGTTAAAATGCTAATAATTTTTTATTCACCTATGTGCAAAACCTCAAAAAACATGTTTTAGTAAACGTGTTACATATTTTGCTTCTCATCATGAAAAATATAGGTCTGAATTTGTGTACCCGTCTAGTAAATACAAGCCCTAAAAAAACCCGAGCTCTGAATCGCACGTGTTAGATTTAATATATGTCCTATTTATAATTATAGTGACTTTTATTAGTAAAAACCTTTATTTTAGTCATTAAGCTATAGAATAATATCAGAGTGTGAGTATTTATCCAAAACCCCAATGAAATATACGGAGAACGCTTAATTAACTAAACAAAAGCATATTAATAAATAAATATCTAGGTCATGTACGCAGCGTGGGTAGGCCTTCCGCAAGGTGGACTGGATCGCAGGTACCAGCTGGATGCGAAATGCTTCTGGCTGATATGATGATGATGATAGGTCATGTAAAATATAGTTCATGGAGGTAGTGCTATTTGTTTAGGACATAGGTTATAAAGTATTTAAGAGAAACTGGGCGAAGTGGAGGAGTAAGACTTGATAACCAGACCCTGGCAGAAGCCGGGACTGGTCGTTCAGATGATGATGAAGTATCCAAGGTTGTATATTATTACATATCAGAATAAATGAAGAACATGTGAATTGTGTGTCAGAATTGCTAATAATTTAAAAGCAAAGTTAATTTCATTAGAAAATATATTATCTAGGATAAAGTATTATTCTAGTGGACATTATTTGATCAAACAAAATCATATTTCAAATATATTAGGTATATTTTAATAAGCAATGTAATCCATTATAAAATGAGGTATTTATTTAAACAACATTAGCTGAATTAAACGAGATTTTATAAAACAAACAAAGTACCATAGGTAAACAACATTTATGCAAAATTCTAACCAAATGTAATGACACAAATATCGATCACTTAATATAATATTTATCCTTTAAAAATGGGACAGTGGTATTACGTACGATTCAATAAATAACCGATTATATAAATAAATAAAACTAATCTAAAATATCCAGCAACAATAATACAATGCAATTTTGTACTTAACTCTGTGCCGGCTCTGGAGCAAAAGTCCCTCTCAGTGTCACGACTGGACCTGTATACTAGCTATCTAGCTGGAAATGTCATTCTTATTCTCATTTCCGGTCTCCTAAATTAAATTATAGATAGCTTAGATGTTAATTTAATGTATTACAATACTTTTAACATTTTTTAACATTACAATAAATTTATTACTTATAGGTATAATTAACTAAGGAAGTTCCTCATAAATAGTACTTAATCTGATCAAAGAGTCACAATCGTTCAGAAATCTAGACATTTCGTTCTGAAGTTAGCAAAATATTTTATGAAACTATTTTGAAATGTTAATTATTAATAATCACGATAGTTTTCAATATATATGTAACTTTAAATAACAATTAAAATATACTAAAATACCTTATATCTAACACACACATACTTAGCGCACACAAAAAGGATCGGAAAAACACTACTTGACGACGCGGGCTGAAAGGGAGCCATCATACGTGAGGGCTGTAAATCACCAGAAATAAAGGTTTAGGGTTAGGGACTTTCGTGGTTATTCACTACACTTTCATCCGCCATGTTATCGGGCTTATTACCACGGTTAGTATTGCTAATTCCTTACATAACCCCCAAATAGGTACTGTTATATAATCTGTCCAAACTGAATTGTCTAATATGGTTACGGAAATTATGTATTTAAATTGATAATTTGCAGCAGTATTAGTTGAAATTCAAATTCTATGTGTTTCTTATATACGTAATTCAAGACATCTGTACACAATGTACGTAGCGTGATTGATACGGCAAGTCGCGATTTTTGGTATTGTTGGTTCACCAAATAAGACAAGTCAGTCTGGAGAGATCATATATACCACGTCTACGTGCGGAAGGCAATAATTAAGAGCGTCGGTGGCCGAGCGGTTACAGTATCCGACTCGTAAGCCAGAGGTCCCGGGTTCGAATCCCGCTCCGGCCATGTACCAATGACTGTTTTCTGAGTTATGTATATTAGTTGAATACTAACCGATGCTCTTACGGTGAGGGAAAACATCGTGATGAAACCTGCACATTCAGGCGACTGGATTTGTAACCGTGATCCAATCTGGTCAGGTTCCCCTGGTAGCAGGGTCATGGAGGTCAGATGGCAGTCGCTCCACTGTAATTACTTGACCTGCCAAATCCTTTATCATGGTCAAGGCGGACCCTGGGCCCTCGTTCTCGAGAGCACAACCGGGACATTAACGCCAAGATGATTATTTATTATTTTTTAGTGCGGAAGGCAATAGAAATAATAATAATAATAATAAATATGTTCTTTATTTTCTCTATATAACTGCAACGTGTGATACAATAATGCACACCATTTGTTAAGTATAGGTAATTATAGAACATGAGAGAACTGACTACATACAAACCACTAAATACAATTTTTTTTATCGTCAAGATTGCTTTAGACTTTATAGCGAGTGGAATCCAGTGTTAAACGTATATAATCGCAAAAATTGTTTGACTTCGTTCCACGTAAACTCACTGTGAGTTTCGTGTCTTGTCAGAATCATACTAGAAACAATGGTAGTGGTTCGAGAATTCGAAGTGAGGATAATCGTCGAATCCGAATGAGAGTGGACATCCCACCGCTATCGGTGGGATGGTCATTTCGATAGAGACATTATGATTAGGGAGTGTCAGTGGCCGAGTGGTTACGGTATCCGACTCGTAAGCGAGAGATAAGAAGGATTCGAATCCTACGAACCATGTCTCTTTTCTAAGTAATATACATTAGTTAAATACTAACCGATGCTCTTACGGTGAGGGAAAATATCGTGATGAAACTTGCACATTCAGGCGCCTGAATGTGTTGGTTACACTCTTGTACGGTTCCCATGGTAGCAGGGTGGCAGGGTCACGGAGGTCAGATGGCAGTCGTTCCACTTTAATTACCTGATCTGCCAAATCCTTGATCACGGTCAAGGCGGACCCAGAGCCTTATTTTTAGTATTCTTATTAACTGAAAGTTGTGGCCGACCATAGCTCATTTTGCAGTGCACAATGTCAATATGATCGCAGTGTTTAATATAGGTACAGAAGATGCAAGATCTACCTAAACCAGCATAAAAGGAGCTAACGTGGCTATATGCGTTTATAGGAACGTTAGCTCATCTTATACGGGTTTTTGGTAGGTCGACATTATGTTGACGTACACAACAGAAAACGCTGGTGACCATTTTTTGGTCTAAGTCTTTTCGTTTATTTTTATTTAACTCAGGAAATACAAAGTGATTAACAAATAAAGTAATAAATGGCACAATAGGCGCTACTTATTTCTAAAAGAAATCTCTTCCAGTAGGCCTTCGGAAGTGTGATGTGATGACCTGAAAATAGTTTAATGACAGTTTAGCTTCTGCCCGCGTTACCATTTAGAATGACCTCCGGATTGTATGAATGCCAGTACTACGGGGAGGTTAAGCTGAATCTCTGGTTCTATTAACCCGAATTAGATGAAACATGGCTTAGATTATATCCTGAACTTCAAGCTACGAAACTGTCAAAACAGAATCAAAATCCGTGTAGCAGTTTTTGCTTGATGCGCGAACAAGCAAATAGACAGACAGACAAAAATATGTAACAATTTTTTCTGATATACCCGAAATACCATCTTCAGTGTTCAGACATGCCTTTTTTACAGTTTCATAATAGTATAAATAAAATCAAATAGAAGTTTATACTTTTTGGACACAACTCACACATATGTTGAATGTAGATGGATGTAGTTTCATTCATTCACAAAAACTGACCCGAAGTTCCGCGTTCCAGTTCAAAAAAAGACCGGTCAATCCGAATTCTATTTCCAAATGACGGGTTCCGTCGTTTATTTTCGTCCGGCCCGGAGATGTGGTTTGTGTCAGAAAGGCTTGGAAATAGACACTGTGTATCGAATTTATTCGGAGAACTCCAGACTACGTATCAAAGTAATTAATACAGTATGGTTTGCTTTGGGATTGAGGTAATTTGGTCAAGTGCGAAACGCGAGTGTTTACTATGAAAAGCCTAGTATAAAACAAAGTCGCTTCCCGCCGTCTGCCCCCATGTAGGTACGCTTAGATCTTTTAAACTACGGAACGGATTTTAATGCGGTTTTGAACAATAGATAGAGTCATTTATGAGGAATGTTTATAACCAAGTAAAAAAGGGTAGGTAGGGGTAAAGTACTTGTACGCGAACGAAGTCACACCGGGTTCACCGGGTAGTTAATTATAAAATATTTAAGCTTTTACATTTTGAGGTATAGAAAAAGGTAATTTGAAAGACCCAGGAAGCGATGAATTGACTTATTGATTGGTTAAAAATTGGTTGGGTGGCAAACAGTTATCAGAAAAATTTAAAGCAATTCTGGCCAAATGGACACATACATAAAGTTTACACCTTTGTCCCACAGGTGGGGTAAATGCCAAATGGACATTTTTCGGGTACTGTAGTTACAGTGTTACTAGTATTAATTTTTTTGTATAGCAATAACAGTAAACCACTGTTCAACCATGTCGCTACTCAAAACTTTTAAAATTAGTAAAGAAAAAAATGTATACAAACTGGCAAATGACTTTTAAAGTTATCTGCTTTAGTCAGGATTTCGGAATGGTACCACTATACCGAAGTATAGAAGAATAGAGGGGAGGCCTTTGCCCAGCAGTGAGATGTTTTAGGCTAAATATCCCTCTCAAATAGGAACCTACAAAATAGATTTTTTTAACCTCGTATAAAACAACGAGTATGCCTGCGGAGTAAGAAAACAATAAATGGATGCACCGCACCAATTTTAAAAGTCACAATGACCATTTGTGACCAAGAAATCGATCTTGCAATGGAACTAAAATGGTTTATTTATTAATTTATATCAGTCTGAATCATTCACTGGTGGCCAAAGGCAAAACAGTTAGTAATTAAAAACTCTTTATTACACACACATACACACAAGACAATATACAAGAATCAGCTTAATATACATGCGCGCAAAGGTGGCCTTATCGCTTTAAGTAATATCTTCCAGACAACCTTGGGAACCTCGCTAGTAAGTAGTGTGAGAGTAAATGGGAGAGAGAAACTCACAACAGTTTAGTAACAAAGAAATTAAAAAAAATTATAAAGTCATGTGTAAGTACTGTGCTTAACTGGAGAGAGTCACCAGAGTAAGCAGTCACCGGAGCCTATGGACGTATGCAATACCAGGGGCATCACCCACGCGTTGCCGACCCCGTAAAATCCTTTTCACCAATTTCTTGAAGAACTCCATTATATACTATCTCGGGAAAACCTCTCTCATTGTTCTAAAACATTTGGCCTTATTCCAACGAAACCGAAACCAGCCAGTCACTCACTACCACCTAAAGTTCGAAACGCATCTGCGCTGCGCCTGCGCATCTGCTAACAGTAACAGTTATCGGACGCTCACTCCGACTGACGAAGCGCTCCGATGAAGCGGATCCCGTGACGATAAACTGGCTGACGTAGACGCTGAAGTGGACTGGTGTATTGAAAACATGAACTTAGATGTTGAATTAGGTTAGTATACGAGTTTGGAGTACTAGAACTTTCGTTTATTCACATTTTAAAGCAATTTCATTAATGAGTTCTCGAATGAAAATATTTTTTTATTACAAGCTTTTGTCCCGCAGTACAGTAGTCATCAAGAACAATCCAAAGAACATTAATTGTCCGCGACCGTAGAATTACAAATTTGGGACGGGCTTCTGGAGATAGAACACTGCCTGTATAGTGTATCTATTATTTCTAAAATGGTTCTTAGCCAAAGTTCAAAGTTCAAGGTTCAAAGCCTATCGAAACAGATACGAATAACTTAGTAGGTCATCACCAGCCTATATTGTATTAGTCCACAGCTGAACATAGGCCCCAAATAAATTGAAATAACATTTATTATAAGTATAACAAAGACACAACAATCACACGTAAAATACACATCAATCATACAAATAATAAGAAAAATAACAAATTACAAAATCCACATTGCTAGGTACCTAAATATACATTGATTCGGAATTGCTGTTTTGTGGCACACCCAGCCAAGAAAAGGACCTCGCTCAGCAGGAGCCGCGGCGCTGATCTTCCTCGAGTCCCGCGTAATGAGTTCCAAAACGTTGCACCTTCAGGCAGAAATTATAACTAAATAGAGATATACTTTAGAAACCCACCGCCTAAACACCCCGATAGATGGTTACTTACCTACCTAAATTTACAGTCATGAGTGCCAATGCACCCAGTCCTCGGCTGCCGCATCCAGTCTCTACTTGCAGCCTTTTGAAGTTACATGAAATATTGTATTGCTTATCGAATACATTAGGGTTTCTGAAAGTGGGGTACGCAGTTCGCGTACCCCACTAGGGTTCGCCATTCTACGGTAGGGGGTTCGCGACAAGATTTACGTAATGCTGGCTGTATGACTGATTGGCGCCATGTATGTTGGCGCAAACGGGTGAATTTCCCCTTCGCTATAACTTACGACGGCTTCGTTGTCATCTGGAAACTTTGACAGGGGTACGTGGAGCCATAAGTTTGAGAAAACCTGGAATAGGTAAAGGACCCTCCCTTAATTACTGTTTATAAACCCTTTAGCAATGCATTGACTCTATCCAATTCGAATTCGTAAAAATACAAGTCCGTCCTGTTTAAGTTGGCGCATGGCGTTTCGATTACAATGTCTCCTACACACGTAAACACTTTGAATGCGAAATACTTACAGTGCTATAAAATTTGTTAGTTATTTTTATGATAGAGCTAGCACGGCACATGCTGGTAAGTGGTTGGGGTCTTTTTTTGGGCTTAAATGCATGGATACAGTGCATAGGCACTGTCTTCGAGACAGTTTTCGTAAACAAGTTAGATGGTTCGCCCAGTAGTCTGCTATGGCAATTGCAGAGGAGTTTGTTTTAGTGTTCCAAAACTCCTAAGGACTGTAATAAGTAATTTCGACTGAGGCGCATCGGTGGCCTTGTGGTAAAGGTAACCGACTCGCAAGCGATAGGCACCGGGTTTGAATCCCACTGCAGCCATGTACCAATGACCCTTTCCTGAGTTATACACGTTAGTTGAACACTACCCGATGCTCTTACGAGGGAAAACTTCGTGATGAAACCTACACATTCAGGCGTGTGCAGTAACTATGATCCAATCTGGTCAGGTTCCGCTGGTAGCAGGGTCACGAAGGTCAGACGGCAGTCGCTCCACTGTAATTACCCGATCTGCGAAATCCTGAAGCATAGTCAAGGCGGACCGCGGGCCCTCGTGCGCGAGACCACAACCGGGACATAAACGCCAAGATAATTATTTTATTATTTACTGTAGAAAGTAATTAAGAAAATGTGTTCGTTACTTATTATATCTCCATGCCTTTACCTTTACCAGACTCTAGAATAGACAAGAACACCTTCCACCATAACGAAAAGTTTGTGCCACCCCTAAGAAGCGCCCTGTTGCACGCCTAACCTATTTCCCTTTGTGTTTCCTCCACTTTCCGACAAAAAGTCATCAAAACTAAACTGGTAGTAAAAAGCAATCAAAGAATCCGTCTAGTGGGGCGATTAGCTCTGATTCCGTGCATCCGCGAGACGCGATCAGGGCAACGCTGATAAATATAGCCAGTACCATTCGCGATGTCAAACGGTCCGTACGGACGCCGAAAATGCGCGGGAAATTGTTTACGTTGCACGATAAAAAACCTGTTTGTGTTTAAAGTTATTTTCGTGAGAGAAAAACGCGCTGGTTCTGCTTTTTAAACACCGAAAGTTGCTTTAGCGGTTCTGCGGTTGCGTTTGGAAACTTAACTCGGCTTTGTATTACAACAATCGTGTTTCCCGACAGTTGCATTGGATTCTGTGGCTGTAGTGTTTTCTTTTGTGGTGTTTAATGGTGATGTGTAGCTGGGTGTTTGCTTTGGGCTGGTAGTGTTTGGATTGCGTGCCGGCGGGCCGGAGGCGCTGCAGTTTTTAAAATTAAGGTCGGTATCGATAATAGATAAGGTTGACTTTGAAAATTTTAATAGGATGCTCTAGTTGTTGCCTCGGGTCGGGCAAGAAAGATAGATCATGAAAGTATTTGGATAGGCTTCTTGGTGGCATATTGGTCAGGGATAGGTACTTATTTGCGGCATTTGGGGTAGAGACGATGGGTTTCTGGGGGCCGTTGAGTGCCCGAAAAGTATTTAAGAACATATCTGCCCGCCTGGTAGTGAGCTGATCGGTGAGGTGACCCACGGGCAGGTGTGTACCTCTACTCGGGGAACGCTTAAGTGTAGCCATTCAAAGAGGTACCTAACGCCGCCAGTATTTTCGGTACACTCCCGCAAGGTAATTTTTGATTCCATTTTCTATTTTTAATACTGTTTTTAATGTGATTTTGTACGTATTTTTTTCTCAAACAATTAGGTTTCTTTCTTGATATATTTAATTAATGCTACATTATTCTATATTATATTGTTACATAAATAAGCCCACAAAGTGTAAATGTAATCGTCCGTGAGTAGTAATTTGACAATTTATCTATGAAAATATTTCCCGCTCCAGGATAAAAAAAAAAATTATCATTTAAAAAGTTATTATTCCAGTAGAAAGGCCACATTTTTATTCGCCACCCACGTTTAATTAATTTAAACCCAGACCACGTACACTCCCTGTAGGCTCGCACCGAATGACCATAATCACTGTATTCAACATTTCCAACCAACCTACTATTCGCGGAACGCTGTACAGCTATTTGCTATTCGCATTCGCATTGGCTAGTCCCCAGCTACCCCTATTTTAATTATACATTTCTGCAAGAATGCATAACTATAGGCAACAATTCTGCAAATGTTTGGGCTACTACATTATACTTGAATGATGTTTTGGCATTTCTAAAGTTTATATTGCAGTTGAATTTGCAAAGCAAATTGTTACTGAATCATAATTACGTTTCGACATTCTTGTTTATTTAGATGTGGTGTATTACTTATGGAATTGGAGGCTATTCTTTTCAGTGTGGTTCAGTTGCAGATTGACACCAATTCCATTCCATTTAATACCTTATGCCTGTAATTGCGCTAGCTGGAACACAACAGCGCAAGCATTGTTGCTTAACGGCAGAAATAGATAAGGCGGTGGTACTCACCCAGGCGGACTCAGGCTTAACAGAGTCCTACCACCTGATAAATAGTTTTAATTAAACAAAACGGGACTGAGACGCCAGAGTGACGACGATGAGCAGGGAAATGAACCTGAGACGCCCACTAAACTGTCCCCACGTCCACCACCCGCCCACCATAACATAAAACAAATTACAATGAAGTAGTTATACCCGATTGGCTTCGACTCATCTATTTGCACTCACCCTTGACACGCCGCGACGTGGCCACCGGACAGACTGACAATGCGCTTGCCCTATTTTAATAGCAGCTAGTTTGCTGTTGCCCTACATTATAACCACAGAGCAGAAAAAAAATTGCCAGTCTCAGCCGTGAAGATAGCTAACTTTCCAATCTCTTTGATTATAACTGTCATCCGTAGAAACATTACGTTCGTGTCACTTTATTAATAGCCTTTGGCAAAATCGGTACAGTTTAGCGGAGGCATGGAATAAGATTTTTTCTTTCCACGAGAGGAAGCCACAACATAAAAAGAAGAAGAAGAAGTGAGGTCTCATAGTGCTCGCGAACGTACAGTGTTTTAACTGACAATACTTGAGCGGCGATCGGCATTATGCGTCCGTCAAAATAAACGAAATTTACCAATCATAAAACCGTATTAAACGCAGTGCCTTCACTTAGTAGAGGAGTACTGTGAGAACGCATAGTAACGCTACGTTACTTAGACAAGTATTGTTTGTCATTTGTATTGTTTCATCCACGTTCAGTTTCACTCTACTATCATTCGATCATCCCGCGGGATCATGTACAAAAGTTACATATTAAGCAAATCTCCTTAGCAGATGTAGGAATTGTCGATTCAGTGACGTTTTTCCATTAAAACGTTGGTAAATTAATTAGTTGAGGCTAGCGGCCAGTCGTGTCCGCTTGTGAGTGTTACCATAGGACTTCCAGCATGGGAGATATGGATGTATGTATTTTATATTTGAGTTGCTATTTTTTTAGAATATTATTATTTATTTATACGTCAGGATTTTACGGAATCGGCAGCGTGTGGGTAATGGCCCTGGTTTTGAAAACGTCCATAGGTTGCGGTGACAGCTAACAATCAGCTAGGCCGTAAGTTTGTTTGTCACCTTTGTGGTATATAAAAAGAATGGGCGTAGTACAAATCTTAAATATTATTATTCATAAAAGTGCCTTGGAGTTGTTGAAGTTCAAGCTCATATTCGCATCCCATCACAGCAAATTTCCAATAATTTTATTATTATTTAATGTTTCCTTGTCATGGACTAACGATTAGGCTAATGCCTAAGATAAAGTGACACTATTATAAGTTTAGTTTTCCCTTTGAGAAGAAATAACAATAATATTATATTAAACTACCAGAATAATTTATATTCTTCATATTTTACCGGTTCTTTTGAACGTTGAAAAAAAGACATCCAAAATCTTACAAATCTGGCCAAATCGCACCAAATCACAGAAATAACTTTCCTAGTGCATTATAAGAGTAAGCAAGTCAATAATTCTGTTAATCTGACATTCTGCAAATCTGACATGATACATCAAAACGTAATGTTTCGCAACTGCAGACGTCAGACCTTTAATCAGAGACCAAGCTTCTGTTTTATTCTTATAAATAAGTTTTATAGGTTTTTGATTCAGCGTAAGTCATGATAATTTTGAAGCGGCATGTCTGGTTTTGTCTTATATCTGCATTAGATAGGTATAAACTCATTGAGCGTTGGTGGCATAGTTAAGGGATCCGACTCGTAAGCGAAAGGTGCCGAGTTCGATTTCAAGTGACATGTACCAATAACTGTGCTGAGTTAGGTATATACACTAACCAATGCTCTTACGGTGAGGAAAAACAACGTGGAGATGAAACCTGCACATTAGGATGTCAGAATGAGTAACCATGATCCAAACTGGTCAAGTTTCCCTGGTAGCAGGGTTACGGAGGTCAGATGGCAGTCGCTCCACTGTAATTACCTGATACCAAATCGTGAATCATGGTCAAGGCGAACCCTGGGCCTATGCGCACGAGAGTTCAATTGGAATATTTATGCCAAGATGATTATTAGGTCGGTAGGTATACACTCGATTTTAGGGTGAGTTTGATTTTAACATGATGACACAGCCACATTCTATCATCGTGATACCTTGAAACCAAATTGGTCGCGAAATGCGCGGAGAGAGGTTCTTTTTGTTTATCTCTGATCAGAGAAAGTACAATTTGGAGAGTACAACATGGAGTTCTTCAAGAAAGGGGTAAAAAGTTTTTTTTGGAGTAGTACGTGAGTTCTTGGTCTTGCAAACGTCCATAGGCAGCGTTAACAGCTTGCCATTAGACTGGCCGTAAGGTTGTGTGCCATCTTAGTGGTATAACAAAAAGGTAGATGCAGACTTTGGAAAGTAGGTTGGTCATTGTTTACAGCTCAGTGAAGTATTAGGTACCATTCGCGAAACGATTAGTTAACCAACTCGTTAATTGTTGCGTATTACAACTCAGATCATGCAATACGGTTTCTCTCTCAGATCATGCAAATAGGTTGAACGGGCTTACTCTCAGTTTATTTTCTTATCGTGCATTCCTGTCGACAGTTGACCTGTTGTAGTTTCCTGTCGACCCAAAAAGGTTGCCTGGAAGAAATCGCTGTTAATTTTAAGTACCCATTGTAGTCTTGTAAATGTGCAATGAAGCGTTGTTCATTCATTCTTTCAATTCTGAGTCAGATCTTAGTGCCTCTTTATGTCGCCTCTGCTACACTTTGTGATTTTTAAATTTCACTAAAAATAGGAAATGCAACAGTTTTTGTAGACAAAATACAATGTTTCGCATCAATTTACCACTTTTCTTTATTGCTGAGGCACACGGTTAGATGGTCTTAATGGAAGGTGGCCACCGACGACCTGGGCCTCAAGTCCGCTAATTTCTTAATTTGATGGCAATAACAGCTCAATAGCAGTTTGACACGTTTTTCGTATTCTGCTACTGCTACTAATGGCTCGATTGAATTGTAATTGGATCGCAATAGCAGGTCAATGATAGTTTGAAGTGTTTTTAATATTCTACAACAAAAAAAAATAATAGATCTGCTATTGCGATTCAATTACATGTCAATCGAGACTTAGTAAATTAGCGGACTCGAGGGCTCGTAACCTAACCGTGTTTCTTTCTTTCTCTAATTTCATAACATAGGGACAGACCTCGGACAGACCTATAATTTTAACTATCGCGTTGTATTAAAATAGGATATAGGTACCTAAGATTCTTTTGACGGGCACAGAATGTCCTGATGGAAAATAACTAGGAGAGCCGACCCTAAATATTAAGAACGCGTCGCTTCCCGTCCCGTCACGTCCCGACCCGGAACGACATTAGATCCTTCAAAAAACGTGTCTAGAACCGGCAACGCATTCGCGACACCACTGGTGTTGCGGTGATCACTTACCTTCAGATGACCTGCTGCTTCTTATAAAAATAATCCTATTTCAATAAATTATTTTTGAATTTTAAAGTTGAAGTGATTTTATTTTATAATTTCACACAGCGCCATCTAGCCCCAAAGCTTGTGTTATAGGTGTTTGATAACTGATAAACTGAGTACATACATTACAGTTTACTTACGGTCATCGGTTGAGGGTGCTTCGTGGAGGGGCAAAACATTGTCGAGGTTTACCAGTGATAGTTTTAGAAGATTTACAAGCAGGATGAGTCATTGCAAAATAAAGACAAAACTAGATAAGTATTTACTTATTATTTGAGTAAGTAGATTACTAAAATCTAAATAAAGCATAAAACAAAGTCACTTCCCGCCATCTGTGCCTATGTATCTATGTACGCTTAAACCTTTTAAACTACCAACGGATTTCAGAAATAGATAGAGTTATTCAAGTGGAAGGTTTATAAGCAAGAAAAAAGGGTAGGTAGGGGTAAAATAGTTGTGCGCGAACGAACGCCGGGTCCACTAGTAATAGGTAAAAAACATTTCAACACTAACAACACCTTTTAATATAAAAAGCCAACAACAAAAGTAGCGGTCGTGTACTTTTGTAGGTCAATCGTCGGTTTCTAGTTTACAACATCGTGAAAACTTCATAAACTTTCAATAATAAGAACTAATAATAAAACCAGACAAAGAATGAAGGAATCCCAAGGAAGGCCGCAACATGGCTTTGACCACGGCGAGAGCACTCGTAAAATAAGGGCACGTTTATACGTCAAGGAATTATCAGTTTACCATTAATTAATTTATTTAATAAATTGTCAATTTATATAGCACATAAAATAGTAACAAAGACATGGCAAATAGGTATATACATGACACAAAAGGCACTACTTATTTCTAAAATGGAATTTCCTCCAGCGGGCCTACAGCAAAGAGAACGTGATGACTGGAAGCAATTTAAGACGTGTACAATAATAATAAATAATTACTTACATAAATATCTTAATCTACTTTTTTTAACGATTAACTTCACCCAGCGAAAGTTCAAAAGAAGGTTTCTCAATCGTAATATTCAGCTGTGAAATGATCCCCCAGCCACAGTGTTTCCTTTGGACTATGACATGGGATCCTTCAAAAGGTATATTAGAGGTCTCTTTAGAGGCGGGCAACGCATTTGTAGCGCTCCTGGTGTTGCTGATGTACATAGGCGGCGGTGACCACTTTCCATCAGGTGGCTTAATTGCATGTTTCTCAAAAAAAAAAAATAATGCGTAGCCGCTTACAAATCGCGTACACGACGCTTCCGCCTAGTGCCCGCGTAGCGCCCGAACAGAAATCGCGCAGCCTACCATATTGCGGGCACGTTGCGTGCGCTACGCCTTTGTTATAAATAATAAGCATTCTGTTATTAGTATAGAAACCAAAACTGCATAAATATTTGGGACAAATCGCGCAGAAATCGCGTACGTCTGTATGGGCTCTAACACTCTAGAACTTGACCTATTTTTATACCATTGATAAATAATCCTAAGGTGATTGTACATTGTACTGACCCTATATACATTAAACATATGCTGGGGGCTTCGTTCACTCTGCAACCGACTTTACCTATCACAGCATCCAAACCAGGAATGGGAGACGGAACCTCAAGATTGTCCGCCAATTCTTCTCTCTCTCCCTCTCTCTCTTGCCCTTACTCTCGGCCATTCTCTCTTAAATAGGAAAAGTGAAAATTCCGAAACAATACCAGTCTTTGATTGTTGAGTGAGTCGACACTAATTATCAGCCAAATCAGCTTGTTATACAGACAGGTCTGCCAACTAATTAAGTTGGAAGGCTTCTGTAATTAATTTATTTTATTTACGGACTTTATAAACAGAAGCTTACCATCAATGTTTTCTGTCAATTCTATTCCATCAAAAACATTTTAATTTAAATTCGCCAAGTCTCGTTACTCACCCGTAAATATTTCACTAAATTATAATAAATAAACTGTTAACTTGATTAAAAATTAAATTAACATATTTTTCTTGAATGAAACGAATGCTTCGACTACCTCCTCTAACCGGGACTACCTCTCGGCCGACATAGACCTCTTAATACTATAAGCTCGACGCATTTACTAGTGTAAACGCACCACTATACCTAAGCCAGTAATTTATACGTGTTTTTATATAAGAACCGAACTACGTGACGAAACAGCTCGCTCGAGTTAACTGGCCGTCTGTTTGCCAACAGTTTATTTTTCAGATTTCCTGTTTATAATATAAAAAACTTTTTGGGTGAAGGGAAAAATTTCAATAAACATATTTTTATCTACTGTACTCACCAAGGTCGGCATGTTTTCAATGTTTGCCGAAAAACTTGGTCTAATTTTAACTCTTTAACTACTGCGGGGAGTATCCCGGTTCCGGGTAAAGATGTTAACCGGGAACAAGCATCGGCTTTGTAAAATTGCTACGTATATGAAATATTAAAATCCAAACGGCCATAACTGTGTTGATGGCCAATAAAGCCAGTAAATCGGTTAAGGAGCCATAGGATTTTACTGCTTTGCGCGGGAGCTGTGATCACCCGGCTATTGCACTGATGTCGGTGTGAAGTTTACAAGAGGTTAACAGGCCAAATGGGTGATTTAAGCAAAAAAAATTACGCTATATCGAACGTTATGCACATCTCTAACCTATTTCCTAACCTAAAAGACAATAAAAGGCTTCCTTAAGGTCTCCCGGTTGGCTCAAATAGTTATAGGCCTTCAAGGCTCGTCACTTACCAACAGGTGAGATGACGGTCAAACGCCTGTCTAGTCTAATAAAAAAAGGGTTTGGCGACCCATTTTTTTGTGTTTTGTATCGACACCGTGGCTATCCTTTTGAATATTGTTGGTTAGTGCTACTTTTCTTCACCACTCTTCCTTTCAAATAACTATGTTCCTACGGCCATGTAGCTGTGACTCTTTTCTGAGTTATGTACATTAGTCATTACTAATCGATGCTCTTACGGTGAGGGAAAACATAATGATGAAACCTGCTCATTCAGGCGACTGAATGTGTTATTTGTAAGGAAGAGTGGTATACCTAGTTTGACAGTGGACTACGTAAGAATACAAATAACTCACAACCGACAAACGTTTAAACACAAACAGGCCTAACGAATAGTGGACGACGGTAGCGGTTTCCTGTAATAAAATATTTGTAATTAGAGCTTAGCTAACCACTTTCCGGTTTCCTAGGAACATTCATAAATGCGTGAAATTCTATATCGTCATAGTTGTGGCTGTCTGTTGATCGAGTATCCGATTATGATCGAATTCCTATCCTACTATACTATCCCTGATGATGATGACGATGATGTTCTGCTCGCCGTTTTCAGCTTCAGCGACTGCTTCATTTCCCCTATTGTTGACGTTCCTCGTACATTGCGGGCATGTGAGCACACCATTCACATAATTATAGTTTATTGCCACAGGTGGGGCTTTTAATTCCTTGCGCTTTGTGTTGCGATCTTCACGCCGCTGCTCTTCAATGTTTCGGAGTTTGGATTTAACCAAAGCCCTCCACTTCGGCCTCGCAGAGACTAGTTTCTCCCACCTCCTACCTAGAGGGTTGGTTCACTTTTTCATGTGACGCATTAGCACACGCGCGCGCTTCTTTGTATCTGAGAAGTTGTCCGGCATGCTTGCGCTTGCCTCCCTTTACGAAAGATAATGAAGATGAAATGGTCCGATCACGTGCGGAATATCGAAGTGCTGCGACGAGCTAATGTGGGTGGCATTATCGTGCATCGTGCAGCGACAACTTCGGTGGTATGGAAATGTGTCGAGGATGGCAGAGCACTATGTGGCGGAACGCATCTTTTCCCTTTTATCATAAACGGAACTAGAGGAAGGTATTCTCCCTACTAATATTATAAATGCTAAAGTAACTCTGTCTGTCTGTCTGTCTGTTACGCTTTCACGACTATATTACTGCATCGATTTTGATGAAATTCGGTATGAAGATAGTTTAGCATTTAAAGACGGATGTAGGCTACTTTTCACAAGCTTTTAAAACTCATAGATACTAGTTCACGCGCTCTAGATAGTTATACAATAGTTCTGATGAAAGATTTTTTCCTTATTCTTTCGTGGCAGGGATAGAGAATAGTAACACTTATGAAGCAAAATATTGGCAACACTTACCGCTTTCCATCGGATCTTCTCATTTGTTTCTTGTATCATAATAAGGAAATAAATGTTTTAACAAGGCGCTGTCCTAATTGGCAACGGTCTTGCGACCATGGTTGTACGACGGACGTCGCCAGACCAATATGAGACCGCAAAATGGCCCGCCGCACGAAACCGTTGCCAATTAGGACAGTGTTGAAATACTCAACAGAAATTGCTGCTCATTTTCTGGATTACAGAGGTAATAGATGGCCTGGCTTTATGACATTACACGTCTCTTACATCCATCAATGGCCCATCCATCTGCACATTCAGGCGACTGAGTGTGCAACCATGATAAAATCTGGTCAGGTTCCTCTGGTAGCAGGGTCACGGAGGTCAGATGGGAGTCGCTCCACTGAAATTTCCTGATTGGCCAAATCCTGGATCATGGTCAAGGTGGACCCAGGACCCTCGTGCGCGAGAGCACAATCGGGATATTATCGCCAACATTATTTTTGAAATATGTTTT
Source organism: Blastobasis adustella (assembly GCA_907269095.1). Lineage (NCBI taxonomy): Eukaryota > Metazoa > Arthropoda > Insecta > Lepidoptera > Blastobasidae > Blastobasis > Blastobasis adustella. Next base: position 4,261,365 of record OU026135.1, on the reverse strand, counting down.
AATAACTTTTTAACAATTCCGACTTCCGACTAAGGGTCTCAGTGATTTGCTACATTTTCTGGATTACAAAAAATAAGCAGACATCACACGCCTTTTACAATGGCCCATCCATCGGCGCTACATTCTGCTCGTCGGTCACCACAAAGCCATTGTTGAGGCGCTAACCACGTTAATGCACAATTTGCCAACAACCATAGCAATGACCGAATGCAGTGTCTAAAATAGTGAAAGCGAATCGTCGGCGCATGCGCTGCTACTAGAATAGATGGACGGCGGTGACCCCGCTGCATGCCGAGAATTGTTTCGATAACCATCTCTGTTGCTAGGGAAAAACCAGTACGAAAAACTCCTTACTCCATATAAGGAGGAGCGTCGGTGGCCGAGTGGTTAAGGTATCCGACTCGTAAGCGAGAGGCGCAGGGTTCGAATCCCACTGCAGCCATGTACTAATGACTCTTTTCGGAGTTATGTAGAGAAGTTGATGACACATAACGACGTTTTCCCTTACCGTAAGAGCATCAGTTACTCTTACGGTGTGGGAAAACGTCGTGATGAAATGCAGGCTACTGAATGTGTAAACATGAGCAATCTCGTCAGGTTCCCCCGGGGTCACGGAGGTCAGATGGAAGTCGCGCCACTGTAATTACCTGATCAGCCAAATCCTGGATCATGGTCAAGGCGGACCCCGGGCCCTCGTGCGCAATGGCACAACCGAGACATGTACGCCAAATTGGTCCAAAAAACATGGTCAAGCCGTTTCAAGTGACACGCATACATTTCAAAACAGTAGAAATAGCGGGCATATCACTATACTCTTTCATACAAACTTTGTTGAGATTAGGGTTTGGCGTACTCTACGGTTCAGCAAGGCGGTGAATGTCCCAGAGTGAGGGTAGAGGGCGTACCTATAGCCGTCGTCTCGGCCAGACACTTCATCCAACCTCCCCTTTAGTTGTAGCGGCTTTCCGTTACACTGAACCAAAGAGAGTGAGGACGAGTGTGCACCTACGTCTGCGCAACTATGGTTGCACTTTAATGTATCCTACGCATTTTAATTCTTCCGTGGCATCGCAGAAAACCTGCAGGAGTGCTGCCTTCGATGATATGGCCACGTCTCGCAAAGACCGGCACATTACATAAGAATTAAATATCTGGCAATGCCAATCTTGCCAGCCAGGCACGGGAATGAGATGCTGGCCCAAGAAGCGATGGCTTGACATCGTTAAGGATGACATGCGTGCGTGCCAACGAACTCACCATCAAGACCGGGCGAAGTGGACAAGAAGTGGGACGGGCCGGGTCCGGTGCAACCGGGATTTACATAGAATGGTGATGATGGTATGGTGTTCCGATGATTCCGTGGCGACCTAGGGTTTTCGGAGCCGCCGATACGACTTTGAAAGAAGTAGAAAGGAACTAAAGTAATGATTTTTTTATGTAATACGGTAGACAAACAGGCATGCGTCCCACCTGATGGAAAGTGGTCACCGCCGCCTGTGGACATCAGCAACACCAGGGCAGGTACCAATGTGTTGCCCGCCTCTATGGATTAAAATTGAAAATATCAAGTTTAAAGTTTCATTTGTATGTATGTATTAGTTTATGATAATTTGTATGTGTGTATTTATGAATATGGGCCTCAGTTGCCTGAAATAACTGAATGAATAAATAATGACTTGACCGCTTCCGAAGAAGAAGGTTAGATGAAAACATCACATCGCAACATCATACCACAACCGACAACAAAGCGCGTTCTAATAAATCCCGCTGAAAGAAACGACGTGTTGTAATAAAAGTCGACATTAGAAGCGCTGAAACATTTTTTTATTTCTCTGGCGACCGCGTCTAGGTAATTACGGGGCAATTTTTCAGTGCACTGTCACAAACTTATCTGATCCGGTGGCCAAAAGCCGAACTAAATGTCACCGTTTTATAATGTTATTTTGTTGTCATCAACAGCGCCGCCGCCACTGAGCCAGATAAGTCTGTGGCACTGTACACGCTTCACGCTACGCTCTGAAAACGAACCGGAGCTATCATTATCAAGTGCCAAATGGTGCAACACCAAAGATTTGAACGTTTGTGAAAAACAGACAGAGTTCGTTCTTATTTTGTGTGAGATAGAGCCATTAGAGCCATGTAAAAGTGTAAACTTTTGCCCACATTTTGTTGTAATTAAACTCTTTTAAATTCGTATAACCTGGCTCCCTATTATTGATTCGCTCGCCTCGATTCGAACGGTTTTAAGTTTGATTTTCGGCATGAACAATTAATATAATATTTTTTAAATCACATTGGCAAAACCGAAAGAGTACCTACGGTTCAAAAATAGGGAAGAGCAGCATCATGCATCAAAATAACTAATTTTTCATGCGAAACATAAAAATTGCTTGTTGTGCTATTCTACTCGGCCGTGTGGTGTCCGGCAGAGTAGAATAGCACCAACCCCTTACACTAGTGGGTGTCGTACAAGGCGATTAATGTTTTCGAGGCAAAAGATCTAGAATCTCCGTAGGCTGGAAAATGGGCAGCAGCGTTTTCCATTGTTATATTTGTAACACTGCGACCAACCGGCCTGCCAAGCGTGGAGATTATGGCAATAACCTCAATTTTCAAGGCCCTAAGTCCTGTAGTGGACTGTTACGGGCTGTGATGATGATAAAAGTTGAAAACCGTTTGAAACTAGGCGAGCGATTCAAAAACAGCCCCTTGGTATAGTCCCCCATAGGCCCCTGGAAGCTTTTGCATTCTTTCGTAAAAAATATATATAAATATCGTCGCTGCTGTGGTCACGGGGCGCCAGTAAAATAAAGTAGCTATAGTAATCCAAGATTAGTGACTACGTGAACTTGGTAACCTGTAAAAGATTAGATGATCTAAATAATCAATGACTCTACATAAAGTGGTAGAGTAGGCGCCGCGTTGTAGGTATACATGTAACCTATTAACCGCTCTACTAGCCAAAGTTATAATACTCTACATTCCCGCGATAGACGACATAAATACCCCTGCTCTATCTGTGACTAATAACACGTTTTTATGCTTTTTTTATTTATTTATAAACACCGCCGAGGTATTTTTAAATAGGTCGGAGTAAATAAAAACATTATGCGAGTACGTAGAGTTTTTCATTCATGTGCCAAACTATTCCTTAGGTAAAATGTTTTTAAGTAGAGAAAGACAAAAACAAAGTGCGACAGGAGCGTCGGTGCCTAATGATTAGAGGACCGTACTCATTAGCGGGAGGTTCCGGGTTCGAACTCCAGTGCCGCCATGTTTCAATGATCTTTTTCTGGTTTATGTACATTAGTTGAACACTAACCGATGCTCTTACGGTAAGAGAAAATATCGTGAGGACTACACTTTCAGGCGACTGTATGGGTAATCATGATCCAATCTGGCCAGGTTGCCCTGTCAACAGTGTCACGAAGGTATTTTACCAGTCGCTTTACTGTAATAACGTGATCTGTCAAATCCTAGATCATGGTCAAACCGAACGCCGGACCCTCGCATGAGAGAGCACAACAGGGATGTTGAGGCCAAGATGAACTATGGTTATCTGATCTTTTGAGCCGGCTTGTGGAATAAACATAGTAGACAAGTACCGGGTACCCGATTTGGATTTTTAAGGATCCGGCCGAGTACTAGCGCCGTAATAGCTTGTTAAAAGTAAGCCCGGCGCTAGTAATAGCCGGGTACCCAGCTGTACCGGATAATTAACTAGCTACAAAGGACACATAATTTTCAAATTAAAGACACATAAGGGGTGAAAAGGTTTTCAACGGGGTTGGCAACGCGTGGGTGATGCCTCTGGTATTGCAAACGTCCATGGTGACTGCTTACCATCAGGCAGGCCGTAAGCTTGTTTGCCACCTTAGTAGTATCATAAAACAAAATTAAATTAAATAAATTGAACTTGTTGACCGTTAGTGTGATTTGCTCGACTGGGGCCCATTAATTTACACATAAATTTCTTCAAAGACATAGATGTTCCCAAAAGCCGGTCGTACTCGGTCTTATGTTAGTATATAACGTAAAATATGTTTCTTTGTCGTATTTACGACATCCCTGATTTTCTACCTTTACCTCTTTGTGAAACCGCAGCCTCACTTTTAGCATTTCCACTTGACAAACTTACGTCCCATCACGATGTTTTCCCTCACCGTAAGGCTATGGTTATCGGTCATTCAACTAATGTACATAACTCAGAAAAGAGTAATCAAATGACTGCAGTGGGTCATCAGGTATATGACTGCAGTGGGTTTCGAACAAGATACCTTTCGCTTACGAGTCGGATACCTTAATTCCTCGGATACCGACACTCCTAGCCCACTGTCCTAGGAATACGTGGAAATACGACGCCTTGAATTGATTCTGTTGAGTTGGATGCAAGAGCCAACGGCTCACGACGCGAGGGTGCCAAAAACCGGGCAAAGTGAAGAAGATGGCAGAAGCAGGTATTGACCGCTAGGATGATAATGATAGATGACACGAAAGAAAAGAGTAACATGCTATTGATGCAGTGAAACATGGAACTATAAAAGCTATGAACATACATATACTCAAATCATACACATTCACTCTTACACCCTCATCCCACAGATGTAGGTAGACACTATCGAAAGCCACAAGTCACGATCCTGACACACCTCTTCGCCTCTCCCAATTCAAACATCTTCTCACAATTTGCTCGAAAACATATTTATATTGCCAGCATCATTCCCTCTAATAATAATAACATTCGAAACATCCAGTTCCCTTGATATTTGTAAACATAATAACGTTTTTGGCGAACCCAATGGCAGATTCCTAAACAGTTTTTTGTATAAATCAACACATTCCCTCTGACGTTAGTGTAGCTGATTCTAATATAAAATCTCACGTGATACCTATTTATTTATTTAGTAAAATAGTTTTTCCGCAACTTCGTCGACGTAAAATTCTGTTATTTTTATAGATAAAAAGTATCCTATGGCCTTGTGTAGATTGCTCTGTCTCCTTGCGTTTTATCCAAATCGGGTCAGCGACGGCTTAGAGACGGTTGATATTGAAAGGGTTATTTGATTCCAGTGGAAGTTTGCAAGAAATTATGTTATGGTGATGAATGAAGTGCTATGTCCGTCCCCATGGTCCCAGGCTTATCTATGTCAAATTTCATCAAAATCGGTCAGTGTTTTTTGTATGCTACGCAGTGACAAACGAGCAGACAGCCCACCTATGGTAAGCGGTAACTGTTGCCCATAACATCTACAGTTCGTGCATTTAGGTAGCAGGCAACAAAAATACGGAACTGCAGGTACGTTGTCACTGTGAGGACTAAGATGAAATGCCTCATGCCTGTAAATGCGCTAGTTACCGTATCCTTCAAACTGGAACACAACAATGCAAGCATTGTTGCTTGGCTGCAGAAATAGATAAGGCAGTGGTACTCACCAAGACGGACTCCTCAGGCTAGACAGAGTCCTACCACCTGATTAACCATTTCCATGGGAAATTTGCAAAAAATTATGGCGATAAATAATGTGCTATGTCCGTCACCATGGTCCAAGGCTTATCTATGCCTTTCATCAGTGGTTTAATTGACAAAGGAAAACAGGTTATTTTCGCATTTATAATATAAGTACGGATGTTCAAACGGCGCCGAGGCGCGGCACTATCTCACTACAAGGTCGGAGCGTCCGTCCGTGTATAAGTTTTATGTGTTTATACGAATGGGCCGCTGTGATTTGTTGCATGGTGTTTCTGGGATAGCGGGTCAAGTTTGATCGCTGAAACTCGACTTTGAAACTCTTTTCTGTGTTATTTTACGTACGTACAGGTTTAGGGAGTGTCGGTGTCCGACTCGTAAGCGAGAGATACGAGTTCGATCCCGCTATGTACCGATGGCTTTTTCTGAGTTATGCACATTAGTTGAACACCGATGCTCTTACGAAATATTATGATGAAACCTTAGGCGATTGAATGTGTAACCATGATCCAATCTATATATCTGCGTTTCTCTAAGGCCCGATCTTTTGTTGGCAGTTTGTTGCCACAGCACAGCAATTCCGAATCGATGTATATTTAAGTTAGCTAGGTATCTATGTTTATTTTGTAATTTGTAATTTTTATTTGTATGATTAATGTGTATTTTGTCATTTCATTTCTTTTTGTGTCCTAATCAACACTTCTTCCAGTAACCACTCTTCCTCAAAATCCAATCGTCTTAAACAAGACCAGCACTCACAAAGTCTCGTAGATAGTATAAACCAATTCGCAGCTCAATCGGCGAATGAAAGAAATCACTGGAAGAGAACAAAAAACAATAGATATAAACACCAAACGCCTTGCTCAAAGCCACGCTTCACCCACGATTTTACAACCACTAAAAGCTCAAAATCGCAGCGTAGGTGTGTATAATGTAAGTAATACGATAACAACGGACGCCGGTTGTATGAATGGGTTGAAAAAAAAATCAAATTCACTATAACTCATCACATGATTGAAGCCGAGCCAAGTTTCTGTCCGAACAATCGAAGTTTCAATGAATCTACGCTATACTATGCCATAGTATATATAAGTGGATAATATAGTTACCTATACCTGTTGCTAGAATAGGTGAACGGGAAACGGTGGTTTTCTAGCCGTCACTATAAGTAAATCATATTATTAACGTTCTCGTTGACAATATCTTGTGTTTACCGATTATTTTTCCTACAATCTTATCCCCCTCGCTGCATTGTGCCATAAATACAAATGACCATACACGTAAAGGACTATATTTTACACAGAAAACCACCAGATACGCTGACGACCAGAATTTCTTTTCGCAAATGACCAGTATTTAATTTAAATACCCGTGTGGTGTCCGATAGCATAAACAGCGGCCTTTCGGTGGTTATGCCAGAATGAGAATAACACATACGAATTGGTTCCTCTTTTTCCCCTTAAAATGCCATCGTAGCTGCCTAATGGATGGACCGTTTTAATGAGCTTTTCTCTATTTGAAGTCAGTTTAAGCGAGATTATTCGTTTCATTAAAATCGATTCATTAGTTTAAAAAATATTTGAATATAAGTATACTTACTTTGTGGGGGGTTTTCCGTCGGTTAGGTTAAAAACACTGCGAGCGATCTCCAACCCGCCTGAAAAGCGTGTTGATTATGGCAAAACCCTCAACTGATGTAGAGGAGGCTAAAGTCCAGCAGTGGACTGTTGTGGACTGTTCATGTACGATGTGACGCTCCTCTTTTTTTAGATATATTTAAGAGGATGACATAGGTATTGCAAAAAAGAAATCCTAACGAGTATTTCCGTCATAAATATCTATTTCAACGCCAAGTTTTAGCTCAGCAGTCATTCACCTATCGTTATGTATAAATAAAGTACCAATAGATAATTATTTTCTGATCTTTGCATTGTTTTATGGCACGTGATTGTGAAGGAAAAGATAGAAATCCTGAAATTGGTGGATCTTATATCTCAATTTAAGACTTGAAGACTAACCGATGCCCTCACTGGGAGGAAAAACATCGTATTGAAACCTAAACACTCAGGCGACTAAATGTGTAACCATGATTCAATTTAGTCAGGTTTCCCTGTTAACATCTGGTCTGGCCTGGTCACGTTTAGATGTATTTTTGAAAATCGAGTCTAACCAGTGCCATCTATTACAATTATTTGAACTATTTTCTCTTTTTAATCGGCTCTTGGAAAATCTGACATTTTCAATAATTATAATTTACTGTGCTCAACATTAAGTTTTTCCCTATCGGGTTGTGTGGGTCGGATGGTAGTCGCCGCACATAAAAAGCCAAAACAACGAAAGAAAAAAAATGGAAAGGCAAGCACTGAAACCCGATATAGGTAGGGCGTCGCCGCGAAACTACGCGCAGAGGAATTGCCCTACCTCTGTGATAAATGGGTTAGGGCTATCGGGCCAAGGGTGGACCCGGTTAAAGAAGTTAGCCCAAAGAAAAGTCCGCTTTGCTAGCTGGAACCTTGGCACGCTGACCGGGCGTGCTCGTGAGCTGGCCAATATACTCGCCAGGCGTAAGGTCGCAGTGGCGTTTCTGCAGAAGACCAGGTGGAGAGGCAACAGGTCACGTAACATCGGGAACGGCTATAAGCTAATATACGCTGACTCTCCGAGTGGGGATAACGGAGTGGCGGTGGTGCTCTCTGAGGAGTTTTGGGACAGCGTCTTGGACGTGAAGGGTGTAAGCGAAAGCATTATGGTTGTGGGGGTGCTTATTGAAGGGGTCGTGACCAATTTGGTAAGCACCTACGCTCCACAGGTCGGTTGAAGCGACGCGGACAAGGCGTTGTTTTGGGAGCAAATCGGGGAAGTACTACGTAACGTTCCGTTGTCGCAGGGTATTGTTGTGGGTGGCGATCTGATCGGTCATGTGGGGGAGAAGTGTGAGGAGTTTGGCCGTGTTCATGGTGGTTTTGGTTTTGGGAGCCGTAACGGAGAAGGGGAAGAAATTCTCCGGACATGTATGGCTGCTGATCTGGTCGTTGTGAACACTTTTTTCCATAATAAATCCGAGCATCTGATCACCTACAAGGAGCGCTACCCAGATTGATTACTTTCTCACTCGGAGAGACAAGTCAAGACAAGAGAAAGTGGCCACCTGTAAAGTCATACTCGGAGAGTCTCAGTCGGGGTAAGGACGTGTTGGAGGGGACCGGTTCTCCTTCGCCACATCACATGTCCGCTACCACGGCTTCGGGCGGAGTTTGAATCTCCAGGTGTGGACCCGTTATGAGCCGCAGCATTACCAGGGTGGACGATGCGGACGTGATGTGAGGACTTGATGATAGGTGCCATTGCCCTGGTCCACTTCCTGGGCCTGCACTGGGCAAGATGTTGTTTCCTGGTGCTTAATGGTGGCTCTGTATGGGGTTGTAAGTTGGGGTTACACTCAAATATCATGCAATATATGCATTGCAAATTATCTTGTCGTGGCGTCCTTTGTAATAATTGTTTTCTTTCTTTCTTAAATATTTCATTAACTATGGAACGAATTTTAATTAAACTGTTTTCCCAAAAAAGAGAACCCATCGAAATCGGTCCATCTGTTTTTAGCTTAATCGCTCTTGCCGAAGGAACATACCCAGCAGTGACTACAGTTGTGTGTATATAACAAAGTCGCTTCCCGCCGTCTGTCCCTATGATCTATGTATACAGGGTGACCTTAGCCTCTGGACAAATAATGAAACCCTATTTAAGACTGCTACTCACCAGCATAATAAAATAGGTCTTTCTTTACTAATTAAATATATTTATAAAAATATAAAACTTTTTTTTCTAACAAATTAAATTAAACTTAATCGGCAACCATTACAATATACTGTATCACAACCTTCTGTATATAATTTTTTTTCTCTATGATCACAACACGAATAAATTAATTATTGACAATCATAATATGACACATGAAAAGCGAGTGACGTTATGTCACACTTCAAATTATTGCCAAATTACAATACATTTTTTTTCATTTTATTTAGGCTGTCATCGGGCATGGAGTTCTAATAGAATTCAAGTTTGCGATATTTAGGATACTTCCTAGACCATGCAACTACATACAGGTTGTCGCGAGTGATAAATTTAAAATCATTGATTTTTAAGTTAATACTGCAATTTTTTATGATACTTTGCAGTTTTTTTTTAGTCTTAATGGGACCCCAATCACAGCTCAATGGCAATTTTACGTGTTATTGGTATTCTGCTACAATTAAAACTGATCCAATTACAATTCTATTCAGGCGCGGCACTTATATAGCTGACTTGAGGCTCAGACTATATAAAAAGAAAAGTAGGTACTATTGTATGCTAGAATGTTGAAAAAGATAGGAAATCGCGTACTTCATTTGGGAAAAGATACAGACAGAGTACTTTAGCATTAAGGATGAAGGTATCGCAATGCGAAGGTACTTAACGTATACGAGAGATGTCGCTGGTGGGTTTTTAAAACGCGCTATTGAGTTGGCGACAGTGAGAAACCAGGTTCAATTTCTCATATTTCAAGGATATGTTACCTAGCCGATAGTTGCCTCGGTGCTCCCAGGGGGTGTTTAGGAGTGAAGGAGGCAACTGTCGGCTGGGTAACATCATTGAAATTTTTGTAGGGCTCGTAGTGCTGTGGCCGGCGCGGCAGTGTCTCGGCTGGTAACGGTAAAGCAAAACCAAAATCCAAATTGGTTTATTCAATTTGATGGCCTAACTTGTGGCTGTCGTTTTAAATTCAAAAAGATATCTACAGTCATAGCGAAATGTTCCAATTACATATTCGAGAACAGTCATTTAAGGATACACTTTTTTCACGCCAGTCTATAAAATTTTTAAAAATTACTTTATTAGCATACTATTTTCATTATAGCTGTAACATAACACTATTATGTAACTGTCATATAAAAGGGGGTATTAAAACATGAGTGTCTGTTTATCATACGAGGCGTAGCCGAGTATGATAATAGTTTGACACTCATGTTTTAATACCTAATTATATGCAGTTGCATACACTACTTTATCTACACTCATATTTTCATGTTAAAATTTCGTACCTATAATTTTTTCAACTTTGTTGGAAGTAACTGCAAGTCAGTTCTGTTGTATCTACGCGTCGAGGATATCAAGCGAAATTCACTTCACTACTTTCACATTTATCTATTTATTTGCTTCAAACAAGAAAAAACATTCACAAACACAAATTACAACAATTAGAAAAAATATTCTGTTTAGCGGGAAAATAATTCCAAATGTACACAATCACAACCACAGACTATGAATTGATCACAAATATAAACAGGAATTTTGAATTTGTTGAAGACATTTAGGTATTCAGCCTACATTTAGCCGTGTCCCGGCGCCCGACAAAAATTTAAAAAAGATAAGTGTTGCATAATGATTAAAAAGTTATTTTTCGATACAGCTGTAATAAAAATAGTATGAGAAATGCTGTATCGAAAAGTAATTTTTTAAATTTTTATAGACTGGCGTGAAAAAAGTGTATCCTTAAACAAATGTTTTCGAATATGTAATTGGAACATTACGCTATGAGTGTAGATAAAATAACGTTATCTACACTCCTAGCGGAATGTTCCAAGTACATATTCGAAAACAGTCGTTTATGGATACCATAGAGAAAAAATTTTATATACAGAAGCAGAGAGTACATTTCGAGTTTAAATACGAGACAAAATGTCACACATCTCTATAACACACACACTAATGCAAATGCAGGGACGGAACCAGGCAACCCATCTGCAGCAAAATATAACTCATCATGAGTTATATTTTGCTATGACTTTCTACTCGTAACGGACACAAACAAATCTGACTTGTTGTTCGCTTCAGATGACTATGGAATTTTTTTAAACTTGTCCTTATATTTTAATATTGACATTATAATAAAAGGTAAGGTGTCTAGTGAATCAAAGCCATGCCCTGATACCTACCACCGTCTTTTCGATCTCTCGATCCTACATACCGTGAATCGGGAGTGCTTGCTTTTGCAAAAAAGAGGGTTATGATTTTGACCGGTATTAATGTTTATTTGTTGCCTCATAACTTCTGAACTAAGTAGGTACCTAACTACTTACTTATAGTTAGAAGCGTCTTCATTGTTCACAGGTTGGCCTATGTGACTTCATAAATTTAATATGATGCCCTATAGAGGACATAGTAATGAAATAAATAAAAAAATTGAAAAGGATAGATTCATTAATATATTAAACAAGCAGCATATTCTTTATTTTCAGTAAAAATTCATATAATGCTGGTGCAGCAGGACAGAAGGGACTTGCATCTAATTATTATCTTGTTCTTCAAAATGTTTACAACGCAGCACTTCCAATTTGCAACCCAGACATAACAATGTCTGGTCTTTAGGAAACCTAGAAAAACAAATATTTATGTAAATAAACGTAAATACGCGATTAATCCGTTGTTTCATATAATGTCTGAACATTAAAAATGTCATCTAGGTACGTTTTTGGCATGGAACCCTGATACATATAAAATTGTGGACCACTATTCACAAGATTTGAGTAACAAAATACTATAAAATAAATACTAAGTCCGACCCTGTAAGCATCAAAATATTTTCGTACCTATTTAGACACCGAAATATTGCTCAATTTGCCAATAATTTTAAATCTATCTCTAATGGCATGTTGTTTTAAGGTAAAGCATTTCAATTATTGCAAATTCACACTATTTTGATGCATATTTTTGTCACAATTCTAAAATTTATTTCGGATCGCCGCGACCACGAATGTTTACTTACCGATGAAAGGATAATCCAGGTGTATTTCCATACTTTGCGCTTTCACATAAATGTGCACTAAATTACACACAAAATTACAATCTTTTAAATGATTTGGTTTAAATTTTATTAGCAAATTATAAAATTTACACCGATGTTTCAAAAGAAACGTCAGGTCGTTAGGCCCTCGAGCAATATGTCGAACGTTCAAAACATTGCGCGCGTCACTTTCCGTGAACTTATTCTAATGGATGAAGAAACGGTTTTTTTGTTTTTCTAGGTTTCCTATAGACCAGACATGGTTTTGTCTGGGTTGCAAATTGGAAGTGCTGCGTTGTAAACATTTTGAAGAACAAGATAATAATTAGATGCAAGTCCCTTCTGTCCTGCTGCACCAGCATTATATGAATTTTTACTGAAAATATAGAATATGCTGCTTGTTTAATATATTAATGTATCTATCCTTTTCATTATTTTTTTTTTCATTACTATGTCCTCTAGAGGACATCATATTAAATTTATGAAGTCACATAGGCCAACCTGAGAACAATGAAGACGCTTCTAACTATAAGTAAGTAGGTAGGTACCTACTTAGTTTAGAAGTTATGAGGCAACAAATAAACATTAATACCGGTCAAAATCATAACCCTCCTTTTTGCAAAAGCAAGCACTGCCGATTCACGGTATGTAGGATCGAGAGATCGAAAAGACGGTGGTAGGTATCAGGGCATGGCTTTGATTCACTAGACACCTTACCTTTTATTATAATGTCAATATTAAAATATAAGGACAAGCTTAAACAAATTGCATATTCATCTGAAGCGAACAACAAGTCAGATTTGTTTGTGTTCGTAACAAGTTGAAAGTCGTAGCAAAATATAACTCATGATGAGTTATATTTTGCTGCAGATGGGCTGCCTTGTTCTGTCCCTGCATTTGCATTAGTGTGTGTGTTATAGAGATGTGTGACATTTTGTCTCGTATTTAAACTCTAAATGTACTCTCTGCTTCTGTATATAAATTTTTTTCTCTATGGCTTTTCTCATAATAACTGGACTACTGACGACCCGACATAGGATCTGCGATGAAACAAAACTAGCTGATTTCCTCAGATATGGAGTTTTTTTTAATGTAATTTCCCATCTGTCTGTTCACAAAGTGTGTTGCCATCATAGAGATAAAATTTTATATACAGATGCCATAAAGGGTGTAGACGGAGAATTGCTCACAAGTGCAAACTTTATCAAAGACCGTTGGTGCTGTCATTTCAAGGAACTGTCTAACGAGGCCAACAACCACGTGCCATCACCACAGCTTCCTGCCAACCGTGGCTTGATAAGCCCGATTACCCCTGACGAGGTGGAGAGGTCTCTGGCCATTATGAAGACCGGGAAAGCTATTGGCCATGACGGAATACCCATATAAACTTGGAAAACAATGGGGACCCGAGGCGTACTCATGCTCACTGAACTATTCAATAGGATCGCAGCCACGGGGCTTATACCTGACGCGTGGCGCGTAAATATTATTACGCTAATATATAAAGGAAAGGGCAGTGTGCAGGAGTGCGGCAACTATCGAGATATCAAACACATGAGCCACACAATGAAGCTACTCGAACGGATTATTGACCAGAGACTTCGCCAGGAATGTTCTTTGTCGGAATGCCAGTACGGCTTCAGGCCGGGCTGTAGCACTATGGATACAATATTTGCCCTCAGAGTCCTCCAGGAGTCTCATTGCAGTAAGATTCAATCTCTGCACTACGCATTTCTCGACTTGCAGAGGCCTTTCGACAGTGTCCCTTGGGAGATAATCTGGTGGGCTCTGAGATCAAAGTCTGTGCCCGAAGCGTACATTAGTATTATACAGGATATGTATGCCAATACTGAAGGCCAAAAACCATCGTAGGCCATACTAATCCCTTCCCGATTACTGTAGGTGTTCACCAGGGTTCTGTGCGCTCAGCACAGAATCCTTATTTGTTTTGCATTGTGCTCGATGCCCTCTCCAAATACCTTGGATCCGTAATGCACGAGTCCAGCGACATCGGTCCAGATGCCAGCGCTGACGAAACACGTACGCGAACTCCACGCCAACGAAATGAAAATGCTGCGGTGGATGTGACGAGTTACGCAACTCGATCGAATACGTAACGAGTACATTCGTGGCAGCCTTGGCGTGAGGGATATCGCAGATAAGATCAAGGAGGCTCGTCTGCGCTGGTTTGGTCTCGTATTGCGTAAGCCTCAGGGATACGTGGGAAATGGGTGCCTTACTCTACCGGTATCAGGAAAGAGGCCCCGTGGGCGACCCAAGAAGCGATGGATTGACATCGCTGAGACGAATGCGAGAGCCAACGGCTTGCGACGAGAGGATGCCGAGGACCTTTTCTTTCTTTCGAGGATTGCCTGATCTGCCAAATCCTGGATGAAGGCCCCCGGGCCTTCGCGCGTGAAAGCACAACCGGGACATTAACGCCAAGATGACCAGTAGGGTTGATGATGCCGAAAACTGAAATGTGAAACAAGCAAAAGTTTATCAGTTTAAGATGTATTTATTACAACGATATGTACTTACTTGAAATTCCATCAAAACATCAAATGCTTTTACGCATTCATACTGCAATCATACTCGTAAATAACCAGGAACGACCCACATATTGTATTCAATACCTGAAATGCAAAGCTTGCTTGCATTGCATAACATTAAATTACGAAAGTGCATTGCTGTCGGGGAATATTTCGTGGAGAAATGCAATGCAATATCTTATCTACCAATGTTATTTCAGTTACTATTATGTACAGTTCAAGAGAATAAGTGCTTTACCGCTTCGAGAAAATTTACCTTTGCAGCTACAACAACAAGGTATTTAGTGCATATTTAGCCAAAATGAGCTGTCCCTTAGGCCCAAAGAAAATCCCATGTATATTGCATACAGGAAAGTTTCATCAAAATCCGTTCAGTAGATTTTGCGTAAAGAATAACAAACATCCATCAAAACACCTATCCTTACAAACTTTCTCATTTATAACGTGCAAGTAGGAGTATTAGAAGTATAAAAGCCAGAAGCAGATAGAACGCAGTATCTGTCTTGCAATTGGCAAAATCTGTAGGCGTACGCCGTTTAATATAGTCAGTTAAATATGAAATGGAAGCACGTATGAAAGTTAACTGTTATTGCAACAGACTGCGTCTGATGTTATAAATATGAACCGCCCATCTCGTATTTAATGGTTATCGTTAAATTATTATACATCATTGTAATCATGATGCATGCGGTATGTACAGGAGCTTGACATGTCGAGTAGCACGTGTTGCGCTTAGTCATAGTTGAATGAAGGCAGGGTGCGGTAATGTAAGCAAAAAACACGCGTGTCGATACAATAATGGCCCCTGAAGGATCAAGTGCGTTTGCTGTACTTTAGAAGCTGATAGTGATGGAAAAGTGGTGGTGGTTGGACTCTGACAAAACTGAGAACTTACCTTTGAGCATTCTATTCCGGCCTCCAAGTAAAAGGAGAAGCGAAGGATTGACATCGTCGAGTCGGACGCGAGAGCCAACGGCTTACGACGTGAGAATGCCGAAGATTGGGCAAAGTGGAGAAGAAAATGCAGGAAAGCGGACCCTGGCAGAAGCCGGGAGTGACGTGATAATGATAGATAAGTTGGTGGCACTTGGCACTACAGTTGATGAAAGGTGGAACTGTATAGTAACAACGCGTCAGCTGTTCCGCTGTTTTGGTACACCTGATTCCAGAATACCTAAATCTAACAGTTAATCATTGAAAATAGTAGATAAATGGTAAAGTAATAATCGCAGTGATTCCGCTCGTTCGTAGATATTAAATATTACCTACCTATCTGTCGTTATCCTGAGACGATTGCGAGCTTTTCCCTTTTTTTATTCGTAAAAAATCATCGAGATCTTGCACATGCGCCGTAAAAAGGTTCAGAATGCTTGTTACTTAGATGCCAGGCATCCAGATGATTATTTCGATTCGATATAGGTTTCAATTTGATTAGGTTAGTCTTGGCGCAGAGGTCATTTAAATATTTAGGTTTCAAAACTCGGTCTCAAATGGCCCAATTTAACGATTAGCATAAGACATGTCCTTGTCCGTTTGTTATATATACAACGATAAAATGTAGCCAGAGTTTATTATGATAGAGATCAAGATATAATTAGCATATATATGTTGTTCCATTGGGAATAAATACAGACTGGCGAAATGACTGGCGTAGTTTGTTTAATGTAAATGTAAATAAAGCTAATGCTGGGAAACTATCCCATAACCTTGCCAATATTTCCATCATACCACATATCAATCGATGCGCCCACTCACGCGCATACCATTTCCTGTTGTAAGTACCAGAATTAAGGGAGCTGATGTGATATTCTATCAACGCGCCATTTTACTGAGTGTTGCGTGCTATGGTATATGTCAGGGCGCACTATTGAAGGTTTACGCATTAGATTAATGCAGTACTACGCAGTAGTTAGGTCTTCGTCATCATCATGTCAGCCGAAAAATGCCCACTGCTGGGCATAGGCCTCCCCCAGAGATCTCCACAAAGGCCGATCCTGTGCCTTTACTGCCTGTGAACTTTACTGCCCATCAGCCAAGCCATCATCTGTTCTTTAAGCTATGTGCCCTGCCCACTGCCACTTCAGCCTAGCAATCCTTGGAGCTACGTCGGTATTAGGTATCACTTATTAAAGGACTGCTTTTGATTTCAAACAATCCATTTAATAGAGCAAAGTTGTAAACGATTATGAATTTTCCAGTGGGTAATTTAGAACTAGCTTCGTACCCAGCCAACCCTCTGTCAACGTCATTAAATTCCAAAAGTCATTTACAATTAAAGTAAATAAATAAATTGGTAGGTATCGTGAATCCTAAATCTGCGATCTAAAATAGCACCGGACGCATTATCGAACTTCAAAATATACAATATTGACCTTACTCTACCCGTACTACGTTGTATCTATGTCGTAGACCGATGCCCAATCGGGACGATCGTGATCTGCCCGGGCATATCATTTTGACACGTTTTTTTTTAATGTTTATTTTGGGAGCTGGATCACATTAAAGCGACCATGCTGCTCCGTATTTACACCTACACATTAATAAAAATGGGTGGGTGGAAGGTAACTTCGCTCCAAACCCACCCTAACCTATATAGCTCTCGAGCCTCCCTCGACAAAGGAAGCCCCAGCGCACTATTACAACCACCGACTGTTCAAAACATTTTACAATAGGATTGCATATTGACTCTAAGTTGTTCGTTCCACGCGTTACCACTGCCTCGAGTCTAAACGGGCAAAGTCCAGCCCAACCAGCCCACCGCTGCAACTCCTGTGTAGCCTGGATCTACAGTGGCGACCCAAAAGAGCTACCGAGTTTTGTCACTGCCCCGAGTTTTTCTCACTTCCTATGAGGAATAACCTGACCGACAGAAAAAGTCGGATAAACCCCGACTAAATTTATATAGACTCAAATATTTTCTAAACTACTGAACAGATTTTAATGAAACAAAGCTAAGAACCATCTCGATTAAACTGGCTTGCAAATAGAGAAAACCGCATCAAAATCGGTACTTATGTTCGGGAGCTACGATGCCACAGACAGACACACAGATCGACAGATCTCACACATGTATAAAACTTATAACGCCCCTCTTTTTTCGTCGAGGATTAACATTCTATCAACCTCTACCAAAATAGAGCGAAATGATTTCAGAATATTTCGTCGCCTGAAGCAAGCGTCAAATGGAATTTTTCTTTCCGAGCTTTGATCAAATTTCCCTCAGACGAGATGAGATGAGAGTACTGGAGGCGTAGGGAGGGCCCTTGTTGACACTCCGAGACCCATCAGAGGGCTCGAAATTAAACCAGAGGTCGCCATTATTTTTGGTTACCTTGACACAGTTTTATGGACCGATTTAGATAGGTGCGGAAATGCTTTTGGTGATTGTTTCACGCTGTAATTTTTGATTACAGAGGCAGTTTAAATTTGATGCGTCGGAGGACACCAATACTTTTTGGTTGGCTCTTTGAAGAATTTTAAGGTTTAATTTTTAGATAGGTACTAACGATTTATTAATAAGTACATAATTAATTATAATAATAAGTATTATCTTCTCTTTAAATAAGTAATGTTATTAATTATGAATTTGTAATCAATTAAATCAATCAAATGAGTAAGCTATATGCTTAATTAAATTACAGACACATTTATTAAAAAAAGAAGGGATCTTATACCTATTGCAAATATTATCCTTATTATGACAAGTCACGTATTCGCATAATTTGCTCATAAAAAATTCAAAGCATACTTAATGCGAGTTTCATGCCATTACCTAACTCAGTCAGAGAAATTTTAATTTAAGCGCAGTTTAGGTACTATAGGTACTTTTGGAAGACAAAACATGACATATGTTCACGTTTTTTCAATTTTTACTTCAAGTAGCTCAGTTTTCGTACCACATACTTCCATCAGTTCCGCGCTTTCCGTGCCAAAATTCTGCTGAGTTGGAATATCTATCACTTGGGTTTTGGATTTTTCCATTTGTTTGATTCGCTTGAATGTAGTCTTACTCGGCATGTTTAGCAAAGTTTCGCTTATCATATTGTATGCCCGTGGACTTGTCTTACACAAATTGAGACAAAATAACTTATATTCCGTGCTGTATCTATTTCCGCAGGAATGATCTTTTAATTTTACCTGTTCTTTTACAACTTTAGACAAGTTTGTCGTAAGATACTTGTCGCACAGTTTATAAAACTGGTTGATATCAGTTTCTGGTCTTTTCTTCCGTTCTATTATATTTATATTTTTGAGCATTCTTTTTGGAGTTTGTGTGCTGTAGCTACGTTGAACTTTGGTCTCATATTGAGTACCAGATTCGGTAGTTTCCGCAGTTGTTTGTGATCCTTTATGTTCATGTTTTTTGGTAGGCAGCAAAAGTTTAGGTACAGAGCCTTTTTTCAAGACAGTTCGGTTCGATGTCTTCAATAAACGATCATTTTCGAAGTGTGCCTCACAAACTCGGAGACATGTTGAGAATTTATTTTTTACATCTTCTCGGTCAATTAAACTTAGCCATAAGGTTCGTCTGAAAAGAAAACAATTTGTTATTAACATGTAATTCGATATTTTTTGGGAAATTTTTTGGAGAGGGTTTTAATGGCGATTACAACATGGAGTTCTTCAAGACTCGGCCATATACCAATCATTGTTTTCTGAGTTTTGTACATTAGTTGAATACTAACCGATGCTCTTACGGTGAGGGAAAACATCGTGATGAAACCTGCACATTCAGGCGACTGAATGTGTAACCATGATCCAATCTGGTCAGGTTCCCCTGGTAGCAGGGTCATGGAGGTCAGATGGCAGTCGCTCCACTGTAATTACCTGACCTGCTAAATCCTGGATCATGGTCAAGGCGGACCCCGGGCCCTCGTCCTCGAGAGCACAACCAGGACATTAACGCCAAGATGATTATTATTAGTGGTATAAAAAAGTCACTCCGACGATTAAAGCGACTCACACTTTGCATATTTTTGTAGATACGTGTCGTGCGTTTCGCACGAATGAGTAGTGCACACACTGCGTTGCGTATCTGCGAAATGCTAGCAATAAATATGTAATAGTGTATCAAGACCAGTATTAGATATAGGTATAGTCCCAAGAGTCCCCTCATCAAAATATATACGAGCTCAAAAACGATAGACTTGCATTGTGATGAGTGTGTGGCCACTGTCCATCCCTATCATCACATCAGCTTACTGAAACCAAAATAAGGAGGCTATGGCCATTCACAATCAATCACTAAGCGCATAAAATCAGCTGTTAGTGTGAGAGCGGCCATGTTTGTCACAAATATAGGTTTATTAGAGGTTTATAGAAGAGAGCCTTCTACAAGTTAGAAGATGTTATTGAGCGTTTTAGCGATATGTTTTTCAAGATCCATATTTTAGTAAACCTTCTATAAATCTCCCATAACTTTGATACCGTAAAAATTAAAATATATTAAAAACAAAAAGATTGTATGGAGGGCCTTCATACAAGAATCGATCATTTTTTCAGATATTTTTATTATCCCTCTATCGTAATATATATACGATACAACATGCAAACACCAAATTATAGTGATAAAGATAATAATAATATTGCAGTGTATTTAAAGTGCCACAAACTTAAACCGGTGGCCAAAACAGGAACTAAGTGCCGCCATTTTGAAATGTCAATACTAAATTCATCAACAGCGACTGGCACGCGACTCAAATTCCCAACAACAAAAAACTGAGTGTTACTTACTTCTCAATCTCATTTGGCAAGGTGAAGAACGTATAGTCACAGCTTTTAGTCGTATTTAAACAACCAAATACACTGCAGCTGTAATAACATCGCTTTTTCTTATCCATTTCGATAACACGTGACGAGTGACGCTAGCACCCGCGACTGAACTCTGCTTGAGACTACTTGAGAGTGCGTGAGAATGCCTGTGCCTTGTGTAAATGTGACGTCAATGTGTGCGTGCGAAACATGGCGCTTTGTTCACAGCTGTTCAGCGGCCAGCGGTCTCTGTTTGCGCGCGCAGCCGCTTTACGTAGATACTTGTTTACAACCTTTTATTTAACATGCACTGTTCGTATGTATGCAAGTTGTCCGTCAAAATTTACAAACCATATTTCGACCATTTTATGGTGTCCGATTGAGCTGAAATTTGGTAGACCTATGTAACTTGGATGAATATGGTACCATGGAGCTGGTCTAATAGTGGAGTCGGAATGTGGTCATAGCAACTAATGAACGCAATAAGATAATCCTATAGTATTCGGTCTCTTTGGAATGGTCTTGATAGTACCTACCTTGATGGAACCTATAGTACCGCCGGATAAACACTTGTAATGAAAAATTATTTTTCATTTCAGAACTTATTTTTTATGCTACTCAGTGGCAAACGAGCAGGCAGAGCCCACCTGATGGTAAGTGGTAACTGTCGCCCATAACATCTACAATTTCTACATTTAGGTTGCAGGTAACAAAAATATAGAACCGCAGGTGCGTTATCTCTGTGAGGACTACGATGAAATACCTTATGCCTGTAATTTTACTGGCTAGCTTATCCTTCAAAACAATGTAAGCATTGTTCCTTAGCGGCAGAAATAGATAAGGCGGTAGTAGGTGCCTACTAACCCAGGCGGACTCCTCAACTGAATTATTTGTATAGAAAAATTTGTATCGGTCTTGACAAACCTTCCCGCACAGTACTTTCCGTATAACCGAAATATCGAGTGTTAACAGTGAGATTAACACTGCAAAGAAAAGTCGACCTTGTTGCTATAAGACATGCAACTGAACTTTGACCTTGGGGTGATAAAGCAATTTACTGAACGAGTTTACTTTGTTTCTGGTGATAAATTTTTAATTAAAAATAAAAAGTACGCTAACCGACAGATGAAAAAAATCCGCCGACAATGTCTATTTAACTCAAATATTTTGCAAATTACTGAACCGATTCTGTAGAAACAAAGCTAAGAACTAAGAACCATATCTATTAATCTAGATTACAAGCAAAGAAAACCGCCTCGAAATCGGTTTATCCATTCGGGAACAACGGTGCTACAGACCAAGAATAATATGTTATACTTACCCTACCAGGGTTACATAGGATGCCCAGTGTCACTCCGTGGTTTTTATCATTATATTAACATCAGAAAAATGTTCTTACCTCTGAGATGCTCTGAGATGCCTCTTTGAGCCTTTGACAATGGCATTTCTTTGTTTTACACTAAACTTTTGTTTTTAAAATCAATGACGAGTAAAACTCCTTGCAGTCTATAGGATTGCTTATACATATAAATAGACTAGGCTTCGTATAAATTTATTTTATTTTATTTTATTTTATTTTATTTAAATGCCTACTTTGGGAGATTTTAATACTTTCTATGTTCCTAAATGTATGCCTAACGTATGTCCTGTTATTTCCGTGACCCCGGCTTGAAGTATTATCCTTTGCAGGATTGGAATTCAGAATTTGTGTTTAATAGCTGCGGACAAATAATTGATAGCAAAACTAGGCGACATCTAAAGAAATTACACAGATAAAAAATCGTTGACGACATCAGTGACAGTTCATTGCTGAAACCAAAATTAGAGGAGATTTATGCAATAGAGAATCTCCATGCTTGGTAGGCTGGTCGGAAAACGCAATGTGGAAAAAATTAAACACTTAATTTTTTTTTGTTAAAGGTTTTGATTCATTAATCAATCTATGTACAGTCGAACAAACATATTACTTATAAGACTATTTTATCATTCTGCCGGTAATCCAGCAGGTCTGCCTCCTGCTAGTCCTGCCACTGGAAGAGATGGACCCCACACCAACTCCTCCACCATACCAGTGTTAGCATATTATCTATACATGGTATAAAACTAAGTCGCTTCCCGCCGTCTGTCCCTATGTACGCTTAGATCTTTCAAACTACGTTTAATGCAGTTTTCAACAATAGATCTCTATATGATTCAAGAGGAAGGTTTATGAACAAGAAAATAAGGGTAGGTAGGGGTAAAACAGGTGTATGTAGGGATAAAACGCCACGCCAAGGAAGTCGCGCCAGGTCCCTAACGCCATCTCGCGACCCCACACATAACCAAGGAACTGAGATATTTTCCGTGAGAAGTTGACGAAAAGCTCTCGAAGTACGGAGCAGGTACACGATCCGTAAACGCTCGAAATCTCAACCGAACACAAACAAACATGGACTTCGCACAAATAATGGTCAATTAGCCAAAAGTGCTTTTTGTGGAAACGTAAACCAATTCGACGCCAGTATTTATAGAGCGTTTGTTATAAACAATAACATACGGCGCCCGGCTCAAGTCATAACAGACGATAATGATGTAATGCGCTAAAAATGAATTTATTTAGGTCGTCAAACATCCGTGCACTTTGAGGAATACGTAATTTGAGTTTGAGAGCTGAGTTATACTTACCCATAACATAACAAGCGAGCGAACAGATATTGGATATAATTATCAGGAGACTGGAACATAAACAAGAACATAATAATAGCAAAACTTTTTACTCGCGACTTCGCTGCCTAAAATTCTGTTACTATGGATCCGGACTCGTCCCCGCCGGAACCACATTGAATTTCGAGAAAAACTAAAGCCTATGTTACTCGCTGTGATCTAGCTTTCTATAGGTGACAGAATTTTGGAAATTTATTTATTTATTTAAAACTTCATTCACATTACAGTACAAAGGCGGACTTAAAGCTACATAGCTTTTTCTACCAGTCAACCAGAGAGCAATAAACAAAAATTTCAAGGCGGTGCAACAAAAAGGAAGAGAAAAGAACATTAAATAGACTAAACGTAAAATTAAATTTAAATTTGAATACCAAACATTCACAGACCGAGATTTACAGATAATATAACAGGAGAGAGAGAGAGAGAACAAGAAACTAAACATAACAAGGAAATCGGTTAAGTAAGTAAGTTTTGAGTTTATCCACCTCAAACAAACAAATCTTTTCACTTTATAATATTAGTATAGACATAGATAGTTGAAAATCGCATTAAAATCCGTTGCATAGTTTAAAAGATCTAAGCGTACATAAATACAGACGGCGGGAAGGGACTTTGGTTTAAACTATGTGTAGAAGTAGGGTAGGGGGGATCAGTTCTAACTGCAGCCCACTCACTATACCTACATAATCAAGCGTTTGGATAACATTACATTTCCAAATAGGTTTATTGCGAAAATAGGTCAGTCAGCATGTCACCTACTGGGGAGTAAGATCCATTTAATCGAATTACAAAGGACTTTAATTGTATTTTCTACACGAGTTACTGCGTACTTACAAACTTATGGAATGACAGAACAACTTATGTTACAGTACAAATCACTTAAATATCTATCCATTATTTGAATAATATATAGGTACACAAGTATAAGTCTATCATTATCTGAGCATTTGGTATATTATTATTATTCTACATCATAGCTTTCTTCGCATAAACATTAGGCAAAAACAATCTCTAAACCCATTACTACAACAGTTTCGACTAACAACAAAATACTTAAAACAATCACAAATAATAAATTATAAACCTTAAACCTAATAAGTAGACTAGAGTCAAGTATCATTGTCCTCTAAATCTACTGACTCCGCTAATCAAGTTTCGTTATACACTGTATTATACACCAGCTCTTGAATTTTCATCCTAAGCATCAGCTTTTTCGCTGGCCTTAGTTTCTTCACATGTGGTATTAAACTATTGAAGAACCCTACATCTTCATCTTTGGTCACACCTTCTTCTCCAGTGGTGGGTGTGAAACTCTTTTGTGCATCATCGTCATCATCATAGAAATCCGTTTCCATTATGACTGGTTTTGTGTCGAATTCATCGAACTCGTCGTCTTTCACACTAATGTTTATGGTTTCAGTTTCTGGGATAGGATCGTCAGGCTCGTTGGCAGCTTCTAAGAAGTAGCTGGTGCCCGGATCGGCGTCATAGTCCTGACTATACTGATCGTCTGGATCTTGCATGGGGTTCTCTTCGTAATCATTGAACTGATTCGTCAAGAAACTGAGTTTTGGCAAGAACTCCCACTCGGAGTCCTGTTTGCGGACTTCTTTCCTGGCTTGGTCCCGCAGGTACTTCCATTTTAGTCTGGCCTCGTCGCCTGCGGAGTTATACATGTCGTTTTTAGTCTTATGTTAATCAATATAAGAATAGAGATACGAATAGCTGATATGAGTATGTTCTACAGAATTAAATGTATCGTTACGATGTGTCAACAGTTCAACAGATATAATTATATTGCTTAAGACTATCAACAGTACCTATTTTCTACTCATAAAATACTATTTCCTTTAATAATTTTTTTTCTACTGACAAAACGATTTGTACTTCCCATAATAGATTTAATAAATAAAGTGTAGTTTGACTCTTTATTAAGGAAGTTTTAGGAAATAGTCGAAGGCTTCGGGACGTCCAGAGACTGAAATAATGATGGTCATCAATTTTAAACACAAGACGGTAGGTGTTTACTAAACTATTTACACGACTGCGTTAAGAAGGAGGGTTATTTCTTCATTCATAGTGTTAGCCATGAAGTTGGTGTGTGTGCGCGACTCATATTACTTAAGGGACTCTATACCATGAGCTATGGACTTCAGTCGTCATTGGTTCTCTGTAGCGTGCAGGACGTTTCTGTGTATTATATTTAATTTTGTGTTTTGAAACATTTTGTGTCTATTATTATTTTCGCTATTAGTTCAGAAGTGGGATAAAATATATTGAACTCAAAGGACTTAGTGGGACTATTTGTGTTGTGAATTTGTGATTTTGTGACAGTGATGTGCGTCTAAAAATAGAACAAAGAACTTGAGGACTCGGCGCAGTGACACAGTGCGTACACAGCAAAGTTTCGGGGGAAGAACCGCGGGGGGAAGACCCGCGTCGTATTCGCCTGTAGCCGATACCCGAATGCCCGATTGCGTCATCGCATACCTGTGTCGGCACTGAACCGTCGTCATTCATCGCCTGCTTAACCGACCCGCGCGCCCCAAGTGCAGCGTACCTCATGTTTACGTTACTTGGAATTTGGTGAGCTCGTTTCATGTTCCTGTTCTACTATAGACTCTTCTTTGTGTGATATTCTCGCTCTGTAATAACGTTGTTCTATGGATGGATATTTTAATCACTAAGCCAGTTCGGACTAACTTAAAAGAGAGTGAAGAATTGCACTGACTGTTGTGTTATAGTCGTTTGTGTATACTAATAAAGTGTACGGTACTAATTACTATGGGACATCACAAGAAACGCTCTAAGCGCTCTAAGCGTAATCGTTCGCGTAATGGTACGCCTTCATCCTCCTCATCTTCATCTTCGTCGTCTTCATCATCTTCATCATCCTCATCCTCGTCATCCGTTGAAAGTGTAGGAAGGAAACGAAGACAGCGTGGCATTAGGAAAACTCAGTCATCTCGAGGTCACCATGTTCGTTATGTAGGTCGTAACGATGCAATACCGGAGTTCGACCCGCAGACCTCTGCTATCTCTGTAGAGCATTGGATTCGTAATGTGGATTCTATCGCTATTATGTATGGATGGGATGAGAGGACAACTATTTGCAATTGCACTGCCAAACTTCGCGGTTATGCAAAATCTTGGTACGAGCGCCTAGAGGACTATGATATATCTTGGAATGACTGGAAGGCTAGACTACTTAAAGCCTTTCCATTCACTAAAAATAAATTAACAATGTTACGTTCTTTGGTAAATGATATAAGGAAGGTGGACGAAGATCCCATTAAATTCTATTATGAGAAATTAGGCCTCGGAATGTCTTGCGGTTTACCGGACAACGTACTTGCTGAAACAATTATAGGTACAATTGGAGATAAAATGATTGAAGTTGGTGCTGTTTCGGCGGGTTGTCGAGATACTTCAACATTGTTGAATTACCTAGCGAATATTCATCAAGGTAACGTCCAATCTGATAACCAAAAAACTAATGATATGACAAAGAAAAACGAGGGTTTATGCTTTGTATGTGGACGAAAGGGGCACAAAGCAAGAACTTGTAGAGCTAGGAAGTTAAACCAGCAACTCACTGCTTCTAACACAACATCGAAATCAAAGGAGAGCCGACGTTGTCACTTTTGTCATCGAATTGGACACGTTGAAGCTGACTGTTTCAAGAAACGTAATCAATCTAAAAGTTGTTCTTTTTGCGAGATTTCGGGTCATACAGTCGACGAATGTCGAAAGAAAAGAAAGAATGATCCAAAAGTTAAAAACATTATGGCATTATCTATTGATAAAGCGGATGCAAAATATTATAAAAATATCAAAGTTGATGGCAAAGAATGTACAGCTTACGTTGATTTTGGTAGCGCTTGCAACACCATTCGACAGTCGGTACAAGAGAAGCTTGACTTGAGACTAAATAAAGTCGAAAATAATTTAATCATCAAGGGATACGGAGGGTCTCTAACCTCACCTATAGGAACGGTCAGGGCACAATTAAAGGTTGATGACGTAGTTCGCGATACTTCATTACTCGTTGTTCCTGACAATATACAGAAAGTGGATGTTATGGTTGGTCAACCATTTACTGAGGCGGAAAATATCATGGTTGTTAAGTCAGCCACTGAACTGTGTATTTTGGATGATTTTGGTGTACAATTAGAAAGCATTTTCGGATGCTCTAAGAAAATCAACCTCAACTCTAAAGAAGAAGTGACCTTGACCCCAGGTGTAAATAAAATTGAAGTGTATACAAATGAAATAATATCGACAAGATTGGATGTCCACGAGACGGAGTACAAAAAACCTCGTTGTGAAGCCATTGTACCTGGAAATACCATTGATATGATTATGGGCAACGCTGTTATCAAAGTCTTAAATTTGGCCACAGAAAATATAATAGTAAGCAAGGACCAATGCGTCGCTCGAGCTAAACCAAGCAGAGTAGATGATAGTGCACAAATAAACCGCTCATACAGCATTGGTAAGGAGCTGAACGAAGAAGATAAATCTGAGTTAAATAAAGTTTTAAATGATTTTTCTACATGTTTCGCAAAACACAAAATGGATCTTGGAGTTGCAAACATTGAAATGCACATAGAGCTGATTGAAAATAAAATAATTTATTATCGACCTTATAGACTTTCTCAGTTTGAAAGAGAGATAGTAAGTAACATCGTGAATGAACTATTGAAAGCAGGGGTAATAGAAGAGTCGAATTCACCATATGCAAGCCCTATAGTTTTAGTCAAAAAGAAGAATAATGAAATGCGCATGTGTGTTGATTATCGCGCACTAAATAAAATAACCAAGAAAGAGAGATACCCTTTACCGATTATACAAGATCAATTAGACAGATTTGCGGGAAGGAAAGTATTTACTACGCTGGACCTGGCTAGTGGTTACCATCAATTTCCAATTGATGAAGAATCCCGGCAATATACGGCGTTCGTCACGCCAGATGGTCATTACCAGTATAAAAGAGTCAGTTTTGGATTATGTAACGCCCCATCAGTTTTCCAAAGGGCTATGTGTAAAATATTAGCACCTGTTTTACACAAATTTGTTGAGGTCTACATAGATGATATTATAATTCTTGGAAACGACGTGAACAATGGATTGAAAAATCTAAGAGCAGTTCTGAAACTAATTTCGGAGGCGGGTCTTAAAATAAGACTGGAAAAATGTGGCTTTCTGATGTCTTCTATCGAATATTTAGGACATGAAATTGGTAACGGAGAGATGAGACCTTCAAGAAATAAAATTGAGGCTGTTATTAGTTTTAAAACTCCAACCAATGTTCATGAGGTTCGACAATTTGTTGGACTAGCTAGCTACTTTAGAAAATTTATTAAGAACTTTGCCAGATTAGCTCAGCCAATCACTAAACTTACCAAGACTAGTACTACCTGGCATTGGGGAGAACAACAAGATAAAGCATTTAACTCCTTGAAGCAGGCATTGACAGAGGAACCTGTTTTATCTTTATATGATAGCACCCTTGAGACACAGGTGCACACTGACGCCTCAAAATTAGGCTTAGGTGGCATTTTGCTCCAAAAGCAAAAAGATAATATCTGGAAACCAGTAGCTTATGTTAGCCGCCAGACCAGTGAGGTCGAACAAAGATATCACAGTTTTGAGTTGGAAGCTCTGGCGGTCGTCTTTACTGTCCAAAAATTTAGAGTTTACCTTTCGGGTATAACATTTACTGTAGTGACTGATTGTAATGCTCTGCGAGCTGTGTGGGTTAAAAGAGATATGACTCCTAGAATCGGAAGGTGGTGGCTTACGCTACAGGATTATGATTTTAATGTAGAATATCGTCCTGGGGCAAAAATGGAACATGTAGATGCATTGAGCCGCAACCCTATAGAAATAAATAAATTAGAAGAGGAAGATTATATTGACGCAATTCAAGCTCAAGATCGTAATACCCAGGAGCTGATATTAAACTTAAAGAGAGAAATTGAAGCCAATAAAGGTAAAAGAAGTGGATTGTCTAAGGAATTTCAACTAGACGGTGAACGTTTATGTCGTATCGTAGGAGATTCAATTATTCCCGTATTACCAAAAATGGCACGTCGGTACATTTTAAGAAAATATCATGACGACAATGGACATGTCGGTTATGAGAAATGTTATGATGCCCTTAAAAGAAAATATTGGTTTCCACGTATGAAACAGACTATCGAAAAGTACGTCAAAGGATGCATTCCATGTCAATTTACCAAAAGACCAACAGGTAAGCAACCTGGCTTGCTACATCCTTTCCAAAAAATAACCATACCCTTTCATACTTTACATGTGGACCACCTCGGTCCATTCTGTCGTGATGGTGGAAAGACTTATGTACTAGCGATAATAGATGCATTTACCAAGTATATTTGGTTGGAAGCCGTTACGAATGCTAACACACAATGTACTTTGTCTGTTTTTGAGAGACTCATTAAGACATTTGGATACCCAACGCGTATAATCAGTGACCAGGGGACAGCTTTTACAAGTCGAAAGTTTGAAGAGTTCTGTAATGACCATGGGATTAAGCATACATTAAACGCTGTAGCGTCACCACGAGCCAATGGTCAGGTTGAACGATTTAATCGGACAATTTTGGATTCCTTGATAACAGTCGTGGGAGATGATCAAAAAGGATGGGTAAAACATTTGCCTAAAGTTCAACTTGGTCTCAATTCCACAGTATGTAAAGGAACTGGTAAAACCCCACTAGAACTAGTTTGTGGCCTTCGTCCACGATTATCTGGAGATTTGGTGGGGCCAACTGTTGAAACGAATCTATTGACGTTAAGAGCTGAGGCAGCAACAGTAATGGAGCGTAATGCTGAATATATGAAACGAAAGTTTGATGCTAAACGTAAGGGAGCGCATAGATACCAAGTTGGAGATTTAGTAATGGTTGAGAGAAAACTCTTGAAGAAGGGTATAACAAGTGGAAAACTTGTTGAGAGATATGCTGGTCCATATAGAGTGATTGCCGTGTTACCACACGATCGATACACAGTTCGCTCTTTTGCCAAAGGTCGACGAAGTTATGAAAACACTATTGCTGTTGATCATATTAAGCCCTGGCGTCATCAGACATTATCAGATTGTGAAGAGGTATCAATGAGTGATTAGTGTTTACCCGTTTCCGCGGATGTTAGTTAAGAATTACCTGCTCCGGCAGACGTATAATAAAGACTGCTTAGTTTGTACCCGTTTCCGCGGATGTTAGTTAAGTATTACCTGCTCCGGCAGATGGTGGCTAAGGATTACCTGCTCCGGCAGATGGTGGTTAAGGATTACCTGCTCCGGCAGATGGTGGTTAAGGATTACCTGCTCAGGCAGATGGTGGTTAAGGATTACCTGCTCAGGCAGATGGTGGTTAAGGATTACCTGCTCCGGCAGATGGTGGTTAAGGATTACCTGCTCAGGCAGATGGTGGTTAAGGATTACCTGCTCAGGCAGATGTATAATAGAAATTACCTGTTTAGCAGATGTTGATAGTATTTACCTGCTCCGGCAGAGGGTGGTTAAGGATTACCTGCTCCGGCAGATGTATAATAAAAATTGCCTGCTTTAGCAGATGAAAAAAAAAAGTGTGTTTCCCTGTTTCAAAAGAAGAGTTATTAGAATTACCCGCTTTAGCGGATGCATGAGGTTATATAGTGGTTACCTGTTCAGTCAGATGTGTTGAAATGTTTACCTATTTCAACAGATGTAATACTGTTCTGTTGGCATGTCCGGTATAATGGCAAGAAAACTAGTAATAGACGATGAGGGCATCGTCAGTGTCAGGATAGCCGAACTGTTAGCCATGAAGTTGGTGTGTGTGCGCGACTCATATTACTTAAGGGACTCTATACCATGAGCTATGGACTTCAGTCGTCATTGGTTCTCTGTAGCGTGCAGGACGTTTCTGTGTATTATATTTAATTATACGGAGTTGTCGGAAACATTTTGTGTCTATTATTATTTTCGCTATTAATAGTGACAGAAATTTTTAACTCACGTGTAACATCCAACTCCAAAGCGATTTCTTTCCACGCCTCGTCCAATCTGTACCAATTGTGGTGACCTTTCAGCTGTCGGTTCCATATTATCTCTCTGACCCTCACCAGATCTATCAACTTATTCATATCCACGTCTATCGTCCTCCTTTTATTCATTAGCAGCTTTTTCCTCATCGTATATCCTAGTTTTGGGGTCTTCAATGATTCGTCCAGAGCGTTGAAGACTTCGTCGGTCGTGTCGTTGTCACCTTCGTCCTCTTCTGCCAGAAACTGGTTATGGATGAAGGATAGTTTCTTGAAGTGCGGCCAGTCTGAGTCCTCTGGGTTCTTCTTCATCTCTTTCCGGCACTGGTCCTTCAGGTTCTTCCATCTCTTTCTGCAGTTTATGCCTGGAATTTAAAGGACAGTTATTTATCACTTGATACTAAAATTTAATCAGTAAGAGTTGTAAATTATTAGTAAATTGTTTACCAATAGCAAATTCTTTCTTTTTATTAAACAAAATACACGCTTCATTCATACATATCTAATTCTAACCACAATTAATGTACATTTGTTTTCAACATTACTCTTGTTAGTGTTTTAGTCTGTGTGTAATACGGCCTTATGGCTTAGAACAATATCTTTGCGGCCATTGCGGCCTTTATTTTGCGTATAAACAACTATTTCCTACACTAAATCATTTTTATGCGCTATCATTCATTCCTTTACCATCCATAACGCTCGTAAACGTAAAGAAAAAAAAAACATCATTAGGCAAATACAACCGCACTATTGATACGAGACCGCCACACATTCAACACAACAGCTGGTTGATAAGACCGCTTGAAACAACAACGGGTCGTCTAACGCTAAAGCCGCTGAAAGCAGCGCGCAATCAAGATGGCGTCGCCGACGCCGCCGACGGCCAATAACCTCTTACTTACTTGTGGTTCCGACTTCCGCGGCGACTTCGTTCCAATACCGTTCCAGTTTGAATCTGTTTCTGTGGCCTCTGTAGCTCTTGTCCCAGAGACATTCTCTGGCCTGTACGGCGGCTATAAGTTTGTCCATGTTTTTGGCGCGGACGCCCTTGTATTTTGACTTGTCCGCCATGGCGGGAGCGGGCGCGGCAGCGGGAGCGACGCGCGGTTCGGGCGAGCGGTGACGCGGGACTGCCCGCCCGCCACTCCGCCCGCCGCGCCCACTGTGCGCACAAGTTCGGGTGGCCATGAGATTCATGTTTTTTTTGTTAAATTGATTCGAGAATTTTGATAGTTTAATTTGGTTGCTAGTTTGTGTTGGGATTATACTAAATTATGTAGTTTAAATCGTTGACTATTTTGTATGCCACTGATCCAGCTAGATATAATGGTTATTGTTTATTTTGCTTTACTCAGAACACCAACAGCAAGTTACAAGTAATACTTACAAACAGATACTATATCTTGGATAATAGATAATAGATCGTACCTTTATGTACAAATAATATGTTATATTTTCATGGCTTATGTTTAACTTACCACCAAATATAGTAACATATAACAGACAAAAATAGTAAATGATCACCAAAATTAAACTCGCATTTTAATGTAAAATTATAACCAAAGTTTTAACATTTCGCTATCCTATTCAAGTAAAATTACTCAAAATAAATCATTGCTAACCCAAAAGTAGTAAATGATCACCAAAAATAAAAAAAAGTATTTAAATGTAAAATTATAACCAAAGTTTTTACATCTATCTAAACAAACTGACTCCAAAAAAATCATTGTTAACCCAAAAATAGTTAATGAACATCAAATTATTAACCACATTTTAATTTAAAATGACATGCAAAAAAAATAATATCTCGTTATCCGATTAAAGTAAATTACCATCGGGAAAAGAATATTTTACCAAACATAGTAAATAAACTCCTAACCTTTTCGTTTTGTTTATTCAACCAAATGCTACACCTAAGATAAAAAATAAAACTGTAACAATTTCAATAATCCTTTTTTTAATTATTTAAACAATCATAACTCAATATGGCATCATAATGATTTATTTGGTTATAAGCCTACATTTTATGGCAATCATAGTGGTTTATTTAGGCAGAAATAGCGCATTAATTTGCTCGCTAAGATTTAGTGATCATTTACTACATTTGGTGTTCGAATACAATTTGAAGTGCGTCGTGACTAAAATAGCTAGTATTATTGTAATTTTAGACTTTATTTTTCTGGTGTTATGTATATATATTTTTGGTAAAAGAACTAAGGGTATCAAAGCATTTTATGGTGGTCATTATATTTAACCCCTATTTTCATTACAGTTAAAAAAAATGTATTTAGCAATATAATTCATCTATTCCAAAAAACCCAGTCAGACTAAAAATAGCAGGCCTTTCAAATATGATGGTCACCCTACTCCGCTCCCGCTCCCGCTCTTGCTCGCTCATACTGCCATCCCGCTCCTCGCGATACAAACCGCACGAGTTACATTGCCACTTTTACAACACGCACTTCCGCATCGATTCCAAGCAACCAGCATTGGATTACGTTTTCATTATGTTGCGGTTCATAACGACAGTGACGAATACTAAGCGTAGTACATTGCTAGTTATGTTGTAGGGAGCGGGCTTTATGACGATAAATTGCAGCAATGGATTAGTGTGTCTGGATGGTGCTATGTACCTCTAGATATATTGGCAATGCAGCTAACTGCAGCGATTTAGTCACGAAGTGAATGCAGAAATGCAAATGTTTGGAGTTAAATAGGTTATTGTGTAAATACAATATAATGAGTGTAATGGAATTCTAGAAAGCCGGCTTTTAGATTACTATGGTAGGGGGATAAGACCGATTATCTTAGTTCAAGTTTATAATATATTCTGTATAAGATTAGATACGCATTAGAAACATGGATTTCTAATGCACTACTGCTACTACAGAGCGAACTCTGCCTTTAAATTTCTATCTAGAACCGGGAGGTAACACCAATCTAAACTAATAAGTCTTATAGTGATCTGCAAACTACATTTTTGGCAAACAATAGCAATACAGTGCAATTATGTCGTGGCATCCTTTGTAATAATTTTTTCTTTCTTTCTTTCTTTAAACTACAGGCATAAGGCATTTCGTCGTAGTCCTCACAGTGGCAACGCACCTGCGATTGCAACCTAAATGCATGAATCGTAGATGTTATGGGCGACAGTTACCGCTTACCAACAGGTGGGCTGTCTGCTCGTTTGTCCGGCGAACATTAAAAAAATTGACCGTCATATTATTCTTTCGGTTAGCCAACAGCAAAAAAAATAGAGAGGGCCCTAACGAATGGATTACCTACTTTCAAAATAGTCACTCACGCCCATTATATCCATAATATCGTATGCCACAAACTACGATCCACACACCTCTTGTGTTGTTGTTACATTGTTATTAAGCGAAGCGAGGTCGACCAAGGTCTTCCGCTTGGGACCATGCGCCTGGTTGAATTATAGGTCGAGATTTCATACGATGAATGTATGACAACATAATATGGTGTGAGTAACCTAATGCTTTGTCGCTCATCTCACAAGAATTGTGTGTACTAATAAATCATTTCATTTAATTTCTCGAGGGCGATTGACAGCCTGTGTCGTATATGTTTTATTGGTATTGGACCTGGGCAAGCTGTTTGTTAGGTAGGTACTCTTTGAAATAATGTCTAACATTATCGGCCGTATGGTGTCCGGCAGAGTAGAATAGCACCAACCCCTTACACTCGTGGGTGTCGTACAAGGCGACTACTGTTTTCGAAGGAATAGATCAAGCGTCTCCGTAGTCTGGAAAATGGGCAGCAGCATTTTCCATTGTTATATTTAAACACAGCGATCTCCAACCCGCCTGCCAAGCGTGGAGATTATGGCAATAACCTCCCCTTTCGTGGGAGAGGCCCTAAGTCCTGCAGTGAACTGTTACGGGCTGTGATGATGATGATTATCAGTGAGTTAGATATCGTAACTGTTTCCTAGCCTACAAAGTCAATCTATCTCGAAGACGCCTTATACACGATCCTTTAGTGGAAAGGGTTGCTAAGCATTAGATTCTGTCGGTCATAGAAGGAATACTCCACATTAAGAGCGTCAGTGGCCTAATGGTTAAGGAATACGACTCGTACCCCGAGGTACCGGTTTCGAACCCCAGTACCACCATGAAAACCAGTGACTCGTTTCTAAGTTACGTAAATTAGCTGCACACTAACCGATGCTCTTACGGTGAGGGAAAACATCGTGATAAAACCTGCACATTGAGGCGACTGAATGTGTAACCATTATCCAATCTGGTCAGGTGCCCCTGTTAACAGGGTCACGGAGGTCAGATGACAGTCACTTCACTGTAATTACCTGATCTGCCAAGTCCTGGATCATGGTCAAGCCGGACCTCGGGCCCTCGCGCGCGTGAACGCACCCGTGACATCAACGCCAAAATGACCGACCGATCGTTCCAATTTCGCACAAGCACTAAGAATGCACTATTTTACTGCCCCCAACGTCTGAGTATCTATTCAACAAATAAGCATCACTTTATAGCTTGTTTACGAGCTGTAAACAACGAACTTGAATAGTTAAATTGAATGATGGCCACCTAGTTCGATTTCAATTTGAGGAGAGCTGTTGGATCCGTGAATTGAAATCCTTTGGTACTATTTTATTTTAATATATTTTTTAAACTGGGTAATAAAGGAGCTATCAATATGGCTAGAATTCGGGCCACTACGTTATAGTGTTTGGCATAGACATGCTAATTTATTTATTTATTCGTATGACAAAAGTACAAAATTCAAGAAACACATTGAACTACAATTTTAAATCAAGCAAAGTCAGGCATTTAATTGCTTCGTCACTAAGGGTGATCAAGTCCTCCGGTGGGCCAGGGTAACTTGTAATATTAAATATGTATTATGTAATAATAATAGACATGCTAATAATAAATAATAAGGAATTATATAGCCGTGCTAATTTATCACTTAATTTACTAGCTTTCCGTCCGGGGCTCCGAGGGAAAATAAAAGGTAGCCTATGCACATAGGTCCATGCGCAGATGCGTAGGCGCTTTAGCACCGATAGCGATAGTTATATCGCCATAACAAATTTCATGAAAATCAGCGCAGTATTTTAGCCGTGAAAGCGTAACAGCCAGAGTTATATTCACATTTATAATGTTAGTAGAGAAGTAGGGATTTCATAATTTCTTTATTGCTTTCTTGTGGTGGTTCACAGATGTTAAAAATTTTTGTGTATCACACAAAAAGAAGCTAAGGAACCGACGGCTTAACGTGCCTCGCGACATAAAAGACCATGAAGCAGACATAAGCCAGATACTTCCTCACTCTGTTTATCTTCATTCGGTCCATGCAAATTTAAAGTAAAGATATTTGTATTTTTGTAAACCTATGGACCTACTAATGTGGTGGTGATACAAGTCCAGCAGTGAATCGGGCTGTTCTTAAAAACGTCAAGTATTAGCTAAATTAAAACGTTCACGTTCATTTGCAGTTCGTCTCTAGTCCAGCTCCAATAATCGTCCAATTTCGTTTCAGAAGAGCGAAATTCGATATTACGCTAAACTTCAAATGCCAACCGTACGAATGTTAAACCGTACGAAATATATGAATGATACATTTTTATTTTTTACTCAGAAATAAACTCTCAAGAAATGTCCAAAACAGTTCAATAGCAATTGAAAAGTAGTAGCGTCTGTCGTAACTTTTTTTTATTTATTTTTTATATTTCCGGAAGACAAGCAGGCATGCGGGTCACCGCCGCCTATGGACATCAGCAACACCAGGGGTGCCACCAATGCGTTACCCGCCTCTGAGGAAACCTCTAATATACCTCTTTAACGATCCCATGTCATAGTCCAAAGAAAACACTGGCTAGGAGCTCATTCCACATCCGAATCGTACGAGCGAGAAACGTTCTTTCGAATCTTCGCGTGGACACCACTAGAGGGTCCACGTAATGGGAATGAGTACCCAGCCCACGGCGGGTGGTGCGATGGCGGAATTGTGCTGTGGGCACCAGATCAAATAATTCCTCAGAACACTCCCCATTGTGCAGCCGGTAGAACACACATAGGGAGCCAAAGTCCCTTCGATCAACCAGTGGTTCTAACTTGCTTGTTAGTATGGGATCGTCGACAATTCGTACGGCGCGCCTCTGTATGGAATCCAAGTGTATTAAGTAGGTCGGCGGTTTCCCCGGCCCAAAGATGGGAACAACACTCCATATGTGGCCGCATGTGGCAGTATCGCTTAGACCGGTTAAGTACACCAAGTTTTTTCGAGGCTAGTTTAGCCTTACAATCCAGGTGACTTTGGAACCGTACGTCGTCTGATATGTCGACACCAAGGATCCCGATACTTTCTGAGATGGAGAGGGGTGTTCCTTTTAACTGCGGCACCATAACAAAAGGATCCTTTTTGGCGGGAAAAATCGCAGACCTGCGTCTTAGAGGGGTTGAATTCCACTAGGTTCAGTCTGCCCCAGTGAGCAACTTCCTCAAGGAGTGTTCAATCTCTGACACATGTCTTATTCAGCTTTCCGACACCACGGAACGAGGGATATTCGCACAGCCAGTATACCGAGCATCTGCAGTACTGTCATCTGCATAGCAATGAAACTTTTCGTGTGACAGCCGTTGCGTTCCAATTGTGTTCCAGCTTCGTTTCAACTTGCTGACAAATCATTAGCGTGATACGGATGTCGTTCAACGGTCGCCGTGCAATTGCGTTTCAGCTTCGTTTCTGCCGGCATTATTTAGCGTAACCGCGGCCCTGGACTATTAAATATATTTTGATGATGTATTGAGAACTATAAAACTACAGCAACAGCGACACTGCTTTAAAACCTGCCTCAGGTGGCTGATGTCGGCTGATGTGTGGGGTGATAAGATCATAAGCGAAGTTTTAAGTATACTTTATACATATATATAGCTTTATAAATAAGTTACACGCAATTATACGAGTTATCTACTATTTCTATATACACATGTTTAGACACCAGTACTATTACTTCATCTGCAAAAACCGTAGCGGAATTTCTTTCAAAAGACAGCCTACGTAATTAATTCCTTCAGAACGCCCGGCCAACATAAATAAAACTAGCAAGTGTAGGTCGACCTCGCACACTAAGGGTGCCACACAACTGCTCGTTAAAAATGAAAATCCTACTAATGAATGATGCCCACGAGGACCACCTCTTACCATTAAGTGTACCTCGTGTACTAAAGTATACCTACAAAGGTACAATAGTTCCACTTTCTTATACCAATTTTAATTCAATGCAACCCTTTTCGAATTACTTTTATACCCCCAGTTTTCAAATATTATTTTCTACCCCCACTACCTGGTTTTGAATTACTCATCTTCAGACAATTATCGTATAGTATATCTTTATAAAGATACCTGACGAGGTTACTTTAATAGCGTGGAGACCATACCAAGACGCGGCCGATACCGAACCTACCCAAGGTGCTTGGTATCGGCCGCGTGTTGTTGACACATTGTCCCTGTCCCATTTGCTAGCAACTATCAGTCATGCGGAAAGCCGAAAATGCCAGGACCTCGGGGGCAACTACATTGTCACACCAATTGGCTTCGAGACAGTGGCCCTTTGGGGTTTGTCGCCAAAACCTTTATAAAGGATTTCTCGAGGCGTCTCTGCGAGGCCACTGGTGACCGCAGGGCTGGCAAGTTAATTAGCTTAGAGGTTGTGCCTCACTATTCAAAGGGGAAATACTGCTAAATTTCTGGGCACCATGCCTCGTGTAATTTGTAGTGCTGTAGCTGTTGCAACATATAAGAGTCCCGAATTTTATGCGGGCAAAACGCTAGTTAACATAATATAATATCAGAGCATCAACCGTAGCCAACATTTGCCGCTGTCCATCAGATGGGCTGTCTGCTCATTTGTTACTGATTGTAGGAAAAAAGTAGGTTGAAAATTTTGTGTAATAAATTGTAAGGAACCCTGAAAATGCAGCCCACTTGTGCGGACAACGACCCGGGTTGCATAATACATTATGTATGCCATTTGCAGTCTTCTTAGCCACGTTCCACTCCAGACGGCATATTAAATAGTTTGTAGCGTAAATAATTCTGGTCGCTACTGTTGTTTACATCGACTATCCTTGAGATACTGGATGTCATTGGTTTGCTTGTATATTTCCCTACCACATCATTTTAGCGGGCGGAACATTGGCGGACCCTGGACCCTCGCGTGCCGCGCGGGGGCGCAACCGGGACATAACGCCAAGAAAATGATGATGATGAATGAATTTCGAGGTAAAAACGTTCAGTCGGCTACAGAGTGACCGGACCTCCCTAGCATATATAAAATGTATGGTAGGTGGGTCAGTTCTCTCTTAGGTTGACTGTACGAAATATTGTTCGTAAGATCGTAGGCGGCCCTTCTCACGTTACGGAAATTAGACAAGTTTCCGTTAAGAGTATTAGCTTATAAGTTTATTAATGGAGTGAAATAAGCTGTTGAAGTGATAATGATTTAAATTGTCAATACCAACATTTTTAATGCAACTTTACCTTTTAAAGACTAAGCTTTCGTAACAAAATGTAACAATAGTGCCGTTTCAGCAAAATGATTTAAAAGTTAGCTACCTTTATGGTTCAGACTGACAATTTTTTTTGCACTGTGTTTCAGCTATCTCTTTAAATGTTTGGCTGGAAAGTTGGGGACAAAACTGAGGAGACAAACATGCTCGTAGTAAGAACAAAAACTCACTCTTATCATCTTCCGAGTCACTCGAACTAAGACCTGTAATAGGTTTTGTTGCATGTCTTCTCGACGATGTTCTCGATTTTAAGTTTGAACTTGGTCCTATGTCTGAAACTTTTATACTTTCTAATGCCTTTAACTCTTTCTGGCGTCTATAGTACGCTCTAAAATGTTCCCGGTTACGATTTCTTATTTGAATTTTACGTGTAGATGTCTCTTGATCAATTGGCAGAATTTTACCCTCTCTCTTTCGCTTATAATATTTTTGGCGATCTCTTTCTTTATACGCTGCATATAGCACAGGGTCTTCTTTAATTCTTTCTCTTCTCTGTCGTTGGCGAAGCTTTTGTTTCTCCAAAATCTCCTCCCTACTTTGTTTCGTTTTAGGCAAACTGTCCCTGCAAAAAAAGTCATCTGAACTTAGACTAGAAATACGTGTTGACGCATGTCGTCTGGATGTTTCCGGTCTTGAGTTTGGGGTAATTGGATCACTGGGTAGGGATGTCGGTTCATTAGATTCAATTTTTACTGTTGTATTGTTTATGACTTGTGATTCATTCTTTACGGGGATAGGTGCAATTAGTGTCTGATCTATATTCTCTCGGAGGGATTGTAGATTGTCTCCTGGTGTGCTTTGTGCTGACGGAGAAGCCAGAGGATCGGTATCTTCATATTCTATCCTATCATCATCAGGATCATCATTGGGTCCAATTTCTGTAACACTGCCAGCCTTGATGGTTTCTTTTATCTCTTTTTGCCGTCTGTAATATGCTCTAAAATGTTCACGATTGCGTGTTCTAATTTGATTTTTACGTGCAGGGGTTTCTTGATTAACTGGCAAGATTTTACCTTCTCTCTTCCGCTTATAATATTTTTGACGGTCTTTTTCTTTGAGAGCCGCATATAGTTCAGGATCCTCTTTAATTTTTTCTCGCCTGCGTTGCTGGCGAAGCTTTTGTTTCTCCAAAAAGATCTCCCTGCTATTTTTTGTTTTATTCATGGTGAAGGTACCTACAATAAGTAAGATATTTGTTATGTAATCTTTTATAATCATCTCTTTTTAAAAATACAATTTTATAACAAATAATAATTCGTATGCAATTTATAATTTACTTAACAGTTTATGGTGACGGAAAGTAGTTAATAAAAAAAAGATAGCAGCGATTTCTCACTTCATTACGTTTCCGGGTTTCAAAACATTTTTTCATACAATTTGTATGCTTGAAACTTGAATCAAACTTTTGCTAACTTCTGCTGTCCATTTTCCATCCTTACACGAAACAGACCATCCACATTTAAAAAAGCTTAGCCCAAAAACATATCAGAACCTAACTTAAATCTTACCTAGAGGTATTTACCACGAAACGACGTGCAAAGTTGAAACACAAAGATGAAAAGCATTAGTTAACAACGTCAATACCAGGCGCTCAAAAATTACGCCAACTGAGAACGACTAATATTTAAAGAATAACAAAATGAGCGAACGGAAATTAGAGAATAGCCGACTACGCGGACGGAAATTTCCGTTGACTTGTTTATGTTAGCGGATCGTCAGCGAGACACACGACACGCTGCCAGTCAGCCTGACTGCCGCGGGGCAACTGAGTCAGAGAGAGGGGTAGTGGCGTATTTTGAATTTTTAGTTTCCGTAAATCCCACTAATATTATAAATGCGAAAGTTTGGAAGGATGTATGTTTGGAGGTTTTTACTTTTTCACGCAAAAACTACTGAGCAGATTTTGATGAAATTTACAGAGTTGTTCAGAGGTTCCCGTGGAAACGGGTTTGAGTGATTTGATTATGACCGAATTTTACGCGAACGAAGTCGTGGGCAAAAGTTTGTTATTACATACCTAGTTATTAGCTAGTATAAAACGCTTTCCGCGTCTGTCTGTATGTATTTCTGCTAACTCATCCTAAAACACGCAACCAATACCAATGACTCTTTTCTGAGTTATGTATATAACTCAGGAATATCGTGATGAAACCTGCATATTCAGACGACTGAATGTGTAACCATGATCCAATCCGGTCTGGTTCCCCTGGTAGCAGGGTCACGGAGGTCAGATGGTAGTCGCTCCACTGTAATTACCTGATCGCCGAATCCTGGATCATGGTCCAGGCGGACCCCGGGCCCTCGTGTTCGAGAGCACAACCGGGACATTAACGCCAAGATAATTATGATTATTTTTATCCTAAAACACGCAATAGATTTTGATTCGTGTTTCACTATCAAATTTATAATTTTTCCGAACGCAACATCCATAAAGTAAAGAAAAGCTGAGAAAACCCGTAATACCCGTGCGAAGCCAAGGCGGGTCGCTACGCTACTCGCTTGTCCAAAACTCCTGGTAATTTCCAAAACTATTGAATCGATTTTGAAAATTCTTTCACTAATGGGAAGCTATATAATGTATATATAATGTACAGTATAATGTCGATTAAGATATCGAACGATGGAACGAAAAATTGCGTCTCTGTCACCTTCATATTTGGTAA
Organism: Blastobasis adustella; assembly: GCA_907269095.1. NCBI lineage: Eukaryota > Metazoa > Arthropoda > Insecta > Lepidoptera > Blastobasidae > Blastobasis > Blastobasis adustella. Next base: position 4,218,803 of record OU026135.1, on the reverse strand, counting down.
ATTGCTTGGCTCCAGGGTCATCCCGTCATTTTATAAACCAATCAATAGACAAACAGAAATGTGGTCCAACTTTGGAAAGTGGTCACCGCTGCCTATGGACCTGTTGTCTCTAAAACCTTAAGACAGCCAGGTTGCCCTGACAGCTATTTGGAAAAAATTTAGGCCCCTTCACAACTCATACCAGGGTTCCCCATGGAGTACTGGGGACCTATCGATATAAGTTGCCAAGATTGCCTATTAATAAACTCTGTCAAGAATTGGGCTAGTCTGGTTCCAAACAAACTTCTGATTTATATGTACTGCATAGATAGGTTAGTACAGATTTTATAGTGAGGTTTAGGTACATAAATCATGCAAGTTGCAACCTCCGTAATGATTACCATACCATGACAGCCTACCTTGAACAGAAAGTCAAATTGATAAATAGAAAAACTTACTTGCGTTAACTCTACCATGGTTGCCAAGCTGCTTATTGACTTAATACTCCAACAACTCAGTAACAAGACCTAGGTATCCTAGATAACCTAGGATTATCATTCTACCCACCTAATTCTAGAGCTTAGCTCGAGTTTCGTGAACTCAGCGCTTCAGGACGCATGCGTTGACTCTACATTGGCACTCGGCTCAGTGCAAAGTTAATCGCGTTAGACGGAAGGCTCTACATAATTTAAAGCGAACATTTTAATTACTCAACTACTCTTATAGAAGCTAGCAAGCTACTCTTATACGACTTGTGTTTGTATATCTAATTAGATACTCAAACTCTACATAGAGTTCGGTTTATCTTTAAAAATAATTGTTTTCGTAAGGCGTTCGAGTTGTGTCGGGGTGTAAAAGTTTTAATATTTGAATACTGAAGTAGATTAGTGCTTAATAACTAACTTGTACAATAGAGTGGTTAAAGTGGATCTTCTTGACTGTAAGGTAATATTTTGGTATGCTCGTGCAAAGAAACTGGTATCATCTTGTCTTTATTTTAAAGCTAGTTTTATTCAGGTGCTTATCAGCCTTATTTCATTAAAATTCAATCAGTTCAGTAGATTGGAAAAAAATTGAAGTACCATTACTGTTATCGGGGGTGTTTTTCCGACAAATTCGGAACCCTGCACGTGGCCGGTCACGTCGGTTTTTTATTTTTACCCGACGCGACGGCGCGACGCAAAGGAGGGTAATGTGTTTATCAGCCTATATATGTATGTAAGTATTTATCTATGTGTGTACAATTGGATTGATGTATGTAAATGTATAGGTATATAGTTCAAATTTTACTTTAATTAAAATTTGAAAGCAGGCGGGACTTATTCTACATTTCTATAAACTATCACATTACAAGTAGGCAGGCACCCAAAAGAATATGGGGCCCCATTTCCTTTAAAGTTTTAATTAAAGTTAAATTTGCATTATATAGATACCTACATATTTACGTGCCTCAATCTGCTTGTTATTAACTTTTCAATAATTTTAGTAGCCGTCTGGGTCTTTTAGTATTTTGACAACTGTATGCTCAAATCAATTGATTTAGATTGAGTGCTACAATAAAACGCAAGATTTTTTTCTATCTTAGGGGTACAAGATTAAATAGAACTGTATACGGTTGTACACTTTTAATAAAAAGCATGATCCATGGCGTCCTACTCGTCCACTGCCCTATCCCTACTCCTACCCTACCCTACCCTTCACCCCCACCTACCCTTTTTTTTCTTGCTTATAAACCTTAATCTTGAATCACTCTATCTATTGCTGACCGCATTAAAAGCCGTTTCGTAGTTTGAAAGATCTACATAGATAGATAGGGAAAGACGGCGGTTATTTATTTATTTATTTAAAAACTTTATTGCACTAAAATTATTACAATTGGCGGACTTAAAGCCATCTTTCCATCCAGGCTTTATCTACCAGTCAACCAGTAGGCCATGCGTAAAGTGAGTGAGTAGGTGCCAAAAGCGGAACAGAGAGCAAGTATACTTAATTAACTAAATAACAAATACTATTAACGAGAAAGATGATAAATAAAATATTATATATCATATCCCTACAATAAATACAATACGATACAAACAATATACCTATCATAAATACTATAGATACATATACTATACCGACACATATACTATTTACTTTTAGGCCTTTTCTCTATAAATAATTTCTTTACTAGCTTTTTAAAGGTAAAGCGATTTTGTGATTTTCGAACATCTTCGGGAATTTCATTCCAAAGACGCGCTGCCTGGACTGTGAATGCATGACTGTAGAAATTAGTGCGATGAGGTGGAATATCCAGACGCAGAAGACTTTTGTATTATACTATGTAATATATACAGATATATATAGAAATAACATTTTTAGAATGACGTTGTATTCCAGTTGGCAAAAATAGAGCGCGGCCAAGTTTATTTCCACCCGCGTTATGGGGTCACCGAGATGGAATGACCCTCGGATCGACCCTTGAATATCGAGTTGATGTAACACTCGTGTATCAAGACCGTAAGGGGAACCTGGGGCTTTATTTTTGAATAGCTCGCATCGATTCGAACGGTTTGAAAGTATGATTTTCAGTCATAAAAGTTCGATATGTTTTTAACACATTTGTACATTGGCAACACAGAAAGAGTATACGGTTCATAAATAGAAAATATTGAAATTTTCGTGCCGAAAAAAAAAATTGATACCGTTCGAATCGAGGCGTTCGATTCAAAAATAGAACCCCTGTATTTACTTACGGACTTATAATTATAATAGGTACAGTATAAAGCCCTCCTCCTCCCTTTAAAACCTAGGTATTATGTATAAAGAGTATTTTTTAACCCACGACGAACGAAGAGGGGTGTTACAAGTTGTGTCGGTCTGCGCCATTGTAGCTTTCGAACGGATGGACCGATTTGAATGCGGTTTTCTTTATTTGAAAGCCAGTTTAATCGAGATGGTTCTTAGCTTTGTTTCATTAAAATCTGTTTAGTAGTTTAGTAAATATTTGAGTATTACATAACTTGGTCGGGGGTTATCCGACTTTTTCTATTGGTCTGGTTATTTATAATAAAGAGGAAAGTTTTGCAATCATTAAGTAAATACAGTAGTCTATAAAGATTTGGAATATTTTCGTTAGGTCTCTTTCCGCGTCTGTGTCACAGTCTGCATATATTTCCGCTAACTCCTCCTAAACCACCATCAGTTCACCATCAGTTAGAGTTTCTTCCGGAAGAAATATGATAGAAAAGAAAAATTCGAGAAAACCCGTGTGTAGCCGGTGCGGGGTACAAAGAGAAAAGTTTTGTTTGTTTGCAATCAATTATACAATAATATGCTTTCAATAATTCTCCTTAGTCCGTATTTTGTTATATATTATAGTTATTAACTATGGAGCCCGATCGTATTTTGGGGTTCTTTCGACTTCGGTCAGATCCGTAGTTTCGGATTACGTACTTACAGAATAGCTCGCAGAGGTTTCAAATATCTATCTAGAGCTCGTCTAAGCTGAAATGACGCGCCCCACTATCGCGTTAACGCACACAAGCAAATAAAATATGGACGCAATACATATACAAATGCTGTTGTAATTGGTCATTCAGTTGCCGGTGAGACTCAAACGTAGGAGCACGCGTCGTTCGATTGAGCAGTCGACGCTCCCACACAGATGAGGTGTCGTTATTAATATTTGCACTCACACATCGAAATCAACTAATTAAGTAGTGGGGCGCGTCATTTCAGCTTAGACAAGCTCTACCCAATAAGAAAGATAATATACCTACCGTCACGGTGCCAATTGGCTTCAAGATTGTTCAATTAGTCTGAGGGCCCTAGTGACCAAAGCGCGCGCGGGCTGCGAGAGAATGTCAGGGAACTGGATGGGTGACCACTTCGAACTTTGAGACTAGACGAACTTCAGCACCTAAACGAAATCCCCTCTCGTTAGATGTGCCTACTAACACCGTTGGCGAAGAGAGGTTGACCAAGCTCTTCCGCTGGGGACCCTGAGATTTGTTTCCCTCCCTGTGACCTTCACCTCCGCCATCGCCATCGAGAGACGTGATCCGGGCGAACGGAATTTCTTGGCACGGTCGAAAAAATTTAAGACTATACAGGGTCTGTATGAAAAACGACACGTTTTGTTAGAGCGTGTGTAGCCTTATGCTTGTTATACTCTACGACACGACTCCCACTTTCTCCTTCACTTGCTGCATGTAAATCCTTCTAGGTCTTCCTCTGTCTCTCCTTCCGTACGATAGAGTGAAATGGCTGAAACTGCACCGACAAGGTCGAGGCTCATTTTATAATGAAGACTAGCTTTTGCCCGTGACTTCGTCCGTGTAGAATTCGGTTTTGACGTTCCAGACCCGTTCCCGCAGGAAACATATTGAATTTCGTAATAAATTAAGAATGTCAATAGGTTGAGATACAGACATCAGTTGTTCCAACTGCCTGTCTGTTCAGGAATAATAATATTAATAATAATAAAATAATGGCGTATGTGCTGTTTTGGGTTATAAGCTATATTACTGCAAAACTTCTTCAAAATCCGCTTAGTAAGTGTAAAATTACATATTAAGAATTGTTCCTTATAAAAGTTCCATACATATTTTTTCGAAGTTCCGTACATCGCGTTGATGAACATTGAACATTCTCAATATTAGTACATCGCTATTTTGAATTTCGAGGTTCAGAATCACACTTTTAGTAGTATGATGAGAAGACTAACCTGTGGCTATTTTGTATTGCAGACGTTGATCGACGCATGGCGCGTCAGCAGAACTATGTCGGGGATGACGGGCGCCAGCATGCTGCGCACGCGCCGGAAGGATGTCAACGTCAAGCCCAACCGGAAGTGAGTTCAGTTTTTTTTTACTTTTCCTGCTGTGCGATTTTTGCATCCTTGATCGCAGCGATGTCATGTGACACGATGATTAGAATTGTTGAAAATCGAATGATTTTTTGTCAATATTTTATGATTTTTTATGGGATAAGGGCAGGCAAACGATGATGGTGTTATTATGAATTTGTATATGTATGTTAACATAATGCGCGACAAGAGAGGGGCGCTGTTATTGAATGCTTTTTTAGTTGTCATTAATTCAATTTAATTACAATATTATCATAATTGCTGAATTTAAACAAATTAAATTATAAGTTATTAAATGGATATGGATTCCACTCTATATACGCTATCTAAGGAAAGTCTCCTCGAGAGAATGAAGAATGTAAGATAATGCCCTTTTGTTATGAAAATAAAGAACCATCTGGGACTTTATCGCGCGGCAATGCAGCCTTTCATACATTGACAAAACAGTAGGTATCTAATCATATCAACCTATGCCGACAGGTTGGACCGCAAGTCCTCGCGCGGCATGCTGTACGAGAACGAGGAGTTACGCCTGCGCACCATCAACATCAACGCCGAGGTGGAGAGAGGTAACGTAATCTCATACCATTTGTCTACTTGTTAAGTATACATTTTTATACCACTAAGATGGCAAACAAGCTTACGGCCTGTCTGATGGAAAGCAGTCACCGCAGCCTATGGACGTTTGCAGACCAGTGGCATCACCAACGCGTTGCCACCCCGTAAAACCATTTAAGCCCTTTCTTGAAGAACTCCATGGAAAACCTCTTCATTCCACAACCTTAGTGTGCATGGGAGAAAGTTCCTTTGGAACCGCACAGTTCACGACCAACTATATACTGTAAATTTATGATTAGTAGACAGGTTAAAAAGGTTGGAGCTCCTTACCGTACAGAATACCGCAGCCAAACAATATTATTGTAAGTAGCGTTGGAGCGTCGCGTCGGTGGCTTAGTGGTATAGGTATCCGACCCGTAGCGAGAGGTACCGTGTTCGAATCCCATTGCCGCCATGTACTACTGACTCTTTTCTGAGTTATGTACATTATTTGAATACTAACCGATGCTCTTACGGTGAGGGAAAATATCGTGATTGCACCTGCACATTCAGGTGACTGAATGTGTAACCATGGTCAGGTTCCCCTGGTAGCAGGGCCATGGAGGTCTGATTGCAGTCACTCTACTGTAATTACCTGATCTGCGAAATCCTGGATCCGAGTCAAGGCGGACCGCGGGCCCTCGTGTGCGAGAGCACTACGCCAAGATGATAGTGATGAAGATGATCTAGTATTGTACTCCTGTCGGTAAGTTCTCCAGTGCCCAATAGGAAACGTGGCTTTGGCAGTGGAAGGGCCATTTGTGTATTTGCTGCTACAGCAACGTGTCCCGGGGTTTTAGAGTCGGGCAACGCATTGGTGACACACCAGGTGTTTTTTTTTGGACAATTCACACAGCCCCGTCTTGCCCCGAAGTAATTGCTTACTTGCGTTATGGGTTCCAGAACACCGATAAACTACTTATAGACTTACTTTTTTAAATACATACTTATTATACAACGCCCAGACCCAGAAATTAAAATTCATCATTTCTGCCCAGCCGGGAATGGAACCCGGGACCTCTGCATGCAGACCGGCATGTTAACCACTGCACCACTCAGATCATCAAGGGGTTGTATATCCACATACAGCGGTGACCACTTTCCATCAAGTGACCTTGCCTGCCTGTCTACCGATTACCATAAAAAACCTTCTCTTACCAACAGGCCAATCGGACATAAAGAAACTGAAGCGCGAGAACGACCAGCTGAAGCGGGAGATCTCGGCTCTCCGCTACGAGTACGACCGACTGGACACGATGCTGCGCGAGCGCCGCTCTTCGCCGGAACACTCGGACGTACGTCACGACACGCACGCACGGATAGCCACGCACGCACGCACGGTTATACATGCACGCACTAAAATAGACCACTCGAACCCGCATGCACAAATTGAGTTTTTGTTCGTTGCCCTTGTTTTTTAGGTTGCGCATGATTAGCCATAGACATATTCTTTATTTCTACACGTCAATGTCAAAATCCGTCGGCGCTGTCCCGTCCGACGCCGTGTAGGTGACGCTCGTAACTTATAATTCAAGTACAGATGGCGGCGAAAAATAATGCACAACGGTTAGTTCGGCTTTGTAGAGCGTAGTCTCTGTCGCACGCGTGTGAGTAATACGAGGCCGAAACTACCTGATGTGCATTATTTACGGCCGACTAGTGCAGTAGATACCTGTAAACTAGATATAACTTTGTTTCTCGCTTACTTCAACGCAAATGGAAAGAGCTAGCTAGAGTTATCTAGCGCTATATACACGCAGGCTGGACATAATTATAAAAGACTGCCTGCGACTTGCAACTTGCAACCCCAATAACATTCCGAACACATATTATACCAACATTGTACAAACGTCATCCCCTCTCGCCTTAACCCATTTCCGTCCTAGTGTGGAGTAAATAAAGCACGTTTTCGTTTGGCAGGACAGCGCGTCTGTCTGTAGCATGTGCCCCGAGTGTGCGTGCGATGATGCGGCCGATAGCTGCGCACGCGTCGCCTTCAACGATCTTAGCGTCGTGCCGGAGGAAGTGGAGCCGGTCAAGGTTTGACAACTTATATCACTACATATTATAAAACATCCCATGCCGCGTCCGTCTGTCTGTTCGCGATAAATTCAAAAACTTCTCGTCGGAAGACGCATCGTGGGTAGGCCTCTAACAAGGTGGACCGACGACCTGGTGAGTATCGCAGGTACCAGCTGGATGCGGAAGGCACAGGACCGGCCTTTGTGAAGATCTCTGGGGGAGACTTTCGGCTGATATGATGATCACAAATAGACAGATGATTCATGAGGAAGGGTTGGGTGTATAATTTTTTAAAGTACCTGGCACTATCCGTGCTAAACTGAGGCGAGTCGCTAGTAAATAAAAATTTACTGTCACGGGGTGCCAGCCAATCAGCTCGCGAGACTGTTTAACCAGTCTCTGGGTCCCCTTGACGACCTCGATGACCTTGGTCAACCTCGCCTCGCTTCGCCAACGGTTAGGAAGCACACCTAACGAGTGGCATGCTCGTTGCGGTGGTAAAGTTCGATTAGCCTCAAAGTACGAAACGGTCACCCATCCAGTTCCAGGTCTCCGCGCGTATTACTTAATCTTGATTATCGGACTCGCAAGCATGCTGCCACTAGACTGGTACCGCTTCAAAATACCTTTTTTATATCTGCATGTGAAGAACTCTATTAGATCTGAGGTACTTATCTACAATCAAGAGTAAAATTCAAAGACACAGACTACCTCGATGGAGTCACATCCTGGCTGAAAAACCTTAGAGACTGGTTTGGGATGAACACTTATACTTACTGTTACTTAAGTTTTTGACATATATATAGAGGCTTAAAGCGCTGTCCTAATTGGCAACGGTCGTGCGACCATGGAGGTACGACGGACGTCACCCGACCAATAGGAGACCTCAAAACCGCCCGTTGCACGACGATGGTCACACAGCCGTTGCCAATGGACCACATTTCCGGAGGACGTACTGTTTTCAAGATAATTACGAAAAACAGAAAAAAAATAACTTTTCGGGCCCCGCACACCAAAAGCACCTAGGGTACTGATATTGATTTTGAGTATGTGGATTAGCAGCGTATTACCTACTACTAGTCACAATAATAATTTTTGTTCTCATTAATTCCACCACAAGCTATATGTTCGGTTCATTCTACCTACTTTTTCTCCATCTGCAGGGCAATGTGGTGGACTCAAAGGTCAAAATATGTGTCTGAAGCACACATTTAGATTATTCAGGTCTAGAGCCGTTGTCAATACATTCCTGATTAGCGTAAATAGTCTGCAGGTACCACATGAAATGACCGTAAGTTACATCATTCTAGGTACCTACATACATAGGTATGTTCTGGAATGTATATATATAGGCTACACACATACATTCCAGTACAGCCACCCACGTCGACACGCGCAATGCACATCTATATTTCACTCCGAACCAGCAACAACCGCTGTCGTCATTCTAATTTAGCAAACCGCAAACACAAAGCACACAATCCAAAACAAAACCTCCGGCCACGAGGCTCGTATCACAAACTTTCAGTAATATGAGTTATTTGATATACCTACCTATCAAGACGACGCAGGTAATTCTAGTGGCTGGTAGCAGTTCTCGGCCGTTTAGTAGAGTGGAACTGGAACTACAACGATTAATTAGGTAAGAAGAATTTTCCTAAAGGGTAAAGTGCCTCTCTTGAAAGGAGTTCTTACGTGAAACGAGCTGTATCTAGCTTTTAGAGAATAACGCGCTGTCCTAATTGGCGTCGGTCGTGCGACCATGGTCATACGACGGATATCCCCAACCAATAGGAGACCTCAAAACCGCGTACACAAAAAAGGCCCTCCCCACTGTTGTTTTTTATCTACATTAGGTACACACACAACTAAAAACGACTAAATTAAATTACCGCAAATGAACTTATTGCCAGTACCTAAGTATGTTTACGTTATTACCGCACTTATTAACGTTGTGTAATGTATTTTATTGTTTAGACGCATTGTAAAAATTCAATTAAGTACTCTCAGAAATACAATTAAACTCATGATTTACTGTCTCTTTCGGATAAGCGCGCTTAAAGAGGGAAGAAAGACTTATTTTCGGGACTGGCGTACTCATAATCAACGGAGTTCCTTCGTTAGAACCCAAGTAGATATTTTTTATTGCCTAGTTAAGCACACGGACGGACGGTCCACCTGGTGGAAAGCGGACACGTCGTCCAGGACATCTGCAACATAATGGAAGACAATGCGGTGGTGGCCTTTCAGGTACCTGCCTTTTAAAGAACCCTATGTTACTATGCAAAGGACAAACATAGGGAGGGAGATCATTCCACATCTTGCACGTGCGCTGTGAAAAGGCTCGCGATGCCCTTACGTTCATTAGATCATCATCACAGCCCATAACAGTCAACTGCAGGACTTAGGGCCTCTCCCACGAAAGGGGAGGTCATTGCCATAATCTCCACGCTTGACAGGTGGGTTGGAGATCGCAGTGTTTAAATATAATAATGGAAAATGCTGCTGCCCATTTTCCAGTCTACGAAGACTCTTGATCTTTTGCCTCGAAAACATTAGTCGCCTTGTTCGACACCCATGAATGTAAGGGGTTGGTGCTATTCTACTCTGCCGGGCATTACACGGCCAACTCTGTCATGCGAAATGTCATGTCTGTAGATGCGAAGCCATGATGCCATGATGTTGTGGCTAAAATCTCTCCCATCGTCGTAAATACATGCAAACAGCCAAATTTCCCACTAATAATACATGCGAAAGTTTCTAAGGATGGATGAATGGATAGATGTTTGATGTTTGTTACTCCTTCACGCAAAATTTACTGAACAGATTTTGATTTAATTTGGTAGTATATAATTTATCCCAAAATTAAATGTGGTTCCCGCGTGAACGGGAACGTTTAATCGAATTTTACGTGGACGAAGTCGCGGGCAAACGCTACTATTGAATACTACTCTCGCTGTCAATGTTGGTTTCTGCCAAGGTATTCCAACTCTTCCTCTTCTTCCCGGTCTTCTTTCACCGTCCTCGCCTCATAAGCCAACGGCTTAAGGCTCATGACTCAACATCAATCTATCGTTTCTTAGGCCGCGGGGCCCTTTCTTGAAAACTTATTAACTAAATAAATACTATATATATAGATACATCAATATAATAAAACTGTAAAAAAAGTGTCTGTACATTGAATATATGTATTTACAAAAAATAATTTAGGGCGATGAAGAAATAGTAACAGAATAAGAATTTTTAAATTATTTGTCTCTCTGTCTGTTTGTACACGCTAATCTCCGGATGTACTGGACGGATTTGAATGAAACTTTTTTGTTGTGTAGCTATCAAGCCTTGGCAACATATAGGGTATAATTGATTTTGGAAACTGGAACAGCTGATGTAGAACCATAATAGACCAGCTAAACTATAAGAAAAATGGAAATGGTGACCTCCCCTTTTTAGTAGGTTTCATACATTAGGGATCATTAGGGTCATTTAAAATGGTATCTCGGGAAAAAAGAAACTGCCCTAAAACGATTTCCACGCATACGAAGTCGCGGGCAAAAGCTATACTAAATAAATACTACCATACTATGATGGAGACTATGATGGAGCTGTATAGTCGGTCATGTTGAAGACTGTACCGGAGTAGGTATAATCCAACCGAAATAGATTGTCCATTAACCGGACTAAAACAACTGGACGGCCAAAGAAAATGTTGGGTGAAATGCGAATTTTCAATTTGGCCGGAGGAAATTGTAGTGATGGAAGCGTAGGTAATTGAGAGATATTCGGTCTTAGCCTTTGAGACTCAACCTAGGGAGTCCAGCTAGCCATACAGATGAAGACAATTTTTATGATGTAGATATCTTGAAAAGTCATATTAATCATTAGACAGGCTCCAAACACTCTTTTATTCTTTCTGGTTCTTTTATTTTTTGGTGTAACCTCTGAGGCCATTTAAGTCTGCTGACAGGCGTATGGCGTTCCTGCCGTTTATGCTGTGAGTTGTTCTTGCTGGCTGTCTGTCAAATTCAGTTCCTTTGTCACCTGCGAGCAATACTAAATTGCCCCGGGTCTAGCTTAAAATATTATTAAGGTATCTAGAATTGTATTGGATGAACTGTCTGATAAGTTTTCACGATATAGGTTTTTGAACTTATGACAATGAGTACCTACCTACTTAATTATTGCAATTCTCCAACTGCAAGCAAATATTGTTGTTTCTCCAACTGCACTATTGGACTGTTCATCTGAAACGATTTTATGTCTGATATTATTTCTACCTACTTGTAGGAAGTAACTTGAGTCACGATATTGCATGTGGCCCGGAGACTATTTCGGACACGCCAATGTTATCTGCTAATGGTGCACGTAGAGTTGTAGTGCCAAAGTGTTGGTGCGTCCGACTTGGAAGCTTGGAAGCTTTATTAGTATGGCTTACTATTTGGTGTTCCTGGGGAACCAATATTTAGTTTCGGGATAAATAAATTATTCTAAGGCACAACTTGAGTCAAAATGTAGGTTTTGCTCACTGCACAGAGGCCAGAGGCCGGTCCTATGCCTTCCGCATCCAGCTGGTACCTGCGTCCTTTACCAGATCCACCTTCAATCGTAGTGATAGTCGAGGTTGGTCTGCCTATGCATAAACAGGCACGTTCGGTACAGTCGAATAAAAATTATCGCTACAATGTTGCATATTTCTTGTATTCGATGACGTAGGACAACCTACGCGGCCCTCATAATATATGGGTTTCCTACGTAATTCGCCGCTCTGCGCGACGTCCCCATACCATCGAAAACGGCACTTTTGAAACTTATTTACGCGATCACGGACGTGAAGGTTACAGCGAATGTAGGTGTTTCGAACGCGGTCTTTTCGTGAACTACCACATATCCACCGCAATATCTTCATTCCCGTGATGCGTAGCTCCTGTTTCCTGCACAGTTTCCAGAGACCAGATAGAAGCGCAGGTCTTATTATGGTCTTATAGACGTGCCCCTTCAGCTTTACCGGCATTTTGGGGTCACAAATGAAACCTTCCGCCATTTGGTCCTAGCTGCGGATATCCGGGTTTTGCAGTGTCACTATCAGTGTCCCCAGGTGCGTAAGGAACAGATCCCAGGTATCTAACCTGGTCCGTGTGGTTGACCACATCTCCGCCTATAGGGACAGGTAGGAGAACTGTAAGTATTTCTGCAAACCATGTAGGTACTCTGTTTTCGACACATTTACTTTCAAACAGCCATGGAGATTGTGGCAATACATTCCATTAGTGTGAAGGAAGCTCTCCAGCAGTGGAATTTCCTGCTTCTCACCATTTTGGCTTGATAAAAATTCGCGTTCCATTCCACGTCTGAAAAGAAAAAAAGAGAAAACCAAAAACTCGAGACAGCACTACAATCTGAGTCAAGGGCGGGCGCGCAGCGAAAATATTGTAACACCTAATTTTATAAATAACCCGGTCGCAATTCTGGATAGTTGTCGAGGCGCGCGCGTAGTTAGACGTGTGGTGTGTTGCGATGTGACAGTTATGCTGTGCAGTATAATGCAGGAGTTAGTGTCGCGAGGACTTGGAAGTGATTTCGGAATACAAACTGACGGTAAAGACGCGAATGTATGAGGCAAGGCAAACAGCCGATATGTTGTTTTAGCAAGTGACAGAAAGTTATGACAGACGGGAATTCGAAACATTCGTGCGTTTACGGAAGTGTGGGGGCTTTACGAGCGTGCGAAAGGTAGGTAAGCTGGTTTTCAGGATATTTTGAGCTTAAAGAAGTTCATAAGGCTGGCTATGTGATAAAAAAGAATTTTTTAACTCGAAAGTAAATTGTTTGTTTTAAATTGTTTTGATTGATGAATATATTTTTTATTAATCTCTACATAAATTGTTCTTACTTCCATAAATACGGCCACTTCGTCACTTATCATACCACCAGAGGTGCGGTGACGGTCAAATACCTGGCTAGTCTAACTAAAAAAAATTGTTTCAAATGCCACTAATATTCAGCAAGGTGAAGAAGTAACAATAAGGATGACCAATACCCCAAACTGAGCAACCTCAATCCCATTACTACTGTCTTTCATAAAGGTAAGACCAGCCGTCACCATAAAACTAAATTTAATACAGACGCGACAATGCCATGAGTGACGCGAGTTGGTAACGCCAGATGGACACGACCGCACATACTGGGTATACTCCTCAAACCTCACATGAAAATAACACCACTTGACATTGTTTTTCGGAAATTCGTGTTCAATGCGGACGGTCTTTGAACTCGTTTTAAACTACACTCGCGTTCTTTACACACATATTCTATTGTGAACATAAGTTTGCCTGTTGTTGGATTTACATTTACCTAAGTGTTAAAGATCTTTCATGTATTATTTCAATGTAGAAAAGTGAAAATCTGTTGGCAAATAAAATAAATAAATAAATATGTACTAAACAGGAATCACACGCAACGTACTTTTCGATTTGTTTTCCCAACGTTTCAGTAGGATTAAACCCACCGTGGTCACGAGAAGAGAGTTCTTTGAACTCGATTGAAAGCTTGGATATTATGGGCTTGAAACTATATGTCAAGTAGGTACCTATTAGGGATCTTTTGAGGAATACCTACCTCAGATAGAGAGCGGTCACGCGGTCAGTCGTTCCGCGTTCGCGTTCTGTTGTCATTGTACTGTGACTATACATATCTATACATATGTTATTTAACCGGCAAGCTTTTTAAGCAATTAGTTAATTGAAAATTTGCCAATGATCTACCCACTCAGCAGGTGGTCAAACCGCATCGGTCAACCAGAACAAATTAGAACACAGAACGAGAACGCAGAACGCATGACCGCTCTCTGTCTGAAAGATCCTTTGAGCGAACCCCGGCCTTCGTGCACAACCGGGATTGACGCCAAGATGACGATGATCCATCATAATGATCATACGGTGCCGAAATGGATTCGTGGAAAGGTGACGCTACAGAATTACGTTTTGGTGTTTATGTTTCTACTACCGACGTTGTCATGTCCAGTCTGATGTGAGATTTTTTCTCAAAGAGATTTCTTCCTGTTACTTTTAATTTATCTTTTCCATTCGGACTATAGTTTTTTTATTTTATTTAAGTTAGACAACAATAAAAATAACAAACCAATTACTTCAGGCACTTAAATCTACTTAAGATTTGTAATGTAGTTAGTTTTACAATTAGGTAGGTATCAAGTAGGTACCTATACTATACAGTTTTGCTCTATTACGGAAAATCGACTGAACGGATTTTCATGAAATATTGAAGTGTTAACTTACCAACCCAGATTACAATTTATCCCAAAATTTAATGTAGCTTCCGCGGAAATACCTACAGAATAACCGAATTTTACGCAGAGGTCGCGAGCTAAAATAAAAAAAAGTAGTCGTTAAAATAAACTAATAGGTAAGTTCTACTCACTAATGTTTTCAGCAATGAATTAGGTAGCTATCAAATAACTATTCATTGATGAAATGTACTAGCTGTATTCATCTTTACCCACCGCATTCATCATCAATAAACAAGGAAAATCGAGTTCTTTGTGTGGGAGTTCAATTACACCAACTCTGTTTAGTTAACTTTGTACCGTCCGCAATAATGACTCATGTTTAATTCTAATAAATAATATTAAAGCTAAATTGCTATCACGGCTTCATTATTCGCTTAGTAGGTAAACCATTATTGGTGGTCATGCTATGTGCCTATAAATATGCCGCAAATGGTTCACAATAAAGACTTATAAATAGAATGCATTAGTAACCAGTAGGGCTACTCTGTCAAGCCGTACCATTTTAACCATTGTTAGGTTTCGGCTTGAAGAATATAGTATCCAGCGCAATACCTTATTTATTTAACAATTAATTGTGTACGATGAAAATTACAATAATATGACCATAAAGATAACAATCACAAAAGGTACCTACAGCTTATTTCTAAAAAGAAATGTCTTACAGCAGACCTACCGAAGAGAGAGGGCTAGAATACAGAGGCAGAATAGGTAGGAATTTTATTTGCATTAACTGCATTTTTGTCACATGATGAAACTGAGTCGTAGCTATGGATGGTACTTACATAGGTACCATCAGAATGTAGCCTACCCCTATAGATAAAACAACGTTATTATATTGTGAAGGTACTTACTGTGTCTGTATCACTTACAGAGCGATCGTGAGTCCCCGTGCGACTGCAAAGACTGTCTCCAAGAATCGGAAAAGCCAGATCTCTTCACGGACAAGGAGCCAACGGTGACGCTCCCACCTCCATCGTCGAATAGCAGCCGGAGTACCCAGCCAAATATGGCCGACAGGAACGAGCGGACAGTAGACGTCATCGTGCACGACGCGCCGTCAGAAGTACCCAGGTTCTTTCAAGCGGTGACGTCGCCACCTTACCACGTTGCCACAACGACCCCGCCCCCACCCCCAGGCTTCGTTGTAGCCCCCTACCAACCCCCCAGGTTCCACACTGGGGGTAACGTTGAAGATTTGCTAGGTGATGTGCAATCGTCACCAACAATACAGACCACCTTCATACAACAAAATTCCGTCTTCATGTGCAATACGAAGAAAGTTACTCAAAAACAATGCTGCCAGTGCCAAAAGAAGGAACCGACAGTTGAAGCGCGAAATCCTCTACAAGATCCGATCCGGATCCCAACGGAAGACGGTCCGAAATCCTACGTGACGGAGAAGAATATAGAACTGACCTACGATTATCCACGGGCCATTCCGGCTCCCATTCCTTGCGATAGTCCGAAGTCCGACGAATTGACTACGACTACAGAAGTAGCTAGCACTGTCGTCTTCGTTGAACGACGAATACCGGTCAAGCCGAAGAAATTCGATTTCTTCTTCCGATCCAGATCTGCGCCCGTCGGAGACAACGAGGAACCGATTTACGCTACAGTGAACAAGTTACCGAAGCGTCTACGTCGGATGGAGCTAGCGAATTTGGAAAAAGAAGTTGCCTATAGAAACGGGGAGCCAGATTCGTCGACAAGAACAGAATTGACGTTGAAAACCGACTCAGAATCTCAGATTCCGCCTCCGGATGACGACACCAGCAGATCGGAGAGAGAGAAGTCCGTGGTGCCGCAGAGGCCGGACTCTCCGAAGGCGAAGAAACGGAAACGATTCTCGTTAACGTTTAAGAAGAGAGAGAGAAAACGACGGGAGAAGAAGAAGGAACCGAAGAATGGAGTCGGGAAGAACGGGGGGCCGGTGCACGTGGAGAGTGATAACGAGAGGTTGATAGACGTAGAAGTTCCCGACCTGGGGAAACACAAGCACTGCAGCCGACACAAGCCAAGGAATACGATGTCGTCTTCGAGCTCGGGCCCGCGGTACAAGCGGGACAGTTACCAGGTAAATTTTACCCTTTGCCTTCCTCACGTTAACAACGCCCTTGTACAGTTCACACGTGCCAAATTTTGGTAAAAAATCTAACAACTGTCAATTATTATTTTACTATCCAAATAAAACAAATCAATACAAAAATATAAATACGGCATCAGGTTATGTTTAATAAAATACCGGGATTCGGGAACTAATTAGTAGGTGGAGAAATAGGCCCTTAGCAAATGTTTTGTAGTTTTCACTCATCCATTTGCTCATTCCTGGACAAATGTTGCGAGTATCTTCATTTTTGTACGAATGCTTTAATTTTCCTATAGACCGAAATAAGTACCAAAGCCTTGTTTCTTAGTCATCAACTGCTGGATATGATGAACCTTCTTTAAAACTGAGAGAAATTACCATAAACGCTTAGCAGATTGGGTTCTAAATCACAGAATTATAAACTCAATAGAAACCCTTCGACTTACTCACAGGCATCGGTGTTGTACACATTAGTAGCTGATGAGATGCACGGTGCAATGCTATACCTAATAATAATCATCTTGGCGTTAATTTTCCGGTTGTGCTCTCGCGACGAAGGCCTGGGGTCCGCCTTGACCATGATCCAGGATTTGACAGATCAGCTAATTATAGTAAAGCGACTGCCATCTGATCTTCGAGATCCTGTTAACAATACAACCTGACCAGATTGAATCATGGTTACTAATCTGATCAGTGGCTGATGAAGTGATGATTTGCGAAGCGTCTGGCAGTGACTGGGGTGCGTAAAACACATCTGGTCAAATTTTTAATATTTTTTATTTTAGTCATTTGACCGCCATCTCATCTGGTCTAGGAACAGCCTATTCACTCTAGCCTTGAAGGCGTCCAGATTATAGTGATCAGGGAACACACTCGCAGGCAACGTGTTTCATTCTATGCGCCCCTTGGGCAAACCTATACCCGCTGACTGCCATCGCACTGATAATTCAAGCCGCCTTTCTTTCTTACAGGAAATGACGACCTCCCACTCGGAACACGAGCGCTCCAGCATGTGTTCGTCGGCGAACTCGCTGGCGTCGGCTTGCACTCACAAGTCTCGTAAACTCTCGGCGCCGCCGCACGACGCCGGGGCCATCCCCTGGTGCGGGTGCTGGGGCGCAGGATGCGTTTGAGGCTTTGAGGGACAATTCAGTGCAATTCTTTTGAAGGTTTTGCACCGAGGAAGATTTACTCGTAATGATAATATTCAACTCTTACAGTGAGGATGGAGAATGCAGAGCATTCCTTCGGTTAAAGTTATTCATAGTGATACCACGCAACTCACCACACTTGGTGAAATTACGCAGAGAGGGCCACTAAGGAGGTGGAGCGAGGAGTCCAAATCAAACCCACACCACTCTAATCCCTTCCAAATGTTCCAATCTATCCCCTAAGCAAGGCGTTTCCCCCCAACCGTAACCGTTTCCTCAAGGGAATCTAAACTACGTCCTCCCCCGCACCCTACAGCAGGCCCTCCTCCAGTCCTCCACTGTAGCCCCTTCCAAATTTCTCATACCCCCTCCATATTCTCCTCACTCCTAAATGTCAAACTTTCAATGTTCAAAGTGCCTTCCCTCATATACCCCCCTGGAGTGGGCGGAGAGGGTTGCACCACAGAGGGGATTGAAACCTAGTTTGGGAGTGGTCACCTGAGCAGGGGTCCACACATGCCCTCTCCACTCCCCTCCCACCCCTTCCATTTGACCCATCTATCTCCTGGTCTACATAGGTAGTATTTTTTGGAATTTCCTCCAGTCTCACAGCACACTGCCACTAGAAAGGGCCGCTTACAATAAATATAAAATTATTTAGATGTCAAATCTTCACAATAGTTTAGCGACAATTACAACGTAGAAATAAATTGTAGGTACTCACCGACTCACTAGGTACAACAATAGCTTCTAGTACTGTTGAAGTATGTCAAAAATAACGCACAAGCCTGAAAGTCTAGAAACGACTACTGTATGAAGGTGGTCAACTATGTAATACTGAATGAGCACGTAAATATAACATAAGAACGCCAAATGCGCACCAACTATGTATGTACAAGTAAGGCGTGGAAATGCTATCACATTAAATAGAAAATAACACTATTCATATCAGAGTTATGTTGTTCTATTTCATGGAGTAATTATCCAGTGGAGAGCCAATCAGCACGTTTTTGTTCTACTGTCCTGTACTGTACTAACATGACACTGGCGGGGGGCGAGGTAATCGTTGCTGATTACCATTGGCTGACGCACAAATGCCATTGGCTGATTCAAAATGATGAATCTGTATGCCTACCTGTGACACAAATAAATGCCTTTGACTTTGACTTTGAAAGTTGACGCAGATGTCTAAACAGCGTACGACTTCCGTCCGATTGGCGAAAACATCCTTGGCAATTAGCACATCTTAAACATGTCATATATCTCCGCTAGTTTTCTCCAATTGATAAATTGCTCCATGTTTTATTTCATAAGTACAGTAGGTACATTGCCTGCAGAGTGAACGGAAAACTATTAGTATGTATGCCAGGTGGGTCTGGTCATTCTGCAGGACTGTGCAGATGGCAGTACATAAACCTACTCACCACCAGCATAACATGAGCTATTCATCATTATAGATGTGCATACAAAGGCAGAAACTGAAAACGGTCCAAAGTTTAAATAGGGTAGGTAGAGGCGCTGTCGTCTGTACATTAAATTATTACGTGTAAATGAAAATTCTATGTAAATAGTTAACAAAGTAAATCTGTGATTCTTACCTAGTTTATGCTTCTGTTAGTGAATAATGTTTAGTGGAAAATTAATATTTGCCTGTCTGTTGAATGGAATAAAGAATTTTATTATTTATTTTCTATGTTTCTTGTTTACTTCGACATAAAATATGTTGTCAATAAATCTTCTATCAGATAATGTTCTATGCCAACCAAGGTATAAGGGGTGTTATATTCTAACACAACACTGACAAAACTACCCTGTGGTGGCCGGCAGAGAAAAATAGCACCAATCCTCCAACCACTCGTAGGAGTCGTACAAGGCGACTAATAGTTCCGAGGCTAAAGTTCTAGTCTCTGTAGGCTGGAAAATGGGCAGCAGCGTTTTCCAGCGATCTCCAACCTGCTGGCCAACTGTGGAGATTATGGCAATAACCTCCCCTTTCGTGGTAGAGAAATGGTGATGATGAATCTTCTGTAAGTCAAACAACTCCTCACATTTTAATTAAAAAAAATGTCCGTAATCTAAAATGTCGGAAAATAAAACACGGTAATTATTACATAGATGGTTATTTATTATAAAATATGACACATTCCTTTGAACTGTGTTTACAGTTAATTGAGACGCACAATGCAAATTGTAATGCCGTTGATGACGTCACACCTTGCCCCGCCCTCCCCCGCCCTTCTTCCCCCTCACCACCCCTCCGCCATATCACAACAATCATCACTCAGTAAAAACTAGCGTTTCTTTTATATAACGGGACATACAACAGCGATTACATAATAGTATTACGAAAAAGGCATTATTCCTCGTACTTTCATACTAAACACGGGATTTCTAATCAGATATTAAACACCATAAGGATTATTTTACAATAGCAATATATTTTTTTAGACCAGTAATCATAGGGAAGGTTACGAATTTGTTTTCATTTTTTTTTCATATTCTTACTAAAAATATTTCTAACCTGCGCCTTACTTAGAATAAAAATCCATACACATAAAGCAGTCTTCCAATTAATGTATTCATACAACGTTAAAGGCAAAAATTATTCATCCTACCTACTAATATTTAGCAAAACATTACAGTCCTTTCTTTATATAGACGACCACTGTACCAACATCGAACATCCAGGACACAAGTAGCAAGGAATGACGTCACCAGCGACCAAGCGCACATTGATTTCCTACTTAGAACATTCGAGAACCTACAGGAAAGAATTTCGGACACAAAACGACTTCTCTTCATTAGGAATCACTGAAATCACTATACGTTTCCAATAAAAATGGCACGTCGCTAAAACAAGGTAGAAAATGAGCAGCATTACAAAAATATATAAATTTAAAATAATAAAAATAAAACTTAAAAACAACACACACCACAAAATAATATTGCATAGAGTATAACAAAGAATATGGCTTAAAACTCTTTTAAATTTTTTATACTAAAAAAATATTTCAATAAATAAATTACGCGAAATAAAAACTGAACGAATGTACAATATTTACATCGAATATTTATAATAGAAATTGCATTTTAAAATCATCAGGGGAAGTTTAGAAAACACAATAATATATTCTTTTTGTATTCGTTGAGATCCAAGAAAAGCGCAAATTTCCTATTAACATAAATACATAAATAGGTAGGCTCTATGTTTTTTTTCCTCGATTCAATAGTAAAATATAAAAAACTCCATCGCGTCTTTCCCCCAATGGACATAATAATATTGTCTCTGTCGCACGCCTGCCTCGTTAAACTGTAGGAGCGTGCGTGCGAGAGAGACGGTGATACAATGGCATTATTATATCGATAAAAACTTACATACATACGTCTTATCTAGGCTTAAGGAAACATCTAATAATATTAAATATCCTTATAGATTAATTACAATGATTTTTTGCGATGTAACACAAATCTATGAGGTCTCGGTTAGGCATAAAAGGATATAGGATTAGACATAAAATTTAGCTGCGAAATAAAAAATAAGACAGAATTCTCACATTCATTACATAAAAATTCTTTACAATTTACGTATCATATTGCAACTAAAGATATACACGGTTGAATTATTTCTAATCGAGTTTGTCCATATTTCACAACACTCAATAAAGGTTTTTTAAGATTTAAAAGGTTTTTATAGATCATTTTATTTGTTGACTGACTAAGAAACATGCTTGTATCAACAAAAAATTAAGGTTCGCACATTTCGCAATTGGTGTCATACAATTTATAGTTAGAAGCAGATTATTATACATTTTCATAGACAAAACATACGTAAGGGACTCGTGCAAGACTTACGCTAATAGAAAACGAATATTACACAAACGAAATACGTCTACATCAGTCTATTTATATAAAATACTTAATTATACAGAATAGGCCATACCGCTATACAAATAAAATTTATTTTTCATCACCAATTTGAGGCAAAAAACACATAAATTCAGGTAAATGAAACCATGTATTTGGGATGTCAGATCTTTGTTAAATGTTAAAAAAAAGCTTTAAAAAAGTTTCCTAGCGAGTTTTGTACAGTGTCTTATCATTACTACACCAACTAACGCTTAACATTAATGACAAAAATTCATGGGGTAAAAAATAATGTTAATAAAATAATTACTGCCAATAATAAAATCAGACAAAACAGATAAAACAAATGTGATATAAACTCAAGATCCAATGTAAAAAAATCAGTCTCCATTGTTAATATTTAAGCTGCCAATTACATAAAACAATGCTGTTGGCCTACAGACCTAGAAGACCTATGGACATAAAATAAAATAACTACGAAATAAATGTGCTCGACTATCTGTGCTGTGTCAAATTTGGAATTTCAAACATTAATGTTTTGTTATTTTTAAATTCATCAACAAAACTATATTTCCTTCGCTTTTCATTAAACAAAACTCCATCAAATGTATTAAAATAAAATTTTAGTCATCCTGTCTATTGCCGATCAGCCACAATGCCTGTTGCTATAACATTCCTCTTCATATAGTTCAACTATTTCATGTGTACTGACGTTTTGCGAGGCCTAGTGGCTGTTGCAAAAAAAAACCGGACAAATACATGGGCAATTTTCATACAATCTAGACAATTTGGAGACCTTGAATACCAAACTGAGAACTTTCTGGGTGCAACCTGATTATACCCATCTAGGGCATGGATAGAGGAGGTCTAGAGTACCTAAAGTACCTAACCTATTGAAAAGACTATTTACGCCACAGTGGAAAAGTTTGCGTCGAAATTTCAATTTTACACAGGCGATGCATGAAATCGAAATTCCGAAACATACTTTTCCGTGGAGTAAACGGCCTTTTGAATTAGTTAGGTATCTTAGGAACTCTAGACCTCCTCCATCCATGCTCTGGATATGCACAATCAGATTGCACCCAGAAAGTTCCCAGGGGGTGGTTCAAGGTCTCCAAATTGTGTCGTTTGTATGAAAATTGCCCATGTGCCACTTTTTTCTGCGTAAGTGTGTATAATATTGTATGATCGAGCGGTCGCGACTTCGACTCCGAATCAAAAACATTCATAAGACATATCTGGCCCGTCTCATGCAATGTCATAATTTCACTTTTAAATTATTGTTAACTTATTCGAACGAGTATGGCGTAAAATAATGACATTGGCAAGATTTTTTTTGTCATCAAGGCAAAGGATTCATATTGGATTTGGATTGGATTTTAGCAGGTGTTGCGTTCGGTGTTTAAAACAAATCCCATACTATAACTTGTTCGAATTCTTGTAAACATACTATAGCCTCACTTAACATTGTACCTAAGGTGAATATTCACAAATAATAAAATACCCTTTTAACCAGCAAACAAATTGCAATAAAGGAAGTTACATTAAAGTGGTTTCAAATAAATATTACATGTTATGTATATCAATATTCACTAACATTAATTTAACAATTAATATTCATAATTAAATATCGACTGAACGGAATGTGCTCATTACGTGGTGTTGCCATTATTCTCGATTATTATTATTAATAATACAAATATATAGTGTTAGATATACCCAATAATGCCTTAATTTAGAGTTTTCCGTTAAATACAATTTTGTGCATGATTTTATTTCGACCTTAACCCTATTACAGATGCGATATAATTTCGAGTAACACCTAATTTTTAAATACTGACTTTTTCGCGTGTAAAAGTATATCATTCGAAACGCATCTCCGAAAATCTACTAATTCTCCAGAATCCGTCCCCAAAAAATGGCAAAACATCAAAACGCAAGCAAGTTTTTTCACTTTACGCGTATCTCTAAGCGTGTGATATGAAAAATGCTTTAAAACAAACCTCGCTCCGACCACGCCACGGGGCGACACCGTTTTCAATATCAATAATAATATTTTTTAGTTGAGACCTACATGGGAACAACAATAGCCGATGTTACAGGACCAAACTGACGATATGACCAATCTTGGACATAACACAACGTCTTTTCAATTTGGTCAGGTAACGTTAGCCCAACGGCGGGGCCGGTCTGTTACATTACAATAAATAGCGGAGACTTACACCCTAGTCGCTTAGTGGCGTTATGACGTCACCACGTCCGCCGATGACGTCCACGCCGCCCACAGCCAACGTCACACGTCGTCTATCACGAATGCAACCCGCATTGTGGGCCCCTGAAACAAACATTGAAATAAATACTACATAAACAACATTCACGTAAAAACCCGTAGCCAAGACTGGAGAACCATGTTTCAGTTAATCAGATTCAGACTGTGTGGTGTCCGGCAAAGTAGAATAGCACCAACCCTTGTGGGTGTCATACGAGACCACTACAGTTTTCGAGGCAAGAGATCTAGTCTCCGTAGTCTGGAAAATGGGCAGCAGTATTTTCCATTGTTATATTTATAACATGGCGATCTCCAACCCGCCTGCCAAGCGTGGAGATTATGGCAGTAACCTTCCCTGTCGTGGGAGAGGCCCTTAGTCTTGCAGTGGACTGTTATGGGATGTGATGATGATGATACATAGAGTGTATAAAACGGACGCTTCCCGCCATCTGTATTACGCTTAGATCTTTCAAACTACGCAGTGGATTTAAATTTCACAATAATTTTGAGAAGTTCTTCCGGAAAGTTTATGTATAGAGTAATCAAGAGAAAATACGAGAAAACCCGTGCGAAACCGGGGCGGGTCTCTAGTATAAATATAAAACAGAGCACAGAGGTCTTCATACCTCAACCAACGACACATACGATGTCTAACTCTCGTTTAGATCTATAAGTGAATCGCATAGTTTACAGTGACGAGCACCCAGACAGTGACTTTTTACACCACAGGGAGTCCAGTGCCTGTTTTCTGTCTATATTGCACGCAATTTTGCACGTCCATTGGCACAAACTATAGGTCTAGTCGCAGAGCCCAGTAGTCAGTAGCCCAGGTCCTCCCCAGACAGTACTATCCTACTTCTAGTATCCCATATCATTTAAATTAGTATCTGCGAGCACCTGTTAATGGCCTCGCTGTTATAAATGTTTGTAAGTCACTCACGGGCGTATCTCACACCATGACGAACGCCTCTCTCCCGCGGAACAGGAACGGGTGCTGGTCGATCATGGTCTGCACGATGTCCTCGAGGTAGGGCCGACTCATCTCGAAGCGGCCCATGTCCGAGAAGTGGACAGGCAGGAGGGTCGGCCACCAGCATATGGCCAGGTTCTTGCTGTCCATCGAGTTCAGCTTCGAGTTGTCCGCGACCCTGGTTGGGGGATTAATGGTTCATCATTATTATATCAGTCGAAAGACGCCCACTACTGGGCATAGGCATCTCCCAGAGATATCCACAAAGGCCGGTCCTGTGCCTTTCGTATCCAGCTGGTACCTGCGATCTTTACCAGGTCGTATGTTCACCTTGTGGATGCAGCGTGGGTAGGCACCAACGCTGCATCTTTCAGGATGGGTGGTTGAGTATGAGAAATATGGAAATCAGTGTGTTGTTATAGGTATTGTAATGGGGATGATGACTGAGTCAACATTTTTGAATTGTAATTTTACCGTCAGCTACATTTAAAAAAAAAATTTAAGGCAAGTATTTTTATATATATAAAATCAATAAAAAAAATTACAAAGATAAAGTGTATCAAAGTGTCGGAGTGGGGGCTCGTGACGTCACTTCTGAGTAAAATTTCACCTCAGACGTGACGTCACAAAACATTTCAACTCACTGTTTCTGTGTTTGAGTTCTTGTACTCCGGTTTGAAGGATTAGGTAGCCAGCGCGTTAAACATTTCATCCCAGTCCTCACAGTGACAACGCCCTGCGGTTTTGTATTTTTGTTGCCTGCAACCTAATTGTAAGAATCGCGGACCCGTACGTACCTGCCGAAGTGGTCGAGCAGGTAGTCGAGCGTGGTGCGCGCGGCGGGCGTGAGCGCGGTGTTGAGCAGCGCGCGCAGCGCCAGCAGCCGCCAGCTGCGGTCCTTCAGCTCCACGCCGCCCGCCATGCAGCCGCGCATCGCTGCAACGCACGGCAATACCAATGAGCCTGACACACGAGCCTAGAGCCTAGCTAGTCGGCTCGATTTAAGCCCCTCATCTATAAAGCCGTTTCCTTTGGGCGTCGGAACACAATGCCCATCAGCCTTATCCATGAGCAGCATTAGATTTGGAGCAAGTGCAATTAGACATAGATTTAAGTCCCTGGAATATAGACGTATTTACTTAGATGCCATATTTCTGTATAAAATTATGAACAATTTAGTTAATTTCGAATCGCTATTGAATAAATTACATTTAGAATACCTCGACCTTCCTGACGCACCATTTATATCACGCACTTTATATTTCCCACCCTTTCGAACAAATATGCCAAAAATACTTTCTTTAGACGTTCTTGTGATTGTTATAATAAATGTTTAAGCAGTGTTGACATTTTTTCAGCAAGTATCTCTTTTTATAGAAAGAGAGTAAACAAATTGTTGTTATAAGAATATACATCTTAATACAAATAAGCAACCGGTGCGTAAATTATTTTGTTGGGTACTGTTTCGCAGATTTACATGTTTATTGATAATATTTTATCAAAATCAATATTTTTTGCGCTGTATAACTTCTGTAAGCTGGATAAAAATAAAAATAGATCAGAATTATGGAACTGTAAGTCAGTTGATATGTTTTGTTAACGTGTAATACTTGTGTAAGACTGTTTGTTTTCCTCAATAAAATAAAAATAAAACGCTACATGTGTGTTATCTGATCATTATAATCTAGACGCCTTCAAGGCTAGAGTGAATACGCTGTTCCTAGACAGGCATGCTCCATCATAGGCCCCATCGTCACTTATCACTGAGCGAGATAACGTTCAAATTCTTGGCTAGTCTAAATATTAAAAATAAATTAAAATCCAGTCAGTAATTATTGCGGGAATTAGTAACGAATTAGATCAATAGCGAATTGGACCAATCGCGCACAAACGAGACGCGCACTTTTGACATTAAAAACAAACATCGGTGCGTTGTGTTGTGTGTTGTGATTAGGCAGAGACTACCGATAGCTGTCATGCCGACAAAAAATATATATGCCTTTCTCCTGAAAAAATAATAAAATAACAGTGTATACTCACCAGCAATATCCTCCAACTGCGCCATGCTGGCCTCGTCTAGCAGCGGCGGCAGTTTCTTCGAGAAGAAATCCTTCAGTGCCGTCGCCACCGCGTTCACCGGGATATCCAGCGACTCCAGTGACACGTTGGGGTCTGGACAACGCAATTACAGCTTATTTACCATTAGTGCAGTAAAATTAGACATTGACCCGGACATTTGAAATAACAAGCTGAAAATAGGTGGAAATGTATATATAATATAAGTGTCCTGATGGATATCCCAAAAGTTCAAAAAAGTCGATCCTGGGAAAAATCTGTCATAAAAAAAAAACCGCTGCCGTATTGGATTTTTCGTTGTTGGATTTTCATAGTAGGTATTGTTTTTTCTCAAGGGATTAAAAAAC
Source organism: Blastobasis adustella (assembly GCA_907269095.1). NCBI lineage: Eukaryota > Metazoa > Arthropoda > Insecta > Lepidoptera > Blastobasidae > Blastobasis > Blastobasis adustella. Next base: position 4,191,290 of record OU026135.1, on the reverse strand, counting down.
AGTCTAAATTAAGGCATTTAAAAAAAAGACGAATAAAATCAGACGTTGGTTCAGTCGCTAGGCTTAAAAGTCGAAATATCCAATATGGCGGCGGTAAATACTGGACTGATACTTTTCAATTTTGTTTTAAATACCCTACTCAACTGGTAGTATTCGACTTTGTCCACAGCGTAAGGACACCCATTATTGATAGTCATACCATGTTATTAGTGGGATGTCATCAATACAAACCCTCATAGAACTTGGCGTACAGCATGTCGACATGCGCCCGGTTCCCGGGCACCCGGTACAGCCCCTCCGAGCAGAGCCCCTCGCGCTCGATGAACGACACGCACTTCTCCACGAACACCGGCACGCCGCGCCCGCCCTGGGAGGGGAACGATCGGATTCAGTTGGGCGGTAGTGGTAGATAGATAGATACACTCTTTATTGCTCACAAAATTACAAAAGTTGAAAATTCTACAGGTCTTTAGAGATGATAGAGATTATAGTGCAAATTACAGGCGTGAGGCATTTCATCTCAGTCTTCAACTCTTTACAGTGACACCTGGAGTTGTGATATCTTGTTACATGATTTGCATAAATTGGGGACTTAACTAGATTCAATACAAATTATGAAACCAGTAGGCTAATTACATAACGCTGTTGCTAACAATTCGCTGATTTCAATGATTGAAATTGACACTTTTGCGCTTACGTATCATCGTTTTTTTTTTTTTTTTTTTTTTTATATTAAACAAGACAAGCATTTGACCGCCATCTCACCTGTTGGTAAGTGACGATGCGGCCGAAGATGGAGCATGGTGGATTTTATGGTTTCAGTTTATTGCAATGGAACTTTACTAACGTAATCGCAAAAGTAATAATTTCAATCATTAAAATAAGAGAATTGTTAGCGACATAGTTACATAATTGGCCTACAGGTGGTAGTGACAAAGATTGTCTGAAAAGTAAAGCGACTTGGGAAAATATTTGGGTCATTGAAATCTACAAGTAGACAACAATGATTATATAATGAAGACGTCCTGGCAAAGATTGTCTGAAAAGATAGCGACTTGGAAGAATATTAGGGTGATTGAATAATGAAGATGTCCGTCTGTATACGGAAGGGTAGTAACTAACCGTGGTAACATATACGATAATATATGTGATGAAGGAATAGTCAGGACTTTGCTACCATTAGATTGCATTTTCCATCACTCCATGTTCACTTTTTACTGGTCAAGCCTGAGGAGTCCATCTGGGTGAGTAAAGATATTTCAACTCAGTTGTGCGCGCGGCCCTATGTGTGGGTAAACCTTGTACATATACAGCCACGTCACAATGACGCCACGCCATTGGCACGCCAAGTGGTCGCGTGACTGCCACATAAATGAAAGCTGTATATTTACAAGCGCACGCACACATAGCGCCGCGGGCACAACTGAGTTTAACTATCTATACCACCGTCTTCATAATTTCGGCCACTAAGCTACAATATAAGGCGGGTTTTTGATGCATGAATTGTATGGGCGATAGTTACCACTTTTCATTAGATGGACTGTTTGTTTGATTGTCTTCTTCCGGCTTCACCATCATCACTACAGTTACTGCTGGACATAGGCCTGCCCCAAATAACTCGACAAAACCCTATCCTGTGGCCTACGCTGTCTGTATCCAGCTGATACATAAGTATGACCTATTACCAGGCATTAATTATGATCAGGCAAGCCGTAAGCTTGTTTGCCACCTTAGTAGTACAAAAAAGGTACTAACAGGAAGTCGCTACCTTAACAAATGTACCTCATATACGCAGGCACTGAAAGGATTTCTAACAAATTGTGCGCTAATGGATGAAATATCAAAAACAATTAGGTTTCCAGAACTCACCTGTGGCCCCCAATTTTGTGGTGTTGCCGTTGTCGTCAGTTGTAACGAGGAGTTCTTCTTGTCTTTGCTCTTCGAGAATTCCTGCAATGAGATTGTACGTTAAGTTCCATGTACATAATATGAACGTTCACGCGAAGTGAGTGCTATCGCGGTTTCAAAATTCAGCGAAACTGAGAAGTAAGGTCCGTTGTCAAAATACAGCCGTGCTATTGGCCAGAAACAACTCCGCTAGACAACGAATCTATTCCAGACAGTTATAGGGCTTCATTTTCAAAGCAAATCTCATATCTTACTATCGTCATCTCATCAGTAGTCTAATTACGCAACTATGTTGATAACTATTCTCTGATTTCAATTATTGAAATTGTTACTTTTGCAATTTCGATTTATTAGTTTCAGTTTATTGCAATGGAACTTTGTTAGCAAAGTAACCCATGAAATCGAGGCGTAATTGTTAGCAACAGAGTTACGTAATTAGCCTACTGGTAGTGTTATAGAGGTGGTGTTGTTAATGTCAGGCAGCAGTGACCGCTTTCCATCAGGTGGGCCGCTTGAAAGTTTGCCTACCGCAACTAAATGTTACGAGTCATTCATTCACTCAATCATTAATTCACATAATACCCTTCACAGCCAAGTACCTTGTGCCTGCGGTCGTGCTTCCCGAAGGGCTGTCGGCGGCGCGAGTCGGCGGCGCTCGACGACGAGTTGTCCTGCGCCGACGACGGGTACTCGCCCACAGCCGCGCCCTGGGTGTGCAACAAAAATTAAATAAAACATACAAACTTATTGGTTATGCAAGCAAATTAACAACACTTTGAGCAAAGAAAGAAGCGGAGAGATCTTATAAGAACCTTCCAAAATCCTACATGCGCACTACGATGTACCAGGGCTAGAACATATGTTCAGTAGGAATCAAAACCATCATCTGAGAGGCCACTCACTGAAACTCGATAACTCCGTGTGAACAAGTAATCTCAAAAAACTCTTTCCCAGAAATCGCGTGGGTTTGGCGTGAAATAAATTACCCGAAGACGTTATAAGTGCTCCATCAACGAACTCTTAAAATTTGATTGGACAAGTTTTCATAATAACGACTTAAAGTGCTGTGATATACACGTATCAGCATTAGCTGCTAGTGTATCCATCAATGACAATAATAATAATAATAATAAATCCATTCACATCTACATTTCTAGCGTTGCAAATCAGTCTATAATACCTAATCGATTTTATTTCGGTTTCCGTGGTTTGCTTTTGCAGCCACACATTGCAGAAAACATAGGGACCGTTTAGAAGACTCTTTGTGTCAAATAATGCTACAGATATTTCAACTCAGTTGTGCGCGCGGCCCTATGTGTGGGTAAACCTTGTACATATACAGACACGTCACAATGACGCCACGCCATTGGCACGCCAAGTGGTCGCGTCACTGCCACATAAATGTAAGCTGTATATTTACAAGCGCACGCACACACAGCGCCGCGCGCACAACTGAGTTGAACTATCTATACTTGGCTAGACCATTTATCGCGATCTCTACTCAGCGTTTAACATCTTGGCGGAACCCACAGAGTCGCTTGTGAATGCCGTGTGCGAATATGAATGGAATTGTCGGCAGAGGGCAAAAAGGACCTCCAAAAAGAACAGGTCAGAAGTGCCCTCAACGGGCGTAAATATATGAGAAGATGTATGAATGTTAGGTGTGTCAGGATCGTAGCTTGTGGCAGTCAATAGTATCAGCCTACCCATGTGTGATACGGGCGTGAGTGAGTGTGTATGTATGTATGTATGTATGCATTACCTTATGCGTGTCGGCGTGAGTCGGCGGCCGCGGCCTCCGCGCCTCGTCTGAACTGCCTTCGCTGGATTCGCTGGCCGCTACAGAATAAACAAAAACAGTTAACTCTGCGATTTATCGCGTTCCCAACAACACATACAATACAGATACATCCACTGTCCCCAGTAAACGTCTGCTGCTGTCGACTGTCGCGCCCTCTAGTGGCAAATGTGCTCGAGACTGGGCTATGACACCGGACTATGAAATATTATCAGATCAGGTTTAAATTTTTTTTACCTATATGTGGGAAACGGTGTTGGTTACACAATGAGTAAACTATGTAATGTATCTATTGTTGTTAAAACACATATTATTTGTTTCTCCAAATAAACTATACATAAAATTAAATCTCTTTTCTATATAAAATAATTAGATTAGATTGGGTTAAAATGAACAGCAGATCTTTCTTAGTAGTGCCATCTTATTGAAACGCAAGCATTCTCATTACAAATTGTGAGGGCGCGTATATCCTAAGTCATCGAAAACAAGACAAATTCCACTTCACGCTACTTCCAAGTCACTTTTTGTGACTATAATGCCCTACGGCGATCTCATAGTCTATTTTTGAAATATTAATATCGTCATATACATCACCAGCATACCTTTATCGTCGTGATGCCTCGCGCGATAGCCGGAAGGCAGTTCTGGAGGGCCAACGAACATGCCTAGTTTGGGCACGCGCGGGCTCTGGACAGGGACCAGGTTGCCTAGAGACCTGTGGAGGGAGATTTAGTAAGTTAAGCAACGCACAAACAGTCCAGGGTTACCATTTAGTTATTTGAGGCTGGTCGAACTTAAGTAGGGCTATCAAAAATCAACACTGACAATGAGTAGGTCTTTGCGGTTGGCGAAAAAGATAATTAGGGTCGATCGTCGACCGTGTGTGGCTCTCGATAGTCTAAATAGTCTGGACAGTCTGTCAGTACATAGTCAGTATCTACAAATGTTCTCTGGCTTCCTCGATATTCCGGAGGGTGCCATTATACATTTTGCGGATGGCGCAAAAAAATTTGGATCAGATGCAGGTGCTGCGGGGGGTCCATACTCCATTCACTCTGCAGCTGACTGCACAAATGTGATATAGGTTTTTAGACTTTCGTAGTTATTCACTACACTTTCACTGCACATATTATCGGGTTTGTCACCACGGTTCGTTTAGACCGTCAGTCAACTCGTGACCATGACGCATGCAACTGCGTCAAAATATCGCGGTAAAAACAATACTGACCGTGGTAACAAACCCGATAATATGTGTAGTGAGAGTGTACATGTGTGTGTGTATATACTGACCGTTTCTTATAATGTCTGGGCGCATGATGCGCGTGCCGCCGCCGCGCCGCCAGCCGCGCGCCGCCCGACGCCTCCGACGAGCCCGAGCTGTCCGTCTCCGAGAACGCTATGGACCATCGAGAGATAACACCTAGGTTATAAGGCATTCCAGGGTAAAGTCTTAAATGAGTCTGTTGTCGGGAGGTCTAGATGTTTCTTTTATAATGGTCGACCTGAGTGGTTCAGTGGTCAACATGCCGGTCTGCCACGCAAGAGGTCCCGGGTTCGATTCCCGGTCGGGCAGAAATTGAAATGATGAATTTTAATTTCTGTTACGGGTCTGGGTGTCATAAATATAATAAGTATGTATTTAAAAGTATTTAAGTAGTTTATCAGTTATCTAGCACCCATAGCTCAAGCTTTGCTTAGTTTGGGGCTAGATGGCGCTGTGTGAATTTGTCCACGAATATTTATTTATTTATTTATTAATGTGTAGTGGATAGGTGGTCAACCAAAGTGCTATGGGTCAACAAAGCTATGTATCACAGATGTTGTTTCCTACCTACTTTGTGATGTGAACGACGATTGGAAATTGGTTATAATAAGTTATCTTCTCATGTGACTATTGTAATATTGTCTTAATGAGAATAAGTGTCTTTGAACCTAAGGTATTCGGTGGATGTGCGGAGTTGCGCGACTCGATCGAGTACGTAACGGGTACATCCGTGGCAGCCTTGGGAGGGATATCGCAGATAAGATCGAGGAGGCTCGCCTGCGCTGGTTTAGTCACGTGTTGCGTAAGCCTCAGGGATACGTGGGGAATAGGTGCCTGAACCTGCCGGTATCGGGAAAGAAGCCCCGTGGGCGATCCAAGAAGCGATGGATTGATATCGCTGAGGCGGATGCGAGAGCCATCGGCTTACGACGAGAAGATGCCGAAGACCGGCCGAAGTGGAGAAGAATGAGTAGGAAAGCGGACCCTGGCAGAGGCCGGGATAAGCGCTAAGACGATGATGATACGGTATTCCAGGGAGTCTAGACAGGTCATCTATCACTTCGTAAAGATTCGTGGAGGCCAGTAGACCAATTGGTCTACAATGTGTGAATAACAATTTCAACCATTGAAATCAGAGAATTGTTGGCAACAGAAATACGTAATTAGACTACCGAGTTTCTCAAAGTAGGGTGAGCGAATTTCTAGGAGTTCGCCATTCGACGGTAGGGGGTTTGCGACAAGAATTACATAATGCTGAAGGTATGATTGGCAGGCGCGTGCGCCATGCATGTTAACGCCAAGCGGTGAATTTCCTTTTACCCTTCGCTACAACATACTTATGTGAGAGTGGGTTTTCGCACCTGGTCATGATGGAAAAACGAAATACAAAAATCGGCAAAATGTTGAGTCAGAATTAAGCTTAAAATTGTCCAAATTACTCCCAATGGCTCAATTTGCGACAAGGATCAAACCCACACGATCACATTAATGTTAAAAAGATATTTCTTTTTGGCATTGTATCTGTTGCCATTTATTTAAATAAAAATCTGTTTTGTTCTACAGCCAATTCGCTGTCATCTGGGAACTTTGACAGGGGTACGTGTAGCCATAATTTTGAAAAACTGGTGTAGGCCATGTTAAGCCGAAAATATAGCCTACATTACAATCAAAGAACTTGGCGTAACAACTCACAAGGTTGGTGTAAGGGCGCTTTCTCGTGCCTCCGATGCCGTCGTAGCCTCATCATGGATGGCGCCTCCATGTATTCATTCGTTTCTTTTATCTGTAAGCAGCGACAAGATTAATATTCGTCATTTATTTACGGTGGTACGATTTTCACACAAATATTATGTCCTCGTAATCGTACAAAAGCAAGGCATCACTCACATAAAAATAGAACGGTACACAGGTAGGTGAGCAACGCAGTGGCGATACACCCGATATTGCAAATGTCTAGGCAGCGGTGACCACTTTCCATCAGGTGGCCCGCTTGCCTGTTTACCTACCATATGACTAAAAATATAAAAAAATCCTTAAGCATATCATACCTGCGCGTACTGAGCGTCCAATTCCGTTTCGGAGCTGACTCCTGACGGATGATGGCCGGGGGCGCCCGTCGACCAGCCCGATCGTGTCGACTAGAAAAATTACATATCGTTGAAAACTCACACCCTACGGAGAACAGGACACCCTGGATGTGAAAAGAACCCGTTTGCTCGTTGAAGGATAAATTACGGGTGTAGAAATTCAAATGGATAAGCCAGGAGAAATCTTAAGATATTTGTTGAGAAGTGGATCCCTGAGGATATAAAATAGTTTCAGATTTTTGTTCTTCGACCAATTTTGATTTCTCAGCCCGTAGGTATATATGCTTAAGATGGTTTAGATCCACGGTCAGCGGTCTTTCCATGGCTAAGGGCCACATACTGGAAAAATTTAGTAAAAACGGTTCTCCATAACTTTGATAATTGCTGAGTAAACTTATTCAACAAATTACATTAGAGCTAGAATTCTTGGACGTTTTAAAAAAGATTGCCTGATTTTAAAGTTGTCGAGATCCGAGAAGCCCATTTTGGCAGATCGTACAAGATTAAATGTTATAATAATCATCTTGGCGTCTATATCCCAGTAGTGCTCTCGCGCGCAAGATCGGCGTCCACCTTGACCACGATCCTAGATTTGGCAGATCAGGTAATCAGGATCAGGTATATACAGTAACTAGAGCGACTGTCGTCTGACCACTGTGGCCCTGTTAACAGGACAACCTGACCAGATTGGATCATAGACATTCAGCCGCTGAATGTGCACGTTTCCTTCCGATGTTTTCTTCGTGGTAAGAGCATCGGTTAGTGTTCGACTAATGAACATAACTTAGAAAAAGTTATTGGTACCTTGGTACCTGGCGGCACAGCGTCAAAACCGGAAACTTTAGCTTACGACCTGTTAGCCAATATGCCACCAACGCTCCTCATAAGTATATTACATTGTCATAGGGACTTAACCGATTAAGAGCATCGACTTAGTTATTCGAATCGAATTCGAATTACTATAGTCCATAGGTGGAAGGTGTTGTTTTATAGTGAAAGTAATAAAGATTGCGCAATTGAGGAGCGTCGGTGACCGAATAGTAAAGGTATCCGACTCGTAAGAAAGAATACCGGGGTCTAATCCCACTGCGATCTTGTACCAATCACTCTTTACTGAATGCTAACCGATGCTCTTACGGTGAGGGAAAACATTGCGATGAAACCTGCACATTCAGGCGACTGAATGTGTAACTATGATCCAATCCGGTCAGGTTCCCCTTGTAACAGGGTCACGGAGGTCAGATGGCAGTCGCTCCACTCTAATTATTTGATCTGCTAAATTATGGATCATGTTAAAGACGGACCCCGGGCCCAAATCACAACCGGGACAATAAAGCCGAGATTATATTTTTATTAAAGCAAGATTGCGCAAATTTAAATTTCATTGCACAATACATCATTTTTCATAATTTTTACTGTGTTAGTAATTAGTTAATCCACTGGTTTCTTACATTAGAATAAATAAAATAAAATAAAATACATCTCATGACATCTCTCTCTTTTATTTTAGTTTAGCAAAATATGCGAAAATGGCTCTCCTACAAAAATATTGGCTACAGTACCTGTTAGCGACGCTATTGACGACTTTCCAGTTATATCAGTAAATAAACAATTCTTTGATTAAGTAACCTATTTATAGTACTTTATATTAATTATAACAGCACTGGATAAATTATACATTGGGACAAGCATTGTTTTGATCATAAACCGCAATTGGAAAGTTATACTGACAACAAATACACTGTATTTGTTGTTCAAATATTTTGCAATGTTATGAGAGCGATTATGTTAAAAATAGCGTCAACCTAACCGAACGACCTATAAATTCCAGCTGAGACTGTTAACTTGTTCAGTATATTACTGGCAATAGTGTATTACAGACGTTTCCTTCGGCCAATGACTATTCGAAAATTATTTTATTAAAGTGACACAAGTTTGTGAACAAGTTGTAATAATAAAAATATACCGTCAGGGGGTGTCAATCGGCTTCCGAGAGTTCAACCAGTCTCAGGGTCCGCGGCAGAAGCCCTTGGTAAACCTCACTTCGCCAGCAAGTTGTGTTTTCTCAAAACCTTACTTCAAAAAAGTAAGTTTATGTTTAGAAAGTTTTGGCTTTTCAAAATGTAGATTTAATTTACTGCGTGTATTATAAAGAGCGTACTGGTCTAGTAGTTAAAACTGGTGGAATTATCAAAGATGCGGTTTCAAATCCCGCATAAATTATACATATAATAAAACAGTGCAAACAAGTGTGTCTGTACATTGAATATATTTACAAAAAATAATTTAGGGCGATGAAGAAATAGTAATAGAATAAGAAGTTTTAAAATTGTTGTCTGTCTGTTTGTACACGCTAATCTCCGGAACTACTGGACGGATTTTTTGTGTTGTAGAACCACAATAGACCAGCTAATCTTGAAGAAATATGGAAATGGCCCTCTACGGATTTTGATAGAGTTTTCGCAGTTTGGTAGTTTGAGATCATGGCAATTAGGATTCTCGTGGGTGGTTAGTTTCACACGGGTTGGTATGACGTTATAGTCCCGACACTTCGTTAGGAAAGTAACTGACGTATCATAAGTTGCTAGCAAAGATACGAACTTTCTTCGTCAAGGCATCTGTATTTATCATTATGTTTTGAGTTTACACATGATGCTAAACGTGAATTTGTTTCAGAATTTCTGCGCCTGCGTCGAAGTTCGTTTGACACCCCGTGGCAATAGAAGGATTGCCACAACCAACTTTAACCTTATTGTAGCAACGAAAATTCACTTTCAAAAAGGAAAACTGGTTTTACCACAAAAATGGTTAATTATTTCATTTACGCAAAAGATTTTTCGCTGTCAGCTATGAACCAGGGCCATTATCATTTGAATGGCATAAAAAGTCTTAAACAATTCCAGAGTGACGTAGAAAAAATAAAGAAAGAACTATTGACTGATGGGGAGCCGTCAGATTCTAAAATAATTTACCTACACTGGGGGTCTGAGTGTTATGAAGTCGATGAAAAGACAACTTATGAAACATACAAAGAACTCCAAGGAGATATGTGGTGGACAGAGCCGATCACAATTGTGAAATGGATACAACAAAATTATGACAACTGCGGTGAAAAAAATAAAATAAAGTTGTTGTATATCATAACTGATGGCATAATTCGTAGAAACTGTGTAGAGGAATGTTTTAATTTGAATAAAAACATGGATTATGAAATGGTTGTCTTCCATGCGATCAATGAATCTGAGGACGATATCGATCTGTCAGTAGCTGCGTCTTTCTTGAAGAAGCATTGCAAGGTTTATCGCAATTATGAATTTTGTGATGACGTTAATATTTCTCAAGAGTTGGATTACTGTAAAATCAGCGTTGATAACTTTGAAGCCGAAAAAGCCAATTTAAAGTCTTACATTAGATTGAAGTTCATTGGAAAATCGAATGATGGCGCTTTGCAGGAAATAGAAAAATTGAAGAAGTTGCGATACAGATTGTGTGCCGAATTGTCCTCGAAAGAAAACACTGAAATAATTCTGCTGGATACTACAAAGGACAAAAATGAATTTTTGAGTCTATTTAAAAATACACATTGGTATAAAAATCTCAATGGTGCTTACGTTAAGAAGGTTGAGATTGAAACATTGTGTTCTAATTTGATCAATTACATTGTCAATGAAAAAAAATCTTACTCGTTTGATGCATTGAAGTTCGAAAGAAAATTTGATAATTCTGTTGAAGAGGTGGAAGAGCCCAGCGTTGATATTAATTTTGAAGCCGAACAAGAAATCGAATTCCCTGACATAATTCTAGATGACGAGAAAGGAATCCCCGTTATAATATTGACGAAATTCAATTTATTAGACAAAATAATTTTCCACAAAACGGAAGAAACTGCTGAAGTGCTGTCACCTGCCAGTTTTAATAAATTCAGGTCAACTATGGACTGCCCGTTGTTTCTATTGAAGGATCCAGACATTAAGGATTCAATCGGCTACTTTTACACTTTGAATGTTTTTAAACAATTGTTGGAGAACACAACAAGGACGGAGCCGCGTACACGGAGACCGTATCATGGCGGCCTCGTGCTGACTGACACAGATCGATTTGACAAATACAACGATTACATTTTGGCGGCGACGTATTTTGATTTCAAGAAGGTAAATTACAATGTGGGTTTGTTTTATTATGTGCTGTAGAAAAATTGTGAAAATAAATAATGGATGGATAGAAATGTTGTTGAACAATTTAAGAAATATACAATGCGACGTATTAGCGAGACAAAGTGCAAAATTAAACTATCATCATTGCCATTAGATCCTCAAGAAAACAGGTCATTGCTATCTGCGTTGTGGTACTGCGTTGAAATGTCCTCATGCATATTCAAAAATGATCCTAAAAATTTCATGCACGAATGTTTGAGAAAGTATTACGGCGTAGCGCATTGTATGATCGAAATATTGCAGTATTTTAATTATGATCTAGATATGGAGTCCATTGAAAACCGCACCGATTTAATTACAACAGTTATGATTTTGAAAAAAATTCAGAGACACGAAGAGAAAGTTAGCTTCTTGCTCAAAAACATATTCAAGACTGAAAAGGGTTTTTTCGTCAGTGAATTTGAAAACCGGTCCAATCTAAACAAACTCAATTATATTAAATTGAATCACAAAGATATGTTGCGAGACAATATAATTAACGAAAAAGTTCGTTTGTGTGACTATATACACTTGATGCATTTGATAGGCGATCCGGGCAAATCTGTAGCCGGCACGTTTGAAATATGTGAAAAAACATTCCGTCCTTTTTTCATTATTGAGGACTACAAACCATTTTATACAGAACTACTCATGATTGCTAAAAGAGTTGTAATCAAAAACGACAAGGAAAAAAATATAGCTTACGAGCCAATCTCTAAGCTATATTTTGATAGAATTTTACCTCTGTACAATCTATTTATTAACTGTGTTATAAAATTTAAAAAATATCCCACCTTGGAAGAATACGTAGAGTATATTTCCAAGAAAAAGCGATACTACGGTGATTTGGTAAACATTTTCCCACGCAATACTTATAAGGATGCTCAATGTGTGTATGAACGTTATCAAAATATAGTAACTAAAGTCGATTTCAATACTTTTAAAGAGGTGATCAAAAGGTATGTTACACGATCTGACCGTATTAAAGCTGAAGGAATAATGGAGTTCAATGACGACAAACAAATCGACTCGTTTATTTCCGCCGAGGAATTTGTATGTGGTTTAAAAAAAATAAAAGTCAAAAGGCGAAAGCCAAAATAAAAAAGGAATTAAATGTGGATTCATCATTATTATTAAGACCTTGTAGAAATAAAAACAATAGAAGGAGGCGTTACAGATATAGGAAATTCTGGAGAACAACACAATAGTTAGATTTCTATGTAATCTAATAAACACAATAGTTTCTTAGTTTAGTTCACAATATTGTATTTATTTTAATATTGAGTAATGAAATACTTGACACAGATAAGTATTATGACTGATAATTGTAAGTAGAACTTATTTTATGTTTATTACTTTACTGATAATGTTCTATTATTAGTGTCAGCTGAACAAAGTGTGAAATAATTATGAAATTTAATTTTTAAGATTTATAGCCTCTCTATAGTAATAAAAAATTACTGAAATTAAATATTGTCAAATAAGATTCAACCCAGTATTTCATAACATACCTACTTCCTTAGGAGCAATATTCTAAGGCAGCAGTAGGTACACTACATTTTGTCATGAAGCCCAGAGAGGGGTCAGTTAGGTCATAGCAAGAAGCATAGCAAACTCTTAATAATTTTTTTATTTTATATATCTACATTATAGCAAGAAATTAATGATCGAGCGCAGCGAGCTCGAAATTTATGTCATTTTTTGATAAATAATAAAAGGCTTGCAAATTTGACATTGCAAGTCTAGATACTTTCTTTCGATTCTTATTTTGGTTGTAACAAATGCAAATGTGAATGAAAGACCTACCCTTTGAGAATGTGGGTGAGTGTCCGTTGAGTATGTAAATTGATAAAATAAATAAGTTATCAAATGAAAACAATTTTATCATTACAAGCTTTTATCGCGCGGTACCTACTCATCAAGACCCATCCCATCAGAGCCCAAACACGATGGGGTTATCTTATTGCGTTCATTAGTTCCTAAGACCACCTTTCGACTCCATCATCAGACCTAATCCATCATGCTATATTATTAAATTGTCATCCATGTCACATAAATTTACCAAATTTCAGCTTAATCGGATACCAACAAATGGCTGAAAAATGGTTTGCAAATTTTGCCGGACAACTTACAAACATACATAGGAACAGTGTAAGTTAAATAAAAGTTTGTAATGATCTCTGACAAGGTTAAATGCGACACAATACATTGCGTGTTTAGTTACCTTCCTCTCCCGTGAGTTGGCGGCGGGCGGGCCGATGGTGATGTGCTGTAGCGCGTCGCTCACCATCGCGTAGTTGTTCAGGTCCAGTTTCCCGGGTTGCTGAGCGAGAGTAGGTTACATTGTACTGAATTTAAGGTTCAAATGTCAAATGAATCAAATTTCAGAAGTCCATAACAGTCCACTGCTGGACTTGAACTTCCTAGGACAATCAAAATAATTTCAAAACAAGAAATTAAAAGATTCATTTCCTATGGCTGGTTTACATTGATCAAGTGTTTAGCAAACTGACAAATAAAGTAATTTTTGTACGGAATATCAATATACTCTTAGTACAGAGTGATAAATCAGTCATGTAAGACTTTAATTAGGTGTTAACAAGCATAGAACAGTTATAGGGCGACTTTAATTAAGAGTTTAAAAGTCCCGGAGGAAAGTGACAGGTGCCACAAGTATATCTGACTTGGTGATGGTGTCGCTGTCACTGGCAACGACATGACATTTCAAAATGGCGACATATAGTTCCAGTTTGGCCGCCGAGTAAGATAATTTTATGACACTTGCAAGTCAAGTTGAATCGCTACTGTCCGATCGGTTTACAGCGGTCTAGTTGCTCCGTTTACTTGTCAACTTTGCTAAACACTTGACCAATGTAAACCAGACATACACTGCAAGGGCGCCGTAGGGTATTTTACGTAATCGAGTCCATTAAAAAAAATCACTTTGTAGCGATAGTAAACGTTTAGGTGACCCACAAAATGCTGGAAAGCCCGAGTACAAACTTGCAAAAAAAAAATTTTTTTTATTTACCCTAACTTCGACTTCTTGTAGCGATGGTACTTACATATCCTCTTACATCGGTTCTAGGAGTAAAAAAACTGGTCTGCCTCACATCCTCTTGGCAGTTTTGTGGGTCTCCTAAAGGTCACTACAACGTGGCATTTTTCTTGGACTCTAGGTAGGATAACGTCACCCTCAAAGTCTAACATCATACGCATGTATGTTTACCTTGAGCGTCTGCGAATGCCTCGGCCTCGGCGGCGGCGCGTGCGCGCGCGTGCGGCCCGTCGTGAACGCGCGGTGCCCGTACGACGCCGGCTGCCACAGCCCGCCGCCGTCTGACAGACAATACACATATAGCCACGAACGGACGAACCAGTTTATAATATAGGTTTTAAGATAACCAACGAACCAGGGGGCTTACGATGAGCTATTATAGCAGGACATATACAGAACTGCCCTGCTTAGAACGAGACGAGATAAGCTTGACACGTATAGCGCTGTCTCGTTCTAAGCAACGCAGTTCTATTTAGGTCCTGAGGGCTTAGTGTGAGTTTCGCTTCGATTTTACTTTACTACTGCGTTTGCGTTTACGTGAATGCAATTTGTATGAAAAAATTATCTTTACCAGGGGGTCTAAAAAGGCCCTTGGTATGACTTGTCATCATCATCATCATCTGGGCGTTAGTGTCCCGATTGTGCTTTTGCGCACAAGGGCTCGCGGTCCGCCTTGACTATGATCAAACATTCTAAAGATTTTTCAACTCAGTTGTGCGCGCGGCCCTATGTGTGGGTAACCCAGACACGTCACAATGACGCCACGCCATTGGCACGCCAAGTGATCGCGTCACTGCCACATAAATGAAAGCTGTATATTTACAAGCGCACGCACACATAGCGCCGCGCGCACAACTGAGTTGAACTATCTATACCATCTGACCTACGTGACCCTGTTGACAGGGGAACCTGACCAGACTGGATCATGGTAACACAGTCAGTCGCCTGAATGTGCAGGTTTCATCACGATGTTTTCCGTCAACGTAAAAGCATTGATTAGTGTTCAACTAACGTACATAACTGAGAAAAGAGTCATTGGTACATAGCGACAGTGGGATTTGAACCCGGGACCAACGCTCCGAAAACAATAAATCTTGGCGTTAATGTCCCGTTTGTCATCTCGCGCGCGAGGATCCAAGTTCCGCCTTGACCAGGATCCAGGATTTAGCAGATCATGTAATTACAGTGGCGCGACTGCCATCTGACTTCCGTGACCCTGCTCCCAGGGGAACATGACCAGATTAAATTAAAATCCTTTCAAAACGGAAAATTATAAATTATGCCTTAAAATTTATGCTATTTGCTTCGTGCCACAATAAAAAATAAGGTAACCTCAATCTTACCAAATTGATACATTCGGGCAGTTTCGTAGTCATGCGTGTCACTAGCTGACGTCTATATTAAAACCATAAATAGGTAAGTATGAAATATCCTAAAAAAAATTAAAACGTGTATTGGTGCCATTTGCAGAAACTTCATACATGCAAAATCTCTAGACAAACTTAAAAAAATATTATTAAAAAACTAAAATTATATCTGCTATTTACATTTAAAAATTAAAACAACACCTAAATTGCAAAATCTACCAAAACAAACAAACTAGTAACATTATTTCACGACCAATTAAATATAACCTTGGACATCCTTCGCTCGCTACCAACATACAAAAACAAACACAACAAAAATCTAAACTACCGTCATTTTCATGCAACACACACTTCCCTCAACATTGCTATAACATAAAAATAAATAAAAAAAAACGATGTAACAATGCAGTAAATCTATTTAAAAAAACGGTGTACAGCATGACAATTTCTACACACACAAAGTACCCTCCACATATAAGAAAAATAAATGTATTCGACTGTTTGTTTGTCATGCAATCACCTGACTCGTGTGTGCTGAGAGAGTCCTCCGAGCAGTTGAGATCCGCTGTGTTACAACAATCTTACATCCATTACTGTTTAATTTGGCATCAATTTCATTATTTTCAAAACACACTTCATGGTAATAAAGAATACAAATTCACTCCTGGTATTTGAAGATGTTAACGTTAAGCAAAACTCGCCTCTATTGAATAGACAGTAGAGTCGACGAATTCCATCACTGGGTACAAAAGGTAAATCAATTAAGGGATCTGATAAAAAGCGTTCACGCGAACGTTCTGCATTCCATATAGACCAGGGTTTCTCAAATAAAGAAATCTACTTGATGCTTGATTTACCCGCCCATCATATAAAAATATATTTCTTTTTGGCAACTGTTCAAGGGGGTTCGCTGTCGTCTGGAAACTTTGACAGAGGTACGTGGAGCCGTAAGATTGAGAAACCCTGATATAGACCATATAGTCGACACCTTGGGGTGATGCCCCTGGTATTGCAAACGTCCATAAGCTGAGGTAACTGCTTACCATCAGGCAGGCCGTAAGCTTGTTTGCCACTTTCGTGGTACAAAAAAGCTCACGTCCAGTATCGCACAGAACGGAACGCGAAATCTCTCAAACGCTTTGTTCGATAGAACACTAAATAATTTTAATAAGTTACACTCACGTGATAAGTCATGCATTCTGTGATCGGGGGGCGCGGGCTCGGGTGGCGTGCTGGGCGGAGGGTATACGCTGAAACCTGAGTATAAGGGGAGATATTTTTCAATAAAAAAATGGATGACAGTAACATATGCTACAAAAAAGAGAAGATTCAGTGTCAAAAAGTTGAAAAGTAACTCACAGCCTCTATGCCTTTTTACATTCAACCCTAGTGCAACACTCGTAAATGTCACGGGCGACAGGAACCGCTTTCGTTTGCAGCAGCGTAGTATAATAGCGTCACCTCCGACAGTTTCCATTTACTCAAAAATAACCCCAAGCTAATGAACCGATTTTAATGTTAAAAACCATCTCGATTTAATTGATTTCACGTTGTAAGGCTGCGGGTGAATGCTGGATGCAGCAAGCTGATTACAGGATGCATTGGCGCTCATTGGGGGAGGCCTAGTCTAACAGTGGACTAGTATAGGCTGATGATGATAATGATGACATGTACGCTTGCATAGGCGGTTAAAAGCACCTCACCTTTCAAAAATCCTCTATTCTTGGTGTTGTTGATGGTGTCGCTGTATTCGGAGTCGACGTCCGCGCGGGAGTCCGGCCCGATCAGCAGGTCCAACGAGTTCGTCAGCTTGTGTTCCATTCTGTAAACGCATAATATAGAGGACATAGTTAGTTTAGTTTAAGGGTTATATCGATGTTATGTTTGTAACTGTGATAGGAAGTAATGTCACTAAAAAGATTTATTGATAGTTAATACATTTGTATGATTTTATATTTTATATTTTTGCCAGTTCGGTTACACTCTAGCTAGAGAAAGAGCGTTAAATTAAGTGAAGGCGCAGCGGTGCGGCATAAATGTGACACCCCGCGTTCTAAAAACGTCCAGCGCCATCGAGTGTCAAGCACCAGAACCTACCGTCCAACATACAAGAGTTTCAGAATGTGGGCAGCCATAGAGTGCAACCAGGTGGTGGTGGTGCTTCTAGGTAGAGAAAATGCCTTAAATTTTGTAGAAGTGTAGGCGCGGCGAAGCGGCATAAGGCCAGTGCCATCTAGTGTCAAGCACCGGTTCCGACACACTAGAGTTTCATAATGGGGGTGCACAGGCACCCAGATGGTGCTTACTTGTGGTTGAGGTGGTAGGAGTGGTGGCGGGGCGGCGCGGGCGGCGCGGGCCGGGCGGCCGCCACGTCGGGCAGGTCGGCGGGCGGCGCCTCCAGCCGGAACGCGCGCTCGATCTCGCCCTTGCGTTCCCACACCTCCTTGAAGAACGGCGTGTAGAACGCCGCTGGAAGAGAGAGCTAGGTTTGAGATTCGTGGACTGAGGAGGGTATAGACATAGATTATATTTGGCAGTTACTACAATTATTTTATTTTATTCGGAAAACTTACAACAATAATTAACATATGGTATACCTAATAATAAGGTTTTTCATGAGCCATTTACAAGTTTTCGCCTATAGCAGTAAAAGCACAAACAATGGATCATGTATTTCCATGTAAGAAAAAGAATTCAATGAAACACTTTTAAATTATGTATAATATCAAACAAGTTGTAACAATATCAACAATTATTGCCAGTCAAATAAATTTAGTATGCTAATTTTTCCGCAATCTGTCAAAGTCGTGGTACCCCTATAATAATACTTTCATTTGGTATGGATGAGGGTGAAACCTACACCCGCTGGTATTGTCACGGCCAGACCTAAGACTAGATATTGAAGTATTATTAAAAACGACTCACATTTGGTCTCAGCACTGCAAGTGTACGTCGTAAAATGCGCCCCCAGCCGATCAGCCGTGGCGTTCCCCTCAGTGATGAGCGCATGGCCGAGGTCCGTCCCGAAGAAGGCGTTGGCCGCGGAGCCGCCGCCGTCGGTGACCGCCACCATTTGTATCGGCAGGTTGGGGATGTTCATCGAGAATGCGCTGCGGGGGAGAGGTGGATGTGAGATTGGGAAGTAGCTTCATGGTTCGATGGCGGGCGAAAGAAGATAGATGTAATAAAAAATGTGACACCTCAAAATACGAGTCTTCAAAATTATCAATTTCACACACCGCGCGTACCATCTTAAACCAGGACCTACATTCCGCAAATTTACTAAGCTGTGATTAAATTTGGATCGCAATAGCAGTTTTAATTGTGGCAGAATAATAAAAACGCGTCAAAATGCCATTAGTCATTGAGCAGCTATTGCTATCCAATTACAATTCAATCTAGGTAAATGAACAGACTTAAAGTCCAAAACAGTTTGTCGCTAACGCGATAGAAAATCAATAATCGACGAAAAGCGTAACGGTTTGTAAGTGGCGATTCAACTATTTTGATGAATACAATAGATGATACGAGATTCGAGACAGATTAGATAAATAAAACTTAGAGGCGGGCAACGCATTGGCCGCGCCTCTGGTGTTGCTGATGTCCGTAGGCGGCGGTGACCACTTTCCATCAGGTGGCACGCTTGCCTGTTTGTCTGTCGTATTACATTAAAAAAATGGAAGTCTCGTGGAGAGGGTCTTTGTCCAGGCAGCCCCAGCCAGCAGTCAACATTCTGCGGCTCCGAAATATTGATGATGCGGCTGACATGAAGACGAGGACATCATGATAGATATTACAAAACTCTTTATTCTGTGGCAAATATTACAAAACTCCTTATTTTATTTCCATACTTACTTGAGGGTGGCTAAACTGGCTTTCCTTTTGGCAGAGTAGATCAGGATGAACCCGTGGATTAACTCCTCTCGGAACTGACTCGCGCCGTGGTAACTGGTTATTATCACCTGCAATCAAGTCGATAAATAGAAGCCAATATTAGAAAATGATGTCTTGGCGATTTCTTATTTTAAAGGCTTGTATAAATTCATACACACATACATATACACTCACGCCCATATCTCATACGAGTATGCAGAGACTATCGAGTGCCACAAGCTACTACTACCGATGGCATTCAGTCGCCTAAATTCAAAAGCAAAAAGCGTGAGAACAAGATCAATGTGGAATTTATTGCTCGCAGAACCTTCCCTTTTTAACCGACTTAAAAAAAGGAGGTTCTCGATTCATCAGAATCTTTTATCTTTATGTTTTTATGTATGTTCTCAGATTACTCGAAGACACCAGGACCGATTTGGAAAATACTTTGAAAGGCTACTTATATGTGGTTTGTTTGGCCTCAGGGGGCCTTTTAGTTAGATTAGCAGTACAAGAGCATAAGGCATTACCACTTCAAGAAAACTTTCCTTTGCCGTAACAGGACCTTTCACGGCACTTGGTGAATCTTTCGCCAAAATCAGTTTGCTAAAAGAATCCCGAGAATTAGCTGTCTCTTATGCCCCATAGGACTTCTCTGTTACTCCCAGAGTGTTTTTAAATAAAATTTTAATTCATAAAACCGTTTAACAACTGCACAGTAGTGCAAAGGAATATGATTCTTGGAGCAGCTGGAGAAGGTGGGTATGCACTTATGCTCTTCCATTGTACGTCAGAATGATTGTAATAAGAGTGGGCGCGGCGTAAACAGGGAGTATTTGGAGGCATGAAGAAAAGTTTCGGGTGTTTACAGGGTATATTTCGGCCATAAACGGGGTTTACGTAGGATGATTCTGTATATGGGAGATGTGTAGAATGTAGGGGGTCATATGGGATGCGTAAGGGTGAGTATATTAGGTGTCAATTGGGCTGTGGGGGGAGTATTTGGAGCGCTTGTGGGGTAGTTTCAGATGTATACGGGTGTACTTGGATGGACTGCGTGTAGGATAGTTTCGGGTGCATACAGGGTGTATTTGGTGCGCGTGTAAGATAGTTTCGGGTGCATATGGGGTTTATTTCGAGCGCGTGTAGGATACTTTCACGTGCATCCGTGTATGTTTCGATCGCATTTAGTATAGATTGTATTTGGGGCGTGTGTGGGTAGAGCAATGTTGTGCGTCGTATGTTTCTTTCAAGCGGGGCGCCTGTGAGGCGTATTTGTAGAGCGTAAATACGTGGGTAGTGTAGAGTAATGGGTAGAGCCGTGTCGACCCGCATTATAATAGAGGGAGGCGTATTTATGGCTCAAAGATATGTAGAAGCACTGTCATATGTGAGGCATCGGTCCACATACCTCGACCTTCCGCTTCGAGTCCCCCAAGAAGGTCTCGATGACGACAGCGCGGTCGCCCGTCAGGAAGCAGGCGCGGTGAGAAAGAAGGGGCGCCAGCGCTCGCTCAGCAGAGTACGGGTCCGCGCAGAACATGCACACCATTATGCTGGAACAAGCAGAAGATAATTAGATATTGCTTAGTCACTTTAGATGAAATACTTGAATGTCCTAAATATATACAAAACAGGGTTACTATTCACTCCACCCTAGAATACAATGATCAGAGAATACACTCGCAGGTAACACTTCATTACACGGCGCACATTTCTTAGCCGCATGCATTATAAAGGTTGAACCAAAGCGGCGCAGACGGGAGGGCCCGAAGTCCACTGCAGGACCTAGGGCCTCGCCCATGAAAGGGTAGCTTATTGACATAATCTCCCCGCTTGGCAGG
Source organism: Blastobasis adustella (assembly GCA_907269095.1). Taxonomy (NCBI): domain Eukaryota; kingdom Metazoa; phylum Arthropoda; class Insecta; order Lepidoptera; family Blastobasidae; genus Blastobasis; species Blastobasis adustella. The sequence continues at coordinate 4,169,898 of OU026135.1, read as the reverse complement.
CGGGTTGGAGATCGCTGTGTTATAAATCTAACAATGGAAAACGCTGCCCGTTTTCCAGCCGCCGGAAACTCTTGATCTTTTGCCTCGATGACATTAGTCGCCTTGTGCGACACCCACGAGTGTAAGGGGTTGGTGCTGTTCTACTCTGCCGGACACCACCCGGCTGTATGAGCAGTGCAGGCTGCCAACTCACCGTATATCGGAGTCGAAGCACACAACGAGGTCTCGGTAGAGATGCGCGTAGCTGGCCTTGTCGCGGTTGGCACGAACGAGTTCGCGTACCGCGTCTGCTGTTAGCGCTTCGGACCCCACCTCGCCTACTGCTGCTTCCATGTATGAGCAGTGTAGGCTGTAAAGAGAATTGGGGACTTGACTCGATTCAATACAAATAATGAAACCAAGTTATCATTAAAGAGCTTAATGTAGAACCAGCATTCAATACAAGAAAATGAATAAAATGACAGAAAGGAGCACATTTGACGCATTTGTACAATGACTTCCCAGTTCAAAGTCGCATACAAATTTCATGGAAGTGGTCCCGTTTGACAGATCATAAAGAGTGGCTGATTTGACATTTAGTCAACTCGCGGATTATCTATGTACTGGTTAACCTAATGGATCGAAAGGGCAAACCGGCTTGCAAGCAAATCGTCCAATTTCACCAAATATTTCTAAGTTTAAGGAAACTCCAAGTTAAAACGTAGGCTGCGGCGGATTACACAGTTGAGTCGTCTGCACAGGACTCTCCTGACCGGTCCACAGAAAATTAAAACGGCGTTAAGAGAGTTAGCACCGCGCCAGACTCTGATATTTGATTTGGCAGCGGAAGTGTTGAGTCCCAACCCCCTAAGTCCTACATTGACATGATTCTTCAATGCCACGGTTTACAAATAGCGTTTCTTTTCTACAAATTAGAATGTGCCGGTGTTTGCACCTGTTGCAACCAGTTTCCTTTTATTTTGGTTTAACGCTAGCTACCCACACTGGCTTTTCCTAGAGACATCGGCAGATAGAAAATTTCTTAAAAACTAATTAAGTGTACGCAAAAAAATTCATGCATAAGCATTCCATGAGTACAATAAGAGAGAGATGACTCACTTGTCAGCAAGATTCTGGCCTTCCTCCTGCAACCTCGTGACTTCCTTCTTATCCATACCTTCATCTTGCACGAACATCACAACCAAGGGTAAACCCTGCACAGAAAATAGGATACAAATGTGAGCAAACATATCGATGGTAATTAAATTACCATCAAACTTAAGCTAGTTTCTCTAATTATGATGATAAGATTCATCATCATATCAGCCAAAAGACGCCCACAGCAGGGCATAGGCCTCTTCCAGAGATATCCACAAAGGCCAGTCCTGTTCCTTCCGCATCCAGCTGGTACCTGCGATCTTTACCAGGTCGTCGGTCCACCTAGTGTGTGACCTAGTTATACTGCGAGTTATTTCTGAAAATTTGTAAAGGCCTGCTGAAAAAAAATTATTTTTAGAAATGAGCAGTGCCTGTTGTCTTTAATACTGTTATATTACTCTGTATATCATTATTGTGTACAATAAACAGTTAAATATTAATATAAAAATAAGATTTCTACTTATTTATCAACGTTTTGTTCACGAAACATACCTGAAAAGGCAGCTTGTCCTCTTGTTCTAGACTAGATAAAAGCGTCTTCTCTGCACACCCTCGGATGTATTCGAAAGATTCTTGGTCTTGGAATACGCAGAAATAGCCTAGAATGAAAACATCATGGTTAAGGTTTGAAATATAAACAGGTTATACTAGTAACCAAGGGAGTGCTATTGTATTGTACATGGAAAAACACAATTTATAAATAAGAAATAGTACATAGAATTGGAGTTCTAGGTACTGTGAAACAATACCATGTTTGGAGTCCCATTTAGCACTCTTGGGTTCCTTTGAGAAATTGTTTATTTGAGAATTAATCCCTTCGGGAAGTAGCCTAAACAGTGGTTACCTGGAAAGTTGTTATTTTATGCAGCACTATCTTTAAATTCTTCTTTAACGGGTTTGCGTTTGATCTCACCTGATGGGAAGCGACGATAGCATTTAGAGTCTAGAAGATACCTAAATCACTCTGTAACTTGAAGAGTCTCAGGTAATATTGTTTGGAAACAGTGCCGCAGGCAGAGTTCGTTGTCCCTGTACAAGTGACCTGGACAAAGAAGGTCAATCCCTCTAGGCTGCAACCCGCAATGTCCGTGCTTCCTAGTACTTGCCGTTCCTTGACACCGAGTAGGAAAACGAACCCTGGCAAAAACGGTCAATCCTTCTAGGCTACTAATGACTCACCATTGGGCGCGAAGTCATCATCAGTGGCGTCATCAGCCCCCGCCAAGCCGCTTCGTACCCTCGGCCGGACCCGCCAGCCTGAGGCCCCCGCACCGCCAACAGTTCTCTGCTCGTTGTCGCACCCCGCTAGGAGGCGTTTGGCGAACTCCTCTGCTACGCCTTCCACCTGAGGTGTAGGGGGGCGTATAGTGAGTTTGTTAAAGGCAAACAATTAGATAAATTCAGCGATAAATTTAGATTTCAATAGTGGCACCACTAGAAATAACGACAATTTTACCTGAAATATTTTGTTTATTTTGTAAAACTTGCTAAATAAACATTAATTTTACTAAATTTAGATGAAATTAAAGATCAAAAATGTAAACACACAACTATCAATGTCAAAGAGACTATTCAGGGGTATAAAACCTTTTTTATCGAATGTATTTATTTACCAAACAGTTATGCATCATGCACGCTTTTCAGTGTGCTTTAGAATGGCTGGTAAACTTTCGAAAACGAAACAAATCGATATACCCCCATTTATTCAATTTATTAAAAACGTAATACGTAACTCGGAAATTATTAGTCCTAGAACACTAGTTAGAAAACTCCAATATTAGAAAGAGGTGGCCATTTTGAATCTTGAATTATTATTAGAGAAACGCAGTTTATATGTCTCGGCATCGGTCAATCCCTCACTTTCCGAGCCTTTGCAATATTGTACTGTAACAACGAACCAAATGTTTTGAAATCCTCACCATTACCAGTGGCATAAATATAAAGTACACACATTTTATTGAAACAGCACAAATAGGTAACAAAAAACCATTGTTCCCTATTTAATTCAGACAAAATATTTTTAAATACTCACATTATTTTATTTCATTTTGAATGTAATAATTTAAAAAAATATTTCAGTGATTTTAAATAATTTACCATTTGGGTTATTTTTTTTATAACCCATTGGCAACCAGTGGCAACCCATTTCCTTAAATTTTTGATATTTAATTGGATCTCATACTTGATGTGTATGTGTATGTGTATGTGTATGTCTCACCCCCAGCACAATGACGTTGATCTGCGTGGAGTCGCTGGTGAGCGCCCAGGGCGCGGCGGGCGGCCCGCCGTGGCACGCGGACTCGCTCGACGACGTCAGAGACCTGGCATTTACACATTTTAGACATTCATTTATTGATCAAATCATTTACAGGTCATTCAAATTAATTGCACTTATACTCATTTCATAATAATTTCTTCAATTCAACAATCATGATCATATCGTAATATTAACAAATATCATAAAAAAAGTTATAGCAATCCATCAATAATTAAACATAAATAATAATAATTCCTTAACAAGTCATTAATTAAATATATAATGATTTTAATAATGTCAATATTAGTATAGTAAACGTTGGTCAATAATAAATTTATATACTTAATAAAGAATAGTAACATCACATCGGATTTGCGATTTTGCCATCGTCTCCATCATCATATCAGCCGAAAGACGCCCACTGCTGGGCATAGGCCTCTCCCAGAGATCTCCACAAAGGCCGGTCCTGTGCCTTCCGCATCCAGCTGGTACCTGCGATCTTTACCAGGTCGTCGGTCTACCTTGTGGGAGGCCTACCCACGCTGCGTTACCGCACATTTCGAAAATTTCTATTCATTCAGAGCGAATGGAAATGTTACTATGTTGCTATCTTCCACCTCATTCATTTCCATTCAAGATCCATGGTACTCATCGATACGGCTGTCTGTCATGTTTGATTCTCGGTCCTAGATCATGGCTCCAATCCAAAAGTCAAAAGTGTCGCTATCTTTCACTCAGTCACATCAACTAAAATCTATGTAATAGTTGTGTATGTGTGCGTGTATGACCCGGCAGCCAATAAAAAAATACACCATCCGCTAAAAAACGGTATCCTAGCTTCAACTGGCCTCATTTATCTAACTAAATATTGAATGACAAAGCTAAAAACATTTTTACAGCATTTATTCACTCATTCCATTTGAGCCTATTGCCACCACCGCAGCGGCTATTTCGACCATTCCATTCGATCTGAACGAATAAATGAATGTAAATTGAGAATATGAAGTTGTACGAGTACAATAACAAAATAGCGATCGCCTTTTAAAATTGAGTAATGACAACATTGATGGTGAAGTTGGTAGGTGTTCTAAACTGTCAGTAGTCTGATATTTGTTGTTGAGAGTCATCTTGTCTGTTTGTCTTGCTCCCATACCTTTGGCGACCGCTACCGGCGCTGCATGTGCGCACCAGCTACGAGATAGCAGACAAAGTGTCCGGGGCAGTACTCACCCCACACGCGTGTTCAGTATGACGGGCAGCGCGGCGTCGAGGCACGCGCCGCCGGCGGGGCAGTGCTCCCTCATGGGGCAGTGCACAAAGCCGAGATGCTGGAACAGCATCAGCTTCCGATCCTGCTCCATGCGGTCCAGCATCTTGTATCTGTGTGGATGGGGAGACATGTTGAAAACGGGGGATTTTAATCTGTTTTATTTCTTGTTTAAAGGAGGTCCGGACAACCCAGCCTATATAACCAATAACGTAGAGCAATATGTTATTGGAAAGGATTTTTCATGTTTTACAACTTTTGCTACGGCATTATCTCTTGAATCGCTGTGGAAAAAAAGTTATGGGCAATTGAAATGAAATTTCATTTGATCTGCTTTGATGTCAAGGCTTATTCATTTCTGCCGGTCCTTCTTTGAAACCCTATTCTCTGATTGTTAACGAAGAGACTCCTTACCTGATGTCGTCCTGTAGCACGTCGGTGATCTCCTTGATGTCCTCCTGCGTGATGGTGCCGGTGGGCGATATGCTCTTGAAGTGGTAGAACAGATCCGCGTGCTCCAGTAGCAGCTCCTGTGCGACAGATATTCATTCATTCATGTTTTATTGATAATTGTTAATTACAAGTCAATTCCAGTATACGTATGTCAAGCTAATGATCTAAAAATAATAATAATGATTAATAATAAAATAATATTCAATAATACATTACATATCTATGTCAATATCTTTAGTTCTAAAAATTCACAATAACTATAGAATGGCTGCTCGATAAGCCAATTGCGCAGCCTGTTAGTAAACATGGGCATGCTGGTGGCGGCGACGACTTCGGGCGGCAGCCGGTTGTACACGGCCGGGCCCATCACGCGCGCCGCGACAGTTTATGCGGGACGCTCCGCAGCCGACCTGAGTGGCGGACGTTGTGCCTATAACCCTCCCCAAGTCTCTCGTATTTATCGATATTAAGCATTACATATCTGGCCACTTCGAATATCAATAAGGACGGTAATGTCATAATACCGAGTTTAACAAAGAGAGGCCGGGCTGGTTCATCACTAGCCACACGGGCCACTATTCTCACAGCACGCTTTTGCATGCGAAAGGCTCGCTCCCACTCTGCCGCACGACCCCACAGTTCCAGACCGTACTGAGCTAGAGACTGGACCGAGGAAAAATAACATGATCGCACTACAACAAGTAACAGTCGGCAAGGTCGAACTGAGTCGACTCAACGCGAAACACGCTCCTCCCAATTTTCCACATAACTTGTCGATGTGGATCTGCCAGGTTAGGCCCTGATCTATTTGAAAACCAAGCAGAGAGACAGATTCAACCTGCTCGATGGTGATCCCGTCGACATTGATTCGTACAGGCGGCTGCCTGCGACCACCGAGATTGAAATGGAGCACCTGCGTTTTGCTCAAATTTAACATTCGCCCGTTCGCTCAAAACCAGGTCACGAGACGATGGGCAACTTCGTCTAATTTTTTATTTAGCTCGTCAATAGATGAAGCCGTGACAACCACCGCCACATCATCCGCGTATACATATACGTCTACCTCCGTCAGATAGTCCGGTAAGTCATTTAATAATATAGAGAATGCCAAATTGGACAGCGAAGACCCCTGTGGAACTCCTCTATCAGCCGAGAGACCATCTGACCTCTCACCGTCATCACCGGATACAATATATAACAACATATAGGGTCTTGCCCTAATGAAGTCCACGAACACAGAGAGTGCTGGGCCTCTTACGCCGTAATGTTCTAGCTTAGTTATGAGAGCCTCATGATCTGCGACATCGAAGGCCTTGGATAGATCACAGCACAGAAGTGCTACCTGCTGACCCACCCTGCTCTCGAGCGCGTAGGACGCTGCCAACTACCTCGCGAACCATCATAGTTGTGGAGTAACCGGCGCGGTATGCGAACTGCCGGTCAGATATACCTCCAGTTTCATGTAGAAATTGTGTAAGTCTCGAAGTTAGACCGTTTTCAAAAACTTTGGCTATAGCTGGTATAACAGATATCGGTCTATAGGAGTTAACATATTTTTGTTTACCTTCACCTTTATATATGGGGCACACTTTGACGTGTTTAAATGTTTTCGGGTACACGCCATATTTTAGGCACATATTAAATAATTTTGATAATGGCATACTTATTGGTTCCGCAACAGTGACAAATGCATCAATGGATATACCATAAAAATCTTTAGTGGGCTTGTTCGCGACACGTTTTGTTATAATCGTGTAGACTTCGAAAGGCGCAAACGGTTTGAAACGCAAGGAACGATCGGTCTGCGGGAGCGCGGCCGCCAGCGCCGCCCGCACCCAGCCGATGGCAGCGCTCGGGGCTCCACTCTGCGCTCCACTCTGCGCCGCCGCTGACACCAACTGTTCGTTAATGTGGTTCACTAGGCATTTTGTACATGAAAAATGTTCACCGTCGACATTTTTAATAATGTTTATTAGGTCTGAACGACATTTATTTTTGCCGGTTTCTGTATTGACTACATTCCACATGCTCTTAATAACGTTATTACTTTTATAAATCTTATTCGATAAATATTTTGTACGTTCGTTACGTAATAAACTGTTATAGAATTTATTTGCTTCGTCAATTTTATTTTGGATTTGGGTAATATTGGGGAATTTAATCAAAATGTCACGGAGGTTAAATAATAATGATTTTAAATTTAAAATGTCATTGTTAATCCACGTATTACGCGTGGGTATGTTAGGTCCCCGTTTATACGGACAGCAAATCTGAATTTTATTGGCTACAGTATTTGTAATTGTTTCGGCTAACGAGTCTGCCGTTTGAGAAAAGTCACAAATTAGCTGGCAATCGACGCTGAGCGCGGCAGCAGCGAGTGCCGCGCGCGCCGCGGGACGAGTCCCGGACGAAGCGGGTATCGGGCCGCGGCGCGGGCGCCGGCAGCGGCACCGTGCCGCGGACTCCGTAGTGGTCACCTATGTGAGATATAATGACTGACGCATCTATAAAAGCGGCATCTATATTGGTATATAGATGATCAATAGCGGTCGCTGAATTCGCTTGCACGCGCGTCGGGAAGTCTACCTCGTTTCGAAAATTATATGCCGCCAGAACGACAGCCAAGCCAGCACGCTCAGAGCTATAGATTAACCAATTTATGTTTGAGTCACCGATAATAATGCACTTACAACCCAACTGATTCACTTTATCAAGCAAGCATTCAAATACACCCATAAATTCTAAGTTACTGGTCATATTAGTGTAAAAACAGACTATTATTAGCTTATACTCAGTAAGCTCCACGGCCGATATCTCACAGTGAAGTTCTATAGATAAGTTACACAACTCGTCAACTAATATTGCATTTACACCGCTCTTAACATATATGCACGAACCGCCGTGCTGAATATTACTTCGACAGTATTTAGATACATACAAGAATACAATTATACAAACATACACATTTTAATTTGTCCTTACTTAACCAATGTTCGGTAATACATAGTACGTCACAGTAAAAGTCGTTTTGAATCAAAACTTCCAAGTGCTTCGTCTTGTTATTCAGCGATTGTGCATTTTGTAGGATAATAATCAGCTCAGTGTAACTGTTTTCCGATGGCGATAAACAAGTTGGAGGTAGTCTATCGTGTGATGTGCTCGGCGTATTCGCGTCATCCCCGCTACTGCGAGCGGGGTCTGGCGAGAAACCATTGTGTGAATCTAACGCCTGGTGGCCACACCGTCGGCGTAATAATGCGATCATATAGGGTCTCCGGGATGCCAATTATAAAGGAAGAGTGGCGCTGGGTTGCGATTTCTCTTTTTGTTACCTCGTATTCACTGTTTTTCAATTTTATTCAAAAAATTTAGTACGTTTTCTGTTGTCGTTTCCGGTTTAAAGGACCACGCTTGTATATAGCGCAACCTTTCCACGGTACTAATTTCAGAGGCCTCTGCGCCACTACCAACGATAACAGGTCGACGATATTTCTTGGTGCGCTTTGGGCGCACTTCTTGCCGTTGTTGATCATTGTCAACAGCGGAGTTTTTAGGTCAACCATCTTTAGCAATAAGCGGTCGCGTAGCGGTTTTGTGGCCACAAGTTGCTCCGTACTTGAGGTCTGCGCGTTGTTTTCCGTCCTTATCGCGCGCACGGCCGCGCGCTGCGCACGATTTGATGTCCACTTTTCTGTCCGCGGTGGAGTCGGTAGCGGACTGCTTGTCTCTTTCGTGCTGACCGGTTCGATCATTGTAGTAGCGCGTGCGTAATTAGTCGTATCGTTCACACCTACAGGGCAAACTAGCTTCGCCATTCTTTCTATTTTATCAGTCAATTTTTCGATTACCTTCCTTTGTCGTTGGATCATCGATTCTTGAGACTCGAGACATTTGTTTTGGGCTTCTATTTTATCACTTTGGGATGTAATTAGTGCAGTTTGAGCAGTAATCTTGTCAGATAATTCACTAATCTTTTTAACTATGTCACTCAGAGTCACTACATTTACTTTTCGAGACATTTTAAAGTAAAATAACTTAGGAGCACGTAAGAACACAACTTTTCGTCACAGGGGTCCCCCCGCGCCCCCAGCCAGATAGCCAGAGATTTGTGGCAGTTGGGGAAACGTTGTCATGGAAATATTCTTTTAATATTATAATATATAATATTATTATAATATTATAATTAATATTCTTTTTTTATGCTACTCAGGGATAAACGAGCAGACAGCCCACCTCATGATAAGTGGTAACTGTCGCCTATAACATCGAGGTTGTTAGATAAGTTTTCGGTTTAAGTAGCAGTTCTTCACCTCGGAACAGATGCTTCAGCTTTATCAAGCACAAGTTTGATTTTGCATGGACACTACTGTGGCCACTCCTAGGTTGGATCAGCAAAATATCAACTGACTTCTTTGGTATTGGCGGAGAAGCGAGTAAAGAGACTTATTCCGGATCCACAGATGACAAAACAGGAGAACATCATTATGCTTGCTGTGTGAGAGCGGTAGGAAGTGGGCCCGGTCTATTTTACGGATCTTGTGTCCTCGGAGGCGAACTTCACGAGGTTAGGAGAGTTTGCGTACGCATGGTACCGTGTGAGGAGAATGGAAGAAGAATAGGAGCAGAAGAACAGGTAGAGGAGGGAGACAAGGAGGATGAGAGCTAGCCGACGGGGTAGTTGAGTCAGCCAGGGAGAGAACAAGGCTAAAGACAACTGAATTCGAGGATGTCAAGAAGTGCGCACGCCCAAAGAGTCACCGGCAAGGAAGCGTGCGCATCACTCGTGATCTGATGCGGTCTGTATGACTGAGAGGTCGATAGGACCCTGCTGGATTAGCTGACAAACGCTGCAAAGCCTTATAGAGTTGCGCGGTATTTTAAAGACTGCATTTCAGGGAACTGCGCGGATATGTACTATCTGATTAAGCATTATTTCTGCCTTCAGGACACAAAAGCGGGCATGCGCTCACGCTTATTTCTTCATTCTTATTCTTTCATTTATGTTATACCTCCAACATAAGGGTGGAGGCATCCCGAGGTATCATAAAGGTGAAAAGGTGCATGCCACTGTCGTAGATATACCAGCTACCAGCACGAACCGCCTTGGCTCGGTCTTTCTAATGCGTACTATTGCTTTGCCTGTTGTGTTTTCCGAACAGTATAATCTGAACTTCTTGAAGGACTCCACAATGAATAGGCTGTTTCTAGACAGGCATATTCCATCTTCGTTGCCAGGTGAGATGGCGGTCAGCTTGTCTACTACTGAAATGTTTAAAAAAAATTGTATTACCCCTGGAGACGTTTAATAATGATTGTCAAGCACTTGACAACGGGCTATTTTCTGACAGCTAGTTTAAAAACTAAAATGCGTAGTTCGGCGAGTCTCGCTAGGTGGCGTTACTTAAACAGGATTCTCAAGTGTATACATTTAACGGTCTCTTTTTTTATTCATTTTAGACAATCGTGTCTATTCACGGGTTGCTGGATTGAAGGTCTGGACCACGGTTTCTGGTGATGTTTAATTAATTCTCTCATATTTTAGGTTAATTTTAATTTTTTGTGCCATATAAGTAATTTAATTGTAACTATCTTAAGTCTGGCCACGACAGAACATCATCATCATAATAAAAAAAAACGGGTGTGGGTTTCTTTATAAATACGCTGAGTCATGGACCATATTGTCACAAAAATCTTGTTTATTTATAGGCTAATACAGATTTATATTCTATTCTAATCAACGCCAGGTATTATAAATATTTGAAAAAAGAATTCTTCTCAATTGTCCATCGGAAAACCTCTCGTTTGCAAACATTTTTTTTACTCGGTATACCGTCCCACTGACCTGGAAGTTATGCTTCGCCCGTCGCTGTATATGCCGCTGGTGTTGGTCGTAGACACGCTGCTGCTGCGTCTCCGACAGCGCTTCGAAGCACTCGCGCCCCATCAGCAGCACTCGCACTTCCGACAGCTGCTTGCCGGGGGTCACGTAGCCCGTCTCCTCGAGTAGCCGCTTGAATTGTTGGCACCATCTAGGTGGGGAAATAATGTTGTGAGGACACACCTAGAACTAAGGATTAAAACGAGTAACAGACGTTCCGATAAGGCTGGAGCTGATCAACCGTCAGTTGCAGTTGATACCTAACGACCTGAGTGATTCAGTGGTCAACATGCCAGTGTGCCACGCAAGAGGTCCCGGGTTCGATTTCCGGCCGGGCAGAAATTGAAATGATGAATTATAATTTCTGTAACGGGTCTGGGTGTTCTATGTATAATAAGTATGTATTTAAAAGTATATGTGTAGTAGTAATAAATGTAGTATATCAGTTATCTAGCACCCACAGTACAAGCTTTGCTTAGTTAAGGGCTAGATGGCGCTGTGTGAATTTGTCCACGACTATTTATTTATTTATTTATTTATTTTTATTTATACTAATTCCTATGCAGTATCAAATAAAGTCGCATTTGGGTGCGGGGAACGTGGTCGTACTTCCAGCCAGGGTCGGTCCGTCCGCGAATCCAAATTAATCCAAAAGCGACTTTATCCAAATACTGACGGTTGTTCGGTTCCAGCGAAATCGGAGCGTCTGTTTTTAGTATAACCAGTGATGCGCCGTAAACGGCGTGCTGTCCACACAGGTGCTAAAAAACCCGGAAAAGGCTTATATTGAACTACGGCAAAATCGCAAATAGTCATAACATGCCGTTATTATGGACGCGACCATACAAGGCCTCAAGTCCGCTTATTTACTTATGGCTCGATTGAAGTGTAATTGAAACGCAATAGCAGCGTACTTGAGGCCCAGGTCAAAGTAGATTAGATTAGATCCGATGCACTCTCGCCTATGCAACAATACGCAACGTCCGCTTTCCTGCCATTACCAGCCCTCGGCACCCTTACATCATCCAACCGCCCTGTCTATCCAACACCATAAGCCGCGACTCACTCATAGTTCCGCTGCTCCTCCTGCGCGTCGTGCAGGTAGGCCTTGAACACGGCGGCCGCCTCGCCGCTCTCCAGGATCTCGTACGGGATCTTCTGCGACTGCCCCAGCGTCTGGAACCGCCGAGGGACGTTGGTGAGGGGTGGTGTGATAGTTCAGTTGAGAACGACCTTAGAAAGATGGTCTTGATGGATAACCAGGTAGAATGTTAGTGATTAGAAAAGCTACATTGGGAAAACTCATTAAAAGACGGAACGTGCTTGAACGACGATACGTTATATTTGCAACAAGATGAAGGCCGCACAAGGCTCATTTTGCATAGACAAAGGCGAGTGGCGACATCTACATAAACTAGAATATTTAAGTTATTTATAGTGGGCTGCGTTCACATTTCATCAGGTCTGAGTACTAACATGCGGGTGTAAAGTATGTGTTCCGAAATGACGAGTGGTAGGGATAAGTGGAAGAAAGAGACATATTGTGCTGATCTCACCAACTGGGGCAAAGGTAAGTGGATGATGGCGAGCGCTCGCGAATGGATGCAAACGCCCAAAACGGCAGCACGGGGCGAGCCTCTGTGTGTGTGTGTGTGTGTAGCATAGCATACCTAGTACCGGTTGGCCCTCATGCCCAGGGGGGAATCCCCGCCAGTATCCGCCGAATTCTAGACGGGCGAGTGCGCGTTCAACTTGCAGAAGTATACTGAGAGACAGTGAGGCGAGAGGTAATGTGCACAAAACGCCACATATCTCGCCACACATCATAAACGGATGGCACATCTGCCAGATTGTGTTCTAATACGATTTGTGAAATTGTGCATCTACCCATATGTGCATATTTGTGAATCAGTCAGTGTAACCAGCTGTACCTAGAGTGTCTGTGTCTGTCTGTGTATACCATACCTGGTGCCGATTCGCCCTCTCGCCGACCCTTAGCGTGGTGTCGAGCGCTCGCGGGGAGTCCCCGCCGCTGTCGTCCGCGTCGGAGGCGGGCGAGTGTGCGCGCAATTCGCTAAAGTACACTGACAGATAGTGGGGCAAGACGTAGTTTGGACAAAACGCCCCATATCTGAACAGATAGCACGTCATCTGTCAACTAGTATCGTGGCGTCCAGAGGCCGAGTCTAATTTTTTTTTTTTAAATATGTCTAGCCGGACATTTGGACCGCCATCCCGCCGGTCTCATATTGTGCTTCTAGCCATGTGTGCATGTAGTGAATCTGTCTGTATTACTAGCTGTACCTAGCAGTGATTCCGTCTCCGTGTGCGTGACAGTGTGTATGCCATACCTGGTATCGATTCGCCCGCTCGCCGACCCTGAGCGTGGTGTCGAGCGCTCGCGGCGAGTCCCCGCCGCTGCCGTCCGAGTCCGAGGCAGGCGAGCGCGCGCGCAGGTCGCTAAAGTAGACTGAAAAGTCGCGGTGTGCCCGGATCTGACGGCAGACCATCGCCCAGTCGCTGGAAGGGAATGGGGTTGGTTTAGGTTATTTTCATTTAGGTTAGATTAGATATACCTGGGCATCGCCAAAGAGCTGTAGATATATGCGAGGCTATGGAGTTGTGTCAGGACAGAGCAAAGTGGCGGCCCATAGTCTCTACCGCAAGGTTCGTCTCAGTTTACTGTAAGCTAATTACATAATTCTGTTACCAACAATTCTCTGATTTCAATTATTGAAATTGTTACTTTTGCGATTACGTATTATCGATTTAATAGTTTCAGTTTATTGCAATGGAACATTGTTAGTACCAGAACCCATTAAATCGATGATACTGATTCGCAAAAGTATCAATTTCAAACATGAAATCAGATCATTGTTCGCAACAGAGTTGCGTAATTAGCCTACAGTCTGCATATGTAGAGAATTTGATAGGCTTTAATTTAGTAACAGATGATATTCCCGTAGCACGCACTGTTTTCGAAATATAATTATTATGGACAGGTTTTGTTTGCACAATTTATATGTGATGCTTATATTTTCATATACTTGTCGTAGACGGTCATGAGCCTAGACATTATTTTGTCTTAGAAACGCAACGTCAATCGAACCGCCACCTTGCGGGTGGACCTCTCCCCTGCTAGAGTCTATCCTCAGTTACGACATACTTGTCATGATGAGTCATACATGTAACTAACAGGTCTCCGATATTGGTGTTTTTAAGGTACCTACAACCTTGTATGTATTGCAAAATTTATAAAACGGCCGTCCACGATGTTGGACTGTCGTGTGGACATTTAATACATATTTTAGTTATTTAAAGTACTTTAAGTAAGTTAAACAATAACGTACGTTAAGTAGTAAGGATGTTGTCTATATTTCTTGTCGTGGTAACCTTTAATCATGGCTGCACTTAGAAAGAAAATATGTTTTTAGTTATAAGATGATATAACTGTGTTAGAGTAATTCTTGTTGGTTGTCCTAAATAAATAAATGTAGCTGTAGTATCGAATCCCACCTCTCCTGCAAGTCCTCAGCCGACAGCTGCATCCTGGCCAAGGCCTGGGGCAACCTCGCGAGTTGCCGCTTATATTCTCGTATATTTATAATGATGAGCGATACATGTAGCTGTGGTACAGTAACCCACCTCTCCTGCAAGTCCTCAGCTGGCAGCTGCATCCTGGGCAAGGCTTTGTTAGCGCCATTTATGTGACGCTTATGTTCTCGTATATTTATAATGACGAGTGACAGTTGTAGCTGTAGTATCGAAACCCACCTCTCCTGCAAGTCTTCAGCTGGCAGCTGCATCCTGGCCAACGCTTGTGGCAGCCTCGCGAGTTGCCGCCGCAGCTTCTTAGCAGCTCGTTCCTCTTTCAGACGACGGATGTGACGGCGGAATACCACCTGGGTGGATGGACAGATGATATTTTTATTTATTCTGCCTTTACACTAAGTACAACATAATAATTATCTGGGCGTTAATGTCCCGGTTATGCTCTCGCGCACGCGGGGCCGGCGTCCACCTTGACCATGATCCAGGATTTGCCAGTTCAGAAAATTACAGTGGAGCGACCGCCATCTTACCTCTGCGACCCTGCGACCAGGAGAGCCTGACCAGATTGAATCATGGATACACGATCAGTCGCCTGAATGTGCAGGTTTCACGATGTTTTCTCTCACCGTAAGACCATCGGTTAGCATTCAACTTATAGACACAACTCAGAAGTAATTGATACATGGGCGCAGTTGGATTCGAACTCGGTACCTCTCGCCTACGAGTCGGATACCTTAAACACTCTTCACCCACGCTCCCATCGACTACAACATTTGAACTAAATTGAAATTTCACCATAATCGCAGTGTACACCTGACGCCTTCGAGGCTAAGTGAATAGGTTGTTCTTAGTTCAAGCAAACTCCATTTTCGACCGCATCGTCACCAGCCAAATACCTTTAGTTCTTATAAAAAAAAAAGGGTACAATAGCAAATTAAACTCAAAAAGAGACATTTTAACGTACCTGTGTGCCATCGTTCCCGAACTGCTGTACAAACTTGATCCACTCCGGATAGTGGCACAGCCGCTTACTCACCGCCGACCACATTTCCCTGGATCGGGGGAAAACAAAATTTTAATACACGAAACAAACAATTTTATTGTATGAAAGAAACGGGCAATAATAATACCACGAATGTTCGAATTATACAATCTTAATGATTAGAACTCCAAATTTAATGTTGATGGAGTCACCTGAATGTGCAAGTTTCATTGCGATATTTTCCCTCGCCGTAAGAGCATCGGTTAGTATTCTACTGATGTACATAACCCAGAAATAAGTCATTGGTACATGGCGGCAGTGAGATTCGAACCTGGTACCTCTTGCATTGCCGCACCGACGCTATTAGCAGTCACATATTACAGCTATTTAAAAAAAATGAAACGCCTTCCATTCAGATGGATTTGCGAAAGACTACTGGTGGTGGCAAGCCTGGAACTTGGTGCATTGGCGCTCGTAGGAGGAGCCTTTTACTTATAGACCTAGCGATATAAGATATGTGAATTATCGCTACGAAAAGTCAAAGTTTAGGTCACAAATTTTATTTTTGCCAAATTGTGCACGGGCAGACCAATATTTCGTGGATCTCCTAAACGTCTCCTATCACTACCATGTGGAATTTTTCTCGTAGTCGATGACGTAGTACAACCTACTTCACCCTTACAGTCTAAAACCATGTGTTTCGAGAGGCGAGTGCGTAAGAAAGTGTGTGTACCGAGAGATGAGTGTATCATCATCATCACAGCCCGTAACAGTCCACTGCAGGACTTAGGGCCTCTCCCACGGAAGGGGAGGTTATTGCCATAATCTCCACGCTTGGCAGGCGGGTTGGAGATCGCAGTGTTTAAATATAATAATGGAAAATGCTGCTGCCCGTTTTCCAGACTACGGAGACTCTTGATCTTTTGCCTCGAAAACATTAGTCGCCTTGTACGACACCCATGAATGTAAGGGGTTGGTGCTATTCTACTCTGCCGGACACCACACGGCCAATATAATAATGATGAGTGTATAAGAAACCAATAAAGCCAACACTCACTTGTGGTCCTGCACATGTATCCTGATGAGCTGCGTGAACGCCTCCGTCACGAAGTCCAGCGTCTCGCGACGGATGCGCAGCGCCTCCGCGTAGTTCGCCACCTGGACACGACAATCATAAAAAAACAATCATACACACGTACAATATATATTATACATAAAGCTCACGCCTATGTCCCACAGGTGGGGTAGGCAGAGACTATGGACCGCCACTTTGCTTTGTCCTGGCAACTCCCTAGCCTCGCATTTATCCACAACTTTCAATATAATCATCATCTTGGCGTTAATGTTCCGGTTGTGCTCTCGCACAACCATGACCATGATCCAGGATTTGGCAGATCAGATAATTACATATTTTGTTCAAATATATATAAAACTACATGCAAGTGATATCAAGTAACGCTTTCACATCTCTCAGATTGGCTGGAAGAGATCTCTCGCGGAGATAAGCTCGCCTTCGTGAACTATCTTAAGGTTATAACTTTTTAACATTGTTGTGTGTACAATAAACAATATATATACTTTAAAGTTGCAAAAAAGAAACAAATTAAGTAATTTAGACTAAATATTGTATGTAGATAAATGTTTAGTCTAAGTCTGGCCATGACAGAATAGCTCATCCATACGCTGAATCTTGGACCATTTTGTCTAGAAGAGTCTTCGAGACAACTAATGTAATCAATTGTAAACTATAGACAAATACAATAGTTCTATTTCTATTCCAAAAACCACTCCAATCTCACCTTGATCCTGGCCTTGGACTTCTCCACCATCTGCGCGAGCAGAAAGAACGCATGGTCCACATTCACGTTGTCGTGGCTCGAGGTCTCCACTATGGGTATGCAGCCTTTGAACTCCTTCCTCTGCACCAACCGTTCCGCCTCTCTCACGCCTTGGTATCATAAATAATGAAAGGTTTCTAATCAGTAAATGATTGTACAAACGGCAGCATAACAACCTACTCTATTTAGGCTTTGGCCTGTTTCCGGTTTGTACATGCATGTATAGTTATGTTAGCTAATTTGAATAAGCTAATTTGCTAATTTGAATAGGTGAATAAAAATGTATTCTATTCTATTCTATTCTAATTTTATACTAGTTTCGAAACTAGGAAAACACCAGTGAATAGGAGCCTGTGAATTGTTTAAGTATTCGATTATATTCTATCTATTGGTGTCCACGCGAAGGATCGAAAGAACGTTTTTCACTCGCACGATTCGGACGTGGAATGAGCTCCTGGCCAGTGTTTCCTTTGGACTATGACATGGGATCATTCAAGATGTATATACTCTTCAGAGGTAAGCAACGCCCCTGTAGCTGGTGTCCATAGGCGTGACCACTTCCAATCAGGTGACCCGCTTGCCTGTTTGTCTACTGTATTACATAAAAAATAAAAATAATAACACAAAAAAAAAGTATAAGTTGGGGTTTGGGGTTAGGGGTAATCTCCGAAAAGACTGAACCTATTTAAAAAATTCACTCATAGGAAGATCCAATATTCCCGTTACATAGGTGACTTTTCATCCCGGAAAAATAATCATGTACCGCGGGTTAGTTAAATATTTACAGAGATCCGAGCCGTTAGCCGGTGAAAACCGCGTGGGACTGCTAGCATAATACTACAATAGATATTCTATCAATAAAAAACGAGTGCATCTATTTTATATAATTATTTGTTAAAAAACAATTATTTGTTTGTCCCTCTCGCAGCGGAAACGACCGGGTGTTGGTGTGAGGAAGCGAGGGTGTTTTTTAAAGACGTTGGCCGTGGAATGAGAGAGAGGGGTGGTGACCCCCGCTCTGGGTCATTCCTGGTGACCCCCGCTCTGGGTCATTCCATTCATGAGGCTGTCCATAGCCATTCAGCGTGGCAACGCTGCTAGTGTTATGGGCACCTTTGCACCGGGAGTGGCAAAGAGTGGGTTAATACCTTGTTCGCAAGCCTCGTCATTCTTCGCAGTGACAAGGACGACTGGCTTCTTTAACTTGACGATGTTCTGGAGGATAGCTGCCAGGATTTCGTTCTGCAAGATGGACAGGTTTTTGTTAGTGATAGTGGGAGTATCGAGGACGATAGAGCGTCGGTGGCCTAGTGGGTAACGGGACCGATTCGTAAGCAAGAGGCGCCGAGTTCGTCCCTAGTTCCGACATGTACCAATGACCTTTTTCTGAGTTATGTAATTTGTAAATGGCATACAACAATTTTATTAAATGATCAGTTTCATCATGAAGTCATCAATTCTAAGATCTACCCAGGACAGGTACATTAGTTGAACACTAACCGATGCTCTTACGGTGAGAGAAAACATCGCGATGAAACATGCACATTCAGGCGACTGAATGTGTAACCATGATCCAATCGGGTCAGAGTTACCTGTTAGGGTCACGGAGGTCAGATGGCAGCCACTCCACTGTAATTATCTGGTTTCCCAGTTCCTGGATCATGCTCAAGGCGGACCCGGCCCCTCGTGCGCGAGAGCACAACCGGGACATTAACGCTAACGTGATATTTTTTATAATAGAGGGAGCAAGCACCTGAGTTGAGAATACGATGCCGAAATAGATTGGGCGGTGGTATCTATTCAAACCGTACAAGTTCCTTATAGTATTTCAAAATTATATTTATGTTCGTTTTACGAAAACCAGCTGGTAGCCCACCTGACAGTAACCGGTAATTATCGCAAAGTATAAAAATTGGCAAGTCATAACATTTGCCTCACAAAAAAAACCTGAACCGCGGGTGCATTGTCATTGTGGCAGCTGACACGGCTCGTGCGTATAACTACATTGACCGGTCACCTTGCCACCTTGCCTCACAGTGACGACGCACCTGCGTTTCTGCATTTTTCCTGCACTATGCGCTAATTACATTTGACTAAATTCAGTAGCCCAAATTCAGAAGCAATACAATAAAGTTTAATTTTATATCATTAATAATATCAGCCTTTGGCTGTTCGCCTATGAACTCATAATAATAAACTCAAAACCTATGGCTCACATATACCTACACCCGTCTAACCTTTTTTCGTTGAGGATTAATAAAATACAACGGACTAAAAGGTTTACACTTGTCTAAATTCAGAAGCAAAAAGCGAGAGAGCAAGATCAAAGTAGAATGTATTGATCACATAATAAGGTCAATTTTTGTATCACGCCTTTAAAGCGTAGCGACACGTAACAGATACCTGTTCAACTTGTGATAGGTACAGTTTGTTGCTTTAAGACGTGCAACTGAAATTGAACTTTAACACGATAAACTAAAGGTCGAGTTTATCTGTTTCTCCCAAGTCCTGCCGGGCACGAGGCTGACATTATACTCGCAGATGAACCTGTCTACACTCAGTTTCCCATCAGGCATCAGTCGCTGCTCATACTCCTCTATTCCTAGCTAAGACAACGTTTCTTGTAACAAAGATACCGCCAAGGTCGTCACTGTTAACCACCAGAATATAATTGCAAGGTAGAATCGACCTTGTTGCTAGAAGACGCGCAACTGAACTTCAACTTTAAGATAATAAACTTAAGGTCGAGTTTACCTGTTTCTCCCAACTCCTGCCGGGCACGAGGCTGACATCGTACACGCAGAGGAACCCGTCCACACTCAGCTTCCCATCTGGCATCAGTCGCTGCTCATACTCCTTCTCAATCCCGAGCTGGTTCTTGCAGACGTACATCAGCTTCTCGGCGGACTGGATCTTGGTGGCCACGCAGCGCTTCACGTACGGCTCCGTTTTGCCCACTGTTGGGAATAATTCGATATTTAAAGGGATCATCGGAAAACGTATAAAAATTGAATGCTAATAGTGAAAACATAATCAATGAAAAATGAAGGAGCCTATGGGTCAATTCATGGTAGCAAGTTAATAAGTTCCTCTGCAACCTCTCTATTATTATTATGTAATAAATTATTGCTATACCCTACCAGGGTTCCATGTCTTGCACTAATATATATTTAAGAACTTGTATTTACTAACACATGGAAACGCAATAAACGAATTGAATTGAATTGAATTGAAGTTCACCCCTATTTCTAGGTACATCATACTACATATAAGATAGGGTAAATTTTCCATGTTAATTTTACTATAATTCACTTCGATGCGCTCCGACTCTGCGCTAGCTTGAATTGACCCTATAATGGTCAGCCTTTCGTCTCTCTCTGTCAAAATAACTAAGAGTGCACCAAACTTTTCTGACCCGGTGACAGCGTCGCTATTGATGGACATGACATTTCAAAATGCCATCTCTAAGTTCTAGTTTTGGCCTAAATGATGGCATTTAGTAATACAGCCTTAATAATTAAGGGGTTCTTTACTCAAAGTATGTTCCTGCGATAGCAGAACGTAACAGTGACGTTACAGAACGTTTCACTCAGCTAATAATTCGTGATGACGACTTACCTGACTAGGCAATGACGACATAAAAGTCAAATATATAAGACTATAAATTATAAAAAATTAGATTCACTGGTCTAGCCAGCCATTAGAATGGGACAAACAAATATTTACGTATTCCATAATATTTACAGCACAGAGAGAGGATAGTTTTATTACGAGGAATCATCTCACACGACATCGCGTAAACATACCACCCATGGAACTTCAAAACACCGCTATCATAAACAAATTTATTTACCAATTCATATCGAGTCTTATTAGAAACACATATGGCCGCAATTTCAACAAAAACAGCTCCTTTAACATCGGTCGATTAAATTTTCTCTCAGCGTCGTTTTGAGGAAAACCCTCTTCAAAGACTGAAGGAAATTGCAGTAATATCCACAAGATTGCCGCTCACTTTCTCGTCCTAGACAGTCAGCATCGAACAAATATAACAAAAATTTTGAGCCTCTGTGTAACTTTATTTATTCGAGTGAACAATACACCTGTGGCGTATTTGTCCGTCACATCACTATTGCTACATACATCCCTACGACGGGAGCTGTTAACTTATTGTCTGTGGTTATCCGTTGCGGAGTAGGCTGGAAACCCATCAACTTATTGCATTATTGACTTCCACCTCCAAACACATTTCTACATTTCTTTTCTTTCAGGCCGGCATTTTGACAACAGAGCTGTTGTATGCTGTGATATGTACCCACATCCCATAGGGGTAGGCAGAGACTATCGAGTGCTACAACCTCTTTTGCCTCTTTCACATTCATACACATCCTCATCACGCCTCTACCGGCGTAAATGTATGACTTTTACGCGGGTTGAGGACACTCCTTGGAGGTCATTTATTTAATCAGTATATGTCCTTCTCGGGCGCCCTCCACTGATCCATCCCTTCTTATAGTACAAATCCTTCTTCCCCCCTCCCCCTTCCTACCCACACCCCCCACTCAACCTTGAACGGTTGGAAGCACGCGTCGTCCACGAACTCGGTCTGCTCGAGCAGCTCGAAGCGGAACTCGAGCTCGTCGTGCTCCTTATGGACGGCGCCCTAGTAAAGTAATCCCCCCTCCCCTTCCCCACACCCCCCACTCACCCTTGAACGGCTGGAAGCAAGCGTCGTCCACGAACTCGGTCTGCTCGAGCAGCTCGAAGCGGAACTCGAGCTCGTCGTGCTCCTTGTGGACGGCGCCCCAGTACAGGAAGTGGTCGTTGTTCACCACGCGACCGCTGAAGTCGGACTGCAATGGAGGGGGTTGGTCGTTAGTATCGTGTATGTAGTGTATGAGCCTAGTCTAGTAGGGAACGGTTCTATATACTAATTGATGTGTGGCATATTATTATAACCTATTGCCTATTTATGCGTTGACTAGGTACGAAATTGTAATCTATAGCATTATTTATATTTATGGCAAACGTAAAACGCTTAGCCACAGAACTTGGGAGCGTGGCAAAAATGCGAATTTAGATATAAATAGCCGCCCTAGCCATGATCCAGGATTTGTCAAATCAGGTAATTTAATTACAGTAGAGCGACTGCCATTTGACCGCCGTGACCTTGCTAACAGGGGAAACTGACCAGATAGGAACATGGTTACACAATATCCAGTTGCCCGAATGTGCAGCTTTCATCACGACTTTTTCGCTCACCGGTTGGTATTCAACTAATGTACATAACTCAGAAAAAAGGTCACATGGGATCGAACAGGGTACCTCTCGCTTACGAGACGGGCCCCCGACGAGCGGTTAGGCCACCGACGCACTTTAGATTCGAAAAACATAACTTTGATACGGTAATAAAATGAGCAACAGATCCCTAAGCAGCCCCTTCCTTTGTGCTAGTGTCATTTTAGTATATCTAATTAAAAATTTAACTTTGACATCGTATTATGGATGGGATACATCTCGGCAGAGAAGGCCAAATATGGCCGAGGGTCAGTCCGAAATAGAAAGATAGGAATCTGCGAGCAATCCTGAAGTTATCCAGGGAAACCGCTCTCTAGACTCTCTAGAACCTAGACCTGATTGGCCTGTTTAGGCTCAATCTAGATGGCTGCGAAGAGAAATTATAAGGAGGCAGTTGAGACTACGACTGCCAGTCGTGACTGTACAATCTCAGTGGACGCCCGCACTTGCTACACACATATCTGTAACCTCGTGTGCCAGGTTCGGATGTGTCGTATTATTATTATACCTAATGGCGTTGCAATAAAGATAATTCGTTCGTTCAATATTAAAGGTATACGCTTAAGCTGGATATGGGTGGGCGTATAAGCGACAGTTACTGCTTTTCACCAGGTCATCATCTTAACGTTTGTGTCCCGGTTGTGCTCTCGCGCACGAGGGCCCGGGGTCCGCCTTGCCCATGATCCAGGATTTGGCAGATCAGATAATTACAGTGGAGCGACTGCCATCTGACCTCCGTGGGAACCTGACCAGATCGGATCAAATTCAACTAATTTACATAATACAGAAAAGAGTCATTAGTACATAGTACCGCTTTTAACCAGGTGTCTATATGTCACACAGTGATATAAAAACTACACTCAATCAGTCAGCTTTCATCGTCATTTCAAACCGTTCATTCACCACGTCCGCATAACTCCGGCTGAGATGAGACTCGCACTCGAGCCCAATATTAAGAGATGACTAACAGCACAATAACACAGGAAGTAATTCGCTGAGAAGCGTTGATTACCTGATGCTGTTATCTAGTTTGATGTTACTTTTTAGTGTACTTATACTGTGTTAGTTTAGTGTTTATTTTGATTGCGGTGCGCGTTGTTATCTGGTAATATATGGCAGGGGTATTTAGCGCGGCGGTTCGGTAGACAAGCGGTCGAGGCCCGGATAGCCTACTCGAAAGCCAAAAACGGCCGAATAGGGGAAATACACTTATTTATTCAGATTTTATATGTGGAAACCTATAATTGGCTCACTGTAGTTATAGTTGTAGCTATTGTTATGCAATATTCTGTTGGTTCTACAAATAAATAAATAATACAAACATACATACATAAAGCTCACGCCTGTGTCCCACAGGTGGGGTAGGCAGTGACTATGGACCGCCACTTTGCTCTGTGCTGACACAACTCCCTAGCCTCGCATATATCCACAATTCTTTTCATACATCTCCATTTATTCTTGCCACTTCGAAAATAAAAATAAACCATAAAAAAGGGAATTTTGGCATAGTTATAGGGAAAGGTGTCTTAAATAACGTACTCTTGGATGGGTGGGCTGAAGCTAACGGGTGGGCCTATTTTAGTTTTTCGTAAATAACTCGAAAACGGAGGACTGTAGCATAAAAATGTTTTTATACTAAAGTAAGATAGATACATAAATTCTCTACAACTGTCACTTTAAACAGTTTTTCAAATTCCAAACTGTTTACGAGCAAAACACTATCGGTTGTGGCGGTATTAGGGAATTGTGTGAAACTTGTGAAGAATGTAACTTCCTATTAGTGAAATAATTATTGAAATCGGTCTAGTAGTTTCGTAGTTAATGGCGTTCAGCCAGACAGACATACGCGGCTACGGGCGGACGGCGGAGGACCTGTACACGGAAAACAAAGTTCCTTCCCGCCGTCTTTCCCTCTTTCCCTTTCCCTCGCATCTTTTAGAAACAACGCAACGGATTTCAATGCGGTTTTCACCAATAGATAGAGTGATTCAAACGGAAAGTTTGTAAGCAAAAAAAAAAGTAAAAGGTAGGGGTAAAGTAGGTGTACGCGAACGAAGTCGCGCCGGGTCCACTGATCCTTAATAAATAAAACTGATATTCCACTACATTATTAAAGTTACTCGTTCAGGACAAATAAACAGTTTAATTTAGTCACAGTTACACTTGTGACACAGTTGCGAAACATAGTACAGCAATTTAAAGACGGTCATAACAATTAGCTAGCATTTTGTTGCTCGCCATACGCCCTACGGGTTGTTAAATGAGACCCAACGGATGAGAATTGTTAAACACCCAGTATACTAAGGCAGGCCGTAAGCTTGTTTGCCACCTTAGTGCTATAAAAAAAACTATCTTTTTGCGAAATAGGTTCTTGTAATAGAGTAAACAAATACAGGGCAAATTTTAAAACTACAACAATATAAATAATAGAGAATTTCTACCGGAAAGTTTAAATATATGCCTAATAATAAATAAATCATTTTGGCGTTAATGTCTCGGTTGTGCTCTCCAGAACGAGGGCCCGGGGTCCGCCTCGACCATGATCCAGGATTTGGCAGATCAGAAAATTACAGTGGAGCGACTGCCATCTGACCTCCATGACCTAGCTACCAGGGGAACCTGAGCAGATTGGATCATGGTTATACATTTAGTCGCCTGAATGTGCAGGTTCTCGATGGTTACCCTCGCCGTTAGAGCATCGGCAAGCATTTAACTAATGTATATAACTCAGAAAAGAGTCATTGGTACTTGGCTGCAGTGGGATTCAAACCCGGTACCTCTCATAATATATGCGCCATCTAAACACAGAGAACACCCCAATTTAATAAAGTGATGATTTCTTTCCGTTTTCCTTTAATGGAGATATTCAATCTATTGGCGTCTGTGTTAATAGATGTGAAAAAAGCATTTAGTTAGCATACACCAGTTAGGAGGTACACAATTACAGAATTAGCAAGCTGCCACTGCCACAAGCAGTGGCCATATCTGTCGAAAAACCGACAACCGCTGGTTGTTTTTAACATCCGACGAAAAAAGACGGGTGGAATAAGTGTGACGTGTCTACCTGTGGCTTTGTGTGTCTGTTTATGACATAGTAGCTTCCGAACGGATGGACCGATTTGAATGAGGTTTTCTGTATTCCAAAACCAGTTTAATCAAGATGGTTTTTAGCTTTGTTTAATTAAAATCGGTCCTGCAGTTTAGAAAATATTTGAGTTTAAGTTAACTTGGTCGGAGGTAATCCGACTTTTCCTGTCGGTAGGTTTTAGTAGAAATATTCAGTAAAGATCGCGGTTAGGCAAGCGTAGCAAAAAATCCATTAGCCAGACGAGTCTGACTATTAATCTAACAATTGGGATTTTTGTATGACGGCCTTTGACAATGTGCGGACGACTAGGGAGTGACGATATATCAAAGCCTACAGATGGAAGCTACTAGATGCGTCAAGCCGACGACAGGGTGCATTCACGTTGAACTGGGGAGACCTATGTAGTGGAACGTCAGTGGCTGAGTGGGTAAGGTGTCCGACTCGTAAGCTAGAGGAACCGTGTTCGAATCCCACTGCGGCCATGTGCCAATTTTTCACGTTACATTAGTTTAATGCTATCTGATGCTCTTACAGTGAGGGAAAACATCGTTATTAAACCTGCACGTTCAGGCGACTGAGTGTGTAACCATGATCAAATCTGGCCAGGTTCCCCTAGTAGCAGGGTCAGATGATCAGATGGCAGTCGCTCCACTGTAATTATCTGATCTGCCAAATCCTGGACCATGGACAAGATGGACCCCGGGACCTCGTGTACGAGAGCACAACAGGGACTTATTTTTATGTTTAGCAATGGACTGATATAGGATGATGACGTTGATGAATTAGGTAGGGTAAGTAAATATATGGGAAAATCTATGTATGTATGTATGCCTTTGCCCACAACTAGTTATGGTTTTTGTCGGAACTTTTTAATATAATGTTTCTTATGTGAGCAATAAAGAATTTACCTATATATCTATGGAATTTATCAAACAGAAAAACGTTACGCGATTCTGTAACATGAGTTGTATAGAACGCCGAACGTTAGAATGCATGTACGTTTTCTATCTGATAGGTCCTTAATGGAGTTCGTCAGGACGACCGCCATTAGAACAATGAGGTTTCTGCCTACTACCCAAAAGGATTTTACATTTATGCCTCTTGACTAGTTTCCGCACACAGCTATCATAGCGTAATTTATACGAGTCAGTCAGTTATGGGAACTGCCATGAACTGCAAAGAGCATGTTATTTAAGTTTTTATATTTCTCAGCGACAAGCGAGCAGACAGCTCATCAGACGGAAAGCAACTGTCGCCCACGACATAATTATATTCGTTTTAGCTCAAAGGAGTAACAAACATACACACATACATACATACATATTATACTAACCTCCCTTTTACAGTAGAGGTATGATTACAAAAAGTATCATTATTTTAGAAGAAACCTTTAGAATATAAGTTTAACACCATTCCAGATTATTCAACCTAGGCCAACCAAGCTTCGCTAACGGTAGGCGGCATCAGGCATGCCTAACGAGTGGCGAGCTTGTTGCGGTGAAGAAGCTGAAGAAGAACAAGTGCTGAAGTTCCTCAGTAGTGTTTTACATACATACATAAAGCTCACGCCTGTGTCCCACAGGTGGGGTAGGCGGAGACTATGGACCGCCATTTTGTCCTGATACAATTCCCTAGCCTCGCATATATTCACAACTCTTTTCTTCTAGTTTTACTTGACAATATTAATAAATAGTAGGTTTTACCTGACTGAGCACCGAGATGTGGTCCACATTGTAATCATCTGCATGGGTACGAACAAATCTGTTGCAAAAGCACGATTTGCCGACCCCTAGCTGCCCCTTGTCCTTCTCAGTACCTGTATAAACACAATAAAAAAAATTTAAAAGCCTGTATACAACTAGACCGGCCTTCATGGAGATTGTAGGGGGAAGCCTATGACCAGCAGTCCATCTTTCGGCTGATATGATGATGATGATACAACCAGAACAGTCAAACTAAGATGTTATAAGTTAATTGTCACAAAATTATTGCATCGAAAGACCAGCCAGCCCAAATGATGGAAAGGGCGAAATGTCTTCTATGATATCAATTTCTAAACCAGGGTTCTGTACTTATTAGACAAAGCCAAGCCAACCAAACTGATTGGAGATATTTGTATTGATATTTAATCTTAGTTTGGTGTTATTACTACATTTTATGTGCACTTTAATGGACATACACATAGGGTAAATATAATGTATACTACACTGCTGGACTAAAAAATCTACTTTCGGTTTGTTGGCCGAATTGTGGAAAATAACTCAACCTAGGTAGCAAAATGTAATTAGGTACATAAAAAATTATGGATAACATTTGGAGGCCTAAGTGTCCTGCTTTCAGTATATGACTTTTATTATTATTATTTTTTTGGATCAAATTGATAAACTATAGTAACTTAAATAACATAAAGACAGATCCAGTTTTTGTTTGAAAAATGTGATAAAAGTTTTCAAAAGTCAGGCAACAAACTTAGGTATATTTTTAGTACACCATTATATATTCTTTGCCGCCAGTGAAATCAGATCAATAATGATAACCGATAAACAGAAAAAATACAATGAGAGAAACCTTTCACTCATCTGAATAACTACGAAGTTTTGAGAGTGGATAATTTGGTAAAAGCTTTTGCAAAGCTTTTTTAAACCCCTAACTTATTTTAAACTACTGGATGTAGAAAGACTTATGGAAAAATTTTACAAAAGGAAATAGTTGCCAGCCAGCTCATCACTCTTGTATGGTTTTTATATATTGTTATGCACGCAGTGACAAACGAGCAGAGAGCACACCTGATGGTAAACGGTAACTATCGCCCATAACATTTACAATTTAGGTTGTAGGCAACAAAAATGCAGAACCGCAGGTGCGTTGTCACTGTGAGCACCAAGATGAAATGCCTCATTCCTTTAATTGCACTGGCTATCTTATTTACTGCACTGTTTTATAGTATGTAAAACTGACATACCATCTTAGTGACTTACTGCAAAATAAATTGAAATTGAGTTGCTTAAAAAAGGTCACTTCTGTCATGAGTGAATGACATGTATGATTGGTGATTACCTAGTTGAAAACAAATAAGATTTTCTTGGAATCTAAAAGTAAACAATTTAGCCCAATCCTCCACAATAATACGTCATGGTCCTAAAAATACAGATAAAACAACAAATTACTCATAAGAACATAATGATAACAGCTTCATATTATCTCATTAGGTGGGAAGCACATTTTATTGGTATTTTAGTGTCATAATAGCATCCAATTATCAGCTTTCCACTGCAATACAGACACCACAAACAAGACAGGAAATAGAACAGATAGTGAATTGTCCAGCATAATAATAGCCCACTATCCATTGTCAATTTGTTCCATCTATTCTGAATTGAGACTGTTTCCTTTATAGTATTCTATCTAAGTCCTGACAGCTATTGAGTTTAATTGGGAAATATTGTCTGTGCCACTTTATTATTATTTTATTAAAGTACATAAAGAAGATGAAGAAGAACATAGCACCTGGAAGATATTTCTTTAGAAATTAGCTATACCTATTATGATGTTATCTGTATGTCAATTTAGTATACAATTTATTGTGCACGATAAACTGTAAAATAAATAAATAATGTTTTTTTATTCCAGCTCTAAGATTTATAGATTCCGTTTTGTTTACAATTTCAATCACCTTTATCAGTCTGTTTTTAAAGTTTATTTTCGAATTCACTGAGTCATGTCCACCTCATGGGTATGATTTAACTTGGTCAGCAAAACTTTTATGATTTGGTTACAAATAAATTATTTTGTCAGCATTTAGCATTTCATCTAATTGGTCAGCAATGTTATATGGTCACAATAATGGTATGTAAATATATAATAAATGCAAAGCACCTGATATAATCAGTCAGCAGCAAATTGAACATGGTACATTGAATCTATGCTGGGGAGTAGGGAGGTCTGACTACTGCACAGCTAATTTTGATTTAGTAAACCGTTTATTGTGCATAAATACATACAGGAAATACACAGGTACACAATATACAGCGGCTGCTAGTTGCACTAGCAGCTATAGCGGAGCCTTGGACCAATTTGTTTTGATAGTGTTTGTTAAAATATTTTTAACAAATGCATTTCCTCTTCATATTATACCTAAGCAAATCAAATAAACATTTTCAGTTTCATTTCATTTTCAATATGAAAAAGTAATATATGGCACAACTGGCACTACTTTATTAATACTTTATTACTGATCAGCTCTAAAATACAAGACAGCTTTCTATAGATATTAAAAAAGGTTCTCTAGACAAGGTGTAGTAGACAGAGACCCAAGCAGGGCTCCTCTTGCTTTTGGCATCAAAGAAATCTAATCAATTATATAATTTTACTGACCAAATAATAAATTTATCTGACCAAACAATTATTTGCGAGTGAACCTTACTTTGTGGCTAAATGTATCCTTTCAATAATCAACAATTAAGTTTAGTAGCAGATCAAGTGTTGCATACCCTTATTAAGCTTTTGAACCATGTATTTCAATCTCACATAAACATATTTGAGAGACTTTGTGACTGCATATTTCTTTCAATAATCAACAATTAAGTTTAGTAGCAGATCAAGTGTTGCATACCCTTATTAAGCTTTTGAACCATGTATTTCAATCTCACATAAACATATTTGAGAGACTTTGTGACTGCATATTTCTTTCAATAATCAACAATTAAATTTAGTAGCAGATCAAGTGCTGCAGACCCTTATTAATCTACTTCTGACAAAAACATTTCATGCTGACTAAATTATTTACTTTTTGAAAATAAAATACAAAAACGGTGAATGGACAATTTCCTTACATTATGACTACCTACATTCTCATATTTTAAGTATTTGCCAGGTTTGGTTACTTATCTATTAAGTGGACTATGTTTACGTTTTACAAGTCTTGTAAACCAAAGTATGAGATAAGAAAGCCTTTAAAATGGACCAGTAAAATAATCGTATTTTATTAGGTACAGGCAAAGCAGGCCTTCATCCAACATCAGAATTTTCAAAGCTTATTGGTACTGGTGTTTGAAAAATATTGTTAATCAGAATAAAGTTCTAAAATTAATATGTTTCTTACCAGATAATCCTACAATGGACACCGTGACCAGCTTTCCTCCAGCTGTCTCCGACTTCTTGGCCATTTTCCACAGCTTCACATAAATGGCACACAATAACACATAGGTACACCACTTGTGGCACACATCACAACACTACACACGCAACGTCCATTAAACAATTGTTGATTATGTACATGGAAGATTATCTGAAATATAAGATCAAAACTGCATACTATAACTGAATGATGTTCTATGACCATTTGAAACATGAAAAATGTAAGTAATTTATTGATATCAACTTCATGCTGCGGTCTTTCATGACATAGTTTCGTACGAACTGAGTTAATATATTGCACCTCACTAATTAAACAGAGAAATTATGAAAACGGAATGGAAACGTTAGTCGCCGTGCTGTTCACAGATGTGCCGACTTTCGTCACACGCCCTAAAGGTTTAGAAGGCATTTACGATTTTATTCTTCTTTGGAAACGGCCCATGATCAAATTAATGAAAATCTAATAGGATTCTTTGCGAAATAAGATTATAAAATCATAATTTATTGTGTTCCCCTCGAGGGCCATACACTTTGACACAGCGAATTGATATTGTTATCACGACAAAAACTACAATTCCAATTATAGAAATACTACTCAATAATGTTACGTACCTAACGAATTTGAAATAAGATGTTTGATTCACATTTTATATCATAAAATGTAATTATTTTCTGAAGAAAACGCAAATTCCTGACACAGCTCGGTTTGCTTTGTACTGACTGGGTTGCCAGAAGAAAAAAATCCACTTTGGTCTATTAATCATCGACAACTGACAGATTATAAAATCAAATTAATTTTATTAGGGTTCTTTTAACCATTTTGTTAAGTATTTTATATTTCATTGTGTACACTATGACCTTCGTTTGTCCTATATGGTGGATCAGCAAACATAAATGAACGTTCGTTGGCATGGAAAAAGGAAATTTCTGCAACGGTACCGCCAATCTCAGATGGTACGCCGTCATTTTGATCCCATCCATTCATGTGGAATGACGTCACAACATTCATTTCGGATAGACTCTACTCCCAATGAGCAGTTATCCAATAGGTATCTAAAGCATTCCTAACGACTCGCAACATCACTGCCGCAATCATATTTAAGATTTTTTTTTAAGTACCAAAATTGTGGGAGCACAATCCATTGATGCTTTTTGATCCCAACTGACAGTACTTACTGGACTGCTCATATGGCCTATCCTGTGAAGTGGACTGAAATGTACGATTTTGAATGACATGAAGTTTATATTTCATAGGAATTACATTTTATGATTCGTTCTACTAACATAATTTTAAGCTTATTTTATTAGTTTGATAATTAATTGATTTCTTTTTATAATTAAGTTTAACATTGCAGAATACTAAGGATGCACTCAAAATAACAAAATACGAAAAGAATCTGAAAATATTCTATTAATAAGCAATTTTTTTTAGCATTTTATTTAATTTAAAATTACCATGTTTCAAAATCAAAATGCGAAACAAATCGTTAGTATATACTCCCCAATGGCATTCATTTCGTTCATTCTGAATGTTACTGAGTTCAGCAGTACGAATTCTGTAACGTCATTCCACAGGGTGGGATCAAAATGCCGTTGTTAAATTGAAGATAGGCGGTACCGCTGCTGCTGTTCTGTATTCGTTGGTATTTAGTGTATCCGAAGCGTGGCGGGTGGCATTAAAGGGAAAGAAGCAATTGACAAAACACAGGTTGGATGAAAGGTATTCGCCTGGTCGGTGTGTAAGTATTAAGTCGGGTCTAGCAGACAAAACACATTGTGTGAAGATGTGTACACCTATGTCTACAAGACATTGACCTCTTCAATACGAGTGCTACTACAGTTAAACGCATTCTAAGCAATGAATTTTTTAGCGATTAAACACCTTGACACTCCTATCACTGCTGTCAGTGTGCGAACTATGTACATTCACTTATTAGTTCGATATTTTTTTTACATTCTTTCATTTTTTAGTTTACTCTCAAATTATTATTTGTTTTTGTTTTGTTTTTCCAAATCCTTGTAAACATGCATGATTATTTTTACACATGTTATTGTCAGGAGAGTAGTTGTATTACTTGTAACGTAAGCTTATTTTTACATAATGGTGAAGATTTACAATTGGCTTTTGACTGTTTTGTACTACTGCTCTTATATAAATTTCCAAAAAAATAACTAATAAAATAAAAAAGACCATGTTTCGCAAAAATATTTTGTATCAGTTTTTGCAAAAACATTGCCCACAGTTTCGTTGAAGCACTTTACTAGTTAGTAGTGGATCCGGAGCGACTTCGTTCGCGTTCACTTACTTTACCAGTAACTACCATTTTTTCTTGCTTAGAAACCTTCCTCTTGAATCACTATTTCTAAAAACCACATTAAAATCCGTTGTGTAGTTTACAAGATCTAAGCATACATAGATACTTACATAGGGTAAGACGGCGGGAAGCGACTTTGTTGTGTACTTTATATAGATGATGTTGTCGAAATTGATATTTTTTTTTTAAATCGTCGATATCTAATGTTGATGTTTCGTGTAAGCGATGTTGCATCTCTACTCACGCAAAAAAAAACGATTATGGCAGACCATTATAGATATTAATTTGCAAGTAAAATTTTCCTAAGCAGTAGTAATAAAAGGAGCTATTGGACATGTTAGATACAGCATAGGCGTAGCGTAGGGAGGGGGGTCAGGGGGTCCATTGGATTTTAGGAGTCAATAATATCTACCAAAAATTCCAAACGGAGCGCATTGGGTTATGTTACATTTAACATGTTCACTTTTAGGTCAAAATTCGAAAAATGTCGTTACTTGGTCACCCGTAAAAATAACCAAATTACTAACTAATACTTATAATAGGTTACTTTTACGGATACCTTCATTCATCATCGACTTAGCGCTTATCCCGGCCTCTGCCAGGGTCCGCTTTCCTACTCAATCTTCTCCACTTCGCCTGGTCTTCGGCATTCTCTCGTCGTAAACCGTTGGCTCTCGCATTTGACTCAGCGATGTCAATTCATCGCTTCTTGAGTCGCCCATGGGGCCTCTTTCCTGATACGGGCAGGTTCAGGCACCTATTTCCCACGTATCCCTGATGCTTACGAAACACGTGACCAAACCAGCGCAGGCGAGCCTCCTCAATCTTATCCGCAATATCCCTTACGCCAAGGCTACACGGCTACCACTCGTTACGTATTCGATCGAGTCGCGTAACTCCGCATATCCACCGCATCATTTTCATTTCGTTGACGTGAAGTTCGCGAACGTGTTTCGTCAGCGCTGGCCATGTCTCGCAGCTATAGAGCATTACCGGTCTAATTATACTCTTGTACAAGGTGTCTCAAAAGAAAGTTTATATTTAGTGGATCGATTAAAAAAAAGTAAGCCGTGTATCGAAAAAATGTTTATTGATTATTAAAATACACAATTTGGGAATTTATTTCTTAAAAATAATATCGTCCAAATGTAGACCCTTGCGTTCGCAGCACTCATTTAATCGAACAGTAAAATTACTTATGACGGCTCGGCAGGTGGACTCAGTGACGGATATTTTCAAACGCGCCAGGGAAGTCGGTTTATTGGCGTAAACTTTAGATTTTAGGTAACCCCATAGGAAAAAGTCCATAGGGGTTCAATCAGGACTGCGTGGAGGCCAATTTATGTCACCTCTCCTGGAGATCAATTTGTCCGAGAAAATTTCACGAACTCGTGGCAGAGATGTATTGGACGTGTGTGACGTTGCTCCGTCCTGCTGGAACCATGTTCTTTGGTTATAGCCAGGAAAGTTATGCAGTTCAGGCACCAAGAAGTCGTCTAACATCTCCACATAACGCTCTGAATTCACTGTAATTGCACGCCCCCTTTCGTCTTTAAAAAAGTAAGGGCCGATAATTCCTCGCGCCGACATCGCTGCCCATACGGTCACTTTAGGCGAATGAAGGGGTTTCTGATGCTTGCGTTTCGGATTCGTTGCACTCCAGTAGCGGCAGTTTTGCTTATTTACGTGTCCATTAATCTGAAAATGAGCTTCATCCGAAAACAAAATGTTGGTAAACGTTGAAAAGCGCTCAATTGCCTGATTTACGAAGTCAAGCCTCTGACTGGCATCTTTGGGCTTTAATTCTTGCACCAATTGAATTTTGTAGGGGTGCAGCTTTAGATCTTTGTGCAAATTGCGGTGTAATGATGATCTATGCACATTTAAAGCACTTGCGCGCTTCCGAATTGAAGGTTCGGATCTTCACGAACAGACTGATTAACACTCTCCACGTTTTCTACCGTTCTTGATGACCTGGTCGCCCGGATTTTGGTTTTCCAGCGTTGTACCGGTCTCTTCAAAACTTTTTGATTCATTTTCGAATAAGAGGAATGCTTGGCGCATCATTTAAGTGGCGAAAACCTCGAATACTCAGTCTCCTACACGCTACAGTCGCCGAATCACCGTTTTTGTTAAACTCTCACACGCACAACGCGCGGTCTGCTCTTGAGAAACGCTCCATAGCGACTGAATTCCCAAGAGCCAGGCTACCGATTGACATAACCCCTGCGCCCCTCGGATTCGTTGCGTTCACGCACTAAACTAAATAAATATAAACTTTCTTTTGAGACACCTTGTATATAAGCCCTTTGATCTTTACAGGGATTTGAGGGTCACAGGTGAATGCCGTGAGTTCCCGCCATTTGGCTCAAGCTGCAGGGATTCGGGACTTGACATCGGGGCCGATCCAACGGATCCGAGGTATTTGGATTTATCTGTTCTATTGCCAGCTTCGTTACCTATAAGAATGGTGTCGGGATCTGCGCTGCAGCTGGCCATCTACTCTGTTTTGGCGACAATCAACTTTAAACCACCATTTTCTAGCACATCCTTCCACGTGTTTACTTTGGTCTCAAGATCCTGCCTAAGCTTGCTCACCAGTACAATATCGTCAGCATACTTCATAAGCCAAGAAGGCATGTCCTGAATTTCCGCATCGAGCACAATGCAAAACAAGTAAGGGCTCAGCACAGTACCCTGGTGAACACCTACAGTAATCGGGAAGGGATTAGTATGGCCTACGGTGGTTTTGACGACGGCTCCAGTATTGGCATACATATCCCGTACAATACTAATGTACGCTTCGGGCACAGACTTTGACCTCAGAGCCCACCAGATAATCTCCCGAGGGACACTGTCGAAAGCCCTCTGCAGGTCGAGAAATGCGTAATGCAGGGGTTGATTCTTACTGCAGTGAGACTCCTGGATGGTTCTGAGGGCAAAGTTTGGATTCATGGTGCTGCAGCCCGTTCTGAAGCCGTATTGGCATTCCGACAAGGAACATTCCTGGCGAAGTCTTGGTCCATAATACGTTCGAGTAGCTTCATTGTGTGGCTCATTAGTTTAATACCTCGATAGTTGCCGCACTCTTACACACTGCCCTTTCCTTTATAGATTGGCGTAATAATATTTACGCGCCACGCGTCAGGTATAAGCCGCGTGGCTACGATCCTATTGAATAGTTCAGTGAGCATGAGTACGCCTCGGGTCCACATTGTTTTCCAAGTTTCTATGGGTATTCCGTCATGGTCAAGTGCTTTCCCGGTCTTTATATGGGCCAGAGACCTCTCCACCGGGGTAATCGGGCTTATCAAGCCAAGGTTTGCAGGAAGCTGTGGTGGTGGCACGCGGTTGTTGGCCTCGTAAGACAGTTCCTTGAAATAACAGCACCAACGGTCTTTGATAGAGTTTGCACTTGTGAGCAACACGCCGCCTACACCTTTAATGGCAACACACTTTGTCACATCTAAACTGGCTTGACTCCGCGACTTTGCTAGCTTGTAGATGAGCTTCTGCCCCTCCACAGAATTCAGCGCGTCGTAGAGTGGAGCCAGCTGAGCCGACCGCGCTTTTGTTAGCCCCTTCGTGTTAGCTCGCCGCTTTGCCCACAAGTACACCTCCTTATCCGCAGGTGAGGTACTGTGCTGCCATTTTGTGCCTAACTGCTTCCTGCGCCTCACTATTCTACCATCCCGTGTCCTTGTCAATTCTTCGGCCGCCTTTTGACGTACCAAGTACTGTTCGTCCGAATTTGAGGATGGACTTTTGCAAATGGCCCCAGAGCTCATTAGTGGTTTCGCCCTTCGTGCTCCAATCGAGACGTTCGGCTGCCTCCATGAACGCCTGGCCCTTGCTTTTTAGAGTCCACCACTTAATAGACGGCTTGCAACGTTCTGCAGTAGGAGGTCTACTACTTACTCGGACATCCATGACAAGGACTCGGTGCTGTGCAGTGAGGCATACCCCCTGGACGATCTTGCACTGGGATACATGGCCGATGTCACGTCATCGGAGCAGCAGGTAATCGATCTGTGATTGGTGCGGACTACTTTTATAGGTGATGAGGTGTTCGGGTCTCTTCTGGAAGAAGGTATTAACCACGGCTAAGTCGGCGGCCAATCAGGTTCGAAGAATTTCTTGTCCCTTACTGTTTCGCTGACTTTTTGGCTTTTTACGTGCGGCGACTACCATCCGGCCCGCACAACTCGTTGGGAAAAGCCTATTCGCCAGAGCCTCGTCCGTCTGTCACCTGGGTGACCACTGGCAGGTGAGGTTGACTTGGGCCATTGAGATGTTGATTGGGCCCCATACCCCCAAAATTCCAAACGGAGCTCATTGGGTTATTTTATATTTAACATGTTCACTTTTAGGTCTAAATTCGAAAAATATCGTTACTTGGTAACCAAATTACTAACTAATTTGGTTACTTTTACGGATACCGTTATTACAAATCAAAATTCCTTGCACATTAATATTAACACCACCTTTATTTATTTCATTACCATCCGCTCCCTCATTACACTCCATCGATTTTCTCGAACAGTCACAATTTTCATGAACGTCTTTCACGATAATCTGTATTGAGAACGTACCTATAAGAATATTTTAGTTAATTTATCTTGCGCAACCAGTATTTTTTTTAAATACCACGAACTGGTTTCGATTTAGACCAAACGGTAATGTTTACACTGAGATTTTTTTCATGTGAATGTTCATGTTTTAGCGCCATCTGCAGAAAGTCTACGGAACTCCGCATTTTGACAGTTTATTGTCTATGATAATTTTGTCTTTTTTTACTTGAATTTTTTTCCCATTGCAACATTGACTTTGACAGCTCCATTACGAAAACACAAGCGCATAAATGTCTCCCCGCGATATTTTCGTGAGAAATGACTTCTACAAATGATGGAAAAGAAGTGAAAAGTAATCAAACTAGTGGCCAAAAAGGCAAACAATATTATATTAACCTTTACAACGTAAGTTTTATTCTTATTATAATAGAGTTCTGTGAGCATACGTCCGACGCCGTTGTGGTCGTAAAG
This sequence comes from Blastobasis adustella, assembly GCA_907269095.1. Taxonomy (NCBI): domain Eukaryota; kingdom Metazoa; phylum Arthropoda; class Insecta; order Lepidoptera; family Blastobasidae; genus Blastobasis; species Blastobasis adustella. The sequence goes on along the minus strand of OU026135.1, from coordinate 4,131,655 downwards.
TCTTTGCATCCGCCATATTTGTCTACTCTCCAGTCTTGTTTTCGAATATATTGCCTATTTTCAGATTATTTTGCATGAACGCTATATGATATCAGAACTAAATAATGTTTTCAGTAGAAATTGTATGCTATGTACACATGATGTTTCTATAAACCTCCGAAAAATCATTTTCATTCAATCTTCCTCAAGTCCGTAGAACTCGATTATTTATCCAAATAACATTACAGATTTATCTTTCATTATCAATGATAAAGTGTACACTGTATTTAGGATAGTTGCGGGTAGAAGATATTCTCATATAGCCGTTTATTTATCTAGTCATTATGCTGATCATCAAGTGTAGTCATATTGATACGACAGCCATATCACAACACCGAGAAGTCACGTACTAGTTGTTGAGCTTGGAGTATCAAAATTTCCTACACTATGTAAATAGTGTGTATATAATTGCTGAATGTCCAAATCTTGTCTTTTATACATACATAGATAGTGATGTGTACAACTATTTTGGCTGCACCTACCTAATAAACCATAGTACCTACCTAAAACAAAATAACCTGAAAATATACCTATAATAAAGATATGCCGAATGTCAGTGAGAGTTTACAAATATTGGACAACTTGCCAAAGAATTTTTGCATGCAATCAAATATACTCCCAACTTTTTTTGTAAACTAAATGGATAATTATATATTTTCTAGAAATGTTTATTTACTGGGATAATTGGTTTGAACATAAATAAATAAAATTTTAAATAAATATATTCTTTATTTAGGAATGATTTGTACAAAAACAGAGTTACAGTGGATAAATTTAGTGTTGGTTGTTAAAACTATTTGCACAAATTTATTTTTAAACCCTGAGATCCGAACTAGGCAATAGCCTAAATCTTGGATGTCAGTGTTCTGCCGTAGAAGCTATATAATGAGTATAATTTAAACAAACAAAATTTTTCAATTATTATTAGAACTGTAAATAAGTTATCTGAACTTGTTTATAATAAGTGTCTGACTCATCACTAACAGGAATAGCATAATTTTGTGAAAGATTGTTCTGTCTGTTAGTGTTTCCAAACAGTATTTATGTGGTTATGGATTAGTCCCGTCTAGCACTATGCTCCGGGGTGATTTTCTTTGGAATTGTCAATTGGATGACAAATCTCCACATCTGTCCACTTTGCCCCATTCACTTTTGTCAAATTTGTTATTGCAATTTGGCACCTATGCAGCCTCAATAATAACCTGAAAACTCAGCTACTCTGCTGGGTCCCCTTGTTCCAGCCCAAGTGTACCCACTACCTATAACATCAATAATGCTCCTCTTAACGCAGGGGTAAAAGATTTTTGAAATAAGTTCAGTAGATGCAGGGATTAACGCAAACATCCAAACTGACTTACCTCATCACTTTATAATATTAGTATCAATATTATTTAGGTAGGTACATAGATAGTTGCAAATGAAGATGCATGTAAAAAATTCCTAGTATTCAGTACGTAAATTTGTGGCTGATAATAAAATATGTTTAAGTAGGTGCCTAGCTCTCCTATTGAATGCAACGGTAATGTTGTGTGAGTAAAAAGGCTACAGTTTTTAAAACATCAAGTTGTTTTGATACACTTGACGGTGTGAATGAAAGAGAAGTTATGTGTGAGTGGAGTAATGTTTTCACACAGTTGATTTATGTAATTTTTTTGTGTTTTAATGATAATTTAAGTGGAGAATGGATTAATGTTAGTTATTGAGGTATGTAGATATTACTGGTTGTAGAGCTTGTGCTGGAGTTTATTGTTAGTGATATAACGATAACCAAAATTAAGCACTTGATGTCTTGCAGTGGAAGTGTTTTATAGTTATTTAAAATACAGAGTCAAATAAGCATCAAGTTAATATTTCAGATTAACAAGTTAATCTGTGTTGTTTAGTGCTTAAAACTATGTCAAAATACTAAAATTTTTCCCTAGCATTCATGGCTTGATTTATCCACTTTTTATAACACTGGGTCACAACCATTATTCCCTTATTGAAAAAACACTGTCAAGCTTAATCAATTAAGTTTTTATGGACTTTGGAATTATTTACACCCTAATTCAGTTAAGTAAATATATTGTCAGACAAAATGACATTATCATTTGCTCTCCATTCTTTAGATAAATGAAATAGTGATACAAACATTATGTAAACTAAACACTTGAAATCATAAAAGCACTCTAGCAGGGGCACCTGCATTCAGTGATAATAATGCTTGTTCATTTATTAATTATTAGTTTCTTTGAAATGCTTTGATCGGACATCTATACTATAATATTATACATCATCATCATCATCACAGCCTACAACAGTCCACTGCAGGACTTGGGGCCTCTCCCATGAAAAGGGAGGTTATTGCTATAATTTCCACGCTCGGCAGGCGGGTTGGAGATTGCAGTGTTATAATATAACAATGGAAAACGATGCTGCCCATTTTCCAGTCTACGGAGGTGCTTAGATCTTTTGTCTCGAAAACATTAGTAGCCTTGTACGACACCCATGAGTGTAAGGGGTTGGTGCTATTCTACTCTGCCGGACACCATACGGCCTATATTATACATACATATATATTATACATAAAGAGGATAAATTCAAAACTAATGAACTGATTTGAAAAATTCTTTGACCTATAGAAAGCTATATTATCAGTGAGTAACATTGACTATATTTTACCTTCAAAAAAATTAGGGATCCCTATGAAAACTTTTCGCGCATAATTTCAAATTGACTGTAGTTATTAAACTAAGTAATTGTTTTTTTTTATAGGTTTGTAAGTGGCATGACAAGGGTTGTATACATAAAAAGTAAAGGACCTACCTTTACCTTAGGTGTAGGGTAGGGCAGGTGTAACGTGTGCGCACGACGCACCTGGCCTGTCCATTTAATAGGCGCGCTACGATTCTTAGCACTGCTGTAGCATCTCTGGTGTTTGAGTTAGCAGTGGAAGTGGTAAATTAATTAAAATGATGATCTCCCCCTTAGTCGTTGGACGCGCGTCTCAGCGCGGAGCAGCCACTTCGCGCGCGCACGCAGCCGCTGTGCGAGGCGTGGGCGCTGGTGCCCACCATCTGCCGGCACGCCCTGCCCGACAGCCACAAGGTGCTGCTGACTTGGCTGGAGAGACACACCGCAGGGGTGATACTATTGGTAAGTAACAGTGACATATAGGTCTCAGGTAGCAAATATTGTAGGCATGTCTGTCGCAGCCGTTGTGCTAGGCGTGGTCGCTGGTGGCCAGCATCTGCCGGTACGCTCTGCCCGACAGCCACAAGGTGCTTTTGACCTGGCTGGAGAGACACACCGCAGGGGTGATACTATTGGTAAGTAACAGTGACATATATGTCTCAGGTGGTCAAATACGCCATCCACTCGTTGCTTCTGGCTTGGCTGGTGAGACACACCGCGGGGGTGGTACTACTGGTAAGTAACAGTGGCACATAGGTCTCAGGTGGTCAAATATTCTAGACATGTCAGTCGCAGCCGCTGTGCGAGGCGTGGTCGCTGGTGCCCACCGTCTGCCGGCACGCCCTTTCCGACAGCCACTCGCTGCTTCTGGCTTGGTTGGAGAGACACACCGCGGGGGTGATACTACTTGTAATATGTATAAGCACCAGTTAGACATTTCACCGCAATTTTACCTGGTGGTAATTGAGGACGGGACCGTAGATGGAGCATGCATATCTAGTAACGGTTTCTTTACTCTAGCCTTCTATATAATTATAATCAGGAACCACTCGCAGACAACGTGTTCCATTCCTTAGCCATATGCAATATATTTATTTAAAGTCTTTTTGCTAATAACTAAATAGGAATAGGAAGGATATTTATTTGACAGACAGTGCTGGTCACCTGGACCAGAACAACAGATCGTACAACTATAATAATGAATAATAATTGATAATTGTCAACAATGTTAAGGTTGTCATCGTATGTGATGATAGTCGATACGACTGCTGATGCTGATCAGATCAGATCGGCATTACCTGCGCAGGCCGGTTTGTACACGGAATATAGACCGTGTAGTCGGTAAGAACTTTCGAAAAACTTGCGATGTTCAGTGTACAAACAGGCAAGACTGTTGTGAACCTAAAGTCTATTAAATCTCGAAATTGAATATACATATAATTCACATATTCACACAAGACCATTCATTCCAGTGACTTGGATCGCAGATGTTGCCGCAGATGACGCACACACTCCTTATTATCTTTATAGCCACTCGGAAGTTAGCTGTGTGCCTTTTGGTGGTCAATAACTTTACACGAACAATAAAACACAAATTTACAATTCATAGAATGCAAAATTATGCATATTTATTTGTTACGTAATTAGCGATATTGGAATTTACTAGTAGCACTCACAGGAATTTCCGAGCCGGCTTAAATCTAGACGCAACGTGACACAACTAAAACTAAAGTTTTTTTGCATTATTACTTTATTTATTAATTTAATAATTTATTGCACGCAATACATAGTATAAAGAAATTACAAAATTAAAGACGACACAACAGGCACTACTTATTTCTAAGAAGAAATCTCTTCCAGCAGGCCTACAGAAGAGAGACATTATAGAGTATGGGGGATGAGACGTTTATTAGGCCATTAGGCATTTGCCCTGCTGTCTCTGCAGACCACCCCACCGATAAGCTAAGGCCTCGCCTCGTTGCTGGCGGCACTCTAGGTTAACGTTTTTTATTATGTGTATATTTTATATCTATATTGCAAAAAATCAAAATTTAAAAAACAAAACGAATATTACTTTATTTCTAAATAAAACTTTACAATTACAGTCGGAATGGCAATCGCCAGCGAGCGAGGATGACCGCATACAGTTCGCCGACGCGCTCGCCGCAGTCCCTTTGGCGGCGCGCGTGGTGGCGTCGCCGGGCGGCTTGCGGCCGCCGTGGGAAACAATGCTGTTAGAACGCGCTGCCTGGTTCGCGTCGATACTGGACAAGCCATGGGACCATCCGGTGCTGAGGGCTTTGTTGGTTCTCGAGCCGACAGGGGAGCCTCCGAGCGATGATGAGGGTGAGTGGCTTTTAGAATTTACATATATACATATATTCGCGCGGTGGCGTCGCCGGGCGGCGTGCGGCTGTCGTGCGAAACGCAGCTGTTTGATAGCGTCGCATGGTTCGCGTCGATACTGAACAAGCCGTGGGACCACCCGGTATTGATGACTTCACTATTTCTTGAGTGACGATTAGGATAAGTGGGTATTAGAACATGTATGTACAGTCGGGAGGAAACTTAATGTTTAGCAAGTTAATATAAGTCTGAAATTGGACATGTTGACATGTTTATACTAATAATACGAACAAATTAAGAAGTGATTGAACTTGTTAAACATACACTGTTTATATGTTTACAAACGTTTCTCAACACTAGTGTGGGTGTTCCCTTGGTTTCAGTAATGCGATGGACCTTTGAGCAAAAGTGGTTAATATTATCCCTTTGAATTTATAAGTTTAGATTGAAATTTAATTTACCATGTTTATATATGAGATTTTATCCTTATGGTTCATCCTATCTATTAATTCCATAAAATTAGGTGTTATTTTTTATTTTTAGCCAGTTCGATCACATGGTATTTCCAAAAAACTTAATTTAGATTTGTTTCTTTTGAAAATTAAAAGAATGTTTCCTTTGAGTAAATTTTCCTATCTTCAGTGTTTAAGCGTACTTTGCTCCAGGTAGCGTTAAAAATTTCCATCCTGTATATTAGAATCACACGCTACGACCACGATTCAATTATAATTATTAATTCTATCAGCTACTTCGCTAGTTCAAGGATTTTAAAAGAATACTAAAAGAGAAAATGAAATAAATGCTTAATTACTATTTTGACAAAATGATCCAAAATGAGTCTTGGCCACCGACACTAAGATACTTCCATTCCACTCTGTCCTGTGCCACCTCCTGCCAACAGTTAGCGCGGAGTTCCAACAGGTCTCTTTGCACGTCCCAGGTATCGCTGGAGTGACAAATAAAATGCTAATAAATAAAATTTCTAATTGCTCTTACTGCAAAAGATAACTTAGCTGTCTTGTTGAACGATTTTTTTTCTCTTGGTGATTTCCAGGAATGTGCAACACTTTTGTTCGCTTCCGCTGGGGACTATTTTTATGTTAATTGAGACAGGTTCAATGACCGCATTCGTCAAATGTTTTTCATCTTTATACAGTCTTGATTGAGGTGAATTGCTTATTGCCACTGGATACCAAAGCTGAAGCCATTACGTTGAAGTGGGTTTAAATTAAAGTCTTTCCAGCACGGCTATCACAAATGTGTCCGCGACACAGTTCGCGCCGCGAGAGAGCATTTCTTTAATTCTCTTAATACTAAGATGATACAGATAGCAGTATCAAGTACGGCTAGCACAAGTTGCTCTCGCGCGCGATTAACGAGAAAAGGCGCGACATAAATACTGCTATCTCTTTCATCTTAGTATTGAGAGAATTGTTACAGCCGTGTTGGTCGCGCCTTTTCTCGTCTGTTGCGCGCGAGACTACATTTGTGCTGTATATCCAGATATCTTATTAAATGTTCCATCATTTCTTCCCTTCCTTATTGAACAAATACTTATTATTCTCGTATCCTTCCCATCAGTGCTGGAGTGGATGTCCTGCGAGCGCGAGGTGGTGCTCATGGCGCGTCTCCGGCAGCTGGCCGCGTCCAAGGAGTGCCGCGAGCTGGCCGCCGCGCTCGCCACCGCCATATGCGACCGGGTGCGGCAGGGCAGGCACCTGGTGACGGATACCGAACAGGCGGAGGAGAAGGGTGAGTGTTATTGATAAGGTCTCTCGAATGAAGAACGAATGTTTTGATGGCGAGGTTCGGAAGAACGTTTCTCGCTCGTACGATTCGGATGTGGAATGAGCTCCCAGCCACAGTGTTTCCTTTGGACTATGACATGGGATCGTTCAAAAGGTATATTAGAGATCGATTCAGAGGCGGGCAACGCATTGGTTACTCCCCTGGTGTTGCTGATGTCCATAGGCAGCGGTGACCACTTTCCATCAGGTGGCATCGCTTGCCTGTTTGTCTGCCGTATAAAAAATATATATATTTTAATTACAAGCTGTTATCGCGCGGTATAGTACTCATCAAGACTATTCCAAAGATCCTCATCAGAACAGCTTCATGATAGAGCTTGTCTCAGCTGAAATGACGCGCCCCACTACTTAATTAGTTGATTTCGATGTGTGAGTGCAAATATTAATAACGACACTTCATCTGTGTGGGAGCGTCGACTGCTCAATCGAACGACGCGTGCTCCTACGTTTGAGTCTCACCGGCAACTGAATGACCAATTTCAACGGCATTTGTATATGTATTGCGTTCATATTTTAAATTTGCTTGTGTGCGTTAATGCGACGCATCGTCATCCAAGTCATATAGGTATACTTAATGGAACGCCTGGAAGTGGGTCAAAATAATTTGACCACTACCATATGACACAATAAAACCTAAAACCAAATTTGTATTGATATTGTGTATATACCTCTAATTGGCTTATGTATCAGAACATTGTTATTTTATATGTTCATCATCATATATTTAAGAGTATGACTCTTGTCGGTGGAGTAATCGCCACACCTTTCTCCTGTCTGCCAACCTCTTCATCTCCTTATAATCCGCGGCGCTTACTTTTTCCTTTCTTACCTCATTTTATATTTAACTTAACTATCTATTTATTTGTAGGATTACCAACAGCTGTATAAAGTTCTATTATAAATCAGTAAGCCAATTATATGTCTTCGCCAGTAAAGTCAGCATATTTAAAAAGCTACACAAGCACAGAAATACGCAGTATCGCGTACAATAGGTACCTTATTGTAATACATATGCTGTTGTATCTTATAAACTAAAGTATTAAAACCAACCCCGTCCCCCCACAGACCGTATCTGCCCATCCCCGTCGCCTTCGTCGTTCGAGGCGCGTCTCTGGCGCGCGGGCTTCAGCAAGGAGTTTCTGGCCTTGCTCGCAGACATGGAGCTGGTGTTGCTGCTGAGGGCCGATCGGCGGGGGAAGTGTATCGATGTGGTGAGTCTCACTTAATCAATCACTTTACTTTTATCAGGTGGTAGGACTCTGTCAAACCTGAGGAGTCCGCCTGGGTGAGTACCACCGCCTTATGTATTTCTGCCGCCAAGTAACAATGCGTGTTCCCGTTTGGAGGATAAGGTAGCCAGCGCAATTACTGGCATGAGGCATTTCATTTTAGTTCTCACGATGACAACATACATCTGAACGAATCGTAGATGTTATGGGCGACGGTTGCCGCTTATCATCAGGTGGACTGTCTGCTCGTTTGTTACTGAGTAGTATACAAAAATTATAATCTATATATATAAAAATGAATTGCTTTTCGTTAGTCTCGCTAAAGTTTTGAAATGTTCGTGGAGGTCTATTGAAGGTTTAAAAGTTGAGAAAAATTCGTATAATTGCCGGGAAAAGCCTCAAAAGGGTAGGGGTAGGACGCCACGCGAACAAAGTCGCGCTGGGTCCACTAGTAAGAAATAATTATATTCAATTATAAGCAATTTCAATACATGTCACGTTAAATTAATGTCAATAATACAACTGACAACACAAAGTAATTTACAATCATGCTTCGTTCAAAATTGGGTAATCAATGAACGTCAAAGAAATGGAGATGTAGGAGTGATCGAGAGTTGGAACTTCTCAATAAAGACAAATGTAGACCAACTCTGTTTCTAAAAAATCCCTGATTTCAATGTCATGGCTTTTAATCTCAAATCAGAGAATTGTTGGCAACAGAGTTACGTAATTAGCCCAAAGAAATGAGACGTGAGGTCTGATGTCAAAATAAAGCCGTCATTGGCTCCAATGGTTTCGTCATTTCAGAGTTTTGATTCTGCTAAGTAGCAGGGCAGTGTTTTAGCAACGAACCTTAATTCCCAGTAGCTATTCCAGTAGTTATCTGGGGCCCGACCGTCTAAACGCTATCGGCCGATGCATCGCCATTCCCCTCGTTCAAACCTTAACCCAATGAAATGACGATGCACTGTCCGATAGCGCTTGCCTTCAATAGGGATGATGACTGAAAAACATTACTTAGTGCGTCAGGTAGATTATCAAAAAATATTAAAAGCGTATTTTTTCTTTTGTTACTGAAACAAAAAATAACGGCGATGCTGTGCATTGCAATGTTGCGTGACGTCACGCCCGAGGTGAAATTTTATTCGGATGTGACGTCACGAAACCCGGCTACGAAACGTTGACACGCTTTTTAGGGGCATGTTCCGGGTTTCCTACCGCGTATCTTTGTTTGTTGAAAGGTACGCTGTAAGAAACCCGGAGCATACCCTTAAAATGTGTGATAATAACGGTGATAGTTTAAACATTATATTCAATAAATAAATATTCGAGGACAAATTCACACAGCGCCATCTAGCCCCCTATTGACACCACCTGTCTTTGTATTGATTTGATAAATAACAAAAATCGTGTGTAATATTTTTTTATAATCTAACTGACGGACTAATTAGAACTTAAAATGTTCACACATATATATAATCCCTATTCGAGTTAGGCGGTCAAGCCCCAAGTTGGTATTATTGTCTTTGTATTTTTTATTGATTTGATAAATAAAAAAAAATCGTTTGTAACATATTTTTATAATCTACCTGACGGATAAATTCGAATTTAAAAATGTTGTCCCAGTCATCATCGCTATTCGAGCACCTAACTCGAATAGGTCTATAATAGGTCGGGCGGGTTTTGAAATGTCGCAAACTCATTGACCCCCCAATCTCTGACCCCCAGGCCAAGCAGACCCCCCTACTGAGCGGATACGACCTAGCCCAGCGGCTGGTGAAGCGCGTCGAGACGGCCAAGACGCCGCGTGAAAAGAAGTTTTGGAAGAACGCCACAGATGCCGCTAGGCTCATTGCGCAGGTTGGTGATTTGTTTTTCTTTTTTGCTACGGTATGGATGTTTCATCAAACTAACTAACCAGAGGCTACATTAGCGTTTCATATTGTGATTCGGTGGCCAATACTGGAACTAAGTGACGCTATAGTGAATTGTAACGTCAATGTCAACAACAGCGACGCTGCAGATAAGTTTGTGACAAATTAATATCAATCACAGTATGAACCGCTGATGTGGCCTTTTGTAGACCCCCAGTCACCATGGTTCCTTTGTACTGTGACATGGGATCGTGCAAGAGGTATAGGTCTCTTCAGAGGCGGGCAACGCATTACTGACTCCCCTGGTGTAGCTGATGTCCATAGGCGGCGGTGACCACTTTCCATCAGGTGGCCCGCTTGCCTGTTTGTCTGCCGTATAACATTAAAAAAAAAGATTGCTGAAGACCTCGCCAAGTGGGGATGAGTAGGCGGACACCGGGTTCGAGCGCGCCGCGGTTTTGAGTACAGAAGGCAGCACAACATTAACCTACCCACCACCAGTATAAAATGAGCAGCATTTCTATAGACGCGTAGAAAAAAAAATATTTTTTTTTTTAATTACTCAAACTTCGGCTTTTCTTAGCGATAGTAATAACATATCCTCTTGTGTTGGTTCTAGAAGAAACAAACCTGGTCCGCCTCACATCCTCTTGGCAATTGCACTTTTCAGCCACAGATATTCTTTGTGCCAGGTTGTGCACGGGCAGACCACCGTGTGTGGGTTTCTAAAACGTCTACTATCGCTGCAAAGTGGAATTTTTCTTTTACTCGATGACGTAGGATAACGTACGGCGCCCTCACAGACCATTTTTTTTTTATTTGAGCCCCCTTTGGGTCTCAAGCTGTTTACCCCAGCTTCATGAATGTTGCCGAGTCTTTATTAGTGTGTGGGGTGTTTGATTAAGTAGGACACAATATCTCCTTTTCTCTCTCTCTCGACATCCTTCCCTGCATCCTGTTGTGTACTCTCTCCATTTCTATATGTTGCTCATTTTAAGCATTTGTTTTCGACCTCACAGTCTATTTTGTATGCCCTCTGTATTCGTAGACTACGAGTACAGCCGATAAGTCATGAGGCATTACTATTGTTAACATAGTAGTCATACTTCACAGTAGTTTGTTGTTGTTGTATGTTCATAACACAGAGTACTGACCCAGTAGAGCAGCATTGTATGGCAATTAGTTATAAATTCTTACCATCAGCTGAGGAGGGGGAAAACTTGTGCTGTGTTCGGCAAACTAAATCATTGTTTTGGTCTAAAACGACAAACAATGTTGGATGAAAAATTTAATAATGAAACACCGCAATGTAAACATACAATGAGACATCTAATATAGACATAGACATGATTTATTTTGACATCACAAAAATCGATAAGCGTTTACATATTAAGGTAATTTTATTTGATTTTTGTTTTTTTATATACATCTTGAACCATATCCCCTTGTACCCCAAATAGGGAGCAAGCCAGGAAATTGATTGATTGATAGATCTTGAACCATGTCGTAGTCTTAACTCTTTAGAGAAACACTGGCTGTGTATTGATGTGAAACCATCGTAATCTCCCACTCCCTTCCCACCAGGTCGTAATAGCCCGCTGCATGAAGGTACCGCGATGCGTAGGCGCCGCCAGCAAATCTGTCTTCCGCTGCGGAGGGCTTCTGGCGGCCTTATCCTCTGGAGAGTCCTTCCGCCGCGCCGCCGCCGGACTGACGGCGCCCGCGCCCACTTCCCACCATCTGTACTGTCTGGCTAGGGGCGTTCTAGCCATCGCCGTGAAACAGGTTCGTGTTTTTTTTGTCCATGTTGTGCCTAGTCCAGTGACAGTTGGAGGCACTCCGCTTGAAGTTGTTGACGACTATACCTAGGACAAATAGTCTAGCTAGGTAGGTCAATCTCGCTCGTTGCGCTATCGAATCAGAAATGAGGAGACTTGCAAGCGGTCCAAGGTCACTGACGTAGCTCTTAAGGATTGCCAGGCTAAAGTGGCAGTGGGCAGGGCACACAGCTCGAACAACATATGTCCGGTGGGGCAGTAAAGTTCTCGAGTGGCGACCACGTACCAGACGCAGCGTGGGTAGGCCTCCCGCAAGGTGGACCGACTACCTGGTAAAGATCGCAGGTACCAGCTGGATGTGGAAGGCACAGGACCGACCTTTGTGGAGATCTCTGGGGACGGCCTATGCCCAGCAGTCGACGTCTTTCGGCCGATATGATGATGATGACCGCAAATAATAAGTTTAATCTGCTCATAATGGTGTGTCTCATGTTGCGCGGGAATGCCGACTGTACGGCTCTGGTCTCACAGGTAGTGCGTTTATTTGTCCCCCCTAAGCCAAGAATAGGCCTAAGAGCGCGTCAGAACCGGCTCGTCGCGACTCCGGCCGCGCGAACCGCGGCTCGCGCGCACTCTCCTCTAATTCGCACCATGGCCATGCTGAACGCTCTTCAGACATCAGCACCTGAGTGTGACATATTTGCTGGTGGATGGACGGACGTGCGAGGTATGTGTCTGAGGTTTTGTGAGTTGATGAATGAATGATGAAAAAAATTTACTTGAGTTGTGCCATAGTTTCTTACTATTTTATTTGTAACTTTGTTGTCATGTTTGTAGTGCATTAGTATTAAGTACCTACATACTGTAACGCTACAAATGTATATTGAAATAAATAAATAAATAAATAAATAAATAGTATATGGCCCCCTCCGGACTTAGTAGGGAGGGAGGCAGAGAACATTCATGTGTACCATCCGGCTTGTTATGCTGGACTCGCAAGAGACCCAGGCGCCTACCAGCTAAACTGAATTGGGAGTACCTATAGCCGGGAAGGTTTTTTAGGTTTCATCGAATGCGACACCCCATAGGGATGGGGTGCGCACACAGGTTCGTGCCTGCGTGCCTATAGTGGTTCTGGGGCCTAATTCTCCAGCTGTGACATCTCGAATTCGACATTTTTCTAGTGGAGATATCTCCACTAATAATGACATTGAAATGTCTATTGCAGCCTTTGGCTAGAGAAAATGTCGAATTTGAGATGTCACAGCCCGAGAATCGCCCTCCTGGAGACCGGACGGGTCATAAGCGCATTTTAAATGACGTACAGCGCCATTTAGCGTGGAAGTTAAGATAATGTGTGTCGCTGCGGGAGGGCTTTTAGCAACCTTATCCTCGGGAGAGGCCTTCTGCCGCGCTTACTTCACTCCATCTGTATTGACTGGCGGAGGTGTTCCCGCCATCGCTGTGTCACAGATTGGTGCTTAATGCCTACAGTGGTTCTGGGGACCAGACGGAGTGTAAACGCATTCTAAAACGGATTTACGGTTTAAAGGATAAGGGAGCCAGCAGTTACGGGCATCAGGCATTTTATCTAATACTGTGAGGACAGTGACAACGCACCTGTGGTTCTGCAGTTTTGTTGCCTGCAGCCTATCGTAGATGTTATGGGCGACAGTTTCCGCTTACCATCAGGTGCTGTCTGCTCGTTTGTCACTAAATAGTATAAAAAATAACTTACCGTTCTGCTGATACTTAAGCTAAAAAGCTTACGGCTAAATTCTGAAGCAAAAAGCGCGAGAGCAAAGGTCCAAAGTGGAATTTTTTCTCATAGAATAAGGTCATTTTAGAATGACGCCTTTAGACTTCTTCTAGATTCTTTTTAAGATACCACCTAGTTAATAAGATATTTAATACTAACACAATATGGACAAAAAGGTCTGAAATAAATGAATTTTATTTTATTTTATTTAGACGACCATCCAGGTCCATTTTAGTATGAAGTCTGTAACTTTCTTTCTTTAACGTATCTGTTTATCCCTCTATCAACAGAAAACTATGGAGAGCATGAAGACTTTCATATGCGAGCTGTATGTTCGCGCGATCACGTTCGGCATGAACGAATTGGAGAAGCTCAAACTAGATCCGGAGAAGGTGAGCTTTTTTGCTTCAGTGGAATCTAGTTTTATTGAATTATGGATGTTTAAATTCGTATTTAATTTTACAGTAGTTAATATTTCACAATAGCTAGTAACAGTTTACATTTGTTAACTAGTTTTCTCTACAAAGTGGAAGGATTTTCCATAATCTCCACTCGTGACAGGCGCATTAGAGATCGCGGTGTTAGAATATTAATAAGGAACACTGCTGCCCATTTTTTGGTACACGGTCCTAGGTGTTTCTTGAACGTTTGACGCAATACTCATACGTTACAGTCACGCCGTCCAATTTTAAAAGTTATGAAAAATGAATTATTTTATCTTTGAAGACTGTAAAAGAAAAGGAGATGTATTAAAGGAGTTGTGGATATATACGCAGCTAGGGAGTTTTGTCAGAACAAAGCAAAGTGGCGGTCCATAGTCTCTGCCTACCCCACGAAGCTAGCCCCCCTAGCTTTATGTATGTATGAATGTTAGCTTGTCAAGAGGCAGCTACTGTTGCTGTCACTCGCTGTTGCCAGAAGAAATGAGTTCTAAAACAAATTCGCAATTTATCGATACCTCATATATTAGTGGTCAATCTTTATCGGGCTACAAAGTCGTTGTTCAGCTACGCAGTGGCTCAAAAATACTGCAATTTATTGATTCGTGTGGCAAATTTAGGGCTACGTGCACCATAGTTGTCTTTGGGGTGACAGAGCACGTGCCCATACCATCGCATTCGGCGTTCTCTAATTTTCTCTGGGATATATTATGAGACTTTGTAACTTCAACGAGTGTGAAAATTAGACACGTACGTTTCCCAACAGGGTGACACCCGCTGACCAGCGTAAAAAATGCGCATATCTGTCGTGTGTTGTTTTTTACAAGTGTTGTTTAGTATAACATTTTTTCCAAAGTCAATCAAGGTTTATTCTTATAAAAAGACAAATTTCTCTTCATTTAGAGGTAATATAATATGTCGTTTGTCCCCCGATATGCTGGGGGCGTGTGTAAGCCCGTATATCGAAACTACGAATCCTTTCGAGATCGAAAGAATTGTTCAGTTCGACGTTCAAATTATTCTCATTGAAGGAAGGCTTGAAATCACGTAAATACATGCAGTCGTCTAAAGTCCCACCCCACGATTACAGCTTGCACAAACTTGTTCAGAGGCTAAGTTCAGCAGTATCCGGCCGCCGGATATCCGGCTAAGAGGCTGACCGAATATCCCGTAACCGGCCAAACCACTATCCGTTTCATCTCTAATTGTCACCCTTACACCATCCCCAGGGCACCCTCGCCCGAGCCTTCGAGAGCACGCTCTCCGGCTGGGTGGGCGAGCTGGGCGGCGCGGTGGGCAGCGCGCGCGTGGCGGCCGAGTGCGCGCTCACCGCCTTCTCGCTGCACCCCGACAGCGGGAACTACCAGCGGGTGGCCGAGGCGCCGGAGTTGACGGAACTCAAACTGGTGAGATTATAGTGCACTGCCACACCGTACACTACACTGCACTGTCACACCGCACATTCGAAAGCGCGCTCATCGCCGTCTCGCTGCACCCGGAAAGCGGGAACTACCGGAGGGTGGCCGAGGCGCCCGGAACTAAAACTGGTGAGGCTGTACACTGCATTGACACATCGTACACTACACTACCACGCCGTGTACTACACTATACAGCATAGACAGTACACTGCACTGGCACACCGTATGTCGCACTGATACACCGTACACGTAACATTACTGTAACGCCACACCCTACACTACAGTTACGGTGTATCGCACTAATACACCGTATACTGCACTTCGTACACTACTGCACTGCCATTCTGTCCCGTGACCCAAAACCCGGCATTGTCGTCCCTGATTGTGAGAAATCTTCAAAGTTTACAATAAAAAAGGTATTTCGACACTCGGGCAGCGGCCGTCCGTCGCATCACCTGCTGCAAGCTCATCGGATAATCTGTTTGAGATATGTGTTTCATAATAGAAACATAGATAGATAGCGTCGGTGGCCGGGCGGTTAGGGTATCCGAGTCGTAAGCGAGAGGTACCGATTTCGCATCCCACTTCGGCCATGTACCAATGACTCTTTTCTGAGTTATGTACGTTAGTTGAATCGTAACCGATGCTCTTACGGTGAGGAAAAACATCGTGATGAAACCTGCACATTCAGGCGGCTGAATGTGTAACCATGATCCAATCTGCTTAGCTTCCCCTGGAAGCAGGGTCACAGAGGTCAGATGGCAGTCGCTCCACTGCACTGTCACAATACCTGTTTTGCCAAATCCTAGATCATGGTCAAGGCCAAGATGGTTTTACATTATTATGAAGGCACTTCGAACGTTGTTTAGAGAGGTCCGAACTACGCGTGGGTGAAAACCGCGGGGAACTGCTAGTTCTAAATAAATATTTAAACTTTAGCTTGTATGGTCTGACTTATAGACAGAAGGTTAATTACTAGTCATTACTATTACTATTTTTAGCCATTTCTGTCCCACTGCAGGGCAAAGACGGCCTCCCTTTCAATCATCCACGACTACTCATTGTATTTATTTATTTATTTTATGGAATAACAACAGCCAACTTAATCATAATACATATCTCAAGTACAATTAAGAACTGGGCCAATGACAGTTATCCACAGACTACTTGTTAATATGTGCAGTAATGTTAAAGAGAAATTAGGCATTCTAAAGCCTGCTAATAAAGCTTATTAATAAACAAAAGCCCTATGCTGTTTACTTGTAGATAGTAATGAGCTAGACGTTATCCTGATTCGGGATTTTCAGCTGCTGTGTATTTATCCTTAATATCTCTTGAGAGGCACAATATATTTTACAAGATGGAAGATGGAAACACGTGTATTGTGAAATTGTCTTATTTTCGTAATATAGGTTTCTGTGCTTTGTTTCTAATAATCCCGCTCGCCTTTATTTGTAATAAGCGCCTTTGGTCGCATCATATATACCAAAAATTGAAAACGAATTCTGCCAAAATGTATGTATGATACAGTTGATTTTTTTACGATTTCGGTGTTAGTGCTATAGCTAAAAGTTGTTTGCTATCACGAGCACATGCATACAGTATCCGTTGGTATTACACTGTGAGGGTGAAGTAGGTTCTCCTACGATATCGAGTACAAGAAAAACTCCACTATGTAGCGCTGATAGTAGACGTTGTAGACGTATGTTGTGCACGGGCACTCCCCCCCCTACTAAAAGTCTACTAGAACGTGAAAGGATTATGGGCATTTTGGTATCGGTTGGCACTTGTGTTCAATCAAGTTGGATAGCTGTTTTCAAGTGAACAAAAAAGTGCTATGACGACCAACCCGTACAAGTCGCCGCACGGTAGGTTCCTGTGCGCATATAGTTTCCATTGTGTGGTATTTAGGATATGCGAAACATATGGGCTTCACTGAACCAGCATTATTTTTAAATGACATTATTATAGATGAAGAATAGTTTCATGTATTGTTTTATGTATTGTTTTATGTATTTTGTTCCACATTAAATGAGAAAACCTACTTTGTACTTGTTTTGTTTACTGAGAGAATAAACAGCCAATGACAATAATTAATAATGATCGTATATAATTGAAATAGTAAATAAAAATACTATGCCAAAATGAAGAATTATGTCACAGAATAATTAAAAATAAATTACTTTCAAGACAGGATTACTCTAATTGGACAGTGAATCAGATGTAGCGCTTCGGTTATTCTTATTGTACAGAAAATGACCTTTTTAAAGATGTATCATTTATTTCGATTGGTGCCGATACCAGGTTCCATACGTCTGTGCCTCTGTACGTCTGTTCTTGTACTCGAATGACGTAGGAATTTATATTATGTTTATATGTAAATTTGATTATGATTCTGTGATAATATTGCGATTACTTAATGTGACGATACTTGCTTTACAAATGTAAAGTAGCATTAAAAATGACATGTAAATCTATTTACTATTGTATTGTATTGTACTGTATTGTATTGAATATGAAGTCACAATGTTTTGATACAAGTAAAGTTCAGCGTGGACGAAGACCATATTACAGTGGCCACAATCTACCTCCATTATTATCTGTGTCATGTGGAAGCGTTAGTTACTGCGCTTACTCAAGTTAGTGCCTCATACTACTCATGGATGGGTTTTATACTAATTACTTTCTGGCGTTCGTCTCTGCTCGGGTGTTATTCGGTACTGTTTGCGGGTAGGGCGACATTCTTTGATGTATGCTGGGGTGTTTTGTGTCTTTTTAACAGGTTCCTCTTGTCTATTTATAACAATAATGTAGGTACTGTCTCGGGACGCCAGCGACTGTTCAACCAGTCTCAGGGTCAGGGAGGACAAGACTAAGTGTCATCTTCTCTCATCATCATCTCGGCGTTAAATCCCGGTTGCACTCCCGCGAAACACGCGGGGACCCGGGGTCCGCCATCCTGCTTTTCTTAGCCCACTTTGCTCGGTCTTCGGCATCTTTTGTGGTGAGTCTGTTGGGAGTGGACTGACTTAACTGCCGACCCGAAGAACCTACAACCGACAGGATAAGGGGAAGTCCCTTGAATTGAATGGAGAACGCGATTCGACGTCCGCTGGTCAGCTGGAGAGATGATTTGCTAAACGCTGCACGTGAACGCTGCTGCAGTATTCAGCAAATCATCTCCTAGGCTGAACACGCACATCTGTAACTTGAAGATCACCAGAACAAAGGAGGAACATAACAGAGAAGGATGAAATGCCTCTCCACCTGATCTGCAAATGTGAGGCCCTGATGCGCAAACGTAGCATCCATCTGGGTAAACACCAACTACTACCCGATGAGGTGCACGATCGATTTTAAGACAAAAGAAAAGCCCACGATTTGTTTACGATTAATTCACCAAAATATACAAAGTTTTCTGGCAAAGAACATGAAGTAGAATTATATTTAAAGAAAACACCTGTAGAAGCTTTATGTTTAACTGAGCACTGGCTGAGAGAATTTGAGATGTCATTTAATTTATCTAACTATAATATAATTAGTTGCTTTAATCGGAAATCTATTTCCAGTGGTGGTTCATTAATTGCAGTACGGCAAAATATTAAATCGAAAGACCGGAAAGATAGATGTTGGTCTCTCAGTTAAACATAATATTGAATTATCCTGCATAAAGCTAGAATAGTGCATCATACTTTGTATGTATAAGCCACCATACAATGAAAATTTTGAGATTGTACACTGCACTGTCAGACTGTACACTGCACGTGTCACCGTGTATTATACTGTCAGACCGTACGAGTATACTGTACTGTCAGAGCATACACTATACTGCTACATCATACACGGTACGGTATACTGCACTGTTACGACGTGTGCCGCTAGAACCCACGCGCAGACACTGACCGTTATTACATTATTTTCTTTTTGCTGGCATTTGACCTAAACTCACCCGATGGAAAGCGACGATGAGGTCGAAGATGTTGCTTGCTTGCCTAGCAGACTTCACTCTACGCTACAGACACTCTACCTCACGGAAACACTGTTCATATTCATATTTATTTATAGTATTATACATACAGGCAAAGTTGAATACTGGAAGGACGTGAAGGAAAAAGTGAGCGCCGGGGATTATAGAGAGATGAAGAGGTTGGCAGACAGGAGAGAAGAGTGGCGATTGCTCCACCGACAAGAGTCATACTATTAAATATATGATGATGATGATTATACATACATCGTCATAATAAAAAGCAGTATAAAATTAACAATAGTTAATTTCAACAATAAAGATACCATTGAATAATTAAATTACAAATAGCATGTCCAATCAAAATATAATAGTAATGTCAACATTATAATAGGATAAGAACATAATAATGTCAATTTAAAAATGTATAAACTTAAGTTTAGTTCAATAAAGAAATAAAATCAAGTGTCAAATTAAATTATGCTATCAATTACAATCAAATGTCAAATTACACAAAAAAAATGACAAATAAAATATTCGATTTCAATACTTCAATACACGTTTTCATAATTTCATTTACCTTCACAGGAACAGAAACAAGAGCCCGAAGAGGAGGTGAACTCCGAGTTCGGCAGTTGGGCCACAGACAGCCAGACACAGTCGAACCTCGTGAAGACTTCGGAGCATCTGAACATGATGCCGACGAAACGGCAGGCGAATGTGCTGTCCACTGCCATCGTGAGTGAAGGCGAGGCATTGGGACTGGGTGTGGAGCTCTGCCATGATATCGCGACCATACTCTCAGGGCCGAGGGTCAAGACGCTCTCGTGGGATATGGACAGGTTCGTGGCTCATGATTTTTATTTTTCATGATTGTTATAATGGCATTGTAATATTGTAAAAGCCCTCAGTTTACAATTTATCTACTGCCTACTTCAGATTGAATTGTTTATATAGACATTAAGGGCCTGATCGGGATTTTTGTATTCAATATTGGTCATCATGGCGCGCGAAGGCCTGGGGTCAAGCCGGACGACCATGATCTAGGATTTGGCAGACCAGGTAATTACAGTGGAGCGACTGCCGTCTGACCTCCATGGCCCTGTTATCAGGGGAACATGACCAGATGGGATCATGGTTACACATTCAGTCGCCTGATGTTGAGTCGATGTTTTCCCTCACCGTAAGAGCATCCGTTAGTGTTCAACTAATGTATGTAACTCAGAAAAGAGTCACTGGTACATTGCGGCTTCGGGGTACAAGTCGGATCCCTTAACCATAAGGCCAACGACGGCTATTGTATTCAATATTCATCATCAACATCACAGCCCATAACAGTCCACTGCAGGACTTCGGGCCTCTCCCACGAAAGGGGAGGTTGTTGCCATAATCTCCACGCTTGGCAGGCGGGTTGGAGATCGCAGTGTTATATAACAATGGAAAACGCTGCTGGCCATTTTCCAACCTATGGAGACTCTTACATTTTGTGTCTCGAAGTCATTAGTCGTCTTGTACGACACCCACGAGTGTAAGGGGTTGGTGCTAGTCTACTCTGCCGGACACCACACGGCTTACAATATAAATAATAATCATCTTGGCGTTAATGCCCCGGTTGTGCTCTCGCGCACGAGGGCCCGGGGCCCGCCTTGACCATGATCCAGGGTTTGGCAGGTCAGGTAGGTTAGTAAAACAGTGGAGCGACTACCATCTGACCTCTGTGACCCTGCTACTAAAGGAACCTGACCAGATTGGCTCATGATTACAAATTCAGTTGCCTGCTCATCACCGATGCTCATTATTATACCTACATAATTCCTAATTCCCCTCGATATCCCCCCTACCAGAGGGTCCCTGCTGGACAACTGCCGCGCGTACATGGAGCGCACGGGCGGCGGCACGCGCGCTCTGACCACCGAGCTGAAATTCCTGAATCTGGACCCCAGCGAGTACCAGCACCTGCCTGAGGAGGACGACGACGAAAGTGACGCCTATTACGGGATCGAGAAGGGTGAGATTCGCTTGTATGTGTAGAAATATCGACGGCTGAGCGTTTTATAAATATGCTTGGACAAATTCACGCAGCGTCATCTAGCCCCAAAGTAAGCAAAGCTTGTGCTATGGGTGTTAGTTCACTGATAAACTTTGCCTTTTTACTGCCAGAGCAACGTGTTATAGAGGTGGGCAACGCATTGGCGTTACTCTTGGTGTTGCTAATGTCTATAGGCGGTGGTGATCACTTTCCATCAGGTGGCCCGCTTGCCTGTTTGCCTACCGTATGATATTAAAAAAAAAACTTAAATACGTTTTTTAAATGTGTACTTATTGTACAAACTACACCAAGACCCGTAACAGAAATTAAAATTCATTTCAATTACTGCTCAGCCGGGAATCAAACCCGGGACCACTGCGTGGCGACCGGCATGTTAACCAACCACTCAGGTCGTCAAAACCTGACCAAATAAATAGATTCGCTTGTATGTTTGAAAAAATTAACATGATTGCGTTGCGTTTGTAGGGATGTATTAATGTATGTCTTGACTTGTACAGACAAAACAAAGTTAATGAGTGGGCGTAACGCTTATGAAACTCAAATAAAATAAAGTAAATTCAATGCTAATGAGTAAGTGTTAGCGAGCTAGAATTTTTCACATTTTGAAAATCTACATTATTGTAACATAAGAAAACGAAAAATAATAATTGAGCAGCGAGCTCGAAATTATTGTCATTTTTGTATATATAAAAAGCTAGCATAATTTTTATCACAATTTGGGGTTTGGGGTAGTGCATTAAAAGAAAAGAACGTGTTTGCACACTTAAAACCACCCGTCGGGCCGCATGCCTGTCGCGGGTTGAGTATCGCAGGCTTAGGTGGTATAAAATCTAATAATAGTCACATTCCTTTCTCAGGCTACGAGCACCTGGTCGAGTTCCAGGAAACAGAGCCGGAGACCATCTGGCAAGACGCATTGTCAGACTTTGAGCGCACCGAGAGCGCTTGCTCTAACAGCCAGGACGGTCTGCCTCACAGGAAAAAGTCCAAGCAACGGTTCCCCAGCACATCAGAGAGTGACTGTGATCCATTGAGCTCGGTCGCTGAGGCCAAACGCTTGGAGCAGAAACAGAGACCCCACAGCAAGGAGAGAAGTAGAGAGCGAAGAAAATCGAAAAAGAACAGCTCGAAGAAATATGATGAAGAGGAAAGGAAGGAAAAAAAGGTAAAGAAGGAAGGGACAGAGAAAAAGGAGCGCAAGAAAAAGAAAAAGGAGAAGAAGAAAGTGGAGAATATCGGAGCACTGTCTAGTCTCATTGGGGTCAAAGTGGCCAGGGTGACGAGCATTGACGAAGGGAAAACTGATAAAGTGAAGAATATGTGTGTAACAGATAGTGATTACGACAGTCAAGGGAAGTCGTCCCTCAACTCCGAGGAGAATGACGCCAGCGTGATATACGATGGACATTTTTCTATGGACGAACTCAAGTCCCCAGACAGACAAGTGTCGGAAAAAGTTGACGGTCTCGACAATCGGGAACTGAGCGTTTCCAATGGCGCCATTTCGATGAACAAACCAAACACTCTTCCGAAAAGAGACATAAGTAACACCGCGAATGCGATAGTTACCCCAACAGCGGTTTCATGTGCGACAAATCCACAAAGTGTTCAGAAACCGGAACAGAGTGAAGTTAAGAAGAAAATTTCAAAACTGCTCCAATTTAGAAGACAGACTGTGCAAAAATCAACAGAGACCCCACCAAATCCTGTTCAGTCTGCACCTAAGCAAGAGGCAGTAAAATCAGAGTTGTCATCTCTAGTTGGTTCCAAAATAATACAGGCAACAGATGTGCCTAAAGTGAATGCAACAGAAGCGCCTAAAGTGAAAGCCACAGAAGAGCCTAAATTGAAGGCACCAAAAGCGCCCAAAGTGACTATGACTAAAAAACAATCAGACGATATTAATGTACTGACGAATAAAGTCAACCATTTGTTGGCCAGAAATAACCTGCCAGCTGGATTGAAAGTATTGAATCCGAGTAGTCAGCCTGAATTGACGAAAAACAACCTGCCAGCTGGAATGAAAGTATTAAATCTGAGTCCGCCTGAACTAATGAATATGCCGAACGTAAAACGTAAAAACGCTCGTAAAGATAATGAAACGTGTTCGCGTGTGAGACCCATTCAATATGATTATACGAAAAGGAAATCAAAGCCACAAAATAGTGCTATTATGCAAGATGCGACACTGATACAAAATGTAACTAATGTGCAAAATACGGTTGCTGGCGATAGTCCACCATGTGAGTATATCAACGTAACGTCAACCGTTGTGCCGCAGGCAAATCAAAGTCCCATAATGTCACAAACGAATCCCATACTGAAAGAATCACATACAAGTCTGCCATCAACAAAAATACAATCAATACGAAATCCAGTAATACTGCAACCACCACTGAATGTTCTACCGCCACCGTCATGCACGAATTTGCCTGATAGTTACCCAAATATGACATTCGTGGAAACTCCAAGTCTGATACCTACAATGAAACCTGCATTTGACGCCCAACAGACCAACTTTCAAGAGTTTCTCAAGACTTTTCAGGGGTCGCTAAACGCTGGTATGAAATCCACCAACAAGACGCCTGGTACAGTAACGCCTGCCGCGCACACTCCGTGTAAGACAGAACAAACGTTGGCTCTTAAACCTGTGGCAACGCAGAAGAAAGTAGAAAATGCGCCAAATACATTCGCGCGCCGCAGCTATATGCAGAAGAAACAAGGGAAGAGTGTCCCAGCGGAGCAGCTGGAACAGATAGCCCTACAGAATTCAATATCGGCGGAATTAGATCAACGTATAGCGAAGCTCAGACACCACAAGATGACTTTAAATAATAATTTGCTACTAACTAATCAAGAAGTGACAAAACCTAAAGAGACAAACATGGCGGCGCGGGTGGAGATCCAAACCATTGGAGAGCCTACCAGGCTGACACCAAAAGATAATCTGATACTAAATCGTTTATTGACTCCCAGTACTCTAAACATGTTTAATCCTGTATTGGGAAACGAAAATCCAACGCTTGAGGTTAAATCGATACCGAGACCTGTCTCCTCGCCTGTTAGTTCAAAATCAATGCTAACAGAAAAGGACCAGCAGGACTTGATGCTTTTGTTACGACAGCAATCGAACATAAATGCTTCAAGCATGCAGAAAAAGTCGGAGATTAGTTCATTCAATGCTGTGCAAATTCCAAATATTCCAGCAGTCAAGGTGATCTCTAGCGGCATTACAAAATCGGGTATATTCGGATCAAAGTTGATTTCTAATCCGACTATTCAAATTCCTGTGATCTCAAACAGTGATGCAATCCGAGCAGCTGATATGGTGCAGCTTAATAAAAATTCTATGCTACAAAATATACCAAAGGAGACTGCAATCAATAGTCCTACGAACCAAAAGACTGCCACAGTTAGTGAGAAAAATAGCTACAATGCAACCCATAAAAAGAGTAATCAAGATTGGAGTCAAGTTTTAGACGCTATTAGAGCGCAAAAGACCCCTAGCAGAGGTCCCAATGCTCTTGATATGGCAATGCAGAGAAGCTCTTACGAGAAATATGTCAATGATAATGTGAAAAACAATACAGTTCCCAATACAAGTGGCAGTCAATGTGCCCCAAAGCAAAAACCAATAAATAAACAATCTACCATACTCACTGTACCAAAACAATCAAATGTACAGCCAATAGAAAGTAAAAAGCCAACGCAAATACAAATTCCAAAGAAAACCTACCAACCTGACATGTTGAAAAGACAAGGTGATGATTATACTAAGACGGTTTATAAACTTCAGAAGGGAAATGATCCCTTTATATCGGGCTTGGAAAATTCGGACTATGATCTCTTGGAAGAACTAATGGATGATGAATTACGGCAGGAAATCGGTGAGTTATCCGATGAAGACCGATATAGTTCAATCAAAAACCCATTATCTCTTCCTGACCAAACCAGTACAAAAAATAACAACACATTTAATGATCCGCACAAAACAGGGACTTCTTATAAGGTTATATATGATCCACGTGGTTTACTAAAGGCACAAAAGGACAATGATAGTAATGACAAAGTTTCTGAGAAGCTTGCTATTAAAAAGGGTCATCAAATTAAAACTGATCCACAGTACGTTCAAAGTACTACCTCTGAAGGTACTAAGATTTATAAATTGTCTGGGAAAGTCGAGACACAAATTATTAATTCGTCATTTAAGCCAGACGGTACGGCTAAGAGTCAAATGTTACCAAGTAATCTTACAAATAGCCAGCAAATCAAAATAGTGGACACAAAAATTATTAATTCTCAATATACACCAGATGATGAGCTAAAGATTCAAAAATTACCTGGTCATTCTTTGAAGCGTCAGCAAATCAGACTAGTCGAAACAAGAACTATTAATGCTCCATATTCGCTAGAAGTTACGCCAAAGATTCAAAAATTGCCTGATAATTCTTCAAAGACTCAGCCAATCAAAGTATTGGATACAAGAATTATTAATCCTCCACATTCGTCAGAAATTACACCAAAGATTCAAAAATTACCTGGTCATTCTTCAAAGACTCAGAAAATGAAAGTAGTCAATACAAAAATTATTAACTCACCATATACGCCAGATACAAGACATGTTCAAAAATTACCTGGTAATTCTACAAAGAGTCAGCAAATCAAAATAGTGGATTCAAAAGTTATTAATCCTCCATACATTCAAAATATGTCAACAAAAGATTCTCCAAAGCTCCAAGAGTTGCTTGGTACTTCTTCAAAGAGTTCGCAAATTAAAATAATGGACACAAAAATTATCACTCCTCCGTATGTTCAAAGTACCACCCAGAAAGATGCTCCAGTTAATCACAAAATTTCGGGCAATACTTCTAAAAAGTCTCGTGTCGTACATGGAACGCCAAAAAATTTAATATTGCCTATTAAAACAGATAATAACAAGCAAATATACAACTCGACCCAACAAGTAAATAATAGTATTCTTAATGAGAAGCTAAATAAAGTGACATACGATCAAGCATATCCTCAGAAATCGGACGCTAAAGGTCTTTTGATAACAGCTGTGCCAAAGACGGCGATAGGAAGCAATATGGTTGTGATAGGTGCCGGTGGTGGTGCGTTATCTGTGCAACCTCAACAAAAGACATTCGTGGCTATCAGCAACGCCCCAAACTTGATATTGCAACCTGCGCATTCACCACTGCTCTCGCCTGCATTAATAGGAAATACTATCACGCTCCCAACTACGTCACAACCATTATATGCCTCAACTGTCTCCAAACCAGTTGCTAAGGCGCAGAATCTGCCAACGACATCAAACCTGCATGCGACACCAACTTCGAATAAAGTTCCAACAATCATACACACGCCACAGCCTGTTAAAGTAGAAGAAAAACAACTGCAACATGTTCCTGAATGCAGGGTCGATACAAAATTAAAGGAACCTGATGTAACCGCTGACATCCCGAAAATGATGTTTAGGAGTATTAATCCAAAAGTAGAGAATATGACTCAAGACAAAAGCAAACTGTGTGAACGAAGAGTATTATCTCAGGTACAAGAAAAATTAAAAGCTATGCCCGAAATAGTTGTTACTAAACAGCCCAAAATGAACAAAGCTCCAGTCGAAAACGTCGCAAGTAAAGATACGGCGAATCAGGAAAGATTAAAAAAGAAAAGATTGAATATAATTAACAGAGAAATTAAAAAGCCAAGTCAACACCCACCAATTATTTTGTCTTATTCTCCTTTGGGATTAAGTAAAGAGAAAAGCGTTGTAAAGGCAGAGCCTGTTGTTAAATCTTCTGGCTTAACTAATTTAGAAGATACTCATGTAAATAAAACTGACACTGATATTGAATCTGAACAAAGTTCCGAAATATCTAATGACACAACGAAAGAAAACAAGAAAAATACTCAACCGCGTTTTCTTCTTCGATCATGTAAGAAAACTATGACGACTGATTCTAATAAAAACGTAGCTATAAAGACAAGGGTTAGGCTAAAAACGAAGTCTTCAGATAAAATGGAAGCAGACGATTCTATATCAGAAACGAGTGAAAAAATGTCTGAAGATGACAAAGTCAACATTAATATAATTGTTAAAAGTCCTAATGTTGCGAAGAAAGACTCAACTACTCAATCTCCAATGCGTTCATCGAAAAGAATTCGCGAAAATAGAATTAAGCTACAAAGCGCCGCGGAATTAGAAGCAACTGCAGTGTGTGATACAATAAGTAAAAAACTAGATAACCTACCAGAGTCTAATGTAGAATTCGATTCATTTGACATTGAAGAGGCTTTAACAGGATCAAAAATTGAGAAATCTTTTAGAGTTGCAGATGCATTAACGAATATTGAAATAACCTCAGATTATTCTATCAAACGTCAATTACCCAACGAAAAAGCCAAAGAAATTGACATGGAAAACAAAAAAGCAACGTGTTCTATATCTTTTCCTATGTCCGCACCACTGAAGTCTGATACCGAAATTCAAATATCAAATGTGGAAAAGCAAGAGGAGAACACACAAAAATGGACAAACGATTTACTAAGTAATATTGAAGAAAAAACACGTATGTCTTTAGAATGTAATGCAACTTTTAATATCATGGACATTCACAATTCAAGCAATGTTATAAACAAAATAGATAAAGAGATATTTGTGGCTCAGATAATTGAAGAGGCACATATGTCTCCCGAAAATAATAATATTTTAAATACCACGGAAATTCATAATTATAACAATGTTATAAATGAAACGAACAATGACATCTATGTATGTCAGATAATTGAAAAAGCACCTGTACCTCCAGAAAATAATAAAACTCTAAATACCACAGAGAAGACTGATCAAGCTACATCGGTGGCTCGGACAACTGACGGTACAAATAGTAAGGCAATATCTAAAACACAAGATTCAGTAACGGAAGAAAAATGTAAATCTTTTGTTGAATTAGTAAACAATAAGCAAAATGAGGAAATACCAGCTTTACGTAATAGAACTGTGACAAAAAATCTAGACTATGCCATACAGGATGAGCTTGATCTGGATATGGATGTTGAAGAATCAAAACCAGTAAAGGCAGTCGCTACCTTCGGTAAAATAATGGTGGCGAGTAAAAGAACAACAAAAATAAGTAAAAATGATTTGAAGCCTTCCAGAAAAAATACTGCCGAGAAAAATGAAGGTATACGAAATTGTATACCTTCTGAGAAACCAAATAATAGTAATCAGACAACTTTGCAAACTGTCACTGAGAATTTCAATTCAGATAGTATGGATTCTGGAAATAATATTCGATATCCATTCGGTGAAATGATTGTTCCTGAGAAACCGAACAATAATATTCCCAATGTCAGATCGATTTCGAATACAAATAAGAATCATCCTAGCATTATGACTGCGACTTCTGAAAATATTGGGAACACTACAGAAAAGGCAGTTCCATTGGTAGAACCTATGGGCATTGCGAAAAATAATGATGATGATGATGATACGTATTTGGAACCCACAGAAGAGTCCTTCAATAAGAACTTCTCAATGATTTTATCAAGTCAAATACCAATAGCAAAATTAAATACTAGCAAGAAATATATTATGGTGGACAATGAAACGTCAGATATTTGTGATCTTATTACTTCTGACAAATCAAACAATATTCCCAATGTCAGATCGATTTCGAAATCAGATAAGAATAATCCTAGAATTATGACTGCGGTTTCTGATAGTAATGCCAACAGGACAGAAAAGACAGTTCCGTTTATAGAAGCTACGGGCGGTGCGAAAAATAGTAATGATCATGATATTATTCCTGATGACCCTTATTCGGAACCCAAAGAAGCATTATCGGTCACTAGAACTTCTGCAGACAATTTTAGACGTACTTCTGAGCCAGAGAATATAACTGAGTCGATGACTGATAACTTAGAAACTTTACAGTCGTATAAACAGAAAATTAAAATCGAAGAACTACGTTCGAGAGATGGGGATTCAAATAAGCGCACGGTTCGAATTGAATTACCTAATGGGAAAAAGGTGAAAGCTACTGTTTACGGCACAGTGCCTGTAAGCGTTGACTCGTTATTTGAGAATCCTGCTATGAAAGATGTATTACTGAGTACAATGAAACATACAAAGCGATTCTCAGTAAGTGTACAACAACTTTCAACGCGCCATACTAATGAAGTCATAGATACAGTAATTCAGAGTATCGAACCGGCTCGAGTACCGCTACCAACAAATAACATAGAAACAGTTAACCTCATTAGCGATGATGAAGAGGATACGTCATATATATTTGTGACGGAGTTTGGCACATACACTGTTAACAACATTGAAAAGGAAATAGCTGTAAAGCATCAAACTAAATTTTATCAACCATGTCAAATCAAACTGAAGAGATGTGATCATAACTATGAAACAGAACCTAAACTGGAACTAGAACTAAATTTAATAGAAGATTCTCCAAAGGTTGTAAAAGAAACCGTTAAATTACCTGATATAATGAAGAATAATATTTTGCAAAATTTAGTCGATGCTTTGTTAACTGATACTCAAATTAATAAAATCAATTGTGAGACTGTAGCGCCGAAATCCAATGATGTAATAGAAATCGAGGATTCCTCAAGCGATAGTGACTCTAATGTGTTATCTGAAACGCTTTCAAACATTGATGAACTAAAAAATAAGTTATTGAAAGATTTTGGTGTGAAAGCCTTATCAACAATGATTATTACAAAAGAAGCGAAAGCACCGGAAAAGCAGACACATAAACCAATCATCAAAATGCAAAAATTCAAACAGAGAACAGGAATTTTTAAACGCGATTATTCACATATAACAAAATTAAAATGTTGCGTTAAGCTAATCAGATGTGATTATATGTTAAAAAATATGTTTGTAAACCAATCTGTGACTGATGAAGACACGGACAATCAAGATCAGGAAATATTAACATATTTGAATTCAAATGATGAACGACCAGACCATTACAATGTTAATGAGAGAACTTCGCCTGTTATGGATGTTTTCGATACCATTGCATCATTACGTCAATGTAATGACAAAGGTAGGAATTCTCCCGTAATGGAAGTGTACGATGTGATAGCTACTTTGCGTAATGTTTCGCCAGCTAATACTTTAGAAAGAACTTATCCTACTATGTTAAGAAACTGCCAGTCGGAACGGAGTGAAACAAAACGCGTTTACAGATATTATA
The DNA here is from genome assembly GCA_907269095.1 of Blastobasis adustella. Taxonomy (NCBI): domain Eukaryota; kingdom Metazoa; phylum Arthropoda; class Insecta; order Lepidoptera; family Blastobasidae; genus Blastobasis; species Blastobasis adustella. Next base: position 4,101,059 of record OU026135.1, on the reverse strand, counting down.
AAAAGATGGAACCAATAGGTAAAGCCCCAATTAACGTCAGCAGCGTTGAATGTAATTTCACCAATTTGGCGGCACCAAACAATGACTTAAAGATCTCATGTGATTCTGAATGGATTACTACAAAACCAAATATCCATCGCCTAACTTTAAATGTTATGGATGCCTCATGTGACGTAATCCAATTAAATGATACAGAAATGATATATTTAAATGACAGCGACACTAATGAAACTGACTGTGAAAGCAATGCCTCGTTTTCGTTGTTAGATAATCTTACGAATGTTTATTTGCCAACTGAAGGAGTTACATCAAAGCAATGTGCAATAAAGGAATGTGAATGGTTCAAAACAAAACGGAGTTTACATTATCACGCTGATACTTCTGTGTCATCTGTTGCTGAAGACGTTTTGAATGACTCGGTCGTTCATGATGATGCTTGCAAAGGAAAAACCGATATTTCGACTGATTGTGAATTCGATACAGATTACGAAACCTCTTCAGCAGTAGTACCTACGCTTATAACAATAATGACAACATATTTTGAAAACAATTGTCTAGTTGATTACTTGACACAAATACAAGAAAAAGTGACCAATAGTTTTTTAACGCATCGCCATAGATTGAAAAGAAAGTTGTCATTTCCAAACAATGGAGTTTTAAAACCATCACATATAAATGCCGTGTCGAAAAAAGCTAAGGTTGAAAAAGAACAAAAATTTGAATCTATTCTATGTAACTCTGAAAATAATCTAGCAATAAGCAGTGACCAGGTGGCTGATAAAAATGATTCAGAAAGTCTTGGTGAAGATGAACCTTTACCTCAAACTGAAAATATTTACACAGATTCTGAATATGAGTCATCCGAGTTAACAGGAAACAATGAAAAAGATGAAGACCCAATCGAAAAAGCTAAGGTTCAGAAGGAACCAAAATTTGAATCAATTCAATCTAACACTGAAAATAATCTAACAATATGCAGTGACACGGTGGACGATAATAATTATTCAGAAAGTATGTGTGAAGATAAACCTTTCCTACAAACTGAAAATGTTTACGCTGATTCTGATTATGAGTCGTCCGAGAAAACAGCAAACGACAAAAAAAATGAACACCCAATCAAAAAAGCTAAAGTTGAGAAGGAACAAAAATTTGAATCAATTCAATGTAACACTGAACATAATCTAACAATGAACAGAGACCCAGTTGTTGATAAAAATAATTCAGGCAGTCTTGGTGAAGATAAACCTTTAGAAGACCTAATCAAAAAAGCTAACTTTGAGAAGGAACACAAATTTGAATCAATTCAATGTAACACTGAAAATAATCTTACAATAAGCAGTGACCCGATGGATGATAAAAATGATGCAGAAAGTATTGGTGAAGATAAACCTTTCCTACAAACAGAAAATGTTTACGCAGATTCTGATTATGAGTCGTCCGAGATAACAGCAAACGACGAAAAAAATGAGCACCCAATCAAAAAACCTGAGGTTGAGAAGGAACAAAAACTTGAATTAATTCACTGTAACACTGGAGATAATCTCACAAGCAGTGACCCGGTGAATTATAAAGATGATTCAGAATTACTGCGTGAAAATAAACCTTTACCACAAACTAAAAATGTTCACACAGATTCTAAATATGAGTCGTCGGAGTTAACAGTAAACAAGGAAAAAGATGAAGACCCAATCAATGTTATTATTATCGAAGGCTCGGTAGAACTAACTTTGAATGTTGAAACAAAGATGAAACAAACGTCCGATAAAATCTTAAACGTGGAAAACCTAACTGAAATGAATAATGAAGATGATGTTGTAACTTCGTGTGAAAACGAAGAGATTTTAGACGATCATGATGAGGTAGAACCAACTTTGGATGTAAAAACAAAAATGGAAGAAACATCCGATACAATCTTAAATGTGGAAAACCTAACTGAAATGAATAATGAAGATGATGTTGTAACTAGGTGTGAAAACGAGGAGATTTTAAACGATCATGATGAGGTAGAACCAACTTTGGATGTTGAAACAAAGATGGAAGAAACGTCCGATACAATCTTAAATGTGGAAAACATAACAGAAATGAATAATGAAGATGATGTTGTAACTTCGTGTGAAAACGAGGAGATTTTAAACGATCAAAATCATCTAACTTCTATTCCAGTAATAAATGACGAGATTGGTGAAGATAGCAAATATTTTTGCAACACCGAGATATTTGTTGAAGAGCTTAGCAACAGTGAAATACATAGTGATACACAAAAAGCATTTATTGCTTCTTGCTTAAAAGAAAATGCAAATTCTGGACATGCTGAGAGTAACGTGAAGGAAGTTGTCAATGAAAGTATTTCCTCAGAAACATTAAATAAAGCTGAGCCATTAGATGATCCAAGTATCTTCTCTGAATCACATGCATTGCAGGAAATGGATTTGGAAGTATTAAAGCCTAAAGTAACATATTTAAAAGTAAAACATATCCGAAAACGTAAAGCGATTTATAATAATATGACCGATACATATTTTGTAAAGAGACCAAGAACAACTAATTCCAAATATAGAATAGGAAAGTTTTTACAATGTCCGAATTTAAGCAAAAAAGACATGGCCGAGATATACGAGAAGGAACATTCTCAAATCATAAATTATATAAGTACCGTAAAATTTTCGTTTTCTGTACCTTTTCATAAAGATTACATCGATGTTCCTGAACTCTTGACAGACTGGCCAATAAAAGCATGTCCAAATGATAGATTACATGAAAATATCGACATTGACAATAATTTATTTATTGATTTGGAATGCAACAAATCTACAACTGATCCTGCAAACCGAACTTTAGCAGAGGAACTGTCTATAGAAAACATTGAAAAAGTTATTTCTGTTGAAAAGGACGAAAATAATTTCAATGTGGGTTTTGGTGAGGGGTCCGGCAGAGTCATACAAAATTTAGCAAATGGAGGTACAATGTCTACATTTTCGGCTGCGACTCTGTCGGACGTAAAGCACTCTCAGCCGTTTTTACTGTCCGTGGATCATAATACTTGCGATACAAAGCAACTTGCTTCAAACAAGAACGACGAAATTGAAAAAATAAAACGATACGCAACTTACATTCAGACGCGAGATACAGTGAGGACCTTCTTTACGAATAGATATATGGAGTTGAATTCGGATCATACGAGTAAGTACAAGAAAGATGCGTCGTCATTTCCATTTGACTACTACATTTCCAACATTTCAAATAAAGTAGTGCCATGCCGGACTGAAGTTATAGTGCAAGTGGTACAGGTTGGGCAGTTACCTGTCAGCGCAGCCGCTCAGAATCCTGTCACATGCGATCCCCGAGTAACGCAGGTGTCAAATGCAAGTCCTTCTCAGTGCTCTGTTGATAATAGTCCGCACGACGAATCGCAGCCAGTCATTAAAACCGAATACACAGAACTGACGACTGCGGATTTCACTTTGCCTATAGTACAGGACTATACCCAACATAATGATACTGTTACCGCACAATCTCAGGAAACAGCCAATCTGGCTGTGGCGAACGAAGATATACCAATAGAAACGGAATTGATTAAGTCTGAAGTTAAAATTGAGCTTATCGAAGAACCACCAGAAGACTTGAATATGGAAAACGAAGATCAATTGCCACCGGCTAATCACGTTAACAACTTGGAATATTCATATGAAACTAACACAGTTATAGCAGAGTCGGATCAGAATGCTCAATTTCCGCCGGAAAAACATAACGAAGAAACTGTTGCTTCACCAAACTATCACAACGGTACTGTTGCGAAAATCGACCAAATCGCCCATGCCATGAACGCAGCAGGTATCACAACCACCCCAGAAACTGTACCTGCTCCAAGAGCACACACTCTAGTCAATATTCTGTCGCAAAAAATGATCAGTCGTCAAACTGCAAGCAACGCTCAGAACCCGCCAAATAATTTCCCGAAAACAACGTCTATAAACGCCATGTCACTACAACAGGCATTAGCTCAAATATTACCTCCACCATTGAATCAAACCGTTGAGAATAACCAACAGAGTCAAAATCAACAAGTAACTTCTCAAGTGTTGCATATTGTCCAAGGAAAAAATGCTTCAGGAAATCAAATTACATTGATGGATAACTCTCAGCCATCTGTGATTAATACTCCTAACGCCACTCCAGTCCTGCATATTGTCCAAAATAAGGGAACCTCTGCTGGTACAACTTCGAACGGTACTTCGGCACAGCAACATAATACTTTCACTGGATTATCTCTGGTTGATGCTGGACTGCAACAAGGTGGCAACCAGTTACTTCACATTGTGAATACAGGAAACCAAAAGAATAATAATGCCGGACAATTACTGAAGCGAGTCAATCTATTAACTAATCTAGCTAACGTTCAAGGATCTAACGAACAAAAAATGGTACAGTTCGTATGTAAATCCGCTGATGGAAAGTCTATACAGCTGAATGCGCCTCATCAACGTAGTATGGTTCTAAGGTTGCAGCCTATTGAGACATCACCAGTTCAAACACAACAACAAACTGCAACAAAACCAGCTGATCAGGAACAAACCCCTACAGCGGCAACCTCAACACTGTCAAATAATGAATTAGTAACGGCGCAACAAGAAATAAAATCTCGCTCAGTGTACGAAGAAAATTACGCCAAATTCATACAAAATGCGTCAAATAAACCTGGCAATGAAAAAGCTACCAGTTTGCCCAAATTTAATCAAGCTTTCGGCAAACCTGTGTTTCAAGATGGTAATCAAAATACGAACGAAATTAATAGCAACACCACACATATAGCGCCAGTGAACACAAACACAGAAAATGCTGAGTGCCCGTCAACTGATAATTCCATAAATCTGGAGCATATAACGCAAATAAGTAGTCCACCGTTGCTTCTTAGGAAATCACCTGCGCAAACTACTCAGCCCCAAACGAATTTAGTACAGCATATAAAACAAACGATAGCTCCGATGAATATCCAAACAATGCATGGTGGAGTCATATATACTCGACAGATACCCGTGAATATCGGCGGAGGGCAAACTATAAACTTGATTACCGTTCCCAGCACCGAATTAATAGACGACTCGGCACAGAAGCAGTCGTCGGACGTAAAATTTGTAAATCAAAGTGAAATAGAACAATCAATTATAAAAATAGTGCCCCAAAGTCAGTCTGCTGCCGGTAGCGACGCGACTACCGATGAAAATAATCACATTAATGTCTCTAACGAAAATACGACCAAGTCTCCTCATCCGCAGCCGGTTTTAACACAAATGAGGATCAAGCTGCCAATGCTAAGTAAGACCCCACAGATGGTATCTGGGACACGCATTGTAAGGCCTTCATTTTTCCAAATCCAACGCAACGTTATCAGCGGAACAAACCAACCTGTGTACCAGCAGTTGGTCCTGACAGCGGCTCCGTCACTCGGGCAGCAGACCATTCGCTTGCCACAAGCTCAAGTCAATAGACAAATCAAAGTTCCATCGGAAAGCACATCTTCCTCAGAATCTCAGATGAGTTCGTCAACCCTTGAGCAACTACGAGAATTTGATATGGTATTGGAACAAGTGAAGGAGCGAAGCACTGTGCAACCCACCACAAGCACAAACAGTTTCAAGCTGCATACTACAACGACGGATACCAATGACAACGCTGTAACCGCTAGCACAACCACAACAGAGACCACGCAACAAGTTCTGTACTCCATAGGTGGCAACCAACCATTGAACGTGGCTTATGTTAATAGAAAAGCCACCGTTACTACACCGACAACTTCTACGTTTGTGCGCTCCCCAGACTCCTCGGGGATCGTCGACACGCCGACATCTTCACACGTGCAGACACCTCGCACCGTGACCGCAGAAGGGTCATCTAGCGAACAAGCGCCGGTGCAACCAAAACCGCATAAAGCGAGCTCAAAAAAATCACGGCCGAAGTCTTCGAACCCTCCAATGAAAGTGAATACGGCGCCACCGAAAACATCGACTCAGAAACCGTTAGAGGATGAGCAAACGACTCAGAGGATACTGTATATTCTAGCAGAGTATAAAGAGCAAGTGGAGAATTCTCCTGATAAAGACAAGCCTGCACCTCGCCGCAGGACGCATCCGCCGTCAAACCCTGGCTCGTCGAAGCGCAAGAAAGGCTCGCGTAGAAACCGCGATTTGAGCCCGTCGATGTGTGGTGACGACACGTGTCGGACGATGGGATCGGAAGACAGTAGCTGTGGTACTTCCCAAGGGGATTGTACGGAGAATTGTCTCGAGGCGCATTCTCCGCAGGACAGTCCCAGAAAAGTGGCGAGGAAGTTGACTTTCGAGCAGGAGCAACCACCCCCACCTCAGCCCCGACCTCAGCCTCAGCGCAATGTTATCGTTGCTGATGGGCAGACTATAACCGTCGCGCGTGGGACAGCTGGGAAGCCCACCACTGCAGTTTTGATGCCGGCGAACTACATCCTGCCAGTGTCTATGATGAAGGGCGGGCAACAGATCGCGATCGTGACTAACCGAGGCCCGAAGCTGCTTACAGTGGGAGGCGGGGAAGGAGGCGCGACCAACGCTTTGCTGCTGCAGCGGCTGATCGGCCCGGCCGGGTTGAAGCCTGTGCTCACTCGGCCCGGTGTCAGGCACGTGAGGTTGCCTACTGCAGCGTTACATAACCTGCAGACGTTCAATCTGGCGGCCGCAACGCCGGCTCCGCCTCCGGACAGCACCGAATCCCCAGCACCGGAGCCTCCGCCCCCGGAACTCTTGGAACCAAAGGTCGAGACCTCGCCCTGGACCGACAGGGATACCGACAGCGTGAAGCCGGATCGCGCGTCCAGTCCAGAAGGCTCGGAGCCGTGGAACCTGCCATCCTCTGCCGATCCTCACGACTACAGCTACGAGGAAACTGTACGCTCCGACAACCTGGACCGCACTGTGCTCGTAAGTGTCTTTTGCAACTTGTTTCGCTTTGGAAATTGGAACTATTAGCTTTGAGAGTAAATGTACGTTAAATTGAATAAGAGAGTTAACTTTGTAATGTCTAAGTAATGTCCGCTAATGGTTCCAACTGTACCTGTTATTTCCATAATCACTGCATCATTTGTAAATAAAATGCCCAGTGTTGTGACACACGTTTTGCAACCACAGGACCCGATCCCAGATCGTTACAGTCCCGATATGGAGGCGCAAAGGATTTTCGATAAGATGTTCGACGTTGAGTCGAAAAAGTCTTACATCGTGGACTCGCAGGACGATTCGCCGCGATGCGGCTACGATATTGACGCGTCAGACGAGGATAAGGGCTACCAGGTGACCTAGCCGCCGCCGCCCCTGTTAAACTAGAAGCCTTAGTAGACGTGCACGCCTCGTTTTATTATTTGTCCGCTGTGACCCACTGTGCTTGGACATTCGGCCACGTTACTGTCGTACGGGACAGGCATAATGTATCGACTCGTAAAGGGAATGTCACCGCCTCAGATCAGATGCCGTTATGAAGCTGCGTACGAAGTGTAGATTTTTTATTAGAAAAAAAGCTGAACGGCTAGAGTTGAGGGGCTGCCGATCCGTTTCCGACGCGAAATGTATGCCTTCCTTAATAAAATATAACTGGTATACATACCTATATTCAAAATTTGAAAACTAAACAACCACAGCACAGTCGGGACACACGTAACCATTTGCTGGTTAGCCAAAGAACTTTACTATAGATGCGACATTGCTTTGAAAAGGGCCTATTCAGAGCTGCTTCACGCGCCAAGTAACCAATCACAGCGCTTGCTTGTTGCAGTGCCATTGTCGACGGATTTTCTGCTATTTAAAATTTTAAACCAATAATTCAATCAAGATTAAGTCTACATCTGACTTTATTTAAATAGTTGCACTTCAAATGCAGTAAGATAATAATCACAATGTCGCTTTTACATTAAAATTCTTTGTAGAGAGCCGCAAACAAAATCGGACCGAGTATTATGTCATTATTGTCGCCCTTCTTCATTTCGTAATAATCTTTTGTTGTTCTGTTACCATCACATGCATCGGGAAGGACCGAAGCTTTCTTCCAGATCATTAGAGTCTTGACTATCTAGTCTAGTTTGTCAGGTGTCTTTTAATTTCTAATGCATGTATCTCGAAGATTCGTCGTTTATTTACTCTCCAATGTCGAGTTGATTCCCGCAACGTCGTGCATGTAACCTCATCACAAAACTCTTTAATTTTTTAAATAAAATTACATTACATACATGTTGAATATAACTAAATGTAAATCGAGATACAAATCTCGCTAAATGTTGTAAAAGTTACATAAGCGTATCAGCTTGCAGCCATAGCTTCCATATATTTAAATAGATTAATTTATTTCATAAAAACAAATCTAACATGCATCGATGTTAAATATTTAAATTAATTAGTAAAACGTAATTTAGATTTCAACCGAAAATTTTGTCTTCTTGATGTGTATTCGTAAAAGTACAGTCATGTGTTTTTCTTGACTTTTCTAAAATTTTATGGTTCACAAGTTTGCTTCGAACTTAAGATTTCTTTCACACTTTGCTAATGCTATACGAAAGTGAACATAACACTAAATTTTAGATTTGTCGTCTAAATCAATTTTAGAATTTTTGTCTTGTTCATTCTTTTGAATGCCGTTTCCTTTGATTGAATATGGATGGATATTTTATGTTTTACTTGTAAATTTTTGTAATCGTTCCTAATGTTTGACAGCAAACAGAAGCCTATAAAATTGTAAAGTTTTCAAAGTATTGGGATTTGTCAGGTTCGTATTATGAATAATGAGACGTGGCATCCACTAAAAAGTGCGTAGTAGATTCAGTAAAGTAGATTCAACGAAACTAACAGATTATGACTGTATTCTAACTAAAATCAATTATCTCAATCAAAAATCAAGATTTAGTTACAGCCGATTTTAGATTGTCCAGGGTTTTGTACATATCGGTCATTTGGAGAAACAAAGACAAAACTGCATGTTTAGCGATTTTACAGGAGAAGCAATCAAAGTTTTAGATGTAAGTGTAAGTTAAGGAAAAGTACTTTCAACAAATATTTGGATTTTAATATTAAACTATGTTATTGTAGTTTTCATTCAATTCTCCTGTAAAATCGCTAAACATGCAGTTTTGTCTTTGTTTCTCCAAATGAGCGATATGCTTAACGGTGGGTATTTACCATCAGGTGACCCGTTGGCTTGTTTGCCACCCTCATAAAAGGCACCCGTACGTACAATCGAAACAATAAAAATGTGAGTGTAAAGTATTGAACTCTATTATATTTCAATTTACAAACTACTAACACCTTATGATTTTGGGTGTAACTGGTGTTACACCCGAACATATTGCAAGACCCTGAATCTTCTATTATCTGTATCCTAGGCACAAATATAATTTAAAGTAAAAATAACCATAGAAAAAAAATTTAAACAGACGTAAATCGACGGAAAAAATATACTCTAATCTCGTTACCTCTGCCATGTGGAGAGTGCAATGGGGCCACACTCAGCATATGCCACGACAATCGCCTTGACGCTTGTTTTCATTGGGCCCCCTGAAATTTCCCAAATGGGTCATTTTTGGTCACCAGTTGCCACCACTGGCGTGTATGGTCTTAGCATTATCAAAATAACTCCTTTTTATAGGCCGAAATCCAACTGTGGCGCTGGCTAACGGAATTTATAACTCGCGTTAGCCCACATTCTTCGTAACTTGGTCAAGGAGGGTGTTTGCCACATTACGTCCAACAGGTGACGATTAGGTTAGGCTGGACCACATAGTATCTATCCTTACGGGATATAGATTGAGAGGTGTCGCTACCTGCTATCCGTACGGCATATAGATTGAAAGGTGTCGCCACCTGCTATCCGGACAGGATATAAATTTAGAGGTGTCGCTACCTGCTAACCGTATGGGATATAGATTAAGAGTTATGGCTATGCGCAGGTGGTGCAGAAGAAGGACCACGGTTCGCAGCGGACGCGGGTGGCCCACGTTTCGGCTGCGGCGCTGAGGCACAAGTATGCGATCTTGGAACACGAGCTGAGGCTGCAGGTGAGCTTTTTTGTAAGAACCAGCCAGCCAGACATACACACACACACACACACACGCACCCACCCACGTCTGTAGCTGTATGATATGCTTAGCTTCACTGATCCCATTTGTAAATTGCAGTTTTGTAATTGGCAGTACTACTTATATATGTTTTTGATTGTAACCAAATGTGATTGCTATAACACTGTAAAATAAATAAATAAATTTGAACGCCATCTCACCTGGTTGTAAATGACGATGCGACTGAAGATGGAGCATGCCTGTCTAGGAACAGGCATGCTCCATCACTCTAGCCTTGAAGGCGACCAGATGTTGATGGTGAAGGAACACACTCGCAAGCAACATGTTCCATTCCTTTGCCGTACACGGTATAAAGGTTGAACCGAAGCAGTATGTGCGGTGCAGATAGCTGGGAGATCCATGACATAATAGACTGTGACGGTGACATAGGTTACCCTACGTCATCGCGTACAAGAAAAATTCCAGTTTGTAGCGATACTAGACGTTTAGGAGATATTTTTTGTGCCAGGTTGTGCACGGGCCGACCAATGTTTTGTGAATCTACGTAACCCTACGGCGTCGTCACAGTCTATTAGTTAGATATCTCGAGTTTCCTAGGCCGGGACCCGGGCGTGTCGGTTTTACATAATTTGCTAGCATGAAGACAAACTTAACACGTACATTTCCACAGAAATCCCTCTCGGAGGAGTGCGAGGACCTCGGCGTGGACTCCCCATCGGCCATGGAGTTGTTCCCCGAGGCGGAGCTGCTGTTCGCAGCGTCGCCGGCGCACGAGCACGCCGCCGAGCCCCAGCCGCGGGCGCATACGCGTCAGTATCTTGGATCTAGGCTAGATACGGGGCGAGGCCCGCTCGTATTTACTGCTTTGATGAGAGCTCAGAATCATTTACACTTTCGCTGCGGCGGACGCAACAGTTGCGTTCGCAATCGCGTGTGCGCACGAGGCACCTGGCCGGTACATTTAATACGCCCGGTACGATATTGAGCACTGCTGTAGCATCTCTGATATTTGAGTTAGCAGGAGAAGTGTTAATACAGATAAGACTAGCCCATGACTCTTGAGGAGGCTCGCCTGCGCTGATTGTGTCACGTGTTGCGTGAGCCTCAGGGATACGTGGGAAATAGGTGCCTGACTAGCCCATTGCTGGTCATAGGCCTTCCCCAATGTGCGCTAATGCGAGTTTTGCAAATCGTTTCTCCATCTCACCCGAGGGCGTCCTATTTGTGGGCTTTAAGGATGCCGCGGCGGAAAATGGCATTCATGAGCCGCTATAGATGTTTTCAAATCTGCCAGAAGCGTAGAGAAATTGAGTATAGCTCTTTCCATACCACACTTAGCAACTTTGAGTTTTCCAATGAGGTTCCCAATAAGTTTCTACGTCTGATACTTGAAATATATTTCGTATCAGATTTCAATGTGGTCTTACACGCGCCCAACCGACTCCTTCCAACGACCACGTACGCGTTCGTCTATTGCTATGTACACAACGCGCCCAACGAACGCCAACGAATGGGTTTCGTTGACCTTCCTTTGTCCTATTTTTCGGATTAGCAATCGCCAATGATCGTTCATTGCCGTGTGCCAGCGACCCCAAGCGTGGCGGTAACATTAAAGGGATAGAAGCAATTGACAAAACGCAGAACGGATGCCGAACCCATTCGTTGGCGTACACAGGCGAACGCCTTTCTTAGGAATAAATGAATAAATATGCTCGGACAAATTAACACAGAGCCATCTAGCCCCAAAGTAAGCAAAGCTTGTGTTATTGGTGTTAGATAACTGATAAACTACTTATATACTCTTTTTTAAATACATACTTATTATACCCATAACAGAAATTAAAATCATCATTTCAATTTCTGCTCGACCGGGAATCGAATCCGTGACCTCTGCGTGGCAGACGGCATGTTAACCAACTGAACCGCTCAGGAATGCTTTTCTTACGAACGCCTTTCCCCTTACAGCCCAACCGACACTCCAGCAAGCGATCCAACCGGACATAGACGACCAGATCGCGACGGACGGGCCGCCGGTGCGCGAGCGGCCGCGCATAGGAGCGATTGACCACGAAGAGTTCGCACGCGCACACCCTAATACTACCTTCCATACGGAACCCGATGGCGAGGTTTGTATCCTTCCAGAGACAAATTTCTTCTTCTTCCTCCAGCCCGTGTCCCAGATTAGCTGGGGTCGGGCCTCCAAGTGCACTTACGCCAGGAACCTCTATCCCGGGTTGTCATCGGTGCCAGGTTTTTAGTTTTTAGGTCCTTTTCGATAGTCATCCAGCTCCAGAGATCAATTTATAAATCAATAATAAACGTTTATTACACCTATCTCACATATGGCACAGTGCACTTGGACAATACATGGCATAATATAGCATACAAGAAACAATGAGAAAGAGACAATAATATCGTTACTTCGTTACCTGTGCTATAAGGAGACTTGCAACGCGGCCAGACTCAATAAGCCACGGCTGACGCTATGGCGCTGGTTTTCAGTGTGTGAAACCAGTAACAGTGAAACAGTGTGTTCCCATTTACAGTCCGTTTGTTGGATTTACAGCCCTGGTGTTACCTCCCAAAGCCCAACTAATGTTGGCTACTCACCATCATGGCGCCTGATCCAATGCACAGTGGTTCCGTAGTAGGTCATAGGGCTCGGATGGCAATGATTGAGCTAAGCCATGATATCTGGCTCAGTTACTCACTAATTGTCATACTACCTGAGGGTATAAAAGGTTTTGCAATCTATTGTTCGCAACATTCCTTTTTCGGTACCTGAAGTGAACACATCTAATTAGTCACTAACCGTGTTATCACCAAGCGCTCAATTAGCCCAAGACGCGACGCGTGTGTTCAAGATCAAACTTGTGTGTGACCTGTTATTTTGCAATGGACATTCAAGTTACAGGTATGTATTATTAATTTACTTCACTACCTTGCATTTTTAATCTACCATTTTTTTTTTAAAAGAGTGCTACGCCGCCGTACCATTTCTAACGTATTTATTTCTGTATATTTTTTATATTGAAGCTTTTACTTATGTTTGTATCTACTTGTGCTATTAAATTTAGTATAAAAATATAGGTTAAAATGTCTACTACTAGGCTTTCAAACATTTATTTGCGGAAAGCTGCAGATGTAAGGTGCAGCCAGGGTCTACGCTGCGCGCCTGGGTGCGTATCACTTGCTACGAAATATGTATTGTGTTTTAATTCGCATTAAACTTTTTTTGTTTTGTTTTAGGAACTAGTATTAAGTGTTCTTTCAAAAGAATGCTTGTACTAGATACTTGGCTGTCTATTAAAGACAGTAAATCTGAACTGGAGCGGTGGCGTCGAGTTTTTCAAGCCCTGAAACAATTGCTGCCTGATGTTGAGAATTTTATTGCTTATGACTTGGAAACAAGAGTTTCTAATCTTTGTACAAGATTTGTGGCTATTTGGAAGCAAGTCTCTCGCAAACATAAGTAGAATTACAATCATTGTTAGATCATACTGCGTGCCGGATACTAGAATCCCAAAACAATGTTTTGAATAATATTGACCTTAACAAAGAATTTGTTTTGATTGGAAAATGGGGTTTTGATGGGAGTACGGGGCATAGTGAATATAAACAGTGTTTTGGAGATTCTGGTATCGAGGATGATGGCAGTATGTTCGTTACTTCATATTGTCCTCTTCAATTGATTTGGAAGTCTAATACTTCCGACCCAGACCAAATAGTTTGGAAAAACCCTCGCCCTTCTTCCACCAGGTATTGTAGGCCTATTCGATTCCAGTTTGCCAAAGAATCGAAAGACCTTTCTGTGCAAGAAGAAGCTTATTTCAAGACTAAAATTGATAGTTTACAACCATCTTCTTACACTTACAACGGACGTGAAATAAAGGTGCAGCATTCTTTACAATTAACCATGGTTGATGGTAAAGTGTGCAGTGCTCTGAGTGATACATCTTGTAGTAAGTGTTATATTTGTGGTTCAACTCCAAAAGAGATGAATGATATTGATAAATCACTTAGTAAAACTGTAGATAGTAGTAAATATCAATTCGGAGTATCTCCTCTTCACTCGTATATCAGATTCTTTGAATATTTTATTCATGTTTTTTATAGATTAGATTTCAAAAAATGGCAGGCGCGTTTATCAGACGATAAAGTTATTTTTTGCACAGAAAAAACAACATGTCCAGCAACAGTTTAGGCAACAACTTGGTCTAATAGTCGACAAACCGCGAAGTGGAGGAAGTGGCACATCCAACGACGGAAACACTGCCAGAAGGTTTTTTTCTAATTCAGCTATTTCAGCGGAAATTACTGGATTAGATAAAAACCTTATTGATAGATGTCATAATCTACTGCAGTGTCTTTCATCGGGATACAAAATTAATAGCGCTGCTTTTAAAGAGTATTCTTTAGACACAGCACGTAAGCTTGTTGCTACCTATCCATGATACAACTTGCCCTCGTCTGTACATAAGGTCCTCATTCATGGGTCGGAAGTAATTGAACACTCATTATTATCAATAGGTGAACTTTCGGAAGAGGCCGCCGAATCTTGCAATAAATTGGTTAAACAATTTAGGCGTGACAACACGAGGAAAATGTCTCGGGTTGTCACAAACACCGACTTGATACATAGACTTCTCCTTAATTCGGATCCTTATATTTCTGGTTTAAGACGGTTACCACAGAAGAAAAAGTCTATTCTAACAAAAGAGGTGTTGAATTTGTTGTCGGTATAGAATAAAATATATATAGCTATATAATAAGCACTAGATTTAAATTATTTAGGATATAAGTCCTGTTATATAATTGTTAAAATTGAAATATATATATTTTTTGTCTATTTCTGTGTTTTTAGTTCGATGATAGTTAGGTACTTACATTATTTGTAATATAAAATGTAAATATTTAAGTTTAATAGTTACTAAGTTTCAATTATTTTCGCAAGTATAATAAATGCATTATTTTTTTAAATAAAATTTGTTTTTAACATTAATTTGTTTATTTTTTATTGTATTATAACGTAAAGTATTAAAAAAAACATAATAATGATAATTAGCATTGATAACGACAGCCATTACTATCGCGAAACCCTATGACCGCTACTCTTAGGGCGCGGAACCACTGTGCAATGGCATGATCAAATAGTCTTGTTCAAGACAAACTTACCGTGTATTGGGGAGAATTATCGGTCAAGTGATGGCATGTTCTTCCAAAAATTCTCCCCCACATACATTCAGTTTGGCTTCATCATGGTACTGGATTAAGCGGAATGATGGCAAGTCTCGAGTCCACCATGCTACTCCCCAATCCTCCCATAGCCCAACCAACACCCCCTAATCCACAATATAGCCAGCTATCGACCACTGAGATTTCCATATGGAGCTGACTAATACTGTGACTGATACTTTGTCACAGACATGATCTACCTATCGAAGTTTTTTCCTTGCACTGACAGTTTCGGGCGTCTACAGGTACCAAATAAGCCGACACTGCATCCGCACTTAGGTTGCAGATGTCCTGGACTACGGTGACTTGGACCACTTTCCATCAGGTGGACCGGCTGTGTGTATTCCTATACTATAGACAATAAAAAAACCTAACGTTGTCAATTACAGGTGCAGCCGTTCACGATCAGCGGCCTGAAGGGGCGGCATATCACCTCGACGATATTCCACGCCGGCCGCGCGCCCGCCACCGTCGTCATGGCCACGCCCACCGCAGCCCCCGCACCGCCCAAATACGACCTTGAGAACATGCTGGGGGCCTTACCACCCAGCACTCCCATGGGGTTGGCGGGTACCAGATACGACACCATGCTGGAGATACCAGCTCCGACCGGCAACGGAGCTCAAGTCATCCGCCGGCTGTGCTACGACGATCGCCGCCGCGATCGCTACCTGCTTGACGAACCCGGCTCGCTGCCAGCCTCGCCGGACCGCTCCCCAGACCGAGCGGCCGACCTCTTCTGGGAGTCGAACTCCGCATCAGAACGCTCCGACCGTCGAGTGTTGGACTACAGCAGCGACAGCGACAAGTGCTGCAAGAGCCCGCCGCCGTCCTACGACGAGACCGACAATACTGATTCAAGTGGCGGTGTCGCCCCGAGGCTGCTCTCCGTCATCCAGCAAGCCCGACGGACCGTCCCCGTCCAAGAGTTGGACACTCGGCCGCTCCGGGTCTACCCGGCCGCCCCCGCCGCAGCGAGAAGCTTATCCGGCAAGGTGCGAGCCGGGTCCCCCTCCCCGCCCACGGCGCCGCCGGGGGGCCGCCGCCGGGCCCCCCGCGCCCCCCGCCGCGCCTGCCACTGCTGCGCCGGGGACCCCCCCGCGGCCGCCGCGGCCCCCCCGCGCGCCAAACGACCCCGACACAGGAAACCACCGCCGGAACACCACTAGATAGTGTTGGCGGCAGAACTGAACGCGATCTCCTCCCGATAGACGACAGTAGGTGTAATTGTTGAAGTTGTTTTTTTAGTAATTGTATATATAATTTTTATAAGTGAACAGGTATCTAAGTTTGCGACGGGTTCGATTGATTTGTTTTGTTGACTTTGATTTAGTTTCGCGTTAGTTCCTTTAGGTGTTGTTAGGTTTATTTTTGTAAGTTTTTTTGTAATAATGAAGGGAATCTTGTATTCCATCAACATATGAGTTCAAAGTCGCTTTCATGTATGTTTGATTGATTGACGGGATGTATTTTCTGTTTCGATTGTTAAATGTTTTTCTTCGTGTAATATACCGTATACATATTGTATTGATATATGTAATTGTATAAAAATGTATTTCTGTAGGGTACCTCCATTATAGACTAAGTGTTTCTTTAGTGATTACAGGCCATACTCGATTGTGAATTTAATCGTCTATTAGAATTAACCCTTCGGACGAAGCTGGACTGATGTTGGATATTCCCTTTACGCGTTGCCATTCAATGTTTTGTACTTATTGTGTTTTGGGTCCCTTAGCGTATTCGCCTAGTTTTAACCGAGTTACTTCCACGATAACTGCACAAAACGAAAAGTGAACAGACGACTGCGGTTGCAGCTGTTGTTTTTTGAGAGTTTCTTTTACTGAAAGTGCCAATACGTTGCATTGGCGACCATTGTGCTTTTTGAGTTGCGAATCTAGCGAACGATCGGGACATTTGACAGTAGCGATGTGTTGAGATAGTGTGAATTTGATATCCATAGTGTAAAAGATGGTGTAAATATACCTTTTATCCCCAACTATTATGGGGACCGTCTAGTCACTATAGATACCGGTATTTAATATAGCGTATGACTGGGCCGGCGAGTACCCGCCCGCTTACAGGCTATGAGCCGCAGCATTCTTTACTTTTATTCAGTATTCTACAGCATTATGTATATATTTTCAATGTAACAATGTAAGCGATAAACGAATCATTTATCAGTGTACTACAATACAATTTTATTGCAGATTTTAATCACTCAATATTATAACGTAATGTACTTATTATGGAGGCGGCCTTACGCCTCTCTCATTCCGAAAATTGTAAATAGATGAGGGTCTTGAGTTTAGTGAATCTAGTGAGCGGCCGATCGGCCTTATTTATAGTGAAAATTGTAACTAAGTACTGACGCGGGTTCGCCCGTGTAGTTCAGGACGTTTCATGTAGCCGTAAGTTAGGATTATTAGATAATTATCTACTGAATTCTGAGGCGCCTCGCTAGGAAAGGCAAGGCCGTACGGCGCGTACGCCGCGGCCGATGTGAACCGACGGCGCCCCCTTAAACCATGAGGATCGTATTTTTAATCCGTGAGTTTTCGAAACCTTTATCGTATTATTTCTTTGGGGAAAACTATTTTTTCTGACATCTCTAAATGTAAGGTTGAAACTTTTATATAATCCAGTATGTTGTTAACGTTCTAAAGTACTGTATCGTAAGTAGGGGTACCTCCGATATTATATTCGTCTTAACTTACAGTATTGCTGATGCGTCTTTCTGTTATATTTTTCACTTAGAAATTAAAAGGATTTTTAGCTGTAAAAACTAATAATTAATGTTAGGAAGTTTCATGATGGTTCTGTTTCGACACCCAATTACGTTTTGTGATTCTGTAAACGGTATTTTAAAAGTGCTACAGAAAAAATGATCATTAAAACTTATCTATTAAAATATATTTCTTTTATTTATTTCCTTACACAAGAAGAAACACTTAACGATAATACTGTACTTAACCTCAAATGGGGAATTTTCAGACAGCTACTTTAAAATGTAAAATGGGTAGTATGGCGCTGCTTACACAAGATTCTAAAGTATTTAATTTGATAACCGAAGTAAAGGTGTTTCTTGAAAAGATATTTAGTTTTAGTACCTTTTTTGAAAAGAAAGCGCAAAATGTCTACATTTTAGTACATTATCAGTCTAGTTTTGATTTATTTTTGAGAATCGTGTCTAATCATCGCCATCTATTACAATTATTTGAACTATTTTTTCTTTTTCATCGGTGCTCGGAAGATCTCAATAACTTATCATCATCCTTCTGTATATAAAGTTTTTTCTCTATGTTATCATATATTTAAGAGTGACTTGTCGGTGGAGCAATCGCCACTCTTCTCTCCTGTCTGCCAACCTCTTCATCTCTATATAATCCATCATTAACTTATAATAACCTATATTTAAAACTTAATTGTTGACACCGTTTGTTGTTAGGGAAAATTCTACAATTATTTACATAATTATTACATTTACACATTTAGACAGACCATTAGTGAACGTAACTACTTACGATAATTTCTTTATTCCTTTCACGGATCTTCCTCATTACAGCCAGAACCTCTATTCTGAACTCCAGTCTTTCATCCTCATTATATTTGACAATCGTGGGCAAGAGGGAAGCGAAGAATGCTTCATCTTCGTTCATAACTCGGACGTCTGATCCATTGAAATCCGTCACATCGATTTCATTCTCAACCTCATACAAATCCGGTTTCTCGTATTCCGGTTCTTTCCTTCTAGTGACACGTTTGCTATTTCTAGTTTTTTTCGGCTTCGGCTCATAATCTTCACTATCAGTCTCTGCTCTCACAGAAGCTCTGCTGCCGTCGCTTCCTTCAGCCTCTTGCTTGTAAATAACGATCGGAGTGTCTTCAGCGTTGTAAGTTCCCTCATATTGTACGCTAGTGCCTTCTTGGTCGATGACCACTGGAATCAAGAATTTCAGATACTCGTGGTAGAAGTATCTTTTCTTCGGTTTGCCGGGGCGGTTCTTGAGGGATTTGACGAATGTGTCCCGAAGATTAGTCCATTTGCTGATCACCGTTTCTTCTGAAATAAATAAATGGTGAGTATTTACTTCCTGTCGTTGATAGAGCCCTAAGGATTTTAGAGCCGAGAGACTTTGCCGCACCTAATCACTATTTGGGAGGCGGGTTGGAGATCGGAGTGTTGTAGATTCACATCAGATAACCGACAGAAAGTGTTGGATAACAGTCGGTTAACCTCCCACCAAGTTTACGTATAGATTCTAAAATATTTTCTAAACAAACTACCGATTTTAATGAAAGCTGAACTATCTCGATTTAACTGGTTTTCAAATAAATAAATCCGCATCGAAATATGTGCATACGTTTGGGAGTTATGATGCCTATATATAGACAGATACGATAGACAGACACACCTCCACAGATACACAGAGTCACAAATGCAGACACCTCTCTTTTTTCGTCGGGGGCTAAAAATGGGACGGTCTATTTAAAGGTTCTACCACAGAGGACTCAACTTTTGGCTCTACGAACGGAGCAGGGGCCCGACGACCACCTAACTTCTACTGCTTATGGCTCGCTCGCTCGCGAAAGAATCTGAGTGTGGTGAAGACATAAAGCTACACATGAGTAGGAGTCCACATTGACCATGATCCAGGATTTGACAGATCAGATATTTACAGTGGAGCTATTGCCAATTGACCTCCGTGACCCTTCTACTAGGGGAACTTGACCCGTTTGGATCATGGTTACACGTTCAGTCGCCTGAATGTGCAGATTTCATCACGATGACTTCCCTCACTGTAAGAGCATCGGTTGGCATTCAACTAATCCACATAACTCAGAAAAGTGTCTTTGATACATGGCCGAAATGGGATTCGAACCCGGAACCTCTAGATTGCGAGTCGAGTCTGATCCTAAAAAGTTAACATAATTTCTTATTAATAATGTGTTTTGCATGTGAAATGTAGTCAAGTACCTACCTTATACAATCGTATCACAGTGATGTAAGTATCCATTTTAATAAAATTCTTAATCTATACACATGGTTCACATGGTCTATGTGTCAAAATGCATGAAAATGTCTACTGTATTAAAACGTCCACAGTAAAATGTCAATTTTATCAAAATGGTATCCACTCTACCGTAGGTACAGAAATAATCATCATCATCACAGCCCATAACAGTCCACTCCAGGGCTTAGGGCCTCTCCCAAGAAATTGGAGGTTATTGCCATAATCTCCACGCTTGGCAGGCGTATTGGAGGTCGCAGTGTTATAAAAATAACGAGGAAAAAGCCTCGTTGCCACACGGCCTAGAAATGTCACGGTACATAAATATCCACCGGGAAAAACCCACTTTATCAAAATGTCCATTCACGCGAAATGACCATCTACCTATATTTTCCACCCTGCCATATTAACTGTACCGAACTGTCCGCCAACCAAATTTTGTAGCCCATCGAAACCTACATTGACTTTGTGAATGTGATGAATGAAACATTAAATGACTTATAGGCGTTGTCGTTATTGGCAATGGTCGTGCGACCATGGTCGTACGACGGGCGTCGCCCGACCAATATTGGAACTCAAAACCACGACCATATCGCACGACCGATGCCAATTAGAACAGCGCTTTAGGGCCCGAGTCAGAGTAGAGCTCTAGTGGCGGTTAGACGTCGTTGTCTACAGCGAACCCGCCGCCCGGACCAGCAGCAGGTACCAGGGTCTGGGGCTTGAGGATCAGCTGGAGGTAAAGGACTGTACCTACAGCACAGAGCACGGAAAGCTACAGATGGACAGGTCCTGAAGAGCGTCAATTCTATTAGCCTACTCTTGTAAGGCTGTCAAAACCAAAACGCAATGTTTTATACAATCTGCGTGTATTTATATATAATAATAGGATAGAAATTTCTACTTAGTCTCGAGTACGTAACGAGTACATCCGTGGCAGCCTTGGCGTGAGTGATATCGCAGATAATATCGAGGAGGCTCGTCTGCGCTGGTTTGGTCACGTGTTGCGTAAGCCTCAGGGATACGTGGGAAATAGGTGCCTGAATCTGCCGGTATCAGGAAAGAGGCCCCGTGGGCGACCCAAGAAGCGATGTATTGACATCGCTGAGTCGAATGCGAAAGCCAACGGCTTACGATGAGAGGATGCCGAATACCGGGCGAAGTGGAGAAGAATGAGTAAGAAAACGGACCCTGGCAGAGGCCGGGATGATCGCTAGGACGATGATGATGAATAGTATAGAAATTTCTGTTAGGATTAACTAAAAGTATAGCTTGTAGCGATAAGGCCGCCTTTGGCTGTAGCTATTCTGTATATCTACTGTTTTTACAAAATGTTTTTATTGATAACAAAGTATATATACAATATGTTTGTTTAGTTATCACAAAAACCTACATAAAAGTCACCCTTCTGCACTTGTTACTTACAAGTAGGTAGGTACTTACCTATCTATAGGTATTTAAGTAGTATGGGTAGGTAGTTATGGGCAATTTAATTACTTATTTTATTCTGTGCCTACAGTAAGGATCAGTGCTAACGTAGTAAGTTTTTAGCATTAGCCTAACTTCATGAATTGTTAAGATAGAGAAATGAAAATATGTAGTATCAAAAGATGCGTCATCTAAAAAGATAATCCAGGTCTTTGCAACTTCAATGGATTCAACACGCCAACCTCCAACAATCATTTCTAGTTTCGGATGACAGCTGCATACAACCACATGTTAAGTTTACACGGAAATGATAGCTTTTTATACAAAAGAGTTCAACGCGAGCGATGCTCCCATTTATCCGTTTTAAAAGAATTAATTAAAATTTGTATGATACCTACCAGTTTTCTATTGCTCTAACTCAGAATGCGGGTAAAAGGTAAAGGGTGCAATCTTTGTGGTAAATATTGGTGTTATTGTTATACCTACATACAGATATAATTCTCACAGTTATTAAAATTATGAGATGTAAAATGTATTAAGTGTAGATTTTACGGAAACTATTAAATATCCACACATAACCTGTACATTACAAAATTAATAGACTCTACATCAGTTGGGGAACTCTAATCATACCCGAAATTAAACTCTGACGGAAAATATTAGATATCTACTTATAAGTCTTTCATATCTAATAATCTCTAATATCTACATCAGTAGGGGAACTCTACTCATATCCGAAATCCTTCAATCATTTCGTCGTGAGTAATTGATTAAACATAAAACTAATTAAGTACACAAGTACTTAGGTATTCCGTCCAATTCATTGATCATCCATCCACACATATCAATAGACATTAGGGTGAAGCGAAAATATTCTTTGACTTGGGCGCCCAAACTTGGGATGGTGTGCTTTTTGACAACAATTGTTCACGAAAACATTGTCCATAGTATACGCACCCAAGATACGTTTTTCTTCCGACGTCAAATCCTCGTAACGTCGCTCCAACATCTGGAAGATGGCCTCCCAAGCGGATCGTCTCTCGAGCCTGTCCTTATAACAATCCAAGTTTCTGTCCCAAATGCACGGATGATCTTTGACGCCTTCTATTAATTTAAACACATCGTATTGAAAATGCTTCGGCATGATTCACAACGTCTTAGTAATATCTATGTAATACCAGTAAGTAATGAAACGTTTAGAGAATAATAACAATGTCCACACGACACTGTTTTCCACGATACTGCGTGACGGACCGAATCGTGCGCTCTCGGAAATAGGCGATCTCGTTCTAGCCGTATGGTGAAGACAAGGAGGGATATAGTGCATCGGGGTCGGCGGCCGACATTTTGTTCCGGCCAAGTGGCATTGGCGAGATCGTGGCACGTCTAATAACGTCCACTCTATTATGAGCTCCCCTTTCAAAGTTGGATAACAATGAAAGGGGTCAATGTTGGTGGACGACAACATTCCTCTGTTCGTAGATGCTCTGTGGGTTGAACGGAAACTCTTGGCTCTTTGGTATGTTTCATGAAGCAGGTAAATTTTTAAAATTATTATATTTTGTATAGGACCATGTAAAATATAGATGCCGAAGTGTTTAGAATAAAATATAATATCGTGTACGTAACTCAGAACTTTTAGTACTTGCCTATAATTATTTAAGTAGGTAATTATGAGACCAAAAGTAGGGAATGGTCTTATACGTAATATTTAAAATGAGGTTGCCATAGTACTTAAATGATAATTAATTCTAATTCACAAACGTACTTCTGTTTGTCTGCTGTTTAACATCAAAAATCTTGGTACTTATTACAGTAAATTAATTACGAGTTAAATAGCAGATAGATTTTCCATTC
The DNA here is from genome assembly GCA_907269095.1 of Blastobasis adustella. Taxonomy (NCBI): domain Eukaryota; kingdom Metazoa; phylum Arthropoda; class Insecta; order Lepidoptera; family Blastobasidae; genus Blastobasis; species Blastobasis adustella. The sequence goes on along the minus strand of OU026135.1, from coordinate 4,077,446 downwards.
TTATACCTCTTTAAGTAGATATCTACCTACGATTATTGTATTGTTTAACAATGTACCAATTAGGAATATTTATTTTCAGATAGATATCTACTCTACTTCAAAAGTTCTGTTATTTTACATAAGAATTTGCTATTATCAAATTTTGGACTAGGTAAGTGTTAAGGTTAGTTAGGTATCTGGCCTTTAGAATTATGTCATAGCCAGATAAATAAGGGTCATTGGATTAGCTTCATAAACCTGTAGATTTTAAAGTTTTAAATAAAATCATAGAGCATAATGTTAAAGAAAATACTGCATAGTGTACGATGTCACATCTATAGAGCATCTATATCGATTGCATTGCGCGCGCATTCTCAAACGTCAGCTCCATACGTGAAAAAAAATAATTTTCACACCGCCTGAAAGAATCGGAGTGAGGTTAGGAATTGGAGGAGTCCATGGAATACCAGTGCAATAGCGAAAATTAATATATCTTTCTACTGAACAACCTTTACTTTGCGTTCCGTGAATTCCTTTTTGTAATGGTTAAGAAATACTAGTGATTTTGGTGCCGGTGCAAGACTTTAAAAGGTAAGGTTCTTTCCTCAAACTTTACTGGTTAATCTAGTATTTCTGCAAGGAATAGTAGCTACGATTCGATTTTATTATGCACTTTAGGAATATTACTAAGTACGTACACGTTTAGTAACTATGTATCTACTTAATTGGTATTCACTAAACCGTTTCCGTGAGAACGTAGTTTGAATGTAGTTTCTCTTTAGAGTTTATTCTCAACTCTAATTTGAATAAGGTTTCTTTATTAACTTGTGGAATGAATCTCTCAAATAGTGTTATCTGCCTTACTAATGATGTGCAATTTGAGTGAATGGTCTCGGCAATCACCTTGAAATGGAATTTGCTCATATTTCACCGGCAGGAGTAACCTCTACATAGAGTTCTTTTAATGTTGGCAACTGATTTTAATAGTTGTTTTTAAAGAATCTATGTTACTGTATTTGATATATTGTCTCATCTCGTCATACGGCATTAGTTTCGATTTTACGGCCTATTCTCTCTTGTAAATAGGTATTTGTTTATGTCTTGTTTATCTATAGGTAATTAGGTACTTACATCATTTTATAGATAGGTAAGATACTTACTGTAGGTAAGTATAGTAGGTATCTCTATATCTACATACAGATAAATATCTTTTTAATTTGCTGAGACAATTCCGTCGGCTGTTGTTTTATCAGGCTTCCCAATCTTACATCATTTACTTTGTTTATTTCCATGCCAAGAATAGCGTATGTAATCATGGAATCTATCGATTTAATCTTGTTTTCGTAACAAAATAATAATTGTTTTTTCAGACTTTGAACATTTATATCTCGACCTACTTAATTATTTTTGTTTTAAACCGAAAACATTACACGCCCTAAATTTTTATTGTCCTTAGTCAGGCTTAGTCCTAATATTTCATGTCTTAATTCCTCTACTTCTAATGTTTATACATCCTAATTATCGGAAGTCCTAATGTCGTTAGTTTTAATCGTTCAAACACCTAATATTTTATTATCATACTTCTAAATAATTCAAAAATAGATTAGAAAATTATACAAAAATATTTTAGATGATGGTTTATAGCGCCAGCTTGTAAAATGCCCCTCTGAAAATTTTTAGATTTGGTTTAGATGGTAGTTCAACCTAACCCCTCTGTGGATCTCACAACCTTGTGGATAGATTAGGTTTTATGACAAATTTTCTAGCTCTAATGTGTCCTAATTGTCTCTATCGTATGAAAATTGTCCATGTGGCCGTTTTTTTGCAATAGAGTTTAATGTACTAGGCAGGTATTTGACCGCCATCTCACCTGATGGGTGATGGGCGGCCGAAGGTGGAGGTCTCAAACCAACCTATTCACTCTGGCCTTGAAGGAATCCCGGGTTATACTGATCGGGGAACACACCAACAGGCAACGCGTTCCATTCCTTAACTGTACCAAGGTCGAGCAAAAGCGGTTCTTGCGGATAGTTGGAATATCTACTACATAAGGATGGAATGCCTGCCCGCGTCTTGTTCCCCGAAGGCGGAAAAGGGCCGGCGAGATTAAATCGAACTATTCCTTTGCACATTCCCCGAAAGGCATCCTGAAGTATTCTACAACAACGCGAAACCCTACGCCGATGTTCAAGGCTCTGCAGCTTAGCGTCTATGAGTTAGATCATGAATCATCCTCTTAGCATGCTTCTCCGCATGCTTCTCCACTCCGAATCCAAAGTCGCTAGTTGATTTTTGGCTGATCCATCGTAAACGTGGCAGCAGTACTCCGTACAAGACCGAACTTGTGCTTGATTTAGCTGAGTTAGCTTGCTCTCGCGCGCGCAGGCAGGCTGGGGTTGGGCCGCTTTTGTAAGTTTTCGTCTTTCCAATTCATTTTATTATACGGCCGTGTGGTGTCTGGCAGGGTAGGGCATTAGCCCCTTCCAGTTATGGGTGTCGTACAAAGCGACTAGGCTCTTTAGACCAGAAAATGGTCGGCAGCATTTTCTGAAACGTGTTTTGGACACTGTGATCTCTAACACGCCCGCCAAGTGTAGAGATTATTATTTGTAAATTAATATGGGGCGGCTGAAGTCCAGTAGTGGACCATTAAGGCCGTTCATGTAATGTGTGCATTTATTTAAATTTTTATATTTAACGAAGTAGGAGCGCCGAGCTCGTAAGCGAGAGGTTCTGGTTCGCACTCCAGTGCCACCATGTATCAATCATTTTTCTGAGTTATACACATTAGTTGAACAATAGCGGGGGATAATATCGTGATTAAACCTTCAGCCTACACATTCAGCCGCATATCCAATCTGGTCAGGTTTCTCTGTTAACAGGGTCTCAGAGGTCACTTGGATAATGGTTAAGGCCGACCCCGGGCCATCGCGCGCGACAGCACAACCAGGACATGGCACGAAGATGATGATTTAATTTTATTTAATAATTTCCAGGAACCATGTACTCGGTGTCCCTGCCCGGCTGGGGCGCGGCGGTGGTGGCGGGCGCGTTGTTCCTCTACAGCACCATGGATGTAGCCTACTTCGCCCGGATGATGTACACTGTGGCAAAGGCCAGGTACTTCAAGAAGAAGGCCTGCATTTTGGAGACTACAGAGGTGAAATGTAAGTGTTACATGTCTACAATTCCTAAAACCAATTTTCCATCGATGTAAACAAACCACAAATGCACAGAAAAATGTACTGGTCAACCCGTCAAAACAAAAGAACAGATGTGAATTCACGCCATCAGCAGTACGTGGGCTGGTCCAAAAGTTTTTAGCAATCATTTGAAAAAATAATCAGCGCATTTAGTGAATTGCCCCAATCACATGCTATTCATCATCACATCATCACAGCCCATAACAGTCCACTGCAGGAATAAGGGCCTCCCCCACGCAAGGGTAGGTTAGTGCCATAATCTCCACGCTTGTCAGGCGGGTTGAAGATCGCGGTGAAAATAATGGAAAACGCTGCTGCCCATTTTCTAGTCTACGGAGACTCTAGATCTTCTACCTCGGAAATATTAGTCGCCTTGTACGACACCCACGAGTGTAAGGGGTTGGTGCTATTCTACTCTGCCGGACACCACACGGCCAATTGCTATCACATGCTATTGTCATTTATTTATTTTATAAGTTTGAACGTGGTCAGGGCGACCTCAAACATGTACCTAGACTAAGGCAACCGCCAACTGCCGTCACTTCAGCATGAGATTCAGGATGAAATGATGCTTAGATCCCAGGTAGCTTCCACTATTTTACATGAACTGCTTAAGGTTAGGAAGGTTGTATCTCGAATAATAGCCCACTTTCTCAGAGAAGAGCAGAAAGTTACTTGTGCCAATTCATGATAAATAATTTCTATGGTCCGTAAAAATTATAGAAACTACATGGGTGTGAAACTATATTTCATACTGAATCTCACAGCTAGTAATATTGTGACATTCTTTTATCAGCGACTATACCCTGATGACGTTTTCAGGAGTGACCGACTTTGGCGGCTGCCCTGGTCTAGGTTCATGTTTCAGGTCGCTCTGACCTCGTTTAAAGTCATAAAATCAAGAAACGACAATACCATAGGCAAGGCACAATTCACCATAGGGGCTGATAAAATTTTCATGTGATTCTATAAACGTTAACCCATATTTATAATCATAATACATCTTACAACATCAAAATGCTTCCCGCGTTACCTCCGTCTTAGTGGTCGTCGTAAGGTATATTATAGCAGACATGTTATTTTTATTAATCGATAAAAAAATAACTAAAAGTAGTTTAACTAAAAGTACTAAAAGAGTTTGTAATAAAATTTGCCTTTAAACGACACAAAAATTAAAACAATAGGGTGTATAACAAGCCGTTGACGAAAAACTTTTGGACCAGCGTAGTATATACACTTAAGTGTATGTTGCTTCAGTTTTGTAAGCAAATAACCACTTAAATCTACAAATTACCAGTAATTATTGTCTTATATTTTCCATTCATTTACATCGATGGAAATTTTGTTTGTGACAGACATTAGCTCTGGACATGGTTTTCCTTGCTAGCGTGATGCACACAGTAGTACATAAAAGCTTCGGAGTTCCTTTCAGCGCTTTCTGTGGTTTATTTGATTCACAGCGATTTGTCAAGCGGGCATAACCCTCCACTATTGTGGAGCCGGTGGCTGATAATGATTGATGGTGATGACCCAATTAGTCTGAATGAGGGATACAGATACATTATTAATAACATTTGTTACAGCTTAATAGCAGTAGGGTACATTATATATTTTGTTACTACAAGTACAAAATAATCTATAAAAGTATGACTGTTATACATTATAACATTTATTATCTCATGTCCAGAATAATAATAAATTAAAAAGTCATACTTATAAATTAATTATAATAAAAGAATACCAATTATCATTACATATTGTCATTAAGCAATTATTTATTGTATACTGCAATGTCACCGATCGGTAATAAAGCTTACTCAGATAAGGCGAAGGTAATTTCGGTGAATTTCTACTTATCAGATGAACAGGTGTAAGGGGCTTATCGACAATTAGCATAATTCGAGAAATGGCCAATGAAAGATGGCTTGCGTTGCAATTTACTCCTTTTATCCGTGTTAGGTTATATTGACTGCAAGTAGCAGGAAACAGACAGGCGTAGAAGCTTGGAGAGGAGGCCTACGTTCGAATACGGACACACTATGGGTTGATGATGATGATCCGCGTTAGGTGAAGTTCGGATTTTTAATAGACAGACTTAGTTACAAATGGGCCTCTTTTAGTATGTTTCTCTTCGTCATATGAAAGACGGGTTCTTAATATATCAGATGTCGTCATTGTTAGTTTGATTTCAATGAAAATGTCGATGAGCCCCTTCTTCTCCCGTATCCTTCAGAGGTTTTAAATCATTTAAAGGAATTAATTTATTGTTTAAACTTGTACGGGGAGTTTAGATTTGCCGTAACGCGAATCTGTAACTTTATGTAACACCTGATTACTCTCGACCTATATCAATCGCGAAGATCTTGGATGCAGGAAGCACAAAGATCGGCGTAGAAGGCGTGGGCGGAGGCCTATGACTAGCAGTGGCTGTTCTGCGGCTGAGATGATGGTCGTACCGAGGTCTCTATCAATCAGCAAGCTAATATTTCGTTACCAGTGTGGATTGCAGAATGAGTTTCCAGTCACAGGGTTTCCTTTGAACTATGACATGGGGTAGTTCAAGAGGTATATAAGAGGTATTTTCAGAGGCGGGCAAGGCATTAGTACCGCCCCTGGTGTTGCTGATGACCATAGGCGGCGGTGACCACTTTCCATCAGGTGGCCCGCTTGCCTGTTTGTCCGACGAACAACATTAAATAAAATAAAAATACTTTCTTGTAATATCCTTGACATACCTCTTCCGCGTATATATGCACTTACATTATTTTCCGATAATGTAAGGAAAGATAGATTATTATCCTTATCAACTTTGTTTATTTGCCATCAGGGGAATTACCTCGCGCGATAATTTCGATCAGATCATCATGTAAATGTGAACTTGATAAACAAATTGATAAAGCGCAATTAATCGCCGGTCGTTTGCGTCATTGCTGTTATGTCAAATATGGCCAGAGTTATAGAAAATATTTCGTAATGTGACACTTAATAGAAAAAACTTCATAATGTGCCTGAAATCGGCTGTAGTTGAAAGAGGCTATGGTGTAGTTCTTGGGCCGGTATCAAACAAAGACATCCCATAGTTAGCCCATGACCAGTCTACGTTTGAATGGGCTTGCTTAAATCTCCACGCTTGCCAGGCGGGTTGGAGATCGCACCGATGAACATACTGCTGCAGATATTATAACCTACGGAGGTTCCAGCTGATCTGCCGAACCTGCACGGCAAGCATACAGTGCTCTCGCGCGCTGGGAAGCGAGAAAAGGCGCGACATAGACACTGCTATCTCTTTCATCTTAGTATTCAGAGAAGGAAACAAAGGCTCTCTCGCGGCGCGAGCCGTGTCACTGGCACCCTTGTGCTAGCAGTGCTTTCGCTTTGATGACGTTGGTAAAAATATTAAATTACGAACTTAATCCTATTTCAATAAATAGAGTGTTCGACTAAAAAGACGACTCTGGGTTTGTTGCTTGACCTTTGAAAAAAACAAATCTTTTCATAAAAAGTAATTTACTGAAAGGAGGACATTGAGATCTTTCAAAATGATAACGATATTCCATATATTTTCTATGACGTTCATAAGAGATAAATTGTAAGACCTAAATTAAATAAAATTATTTGACTTTGACTTTGACTATTATTAGTTACCTAGATTAAGTTATTTTTCTAAAAGTCTGGCAACAAACCTAGAGTAGATTTTTGAGTCCACCGGTGGATGTAGGTTTTCCTTTTTTCATTTTCATTTTCTGTTAAGCCATCTAATCATTACTTACTGGCCATAATCTCTAGTCTGTATGAAATAAGCAACGTTAACGTTGTCGGGGTTTCACGGCGGCAAAGTAGACCAGACTTTGTGTCGTCAATGGCGGACCCGTTAGTGTGCCAGCTAACTGTGAACGAGAGTAGATATTTGGGCTAGAATTCGCCGTGTAACAGTTCAAGAGCTAACTCGTTCTGCTGCACGTCTAATAGAAAAATAGCTGCCACTTGCCCCTCATTATTTGTATTGGTCGAATGTTGGGTTTTCTCTTTGAATGTGCATATTTCATACGTCACGTTCGTCATTGGTTGGGGATTTTCTAGAGTTAAAACTAAATAATCGTGGACACATTCAGGAAGCGCCATCTGACCCCAAACTTAGCAAAGCTGGGTGCTGGATAACAGATTATATACTACTTAAATACTCTTGAATTTATACTTATTTTACACAGAACACGCAGACCCGTAATAGTAATTAAAATTCATTATTTCAATTTCTGCTCAGCCGGGAATCGACCCCTGAACCTCTTGCGTGGCTGACTGCATGTTGACCACTGAACCACTCAGGTCGTTCAAATAAATTTACCTGCTGAATTCGATGCGTTACATTACTCATCATCATAGCCGCACAGCCCCCATGAGGAGAGGGAGAGGAGATTGCGTTTGCTGAAATTGTATTTAAGCGTCAATTTTTCCGCCCTATCGGTTCTGTGAGTTAAAGCGACTCCAAACTTGCGCAAATGCAGTTACATTACAGTTACTTATATCTGTAGACAAGGTGTAGATAGATTAGAAAAACAATCACTACTGTGCCACCTATTTCACGGCTACGACATACAGCTCGTCCTTTAGAGCTTAGCAGAGGTAGGACGTTATGAAATCAGATACAAAACGAGAATCTTAAACGGTATCTCAACCTTAATACTCACTGCCCGCCCTTTCTTCCAGCGTGTTGTCTCCTGAACGACATAGACACACTACTCTATCACATGAACAACGCTCGGTATCTTCGAGAGTTGGACTTCGCCAGAGCCGATTTCTACGAACGGACCGGACTCTACGCGAACATCCGTGCGGCAGGGGGCTCCGTGGTGCAGGCCGCCTCGACGATACGCTACAGGCGGTATCTGAAACCATTCACTAAGTTCACCATCACGTCTAGGGTGAGTAGGCTACCTTGTGTGCCTGTAGCGTCCATAGTGGCGTTTTCTCTTCAAGTTCACAATGTTATACCTAGATGCTGAACTTAGTTGCTCCACCAGGCGTATCTACAGGTCTTCTTTACTTAAGTAAGTAGGTATAGGTATTTATGTTGCGTTTTGCGGCTACGAACAATATCAGAAGAATTTTCTAAGTAGTACCTAAAATGTCACCTGTAAAAGCAAAGAAGAATATTTGCTCTGTTCATTTTGTCAGGTACGAGCGCATTCGAGCTTATAATTCTATGTATGTCTAGTACCTATGGCATGGAAGCAGAAGTTAGGAAGTCCCCTAATAATCTTAAAGTATTCAAAAGAGTGTAACTGGAGGCATTCGTCTTCTCAGTTTAGTTAATTTGGGTGCGGGTTCATTGGGCTCCATGGCAGTACCTAGTTATTAGCTTGTATTTAGGCGTGACTGGATGCCTCTCAGTAACTGTTTGGGACGCTGGACGCCGCTGTAGGTTCTGACAAAATAGAATTTGCAACGATGGGAATGAGTTGACCCCACCACGTCAGTCCCTAGCCTGTTTTCATTAATCTTCGCTTATTCCTCACAGCGACAATACATTATTTCTTATATAACAGAGGAAGGCAAACGAGCTAGCGGGTCACCTGATGGTAAGTGAACACTGGCGTTATGGGTAGATACCCACAAATAAGCAATACCACGGGGGTCGCGAATGCGTCGCCGGCATTCGAGATAGGTGTAATGTATCGTTTATTAAAGGCCCCAATGTCATACAACATACCTAGACACAGACGCCCAAGAATTAACTCTTAACGGAACCCCTATCCACCCCTTCGCCAGGCGATCTACTGGGACGACAAGACCGTCTTCATGGAGCACGAGTTCGTGGGCTCCGGCGGGTTCGTGCACGCGGTGGCGATCTGCCGGCAGCGCGTGATCGACACCTCCGCTGCGGCGATCGCGGAGCTGCTGCTGCAGCTGCACTGCGCCGGTGCATGCAGACCGCCGCCTACGAAGATGCCCCAGGAGGTAGGGGGGACTATTTACAATATACAACAACTGAAGACGAGGGTCTTTGACCAATGAGTGTTGCCAGTGATGACTTACGGAACTGAAACGTGGCCGCACACTGTGGGCCTTATAAGAAAGTTCATTGTTACCCAAAGGGCAATGGAAAGAGCTATGCTCGGAGTTTCTTTGCGCGATCGAATCAGAAATGAGAAGATCCGCAAGCGAACCAAGGTCACCGACATAGCTCTAAGGATTGCCAGACTAAGTGGCAGTGGCAGGGCACATAGCTCGAAGAACATAATGGCCGATGGGGCAGTAAAGTAATCGAGTGGCGACCAGGTACCTGAAGACGCAGCGTGGGTAGGCCTCCCACAAGGTGGACCGACGACCTGGTAAGGATCGCAGGTACCAGCTGGATGCGGAAAGCACAGGACCGGCCTTTGTGGAAATCTCTGGGGGAGGTCTATGCCCAGCAGTGGGCGTCTAGCTGATATGATGATGATGATAATGACAATAACTGAAATAGGGCTATGGCTCATGGAGCACAAATTCGTGAGCGTTGGCCGTGTCGTAGAACGAGTTTATGCGCATCGCCCGGTTTATAGCACGAGTCAGTATGCACTGGTGGGTTGGTAGCACAAGTTCGTACATGCGGTGGCGGTTTGACGGCAGTGCGTGATCGATACCCTCGAGTGGGATTGCTACAGCTGCTGGTGGAATCAAACCGTCGTCTACGAAGATGCCTCCTCCTGACGCATAAGCAACCTGCCTGCGCACACGCTGCCGGAATTTGACGGCAGCCGAAGTCTGTACAATGGGGCACATTATAGTACTAGTAGTAGTAGTAATAACCACGATGTTTAGGCACAGACCATATGTCGAATGTTACCTCGATTATGTTACAAGATTTTTATACCACTAAGGCGGCCAACAAGCTTACGGTCCGCCTGATGTTAGGCAGTTACCGTATACTATGGACGTTTGCAATAGGTATCACTTGCGAGTTGCCAACCGTTTGGCGATAGCTATGGTATTGCATATGAATATATTAAAGTAGCAGGTTATTTGTTGCAGTACTTAACTTACCCAACTGACGTTTACCATCTCCGCATTTCAGCTGGAACTCTGGGTGCAGAGCAACGAGATGAATTCGGCAAGGCTGCGTGGGCCAACGACGCTGCAACCTGCGCTGTACGATGGACTGGCCAGCGGGGAGATGCTCCCCCCCGTCCCCTCATCCGACTGAGACCCGGCTCACTGCCCGGGCCTCCGAACACGCTCGCACACAACCAACTAGTGCGAGACAAAGACAGCAATAGGGGGTGCTTTATAGGGCAGTGTCGATCGCCTCATTCGCGTGCCAGCTCTCGAGCGGTGCGGACGTGCAAGTGAAATCAGTTTGTTTTATTGCAGATTTTGACTTGTTGTATGTCGTATTTTATTTGTAGTTTCGTTGTTTGTTTTAATTTTGTGTGATGTATACATTTAAGTAGGATGTTGACTGGTGTCGGGCACAAGTGTGTGGTTTGATAAGATAGAAATTATAAAGTGTCAGATGAGGTTCGAATGGGATTGTGATACGGTTTGATTATTGTCGTTTATGGTTGGTTTTGAACCTTAACTCAATGTGCCTCAAATGTATGAATTTACTGAGAGATATATCCTATTTAATTGTTGTAATAATTACGAATATTTTATTCCACCGCAAAACGTCTACTGCTCTATAGATTTTTCCAGAAGATAACACTTCATTCTGCTTAAATGAGGCAGACGGTAGATAAAAATTCTACTCAAATATCCCTTTTGCTATGCTTAGCCATTCGAGAATCTACTACCTGCTCCTGTTAGTAGTAGGTTACAGACAACCTCTTACTGCAACCACGCGTGGACGTACAGTCTCGAGAAAGTCGTGAGAAGGCACTACCTGATGCTCTTGCAACAATAAATTATTGTCAAACTGAGTACTTCAGCTCTCACATCGGATGATGACGCCCTCAATTTTTAACGACATTCTTGATAGACTGTAGGTAGGCTTTGGGATGGGGATGGTAAAATATAATCTTCATTCAAAAATAAAAAGGTAGAAAATGGAGTGTTCTTGTTTCTAAGCTTTCTGACTGTATAACATTCCATGGTGTAGCGAAAAATTGTCTATAGGCGAAAACAGTTTTGTTCGCTACCCGTCCGTAACCGTTCCTAGTTGTTCGGTAAGATGGAATTCGTGAAAGCTACTTGAAACCTGAAAAGAGATAAGATTGTACATAGTTCTAGTCGACACTAATTTATACAGTTATTTATAAATCACAGATTTCTTAAATGCTATTATCGTGTCAGAAATATCCATTCGTTTGACAATTTACTGTTTTTATTATGTTTAATTTCACGATAACTCTAGTGATTTATGTTATTAAACACCTTTATCCTATTTTTTACACTTTTAGACTTTTGGTACAATTATTCGAATAGAAAATTATGAGGGTAGAAAGAAATATAAGGGTATTTACCTAACTTTTGTTTTGGGTTTGAAAATTCCGTAGATAGGTAAGTACATACAATTTTATTTTACACATAAGTAAACCACTTGCTCAGACTGTAATCAATTTAAGCCTTTGATAAATTGATAAGTTTATTTTGTATACGGAAAAAAACTATTAATGACTTAATAATTGCATAATTGTAATGTTAGAGTCTAGCTAAGCTAGATGTTATTATGGTAATTGAAAAAGTTTATGGTACGTAATTACTAGTTTAATATTAATCTATGATTATTGTAATAATACAAAAAACAATAAAGTTCAAATTAGTTTGCATTGTCTTTTCATTACTGTCATTACAGTCTTTTACCGTGAAAGCGGAAAGGTTAATACTGCATCGGCCCACTGCTGAAAGTAGGTGCGCCATTCATGCCGGTCCTGACGCATATCATCATCATCATCATCACAGCCCATAACAGTCCACTGCAGGAGTTAGGGCCTCTTCAACGAAAGGTACGCTTGGCAGGCGGGTTGGAGATTGCACTGTTGTAAATATAACAATGGAAAACGCTGCTGCCCATTTTCTAGACTGCGGAGTCTCTAGATATTTTGCCTCGAAAACATTAGTCTCCTTTTACGACACCCACGAGCGTTGGTAGAACCCGTCAACCCTTAGGGTTGGTGCTGTTCTTCTCTGCCGGACACCACACGGCTATACTGATACCATGAGCCATATTCAAATGATGAATCAAATAGAGAAGCAAACGAGCAGGTCCCCTGAAGGCAAGTGTCCACCACCCCCATGGACATTCGCAACACCAGGGGTGCCCCATGCTTAGTCGGCCCATGAGAAAGGTGTACCGTCGTTTTGTAAAGGCTCGGATGTCGTACCAGCTCTGGAACGTCGCTGCAGGACTATGAAGATCATTCCATAGAATGGTCGTATGCGACAGGAAGTTTCTGGAATGGCTACGAAATATGTATCATCGAGTTTGTATTACTTTATTTATTAATAGGAAGTCATTATTATTCATACTTTTTGTACTTCGCATCCAGCACCCAATCGAAGGCGGAAATTCAAAAATTGCGATCGAATGTTGTTATGTGGAAATACCCAGCCAGGCACATTGAATAGGCACATATAAAAGTAACAATTGTCGTGGCTATAGGTATTGTAAACTAATATAATGGTTGCAGATAGGCATTGTTTCGATACATTATTAAATTATTTAAAACAAGTAATGAGGAGGTGACGGCTTGTAACGCGTGACGTGGGGATGCTGAAGACCGGTCGAAGTGGATGCAACACAGCAGGAAAGCGGACAATGGTGAAGCCGGAAGTAACGGCTCAGATAATGACGATGAAACTATTGAGAGAGTGGTGTAGAGTGGTGTTTTTAGGAATCGAGTAACACCACTCAATCATCGTGAAGGTCGTAGGGAGTCGATTTGTGCAAGAGGCACATAGTCATCAATATCACAACATCAATATGGAGGATTTGGGGAAGGCTACGTCCTGCGGCTGAGATGATGCTGATGATCAGTCTTTGAGGCAGACCTGTTAGGACTCGTAGACCCGAAAATAGGCAGCAGCGCTTTCTGTTACGTATTTCCATAGGTGCCTGCTAAGTGCAGAAGTTCGTCAACCTGCTAAGTGCAAATCATCTCAACCATAACGCCTACTGCTGCATATACGCCTCACCCATGTCTTCCACATTTCTGCCTCTTGCATCTATCGGCTCCCTACGACATTTACAAAGTTGTACCTGAGTTTCGAGTCGTATATAGCTGCGTTTGCCGGTAGGTGGTCGGTAATCAGAACTAGGGATTATAATTCGGTTAAATCCGGCATACATTTCAATCAGCTACCGGATCCGACCGGATTGTAACTGGTGCACATCTATCTAATCATTTTGTGTTTTCCTTGAATGAGAATCAGGGCAATACGTAGGTAATGTATTACAACATTCTGAGTACATGATATTATTTTATGATCGTAGTTTATTTTAAATAATATTATATTGCTACTGGTGATGTTCTTTTGTATAGTTTTGAGGTATATGAATCTTTATATTTTTAATTTTACATACTCTACATATACCTAATATTAGGTCCATGGATCTCCCTCCAGTGCTCCATGGGGAATTGTGGATTTAGCACGTTTGGTTTACTTATTTGGCAGAGCAACGTGCCCGGGGTTTTTAGATTGGGCAATGCATTCGTACCCCGGTGTTGCTAATGTCCACAGGCAGCGGTGACTACTTTCCGTCAGGTGGCCTGACGGATTAACATTAAAAATTCTGATTTCTGTGGGTAATACTTACAGTTGTCGTGCTCTACTTTTTAACCCCCGATGAAAATAGAGGGGTGTAATAAGATTCACGTGGCCTTACGTGGCTCTTCTGGCTTTCTGTGGCTTTATATGTTGAGGCGTGTGTCTGTCTGTGGCATTGTAGCTCCCGAACGGATGAACCGATTTTGATGCGGTTTTCTTTCTTTGAAAGCCGTTTAATCGAGACTGTTCTTAGCTTTGTTTCATTAAAATCAGATCACTAGTTTAGACAATATTTGAGTATATGTGAACTTAGTCGTGGGTTATCCGACTTTTTCTGTCTCTTGGGTTATCTATTTAAATGCACCTCCTTACCTACCCCAACGATTCTTCCGTATGATCATCATCTTGGCGTTATGTCCCGGTTGCGCCCCCGCGTAGCACGCGAGGGTCCAAGGTCCGCTTTTTCTCTATTCTTTCTCGATTCTTCCGTATATTTCACTTCAATTTCGGAGTGTGCAAGAAGGCGGGTTCTCCCCGATTTCGATAAGAAAATATTTTGTTCTTCCTCAGTACTTGAACTACATAGTTTCATCAAGGCTCTGATAAGTTTGTTATTTGTTGACTGTTTTTCTGCTGTTTTATTTTTAATTTTGTCCAACTGCATACTTACCTACTTACTAGGTGACAGGTATAAACACGTACATGCACTTAAATACTTATCAGCGTTTATGCATTGTATGAAACTGGTAATAGACGCTCCGTTTTGGGCTTTTTGGCTGGAGCTGACCAACCGTCAGTTGCAGTTGATACTAATCCTTACATTGCATAAAATAAAGTCGCTTTGGGTACGGGGGACTTGGCCCGCGCATCCGAATTAATCCAAAAGCGACTTTATTATGTACAATGTAAGATTTAGTATCGACTGCAACTGACGGTTGGTTGTTTAGTACTCTATTCGCTCAATAAACCATTCATAATATTCATTCAGGCAACTGAATGTGTAGCCATAATCAAATCTGTTCCTAATCAGGTTCCCCTGTTAACGGGTCACGGAGGTCAGATGGCTTGGTCCACTGTAATAACCTGATCTGCCAAATCCTGGATCATATTCAAGGCGGACCACGGGCCCTCGTGCGCGAGGGCACAATCGGGACATTAACGCCATGTTGATTAGATTTATAGTGTTCGTATTTTTTCATTGTTAGCTACGTCTAGGGCCCTAATTCTCGCGCTGTGACACCTCGAATTCGCCATTCAATAATGACATTGAAATGTCTATTGGAGCCAATAAATATTTTCTCAACTATCTTCGACAGTCGTATATTGTCGAAGATCAATTTCAGTGACGTTTCTAAACAGTTTTTTGGCTAAAAAAATGACGAATTTGAGATGTCACAGCGCGAGAATCGCTCCCTTGGTCCTAAGTTTCAGGAAATTCTTTGCCACAACGAATGAAGGATGATGAACCTTCAATTCTTCCTATTTTTATCCTTTATTAATACCTATAGGTTTAAATTTTTATTTCATGGTCTAACAAAAATTCTCAGCCTTTAGGCTAATTCAAAGATGGATACTCTTCGAATTAGCCAAAAGGCTGAAATATTTTGTTTAATTACTCATAGGGGTAAGAACAAAATGAAATGCATGCTTAATTGTAATGTACACAATTTATTTATTTATATCGTATAGTGTTTCTTATACAAAGATAGTAAATTGTAAATTCTTTTTGCGAAGTCCAAATAAATAAATAGATACTAACTACAACTCCCGCAGACCTATCACATGCCCTTTAGGGCAATACTAGGAGTATAAGTTACAATACTTTGCTTCTAGCTTCGAATTGATACGTTATGTGTACCCCGCGGGGCGCGGCGGCGGCAAACATCATTATCCTAAGGACCATATTTGAGACTTGACTGCTTCGCAAACGCCAGCCGCCGGCGCCCCCCGCGGGTGCTACGGTCTCCAAATGAAATCGCTTTCCCAATAAATATACAAAAATATTACTTTAGGAAGATACTTTTAAGGTAGGTATGTATTGTCAAAGGCACTGGTAATCTTACTGATACTCTGAAGATAGGATCCAAGACTAACTACGCTACGGCGACTCGGCGCTGACAACATCGACCTAACACACATACAATATACATAGATATATTTTTTGGTTTTGGAACTTAGCGGCATTCCGAATGAGAAATATTATTATTATACATTTACTTTTTATTCATAAATAATCCTATTGGACTTAAACCTTACATACTTACATCGAAACTTAAACCTTAACTTATCAAGAAACATAGTCTTTAGCCATCGATTTTTCTGAGGAGTCTTCGAATAGATGAAACAGATCTACTTCAACTTACATTACATATACATACAATAGTTTCATCACTAAAAATGCATTTCTTACATACTATCACTGAGTAGAGGAGTTCGATCTGCTCGAAAAGTCTGTAAACCGAAAATTAGTCTCATGTCGATACGGCGCGGGCCCCGGACGGGCCCCGGGCGGGCCACGGGCGGGCGGCGGGCGGCAGTCGCCGTCTACGCTATAGGAAGTCGCGGCGCTGCGCGGGCGGCGTGGTAACTCTCCGGAGGGGCGGCGCGGCGGCTCAGTGGTCGTGCGCGCGCTTGTTCTGGTGCATCATGTTCTTGAGCGTGGCCACCTCCGTGGCGAGCCGCGCGAGCTCGGCCTTCAGGTGGGCGTCCTCCTCCTCGGGCAGGCGGCCCTCTGGCGGCCGGTACTCGCCGCCCAGCGAGATGCCCGAGTCGCGCTCGTCGCTCGAGCCCTCGCCGTCCCACGAGGGCGACGAGCGCGGGCCCGGCTCCTGCTTGATGTGCTGCAGCGAGAGCAGCGCGCTCGCCACGTCCTTGTCGCCGAGATGCGACTTGTGGCGCAGCTTCAGCGGCAGCCCGTTGTTTTCGCCGCCCGCGTACTGCTCGGGCGTCTCGTCGCCGGAGCCCGACAGCGAGGACAGCTCGTAGGGCGAGGGCGCGCGCCGCGAGCGCGACAGGTTGAGCACGGAGCCCGGCTGCTCGTAGTGCGCCGGGTGCGGGTAGTAGTCGGGTGCGGGCAGCGCGGGCAGCCGCTCCGCGTAGGGCTGCGGTGGCGGCGGCGGTGGCGGCGGCGAGCACGACGGCGGCGGCGGCGCGGGTGGGAACAGCGCCCCACCTGAGATCTTGCTGCGCTTCGTCACGCACAGAACTTGGTCACAAGTCGGCAGCGTGGCTAGGACCTGATCGATGCTGATCAGCGTCTCGCCGCAGATGCCGTACTTCTCTTTGATCGCGTCCAGCTGCGCCTTCAAAACGTGGTTCTCCTTGGAGAGCTCGACTACGCGTTGCTCGAGCACCATGTCGTTGAAGCGGCGCTTCTCGCGACTGCGCTTGGCGGCCTCGTTGTTGCGCCGGCGACGGTCCCAGTAGCCGTCGTCCTTCTTGCTGTCCGGGATGAATTCGCGTTGCTTGCGCTGCCCGAAGAACTCCTTGCGTTTGTTGTAGTCGAAGGAGTTGTAGTCGTGCGGGTCTACGCCCGGGGGCGGCGGCCCGTCCATGGAGAACTGCGGGGAGACGGAGCGCGGCGGACGCGGCACAGCGCGAGGCGGCGGCGTGGGCAGCGGCCCGCCCAGCATCTGCTGCTGACTCAGGATGAACTCGGCGACCATGTTGCGGCGGACTACGCCCGGCCCGCAAGACTCTTCACAGTGGTTCTGTGGACAAACGAGAACACCGTCAGTAACAAATCACCAAAAACACGAAACATGCACATCGTTGCATTCGTCTAAATTAATGTCGCTTACAAAACCGGCCGGTTGCAAAAATGCTGTCGCAAGATCCCGCGGTGCAACCGCGCACGTGGAGTCACCTTTGTGAAATAACGTTGCCTCATTCAGCGCTTTTTTGCTCCCTTCATGTTAGCGAAACTCATTAATAAGTCGGGTTTCCTAATGATTTTGATGTTACAAAAATCCAATTTAAAGGTTACCTAGGCCGGATTCGTCGCGTTACAAAACTTCCAATCTCGCGGTGCACTTCATTTGAATTCATTTGAATTTCTTCACTTCATTTGAATTGGTTTGCGGTAGGCGCGGGTGGTTACGGGCGTCGGGCGACGGGCGGCGGGCGCCGGCGGGCGGCGGGCGGCGTCTGTCGCCGTCCGCCGGCGCTGTCCGAGTTTCGCAACGCGGTCACGTTGCGGCCGGCGTGCCCGCGGCCGCGTAAGCTGTTTTATTATTTCAATATCCTCTATCGATTGATTGCGATGTCGTTAACCTTTACGCAACCCGCGCGTTTATGTAAACGAGACCGCGACGCATCGCGGCGCCGCGCAACAACGACAGGAAGTCCGCGGCCAAAAAGGCGCCCCGGCCCGCTGTTATCAACCAAACAAAACAATGGAAGAATCACTTTGTAAGTGCCCATTGTGGATTGGCCATAAAACGGCTGCTATACGTTTCGTTTTTTAGTAGATTTTAAAACAATGCAGTTTGTACCGGCTTGTGCATAGAAAAAGAGTTAATCGATCACGTTGTCGGGCACGCGGTGCGCACGTAAGCAACGTGAGAGTTCTTTCATGAGGTGAAATTATGCTCCTCGCATGCCATTTGCATGTATTCGGCGACAAGGTCCGGCGCGCGCACGTGGCGCGACCTCCTTATGCGGGATTATTCACAGATGTCGCGCATGTAATTCCGAAAAGGGTCATTAGGGGGCCTAGGCGGGATATTAACGTGTTTATCCATATCGCTGTATCGGTTAACACCTCGCTTTAAATAACTAATTCATTTCTCCTATCCGTTACTTTGTAAATTATCCCGACGAAAATATCAAAATTTAACTTTTAACTATGGTCGTCGCTCGTTCTTTTATAGTACAATTCCACTCCTGCGCAAGTTAACACTGCGCTCTCGCCGGCATCGGTGTCAGTGGGCCGCCGCCCCAGTTGCGGCCCGTTACAGCGGATAACTGTTCAGTGGTTTAATTGGACCATTGTGAGGAGATGTCAATGGGACTCTCACGGTTGACATTGCAACCTTTTGCCCAAGTATTCCGTATGACCAACTTTGTGCGCAGTTCGTACATTGCATTTGTAGTCTATCACTTTTTGTGGCGGTCTATATGTGGCGATGAATGATTTTAGTCTATTTTTAGACTTCATTGGAAACGTTTTGAGGAAAATTGTTTCAGTTCATTTACGTTTAGTTATTGGCATTTTAATTTGTAATCCAGACAGCTTCTCAGTACTAAAACATTAATGGTACCGATGCAGTATAGTTAAGTTAATCATTAAATTAGAATAGTAAGTAGACCATCGGAAATTGTGTCACATTATTAATTTAAAAAGCCAGTTCCATATTTAAATCCGTTATAAATAGCACCGTTACATAATTAAAATACCGACCGCTGTTTATTCACATACGTAAGTAAATAACTGTGTTTTATGGAAAAATACGCTTGTAATGTGGCGTCATATTTATACAAATAGGTTTGGAGGTGTTAATATTTAAATACTATAATATTGGACTTAGGCCTTTCGTAGTACTTCTAGAAGCAATGTCACAAATATTTATAGGTTAGTTTTTATGTCTTTAAGTACCTACCTAATGTGTTATTGTAACACAATCAAAATCTACGGCAGAAGAATACTGCTTTGGTTTCTACTAAGTAGATATTGCGATAATGTATTTGTCCGTCGGTAGCGCCATTTGCAACTGCAGTTTAATGAAAAAGAATATTCCGTTACGTCTGTTGACGGTTGGCAGAACAGACAGTTACCCCGTTCGCCGGGTGAACCGTGCGGTCTCAGCGATTGGTTAGAAACTGGACCAAAGAGTTGTTATTATTTTTTTATACATATTTTTTGCAGAAACTCTGCCTCTGGGAAGCTATTTAGGATAAGGAAGTGCTGGTTTTACCGCCTTTAACTAATTAGTTGGTTTATTATTAGCACTTAACTGAACTTGACTTTGAATTTTGATTATATCTACTTGTTTAATGTGATTTAAGTTTATTGCAGTGGGTTTTTATTTGGGTCTGTAATTAGAATAGCATCTACAGAATTAAAAAATCTAATACCACGTCATCCGATTATCTTGTAATAAGTAACACGATGATTAGTATAAAAGAAAACTTAGAATTGCAGACAAATCTTGAGTTGACCCGTAACGGCTTGTCTCGGTCAATGCCGACAAAAAACTCGCGATCGATCTCAAAAATAACGGTCGAAGCTCCAACCGGCGGCTATTTCTAATCAAGCACTCGTACTTTCGACAACCGTTACACAAAAGTGGTCCGAACGGTACAGCCGAACGGTTTTTTTGTGCTCATCACAGCGCCTAAAAGTTGTAATACTGTTATGAAACAGCTATAAACGTTTCGTCACTGCACCGCGCCAAACGGCCAGTCACAAGATTCAAGGCTGAATTGGGAAACGCAAAGAGATGGGTTATGTGCGTGCATTGTTTTTGTGCTACCGATCTCTTTGGTTGGGTTGGTTTCGAGCGCCTACTGGCACGTTGTAGACATAGTTAGACTTTTGATCTTTTAGAACCAAAAATGACAACTGACTCTATTATTATTTAAAAGAGCTATATGCAAATAATTATGTACGCCATTGACTTTTATGTGACGTTCGATTACATAAGTAGATATTTCCCGCTACTTTGTAATAACCAATGATAACTACTGTAGATAGTAATCAATGTACAATTAAAGTCCAATAATTACATAAATCAAGTAATAACTCTACCGTTAACAAGAATCAGCGAATGTGATTGGTATGATAAAATACGAGTAATAAATAAATATTAAACCAGCTAAGTTCAATTTTTATTTCAATTCAAGTCAGTCAAAGAAAGGTTGATTTAAAAATAGAACACGAAGTTCTTTTTTTCAGCGCACCGTTGTTCCTATGTAATTCCATTTTTCGCGCCCGTATTAAATTTCTGAACATTTATTCACGCTCTTCTTTTAAACGTGAAGAGGTTTATTTCTCTAGTGTCACATTGCATGTGAACACGTGACCTATAAGGCCTACCCGTGACAGGTAGCAGCACGAGATGGTATCATGTGTAGGCGTCATTTATTTCCCATTTGGATTCGGATTTCCGCTACATAAACGTGATACTATTTTGATAACCTGATTTTCTATAATTTGCTATAAAATTTCAAAAATGTGTTTTTACCTATTTTGATGGGGATTCAAGTCATTTTCTAATCTTCTATTCTTTCTTTAAAATAATCCCTCGAATAATATATTACTGACCTACATTTTGATATATGGCGCAATATGTTTCGTAAAATTTTATAAAATAAAAAGAAATCTCTAAATTGAATGACCAACCATTAATATTCCATGTACCGTTGTTGTTTATGTTATTAAAATAACAAAAGATTTAATCAGCACAATCCGACTTTTCCACTTTGATATTAGACATAAATAATAATAAGTAAGTAAGTAAGTACTACAATGTGATGTAACGGTCACATGGCCAGCCACGAGGTAGCAATAATCACTAATAGGTATACGCTTTGCTATTTTATAGGTAGTCATGCAACACTAACAATTTTAATAACGGCTGCTACAATTTAAATATCTTTTTTTGTCGCGATAACTGTATCAAATCCGCAAAATCACAGTTCAACTCCTAGCAGACAAGTAGGTAGGTGATAATTAAAAAGAAATTAAAATCGAATTACAAAATTTCAAATTTCGATCTTGAATTTTTCGTTTCCATTCTTACGAACTGGCCACGATTGCGTCCCTAAATGAGTTCATTCGAATTTGAATTTGAAAGAAGTCTGATTTCAAATCTTTTTCTTTCTCAAGCTCTGGCCGATTGTCTTAGGACGGTAGAACCCGCGAATTAGTCGTGAGGTATGCTAGTCGGCTGCCCGCGCGGTCACGGGCCGCCCGCGGCCGCACGTGGCCGCTCTTGAACCTCACGTTGTCGCTTGCGCAATGCGGCACGCTCCTCTCGTTCCATCCACCGTTATATAAACTGCAATGCAACGTGATCCCACAACGTGAAATCCAATCATTGGACGCAATTAAAACCCGGAGCGCCCTTGGCCGTGAAGACGAGCGTTTGGAATGGAATCAAAGATCGGTTTTACTGTCTTGCTCTATGCTGACCTCGAAAATCACGTCTTGTAGACTTTTTAATTGATATACCTCACGAATATCCCGCGAGAGGTATACTCAGTATTGTACATAGTAGAGTTTTATGATGGCTCATACTTACATTAACGAACTTTGGTGTGCGATAAGAAAGAAAATAAAAAAATCTCACGCCAAAGTTCACACCATGACACAACCGGTGAGTAATGTGTGATTATACAGTGATCATGCATGTCATTTACTTTGTATGATAACATTATCTATTTGTTTAATATTGACAGTAATTGTTTTGTTAATTAAGAGACATTAAAATGGAATATCAAAGTTATTACATCACACGTAAACTGTGACTTTTTAACTGATTCAAAATGGCTTCTTACATTTATTGGAACGCTACCAACATTTTTAACTCGTGACTTGGTTTTCTCGGAAGCGTTGAGTTAGGTCATAGGACAGTGCGGATCAAAATCAAACTTTTGTTAAAAATGTTCTCAGAATAGGTACTCCAGGTGTTTGTTTAGGAAAGTTTCTTTCGATGTTTCAAGATTCTTTAGAGAGATTCTCAAGTGGTAATTACTAATTATAATGGCACTTATAGCATTATTTCTCAATAGTTCCACCCGCCCACGGTAGAATAAAACGTTGCTCTTGACCTTCTAAACACTTCGAGATAATGTCGGCCATCTTGGAAAAAGTAGAGAAAGTAGTACAGCGGTAACTTTCCACGCGTTCGCCGTTTACCGCGCGGGAAAAGTAGGCCGGCCGCCATGTTGGATTCGCCTTGTCTCTGTTTGAAGTAGTTCTCAAGATTGTAATAATACGCTAACTGAAGTTATAAGTTTCTTTATGCAATTATAACAATAAACCTAGTCTTGTTATACTAGCGTTAGGTTGGCGCCAGCCCCTCATTGTCCGTGTAACCGATTATGTCAAGATGTTAATGTTTTCATAACTTCCGGCGCGCCGCGTGGTTGTTTTGTCTCGGCGTCGCTGCCGGCTCTCTTCCTGTAATATTATTAGTTTTATTTTGTCGCGGAGGTCTCCGCGGAGGTCGCGGGCTTCTGGAAGCATTTCAAGCATTTTTCCCGCGGAATCCGTGCGTACTTGACCCGTTTCCCGCGCATCGGGACTTGTCCCAATTAAGAGGGAGGGTTATTTCGGGGCGGCCTCTATCGGCCGGCGGCGATAATGCTTTGGTGTCAAGGTTCCGTGTCGTAACAGTCTGGGTGGCCCAAACGGCGTATCAACCGTGTCAAGGTCCGCTCTCCGCTTCCTGTTTTCCGAGTTTTCTCGCCGTATCATTACGGTTAGCAGATGCGTTAACGGTTGCATGTACCGACGACCTTGCTCCACACCTACTAATTGCACAGTATTAAGAAACACTTAACCCATATTGCTGCGCTAGATTCTCCGAATTTAGCCGCCTTTAGCATGTTACGTAACCCGACCCGTTTATTTCAAGGAAGCCGAAGCGTGATCCTAATGAGTTGGTGTAGTTATTACTTATTACGTACACGTGAATCACGTGTTTTGTTGTGTTTAACTTTAAAATCTCCATTAGTGAACTAGATTAAGGAGTGACTCACACTGGTTTTTCCGAATTTTATTAATAGTCTGCACACGAGACAAATATGATATTACCTATTCGTTGGTAATTTGCTTCGTCATAATGTTGACGCGGCACTAGACAAAGAGTTCCGGGGAAGAACTAGCTCATTTTGTCTCGACGCTCATCAATCAAACGATATTTAGGTCCTCAAGGGCCACGTCATCGGTGATCCAGTTTGTCGCAATTGGTGAGTCGTGAGCACACACGCTCACGTGCGCATCGGTAAGTAGGTTACAGTGCGCGAGCGAGCGAGATAAAAAAAATAGGTCAAGTTATCTTCGCTTGTCCTCGCGCCGATGAAATTATCGTCCACTGTTATTGCGCGTGAAAAATTGACGGTTACGTAACACTGTCTGCGTGTGCTATACTTTGATCCTACTATGGGTGTGCCGCAGGGCTGAGGTCTGGGCACGAACTAAACTTCGTAATCTTCGCAAAATGCGACGCGACATTCCTTCCATAACTTTAATAAGAAAGTCTAGATTCTGCAAATACAAAGCAAAGCGAGGTAGCTGCGATAATCCATAACAAACGCGTTCGAACCGCATCGGCTGCTAGATGACTTCATTCATAGCGCTCGCTTGCAATCAGGGTCAAACGCCGGCTATGATAAACACGCAATAAAAGCATATTAAAATTCATAAGTGCGGTGCATGATTAACTGAATGCACATACGGCTGTGACCTTATGGTCTGTAAGTCGTAACGTTACCTTCCGGACGACCTTGCGCCTTGTTTCCTGCATTACATCACTCGTGCCATAATGCATTTTGTTCGCACAGCGGCGCGCATTTCTCGTAGAACGCAGAATAGGAAGTAAACAACGATTTTTGCGCGTTAATAAATTCGGCGAGCAATAAACCTTGCGACTGTGACTCACTGGCATGATAAGTGCGGCGTACTCGGGTGTCTTTATTTGCTTTGCAGCGGTGTCGCTGGCTAGAGTGTGCGATAGTAGTGTGTACGTTGCAGTCTATTGCGCAACCCGCCCTAGGGGCGTTGCGTCATGTTGACACACCGTCCTGACCTTAACCAGACCGATCGATTCTACTGCACACAATACCGCTGTCTATTTGTGCTTGTGTGTGCCAGGGTACTCCTGTACTAACTAGCGGAATGTTACGCTTTTCGGAATTGTTATTGCGATTAGACGTCAACGTGGGTTTCTACAAACTTGTGTTCGTAGCGTTTCTATGTTCTTTCCTGGTGCGAGATAAAGCTATTACAGATTTCGGTTCCCAATGAACGTGTTTGTTTACGTTACAAAATGTTTTTGTACGGCGTCATCTTGTTTTTTTAGTTCTGCGTCTCTTATTTTGTCATTAATCTTATCTTGCGCATTACCGTGTAATGCGTAGGTACCTTTTATTTTATGAAGTCATACATGTACCTTCACTTTGTTCATTGCTTAGCGATCTGAACACATTCGCGTTTTATACTAACTTGCAATTGTAGATCTAGGTACAATGAAATAGTTTTTTTAAGGAAAACACACAGAACTTTTCTACGATAATGTCAATATTAAAGCAAAAAAAAATACGAACACATCGCGTCCGTCCTAAAAAAAAGAAAAATATACAGCAAAGGCAATGCCCCAACAGCCGCGGTTGCCGGTTTCCGCACATCCGCGGCGCGGCGAACGTACGGGCTGGAACCTTGAACCAATTGTGTAAGCGGCCCACAATGGGTTACAACAGCGCGCGGTGCCAGCCACCGGTTGCGACAACCCAGTGCAACACCAATTAACCGGGCGAAATTCAACTACCAAGATAGTTTTTGCCAATTGCGAAGTATCCTACGGACGTAACGTATTGAACAATCCTGAGGTTCCAGAATTGAGTTTTAGGACGTCATGGAATTTTAATTTGATACTTGGGATTTTAGGGCTGACAGTTTATTACTACTACTCGTAAAATAAAAATCAAATTTTCCTCCGAACTTGTCTAGTTTTTGGTTCATATTTTACACAATTATCTTAGATAATAATTTTGGCAAGTTTTTTTCAGACATCGTAGCGATTGTTAAGTTTACCAGTATTGAATTTAACAACAGTTAAGAATTTTATCTTTACACACTAATAAGAAATTAATTATGTGTATGAAATTTTGATCACTAATCATTTCAGTAATCACAATGTATTATTTAAGAGTCAAGAGTTGCTACAAAAATAATTGGTAATATATTTAAGTACCAGGAAATTAGGAACAAAAGTAATCTAAAACACGAATATCTTTCCGGATACGGATTATCTTTATTAAATTGTGATAATAAACGTTTCAAATATTTTTTGTTATCACTAGTCTGTCTAGACAAAAAATCTTTGTATGATACGCCTTGATAACGCCAATAAAGTTATCTGTGATATAAGCGGAAATTTATACCTCATGTGTGCGGGATTTAAAATTACATAAGTAATTATAAGTAAGACAGTATGTCTCTAGCAGCCAACTAAATTATTAATAATCTAAACAAAGACACGATTGTTAATACATGCGGCGTCGTACACAATGATAATAATGGAAACGCAATTCAGGAAGCAGAAACGCAAACAAAGATACACAAGAAGGTAAAAACAACGGTCGAGCTATCATCCAGCCAGCACATGAGCATTCGTGTAAGGAGTGAACAAATAAAATGATTAACATCACACAACTTTTTGGCAACACACCGAGACGCCATGAGTAAACAAATTCGGTGCGGAGTCAATGACATGTAACGCGGGAAAAATAAATTCTATGAACCATCGAATAAGTCGGTACGAATTTTGAACCAGGACCTGACTCATGGTGGTTTATTCATTGTGCATCATCATCTCATTGAATTTTAAATTGAAATCCTGCATCTGGACACTGGCTTCCGATTTGGTTTCGGGATAGTGACATATTGGTTCCTTCGATAAATCTGATGTAAATGAGCTGCATAAATTAGCGCGCAATTTCGGAAGAGCAAGGGAAAATTTTAGAAGCTGTATAAAGGTGATTTATGCTTATTTAAAAATTTTGCAGATTTTTTATTTTTTTTGTAAATATCATAATTTATCTTAAACTATTTTACGAATTTCCGCCGAAAGATGATTATTTTTTATTATTTTCAATTTTTCTTACATTTTTGCAACCAGTTGATTTTATGAGTAAAAAATTAAAATCAATTTTTGAACAAAAAAGATCTTAATTATGTTCTAAAACAACAAATAAATACGATAAAAATACACAAGTAATACTTACAAAAATATTTGCGGTGTTGATGTCCTCCTCGGAAGGAATTATCCAAATGGTGATAACAATGTCAAAAAATCACTAAAAATTCCAATCCACAGAATTCTCTGTCGGCAAGTTCACAGTTTCAGTTACAATCAAAATAATCACTCCCACTTTTCACGTCCTGAATGAATCTTGTCACTATCACAATGTTGTTATGACGAAATATCCAGTGCTGTTGTAGCGTGCGCTCTTCCAGTCAGTTGGACAGGTCTGCTCTCTGCGGTGTCTAGAGTGCGACTAAATTTTGTAGTGGGGTCGGCGAGGTGCTGCCCGCCGCCGCACACAGCCGTGTTCCTTGTGTGCGTGCGCGTGAGTGTGTGGGTGCGGCTCGCGGATGTGTGTGTGGCTACGTTTTACGTAACTGTGTAATCACTGGTCGCTTGCTATTGAGTCAATGCAGTGTCCGATTTTTTAGCCGCGCCATTGAGTCATGTGTAGGGGCGTTAGTCTTCTACGAAATCTAATCGATTGATAAGTGCGCTATTTTTGGGTAATTTGTGATGGTGTAAGGAATTTGATCGCGGTGGCGTGGGTCGGTGACGCACTTGTTACGCGAAGTGTCTTGCATGTTATTAAGTATTTGATGTTTTGCGGTTATTTTATTTGGCTAATAACCAATTGGTTTCAATTATCTATTTTGTTGATGTTGATGGAAGTAGCTGGCTGTTACCGCTACGTGTTCTATAAAAACAGACAACAAAATTTTATTATTCACAAAAGTTGTTTTGCGCATCACGATTACTGGAAAACAGGAAATTTCCAACGTTTCCAACATTTCTTCTTTCCGTTCCTGATTCATGAAACTTATAATATTGTTTTGTTTATTTTCCGTTTTTACATACGTATAAGTACAGTCATAATATTACATGACTTAGATACCTAAATATTAAATAATGTAATGTATTGTTTTTCTGAAATGAGTAAGTTCTATGTCGATGATACATACTGTAAGGCATAGTATTAGTAGCGTCGGTGGCCGAGCGGTTACAGATCCGACTCGTAAGCCAGAGGTCCCGGGTTCGAATCCCGCTCCGGCCATGTACCAATGACTGTTTTCTGAGTTATGTACATTAGTTGAATACTAACCGATGCTCTTACGGTGAGGGAAAACATCGTGATGAAACCTGCACATTCAGGCGACTGGATGTGTAACCATGATCCAATCTGGTCAGGTTCCCCTGGTAGCAGGGTCATGGAGGTCAGATGGCAGTCGCTCCACTGTAATTACCTGATCTGCCAAATCCTGGATCATGGTCAAGGCGGACCCCGGGCCCTCGTTCTCGAGAGCACAACCGGGACATTAACGCCAAGATGATTATTATTATAGTATTAGTAACCTATGTCTAAGATAGGTAACAAAGTATTGAGTTAATGATCACTCATCTAATG
The DNA here is from genome assembly GCA_907269095.1 of Blastobasis adustella. NCBI lineage: Eukaryota > Metazoa > Arthropoda > Insecta > Lepidoptera > Blastobasidae > Blastobasis > Blastobasis adustella. The sequence continues at coordinate 4,049,202 of OU026135.1, read as the reverse complement.
ATCTATAAGCGATTATCCTTTAGTTAAAAGCAAATAAACAGCTCACAAAGAAAGAAAGAAACCAACATCATGTTTAATAACTTCCCTTAATTATATTTATTAATAGTAATTTTTTCGAGAAGGTAAAATTATAATGTGTTTTTTTTAACGATAGCGACATAAATCTTATATCACAGGAATTTAAAATCACAAAGAAGAAAAAAACATAAGATGTACTTTAATTCTCCGATCAAATTTTTCGATTATCGAACTTCCAAATGCTAAAAATTACCTTTTCCTCCATTTTCGGCAATACTTATGTTTAAGCAAAGTCTTAGCGTAGATAAGCTTGTTTACCACATTACCAATGGAAATAAACCAATTGACAATGACCTAATAAGAATGCATCAGACCTCTACGCTTACGTAGGAAGTAAGCTGATTGATTTCCCATGCCCTTTTCCCAGACACACCCTCCATTAGGTATTTGGCCTTTAATGGGTGTGTCATTAGTGTTATAACCTGAAGGCAAATCATCGATGGTTTTAATTAGGATGACGTCATCGGGATGACGTCATTGGTGTGGCGCGATGGGTAGCGCAAAACTACCTAGTCGGTTACTACAATTACGTTTCCATTTACTATATCCTATATTTGCGGAAATATCCTTCATTTAAATACGCGTGTATGTGCTGTGTAAGCTAAGTGAGTAATCATTATCTATTACGTATATTCTACACAGGGTTAGGAAGTACTAGGAGAGATGGATAGTAACCAAAAAATTTCAAAATGTGGAAGAATCTTATTTAGAGGCGATATCTCAGCTAAAATTAAAATCTACACATAGTATTAAACAACGTCGATTCCCGCCGTCTGTCCCTTTGTATGTATCTATGCACGCTTAGATCTTTTAAACTACTGTCTGTGGCATCGTAGCACCCGAACGAATAGTCCGATTTCAATGCGGTCTCCTTTATTTGAAAGTCAATTTAATAGAAAAGGATCCTAGCCTTGATACATTAAAATCGGTTTAGTAGTATAGAAAATATTTGAGTTTATGTAAACTTGGTCGGGGGTTTTCCGACCTTGTTCAGCCGGTTGTTGTTGGGAAAGTATTTTTCGCATCTATACGGAATTATTTTTATCCAAAACCTTCGCGATTATTATACTGCAGACTCCCAGATATATACCAAATCCCTTGTCGGTATTAGATCTAAAGGATTTCATCAGGCAGGCGTCCCACAGGGAAGTGTACTCGGGTCTCTGCGGCGACTACCATCCGACCCGCCCAACTCGTTAGGGAAAATCCAATTCGTTACAGAATCGTCCGTCGGTATTCGTCCACATTGAATTTCCTGATAAATAATATAGCCTATAAGCTATTCTAGGGTTAATTTACATTACTGCAAAATTTCTTCAAAATCCCTTCAGTAGTACTAAACATCCAAACATATATCCATACAAACTTTCGCACTTATAATATTAGTAGGATAAGTAACGAAATCTCCTTCTAAAGTAGTAGAGAAACTTTACCAAATGGATGCCAGTCCATTAGTTTGACACTTATTTTTATTACAAATCGTATCACTGCCGGTAAACTCCGTTATACGCCACCGAGCGAAGTCCAAGCGTAATTTGGTGACGTATCTAGCCGTTTTGGAGAATTGACGTTGACGAAAATACCAGCAAGAAGCTGCTCCAGACCATATGCGAGTAAACAAGACCAGCAAAAACTTAGGCGGAGTCAAGGTCGCCTCTCGAATCGTCTCTTGACTTGTTGTGAGTATTACGCAATAGCAAGGATTGTGTAACCAGCAAGTAGTGTGTAGCGACTATTTTTTTCGTACCAGGTAAATGCCTTGGAATATATATGTTTTCAATTTCTTTTTTTATTTTGTTCCGTGCCTGGAGCTTGTTAAACTTAACCTAAATCAACCCAAATGTGTGAATTGTAGATGTTATGGGCGCCAGTTACCACTTACCATCAGGTGGGCTGTCTGCTAATTTGTCTGTGAGTAGCATACAAATAAAAAAAACTATCCCTTTGTTGTCCCTTTTATGATGATAGTTAAGAGATTAATTAATCCTATATCAATAAATAATTTTTGAGTTTTAATTTTGAGTTTCTTTTCGTCTTTTTTAATCCCGTGACTCATCAATACGGATGTCACTTTGTCCTTATATTAAAGTAGACTAGTTGTAACTTTTTTTAAGAGTGGAAAACTTCGATTGATACCACGTCACCTGGGGAAATGACGTGGACACATGGGATTGCCCGAAAATGGACCATACCCATTAAAACCCCTCAGTGTATCCACAGCCGCATTTTACTCTGTAATGTAACCGGAAAAATAATAGGAAAACGTATAGCATAGTAATGTTTCAATATAGTTTCAAGGTAAAGAAAACCCTACGATACTCAAGAATAATGTAGCTTATCGCTAAAGAAATAATTTTCGAAATCGGCGCAGTAGTTTCGTAGATTAACGTATAACATGTGGTCTGTCGCCTTCCACAAGGAGGACCGACGACCTGGTAAAGATCGCAGGTACCAGCTGGATGCTGAAGGCACAGGAACAGCCTTTGTGGAGAGCTCTGGAGGAGGCCTATGTACAGCAGTGGGCGGCTTTCGGCTGATATGATGATGTGGACTGCCTCTTGTTTGTCACTCGTAACATAAGAAAACACCCCACCTTACAACATACCAACCTTTTCCCTATCAAAATTTAATTAGGTATAGTGAGCACTTTAGAATACCTATATGCAACATTATGTAATATGATTTTGTTGTTTGCAATTAATTATGTGCTTCGTACTGGGAAATACGGTGACACAGTTGTACGTTGTACAGTTTACTCTGTACGCGGTGTGCTGACCTTGATGCATTGTGACTTCTTTGAAAAAGTATGTTGTTTTAAAAATAAAATAGTTTAGGTAAAATTAAATAGGTTTTTAGAAAACTAAATTAGGAAAGATTGTTGTTACATCTAAAAAATAGACTATGTTAAAAATACCTTTAGGTATTGAGCGGATTTACCCAAATTTGTTTTTTATGTGTATGTTTTTTTATTTATTCATGACTATTTAAGTTTGTTTTGTATAGATGACGTATTGAATAGAAAAAGTCGCCTAAAGTTTTGTGCAATCGGGCACAAAAGCCCCCGCGGATTGGTTTTCTAACTTATGATAGCGCTCCCGGACTGAAATGTACTCGTATTTAAACATTTTCTCGCTAAGGGACTATGCCAGCTGATGTACTGCAAACGTGTAACAACATAATATGTATAACTTGATTTTTTCAATAAACTTATTTGTATTGTTCAACACAATTTTCGTTTTTAAAACCTAAACAATATGCGTACTTTTGGTTATATAATCTATTCGATTGATGATGATGATGATCTATTGTTGACCGCATTAAGTTCCGTTGCGTATTATAAATGATGTAAGCATAAACGCATTAACAAAAAAAAATGACATACACATAACATGACTTATAGGCAATTATGGAAAAAAACTTTTATATTTTTGCCAAAACTATACTTCCATCCATAGATACCTGACAGTCTCATAACATTATGATGCAGACCACTGATACATGTAAGATGAACGTAATAGTATGTAATGTTTTCCTCATGTTTTCGGAGTATGATTTAAAGATGTTATTCACATAACAGGGGGACTCTAAGTTATGAACAGTGACAAAAAATGATGAAAAATATTGTTCTGTACGTATAGTTGTGTACCTACGCTTACCAGGCTTACATAACTCGTCTACATAAATAAGTCGTTTGATACACTTTATTGTTATTATATAACGCGCGTGACGAATACGTGTTAAAGTCATTTTGCAGTTATTTATTGGAATTTTCCTTTGACTGCCATCCATTACACTCATAAAGTTGGTATTTTCATAATGATATTAACACCCGTTCATATATAAAAAGAGATAAATACGGAAGTGGTCCCCAAACGTCAATAAGTTAATCAGGTCTCACTCAAGGAATTGGACATAGAGGCTTAAAAGGAGCCTAGTCACATCTGAAGTCAAAATCTATAATTTGTTCAATTTCTAATAGTGCATATAAAAAAAATCATCTTGGCGTTAATGTCCCGGTTGTGCTCTCGAGAACGAGGGCCCGGGGTCCGCCTTGACCACGATCCAGGATTTGGCAGGTCAGGTAATTACAGTGGAACGACTGCCATCTGGCCTCCATGACCCTGATACCAGGGGAACCTAACCAGATTGGATTATGGTTACACATCTAATCGCCTGAATGTGCAGGTTTCATCACGATGTTTTCCCTCACCGTAAGAGCATCGGTTAGTATTTAACTAATGTCATTGGTACATGACCGCATATAACGTGTCCAAAAAGGACGGCTATAACTTGTCAAATTCCCCTCCATACCCACTGTCATTGTCAAATTTCGTGGACTCTAGCTTTTGTATGACATTGAGTCATTTGTATAGAGTTGAGACAGATTGACACTACATTCTCTATCTATAGGTCGAACTTCCATTTATGTTCTATGTCCAATATCTTTGGGAGTCACAGTGCGCGCGCACGCCCGGAGGTGATGGGTACTATGTGTCCGTCAAAATGAAAGGTCTTTCCGCTAACGGGAGACACGATTCGGGCGAGCGCTTCATCCTTATGTAGTGATCTTCCTTTGTGTAGTAGAGTTCAACTTTTATAATGCGTACGGCCAAGGAATGGAACGCATTACCCGCGAGTGTGTTCTCTGATCTTTATAATCTAGACGCCTTCAAGACCAGAGTAAATCGGCAGGTCCACCAGGCATGCTCCATCATCGACCGCATCGTCGCTTACCACCAGATGAGATGGCGATCAAATGCATGGCTAGTCCAATTTAAAAAAAAAGGTAGCGAGCTAAATTGAGCAATCCACGTATTGAACATTGTCTTTTTATGTCGCTCATGACATGTTCGATCCTACAGATAGGTTGCAGTGTACAAAAATGCAGAATTGCAGGTGCATTGTCACTGTGAGGACTAAGATTAAATGCTTCATTTCTGTAATTGCGTTCAGTAACCAAAGAGCCGCTGAACGAATAGTAATGCTACTTTACTTACACAAGTATTGTGAATACAGGTGCTAATGTAGATGCAGTCTATGATAGAGCATAAGTACTCAACTATTAGTTGTGAGGCAATTAATCGTTTGTCTGGTCGACGGTTATGTGTTCAACCATACTTCCCAGACCTATATAACAGTCTTCCCCAGACTTCGCTCCATGAGGGCGATGACTACTCATGGCCGAAAACTAGCACCAGAAGAGAACTACTCGTTTGGTGTTCAGGACTAGGGGTCACTGTGGGGTCACAAGAGATGAGATTAAAAAAAGCCAGTAGTATCGATCCTCAACTCGACTATTATCAGCAATCACCGGCTTGGGAAGGCCAAGAGGGCTAAACCATGTCCTTCCTTCGATTTCTAACGTATTACTTATGCATTTAGCCATTTAGAGAGAGAGACAATTTCCCCCCTTTTAACACTGTGATCTCCAACCCGCCTGCCAAGCATGGAGATACCCGCCCCGGCTTTCCACGGGTTTTATGGCTTTTTTCTCTATAATATTTACGTAGGTATTACACATTTAAACCTTAAAGAAGAAATTCTCTAATTCTTTGTCTACGAGTATGTCTAATTGCGGAGGAGACTATAACAAAACGCTCTAGCATGACTAGCTATTATTATACGCTCCCGACCCATAGTATAGTATACTATAGTGTAGTACGAATTCATAACTCGTCTACAAAATCTACGCAATACAAAATTCCCGCGTGCAAAAAGCCTTATTGACGCCCCGCCGGCAATAGGTACTCAAAACACAAACGGCGAAAATTTTCCGCGCAACCCAAACTGGTCTATTTTTATACAATCCTTACGTACAATTTTATGTATAAGAACTCGTCTCGTTTTCCTCGTGTCACGTGAGGTACGGGCATTTTAATGAGCCGGCCGATTGTGCCATTGTACTGCACGTGACGGGCTGACGGCTCGGCGTTAACTGCTAATCTTTAGTATTGTATTAGTTACACACAGGATGTGAATGGGTAGTTTGGTATAATTTTTAAGTTTTTATGATCTTCGTGTTTGAAGTTCGTGGATGCGGAAGGAGCGACAGGTTTGTCAGGACTGAGGAAGTGGAACGATGTAGTTCGGTCTACCCTTACGGGATAAAGAGGGTAGTGCAGAAACTAAAATCTGCTATTAAAAAACTGAACTTTCTTTTAAGTGAACCTATCCTCCGCCTCAGTCGTTCATTCTTGACAGAGTGGTCGTGGTTTCATGACGCTGCGTCTTCTTTGGATGCTTTGTTTTATAAAGACTTCAGCTGAAAACAAAAATTTAAAACAATTAATGCGAGCTGTTCAAAAAGAGCCCCAGCAATGGCCGGTTACGGGTTGTCTATATTAGTAGAGAAACCGTACTAGTGTTACAAGTAAATAAAAAAGTTAATTGCTTGTAACTTAAACTTAATTTAGCTTCGGTGAACACCGCAGCTAAAAGGTCAGGTCAAATACCGTTTCATAATCATAAAATAACTTATTCTTAACGGTTATTCCCGGCTCCTAACTTTTTCTTCTCCACTTCGCCCGGTCTTGGGCATTCTCGCGTCGCACGCAATTGGCTCTCGCATCCGATTCGGCGATGTCTATCCATCGCTTCTTGGGCCTTCCGCGGGACCTCTTTCCTGATACCGGCAGGTTTAAGGAACTATTTCCCACGTATCCTTGGGGCTTATGCAACACGTGACCAAACCAGCGCAGGCGAGTCTCTTCTATCTTAACCGGGATGTCTCTCACGCCAAGGCTGCTACGGATGTACTCGTTACGTACGTAAGAAAATACACACTGTACCTATATAAAGATTGAACGTGACATCGGAAACCGGTTAACAATGTCCTTTGCGTCTTATGTAATACTCATAATATCGGTGATAAAACCAGTTTAAATAATTAATCACTAGTTTAGGCGCTTAGCGAATGTAATATTGGATTGAAGACGATTCTGGTCTTTTTATTTGAATTTTGATCCAGATTTACATGTACTTGCGATACAAGGAACTATGTATGTATACCATCTACTGTATTCTCAAATGTCTAAAGAAGATAAACCCCTCATTTGTTTACTCTCGTCCAACCTTTTGGCCCAGAGATAGTCAAAACACTCCATTACGTAACTTGACTTACACCTTACTACGACTACAAACCATTACAGGGCTTGGATAAGACCTTTAATACATTCAGTTATACAATGGCTGGACTCCGTTGTAGTAGCCAGAGAGACAATGCAACAATGATTTTTGTTTGGCCGGGTCATCGGTTCAATAGTCATAGACAGATGGACAAACACACGGTATTAGTAAATAAACTTATTGTGGCTGTTTGTTGTCGCATGCCTTTGCCGTTGTTTTGTTTTGGAGTCTAATGTTGCGGCCGCAAGGAGACTTTATTCAGTCATTGTTAGAAAATCTCTTTGTGTACAATGTATGTGGGGAATAGTTTAGATTGTAGTAGTTGAATGGGTTCATGCGGTTCATAGATGCATGCGGTTGATGCGTAATTTTAATTACGTCTGTTGGTCGAGTCTAGTCGAGTCTGGGATTGCGTCTTCGTTTGGGTATTCAGGCTGAGGCACTACGCTGAGGCTAGTCCAGTTTGGTCCGACGCCACATCGCCTTTTTTTCTATTTTTTTTATCATACTTTCTTGTTTTGTACATTCAATTTTTAATTCTTTTGGATGTGTGTACGGGCCAAATAAAGATTTGTCTATGTCCAAATATTTAAAAAAAAATTGGTTTAGCTGAAGGTGTGTAGGTGAGGTGCACCCAACCATTGTGTCTATATGTAATATTACTGCATTTTCTGCAACATAATACCTACATAACATTACTGAATGGACTAACGGAAATGTGGAGCACAGCGCATCGAACAAGGCTTTGATCCTAAAAGAACTCATCATCAAAGTGAGATTATCGTAGCATAAATCAAATTCATCAGGTACATCACCCGTAAACGTTTGATGGTGCTAGGTCGTCGAGGATAAAAGATCTCGTGGAGGCTCTCCAACACGGTGAACAGATCTCATCAAGTGTACGTGTGTCATAGATTATACCATTACTTCATATGACAATTCTCACTCCACCAAACAGGGAACTACATGGCGTAGCATCTCAAGGGTGGCGGTGTCGCAGGACTCGACCGAGACATAACCACGGCCACTCGGCCAAGAGTGCACGACTAAGACGAGAATACAAATGAAAAGGAAAAAATATCTACAGAATTAGGATTATGTTAATTAATCCCTTTTCAAACATCAAAAATAAAAACAAAAGAAATTTAAGCGAGCGCAGGTAGGGGGCGACGCATGCAGACCGATCAGCGCGTACGAGCGCTTACTCCTTCGAGACACCGGGCACCGATAAATGTGCATAGCGTGCCCGGCCCCAGCCAGCCCGCCTACAACCCGCATACATAACATGTTTCAACTTGTTCGTGGCATTGATTTCCACTGCAAATTTAGAGTTCTTCATGAGGGAAGACTGCTGGCCAAAGGGTGTGGTGTTCCGGCGACCTAGGATTTCCGGTGCCGCCGAAACGACTTTGAAAGAAGTAGAAATTAACTGAAGTGTGAATATTAAGTTAAAAGTTTTATTGTATTAGTTTATAATGTATAATAATTTGTATGTGCGTGTTTATAACCATTAGCCTCAGTTGCCTGAAATAAATGAATAAATAAATAACTATGCGAACACCTGGGAAGTAGACGATCGCCGAATATCACCATTTGAGAATGGGATGTAAACTGTCAACGCGGATGTGTATTTGTTTTTTCTAAATAACAATTGTTAATCTTATCGCTAGTATATTCGTATCCCAAGGTTAAAATAAAATTAGAACACATTGCCAACATCAATCGACTAAATAAGATAAGCAATTTGTTTTATACCATTAAAATCATGATGTAATAGACTTTAGTAGAATCTATTGTGAAACTTTTTTTTTAATATAGGTAATATAAAAATTCAGCTCGTCATTCACTATTTGTAGATACTTTATCTGAAGCATTAACGACTGCATTAAGTATATTTATATTACATACCACCTTTAAATACTTTAAAGGCGTGTCGTACGGCGTATGTATTTTTGTATGTGTAATACGTAGAGTATGTACCTAGGTACCTTATTTAGGTACAAAACTACAAATTGTAATAAATTCCCAACCAATGGGAGTACTTAGAACATTACGTAAGAACAAAATAACAAAGAAACAACGCTGGCGATTATTTTTAGAAATTGCAACATAAATATTTTTCTTGTCGGTCCACGATAAATAAGTAATAAAAGTTATACAAGATAAACTTCGAAACATATCGTTTGTGTGTATTACAAGAGTTAGGTAATGTTTACTATCGCGGTCATTCTTAGGGTACGTCCAAATCACACGAATGCGCACCGAATGCCCAGTTGAGGCAACGGCTCGCGTGCGGGGCTCGAATTTTGAATTTCATTTTTCAATTTCAAAAAATGCTAATTTCCTAACCGAATTCTCATTTTCTCTATTCCTCAAATTCATATCAATGAACCAATAGATTGATCCTAGAAATCGAATTCAATTGGTAGAATTCAAATTCGAGTGGCAAGTGCCTAAGTGTGAAAATTACAACCACAGATTCAACATTCAAAACAAACACAATCGCTTTAATTTCACAATAATGACAACCCCGGTTTCGAATGGAAAATACGCAAAAATATAACCATTCGAAATTAAATTCATGTGATGAATTATAAAAATCATCGGTGAAATTAAAAAATCGACTCCCAGTAGACTAATTACGTAACTCTGTTGCTAACAATCCTCTGATTTCAATGATTGAAATTGTAAATAAATAAATAGTTTCCGTTTATTGCAATGGAACTTTATTAGCAACTGAACCCTTGAAATCGATGATACGTCATCGCAAAAGTAACAATTTCAATCATTGAAATCAGAGAATTGTTAGCAATTGAGTTACTTAATTAGCCTACTGGTCTTCAATTGTCTGTTGCAGTTGCTGCAACTACGTATTCGGGGCGCGTTCGTGAGATTTCGACGCACCCTTAGACTTGAGATTTGGACCACAATATCTAAATATCGGGTTACTACACAGTAAGATAACTTATGCTATTTTTAGTAAGACAAGTCAATCAGTCATCATTCTGCGAAGCTTAACAAGTGTGTGTATCTACGTGAAGCACTTATGACGTAGGGTAAAATGGATTTTCCCAAAACCTACTACGATAAGGGATGAAAGGGGTGACAATAATGTATGGAAAACTGTTAACACTGAATAAAGGATTACGGGACAGATAAATGACACACATTACCTATAAAGTTTTATACAAAGCTTATATTTCATTGAAGGACTAAGAAGGAAGTAAGTTGTTTGCCACCTTAGCGGTATAAAAAAAAGTTCGCATCCTAGACCACAGACTAGAGAGAGAAGGCTGTGTGAGTGTTGCCCTTAGTAGATTGGTTTTTATAAAGGTATTATCTATATTCCAACAAATACGAAAGAAGATACCTATCTAAAAGTGGTCGGGGGCTACTATCTAACTCAGTTGGCAACTGAATTTGAGATTCGATAACTACACTACGACATCTACGTTGGCCACTGGCTATAGCGTCTACAAAATTAGAGTAGTGTAAGATTATTATATGTCAAATGCAGTTGTCCACTGAGATAGCCAATAGCCCCGCAGATACCCAGAGTCGTAGTAATAAATAATCATCTTGGCGTTAATGTCCCGGTTGTGCTCTCGAGAACGAGGGCCCAGGGTCCGCCTTGACCATGATCCAGGATTTGGCAGGTCAGGTAATTACAGTGGAGCGACTGCCATCTGACCTCCGTAAACCCAGGAAAACCTGACCAGATTGGATCATGGTTACACATCCAGTCGCCTGAATGTGCAGGTTTCATCACGATGTTTTCCCTCACCGTAAGAACATCGGTTAGTATTTAACTAATGTACATAACTCAGAAAACAGTCATTGGTACTTGGCCGGAGCGGGATTCGAACCCGGGACCTCTGGCTTACGAGTCGGATACTGTAACCGCTCGGCCACCGACGCTCTTACCCAGAGTCGTAGTACTAACAAGTATATGCATCAATAAACACAGAGACAACATAATGTGTTTGCAACGTCACATGGAATTGCTATAGCGACGTCACCGCATGATTATATCTATTATTAAATTGTTTATGGAATCGCCTCGATAAACGCGTTTATTTCCAGCACAAACCCAAACTCCATGATAACATGTGTTTATGTTGATTTATCATTAAATCATGGGGATTCGCAGACGTGTTATCGTATCTCGTAAATACATATTAAATGACGTAATACAGTGATAAAGTTGGTGGGTTATTTTGTATTATCATAGTTAATTTTATCGTTTAGACACTGCATTTTTTATACCACTAAGGTGGCAAACAAGCTTGCGGCCTGCCTGATGGTAACCAGTCACCGCCGTCTATGGACGTTTGCAATACCAGGTGTCATCGTCACAGCCACTGCAGGACTTAGGGCCTCTCCCACAAAAGGGGGGTTGCCATAATCTCCACCACCAATTGCATGGGTATCACTCCCATATCCGCGATTATTATGTTTGTAGTGGCAATCAGAGCAAAGTAAACGCGATTTAGAAACCATTATCAATGTCTGTGTTGAAATATTAAATACCATGCAACTTTGAAACGATATAATTTAACGAAAATCTGACAGACCACAGAGATAGATATTGGTATCTTAGGAACTCTGGACCTCCTCCACCCATGCTGTAGATATGCATAAACAGATTGCGCCCAGAAAGTACCCAGATCACTAAAACTGGATGCCTTCAAGGCTAGGCTGGAAATCTTTGGCCGCATCGTCACTTACCACCAGGTGAGATGGCGGTCAAATGCCTGGATAGTCTAAACATAAAAAAAGAGGGAGATCCAACGTCTTAAAATTGTCCCAGGTTCGATTCCTGGCCAGGCAGAAATTGAAATGATGAATTTTATTTTTTGTGACGAGTCTGTGTGTTAAATGTATAATTAGTATGTATTTAAAACTAGGACCGTTGTCCGCTGAGCACATCTTCGAGCGCACGAAATGCCTCCAACGGCTCCTATTCTGTCCAAGCATTATTATTAATTATTACCCATATGCTCTTTTTCTACAAAGAACTGTATTTATAGGCTACACCGCACCGCCATTGGACCGCAAATGACGAACAAAATAGTTCTCTCACATTCATACAATGTTCAATTTTGACGCGGAATTACATTATCGATAAAAACAACTATGAGTTATGTCTAATCAATAACTACCTAGAGGTCATGCGACAACTGCCACGCGCTACGTACGGAGGGCACGATAAGCCGCTCCCGGTTGCTGTATATTGATAGCAGCGGTCATAAGCCAGCCACGTCGGAGGCCTGTTGGGTGGCTTGAAGCTTATAGACGTTAGGAGGCGATTGGTATGTAGCACACCTCAGTTTATCACTAGATGATGTCGCTACTGGATGGAGTATTGGTTATTGGAGAGATGGATTTTTCAAGAATATTGACATTATGACAATGCCATATATATGTATATGAGAGCGTAATCTATGTTCATAAAAATATACACTTGTTTATAAAGCTTGTCTGAGAGTGCCATGTGTGAGATAGATGTAATAAATTATTTTTATTTATTTATTATTTGTCTAACCAAAGTCCACAAATCAATTATGGGTCAATGTGTACGCTTTTATATAATAAGGTTCCAAAAGATATACAGAATTTACGATTGGATAAATTTAAGTCACTTTAATGACGATAAAAAAGACAGGTACCGGGTTCGAATCCCACTGCTGCCATGTACCAATGGCTTTTTCTTGAGTTATGTATATCAGTTGAACACTAACCGATGCTCTTACGGTGCGGTGAGGGAAAAATCGTAATGAAACCTGTACTGTGTCACGTCGTCTTCTTTGGCTGTGTAACCATACAGGACAATGCCTGGTTTAAACATCAGACGTGCGAAACGACACGAAAGCTCTGACAGCCCCTTACCACGGGTGAATTCTAATGTCTGCTCTCTGTGTGACCGAATCTGTCTTTCCCGTGTTTGGGTCTACAGCCATCAGAGAAAGTGCCGTACACAAAGCCCTAACGATGACGCGGTTTGAATCCTCTACAATAGATGTTAAAGGCCAATGATGATGACCGTTTGCCAGGACGGCAGGGTAGCTAGCAGTGTTTTCTATTCAGTACTATGTGACACTGTAAAATGTGAAGGTATAAGGCGCACATGGCGATTGTAAATGGCACAGATAAACGTTATTATGAATCATTATTATAATGCAATTTTAATGTAATTAGGTACCTGCAAGTTCGTTGTCAATATAGAGATATATATATATATATCGAAACATAAGTGTTTGTACGAAAACGCCACTATGTCAGTTCGTCTCCAGGACAAGACCACAGAGCCTATGCAGCTGCAGCGAGGTGTTAGACAAGGCGATGTCATATCACCGAAGTTGTTCACCGCAGCACTGGAGGATATCTTTAGGCTTCTGGACTGGGACGGACTTGGCATCAATATTAACGGCGAGTGCCTCACTCACCTCAGATTTGCTGACGATATCGTAGTCATGGCTGGACCCTGGAAAACTTGGGGAAAATGCTCGATGACCTCTGTAGTGCCTCTCAACAAGTAGGTCTTAAAATGAACAAGGACAAGACGAAAATTATGTCGAATGTCCATGTTGTGCGGGTTGTGCCTACTCCAGTGACAGTTGGAGGCACTCCACTTGAAGTTGTTGACGACTATACATACCTCGGACAAATTTATTTATTTATTTATTTCCATACAGTTTTACAGCAATAGCAAATAGGCGCCCAACTCGGTTGGGCAGCGTTCGGGAAGCTACGCCATCTATTTTCGTCCCAATTACCGCAGTGTTTCAAGACGAAGGTCTTTGGCCAATGTGTGTTGCCAGTGATGACTTACGGAACTGAAACGTGGCCGCTCACTGTGGGCCTTATAAGAAAGCTCACTGTTACCCAAAGGGCAATGGAAAGAGCTATGCTTAAAGTCTCTTTGCACGATCGAATCAGAAATAAGGAGATCCGCAAGCGAACTAACGTCACCGACATAGCTCTAAGGGTTGCCAGACTGAAGTGGCAGTGGCCGATGGGGCAGTAAAGTTCTCGAGTGGCGACCACGTACCGGAAGACGCAGCGTGTGTAGGCCTCCCACAAGGTGGACCGACGACCTGGTAAGGATCGCAGGTACCAGCTGGATGCGGAAAGCACAGGACCTTGTGGAGATCTCTGGGGGAGGCCTATGCCCAGCAGTGGGCGTCTTCTGGCTGATATGATGATGATGATGATGATAAGTAGTTTATCAGTAATCTAACACCTATAACACAAGCTTTGCTTACTTTAGGGCTAGATGGCGCTGTGTGAATTTGCCCAACCATATATGGTTACTACATATGGTACGAGAAGTAGTATATGGTGGTACTATACATAGTACGATGTTGTTCGCACCCACAATCTGCAAATAAGGGTATTTACCTAATACCACGAAACTGCAATCAATAGATTGCGATACGCGATAAATGTGTTTATTGGCTAGTGGGAATTTTTATTATAATAATGTTACATATTGATAAATACGCCCCAGTATCCGGTTTATTGTGTGACGTTGTCTTTATCGCTATCGTAATGTATGAATGGGTGTAAATACCAGTAGCTTTATGTAAATTATGTTTTAATTGAAACCTGTAAAGGTGCTAATTAACTGTAGACAACATCACCCAGGAGAGTCTGTACAAAAATACTTAATACAATTGTAGCAGGCGTAGCAAGTACGTAGCAATGGTCGGACACGGTTCTCGTCAAGAATGTGGAGTCCCACAAGGTTATGTATTATTCAGTAGACAAAATACTTAAACTCTAGCGTCGCCTTATGCGTTTTCCCTTAAATTTGGCTCTCCGGATGGACGCGAGGGCTCGGAGTCCGCCATGATCATGATACAGGATTTAACAGATCAGGTAGCTACGGATTAGCGACTGCTATCTGACCTTCGTGACCCTGTTCTTAGTGGAATTTACACGTTCAGTTTTCCTGAATTTGGCATAAAAAATTAAACGACACCTGTTTTATTTCGCTATGCGAATTTCATTCGTAGGTGGAGCACATAAAGTTGCATTTAAATCGCTCTTGCTGTCGATTAGGAGACGGATGATGATGACAATGGAATTCAACGAAATGTCCCCAACTAAGTGGGAACCACGTGCCGGCGACGCAGTAGATCCCCGGTACATCCCCGTGTGAGTCTGCCAGAACTGCCGGACTTCGGTTCTGGTTGACCAATACGAGTACGGTGTATTTCCTCCCTACATGCTCATGTCATTTGACATTGAAAAGCAATCACCAAGTTATTCCTTCTTCCACTTTTGGGCTTTTTGGAGGTCTTGCAAGCCTTGTGGACGCCTTTTGGTGGTCGAAACTAAATACATATTGTAGGCAGCCACAGCCTAATACAGTCAACTGAACAAGTATTCCCAGAACAGACCGAAAAGTCAGCTAGTTCCACAAATTGGACCTATTGCCGTGTCTTTTGGGACAGACCATTGTCCAGAAGTAGCGGCCTTCCGACTGCTGTTGTTAAGGTAAATTACTTAATCTCAGGTGTTACATCATCATCATCATATCAGCCGAAGGACGCTTACTGCTGGGCATAGGCCTCCCCCAGGTATTTCCACAAAGGCCGGCCCTGTGCCTTCCGCATCCAGCTGGTACCTGCGTTCTTGAGGCCTACCCACGCTGCGTCTGCCGGTACGTGGTTGCCACTCGAGAACATACTACATAAGTATTACATACTGATATAATATTACAACAAACTATCCTCAGATAGCAACAGAACCTTGTGTGCCACAAGCAAACAACATTTTTATGTAAGTGTAGGTATTTTGTATTGCAGATAACCTATGGAATACAACGAAAATAAAAGTCCGTTTCCTTGAACCGTGAACGCGCCAGATACAGCGCTGGCTTTATCGTTCGCGTTACACGCCCATTTTTTTTGTTTACCAAAAAAATATCTGTTTTATCTTGGGTGTTGCCGTTACGTCATATTATCGGCAGTGGCAAACCATCAATCGGACCATATTACACGTATGTGATAAGGGCGTACATGATAGGGTTAAACTTAGCTTTGTTGAGCAGCTGACCAACTTTATGGTCGCCATATTGAATTTTGATGACGTCACATAGCCTGTGTCCATTTCAGGGTTCACGAAATAGTCTACAAACAACAAATACAAATAAGTACAAATGGTTCTTTTTTATATCTACGTACTCGACTCCAAGTCTGCTAATTTACATAGCAGATGAATGGTCGTCATAATTCACGTCTCGGAGGCCCGTTGAGAGGTTCCTATGAATGAATGAGCCATGAAAACCGCGATAGGCTTACCCGAATAACGGTAGAATTGCTGATAGGCGATGTGTGTCCAAAAAGTGGGGGTGTGTGCCTCTGGCTACCCCGTTTAGGAATAGTGCTGAGAAGTAAAGGTATGGCGCCTCCGGCCGCCCTGGAAATTGAGTTTCCAAAGACGATACCAATTATAATTGAGAAAAAAAATATTTCTCATCAAAGGATAAGGGCAGGCAAATGATGATGAAACAAATCCGAAAATTGAAAATGACAATGGATACATTTTGTTTTTCATCGTTCAAGGCGTTTCCCTTTCATAAAAAATTTACACTGCTGACTACATCTGACCATCCACCTTTCAACACGTGGACCACGTGCACGACTACCGCAAATGTGCCCGCGACATATTTCGCGCTGCGAGAGCCTTTGTTTCCTTCTCTCAATACTAAGTTGAAAGAGATACCAGTATCTAATCTATGTCGCGCCTCGCTCGCTTATCACCCGTGTAAACTTGTGCTAACGTGCACCTGCATATCACTTGATAAGCCTGTGAGTCCAGACTTTGGTGGTTTGGCCCCACAATTTCCCCGACCATTGATAGGTAATACTTAGTAATACTGCTAAAAACACGGTGTCAGTTAAATATTTGAATTACAAAGTAGGTAGGTGGTTATTATCTGGAATACGTCACTTAATTGGAACGTAACGTTTAAAGAACAATAATTCCAGTTATTCTTAATTTATTTGCTGTTGATGTCGTCTAATTGGGATTAAGTTGTTTTCCTTGTTTTCGACTTGGCTGTTCGAAGCGGCCCTTTGCCTTATCATGTTATTGTTAAAAGCGAAACATTAATTACATACAAGCACATACAAATCATACAATCGAATTGCATAACAATCTGTACATATACTTGAGAATGATAAGCGTGAGCTGGTACGATTATTTCGGAGTTTTGGACAAAGTCGAATAGGTATATTATTTTGTGCGGTGTGTCGCATGCACGCCGTGTGTGTACCGTGCCGCAGTACCGGTACAAAGTACATGGCTAAACACTGGCTGATAGCACCGATAGTCCAAATTCCATTACGTGATGATTTGGAGGAAGGTTATATAACCGTGGAAGGGTACGGCTAATAGAACAGGTAACCTTAGCCTTTTTCTTTAATTGAGTATATTAATTAGAATTGTAAGAGTTAGTCAACGTTGATAATTTTGATGGAATCATCGCTTCGTAAAGTGCTAAATACGGAAGTAAGATTAAATAAGTTGCAGAGCAGTGAATTACTAAGTACCTACAATAGTTCGATGTTGCAAAGAGGTTTTCCATAGGTATTTATATATCGTAGGTATATAGGTAGGTGTTTCGTAGGTATCGTAGGTAGATAGGTAGTAGTATATAGGTAGTTAGCTTCGTAACAAGAATTTGAATGAGTAATAGTATTTAAAAAATTAAACTATTGCATAAATCTTTGTAACTGGCAGTAAACACGTTCGTCATTGACATTGGCGTTTAAAAAACAAAATCAAGATGGCGTATGGACGGCGGAGTCAGGGAGTTTTGGCGCGAATCGTGAGTGAGTCACCGTTAGCTGGAATCGGAAGTAAATTGTTGTCATGATTCAGGATTCTCAAGTATGTAGCGCTGTGCGAGTCGAAATACTTATTTACGATTTATTTTCACCGATTTTCGTTTCATACTCAGATATGCATGAGTCAGTTTCCTGTTTACGGCATGCAGAGCATGCATTTTTTGCTGGTTATCTAACTGGTAATAATAATATGTGTAGGAAAACAACAAGACGATTGCTCGATACCGGACACTTGTAATAACAAAAAAATTCAATATGCAACAATGCAACCCAAAAATGCATAACATGAAAAATGTAATAGGTATGGCGGCGGTTTCTCAATGCGGTAAAGTATCAATCAGGGCACTCAAAATTAGTCCACCGGAGTCCACTGCTGGACAATCTGGACATAGGCCTCTCTAAAGGCGCGCCACTGAGAAAGATCCTTTTTGCCCAGATCTTCGCTTCATCTAGCGTCTAAATTGGAGGGACGTTCTTAGTCTAAATACTAGACTCAGGACGGCCCACCACAAAATAGAGAACTAGAGGGCCGTTTCTTTTTGTTTTATTCCACTAAGGTGGCAAACAAGCTTGCGGCATGCCTGATGGTAAGAGGAGTCACCGCAGCCTATGGACGTTTGCAATACCAGGGGCATCACCTACGCGTTGCCGACCCCGTAAAAACCTTTTAACCCCTTTCTTGAAGAACTCCATGTTGTATTGTCCAGGGAAAACCTCTCTAGGTAGTTCATTCCACAATCTAAGTGTGCGTGGGAGAAAGTTCCTTTTATTTTGTGTTCAAACACTACGTTCGAACAAACGTGGCCTCTCTCCTGACGGCCTGAGTGGTTCAGTTGGTTAACATGACGGTCTGCCACGCAGAGGTCCTGGGTTCCATTTCCGGTTGGTAGAAATTGAAATGATGACCATTTGATGACCACATGATGACTGGAAGGAGAGGCCGGCACAAGAAGCGATGGCTTGACGCAGTCAAGAATGATATGCGTGTCAATAAGCTCACCACTAAGAATGTCGAAGACCGAGCGGGGTTGGCCAAGAGCAGCAGGAAGGTGGACCCAGGGCCCTCGCGTGCTGCGCGGGGACGTAACCTGGACATAACGCCAAGATGATGATGATGATAACAAGTAAGCGTACGAAAAGATATTTATTTTGTCGGAATTCAATTTTTGCGAGAGATGTCAGCTTAATAAATAAGTAGTTTATGCGATTGAAAGCGTTGCAATTATAAACAATAAGGATTTGTGTATTTTGGGATTAACTCGAGCACGGCTTTAGATAAACCAAGAGAAATGTAGAAAAATATTGCGCAATGCATTTAATTGTACTTTGTACGACGTGACTAATAATAATACCAATCTTATCACTCACGAGACAGTAGTTATCGGCTGATAAATGTTTTAAATTGGTAAATTACGTCATTCGACTTGGTAGGTACCTACTGGGGATTAATTATTTTTCGATTATTAAAACTTAATTAAATTCCAAAAACATGACGTTAGTCACACACGTGACACATCGGGATTAAATCTAAAAAGACAAGTAAGTACTAAAACGGATATACCTAATTACTTTACTTTAAAAAAAATCTCACGGCAATCGGCTTCCAAGACTATTTAACCAGTTAGCTGACCAATATCTTCCGCTAGGGGCCCTGAGATTGACACCCCGTGGCGATATATTGATTTCTATTTATAGTTTTTACAATAACAACACAACAATCATGATTACAACTACGCATCGGCAATGAGATTGACGCCTTACCTTGAAAAGATCTAAGGGAACCTGAACATGGTCATCTTTTTGTTAATGTCCCGGTTGTGCTCTCGCACGAGGGTCCGGGAACCGCCTCGACCATGATCCAGTATTTGGCAGATCAGGTAACTACAATTAAGTGACTGCCATCTGACCTTCGGGCAGCCGGGCAGGGCAGCCAGACCGGATCATGGTTACAAATTGATGACACCAGGGAACATGAACATGTAGGAGCCATATCGTATATAGGTTGATGCCGAGGGCATGGGGGAGGTCTATAATTAGCAGTAAACGATATACGTCTGAATTAATAATGATTATTGATGATGAATCATGATTATATTATGATACGTAGGTCTACTGACTACATAGCTGAATATTGTGATGAAATATTTATAGATTATGCTATGCTGTTATCTTATGTCTTTATCGCAACAAATCATTATGTAAACCATGGAATAGGTTTTCAAACTACGAATAATATCGGAGTAAGTTAGAAAGCCGCGGTTGAAGGCAACAGAGGCATGCTGCATTGGGTCCGTAGCCAAAAGTTGCTCTAGAATATTCTATTCACCGCCACAAGCTAATGTGACCCGGAGGCCAAAACTGTCATTTGGTTGCCAGCAACAGTCGCACCGCAGTACCTCGTATCTCTGCAGCTTGGGACAAATAATGGGAGCTCACGACAGTTACCTGTAATCCTAAAATACCGAGCAAGCTTGAAGGGCGAATATTATCATCACAGCTCAGAACAGTCCGCTCCAGGACTTAGGGCCTCTCCCACGAGAGGGGAGGATATTGCCATAATCTCCACGCTTGGCAGGCGGGTTGGAGATCGCAGTGTTTCAATATAAAAATAGAAAACGCTGCTGCCCATTTTCCAGTCAAAGGAAACTAGAAATTTTGCCTCGAAAACATTAGTCACGACACCCACGAGTCTAAGGGCGTAACGTGTACATCCGTGGCAGTCTTGGCGTGAGACACCTCGCGGATAAGATCGAAGCGGCACGTCTGCGCAAGTTTGGTCATGTATTGCGCAAGCCCGAGGGATACGTGTAAAATAATTACTGAAACCTGCTGGTATCAGGAAAGAGGTCGATGAATAAATGTCAAGCGATGGATAGATGTCGTTGACACGGACGCGAGAGCCAACGGCTTACAACGTGAGGCCTAAGATCGGGCAAAGCGGAGAAGAAAGAGTAGGGAAGTGGACCCTGATAGATGATGAGATCGACTGCTCGGTTGATGATGATGATCGAATAGAATTTATAAACACCACAATCGAAAGGTATATATTTTTAAAGGTCTGATTGTTCGAATTGGAAAGAAAACGAAATGCAAGGGCGTAGAAGTAATTGCGCAAAGCATTTGCTGGTATCTTTCTTGTTATCATCATCATATCATCATCATCATGATCAACATTAAATCGAAAGGCATACATTTTAAAGGCCAGACTGTTCGAATTGAAATCAAAAATGTAATTTAGCGGCGTAGAAGTAATTGCGCAGGGCATTTGCTGGTACCTACCTTGTTATGACAAAACGCAACTCGGAAAATAACAGAACAACACCGTTATCTATAACAGGAATCGAGAATAATATTGTAAACAAAGAGAAATTTCCAAATTGTTACGAAATGTTTTCCGTATGTAGGTGTTATCAGTTCAGCTAGATCCGATAAGCCGATATCCGTATGTCACCTTGCAGTTGTGGGAACTAGATAATTTCACTTTTTAATTAATATTACACTCCTACAAAATTCCCGTATTGTATGACGCAAATGGCGGAAACTGTTACCTAATTACAAATAAATTTGACAATTTCGTGGAAATGTGAAATTATACAACGATTGTATGGTCCTCGGTGACAAAACACTGTGACAGACAACATCATGGTTGTCTAATAACAGCCTTGGCCATAAAGTTACACCTGGTAAACTGACGACAAATGAAACAGGTATTTTATGTTTTTAAGTTTGGCCGTGTGGTGTCCAGCAGAGTAGAATAGCACCAACCCCTTACATTCATGGGTGTCGTACATGTTTTCGAGGCAAAAGATCAAGAGTCGGAGAATGGGCAGCAGCATTTTCCATTATTATATATAAACACTGCGATCTCCAACCCGCCTGCCAAGTATGGAGATTATGGCAATAACCTCCCCTTTTGTGGGAGAGGCCCTAAGTCCTGCAGCGAACTGTTACGGGCTGAGATGATGATGATGATGAAGTTTGACAAATAAGTACCTATGTTATAATAATGATCAATCAATTGACATAGGTACAATTAATATTTGTTTAAGTACTTTTGAATTATTATCGCGACATTGTTATTTATTATTTACACCTGTGACGATATCCTTGTGAGTTGCTTTTGTTGTGAAATGTACTTATAATGATATAACGTAGTTTTCACGGATAAATAAAGAAATCTAATCTAATCTATTTACCTACAAGAATTTAAATTTTTAATTTTAATGCCTGAATGCTTACTCATTTTGGAACATAAGAAAGTACTTACCTACTACTTGTTAATTTTGACATGTTACTTTTCATATAAAATTATGAGCAAAATATATCTTATATTATGCATTAACATTTAGGAAAAAAAAATTCGTGAGACGACCACGTGGAATGACGGTCTGCCAAACACTGCAGGCGATAGAATATATAGGGCCCAGCGGAAGACCTAGGTCAACCTCGCTTCGCCGACGGTAGTAGGAGGACCACCCAATTAATAGAGTGCTCGTTTCGGTGCTAAAGTTGACTAGCCTCAAACTACGAAACGGTTACCCATCCAGTTCCCAGACATTGCGAGCATTGCTTAACCTTGTACATAGGACTCGCAAGAACGCTGCTACTAGACCATTGCCGCTTTTATGATAAAACTAAACATAATGTGCACATTCACGACAATATGAAACACATTTCATATAATTCAAACATAACCAAGTTCTATTAATCAGCTACTTTCTTATCTTATACGGCAGCCAAACAAACAAACGGGCTACTTGGAAAATGGTCATAGCCGCCCATGGCCAGCGCCCGGATTGCGTCTCCCGATGGCGGAAAGGGGCCGGCATAATGAGGTCGTGCATGCTTCGTATACTTTCCGAAATAACCTGTAACCTGTAGTACACTATAATCAGAAATAAACAATTCCAATTAGTGACAATACCTATCTGGGTTTTTACGCAGTATCAAAGAAGAGGAGTCATATCGATATATTGGTATATTGCGACATTATTTGTTCTATTAATTACAAGTCACGCCCTATTATCACCGTTATAGCTATATGTAATCTGTGTTACGACATTGGTAACGCTTGTCGAGGATTATTCGCTGTTAATATACGATATCTTCTTTGTTATTTACACAGAAATTACGTAAATAAATAGGTATCATGCGCACGTAAGTTGTCAAGGTTATCGCTGCACCGATTTGGAAATTAGGTCTAAGCGATTGCGTTCCCGAATGTTCTAATAATGTGTACTTGTTATCAGTTAGAGAAGTTTAATCTTCCCTTTTGCAGATTTGTGGGGTTCAAAGGTATTATTGTTGCTTATTTGAAAATAAGACATACACGGCTTAACTCACCGACTAGATATAAGTGGCTCAGTTGGTTAATATGCCGGTCGCCACGCAGAGGTCCCGAATTCGATTCCCGGCCGAGCAGAAACTGAAATAATGAATTTTAATTTTTGTTACGGGTCATGGTGTAGTATGTGTAATAAGTATGTACCTATTTAAAAAAATTGTATATAAATATCTAACACCCGGGGTCCGCCTTCCTGCCTCTCCTTATCTACTTCGCTCGGTCATATTCTGGGCTTTAAGCCGGCAAATTTCATCAAAATATGTTCCATAGCTTTTACGTGAACGATTAACAAACCAAACATCGATCCTTACAAACTTTCTCATTTTTAACAGGATTTTGAAACCCACACTCAAATTGCCTGTAGGTAATTACAATCGCATGTAACAATTACCCATCCACGTGCGCGTAATGCCTACCTACCGTACCTTTCTACCTAGCTAGTTAGATACGAGTCTATCTATGGAGGCTGTTGCGTAACATGACCTTGGTGATGGTCACGTGCACAGATTCACGTGTGGCGTGCACGCGACGAGGGTTGGCAGTGGTGGAATGTGTGAAACTAAAATGACTAGTCAACTACGTCTTAAAGGCATTGTAGAATGTCTGCTGTCTGCCTATCTCCCGTCGAAGGTCATTTTCGTTTTGAGCCAAATTTGAGAAAAGACGAGAGGGCTAGAGTCAATAGGCTGTTCCTAGACAGGCGTGCTCCGTCATCGGCCGCTTCGTCACTCATCACCAGGTGAAATGGCGGTCTAATGCCTGGCTAGTATAAAAAAATAAAAAAGATCTTCGGATTCGGTTCGGATAATCCCGGTTTTAAAGATCGGGTTCCGGCGGTAGTAATAAAACGATTATTATGTAACAAGAGTGTGCAACTATCCCAGTCACACGGCCTTTCGCGGTAGATGTCACAAGTAACGGCAAGTTTGAGCGGATAGAATACATTAATACATGCAAAAGTAAGTGATAAAGATTTAAATCTTTTTTTAATTTAGCAAAGGGATGTACTAGGCTGAAAAATTAAAAGTTAAAGAGGAATCAAGGGAATGAATTTTAAGGTGACAATGATCGCGACCGTACATCTGCTATTTGGAGTAGAGCAGATGGAAAAGGCGATGAAACGTTGGTCCGAGGAGCGATGGATATGATGTCCAGAGGCTAATTACGTAACGCAACAGCGTTTTTACAATTATCTGATTTTAATGATTTTAATTGTTACTTTTGCGATTCTGTGTCATCGATTTCATGGGTTCAGTTGGTAACAAAGTTCCATTACAATAAACTGAATGTATTAAATCGATCATACATAATCACTAAAGTAACAATTTCATTCATTGAAATCAGATAATTATTGGCAACAGGGTTTCGTAATTAGCCTACAGACGACGGCTTCTTCGATCGGAGTCTCTGAAATCGGAAACAAAAAAGTAAAAAGTATAGGAGTATTATCAACAATGCTATTCCAATTCATCTGTTATGCTTAATAATGTCAAACCTTATGTAGAGTAATGTGGAGTAATACAGAGTAATGTAGAGTGAGCTCTAATCCAGCAGTGGACTGTTATAAAATGTAGATGACCGATGGTGGGATGAAAATGGGAAAATGGGGCGGGATGTCATCACAAAAATACTTCGTTCGCGTACTACCTACCCTTTTTTTTTACTTTTAACCTTCCTCTTGAATCATTATATATATAGAGTAATATGTAGTTTAAAAGATCTAAGCGTACATAGGGACAGACTTCGGGAAGCGACTTTGTTTCATACTTTGAAAAGATAGGAACGGAAATATTTTTATTCTCAATTTATAATTGGAGGCTTTCTCCACATCAATCATCATCATCATCATCATCAATATTACTCACACTTCGATATGTTACTCGTCCGTTATATGGACAATGGTAGGTATAATAGCGGCATTAAAAAGAAGCCCAAAAAAATTACATAATCTAGACAAAAAATATAATTGGCGAGAAAATAATGTTCTTAATTTGCTATAGCGTCCAGGGTCTATTTTTGAATCACTCGTCTCGATTCGAACGGTTTTGAATTTTGAATTTTGGCATGAAAAATTCTACATTTTCCCCTTTTTTTAACCGTACCCTTTCGGTGTTGCCAATGTGATTGCAAAAACATTGAATTTTTCATGCCGAAAATCAAAATTGTAAGCCGTTCGAACGGAGCAATTCAAAAGTAAAGCCTCAGAATTTACTGTAATGTACCTACTCGCAAACTGGTAACTTCCAGACGACGGCCACGTGACGTTTATATCACGAGGTCGAAATTAGTTAAAGGGAAACTTTTTTCTAAAGCATAAAAGGGAACGAAAAATTTAACGAAAGGGGGTTTCGTAAAACTCATATAACTTTTCTTTTACACTGGCCACTAAGAAAACGGGTTGGTTTTAATAAAAAAAATTTTTAAAGTTATTTGTAATTTTCATAAAATAGAAACAGGAGGCAATACAAAATGGTACCTTCCTTATATGAAAAATACTTGTAATGGGTTTTACTGAAATTTCGAAAAATACATACGCAGCCTTTTATAGTTCCCACAAAGAAGTCAAGAGGTTTTACACGTTTTTAGTTTTACCATTAAATCAACTTTCATAATTTTACTAAGACTTTTCACATAGTTTTTTATTTATGAACATTATTTATATATTTTAAAAGTTGATAATTTTTTCGTTGATAAAACCGACCCGTTGTATTTGCCAGTCAGTGTAGTCCGTCTAATTCGGTGCCTTTATGGAAATATTACGAAAGGCTTGAGGGATGAAAAATCACTCCGGGATAATTTTCTCCTTTTTTTAATTTGGTGATAATATTCCCGGTTGTGCTTTCGCGCAAGAGCCCCATGGTCCGCTGTGACCATGACTCAGGATTTGACAGATCAGGTAATTACAGTGGAACGACTGCCGTCTGAAAAATGTCCACAGGCTTCGCTGTCTTGGCCACGAAAGGATGGGAGGGGATCGGGCAGTCAAGAAATCGTACTTGGGACGACCCATCGCTGAAGTAACGAAGTGGAAAGAGACCTGTTGGAACTCCAGGCTGACTATTGACATGAGGTGGCACGGGACAGAGTGGAGTGGAGGATCTTAGCGTCGGAGGCCATGACTCATTTAGGGTCGTTGTGTCAACATACTTCTTACCAATAATTGCCGTCTGACCTCTGTGACCATTTTAACATCGATCATGGTTAAACATTCAGTGGCCTGAATTAGTCTTTAAAGAAACTAAAAATTCTAATTTTAGTTTCCTGCGCTCTAATCTAGGTTATCTAATTTTCGTTAGTGAAGCTAAAAATAAAAATAATAATAATGATCAAGTGCCACGTAGAATAACACAATATTATCTGTGTCACAAAGTAGGTCACAGGCGGTATTCGAAGCTATACTATCTCGTTTGATTAACCCAGAATTACATCATACGCCAGTACTGATAAAACTTACTGATATAGGTAGGTGTGTGCCAACCGGCGCGTTACACAATATCAATTGTATTGGTAAACTTTGCATTCAATGTGTTGACCTGTATTTATTAATTAATTCATGCGTGTTACAGTATTCGTAATTGGTGGTAGTTACTGAAATTTTGTTAGGAATGGTGTTGTAAGGGTAAGGTTTATGTACAAAAATCTTGCTAGAAAAATTTTGGATTGAATATTTTTCGTAGCTCGACACTTTTGTCGTGCTAAGGTTTGAAGTGTATAACGGTCTGGGTAAAACCTAACCGACTGCAAAAGTCGGATAATCCCCGACTAAGTTCTTTTTTTTTTTATGTTATCCGGTAGACAAACAGGCATGCGTGCCACCTGTTGGAAAGTGGTCACCGCCGCCTATGGACATCAGCATCACCAGGGGTGCTACCAATGCTTTGTCCGCCTCTAAGGAGACCTCTAATATACCTCTTGTACGATCCCATGTCATAGTCCAAAGGAAACACTGTGGGTTCATTTAAACTCAAATATTTTCTAAGCTACTGAACCGATTTTAATGACACACTAAACAGAACTATCTCGATTAAACTGGCCTTCGAATAGTGAAAACCGCATACAAATCGGTTTATCCGTTCGGGAGCTACGATGCCACAGGCAGATACCCAAAGCCGCAGATACACACGTTAAACTTATAACGCCCCTTTTTTTCGTCGGGGATTAAAACATTATATTGATGATAACCGTCAGTAGAAGAGGCATTCTAAAGTCTGATGATATTGTTTGTTTAACATTAGCGATTTATAATAATTATCGTCCAATTCAATACGATTTTTGTGCGCAACAGTTATAGAGATTTGCAACCAATTTAGTAAAATGGTAAGTTTACATAGATTAATAAAACATTGCTCCATAAAATGTGGAAAATTGATTCGAAAATAAAGGTATTTAGGAAAAAAATTATCCATTTTTTTTATTTGTTAGATCATGTCCTAATGTACTAAAAAAAGTACAAAATAATTTCCCATACCGACTTCTTAAATTGGTTATACATACATAATAAAATACAAAATACTTGGTATTGTATAAAAAACCTATTAAATACGAAAAACATTTTTTCGGTCTGACTCACTATTTTTATTATGTACTAAATATAATCCATTAGGTCTCAAATAAAACTATTTCTAACAGTCGGGATTTACGAGGTTAATTAAATATACATTGCGCACACTGAAAGTTTTGCGCTCCTGGAGCTCTAATTTTGAACACTCGCCTTCTAACGTCTGGCTTTTAAAAAAGCTGTTTAAAATGTAATGGAGAATACTTTGAAAAGCAGTAAATATATAACTGTACATGTACTTAGTTTTATTACGCAATACTTTGAGTGTACCCCACGTATCCCGTTCCAAAATTCTGAAAAAAAATACATCGTCGACTTCAAGTTATTTCTTACTTGAGCTCAACTAATTAAACGAATAGTATTTTATGTGCCCTGCCCACTGCCATTTAAGCTTGGTAACCGTATGTGGGTGACCATAGTTCGCTTACGGATTTCCCATTCCTGATTAGATCGCGCAATGAGAGACTCCGAGCATAGTCCTTATCATCGCCCTAATACTAACTAGGACTTCAGATTTAGGTATTCATTAATATAACTATATTCTTGCAAATTCCTAACTACGCAATAAACACCGTGGGCGTCGAATCAAAACAATTGCCACGGAAATGACCTCAAGTGTCTTCAACTTTCAATCCCGGACATCGACTTTCAATCCCGGACTTTCGTTCAAGTCCCGGGTTGGTCCCAGCCTTGCGTAACATAGACTTCACGTGAACAAAGGGCCACGTGAGTCGGTCACGTTGCTGTTCTGAAATTGTTGTTCAACTTGTATTGTGCTGGAGACTGTACGGGGTAGCTGTAAAGTAAGTCCTTGAAAGTAAGAGACTGAAAAGGGATCTTTGCGTGGGTTGCGCAAATAATAGAGGGCTTAACTGATACGGGTTGGCAAAGGGTAAGTTAAAAAACTGGACTGTATGTGTCGGGCCCCCACGTGATCCGTAGTTGACTGACAGAAATTCGAGGTAAAAGAGGGCTTACTGAGGGCTTAGTGTAAGTTTCGTTTCGAATTTACTTTACTATCGCGTATGCGTTTTCGTCGAAATTTGTATGAAGAAAAAAACTTCGATTACGTACCACTAGACGGCGCTATACATTCTTTCATACAAATTTTCACGTAAACGCAAACGCGATAGTAAAGTAAATTCGAAGCGAAACTCACACTAAGGCCTCTGATACTATAAACACATTACAAAGTTACGAAATGCACCTGGATCACATTTCGTTCGAACCAATTTGTATGAAATTTTTTAGACCAAACTACACTGTAGTTGATCGTTACTCGTTGATAGTTTCACTATTATCTTGAAAACTATACTTTCATAAATTTACGGTATCCTCCGTTTTCTCATGGACCCACTTGTTTGTCACACTGGTGGGATTTCGAGGGAGACCTATTTCTCGTAGGCCCACGGATTGATAACCTACTCACGGCACTTTCACCAATTCACTTTTGTAGGACTAAGCATAATCTATATTAATATTCTTAGCTGATGATTATGATTATGATTATGACATAACATGAGACATGATGTCTAGTCAATTACCGTGTGAGGGGAAAAATGTCGGGAGGACGTCGTTGTATCAAATGGGCAGGATCAAACCAAAATGGGCGCAGGCAAGCCTTTAATTATTATAGGATTTCTTCAAGCCTATTTTTGTCATACTGAACGGACAGTCTGCATAAAAGTGAGTGGTGTTCATTAGCCTCTATCCCGACTTACGCCAGGGTCAGCTTTCCTACTTTTCTTCCTGTACGTCTCTTGGTCTTCAGCATCCTCACGTCGTAGGCGAGTCTCGCATTCGACTCGATGACGTCAAGCCATCGCTGCCTATGTCTCCCGCGAGATCTCTTTCCACTTTTCGTTGAGATAAAGAAGATTATTTAAATAATTGCATTAACAAATCAAAGTCAAATGTGTAATAAGTGAGACAACAATGTAAGCGACGATTTACTGAGGTGACTCCAAGGAATCCCATTACACATTAGTGTACACGAGGCTATGTCGTAACGATTACAATGTTACCAAGATATAAGTCGCGTGTTGACGTTCACGTGTATTCCTAGAATAGCCTACCTATAAGTAGGTTATTTTACGTAGAAAATATACATAACAGAGTACCTATTAACGAGGATCAATTGTACTTTTTTAACGTGTTAGGAGTAACGTTAGTGTAATTAAAATTGTGTAGAGACCAGCTTTTGCCCGCGACTTCGTCTAAGTTATGTCTCCTCTAAATAGATGTAGAGGTTTATCCGCGACACACGTGACAGACAGAAATATTTTCGCATTTACACTACTTCTAGTGTCCTCACCCGGCGCGACTTAGTTCGCGTACACTTACTTTACCCCTATCTTACTTTTTTCTTGCTTATAAACCTTCCTCATGAACCACTCTATCTAGTGTAGACAACCGCATTCATGTCCGTTGAGTAGTTTAAAAGATCTAAGCATACTTAGATACATACAGAAACATAGACGGCGGGAAGCGACTTTATTTAATTCTATGTATTATATAAATTTAGTAGGTATAAAAATACTTCGCCCAGTGACCATAATGCATGCAACTGCGTTCAAAATACCGAGCTTCTCATCAATGCAGTAACAAAACCGAAACAATCTTTAAAAATACGTGATATTGACCGCGATAGTTTTAAACATAAAATACTATACTTGTATAAAATACTATATATACTACACTATAAAATGTTTCAGGTTACGTAACATAAATGCTACGGCAGCTGAAAATATGAAACATTGTTTTCACACTACCATATCGTTTTTCGTTTATTATTGCATTTATTATAAAATTTATGTAGTGCACGTGATTTTTCCGACTATTCCACATAAAATGTGTGCAAACTTTTTATGTTATAATAGTGGGTGGACCCGGCGCGATCTCGTTCGCGTACACCTACTTTACCCCTACTTACCCTTTTTTTCTTGTTTCTAAACCTTCCTCTTGTATCACACTATTGAAAAAAACGCATTAAAATCCGTTGCGTAATTTAGAAGATCTAAGCATACATATGTAGATACATAGGGACGACTCCGCGAAGCGACTTTGTTATATACTATGTATATATGTATGTTGTAATTGACACTAATTTTATCAATGTTTTAACTTTTTAATTTTTATTAGATACTGCAGAAGCCTTCAAAAAGTTATAAGTAATTTGGTACCAAACTACACCCACAGTCCCATCTCAGCCATATTCTTTGATATTATTAAAAAAAAAAACTTCAAAAACTGTGGTCGGGGGTTATCCAAGTTTTTCTGTTGGATAGCTTATTTTATATAAGAATTAGCCAGCCATTTAACCCCCTTCCCCCTTTCACTCCTTTTCCTGCTTCAGCTTAGCGTCATTCACTTTTGCATCGTAACTCGCTTATAATGACATAAACATAAAACATAACATAAAAAAAACATTTTATTGTTTCCAACACACCGCGACACGGCACAATAAAAATGCAATTGACTTCTAACAGTATTTTCAAGGTCTTTTCAAATGCCACAAATGCTATGTTATGCAACGCGCTTATAAAAGGGGGTATTAAAACATGAGTGTCTGTTTATCATACTAGGCGTAGCCAACTCAACTACGCTTCGTATGATAATAGTCTGACACGAGTGTTTTAATACCTAATTGTATTCAGTTACATACACTACTTTATCTATAGTCATATTTTCTTGTTAAATATTCGTATCTGCGAGTCATTTCTGTTGCCGCGTCCAGGATATCAAGCGGCGTGAAGTTTACTTCACTACTTTCACGTTTATCTGTTTATTTGATTAAAACATTAACCTATGAGTGTAGATATAAAAAATTATTTGCTATTTTCCGATTCACACCCACCCTCAATCTCAGCATCCACCACAAGATAGACTGACCCTGACTAACCTAATAAAATCAGCAGTAGCAGCTGCACCTGTTGATTGATTGATTTATTGTAGTAGCTATTTCCTCAACACAGAACTGAGTTTCTCTCTCGATTTTTCCTTGTTTTTCGTGGTCGCTTACTTAGTAATTTAGTGGGCAACTTATCTAAGTTTTAATGTTATGTAATAAACATGTGGTATGGTAATAAACAAGTTACCCTTTAATTTAATTTGCAAATTCTTTATTTATAACATTAAGGTTTCAAAAAGCAGTTACAAGCTCTAAATTAGCGATTTAAGCGATAAATATACCGTTTTAAGGGTGCCAATTGGCTTACGAAATTGTACAACTAGCATTCAGACCTGAATGGAAGACCTTGGTCAACCTCGCTTCGCCAGGAGCCTAGGAGGCACAACTAACAAGTGGCGAGCTCGTTGCGGTGCTGACCGTTCGACTAACTCCAAAGCAAACGGTCACCCATCCAGTTCCCGGTCTCTGCGTGCTTAACTTTGGTTATCAGTCTCGCAAGCACGCTTGCCACTGTTATATGTAACACACACACACCAAGGCGAAGTTATAGGTGGTTACAGCGCCACAATCCACAATCAGTATTGGCGGGAAAAGTTATTGGTATACTGTAACGTTTATAATTGAAATACCAGAGGCACGAGACGTGGTCACGTTTCCTAATGCAATGAGAGTAGGTACGTTTGTGAGTGCCTAGGAATGGGTATGAGTCATTGCTGTGGGTACTGCTGGAGTGATCGCCAAGTAATCGTCGTTTTAGCTGTACAAAATGGCTGTTTCGTAGGTAAAGGACCTATTATTTGGTTTTATCTTCTTTATATATGTAATTCTTCTATACGTGTGTTTGTTACTTAACTCTTTCTAAAGGGCTGGAGTGCTTTGGATGAAATGTTTTTGTGTATGGTTTGAAAATACAATTGAACCCGGTAAATGGCGTCGTGATTGCGTTTTCGTGATAAAACGGATTTGCTGAACAATTGACAACATTTAATCATTTTGGTGTAGGGTTAGTGTAGGGATAGAATAGGGTAGGGATAGAGTAGAACAGCACACGAACGAAGTGTAGCTGGCCCAGCTAGTATATGTTTATATATATAGAGAGGGGTAATGCCGATTCAATATACATAGATATAAATTTATCATTACAGAAAGAATTACAAACAATACAACTACAAGTAACACAAAAATACAAAGTAGCTACTATGTGACTGCTACACGTATGTTGCATCAGTAGCAAGGGTCAAGGCTCATGCACTTATTACATTGCATACGAAGGTTCATTTTCAGACCTCACCAGCACAGAGAACTATAAAATCGTACACCAGTTTGTACAGGGTATACGCTGAATTTTTTAAATATATTGTCTCGGGTTCGTTTCTTCTTCTTATCGAGTCGATGGACTTCACTTCCCCTTACACTTTGTTCTGGCCTGGTCTCGAACAAGTCGTTCATAGACGATCGAGGGTTTTGGGAGTTGGTGTAGCCAAGAGTTATGCAATTCCAAAGTCGATGACTTATCCGATCTAGCCTGTATTTTCAAGTCATATCATATGCTGTGACGACGTTATGGTATCCGTATAAAAGTTTTTAAAAGGGAGATTAGTTTTAAAGGCTATAAACTTAATAAAAATATCACTAAATTTGATTTCGTTTGATGCGTTTGTTTTAATATCTTTATGATTTGAAGACAAAATTTATTTTCGCGAAATTTATTAAAGAGAATAGTCTCTTTTATTAAGTCTTACAGGCAATGACTGATTTAGAAGCAAATTCGTATTGGCATAACAGATTCATTCAAGCGTCTAACGCCCATATTTTCGGTTCACGGTCCCCATAGAATGTCCCCCGCCATCTTGGGCAACGTCTACAATCCCCGCGTTGGAAAGCAGCGTTCTGTCAGAGAAACGTGCTTGCAGGGTACGTCCAGCCAATTACGGGACACGTGCGCATGCGGCCTTGGCCGTGGCAGTCACGCGTCCGGCGACAACGGATTACAGTAGCGACCGCTGCTTGGTAATGGTACATTTTTCCAAGCGGCTAGAGTGACGGAGTTCTAAGTACGCGATTTGTAGCACGTTTGCAGTAAAAATTGAGTTTTTTTTTATTTTACTCAGTATGATAAATAACAGGCTGCCTTCCTGATGGTAAGCGGTAATTGTCGGCTAACATCTTCGACTCATATAATTGCAAAACCGTGTTGTATCTGAAACTAAGGTGGAATGTCTCCTGCCTATAATTTGCGCTGCCTACTCGATCTTTCAAATCTGAACACAACAATGCCGATGTTGTTGCTTGGCGGCAGAAATAGAAATGGGTGTGGCACGTATCCAGGCGGGCTCCTCAGGCTTGACAGAGTTCTACTAAGGAAAGGTTTCCCAAGCAACATTTAGCAAGTGGTAAAATGTGGTCTCTGCCTATCCCTACAGGTTTTACGTATGCAGGAAAGTGCGTATCTGCAATGCAGGGGTTGGTCTGGCAGGTGCATTCCGGCGTTCTAGAAGGATATTAATGATTTAGAGATATATATAGATACATATACAACGTCAGGCCTTTCTCCCGCAGGGATAGGTAGAGACCACATTGTTCCACTTGTTACGGTACTGACATCTCTCTCAATCTCTCTCGCTGCTTTCAAATTCATCAACCTTTTAATACCTAAATGCTCGACCGCTCAGGGCATAGAGGCAGACCAGAAAATGGGAAGACTACTCGTATATCCGTTCATTACAGTATGATCGAACTAATAATCAGTTTTTAATTTAAAAAAATGTGCCGTCAGCATATTATTCAACCAGTATTTATTTTAAATTTTTATATCCAATCTGGTCAGGTTCCCCTGGTAGCAGGGTCACGGAGGTCACATGGCAGTCGCTCCACCGTAATTATCTGATCTGCCAAATCTTTGATCAAAGCGGACCCCGAGCCCTCCTGCGCGAGAGCACAACCGGGACATTAACGCCATTTATACTGATTATTTTTTTATCCATTTTTAAATAGACAAAATTTCTCAAAATACCCACACTACAGTCTACAACAGAGTTATGCCAGTCGCTCTACCGGATCTGTCAAACCCCAGATCACGCTCAAGTACCCTCCGATCCGCTTCACAGTCACCGTAACCACTTCCACCAAGTCCAAACCCATTAAAATGTCAAAGACAGATTATGTGCTAACCCAATAGGGCATCGAACGTCCGAACGTAACGTTTCGCTCTTACGTCGGTTAGCTGTAAACGTGATCACTTGTGTAACCGAAGCCCTGAAAACGTGCTTCTAGAAGGAGGGTTGTTACGTCCGCATGACCGGTTGGTACATTTATTTAGTTATTCATATTGTTAGAGAGGGCCGAGTGGTTGAGAAATCCGACTTGTGAGCAGGAGGTACCGGATTCGAATCTGTTGTGGGATTGTGGGGAGTGGGATTCAAGAGTCATTGACTCTTTTCTGAATTATGTACATTAGTTGATAACTGAGGCGCTAACGGTGAGGGAAAACATTTTGATGAAACTTGTACATACAGGCGATTGAGTGTGTAACCATGATTCAATCTGATTAGGTTCCCGTGGCAGCAGGGTCACGGAGGTCAGATGGGTCGCTCCAATGTAATTAGACAAATTCTGGATCATGGTCAAGGCGGACACCGGGCCCTCGTGCTCGTGAGCACAACCGGGTCATTAACGCCAAGATGATTTTTTTTTGACATTTCAATGTCGTTATTAATAGAGATATGTGGCTAGAAAAAATGTCGAATTCGAGACGTCACAGCGCGAGAATTAGGGCCCTAGGGTCCGCACCCAGTACCTTTCGCTTACAACTCCGACCCCGTTACCCATCAGGCCACCGACGCACCGGCTGACCGACAGAACGATGCACATTTCTCCGTAGAACGCCTGCGTGAGGGCATGCATGTAAGTTCTGCCAATCACGCTGATAATACAACGCCTACATTCCACGTACAGATTAACTAACTATTCTAATTAGTGTTATCACTATTACATCTAATCTTATCGTTTTTCTGCGTTTCGCACCGTGACATAACAGTGTGATGTCTTAGCCACTCAATCACGTATTTACCTAATAGGTACAGTCGTATAGTTACCTAGTTTGCAGTTGATAATTGTGTGAGTGCGAGATGAAATGATTGTCAGCGTCGGCGATTTATTTACTTCACTGCTGGGTCGATTTTAAACATAGGCATAGACGTGGACATAATTTATTTTGACATCACTAAAATCCATAAGCGTTTACATTTAAAGATATTTTTAGAACACTTTAACAAAGCAGGAAAGTATCTCGATTGAACTATCTTTCATATATACCATATCGAAATCGGTCAATCCGTTCAGGAGCTACAATAAATAAATAAATTAATAATAATAAATAATCGTGGACAAATTTGCACAGCGCCATCTAGCCCCAAACTAAGCAAAGCTTGTGCTTTGGGTACTAGATTACTGATATATATATATAGATTACTTAAATCTTTTTTAAATACATATTTACTATAAATAGAACACCCAGACCCGTAACAGAAATTAAAATTCATCATTTCAATTTCTGCCCAACCGGGAATCGAACCCGGGACCTCTTGCGTGGTAGACCGGCATGTTGACCACTGAGCCACTCAGGTCGTCAAATAAGAACACACACACACACACATAAACAATGCCACATAAGACTCACAGATTCACCTTCCGAACGTATATAACCTCTCTTTTTAACACCTGACACAAATCTTCAAATAGAGAAAACCGCATTCAAATCGGTCCATCCGTTCGGGAGCTCCGATACCACAGACTGCTACACAAAACCACAGACACAGAGATACACACGTCAAACTTATAACACCCCCCTTTTTTCGTCGGAGGTTAATTATAACTTCACCCAGGCGGTGTTACGGTCGACACCTCATTTCTTGTTAATATATCACACTCGAAACATAGTACGTAACGAAAATGTGTTACAATTCGTGTTCAATCTCTCCGAATAATGTAGAATAATATGACCAAATCAACTGCGTAATTTTGCCTCAACTATTACCAAGTATCGAAGACACGTGCCAAGAAAACGTGATCTCAAGGATGTCATACTTAGTTGGGAATGTGAACAAGTCATTAGGAAATTTACAAGACTACAACTTCTGAAGTTCTGACCTTATTACTGTTTTTTATTTTATACGGCAGACGAACAGGCAAGCCCACTGATGGAAAGTGGTCATCGCCGCTTATAGACATCAGCAACACCAGGGGCACTGCGTTGCCCACCTCTAAAGAGACCTCTAGGCTGGCTGACAGGTTAGTTACAGACATAGCTACCTATCACTATCATCCTAAATTTTGACGACCCAGTGGTCACCATCGGTCTGTTGCCTTTGCAAATAAAAAAATGTAAAAGTATGTATTTACATCGGTAGCATGGCGGTCATCTTTTTATATTGCGACAATTTTTTCAAGTACTCCTATTGGTTGGAACACCAACAGCCTGTATAATAATTATTGAAATAAAAGTAAGTGTTACCACAGCCTATACCGGATCCCGTTATAAATTTAGACGCTAGATGTCGCTGCTTGTCATTTAGAATGCGCTATCGAATGTGCGCCGTCGAAAACTTATGTTCGCCGCTTCAACAACTGGATGGCTACCTTTGTAGAGTTTTGCCCTGAAGCTGTGTAAGTGTCACGTTCGTGTGACTTACTGTTGAATTTTTTAAGTTAACTCTTTATTGAGCTTGCAGTGTTAGCTCAGCTAACAGAAAGTAAGATAAAAATATCCCATTCATTCGGGGAATGATGGGACATGGGATCTTTACTTTCAGGCTAGTAACTATACCAATGAATACAACAAATAATTAAATAAAAGTACCGCTATATAGAAAAATTTAAAAAGACACTATATTAAAAAAAAACTAAAGCAAAGCACTAGAGTTCAATCAGTCTAATACACATAACCTCACTCCTCAGCGCTGACTCCTGGCAGGATCACAAGTTCATCGAAAAGTACGAAACAAGAAAATATTATTCAATGAAGGATTCGGATGTTTAGAGGATAACCTCACCAGATTGGATTGCACATTCAGTCGCTTGAATGTACACTATACTCATCACCTGGGCGTTAATGTCCCGGTTGTGCTCTCGCTTACGAGGGCCTCGGGTCCGCCTTGACCATGACCAAGGACTTGGCAGATCAGGTAAATTATAGTGGAGCGACTGCCATCTGTCCTCCGTGAACCTTACAGGGGAACCTGACCAGATTGGATCATAGTTACACATTCAGTCGCCTGCATGTGCAGGTTTTATCACGATGTTTTCCCTCACCGTAAAAGCATCTGTATGTTTAAGTAATCTAATGTTCATTTGTAAAATGCTGTAATGTGTAGTTACCGATTTTCTTTGGTATATGAGTATTGTGTTGAACAATCGAATAACTTTCTTAGGTTATTTCTAGAAACGAATGTGAATCGAATAATGTTTTGTGGAAAGTTCCGAAAACCTGACCTTGAGGAAACTATTGGAAATTAAGTAAAGTTTACCTCTAACTTTCTCTGGTATTGTTCAATAGCACTTATTAAATTGTATATTTAATTGTTTTGGCTATTGTTTAATAAGTCAACTTGGTTACTCTGTGTTAAATATCAAAATTGGCGCCTGAGATTTAGTTCGCGTAAATTTCAGCAAGTCGTATTCCCGGAACTTAGAAGTAAAGAAATAAAAATAAATAAATATAATTTGACAAATTCACACAGCACCATCTAGCCCCAGAGTAAGTAAACTTGTGTTATGGGTGTTAGATAACTGATATACTACTTATAATATATAATTACGGGAAAATTTAAAGTTTGTGTGAGTTATTCTGGGATATAAGCTACAGTTAACACTGCAAACAACAAAAATCGTACATAAGTTTCGTGAAGATTGAGTGACGAACATAACAATCGCACAGATTTTCAAATTTTTAATATCGCCAGCGGCTTTCTGCGGTTTTTTAAAGATCTTTATCCAAGAATAATCAATAAGAACAAGGGGTAATTTGTGGGGCTTTACAACTGCTTATCTGGGCCCAAGCCAATTTCAACTATTATTAACATTATAGTATTGTGTTTCTGCCGGTGAGTAAGTGCTCCATGGAGTGAGGATTTGGGGAACCGTGGCTTTGGCAGTGGATAGGCATTTGCCTCAACGCATTGGCGATACTCTTGGTGTTGCTAATGTCTATAGACAGTGGAGACTACTATCCATCAGGTGGCCCGCTTGCCTGTTTGCCTACCATATGTCATAAAAAAAAACTGCTCGATGTTGGGAAACTGTTGGCAGACTGACGAGGCGTGAGTTTGTTTGTTGGTACCACTTATCTTGGAAACTACGGAATCGATTTTAAAAATTGTTTACCTATTATGAAGCTACATTATTCCCGAGAGTTATTCGGTACTTTTCATATGGATAGTTGAATATAAAAAACTAAAACTAATAGTTTAAATGGCTAATAGTTTGTATGGTGCATTCTTGATGGAACTCCATTGTATGATGTAATTAATAACAAATTTTCACACTTGTTCTATTATAATTAAAAATAAACTAAATATATTGCGACCGGTTTCGAATGAATCATCATCAGACCATGTTGCCTGATAGTTTCAATATCTAGAAAGTAAATCCTAAAACCATAAAGCTGGTGACAAATGGATAGCACAAAAAGTCTAAACACCCCGAAAGGAAAAGTCAACGTGTCTCCGTTTTGCTCTAATGGATAGTTGTACGAAAAGCAAAACATAGTTCCGAAAGAAAAAGTCAACGTGGTCAACGTGTCGCCGTTTTGCTCCTTGCCTTGCAAACAAAGGTGCCAATACCAACTTTGTTTCAATTGGAACACCGATTACATTTTAAGATTGCTAAATACGTCCACCACGTTCCCAGCGCACGTGAGGCGTCACGTTTGTATAGCTTTTTATTATTTTCATGCGCTATTTCTGTGCGAAACCAAGTTAACGGAAAAAATGGTGGCTGCCTAGTTTGGAAGGGACGACAGCACTGCTTCGGTGACTTGCTGCGTGAACTCCAGTGATGAATAGGTAGAGAAAAAGGTAGCTAAACTTGAAGGGAGGTACGGGAGTAATGGGAAAAAGACCCGTGGGATACCCAAGAAGCGATGGATTTCGCCGAATGGGATGTGAGAGCAGGAAGATAGACCCCGGGCTCCGCGTGTCGCGCGGGAGCGCAACCGGGAGTTAACGCCAAGATGATGATGTCGAAGTTCGGGCGAAGTGAAGAAGGAAATGTGGGTACGCGGACCCTGGTAGAAGCCGGGAATTATAGCTAGGAATATGGCCACAAGAGATATCAAAATTGTTTAAACTGATCTCGGTCATAAGTTACACTAATACGCTACACAATAAGTTACAATGATATACGACATCAATATATTTTTGACTAGTGGACCCGGCGCGACTTTGGTCGCGTACAACTACTTTATCTACCCTTTTTTTCTTACATGTAAAGCTTCCTCTTGAATAACTCTATCTATTGTTGAAAACCGCATTAAGATCCTTGCATAGTTTAAAAGATCTAAGCGTATATAAATACATATTTTTTCGTTATTGTTTTTTAGCGTACTTCGGTACATACGTAGATACATAGGAACGAACTTTGTTTTATAGGTACTATGCATAGAAGTAATAGGTGCTAGAAATAGCCACTACGGTGCGTAAGCCTTCACTCATTGGCACCATAGTGGCAGTGAAAAGGCTAACCTTAGCCGCGAGTGACCCGCGCTGCGCGTGAGTCGCATCGAGACGTGAGCCGGAAACGGCGACGCCCTTGCTTTGTCAGTGACAAGGAGTGACCGCTATGACATCTCTAATTCGACATTATTTCTAGCCACAATTATCTATTAATAATGACATATATCTATTGCAGCCATATACATATTTTCTCATTTATCTTCGACAGCCGCATATAGTCAAAGATAAATTTTAGCGACGTTTTAATACAGTTTTTTTATAGAGAAAATGTCGAGTTTAAGATGACACAGCGCGAGAATCGCCCCCAAGATTGCTTGACATTTGAAATGTATTCTTCGGGTCTCTCACCCTGTACTTTGGTCAAAGAAATAGGACATGTTGGAAAGAAGGAGTCTACTCACTTACTTACTTTTGTAATGGTGCATTTAACGTGTTCAAAAGGGACGGCTATATGTTGTCAAATCATCATCATTATCATCCTGGCGCCATGTCCCGGTTTCGCCTCTGCGCAGCACGCGAGGGCCCAGGGTCCACCTTCCTGCTATTCCTGGCCCACCTCGCTCGGTCTTCGGCATCTCTCGTGGTGAGCTTATTGTCACGCATATCGTTATCGTATTATCTTGCAGCATATCTGCGATGTCACGGACGCCAAGGCTACCCCGAATGTGGGAGTTTCAAACCCGACCCTTCCATGAAACTCCACACATCCACCGCAGCATCTTCATTTCCGTGACGCGCAGCTCCTGCTTGTGCCGCTCTAACAGGGGCCAAGTCTCGCTACCGTAAAGAAGAGCAGGTCTAACGATGGTCTTATAGACCTGTCCCTTCAACTTTATGTTGGCTATATGTTGTCAAATAGCCCTCCATAACCTGTTGTGACAGATTTACGAGGTACATTGTCCATCTATGCTCTGCATTCAAAATCTTTGACCTGGGTCAACGAAAAAAAATTGTGTGATAAAGAAAAAACCATCGTATTGAGAGCATTCTCCTTATTTCCAATCGGTTAAAAAATATTTATTTCAGACCATAAGATCCATACATAATCCTAGATACAAATAGGTACAACATAATTATCTTCGCGTAAATGTCTACACGTCTATCCCGGCTTCTGCCATAATCCACATAACAGGGACTCTCTCAAAGAAACTTTAACAATATATAATGATAATACAATACCTACAATCGAAGGCTTCTTACTTCCTTCCTGCCTGTCAGTACAGTATGCAGTAGGCGTGCTACCTTGCATTGGGTCAAGCGTTGTCTTGAAAAGAATAGTAATTGTGTGAGGTACATTCGGTTTGTCTATTTGCTCAATTACTGATTCTTATGTCCGGAAGTCTTCTAATCGTTTGAGGTATTTTTTGTTATTTAAGTGGCAAACAGCTTACGGCCTGCCTGATGGTAAGCAGTCACCGCAATCTATGGACGTTTGCAATACCGGGGGCATCACCCATGCGTTGTTCAAAGTCTTGGGTGGGTATGGCGTCCATTCCTTCGAAACGAAGGATGTTTAAACGTCCAGATTAGCGTGGCAGGCCATAATTGCAATCTAAAAAAATACAGAGGGTAGTAGAAGAACTAAACTAAAAGTACCGTCGAATAAATTTGTGAAATTATGACTTTGTGTTGCAAAAAAATCAAGTAGTAGGTAACTTTTAGGAATTAGTTTTAATCGTTTAGATCGCAACAGGAAGGCGGACCCCGAACCCTCGCTTGAGAGCATAACAGCTGATGATAATGAATAACGTCGGGTACTTAAGGGTATAGCTAAAACATCGACTTACGAATAAAAAAAAACTGATGGACAAAATTAAAAACAAATAAACATACTTTCACACGTAGGTATAACATGTCTAGTAGGACCTGCGCGACGTAATTATTAGCTCTTGGAAACGACCTTTTAACAACTGATATGCCAAGCGTATGTAATAAAAACCCCACTTTCACCGATAGCGGCACCGTCTTCCCCAACTCTTAAGCAACTGAAGCGATGTTCTTAGTTCTACGTCTTGCCACCGGTACTTGACCGTTGGTTCGTAAAGTGTTATGATAAACAGGAAAAGCTGACTATCACAGCGACTGAAGGGCGGCCTTGCGCGCGCGTCTCTTGCATAACAATAATGCAATACACGCTTCCTGGTGGGATCGGGTGGGAATTCTGGTATATTATACTACGTGATATCACTTCATATTGTAGCCAATTTGCTATAGCAAAGTCCCAAGCCTCGTCTGCCTGTCTGTTTGCGATTAACTCAAAAAGTACGAATATGATTTTCATGAGGTTTTCATCAATAGACAGAGAGATTCAACGGCGGCAACGCATTTGTAACTCCCCTGGTGTTGCTGATGTCCATAGGTGGCGGTGACCACTTCGCATCAGGTGGCTTTGCCTGTTTGTCTGCCGTATAATATAAAAAAGCAATATATAGCCAACAAAACGTCCACCAAGTTTTAAGGGTATGTTCAGGGTTTCCTACCGCGTACCTTTGTCGACGAGTACCCCGATATTTCGACACGTTGCATGCATCATGGTCACGGAACGACTGATGATGACGTGGTTGTAGCTGGGAGCTCATTTGACGACCATGATGCATGCAACTGTCGAAATATCGGGCTACTCGTCTACAAAGGTACGCGGTAGGAAACCCGGAACATACCCTTAAAATGTGTGATAATAACCGCGATCGTTTAAAACATTATGTCCACCAAGTTGTTGTTATCACCGCTCAATTACTCACAGCGCAAAACAAATAGTTGTTATGATTAATAGCTGCCTTTGGTTGTTACATAAAGATCGTAGTGTAACAGTGAATCACGTTACCGCATCACGTTTTAGCTCGCAACTCAGATATAGTGTGCACTAGGAACATGTGAGCGCAAATAGCCTTTACTGGCACTATTGTGTTGTTAGTACACACATGCATATGTAACAATATGATATATCTATATACATGTAGTAGGTATATAGCAGTCTCGTTGAGCGAATCAGAAATGAGGAGATCCGCTAGCGAATCAAGGTCACCAATATAGCCCTAAGGATTGCCAGGCTAAAATATGAGTGATTCGCGCATTGCTATGGCAGCTTCGCCATGAATCGTCACATGACATTGTTGCAATTTACAAGTACTGTCTCGCCGTTCATAGTTTTATTTTGAAATTGACAATTTAACCCATGATATTACTAGTATTCCTACGTACATAAAGCTCTGCTCTGTCCTAACACAACTTCCTAGCCTCGCATTTATCCACAACTCTTTTAATACATCATACTTCTATTCTTGCCACTTCGGACCCCAGCTTTTTTATGACCATTACTGATCTCATCAGTAAATGTTTTTCTGAGTCGTCCTCTTAAGGGCCGGTTCTTTTTCGTCTATCTTCTTTCAGCCATAATTGTACACAGTATTCCTGAAACCTACTAAAATTAGTAAACAATATTAAAGGTAGGTAACATTCGTTATCGTAGGTAGGAGTCAAACTTGACACTCGAATAGACGTGTTTACTGTTATATAACGCACTGCAGTATACTGTTTATTGACAGTTTCTGTGACGTGTGTATTTAGATTAAATAATCAAGAAAACATAGATAAACAGAGTCATCCATTCGATCTAATGTACGCTTTGCGAATCCGAGAAAATACAGATCTTCAAGTTGGCGTTCCAATGACGTATCATAGATCTATCTTATAGGAATGTGTCTTAGACGAGCCGTTCTCAACGGGTTTCACCCGCGCGCAGTTCGGATCTCTGTAAACTTTCAACGTTACCCCGGGTCCCTATTATTTTCCGGGGATAAAAAATAGCCTATGTCACCGGGAATATATTAATGAATTTTTTTTTATCGGTCCACTTTTTCCGTCGGTGTTAAATAAACTCAAAGATAGACCATCTTTGAGTTTGTTCAACAAATACAAATCTTTTATTTTTATAATATTAGTAGGTGGTAGTAGCACATACGCTTGCCTAAATACCTATATTATAAAAGATGACTGATGTATCTCGTCAAAGCTTTATTTAACTACTAATCTGAGAGTCATTTCCGAATTCTGACGTATAATATCATTCGTTTCCCTTTTGTTTCAGGTTCGCTGAAGGCCAGTTTGTCGTAAAAACTGCAAGGAAACTGCACAATTTCCGATTTCTATATATACCCACCTACAATATAAAAACATAACCTTACACAATACAGCCATAACAGCGCACGCGACGCATAACCATATCTCGAAAACTATTTCAGTACCCACATAATATTGCTGCACCATGAAGCCATCACAGCCTTTAGCAATAAAGCGAATCACGTTTACATTTTTTTTCGTGCACACACACCGACGCGAGCACGCACACGTGTGCGCGCGCGCACGCGGCGAGCACGT
Source organism: Blastobasis adustella (assembly GCA_907269095.1). Classification (NCBI taxonomy): domain Eukaryota; kingdom Metazoa; phylum Arthropoda; class Insecta; order Lepidoptera; family Blastobasidae; genus Blastobasis; species Blastobasis adustella. The sequence continues at coordinate 4,004,222 of OU026135.1, read as the reverse complement.
GTCGAAGCACGCGATGCACCGGCGCCCTGAACTTGCATCTAAATGCGGCGTTACGTAAAACGTGCAACGCACACAGACGCACTGATGCACAGGCACACAGGCAAGGGCGCGTTATCTAATGGAGTAATAGAGCTAATATCTAGTAGGTAATAGAACTGTGATAGAGTGGCTAGTCCGTGACCGTACCAGTTTGGGAGACAAATCCGTGTCAGCTGATGGGAGCTGACCTAGGTGACACAATTATTTGACAATTTCTTTTTGCAATGCAGACAGAGATAAGCATTTATTTGTAGTTTTTGTCTGGTAACGTAAAATACCCCCTGTATTTTTCGTGATTCGTGATTTTTTTTACGCATTCCAGAAATCTCCAGCGATATATTCCCGGGATATACCAGTGTATACCAGTCGGGATTGTTATTTTTTGGCACACAAGAAGGGCGCGTTATGTAATGGAGTAGGTAATAGAGCTGATTGTGGCTTGCCCGTCCCAGTTTGGGAGACTAATCCGTGTCAGCTGATTGGTGCTGACCTAGGCTGACATAATTTTTTTTGCAGTGCTGACGCTTTGTTGGATGAACACGGAGATATGCAGCTATTTGTAGTTTTTGTCTGTAAGCAGAGGGGGTATTTTTAATGATTCGTGATTTTTATTTACGTATTCCAGAAATCTCCACCGACATATTCCGAACGGTAGGGATTTTATTACTAATTTTTATAAAAACTGGACAAATAAATACATCCGAGTGGGGATCTTTGTAAAATAGAAGTTTATATGTTCCAACCGGATGTTGTTTCTAAATTGAACAAAAATGCGTTAACACACCTAATAATTAATTTTCAATAACGAGTTCTTTGCACAGTAAATATCGTAAAACTTTGGTCACCGGAAATGTTTGCGTCAGCTATATGTAAAAATGTGATATGTTATTTATTAGTTAACATCCGTAGAATAATTACGAGCTTCAAGAATGAAATTTGGATATTAGCGTCTGCTAAATGATTTAAAAGGTTTGCCGTAAATTCCACATAGGTTGCCCGAGGATCACAAGGTCGAAAATGGCATTCAACAAAAATGCGATTTAGCTGACCATTTAGTTCATTCATGTAGTCAGGTGACCCTGTAACTGTACCTGTACAGAATACGCTTCTGCTCGTCTATTCCTCACCGATGAACTGTCTCACGAAGGTCCTAAGTTCATACAAAAAATTTAAGCGTTCCAACGCATACCTGCTAAGCAGATTTTTATCTGTATCTACTGTTTTAAAAATGTTACAACATATCAGAATTCTGAGAAACTCGGCATCATCCTTATGACTTTAAAATCTTCTACGCCCCCATAATAAATAGAATAATACCTATTTAAATAAATCGAAGATTGTTTTCCACCCCAAACCAAACTAGCCACAAACTTTTCATAACATCCATAACTTATACCTAGAACCGCCTACCAGTCCGCGCACCCACTGAGCCATCAACCACCGACTCCTAAACAATCATTAATTTATAAACACGGCCAGTAAAAGGCCAAACAAACGCTCGGCTGTGTCCGGACATGCGCCTGCGCACGGTCGCTAGCACATGACTGCGCACGCGACTGGAGCACGCTGCAAGTTGATGCTGTATGCAGTAAGAGTAGAGAGTTCGATAATTGAATTAATTTTTAGTAGTACTACAAAGTAAATAACTAGCCCCCCAAAATAGACGGCCATATAAAGGTCTTGTAGAGCCGATCGAAACAGAGTCGGATCTTTGCCGATTGGTGTCTACCACTCATTCGGATGGTACGATATGGGGATGGTGCCACATTCTTCTGAGGGCCCGTGTATATTTCGCCGTGTATATTTTCGTTGTGCCCACATAGTCACCGCGTAGAAACCGGTCAGAAAACGTGCACCCTATTGGCGGAATTACGACAATGCGGGTGCGACACGGTGTGCGGTGTCTATGCGGGCACTGCGCGTTTGTTTCCAATAATAAAAAAATGTCATTAGTATAGAAACCAAAATTGTTACATTTGAGATAAATCGTGCAGAAATTGTGTATGTCCGAGTAACTTTTATTTTTTGTGACTTTAATTTGTCTGAAAAGCGAAACTGCCAGGAGAATGCAAGGCACCCCGGTTTTTTTATTAGTAGAACCCACACAAGAGGATATGTTAGTATTATCGCTACGAAAAGTCAAAGTTTGGGTCACAAATAAACATTTTTTTTGTACTACGTTGTGCACTGGCAGGCCAACGTTTTGTGGGGTCTCCTAAATATCTACTATCGCTACAAAGTATTTTTCTTGTACTCGATGACGTGGAATAACGGCGTTCTCACAGTCTACCACGTCTACCATATCGATCGACTGGTGCCTCCTGCATCCATCGGCTTCCTACAACCTTGACGAGGTTGTGCGTCCATCGCGTGGGCATTATTTGGCATTACGAATAGATAAAGCTGTGTAATAATCAAGGAGCGCTTTTAAGACCATTACTATGCTTACCTACAGTGTTATTATACGTTCCTACAGTATTTGTTTGCTAAATGCACATACTGCGTTCAATGTGGCTCTATTTTTTGGTCAATTTAGTTAATTTTTAAACGAAAAAGACGTGTCTGTCTGTGGCATCATAACTCCGGAACGGATGGACCAATTTGGATGCGGTTTTCTTTATTTGAAAGCTAGTTGGTCGAAATGGTTGTTAGCATTGTTCCGTGAGAATCGGTTTAGGAGTTTAGAAAATATTTGAGTATGTAAACTTTGGTTAACGGACGCATAGTACCGATCGGCACTCAAGTATTTTCAGTTGGAACCCTGTGCATTCGCGCGCACTGAGAGACCTCATATTAACGTTCCTAGATACGAATGTAGTGTTAATTTTATCAGGAATTTAGAGCTAAAAAATAAAAAGATATTGCATTGTTGGCGAGTCAGAACTAGCATGGGTTCCGATTCACTAGCGAGCTCCATACACGTCCATTCACAAAGACTGTCGATTTCGGCCGATAAAACCGCGTGTAATGTTGTGTAGTCCTATGCCAAGTCACAAATAGAGATTACACAAGCCATTTATAGGCTGTACAGGTATGTTCTTATTTCCTTGCTGTTATCGGCCACCTCACATGGCATGCCTCGCCGTGAGGCATGCGACTGGTCACGTGTTCTAGGCAAAGCAATGCATGCAACGCGGTTTGCTACTAATTGCCCAATATAGGATTGCCAGGTATAGGATTGATATTTGGTGGGGTACTGGAAATGGATTTGACCTATACTAACCGGCGTAGGAGCGCAATTTCGACGAAATTCCGCGAATCGATATAGGGATAGCCAATCGGCGTATAGGTACAGGTTAGCCATCTCTAATCCAACTGAAATGTCAAAATAAACATTTACCGCAGTTCTTAAAAATATTCTTCCCATAGGAGGTGAGTTATGTATGACGTAATTTTTTTTTTTTTAACCTTTGACAATAAAAAGGCGTTGCAATGGATGGCGGTGCGTTCTACACGAAATTATTCGTCGAGAACTGGTTGAACAGACTCGGGAGTCGATTGGCGATTCGAGAAAATGTTGTCTTTAGTACAAATAACATAAACGACAGAAAAGTGGGATAACCCCCGATAATAAAAATTAAAATAATTTTTAAACCATACAATTGATTTTAATGAAATAATGCTAACAACCATTTCAATTAAACTGACTTTCAAAGAAAGAAAACCGCATCCAAATCAGTCCATCTGTTCCGGAGCTACGATGTCACAGACAGACACACAGATATACACGTCAAACTTATAACACCCCCCTTTTTTCGCCGGTTGTAAAAAATATTAGTATTTGAATGTACTAGTAACAACTATATTTAACTTGGCCTGGGGTTATCCCAGTTTTTCTGTCAATTAAGATAATTTTTTTTCTACTAGAGGAAGGCAGATTTCTGCAACACCTACAAAGTACGGAGATTAGGGCAAATCTCTCCACTAATCTGGACGAGGCTCAAGGCCAGCAGTGTACTGTTACGGGCTATCGATATGATGAATAACTGTTATGCATTTGACGAACGCAATTAGTGTAATATTATTGAATGCACGTGCACAAAACAGAAATGCAATAATTCCTGCACGTGATTTTTATGTGTAACATCTAATGTTACAGATCAGATTTAATTGGCACAGCTCTCGGGTGACTGGCAGTCATGTAATGTGTTACGTTTTAGGATATGTTTATGAACAACATACCTACTTAAATTAAACATTATACATACGAGTAAACTACATCCATACATTGTAAAAAACAAAGTCGCTTCCCGCCGTCTGTCTCTATGTATATTTATCTTTGTATGAGTCTATGTACGCTTAGATCTTTTAAACTGAGCAACGGATTTTATTGCGGTTATCAACAATAGATAGTGATTCAAGAGGAAGGTTTATAAGCTAGAGAAAAGGGTAGGTAGGGGTTAAGTAGGTGTACGCGAACGAAGTCGCGCCGGGTCCACTAGTATTTTATAACAAATCCCACTCCGCGTCTGTCTACTCAAAAACTACTGAACGGATTTTCATGTGGTTTTCACCAATAGACAGACTGATTCATGGGGAAGGTTTAGGTGTATAATTGTTAAGGTTACTAGCCGTGTGAAGCCGGGGCGAGTCTCTAGTTATTTATAAACTGCAACAATGCTATGTTACGTTCTGCGTAGAGTCTAACTATAGAAGGTTATTTTCTCTTAACCTTGACTTTTGATTATAGTGAGCTATTGTTAACAAATGTATGCTTGTGGTATTCGAATGAGTAATAACTTGAAGGGCTAGAAATGTTACTGAGAATTACTTAAATATTGGCACACATATCGGGTTTTTAACAACAAAAATTAAGCGGTTCAGGTACTGGGTTCGAATCTCGCTGCAGCTACTCTTATCTGAGTTATGTACATTAGTGGAATACTAATCAAACCGGTTATTGAAAACATCGTGATGAAACCTGCATATTCAGGCGACTGAATGTGTCACCATGATCCAATGTGGTGTCCCCCGGTAGCAGGATCACGGAGGTCAGATGGCAGTCGCTCCACTGTAATTATCTGATCTGCCCAATCCTTGACCATGGTCAAGGTCGAACCCGGGCCCTCATGCGCGACAGCACAACCGGGACATTAACGCCAAGATGATGATTATATATTTCAAAAGTAAAATTACACTTGAACTCCTGTCTTGTAGCCTCTAAATTAGTCACCTTATACGACACCCTTATACCGAAGGGAACTACCACTCGAAGGAATTTAATCACAATCTCGTTATCACCACGGTCCTACCTACTTTACAATTACATATTATAACAATTATTAATAATTATTATTGAATTACATAGCACGTGACACACAAACGTGAGCCAACACGTGCTGGCCAACGTTGTAATTGCTTATTGCATTTATTGATATGAAGTTGTGCAACCGATGTTTACGAACAGGCAGACGATGCTAGTGTGTCATAGGTACTCGAATTAGATCACTGTGTGCAACTACAAGGTCAGGTCAAGACTGTCCTTAGGCGACGATAATGTACAGTGTACAAATATGACGGACGACAGTAAATAGGAGGTAGTCTTGTTTTAAGTTCTGAAACAGACTTATGGTATTAATGGCTGGTGGGCCCGGCGCGACTTCGTTCGCGTACACCTCCTTTAGCCCTACCTACCCCTTTTTTCTTGCTTATAAACCTTCCTCTTGAATAACTTTATCTTTTGTTGTAAACCGTATTAAAATTCGTTGCGTAGTTTAAAAGATACATAGATTTTTTTTTTATACTACCTATGTACTTATAGAGGTTTAGTAAGTAGGTATGTTGATATCAAGTAGGTATAGTACTATGTGTTTCGATATAACACGTAGGTTTTATTGTACACGTGGATTGGAGTACAACAGAGGATCGAATTACAGTGACTACGTTACAAATGTAAACTTGGGAAACACTAATCGAAATTTTCAACTTATTAATGGTTTCATTAAAAACAACACAGTTTCATTAAAAATAACCAGTACTGATGTACTTTATGTCTTATGGAGGCCCAAGCAAGGCCTGCACAGAGAACGCCTTTATGAAAGACAAATAAAGTCTGGGAATAATGAAGAAATATCGTTTATTTTTTTATTTTTTAAGCTATTATAGCTTTGATCGCGGGCTTTGAGCGCAGCGACCGAATCAAGAAATTAAGTAACGAAAAAAACCTAACACCCCCCCACTCCGACCGGCACAGCGGCGTGGCGTTGAAAGCCGTGCATCGTCTAACGTCGTTTCAGTTCGGCAGACTTCGGCACGCGTGGGTGCGACTAGACGTATGCGTGCAGACTAGCTGCTAACTGCTCATAACTGATTCTATCTCTTTTAGACACAATGCTAGGTGAGACAGCGTGCTTTTTGGCCGCGTCCACGAGTGAGTTCGAGCCCGCGACTAGTTGAACCTTAACGTGTATGTATATGGTTTATATCAAAGAAAAAACTTGAATTAATATCCAAGAAAAAAAAATACCGCATAAATAAAATAAATAAAAATTATAATTGCATAAGTTGATAAAAATTCTATGCAATAGCTTTACCGCGGCAGTCCCCGAGTGCCACACGTATTTTTTTATTTTAAAGCTTTATTACACTAAAATTATTACAATTGGCGGACTTAAAGCCTTCAAGGCTTTATCTACCAGTCAACCAGTAGGCCATGCGTAAAGTGAGTGAGTAGGTGCCAATAACGGAACAGAGAGCAAGTATACTTAATTAACTAAATAGCAAATACTAATAACGAGAAAGATGAGATAATAAATAAAATATTATATACCATAGCCCTACAATAAATACAATACGATACAAATAATATACCTATCATAAATACTATAGATACATATTTGAACAGAATGTACGTATAAAAGCGTTGCGTTGCTGAAACAAAACGTATAAAATTAGCCATGCCGTCCTGTGTTTCAAAACATGTTATTCCTATAACAAAGTTATGTGTGTACAAGAGCTTGTAAGTATTGAAAATGTTCTAACAGCGTATGTGTAGACACAGCTGCTTTGTAAACAACAAATATGTTGATGTGGGTACCCGATGTAACAGAGTAGAATAGTGGCCGTGTGGTGTCCGGCAGAGTAGAATAGCACCAACACCTTACACTCGTGGGTGTCGTACAAGGCGACTAATGTTTTCGAGGTAAAAGATTAAGAGTCTCCGTAGTCTAGAAAATGGGCAGCAGCATTTTCCATTGTTATATTTAAACACTGCGATCTCTAACCCGCCTGCAAAGCTTGGAGATTATGGCAATAACCTCCCCTTTCGTGGGAGAGGCCCTAAGTCCTGCAGTGGACTGTTACGGGCTGTGATGATGAGGTACCAGATGATAATTAAGCATTATTAAAGGACAGAATGCAGGTAAGTGGTGAAGGACAGAGTTCTTAAAAGTGGAAGATCCTTTTAAATCTTTGGACCCAAGCCAACCTTACCTGCACTTGGTCCCCCTGCTGATAGGCGGACGAGACTCTGGCAGATAGGCGTTTACTTAAAGAGTTGTGCGGATCAGATGGTAGTAGCCGCACGTAAAATGCCAAAACACCATAAACATGATGTGTGCATGAGTGCATGTAGGTAAGTGGTGAAAGACTGCAGCAAGAGTCTATAAATTTAAAATTACTCAGAGAGATACATTTCTCGACACCGTCGCTGGTTGACAGCATGCTAGTACAAGCATTATAGACGGGATCGGTACGTGTTTTTGGTATACTGCTACAATTAAAACTACAGTTTAGCTGCTATTGCGATCCAATTACAATTCAATCGAGGCAAATACATTACCGCACTCGAGGCCCAGGACTCGCTCGTTTGCCTCCCTCTATTTAAAAAAGGTAGCGCTAGCAACCGCTTTCAAAGCCCTCCAGTAACGTGCAGGAGACTCGAAGTCAGCACTAAACTTTGATATGACACTTTGATGTCATAGGCAACAAGATAATAGGAAACACAAATCTGTATGATATAGCACATTTTTGTCGAATGTGACGTTATTATTGTAGTACTAATACTATTTACAATAGCGCTAACCCGTCGCTAATAGGTCTGTCCGTCCGTCCAAAGCGTGACGTTACACGTGATCCACATGGCTTCTGATTACATAAAATCTTTTATCTGACTATGGACAACCGAAACTAACAGTTTCGGCAGCTTGACGAATTTTAAGGAACGCTGCGCTATTATTTTTTCATTTAAAATCGAGGTACGTGGTCCCCGTTTTTGTCCCTGGGTTTTAACACTAGATTGATTTTTATATACAGGTTAGACGTTGGCCATTAGCATGTCTGTACGTTTAGTTTTTGCGGATAAGTTATGATCCTTCAAATACTGACTAAAATTACCGAGTTTGGACGCCACTTTACACTTCAATTATACAAAACTTACAACGTTATTCCAATAAAGCAACAAGTACAGTCATAGACAGTTTTATTCTTATATACCTGTTGAAAAAATCACTAATATCGGTTGAGATTTAACAGAGTTAAATGGGGACTACGAAACCACGATTTTTTCGATTTTACATAGTAATAATGTGTCCGAGGCGCAGTTCCATTCGCTCACTATCCGGGTGTGGAAGCAGGCAGTGCGATGGCTGAAGTCTTTCAAATGCAGGAGGCTTTCGGACGCAGCCTTTCCACTTGAAATTTTTGACAACCAGTCCTGTGGGAACATTGTGTTTGTAACTCTATGAGAGTTTTATTTTTGTAAAAACTATAGCCAGCTATTTGACCGCCATCTCACCCGTCGTCTCAGACGATGAGTCAGTTATAATTATCCCCGCTAATTAACAACTGACTTGAGTTACATTAATTCCTCGAGTCGAGTTCTTTCTATCACAGTCAAGAGTTCTTAGAACATTCGTACTATGTTGTTCCGTTCTCTCTGTCTTCTGACTGTAAACTGTATTCTGTTACTTATTTTTATGTAATACGGCAGAGAAACAGGCAAGCGGGCCACCTGAGGAAAGTGGTCACACGTCAGCAGCACCAGGAAAGTTACCAATGCGTTGCACGCTTCTGACGAGACCTCTAACATACCTCTTGAACGATCCCATATCATAGACCAAAGCACTGTGGGTGGGAGCTCATTCCACATCCGAATTGTAAGAACGAGAAACGTTCTACTATCAAACAATCTGCGCTATTCGCTTGCATAAGCCAAAAGCAAGTATGACAACATACAATATATAGTAAGTCTTATACAAGAAGCCGGAGAAACGCAAGCAAGGTCAGAATCCTGACGGATATAGAGTTTCTAACAACCCCTGATTTCATTGCTTACCTAACCAAATTTGTACTACAGCTGTTGTCGACAGCGTTGCATAAGAAAGCACGAGGCATTCGGTCACGTTTAGTGAATTTGACGTCACAGGTTGCTCGCTGTGGACGAGGATGTGAGAGCTTTGGGTGGAGTGGGTATTTTTAATGTGAACGTCTTTAAAATCACTGAAACATTACATCATATAAATATATGATAACATATAAAGTCAAAATTAGCGAATTTATTTGTAAATATTTGTTGTTTTTAGTTGGGTATACAAGTTAAATGTAAAATGTCGGTAGTTTAGTCATCATATTGAAAAAACATTACAAAAAGGGGTAATTTAGGAGTTCATTCAATTTTGTTACTTTTAGCGATTTGACTAGATTAGATCCTTAAGTAACACATATAACACACAAAAGAAAATTTATTACTCTCTTTTCTATATCTTAGATTGTTTGAAAATATCCAAATTCTCGTGACCTGGCTCATAGGTAGAATAGGTAGCTAAGGTAGCACAGAGAGAGAAACGTAGACCTTGGATGTTTAGATTTCAGCACATTTTTCTTATAGAGTAGAAGTAGCACTAACAAGTAGGTACAGTAGACGTAAAGTACCTTTATTATTTATTAGTTTTACTTTTCAAGGTGAAATGAACCATCGAGGTACTGACCTTTCGAGGTAATGAACCATCGATGAAATATACCGTCGAAGTAGATTTATCGAGGTAACGCCATTCGAGGTAAGGTATTAAACCCAAATAATACGTGGCGGTGTATTCTTTACCGCCGTTACCCTTATCGTCTAAGGGTAAGTCAACGATAATTTTAAATTGAAAAGTTTTCACCCTTTACGATACTCATGTTCAATCTGACAAATATCGTCTTAGTTTCGCTAACAAATTAAGTTATGCTAAATATGGCTGTATACAGCTACTGCTATTGGTATGTATTTGTAAAAACTTATGCTTGCATTATTGTGTTCCGCGGTTGGAAGTATATCGGTAGCCAGCGAAATTGCAGGCATGAGTCATTACATCTTTGTCCTCACAGTGACGACACGTGGTTTTGCATTTTTGTTACCCGCAACCTAAATGTATGAAAACAATAGAATATTAGATGCTTAAGACGTGGTCACAATGATAGGTGTTACAATAATCATCACACAGTGGCTCACACATGTTCGGTCAGTATTAACAGGTATGCAAATTTGTTCTCAGTCTTAATCTTATGCTACCTTAACCTCTAAAAAATCCTTGACAGACTTGACGACTTGAATTGTAGATGTTATGAGCGCAGTCACCACTTACCATCAGGTGGGCTGGCTGCTCGTCTGTCACAGAATAGCATTATCATCACAGCCTGTAACAGTCCACTGCAGGACTTAGGGCCTCTCCCACGAAAGGGGAGGTTATTGCCATAATCTCCACGCTAGGCAGGCGGGTTGGAGATCGCAGTGTTTAAATATGACAATAGAAAATGCTGCTGCCCATTTTCCAGACTACGGAGACTTTTGATCTTTTACCTCGAAAACATAGTCGCCTTGTACGACACCCACGAGTGTAAGGGGTTGGTGCTATTCTACTCTGCCGGACACCACACGGCCAATGATAGCATAAAAAATGATTTTACAAGATTTACCACATCCGATGAATCTCTGCTTACCCACCCCAGCAATGTCACGTGGCCACTCCGCCAATAGTCGCGTAAACACCCCGAATTGGTCGATCGGGAAGCCAATCACAAGCTCCAACTCGAATTTTGTAACTGATTTAGGGTTTACCCAATTTGCTGTTCCCGATTACGAGCTTCGGTTATGTAGCCTAGGAGGCAATGAGTTCGGTATTTCGAATTAGAGTGGTTGTGACATCGATACGAATTACAGGATCGGTAATGGAGAGCGGGGTAAGGCATAACAGGGTACCCCGTTCGAATTGGGGCGGCCAGATTGGGGAACTACCTCCATATTACATAATACTATTTTAAATGGTATTGCGTAACGTTCCCCGCACCCATTAAAGCGAGTTAATTTTATACATGTTACAGTATCAACTGCAACCGACAATTGGTCGGCTCCAGCCAAAACGAAAAATTTTACTAGTTGTAGTCCTCACAGTGACAACGCAGTTCCACATATCTGTTCCATTAAACCGAAATGCAAAATCGCAGACGTTATGGATATTATTTTGTAGCTGCAAACCACATGTGGGGTAAACAAACATTTATTTATAGACATACTATACAAGCTGAGGCCGCAAACATCGCCAGACTGAGGCATTGGTAGCACAACATGACGCAGTAGCATACGAGACGTGGCTAAGAAACGTGACTTTAAACGTGTGCTTCTAATTGGATGCCATCCAATTATCTTATGAAATCCCAATATTGTACGCTGCAATGGTGTAATGAAGAATCCGGCGATGGAGTCATCGCTGTTTTTAGAAAGGTAAAAGGACTCAAACAGCACAATATTTGGGTACCTACTGTCATCATCATCACAGCCCATAACAGTCCACTGGACTTAGGGCTTCTCCCACAAAAGGGGAGGTTATTGTCATAAATATAACAATGGGAAACGCTGCTGCCCATTTTCCAGCCTACGGAGACTCGACGATCGTTTGCATCGAAAACATTAGTCGCCTTGTACGACACCCATGAGTGCAAAGGGTGAGTGCTATTCTACTCTGCCGGACACCACATGATAAAAGTTCGTGTCAAATGGACTGGCAATAGAGGTCATTGATATCTCGTACAGAAGTAATTTGTAAGCTCCCCAAACGATTGCTGTGACGCTTTAAATAGTCGTATTCGTTATCTACAATTTAAAGAAATAGAACAGATATTTCGTGACTTAGGTGACAAACTAAATTCGGCAGTTCCGAACCAAAAACAGTTGCTACTTTCCATTCATCGAATTCGATGGTTAAGGTTTTTCGTCACCCATACAAAATTTCTCTTATTATTCTTTCATTCAGTTTAGTGTTTAGTAATTAGTATTATGGTAACTCTTAGTAAATGTATTCAATGGTGCACCAAATGGCTTTCCATAGCTTAATGGTACAATATAAAATAGTTACTCGAAAGAAAAAAAAAGGAAAACAGCCAGCTGCTAGTTGGCAGTTTGCTAGTTGGGGGTTTTGTGATTCTATTATTTTTCTTTTATAATTTAATTTTTTATTTTTTTACATTTTTTTTGTTACCATGCAGAATATTATTACAATTAAAAATGCATTTCACGCTCAATTGGATTCATTTACTAAAAGCCATCTGCACAAACATTAATTAAAAACGTAATTTTCTTGAAAAATTTACATAAAAGTTACAATGGGTACAAAGGTTAAAATGTGTATGAAATTTATATGCACGGACTATCCCAGCCCAGCAGCATCTGGGCAGCCGTGAATGCCTTGTTAGCCTTTGAGATAGGTGTAACAGTTGGTGCTATCTTCGGTTCTATACTCTATTCTATTCGGCACTACACGACTTTTAAGGACAAATAATCAAGCATAAACACTCTTCCCCAAGAGCGTCGGTGGCCGGGTAGTTAGGGTATCCGACTCGTAAGCGAGAGGTACCGCGTTCGAATCCCACTACGGCCATGTACCAATGACTCTTTTCTGAGTAACGTTCATTAGTTGAATGCTAACCGATGCTCTTACGGTGAGGGAAACATCGTGCTAAAACCTGCACATTTAGGCTACTGAATACATGATCTAATCTGGTCAGGTTTCTCTAGTATGTCACGGAGGTCAGACGACAGTCGCTCCACTGTAATTATCTGATCTGCCAAATCCTGGATCATGGTCAAGGTCGAACCCGGGCCCTCAAGCGCGCGAGCACACCCGGGACATGCACGCTAAGATGATAAGCTCCCACATAAACATCAAACTAAGATACATCATCATCATCTGAACGAGCAGTCGAAACGTAGTAAGGGACTATTCGTCAAACACAAAGGCAGTTTCGATTGGTCCTCTCTCCTGTAGTGAACGATTACACGTGACCTAAGCTTATGAAACGTGAACTGTGCTTGTGACAATCGCACAGACGTCGTTTATGGCATAAAAATAATTTACATGTAAGCGACGCGAAGCTAGTGTCGAATACAGAACACCAATTCAATAAAGTTCCCGCACGTTTTACTTTAACAGAATAATAACCGAGTATGTATCCAAAATCCCAGCGAAATATATGGAAACTCTAAAGTAATAATTATGTCATCTAAAATATTAGGTAGTGAAGGGCGAAATGGAGGAGTAAGACCCTGGCAGAAGCCGGAATTGGCCACTCATATGCTTATATAGGAGTTACTTACTAATCTTGGGGTTAATGTTCCGGTTGTGCTTCCGGGGTCCGCCTTGTTCATGATTCAGGATTTGGAAACTCAAGTATTTACAGTGGAACGACTGCCATCTGTCCTCCGTGGCCCTGTTACCTGGGGAAACTGACGAGATTGGATCATGGTTACACAATGTGCATACAGGTTTTATCGCGATGTTTTCCCTCACCGTAAAAGCGTCGGTTAGGATTCAACTAATGCACTTAACTCGGAAAATAATCATTGGTACGTGGCGACACTGGGATTCGAACCCAAGACCTCTAACTTACGAGTCTGCCCCCTTAACCATTAGGCAATCGATGCTTATTTAAGAGTTACTATTACTAAAGTGAGTGCACTATGACCATTATAATATGAATATCATAGATACTATTAATTTTTTTTATTTTTTTTTATTTCGGGAACATTGAAAACTACCACAGAATATTAATGCGTGACGCAAATAAATACAAATATATTAATTGTAACAAAATATCAAATTCAAAATCAAAAGGGCAGGTCGTACCCTCAATTGGCGTAAATGCAAAAAAAATATGTATGAATGTAAGAGAGGCAAACGAAGTGTGCCAGGATCGTAGCTTGTGGCACTCGATAGTGGCAGCCTACCCCTGCGGGATACGGGCGTGAGTGTGTATACGTGTATATAAGTCATCATATCAGCCGAAAGTATGCTAACGCATGTATGTATGTAAAATATCAAATGAACATAAAAATAATAAATAATACATAATTAAACCACACTTAACCGGGCGTCACCGTGTTCTAAAACTAGTTAATAGATACCAGAGCAGCCAACCGTAAAGACAATCCGCATTTTCCATAGCCAAGATAACTGGGACGAGCTGCAGTCAAGTTCTTGATCACTATGCCTCGTTGAGACGCACGCGCTAATTACTCGACACAGTGACACGGCAGCAATTACGTATGTGGCTCGGTCAGCGAGCGCGCTCTCAGTTTCTCACGGCATCGCGGCACTCGACTTCGATGTGCTCCGTTCACTGTGCTGTCGCTGTGACAGGTTCTACGTGTAGGGTGGGTAGGTGGAATGTGTTTAGACAGAGATTAAAAAAAAACTTTTTTTTTTTCGGTAATCTTACAGCAATAATAAACATATGGTGTACTTAATTCATGAGCCATTAACAAGCTTTCGCCTACATAAATAATGAATGAAAAGACAATGAAACTTTTAAATAGTAAGATGATATACTACACTACATTCTATTTTTATTATACACTTGTTCCACTAAAATGCCATCCATCTAACAAGAATGTATAACACCATCATCTACTTTAGACATTATTTTATTGATAAAAACTATTATTTAGATCAGTCAATAATCCGTAGGTAGGTAATTCGTTATATTATATTAGGTCAGAATATCCAAAAATCCACATTTGTATAACTATAACCCAACATCAATAATTAAATAATTTGTAAATGTCTTTAAAAATATTATTTTATATGTAATATATTATATTTTATTTGTGTTAGATCTGTCCCAAACCAGTTTTCCATCGATGTAGACAAATGGAATAATGAAAATAATAATTATTAGTTTTTGTAGATTGTTTTAAGTCGTCATGTTTACAAAACTGAAGCAAAATAAGTGAACCATCATGGTGTGAATTCACATCTGTTCTTTTGTTTTGTCCAATGGACGAGGACTTACAAATGTCACCTTCTATGCGATTAGTAATTTGTTTACATCGCTGGAAAAATGATTTGAGACTATGTTTTGGGTGTTTACTAGTATAGAAGCTAAGCAAACATTGAATAGATATGTTGTACGGGATATGTATACGACGTATGTGTAAGAATATGGATAGCTGAGTGAAAAATGTATGGTATAGTGTGTTTAAACAAGCGTCGATGACCTAATGGCTTGCGGGTCTTACTCGTAAGCGAGAGATACCGGGCTCGATACCCATTGCCGCCATGTACCAAACTTTTAATGAGTTTGAATAATTCGTAAGTAAATAATTATTAAATTTTACAGTTTTAATATATTAGTTGAAGACTTATCAATACATCCTGGTAACCATGATCCAATCTGTTCATGTTCCCCTGTCAACAGTGTTACAGAGCTCAGATGGCAGCCGCTGTACTGTAATTACTCTAGCTAGTAGCCCACACGACTGTCTCGATGCAAACGCTCCTACTAAACGGTAGTTAGCATTTAACCCGGGTCAGTGGGGCGATGCAACCGGTCCAGAACGCTGATTGGTTACCTGCCATCTGCCTTAAGTAAAGCTTAATTTATTAATTCCAGCTTAGTAGGTAATAATGTCTCGGATGCCGTTACAAGTTATGGATTACGAATGAGTTATTGAGTTAGCATTAATTGTTTTGCAATTGAATTGTGTAATAAAATTTGTTTATGTGAACATTATTTTTTATGGATTGTCTTACATTTGGTTTCTTACATGACGTTTGTTCAAATTACTTTCAGTGGATATGTGATGTGATGCCATATTAGATCATTATAAAACTTTAAGCGTGAGGATGAACACCAATCTGGTCAGGTTCCCCTGATAGCAAAGTCGCGGAGGTCAGATGGCAGTCGATCCACTATAATTACCTGATCTGCGAAATCCTGTATCATGATCAATGAGGACCCCGGGCCCTCGCATGCGAGAGCACAATCGGTACACTATCGCCAATATCATTTTTTATTCTTCTTCTTTGAGTCGATGGACTTAACTTCCCCTTTCACTTTGTTCGCCCAGCATTCGGCGACGCATACAGCATTTGGACTGGCCTCCAACAAGTCCTCCATTGTGCAAGTTTTAGGACACGCCGAGCATGAGACGAGGTGGTCCATGGTTTGCGATTCATTTTTATTTTTCAGAGACGAAAGAAAAAAGAATAAAGAAAAAGAAGCTACTAACCTAAATTATAAAATTCATCCATACATAGCCCCCAGGGATCGTTCCCAGAAAGCTGGCATTATGTTTGTGAATACGTATGAAAACCTAAAACCGTCTATGCGAATAGGACTGTAAATAAATGGCATTATCTCAGATAAAATTCAGTTAGGAAAGCTATTAGCATAATGACGGAGTTACGAAGTCTTGGCGTAAGCCTGTTGCAAGCACCGGCAAGGTTGCATTGCCACATTTGTGAATGCATTTTGTACAGGCTTTGGTAGGGATAGTGTAGTACCTTAGTAGAGGCTGTATGGGCCACACCGTAGGCAACTATAATACATTAATAAATGTGCTTGGACAAATTTACACAACGCTATCCAGCCTCAAAGTAAGCAAAGCTTGTGTTATGGGTGTTAGATAACTGATAAACTAGTTATATACTTTTTTTTAATACATGTAATTGACTACTTCACCCAGACTGTGAACAGAAATTCAAATTCATCATTTCAATTTCTGCTCGGCCAGGAATCTATGCCTAGTATTTCTTTGTATCCAGACATGAAAGGTTATTACATTACACCTTACCTACGAATAAGATTATTTTATCCAATAAAATGTATTATCTTTTTCGTTTAATTATTTTATACAAACGTACTTAATAAGTACAATGTAATGTTACGAAGTTACTTATATCTTTTATCCTAATTGTGGCTCCCAGGTACCACCAGCAGCGAGCATTACGTTCTACAACCTTCGCTTAAAACAAAGGTTCAGCTTCACAATCGTCACGTTTTCTAAATCCATACAAATTTAAAACGAAGTCGAAAACAAATTGTGAAATACTTATTAATATTTCTATTCTGAAACAGGACAAAGGCCACCAAAACTTTCTGTGAAACGTGAATTATGTAACTCGGGCAAAACTCATCGATCACTTACATTTTATGATGTTGCTTCGGTTTACGGAGGCCATTATAGAAACATTTAAATAACGTTATGCCTTTTTCTCATAGGGTTAGGCAGAGACTACATTGTTCCACTTCCTGAGGTCCTGAAAAATCACTCTCCGAATGTGGAAGAAGCGAATGATGAGTGTGAATGAATGTGGAAGTAGCAATGCCTTTTCATGTCGTTTTAGGATACTTCTGAGGAGATGGTCCTCCCCATCTAACGCTTCTTTTCTTTTCTTCTCATTCAACCTCTCTACATGACCAAAGCAACTCAGTATTCCTTTCTCTATATAGAAAGGTGTTTACGTTTTTAAATACTAGATTTAGATAGGATAGGATAGGATAATGAAAAAGTTAACGACTCACTCAACTGATCAATAAGAACGATTCTACTTTTTCCCTACAAGAAACGAACCTCAAAGCTTTTGAGTCAAAGGTTGTGCGCACCCCATCCCCATGGGGTGTCGCATCTGATGAAACCTGAAAAGCCTTCTCAGCTACAGGTAGTCCCTTAGTAGGTACCTACCTATACATACCTATGCGCTTAGGCTTTTTATAACCCCTACCGGTCGGCTGGCACTCTCCGTTCTCGGTTCACATTCCCCCTCCCCCATTAACCTGGGGGTTGTCCATTAGCCACGAAATAATCCCAAAACTTCCCCCTCTCGCCTTTTTCACCGCGTGCAATATACCAATTCTGGCATTCTACTAATCTCTCATTCTACAAATCTGGCATTCTGCTAATCTGACATTCTGCAAATTTGGCATTCTGCTAATCTGATATTTTGAAAATCTGACATATACCGTCAAAACGGTGTGTCCGATCGATAGTAGTATAATTTAAACGACTCTAAACATTTGCCAAAACGATTGCCAGCAAGAGGGCAACCTTTGGACCTTGAAATTGGTTTTGCAAGACATGAAGCTGTTGCAGTGTTACGTTCTTTCAAATCGGGCTCCATTAAGTTTGTCCTTGAATCACACTTTCCGCACTTTCAACACCGCTGTGTGAATTAGAAGAGTGCCTCAAGCACGGCCCGGTAACGTCTGTCTAGACTGTAGACCGCAGAGATCGAATAAAAGTACTCGTATGCTGCTAAGTACCGTATGAGATTTTTTGTGTTGTGTACATTAGTTGAAGACTAACCGACGCTCTTGCGGTGAACACATATTCAGAGCCATAGACGGGGTTACAAAAAGGTTTCGAAATGGGGTACGAATTGAAACAAAATTAGTAAATAAGGAGCCTCGGTGGTTGAGTGGTTAATTTATCAGACTCGTAAGCGATAGGTATAGGGTTCGAATCCCACTGCGGCCATGTACCAATGACTCTTCTCTAACTTATGTACATTAGTTGAACACTAACCGACGTTCTTACGATAAGAGAAAAGTTCCCCTGTTGAAGAGTCAAGGAGATCAGATGGCAGTCGCTCCATAATTACTAAATATTCAAGATCCTAATTATAGTTAAGGTGGACCCCGAGAGTTCAAGAAGGCAAGAGGGATATTAACGCCAAGATGATCAGGTGGTAGGACTCTGGCAAGCCTAAAGAGTCCGCCTGGGTAAGTACCTCCGCTTCCTTTTTCTGCCGCCAAGCAATAATGCTTGCATTATTGTGTTCCCGTTTGAAGGATAAGGTAGCCAGCGAAATTGCAGGCATGAAGCATTTCGTCTTAGTCCTCCTCACAGTGACAACGCACCTGCGGTTCTGCATTTATGAATTGTAGATGTTATGAGCAACACTTACCACTTACCATCAGGTGGGCTAGCTGCTCGTTTGTCCTGAATAGCATAAAAAAATGATGATTATTGTAATAAGTTTAGTCGCAGTGCTAGTAGGTTAGTTTTTACTAGTTTCATAGTCATAGTTACCGACTTGACCAGCCCTGCGCTTTGACAATCGATCGATCGTTTGCATCAAAGACATCGATTCACCGTGCAAATCGATAGCCGAAGAAAACTATTTTCGCAAGATTGTGCTAACTGCTAACGCTCTGTGTAGCTTTAGAGCCGTAATTGCGGTGTTTCGCAACTTCTGTTTGATGTACTATTGTTAGACGTTCGGACAAATAATACCGGACTGTTGCACTTTTGTATGGAGACATAATCTTACTGCAGATAGGAATATCAAGGTTGTCCATACGTTAGTGTATTCACAGAAGGCATTCAACCGGCCATGTTCGAGACGGAATTGCACTCTCTGGAATTATCCAGAATAGGCCGCCACTTTTTTTTATTTT
Source organism: Blastobasis adustella (assembly GCA_907269095.1). Taxonomy (NCBI): domain Eukaryota; kingdom Metazoa; phylum Arthropoda; class Insecta; order Lepidoptera; family Blastobasidae; genus Blastobasis; species Blastobasis adustella. The sequence goes on along the minus strand of OU026135.1, from coordinate 3,984,533 downwards.
ACATATGTGGCAAAGAAATGGCCTGCCTGATGGTACGCAGTCACGGCAGCCTATGGACGTTTGCAATACCAGCGGCATCACCCACGCGTTGCCGACCCCGTAAAAACCTTTTCACCCCTGTCTTGAAGAACTCCATGTTGCCACTATACTTTTTTGTGCTTAAAGTTTTAATAAATAAATAAACAAATGATTGACAATGTCATAGAACGTCCATTGTCTAGTACACGTATGCCTATTTTACAGAGATTTACTGTTTTTTTTTTGCGCGTATACATACGTCCACACGCTTATAGCGATAAGGCCGCCTTTGCACACAATGTTTGAAAAGACCCGATAAATTTTCTTTTTTGTAATTCTGTGTGCAATAAAGAGTATATCTATCTATATTATTTCTTGAAGCTCCCAATGTCACACTGGCTCAATAACCCCCCTGGAACATCAGTCTATACATTTCCCCCCCACCTGTACCTAACTCCAGCCCTGTGCCGGTAAATAAGCCAGATATTCGCAGCGAATGACGAAACGCTCGCAGTTCCGCAGACATGTCAACATCTACGCTCCCGGGTTACCTCACCGCCGCCGCTCAGTGTGTACATTAATGGCTGGGTACGTACGCTATATTAGGGTGTAAGTAGATACACTCTTTATTGCACACAAAATTAAAAAAAAAAGCCTGTAGGTTTGTCAAAATTATATATGTTCTTGGCGTCCATATCCTTTTTGTGCTCCCGTGCGCAAAGGCCCGGAGTCAGCTTTGACCATTATCCAGGATTCGACAGATCAGGTAATTGCAGATCGATTGTTATTTTACCTTAATGACACTGCTAAGAGGGGTACCAGATCAGATTTCAGGGAAATTGGATCACGGTTACACATTCAGACGCCTGAATGTGCCTGAATCCACGCGATGTTTTTGGAGTTGAATAAATGTGCGTAACTCTGAAAAAGTCATTGTACATGGCGGCACTGGGGTGCGAACCTGGTACCTCTAGTTTACGAGTTCAGCTCCGTTCGGGACGCCAAAGACAGACACAGACACAGACACAGATACACAGGTCAAATTTATCACACCCCTCTTTTTTGATGGGGGATAAAAAATATATTATTTTTATACTTATAGACACACAGATATCGCACAATCGCGCACCGCACCGGCTGCAGACCTTCCGGAGCTATTTCGCCACCGAGTTAGTTGACCCGCGTTGCCACGCCGCGGCGCGCGCGCACCACTTTGCTAACGATTATTATTTACTTTAGCCATTTGCAATAACCGCTATTTAAATAATGCACATCGGTTAGTTAGTGATTCGTATTTGCTAAGCGAAGTCGAGCCTCTACGGAGCCGAACTAACAGAAACGCATTATTTATAGCCAACATTTGTATCATCATCATATCAGCCGGAAGACGCCAACTGCTGGGCATAGGCCTCCCCAGAGATCTCCACAAAGGTTGGTCTTGTGCCTTCCGCATCCAGCTGGTACCTGCGATATTTACCAGGTCGTCGGTTTTGAATGTACACGGTCGTAAAGGTATTGTTTTGGGCGTCCGCACATCGATTGCGTTAAATGTCAAGAGCTCCGTAATTTTTTTGATAATAGAGGGAGCCAAACGAGCAGGCGGGTCGGGTCACCTGATGGTAAGTGTTTACCGCCGCCCATCGCAGTGGTAGTCTTTGAGATAAGTGTAGATTTAAGTCAACAACCCCCGACCACCACCATCTCGTTGATAAACCCCTTTCGCTTTGGTAACTGAATTTCGTAACTGCATTTGGTTAGTGTGGCCGTGTGGTGTCCGGCAGAGCAGAATAGCACCAACCCCTTACACTCGTGGGTGTCGTCCAAGGCGACTAATGTTTTCGAGGCAAAGGATCTAGAGTCTTCGTAGGCTGGAATATAGGCAGCAGCGTTTTTATTTGTTATATTTATAACACTGCGATCTGCAACCCGTCTCCTAGTATCTTCATATTCATATTCATTTATTTATAGTATTAAATATACATCGTCATTTCAGTTATCAATAGAATAAAATTAACACATATCGTTAATTTCAATATTGAAATATTAACATTCATTAGAACAATAAATAATCATAAAAATTTATTAATTAGATTAATGATAATATTTATGTCATTATATTAATAAAATTTTATAAACAATTAATTCAAAATGTCATGTTAATTCAAATCAGTTCTTGTAAATGTCATAATAATAATTAAAAATACAATTAAAAATAGTTAATGTCAGTATTAATTGCACCTAGTGTTCAGTTATCTAGCACCAGTTAGCTAGTACAAGTTTTGCTTAGTTTGGGGCTAGATGGCGCTGTGTGAATTTATCCACGATTATTTATATTTATTTATTTAAGCATGAAGAGTACGGCAATAACCTCTGAGGGAGAGGCCCTTAATCCTGCAGTGGACTGTTAAGGGTTGTGATGATGATTAGGTACCCAAAATATTTTATTGATTTTGGTAGAAATAACCCCTGTTTGTGGCGCTTCTTAAAATCGGAGGCCGACTCATTTTAGGCTACACTAAGTAAGTAGCATAGTCCCACGTTATAAATAGCGTATCAGCGAAACGCATACTGTGCAAACGTTTGTGTCTACATACCTACATACAAGATAAAACGCACGTTCGTCTGTCGCAACGCACGCAACCGGTTAGTTTCCCAAGACGCGTGTAATACAGCTTAATGGCCGCCATTTTTGCCCCACCTAGATATTTTCATGTGTACAGGTGCTGGCGGTAAATAATGCACGTCGGGTAGGTCGACTTGGTAGGGCGTCTCTGCCGCACGCGTGTGGGTGACAGACAGATACACAAAGCCATAGATACACACATCAAACATATAACACTTATTGGGGGGTTAAAAATAAAGTTGCATTCCGCGTCTGTTTGTCTTTATATCCGCCAACTCCTAAAATAATTTTTTTTTTTTTTTTTTTTTAATATTAAACAAGACAAGCATTTGACCGCCATCTCACCTGTTGGTAAGTGACGATGCGGCCGAAGATGGAGCATGCTCGTCTTGGAACAGCCTATTCACTCTAGCCTTGAAGGCATCCAGATTATATTGATCAGGGAACACACTCGCAGGCAACGCGTTCCACTCCTTAGCCGTACGCATTATAAAAGTCAAGCCAAAGCGGCTCGTGCGGATAGTTGGAAGGTCCACGACATAAGGATGAAGCGCTCGCCCGGATCGTGTCTCCCGATGGCGGAAAGGGGATGGCGGAATGAGGTCGTGCAACTGCTTCGCACACTCACCGAAATGTAACCTGTAGAAGACCGACAGACGCGCAACCCTACGCCGATGCTCGAGGCTCTGCAGCCTAGCTTCAATCAACTGTGGGTCACCAATCATCTTCTTTGCACGTTTTTCCACCGAATCCAAGGCCGCCAGTTGATATTTGGCTGATCCATCCCAGAGGTGGCAGCAGTACTCCATGCAGGATCGGACTTGTGCTTGATATAACTGAATCAACTGCCTTGAAGTGAAGTACCGCTTAACCTTCGAGAGGACACCAAGTTTTTTTGCTGCAATTTTTGCCTTGGATTCGATGTACTGACCGAAGTTGAGATTGGTAGAAAGCTCAACACCTAGAAGCTGTAGGTTGCCGGTAATTTCCACAGGAACATCCCGAAAAGTTGGAGTAAGATGGAATGGACTCCTTTTGGCGGAAAACAAACACGCCTGAGTTTTGGTTGCGTTGTACGTCACCAGATTGGCTTCACCCCAATCAGAGACTGCCTTGAGAGCATTGTTCAAACGATCCACCATAACCTCTCGACAAAACTGAATATCGTTCCTATTGGCTTTTGCATCTGCCAGATATCTATCCGTCACTGTGCTGTCGTCTGCGTACCCAAAGGTACCTGGTACTGTTAGCAGATCGTTAATATGCAGCAGGAATAAAGTCGCGGACAGTACCGATCCCTGAGGAACTCCCGCGTCGATAGCCTCAAGATTAGACGAGTAGCCATCGATAACTACACGGATTGAACGTTCACTCAGAAAATCCGATAACCAGGTGCAAAAGCCAACAGGAATACCAAATGAAGGAAGCTTGCTTAGAAGGCCCGCATGCCAAACCCTGTCAAAGGCCTTGGATATATCAAGAGACACAGCAAGGGCCTCGCCATGTCTCTCAATGGCCTCACTCCACAATTGTGTGGCATACACCAGAAGGTCCCCAGTAGATCGACCACGGCGGAACCCGTACTGGTGATCGCTGAGGAGATCGTTACCTTCAAGATGCGTAAGGAGTTTGTTGTTTAGTGCACGTTCCATAATCTTACAGAGTATGGAAGTGACCGAAATAGGGCGGTAGTTGGCAGGGTCGGCGTGGCTGCCTTTTTTGGGCACGGGCTGCACATTGGCAAGCTTCCACGACTTAGGTACAATACCAGTCTCAAGTGAGAGGCGATACAGGCGTGTGAGAACAGGAGACAACTCAGGGGCACAACTACGCAGGACTATTGCCGGTATACCATCAGGCCCACTAGCCTTGTTCACGTCCAGACTCTGCAGGATTTTTAAGATCTCTCTCTGATGTATTCGCACCTCTGCCATAGCGCAGTCAGCACGGGATGAGATAGGTGGTGTTTTTCCTGCAGTATCCAAACGTGAATTCGCCGCGAAAAGAGAAGCAAGCAAATTCGCTTTCTCTTCAGCAGCATGGGCCAATGTTCCGTCTGGCCTCAGCAACGGTGGCAACGAAGATTGACTAAAATTTGATTCGACCGCTTTTGCCAGAGACCAAAACGCCTTACTCCCAGGAGGATAAGAGGCCAGTTTGGCGCCAATCCGGCTTATGTGGTCGAATCTAGCCCTGCGAAGCGTCCTTTTGTAATACTTGGCGGTGAAGTTAAAGGCTCTCTTCAGTTTGCGAGTATCCGGAGACAAGTGCGCTCGAGCCTCAGCCCAGGCAGAGTATGCCGAATGCTTCAGCACTTCAGCACGTCTGCACTCAGCACCAAACCATGGGCGAGACCTGCCGTTCATCGCTACGTCAGAATACGGAATAAAGTACTCCATACCCTGCAGTATAACCGCGATAACGGCTTCAGCACAATTCGACGGATCGCCCGAAGAGAAACATACCTCCCGCCAAGGATAGGACGAAAAGAAGTGGCCCATCTCATCCCAATCTGCTGACTTGTATCGCCACACCCGTCGGGGGTTGCATGGGGTTTGCTCGGGTGGGGAATAAACGGATACAGATTTCACCAGACAGTGATCGGATGTACCCAGCGGTGCAGAGACCGATACTGAGTGTCTGTCCGGATCGGTTGTCAGCAGAAGGTCTAAGCAATTGGCGGTATGGGAGTCAACATCAGGTACCCTCGTGGCACAGTCTACCAGCTGGGTGAGATCTAGCGACAGAGCTAGTTTACGCGCCTCTCTCCCAGCATGATCCGTCACCTGGTATGGGAAAAGCCACTCTTGGTGGTGGGCATTGAAATCCCCCAGAATGACAAACTGCGCCGCGGGGTAACGTTCCCTCGCCTCATCCGTCACTTCTATGAGATGGTCACATAAGCGAGTCGTCTCCTGATCCCCGCTGTGCGATCGGTAAATGCAGGCATACAGGATTTGCACTTGACCTGTATCCACCAGCAACCACAAAATAGAAAAACTAGACCCCTCAAAGCTCCTTAGACCCCGAATGCAGATGTCTTCGCGAGCGTACACACAGACTCCGGCACGAGGTACAAACCTGTGCTCGAGAGTATACCCTGGGTAGCTGAGGTACGTCGCGTCAGCCGGACATCTGATCTGCGTCTCAGTGAGGAACAGCAGCTGCGGTTTTTCAGTCTCAAGGTGGTAGTGGACTGCATCGAGATTTGAGTGCAGGCCTCGGATGTTAGTGAGGTGCACTTTGAGTGGGAGGGAGTGCAGCCGCTGTTTACAGTTTTTCCTTTTCTTGTCTTTCATTTTGAGTTTTAATTGAGTGTGAAGAGGTTGTTGTAGGAGGATAGCAGTTGGACGAGGTAGCGCTTCGCCTACCAGCAAACATGCTCACCAATACCGCACGGGAAGGTGCCTGACGCGGAGACAGCGGGGACGCCCGAACCCCCCCAGATTGGCTACCTGGCCCTCCCATCCGGTCGCCAACCGGCATGGTAGAGCAATCTGGGATTTTTCGTAAGATGGCGGGGCAGCCTTTCACTGGTGGCTAACCAGCTACTTGGGCCCCCTACTATCTACGGTCGGCCAGCGGCGGCACCGTGCTTCGGATCCCGCTGCCCTCCGAAGCCAGACACCCGGTACGGAAGTGGTGAGCATCAAGAAAAAACGGTTACGCAGAGCGTCTACAACTGTCCAGACCTATCCTCCTCGATGGCTACTCCAGACATCGCAACGGAACACGGCTGGGCCGCTTGGCGCCGCGTTCGCTTGGAGGGTGGTGACCAGCCACGGCCGAAGCCTACCACCGGAGAGAGTGCTGTCCATTTCGCACTACCCAGGGATCACGTGTAGGGTATCTAGAGTCATGAAGCCCAAAGTGGGCTTCGCCTACGGACGCGGACAGCATTGATCCCCAAAAACAAATAAAATGAAATTCGTTTATTTCAGGCATATACCCATAGTATACATTACAGACAGTGTAATAGGTCAGTTTTACAGTGTGTTATTATTATTAAAAACAATTCCATTTGTACGTATATCATTATAAAAATTACAAATTTACAAATTTATAAGATTTAGGTAAAGATACATGTTTAACCAAACAGTCAAGCCCAGCCCTAGTGGGCATTACAACTTAATAATTTAATTAGATTATACAGTTATGCGTAGATCTTTACTTAACAAGTAAACCTATCTAATCTAGAGACTTTCGTCCGGAAGTTTTATAAGGTATAGCATAATAGAGAAAACCTGAGAACACCAGTGTGAAGCGAGTCGCCAGTAAAATAAAACAATAAAATCTTAGCGTTAATGTCCCGGTTGTGGTCTCGCACGCGAGGGCCCGGGGTCCGCCTTGATTCGGCAGATCAGGTAATTATAGTGGAGCGACTGCCATCTGACCGTCGTGACCATGCTAAGGGAACCTGACCAGATTGGATCAAGGTTACACATTCAGTCGCCTGAATGTGCAGGTTTCATTGCGATGTTTTTCCCTCACGTGTGAGGGTATTTACGAAGTCGAAACTACCGATGGCAATAGGCCATGCGAAACAGTCAAACGGACCACCTCTTGTACCTACACTTCTAACAAATTTCAAAACAAATACATAGACTTTCAACATGCCTTCAAAAACCACTGAAGACCCAATGGACTTTTCATTCCACATACTTGCAAATAATACGTATCACGTTTTCTTCGTGCTTTTTTACACACTAAAGAGATTTATGTAACTACAAAATTTATTCTTGTAAGTAATAAAACTCTGTACCACACAGCTGCTCAGAAAAACGCTATACAAACTCCCTCTGGAATGCAGTCACCTTGGGCCAAAATTATCGAGTGCGAAAGGCTCCTGAACTAGTGCTAGTTGCCCAACTAACCAGCAGTGTGTAATGTTTGAGATTGGTGTAACACTTGCGCGCACCGGATTGCGAACTTCGCGGTAATGGCTGAAATCACGACAGACTTGTAAAGCTTAGTGTTTCGGTAATTAGGTTTAACTTGATAAATGTATTGAAATATTGCAGTTCTCCAACGTAATTATCGGATCTGCCAAATCCTGGACCATGTTCAAGGCGGACCCGCGCGAGAGCACACCAGCGACAGTAGATATCGCCAAGATGAGTAAGTATTTATTTCAATAAGTTTTTTTTACCATTAAGATGGCAAACAAGCTTACGGCCTGCCTGATGGTAAGCAGTCACCGCAGCCTATGGACGGAAGTTTCCCAAGTAATTTCTTAGTCTAGTAAAATGGCTTTATCTCTAGTCGATGAGGCTGTATGTTATAAATACACTGACTCTCTCACGCCCCCATCCCACAAGAATTAGGTAGAGATTTTCTTGTGTTACAAGCTACGATCCTGTCATATCTCTTTTATATTTTCCACTTTCATACAGTTCTTAGATACATCGATTAATGTCTTCAACAATTTCCCAACCCTTTCTCCAAAATAATCAAGTTTCACACTGCTTATATTTATTTAATGCAGTGGTAAAAATGTATACCTCTAATAGAAGTAACAAATTCAAAATTAACACTCCCATGACCTTTTCATAGTTCACAACATATTAACCATCACTGTACTGTATCCACAAATACGCGTGTTGTTAAATCAAATCATAAAATCATACGTCAGATTCTACACGTGAACAAATCTATTTTTATCACTCAACGCTTACAAACTTTGGATATATTACCTTGTACTACTAAGTCATCCATCGAGTTGCCTAACACACTAATCATCAGCTTTATCTATCTGTCCGTCGACTTGAAGAGTTGATGTAACTTGCATTACACACAAATATGTCAAGGTGAGAGTCGTAGGTAATGTTTTGTTCGCGGAGAGTGTACGTTGAGATCTGGTTTGACTATTTGTCTGCAGTCGTGTCTTCTGACTTTTGCAGACGGGTTTCGGTTGGCGATTGTGAAAATCAGCTGTGGCGCAACGATTATGTCCTTAGACAGGCGTTATGAAATGAGTGTAATGATTATTTGTGTGACTTTTATGTCGTATACGTTATTCTTTTATTGTTAAACGATAAAGTAATGTCTTATGGTACAGCGGAACGTAAAATTTTGTTTACGTTTATTGTATTACATCGAAATTTGAACGTTTAAAATATGTGTTCCTCAAGGAACTAGTCTGGGCCCTTTGCAATTGTATAATTGTAACAAACATACTTTGTGATCCTTTAATATCTCTGACCATATTTTCATCATTTATTGTGTAAGGAGGTAAATGAAATATAAATATAGAATTAAAAACGAATGAATAAATGGTCGACTCTTTCTTTCTGCAACTTACCCACAGTTCTAAATTATACGAGTGATGAAGTAACTCACAGTATTACACTAATATCGTGTCAAGGCAGTTCATTCTATAGCAATATTTTTGAGGTGATTGCACACTTGCCGAATAAAATAATAACAGCATTTGACACTAGAAGGTAACTTTAAAAAGAACGACTAAATAAGTAATGAATTACCGTTTCAATTATATGAAATTAAAACTGAAGACATTTTACTATTCATTATGGAAATGAGAACTGAAACACGTCTATTCACGTTCCAGCCAATTAATGAAAGATAGAGAAGAAGATATTTCGTCATTATTGCATGAAAACGTCTACCCTCAACTTAATATTAATACATCACAAAAACAAATGAAAATAAACCACATTTACTTTTAAAACATTTCATGTTGTTGTTCTAATCGACAATACAAGGTACAAAATTGCAATAGGTAAGCTAGTTTGTATTACGAAACCGTTGGAAACAACAAAATGAACACAAATAGATAACCCAACTCTGTGTACAGTCACCGTAACATGAGACGGTTCTATAATTTATACACATAACAGCAACACCCACTTAAGTATGAAATAAGAATTTGTGTAATGACTCAATACGCTGATGTAAGTACAAGTTGGTAGGCAAATGATAACGCAGTACTTGCTTAAGTATGCTATAGTGTCATGGCCTCTTCTACTTTTGCATTGTTGTTAACGTCGATATGAATATCTACCTCCATTGTGTTACGTTTTTAATCGTTTCGGTCGTTTTTTTTTTATTCGGAGCTAGTAGACTCTGCGCGACTTCGTTCGCGTGGCGTCCTACTCCTACATACACCTACTTTGCCCATGTTTATCCTTTTTTTCATGCTTATGAACCTTATTTTTGAATCACTCGATCTAGTGTTGAAATAGTGTGTATCCGTTGCGTTAAAGATCTAAGCGTACATAGGACAGACGGCGGGCAGCGACTTTGTTTTATACTATGTATAGATAGATACTAATAAAGATTCTAACGTTAGCTGTCGAAAAGAAGAATGATATGCTAGTCAGAAATTGCCTCGCCATCCAAGCTAATGGTAATCGACATTATGCCCATGTGTCCTAGATGTCCAGTAATATTGCTCGGGAAAAATATTAATGGGCAACATATTCTATTCCATTCTTAGTATTCTATTTAATATTGTGCATCACTTACTAAACCTCTAGAAACATTATTGATATTTTGTATAGCTGCCTCGTGTCCTAGTTATTTCCACTAGGAACATTCCTACTGGGAATGTGGAAATGTAGAAAAAAATCTAGTACAAAACATTATGTCCAAGTTATTGCCTTGTGGCACCTATGCCAATAACATCCTAAAAGGTCATCGAACTAATAGTATAAATGCGAAAGTTTGTAAGGATGTTTGGGTGCTTGTTACAAAACTTAATGGATTTTGATAAAGTTTGGCAGCAAAATATTCCAGCCCAGAATAGCGCATAGTCTTTCATTTATCCCGAAATTCAATGTGGTTTCCACGGGAACGGGTCTAGAATGTTAAAACCAAACTTTTTGCAGGCGATGTTGCAGGCAAAAGCTAGTCATATAATAAATTAACAAATCTATGTTATTCATGTGCCTTTTTCAATCCACGAATAAGTATAAGTAATATGTAAGAAGTTATGCTTACAATGGCTTCAGTACAAGTAATATGATTATTATATTGTGAAAGATATTTTATTACAATATTTCTATTTTTTGAAGTATTCGTACTAAAATGGATTTGTATTTTGCATTACTCGATAGGCTACATTCTACAATGGCTGTATTTATAGTTATTACTAATATAGTTATTGCTAAAAATATAAATGGTAAACATTGCCAGAAGGTGCTGTCCGAAACCGGTCGTAATTAAATGATTATAAATGTGATATATTCCGTGGAACATGCTATAAAAGTGTTTTTATTTAAAATATAATGAAGTTCTAACAAGAATGCACAACACAAAGTGTTAACTACTTAAAAATATAAAGCCTCGAATTATACAACTTTAAACCTATTACCATATCACTCCAAAACCCGACGCTGCATTTAATGAAACCCGACTCCGATGTAACAATGCATGTCGAATTGCACAAAAAGGAGTCATTACAACACTTCGGTGTCAAAAAAGTGCTACGGCTTGCTCAACCGGCATTGGAACCTTGACATGTTACATCAGAGGCTCAGAGCCTAACCAAGGTGAAGATCGGTAACTAGTCCGGGTGACGTAACCGAGTTGTGTAACACACAGACAGATTAATGAGATGCATTTATACAATCGTGTTTGTTGTCGTGTCCATTCGCATCCTCTAAAAGGTGGCTGTGATTAAATTTATTTATAGGTACATATTTTCTATTAGCAGTCTTTATCGATTCGCCGTTTCTGTGGTCGGTAGTTTTAAATTGATTTGTTTTGAAGTCAGTTTTAGTTTTAGGTTCTGTTTTGGTAGGTATGGTGATATGTAAATTCACTCTTGGAATATTTATTTAAAATTCCCATTTTTGTAATAATCTCAATCTGCTCGCTTTATTGACCTTCCTCTCATAAAAATATACTTATTTACTATGATGATGCAGCGATCCAAAATGAGTCTTGGTCTTCGACACGAAGAAGCTACATTCCACTCTGTCTTATGCCACCTCCTGCCAACAGTGATCCTGGAGTTGCGACAGGTCTCTTTGCACTTTGTCCCTCCAGCGTAAAATATACATTTTTGTCAATTTAGGTGATTACAATAATGATGAAGGTAGATCGACGTGCTTATCTTCTTATACTAGCGAAAAGGTTGGATGATAATTAAGATGTGATGTATACTCAACTTACTTTTTCGATTGCAGTATTTCTAGAACTGGACAAAGTAGCGTCAAAGTCAAAAAATGTTTGCAAACTTTATTCTAATTTTATTTTATCGATGATGCCACTCTCGAATATAATGAGCAAGCAAAAATGTTTATCCAGGCAGCACATTTCTTCATAAGTAGGTCGCTGGAGCTCCTCTACTACGATTCTGTTAATAGATTTACACATGCCGATACTCAACAAAAATTTTGGGACTACCATGAAATTTCTTGCTTTTAACATTTTTTTATGTTATACGGCAGACAAACAGGCAAGCGGGCTACCTGATGGAAAGTGAACATTGAGCTCTAGTACCTACCTATATATTTTAAACAACTGTACTGTTGATACTGTAATATAATGCCTTCTTTAGAGTGTATAATGAAGTGCTTGTATAGTCAAAAATCAGATTTATAATTAACTTTTGTTAAACAGTCTGTCGAGATAAGTTGCCGCTTGCATAAACACATTTTTGTCAAGGCATTAGGGGTATAATTTTCGTGAGTCACACATATCCCGTAGAAAAGAGATACTTGATTGGCCTGTTCCGCACCTTTAAAGATTGCAAAGTTAAAAATAATGTAGTATTTATCATTCTCATTGCATCCATCGGCTCCCTACGATCTATACTAGGTCGGCCGTCCATCTCGTGGGCGCTGTTTTATACTGCGTTTGAGGATATGAATGTCACTCGACAAAATTTCCACCCTATCGGCCCTGAATTTAACGGGCTATGGGGCTCACTCGGGCTGTTCCTAGACAGACATACTCCACCAACGGCCGCATCGTCACTTACCACCAGGTGAGATGGCTGTCAAATGCCTGGCTAGTCTAACTAAAAAAATACTCTTGCTAGTTTTGTGACACTAAAATCATATCGTTGACTTTAGTTCTCCATAATATCATCTTGGCAGCGCGCGAGGGCCCGGGGTTCGCCTTGATCATAATTCAGGACCATACCAGATCAGATAATCGCAGTGGAGGGACTGCCATCTGACGTCCGTGACCTTACCAGATTGGATTATGGTTACACATACAGTCGCCTGAATATGCAGGTTTTATCACGATATTTTCCCTCACCGTAAGGGTATCGGCTAATCGGACTTTAGTTCTTCGTATATTGCCACTTGTAGTTATATATTGTACCCGAGACTCGTATCGTATATTGGATCCGAGAGTGCATCGCTTCTCGATCGAGACCCGTGGTAGGGGGCGCTCACCTCGGCAAGTGACGCAACCGTTGCATCACTATCGCTCCAGTTTCCCATAACTCTGCCAAGGTTTCTGGTACGGGTCAATCTTTGTCTTTCTTTCTTAGGGTTCCTTGGAGGATCGGTGGAAAGTTATTTCTAGAAAGCGTGGTCACATCTCTTTGTCGGACCGGTTGGATGACGCGGACTATTTCGTTTACTAATCTTACCATCTCATAGTGTCCGATCGAAGCTTCGGCTTTGGCTTCGGCTTCGGCCATCTCCGGCCATAAAAACCACCATATTATTTTTGACAAATATATAGATAAAAAATTCAAACTTTATAGAAGGAGTCGCTATTGTATTGGAACAGCAACATAACGGATTATCGATCTGTATTTTTGTTCCAGCGTTCCGGTCCTGGGGCGGCAAACATGTCACTGTGTGTTTCCTTTCTACTTTCCTACCCTCTCCTCTTTGACGATTGCAAAAGATATTGAATGTCCTACTCTATAAAGTAATTTTAAATTTGAATTTAATATGAGTAAGTATTGAATTATTGTGAATATATTTCTTGTAAACCTTTTATATCACACACAATAAATATGGTTAGGAACCCTACTCCTATGACGTTGTTCGGACTTAATTAATAATTAAATAATTCATTATCCCTCAATAAAGGATCACGACTTATACATTTTTCAATCATCTTTTTATTACTCTTTTGTTCATTTGTCAGGCAATTCAAAGTGCATTTGAAAGTACTTACGTTAGATTAAGTAATTTCATCATCACAGCCCATAACAGTCCACTGCAGGACTTAGGGCCTCTCCCACGAAAGGGGACAATCTTGCCATAATCTCCACGCTTAGCAGGCGGGTTGGAGATCGCAGAATAAATATAACAATTGAAAACGCTCCTGCCCATTTTCCAGCCTACGGAGGCTCTAGATCTTTTGCCTCGAAACATTAGTCGCCTTGTACGATACCCACCAGTGTAAGGGGTTGGTGCACCCCTGATGTAGGTACTCTGCCGGACACCACACGGCCACGCCCTACTAAAGTAATTTAAGTAAGATTAAATGATTAAAGAGATAAACGTTGTTTGTAGTAATTATAGCTTATTATTCGCAGTGAGAACTTTGCGAAACAATGAAATTAAGAATGGAAACGTTAAGCGATTTTTTATCAAAACTCGTTTATGAAATTTTAATAATAACTTTTCAAACTTGTTTCTTCTTTAAATTGGTCCCCAGGGGCCCTATTTCTGAACCGCTTGCAACTTGTTACCTGTCTTTTTCACATTCGATTTGCTAGAGATAGAAAAGACAGCGCTCGCGTGACTACGAGCGGTTCAAAAGCGCTCCAGGGCTCTATTTTTGAATCGCTCGCCTCGATACGAACGAGATACGACATTTTGATATTTAAAATTGGCAATAAACTGGTATCTACAGTTTAAATATTTTTTTCTTAGCGTACACTGTTCCACTGCTGCGCAAAGGCCTGCCCCAAACAACGCAATTCTTTCAAACATATTACGACAAAAACATAACAACTCCGTTACATTTCGAACGCAGCCTACGCCTAAAAATGATATAGGTAGTAATAAATCACGATTTTGCATTTCAAAACCGACGTTCTAAAATTAGTCAACCACACCGACCAACCATACCAGGCCTCTCGTTCCCGCTGATCACTATAGAAATAAGAGTAAAAAGGAGCCACAGAATGGAATCCTATGGGTCTTGTTGCAGTGGACAAAATTATGCTAATCTGTTCAGCCTGGTGGGGAAACGTAGTAAGTGATGGAGTTATGTTTTAGCCGTAAATGTTAAACGTGTTGTTTTAATAGGGGTGTAAGTTACAGAATTTAGTTACAGTTAGTAAATATTGCGAACTTTGTAAGCTGATTAAGACGTAAGATTATCTGATTTATGCAATTCGTTTGATGAAAACAGGTAACCAAGTATAACAATTGTACATTTATATCCAAAATGTACCTACATTGTACCAACTGTTTGGTGATTGACTGAATGTAAAATGATTTTAAAAGTTTGTCTAAGTAAACTATAATGTTGTTAATAGAATTTAGAGGATTGTCTCCTAAGCGCGTCCCATACAATACGTTTGTATGGGAAGCGCGTCCCATACAAACGTAGCAATTAAGATTTTCTTACAATTTTGAAATCCCGTGCAACTTTGAAACAACATATTTTGACGAAAATATGTCGTTTCAAAGTTGGTTCATGGGTCACATCTACAAAAATTCATTGGCTCTGATAGCGTAATATTGAAAATATGATCAAACTTCTTTTGTATGGAGTACACCGGAGAAAGAAAGAAAGAAAGAAAGAAGGAAAACGTTTATTGCAGTAGACACCACGACACGACAATTAGGTACAACAACATAAAAACAACAAACTAAGCATACCAACATAAAATACAAATAATGATATTTGAAAATAAAAATAAAAAGGAATAAATGAATAACTATAATAACTGTACCTACCTACCTACAGTTCACGAGTATCTATTCCCAGTGGCATTGTTTAATCTCCGTGTTGCGGCTTCCAGCGCAGCTGGACCCCCTCAGCATAAGCAGCGCGCTCAGGAGTCACTACCCCTAAAACTTGCACTATCTATCCTACACACTCACTATTAAAATAACCGAACCTCCAAAAACCTTAATTCCCGACTTGCATCACTTTGCCCCGCGGCCGTTTAATACTGCGTTATGCAACCGTGTGACCTTATAACGTTACGTAACAGTAAACCTAAACCAGAGACGCGGTCGAACTAAAATCAGCTCTATCGCCTACAACGTAGAGTAGATTCTGCTCTACACGCGATGTAGAGACGCAAGAATTGGGTTACACAAACGGCTTAGATAGGTTGCTATTGCATTTGCTATTATTCGTGTGTTGATAGTAACTGTATTGTAAACGCTACACGTTGTAGAGTTATGTAGAGACGTGTGTGTAGATTATGTAGAGTATGGGTGATGTAGTTTTTAATAATTAGATTCTTAGCATGTAATTACTAGTTAATTAATGTTGTCTGTGGCCGAATGGTCAAGGTATCTGACTCGTAAGCGAGAGGTACCACGTTCGAATCACACTGCGGCTACGTACCAATGACTCTTTTCTGAGTTATGTATGTTAGTTGATTGCTAACCGATGCTCTTACGGTGTGGGAAAACATCGTGATGAAACCTGCACATTTAGGTGACTGAATGTGTAACCATGATCCAATCTGGTCAGGTTCCCCTGTTAGCAGGGTCACGGAGATCAGATGGCAGTCGCTCCATTGTAAGTTTCTGATCTGCCCAATCTTGGGTCATAGTCAACGCAGACCTAAGCCCTCGCGCCGGGTCATCCGTGGTGGCGGCGTCGGGGGTTCGCTGTTGGTTCGCTGGGCATATCCTTCATCGTTTCCTCGGAGGTCTAAGCTAAGTTGCGAGGTCGCCTCGACATGGAAAACCGCCGAAATACTACGCCACGCCACGTCTCCTTTCAACTGAGGACCTGAGTGGTTCAGTTGGTCAACATGCCAAACTGAAATGCTGAATTTTAATTTATGGTATGGATCTGGGTGTAGTATGGCAACGGTTGTGCGACGGGCGGTCTTGAGCTTTCCTATTGGTCGGGCGGCGTCGGTCGTACGACCGTGGTCGCGCGTTGCCAATTAGGACAGAGCCTATAAGTAGTTTTTCATTTATCAAACACCCATAACACAAGCTTTGCTTACTTTGGGGCTTGATGGCGCTGTGTGAATTTGGCCAAGCACATTTATTTTTATTTATTTATTTATTATCCTCCTAAGATCAAGATAAGATAACTTTTTAAATTTATATATTTATTTAGAAGACCACCATGTTCAAAATTAAACATAATTGAGTTTCTGTTTAGGTTAATTAATACTGTAGAAATAAATGTAATTTAATTATAATTGCTCTGTATTGGCTCCACCAGATCTCCTTTCAAAGGGTATGGGGTTGGCTGGAAGAAATCCCATTGTGGGATAAGCCCGCCTTTGCTTTATAAAATTGCATTTTTCGCATTTTGTATTTAATTATTATGCAATAAAGAGTTCACATACATACATACATCGGTCGCAATAAGAAAGGTTGATAAGATTGTTTTATCCACGAATCCGCAAAGTTACATCGGGGATGGTACAGCAAGCGGTGAGCATCCGCGCGGCGGCCTGCTGACACGGCAACAGCCGGATACCGGGTAGGGCTGCCACCCATCGCTTTACACGACGGATTCTGTGGTTTCTTCTTTCTTCTCTTCTTAATTGACAGACGATTTGAGTGATTCAGTTGTTAACAACCACCTTAACCACTCAGTTAGTTGGCCTGACACGCAGATGTCCTGGTTTTGATTCCCGTTGAATATAATAATGAGGAATTCTACAAAAAATCTCGTGTGCTCTTAAAGGCCTAACCAAAGAGAAACCAAATTAAGGTTATGACAGCTTAGTCTGTTTCTAGACGGCTCAGCAGAGCAAAATATAGCACCAAACCCAATATATTTTCTTTAAAAAAATTTCTCTAAAAAAAGCACTCTTCACGCTAAGGCCTTCATGCTAAGATCTTGAGCTATTTTTAGCTATTTTTAGCCTCTAAAAAAATAGCCACTCTGACCGTGTGTGAAGGAACTTATTTATTTATTTCATTTTAGGAACACCAACAGCTTATTATTTTATTACAAACATTTAACTTAGGTAACTCAAAGCCAATAATAAGTCCTCACCAATCGATTTTGGCGGTGTGTGGGGGCTCCATGTCCGCTCCATGTCCCTACATGCCCAATCCATCCAACCAAACTCGTACCAAAATATTGCAAATCAATATACAGCAGATAATACATTTCAGAAACATTCCCAACTTCTATCCTAACCTAACCCAACATAAAGTACTATAAGTACTATAAGTACTATAAGACCGCATAAGTTCGCGTTGTTCAACCCTATCGCAAGCTGCAGGGATGTGCTCGACGGATGCTAACCTACTGCCACGTAACGGGACTGTTGCAGATAGACTAGTATGGATATGACTCGCTTATTCGTATACATACGCTTACTAGGTATTTCACAGCATCTCATCTATAGCAATATCATATTTAAGCTATTGTTTTTTTTATACCACTAAGGTGGCAAACAAGCTTACTTTTAGTTTTGTTGTGTTTGTTTTTTGTTGAACCCACAAAAACTACGAAATACCTAAATGTGGGAGTATGTACTTGTAGGCATGTGGTCATTAATTGGCACAGTACAATGCAGCACCAATCAGATCCATTGGGTGACATTCAATTGAGTGAACGATTAATAGTTTTCGTTTAAATGAAAATCGAACAAAGCGCTGTCGGAATTACGTGGGAAACCCGTCATATGTGACTAATGTCATAGAGGCAGGCCTTCTATTACCTCCGTAAACCAGACAATGGACAGCAGCGTTTTTTGTTATGTTTTCAATAATGTGATCTATCTAGCATGGAGATTGTGTCTACACAAATGTGGAGGAGACTTAATTCCAGCAATAGACTGTTAAGGGATATATCCCCTAACATCATTTGTAGCTAAACAAAAACATAACGCCGATGAATGTCGATTACGATCCACTATGTTAAACGTAGTGAAGAACGCCCTTCAGTTAAATGTAGCAACGATTTGGGTAAGGCTGCAGGTCTGTAACCATCAGACAGGTTGAACGCTTCATTGTCATCTTAGTGGTATACAAAATATAATTTGTTGGTCATATCCACACAAAGCGAACCTGTCTCCAGTCGCTCGTTGGCACACTGATCCCCATGCGGCCATGTCTTGATACAGATAACGTTTTTAAATGCCGATAGTTATGTTACGACCTCATTGCGTTGTGTTATGACCTCGCTGGGGTAAGAAGAAGTGCTGTCTCGTAGCTGGTTACCAATGTAGTTACGAACGTGGATTAAATATTCTCGTTCGATAACCAGTTGCAAAACTCTGAATGCAAAGTGTTGTTTCGAAACTGGCTACGAAAAACGGTTGCGAACGTGGATGAAAGGCGAAACATATTTTTCAGAGGCGAAAAAACATGTTACAATATGCCTTGTCTCTATTTAAAAGTCTTGTAACTCTATTTATCCATCCCCAGATTACAACACAAACCCCAACCACCAAGAAAAACTGCCGAAAATCATTTCCAGCGATGGTATTGCCAGATTAACCACGCACAGTGTTGCAAGCCTTGCAAGTAAGTACCGAAGACAGCATAATATAGACCTGACTATCCACTATAAAATGAACTAATATTTCAATAGGTCTCAATAGAGACCGTAGATCATCTTATATTGGTTTTTCATAGGTCGATATGCAGTCGACTGTACCACTAATTATCTAAACAAACTCGTTCCTGGCAATCCGTTGCACAGCGTGCCATCGGAGTATGGCGAATTGATTTACGCGAAACCGCATCGCGGTAACGACATCGTCGAGATTATTTGCATTTGGCAACGAACCTAGGGCTTCTTGCAAGTTGCGATTTACTTGCCTGATTTATTTAAGGTAGGAGTGTCGGTGGCCGAGTGGTTAGGGTATCCGACTCGTAAGCGAGAGGTATCGGGTTTGAATCCCACTGCGGCCATGTACCAATGACTCTTTTCTGAGTTATGTAGGAACAATAGTTGAATGCTTACCGATGCTTGACTTTGATGAATAACTTTAACTACAACACAATAATAATAATTCTAAATGCGTTTATTTGTCGGGAATTTTCAAAATTATTTCTTATCCTTAATAAAAATGTTAAAGATCTACGAGTGAAATATATGAAATTGAAAGCTGAAGCGCTTTATCTATTATAATTATGACGACATTTTAATAATTATAATTACTCTTTAAATAAACTCTAATTACAAAATAAAGAAAAGAAAAACTAAGTACCTAAAGGATTTCAAATATTCCCACACGGACTGGCCATATCTGCCGAAACACCGACAACCGCACTTCCTTTGCACTATCATCATCATCACAGCCCGTAACAGTCCACTGCAGGTCTTAGGGCCTCTCCTACGAAAGGGGAGGTTATTGCCATAATCTCCACGCTTGGCAGGCGGGTTGGAGATCGCAGTGTTTAAATATAATAATGGAAAATGCTGCTGCTCATTTTCCAGACTACGGAGACTTTGCACTTTAACATGGGGTTCTTCTTTGCATGTCTACAGGTACTTCAAAGGCTGGCACCGCATTCGCTCCCTTTAGATTGCAGATGTCAATAAAAAAACTGGTGTAAACGAGTTATTGAGTGGAGTCTGCAACTCGGCAAGCGAAGTGTGGGACGTCCTCCGGCCGGATGAAGTGACGATTCGCGAAAGGCTGCAGGTGGATGCTGGATACGGCAAGCCGAAGACCGGGGCATTGGCGCTCTACAGGAGAGGCCTATGTCAGGCAGTGGAGTGTATAGCTGATGATAGTGTCCTCCGGCTAGATGGATTGATGATTCGCGATGATAGATACGTCAAGCCGAGGATAGGATGCATTGGCGCTCTACGGGGGAGGCCTAGGTCCAAGAGGGACCAGTATAGGCTGATGATGATGGTAAAATGTTTAGTAGTAATAGACCGGTGGAATACCGAAATGAACATCGCCGTAAGCAGCTAATGAACATTTCCTCACATCCACACCGTTGTTATTGTTACAACTACAACGATCAGAAACAACATATGATGGATTAGGAGGTGTTTGTTGTGTATTGTAATAGTTGTTGTTAACTCCTAGTGAAGGTTGTATTTCATGAACGGCATTCATTGGTTGATATACAACACTGACAGGTTGTTTGTTGACACAACAACAATCTTCTGTTTGTTGTTGTTGTTGTTGTTGTTGATCATGATGTGGATTGTAAGTTTGTTGTTGATAATTATGTTGACTGTAAAGAGTATTTGGTCGGTTCCAATCATATGTAACAGGTATGTAAGGTAGGGCTGTTCCGTGGTAGCCGTCAGGTTGGTACGCGATTGCGTTGTTGTTGTGGGAGGTTGTTGTCTGTTGTTTTTTACAACAACTGTCAGATTTGGCGTGCTTTTGTTCGATGTGATGGAGGTTGCTGTCGTGCCAGCTGCACGATGGGGAATGCAAGTATATTGGACCGTCATTTTGTATTTGAATGGCTGCTGATTCTGCGGCTTCGGCATCGAGGCAAGATGTTGCTTGTGTTGTCAGCATCTGGAATTAATTTTAGAAATTAATTTGTTGGCAGAACATTGGTGTTATAGGTACGTACTGTTAAGGACACATCGGTCTACAGGGTTTGTTTCGGAACTTTTTAGGGGATTTTGCGATGCTAGGTATGAGTTTAATTTAGGTCTTTCAGCACTTACTTAGTCTAAGTATAGTTCTAATTTGTATAATGTTTATCACGTATGTGTTTTTGAGTCATCTTTACATAGTTTAAAACAAAGTCGCTTCCCGCCGTCTGTCCCTATGTATCTATGTACCGTTACATCTTTTAAACTACGTAACGAATTTTAATACGGTTTTCAAGAATAGATAGAGTGAGTCAAGAGGAAGGTTTATAGGTATAAAAAGTGTAGGTAAAGGTAAAGTAGGTGTACGCGAACGAAGTCGCGCCGGGTCCACTAGTATTTTATAAAATAGACAAATAAAATACCAAACATGTATTTGATAAAATATACAAAGTAATATTTAAAGTGTATACATTTAAAAATTGTCACCACAAAATAAAAAAACGCTTACCATTGCCACAAATAAAACAATGAACGACTTCATTTTCTTTACAATCCAACTGCAAACTCAATAATTCAGAGACACGATCCACTTAACTTTAGTTACCCGAACATCAGTCCTCATTATTTATTCGCAAAAATTATCAGCTGTTGGACGTTGCGGCCATATTTTACCGAAAATTTAAGCACGAAAGTACGAAATAAAATCACGTACTTATCAGAAACCAAAAAGTGACAGATTGCATTTGCAATATACTTACCTAATCGTTGGATCTGTGAGAGGTATTTAAAAATTGCATTTGGGAGCATCGATGGCCTAGTGGTAAAGATATCCGACTTGCAAGCGAGAGATACCGGCTTCGAATCCCACTGCCGCCATGTACCAATGACTCTTTTCTGATGTACAGCTGTTGAACAATAACCAATGCTTTTACGGCGAGGGAAAACAGCGTGATGAAACCGGTACAGGCGACTGACTGTGTAACCATGATCCAATCTAGTCAGGTTCCCCTGGTAGCACGGTCACAGAGGTCAGATGGCAGTCGCTTTACTGTAATTACCTGATCTGCCAAACCCTGGATCATGGACAAGGGGGACCCAAGCCCTCGTACGCGAGAGCACAACCGGCACATTAACGCCAAGATGATGAGTATTTAATAATCGCATCACGGAATCTTCAAGTAAAGTGCGCGCAAGATAACTTTTCTCGCACTGTGTATGTTACGCATTCATAAATCCACTTTTCAGGCCACAAGAACACCTCCCAATAAAAACAATCACAGGGACGCCATATCCAAGTGTACACTTATCTTGCGCGCCTACCAAACTTCCAATACTGATCGCATGTATTGAGTCGCCGATTAAATTCCTGATTCAAAGCGAAACCGTTTGAAAAAACCTGTGGCATTTGCAGGTAAGGCGGCGGGTCCCATTGCCTAATAGTGGAAAGGAGTTACCGCCTTGACATGCTCCTTACTAACTCGACATTTGGCTTGCGCAAGCGCAGCCGGCGCAGTCCTTGAGGTTTGCGTAACTGTTACCTCACTGTTACGGGCGGCGGGCGCGCAGATGGCGCCACGTGGGTTTGGATGTTTTATTTTGATTATTAATTTTTGCTTTCGGCTTGGGAATAGAGGTATTTTTTTTTTAATTTTGTAACTTATTTGAGGTGTCGGTTGGACAACTTTCAAAAGTAATGCTCTTGAGTTTATATATCTGAAAAAGGATTTCAGTTTAGGCCGATTTTTCAAATATTCCGATAATTTCATCCCTAAAAACCTTTTTCTATAAGAGGGTTTTATATTTATTTATTGGTAATAAAATATTTACAGTAACAATACAAATATATCTATATACATATACCTACCACTACATATACCTATTCATTAACACATAAAATATATACTAAAAATTAAAAAAGTCGTCCACACCGCTGCCGCCCGGAATGGTGCCCAGAAAGCTGGCTGCGTTGCCTCGTTGAATAGCGATGCTAATCCGTTGTCCGAGGAACGAGCCAGCTCTCCTGTGTATATGTATTTTCCTACTATTAAGAAATTCGCAAAAAAAAATAAAAACTAATTGTAATTCGCAAATTGTGTGGCATCGTAGAAAGAACATAAAATACTTAAATAAAGGGGAACCTGACAAGATTGAACCATGGTTACACACTCAATTGCCTGAATGCGCAGGTTTCATCACGATGTTTTCCCTCACCGTAAGAGCATCGGTTAGTATTCAACTAAAGTATATAACTCAGAAAAGAATCATTGGTACATGGCGGCAGTGGGATTCGAACCCGGTACCTCTCACTTGCGAGTCGGATACCGTTACCATTCGGCCACTGATGGTTATTTAATTTTATACTTATCTTTAATTTATTTTACAATTATACTTATTTATTTATTATCCTGTACTTAGACTATCATAATATCAGTCATCCGTCTATCCTGATCACCCTGGTTTCAATCACTGCTAACCCGCCTTCTTGTTTCTCCTTGTCCACTATTCGGTCTTCGTCATCCTTGATGGTTAGTTTGTTGGCATGCATGACATTTTTAACGCCAAATCGTCTTGAAATAAACACGTCATTGAACGTTATTTTCCCTAAGTGTTCCCTAAGTGAGTCCCTAAAGCTAGAACATTATTGAAAACTGTGTTATTTGTTTCGTATTTGGCTAATGCCCCTAGATGCCAATGCCTATTAAAAAAAAACGTCGCTTACATGCATGGCGGGGGTGGCATGGCCAGACATTTCTTCTCTGCGTAATATGCCAGCCTGCGCGAGACGTGTGCAATACGGCTCTCATAATATCAGTATGGAATATAAATTCGCAGTTACATGATTAAGAAAATAAATCAATGCCTACACAATTACTGTAATTATCTAATAATAGCGAGAGATTATAATCTACCTAGATAACCTTTACATTAGTACAAGCGCTGTTATAATGCGAACACTACATTTACTAACCAAGGACCAGTCATGTCTTAGATGATTTCAAATTATTAGTATATGTAGTCTTTGAGTATGGATTTGAAGAATACTTGTCGTAAAACTTTTGATTTGGATCGTAATAGTACTAATGTATATATAGATAGAGACCACATTGTTCCACTTAATACGAAACTACTCACTTTTAAGTAATGTCGATAACTTTTCTTTTTGCGTGTAATTCATTACGCACGATACCCTCCGTAGGGGGGACGGAAGGCCTGTGTGGGACTACCCACTAAACCCTCTATTCTATTCTATTTTTTTCTATATATTTTTTTAATGCACGTAATTATTAAATTTTTTATTTAGGGAATTATTTGTACTATTTATTAGATACTTAAGTTATGACATAATGTGAATAATGCATGCTCTCTCTCACTTGTTTGCAACGCCCTAACAGGGTGTCACATGTAAGTACTACATAATAATATTGTTAAATCTCTTTTGAAAACTGTGATACGCAATAAATGAAATGAAATGAACCCCGTTGCCCTCCTGCATCGCCTCAAAGGAGGTGTTATAAGAGTAGCTGAAGCCTTGTCATCCACGACACCTCCGGCGACCGCCCGCCTTACACGGTGGGCCCGCCGTGCCCCCCTTGCGAGGGGAGGTTAAGTAATGTAGATAACTACCTCAACTTAGATCTCAGCACATTCACCGCTGCATTTTTATTTCGTTGGCGGGGAGCTCGCGGACGTGCTTTGTTAGCACCAGCCAGGTTTCTAATTAAAATTCTAATTATGCTCTTGTATAATAGTCCTTTTTTCGTGGTACATTCCGTTTTCATAGGCATTCAAATTAATTCAAATAGTTCTCGGAAATACCCAGAATAAGCCGAGCTAGATTATTTTAACCCATAGCGTAACAGGAATGTTCAAAGAGGAACATTTTTGGTCGTGATTTTAGGGACTGTATGGGACTTTGGCCGTGTGGTGTCCGGCAGAGTAGAATAGCACCAACCCCTTACACTCGTGGGTGTCGTACAAGGCGACTAATGTTTCGAGGCAAAAGATCTAGAATCTCCGTAGACTGGAAATGGGCTGCAGCGTTTTCCATTGTTATTTTTAAATCACTGAAGTCTCCAACCCGCCTGCCAAACGTGGAGATTACGGCAATAACCCTCCCCTTTCGCGGAAGAGGCCCTAAGTCCTGCAGTGGACTGTTGTGAGCTGTAATGATAATGATAAGATGACCGCTGTGCGTTCTCGCATTTGGCCCAAGCTGCAGAGTTTCGAGACTTTAAACTAGAGATGAAACGGATAGTTGTTTGGTCGGATACCGGATACCGGATATCCGGCCACCCCATACGCCGGATAGCCGGATATTTGTCAGGACGTAGTCTCTGAACAAGTCTGTGCAAGCTATGAGCGCGGGTGAGAAATTAGACAACTGCATGTGTTTACGTGATTTCAAGTCTTCGTTCAATACAAATAATTGAAACTTTATTCTGAACAATTCTTTTTTTTCTAACCTACCCACTAAATGAACAACGGTTGGACACCTAATCAACAGTGCTTTGATAAAGGAATATTTATAATTTTTGGGATTACTTTTTTCTTAAGAATAAAAGCACTTTTATATACTTTCATTCATACATTTTTTGCTATCCGGTATCCGGCCGGATTGTAAATTAACGCCGGATAGGCCGGATACCGGATAGTAACCGGATATCCGTTTCATCTCTACTTTAAACCGCAGTTTTCTAGCACTTCCTTGCATGAGTTTACACTAGTATCAATATCCTGCTTAAGATTGCTCATCAGTACAATGTCGTCAGTGTTTTCTTGAGCCAAGGAAACTTGTCCAGAATTCTGCTGTGTGCGTGTTTATGTGATTATCTATACAAAGTATAAACAAAGTCGTTTTCCGCCGTCTGTCCCTATATATGTATAGATCTTTTTAACTTCGCAACGGATTTTAATACGGGTTTCAACAATAGATAGAATGATTCAAGAGGAAGGGTTATAAGTAAGAAAAAAAGGGTAGGTAGGGGTAAAGTAGGTGTACGCGAACGAAGTCGCGCCGAATCCACTAGTGCACAATATAATTAACAGTATTATGGACAGGTAGACGCGGGGTCTCCACACTATACTATCACAGTGATGTAATAGCACTCTGATTACAGTGCGACTGCGCCAGATGCAAGGCCGCGGTCCAAGGTTCGATTCCCGACTTCCTGGCTGTCACTGTATGTCGTTGAAAACACGCAGTTTTTATGAGAGTCTAGCTAAGCCGTAATAGCAGTTGTAACCTACTGTTACAATGTAGATGTATCATAATAGATTATGCACGTGTGTTTTAATTAAATTTGTATGTAAGTGTTGTATGTATTTCACCCACAACTTCAATTGAAGGGCTTCGCTGGTGTGGGTAATACGTATAACTAGATTTTCAGTTGTGATCCATGCATTTTTAGACATAGACATAGACATAGACATAGACATAGACAGCACTTTATTCGGTTCCACATTACATCCTTAACCTAAGGTGAGTAGAGTAAATTATCATTACGATTAAATTAAAATTACGTAAGACCAGCCAGTGATGTAACGGATGTTTTTGAAATAGACATAGACCGCACTTTATTAGGCGGACCCTACGCCCGTCACAACCGGGACATGACGCCAAGATGATGATGATAATGATGGACAGCACTTTATTCGGTTCCACATTACATCCTTAACCTAAGGTGAGTAGAGTAAATTATCATTACGATTAAATTAAAATTACGTAAGACCAGCCAGTGATGTAACGGATGTTTTTGAAATAGACATAGACCGCACTTTATTAGGCGGACCCTACGCCCGTCACAACCGGGACATGACGCCAAGATGATGATGATAATGATGGACAGCACTTTATTCGGTTCCACATTACATCCAACCTAAGGTGAGTACAGTAAATTACAATTAATGAAAATTACGTGAGGCCAGCCAGTGATGTAACGGAAACCGAAATGGACCAATGGATGGATGGATTCCTGATGATATCCGTAAAGCACCGAATCGCTTTATGTATCTACATAATTTTTAAAAAGACAAAATTTTAAAAAGTCATTGCATTAATCATCTTGGCGTTAATTTCCCGGTTGTGCTGTCGCGCACACCGACCCGGGGTATGCCTTGAGTCTTCCACTAATGTACATAATTTCGAAAAGAGTTATAAATACATGGCGGCACTGGGGATCGAACCTGGTAGCTCAGGGTACGAGACGGACCCCTTAATCATTAGGCCACCTACGCTCCTATAAAACTTATATATACCTATTACATTCTAGCATTGTTCATAAGAAGATGATTAGCAAACTAATATTGGATATTTCACAAGTTAAAAGGTCAAACGTCACAAAACATTGGCATGCCGACCGATTCCCGCTAGGGCTGCAGTGAAGGGATATGGCGCAAGAACGCAGCTCGATAAATCATAGTTAAAGGTGACCACGCATGCGCTGTAATGTACGCCAGTGGTTGCAAGTCTTGTTACAAGAACTTTTTTTTTATGGCACATTTGTAAATAAGCTGAAAGAGCAAAGTGGAGGTGCAAAGTCTCTGCCTTAAAGACCCCACCTGTCGTACGGAGGCGTGAGCTTTAAGTATATATGTTTTTATTTATTTGTATCAGTCTGAATCGTCCCACTGCTAGGCAAAGGCCTCCCCCTTTTTTCGTATAGTTCATAGTTCGCGATCGTTTGACAGTCCCTTTCGAATGCGAACAACTCTTCCCTCCGTCGTTTTTTGTGTATTTTGCGATGTTGTTTCTGGGTATTGGGCGCGCAATCTGTAGCGATTTTTGGCCTATAATTAATCCGATATGCGGGAGACATGACCGGCCCAGTCATACTTCCGTTTTCTAGCTTCGGCGGCTACATCAGCGGTCCTTACTTTAGAGCGCAGCGTGGAATTTCGGATATGGTCGATCAGTTTATCTGATAACATGCTGCGCTCCATTGCGCGCTGGCAAACCCTGAGATTTAACATTATACTTTTGTCAAAGATAAAGTCTGTGCCCCGTCGGTGAGTATCGGAAGAATACAAATGTCTAAGAGTTTTCGTTTTAAGGAGATCGGCAAATTTCCGTTCATATAATCTTTCAAGGAAAGAATAAAGATGTATTGTCAAGAAACTACCCCATAAAACAGTTCATGATATTGACAAAGTCATCATCGTTAGCCAGCGGTCAATCGCGGTTTCTGCTAGGGTCCTCATTCCTTTTCTTTTTCCTCCTCTTGATGGCTCTCGCATTCGACTCAGCGATGTCAATACATTGTTTCCTGGGCCTCACTTTCAAGCATACCGCGGTGTTTTCTCTCTCGTGAATTGATGTCAATTGCAAGCCTATTTATTAAAATAAAAAAAAACTATTTCAGGAATCTATTTCCCATGTATCCCTAGATCCTATGCAGCCCGTGAGCAAATATCATTCATGCCTTGAATTTTATATAAAGGTGTATTTAATTTCTTCAAAACAACAACCGCTATCTCAAAGGCACCTTAGTTACCTAAACAGAAGTGTTTTCCTCATTATATATGGCGTACCGTCTACGTATCTAACAAACCTGATAAAACGTAGCACAAATAACATAAATTTGGACATTGTTACATAACCATCAAACCAGATTACGGAGAGCTATCTTCTTTGGGACTCTAAGCTACACTAGAGACCATGACCAGTTGGTTTAGTGTACCTCTTATTAGTAGAATGTAATCATTCGTCTATTGTGTGCTAGCTCAAAGGTTATAATTATATATTTTTTATGACAGAGTAAGTATGCTGTTCACGGGATAGCAAGCGAATTCCGCATGATTGCAGATTTCACTACATATATATCCATCACAAACATACCGTAACCTTAATGCTTGAAATTTAAGCCTTAACAATACTGCTTTAAAAGTTAAATTTCTGTACGCAAATTTGGTCGATTGGGTTAATAAGCACTGAGGCGACGATACATTGAAACCGTCAAACACTGAAAGAAATGTCCGTCAAAGGTAACATTAAATTTGTATGAAAATTGTACCATTCAGTCCGTCCACCATTTGCTGGTAGGACTCTGTCAAGCCTGAGCCTTTTTAACCATTGACGAAAAAAGAAAGGTGTTATAACTTTGACATGAGCATCGCCGTTTTTAAATATTTTGACATTTGTTCATTTTGACACTCGTGCTACCTGACTCATTACACATGTTAACAGTTTGTATTATGTTGTTGTGTGTGTATCGGTGTGTCTGTTTGTGGCATCGATTTTCCTATTCAAAAAGCAGTTAAATCGAGATTGTTAGCTTTGCTTCGTTAAAAACAGTTCAGTGGTTTGAATAATATTTGATCATTGTAAACTTTGTCTGGGTATTACGACATCTGTTGTTGTAGGTTATTAAAATACTTATTAGTTCTTGACTCATTAGTTGCTTAGTGTATGCTTATTTGGCAAATACACTGTGTTACGCAACTGCGCAGGCGCCGTGAGTCATACTCCGCGAGATGTGCCCAATAACTAGTGACTAGAGTAATCGTGACACAATTTTGTGTCAAGATAAGCGGTGGCTATCTTTTTAAAGTATGTTGGGAATTGAAAATTTTGCTAAATTATATATTTTGGTAGGTGAACCGGTGATTTACCGTAACTACCGCTATCGTCATCATCATCACAGCCCATAACAGTCCACTGCAGGACTTAGGGTCTCTCCTACGAGAGGAGACGTTATTGCCATAATCTCCACGCTTGGCAGGCGGGTTGGAAATCGCAGTGTTATAAATATCTGGAAAACATTGCTGCCCATTTTCCAGCCTAGGGACCGCTACCCTGACTTATATTTATTTATACAGACAAGACATTAAAAGATTTATACAAAATAAACACTTTCGGCTGTTTTTCGTTTGTTTTGCAATATAAC
Source organism: Blastobasis adustella (assembly GCA_907269095.1). NCBI lineage: Eukaryota > Metazoa > Arthropoda > Insecta > Lepidoptera > Blastobasidae > Blastobasis > Blastobasis adustella. The sequence goes on along the minus strand of OU026135.1, from coordinate 3,954,440 downwards.
TTATTGAACTAACCATCCATCTTAATATTTTAAATATAGTTGTCATTATTAGCCATTTAAAAATATAGAATATTATAGAATATATTTATAGAATATTTTCCATCCATCTCTAAACATTTCCTATACGCACCGCAATACTACTTATTAAAAACATGTTATTACTAAACATAAAATCTAATTATTAGTCTAAGTCGTGACCACCAAAGGACGGCCGGAAGTAGCCTGAGCAAGCTCACACCGGAAGTTTACAAGTTTTTTTCTCTCCAAGGTGACAACATAATGGTATGATGCAATGTGGAAGTAAAGCATAATAAGCCGTGACCTTAGACTAGGACTGCCATGCATTCAATTTCAAATCGGCGTATGTCCATTGTTATGCAGGAATATGTCAGTCAAATGGACAAGGCAAGTGTTGCTTAGACAGGATTCTCAAGCGTTAAATTGGTTGGCCGAAGTTATCCGGAAATATTTTGTGAAAAGATAAGGTAAGATATAGTTTAACCTTACCTTACATTATAAAGAGAAAATATTTGTATTTTTGTTTGCAATTTTTTTTTTCCGCTAATAGACTGCTGCAGTTCCCGCGGGAAAGTTTACATAGATCCGAACTGCGGGCGGGTGAATGCCGCTGAGAACGACTATTTTATATATATTTTTATAGGTACAAACATTAGCTAAGCACACAGCCAGCCTAGAGATAAAAGCACCACTCTATGACTTATTTCGTACAGGCTCTACACTACGCCGTAGTCAAAACAACCAAACCCGCAAATACGCTTGTTGGTCCTTACACACATACACACACTGCCGTAATTGGCCTGCCCATTCAACAATGGCATATCGAAATAGTCCACCGGTTATGCAACGATATCGCAGTGGCGCAACAGTCGTGGATACGTCGGAAGTGGGCCAGCGCGCGGGTCGCCTGCGACGAATTCGGGTGCGTTTCGAACTATATTAAATTGACAGCGAATTGAATTTTTTTATTATATAGTTACAAAAGGCAGGCAGCCTATCTGTTGGAAAGCGATAACTAATGCCCTATTTTAACCCCCGAAGAAAAAAGAGGGATGTTTTAAGTTTGACGTGTGTTTCTGTGGCTTTGTGTATTTATCTTTGGCATCGTAGCTCCCGAACGGGTGGACCGATTTGGATGCGGTTTTCTCTACTTGAAAGACAATTCAATTTTAAAATTCTTAGCTTCGTTACATTAAAATCGGTTCTATAGTTTAGAAAATATTTGAGTTTTAGTAAACTTGGTCGAGGATTTCCGACTTTTTTCATACGTTTTTCTGTCTGTTTATACATACACAGGTGCGCAGAGACCTTAATTTTTAAGGATCATCAATGTAGACGGTGGATGAATGAAGATACAGTCGGAAATCACCACCTACCCACACCACCTGCAAATGGAGGTTTGCAACAAATTGTTCCACTTGCGGTACTGACAAACACTTAAGTTACGTGTTACAAAAATGCAGAACAGCAGGCTAGTTAATGATAGGTTTAACATTAAAATATTTTGGCTTAAGTAAGTATATGAAGGCAATGAGTGCCAGAACACACTGTCAAGTCATTACTCGAGGACTTCGATTGCAGAGATGCGCTCTCCACGAAAAAGTTCGTTCCACAGAGGCTGTTGCAACTTCAGCTTGCTTGCAGCGTGACAAGCACATTGCCACTTCAGCTTGCTTCTAAAAGAATTATACAAGTTGACAAGCTTTTGTTTTGCGTAAATGTCGGTTATTATGTTCCCAACCTGTTCCCGCGAGGACCACATTTAATTTCAGGATGAATGCGATATTCTGGGCTTTAACTTATAGCCTAGAATAGCACACAGGCTATAATTTGGCCGTACTGTATCACTAATATTTGCGTGAAGGAGTAGGTAACATCCAAACATCGTTACAAAGTTTCGTATTTATTAGTATGATTGTAGACTGAACGATGAGTATTTTGTAGCCTCATTAAATTTAGTCGTGAGGTTTCTGTCTTAGTTCTAATAAATATAAAAACTACCCCGTTAGGTATTCATATATTTTATAAGATAAGATAAATTACAAATAAGTTAATAATTTTATAGGTGGTTCAGTACTAATTGACAAAAGACATTTTGTACTGTGAGTTACTGCTGACGTTTTATATTGGATGGGTGATTTAATTTTAAATTTTGACATTATAATTTTAGTAAAATATTGGATTTACTAATGTAGTTTGTAAGTTAAAAATGTTTCACTAATATGCACATTGTCTGAAATACATATATATTTTTTTTATGAATTTTACCTTCTACATCTAGCTTTCGCTGTATGTCTCAATAAATACTTTAAAAATATGTCAATATAATGCTTGTGTCATTTGCAATAACTCCGTGTCAGCTGCGCCGAATTGGCGGCCCTAACAAACATATCCTGGGTAACCAATATAAATGGAACTCCGAAAGTGTATGACAAAACATTTTTCGCTACAACAATGTTTCTTACGCAGACCACGGAGAGGTCAGAAGTTCTGGTTTCAATTGTATTGTATTTAAATTATTGAAATGGGTCATGTGAGACGTACATTATCGCGTTTACGTATTATACGTACTGTACGATGCTGCAAAGTTATCTACCTTGGTGGCCAAAACTGGAACTAAGTGTCGCCTTATTGCTATGTCGTATTGTTGCCAACAACAGCGACGCTGTGGGCGGGTCAGATAAGTTTGTGGTACAGTACGTATAATAACGGATTACGAAATGTGCGGCCTGATTAACAAATCGGAATAACACGCAATGTGTGTTCTTGTGTTATTTTATTAGTTGTAATCATAGCTTAATTAGACATCTCTGGTAACAGTTTTATTTTATCTGATGACTGACAAACAGCCTTTGTCGCGACTGGGCCTTACGAATTCTAGAGGTACCTATATAATATTAATTTGATGTTATAATGAGATAAAATTGTTTATTTGTTTGTGCTCTACAACCTACCTGGGTTACCTACTACCTACACATGACTATGTGTAATAATATGCCATTCGTCATGATAAACACCGTATATTTTATGACGCGTTGTTCTATCTGTGCGCATGACAATCTGTTCATCGTATTTTGTGGGAATACGTGTCATCATGACGTCACAACCCGGGGTGTCAAAACTTGGGGGCTCTTTGGGTCGCTGCTTTAGATCCTGGCTAAACTGGAGTTGCAGTGGGAGAATGAACGAGTCCGACTCGTATCCCGAGGTCCCAGGTTCGAAACCTGGTGTCGATATGACCAATGACTCTTTTCTGAGTTATGTACATTAGTTGAACACTAACCGATGCTCTTACGGTGAAGGCATATTCAGGCGACTGAATGTGTAACCAATCTGGTCAGGTTTTCCTGTTAACAGGGTCACGAAGGTCATATGGCAGTCGCTCCAGTGTAATTAGCTGAGCTGCCAAACCCTGAATCATGGTCAAGGCTGACCCCGGGCCCTTGGGGACATTAACTCAAATATGACCATTCATAATTATCATCAACATCCCAGCAGCCAATCCAGGTTACTTCCAGGATCCACTTTCCTACTCTTTCTTCTCCACTTCGCCCGGTCTTCCGCACCCTCATCGTAAGCCGTTGGATCTGGCATTGACGAATACATTTTCGAATGTTCTACTAACGCAATTTAGTAAGGTACCAGTAGTCTAATTTTGTAAAAAAAAATAACAGATAACTTATCTGTTAGCTGTTACGGAATTATGTCACAACATGACCGTGTTGTGTCAATGGTTGCGTTGAATGCCACACATCAGTAAGTGCCACAAACTTATCTGAGCCGGTAGCCAAAACTGGAACTAAGTGTCGCCGTTTTGTAATGTAATTTTGTTGTTAATAGAAGCGACGTCGTCACCGGGTCAGATAAATTTGGCACTTGTCAGCGTCGTAGCTTCGCAAATTAGGGCATGTAATTTGGTCATCGCGCTTGTAGATAAAGTATGAGTGTTTCTACTTAATAGTAAATAAGTTTATTGCGTTCATTTCTCAATCAAACAACATCTTAAGCATCTTTGGCAACAAATAGGTCACTGTATGGTCAGTTCATAGACTCTTTTCTGAGTGATGTACATTAGTTAAACACTAACCGATGCTCCTATCGTGAGTGAAAACCTGCACATTCGGGCGACTGAATGTGTAACCATGAACCAATCTTGTCAGGTTAGTTCCACTGTAAATAATAAAAAATAAATATGCTTGGACAAATTCACACACCGCCATCTAGCCCCAAACTAAGCAAAACTAGTGTTATGGGTGTTAGATAACTGATACTACACAAATACTTTTTTTTAAATACATACTTAATATACCCAGAACCGTACAGAAATTACAATTCAACATTTCAATTGCTGCTCGACCGGGAATCGAACCCGGCTCCTCTTCGTGGTGACCAGCATGTTAACCAACTGAGCAACTCACGTCGTCACTGAATCAAACAGGTCGTCGCAATTATGCTTACCTATGGTTAGTTCATAGACGACTTCACATCACGAATAACAGATTCTGTAACGAAGACATCTTGGCGTCAGAGGCTCCCCTGGGCTAGGTTGATCACACTCACGTGATGCGTATACCCAAGGATACGAGGGTGCCAAAACCTGCCGGTTTCAGGTAAGAGCACCCACAGGATGCCCAAGAAGCGATTAATTGACATTGCCGACTCCGATGCGAGAGCAAAGGCTTTTCGACGCAAAGATGGGCGAAGGACTGGACGAAGTGTAAAGAGAATTGAGTAGGAATGCGGACCCTGGCATAAGCCGACATTGACCGATAATGATAACGAATAGCAATTTCATTTTGTCTCGTTATTATAAGAATTAGTTAAGATTACGTCTTATCAATTACGGATGCTAGGAGCGTCGGTGGCCGAGCGGTTACAGATCCGACTCGTAAGCCAGGTCCCGGGTTCGAATCCCGCTCCGGCCATGTGCAAATGACTGTTTTCTGAGTTATGTACATTAGCTGAATACTAACCGATGCTCTTACGGTGAGGGAAAACATCATGATAAAACCTGCACATTCAGGCGACTGGATGTGTAACCATGATCCAATCTGGTCAGGTTCCCCTGATAGCAGGGTCACGGAGGTCAGATGGTAGTCGCTCCACTGTAATTACCTGACCTACCAAATCCTGGATCATGGTCAAGACGGACCCCGGGCCCTCGTCCTCGAGAGCACAACCGAGACATTAACGCCAAGATGATTATTAATGGCGGATGCTATACGCTTGATATTTGTCGCGATACGCATCGTTGAGACGGACCGTGGATTTCTGATTTTCTAGAAAACCTGTGATCCGTACCACTATCAGTAAGTCCTACACACTCGATAAATATCGTGATCGAGGGTCGCAATCCCCGTATCACGATTTAAATATCAATCGTCTAGCATCCGCCTATGAGTCAGAAAAGGCTAGTACAATAACATGACACTGAGATTAGGGGGCCCACTGTAAACCAGCGTCACGGCGACTGTCGTGGCATTTGCTGAGTGTGGCCCCATTGCACTCTCCACATGGCACAGGTAACGAGATTAGAGTATCCGTTTATGTCTCTGTTTTTTTTCTCTGAATATTTTTGAATGTTGTGTCGTGTGTTTGAGTGGAATAAAAGTGTTTTACTTTTAGTAGATTCCCACGTGTGTTTTACGTCAATCTGCATTGACCTGTAAACATAGTTCTTTAATCTATAGAATTAAGCGATTTTATTTTTTGCGAATAAAAGCAATACTGTGTGCCATGTGCGTCACTGTTGTGAAGACAGTAACTAAAATTGCAGGTTAAGCTGAGTTTAGCCTCGGTTTAACTGTGTTCCTATTTACGTGGGTACTCATTTTCAGTGTCCGAGGTGTGTTGTGTGTGCATGTATTCAAAATTTCGGTTGACTCCAGCTTTCCCGTATTTTATTGGCTTATCAACATCACAGCCCATAACAGTACATTGCAGGACTTAGGGCTTCTCGCAAGAAAGGCGGGGTTATAGCCATAATCTCCACCCTTTCCAGGCGGGTTGGATATTGCAGTGTTATAACAATGAAAAATGTATAACAATGAAAAATGCTTCTGCCGATTTTCCGCCCTACAAAGACTCTAAAGTTTTGCTACGAGAACATTAGTCGCCTTGTAAATATGTGTATGGAATAACCACGACATTTTTAAAACCTATACAATAACTTCATATCTTTTTAAACTATAGATTACCAAATCATTGCAATTGGGCCACTGCATTTGTTCGGCTTACGTTTAACATACGCACCTGTTTCTTGGTGTCATCAGATATTTGTGAGAAATAGGTCTAGATGGAACTTTGCCTTTTAAAATAACTTGAAAAGTCTGAATAAATAAAATATAACCTAACTGACAGAAACATACACAGATTACATACACTCAAATATTTACTAAACTACTGAACCGGTTTTAATGAAACAAAACTTTGATCCATCTTCATTAAACTGGCTTTCAATAAAGAACACCGCATTGAAATCGGTCCATCCGTTCGGTAGCTATGGTGCCATTAACGGACACACACCTCCACAGATACACAGAGCCATTGATACACACACACTTGCCAAACTTATAACACCCGTCTATCCACGTCGGGGGTAAAAACAAACTCCTGCGCAGCCAAAGACTTCGCCCAGCATATTATTATGTCTAACTAAATGCGATAATCACAAGAGAAGTAGAGTGATTTACGACAAACACAACACACAGTTTTTATTTGTATGATCATGTGATCACTGTGTGTATCAAATATAATACACACTTATTATCAAATATAGTAAGGAGTTTATCAAGAGTTTAGTTTCTCAAGTAATTTTGGCTTCTGTAAGGAAGAGGTAAAGCCTACCTATATTTCTTCTTATTTTCATTATAGTTGCACAGTCATCGTAAAACGTTCCTCATTGATGATTCAGGAGTAGAGTAGGTACCCACGTAACCTTCAAACCTTACAAAGAAGGTACCTATGATATGCAAGTAGCAGAAACTGCATTCCTACATCCACAGGGTGCTTTATAATCGGAGCGACTGTACAGTGGACCCGTACTGAACGTAGTGCATTCACTTAGCAGTCGAGCACTGTTATAACGAAAAGTAACGCTGCTTTAGAGTGTATTAAGAAGTAAAATCTGTCTCAGTCTGGACAAAAGATATTGGACATAGAGCAGAGACGGAGCCTCCACCTATAGAGAAAGTATACTGTCAATCTGTCATAACTCTATACAAATCACTTAAAGTCATACAAAAAGCTAGTACAACAAGATGACCAAGGCCACCAAATTTGACATTAGCAATGGTTATGGCTTCGTTAGGTTAGAGAGCGGTATTTGAGCAACTTATAGCCGTCCCTTGGTATGCACGTCCCGTTATATGCACATTAAAAAAGAACCAAAATGTAGATTGTGACTTCAGCTGTGAGTAGGCTCCTTCTATGCCTCTATGTCCAATTTCTTTGGTCTGGACAGATTTTCAGACTCAAACAAGTCAGTCTGGAACGTGATTAGACCGTCAAGTTCTTGTATGTAACTCGATGAAATAACAGGGCAAAAGTTGCTGGCAACTTTGTCAAAAAATTTAATGAATTGTGAAGTTGTTGGGTATTCTACTTGGCGGAGAACCCCACACCACTATTTGATAAACAAGTCTGTCCCCGACAGAAAAATAAACACTTCTATATCGAGAGTAGAGAGCACCCTATACGAGTTGCATGTGAAGTGAATCAGCCGATGCAGACGGCGCGCGCGAACAAAAAGGAGGCGTGTCGCAAAAAGCTGCGCGCGCGCCGGCCGTCTCAAGGGCGGGGGTCGGCGACCTCGCCGAAACGACGCTAAGTAGGTACCGCCAGTGAATAATGAGGGCATGATGGTGGAGAGAACACTCCTAATATAAACAAATGGAAAAAATAAAATAATCATTATTAGTGATTGTGACTAGCTTCTGAATGCGACTTCGTCCGCGTGAAATTAGATATTTACGTTTCGGTCCCGTTCCCGTTTCGGGATAAATTATAACCTAAGTACTTTTCTAGGCCATAGCTACGTTAGTGCTAAACGAGTATTTTGGCGTGAAGGAGTAACGAACTTCCAAATATCCACCCTTTTACAAACTTTCGCAAAATATTATTAGGTAGGTGGTAAGATTTGTAGATCATTTTAAATTGTGAATTAAATCAAATTTTGTACGCTAGTTCTACTTTATTATACAAGTCTTATTAAATTGCGATCGTTTTCGAATTACTCATCTTCAGACAATGATTTCATATTGTCAATACATTGATTGTAAACAAAACAAAGTCAACGAAGTCACACAAAGTGTTATAATCGATTTTAATGGGAATTTGTTTACAAAATTAAAACAAAATTAGTGACCCATTTTAGTTCTTTGTTTTGACGTATTGACGAGTAGTTACCTACACTTTTCTGTGTGATTTCTGTGACATGCATTTGTGAAATTACTCGTGCGCGAGAGCACAACCGGGACATTAACGTCAAGATGATTAGGTATTTAAAATACGGACATCCTGCAAAATACAGGACAGTTGACCAGCCTAGGTGGCACCCATCTAGACCAACACCTCAGGCTTGACACGCACGTACCGTACGAAACGTACGCAAACCCAAAGCGCGATCGGCCTACGAGTATTTATTTACTTTTGGCAGTACAAACAATACACTCGCACACTACAAACAAGCGTCCGGCCGACGCATCGCTTCGAGTGATGAACCTAGGACCTTGAAAGTCCTCGTCATGCGTATTGTAACAGGTACCAAACACCACAAACTTATCCGACGCAGTGGCCGAAACTGGAACTAAATGTTGGCGGACGCAAATGTCATTTTGTAGTCAACAACAGCGACGCCGTCACCGTAGCAGTGAAATACGCATGAATGTTGCAACCTCCATGTAATCTTGGTAACACAAGCTAAGCCTTTGTCTTCGCCGTTTGCAAAACAATGTTATTGTAACATTGTAATGTAAAGTTCGTACGTAATGGATGAGTTTGTGGAGCAGAAGACGTCTGCTAATATGGTAAAATGGAATGATGTTGGCGGGAGTGATGGCTAGGATAATGTCGATTAAAATATTGATGTGGCTACCATCCAGGACTGGGGCCCATGTCTGATAATTTTATTATCCTCACATCTACCTACGACTACATTACTTTACCTAATTGAGTTAAATTCAGATTAGTTAGACAATAGTCTGACGGCAGATAAAAAAATAATCAACTGTATTGAGCTGCATATTTATTATCCTATAATATACATAGGTAACATGTTCTGTAGATCCGGCAGAGTAGAATAGCACTGACCCCTTACATTCATGGGTGTCGTACAAGGCGACTAATGTTTTCGAGGCAAAAGATCAAGAGTCTCCGTAGTCTGGAAAATGGGCAGCAGCATTTTCCATTATTATATTTAAACACTGCGATCTCCAACCCGCCTGCCAAGCGTGGAGATTATGGCAATAACCTCCCCTTTCGTGGGAGAGGCCCTAAGTCCTGCAGTGGACTGTTACGGGCTGTGATGATGATCCAATAATTAAAAGATTGACCCTCGAAGAAGATTGAAGAGAGACCCTCGGAGCCCCAACTCCCCGAGGTCTCGACCGCTACTGGTACAAATATATAATTTTGCACAATATGGTTTTGAGACTTTCGTGGTTATTCGCTACACTTTCACTACAAATAATTTGATAAATTTGACACAAACCCGGAGTATTTCTCCTACTTCCTCATTATCGCAGCCTGAGCATAAATAAAACGAATATACCCAGGGTATTTGAAATATTTTATAATTTCCCAAGTGAATATACATACCTTCATTATTTATTTATTTAATTAAAATCCGAGAATTGCTTTGAGAAATAAAACCCCATTACAGGAAATTACATATTTTATAGGAATTTATGCTGGAAATACCTACATATAATTGTAATTTTACAATGTAGCGGTTATTATCACAAATTTCAAAATTTAGTGTACCTACCTACGGGTTTATTACCGTAAACTAAATTTTAAATTGGTTTATTTTACTATAATTTGCAATGAACACTCCTTCCAAGCTTAAAGAGGGCTGTGACTTTACACTCAAAGCTTATACCTAATGTCGATACGAAGAATCCAAACGACATTAAAAACTTGTTCAATTCATGTAAAATTTAAAATATGTAAAGTCTAAATGAGATTTATTATTGGAAATTGAAGAATACCTACGAATCATTATAAAATGATATAACAGCTGATCGTGACAACTATGTCAAAAGAAACTAACATTTTAACGGTATATTCCGGGTTTCCTACCGCGTACCTTTGTTTACCATCATGGTCATGACTGTAACACTGCATGGTGCAACTGCCTCGAAATATCGAGCTGCTCGTAAACAAAGGTACGCGGTAGGAAACATACCTTTAGGCGCTGTCCTAATTGGCAACGGTCGTACGAGCATGGTCGAGCGACGAGCGGTGTTTAGGCTTCCTATTGGTTAGGCGACGTCCGTCGTACGACCATGTTGACCGTGGCCTATTTTGATAATAACCGCGATAGTTTAAAACATTATGAACTAAACTGCCTTCAATAGAAACTATGTTGAAGAAAAGACTTTTCATACTTAGGTAAGGACAAAGCGATTTCTTTTTAATTTGTATCGTAATTATGTATAGTTAGACGAACAGTTACATGAGATGACTAAATAGCAGCATATAGTCATCCGCGACGAAAAAAGTTCCATTGTCTACTTTTCCTTCACCAAACCTTTCCACGCAACAAAACCGTACGACAGCATCCTTCTTAGAACGAACGGTGCCACAAAAGTTGCTAGTACCTATTTAAAATTTTCCAGAGACAAAGGGAAGCCACCAAGGTCCAAGTTCATTGGTCACGTACGCCCATAATGCGTCAGCAATACCTGTGTGGACAAGGAAAAAGGTGAAGCTTTACCTCAGATGAGACAACGACCCTAGACCTTGGACAGCCTACGTATGAGTATCTTTACAATCTCCCCGGTGCTGTTTTCTGAGAATGCAGTTTTGAAAATCGAATGCGTTGATTTTTTGTTTTTCTCGCATGTTTTTTTGGCGGCAAACCGTTAAACGGTTCAGCACTAACGATTGCAAAGCTAGTAGAAACTTGATATGAATTGATGATGATTCAAAGGTTTGGATATTGTGATACCTGTTCCAATTCGCTTTACACAAGATATATTAAAACTTAATCGCTCATTCCATACTGTTGAATTATGAGTACTTTAGTATGTTACTAAAGTACTCATAATAAATAAATTCATCAAAAGCGGCCATAACGCTGCAACTGAACCGAAAGACGCTGGAAAATCTCCGATAAAGTCTAAAAATACTTAACTGATTTTATTGACGCAAAACCGTATGGATTAACTTGCGAGGCGCAAAGCTATTAACTGGTTATCAAATAAAGAAACACAGATACACACGTCTATATAACACCCCTGTTTTTACATCAGTGGTGTAGGGAATTGACCTGCAAGCTGCAAGAGTTCTCTAAAAAATTTAGATTGGAACTGTTTATTTTATCGCTGTGCCCTTACGGGGTGTTTTGTAAATATACTTGCTTAAATAATAAATAAATATAAATATGCTTGGACAAATCACCCAGCGCCATTTAGCCGTAAAGTAAGCAAAGTTTGTGTTATATTTGGGTGTAAGATTACTGATGAACTACTAATATACTTTTTTTAATGTTATTTAATAGCTACTTATTATACATGCCTTTAACAGAAATTAAGATTCATCATTTTCTGCCTGGCCGGGAATCGTACCAGGGATCTCTGCATGGCGACCGGCATTTTAACAGGGCGTTTTGTACTACTACCATCCATATACTTGATTATGCAATAGAACTGAATTATTCAGTTCTTATTTTTATGAAAATATCTGTATAATAAATATTGATGTACTATTCACGTTCGTACTCCAATAGATTCTATAATATTTTACATGAATCGTAGTTTCGACAATGTCATTGGTTTAGTTAAAGTGGCCGCGCTATGGACACTAGAGCCTCAAGCTATATCTAATAATGCGTTAATGTCCCGGTTGTGCTCTCCCGCACGAGGGTCCGGGGTCCGCCTTGACCATGATTCAGGATTTGGCAGATCAGGTAATTGTAGTGGAGCGACTGCTATCAGACATCTTTGAGCCTGCTACCAGGGAAACCTGACCAGATTGGGATTCAGTCGCCTGAATGTGCAGGTTTCATCACGATGTTTTACCTAACCGTGAGAGCATTGGTTAGAATTCAACTAATGTACATAGCTCAGACAAGCGTTATTGGTATATGGCCACAGCGAGATTCGAATCGGGTATCTCTCGCTTATGAGTCGGCCGCCGACGCACCAAGAGTCTCAAGCTATAAACTAAAAAAGTTACACTATTAATCTGACAACCCTTTCGGGATAAGCTCGCCTTTGCATTATAAACTGTTTTCTTATTTCCTGTAATGTTATAAATTGATGCAATAAAGAGATTACATACATACATACATACATACCGTTATCTACTTAAAATAATTTTATGGACTACTAGTGGACCTGGCGCGACTTCGTTCGCGTACACCTACTTTACTCGTACCTACCTTTTTTTCTTGCTTATAAACCTTCCTCTTGATTCAGTCTATCAATTGTTGAAAACCGCATTAAAATCCGTTGCCTAGCAATAATAATTTATTCGTTGAAATATGTAAATAATAGTACATAATTACTAATATTATTCATCAATTATTACCTATTATGCAACTACCGAAAGACAGTTTTATTTTTAAAGTGATTTTTTTTTACTTATTTCATATATTTATTTATTTATTTATTGCAAACTTAACAGGTACTATATCTAGATGTATACTCGTATTAATATTAATACAAACTTGTAAAGCCAATTACCAAGTTTGACTAATTACGTTTTAAATTATACCGTGATTATAACAAGAAGGAATGATTAAAAACATTATTTCATCAATCTATTGGTATGCATGAATTATAAATTATACTTATGTATGCTTCAGTATAAGTTAATATGTATTTAGTAAAATCTAAGCGTACATAGCCAACTACCAATTATAAATATAATAAATGAAATATTTATTTCAAAATTTATCATTAATGTTTTTATAGTTTAAATCAAAAACATTGGTCTTGCAAATCAAAAATAAAAATTTTCTATAAAAACTTCAAAGAAAAAGATTTTCTTTATCAATAATCTCCAAAATTATTATTTTTATTAAACTATTCTTTGATATCACAGATATTTTTTTAATTTCTATAATTTCATTTATTTCTTTTACTATATTTTTTATCAATCATCCTCTTTCTATAGGATTACTAATTTTAATCCAAACCTTATTAATTTGTTTAATTTCTGGAATAATTATTAATACTTACTGATTTTCTTATATGTTATTTTTAACTTTTTTATTTATTTATGTTTCAAGTATTGCATCAAATGAAATATTTACCTCTTTATCTAAAATAAAATTTCCTATTTTTTTTTACTTTTTTATTGGAATTTTTTAAAGTATTATATTCATATATAATATAAAAACATATATAGATACATAGGGACACCGTCTGGCGGGAATGGACTGTCTACCTTCTGCCGTCACACGTGTACAGGTGTTCTAAAATGTTACGAAATACGTCCTCAGGGTGAAAATAATATATTTTTCATCGATATTATTCGTATGTACACATTGCGTAATACAATAACACGTGACTGCCAGACAATAACAACTCCATTGTGGGTTGGGACAGTGATGACCTTTACCGGTCTCGGTCTTCACCTTGGCGAGAAGAAGACCGAAAATAAAGACATTTCCTGTTGTAAACATTGTTTTAATACGAAGTGTTAACAACATCTCCACATGTTAACATGGGCGACAGTTACCACTTACCATCAGGTGGGTCTGCTCGTTTATTACTGTATATCATAAAAAAAAACTCCATAGTCAAAAATAAAGTCATAAGTATTAATCTGAAAGAAATAGTTATAAGTTATTCCACTAAATAAATATTAACTTATACTGAAGCATATACGAGTATGCCTATAGAATAAGTAAGAAATAAGTTTGACTTTAAAAATAAAACTGTCTTTAAACGAACAAATTAATATTCACTACGCAAACTTATAATTACACGCGAATTTTCTTTAAAGTAGACAATGCAAATATTCTCGCGCTCACGTATTCTAGAACACTCGTGCGCGCCGTGACTTATTTCGTCAAAATAAGTGTGCGACAAGCCAGAATGTACTTTATGTTCTGGGTCATTAGGTCTTTGTTGGCTTAACATATGGCCATCCACAAGAAGCCTGGATGTGTGTCGCGGCTATTCTTGACTCGTTCCCGAACAACGTTCGGACTAGATCCCTAGAATATTCCAGCATCGGGTCCAGGGTATATAAACAGCAGCCGGCGTGGCGCGAGACAGTTCAGTTTTGACTACGGCAGAGGATACCGAGCGATAATCTGCGAGTACCTACGACATCTTTTGATTGACGCTTTCTTGGGGACGATAGCTCTCTGTAGAAATCTTGGAAGAGAATTTATTTATTTATTCGTATGGCATTAATAGCCGAGTCGCTAGTTATAGTCTAGGTATTATTAATGAATACTAAAAACTACAAGTAAATATCTAAATTCTTCACCCATTTGGCTGCGTTTTTATCAGGAGAGAACAAGTCCAAAGTGTCTCCAGTGTATTTCCGCTTTGGACATTCCTGGATGGCATGATGAATGGACTGCACAGGGGCACCGCACCGCTCGCTGGAGAGTTTCGCCAACCACACCTGAACGTATACATAACTGGAAGAGAATAAACATTCGGAACCCTGTCATCAGTGTTTCACTCCAAATAACGAACCCTAGCACGTCACAATATGTTACATGACGACAATACGATGTTTTCGCCTTTAAAAGAAATGACGTAAATGCAGAAAAACAATCACGTAACCTTGTTAAACACGGGTGCCTACCATATGCTGGCTTTACAATGTCTTCAATGAAAGACAAGAGATTGTTTACAACAAAATATGTCACTGCTTACATAATATTTCATAGATATGTTTGGAAAATCTTTATAATACCTACTTAATTTTTTATAGTTTGCATTTTGAAAGTTGATCACGTATCTTTATCTTTGCTTTCTTCGTTTTCTTGTAGTGAGACCGGCGGTTTGTAGATATTTCTTTTTCACAATTTTATACACAAAAAGCACAATATTCATATGGACTTCACACAATCCTACTAATATTATAAATCAGAAAGTTTGTAAAGATTTATGTTTGTAATAACAAACTAAAACCAACATTTTTAAATTTTGCATGAAGCAATAGCTTCATCCAAATTCTACTTAACAAGGCTCGCTAGAGTACAAGACTAGAGTGAATAGGTAACCAACAAAATGAAATAGGCAATTGTCTATAGCCGACTTGGTCTCCCGCATGCCACTTCATCCACCATACCATATGACATTAAAAGTAGACACTTAATTCTGGTCAAGATTTTGGTCCTATATCTTGATTATCATACCAAGAATAATACCAAGAAAATGTATTCCCATCCCTACGTTGGGGGGGCGCCAGACGTCGTCGAGGGGAGGGTGCGGACGCGACAGTGTGACTAAGAATTCTTGGAAAGTACAGCGAGGCCATGACACTAGTCTGTAAAACGTGGAACATCGCCTTTTCTGTACAATTCAAGAAAGCATAAGAACATAATATATGATTGCATAATAATAATCCATTTAAGAAAATTGTCTTTTGCATTATACACAGAGTATCTACCTATCTATTTGATGCATCGTTATTTAAATTGCATTGGCTAAGGGCCCGTTTATGCGACGCTGCTTACAAAGATTAAAGTAAGGTTTTTGTTATTATTTTAGACACCAAAATTGCATATACATACCGTAGGGAGAAATCTCTTTCTTCTCTAGGGGCTCTGAAGCGGTGGAGGTCATTAACATCCCTTAAGCCCCTCATAATTGCCCCTAGGATTTCATTAAAATTAGGTAATTAAAAAGAATTAAGAGAGTACCTAACGATTTGATAATTTTTTAATAAATGTATGCTCTTGTTCTTTTCTCGTAATTAGTTCAAGCACGTATGTAACCTATTATAGATAGTTCAACTCAGTTGTGCGCGCGGCGCTATGTGTGCGTGCGCTTGTAAATATACAGCTTTCATTTATGTGGCAGTGACGCGACCACTTGGCGTGCCAATGGCGTGGCGTCATTGTGACGTGTCTGTATATGTACAAGGTTTACCCACACATAAGGCCGCGCGCACAACTGAGTTGAAATATCTGTACTAGTTCGAGAATAATCTTCTTTGCAGGTTTTACTACTAGTGTATTTGGTGCATTCAAACAATTTCTCTACATTATCCTTTTACTAAAGGTATAATATACCGTATTTTAAATTCTTTAAAAAAATTAACAACTGCCCAAGAATATAGGTAGGTATTATGATTTTTAGGATACACTCTTGTATTTCTTGATTACCATAATCTTCAAGTCATCAAGAACATCAAGTATTAATTGTACAAATTGTGTAAGTAGGTACTCTAGTCGCGGTAAATAATGCATATCGGCTAGTTTCGGTATTTTCCCACACGCGTGCGACAGAGTACCATCATCATCATCATCATCATCATCATATCAGTCGAAGGACTCCAACTGCTGGGCATGGGCCTCCCCCAGAGATTATGTACCATGGTCGTCTGTAAATATTGAAATTTTCTTTCGTTCTTCTTCTTAGTCGGTCGCTCACTGCTGAGTATTCATGACTCCTGAGTCTGTCAATCACCTACATTCATCTGCTGCCTCCATCGGCTACGGAAAGACTGATTTATACGAAGATACCTTGAAATGCGATGAAAGCGATCCACATATAAACTACCCCAATGACTCATAAATTTGTCATAGGAATGATCGTAAACATGAAAGTAGTAACGACTCATGGGAAAACCTCGAATCTCGTAGTTTTTTGGCTTCCGCGTTCAAGTCAAGGCCTAACCGATGAGTCGCTCTTACATTACCAGATTATTATTTCAATTAATAATAAATGCCACCCCTCTGACTCAATATGTAATAGAATGAGTCACAACACTACAAACATGTGAATCGTAACAATTATTTAGGATGACGAAATTTTTGTTGGTAAATACTCATTAAAATTGTTTTATTTCCGATAAAAGTATCAATTTTTATAAATTTTTCCAAATTTTTTATGGAGATTTTCAAATAACCGTCACATATAATAACTAAGGTACAATGAAAAAGCAATCGACGGGTGTAGTCTCATCGGTATAGTATAGGTATAGTCATTTTGATTATACTTCTTAGTATGAATGCCAAATTATATTGTGTAAATTCAACATCAATTTTGATTCATCTCCATTACGATACGAGAGTCATGCCAAAATAAATTAGATTTTTACTCCTTATAAGAGTTTGATGCTGACAAGTTGAACACCATAGTGTAGGCTTATTTTATGTTAATTTTTACAATTTCCGTACTTTTCTGACCGTGATTTTCGTACCGTGACTTCGTCAATATGCGGCTAGAAGGGTGCCATCAGGTTTTACTGGGTAGGACCGTTGCTCCTTGCGACAGGTGAGTCCCACATAACCCGCTCGCTTCGCTGGGGTATTCGATGAATTTCCTGTAGGATGTAGAAAAAAAAAAAAAAAAAATGCTTATTTTATGGTAATTTTGAAAATGGTAGATACACATTAAAAATATTTATTTTTTACAATTTTTGTACTTTTCTGAGAACATCTGGGGCTCTATTATAACTGTTTACAATTACGAGTTTCAGCAACAAAAAAACAATATTTTAAAATTACATTATACACCGAAATCATACAGATCACAAATAGGGAAAATCGGCGTCATACATCAAAACATTGAATTTTCTTTTCAAAATCAAAATTGATGATGAAAATCAAAATGAAAATGTTCGAAAACAACGACTCCAGCTCGAAGCGTTTTAAAAATAGAAAAATATAAATTTGAAAAAATGAAATCATTTTTAATAAGTGTACCATTTTCTTTATCACGATTTAACAAGTCATGCCATGGTATACACTTGCCAACATCAAACAACCAAATAAATATCTATCTAATTTCTTTTGGCATGACCCTCTTAATTTGAGTACTCTTATCCTATCATATGCTCGTAAACAAACAGCACAAAATCCCATCATCAACGCACCAATCACGAAAACAAAAGTGAAAACTCAACGAAGAAAACGAGCCCAGAAAGTGCGTTATATTTTGCACTGCACGTAAATACAGTCACCCTGACATCATGCCAGGACCTCTGACATGTCATTGAAGATTCACAAATAGATACTCCCATTACTATGTAAGAAATGTCAATCAGCAACCGTTTGAAGCCACCCAACCTCAAGCCGACCTTTGTGTTTCGGCGTACAGCGCACAAACAGCAAAAATTATTATACGGACACGTCACAGCCTCTGACTCATTCGTTCGAGGAACTCAGTCTAGACAAGTGTTTGCGTCTAACGTAATACTTAGTAATAATTTGTTTTCTGGGTTGGCGATATGTTCTGTATTTTTATTGTGGCAAGTATCTTCTCTCATAATTATTATAATTATGTGATTACGTTGGAACGGTTCCACGAATTGGGGGAGTTATTGATTCGGACTAACGATTACTGTAAACAAGTTTGGTGACGTGCTACGTAAATCCCAGGGATGTATTTTTTAACGTTGAACCAAAGCGGGTCGTGGGTATAGCTGAAAAAGAAATAAGGGAAGCGGGGCCTACACCAACCGGTATTCGAAAGAGTTCCCGCGGGATACCCATGAAACGATGACATCGCTGAAGCGGATACAAGAGCCAACGGTTTACGGAGACGCTTAAAACCGGGCGGAGTGTAAGAAAAAGAGTCGAAAAGCGGACCCTTTTAAAAGCCGGGATTGACGTCTCTGATGATGATTACTGCAATGATGATAAGTAGACTCTGTCTAAAAAGTTAAGCGACTGGGAAATGAGAAGGTTAATTGAAATCAACAAGTTAGCAACCCGATTTTAATAATGAAGACGTCTACTTTTTAGCTACCTACCTACTTACCTACTTGTTGATTTCGATCTTTCATATCATCTCGAGTCACTTGACTTTTTGGACAAAGTTTACTATAATACTATAACTGAATAAGTATATATTCTTAGGTTGAATACTCCTGCCGAATTTGACAATGTCGCGCCCGTATTCCATTGATATTATAATTCATGTGTATCAGTGTAAATACTCGTAGATAGTCAAGCGCCCGAATACGTTTTAATGTTTCCTCTAAAATTGTTTTAATTAAACGACGCTTTGACATAATTCTACCTCTGAGCAATATGTATGGTGTCTTGTAAGATTTTGTGAGCATCTACCCACAAATAACTTTCTTACTTTCTTACAGCTAGACATCTGTAAATAAATTACAGATATGTCATGTTTATAGATATATCTCTCTAGGTATGTCTAAAAGTCTTCCTTAACCCTCACGACGAGCACGATACCGAACTGCAGTTAGATGATGTAACCGGCACAACACATGAACACGATAAGCATAACACGCGAGCGGTCTAGCGGCATCTATTTTTTGCCAAGACCTTGGTTCCCGGAACCGGCGGGTTGCGGTAGGTCGCCGTGACCCGGGCACCTTGCGGGGCGACGCACTGTGATGCCCTTGAGGGGCCCGTTCCTGGTGCTCTGCTTTCGAGGGGTTAACTCGATTAGCCACGTCCCCTTCGGAGTGATATGTCCAGGTGAAAAGTCTGATGTCGAAATTACGCGGTGAGAGGAGCATTTTTGAAACGCTCAAGTATCAAAATGTTTGCAGTAAGCTAAAAGATGGTGTGTCACCAACTTCGGAAAAAATTGCCTTACCGGTCTGAACCCTTCTAACGGCGATACCTTGGATATAGTTTTTTTAAATGTTACATAGTAGGCAAACAGGCACAGCCGTCTATTGACATCAGCAACACCAGGGAATCATCAGCGTGTTACTCACCTCTTATGAGAACTCTAGTAAACAGTGAACTTGGTTCTTGGTTAGTTTTGGTGGGATTATGTTATCATTATAAAACTAGTGTTCGACTTGAAAGTGTAACACTCTCATTGTTATTTGAAAAAAATACAACAAAATTTTAAACCCTGAAAACACTGTCTATGTTTTTGGTGAAATTTAATTAAGGCTTCATTAACCTAAAAGTACAATATCACTTTCGGGACTTGACATCTGGATGTGTTAGATATATGTAATAAAATAAGTATATATGTATATACATACTTATTATAGCGAACAAAAGATCACAGTTTATTTAATAATGCGTAATTCATTATAACATTTTAGTTAGACCATTGTTTCGGACGTCAACAAGAACCAATTCCCAGAAAGGTCACCGTTACACGGTACTGAGTATACTAAGCGCCACAACCGAACTGTGACTAATATTACAGTAATGTAACAATCATTAAGAGAGCCCTAAAACATTTCTGCAAATCATCGTTACAGAGTGCTACAAATACTACAATTGAGGTTCTGTAAGTTGAGACTGTACAAATTTGGACCTTTTTAATCAGACTAAAAAGGCATTTTCCCGCCATCTCACCTATGCGGTCGAAAATGGAGCATGTCTATCTTGGACCTTAGAAAACCTTGGACATTTAGATAGATCAGCAGCACGGAAATCAAGTAGTGGAAGATGATGTGTTAGCTTCCAAACCGAGTTTCCAAGTCACATTTAAGCCTGATTTACTACTTTTAGCAACTAGATTTGGTAATATTAAGTGCATTGCGACGAAAAATATTTAAGTAAGATATTTCTGCAATTTGTTGTGTCATACTCGTAATCAGAATACAGCTACTGCGTAAGAATTAAAAGCAGTGGATCATACTATACTTGGAATGCTATCTATATGCTTTGCATTATTAATTAATATATCGTGGGAAATGTTAAGTCCCTTGTTTTCCTGCTATAAAGTGCTGAGTTGTACTCGTACTTTGAGACGTAACGGAGTTGTCATAATGGGTTGACATTGATTCACGATTAACTAATTAGATCCTTCACTATCACCATCATCATCTCAGTCTTAACATGCCTACTGTTTCAATCATTATAACTGGGAGAAGATTCCTTGCGCATCATTGACCTCTGTTTGTTTAGTAATACCATCAGTAGTCGCAATAGGGCTGGCATGAACATTATGTTTAAAATGTGTCCTTAAATAAATTATAAAAAAAATGCCTACTGTTGAACATAAGCTAAAAGGCCTTAATATAATATATTTTTACGTCTTTTCTGCATTGACTAGCGAACACATAGTCGTCTTGTTGCAAATATATAGTCCAATTATCTAAATGTAGATGGCTAGTATTGTATTGGTCATCATCATCATCATCCTAGCGTTTATCCTGGCTTATACCAGGGTCCGCTTTCCACCTTTTAATCCTCTATTTCGCCCGGTCTTCATCCTGTCGTATGTGTATTGTAATTAGTCGTAAAAAGATAATCATCGACATTCACCTATTTTTCGAAGCATTTTCTTCAGTGCTTCTGCTATTATTTTCCGACATACCTTAATATTAAGTTTCTTAAAGTCATGTTAAAATGTCCACATTACTTTATGTACATGTCACATTATGTAGGCTTGACAACTACTCTTTTGTAAGCTGCATAATTTGATAAAGGTAACTACTGTTTTATACAGGTACTTGTCGCCAGATATCAGTAAGGCGCCTACAGTAACCACATTCTCGCGTTAAATAAAACAGACATTTACAGAGAATTGAGTTAAATTATAGTTTACTAATATTTTTCCTTCCTCCTCCATGTGCTAAAGGAAAATTACAAATTAAATTATTCCGAGAACTGGCATTTGGAACCATTCAGTGGTTTGGCTAAAACCTATTTAGATTGGGCGCTAATTTTCAGTGCTTTTTTATATTTTCAGCTTTGTGGTCTCTGCCTACCTACGGGAAAATGTGATGTAATTTATGTGTATAATATTTCCAGCAGAAAATAAACAGAAGAGCTAGAACCCGTCCATACTCCATCTTATAAACTCTTTGAAGTTTGCTGAAGCTGACTTTCCTGAAGTAATGATATTCAAGATAGTGTTAGAGGAACTATTCTGAGATAGGTAATACTACTAGTTTGACGTATTAATAGGAATGAGAAACGAAGTTTTTTATACTAACTACATTACTGAAGACAAGAGTATCGTAAGGGCGACCGGTACGCTTTTCATGATATCATTTCAAATCTATTCTTAATTATGATAATGATCATCATAAATAAACGAAAATTGATGATAAATGAGATTTTATTCATTAATGAATTAATTTAGTAATTCCCATACAAGTTGAACTTCATAAAAGAGGTGTCCCACAAGGAACCATTCCGAGTCCTATTGCAATATACAACATGTCGTCTTTTGGATATCCTTACAACCTCTACACAATCTCTCTTGTATAATTATAAAATACGAGTATAGTAATAATATATTTATAGTATTTTTACCTATTATTTTCATTACATTTTCCTTACCTACTCTGTCACTGCTTATGGCTAACGTGATTGGTTACCTCTTCCCGAAGGATGTCTGGAAGAGATCGCTAAAAGCGATAAAACCGCCTTCGCGCGCAATTTAGTTTTCTTGTGGACCTATATTTACTATTTTAGTGCAATAAAGAGTTTATACCTACTTACGACTTTTTCCACTCCAATCGGAGTCCCTACATCCTTCGACTCGCCATCGCCCGTTCACCACCCACCTACCTAGTGTCTCAAAACACTGAACACCAAAAAAATCCGCTCATGAAATTGCACACGAGTTACTCACCGCGTTTTAGAACCGTGCGTGGGTGATGCAACGCTTACGTAACCGGTCATTCACCTGAAGGTGACCCGCGGACGGTTTCAAGGCCGCAAGGACGAGGGGCCCCGGGCATAAAGACCGCCCAGCCGTTGCAGGGTTATATCTGGAACGGCTTTGTGTTGCGTTCTGTATGTTTGTAGTCTGTGCACATTCAACGTTGAATATGCGTTTGTTGGTTGGTTTATAACCATGATCCAATCTGGTCAGGTTCCCCTGGTAGTAGGGTCACGGAGGCCAGATTGCAGTGGTTCCACTGTAATTACCTAATCTACCAAATCCTGGATCATGGTTAAGGCGGAGCTCGGGCCCTCGTGCGCGAGAGTACAACCGGGACATTAACGCTAAGAAGATTATTTTATTATGCATTTGTTAAAGCGAATCCGTGTGTTGAAGTTGTTGCAAATGAGGAGACAGCCCACCTGATGGTAAGCGGTAACTGTCGCCCATAACATCTATGTTTCATGCATTTGTATTGTGCGGATTAACCGACTATCTTCATATTCTATTAAAACTGAAAATATTAACGTTTCGAGTAGTAAGTATACATTTTAGTACCATGTCACAATAACTTTTAAAATCTTGTGTACAATAAATGGTTAAATAAATAAATAAACTTTCTTAGTCTTAACAACTATATCTGTAATTAACATAACCTACATGTACTTTTAACACGTACAACGCTACTATATCTAGCAATAAATGAATTGAAAATATATTTGAAGTGATGGATCACATTTATCTCTGTCATAATAAGAGCTAACTTATTCATCATCAATGATGCAGTTTCTAGAATATTCTAGATCGTACGAACTACGGAATATAAACTACGAATGTATAATGAACGGGAAGTATTATCACACACGGCACTTACAACATATCTCCTAGTTACAGAGACACTGAAAAATGGATAAGGACATTGAGAAAATTATGATAATCTTTCTCCAGCTAATATATACTTGAATCTTTTTTTTTAAATCGCAAACAATCAATGATCTTTCTGGAAACCACGTCGTTGGTTGATATTCGACATCACGTTTTGGTTGTATGCAATTATCCTGCATGACCTTTAGAGGATAGTTGATGATGATAATGATGAAGGATAAAGGAAAGTTACCGCACATAGAAAGACTTTATCTCAGTAGGTGCACAAAAGAGAAGTATGGTAATCCCTTATCCATATCACAGATAAAAAATGCAAAACCGCAGATGCGTTGTCACTGTGAGGACTAAGATGAAATGCTTCATGACTGTAATTGCGCTTGCTACCGTATCTTTCAAACTGATACACAACAATGCAAGCATTATTGCTTGGCGGTGGTACTCAACCAGGCGGACTCTTAAGGCTTGACAGTATCCTACTACCTGACAAAATCTGCCGAAGGACAGACAACCAATCGGGAGTTACTCTACTTCTTGACTGGAGACCGTAAAGCGTTCCTACAGTAGAACGCCCTCCGACCAAAAATTGCGAAATGCTGCAAGTGGAGGCTGTACGCCAAACCTAAGACAGGTTGCATTGGTGTTCATTAGGGTAGGCCTATGTCCGGAGACAAATCGAAGTGGGCCAAGAGGAGTAGGAAGGCGGCCCTCGTGTGCCGCGCGATAGTGAAACCGGCATTCAATGCCAGGATGGTCCAACACTAGACTATTACATCCTGATGATGATGAGATTACCATATTTGAGTCATTGGCAAATTCAATAAAACCAATTAGCGACACCTCAATTTCGGTACTTTTCTGAATTGACACAAATTCAATTACTTATTTACATTTTAATTTATTTACATTTAATACAAATAATTATATATTTCTAACCAATATCGTAATAGGCAATCAAACCAAACTTTAAGATATTCCGGAATAGTGTGTTGTTTTCTCTCAAACAGTTTTATTCTAAATTCTTGTCTAATTTATTATAATAAATAATTTTTACATAGATTACTGACTTTCTTTGTCAAATGTATTTACGAATATTAACCAAACTAGGTATTGCAAAACACTACTAACTCTAGATTACACTCAAAATACATTAAAAGCAAATAACTCAATAAAACTGAAATATTCGCAAATTATTCCGGTGACCACATTGCACAGTCTGCGATATAATAGAAAACATGTTAATAGAAAAGATATTTTCTATTAGCTTGTTGCTATTCCCCTAGTCTCGAGACGTCACATCCTGGCCTGACCGGCCGCCATATTTGCATGATTTTGTATGATGCCCATACATTTCTACAAACATTACTCCGCCGTCACGTGGTCATTGTAAGCTATTGAATTGAGATGTTGAAAATAGATCACTAAGTGTCGCTCGGGTAGAATCGGACTGTCAAATCAGTTATTTGAATTTATAATTGGTTGTTTGTTCGTTTTCGAGGCTATTTTCGTTGATGGCTTTAATGTGTAACTTTCGGAAGCCGAAAGTGAGAAAAATAAAATCACATGAGGTTGAACCAAAATTTAAATTTTAAAAATAATGATGTACTAGCGCAGGTCGTCACTTCTTATACATTAAATTCGGTGGATCCATGTTGTCGTGGAAACCATATTGACATTTATAGATAAAAAATGCAAAACCGCAGATGCGTTGTCACTGTGAGGACTAAGATGAAATGCTTCATGACTATAATTGCGCTTGCTACCGTATCTTTCAAACTGATACACAACAATGCAAGCATTATTGCTTGGCGGTGGTACTCATCCAGGCGGACTCTTAAGGCTTGACAGAGTCCTACTACCTGACAAAATCTGCCGAAGGACAGACAACCAATCGGGAGTTACTCTACTTCTTGAGTGGAGACCGTAAAGCGTTCCTACTGTAGAACGCCCTCCGACCAAAAATTGCGAAATGCTGCAAGTGAAGGCTGTACGCCAAACCTAAGACAGGTTGCATTGGTGTTCATTTGGGTAGGCCTATGTCCGAAGACAAATCGAAGTGGGCCAAGAGGAGTAGGAAGGCGGCCCTCGTGTGCCGCGCGATAGTGAAACCGGCATTCAATGCCAGGATGGTCCAACACTAGACTATTACATCCTGATGATGATGAGATTACCATATTTGAGTCATTGGCAAATTCAATAAAACCAATTAGCGACACCCCAATTTCGGTATTTTTCTGAATTGACACAAATTCGATTACTAAGTCATCTTAATCATTTAAATTACAATACAAATAATTATATATTCCTAACCAATATCGTAATAGGCAATCAAACCAAACTTTAAGATATTCCGGAATAGTGTGTTGTTTTCTCACAAACAGTTTTATTCTAAATTCTTGCCTAATTTATTACAATATATAATTTTTACATAGATTACTGACTTTCTTTGTCAAATGTATTTACGAATATTAACCAAACTAGGTATTGCAAAACACTACTAACTCTAGATTACACTCAAAATACATTAAAAGCAAATAACTCAATAAAACTGAAATATTCGCAAATTATTCCGGTGACCACATTGCACAGTCTGCGATGTAATAGAAAACATGTTAATAGAAAAGATATTTTCTATTAGCTTGTTGCTATTCCCCTAGTCTCGAGACGTCACATCCTGGCCTGACCGGCCGCCATATTTGCATGATTTTGTATGATGCCCATACATTTCTACAAACATTACTCCGCCGTCACGTGGTCATTGTAAGCTATTGAATTGAGATGTTGAAAATAGATCACTAAGTGTCGCTCGGGTAAAATCGGACTGTCAAATCAGTTATTTGAATTTATAATTGGTTGTTTGTTCGTTTTTAGGCTATTTTCGTTGATGGCTTTAATGTGTAAGTTTCGGAGGCCGAAAGTGAGAAAAATAAAATCACATGAGGTTGAACCAAAATTTAAATTTTTAAAATAATCGTAAACTAGCGCAGGTCGTCACTTCTTATACATTAAATTCGGTGGATCCATGTTGTCGTGGAAACCATATTGACATTCAGGAAAAATCCAAAGTATATTCTTTAATATTGTTTTAATAAAGATTTATTTTGGTCACAATTGTATTAAGTGTATTACATGAAGGTTTATATTATTATTTTAACTGTATTAGGCATTTGACATTGTGTTTATATTATATCCAATTATTATTTAACTAATTAATTACAGTTTGACATTGTTATAAAATCATAATTAAATGTTTATATTATAATTTTACACCGAATGGCAGGTCACAGATGAGCACATATAAATCTAATGTAACATAGTTTTTACCTGTGTTACCACAAATAAATAATTTGAATTTATAAAATTTAAGAATAATAATAAGAATATTTATTGCCACAAGACACCACGGCACGACAAAACGAAATAAGCATTGTAAAAGCATTTATATTTAATAGTAAGACATAGGTATGTAATAATTTCCATCAGGTGTCTTAATTCCACATTTGCCTCCCCCCATTATAAAGACAATCATAAAGACTTCACACATACACACATCTTTCTAACAACTAACAGATCAGCCTCCTAATCCCTAAGCACACGCAATAGGGCCTTTGGAATCCATCCTAAAAGAACAAACCGCCCCGGGGTCCGTTCCAAGACTAAAGGTTAAATAAACGAAAAAACATTATGCAAGACTTAAGTTTAAATTAGTTCAACGACCCACAAGGTGACCTCCTATTGTCTTATGCACTTTGTTTGTGAGTCTGTCGGCTTACCTAAGTGGCCACGCAATAAAGGAATCCAGTTTTTTATTTTACAACTTATTTTTCTATAGTGCAAAGCCTTAAATGTCTGTTTACACAGGTTTTCCAGATAGTTTTTCCTCGTGTTACACGTGGTTTGTGTGTTTTGTTAGCATTGAGCGTCAGTGGCCATTAGGGAACGAAGAAACGTGCGTAGCCTTGAAAATAAAATTTATTTCGTTTCAAAAATGTTAGAAAAAGGCGAAAATTGAATTTGTCTCAAAAACGTTAAAAAAAAACAAAAGTAGAGCACGATAAGTAACGATAAGTAAGTAAAGTATTATCAACGAAAAGCTAAATAAATTAACTTATTTCAATAAATTTAAATTTATGATAATAACATTATTTAATATTAATATGTTAAGATGTTAAGACGTTTTTCTTAACTTTTGTAATAATTGCAAGCGTGTTGGCATATTATGCCATCCATCGTTTCACAAAAAAAAAGTAATTGACATTTCATTGGTACGGTAACTTTTTTAATTGATGGAATCTAAGTAGACATAGTACCTAAACTACTTCTTTGATTTGGTGCTCCGTAAATTTATACAAATAAAATGCTGCCACTGCCACCATACAAAAAACATTAGTCCTATTTTACAATACGCGGGGCAAGTTGTAAACGACGGAATTTTACCACTCGCATGCCTATGACATATATCTACATAATATGCATCGTGGCTTATGATGGTCAATAACACGATGACGATGTGCGATTTGCAAATAAATATCGGAAACTGCGTCGAAATTCGAGCTACTCCATAATGCGCTTATTACATTTATTTGGATAAATTCAGTCGTCTAAATAAAAAGTCGTCCACAAGGTGGACCGACGACCTGGTAAAGATAGCAGGTACCAGCTGGATGCGGAAGGCACAGGACTGGCCTTTGTGGAGATCTCTGGGAGAGGCCTATGCCCAGCAGTCTTTCGGCTGATATGATGATGATGAAATTCTGAAGCAAAAAGCAGGAGAGCAAATCAATGTGGAATGTATTATTCACAAATAAGGTCTATTTATGTATACATTATGTTGCGCGTCGCTCCCCTTTTCAAAAGGCATAATACAAAAACTCGCCTTATGTTATGAGCAATACATTCCACTTTTTTGTTTCTTGAATTTAGACGTCTGAATTTAGTCAAATCTAATAAGCGCATTACTAAGGCATGTGCACACGGTAAATAATGACCCATGCTTTTTAAATTTAACAAGCTTTTATTTAACTTGCAATGTTTCTAGGTAAATGTATGTTCGGGTCAAATCTTGCAAGCATAATCTGACCCACTTCCCGGCGTTCAATTGAGCTGAAATTTGGTATATCTATGTGACTTGGATGACAATGCATCGCAGAGTAGAATAGCACCAACCCCTTACACTCGTGGGTGTCGTACAAGGAGACTAATGATTTCTAGGCAAAAGAACTAGAGAGCAGCGTTGTGCATTGTTATATTTATAACACTGTGATCTCCAACCCGCCTGCCAAGTTTAGAGATTAAGGCAATAACCTCCCCTTTCGTGGAAGAGGCCCTAAGTCCTGCAGTGGACTGTTATGGGCTGTGATAATGATGGACATGGTCTGATTATGAAGTCGGAAAACTCCAAGATAATATTTAAAGTCTGGTAATTATGACGGAAGGTGGTCTCAAGATGGATAGGCACTCCAAAACTACACATGATAAACGCATCGAGTTTGGGCTCGTTTGACTTCTCTTGACAAGTACTCTGATCGTAGATGGTATGCAGTTAAAATAGAAAGAAAAGAAAATTCTTTTGAGAACTTGAATTGTGTGCGTCAGAGCGCGTCACAGACGTATACACACAGGCCTGAATACACGTGTTTTTTGCGTCACTCGCGTCACGTGACATCTCGTGGTGAAGTCCAGCGTGGTCGTGTAACATCACATCACATCACTCTAATATGGCGGCACCTTTAGATCATTTAATATATTTAAAAAAAATGTGCTACCTATATGCACGAGGTATCATATCACCTGCCAGTGCTCGGGCCGGCTTCTGCGCCGAAATTTGACATTCCACCGCCACCTTTGGCCATTGCCCCTGTTTACCAAGACACGTGTTCTTGATGCAAAACACAAACTTATCTACGTAATGCCAGTTTTTATGGAAACTCACTCGGATGGTTTTAGCTTCGATCTAAATATAGAACGCTCTGACGTGATCGATTCTACTAACTGCTACGTCTTTGACGCAAAACTGTCTCTGAACCGAATACTATGAAGTTTTAATTATCTTATTTTTGGCGCGATTCTGGTAATAATGCGTGATGTAGGTATTTTATTATAATAATGATCGCTATTGCCATCATAAATAAGTTGTATCTACCTACAGGTAGATAATAATTGTATTAGGGATGCAATGAATAAATCTGTAACCGTATTCGATTCCCGATTGTGCTCTCGCGCACGAGGGCTCGGGTCCGTCCTGACCATGATCCAGGATTTGGCAGACCAGGCAATTACGGTGGAGCGACTGCTGTCTGACCTCGTGACCCTGCTACTAGGGGAACCTGACCAGATTGGATAATGGTTACACATTCAGTCGCCTGAATGTGCAGGTTTCGTGATGTTTTCCCTCACCGTAAGAGCATCGGTTAGTGTTTAACTTTACTGCATTGAGTAAGTGCAAAAGTATGTCTATTTCATCCTTCATCCAAACAATTGCATCATGATCATGTAATAACATTAGTTAAAAGTACTATAAAAAGTCCACTGTGAGAATAAAGCTTCTATGACGTTATCCGGTTGCTATTCCCCTAATATAGTCATCCTTATCGCTCTTCAGTGCCAATCTGCTGCCTATCTCGCTCACTCTGGGAACTTTCCACTTTCAAGACCTATCCCAACCGATCTTGGCGACATTGTATGGCCCCTCGCCCCGTCCCCTTGCCCACTGTCCACGCGTGGCCTTGACTCGGTCAACAACTGCGCAAGCGCAGCTTTATGTAACTCCGGCGCAATTAACTGTTGCTCTGAAACACATTTGCGACGCGCGGTTATGTTTCTCTGGTACCTATTCGATTTTTTACCGGATTGAAGTATTGTATTAACTTATAGTCTACCGAACCGAAATATTATGTTAGTAACTTAAAGTCTTATTATCAAACTTTAGTAAATAGTGTTGTTGCAAATTTTTAAAATATAAGTTGTGTCGTAATAATTTACACGATCAAAATTATTTTGTATTAACCTTCTTACAATCTTATCCACAGGTTTGGATCGGAACACATACCTATGTGTTCCTTAATTGTAACTGATTTATGTTGTGATAGTAATCAGCAATACATACAGTATTCATCCATATATTCTATCTAACAATACCATAATCGAGTAGCTGTCTACTCGTGACCATGACGCATGCAACTGCGTCGAATTATTGAGGTAAAAACAATACTAACCGTTGCAACAACCCCGATAATGTGTGTAATAAAAGTGGAGTGATTAACTACGAATGTCTTAAAACCGATAAGATTAACCATAACCGATTTGACAGTCTGTTTTTTACGTAGTAATCATTTACGTGGAACCTGGGCCAGACTGTGCACGGGCAGAACCACGTTTTGAGGGTCTCCTAAGCGTCTACTATCCACTACAAAGTAGAAATTCGATTACGTAGGATAACCCACAGCGCCCTCACAGTCTGTTGTTCTAAGACCATCTTAAAATATTTTGTTTTAATGTTATACGGCAGACAAACAGACAAGCGGGCCACGTGATGGATAGTTGTCACCGCCGCCTATGGACATCAGCAACACCAGGGGAGCCACCAATGCGTTGCCCGCCTCTGAAGAGACCTCTAATTTACCTCTTGAACGATCCCATTTCATTGTCCAAAGGAAACACTGTGGCTTATAATCAACCACAGATTATAATTGTAACCTAACAGTAATGCCAGGTGCTATGCGGCGTATTGTAAAAAGAAAAAAAAATAGAGAAGGGTACATGCAACAAGTTACGTGGGTACTAGTTATCTGTAAAGGAAAAAAAGAAGGCTGGTTTCCAGTGCTTTTACCATAAGACTGGATAACAAGAATTTCAAGGTTGTTTATTTTTTATTCGTTTCCAATGGTGCGTAATAAGTACTGGGCGGTGTTTTCTGCGCAAGTTATTTTATAAAAATATTTTACCTACTTACAACTTGAAACTAATACAGCAAAACTATGTATGTATATGTATATTTAAATTCATATAAGTCTGAATCTATTATTGGCTTCCAATGATGTATTTTGCTTTTAGGAAGATTAAGTGGCTATTATTAATAAAAAAAAAATTGTAATGGTTAAATATTCACTGTAGTAGGTAACCTATTCCTCCATAACTTATTGTGTTTTAGATTAATTTAGTTTAAGTCAGTGAAGTTTTAAGTATTGTTTCATTCTTGTTTTGTTGTTTATTTTTTGAAATAAATATTACAACAAAATAGTTGTCAATACCCAATTTTTTATTTAATTACTTTCAATTCAGCTTTTTGTACACACTTTGCACACAAAAAGCTCACTTACCATTGAAGGAGGACTAGCTAACGCATAACCACATTTCTGACCATCATAATAAAACACATAATGACATAATCAGTGATCATTACGGCAGTCTATATAACTCAAACGGATGTCTGGACTATTATGCGAATCCAGGACTATTAACACCAAAAAATTGCAGAACCGTGCTAAAGAACTGACTTAATTGAAGCAGGGGTCTGAATGTGGTGGTCATCCACATCCTACTTGATTATTGCTTGGACACCAGGTGGAAAGATAATGAGGGGACAAAGTATGCAATGATAAGTTTTGGTCTTGACTTCGTTTGCTTCTTCTTCATTATTGGACAACAACATTAAAATTACCATCGTTGATTTGAAAGTAGTTTCCCTGTCTAGTTATCTGTTGTCTGTAATCTGTTGTATGTGCTCTATAGCATTATAGAATATCTCTATTGCATTATAGTAAGAATTTAACCAGAACTTTGCTTTGGATTATATCTAAAACCAAGTTAGAATATCAAGAATCACAACATGACATATATTAAATTTAAAGCTGCCATTAACATTTCGCAGAATATTCACCTTTAACTACCGTACGTACCTACCTGTGTAATCCTTCAAGCCGCCGTTTTAATCAGGTTTTCATAACCAGCTACGTTCAAATATTTTTTTTCATAGTTTCATAACGAATTCTTTAAACATTTTTTACTATTTTCGAAAAGAATTAACGAAACTTCCCTATAAAACTATATTCATAGCGTAGGTACACAAAGTCTTCTCACCAAGACCGAGACCAAAGTGCCCTGCGCATGCCCATCACTAGTGCTAAGCTTAGTCAGGTCAGTGTTGCAGGGTAACAGTACCTGCGGCCAGGTGGCCTGCTGACCGGTCCGGGAATCCAGTCCCGGACTGGAGCACCCTCCCAGTAAGGTGCTTCGTGTCTGACTTTGAATGAAGAGACCGATATTAGGGTTAATATAATACGTTTTACATGGCTTAGGTATTGTAAGTCGGTGGTAGGATTCGGTGTAAAACCATGTCGCACTGGTCTCGAACAATCTTCAAAATATTTGTAAAGGTTGAATAAATAATAGGTAACTCGTTCTAGCCGCCGCGGCACCGTTAGTATCGTTGGTCACTAGGTATCTACTCTTTGTTTTTATTAATGGTGATTAATTTTGACATAATCCTACCGATAGACATATATTTCTGACAATTTAAATATTGACCTCTGTTTATTTTGTAATAATAAAATGTCTTTTTTTAGACTTGTAGATATGTAATGTAGGATATATAAAGAATGAATGGTATGACACTCGTGAATCTGTACGTGTTTGCAATAAGTTTATATTCACGTCAAGTCTTTTTGAATGCTGATATGTAAATTTTTTATTTATGGAATAAATAAATCTATATCAAATGTTTTTCTTTGTTGTTTTTTCCAATTATGTAACTGTTATTGTTGTGGTGTAACATGTATAATAAATTTATTTTTCTTTCATAATGCTCCAGATGGCACACACAGGGTTTGCCTAAAAGAGGACTTCATTAACTAAAGATTGGTACTTTTTGGTTATGAAATAAATACTTATTTGTTATAGCCTCAAGCCAAAAGGATACAAATAAACATAACAAATAAATATGCTTAGACAACTCACACAGCACCATCTAGCCCCAAATTAAGTAAACTTGTGTTATGGGTGCTAGTTAACTGATATTCTACATACATACTTTTAAATACATACTTTTAAATACATACTTATAATACATATAACACCCCGTAACATAAATTAAATTCACCATTTCAATTTCTGCTCGGTCGAGAATCGAACCGGAGGTATTTAAATGATGAATGAGCCAGACCCTAAATCTATCTAGCGTTACTTATTTCTATAATAATCATCATCATCATCCAAGCGGTCAGTCCCAGATCTTCGGCATCCTCACGTCGCAAGCCGTTGGTTCTCGCGTCCGACTCGGCGATGTCAATCCATCGTTTGTTATTTCTATAATATGTATCCCATTTAGTTTGGCTATAGTTGTTGATTGATATTTGGATTGTTTTCCGTTCGCTATTAACATTACCCACCTTATTAACCAGTGTTTCAACCTCAATCTGCGTAACAAATCATTCATCGCCGCCATGTGCATTGAATAAAAGATTTACTTTATACCCTTTCGTTTCGAATGTTTCCAGACGAGGTTTCCCATTGAGAGCTCAGAACTCACGCCAGGGAGCATGTGACGGCTGCATTGTCCTACGGGTCGGGTTCACGCAAAGTGACTAATTCCACAATCGACAGGGACCGGTAAAATCGGCCAATTACCCCTCATGAATAAGTCGGCGCAGAGTTCATGATACACACGGTTGTGTTGGATTGCGCGCTGCGTGTCGGTTTTCACGTCTTCAATCTGCAAGTTGACTAAATGTCAAATCAGCAACCCTTTTTTCTTTTACCGATATTCAGTGACAAACGAGCAAACAGCCCACCTGATGGTAAGTGGTAACTGTCGCCCATAACATCTACAATTAATACATTTAGGTTGCAGGTGCGTTGTCACGGCGAGGACTAAGAATTTCGCTGGCTACCTGCAAGCATTATTGCTTGGCCATAGAAATAGATAAGACGGTGGTACTAACCCAGGCGGACTCCTTAGGCTTGACAAAGCCCTACCACCTGATGAAACCGAGACTCTTTATGATCTGTCAAAACGGATCCCTTGTATGAAATTTGTATAAAACTGAACTGTAACGTTTTTGTAAAAACGCGTCAAGTGTACTATTTCTTTATGTCGTTTTCCTTGATTTAAAAATTATAAATATTACGTTTTCTAGTATTTTCTTGTACGAAATACTGGTTTTACTTGACGCTCTTTAATGATAACCTGGTTTCATAATTCTGAATCTAGTCAACTCCCGAATTGTTTCATACGAAGAAATACAACGCGCCTACTCACAGCTGAAGTCACTATATATTTTTGTTTCTTTTTTTAATGGTGCATATAATGTGTTCAAAAGCTATGGTTATAAGTTGTCAAATACCCCTCCATAACCACTGCTGTTGTCAAATTTGGTAGCTTTGGTCATCTTACTATCTATGTACTATCTATTTGTATGGTATTGAGTAACGACTTTGACAGTTTTTTTTTTTATTATTATTATTATTGTTGTTGTTGTAAGTGTTGCTTTTGTGTGCACTACCAGTCTGCTGTCATAATAGTGTGCTTCTCTCCATACCAAGGTTGTCTGGAAGAGATCACATTAGTGATATGACCGCCCTTTGTACTACTTAGCATATTTTTTGTATCTGTACTTGTGTCCTCTGGTGTGCAATAAAGAGTTTTGTATTGCATTGTATTGTATTGACAGTGTACAATCTCTATATTTCGAGGGTCCATCTATAATAAATAAAATAATCATCTTGGCGTTAATGTCCCGGTTGTGCTCTCGAGAACGAGGGCCCGGGGTCCGCCTTGACCATGATCCAGGATTTGGCGATCAGGTAATTACAGTGGAGCGACTGTCATCTGACCTCCATGACCCTGTTACCAGGGGAACCTGACCAGATTGGATCATGGTTACACATCCAGTCGCCTGAATGTGCAGGTTTCAGCACGATGTTTTCCCTCACCGTAAGAGCATCGGTTAGTATTCAACTAATGTACATAACTCAGAAAACAGTCATTGGTACATGGCCGGAGCGGGATTTGAACCCGGGACCTCTGGCTTACGAGTCGGATACTGTAACTGCTCGGCCACCGACGCTCCTGGGGGGACGCTCGAGGGTCCATCTATGCTCTGTCTAAATCTTTTGTTCCAACTGACAATACTTCAGAGTAGCGATCTCGATTAACTGCCATTCAAATACAGAACATCGCAAAGAAATCGGTCCATCCGTCCGGAAGCTTTGATGCCACAGACAGACACACACCACAACACATACACAGAGCCACAGATACATACGTCAAAATAACACCCCTCTTCTTTCCTCAGGTGTTAAAAAGACACAATCTTCCGGACCGTGTGTCACACGGCTCTCGTTAACTCTACAGTTGTTACGTTTCAGTTTGACCGTCCGTCAGTCACGTTTAAAGGCACGCCAGCCTTTCCAGGGGATGTTATATAAAGGCTACTTTGCTAAAATTTATTTCAGCCATTCAATCAGAATTTCTCATTTCGGAGAGCCGTTATGTATGTATGTAATTAGAATTTCTAATATGGATCTTTAACAGTAATGCATTTATATGAGCCTATTTCAATTGGCAATGAGTTAAGGAAAATAACTGTTTAATCGTGACAATGTCACGGCTAAAAGCTATGTTGTTTAGGTAAACTTACCTAGTTTGACATTAGTGACAGTTTCTTTATTTCGTCCTTTAGCATAGGATATATCCCTTTAGCTCTCTAACCTTGGTATTTCTAGGTAGGTCATTGCCTATGAATTGGCGTTTTGTATGGCAAAAATTACAGAAACTGGAATATTCATAGTAGCAATTTATAAATTTATTGGAAATGGAAAGTCCCAATACGATTAAACTTTGTAGATATATCAGACAATATCAAGCTAACTAGTGCATACCATTTCATTTTTATAACTACCCTTTTTATAAAATTACATATTAAGGGTATTGAAACTTGAGAAAATATTTTTTGTTTTTAAGGGACATTTAAATATGCTCTATATTCGAAATCAAGAATTTATTTTGATATGTTATGTACAATTAAAAATATGTGAGGAAATGTGTAATTGCGAAAAAAGCGAGAATTTTCATAGGCAAGAACTCAATATTAACAAATATGAAATGTCATTTTAGGTCAGATAAGTTTGTGACACTTTACTTTGGGCCTAGATACATTTAGGCCTTGTTACTATTAATAGTTTGGTCACAATCACAACCGAATTAGAGAGGTCAACGATTCGCTATTGTGTTATTCGTAAATAGAGACAGTCGAGGTGAAAAACCTGATGCCAATAGATTATGTATTAGCTCTACTTGAATTGCAATCATTATTGTATTTGCATTGTCAGTGTTAATTGTCTACAGAGGTCAGACACCTGTCCATACTGCAAAGTCTTCAACGCGTCGTCTATAATAAGACAGTGTATAAAATGCTTAGTGTAAAATTATTTCATTCGAATATAAATGCCTATCTTGGCGTTAATGTTCAGGTTTCGCTCTACCACGCGAGAGCCTGGGGTCCGATTTGACCATGATCCGGGATTGGGCAGGTCAGGTAATTACAGTGAAACGACTGCCATCTGACTTCCGCGACCCTGTTAACAGAGAAACCTTACCAGATTGGATCATGGTTACACATTTAGTCGCCTGAATGTGCAGGTTTCATCACATTGTTTTCCCTCATCGTAAGAGCAGAAAAAAATAATTGATACATGGCGGCACTGGGGTTTGAACCCGGAACCTCGGGGTACGAGTCGAACCCCTTAACCTTTAGGCCACCGACTTGTTTATACTTTTGTATTGTATTTAAAAACGACTCAGCGGGCTGTCCGAAATTCCGTTTGTGATCTATACCTACCAATGGAATTGGTGAAATACACATTCGTACGATATGAACATATAAGTAGCTAAATATACCCCTAACCTACCACTTGTAGGTATGTACTACAACCATAATAACAAGTCCATGACTACAACAGACGACCATAGACTAATGAAAAGATTAAAGATACATATCACTTTTTATTCACAGTTATGCCACCTACATCGTCGTGACGATAACGCGATCAGAGTCTACAATCTACATACACAACAGCGGATTACAGATGTGACCCAAATACGGCCCAAACACCATTGTTACGAAATCAAACTCACTACATGAGCCTCTTAGGCCAATTATACGTTGATAGGTATTATAACAGTACTGTGTATCTGTTACCTCAGCTCAGTGTAACTGTAATTCCTCTCACCCTCTTTCCTGACACAGACGATCAGACAGTCTGCTAGGAGAGTCCATACACATCAGATTTTGTACACAGGTTTATGAAAAATATATTTTCATATATTTTTAGACAATTCAAATGTCATCCACAGCCCATAACAGTCCACTGCAGGACTTAGAGCCTTTCCCACGAAAAGGGTGGTTATTGCCATAATCTCCACGCTTGCCACGCGGCCTCGAGATCGCAGTGATATGAATATAACAATGGAAAATGCTGCTGCCCATTTTCCAACCTACGGAGACTCTAGATCTTATGCCTCGAAAACATTAGTCGCCTTGTACGACACCCATTAGTGTACGGGGTTGCTATTCTACTCAGGCGGACACCACGCGGTCAATTCAAATGTACGTGATGAAATAACAGTTGGAGGCATTTTTCTGATTATACTTACTTTCTAAAGGCATGAGTACCACCTTCGATGATATGGCCATGTCTTGCGCAAACCGGCAAATTACATAGGGAACAAATGTCTGTCTGTATCACTCTACTCCCGCCAGACATGGTGAACGAGATGCCGGCCCAAGAAGCGGTGGCTTGCTGTCGTTAAGAATGACATGCGTGCCAATATACTCACCACCAAAACTGTCGAAGACAGAACGATGTGGACCAAGAGGAGTCGGAAGGTGGAACTTGTACCGTCGATGAAGACGCATGATGCAGTGGCGATTCCTAGCGTATAGTCTTGGGTTGGCGTGTGGATAAGGTTACATTTTTCTCAAAGAAAACCTGGTAAGTGAGTTATCTGTAATCTAACTATACAGTAATAAACGTATGTTTGTACGTATTGCATGCGTTTATTTGCACTGCTGTATTTTACAGTGCAGTGTCAAAAACCTTTAGCTAATTCACACAGCTGTCTCGCTCGCACTGTCTCGACACGTGATTTAGCCTCTTTGTTGTCTGCGGCGGTTGGCTTTTGCATTTTATTGGATATTACTGTGTGTACTCGACTTTAGTCTGGACCTAAGTTTATGTCTCCTATTATGAGGTTTAGGTAATACTCAAAGGCTAGACGGCCTGCGTATAGATTATTTTTCGGGTTTAGGGATAGTTTAGGGTTGAATTTTTTTTTTCAAGTCGTATAAGTAGACGGTGGCCTGGTGGTAAAGGTATCAGACTCTCAAGCGAGGTACCAGGTTCAAATTCCACTGCCGCCATGTACCGATGACATTTTTCTGAGTTATGTACATTAGTTGAACACTAACCGATGAAAACATCGTGATGAGTCCTGCATATTCAGGCGACCGAATGTGTAACCATGATCCAGTCTGGTCGGGTTCCCCTGGTAGCAGGGTCACGGAGGTCAGATGGAAGTCGCTCTACTGTAATTACTGATGTGCCAAATACTGAATCATCGTCGACCTGGGGCTTATTTAGCTAAATCGCTGCATTCCAGAATCTTTCGCGGATAGATAATTTTGGCTCTACGAACCTGTTCATAAAGGTCAGGTGGCAGTCGCTCCCAGTGGACCCTGGCCTCTCGAGATATTGACGAATATGTGATTATTACATGATTGAGAAATTATTATATGCATTTGAATGTTTAATGAAAAAAGTAATTATTTAAATATTTATTTATTTATTTAAAAACTTTATTGCACAAATTACAGCAATTGGCGGACTTAAAGCCAATAAGGAATAATTATGTTTTATCCTAAAATATGTCAAATTTCATTTAAGTAACTCGGCTCCCAATAAGTAAATTTGTAGCGTATGTATGGTAATACTGCGCCTATCCCTCAAGCACAGGACTCGACACAACACTGTGACATTAAAACCCACTATCAGTAATTAAAATTCACACATACGCAGCAAAATATCGCACAACACAGTGCACAATTACAACAAATAGAGCGGACATAATCGCTGTAACCAACGCGGTTACGTAACCCGCACATGAAGTAACTGCTTGGAGGCTATCATCGACTCTAATGTATTTAATTGAAAATTACCTTATATCCTCACGATATAACATATTTAATTGAGAATTACCTTATACATACGATGTATACGTAGACCTTCCAGTGGTGTCCACGCGAAGATTTGAAAGAACGTTTCTCGCTCGTACGATTCGGATGTGGAATGAGCTCCCAGCCACAGTGTTTCCTTTGGACTTTGACATGGGATCGTTCAAGATGTATATAGAGGTCTTCTTAGTGGCGGACAACGGATTGGTAGCGCCCCAGGTGGTGCTGATGTCCATAGGCTGCGGTTACTACTTTCCATCAGGTTCACCACATGCCTGTTTTCTACCGTATTACATAAAAAATAGGCCTGCCCCAAAGATCTCCACAAAGGTCGGTGATGTGCCTTCCGCATCCAGCTGGTACCTGCTATCTTTACCAGGTCGCTCAATTCGTCGTAGAGCTCGTCTAAGCTGAAATGACGCGCCCCACTATCGCATTAACGCACACAAGCAAATTTAAAATATGGACGCAATACATATACAAATGCCGTTGTAATTGGTCATTCAGTTGCCGGTGAGACTCAAACGTAGGAGCACGCGTCGTTCGATTAGAGCGTCGACGCTGCTACACAGATGAAGTGTCGTTATTAATATTTGCACTTACACATCGAAATCAACTAATTAAGTAGTGGGGGCGTCATTTCAGCTTAGACAAGCTCTACTGTAATTACCTGATTGAGAAATCCTAGATCATGGCCAAGGCGAACCCCGGACCCTCACGCAGGAGAGCGTAGCCGGGTTTTTTTTTATAGGTCATAGAATCAACAGCTCTTGAAACTTTTACATCAGATTAACGCGAAGTTAATTATTTACTGTGTACGGCCCACTTATATGATACAGGCTTACATTATAACCGTGTCCATAACATATCCAATTACCATATCACAGTGTGAACGGCCGATAGTGTGTGGACGAGATTTTTCCACGCTCCCGCTGCGTGGCGACCATGATAACCATATGATAACAGTGAATTTCGCGAGATCCGCCGACCTACATAACGGGGCGGCGATGCGATAGTGGTTTTTAGTGGTTTAAGTGACAAATGAGCAGACAGCGACACGAGAGACGAGGTTTATTATAGGTCTCCTTAGAGGCGAGCAACGCATATTTGTGATGTTCATAGGCGGCTGTGACCACTTTCCATCAGGTGGCTCGCATGGCTGTATGTCTACCGTATTACATAAAAAAGACAGCCTAACTGATGGTAAGCGGTAACTGTCATAACATCTACGATTCATGCATTTAGACAGCACGAGGTGGACCGACGATCTGGTAAAGATCGCAGGTAATAGTTGGATACGGAAGGCACAACATCGGCCTTTGTAGACATCTATGGTGAGGCGTATGTCCAGCAGTGGGAGTCTTCCTGCTGTTATGATGATGATGATGCATTTTTGTTGCTAAATGCGTTGTCACCGTGAGGATACAATTCCTCATGCCTGTAATTGCGCTGTCTACCTTAAATTAAATTTTGGAACACAATAATGTAAGCATTGTTGCTTGGCGGCAGGAATAGATAAGGCGATGGCACTCACCCAGGCGGACTCCACAGGCTTGACAGAGTCATATCACCTTATAAACGTGTTGTTGCGTGACAAACTGTTGTGACCTTTTAGTTCCGAGTGGGTTGGGTTCGGCTTGTGATCACTGGGCAGGGACAAGGGTCCCTGATCCCTGCTTCTATCCATATAAATAGCATAAAACAATTTCGCTTCAATTGACACGATAAGAAGAAGTATCGATGTACGCTTAGATCTTTTAAAGTACGCAACAGATTTCAATGCGTTTCTTAACAATAGATAGAGTGTTTCAAGAGGAAGGTTTATACGCGAACGAAGTTCGGGTCCACCGGTTTTTTATAAGAGTGAACACAAACAGTATTTCCTTCGGTTTATGACATGAGATCCTTCAAATAGTATCTTAGATTTCTTTTAAAAGTGGATGACGTCCCGGGTGTTGCTGATGCCCTTAGGTACTTTCCATCACTATCCTGTGTGACTACCGTATAAGTAACAAAAAAACGAGCAATCTGAGACGAAAAGTTCAGTCAGTTAAATTTATTTCTATACATATAACTAAAGGTCAGGTATTTGACTATTATCGATGTTACATGACACAGATGTCTACTATGGAGCATACCTAGCATACCTGTCTACGGGCTGAAATATTCGTCCGACCGACGATGACCCCCGCCTCCCTCCCAGACCCCAGACTGCTTTCCATTCCCAACCAACTGCTTCCCCAAACTTCGCTACCGACTTTGCCGGTAACTTGGTATTCTGCCTGATAACGTCGTTACGAATTTTATTCTACAAGACCACATTCTACACATAGGTAGTCTATAGATCTGTTCACCTTTCGGAACGTTCTCTCTTCCGATTCCTACATACATGTTTAACCATAGCTTGAAGACAGATAGACAAATATAAATAATAATAATCCGTCTCCGTACGTCTCGCTCAGTACGAGTCCTTTACAGTTTTATAATAGTATAGATAATATATTAGTATCTATTTACAAAGCTAGTGGCTTTATAAAGGCAATTTCAAAGCCCTTTGCAATTTAACGCAAACGTAAATACTCAATATATCTCCTAGAATACAGATGAGGTCATCGCTCTACGAGCATTGCCTTATCAAAGCGGCAGCTACGGTTCGGGGATCAATGACCCTGCCCCGTAGAGCCGCTACGCCGTAGCCGCCTACGTAGAGGTTTTGCCGCATAAATAAACCCTACGCAAGGGAAGGTAAATTGGTAACACTGCCATTGATCAACGGTTAGGAGTTGGTGTTGCCATTGTCAGTATCAAATTATGTACGGATAACGTCGAAGAGTTAATATGATGTTCACCAGTAAAAAGTACTTGCTTTTCCCCCGACTTCGTTCGCGTAAAATAAGATTATAACGTTCCAGACCCGTACCTGCGAAGACCAGATTCAATCTCGTGAAAAATTATGGCCTATGTACTATTCTGGGCTATAAGCTATATTTTATCAAAATACGTTAAGTAGTTTTTGCGTAGGAGTAACAAACACCCAAACATACATCCTTACAAACTTTCGCACTTGCAATATTAGTATAGGTATTACATGGCGACCTACCCTACCTTTGGACAGGTACCAAACTTCATAGAACCATCAGCCGGGCTAACCTGAAGATTACTCGAAGTCGAATTGAAAACAATCATTTGGCGAAACAACGTTCAAAAGCCATTTGTCTTTTAAAATTGAACCATCCTTTCCCTGAATTCTTAGTCTAATTTAAGCTCAAAAGGAAGCGGAGGTATTTAATTTTCATTTTAATTCTCATTAAAACTTGAAACAAACAATTCAAGTTAAAGGAAGCAGTGATCGTTCAAGAGGTTTATTTTAGAGGTCTCTTTTGATATGGTAGCCCATTGGTGATTTCCCGGTGTTGCTGATGTCTAGAGGCGGCGGTGACCATTTTCCATCAGATTCAGGTGGCCCTGGTTGGTCTACCGTATAACATAAAAAATAGACATCATAACATATAGAAACAGTTAAAAAGTGTGTCTGTACATGAAATATATTTACAAAAAAATTATTGAGGGTGATGAAGAAATCGTAATAGAATAAGAATTTTTTAATTTGTTGTCTGTTTGTACACGCTAATCACCGGAACTACTTGACGGATTTGAATGAAACTTTTTTGTTGTGTAGCTATTAAGCCTGGGCAACATATAGCGTATTATTAATTTTGGAAACTGGAACAGCTGATGTAGAAACATAGCAGGCTAGCTAAACTAGGCGAAATATGCAAATGGCGTCGAATGGATTTTGACGACGTTTTCACAGTTTTCTAATTTGGGGTCCAACTTAAAATCTAGGCCATGTTTCATTTAATTCGGTTAGGTAGAAACAGAGATGTAGCTTGACCTCTCCGTAGTGATAGCTTTTATACATTAGGGAGGTCATTTAAAATGGTCAGTCGTGAAAAAGATAAACTGCTATTAAAAACGATTTCAATACTCAATACTCAAATGTTTATTGATTCATAAAAGTAATTTTAACAATTATGGCCCTGACGGACGATAAATTTCCACGCGAACTAATTCGCGACTAGCTGGTCTTCCAATAAATCAGTACCCATACACCCCAGACTGCGTTTATTACAGGAGCACGTAAAAACTTGGCGAATAACGAGGTCTTTGACTCGCCCTGGGATCGAGCCTCCCTCTTAGGTGAATGTACTCTCGTGTACTCTCGTGAAGTCAATATTAGGTACATGCTATTCCGATTCTACTATAATCGGGTTGTGTCGCTTCTATTTGCCGGTGTCTCTTCTTAACCATCATCATCATCATCACAGCCCGTAACAGTCCACTGCAGGACTAAGACCTCTTCCACGAAAAGGAAGGTTATTGCCGCCGCTTGGCAGGCGGGTTTAAGAAAGTAGTGTTGGAAATATAACAGTGGAAAACGCTGCTGCCTATTTTACAGTCTGCGGAGACTCTAGATCATTGGCCTCGAAATCATTTGCCGCCTTGTACGACACCCACGAGTGTAAGGGGTTGGTGCTATTCTACTCTGCCGAACACCACGCGGCTCTTGTAGTTTTCTCTGTTGCTACCGATATGTATCGACTGTATCCTGTATTTATGCAATAAAAATGTTTTTAATTAATTCAATATCCCGCTTGTGCAATCGCGCGCGAGGGCCCGGGCTCCACCTTGACCTGATTTGACAGATCAGGTAGTT
The DNA here is from genome assembly GCA_907269095.1 of Blastobasis adustella. Taxonomy (NCBI): domain Eukaryota; kingdom Metazoa; phylum Arthropoda; class Insecta; order Lepidoptera; family Blastobasidae; genus Blastobasis; species Blastobasis adustella. The sequence continues at coordinate 3,909,675 of OU026135.1, read as the reverse complement.
ACAATGGAGCTACTGCCGAGTACCTCCGGTACCCGTAAGCTAGACAGTTAGTCGTCGATTTCCAAAGAAGGAAGAGTATTTGTGGACGTAGGAGTATCTACGTAACTATCTTTTTTTTATGTATTTTCACAAATTTCTTCGCCAACTCCGAACTGATTTTCAAAAATTTTTTTATTATTGGAAAGGTACTGAGGTGGTAATTTTCATCAGGCCACAATCTAATGATGGTAACCAGGTTAGAATCCATTATTTTACTAACTGTTGAAGTTAGCTGATCTGACAATTATGAAATAAATAAATCAAAATTATAAAAAAAGTAAAAATTGACTTCAAAACCGTAAGAAAGTAAAATTTACCATTTTTTTTTAAGTTTGTAAATACATCATTTTAACTACGTCCATACATACGTACAAACAATTTGTTACACAGAGCATATTTTTATTTGTCAGGTATCAAATTATGTATTGGAGTCAGTGCCACGTAGGCGGGCACATTTTCACTAGTCGTGCACGTGGTCCACGTGTTGAAAGGTGGATAATAATAATAATAAAATATTTTATTTTCTCAACACACAGGCATCATAATTATCTAGCTAGTAACAGATCAGATGTAGTAAGCAGTGTACATTTTTTATGAAAGGGAAACGCCTTCAGTAAATCTGAAATGGCTTTCCTACTGCCTGCTAGAGCTGGATTAATCGCTGGGATGATGATGATGATAAAAAAACGTACCCATTGTCATTTTTAATTTTCGGATTTGTTTCATCATCATTTGCCTGCCCTTATCCTTTGATGAAAAAATATTTTTTTGTCAATTATAATTGTTATCGTTTTTGGAAACTCAATTTCCAGGGCGGCCGGAGGCGCCATACCTATACTTCTCAGCACTATTCCTAAACGGGGTAGCCAGAGACACACACACCCACCTTTTTGCACACACATCGCCTATCAGGCACTAAAAATGTGTAGTAGGTACATAATCGACAAGAATAGATCGAGTTGGACCCGAAACTTCATCATCCACATAAATGTTGGACAAAACTACCTAACTACCAAGATTAGCTGTTACACTATAAAGGTCAATAAACTGATATTAATACCTTACATCGCGGTAACATCAGCAGTGTTGCCTCTGGGAGGTCATGCCCCCCAATATCGCCCAATAAAACGTAGCTGGGACCCCCCAGCCCCCAGGTGAACGCACCTCCAGCTGAAATTTTATATCAGACGGCGGCGAGTAATGAACTTTCCCTTTCGGGGGTGCAGGGATGGATTTAGGGGCCATATTTTGCTAGAATATGGACCTTCAAAGCCATTTAGATAGGCATTTTAGATCGTATCGTCATTTACCACCAGCCTTTAGGTGTGATAGCTGGCTAGGTTATATAACATTGGGAAAATTTTCCCAACACGTCTGTTTTTTTAATACACTCCTCGCCTTTCGGATTAGCAAACAGACACCACCATCTTGCCATGAAATAGAAATAAAACCTAAGAATTTGATTTCGTATCTTAATTATATTAGTCATCTTGGCGTTAATGTCCCAGTTGTGCTCTCGTGCGCGGGCCCGGGGTCCGGCTTGACCATGATCCAGGATTTGGCAGATCAGGTAATTACAGTAGAGTGACTGCGATCTGACCTCCGTAACTCTGTTAACAGAGTCGCGTCCATGACCTGAAAATATTGGGTGAAGGTTAGGCCTAAATGTGCAGGTTTCATCACGATATAATCCCTCAACGTAAGAGCATCGGTTAGTGTTCAACGTAACGTACGTTTAATGTAATGTTATTAATGGAGAATTTTATTATATAATACCATGATTCTTTTTAAAACATTGTATTATAAAAATTCTCCATTCGTTACATAGCGATTACTTACCTCATCGTCCTACTTTTCCGCTGCCAGACACATCAAATCTAAGTTAAACAGCATTTCATGATAACGCCTAACGTTATCGAATTGTAAACACGTTAATTTAGTTGTAATCAAAGATTTTCACATGTACATAAGGTTGTAATAATTGCAAAACAAAAAACCCCGATTGAAAATATGTGATAATGACTATTAATATTTATCATCAATCTTTAGATTATACAGTGCAGCTAATTTAAATAATTATCACGAAAACATAACACTGTAAATAATTACATTCTTACGTACTTCGCTGGCTCAGCGACCCGAAATGGATCTTGGCCTACGGCACAAGAATTCGCTATTACGCGATTTTAGAAAACAATATATGTCGTTGTGTCAAGAGAAGTGGTGTAAAAACATATAAAATATTCATTCCAGTTTAAAAGAAATGAAGCATAATACGGTTTATTTATTGCCTAGAGAAGCACACGTTCAAACGCCCCCCTGATGGATGCCTGTCTCCGTCGTCAAGATGCGGTGCCGCGCTTGAGGTACCTGCAGACATTCCTTTTGAAGAACCCTGAGTGCAGAGAAAAGATTTCAAGCTACTACTATCCCTGCCGATGCCTGGTATCCAACTGAATACGTGGCATCTAGTTTATGCAGATGAAATCTACCCCACAGTCTACAGATAAAATCTGTGTATTGGATGTAATCTATATAAAACAAAGGATATTGACATACCTATTCATAAACAAAACGACAAGCAAAACTAATTCAATCAATTATTATAAATAATTCTGCCCATATTCGTATTCTATGGACATAGTCGCTTAATAAATCTTAACATCAAAAAGAAGCAGTACGTATTACACAAATAAAGCTCAAAAAGACCCCCCAAGCCCTCCCTGAGTCCGACCCTGCGCCCATCTCAAGGCCCACTAAGCATCCGAATCGATCGGTCTTTGACCCCGTCTGAGCGACCTAAGTCGGGATGATGCAGTACTGTTTGTATGTAAATAGACGGGTCAATGTACGAACTCGCAATTTGAGACTTTTGTATTGGATATTAGTATGCGACAGTATTACTGAATAACATCGTGAGAGGATGGCTGTCTCGTTTGTAATTAAGTTGTAGGAGTGAGCAGTAGATACTGTCTGGTCTGGATATTGTATTAATATAAATATTAGTAATAAACCTACCCCTCAAGATTATTCTACCAGTCTTAGGGTCGCAAGGGAAAACCTTCCTCAACCTCGCTTCGCCAATGATATTAGGAGACACTCGTTAGCGAGTGAAGAGCTAGTAGCGGTTTTGAAGTTTATTTTTCTTGACCTGATCTTGCTTATTTGATATTACTGATCTGATCAGTAAATGTTTTCTTGGGTCGTCCTAGTAAGGACCGGTTTTCCAAATTCGCGCTATACCTATGCCTCTTTCGTCAATCTTCTTTCATCCATTCGCTCTAAATGCCTGACTTATCTTAACATCCCTTTTTCTATTTTTGCCGCTACACCATCTATGCCACACCTTTCCGATACTGAACTGATAAGTAAACTCACTGTGCTCAATATTGAAACATAGAGATGTTTGGTGAATTTTGTCCATTTTCCACTCAAGTTGGGAACTGTGTGCGTTTGCGCATTATGAGACCTCGTAACAGGTGTATACAGATAACGACACCCTTGATTTAAAGGTTAAGGTGCGATATTCTACTTTTGCCACTGGAGCCATTGTATTGCCAGACTGAAGTGGCAGTGGGCAGGGCACATAGCTCGAAGAACAGATGGCCGATGGGCAGTAATGTTTTCGAGTGGCGACCACGTACCGGAAGACGCAGCGTGGGTAGGCCTCCCATAAGGTGGACCGACGACCTGGTAAAGATCGCAGGTACCAGCTGGATGCGGAAAGCACAGAACCGGCCTTTGTGGAGATCTCTGGGGGAGGCCTAGGCCCAGCAGTGGGCGTCTTGTGGCTGATTCTACTTTATCCCGGATACCAACCCGCAGGGCACAATTTACTCGTACAGTACCACTGTTGTATTCATATCCTTAGCACTTTTGCATCATGACTTACGCCCTTGTAGTGGGCGATGAATCTTCACAACAAAGTGCTTGCATTAAATGACGTAAACACTCTTAGTGCCCGCATCGTGACATAAATCAACAAAGTACATGTCAATTTATTTTTGTAACCCACCACAATGATGACATCCGAACTCTTGTGCAGAGTTTCGAAGATTTAGATAGGGTATCTGCGTTTGGTTTAAATGTTTTGCGGTAATATGTATGCTTGGGTTGGTGGGTGCTGAAAACATGTACTCGTATAAACGGACCCTACGTCTACGGTCTACAGTGAATAGAATAATAGTTATTATTCATCATCACTAGCAGGGTGTAACTGGTCATAACATTTTAGGGTGTATATAAGGCACGCGAAGGCGATCATATCGATTTATGAACGTTAAAAACCGATACATAATATAAAACATAGTCGCTTCCCGCCGTCTGTCCCTATTTATCTAAGTATGTAACTATGTACGCTTAGATCTTTTAAACTACGCAACGGGTTTAAAGGCGGTTTTCAACAATAGAGTGATTCAAGAGGAAGGTTTATAGGGTAGGGCAACACGCGAACTAAGTCGCGGCTCGTCAGCTAGTTCACAATAAACGGCTTGCCTCAAAAATATAAGGATCTTATAAGACCAAGAGCGACCGAGATTCGTGTTGTTGTACAACCCTTTCTTGTGACAAAGACTTGAACTTTATGTGCCTATGTATTGAATGAACTTACCCGGATACCACACTAAAAAAAAACATAATTAAGTAAATATGTTTCATATCACCTGTCACTGAAGTAGGCCCATTTAGCGGTGCACCGGAACCACTCGAGTACCTACCATATCTAACCACTTGCTAACTCTATCGGTGCGACGACCCGCCGCCCTTGCGCTGCCCCTGCGCAGGCTACGATCGACGACAACGATCAACGACACTGCACGTTTTGTAATAAAGTTTTAGGATCCATTATGTGAATGTTATACGAACAGAAGGTGCCCTGGTCTGGAGGCAGACTGATACCACTATTAGTCTGATGTCAGGCACGACGAGTCTGGGAACGAGATAGGTGATCGATTCGTACTTTGAGGCTTGGCGAAGTTCAGCACCTGTTGGATGTATATCCTATTGGCGAAACGAGGTTAAATAAATAAATAAATAAATATTCGTGGACAAATTCACACAGCGCCATCTAGCCCCAAACTAAGCAAAGCTTGTGCTATGGGTGTTAGATAACTGATAAACTACTTAAATACATAATTATTATACAAAGAACACCCAGACCCGTAACAGAAATTAAAATTCATCATTTCAATTTCTGCCCGACCGGGAATCGAACCCGGGACCTCTTGTGTGGCAGACCGGCATGTTGACCATTGAACCACTCAGGTCGTCAGGTTGATTAAAGTGTTCCGCTGGGGAGCTAGAGACTGGTTGAACAGTTTCGGGAGCTGATTGGCACCCCGTGACGGTATACAATTATTCAATAATTATATTGCTAGCGGCCACAGCTACAGCCACAGCTAGCGGCGACAGTCTTTCTGGGAATTACGTTGGATAAAAAGTTGCAGTGGAAAACTCACTTATCTAAATTAAGTAAAAAATTAAGCTCTGCAATATTCGCAATCAAAAAAATTAAGAGCCTTACGAATGTGGAAACAGCGAGAACTGTGTACTTCAGTTATTTTCATAGTATAATGACCTATGGACTAATGTTATATGGTTCTGCAGCTGATATCCAAGACATCTTTATTCTGCAAAAGAGAGCTATTAGGTCAATTTATAGTTTAGGTCCGCGAGTCTGATTAAGAGATATTTTCAAGGAAATAGGCATTCTGACTGTCGCGTCTCAATATATCTACTTTAACCTAATTTACATATACAACAATAAAGAAAAATATTATAGGAATTCAGATAATCACAATTATAACACAAGGCACAAGGACAGGTTGGTGATGGATCGCTATAGATTAAGTAAAGTTAAACGCTCATTTGTGGGACAATGTATAACTTTTTACAATAAGGTACCCGAGGAAATTCAAGAATTGCCTCTCAGGGAATTTAAATCCTGGATTAAGGGTAAATTATTGCAGAAATCATATTATTAGATAAATGATTTCATTGAGGAAAAAAATCCATGGAGTTGAATTTTTTTTTTATCCGGCCAATCTTTTATGTTTCCTGCTGCATTTCAGGTCGAGACAGTATTTTTATTGTTAATTTATATATTATAAATTATGTATGTATTATAATACATTTATAAATGTAATTTATAAATTGAATGTAATTCAACATGTGTTACAATAATTTATATTGATTTATTTAACTTGTTTATTTAATGCAATGATTTGGTTGACTTGGGATTTATTATGTTGCAATATTGTAATTTTTCAATTTTTATTATTTGATTAATTCTTTATACTATTGGCTAAGAAATGAATGTAATAATGATTATTATGAATTCATACATTGAAATATTGAATTGACTACTAAGATACCTAAACTAGTGCCTAACCTGTATTATTCGTTTGTTATGTAGGTATTTATTGTCGACGTTCATAAGTGTTTCTTGTAAACCTTAAATTGAATAAATATGTTTGAGTTTGAGTTTAAGTTTGGCCATGTGGTGTCCGGCAGAGTAGAATAGCATCAACCCCTTACACTCGCGGGTGACATATGAGGCAACGCATGTTTCCGAGGCAAAAGATCTAGAGTCTCTGTAGGCTAGAAAATGGGTAGCAGCGTTTTCCATTGTTATATTTAAAACACTGTGATCTCCAACCCGCCTGCTAAGCGTGGACATTATGGCATAAACCTCCCCTATTTGTGGAAGATATCCTAAGTCCTGCAGTGGACTGTTATGGGCTGTGATAATGATTATGATTACTAGAGGGCCCGGCGCAACTTCGTTCGCGTGGCGTCCTATCCCTTACACAACCTACACACACACCTACCCTACACCCACTTTACTTCTACTTACCCTTTCTTCTTGCTATAATCTTCCTCTTGAATCAATCTATCTATTGATGGAGATCGCATTAAAATCCGTTGCGTACTTTAAAAGATTTAAGCGTTTATAGATACATACATAGATACATAGGGACAGACGGCGACGAACGTGATGGCCGGACTAATGGGCTACAGACCAGACCTGTCTGGTGTTCGGAAAATAATACTTATGGCACCAACAAACTGAAAGATGAGTAATGTCTTAGAGGCTAATCAATTTGGACCTTCGCAGACGAAAAAATGGACTGCAGCATTACCTATTGAGTATTTTTCACACTGCGATCTCCAATCCAGCTGCCAAATTATGATGATAATTTTGACGTTAACGTCCTGGTTCCGGGTCCTCGCGAGGGCCCGGGGTCCGCCTTAACCATGACCCAGGATTCGGCAGATCAGGTAATTACAGTGGAGCGTGATCCGTGATCCTGTTAACAGGTAAACCTGACCAATTTGAATCGTGGTTACATTCACGCCTGAACGTGCAGGTTTTATCACGATGTTTACCCTCACGGTATCCATGCATAGATTAACATTCAACTACATAACTCAGAAAAGACATAGACATAGACATAGACGTATCTTTATTTGGTCCAATAACACATTTAAAAAAAAAACTTAAAACTAACATAATAAGTACATAATAACGAAGCAGGGCGATGCATCATGGGACCAAATTGGACCAGCCTCAGCTTAATGCTATGAATGGCAGCAGCCAAATACAGCGCTGGTTTTCAGACTGACCCATAAGAGACCCAAAAGAGGCATTGGTACCTACATGTGGTTCGAACCGGATACGTCGGGGTACAATTTGGACCCCTTGACGATTAGGCCACCGACATTCCCGCGTTTAAATTACGCATATATATGAGATTATCATAACCGTGAAGATCATGGTAACCTACACCAATACTAAGGAGGCTCAAGTACGTGGACCCAACAACCTTGACGCAAAAGGAAATTACTTGTTTACAATCAATGTTGCATCGTGCCTTGTTATTTTCGTTTATCTTGTATCTAATCAATTGACAAGTCTGAAAAGAGCATTGGCCGTCTGCCCTTGGGTTGGTGCAGCCGGTTCTTTATATTATTACCAAAAAGGGTTACGTTATAGCTTTTTTTATTACGTTATTGTTATTTGGAATGTTTTTAAACAACTTGGGCACTGATTAAAGCCTAATACGAAACACCAGGCTTAAACCAACTTGTTGTACAACTTTTCTGCGTAGGCGTAATTAAAATTGTTTTTGTGCTTCGTAACTAACATTATTACGGTTAAATGTCGTAACTCGTAGAACCGAAGGATATGTGAAAGAATGGAGACACATAGTTTCTCTTAATACGTGTTCAATTTTATTCTGGTTTTAACTGTACAGTTACTGTACTGGTTATTGTTTTTTGTGTATACCTATTTGGAATAGCAACGCTAGCAAAGTTATGACAGTTGTCCTCACATCTGGATGCGAACAAGGGAATGCCTAGGTTCAAAAGTCGGTTTATAAAAATATCTTAAACATAAATTCCTTATAATACGTAAAAAGTACAAGTCACGTAATTTTGTATGTACTCGTAAACATCGTCATACACAGCTCGTGGATTTTGAGCTCGGAATTAATGGATGTCATCCAGACGTCACTCTAGGATAATATTTCCAATAATTACGCAGGATTTTGATTTCAAATCTTAGGTACATTTGTTAGACATAACTTCCTTATATGTAATTAAGTATAAGTCATGGAATTTCGTACGTAACATCGTCCCGTGCCCGTGGACTTTGAACTCCAATTGAATGTATGTCACCCAGACGTCACTCTAGGAAAATACAAATTCCAATCAATTTCTCTGAATTTACATATAATTGGTAACACATTTATTGAACATTAAAACAGAATAATAACAATTATATACAGACCTAACATAATACTAATTACAAATTTACAACAAACTAAATAATACTAAGTAAAACAATTAACAAACCTACAGATTACTCTGAATTTTGATTTCAATTTACTTACTTCGTTGCTTGTTGTGTTAAGAATTTAGTTGCGATGGGGATCAAAGGATATCTGAAAGAATGGCAACACATAGTTTCTCATGATAGGTACGTGTTCAATTTTAAACTGGTTTTAACAATACAGTAACTGTACTGGTTAGTGTTTATTTAGAATAGCAACGCTAATCCACATGTTAGGACAATGTTATGACAGTTGTCCTAACATGTGGATGCGTTTCAAAGGATCCAGTGTTTTTTTCTTTCAGTAGCTGCTAAAGATGCCTAAAACATAAATTCCTTATAATACGTAACAAGTACCTACACGTAAATTTGTACATAAACATCGTCATAGCATGTGGACTTTGAACTCGGATTAAACGGATGTCATCCAGACGTCACTCTAGGAAAATACAAATTCCAATCTATTACTCAGGAATTTGATTTCAATTGTACGTACTCGTTACTTGATGTGTCATTGAATTTACTTCATCATCACAGCCCATAACAGTCCACTGCAGGACTTGAGGCCTCTCCCACGAAAGGGGAGGTTTTTGCCATAATCTCAACGCTTGGCAGGCTGGTTAAAGATCGCAGTGTTATAAGTATAACAATGGAAAATGCTGCTGCCCATTTTCCAGCTTACGGATAATCTAGATCTTTTGTCTCGGTAACATTAGTCGCCAGGTACGACACCCACGAGTGTAAGGGGTTGGTGCTATTCTACTCTGCCGGACACCACACGGCTAATTTATTTGCACTACTATAATAATGGAACAATAGGTACGAGGCAAAGAAACTCCATTAATACCAAATTTCTCGAAATCTATCTCGCCTTACTTTAAATTAAATTATAAATAGATTTAAAAATATGTATATTTAATTATCATTCAAACTGGAACACAACAGTGCAAGGATTGGAGTCTGAAATGGATAAGGCGGTACCTATCCACACGGACTCTTCAGGCTTAAGACCTTAAACCACAATAAGTATCAAAAATATACTTAATTAAATATCTTAAAATAGCAATGAGCTGAGTGTGTGCTAGTGCTCCATGGGGTGGGGATTTGAAAAACCGTGGCTTTAGTAATGGGGGGCATTTGCCTTTTTGCTGCCAGAGCAACGTGTCCTGGGTTTTAGAGGTGGGCAATGCATGGGTGATACCCCTGGTGTTGCTAATGTCTATAGGCAGCGGTGACCACTTTCCATGAGGTAGCCCGTTTGCCTGTTTACTTATCGTATGACATTTAAAAAAATTATTCTGGTTAGAAATAAATTATTTTGTTTAAAGTAGCAGCACGTTACCTTCGAGTGTGTTCCCTGATCGTTGTAATCTGAACGCCTTTAAGGCCAGAGTGAATAGACTGTTCCTAGACAGGCATGCTCCATCTACGGCCGCATCGACACTTACCACCAGGTGAGATGGCGGTCAAATGCCTAGAAAGTCTAATAAAAAAAAAACTTTCAAAGTCCTTAAGGTGGTGAGTCTCCCACCAGGTGATGCATACACCATTGTACAATAATGACGTCAAAGGTGACGTCCTTAGTAGAAACAACGTCACAGATCGGACTAACCTAAAGAAGATGTCATAACCGCAAGGAGGTAATGAGGCAATGTGACAAACCTTTTTGGTCACTGGCACCTGTGCGCAGGGCTCGAGGAAGAATTCTAGAATATCCTCATAACATAAATCATGATATAATTTGTGATATATACCGTAATTGATGTCTGAAATGTGTGTATTTTTGCAAAAAATGTAATAGAATCGTGTATCGTCTAAATCTGATTAAAATTTGTGTAATACCTGACATTGGATACGGCGAGAAAATAAGTATTTTGTATTGAAGCAGGTGTGTTTAAAATAATTTGAATTTATATGTTTTTATGCACATTAATTGCCTTTGTAATGCCAAGGCGGACCCCGGGCCCTCGTGCGCGAGATCACAACCGAGACATTAACGCCAAGAAGATTTATAATTGCCTTTCTTACACTTTAGCTATAGCTTGTTGGCATAAATATTATGTTTGTAGAGGTATTGTTTTGTGTGTATTCATCATCATCATCATCATCACCATCACCTTCCGCCTGCTCTTATCTTACTAGGTGGGTTGTCTGTATACAGCAAGTATCAATATTATAATAGTTTTAGGAAAACCTAATAGGAAAAACTATACCAATGGGAATACTGAATTATTTGACCATTAGCGCAATACTATTGTTAATATAAATGTACCAATGACCCTTTTCTGAGTTATGTACATTAGCTCAATGCGGATGCTCTTACGGTGAGGGATAATTTCGTGACGAAACCTGTACATTCAGGCGACTGAATGTGTTACCGTGATCCAATCTGGTCTGGTTCCCCTGTTAACAGGACCCTGCGCGAGAGCATAACGACATTAACGCCAAGATGATAATTGTTAATATAAGTAAATAGTACTATGGAAATTTCCGTGATTCAATAGATCTAAAATAGCCTTCTAGCCTACTTGAATAGATTTGAATAATAAATAAATCTGTGTGGTGTCCGGCAGAGTAGAATAGCACCAACCCCTTACACTCGTGGGTGTCGTACAAGGCGAATGTTTTCGTGGCAAAATATCTAGCTAGAGTCTCCGTAGGCTGGATAATGGGCAGCAGCTTTTCCCATTGCTATATTTAAAACACTGCGATCTCCAACCCGCCTGCCAAGCGTGGAGATTATGGCAATAACTTCTCCTTTTGTGGGAGAGGCCGTAAGTCCTGCAGTGAACTGATATGGGCTGTGATGATGAATAAATAAAATGAAATGCGTCGTTGTCACGGAAGAGGAAAAGCCGTTGTTGATTGCTGCAACTTTAAATGTATGACTTTATGTATGTGTGTCCTGTTTTAAGTTGGCAAATACTACAAATTATCAAACACTGTTGATCACCACGCGAAGGTTCGAAAGAATCGGATGTAGAATGAGCTCCCAGCCACAGTGTTTCCTTTGGACTATAACATGGGATCGGTCAAGGTATTAGAGGTCGCTTCAGAGGCGGGCAACGCATTGGTAACTCCCCTGGTGTTGCTGATGTCCATTGGCGGCGGTGACGACTTTCCCTCAGGTGGCCCGCTGTTGTCTGCTGTATATCATAAAAAAAGATACGACGTATAATGCCTGAAACGCAAAATCGATCGACTTCGGAGGTCGTTGGTACGCAGCAATGTTTTTCAGGAGTTCAGTGACACGGTTCAAAGCTCACAGGCACGAGCTTCGGGGCTTTTGCTCTTGGAATTAACAAGATCTGCTAGTAATTACTACAGATTCGGAACTTATCGAAGCTTACGTTGCCATCATACACTTAAGTTGTTGATGTATTAGTTTCATATTTTGCTAAGGTACTAAGAAGTGTGTCATCATCATCATCTAAGCCATTAAAGTCCACTGCTGAACTGGTCTCTTCTCTCTTAAACTTAAAAGTCTCTACATTAGATAAACCTGTACGACAATAGCCTAAGGCGCTGTCCTAATTGGTAACGGTCGTACGACAATGGTCTTGCGAAAGGCGGTTTTGAGGTCTCTTATTGGTCGAGCGACGTCCGTCGTACGACCATGGTCGCACAACCGTTGCCAATTAGAACAGCGCCTAACAGTCCATTGCTGGACTTGCGCCTAAAATACGCAAATACCTAATCTAAGTCGGTCATCACAGACCAAAGCTCAACATGACATAATATAATATAAGATAGGTACATAGTGGGTACAAGACCAACAAATCGACAATCCCATACTCCGATACATTATTATTATCAATCCCTCACACATTGTGATGCAAATGTGACCAGTGATTGCAATGCAAGCCGCCACAGCGCTTCTACTTTATAAATAACCACTAATATAGGTGTAATCTGCTGAATACACATACACACATGCACACACACGCACACACACGCACGCATAGGACGTGTATATGTGTTATACACTACCACAGACGAGTGTGTCTTCGTGTAGGTACACTTTTCCTGAAACAAGCGCGCATCTGTGTGTGTGTCCCGGTGTTGGTAACGTCAGAGTTCTGGATAAACCGTTGTAGTTATTTGCTGGAAAGTTTAGATGACTAGATTTTTACGTATTTCGATGTATGATGTTTACGTTTTGGTGTTATGGCAATCACTGTGGGAGATTTCCTACGTCACAGAGCATGGGAGATCTTCATGTTTTAGAGCTATGAATAAATTAAATTCGTGTTATAATTACATATTGTAATATAACTTGGTGTACATATATGTAAAAATGGTAATCTTCACTTTTCAACATCTAATTAATTTAAATTAAGCAGTGATAGCAACAAATTAGGAAATGTTTTCAATGTCAAACATTACTTGGTCTCTTGATTACTTGGTCTTAAGTAAAACTTGTTTTATTTCATTGTTTTAAATGACACATTGAACGCGAATATTATTTCACCAATATGGGACTCTTATTAGAACAACCTATCTTATGTAAACTGTTTATAATGTAACTATATGTGTTCTGCAAGTGTATCTTACCTAAATAAATGAAACTAGAGGCATAACCCACTCTTATCCATGGACGACGTCCAGCAACGATGGTTAGCACCGATGATTTCGAAGGGTGCTTCCTGTTATACTAAAAGAGGAATGTAGGTAAACCTTGCCAATTATTTTTGAACGATAATATCCAAAAATACTCGTCGAACGTCGTTCGAAACACAATTTTCAATAACATCTCCATTACATCGATATCTGTTCAATAAACTCCACATATTACGGCTAAGCTATCAACGCGAACTTTAATTAATTGAAAACTTTATTTTATTTAGGGCCTAATTTATTCAATGGCAATCTCCTTGCATACACACACTCATGCATACCGCAATACAATACTGCATATCTATAAGTGTACGACGAGACACGTCTGGCTTTATGCATCGGTGTGCGTCTACCCTTTGCCTTGGCCGTCAGTGCAAGGATATCTAAACTACCCAGTTCTGATTGTGGGGCGTAAACACGCGTGTACAAGGTTCATTTTGACTGTACACACAGAGTTTTGTACGTAAATAGTAATTTTGGTGCGTTATTTTGAATCATACTCCCAAGACTGGCACAGTGCGTGCGATTCGCAATGGTGCAAGTTTTGATGTTTTAAAGTTACGTTTTAAACATTTTAAGATTATTTTATTGAATATTGTAATTTATTTTTTGTAGGAACGTATTACGTAGTTTTTCTAGGTTTATTACGTAATTCTTAAAGCCGGGTTCGGGAAGGGTTGCTGTAACCGAGTTTTTGACCTACACATAAAATTCACACATTTTAAGGGTATGTTCCGGATTTCCTACCGCGTACCTTCGTTGACGAGTAGCCCGATATTCCGACACAGGTTGCATGTATCATGGTCAGGGGACTTAAAAGTCGGTGAAATGTTTAATCGACTAAATAATGTCTCGGTTATATACCTATATGGTTGGTGAAATGAATTTCGGTAATAGGTTTTTCGATGATACGTTACATCGGTTAATTACAGCTTCGTAGAAATGAGGCGTCGTCGTACAATTGAGTGATTGGTTAAGTTTTCGTTGAAATAAATATCGATTACGACTTTTGAAATTACGTAGGAAACCCAGTTGTTGCAGTAGCAGTATGTAGCAGAGGACGACTGCCTAATTTGATTGAGATAGGTTTATCAAGCTTACGAAGTTATAACTTCGTCTTAAGAGCATTCGTAGATGTTGTGTGCGATAGGTACAGCTTTCCAGCAGGGGAGGGGGAGCTGCTTGTTTATCACTAAGTAAATCGTATAAAAAAATACTATTAAAGCGAAACTGTCACATGAAATTGCTTGCTTGAAATACATCACTAACGGCCTTCTGTGACTGAAAAAATCATAACGAATATATCTCTCTCTATGTATACATATTAATCTGTTTATACTACCAGTATATAGCTATTTATCATTATCATCTTGTCTACAGGACGCTTAAGCTGGGCATAAGTCACCCCTATCATCCATTCCGTTGGATTTTACGCATCTTTCATCCTCCATGAGCTCTCTACGATCACCGGATCCCAATGCAGTATTGCTGGAATCTTTCGGCCCCATCAAGCATCGCTTCTGTAAGCTATGTAGAGCTCTAAAACCTATGGTGGTGGTTGACCTTAATTCTGTTACGGATATTTTCATTCCTCATCATAGCTCCGTACCTACTGTTAGTCTCAAACCAATTGTCCATCGATGCATGTAAACTAGACAATGCATGTAAAGACAAATTGTTTGTGATTTGTAGATCGTTTTAAGTGGTTATTTCCTTACAAAATTGGAGCAAAATTAGTGACCCATGGTGTGAATTCTGATCTGTTCTTTCATTTTGACGAGTACATTTTTAGATATAGACATGATTTATTTTGACATTACAAAATTCCATAAGGTTTTTCTGTGTGATTAGTAGTTTGTTTACATCCAAGCTTATCGTTTACTAGTCAACAATACAAAAAAACCCACAACAAAAAAACCTTCATTTTTAATTTACACTTACCAAAAACGGCTCAAAAACAACATTCATTACCTACAAAACAATCAACAATCCACCTTTCTACACATGTTTTGCAAAAACATTTCACTACCGCCTCCTCACCCTACTATGCACCGAGCGCTCGTTCACGCACACATGCGCGTGTATGCACCATCCGTCTGTGTGGTGTTCACCTTGAAACCCGCCGACTCTTTGTCCATTAGGTTATTCGGTTAATGGCACCAGAGTCAATGGCGCTGACGCTACGTATGGTCGGCAACGCAACGGTTTGTCTTGCTTTCGTGCGCTGCTTATTTGCTGGATTGCGAGATGGAACTCGTTGTATGAAATGTGCTGACGTGGCGTGTGTGTAATTGTTGCATTGCAGGTTGACGTCTACTTGTGCCTTTTTAAAACAAATGAGATAGCGAGTAACCTATCGTTAACAGCGACTTTGTGTTTAGTAATTGAATAAGAAACTAATCTTTACATTTTGTTAAATAGATTATCATCATGCTATCACGCATCTTAAATGAACGAGTGGCCCGATATTTCGACGCAGTTGCATGCACCATGGTCGGTCACGGGACCGCGATAACCGCGATAGTTCAAAACATTATATCAGTCAGAAGTTCAGGACGAATTATATGTATTTACTGGAGCTAAACGTCATTGTACCCATTTATTCAAATGTAAGTTTCTGTTGTAATTCTAACAACACAAGTCTGAGCATTCCATGCACAATCAAAACGGAAAACCCAACAATAAATATGAACCAATAACTTTCATCTGCGAAGATTTATCATTTCTTCGTGTGACGAGACAGAGTCACCTACTACGACTAACTACTAATTATTAGACCTCGAACAAAACAAATAACAAATACCGAAACTGTAAACTGAGTTACAGTCTGACGATAACCGTTACCGTCCTTACCACACCGACAAGCGTGCGCTTGCGCAGGATTGGCGCTCAAAATACACCGCGACGCGCTCTGTTGGGGCAGGTCTTACCGTACCGTAATGGCTCCCAGTAAATACTTCGTTGTTCGGACGCACATATCTGATATACTAGTTTTTGATGGCTCTTTCGTGTGAAATTCGGTTGCGATGCTTGCGATGTAGTTCCCTCGGGAATTATGGATAAGTTACAATAAATTCCTACAGTAGTATTTGCGTAAAGTTGTAACAAAAAACCATTTGTTACGATTTTCTTTGAGATTCTAGTATGAGATCTATTTATCTGAGTACCTAAACTTTTTAAGTCCTTATTATAATAATAAGTGCCTACAAGTCCATCAGAACCTATTACATTTTTGTCGGAGTAATTCCAGAATTTCTACAATGCAAATTCTATTTAGCCAGCAGCAGTTATCCAAAGAGGCACTAAGTTCTAATATAATATGAACTAATAATGACTTACACTAACTAATATAAGTACTAATAGTGGTAGTACTACTATTAGTTATACGGCCTTGTACAGATATTTTTTTTTTATTTTCAAAGTGGGTGCTTTTCAGTCCTAGTATCACTGTGACCATTACTGATCTTTTGTGATCGGCTCTTTCTTACAGTTCAGTGCAAAACCTTACTTTACTATTCAATTCATTTGTAAATAACAATTTAAGCGTACAAGCGATAGAGATAGTGTGTGGAAATCAAACCCGGGCTTTAGAAACTTCACTATGAGGTCTCACAGTGCGTGCGAACGCACTGGGTTCCAACTGACAATACCTGAGTGGCGACCGGCTCTATGCGTCAAAATGAACGAAATTGACCAATCATAGTAATATACAGATTGAACGCAGTACGTCCACTTAGCAGACTAGCACTGTGAGAACGCATAGTAAGCTACTTTACATAAACCGGGTATAGCAGCAGGTTGTCAGTTATCAGGCCAGTTAATACCTATTCCACAAACCAACGCATAGGCACATATTATTACAGGGAAGTTAACGATATCAAATTGGGAAACCCCACTATTTTCCAATTATGTTACCTACATGCATTACAATTGCAAACTTTGATAAAACAATGTAACGCATAAATACCTATTAGTTAAGGAAAAATCTTGATAAGAAATTATTTATTACTTTTCCTGCTAAATCAAATATTCATAGGTATTAATTTATGGCAAGTGAATCTTGCCCTAGTTTTAATTTAAAATTGTTACTAAGAACACATTTCAACAAAATTAGTATTTTATTTTTATTTCGATAAGCAGGTACAATAACAGACAACAAATTATCAACTTATATCTTACAGTTCTACACTCTAAACCATTACAAATTTGATGCCCAATTACAATTGTACACAACATTTAAAGAAGAAATGACAAGGGTGATGTAAAAGAAAAACTACTGAGAGTATATATTTTTTATTAAATCAATGCAATGTAGAAATCTCTCACAATTATTGTGAGACATAATTTCTTTAGAACTGTCTGCATTTAAACTACAGACAAGTATAATAAACAAAAATCTTGTACTCCATATGTCAGTCAACACAATGTGAATCCACGGTACTCAGTCAACGTCCAAGACGTTAGCCGAGGTCAAGGAAACAGGTTCGATTCCCAGCTGTCGCCAGTACACTGTCGATGAACAATACTGGGCTAAACAAGTACCTACAAAGGATTACAAGGACTGAATGTACGACAAGATGAATGCTTGCAAAACCGTTTAGCATTTGTTAGTAAGTTGGTACAGAGTTATTTTTACATTTTAAGATATAAGGTAGTGAGTATGCGTTGAAATTATCCTCGTTTTGTTATATGTTTTAAGTCTTAATAATTAGACAAAAATATACACATTGTGGTTTTTTGTTTAATGAGGTTATATTACTCGTAATTTCCTTACGTAAACAATCTGTTATAGCCTTACTATGTAAATTAATATGATAGTGGTACAAACCCAAAATCAACACGCAAATTTTGACAGACCTATCGTCAGTGCAAGGTTTTGCAGCATAAATATAAGAAGAAGATGAGGTGGAATGACTCTGTCAAGCCTGTAACACCTGAGGAGTCCGCCTGGGTGAGTACCACCGCCTTATCTATTTCTGCCGCCAAGCAACAATGCTTGCATTGCTGTGTTTCGGTTTGAAGGATAAGGTAGCCAGCGCAATTGCAGGCATGAGGCATTTCATGGTAGACAGTTGCCGCTTACATTAGGTGCGCTGCTCGTTGATGCTACATTCAAGGCTTATAGGTAATAAGGTATTACCCGCGTACAATCCGGATGCTATGGAACCTTGTCGTAGTAAATCTAAATGAAGGTTGATTTAGAATGACAAGGTTGTATCCCGTTCTCCCGAGAGGTACGCACGCGGATAATAAAAGTCTTACTCGTTGTTCACAATGCGTTGTCCTCTACCAAGGACTAATAAAGATTAATAGTCCCTTACAAATTCCTTTTAGCAGGGTCAGCCGTACGTAGGACTAACCGTACGAAGTATCCGTGGCAGAAGACAACGCGTTGTGAACGACGACTAGTAAGTGCGTAGCATAATTATCATCGGTTGACATTTACAACAACATCTATGTCGCGCCGCTCTAGTTCTTCTCTTTCGTAACCAAGATTACATTTGTTGATACGGCGTTTCGCAAACACATTTTTATCTTGGCGCTTATTCATACTTATTACATTTAGTATGACGATATGTTTTTGAAGGATGTCCATTACAAGAATACAGAGCTCCGTACATGGTGATTTAAAATAATATATTTGACAGATGCAACTTGAATTTACCTTTATAATTTACTACGGGATAATGAAAATATAAAATAAGTATGGCCCCAAAATGGTACCCTGCGGCACCCCTAATTACAAAGTCCAATGGCACAAGGAGCATCGATAATAATGATATGCAAATAGTGTTAAGGAAAAGTATTTTTCTGTACTGTTTGCCACTGAGTGCAATGTTTACAATAGTGTTTAAAGAAAACATTAGCAATGGCTGTAAGCTTGGACTGATTCCATGAACGTTGATGTCACTTTATGTTGAATTAAGAATGTGTCTTAAGCTTAAGTAAATTCCCTTTTCCCGTTCGCATATATCATCGCCAAGCAAATATTAATTCTGAAATAATAAACGTTGTGAAAAAAATATATTTTGCTGAAGTTGAATGCACGAATCGTAATGGTCGGTGGGTTGTTTGCTCGTTTGTGCACTGCGTAGAATAAGAAAAAAAATTGCAGTCTATAGCGTAAGCAGAATTTCTTCAAATCATCGCAGTCATTGGTTTAAATAGTTATAAAAATAATTGCGTTAAGCAGTCACGCAGACGCGTATATCGACTTTTAGGTACGCAATTTAGGTATTGGACAGTTTATGCTTACCTACTCAAAATACAAGTTACAAAAACAAAATATTAGGTCACAATTGAATTACCACATTTTAAATTACTCGCAAGCATCGTTTACACTCGTAGATTGATGAAAGAGGTATATAGCATCAATGTAGATATACAGCGTGAATTTGGAAAACCGGCTCTTAAGAGGACGACCCAGTAAAAAATCAGAAGGATCAGTAACGTTCTCAAAACGCTGGGATTCGAAGTGGGAAAAATAAAAGGATGGATGGTATGAAAAGATTTGTGGATAAAAGCGGGGCTAGGGTGTTGTGTCTGGACAGAACAAAGTAGCGGTCCAAAGTCTTGGCCTAATCCACCTGTGGGACAGAGGCGGGCGCTTTATGTATGTATGTTTTTGTCGTTTACACTCTTGCTTCCAAATGACGGCAAACAAACCTGAAGACGCAAAAGATGACGTCACGGCTATAAATTACAAAATTAACATGTTGCAACATTGAGAAGAGCGTTTAGCGAAGTTCAGGAACCTTTTTATTGATGTTGGTGCGCGGTTTTGGCCAAAACAACTGGTTACATGTCAATTATGAGCAGCTAAAAGGTTCAGATGGGTTCGCGGCATAGGGTTGTTTGACCTAAAAGGCAAAAGGACGCTCAAAATGTTGCGTAGAAACTGTCGTCCTTCAACCTTGGATACAATGTTGTTATCAATATCATTTTGTTTGAGGTTTTTTCCTTTTTTTCATCATATTATTATCTCACATATAAAATCAGAATAAATAAGTTTGCTACGAGCAAAACATGCAATCAAAATGAAAACTTAACCTAAATTTAGCTACTATTAAGTAAATTTTAGCTAAAAAACGGAATGAAAGGGATACCTAAAACACAATAATGTTATATTTAAAGAAATGCCGTGCATCTATGTGCATGTGCGTGCTATGTGCATTTAATTGTAGGTATATTCAATTTAATGAATAAATGAAAGAATGATTACTTTATTGCATAAATGCAAGATACAGTCGGTACATATCAGTAGCAACAAAGAAAACAACATGCGCCATTATCGCTTAAAGCGACTTCTACCAGGCAACTATTAATGGTAATTGAATGAACTAAACTCTGAATTATTTTATTTCCCTGGGCAAACCACAGAGCTCGCTAGGGTAATGGCGTTGCCGACCCCGTAAAAACCGTTTCACCCCTTTCTTTCCATGTTGTACTTATATTGCCATAATATTTACATTTTTCTTACCACTATGCCATGTTTATTACCTCGTTTGACTTAACCTTGTTTCGCTTGTTCAGAAAACAAATGATAAAAATGGTACCGATTCGTCGACAAACAGTGGCATCCTTAACACAATGACCCAATTGTGAGAGATAACCGAGGAAAGGGCATATGAATAAAAACTACCGACCTTGCCTCGAATTTATTCGTTACAATTGCTTAGAGAGATTTGACTGTTTATTTTAGACTTTGGTGTGACGCGATACGTTTTAGGGTTTCTTTTACAATAACTATATATACTTACATAGTTGACCTGAATGTCTGAAATGCTGAATTTACATTTCTGTTACGGATCTGAGTGTTGTATGTTTAATAAGTATGTATTTAAAAATATATAAGTAGTTTATCAGTTTACTGGCACCCATAACACAAGCTTCGATTACTTTGGGGCTAGATGGCGCTGTGTGAATTTTCAAAGCATATAATTAATAATTCATTGTATAAAACAAAGTCGCTTCTCTATTTATGTACGTTTATATCTTTTAAACTACGCAACGGATTTTAATGCGCTTTTCGACAGTAGATAGAGTGATTCAAGAGGAAGGTTTATTTGCAAGAAAAAAGGATAGGTAAAGAAAAAGTATCATCAAACGGTTCATCATCAGCATTCGTAGCCCTGAAAGAAGGTTTTGTGCTACCACCTCAACATTGAAGGGCTTACTTAATATATGCAACAAAAAACGCTAATTTATACTTACTATTTATATACAAAGTTAATTTATCTTCCTACCTATAATAAATTATATGTGTTCTGCTAAAAAAGCTACGTAAAACATGGGCATTCCTTTTAGATATACGAATAAAATCACGGTTTTTGCGTGCATAAAGATTTCACATTTGATAACCTACCTAATAGTAGATAACTTAGGAATAATTGTTTTTCTGTGTAAAAAAATTAATTATCAAACTTGGTTATCTACGGGGAACAAGGGGTATTGTATAGGTACCTACGTATAGGTACCTACTCTACGGGTATGCTATATAAACACGAAAGAACGTACTAAAAGCACAACTGTAATCTGTGAGCTATGTACGCTTAGATCCTTTAAACTACGCAAATGGATTTTAATGCGGTTTTCAGCAATAGATAGAGTGATTCAAGAGGAAGGTTTTATAAGCAAGAAAAATAGGGTAGGTAGGGGTAAGGTAGGTGTACGCGAATGAAGTCGCGCCGGGTCCACTAGTGCACAATAAAAACAAGTATGTATTTGATTTTAACAACGACATAGAATGAAAGCAAGTACCTATTTTATACACAATTTCACAATATTATTGCCGACAAGTCTGGGTAAATATTGTATAAAACAATCTAAGCCCTTATCAAGAACTGTTTTGAACTCATAAAAAAAAAGGAAACACAAACAGTCTAAATGACATTTTGTTCTTTTACCCGTGCGTAGACCTTCCCGCTCTTCAAATATGAAAATCCATTGTCTGGAATCTAGCCATTTATATAGGTGTAAGCACCTTTGTTTACACACAAGATTAGGTCAGTCTACCGCCTTATCTCCGGTTGCAATGTATGCAACGTGCATAAAACAAATAACAACTGTAATATAATAATCTGCCTATCTGTCGCATTTTTATTACAAAGCAATGTAAACATTGTTAATTGAGGCTGTCTGCTCTTGAACTTAGATTAAAAATAAATAAAAGACTCATAGACTTATGCGCTTATTGCACCTGGCTAAATTCAGTCTATCAAATCAAGATAGATAGATAGATAGATAAACACTTTATTGCTCATAAAACATAACAGTCAATCATTTACAGTAACAAAGAACATAAACAACATATGCGCACATAATAGCACATATGAGCACAACATATGAGAACACAAAGAACATATGAGCAAAGGCGGCCTTATCGCTAGAAGCGATATCTTCCAGGCAACCTTTACAGAAATTGAGACAGGAATTTTACAGCAGGTAGCGTTGAGCCACAGGATACAAGAGAAAGCGTTGTGCATTGTGAAGTTTTGACTTAAAACTAGTCAATGACTCAGACTGTCGGATCTCCCTCGGCAGATCATTCCACAAGCGAGTTGCCTCACCGTAAACGAGTCGTAGTAGTACCCGGAACGCGTGAACAGGGCCGACAGAATATTGTCTGAAGCAGACCGTAGCGCACGGTCATGGTTGTCTCCTAGGCAGCGAAAGTGCTCTCGGAGATAAGCAGGAGACCGGGGATCGTGCAAAACGTTAGACAGGAGGGAAAGGACATGCTCATCCCGTCTAAGCCGGACAGGAAGCCAATGAAGCTTACGTCGGTATTCCGACCGCAGACCGAACACAAACCTAACACAGAGATTCTGCAAACGTTGGACTTTATTAAGGAGAACCTCAAGGTGAAATGTATTGCTCATAGAATAAGGGCCATTTTTGTATCACTTATATTATATTAAGCGTCGCTCTGCTTTTCAAAAGGCGTGTTAAAAAAAAAATCTTACTTTATGAGCAATACATTCCACTTTGATTTGCTCTCACGCTTTTTGCTATCCTACACTTACCGTACCTTACACCTAACCCATTAGTATACATTCTGAATTCCAACCTAGTGTTGAACTAGCCACAATGAAAAAATCAACTTTTTCTCGATCAAAGAGACAATGCGTCACAGAATGATACAGTCCAAGGCGGCTACGCAAATAAGGAATTAAGATTATACATATTGCGCTGCGCAAGGGCAAGCCTCGCGATAATGAATTGTTCTGTTATCTTTGCCGCGGATGAAGTCATAGACGTGAATGTGGAAAAGCTCTGTGTCTATGTGTCTATGTTTTGTTTCCATGTACAGTCGCCTGCACAGATAGAAACAGTGAGGAGTCCGACCTAGTGTAGGTAGGTATGCTAGCGCAACACAATTTCTTTGCAGGGAACTGATGACTTTTTATACAGTGTTGTTTGCCTTTATATAGCTGCCACTAAATGCAAGGGATATAACAGTTAGGGCGGAGATGGAAAGTAGGAAGGCATATGGGTCGTTGTGGAGCAACACCCGTCCAACTTAGGCAATAGCGAGCGACGAATGGTGTTCACCATTAATGGCACCGATTCCAAACATAATGATTTTTAACTTTTTTCTTATTCTGTGCCTAGTTATAAGTACCCATAGTATTCTTTTTAAATGTGGAATAACGTGTTTTCATTCATTTAATACCTACCATGTCGCAACTGTCTGCTTGTAAGCGATAATTTCTAAAACCTCACTGTGCATTTTCATGGCGTTTTCACCAATTCATACAGTGATTCACGGCGAAGGTTTAAACATATACCTTGTACCTGTCCCAAGGCCGGGTCACTAGCCGTAAATCAACACAACAAAGTGCAAATAGCTTTCAAATAACCCTCTCTGAATGCACGAAAATAAACAATAACAGCAGCTTTTTCTCGTCAGCCAATCTGTTTGTTTACACAAACCTCATCCGATTTTGTGCAGCACGAGAGCATGTGAATGCACTGAAGACGTTAGAGGTCGCGGGCTCTTACTGCTGCTCAAATATTAATAATACACACATAAGCTAACGTTTACTACGAACTATTAATATATTAATTAAAGGCGTAGGGTTGCGTATCTGTCAGTCTTCTACAGGTTGCATTTCGATCCGCTTAACATCAGGTGGGCTGTTTTCTCGTTTGTCACTGCGTAGAATAAGAAAAAATTTAGCGGCCCATAGCGTAAGCACAATTACTCTAAATCGTGTCAAAGCCATTGGCGTAAATCGTTATAAAATTCATTGCAATAAGCGATCACACAGACGCGCATATCGACTTTTAGGTACTCAATTGGTATCCTCTCGAAGGTCAGACGGTTCTGCACTTCAAAGCAGTTGCTTCAGTTATATCAAGCACGAGTTCGACCCCGCATGGAGTACTGCTGCCATTTCTAGGATGGATCAGCCAAATGCCAACTGGCTGCTTTGGATTCGGTGGAAAAACGTGCAAAGAAGATAATTTGTGACCCGCAATTTACTGAAGCTAAGCTGCAGAGCCTCGAACATCGGCGTACCTTGTGTGTGACAGCCTACGCTGACGGTAGGCTGGGCCCAGCAATGCAATTCTATAAGCGCCGCATTATACATGTTGACATCGACGAGCTCACAAATGTAACATGCGGCCATCGTTGTTATTATTGGTATTCAGTAAGTCTTAATAGCTCGTCGA
The DNA here is from genome assembly GCA_907269095.1 of Blastobasis adustella. Taxonomy (NCBI): domain Eukaryota; kingdom Metazoa; phylum Arthropoda; class Insecta; order Lepidoptera; family Blastobasidae; genus Blastobasis; species Blastobasis adustella. The sequence continues at coordinate 3,884,507 of OU026135.1, read as the reverse complement.
CGAGTTTATTTTCTAAGGTATTTAGCGCTACTTCTATGTTGACGGCGTAAGATAGAACTACTCACTGACGTTGATTTGACATTTTAAAAGGAAATGGTATTCTCTAAGCAAAAAGATCTTTGCCTTTGATTACGTCCTCGCTCTCTCCCTCGATGTTATATGTCAAAATAGAAAGCTTTGAATTTCACGCTTTTTCCTACGACATATTTTATTTTGTATTAAACGTTAAAAGTGGGCCAAGGACGCGGACAGATGTGTCGTCTGTTATCCGTGTATAATGAAGACGATTAGTTAACAATAAGTGTAGAATCGGTATCAAATCTGTGTCAGCACATTTTCAGACTGAGACTTAAGTATAGTGCAGTGAATTTGCGTAAACTATGCATGTGGGACGACGTCTTCTGAGTCGCGGTGGTGATATCTAGTTGGTTTTAATAAATAAAATAAATAAATAAAAGTTTATTCATTAATGTATAGACCATTGCCTCAATGAGACTTGCGTGATATCTTGTGAAAGTAAGCTGAACTCTGAACAAAAACTCGAAATCAGTAGCATCAGAAGAAAGTATAGGTGGAGTGTTACAGCTGACAGTCTAGTGTCAATCTTAAAAGCAAAAATACATCAGTCAAGAATATGAGTGAACAGAAAGTTACAAATGAACTAATACCAGATCTAAAGTTTAGTCCTCTGAAAAATATCCAACAAGCCCATCCTTTGCCGACTTAGTGAGTACAAGTAATAACTCATCGGTTTGTCCCACCACACTAGTAGCATTGCCATATATTAAGCAAAAATAAAAAAACTAGTGAGAAGACTAAAAAACTAGTGCAGGACCTAATGAAACCTAATGTTATTGTTTTACAAAATGCGTATACCTAAGCACACCTAAGCAGTAATATTCATTATAAGTTGTTAACCTGGACACAAGACCAAGGGAATTAAATATTTAATGTAACTTGCGCTAAAATTGTAAATAGTCCGAAATAACGTCGAATTTATTCACATTATTTTTGCTCATTTGTGTTTTTTTGTTTAAGATTTATATATGAATAAATTTTTTTTTATTACTAATTCTGTTTTTTTTTGTTTAAATCATCATCACCCTAGCGTCCATTCCCGGGTTCGTGTAGCACGAATCCGGATGGAAGGATATTTGATTTTATCTGTTCCTTATACTATCCTGATGATGGTCAGCTTCAAACCACTGTTTTCTAGCACTTCCTTCCACATGTTTTACTTAGTTTCAAAATCCGGCCGTAGCATGTTCAAAAATGTGATATTATCAGTCAGAACTGTACAGTTTTGATAGGAAATAAGAACATTGAATGTCATCTACTTGTATAAATATTAGTTTGGAAAAGGTAAATACAACACTGGGCTATCATTGTTGGCAGTAAATAACAAAATAACCGTCCAGTAGTTCCGGATGTTAGCGTGTACAGAGACAAAACTTTTTTTTTTTATTCTATTACTATCTCTTCAGCGCCCTAAATTGTTTTTATGAACTTAAATATATTCAACGTACAGACACACTTTTTTACGGTTTTATAATATATATAGATTATTTTTATTTATGAAGTTTACACAATGGCAAATTTTAATATCGAAACCTTGTCGATAGTAGTTTTATAACATAAAAATGGCTCAATATATTAAACATCCTATACAACATTCTTGCGTTAACCATCCAAAAGATCGTCGACGAGCTATTATGACTATAGAATACCAACTATAACAGCTTTTCCCGCATCGACGAAATAGGAATGTTACGTCTGTGAGCTCGTTGCTATAAATATGTAAAATACAAATAGGGAAATTCGTAAAAATTTAAAATTTTCACTTTGACTTACAAAATCGAGGGCGAGAGCGAGGATATAACGAAACGCAACGATGTTTTTGCTTAGAGAATACCATTTTCCTTGAAAAAATATCAAAACAACGTCAATAATTAGTCTTATCTCACGCAGTCAACATCGATGTAGCGCTAGTGCGGGCTGAGACCTTAGAGAATACCAAATTGCTCGCCAATCAAAAATTCAACGTTGCGGTGGAGGTTGTAAGGATGTTTGCGCTTAGAGAATAACACTCCTGTTTTTGTTAGTTCGGGGCTAGATGGCGCTGTGTGAATTTGTCCACGAATATTTATTATTTATTTATTATTGTTATTTGAATCGATCGCCTCAAGACGAACGGTTTTAAAATTGGATTTTCGGTATGAAAGAATCAATATTTTTCAAATTACATGGGCAATACCGAATGTAAACGAAAATCACCGTCATGCATAACAATATAAATTCAAAATAGTGCCCTTGGTCTCAACATCTTGGCGTTAATTTCCCGTATTTCAGCTTTCATGCGCTTGTGAACTAAAACTTTATAAATCGATGTTTTTTTTATAATGCTTTTTCACAATTGCCACTTGCTAGGTCATCTTGGCGTTACTGTCCCGGTTATGGTTGCGCACGAAGGCCCGGAGTCCGCCTTGACCGTTATCAGGGATTTAGCATATCAGGTAATTACAGTGGAGCAACCGCCATCTGACCTCCGTGACCCTGCTACCAGGGGAACTGGACCAAATTAGATAATGGTTATACATTCAGTCGCCTGCATATTTTCCCTCACCTCACTATATTCAACTAATGGACATAACTCAGAAAAGAGACATTAGTACATGGCCGCAGTGAGATTCGAACCCGGTACCTTTCGCTTATGAGTCGGATACCTTAACCACTTGGCCACCAACGCTCCAATTAGTGGACGTCATAAGAGCGGCACCTAAATTTTAGAGAGCGTCTAACAAAACTGTACCCTAAAATTTTTTTATTAAAAATTAATATAATGTCATGTAAAACGTAATGTTTGTTTCCAATTAAAGTTGAAAATAAAAGAAAACAATAATAATCAAGTATTTTATAAAAAAACATACGTGCGATAAAAATGGAACAACAATGCTGTCCTTGTGAATAGTAACATCCAGACGGCAATACCCTAAGTGACGACAAACAATGCTATAAATTACAATTATCTATTACGTTCAATATTATATTAGTTATTGCACTATGCAACTGACTAATCAGTATGATAACTTACCTACATAGAATTTATTGTGGTTGGAAAAACAACACTTTGTTAACAATATAGTAGATTTATTTGTCTTTTATACCTATTTACGAGGAAGGAAGACCAGTAAGCTAATTTACTTAACGATGTTGCTAACAATTCTACGATTTCAATTATCGAAATTTTGCTATTCCATATTATTGATTTAATAGTTGTAAGCGAATGTGTACCTATGATCCAATCTGGTCAGGTTCCCCTTGTAGCAGGGTCACGGAGTTTAGATGGCAGTCGCTCCACTGTAATTATCTGATCTACCAATTGTGACATGGTCAAAGCGGATCCCGCGTCCCCGTGGGCGAGAGCACAACCGTGACATTAACGTCAAGACGACGTAGAGAGTAGCAACTGTGAAATTGGGTCCATTTTAGTACATAGGTTTTACACAAGGATGTAAAATCTATGTACTGTAACACTCGGGATCGTGGGGGCTTTTAAATAAATACTAGTAGCTCGAGATAGAAGTTATTATAGTTATATTTGTGAAAATCAACTCAAGAATCATATAAAATACATAAGACATCTTACGTCTAATCAAGTCAAATGGAACCCATTTGAATTCCTGCCTAGCCAGTGCGATGTGTGCTCATAGAGACAGGCCAAAGACCCAAGTTCTGCTTGCTCCGAACCATCCAAGCTAACCGACCTCCTTCCTACATGTTCTAACCTAACCTAACCTGCTTAACTAATTAAAGCCCCGGCTGCCCTATGGGAGCAGCAACCTTACCCGGAAGCCTACTTAACCTAAAGCCCCTCCAGGCATGAGCCCTCCGAACGCCTTCCTATGGGAGCAGCAACCGCACCTGGAAGCCTACTTAACCTAAAACCCCTCCAGGCATGAAGCCTCCGAACGCCTTCCTGCCTTGCCCTATGGGAGCAGCAACCGCACCTGAAAGCCTACTTAACCTAAAACCCCTCCAGACATGAGGCCTCCAAAGGCCTTCCTGTCTTGGGATCCGTCCTAACCTAGGGCCTGCCCGAGCACACATGCTACAGTACACATGTATCTAGAGCAGGTATGTCCTATAGTCCACAAGCCCATGAAAGCTGAAATAACATGAGCCCATTAAGCATTTGGCACGCGACTCAACGCACGCTTCAGCGTTCGTTGGAAACCCCAATAAAAGTGTCAGTGCGCATTCAAACGCGTAATTTACAAGGGCAAAGTCCGCAGGATTATTGTAACATTGGTTACATTGGTTGCAAGGTCAATGCGCAGAGCTTTTAAGAGCTTTTAAAAAGATATACGAAATGTATGCGAACAGTGTTTTGAGTGTTTTGTTGTGACGAAAATCGTAGAGTTTAGAAACGTACACGGAAAATCTGAAGTCATCATCATCATTATCATCACAGCCTTTAACAATCTACTGCAGGACTTAGGGATTCTCCCTCGAAAGGGGAGGTTATTGCCATAATCTCCACGCTTGGCAGGCAGGTTGGAGATCACAGTGTTATAAACATAACAATGGAAAACGCTGCTGCCCATTTTCCAGCATATGGAGACTCTAAATCTTTTGCCTGAAAAACATTAGTCACCTTGTACGACACTCGCGAGTGTAAAGGGTTACCTGAAGTAATCATCTGGTATACAGGTGATAGATAGCTCATCATCAGCATTTCCCTCATATGGTAAGCAGATCGCGGAGTTGAAAATAGATAAATCAGGCTTGAAATAGTTGCCTTGTAATTCCCATGCACACTCAGAATATTACTACACTCAGCGGATATGGGTATTTTGCTGGATACCACAGGATCCACACGTCCCCATTTCGCATGATCTTCAGCATCCTCGCTTTGCAAGCCGTTGGCTCACGAATCCTACCCTACTTTGTCAATACAACCTACTCCCGTCCACTTTGTGTTTGACTTGTTGAGCCTCCCGCTGGAACTCTTCCAGGGGTCGTACCGCTTAACTCTTTGTCCAATTGACTAGAGACGCAGCAAGGCAGCTCTGGCTCTTCCTAGCTGCGATTGGTCGTTACTCAATTGGATCTAGATGGCGGCGTACTTTCAGACATCAGCCATACACCTGCTGATAAAGACAGGTTTAGGCACCATTTCCCACGTATTCCTGGGGCTTACGCAGCACGTGATCTAAATTGGAGTTATGAATGTGCTACCAACAAACTACTCTATAGTTCGGCAGTTTATGTCAAAAAATGTACCTACTCGTAAGCTCTTGTATAACCATTTTTTTATTATTTTTTTAAGCCACCGCATTCGAGCCTCTCCAATGTTATCGGCGATGACTCTATTATATTATTCATGGTAAATAGCGCAACAACACTCACTGTAATATATTCTACAATACCAACAATTGCTGCAAGTTTTACGCAACCCTATTGTTATGTTCGAATGCACGTAAATATGTATATTACGTGACAACACCCTTTACCCTTGCCTGCCCTTCGTGCGCAATGAGCAATGCCCCCAGAAGCGACGGACTGAGTCTGTGTCCTCATAAACTGAGATTGTCTGCCATATTTATGTTGCATACGTTTTTGATGATGTACCTACAGTACGTTTATGGAGATTGTTGCGTGTTAAGTATTAGTTTTCGAGGCAGGTTTGAGTGGTTTCTTGAACCGCTACGCGAGCGCTCGTGTGCGCTGCCTATCACTTTTACACTCGTGGTAAGTTGCAAGAGATAGAAAAGACAAGCGTTAGAAGGCGAGCGTTCGCGGGGATGCGGCGGTTTCAAAAATAGGGCCCCAAGAGAAGAAAGAGAAAGAGAAAGAAGATACACAGTAGAGTCATAATGACACAAGTACAAGTGAGCGACCTTGGTTATTATACAACGAATAACGCACGAGGCGCGATTGTCGGCTTAAACTTAAAGCTAAAGTCAAAATGTATGCAATTTTCAGGCGCTCCATTCACTACGTCGCAAAACACTCCTAACGTCCCTCATGTCTTTCTGTGACATCGCAACTCTCTAACGGAAGGCGGTTCTTGAAAGAAAACCAGTTTAATAATTTGGGTTCTTTGTTTTAATAAAATCGGTTAAGTGATTTGGAAAATACAGTTGACTTTGTCGGGGGTTTATTTGACCCTGTTTTAAGAGCTAAAAATTCGGAACACGCTGCGCTTCTTAATTAAATAATTATTTAGATATTAAATAAGAGCCTTTATAACTCGCTTGGTTGAGCGTCGGTGGTCGAGTGGTCAAGGTATCCGACTCGTACCGGGTTCGTATCCCACTGCGACCATGTACCAATGAGTCTTATCCGAGTTATGTACATTAGTAGAATGTACATAACTTGCTCTTATGGCAAGGGAAAACACAGTGATAAAACTTGCACATTACGGCAACTGAAAGTGTAACCATGATCCAATTTGGTCAGGTGTAGCAGGGTCACGAAGGTGTGATGGCAGTCGCTCCACAGTCATAATCTGATCTGCCAAATCCTGGATCATGGTCAAGGCAGACCCCGAGCCCTCCTGCGCGAGAACACAACCGGAACATTAACGCCAAGATGATTATTATCAAAACTCGCTCGGTTATTTTACGGTCATCCAAAATACGTTCGCTCATATATAGCTGAATACCGACCTTTAACTTTACAAAACAAATACGCAAGCATCTAGCTCACGGCCACGCTCATTTACATTTTTCCCTCCCTGAACCCAATTCTGGATCCGTACTTGCTGCTAGCACGCCTGAAAATAAACGTTGATGTTTTTTTTATTTTATTGAACGAAATAAAAGTGTCTGCAACCTGGCGACTCCTCAAGGTCTAATGCCAAGGACCGTAGTTCGATTACCTCTGAGCCGACTTTATCTGTACTAAGGTGCATATTGCTTGCTTATGCTTGCTGTAATGGAACTAATGTATTGAGTAATGTGTAACTTGCTTGCCAATTACTGTTTGCGGTTTAGTCTTGTGTCACTGGTGTAATAGCAAATAAGTTCAATAATCCAAGCTTGTATCTTACGTTTGTGGAGACGCATGACTTCGTATATGACAGGTTGTGCGACTAAAAGAAAGCAGTAAAGAAATTGTATTATAATTATATTTAACAGACAAAACCAAGAACGGTAGACCGATTAGCGGGTAAAGTTGCAAGTTTCCTGCCAGCTGGATGAGGATGGCGCGGGACTTTCCTTCGTGGAGATCTATGAGGGTGGCCTGTGCCCAGCAGTATGCATCTCTCGGCTGATATGATGATAATAGATGATGATAGATGGGCTGCAGCACTTGTTGTAGCTAATGCTGAGCTGGGGTCTTTTTTTGGCATCGCATTGGTCCATGACTTATTGTATTTGTGTGTTTGTACCTAATTGTTTTTGTTTAGTATTGAAGTGTCCTAAAATTTTCTTAATATGTAGACGCTTATGGATTTTTGTGATGTCAACATAAATCATGTCTATGTCTATGTCTATGTCTATAATCACGATGACGTTACATTAAGACTCAGATCAGTTTTATTTAAGACTGAGAGCATACAGTTATTCGCATAAAGTCTAGCTTGATTTTGAACAATAGTAATATCATAGGGCAATATGCAGAAGGTAACGTATGTCACGTAGCTACTGATAATGTCAGTACTCATCAAACCATCGTACTGCATTAACACCATACAACCCAAAAACCTCCACAATAAATTATAGAACCCTGAGTCCAAATGGAACTTGCAGAGTTCAAGGTGCAAGGCAAACGATCGCTCGAGCATCCTTGAGCATCAATTGCAGATCGTATCTCGTGATCAGATTATCTGATCGTAGTGTGGTCTTAACAAGAGAATGTTTATGATCACCGCCGCAATGTTAGACTAGAATGTTGTTTTCTAGATTGTTGTTTTCATATATATTTTCAATAATACGTCAACGTGCTTTGAGTGCAGTGTTGTTTACAAGTTTATGGTGACTGTTGATCTTTCAAGACAAGGGCGAATGTGAAAAGGGAAACATTTTGTTCGGGTATGCTTATTATATTAACATATGAAATTTTAACTATTACGATTATTTAATTTATTATAGCAATTGCTGTGACCGTTTACAAGTTTGTTCTCACCGAGAGGTCATCAATCTATTTGGCACCTATTGTAACATAGGCTAAGTTCATTGTTACTAACTCTATGGATGTAAATCTGAAAGAATAATTTAGAATTTAATCGAATTGTCGACACTTCATACCAATTTTATTAAAATTTATTGTGTTTATAACGTTCATTTTATACTACTAGGGTGGCAAACAAGTGTACGGCCTGCCTGATGGTAAGCAGTCACCGCAGCTTATGGACGTTTGCAATACCAGGTAAAAACCTATTCACCCTTTCCTTCCTCCTTTTCAGTTTTTTGTTTGCAAAACCATGAATCATTTTTAATATCAAGTTAGGATTGAGATTTCATTCGCTTTGTATGCTCTCGATTATTTAATCCTATAGATACATTTCTTTATCTCACGCTATAAATATTATCACACATGGCGGGAAAAGACAAGCAACATTAGTAACCATTATGGTCTCAATCAAAATTAGAATTAGAATTGTCTTTATTGTTAAACTGTGTAAGTATACAGGTATGCAGATGTTATTACATTAGTATTTCCAACAGCTTGTCCATTACGGACGTACAATACTTTTAAAATTATATAATTATATAAACCAGACCGCACCAGGTTACCGTAAAGAATATCCTATGACTGATAAACGCAATAATCCCTCCATAGCATAGCAATCCACCACCGCGACTGCGCGTGATTCACTCGTCGGCGATTTCCTGCGCGCGCCACGTTCTAATTTTAAATTCGAACCCCTTTCCGAAAATGGAATAAAATCCGGCGCGTCGCTTCGGTTCTTTAGTTTTTATTACAGCCAGCCAGCCCTCCGACAATGGCGGGTGGATACATCGATCTCCTTTTGAGGGGAAAGTGTTATTTCAAAATCTCCTTCCTGTCACTTCAGGGCTAATTCTTCTTTCATTCGCTCATTAGAACGCTCGCCAGATAACTCTGCTCGCGGATCAGAATGGAACTAAATTTGACAGAGAGCTAACTCCATAGTAACATAAAGTTTTATAGTGTGTGTGTTATAGCTATGGAGGTGGCTGTATGTCAAATTTAGTTCCATTCTCAGCCACGAGCACAATTATTTGGCGAGCACTCTAGTGAGTGTCATATTTTGAAATGTTTATCTCGACCGCAGATAGGCGCGCATGGGTCGAAAAGACCCAGTTTTATCCTCCTACTTTTTACTTGGGAAAATCCGTATGATACCCACCAATTTCCCCGGGTTATTTGGAGCCACCGGTCATAACTTAACCAAGCCTAACCTAAGCTGAGTTTTTATAGCAAATCAACTAACCGCACATAAACATCCCGGCTGCAATACGCAGGCCGGCTGCAGACGTGCAGCTATTTGCGCACGCGCAGAGCATGACCTTCGCACTGCTTTCTTTGCTCATCCCACTGGATGGGCTAATTACGGTGTACATATTGGTATAACGATGTACGTCGTTCTGATTTCGTATATAGAAATGGTACGCGTGTGCGCACGAACACAAAGGGTTCCAACTGACAATACTTGAGTGGCGATCGGCGCTATGCGTACGTCAAAATGAACGAAAAATGAATATGCTGAAAAAAGGACACTTAGATCTTTCAAATTATGACTGTATTTCATACAAAATTAAACTTGCTACCTACAGTAGATTGAGTAGAACAAATCTGTAGTTGATTTTTCAGTCCACCAGTGTATTTGCGCGCACGGAGCGACTGGCCTTCGCACTGCTTCCTTTACTCATTCCGCTCTGATTGGACTGGCTTTGTACTGTAGACTGTTGGTTTATACTTTTCAATAGCCAGTACAATTGGAATATGGATGGATGTGGAACTCTGAATATCTAACGCTCTTTACTTCTCACTACTATATTTAGTTATCTGGCCCAATGACGGAATCGCTGTTGTTGGATTTAGTAATGCAGCAAAATGATATTCCAATTGGCGACACATAGTTCCAGTTTTGGTCACCTGGTCAAAAAGGTTAGTGTCGTACTGGTAACAGGCTGATGTTTAACTTGACACAAGCCTTGTATAGTGTAACAAAGATATATTTATTATACTAAGTATCACCACTTAAATTTTTTTTAAATGTCATGTAAATTCCAGAAACAGCGACGCTTCGGGTAAGTTTGATGCACTATACTAGGCTTATGTCAAAAATATTTATACATGCGTTCAACGTATAAACAATTTTTATTAGTAAGACGCTGAAAGTGCAAAGAACAACACCCAGATTTACCCGGAGGCTTAAGGCAGCACCCTATTCCTCTCCAAACACTATTAAGTAAGCAAATCGCAATCCAGACTTCGCCACTGTATCCGGCGAGAAGCAACAAAAGCATCATGGCGTCGCGTGCAGCGCCTGCGCCGGCGCAGCGACCGTGAACCTCTCGCTAAATATACCCGCCGCCATCCGGCGCGCCCAGCAGATGCGTTTGCGCATACAGACATACTGACAAAGATCACAATGGACGTCAACGCATGCATTCATCAGGTAGTAGGACTTGCACTGCATAATGTTTTAAACTATCGCGGTTGTCACCACTAAAAGTTATCACACTATTATTTGGTGTGTTCCGGGTTTCCTACGCGGAAAAAGCGTGGGTAAAACGCGGTAGGAAACCCGGAATATACCATTTAAATGTTTGCAGCACTGATCTAGTGGCAGCGTGCTTGCGAGTTTGATAACTAAGGTTAAGCGTTCGCAGAGTTGGGTGGGTGACCGTTTCGTGAAATGAGGCTGGTCGAACTACGTTATACGTTAGGTGTTCCTGCTAATACCATTGGCGAAGCGAGATTGGACAAGGTCTTCCGCTGGGACCCTGACACTGATTCTGTACGTAGTTCAGTTTCAAATTATCACATGAATTACCTGAAATTATAAGTTTATTTACCTGACCTAATACTGTCTAAATGTGTGTGCGTATGTGTGTTTCATGTTTTGACACCATTCGATCTCTCATTCGAACATTACTTTGATCACTTCCCCCAATCCCTGTCTCTTAAAAAAACAAATCTGAAAGTCTGAAACATTGGTACAAAGGCCTGGAGTCTGAAGCATTAATTCACGTCTCAGATTTGGGATACTCCCGACTTTGTCTTTACTGATTTCAGAAGACGACACAGCGTGAAATTCTAATTTTATTTTGCCAGATCTTATTTTGTGTGAGATTGACGCCCTATCTTGTGCGAAGATGGTTTATCCTCTCAGAATGCACCCATGTCGTTGAATTTCCCGAAACCTGAAAGCCCTTTAATATTATATAGCCATACATAATTTAAAATTCATTATATGGGTCATAGGTATTTAGATTGCATTGTAATAGGGAAACTACAGAACAAAACGGTAATTGAAATTCTGAGAAACATGCACTATTTTTTTAAATTAAACAATGCGATCGGAAAACCACATTTTACTAAAAGATAAAGAATTCATGGAAACACGGGGTTCTCCAATTTCGTTTTATGAACATTAATTATTAATGTTAATGGTGCATATAACTGCGTCGAAAGATAAGGCTACCGGGAAATACAAAATGCATAAATATCTCTCGTTCTATTTAAAATAAACTAACCGAAAGATATTGGAAAACCCCCGATGAAGTCTAGATATCAATCAATCAATCAATTCATTTTATTCAACATAGGTATCAAAAATACACTTATTAAACGTTAATACAATGTCCATACTTAACAGTAATTACAAAAATTAATAGAAAATGTCAAATGATATACGTCTTACATACAATGTATAAAATATAATTTTTATAAATAAATTAAAAGTCAAGAATCACTTTTACAATGTCAAAACATTTGCCACATCACAATTATTTAATTTTAATTTACCCGAATGTCATTGAAAGCATTTTTATCTGTAACATAGTCATTTACGTTGTAATATGCTTTTTTACATAAAGTTGTCTTTACAAAAGACTTATATTTATTTATAGGTAGCTCGACTATGTCGCTAGGTATTTTATTGTAATACTGAATACTGGCCCCTACAAATGAATTCAGAGTTTAGCCTAGTTTTTAAGTGTGCCAATTTGTTTTTATTTCTAGTATTAATGTTATGTATGTCACAGTTCTTCTTGAACATCTGTATATTTTTTGTAACATATACAACATTTTCATAAATATTTTGACAGGGCACAGTCAAAATGTTAGTTTCTTTAAATAATTGCCTTAAGGAATCCCGACTTCTCAGACCATAAATAGCCCATACAGCTCTCTTTTGCAAAACAAATACTGAATTTAAATCTGCCGCATGACCCCACAACAAGATGCCATACGAGAGTAAGCTGTGGAAATACGCAAAATAGACTAGTTTTGTTGTTGTTATGTCCGTCAGTTGCCTAATTTTCTTTACAGCGTAAGCAGCAGAACTAAGCCGACTCGACAAGGCTGTTATGTGAGGACCCCACTGTAAACGGTTGTCTATTGTCATCCCCAAGAAAACTGTATTTGTGTTGAAATCTAAATTTTCATTATTTTAACATTCATTACGAGATTGTTTACATTAGGTAGTTGAAAATGCACACACTTAGTTATTTTTGCATTCAGTACAAGGTTATTTACAGTAAACCAATCTTGGACCTTAAGGAGGGTGTTATTTATTTCGGTGACACTTTGAGTATTTCTCCTAACTTTGAATATTAAGGACGTGTCATCTGCAAATGACACTGTTTTTGCCAGACTTTGAGTTACAAATGGCAAGTCATTGACATACACTAGAAATAAAAATGAACCCAAAAATTGAACCTTGTGGCACACCAATTCCCAGAGTCAACTCTGCAGAGTTTACTCTGTTTATTTGGACCCGTTGCATTTTATTTGTTAGGTAAGAATTCATTCATTCTTCATTAAATCTAATGCCTTGTCAGTAACACCGTAGTGTTTCAACTTCAAAATTAGTGTGGCTTTGGAAATATCACAAAACACACCTATAGCATCTTTCGAATCCGCCCATGCCTCCAAGATGTTCTGGATTAAGGCGATACAATCATCAACAGTAGAGTGCCCCTTAGTAAAGCCAAATTGTTGATGATTGAAAAATGACACAACATATCATTCATTATTAATTTTTCCAAAATTTTACTTATTACTGGCAAAACAGAAACTGGTCTATAGTTACTTGTATTCCCACTATCACCTGATTTAAATAAAGGAACTAACTTACTATGCTTAAGCAGATCTGGAAAAACCCTATCGTCGATACATTTATTATAAATAGCAGCAAGGTGCAGTGCTAAGATGGAAATACTAGCTTTACATGCGTTTACTGACATTCCCCATATGTCTTCTGTTGATTTTACTTTTATGCTGTCAAATGTCCTTACAATTATTTGAGGGGTCACGTATTTAAATTTTAACTCTTTCACACATGCAGGCACGTGTGCTTTAAGCAAGGTCAAGGCTCTGCTGGAAGAGGAGTTCAAGTGTGCAGTGGTTTTTGGTTTGGAATATTGCTAAAAAATTCTTAGAATTCCTGAGCTACTTCCTTATTAGAATTTACAATTTCATACAGTTTCATTGTTTATGATAGCCCAAATTGTTTTTATTTTATTATCAGAACTTAAAATTTTTTATTATTTATAAATTTAGCTTTGGCTTTTTGGCAAACGATTTTAAATATATTTGAGTATCTTCTATCATAATCATTAAAACTATCATTTTTTAGTAAGGCCTTATCGGCATATAAATTAAACAGATTTTCTCTACTTTTTCGAATGCCTTTGGTCGCCCAATAGCTGAATTTAAATCCAGTTTTCACACTGACGGTCTTTGTTTTAAAAGATTTTTCAAATTCTGCATGTACAGTAGAAAAAAAAAACATTATAAAAAGTATTAGCATCGTCAGTATCGAATAAATTATTACATAATTTACTCGCTATACTCTTTCCCAAACTTCAGGACCGATTTTAATGAAACAAAGCCAGGAGATACTTTGATAAAACTGGTTTTCTAATGAATAAGCTCCGTTCGGGACAGACACATACTCATCACCAGTCTTTTTGCCTCCAAAAATGGGGGTTTTTATACCCCATACCTTATTTTTATAAGACTATCGCGGGGAGGTCTTTACTTGTACTCTTATTTCATTAATCTTGAGCAATCCGAATTTGAACGTTCATTTCCTGCGAATGGCCACATCCTCGAACAACCACAACACTATAAGGACCAGATCATTTAATGACCATTCTCACATTACCACCCGAAAGACCACATTCTTAAAAAAAACCAATTACAGAGCGAAATTGCGATGTCAGTTCAAAATTAACATTATCACCCTCTTGATATTCCGTCTCTGAATTGAAATAAGTTCTCAAATGAAAAACACTTTTTCATAACAAGGTTTTATCACGCGGTATAGTACTCATCAAGACCATTCCAGAAAGCCCAAACTCAATGGAGTTATCCTGTTGCGTTCATTAGTTCTTATTACCACCTTCTGACTCCATCATCAGACCAGCTCCATGATACCATATTAATGCATTGTATTCCAAGTTACAAATAGTAGGTACGAGTATGAATACCAAATTTCAGCTCAATGGACAACTGGGTCAAATTAGACTTTCAAGATTCCAGGACATACAAGTGTATAAAGGCTTGTAACTTGTCATCATCATCTTGGCGCTATATCGCGGTTACGCTCCCACGCGGTACGCGAGCGCCCAGAGTCCGTCAAGGGCCCGGGGTCCTTGTAAAAATCCGCAATTTCCGTACACAAAGCACAACAAAGTCTGGCACTCCACAACCAGAAAAGAAAACAACAACAAAGGAGTCGCATTACCATATCAGGTTAACGATCAAGATACATTAACAACAAATAATTTCCCTGAGCGTAATGCCAAGCTCCTTCGTCAAGGTTGAATTAAATAATAAAGTAAAGGTGGCAGTCGGTAACGAACATCTCAGTTTAAGGCTCGCCGTACACAATTACCTACAGACGTATGAGTATGTGCAAATATTCGGGCAACGTATAAGGAATGGACGGTAGTGACACTGCGTACTCCATATTTTTGTTGACATACTAAAGGACGAATCGAATCGAGACAATGAAATAAAATATTTTTGTGCCCCAAATGAAGCTTTTATTTGGTAAAAAGAAACTTGATTGATTAATTTAGAATACATACCTACATATAAATAACATCGAATAGGTACCTATAAAGTACAGTATCATTTGCGTTTTCGTGATTTTGCAACAACTTTTTCACCTTTTTCTTGAAAAAAAACTCCGACTTCCACATCTACTCACTACACTGCTGCGGTGGCTACTTTCCAATTAGGAGACCCGTACTGTATGACATAAAAAAAAATTCCACGCTGTACTCTACAGACACAAAGTTGACAGGTCTCTTCTAGGCAATCACACGGCTTTATTTTGACAGCAGACCTTAAGCCTCAGTAGCCTAAAGGTTAAATTAGAATACCTTATCCTCTGCACTAGGAAGAAACTGCTCCTAGCGACTGATAATTTGTTTATTTATTTGTATACAATACAGACTAGGATTGCAAACAACATTTACATAAACCTTGCGGTCATAATTTAAATCCTAGCCCAAACCAAGTGACTTACATTATGACTAAAATCGGAAATATAGTAAACAAACATGATTCAGTATTGATTGAGGAAACAACCAAACCAAAAACAACGTTCGGGAATAAAAAAAAAGATCAACAAAAACAACAGGTAACTCTAAGATTAGTTTGAACATTTTCCATGTTTGCATAATGCAACTAATGCCGTTGCGTTGGCCTACAAACTTACCAGCCAGATCAACAATATTTTAGATTTTTTTTTTGTTTAAGAAGATTATTGGCCATGTTACCGTACCTATATACCTATACCGCGACCACCGTGTGAGAGATCCGAGATCCACTGGCCCGCATCGTCGGACTGGGTAGCATTGAAAGGGTCGTTGGTATTATCTGAGCACTTCCTGGCTCTGCGAGGCCAAAGGCGGCCATCTTGAATTTTTTGACGTTTATTTTTAGCAATTTTCTGAGCAAGAGCCAGATACCATGTATGACGTTACGCGAAAAAAAGTGGAGAGTTTTCGGTATAATCTTTACGAGTAGAAATACATAAGTCTAAAATAAAGAATGTTGTTAATTGGTAACAAAAGTAGCCAAATAATAAAAGAAGAGCACTGTACAGTAGCAGGACAGTTATTAGAGCTATCTCTAGGCTATCTCTACAATTTCTTACTTCTTACAAACTAACTAAATTAAAATTACAGGAACAACACGCAAAATACAGGACGGGGTTTATCAAATATCCATATTCCCCATTTTCCCCAATATAAACTAAACTACTGAACCGATTTTAATAAAATAAAGCTACGAACTATCCCGATTAAACTGGCTTACAAATAAAGAAAATTTCACCAAAATTTGTCCCTCCGTTCGGGAGCTACGATGCCAAAGAGACACGCCTCCACACCTCGACAGATCCACAGGTACCTGTTTTTCGTTGAGGGTTAAAAAGAATTTTAACGAATAAGATAAATATGATAAGCGTAAATGGAATGGCCGGAATAGAAGGGGATGACGAGACATCAAATCGATGACATGTTATAGAAAGCTCACCTAATTATATGCACTGTAGTAAGTAAAGAGATGATAGAGCTTCATCATCATCATCATCACAGCCCATTACAGTCCACTGCAGGACTAAGGGCCTCTCCCAAGAAAGGCGAGGTTATTGCCATAATCTCCACGCTTGGCAGGCAGGTTGGAGATCGCAGTGTTATAAATATTACAATGGAAAATGCTTCTGCCCATTTTCCAGACTACGGAGACGCTTGATCGTTTGCTTCGAAAACATTAGTCGCCTTGTACGACACCCGTGAGTGTAAGGGGTTGGTGCTATTCTACTCTGCCAGACACCACACGGCCAACCTAACCATATGCACGGTAGTAAATAAAGAGATGATAGAGCTTGTCTCAGCTGAAATGACGCGCCCCACTACTTAATTAGTTGATTTCGATGTGTGAGTGCAAATATTAATAACGACACTTCATCTGTGTGGGAGCGTCGACTGCTCAATCGAACGACGCGTGCTCCTACGTTTGAGTCTCACCGGCAACTGAATGACCATTTTTTACATTACAACGGCATTCGTATATGTATTGCGTCCATATTTTAAATTTGCTTGTGTGCGTTAATGCGATAGTGGGCGCGTCATTTAAGCTTAGACGAGCTCTACTGCATTATTAAAAGCACTTTATAGTATAGTAAGCTATGTTTATTTATTTATTGGTACACAAAACAGACGAGGATTGCTAATAATTTACATAGAAACAGCAATGGTCTTAATCTAAATCCTAACCCAAAACAATTTACACTAATATCGAAAATACAGTAAACAAACATTATTTAGTATTGATTGAGGAAATAAAGGAAATAAACAAAGGTAATAAAGGTAATAAACAAACCAAGAACAATGCTCAGAAATAAAAAAACCAAAGATAAACAAAAAACAACAGGTAAATCTAAGATTAGTTTGAACATGTGCCATGTTTGAGGATGTATGTATTTATATTGATATTTAGTGAATAGCTTTCCTCCTTCCATGTTGCATGAGTGTCCCTTCTTAACTTTACGAGTCTTGTGCAAAAATGGTAAAGGGCAAAGTGATACCGCATTGTTAATGTTTATTTACTTGCCGCGTTATTTTCAAAGGCGTAATTTCTATAATTTTCTGACGCAACATTACGTTGAATGTGACTGAATAATTAGTGGAAGGTTATTTTGTTGTTGTCACCAATATTACGACGCAGTTGCATCGTACTTTGAAATTGAATAAAATGCTGGAATTGTACATTTTAATTTAAAAAAAAAAATGTTTGTGCTTTTTTATTTTCTACTACTTAATATTCTGCAATACAGTTAGTCGTCGCAGTAAATCGCGCACCAATATGGTTGGCTGTGCGATTTAAAGGCGATTCCTAGGCGGTGGCGAGGCGGATGCGACGCGATTTGGAAGCGGCAACTTATAAACGGGCCCTCAGATCAAATAACCTAACCCCCTGTTACACGACAGAATCTGTAACCAACAAATAACGGAAAATCCGTCGACAATATACATTAGACGTGTAGTGTCCGACAGACTAGAGTAGCACCAACCCCTTACACTCGTGGGTGTCGTACAAGGCGACTAATGTTTTCGAGGCAAAAGATCTAGAGTCTCTATAGAATGGAAAAACTACCTGCCCTGCCGCCAAAAATTTCAATTTAATCCATAGAAATTTCACATTTTACTTAGGTCAGAAAATGTAAACTTCTATATAAATAGAATAAATATAGCGTTATGTCGCGTGAGAGGAAGGGTCGTCTATGTCCACCCTCAGGTGTTAAACTATCTCCAAACCAAATTTCATCAAAATTTGTGCAGTGGTTTAGCCGTGAAACCGTAATAGACAGATAAACAGAGTTTCTTTCTCATTTATAATATCAATTACAATCATCTGTTTGACCCCCAATAGCAATTTGCACCTCGGTAAAATCGTCAGCGATAAAGGTAACTATCTTAAAACTTATATAAGTATTATAGTAGGTAAAACGCCCATAAACGAATTCCCAAGTGAAATTTTCAGCATTCTGGCTATCTAGACTTGCGTGATAATCCGCCACATCCCGCTCCGCAGCATTGCAACGAGGCAGTGACCATGCGCCCGCGCATCCCCGGCTATAACTGTCCGCGACCTGCCGCAACGCTCAAGGGCGGCTACGGCGACCGTGGAGACGGTGTGCGAAAGTTTTAGTTTATGTTATTGCCGCAAATAAAGCAAAGAAGAAAATGGGAGTCGTGTCGTAATAGGAAAATAAAATCAAAAGGGATAGTGAAATGGTGATTGCTCTACCGACAAAATCAACTTAAATTTGTAACCATAGGGCTAACTATACTCCCCCGCTAGACAGCTATACCAGCTGTCTTGGCTGGAAAATAGACAAAGACATAGACAGCACTTTATTCGGTTCCACATTACATCCTTAACCTAAGGTGAGTACAGTAAAATGACCCAGCAATGCGGTCAACGGTAGATCAGATATCCTTATCTCAAAGATTATCCGGAAAATAATTCTTAACCTACTTTACTAATAATACTGTAGTAAAGAACTCCATTTCCCTGCCTGCACCTATCATCATCACAACCCGTAACAGTCCACTGCAGGACTTAGGATCTCTCCCACGAAAGGGAAGGTTATTGCCATAATCTACAAGCTTGGCAGGCGGGTCGAAGATCGCAGTGTTACAAATGTATCAATGGAAAACGCTGCTGCCCATTTTCCAGCCTACGGAGATTCTAGATCTTTTGCCTCGAAAATATTATTCGCCTCGTGCGATACCCACGAATGTCAGGGGTTGGTGCTATCCTACTCTGCCGGACACCACACGGCTTGTTTTTGGGTAGTTAGGTACTTTGTTTGTAACTGGTTACGCTGCAAACCGACAATTTCTCTTAAACTAACTGGTTACACAAACCATTTTGTTGACAGCTGAAAGGTCCCATTGAAGTGGAAGTCTCAACAGCGCTCGCTGTGCCCCGCTCCGGCCGTCTGCAGGCGACTCACGCGCCGCGTCAAGGCCGTGCGCCCGCGCCGACGCGACGCCGTCCTTACGCCCCAACCACGGGAGTAAAGCACTGGATAGGATATAAGTTAACATTCGTGAGCGTTGGATGCCGCTGGTATTGCAAGCGTCCATAGGCTGGAGTGTCTGCTTATCATCAGGTAGGCCGTAAGCTTGTTTGCCACTTTTGTGGTATAAAAAATATATATAGAATGAGACATTGAGTTTGGGTAGGTTTTGATCCAATCTGGTCAGGTTCCCCTGGTCGGGTCGCGGAGGTCAGATGGCAGTCGCTCTACTGTAGTTATCTGTTCTGCCAAATCCTGGATCATGGTCTAGGCGCACCCCGGGCCCTCGTGCACGAGAGCACAACCGGTACATTAACGCCAAGATGATTTTCATTTATATTTTGGGTAAGTATGAAGAAAAACGGCCCCGGTCTAGTAACAGCGTGCTAGCGAGAGTGATAAGCAAAGTTACGCAACGCGCGCAGAGTCTGGGAACTGGTTCCGCTACAATTAATTTATATAAAACTGAGTGCTTCTACTGTCAAGTGGCGCCCTCAAATTTGTCAAGTAACACAAAGTAGACTTTAAATGGATATCGTGCGATAATATCGCACTTGCTAAGGCGCTGTCCTAATTGGCAACGGTCGTGCGACCATGGTTGTACTACGGAAAGCGGCCGATCAATAGGAAATGTCCAAACCGCCTGTACAATAGGTGAGGTCTCCTATCATACCTCCCGTCGCACGACCGTTGCAAATTAGGGCAGCGCCTAAGTGGTTTTATGCTACATTCTTTGTCGAACACATAAAATAAAGAACACAGTAACGAGACGGTATCCTATAACCATTACCTTACCTAGCAACACGGTTATCTTGTACAATTTTCTAAATCATGAGTAGAAAAACAATAGTAGGGGTGCAGGATATCTAAAGAAAGTCTTGTTTCTTTTACTTTATTAGTTTAGTCTCAGTTACGAGTACATTATTGCAGTTCTCGAAAATACGCATTAAGCATGTTGTTAGGCTTAGTATGAATCGATCTATTTGAGATTTTGATGGTGATCAATAAATCTATTTGTAGTCTTATATGCTCGTATGTATTAGCTGGTTACAGTTCCTGTAATGTTATAAATTGATGCAATAAAGAGATTACATACATACATACATACAGTTAATGAAAAAAATCCATAAACCGTGTTGGTTTATCGAGTAGGTACAAAATCTAATGTGATAATTGTCACATTAGATTTTGTCTTTTTAGATTTAATCTTTGTCTCATACCTTTGTTTAGGGTCAACTAATAGACTGTGAGGGCACCGTAGATTATCCTACGTCATCGAGTACAAGAAAAAAACCACTTTGTAGCGATTGTAGACGTTTAGGAGACCCTCAAAACGTTGTCTGCCCGTGCGCAACCTGACACAAATAACTTTTTTTTTTTGAGTTGCCTAAACTTCGACTTTTTCTTACATATCCTGACGACCTGAGTGGTTCAATGGTCAACATGCCGGTCTGCCACGCAAGAGGTCCCGGGTTCGATTCCCGGCCGGGCAGAAATTGAAATGATGAATTTTAGTTTCTGTTACGGGTCTGGGTGTTCTATGTATAATAAGTATGTATTTAAGTAGTATATCAGTTATCTAGCACCTATAGTACAAGCTTTGCTTAGTTTGGGGCTAGATGGCGCTGTGTGAATATGTCCACGAATATTTATTTATTATTATTATTATTTATCCTCTTGTGTGGGTTCTTGGCAGTTACGTTTTCAGACACATAGACACCAAAAAGAAAAGTTACTTTCCATTTCATTAAGAAAACATTTTTCGACAAGCCGTTCTATCTCAAATCGGACTACTGAATGGAAAACGTAATAACTAAACTAGAATCACAGATTAATATCTCGCGAACACCCGAAAACACTTTGCTCGCACATAAGCTTGTAGCCATTTGTAATTCTTTGTGCCGACGACAGGAACTAATGGCGAGAATCCAGAGCCGTAGAAAAAAAACTATCCTAGAGAACAATTACCCCGTCTAAATTTGGAACTGCTTTGATAAATGCGGAGAAAATTGGGAAAATTAAGCGGTATTTTGTGGCTATTTCTCTAGTACTCCTACTCAGTCGTAAGTCGTTCCCTGGATCTCATATAAATAGGTATTATCTGGGTGCTTGTCTACGATTTTATCGGCACAGTATTTGTTACAAATATTAACCTCAATACCGAGTTTCCGGGTATCAAAATACCTATTGAAGAATCAACAATGATTATGCTGTTGACAAATATATGTACGTTATTTTTTACCTGGTTCCTTGGTAACCTGGTTACAATTCATCAATGACACCTCCCGTGACCACATGCCGGACACCAGTCCGGCAGAGTAGAATAGCACCGACCCCTTACACCGGTAGGTATCGCACAAGGCGACTAATGTTTTCGAGGCAAATATCTGTAGGCTGAAAAATGTGTAGCAGCGTTTTCCATTGTTATATTGAAAACACTGCGATCTCCAACCCGCCTGCCAAGCGTGGAGATTATGGCAATAACCTCTCCTTTCGTAGTGGAGGTCCTAAGTCCTGCAGTGGACAGTTATGGGTGATGATGATGACACCTCGTCGATATTTGATTAGCGCATTCACTGCCGTCAACGAATATATGCGTTTGCATCTGCTGCGTCTGTTAAAGAAACTGCGGAACGAATGTTGATGTAATTTTCAGTATTGAATAGCAACCACCTGAAAAGACGCCAAATGATGGTAGTAAAGTCGCTATGCATATACAGCTGGATAAATAAATAAATAAGCTTGGACAAATTCCCCCAATTTAGCCCCAAAGAAAGCAAAGCTTGTGTTATGGGTGTTAGATAACTGATAAACTGCTTATATACTTTTTTTAAATACATTATTAATGTACATACTACTAGACTCGTAACAGAAATTAAAATTCATCGTCTCGGCCGAGAATCGAACCCGGGACCTCTGCGTGGCGACCGGCATTTTAACCACCTGAACCACTCAGGTCATCATAGTGGTTATATACAGCTTTTGTTTTCAATACGTCCATGGGAAACCATAAATAATTCAGCAACCTACCTGCCTTTTAATGGGTTCCAAAATATATCAAGGTGAATGTACCAATGCTGGTTCACGATGTTACAAACTGGGTCACATCATAGATTAAAGGTATGACGTCACAACGCCGGTTTTAGAACCATGGCAAATACAATCTCTGTGCTAAGGTGAACGCACTGACGAAATTGCCTGTGAACACATGAACTCTAATCTGGGTTTATTACGGGAGCCTATATAAGTTAATGGCTAGGTAATATTGATTAGATAGAGTTAATATGTTAGTGTGTTATTTGATCTCTGAATCGGTATATTAAAAATTTGGGTTGGTACACCTGTTAATGGCTGATCATACTACACAAAGAGCTGTAAATGTCAAAAAAAATTCCCTCTTAGTAGCCGGCTACGAAATGAGAAAAAAAATTCCCGTTTCGTAGCGAACTACGAAAAGAGACTTGAAGGACTAGGTATTAAAAATTGCCATTTGGTAGCTAGCTTCAGAATGGGAAATTTTATTCCCAATATGTAGCTAGCTACGAATTTTGGCAAATGGAAGCCGGCAGGGGGCACAACTCTGAACATTTATTATTTGTGATCCAATGAATTATGGAGTCGAATGAACTCATCATACCACGATGTATGTTATTTTGGTGTTTTAATAACATTACTTACTATCAGGAGGGCCGATGGCTTAGTGGTAAAGCTATCCGACTCGCAAGCGAGAGGTACCGGGTTCAAATCTCACCGCCGCCGCCATGTACCAATGTCTCTTTTCTGAGTAAAGTACATTAGTTGAACACCAACCGATTCTCTTACGGTGATAACTCACATTCAGAGCGACTGAATTTGTAGCCATGATTCAATTTAGTCAAGTTCTCCTTGTAGCAGGATCACGGATGTCAGATGGCAGCCGCTCCACTGTAATTACCTGATCTGCCAAATCCTGGATCAAGGTCAAGGCGGAGCCCGGGCCGTCATGCGCGAGAGCACAACCGGACATTAACGCCAATATGATTATAGTTAAGAGGTCAACCTGACCAGATTGAATCATGGTTACACATTTATGAATGTGCAGATTTCATCACTATGTTTTCCCTCGCCGTAATGAGTTTTTAATGCGTCTAGATCTTCACTGAAGTGAAGAATATTGTTTTATCGATGAAACTTACGCTACATAGCTTTTCATTTCGATATCTCGAACTCTCACCCCGCGATGGGCGTGAGGTGAATGCGCCAAATATTGGCCACGTTGATTGGTATTCATATTCACACAGTTGTCAATTTCAAATCGTTGTTTTCTTAATTCTTATTTTAATTTGATCGTCCATTGTTTTACAAGATTTAAGAATTAACTTCACTTGTATGTCCTAGAATCTTGCAAGCCTAATTTGACCGGTGTTCAATTGAGCTGAAATTTGGTATACCTATGTAACTTGGATTAAAATGGTACCATGGAGCTGGTCTGATGATGAAGTCGGAAGGTGGTTATAGGAACTAGTGAGGGAAACAAGATAACCTCATCGTGTTTGGGCTCTTTGGTATGGCCATGATGAGCATTTCAAACTCACCGTACCCCTGGCCGTACCTAGGTGTATAGCACGGTGGGTCTACTATACCGCGCTATTAAAGCTTGTTATGAACAATTTTTTTCATGTTAGAACTTAATGTTTTTTTGGCCACCCATGGCGGTGGGATCCAGGTGGCCACTAGCTTCTGCTAAGTTCCGCTTCTTCCTCCAGTTCGCCCGGTCGTCGGCGTCATGCGGGCCTGTCTTTAGATTTCCCACCGGGCCGTTTCATTTTTACATTGTGGTGTTTTGGCTAACCTAACCCTCACAAGTTAGGAAAAAGCCGCGGCCAAACTCTCATCTGCCTGTCAGCACTGGGACCACGCGCAGTCAAAGTTTGTAATGCAATGAATAATTCTGGAAAACCCACGTGCGCCCCTTCGACCTACCCGATAAAGACTAGGAAGAGTTTGATTATTATGAGATCATCAATTTAATAAGTATAAGTATTGATTAAGTACTTATACCCATTAAATTGATGATCTCATAACTTGACTATATCAATATGCATTCGTAATGTTATGTATTTACATTCAGGCGACTGAATGTGTAACCATGATCCAATCTGGTCAGGTCCCCTGGTAGCATGGCCACGGAGGTCAGATGGCAGTCGCTCCACTGTAATTACCTGATCTGCCAAACCCTGGCTTATGGTCAAAGCGGACACCGGGCCCTCGTGCGCGAGAGCACAACCGGGACATTAACGCCAAGATGTGTTGTGTTGTAATGTTACAAAATGCATTGATTCACAGAAATAATTGAAAAAAAATATGAAAATTTACAGTAATTGAATGGTGGGCTGACTAACAAAATTGTTAGTTTACTGAATTAATAAAAGTACTTGTTCTTTAAAAACCACTCTTATCTACTTCTCTTTAAATTACTATCTATCTAACATTTGCACGTTTGTTATTATTGTGTTTAGGTACCTACAATAGAAAAAGAAAGTTCAGCGTCAGGGCGCCTCATCCCGCCCCGGGGTGAATGCGCCACTGGTCGGCTACGGCGTAGGCTCTTCAGCTTCAAAAAGGCGGGAAACTGTGCCGGGCCGTTCACCCCGCGGTCGTGAACCGAACGTTATCAGTGTTTCCATGGCAACGGCTACGTTTCCCTCCAATTTGAGGTCGATGGGGTTTTAGAGGTACCCACACGCTAATACTGGTGATATTTAGATCAATGGGACCTGTACGAGTAACTTAGGACATGGTATTTTATGGCACGCTTACCTCACAATTTGAATTATGAATAATTATTACATTTTAGAACCGATTTAAATGAAAATTTCTCTATTCTCTATTTTATATTTAATCTACGCAGTTAGTTTAACTTAAACTAGAATCATTCAATAATCTAGCAATGATATTGGCCATTTATTATTTTTGGATAGACCAGCATTTCATCATCACAGTCCGTAACAGTCCACTGCAGGACTTAGGGCCTTTCCCACGAAAGGGGAGGTTATTGCCATAATCTCCACGCTTGGCAGGCGGGTTGGAAATCGCAGTGTTTAAATATAATAATGGAAAATGCTGCAGCCCATTTTCCAGACTACGGAGACTCTTGATCTTTTGCCTTGAAAACATTATCCGGCTCGAAGGACCATAAACATGTACAGGCTCTTGGTAGTTCTGCACAGTGTTGTAGATGATATCTTGATATGATGAATAAAACTTGTAAGTATGGGTTGTAAATCCATTTTATTTGAGTCCTTAACACGTGAGTACACTGTCTGATGGTATGTAGTGAACTGGCTAGCGTACTGGCGGAATGCCTATGTAGCATAAATGCTGACACGGAACGATGTGCGGTAATGAGACCGTACACCTTGTACGACACCCATGAATGTAAGGTGTTGGTGCTATTCTACTCTGCCGGACACCATACGGCCAAGCATTTATTGGAGAATAATTTCTAAAACAGTAAGCAGTTACAACTTTGTGGTCGAAATAAACAAACCTCTTTTATTATTTTTCTTTTATTGTAACAGTCGCTTCCAAAATTGAAACTGGCACCCTAGCACTAAAAAGTAAAACATTCTAAGTTTGAAAATGTGCGTAAGCATTACGTCATAGCTTTTCTTCGCTCTTCCAATACTCTTCCGCTTTCCCGGCCAGTGACCTAAAGGATAGTTGGTCCTTGCCTAAACGGGTACTAAGGAAAGAGAAAAGAGATTCCACTGTTGCTGAGCACTGATTGGTTGAAGGTTTATCATATTGCGTCACTTAAAGGAACAACAAATAGCCTGGAAACAGCATTGCTGGAACATTGTCTGTGTATGTTTCATATACAAATATATAGTTTAATTATACCTACTTATATAAAGTTTTTAATTACATAATTTAAATCTTAGAACAATAAGCATAAATATCTAACACAATAAGTGCCTAGTTTAAAATATCTGATTTTGTTGTTAGATTTAATAACAACCAGATAAACGTAGGTACTATAAAACCATAATAAGTCCAGTATAACAATAATATTCCTATGCTGCAGCTGTTTGGTGCATTGTTTGCGAGATATTTTTTTTTGTAAACCACTAAGGTGGCAAACAAGCTTACGACCTGCCTGATGATAAGCAGTCACTGCAGCCTATGGACGTTAGCAATACCAGGGGCATCACTCACACGTTGCCGGCCCTTTAAAAACCTTTTCACCCCTTTCTTTAAGAACTCCATGTTGTCTCCAGGGAAACCTCTCCAGGAATTTGGCTGTAAGGGACTATTTGTTGTTCCATACTCCCCAAAAACCATATCTACCGGTGAAATAAGTAAGATATATCCTCAGCCTATTAATACATTGACGTACACGAAAGTCCCTTCCAAGAAGCCAGCACCAACCCTGAACCATAACCTAGAAAGCCTAAAAACCACATAGCATGCTAACAGGCAATTCTAACACTAATTATCAAGAATCAACATTGGAATCGTAACAAATTAGCCTGCACAGAATCGAGGTCGGTCAATGGAACCCCAGTAGGTACGCCGAGGTCTTTGACCAGATCTGATGTCATTTCTAAATTAGTGCCTCGTGTATCATCCTTCACGTAACGCCTGCGTTGTTTCAGACAGCACTGTCTATCGACGCTTATTATTTGAATTGTTTTATTTTATTTTATTTACTTAAGGAAAACCAACAGCAATGATTACAATATAAAATAACACTGGAAGCACAGAGCCAATTTCAGGTTTCCACCAATAGACATTGTATAAACTAATACATACTTAACTAAATGTTAAGCATACCGAACAGTCTATAAGACTACAATTTCAAACTTAAACTAAAATACACCTACAATACCCGAAAGTAATGCAACAATAGTAAATAAATAATATGCTTTGAGAAAATGCTACAACGTGTCGAAGCAATACTTGAGTATGCGGTTTCTCGCTGACTCACAACTTGTGTTAAATAAATCAAGGTCAATTCTCCTTGATAAAACATTAAAATTATTAGTTGCTCGCAATAGAAAGGTTTTCTTTCTGTAGTTGGTAGAAGCTTCTGGAACATGCAACGGGTCATTGCGTCTGAAGCATCTCACAGGTGTCTCAAAATATAGACAAGAAAGAAGTTCAGGGCAGTCGACAACCCCAGACGCTTAAACTCATTACATTATTATTATATTAACTAGCGGCCCGGCGCGACTTCGTTCGCGTATGCCTGCTTTACCAATACCTACCCTGTTGTTCAAATCTTATGTTGTGAATAATTCGGTTGACTGAATATGTGGTCATGTGTGGGTAACGTTTAATAACCTGTTCAAAAAGTTGATAAATACCTAGGTTAATTAAAGGTGTACCCCAAGGTGGCATGTTAGATCCCTAGTCATTATGGCTTTTCCTTGTTGATAAACATCCCTCTTGAATTACTCTATCTATCGTGGAAAACCGCATTTAAATCCATCACTTAGTTTAAAAGATCTAAGCGTACATATATACATAGGGAGAGACGGCGGGAAGCGACTTGTATAGTCTGTACATAGTATAAAACAAACTGGACCCGGCACGACTTCGTTCGCATCACCAACTTTACCCATACCTACCCTTATTTCTTGCTTATAAACCTTCCTCTTGAATAAAATAAATAAATAAACAATAAATTTGCTTGTACAAATTCACACAGCGCCCCAAATCTAGCCACAAAGTAAGCAAAGCTTGTGTTATGGGTGTTAGATAACTGATAAACCCTAATAAACTTTTTTAAATACATTATACATACTACACCCAAGACCAGTAACAAAAATTAAAATTCAGCACGGCATTTGTATATGTATTGCGTCCATGTTTTAAATTTGCTTGTGCGCGTTAATGCGATAGTGGGACGCGTCATTTCAGCTTAGACGAGCTCTACCTACATAACTTTTTCTGAGTTATGTACTTACATTAGTTTTAAAATACGTCGTCTCAGTGCTTATTTGTAAAAACTTATGGCCAATTAAAATTCAACTTGACGAAATGAGTGGTTCAGTTGGAGGTTGGATGGTCTTGTAGGCCGAATTTTCCAGTACAAATCGAAGTTTACTTCAATTGAACATAACTTTTTTCCCACAGCGATTCGAGAGTATTGCCATAGTAAAAGTTGTAGAAAATGAAAAAGCCTTTCCAATAACATATCGCTCAACGTTATTGGTCATATAGGTAGGCTGGGTTCCATACGTATAACCTCAGGGTCTTCAAAACAAGAGTGAATAGGTATCTTCTAGGCACGCATCTTCGACCTCATCGTCGCTTTACAGCAGGTGAGTTGAAGTCAAATGCAAGCCCTTGATAATAAAAAAAAAAACATTTCTGCCGGTCCGCTTTTAGCTATCGAAAATGTAGTTTTGGTAAGACTTAAATTACTTAACAAGAAAGTACCTAAACAAATAAACAAGTCAGATAAACTCATATCGTATCAACTACAGTTTGATATGTTTAAGCATAAACCAGACTTAAAATCGATTCTCCACGTCGCTGTTAAAAATCTAAGAATACCACTTAACATTATCAGTTCAGCCTAACGTTCTGTTGAAATTAAAAACAATATTACGAGCCATAACTGTTACAAGGACGTGCAATAATGAAATACTGTATGCGTTGATCATTATAGCATACAGAAATTTCATATATGTGCGATCAACATAAATAATTATTTTCATACCAATAACGTTAGAATATGGGTCGCCACAGTTAAGCGAGGATTTCATTTGTAATGTATAATAATCAAATCAAATAACCATTGTGGCGTTAATGTCCTGGTTGTACTCGCGCGCAAGAGGGCTCGGGGTCCGCCTTGGCCATGATCCAGGATTTGGCAGATCAGGTAATTACAGTGGAGCGACTGTCATCTGACCTCCGTGACCCTGCTACCAGGGGAACCTGACCGGATTGGATCATGGTTACCCATTCAGTACAGAATGTGCAGGTTTCATGACGATCTTTTCCCTCACCGTAAGAGAATCGGGTTGTGTTTAACTAATGTACCTACATAACTCAGAAAAGAATCTAAGAACTAACCATACAGTGACCTAGTCGAGGGGTTGGTGCTGCTCTACCTATGGGTACCTAGAACACTATATCTGTCTATAAAGAATGAAAAAATTATTGTGTAATGTGAGGAACAAATGCCGCCCCCGCCGGGCACGGGAAGGAGAGGCCGGCCCAAGAAGCGATGGCTTGACGTAGTCAAGACTGATATGCGTGCCAATAAGCTCACCACTAAGGATGCCGAAGACCGAACGAGGTGGGCCAAGAGTAGCAGGAAGGCGGACTCTGGGCCATCTCGTGCCGCGCGAGGGCGCAACCGGGACATAACGCCAAGATGATGATGATGTACCGTGTAAGCAATCCTGTCTGATCCGGGAGTCATGCTTGAAAAAATGCTTTTGTCGTGGCAGGTCATTTTCTTGAAAAGTTATTTTAGAAGAACGTCATGTTCGTTCCAAGTCATTTTCTGGGTGGCCTTTTCAGTAGGTAAATTTCGAGGGACGTCAATTTTCTTGTTTAGTCATATTTTTATATTGCGACAGCTTTTTCAAGTACTCCTTCTACTGGTTGGAACACCAACAGCCTGTATTATAATTTTTTTTTTTAAAGTAAGTGTTACTACAGCCTATACGGGATGCGCGTTATAATTCTAATATTTACTTACATTCAGAATAAAGTTACACAACACAGTAACATAACACAGACACTAGATGTCACTGCTTGTCATTTAGAACGCGCTATCGAATGTGCGCCGTCGAAAAGTTATGTTCGCCGCTCCAACAACTACCTTTGTAGAGTTTTGCCCTGAAGCTTGGTGTCACGTTCGTGTGACTTACTGTTGAATTTTTTAAGTTAACACTGTATTGAGCTTGCAGTGTTAGCTCGGCAAACAGAAAGTAAGATAAAAAGATCCCATTCATTCGGCGAATGATAAGACATGGGATCTTTACTTCCAGGCCAGTAACTATACCAGTTAATCTAAATAATGAAATATAACTACCGCTACATAGAAAAATTTAAAAATACACTATACTAAAAAAAACTAAAGCAAAGCACTAGAGTTCAATCAGTCTAATACACATAACCTCACTCCTCAGCGCTGACTCCTGGCAGGATCACAAGCTCATCGTAGATTTCGAAGGTAAAGGCCGAAAATTACGAAGTACTTCTGGGCTCCGTGTTGAAAAATAGTCTGAATTATAATAGGAAGAAAATACCTATTATTCAATGAAGGATTCGGATGTTTAGTGGATAACCTCACCAGATTGGACTGCACATTCAGTCGCCTGAATGTACATTAAACCCATAATCTTGGCGTTAATGTCCCGGTTGTGCTCTCGCGCACGAGGGCCCGGGGTCCGCCTTGACCATGATCCAGGATTTGGCAAATCGAATAGTTACAGTGGAGCGACTGCTATCTCACCTCCGTGACCCTGCTACCAGGGGAACCTGACCAGATTGGATCATGGTTACACATTCAGACGCCTGAATGTGCAAGTTTCATCACGATGTTTTCCCTCACCGTAAGAGCGTCGGTTAGAATTTAACAAATTTTCATAACTCAGAAGAGAGCCATTGGTACATGGCGGCAGTGGGATTCGAACCCGGTACCTGTTGCTTACGACTCGGATACTGTTACCACTCGGCTACCGACGCTCCTCGTACATTTGTAATGTAAAATGTAACTACATAAAAAATTGAGTTCACAATGACTGTTCCGCCACATGTATTACAGAATGAATTATTATTTCTATGCCTACGTAGTTACAATATTTTATAATATGCAAAGCATTTTCCTGTTTGATAACGAAACGTTGACATAATACATTATCAAACTAGTGACCTAATAGTTTTTCGCTCATATAATCACTACTAATAACAAAATAATAATCTTAGCGTTAATGTCCCAGCTGTGCTGTCGTGCGCGAGGGCCAGGAGTCCGCCAAGGTTTGGCAGATCAGATAATTACAGTACAGCGGAACCCGACCAGATTGGATCATGGTTTCACGTTCCAGTCGCCAGAATGTGCAGGTTTAGCATTCAACTATTGCACAAAACTCAGAAAAGAGTCATTGGTACATGGCCGCAGTGGGATTCGAACCCGGTCCGTCTCGCTTACGAGTCGGATACCTTTAACTGAGGCATTAACGCATTAACTGTTAACTCCTAAATCACGCGGATTTTGATGAAGTTTTCACTATCATTTAGAGAATTTCTTCCGAAAGGTTTATATATTTTTTACATGTATATTAAATAATAAATAAAAATGCTTAGACAATTCATACAGCGCCATTTAGTCCCAAAGTAATCAAAGCTTGTGTTATGTCAGAAAACTGATAAACTTCTTATATATTTTAAAATATATACTTATTGTACATACAACACAGACGCGTAACAAAAATTAAAATTCGTCATTTAAATTTCTGCTCGTCTGGGTATCGAACCCGGCGCCTCTGCGCCGCAGACCGGCTTAACCAACTAAACCACTCATGCCGTCAAATATTGTATAGGAGAAACCCCG
The DNA here is from genome assembly GCA_907269095.1 of Blastobasis adustella. Classification (NCBI taxonomy): domain Eukaryota; kingdom Metazoa; phylum Arthropoda; class Insecta; order Lepidoptera; family Blastobasidae; genus Blastobasis; species Blastobasis adustella. Next base: position 3,852,180 of record OU026135.1, on the reverse strand, counting down.
AAAACATCTATGCGAAGCCGGGTCTAGTCGCTAGTATTGAAATAACCCTTTCTTGTTATAACAATACGCTTCAAATTTCGGTAACAGCGAAATGAAATGCCAAATAACACGGAACCAGACCACATGTGTTACGTTGTGTAAATGGGCCTAGTTTGGTCGTTCCGGGTTCGATGGTCGGCGGTGGCACATTTTTCCCGGGCCGATGTACGAGTGGAAAGCGCACCTAGCTTAAGGGTGGGGCTCTTTTGCGGCGCTGTTGCTAACTAAAAAATCACACCACAATATTTAATAGACATCTGACTTTGACGCGTATGCAAAATTTTGATTCAACCAAATGTCACCAGGTAGTGTTCCTGCAGCCACCTTAAGATCATCAGATCAGCTATATTAATAGTATATTGAAGTTAGTGTGATGTTGGTCACATTACTAACCATATTTCTTCAGTAGAACTGCTGCATATATTATTATAGATTTTGGTCGATGTTCAAGGAAGGTTTAAGCTGATAGATAATAATATTAAACACACAATATTCAGACAGATATTCAGATAGATCGTCAATAAAAGTAAATATTTTATTTGACAGAACACAACATCAACTACACTCTGATAGTACAATTCTTGTGTTGGTACTTAATTTAATTAAATCCATTTTACTTATCAAATTGAAGAATTCGCTTCGGTCTATTTACTACAAGAATTAATTCATCTAAGTATCTATACACATTGGAATATTACGTAGTAACATTAGACATAGTCCTTATAGCTTTATTCTTAAGGCTCAATATCTATGAATCTTTCTTTAGATTATCTACTTCTACAACAAGGGATATAAAGTATATCCAAAAACCTCCATAGACGCACTTCCATGAGATGCATGAGATTCATGAGAATACATGAGAGTCCGGCAGAGTAGAATTGCATCAAACACAAACCCCTTAGGTTGCAGATGCCCTGGACGACGGTGGCCACTTTCTATCAGGTGGACTGTCCCTCCGTGTGTCTCCCAGGCAATGAAAAAACTCTCTTCCGAATAATTTTGGCCAGGGATAGTCCTATGTGGCCATTGCGATCTCTTCTGCCCCCAATCAGGGCCTTGAGTCCGCTTATAATTATAACTGAATCGCAATAGCAGCTCAATGACAGTTTTAATTGTAGCAGAATACCAAAAGCGCGTAAAACTGCGATCGAACTGCGATTGGAACCAATTTTAATCCACCCGTTAGTAAATCAGCGGGCTTGAAGGCCTGTTCTGCGCCGATGCGTGGGGCTTGCATAGCTGATGTTAGCGACATGTGCCCAATCTGTTCGCGAGACTTTCAACCAGTCTCAGGGTCTCCAGCAGAAGACCTTGGCCAACCCTGTTAGCCTGTTGGTTTAGGTTAAATTTATACAACATAGGCAGAGTGCGTAGGTATATAGATGATGAACTTTGAGGCTAATCGAGTTCCAGCACTACCACGAGCACGCCACTCGTATCGTGTGCCTCTTTTTTACCCGACTGCGACAGGACGAGGGTTATGTTTTTCGAGCGTATGTATATATGTGTATTTCTTAACCACGGGCTACAGCCCTAACGGCTCAATGAATTTCAACATATAAGGTGTTGTTAGATTCGTCTTCGTTGAACGAGTGACACTGGGTAGGTACATTAAAATTTATGTGCCATATTGTGACTTCCGAAAATATTTTTTCTCTAAAACCAATCGAGTATGGTATCAAAATAAAGGTCTTAAAAAATATACACTACTTATCAACTTTAAAAAAAGCAGCTTTTTGTGCTTCTTACTTGCTTAAATAAAGAAAAACGCGAATTGCTTCCCCTTAATGAACCCATCACCCTTCGCCAGTGGAGCAATGGCCAGTAGCAGGTTCGATTCCAGATTAAGACACGATCCAGATATCCAGATGGTGGTGACGTCATGCCATTCTAGCTTCATTTGCAACATTAGAATTTTTATTGTACAGGAAATGATATTAGATCTGGCAGCGTGGCGTAGTTGTACGATAAAAATAAGAATTTTTGAGAAATGGTATTTTAATTTTTACCCATCGTTTTTAAATTTATTTCCGTACAAAAGGAACTTTTTGACAAAAAAAGTTGCGTAGTTTGTAGACGTTTTTATTATTTCATTAGTGGCCTAGTGATTAAGGAGTCTGACTTGTAAGCGAGATGTCTAGGCTTCAAATCCCACTGCCGCCATGTACCAACTCATTTTTGAGTTATGTACGAGGGTTTTCCTCTCACCGTGAGGAAAAATGTCGTGAGGAAACCTGTACATTCAGACGACTAAATTTGTAACTATGATCCAACCTGGTCAGGTACCCCTGTTAACAGGGTTACGAAGGACAGACGGCAGTCGCTTCACTGAAATTACCTGATCAGCTAAATCCTGGATCATCCCGGACCCCGGGCTCGCGCGTACGAAAGCATAACTGGTACATTAACGCCAAGCTTATGTGCTAGGGCATTTATTTATAATTACACGCCATCATACATCGTCGTTCCCATTAATGTTGCCAATTAATAATTTTAATAAGAACAATTTCCTAAAAGCCTGATTAGGCTTCGGCCTGGCGAGTCAAACCTTGTGACCCCACTAAAGGGCAAGCAAGTTATTTGAACTGCGAACACGCGTTCCATAACTCAACCCTCACCTAAATTAAGGATAAAGACCCTTTGAACAGCCCTATGTTTCTGGCTGTTTTTGATTTCCATCGTATTTTTAAAAAGCATCCGTTAGATGTTATGACGACTACCAAAAATTGTTGTTTTGTAAGCTTTTTTTTATATAAGACAAGATTTTAGACAAGATTAGATTTTTTAGATTTGGCCGCCATGTCACCTGTTGGTAAGTGACGATGCGGCCGAAGATGGAGCATGCCTGTCTAGGAACAGCCTATTCACTCTAGCCTTGAAGGCATCCAGATTATATTGATCAGGGAACACACTTGCAGGAAACGCGTTCCATTCCTTAGCCGTACGCATAAAAGTCGAGCCAAAGCGGCTCGTGCGGATAGCTGGAAGATCCACGACATAAGGATGAAGCGCTCGCCCTGATCGCGTCTCCCGATGGCGGGAAGGGGCCTTTTTGTAAGATAGCACTTCCTTTGTTAACTACATATGTCGATTACATTGTCACACACACCAATGAGGTTGTTAATTATTCAACGATTTGCATCCAACAAAGAAATTGAATCAACTTAGAATAACGCATGCCTCTGTAATAGATCGTTGAATATTAAAGAAATATACCTAGGAGCGAGCCGAAATAACTCAGAAACAGCGGTATAAATGTATTTCCTTTGGCAAAGATTCCAAGATGTAATCCAAGGCGGGTTCATGAAAACTATTAAATTGCCAACATTATGTTTCAAAAACATTTCCGCCTCGTACAAAAGAGATGGTGAAAATAGTTCTGAATATGTTCTCAATTTGAATTCTGAAATGTGTCCTACTTCGTTACGCCATTCATGAATGTCTAGGTAAAGTTATTTTTATACATTATAAGATTTTTTTTTATTTTTGTATTTTTTAATGTCTAATAATTTTATCAACAGTTTTGTATATTCCTATGAGAATAAAAAAAAATATTGTATCCAAACTCTGCCTAATTATTATACGAAAACTAGCGCCCCGCCCCGGCTTCGCCCGGCCTTTCTCTCCTATAAAAGCCTTGCGTGTAAAACTACCTGATTGAAGGTGAGAACCGTATCGAAATCTGTTGATTGGTTTAGGTGGAGTTAGCAGATATACAAGCAGACAGACGCGGAAAGCGACTTTAATGAGACATGTGTAGGTACTATTGAAATAATCAAATCAGCCGAAAGACGCCCATGCTGGGCATAGGCCTCCCCCAGAGATCTCCACAAAGGCCAGTCCTGTGCCTTCCGCATCCAGCTGGTACCTGCGATCTTTCCCAGGTCGTCGGTCCACCTTGTGGGAGGCCAACCCACTCTGCGCCTTTCGGTACGTGGTCGCCAATCGAAAACTTTACTGCCCCATCGAAATACCTACACACAATATGATACAATGACGTATCTTGTCTATAGGTATAAATTTACACATCAACACCAACAAACAAGCGCCACTTATAAAATTATGAGACCCAGTTTACTTAATCTCAATCGCGAGCTCAAACCGCTATATTATCTTTAAAATTAGCGAATCTGCATTATTCAACCGCCATAACACCTCGCAATGCGACGTCACTATCAATTTATTACCCAATTTAAATGAGAGTCACGACAATTATCCACTTTATCGGCATGGGCCTTGTTTTGGCGTATCTACGTGCCAACGACCGTCCGTACGCCGACCTTCTCGCTGACCTTGCGTACGACGACCCCGCAGTATTTTCGGGAGTTTTTCTCTAAGGAAAATTTCTCATCGACCAACCGAAATAGAGCTCCGAGCCTCATTTGATGACTGCGAGTAGATAGGTCAACAGAAATGGTCGAGCCTGGGGGCAATGGTTTGTTTAAAGACGCCCACAAAAAGATCTGGAAATCTGTTCAGATATTTTTTCTTCCACTAGTAAACATTTTGGTGTGCCGCATGTATGGCGGTGATGTCATTGTGCGAAACTGCATGGCTGTTACGACCAGGTGGTTTTTAAAGCTAAAAATATATGCTTACTGTTAGTCAACACGTAGTCACGTATCGTTGGAATCTTCACCTATCAGGTAAACAATCGGTCACAATCAATGTCACCCTGAATTGTATTGTGGCACATTATCTTTGTTGAATAATTTTACAGCCAAAAATGTTTCATTGTTGTGGAATCGATGGTTACTTTGTCTGTTACATATGTATAATGGAAGTGCTATACAAGGTGTTTGGTAAGAAACTAGCGATCCGCCGCGGCGTTACGCGGGTTTTCTCAACTTTTTTAGAATAAATATGCGTGTATTATACATATAAACCTTCCGGAAGAAATTCTCTACCTGATGGTGATAATCGCATCAAAATTCGTTGCGTGGTTTAGAAGGAGTTAGCAGAAATTTAGACAGATGCAGACAGCGACTTGAATTTATATGTAACTAACGACCCGCCCAGGCTACGCATGGGTTTTCTTCGCTTTTCTTTACGCTTTATATGCTTGTATTTTACATATAAAACTTCAGGAAGAAATTAATTCGCTACCTGATGGTGTCCGTATCACAATCAGTGACGTGGTTTAGGAGGCATTGACGGAAATCAACATTGACGCTGAAAACGACTTAAATCTAAACATAGTATAAAACAAAGTCGCTTCCCGCCGTCTGTCCCTATGTATATATGTATGTACACTTAGATCTTTTAAACTACGCAACGGATTTTAATGCAGTTTTCAAGAATAGATAGAGTAATTCAAGAGGAAGGTTTATAAGCAAAAAAAAGGTAGGTACGGGTGAAGTAGATGTACGTGAACGAAGTCGCGTGGGGTCCACTAGTTTCACTATATAAGGATAAAGATTGATCATTGTTAAACCTATGTACCTATCTGGAAAGATGGTTTTTACTTTTAATATTTTTTTTTTTCATATTGCTACCTTCTGTCCCCACAATTCAGTACCAGTCGCTTGCAGACCGACTTGCGTCACGTTCTCGTTGCATACACACAGACCTTGGACAGCACTGTCGCCAAAGTCTTGGGCAACGATGTTCTTTTAGCAATAGTGCGAGGAATTGCGATACCTAGGTTGGTAGGCAATTATGAGACCGTAGTATTCATTTGGCTCGCAAAAAGATAAAAAAAAAAATTGTCATTGTTTTGATAGTGGGCAGGACTGATTCAGTAACAAATCCATCAAGAAAACCTTCAGGACAAGCAAATTTACATAACGGTATGTGTATATCGCATCAAAAAACATTTTTATGTAAAGTCTCCTGACTTTCTTGTAATAATATATGAGGTTTAAGGTGGTACTTCTTTTTAATAAATATTTTGCAAATTGGACCGTAGTTCTCTTTTAAACATACTGAGTAAATAATAATACTTAAACTTATGATCAATATATTTTATGCATCTTTGTTGTCTAGAACTTTATCTTAATCACGAAATATGTGTCTTGCATTTTGACTCATAATTTTCCCTAAGACCACTATTTGTTTTTGTTAGATATTTACATGTTTAGGATTTTCCAAATTCGACATACCTTTTTTATTATCAACTAGCGTTTGCCCGCAACTATTAGGTACTATTACTTCATAGAAAAAACAAATTATTTGGCACTTCATACATACACATACAACTTATAAGTAACACAAAAGAAGAAATTTATTTCCGACGACGGACTACTGACTAACTAAATTAATCGCCCTAAATTATTTTTTGTTAATATATTAAATGTAGAGACACGTATTTTTTACTGTTTTATTATATGCACCTATCTTACAAACATACATACCTCCGAAAAACATAACCCTCCATGACGTAGTTGAGTTAAATCACACCTACGTAGTTTCCATTGTTAAGTTGCCTAAGGTAAATAAACTTGTTCATATTGTAATGTTTTTCTGATAAACATCGAACTATAAAGCCACAATGATTAATCGTCGTACAATTGCGCCATATTTATCGTATAATCATTGTAATGTAGGTACCTTATTACGTAAACAGAATAGCATTTATATTGCAGTGAAATATCACAAGGAAAGTTGAATAACGTACCTAACTAGATGCCTCCTGTGCTGTAATTTATCTAGCATACCAAAATCACTCTGCTAAAATTCAAAAACCTATTATAAGTGCTGATCGTTCACCGCAAGAACTAAGAACCTACCTACTCTGGCAAAGGATTGTTGGTACTTATTGGTCCTTGGAAAGGGACAACATACGATTAACGATCAGGACATCAACCACAGTTCATTAACATCAACCAACATAGAAAAGCGCGCCAAAAAATGGAACGCCATTTTCTTTGTCGACGTCCTAAAGAAAGAAATTACAAAATCATTTCAGCCAGCAGTTTCAGACGGAAGGCAATAAATTAAAAAGTTACTCACAACATTACGCCCTCATTAGAGATCATTCGGAATTTAAACTGAAACGCACACATATGGAAGTTTCAGGGCGTGTATAGACGAGGTGTGTGCGTGTGTGCGCATGCGTGTAGACAGGCTATCTCTCGTAGACGCTGCCTACGTGTGTGTGAGTGTGTCGGGGGTCGTCGAACCAGCGAATTTTCGGCGGTACGTACTTGTCGGTATGAGCTAGTGATTGCACAATTTGCGCCTTATACTTCATCGACCAGTGACAGGCGCCATTTTGGTTCGGTTAAACAACCTGCGGGGTCAAAGGTCAGGTGTGTCAGTTTCGGAAAAAATAGCGAGTGCTTGGAAAATTTTCATTCGTCGCCTATGTACATTTTGTTACCTACGGTAATGGTATTCTTAGTTTTTTTACTTTAAAGTTTTACCAATTTGATATTTCGCACAGTCCTGTTTTCCAAGCGGGGTGTCCCTAAATAGTTTTGAAGCATCGTCCTGAGATTTTGAAATCGGTAAAAAAACATTTCTATATTTTATTTCACATAATATACTTAATTAATTCAGTAATTAAATGACAAAATATAAAAATGTGTTGTTTTTTATTGACACTATTTTTCAGTGCGTATTTATTAATTATTTTATTTACAAAGCGCTTTTACATAAAATAGTACAAAGGTCAGTGGCTTTGTCTACCAGTCTACGCGAATACAGGCAATAAAAATTGCCTGTTTAGACAGTGAGTATCAGAGATAACAATTGAGTACTTACTGTTCATATAATAATAAAATACCATATTATCTTTACCCAATTTACCGAATATTATCCATACGAAATATTTCTACCTTCAAATCCTGGATTTCCAAATTTGCAAATGGCAACCATACATTAGATCAACTACGCATTCTGAAACAATTAAACTACCTAACAGAAATCACAGATCGCAAAGTTCGCATGCATTTCCCATATAATCTCAAAATAAGTGTCGGTTACGGTATCCGACTCGTAAGCTAGACATACTGGGTTCGAATCCCACCGCGGCCATGTACCAATCTCTTACGGTGAGAGAAATCGTCGTGATGAAACCTGCACATTCAGGCGACTGAATGTGTAACCTTGATTCAATCTGGTCGGGTTCCCCTGGTAGCAAGGTCACAGAGGTCAGATGGCAGTCGCTTCACTGGCAATTACCTGATCTTCCAAATACTGGATCATGGTCAAGGCGGACCGTCGCGCGCGAGAGCATAACCGGGACATTAACGCCAAGATGAAAAAATAATCCCATATCTTCTCAACAATTGGAAATTTCTATTATATAATGAGCAAGTGACTAATTAAGTACAAACTCATAATAATGTATGTTGTTACTGGCCGGGTCGTTCACCCCCAGTGTTTCATTGATTGGTTCAATGAACTATAACAACTGTAAGGCCCAGTCGTTAGGTAACAAGTGCGATAAATATAATTATTTTAAACAGATAGATCAATATTATTGTTAGGATTTTTCTATAACGGTTGCGTATTGCTTTGTACCTACTCCTGGGCCGTTTCCGACATGACTTAGGGTTTTTCCGATATTTCCAAGCTTTACAGACGGGTTGGAGATCATTTATCATCATCTTAAATGATTTTTGAAGTAAAAGATATCACTGTTACCCATTTTCCGGCCTACAGAGGTCTAGATGACCTGTATCTAATTGGATAGTAGCTATCTCTTATACATCATCACCTAAAATCAACAATTATCAGTCAAAATCAACATCTACAACAGCATCTAAGTCTAAAATTGAATAGTAGCTATCTCTTCACCATCATCATCGTCATCATCATCATAGCGGTCAATCCCGGCTTATGTCAGGGTCCGCTTTCCTACTTTTTCTTCTCCACTTCGCTTGGTTTTGGTTTAGCATCCTCGCGTCGTAAGCCGTTGGCTCTCGACAGTATAACGCTATCTTTTGCAGTATTCTCCGCTAGTTCGTAGTTTATTTTATTTATTCTACGCAGTGACAAACGAGCAGACATCCCACCTGATGGTAAGCGGTAACTGTCGCCTATAACATCTACGATTAATACTTTTAGGTTGCAGGCAACAAAAATGCAGAACTGCAGGTGCGTTGTCACTGTGAGGACTAAGATGAAATGCCTCATGCCCGTAATTGCGCTGGCTACCTTATCCTTTTCTAAATGTATTTTGTAAAACATAATTTTGTATTTTATGACGTTCATAAGAGTTTTGTAAACCTAAACTAATAAAAATTATTTGACTTTGACTTTTGAACCGGAACAAAACAATGCAAGCATAGTTGCTTGGCGGCAGAAATTGATAAGGTCCTACCACAAAAATGTTATATTAGAAATTCCAATGATGCCTAGTTTAAGACCGTTTTTATTTTAGGTGAACAAGTAGAAATTTCTTATTCGCTTTTAATAAACTAAGGTCAAGGACGTAGCCAGGAGTCGGTATGAAGCGGGGGATGTTTGTAATACAACTAAAATAATAAAAAGACAAGCGTAGTTAACTCAATTTTTTTCCTAAGCATACAAAAGCCTTCAGGCACAAAGTATTAAAATAAATAAATACTCGGATTAACATTTAACTTTTATTTAATTTGAGAATAGAAATAACATTTCTTATAACTCCTACGAAGGCCATGACGGTTAAAAAGCAAGATGAAATCAATGTTACCAACACATATCACCAGAACGGGGACCACATGCAATGCTGCCAACTATCAATATAAAAGTACAGTACCTAGTACTGTTTTTAGTACAATAAATAATTAGGTAATTACAGTGGAGCCACTGCCATCTTTCCTCAATACCCTGCTACCAGGGGAACCTAACCAGATCGGATCATGGTTACACATTCAGTCGCCTGAATGTGCAGGTTTCATCACAATGTTTTCCCTCACCGTAAGAGCATCGGTTAGTATTTAACTAATGTACGTAACTCAGAAAAGAGTCATTGGTCCATAGCTGCAGCGGGATTCGAACTCGGTACCTCTCGCTTTCGAGTCGGATACCCTAACCGTTCGGCCACCGAAGCTTCAAGTATCTAGTACAATATCGAGTACAATATTAAACACAATCAAGAAACAGAGGTGCCTACGTCTACGGGAATTCACGCTTAAAATTTCCTTCCTTAAACAACCGCAATACCTGCATATTAAGTTGGCATACGTAGATAATGCCTAATAGATGAATTGAATAACGACAACAGGTTCCAAACCACAATGCTTCCTGTGGTAAGATTACGCACGTATAACTCTGAAGGTTAATTAGTGCGAGTTTAATCATCACTGCGTTCTGATCGAGTCTGTTACTAAGCATGGAACCATGGGTTTAGTGGGAGTTTAATACATTTAATCATGGCTGTGTTTTGATTGTCCTGTACTAGTTTTGAACTGTAGGTTTATTGGCTCCTTTTTTCCGCACTTCAACTCTAATTTGTGCTAATTTTGACAGCCTAGTTCATTCCAGAAGTCTGTTCTTCTTTGGACTGTCGCAGGCTATTCGGAGGTATCCTGTTGTATATTTTATTTTTTGCCGTACGGTACGCAAACAGGTATGCGGGCCTGATGGAAAACGGTCACCGCTGCCTATAGACTAGCAACACCTGGGGTATCGCTAATGTATTTCCTACAATAACACGATGGCCTGGCAGCAAAACAGCAACAAGCCCACTGCCAAAGCCAAAAATGTTCCCCAAATCCCCACCCGGTGGAGCACTGGAGTTCTTACTCACCAGCAGGAACACGATACTTACTATTAAAATAGTAACACGGAAACAGGCTGCGAACTCAGCCCTGTTGTCCTTAAGTCCGTCACACTCTGTCATGGGCTGCTGTATCCTCGGCTACCTGACATCCCCTGCACATGGAGCCGTCTGTAGCTGTGATTGTGACTTTCCCAATCAGGGCGAACCCTTCATCCTTATGTCGTGGATCTTCCAGCTGTCCGCACGAACTGCTTTGGTTCAACCTTTCTAATGCGTACGGCTAAGGAGACGCTACCTGCGAGTGTGTTCCCTGATCAATATAATCTAGACGCCTTCAAGGCTACAGTGAATAGGCTGTTCCTAAGACAGGTATGTTCACCGACTCAATGTATATGTCAAAAAAAATTTGTATGCTTCATCTACACTTACCTGCTAGCGGTCAAATGTCGGCTAGTCCAATATAAAAAAACTTGCCAAAGTAAATCGAATTACAATGACAAGGTCCCAAAGCGTATTATATATACTTAGGTACCTCTACTTAACGGAATCCAGCATCACGCATCCAACGACTTCCATTAACGCTTATACAATTTTGCAAACATTCCAAATAATCATCTCAAGCAAACTATTAGAATATTCTGTTATTGACACATAAATTCTATTTCTTCAGTTATTTCTGTCAGGGCTTTGACTCTGGCCTTGTAGGTCGTAGCACCTGGTTTTTGCTGTGTTGTGTCTCTTCGCAATAGAGCTATCATATTGGCAAATAACGGATTAATATGCCCAGGGTTACTGTACTCTCACTCTATTTTTAATCTGTAGACATGTACAGGCTGTTCTAATATTCGACAAGCTGTGATTTAAATTTTGTGTTTTATCACAAAATCTAGAACAATATTATTTATATAATATTGTTCTAGATGTGTTCAGTCTCTCTATGTGTTTCGTCACCACATGACAAATATTTTTGCAGCCTGGCTGGTACAGAAGTCCAAACAGCCCATTTATGGCAACCGGTAACTCATCCCTAACATCTACGATTTATGCACTTACATTTCGTTTAATAAAAAGCCGCTGATGAGTTGTCACTATGAGGTTGTTTTATACCATACCCTGCAAACCAGAATACAATGCAAACATTGTTGTCCAGAGAAATACTTCCTGAGTTATTGGTGAATTTGGGCCCTATTATAAAACCACTCGCGACTACTCGAACTGTTTACAATTTTAATTTTTAACATGAAAAATTCAATAGTTGCATTAGCATAGCACTGATTTTCCCTATTTTGAACCATTCTGTTTCGGTATTGCCAATGTTAAAATTTATAAACATTAAATTTTCATGCCGCAAATCAAAATTGAAAGCGTTCGACTTGAGCGTTCCATTTGGGTCCAGTGCCCCTTCTCACAAAATGTTTCGTTACCTTTGATTTTTGCAACTTACCCCTAAGTTCTGACCCTACGAAAGACGTTTCATGTCAAAAATCGTAGCCTTTACTATTACTAATATTATTCGACCAACACCCTGTATCTCCCACAATGGCGGTCTATCTCGTCGTGACGTCACGGTCGTCGAAAATACGCGAGCACGTGGCGCGAAGGTCGTCCGGTCAAACACCTCTGTTGCGCAACGAGCTATAGTGACTCAGCACGCCAGCCAAGCCTAGCCTGGAGGTGTTGTTGAACTGGCTTTCGAGGTGTCGGTGAAGACCATGTACAGTACAAGAACATCTGTTGAAGATGTTAAGGAGGCTAAGATTACAAACCTTCGTAATCGCAACATTACTCAAAGAATACCTACTCCTATTCAATCGACATAGATAACAAAAAATAATCATTTTGGTGACGAAATACAGACTAAGCTCCACCATGATCCAGGTTTTGGTAGATCAGGTAAATACGGTAGAGCAACACCCATCTAACATTCGTAACTCTGTTAAGACAGGAACCTGACCAGATTGGATCATAGTAACACACTCAGCCGCCTGAATGAGCAGGTTTGCTCACAAACCATATAAGTGGTGGGAAAACAATATAAGTATAGTACAAGAGCATAAGTCCACTTCAAGAAAATGTTCCTTAGCCACTACAGCAACATTCACGGCATTTGGTGCTTTTTTAGCCAAATCAGTTTACTAAAAGATGGGATAATTAGATGTTCCTTATGCCCGAAGGACTCGTCCTTTACCCAAAGGGTTGTCTAAAATAATAAATAAAAATTGATTCATGAATGCTCTAAAAACCTTTTAACAACTGCACAGTAGTGCAAAAGAATATAATTCTTAAAGTGGTCATGTTCTTATGCTCGGGCATTGTACTCTGCACGCTAGCTAGCTAAATAAGCGAGAAAAGACGCGACATAGATAGGTACTGCTATCTTTTTCGTCTAAGTATTGAGAGAAGAAAACAAACAAACAACTCCCTTATGCTAGCCGTGCAGACTGGGGGACTACGTAGTTACGGCCAAGTGACTCCGGAGACAGGTCGCAGCCGGCAATGTAGTATAGGACGACAGATTCTATGGCAGTCAGGTTAGGTTAGGTTAGGTTAGGTTAGGTTACTAACCTTTTACTGGAGGACTACGTAGTTACGGCCAAGTGACTACGGACTCAGGTCGCAGTCAGCAATGTAGTACAGGACGACAGATTCTATGGTTGTCAGGTTCTTATCCGGTCGACCCTAAAACCTAGTCGATATATTATCTAGATACTCACATTTTTTATGCTACTCGGTGACAAACGAGCAGACAGCCCATCTGATGATAAGTGGTAACTGTCGCCCATAACATGCAATTCATACATTTAGATTGCAAGTAACAAAAATGCAGAACCGTAGGTGCGTTGTAAGGACTAAGATGAAATGCTTCATGTCTGTAATTTCTCAATCTACTAAACCGATTTTAATTAAACAAAAACTAAAAGAAAAGTGGCTAAAGTAAAACTGTTGAGGTCACAAAGTTGCCAAAAAAATCGTTAAGCCGTTGTTGGTGGCCTAATTTGACAGAATGTTAGTTTTGAATGACCTGCCCGTTTTCTAATTCTTGTACAGGCAACAGTATTTCGACATATTCCAATGCAGTATGACCCAAACATTCGACAGCTGCCTCCACAGTTCATATATCCATGATGACTAAACCACCGGTTGGTGATGGCATGAGAAGGAAGTCGTGATTATGCGAGTTACAAAAATGATGATAGAGTTTTCCTGTTACCTGTGAAATTAGGCTAGGGCAGTGCTAACTGACATGCCTAGGTAGGTACAGCACACATACTTAAAGGTACAAATATAGGAGGTACAAGTATAGGAGCTTTTATTCATAAATGTTATGGACAATGTGACCATTGCCTTATGAGTAGACAATGTAAACAATTCTATTGAAATAATTAATTTTTCGGGCATTATGAATAATATCCTTCACTTATTGGGCCGAGTAATAATATATGTGTTTTATTACTCTGTCCAATCATTATAACAGTTACGTAGCAGTATTCATAATAACCGGGCAATGTGATAAATAATGAACTTTAAAAAGTAAGTATGAATTACATTTCCGATTTGACTTGTCATATTCATATTTCAATTGGTCCATAACATATACCAAAAAGATTGGAAAATTAGCTACCTTCATGGTTAAACAATTTCTTTTACTCTGTGACATATACAATGACAATGGTATTGTAATCTCTCATGGAGAATTTTATTTTATACAGATGCTCTTCGATTTTATCTGCAGGTACCCATAATTGGGTAGGTGCACATAATTTACCTACTCTTAATAAAAATAGAATTTAATATTAAACACTATAGTACTGAACCATACCGTGTTTCTATATCGAAAACCGCTTTGTACGGCCTTCGACATGACTCACTAAAAATGTTTTCAGCCCTTCATGATAATAACAATGTCATGCAGGAGTTACAGAACTATCGATTGTGCCAATTCACACGTAACGTGTTAGAAACACACTATAATAAACATGACGTAGGTATTTTTAGTGAGTTGTTTCACTCCAAAACCCACGTGACTGTGCCTCTACGCAATAACTCTACTAAGGCAATGACTCTAGAATAGAGATGGTAATAACCTCAAGGTTGCCATGTCACTTTTTATTAGAAGTACCTGAGGTGTACTGAGGCATAGAACATTAACGACGTGTGCAGTTTTATACCGGCATTTTGATGCGTCAGTATAGCGTACATTCTTATAGGAGCGTCGGTGGCCGGGCGGTTGAGGTATCCGACTCGTAAGCGAGAGGTACCGGGTTCGAGTCCCTCAGCGGCCATGTACCAATGACTCTTTTCTGAGTTTTGAACATTTGTTGAAAACTAACCGATGCTCTTACGGTTAGGGAAAACATCGTGATGAAACCTGCACATTCAGGCGACTGAATGTGTAACCATGCCATGATCCAATCTGGTCAGGTTCCCCTGGTAGCAGGGTCATGGAGGTCAGATGGCAGTCGCTCCACTGTAATTATTCGATCTGCTAAATTCTGGATCATGGTCAAGGCGGACCCGGGCCCTCGTGCGCGAGAACACAACCGGGACATTAACGCCAAGATGATGGGTATAATGTACATTCAGGCGACTGAATGTGCAGTCCAATCTGGTGAGGTTATCCACTAAACATCCGAATCCTTCATTGAATAATAGGTATTTTCTTCCTATTATAATTCAGACTATTTTTCAACACGGAGCCCAGAAGTACTCCGTAATTTTCGGCCTTTACCTTCGAAATCCACGATGAGCTTGTGATCCTGCCAGGAGTCAGCGCTGAGGAGTGAGGTTATGTATATTAGACTGATTGAACTCTACCGAATGAATAGGATATTTTTATTTTCATTTCTGTTAGCTGAGCTAACACTGCAAGCTCAATACAGTGTTAGCTTAAAAAATTCAACAGTAAGTTCAGCTTCAGGGCAAAACTCTACAAAGGTAGCCATCCAGCGGCGAACATACCTTTTCGACGGCGCACATTCGATAGCGCGTTCTAAATGACAAGCAGCGACATCTAGCGTCTGTGTTATAAGTAGCTGTGTAACTTTATTCTGAAATAAGTCAATATTAGAATTATAACGCGCATCCGGTATAACACTTACTTTTATATCAATAATTATTATACAGGCTGTTGGTGTTCCAACAAGTGGAAGCAGTACTTGAAAAAGCTGGCGCAATATAAAAAGATTGTGAAAGTTTATGAAAATTGACGTCCCTCGAAATTAACCCACAGAGAAGATCACTAACCCAGAAATTGATTTGGAACGAACATGACTTCTTCTGACATGTTCTTCTAAATTAACTTTTCAAGAAAATGACCTGCTTCTACAAAAGGAATTTTTCAAGCATGACTCACGGGTCACACAGGATTGTTTACTTGGTAATTTTATCAATCTTTATAGGCAGATATAGAGTTCTAGGTACCCATGGGTAGAGCAGCACCAACCCCTCGATTGGATGTCGCAAAGGGCGACTAATGTCAAAGTTGACGACCTGAGTGGTTCAGTGGTCAACATGCCGGTCTGCCACGCAAGAGGTCCCGGGTTCGATTCCCGGTCGGGCAGAAATGGAAATGTTGAATTTTAATTTCTGTTACAGGTCTGGGTGTTCTATGTATAATAGACTTATGTATAGTAATAGTTCTTTGACAGGATTTGGCATGCGGGCCTTCTAAGCAAGCTTCCTTCATTTGGTATTCCTGTTGGCTTTTGCACCTGGATATCGGATTTTCTGAGTGGACGTTTAATCAGTGTAGTAATCGACGGCTACTTGTCTAATCTTCAGGCTATCGACGCGGGAGTTCCTCAGGGATCGGATCTGTCCGCGACTTTATTCCTGCTGCATATCAACAATCTGCTTGTACCAGGTACCTTTGGGTACGCAGACGACAGCACAGTAACGGATAGATATCTGTCAGAGGCAAAAGCCAACAGGGACGATATGCAGTCTTGTCGAGAGGCCATGGTTGATCGTTTGAACAAAGCGCTCAAGGCAGTCTCTGATTGGGGTGAAGCCAAACTGGTGGCGTTCAACGCTACTAAATTGTTGCCTGCGAGTGTGTTCCTCGATCAATATTATCTGGATTCCTTCAAGGCTAGAGTGAATAGGCTGTTCCAAGACGGGCATGCTCCATCTTCGGCCGCATCGTCACTTACCAACAGGTGAGATCAAATTGATGGCGGTCAAATGAAAAAAAAAATGTATTTAAAAAAAAAATTATTTAAGTGGTTTATCAGTAATCTAGGATCCATAGTACAATCTTTGCTTAGTTTGGGGCTAGATGGCGCATGATTGTTATTTAGTTGCTTCGCTGGCTCAGCGACCCGAAGTGGATATTGGCCTCCGACACAAGAATTCGCCATTGGCCTATCTTGCGCGATTTGTTCCCAGTGAGTTATCTGACCAATGTCTTAAGTGTCCCAGAGTCAGCGCTGAGGAGTGAGGTTATGTATATTAGACTGATTGAACTCTACCGAATGAATAGGATCTTTTTATTTTCATTTCTGTTAGCTGAGCTAACACTGCAAGCTCAATACAGTGTTAGCTTAAAAAATTCAACAGTAAGTTCAGCTTCAGGGCAAAACTCTACAAAGGTAGCCATCCAGTTGTTCAAGCGGCGATCATACCTTTTCGACGGCGCACATTCGATAGCGCGTTCTAAATGACAAGCAGCGACATCTAGCGTCTGTGTTATAAGTAGCTGTGTAACTTTATTCTGAAAGTAAGTCAATATTAGAATTATAACGCGCATCCGGTATAACACTTACTTTTATATCAATAATTATTATACAGGCTGTTGGTGTTCCAACAAGTGGAAGCAGTACTTGAAAAAGCTGGCGCAATATAAAAAGATTGTGAAAGTTTATGAATGATCTTACCAACAGGTGAGATCAAATTGATGGCGGTCAAATGAAAAATAAACAAAATATGTATTAAAATAAAAAGTATTTAAGTAGTTTATCAGTAATCTAGCATACATAGTACAATCTTTGCTTAGTTTGGGGTTAGATGGCGCTGTGTGAATTTGTCCATGTTGCTTCGCTGGCTCAGCGACCCGAAGTGGATATTGGCCTCCGACACAAGAATTCGCCATTGGCCTATCTTGCGCGATTTGTTCCCAGTGAGTTATCTGACCAATGTCTTAAGTGCCCCACACATTAACAGTCCGCCTGCAGTCCCTGTTCGTATCGGGCGGCCTGCCGTCCTAGGCCGAAAACGTCTACACACTGAAGCGATTATTGCCGGCTGGCAATGGCCTGCTGCGACGTCTGCGACTTCACACTAGCAGTTATAAGTCGTCAGTTTTTGTAAAACTGAAGGTGCTCGACTGACGGTAGACAAACCGCCGGCCGACTACCTCCTAATGTGTGTTTATTTGGCCTCAAGGCCAAGGACTGTCCGGCCGATATCTGTCAAGCGGCCACACACTCTCAGTTCGTATTAATCGTCAGTCCGAAACCTTAAACGGAACTGTTAGTGTGTGGCCTCTTACGAATAACTGGCAGACTGCTATCGTCCGGCGAACTATTAATCTGTGGCGCCCTTTAGACCAGAAAATGGACAGTAGCGTTTTTTGTTGTATGTTCAGAAACAGTGGGCTCTCCAACCCGCCTGCCAATAGTTGAGATTAAGGAAAGCCCTCCACTGATGAGGAGGCTCAGGCCCAGCAGTAGACTGTTATGGGCTGTTGATGTAATAGATAGAGTATGAAAGCGGTAGACGACCTGAGGGGTTCAGTTGGCTAACGTGTCGATCTGCCACGCAGAGGTCCCGGCTTCGATTTCCGGCAGGACAGAAATTGAAATGATGACCTTTAATGACGTATTGAGGATATTAAAAAGAAGTTACTGCGTTACGTGTGTTACCGGGTGGGCCAACGCTATAGTTCGTAACATTACCTTTCTCTGTGTAAGAAACACCACCTTCCTCCTCTCTTCATGCGTAGAGAAATAGCTGATCTGACAATGCTTCTCAAAATTGCGTCTGGGGTTGTCGACTGCCCTGAACTTCTTTCTTGTCTATATTTTAAGACACCTGTGAGATGCTTCAGACGCAATGACCCGTTGCATGTTCCAGAAGCTTCTACCAACTACAAAAATAACACCTTTCTATTGCGAGCAACTAATAATTTTAATGTTTTATCAAGGACAATTGACCTTGATTTATTTAACACAAGTTGTGAGTCAGCGAGAAACCGCAAACTCAAGTATTACTTCGACACGTTGTAGCATTTTCTTAAAGCATATTATTTATTAACTATTGTTGCATTACTTTCGGGTATTGTAGTTGAATTTAGTTTAAGTTTGAAATTTTAGTCTAATAGACTCTTCGGTATGCTTAACTTTTAGTTAAGTATGTATTAGTTTATACAATGTCTATTGGTGGAAACCTGTAATTGGTTCTGTGCTTCCAGTGTTATTTTATATTGTAATCATTGCTGTTTGTTTTCCTTAAGTAAATAAAATAAAATAATTTCTGTTACGGGTCTGGGGTTGTATGTATAATAAGTATGTATTTAAAAATTTATAAATGGCGCTGTATTAATTGTCCAAGCATAGTAACTAAGTAAAAACTCATACTATACATATAAAATCAGCATACTATACATGCGCGCAAAGGCAGCCTAATCGCTTTAAGCGATCGCTTCCAGACAACCTTTGGGCAGAGGTCATGTTTATTGTCATTATTATTTATTATATTTATTTTATTTATATTTCGGTTGGCAAGGAGGCAACGACCGTATCCTGAGCTGGAAATGGCCATGGACGTGCCTGGCATTGGCGAGTACAATGGCAGTTGTCATAATTGGTGGAATCATCCACTCTTCGTCTGGCGTCATATGACGTGGTGTGTTCGAGGCAAATAATTCGTGATTCATTGAATCGGTTGATGCAATTTTGTTGACCTCCATTGTATTAGTCTGTTACTAACGTTGGAGGTTTTGTGTCGCAATTTTTATGTTATGTGACGTAGGTTCGATTCCGAGCCTTTTTGTCCTATTATGCTCCTATGTAATAAAAAAATGCAAAACTTTGTACATAACTCAAACTCAAAAAATATTGAAATAGGATTAAATTAATCTCTTAGCAAACGCCAAAAAGCTACGGCTCGATTCTTGTGTTACTCATATCCAGCTGGTGGCCTGCTTGCCTGAAGGTCTACCGAAGACATTTTTTTTATTATTAAAAAAACTATACCAGTTGACACATGAGTGAAGAGGATGGAACATCATCACCGTCATCATCATCATCATCATCATCATCATCAATTTAAGAGTATATTTGTCATGGCCATGAAGGAGACCAAATTCTACTGTTTGGCACGCAAAGCGTTAGTTCTTAGCTGTACGAAAGGTCGAGCCAAATCAACATTCGTGTTAAATCGGCCCAAATTCATTTTTTTTGCTTGCCTTGCATTTGACCGCCATCTCTTCCATGCGGCCGAACCTGTTTAGAAACAGCCTCTAGCCATAGTAATAGACGATCATGGGCCACCACCATAAACTCCTCAGCTTCCGAAGCCCCTCGAACAACAACAACAAAGCCATATCTCACATCATCCATATACAAGTCTTAACATCATCGCATCCACCACGTCATCGTGAACTATTGCGCAAACCCACGCTGGCTGCAATCCAATAATATTGCGCAATATAAGTATCTATTTAAATCTACCAACATAGACGCAAGGTATCTAATACCAACACAGAGTTTCCACAAATTTCTTGCGACGCCATAGCCCGTGCAAGTCTGCTGCGTAGATTCTCGTATCGATCTCCATAATAGCCTCAAGGACAAAGGTTTTATGAGAAAGAGCGCTAGTTAATTTCTTAGTTAAAGATATTGACAATATCGTAATTGTGTTCTTGAGACGATCACTGATAAGATAGTAAACTAATGGTATGTCCGATCAGACGTTGGTTCTTCGACCTAGTAAGCTGTTAACACTGCAGTGCGAATCGAACTTGTTTGTATATACTAGCTGACCCTCCGCGACTTCGTTCGCATGTAGTCCTACCCCATAAATCTTCCTATTGTTTACTCTATATATTGTTAAACGAAAACGGCATTGAAATCCGTTGCGTAGTTTAAAAGATCTATACGTGTATAGATACATAGATACAGTATAGCCTATGTAAAGATGTGGTAAAGAATCTTATTGGAATTCTTAACACAACAATATCTATACTATAAAGAGAAAATATTTGATTGTTTGTTTGTAATGGATGAACTCTAAAACTACTTAAATTATTTCAACGATAGAGAGCTACATTGTCAGTGGGTAACATGGGCTATTTCAGGCTACTGAATGGTCACGGAGGTTAGGTAGCAGTCGTTTCACTGTAATTGCTTGATCTGCCAAATCCTGGATCATGGTCAAGGCGGACCCTGAGCCCTCGCGTCCCAGAGCACAACCGGGACATTAACGCCAAGATGACATAAAATAAATGTAATCAATTACATTCGGTCCTCGGGCAACTGATTGGCATCTCTATCGAACGAGGCAACACAGCCAGGTTTCTGAACACTACTTCGAGAGGCAGCGGTGAGGAGGACATTTTCTAATTTTTAACATTTTATAAGTAAATATGAGTGTGTATATTTTTACTGTAACTGTAAATGTTTGTGTCTAACCTTACCTAACCTACCAAATGTATTTCCCGTCAATTCATATATTCAATTCAATTCGATCTAGCCAAGAGTGAAAAAAGGATACATCTAGGCTCCGTTCAAAAAAATATGAGATCCTTCATCACGTAAAATATCACGCAATTTCAACAAAGACAAATTGAAATAAAGTTTGCGTTATTTTGCTAACACCATTATTTATAACTTGACCCCTGGTCCCCTGGTCACAACACCCGGCCGGTAATTACCCTTTTCCACCTTCTCCATCTTCACTTGCCAACATTAGTGCTATCTTATTCCTTACCGCCAAAGAATCTCCCTAGACTGAAAAATGGGCTGCAGCACTTTTCATTGTTATATTTACACCACTGCGATTTCCAACCCTGCCAAGCGTGGAGATTATGGCAATAAACTCCCCTTCCGTGGGAGAGGCCCCAAGTTCTGCAGTGGACCATAACAATGGGCTGAGATGATTATTAATAACTTGAAAAACAAGGTTACTAACGCTAATTACTGTTAAAAACGTTACGTGACCATTCTCATACATACATAACCCTAGGTTATGATTCAAGTCATCCAAGTTTCATTTAAGTTAGAACCAAGGACAGGCCTCGTAATGAGTCTGTTGTTTATGCTGTGTGACGTCACGCGTCGGTGACTCATACTTTCTCCGCGGTTTCCCGGAGGGAGTCATGACGTCATGACTTATGAGTTCTGAGTTGATAACGTCAATGTTATGGTCACACTGTTACATGTTGAGCTCCATCTGCGTTGGTATTGGATACACAAAATAATTAGATTTTTATTGGTATATTTCTTGCGCAACAGATTATGTTTAGTATAAAACAAAGTCGTTTCCCGCCGTCTGTTCCTGTGTGTCTATGTACACGTAGATCTTTTATCTGCGCAACGGATTTTAATGCGGTTTTCAGCAATAGAGTAGTCACTCTATTTAAGAGGAAGGTTTATAGGCAAGAAAAAAGGGTAGGTAGGGGTAAAGTAGGTGTAGGGTAGGTGTGTGGGGGTTGTCATATATTTATCATGAGTTCATGTCGGTTCTTGACCAAGTCAAGACACGATATTGCCAATCCATTTGGCACGAACTGTGACAAATATTTCAAATACAGTTGGGTAGTTTCAGCGTCACTAAAAATATTGATAAATCCTTTTGATAAGTTATAGTACGTACTATACGAAAAGCAGCACTAGACTAGTGGCAGTGTGCTTGCGAGACCGATAACCAAAGTTAAGCAATGCTCGCAATGTCCAAGAACTGGATGGGTGCCCGTTTCGTACTTTGAGGCAACTCGAACTTTATAGCACCGCAACGAGCTCGCCACTCATTAAGTGTGCCTACAAATACCGTTGGCGAAGCAATGTCGACCAGGTCTTCCCCTGAGAACCCAGAGACTGGTTGAACACTTAAGGACCACGTGACCTGATTTTGCCTAAATCGCGGTTTCTAAGAACTAGCCAAAATTGGCAGAAAAAAATGGTCCAGAATCGAGACTACACTACTTTCTTGGTCTGCTTTACGTACCTACAATACGACTAATATTTTAGTAGAGCGAATAGGCTGTTCTAGGACGAGCATGCTCCATCTTCGGCCGCATCGTCACTTACCACCAGGTGAGATGGCGGTTAAATGTGACCTGTGTAGCCTAATATAAAAAAAAATCTGTTGTTAACACTGCTATCTCCAACACATCTACCAAACTTGGAAATTATGACAGAACCCTTCACTAAAGTGGACGAAGTTAAGTCTAGTGAATTATTCCATTTTGGCGCTATACTTCGTTCTTCTTTTTTATTTGTCAACGTTATTTTGTGTATTGTGTACACAAATTAATGAACACAATTGAATATAATCAGTGGGTTTTCCCACGAGAGCGTCGGTGGGTTAAAGGGTATCTCGTTAGCCAGAGATACTTATGTACAGTCAGCTGCAGAGAGAACTGATCTCACTATCACATATTTATTGTATATGAGGGTCACTTTACTCTGCAGCTGCCTGTATATTAGATAAACACTCACCGATGCTCTTACGATGAGGGAAAACGTCGTGATGAAACCTGCATATTCAGGCGACTGATTGTGTAACCATGATCCAAAAAACAAAGTTAACAGGGTCACGGAGTTCGGATGGCAGTCGCTTCGCTGTAATTACTTGATCTGGCAAATCCTAAATCATGGTCAATGTGTACCCCGATCCCTCCAGCGTGAGCACAACCGGGACATTAACGCCAAGATGAGTTCAATTCAATTCAATTCAATTCGTTTCAATTTCGTTCTGAGAGGTACTCAAGTTTAAGACCATCGTGGTGAAAGGATTTGCCAGCTAAACCCTGCCTTACCGGATCTAGCTGTTACTCGTCTCATGCTCGGCGTGTCCTACAACTTGCACAATGGAGGACTTGTTCGAGGCCAGTCCAAATGTTGTATGCGTCGCCGAATACTGGGCAAACAAAGTGTAAGGCGGAGTTAAGTCCGTCGACTCGATAGCAAGAAGAAGAACGCGAAGATGACAGATAGGTTTTCCCAGTGAGTTGTTACATTTTCCTGGTAGATACCACAGTTTCTCCAGTAGGTACAAAACTAATAGGAAACAACTATAGCTACTGATTAGTATGTCTGGTTCGTGGAACTCGATAATTTGTTTGCCAGAAACATTTTGGCAAGGTTCACTTATTTGCTTTTATTTCTCCAATAGAAGATAAGTTTCAAAACATTGTCATCTTACGCCGAATCGTATCTACGCTTCTTCATAAATTACAAAGAAAGATTAAATGTAGGGCGCATGTATGTATGTGTGTATGTGTATATAATGTAGTTATTTATAAATCTGTATTTTTATAGGTTTAAATATATTAATTTAGGTTAAGTTTATTTACTTTGTATCTATAGTATAGGTACTCATTGTTGCCTCCACCGCTCGTTGAAGCTCCTTTCGGCTTGTCTAAGGTTAAAATTAAAAAAAAACATGTTGGCGTTAATGTGGCGTAAATGCGGCCCGGGGTCCGCCTTGACCATGATCCAGGATTTGGCAGATCAGGTAATAACAGTGGAGCGACTGCCATCTGACCTCCATGACCCTGCTACCAGGGGAACCTGACCAGATTGGATCATGGTTACACATACAGTCGCCTGAATGTGCAAGTTTCATCACGATGTTTTCCCTCACCGTAAGAGCATCGGTTAGTTTTCGACTAATGTACATAACTCAGAAAACAGTCATTGGTACATGGCCGGAGCGGGATTCGGACCCGGAACCTCTGGCTTACGAGTCGGATCTGTAACCGCTCGGCCACGTACGCTCCTTTCGGCTTGTCTAAGGTTAGCTGTAAGAAATCCCACTGTGGGATAAGCCCGCCTTTGCAATCTATTTTATATTTCTTTTGTTATATGTATAGTTCTAAGATTTTTGATGCAATAAACAGTTTGTATCTTTGTTTACGGAGTTATACCGCGCAAGTACTGTCAGCCGCAGAGTCAATAAACCCCTAGCATACATTAAATGTATGGTAAGGGGATCAGTTCTCTCTATAGCTGACTGTACCTAGGTTGATTACGATTAACGGATTTATTACAATTTTAAACACTTTTTTAGTTTTTAGTTAAAAATGTGGTGCCGCCTTATCGTGTAATTTTTTAGAAGTCTGTTATTTTTTTTTTTAATCGTTTTATCATGTGGTGTCCGGTAGAATAGCGCCAACCCCTTCGACAAGGGTCTCATACAAATTGTAAAATATCTGTTAAAAAATATTAAATTAAGGATCCCGTATCTTTTATATAGAAAAAATTTCCATAAGTTCGGGAGCTACGATGCCATACACATCTGCCACACAGATCCACAGACCCACAGGTACACAAATCAAACTTATACCACAATTTTTCCCCAGGTTTTAAAAATAAGAAACAATGACGCAACCGCGTCGTGTCCCGCGTTACGCCATGGGTTTCCCTGTGACGTGTTACGCATGCGCAGTACCAGAAGGACACGTGACTCAACGCTACCCCTGTGAACGGGGTACTTTTCCGCGCCAGTCACGTTTTGTACTGGAGTATTACCTGTTTTTGTAAGCATTTTGATACCAAAAAAGTTAAGAGCCACGTGATGGTTTTTTTTATTTTAATATCAGTCGTACTAACTTTTACAAATTTTTGCGTCAGGGCAATTTCAGGAAATGTTGCCTCAAATTTATCTGACCCGTCTGAAACTGGAATTAAGTCACAGATCAAGTGTCGGCGTGTCGTATAAATATATACTTCCTACACCTACCTACGCGCTGCAAACCCTTACCATCCAGAGCGAATTATCTTGTCTGTTCACTGTGTGACCGAATCTGTCTTTCCCGTGTTGGCCTCTATTACATAGCCATCAGAAAAAGTGCCGTACCATTAACAGTGACGCTGTTTAAATCATCTATAATCTAAGGCCAATGATGATGATGGTACCTACATAGAACACCCAGACACGTAACAGAGTCTGTCTCGAGTGTAGGAGTATGTTCCCTGATCATTATGGTTTAGACGCCTTCAAGGCCAGAGTGAATAGGCTGTTCCTAGACAGCATGCTCCATCATCGGCCGCATCGTAACTGACCACTAGGTGTGGTTGCTGTCAAATGTCTGGCTAGTCGAATAAAAAAAAATAAAAAAAAGTTATCCAATGCTAAAAAGGCGTTGCAGGGGTGGGAATAAAAGGTGGGGTTCCTTTCCACGTGGGTGCTCCACCTTCCTTCCGAGCGAGGTTCAAGGCCCGCGCGCGTGCTACCACCTTCCTTACACCGTATTAGGCACCTTATCATGTTTATATAAGCGTTGTATAACGCAATTGCGTTTCCTAATTAATACTAGTAGACGGTAGGTCATTAACTCTTGGCCATTCTTGTAGAATATGGGGGTTTAAGAGTTATTTTTTATATAATACTTGCTGACCTGGACCTATCTGAAGGAAACATCGTGAAGAAACCCGCACATTCCGACGACTGAATGTGTAACGATGATCCAATCTGGTCAGGTTCCCCTGCTAGCAGGGTCACGGAGGTCAGATGGTAGTCGCTCCACTGTAATTACCTGATCGCCAAATCTTGGATCATGGTCAAGGCGGACCCCGGGCCCTCGTTCTCGAGGGCACAACAGGGACATTAATGCCAAGATGATTATTTTTATAACCTGGACCTAGCCGAACTCCGGGCTGACTGTTGGCAGGAGGTGGTACATGACATAGTGGAATGGAGTTTCGTGTCGGAGGCCAAGACTCATTTTGGGTCGCGGCGTCATCATAGTAAGTAAGCTGGCCTGCTGCGACTTTGTTCGCGTATTGTCCTACCCTATAAACCTTCTTATTGAATTACTAATCTATTGTTGAAAGCCGCATTACAATCCGTTGCGTAGTTTAAAAGATCTAAGCGTATATACATACACACAGAGGGACAGACGGCGGGAAGAGAATTTGTTTTTATACTGTGTATGAAAGTATTTACGAAAGCATTTTTAGTTTCAATTACAATCAGTGACAAACATTTTATTCTACAAAAGTCTATTGATGAAACAAAGTTCGGCAGATCAATCCATCGAAGTAGGTATAAGCCATCGTGCAAAATTTTTTCAGACGTAGTCATCGACGAAACAATATTCGATAAGAGCGTCGGTAGTCGAGAAGTTAAGGTATCCGACTCGTACGCGAGATGTACCGGGTTCGAATCCCACTGCGGCCATATACCAATGACTCTATTCTGAGTTATGTACATTAGTTGAATGCTAAACTATGCTCTTACAAACATGTTTAACCATGATCCAATCTGGTCAGGTTCCCCTGGTAGCAGGGTCACGGGAACAGATGGCAGTCGCACCACTGTAATAATCTGATTTCTCAAATCCTAGATGGCCAAGGCGTATCCCGGCTCCCGTGCGCGAGAGCACAACCAGCACACTAACGCCAAGATGATGATGATGATGAGTATTCGAAATTACGTTTAGGAATTGCGTCTGTGTCTTTCCATTTCCACACTTCCTTCCTTCGAGGTTCAAGGCCCGAGTGCGTGCAAGCACCTT
The DNA here is from genome assembly GCA_907269095.1 of Blastobasis adustella. Lineage (NCBI taxonomy): Eukaryota > Metazoa > Arthropoda > Insecta > Lepidoptera > Blastobasidae > Blastobasis > Blastobasis adustella. Next base: position 3,824,809 of record OU026135.1, on the reverse strand, counting down.
CCTCACGCCGTAAGAACCGCCTTGTCATGTTTATATAATAGTTGTATAACCCAATTGCGTTTCCTAATTAGCGTTAGAAGGTAGGTCATTGACTTTGTGGAACATGTGAGCGCAGTATAGTTATAGTTTTAGGTTTTCGGCCTGGTTTTGTCCAAACGGGTTGCCATACAATGTTTTCGATACATTCATTTGAATTCAATGTTGTTATGTTATACGGCAGACAGAAAGGCAGGCGAAAGTGATGACGAAAAGTGGTCACCACCGCCTATGAACATCATCAACACCATTGTTGCCCTACCAATAGTTGCCCGCCGCTCAAAAAACCTCTAATATACCTCTTGAACGATCCTATGTCTTAGTCCAAAGGAAACACCGCGGCTGGGAGCTGCGGGTGTGTGGCGCCCAGCCAATACAAATTTTCATTAAGATAGACTGTCCACTGGTTTGTCGATGAGTAGATAAACAGACTAATACGTTCATTATATTGTCGCTAACTATCCACCGAAAGGACCTTTGATCTAAGGAAAGGGCTGAAATGACGCAGCGGATGCGTCAGACGAGTTTTCCTCCACATCATCACACACCCACTTCCTCGCTTAATGCGTCATTATGAACGTCCCAATTGACCAGTCAGTATTAGTGTGTAGCGGGTGACATTAATTTTTTCAGTGTTTCCATTTTTTTGCCAATAGATATTGCTGATCAAAACAAAGTAAATTCCTAATAATAATCGTCTTGGCGTCAATATCCCGGATATGCTTTCGCACGCTATGGCCCGGGGTCCGCCTTGACCCTATGTCAGTGTTGCCATCTGACCTATTCATAGTTATTTATTTGCTATAAACATGGTCTTACAGAGGTAAACTTATTAATAAATATGAACGTTTAGCCTGTCAGAATTACAGCATGCAAATTATGTCATAATTTGATTTTACAACTTATTGTCAGTCAACTCTTTATTTATATAAAAGGCTTGTACACAAAGCCAGTTCATTAATTTATTCCTAAATAATGTGTCATTTAATAATTTAAGATCGGTAATTTATTATATTTTTAAAACACACTAAACAACTTTAGTTGTATTTTGCGGTTATCCATTACACCTGGTGGTAAGTCACGATGCGGCCAAGATGGTGCATCCCTGTCTAGAAACAGCCTAGTCACTCTAGCCTCGAAGGCGTCCAGATTATAATGATCAGGAAACACACTCGCAGGCAACATGTTCCATTCCTAAGATGTACGCTGAACCAAAGCGTCTCGTACGGATAGTCGGATAATCCACGACATAAGGATGAAGCGGTTGCCCGGATCGCGTTTCCTGATAGCGGAATAGGGCCGGCGAAATGAGGTCGTGCACTGCTTCGCACACTCTCCGAAATGCAACATGCAGAAGACCGACAGACGCGCAACGCTGTACTGCTGCTCCTAATCTTCTCTAACTTCCACATTGACGTCCTTCCTGTCTCCGAGCGATGACCCCGCCCCGAAGGTCCCAAGCTGATACCGCATGCGACTCACGCGCAGCTTTCCCGCGCTTACCATGCGCAGCGCCCTCTGTGTAGTGAAACCAAACTATTTGCCCACTTTCCCGCCGGATGTGCCGGCAAATAGTTAGGTAATACCTAACTCGGAAGGTCGACGCACTTTGGTTTGGAGGTCAAGTTATTACGCTCTTTTGTGCGTGGGGGGTGCGTTTGCGCACATTTGGTGTGTTTTGCTTGAATACATCGCATCGTTATCATATATTTTATAAAAGGATATGTACTTATATTGTTTACCACACGGTGCGGTTAAAAATCTTGAGCAAACCTGCATATTCGATACCATGATTCAATCTGGTCAAGTTCCCCTGTTAAGGTGATCGCTGTAGCTCTACTGAAATGGTCAATGCGGACTTCGGGCGTGAGAGCACAACAGGTATTTGACACCAAGATGATTATTTATTGTTTTCTCTGCTAGAATTACAGCCTAAAAGTAAAGAGAAAACAGACAACGCTGCGGGCTAAAACTAGTTTGACATATTATAATGAGTACCTATATCTTTTCCACTCAGGAAAAATATAGGGTTGAATCACATTACAATAGCAAGGAAAGGAGGAAAACATTCCTGTTGTAAAGTTACCGATGTAATGCCATCAATAGACAACGTCAATTGAAACGTCATCATCAGACGTTGTTGACGTAATTTTTTTGTTTGTGTAAATAAATGTTATTTCTTTCTTTCTTTCGGACGGATTTGGCCAAGCTTTGGCATCTTCAGTTAAATTCTAACATGGATAGCTCATCCTAACCTATTCTATCCTCAGTAATCCTATGTTCCTATTAATATAAAAATGCGAAACTTGTAAGGGTTGTAATTTTCTCATCATCATCATCAACATCTTGGCGTTAGTGTCCCGGTTGTGCTCTCGCGCACGAGGGCCCGGGGTCCACCTCGACCATGATCCTAGATTTGACAGATCAGTTAATTATAATGGAGCGACTGCCGTCTGACCTCCGTAACCCTGCTGACAGGCGAACCTGACCAGATTGGATAATTAAATTTTGCCCGCAATTCATTGTGGTTTCTGCAGGAACGTGTTTGAAATGTAAAGACCGAATTTCACACGGACGAAGTCGCGTGCAAAAGCTATTTTATGTAGTAATAGGTATTGTATTAGTTCAAAAATATTAGAACGATCATCGATCTATTACTAAAAGTTATAAAAGCTAATATTAAGAATTTATATTATAATACTTTTAATCACAATTGCTCGGAACTTGGATGTATCGCTTATAAGTACATAATCCAATATATAACGTACGCGTGCTTTTTACTGCACCTATAAAACTAAGAAAAAGTCATTGTACATGGCGGCACCACATCTCGCTTACGAGCTCGTCCCGTTCAAAGACTAACTTATAATTATACTTGTGAACCCGGCGCAACTTTTTTCTTACTTATAAACCTTCCTCTTGAATCACTCTATCTATTGTTGAAACCGCATTAAAATCCGTTGCGTAGTTTAAATGATCTAAGCGTACATAGAAATATAGGGACAGACGGCGTGTAGCGACTTTGTTTTATATTAGGTACTAGTAGACCCGGCGCGAATTAGTTCGCGTACACCTACTTTACCCCTACCTTCCCTTTTTTTCTTGCTTATTAACCTTCCTCTTGATTCACACTAGCGTTTTTTGAAAACCGCATAAAATCCGTTGCGTAGTTAGTTTAAACGATGAGCGTACATATATACATGGGGACAGACGGCGGGAGGCGACTTTGTTATATACAATGTAAATAGATTATACATATAATTCTGTATTTATTCATTTTTCCCCAGCTGTCTAGTGTTACATAAGAGCGGTAATGGCTCTATGATCTGTCCAGACTGACTTGTCTTATATGGTGAACAAACAATACCCAAAATCACGACTTTCCGTGTCAATGACCCTATGAACAGTGTGTATAGATATCTAGAATTATATAAAAAACACTTAGTTTGTAAATTTCAACGCTACTGAAAATTATCCATTAAAAACATAATTTCCATAACCAAATAAGACAAGTCAGTCTGGACAAATTATACGTACGATACGATATTCCCAACATTCATCAATACCCTTCACGAACGTGGAGCAGGCTCAAGTCCAGATGTGGACTGTTATGGGTTGTTACAGTTCTAACGGTTATCTAAGTTGTGAAAGGAAAATCACCATCTCCAATTGGCAAGACTAGTCTTGGTCACCACTATAAACTTTGAGGTCAACAACCTCCAACAATCGATATGAAAATAACGTCTATAAAACAAAGTTACGACATTGACTTGGAATATCTATGATGTTTTGTTTGGCACGTGGAATGGCGCTTTACACATTTTCGTTATTTAAAAAATAATCACTCGGTTGTGCTCGGGAGTCCCGCCCGGAATCCGCCTTGACCATGATCCAGGATTTGGCAGATCAGATAATTACAGTGCGGCGATTGGCATCTGACCTCCGTGACCCTGCTACGAGAGGAACTTGACCAGATTGGATCATGGTTACACCATTCCGTCGCCTGAATGTGCAGGTGTCATCACGATTTTTTCGCTCACCGTAAGAGCATCGGTTAGCATTCAACTAATGTACCTAACTCAGAAAAGAGTCATTAGTACATGGCCGCAGTGGATTCGAACTCGGTGCCTCTTGCATACGAGTCGGATACCACTCGGCCACCGACGTTCCGACGACATTTTCTCGTTCCTTACCCTCGACGAAAATACACAGGTGTTTTTATGTGTATATGTGTGTTTGTCTGGGGCATCGTAGCTTCCGAACGCATGGACCGATTTCGATGTGTTTTCCTTTGCATATTCAAAAACTTTGTTTTTTAAAATCGGTTCATGTTGTTCAAGGTTGTCGGGAAGAGATCACGTTAGTGATAAGACCGCCATTTGTACTATGCTATCACATATACATATATTATCTTTATGTATGTCCTTTAGGCCTTTGCCCAGCAGTGGGATGCTTCAGGCTAATATAATAATAAAATATAATGTCCTTTAGTGAGCAGTAAAGAGTTATTGTATTGTATTGTATTCTTTAGTAGATTGGCAAATGTACTTGTGTATATATATGTAGAATTTGTCGCTGGGTTTTCCGACATCTCTCGGTATTCCCAGCTCCATTTAATTCCCTCTCCATGAGAAATTCCGGGATAACCTACAGGTCTGAGGCTGGCAGCGCATTTCACTTTCCATCCGGTAGCTTTCCTGTTTATCTGCTGTATAACATAAAAAGGTAAGGTAAGGAATGGAACACGTTGCCTGCGAGTGTTTTCACTGATCATTGTAATCTGGAGCGTCGGTGGCCGAGCGGTTACAGTATCCGACTCGTAAGCCAGAGGTCCCGGGTTCGAATCCCGCTCCGGCCATGTACCAATGACTGTTTTCTGAATTATGTACATCAGTTGAACACTAACCGATGCTCTTACGGGGAGGGAAAACATCGTGATGAAACCTGCACATTCAGGCGACAGGATGTGTAACCATGATCCAATCTGGTCAGGTTCCCCTGGTAGAAGGGTCATGGAGGTCAGATGGCAGTCGCTCCACTGTAATTAACTGGCCTGCCAAATCCTGGATCATGGTCAAGGCGGACCCCGGGCCCTCATTCTCGAGAGCACAACCGGGACATTAACGCCACGATGATTATAATCTGGACGCCTTCAAGGCTAGAGTGAATAGGCTTGTTCCTAGACAGGCATGCTCCATCATCGGCCGCATCGTCACTTACCACCAGGTGATATGGCGATCATATGCTTGGCTTGTCTAATATAAAAGAAAGGTGGGTACTCGGAATTCGCAGCATAGAACGGCCACCCACGGCTTTGTAAAGGTCGTAGTGCCGATGGATGCAAAAAGTTCAAAGTCGATCAATGTGGAAGCCGTGGGAGGAGGCCTATGCCCAGCAGTGGGCGTACTTCGGCTGAGATGGATGATGATAATGAGCATAGGCTCATTATCATCATCCATCTCAGGAATAGTAAATAGCATTCTATTTAGTAAATCCCTATATCCCTATTTCGCTACTTTAATATCATAAATGTGAAAGTAACTCTGTCTGTTTCACTTTCACAGCTAAACCACTACACCGATTTCGTAGAAATTCAGTATGGAGGCAGTCTAGCACCTGTGGATGGACATAGGCTATTTTTATTCCGCAAAATGGCTACAATTGTCCACGTGGAAAGCTATATAGTGTTATATCAAAATGAACGAAGTTAACCAATCATAGAGCGGTATAAAACAAACGCAGACGAGCACTGTGAGAACGCATACTAGTAACGCTACGTTACTTAGACAAGTATTGTTTGTAATAAAATAAAAAAAGAGGAAAAAAATGAGTCGGAAAACGGACCCAGCAGAAGCTGTGTCTGACCGCTCGGATGATGATGATAATGATGATTAAAAAGAGGAAAAAAAAACCTTTCAGAAACAGAGATAGATCTCCTGAATATTTTCACATTGTCTAAAAACAGATCTGTTCTAAGTCCATACCACAATAGACAAACAATACCAGCCAAGAGAGCTGCAAAGCTGCCAACAAGCATGACTCGCGAAATGAAGTGCAACGACCCTATGATGTAAGGGAAAAGCTGTTATGCAATAGGCCTTGGATCTTGGATCTTGAGACGCGCATACGCGTACAGCGTGCTAGAATAGCTAGTTGGTTATGTACACTCTTGATCGGTATTGAACTTCTTGAGTATGATTTAGGGTAGGTATTTTGGGTAAGGTTTATCTGATTTTGTCATTTTTATTGGAAAATAAAGGAATATCTAATGTTATATTTTTACCTTTAGTGTTTGAGGATTTTACTTTAGAAGACATCCTGTCTATGATGCGGCTATTGTATCAAAATGTAACTGAAACCAGTAATCAAGGCTTATTCCAAACCAAGGACTGTGCCAGTCAATACATATTTTTTACATATTACGTTACATCTTTACCTAATATTAAACTAACATCCAAAAATTAAACAATGATAATTACGTCACGATTACGTTAACGGTATACCCATCTGATTCTGTACACAAATTTCGTACCGAACCAGCAACAACAACTTACATTACAAATATTTAAGGAATTTTATCATCTGATAAGCAATCGTGTGTCATGTGATCAAGTGCGTGAGAGATCATCAAACTATTCACCATTATCGTTACATCAGGAAGTAAGTACTTTAAACTGCAGCGGAATCTTTGATAAGAACTTTGTCGCACATTTTTGCCATTCTCTTACGATAACCAAGATTTTCCTTCTAAACAAAGGCTCAGCATCCACACCTGTCTGCGTTTAACTTCGTTATATAAACTGCCCACGTGTTTACAACAAGACATGTTAGCATTATGGTGTACGATCAGCAGACGTTCTGAGGCCACCGACCTCTCTAGGAAGAAAGCAGAGGGAAAAAGTAAACAAAGGCAGCTGTGTCATACAGTCGCGAATATTATATCTCCGGGGCGTTAACCTGCGCTGACGCAAGAAGAAATGCTTTACGTAACCAGCCGGAGATCTCGGGCCTTGAACTGCGAGCAACGGTGCAGGAAACGTGCGAAACGGAGGTTATTTGAATGTCAACTTGGATGATTTGAGGGTCATGTGGGTGGGTGGAGGCGTTGCCACTGGAATTTTTGCAAGAGATTCGAATCGACGTTTAGAATGAGACAACTTTTAACGGACGGAAATACTAAGTATGTGAACTGAATCGGCTTTCATTTTTAAGTTAGAATAATTACATGAAAGTAGTCTAGTCTGGTGCCTCAAAGTCCGGCACCGTACTTGCTTCCTGAAATCCGGGAGACGGTGACCGGTTTTCATTAGGTGGACCTTGTGCCTTCTCTCTAAACTTAAAAAAGGCTACATTAGTCTGGAGCGTCACAGGAAAACGGCCAGTTTTCTCATGGACCCATTAGTTTGTCCCTACGGTGGGACCATGAGGGAGACGATAACACACCCATGGCACTGATTCACTGATACATTTTTGTATAAGCCCCAGATACGCAAGAAGTCAGTCATGTTATGTGATGTCATTGTTATAATGTCAGTCATAAATTTAATATTAGCTAAGAATATTCGTATAGATTCCTATACGAATATTCTTAAAAAAATGACAAACCTACAAAAATGAATGATTGAATCAGTGGCATAATCAACTAACTAACTAGTTTACGAGAAATAAGTCTCTCTCGTAGTCCCACCGGTGGGTCAAACTAGTGGGTCTACGAGAAAACAGGGGAAAACGGTAAGTATAGCCTTACTCTGTTAAATATGTGTAGGTAACCAAACAAAATCCAGAACTTCAGGTGCGTTGTCACTTTAAGCAATATAACGAAATGCCTCCTGTATTTGCGCTGGCTACCTCATCCTTCAAGCCGGACCACAAAAATGCAAACTTTGCTTTGCGGTAGAAATATGTAAAGGTGCGCGTGTGTTCTCTGATCATTATAATCTGGACGTCTTCAAGGCTAGAGTGAATAGGCTGTTCCTAGACAGGCATGCTCCATCTTCGGCCACATCGTCATTTATCACTATGTGGGATGGCGGTCAAATGCCTGGCTAGTCTAATATAAAAAAGAGGGTTGCATCAATCTAAGGCAAAAGTTGTAAGAAAGAGAGGAAAAAGAAGGACAAGATTTTAATATTCTAAGGACGTGAAGAAAAAAGTGAGCGCCGGGGATTATAAGGAGATAACGAGGTTTAAGACAGGAGAGAGGAGTGACGATTGCTCCACCGGCAAGAGTCATACACTTAAATATATGATGATGACCAATTCGAGGATTCCTCAGCCCCAACAGTGTCCTACGGAAGCGTAGACGCCAACTTTTACCTCATCAAGCTGATTGCCATTGCCGTTAAGTAATTATCCACTGTGCGCCCGCGCACTTCCTGAACCCAGTTCCGCGCAGGTTCAAGGCCCTGATTACGTAAAGCGCTTCCTCGCGACGCAGTTTCACCTTACGTCACGCGGCTGCAATACTAACTGCAATACTTTTATTTATATTATGTACCGTTTATGTATACGTGTATTGTTTCGTGCGCTTTCTTTTTGTGAGGTTCCTGGTGGGTTTGGTGCGGTTTTTTGTCTTCGGGAGTAGTCGATGTGTCGGTGGGTAACGGATTGCTAATATCATGATGAACAAATTGGTTTTATAGACGTTAGAACAAGGATTATCTATAAAAAGGAATGAGTGGGGGGAGGTCTATGTTCAGCAGTGGACGTTCTGAAACTGAGATGATAATGATAGTAAAAATATACTAAGCTATAGGGGTAGAATGTGACAAGCAGACAGCCCATTTCACAAGTGCATTTAGGGGTAACAAAATTATTTGGTAAAATTTAAAATCACTGTCATACTGGATGTTATGAAAAGAGTTGTGGATATATGCGAGGCTAGGGAGTTATGTCAGGACAGAGCAAAGTGGCGGTCCATAGTATCTTATCCTGTAGGATGTAGGACAGAGGTGTGAGCTTTATGTAAATATGTATGTATGTACACTCATACTGTGGCTCATGGAAAGGTAGCTATGTCAACTGAATCATTGGCTTTATTCCTTTAATACGGTACACAACGTCTCAAGCACACACACTTTGCCATTATGCTTGGCTTTTTTTCCGGCTACTATCTTGTACTTACGTACAAACTGATTCATTTCCGACAAGTAGGGCCACAGCCATGGGGCCCCCTCAAGGTAGTATATTGCGCATTTGCGCATGCATACAAAGCGGCATAGGGCTTCTAAAACCTGGCGAAAAAAATCTAATACATCCAAACTGCACAAATCCATCCTCAAATAGGTCAAGCAAAGACTTGCTTAGAGACCTACAACTTTCGTTTCTAAAGGCATGTCTACACAACAAATGACACCTCAAAGGCCGGTGCCGCATCCCTCATAGGTTGCAGATGTCTACGGTGACCACTCCATCAGATGCACCATCTGTCCATGTACCTCCCTAGATCAGGGGTTCCCAAAGTATGGGTCGTGGGGAGGAAGCATAAGCGAAACTAAACTTACGTGATAAGAGAGTTGCTGCTAATGTTAAAGTTCGACTATCCTCAAAGTGCGACCCATCCAGTTACCAGACTGCAGACGTTGCTTAACTTTGGTTATTGGTTAGCACGCTGCTATTGGACCAGGGCCGCTTGCCAACCAAAATGACCTCGAGCTCGTTGGGCCGAAGTTCGACTAGCCTCAAAGTCGGCGGTCACCCATCCAGTTCCCAGACTCCTACGTTGCTTAATTTTAGTTATAGGTTTCGCAAGCATTCTGCCACGAGCCTCGCCAACCAAAACAAAGACTACGCTATATAATACGAAGCTAAAAACTCCGCAACACCACGTATTAGGTAACCCATTTCTTCCGCGCACGCGCAACGCATTGACATTCGTCGCGACTCGCGCAGTTCAATGGCCGCCACTTTCACTGCGTCCGGGCACACCCCCGGCTTTCCTGTTGCGCAACGCGGGAAGTAACGGTGCGCCTGCGCAGCGTTCGCGTGTCGCTCGCCGGTAGTGTAGCACGCGTAGGCGCCATATTTGGCGCTAGTTTCGCGCCATTTTGTTTGTTGTTGTTTTACTTAGTAAGTAAAATACAATAGTACCTAATATTAAAATATTTCGTTAAATCTGTGACAGCTGTTATAGATAATAAAGAATTCCTAGACAGACATGCTCGATCTTCGGCCGCATCGCCACTTACCATCAGGTGTGATGGCGATCAAATGCCTGGCTAGTTCATATGAACAAAAAATCCGAGGTTAGGAATAGCAAAAAAGTTTGACTTTTCATTACCAATATAACCCTCTTCTAAACCTAACCCGATAAGATGTTTCTATCTAGATGTTTTTCTTTTGCCGATTTTTTACCAATAAGGGAGACTCTTTTACCAAATCTAAGAGTCTCCCTCTGGGACGGAAGACACATGAGCAAATCTGCGGGGTCGCAACATGGTATGTATGCGATGATATGTCAAGGATAGGGCAAACTGGAAGAAGAATGTAAGAACGTCCGAGGCCACTACACACATCATATTAGCCTTATTTATATTCATTTATTTATTGAAATCACATGGTAGTTACAAGATGTTATATACTGGAAGGTTCTCATTTGAACCCGGTAGGGCACAGAAACTATTAATTATTTGTAAGCGAGGATTTCAGATACTTATAGATACACAACAATAAATGGATAATTAAAATGTTTTTAATCAATCATGTGGCTTGTCAAAGTCAATTAACCTTAATTATAAAAAAAATAAAATTAATTTGAAATAAACAATAATAACATCTATACATACACTTAACAGAGAAATAGCAATAAATAAATAGATTAGATAGACATTAATTGTCGGGAAAAGAGAGGATCTTACTTAAGGACGAGTAGCACGGAATAATGTGGTCTTAGCTTAACCCCACTATGGAAAAGAGGCATGAGTTTGTGTTTGTCATTTGCAATAATGGTACGGAGCCCGTCATATGGGAGTCCGGAGTGCCTTGGCTAGTTTTTTCAACCAATATTTCCTTATGCGAATTTTCTGGCCATAAGTTTTCCTAACTACAGACCTTAAATAGAGTTGAGTCTCTTCCACATTGGGGGAGAGTTTTGAAATAGGTACGGGTTCCGTACCACTAATTGATAAGTTAGCAACAAGATTTTGACTACTGCAATTTACCACCTATCTGTTTAGCGAGATCTAATATTTAATAGATCTCACAGTATGCGCGAACGCACAGGGTTCCAACTGGCAATGCTTGTAGTCAAAGAAATTGGCCTATGCGTCCACAAAATGAACGATATTGGCCTATCATAGTGCCGTATTTAGCGCAGTGTGTACTTCACTTAGCAGACGAGCACTGTGAGAACATAAGTTAGTGACGCTACTTTAGGTGCACAAGTATTTGTTTATGAAAACGGGTGTTACTAGGATTCTTTTTTTAACCTTGATCTACGCCCCCGACAATTCCCCACCGATCTAGCGCACGACGCTGAATCTCAGTCGGCACAGGTCACAGCGACACAGAACAAAGCCGCGATCCGCAACCGCCAATTCCCCCGACACGCTGCCGTGTCGGTGTGCGCTCACATGCCGTAGTACCGTTATGCAGCTAGTGCAACCGCTTTCATATTTCACCGGCTGGCGCGTGCAACCAACGCGGTCACCTAGTTATGCCAGCTACACGGCTGCGAGCGATTCAATGTAGTCTGTGTGACTGGGCTGTGTTTGGGAGACTATGTAGATTATCTAGTAGTGCGGCGGAGGTTCGCCTTAACCATGAGCTAGAATTGGGCAGTAAAGATAATTACTGTGGAGCGGAACTCCGTGACACTGTTAACAGGGGAACCTGCAGATTGAATCATGATTACACATTCAGGTGTGCAGTTTTTATCACGTTTTCTCTCACCGTAAGGGCCTCGGTTAGTGTACAATTAATATAGATACGTAACTCAGAAAATAGTCATTGCTACAAGGCGGCACTGGGATTCGAACACGGCACCTCTCGCTTACGAGTCGGACCGTTTAACCATTCTTAGGCCACCGACGCTCACATCTGATAAATATCTGAATCTTTATATATGTGTGGACTAGTGTTGAGATAAGTCAACGTTTATGTATGAAAAGGGATATGGAAGATCGTTTTTTCAGGCGCCAGGACAGTAACAAGTGGGACATTGCGGTCTCCAAACAGTCCACCTGATGGAAAGCGGTCACAGTCGACCAGGACATCTGCAAGCTAAGGGGAGCGGATGCGGACCCTGTAAACATTCCTTTTGAAAAACCCGATATTACAGAGCAAAGGAAAACTTCGGGAGAGAGCTCGTTCCACGTCTTGCATGTAGGCCTAAACTAATACTAATTAATTTACTACCTTTTCTGATTGTTATATTTATGTTTATATTATTGTAACTTTCATTGTACACAATAAATGGTTAAATAAAAAAAATAAAAAATAACCTTAATATGTAAACGCTTATGGATTTTTGTGATGTCAAAATACATCATGTCTATGTCTAATTGACCAGCCCTGTGTTGTGTTAATTTTGCGCAATCTAGATAAGCTTTTAATTAAACCGTTATTAGAACATAATGCGAAGCCAATATACCGTACCACCTTTTTCTAGTAAGTTCCTGCCTCCTCAATATGAAATTGAACGTTACATTATACATTATAATCGATTATCGAGTGTCGATAATTGCAAAAAATCGATGAAAGTCTGCTAGCACAGCAATGCGGTGTAGGAAAAGTGGTGAAAATGGTGGAAGTGTTCCCGCGCGAGCGACGCCGGGTAGCGCTACAGTGTGTGCAGTAAGCTATAATAAAATAAATGTAATAAATATAAATGTAAATATACTTAGACAAAATCACACAGCGCCATTTATATCATTTTATTTTCTTCGGAAAACAAACAGTACTTAATAGCTAAATAGAGTCAGTAGAAAGTAAGCAAAACTTGTGATATGGGTGTTACATAACTGATAAACGACTTTATACTTATTTTAAATACATACTTATTGCACCCAGACCAGTAACGGAATTTAAAATACATCGTTTCAATTTCTGCTCGGCCGGGAATAGAACCCGGGACCTCTGCGTGGCGACCGGCATGTTAACCAATTAACCCACTCAGGTCGCCAGCTCAGCTATGTAGGTTTGAACGTCTGAATGAACTAGCAATTGCATCGAATCCAATCAGAATCCAAGGTATCCCAAAGTGTATTACGAGGGATGTTACTAAAGTAAGTGTACTGCGTACCCTGAAGGCCAATGAATGTTTGTTTCTTGAGTGTAAGTGACACTAAAATGGTAGAACCGGGTCTCTTAACTGAGCAAATATCGTCGGAACATGATCATACGTAAATTTAAGATGTGATGGTAAGGATGAGTGAAATATGTCTATAATAATTTATGCCAAGTACCAAAAATCATGTTAAACAAGGGTTTGAAACCAAAAATTAGAGTTTGTACCTCAGGAGACCAATGACTTAATGCACAATAATATGTTTGAAGATCCTAAACAACTCAATATGAGCATTCAAAACATATAGGAGGGAATGCTGAAGAAAGAATTGTACCCTGCTACCAGGGGAGCCTAACCAGATTGGATCATGGTTACACATTCAGTCACCTGAATATACAGGTTTCATCACGATGTTTCCCTCGCCGTAAGAGCATCGGTTAGCATTCAAATAATGCACATAACTCAAAAAAGAGTTATTTACACATGGTTGCAGTGGGATTCGAACCCGATACCTCTCGCTTATATTTCGGATACCTTAACCATTTGGCCACCGACGCTCGATAACGTAGCTTTTCATAGGTGAAAGAATATTTAAAATCGGATCACCAGTTTTTGAGTGTATCCATTTCAAACACAAACAAATCGACAAACAATCAAATCTTTTCTCTTCATAACATTGGTACAGATAGAGCCAACACACTATTATATAGCTATCTTTACACCACCTACCGAGACATTTATCACACATTAATTAGTTAATAACACAATACACAATACACGAACACTCGGAGAGCAGACGGTTCCGCTCGTAACACGCTATCAATGCCTTGAAATTGCTTCATTTATTATATTTTGTCACGACGGAAGGTACTTCACTGTTTGTTTAGTTTGAAAACGAGGGTAGGCTTTAGTTTTTGTGTTCGTCGTGTTGTTTTATAGATAGGTGATTCAAGATAAAATCATCATAGCTCATACAGGCCACTGCAGGACTTAGCGCCTCTCCCACGAAAGGGGAGGTTATTGCTATAAACACAACGCTTGGCAGGCGGGTTGGAGATCGCAGTGTTATCCATAGAACAATGGAAAAAGCTGCTGCCCATTTTCCAGCCTACGGAGACTCTAGATCTGCCTCGAAAACATTAGTCGCCTTGTAGGACACCCAAGAGTGTAATGGGTTGGTGCTATTTTACTCTGCCGGACACCACACGGCCACGCGGTCACTAAATAACTGTACATAAATTTTAACTGCACACTAGTCTCTACAACTTACAGAAAAGAAAGCAAAAAAAGGTAAAACTAAGTAAGCGCCTGATCAACATTACTAATGAGTAATCACCTCCACTTGGGTCAAAGGTCTTCTTTATTAGTGAATCACTGTTGCAGGAATGCACGAAAGAGCAGGAAATCGGACACCATAATCATAATACATAATGTATGTGAGTAATGCACTTGGATCCTTCTGACCACCATCCGCCTCCACTGCCAGAACCTGGCTACCTTCCTGGACTAGTCTTGGTCAAGGCAAATCAATCGAGTCTAAACTCAATGGAATCGTATTTATTTAAGGGTTCTTATCGCCACCTTCTCTCTCCATCATCAGATCAGCTGAATGACACCTTATAATGCATTGTCATGTGTCTTAAATGTGTATGCAAAATTTCAATTGAATTGATTACCGGGAAGTGGGTCAAATACTGTGCATATCATAATGGAACAAGGCACTTAGAACTATGGCATTTTATATTGGACTCAACAAAGGCTGGCCTCTGCTTGGGTCAAAGGATGAGCAACGCAGCCAGCCTTCTGGGCAGTAGGCGGCCACCTATCCGTATTCTGGGGACCTGGGGTAAGTCTTTACATTTTCGTTTAGTTAGTAGATTAGTCTCTATTAGTAATAAATTACTAGTGGACTCGGCGCGACTTTGTTTGAGTACACCTACTTTATCCCCACCTATTTTTTTTTCTTGTTTATTGTAACCTTAGAGTAGAATAGCACCAACCCCTTACATTCATGGGTGTCGTACAAGACGACTAATGTTTTCGAGGCAAAAGATTAAGATCCTCCGTAGTCTGGAAAATGGGCAGCAGCATTTTCTATTATTATATTTAAACACTGCGATCTCCAACCCGCCTGCCAAGCGTGGAGATTATGGCAATAACCTCCCCTTTCGTGGGAGAGGCCCTAAGTCCTGCAGTGAACTGTTACGGGCTGTGATGATGATGATGATGATTGCAACCTTTCTCTTGAATCACTCTAGCTATTGTTGAAAACCACATTAAAATCGGTTGCGTAGTTTAAAAGATCTAAGCGTACATAGATACATGGGAATAGACGCGTCTGTACCCTTGTATCTATGTACGCCGTCTAGACGGCGGGAAGCGACTTTGTTGTATACTATGCATAGATAGATTTAGCGCAAAATCAAAGCAAGACGTGACAGGGGAAGTGCTCCAGAAAATGAAAGGGAAAACGGGATTGTTGAATGAATATTGTATTATCCATCACATCATATATACTCGCATTCCAATGAAATAAATTCAAGAACGATACAAATAATTTCCCAATGTAAACCGATTCGAGGAAAAAATACATTTGGATTTGGAGACGCACCCTATGCCCACAATGTTATTAAGAACATTACAGACATTCTCGCAGTGATGTCATGTTATGAACGCACAAAAATTTCTAATTTCAAGTTATTAAATTCAAGAGCCAAGGATACTTCGCGGAGATTAGAAGGTCAACCGAGATCTTTTATATACCTACGCTCCGAACCAACATCGACATGTCGAATAAAACATGAAAGCCACGCCGGCAGATGTATGTCGGCGCAAGCGCAGCCATGAATACGAAACCTAGACTAGTCGATGTGCTTTATTTACCTCCCACTCGTCATAGTGTAAGATCATCGTCACAGTAACAGTCGACTACTGGACTAAAATCTCCTCCACATTAGTGAAGGGTTTGCTATCTTCCCGCTTGACTGACGGTTTGGGGATGCTGACACGCTGACATTTAGATCAGAAATAGGGTAAACTATGGATTTTTATAATATCGGGTACAAGGTCACAGACCAAGGGTCCTATTTCCGCGCTCTTACGGTTTTTACAATGTTGACGTTCAGTCGAAAATCTAAGAAAACCGTTCGAATCCAGGCGAGCTATTCAAAAAGCCCCAACAACGTTTCTAAACACCCACCGCCACCGCCACACAAAAGTGTGTCGCCGGCGCGGGCGCACCGCCCGCCGAATTAAGTTCAATAACAACATAACGTTGTGCTTTATTGCATTGTGGTGCGCACGCGCAACTGGGTCGGCGAAAGTTTGGAAAGGCTGGCAACCGGGTCAGTTACTCGGTGTTACGTGGCGTGGCGGCGGTGTGACACTTTCTTTAATTGACGAGCGGGTTATGGCTAACGGTTATATGGTGGTGAGGCTAAGGTCAACAGAGATATTACGCATCGGAAGGTCCGCGGAGAAAGAAAGAAAAAGAGAAATATTATTCAATAACACGATAAGCATGGATATATAGAACAAAGTCGCTTCCCGCCGTCTGTCCCTCTGTATGTATGCTTATCCATACGTAGTATAAAACAAAGTCGCTTCCCGCTGTCTGTCCCTATGTACCTATGTGTGTATCTATTTACGCTTAAATCTTTTAAACTGCGCAACGAATTTTAATTCAGTTTTCAACAATAGAAAAAGTGATTCAAAACGAAAGTTTATAAGCAATATCATAAAAGTTAGGTATGGGTAAATTAGGTGTATGTAGGGGTAGGACGCCACGCGAACGAAGTCGCGCGGGTTCATTAGAATAACCTCGAGAAAACCTGAGGCGGCTAGTACATAATTAATATACATGTACTCTAAAGCAACTATTTAGTGCCTCATAGAAATAACACTAAAGTTTAATATCATACTAATAATACTTTAAAATTGATATTTCAGCTAAGCTAACTTTACTTTCTAGATATGCAGAAACAGGTATTCATACCTAATAGAAGATCTCAACCATTGTAACTAGCAACAAAGTCTAAATTAAATTAAGATTTATTATTAGTATTGTTACTATTGGACCCGGAACGACTTCGTCCTCATGGCGGCCTACCCCTACCCTACCTCTATACACCTACCCTATACCTACCCTACACCTACCCTTTCTGTTCTTCCCTATAAACCTTCTTCTTGAATCATTCTATCTATTGGTGTAAACTGCATTAAAATCCGTTGCGTAGTTTAAAAGATCTAAGCATACACACAGGGACAAACGGAGGGAAGCAATTTTGTTTTATACTATGTATATATAATCTTCACATCTCAATCTCAACCGATAACCCATACAGTCGTAAAGACAATTTTATTGCCTTGAACGATTAACCGACTTGTTTAATGCAGTTTTTATTTATATTTTATTCAAACCTGGTGAGGTAATACTAGCCTACCAGAGGCCTAATATTAAAAAATAGTTTGAATCTTAGGCCCCTGCAATTGGGCATTAAAAATTCGATATTTTGATGCATGATACTGATTTTCCCTATTATTGAACCGTACTCTGTCTTTGTTTTCAATGTAATTTAAATAATATTATTTTGTCATGCCGAAAATCAACATTAAAAAACATTGGATTCGAAGCGAACGATTTAAAAATAAAGCTCCTGAAGGGTCTACTATCGTCCATAACATCTGCTTTTCACATATTTATTGGAACATATCCATTATGCTACACATAAAATATTTAGAGTAACAGTTAAAAATATACACTAATACCTACATGTACAATACTAAATGTACCTACACTAACTAATACATATAAAAGTTAGCTTTCTACATGTGTGGAAGAGACAACAACAGTTCTAAGTAAGTTCTAAGGTCCGAGGTAATAGGGGTCCCAGGCAATAAAGATCCGAGGCAATAAGGGCAATAAGGGGACGAGGGCGCCGCCCTAATGTGGAGGACTGCTGATGATGATAATTATGCTTACAATGACGCACTTAGGTACTACTAACGCACTAAGATAAATACTTAGAGCATTATTGATAGAACTCCATTGTATGATAGAATAAAGCACTTTTTACGCAAGTTCCGCTTTAATTAAAATTCATTCGAAACCAGTCGCAATATATTAAGATTATTTTAACTATAGGTAGTGGAACTTGTGTAAAAAAGTGATAATTCTGTCGCTGTAAGATAACGTAAAGTTTAAGATATTAAATACACTAAACGTAAACTTTAAAAATGATAGTCGAATATTCGTACTTGACATAGGCGAGAGGATTATATGGAAATAAATATATCCTCCTCAGTTAAGTATCTTCATCATCACTTAGCATCCTCGGCCTCCACTTCGGCATCCTCGCATCAAGCTGAACATCTTCCAAATCTTCTAGAAGGCCCATTGAAAACCAGCGTGGCCCCATTGCACTCTCCACATGGCACAGGTAACGAGATTAGAGTATACTTTTCCGTCAATTTATGTATCTGTTTTACTTTTCTTTTTCTTTTTTCTATAATTATTTTTTTAATGTTGTGCCGTATGTTTGAGTGAAATAAACGTTTTATACTTTATTTACTTTACAAAGGAAGGAAAGTTATTGAATCATGCACATAATAACATAATAAGTTAGTTCGTGTGTAATAATTACTGGAACTTAACCACGAAGTGACCTAAAAACATTGCTTTCATTCTTTATTTACGCAAAGTCTAAACTTCAAACCGTTTTCCAATAAAAACAACATTTAATTAGAACAAATGACCAGTGTTGTTATTGCAATTTCAAGAGGAAAATAAGAATGTGGTCAGGAGACAGTTTGTGGTTTGAATGCGGTCAATTGTTTGAGGTATTGCTCATTATGTATGACCGGGGTATGACATAATTTCTATCACACATTTTATTTGTGGTCCTGAAGAAATAAAAACATAGTAAATAACTTCAAAGGAACCCCTACAACTCAATCTATCATCAGTCCATTCAATCAAGTCGTAAATTGACGACGGTAAATGAGAATTTTCTTTTTGTGTCAATCTAACTTTAAGTACCTACTAACTAATACATTACACGAAGTATACTGACGGTTAATCGATGTGCTAGTAATGAATGACCTTAAAGCGGCAATGTACAGTATCCATTACGAGTGATTCACTGCGCTGTTACGTAGAACGGAGCGTCCATTATAACGGAGCGTATTAATCACTGGTGAAAATCATTTCCACTTGTCGCTTGGAAGCCAGGGAAATGCAATTTTCTTATGCAACGAGCTCTAATGCGATGCAACCGGCGTGTAGAGCCCGACGTTTCTAATATTACACACATGCATTAGCTTTCTTCGACATACTATCCAATAAAATGGCCGGTAAAAACTACAGTGCTTTCTTTTTCAATGTCGCTAAAGAGGACGGGGCACTGCGCGAAACAAAGGTTAGACAGAGACGGCTGTATGTTATGATATTGCGTGTGCCATCGCGGGCGTTTGAATTTCGAACGGAACGCTTCGAATTCCCGCCAAACGATTCTGACAGTTGCGCGGCAGAAATAAGACTGGCTATGCGGCTGTTTACATGCGGCCAGTGTTGCGCCGCTTTGGAGTCGCGGGAGTCGATTCGCGTGCTCTGAAAAGTGGGACAATCGAAAGCCTTTCTCTGGCGGTTAGGCATTTTATTCCGTTAGTTTTTTTGTGGCAGCCATTACACCAATATGGCGGGTGGCATCATTTTTTCGCTTTGTCACGTTAGATCATTCTTGTTAGACGTTGGAAAGCTGCGCTCCGGTTCTTCGTATCGGAGTCGCATAACTGTACCGCTCGCGGAGAGCAATGATGTAATTGTTAATGGTTTTTTCTACATTTTCCTTCGTGGCCGTCTTGTTTTCGATAAACCATTGTTGCCAAGGTCTTTGTCAGATGACTGAGCTTACTGTAACTCTACTTTTTTTTTAGACTTACTTTCAAAATAAAGAAAATAAAGTGGTTGGAAACAGTATTTCAAATTGCAGTAGTAAGTAGGTCGTCGTGTTTTTGCAAATGGATGCACTTATATACAATGCATCCATTTGCAAAAACATGCAACAAATCTTGATAATAATACGAAGCTAAAAATAGAAGAATAGACATCTAACCATGATAAAGAAAGAACTTTAGAGTTTTTTAATTCAATCACCTACCATCGTAACCAATTAAAAAACAACACTGAGACCAAAACAATCGAACATCAACACCAATCGTAGGTACAATAATAATTCCCAGGCCACCGAAGTCCAGTTTCTTGAATTTTCGACGGCCATTTTGTCTATTAGTTTCCTCGACTTTCCCGCCGCTATGGTGGCGCCCTCTGCATTGCATAATTTGCATAGAGCGGTGCAGCGGTGGCACTTTCTCCCCGGGTAACGGGACCCGAAGTGGGACATCCGTCCGCCATTATGCCGACTAGATTACCCGAGACTCGGCCAACAGAAATTCTGTAATACGGATGCCTGCGTGGATATGGTAGTGCATTGCAGTGGGTTTTAATGTTTCTTGTGTATCACTTCAAGATAGACATCAAGTTCGAAGTATCCGTCAATTATATTATAGCATGATAACCTTGAACTTGAATCGCTTACTTTACACCTTAAAACACAATTTAGGTACGTTGCGACTGGTGTACAAATTAAGATGGAACACTGACTATTAATTAAAGGCCGTAATTTATGTTCTTTACTAGCTTCTACCCGCGAATTCGTACGCGTAAAGTTCGGTTATAGGGTTCCACATTCGTTCCCGTGGGAACCGAATTAAATTTCGGAATAAATTATAGCCTATGTGCTATTCTAGGCTAAAGGCCTATATTACTGCCAAATTTAATCAAAATCTGTTCAACATTTTATGCATGAAGTAACATGAGTAACAACCATCCAAACATCCATCCATCCTTACAAACTTTCGCATTTATAATATACTAGTGGACCCGACGCGACTTCGTTCGCCTACACCTACTTTACCTCTACCTACCCTATTTTTCTTGCTTATAAACCTTCCTCATGAATCACTCTATCTATTGGTGAAAACCGCATTAAAATCCTTTGCGTACTTTAAAAGATCTAATCGTACATAGATATAGACATCGGGAAACGACTTTGTTGTATACTATGTAAAATAAGCTTTGTCATCGATTTTGTTCTTGGGAAATTACTGATTAATGGCTAGAGAGTGGGTAGAATTGACAGGCTATTCGTTTAAATTTATTCTTGTGGTAGTTATGTGGTTCAGGCGTAATGATTTATTAGTTATTCTTACGGTTAAGGTCAGATGTAAGTGGTAGTTGGGTCTGATTGTTCACGAAAACAATAGAGATTTTAGTAGGTCTTTGAATGCACAATTCCGACTTTCTGCAAAGTGTAAAATGGATACATTTACATACAGAGTTTCGAGATTCGTAGCAGTAGTTCCATATTCCAGGTGACGGGAGGTGAACAATGCACATCTGGAAGTTTCGACTTCTTTTTACTCACACAACGTTCTACGAAGCCGAATTAGCCGTTATTCATAAATTACCGCCGACATATTAGGTATGTAAAATTTGTATGTATTTTTATTAACAAAAAGACTAGGTAGTAACATAATTCTAAAACATTACACACACTGTTTAATAGAGTATGTATTACTACGCGTTGCCAACATAACTGCAATGAGCAACGTGACGTTAATACCAGTATGTTTCAATTCACAGGAAATGTTAGCAATTGCTATTTTCAGATGCAAAATCAAGTACAAATGGTGGCATCTCAGCAAGTCAATGACGCATGCAGATACCGTTAACAGTTATCTTACTTCCTCGGATTTATGAATCTATGATGCATGAATACCAATATAACCCAGATTCGGAAGAGAACTTTCTTGTTTTGGTCTCGTATGTTTGGCGTAGTTGTAATTGTTTTATATGTATACTATTCGGTGATGCACGGACCCACATGATGGTGAGCGGTAACTGTCGCCCATAACATCTACGATTCATACGCAGGTTTCGAGTAATAAAAATGCAGAACTGCAGGTGCGTTATCTCTGTGAGGACTAAGATGAAATGATGAAAAAGCCTGACACAACGAATTTAACAATACAAACATTATTGCTTGGCAGCAGAAATACAAGTACTCACCCAGGCGGGCAGGTCACTTGATAAAATATTGCGAATCAATTCAAGAAATACTTCAATCTTGCGTTCTTTTAAAACATAAAGACCTCGAAATTGCGTACTCGCTCCTAGAACATCTTACTACGTACCTCAATCATGAATTTCCAATATCCAACCCGCTTCCCAGGTGTCTCTGAGAAACCCCTCCTCTAAGCAAGTCAACATTCAACAGGCCACATGGAGTCTGCCTGGGTAAGTGAGCACCATAAAGTAGCTAGCGAAACTTAGGATTTTCAGACACCTAGTTTAAAAAGTAAAAACTGTAGTTGCCTCGCACGGTGAGCCTCACTAGATGGCGCTGATTAGACAGGATTTTTAAGTATTGAATACTGAAATCAATTTTTTTATATTACAGGGTTCATACATGCAATATAACTAGTTTATAAAATAAATAAATGTCAATATAATTTAATTATAATACAACCGTCAATACAATCTAATTCACAATAATGCTTCGTCTAATAATAACTAAATACTTAACTGAAGTTACTCAGAAAGGTGTTTCGTGAAAACATAGTTAGTTTTAGTACATATTCTGAGAAGAAAGCGCAAAATATTTACATTTTTGTTGTTGTTTTGAATTATTTTTGAGAATGGTATCTAATCAACGCCATCTATTACAATTATTTGAACTATTTTTTATTTTCAATCGGCTCTCGAAAAATCTCCTATTACAATCATGCAGCAAGCATCTTAGTCCTCACAGTGGCAACGCATCTGCGGTTCTACGTTATTGTTATGACACCTAAGTCCATTAATTCTCAATTTTTGTAGCATTAAACCTGTGCATGAATTGAAGACAGTCACCGCTTACCATCAGCTAGCCTGTCTGTCCATTTGTCGCTGAGTGGCAAAAAAAAACCAGTCACTAACTCACTAACACACACCCAAACGGCGCGAACCGGACGGCGCCACCGTCGCATCTTCCGACGTTTCTAGCAATGCGCCTGCGCACTTTCCTCCGGCGCAAGTGGCGCGCGGCCCCGAAACGCGCTCCAGATGCGAGCTGACGCAGCGATTTCACTAGTCCACTCGGCTATTGGGTGAAAGATCGTTGTTTATTTATAGATAGGTATGAGTAATGTTATCCAACTTCTTTGCCCGGCGGAGTAACATCAGCTTTAATATCCTAAAAACCGGTGACTAAAGTCTTGGAACATGCCCATCGAGGACATTAATAGATAAGAAAATTCAAAGTTTTCTGTTGACTATTTCCGCGAGGATGCTGAAGACCAGGCGAAGTGGAGAAGAAATAATTGAAAAGCGAAATGCTGAGACAGGATGATCCGCTAGAGCGGATGATGATGTCAACTTGCTTTGTACACGAATATTTATTTATTATTATTATTATTATTATTATTATTATATATTTTTTTATGTTATACGGCAGATAAACAGGCAAGCGGCCCCCTGATAGAAAATAATAACAACCGCCTATGGGCATCAGCGACACCAGGGGCGATACCAATGCGTTGTCCGCCTCTAAGGAGACGTCTAATATACCTCTTGAACGTTTCCATGTCACAGTCCAAAGGAAACACTAAACCATAATCCCATATCTACCATAACGACAATCAGCAAAAAATATTGTTTAAATACAATAGACAGTTCTTTGCGAAGCCTAGAAGAAACTTTTCTTTTCAATCGACGGGAAATTGGGTACCTATTGAAGTATTTCCATATAGAAAAGTATTAATAGAACGTAAGCCACGCAAAAAGTATCATAATAGAGCCAGTTTGTTGGAACCAAAATTTCGCGATTTACTTTTCACAAACTGCCAGTATATACCTACTCGCCTACTAATCTGCTCTCTCGTAACAGCACAATTAATATGCACAAATCCGTTACGAGCACAAAAAGGTAAACAGTTACATAGATGTGCGTTAACAGTTATCCTGTGGCAAATTTTAGCACCCTAAAGGGGGTCATGTACATAACAGCACAATTGTTGGTGTATAACTGTATGTAATGATGTATCACGTACCAGTTTGGGCGTACGCATGTGTAATAATGAGTCAACAATATACGGTAATACCGCCCAACATCGACAGTTCAACCTCTTTAGTCGTGGGATTTGTGATTCAGGTGCCTTTGCCTGGAATGGCTGAGGAAAATAGGTAAGCGTTTGGACTGTTTAGGAAACGTATTGTTTGTTTTCGTCTGATTTTTTTTACGTTTTGAAGATATTAAAACATATAATAATCGTTACCTATATGATTTTACGCTAAAATGTATAGAAATATGTAGTAACTAACGATAGGTAATAACTTTATCCCGAAATTCAGTATAGTAGGTAATTATGTACAAGAGGGACCACGTCATTACCAAATGTTATAGGCAAGCGTTAGTAAGTATTATTACAATAATGTTGGTCGTATTTGAGTAACGTATTAACTCTATAAAAAAGTTATCCACAGTAAAATTAATTTTACTAATTAAATTTATCACTTGTAATGCGAAACAAAAGCAGCGTAATAAATAATTAACCGAAACAACGTAACGCCGATAATCGTACGTGACTTGACGAGATAATTTTACGTCTTCGAATGAAGAAAAAGCTAAACGAATAATTGGCACTATAAAACACCTTCTACGGCTGCCACATTCTCCGCTTCCATTTCCATTGACGGCTCCGACAGTCTTCTTCGGAGAAAGTTGGGATGTCGACCAGTAATGTATGCGCGGTAAAGAGATAGTTGCATCAAGGTTAAGGGTAGAGTTAAAACGTTAAATGGAGGTGAAATGTTAAGGGTAAACCGTACAACGAATTATTTGTTAGTACTCTAGGGAATAATAAAAAGTTTTTAGGATAAACATGAAACGTGCTATTTGCAAATATTATTAAAAGTAGGTGTAACTCTTGTCGGTCGAGCAATCTAAAATAATTATTTTTTATTAAAACATATAGATAGACGAACCATTTGTTCCGATGTATCCTTCTATGAAAATCTGGCCATTCTCATGCGTTTAAATGGATACCTATCTAAGTTTAAGACAAACAAACTTAGATAGGTATTCATCTTAGTTTTTTGTATTTCCTACTGGCTAAATCGAATGCAACTATTTCTGCTGGCTAGGCACTTTTATAAATGAGAAACGGATGTTTAGTGTACAGTCCAGGAAAAAAAATAGCGAAGCAGTCGCAATTGCAAGTTAGTGTCACGAAATACCAATGTAAACCTCTTTTGTGAACGAATTTACGTACATCAACAGTAAGCACATGTCGGTAGCAACAGGGAAAGCAATGGCGGCATTATCGCATCTGTCAAAATGAATGAAATTGACCAATCATAGAGCCGTGTTAAACGCAGTGCGTTAACTTAGCAAAGTGTAGCTGACAAGCACAGTGAGACCCATAGTAACGCTACTTTACTCATACAACTCATCATCATCATCCGTGCAGTCAATCCCGACCACTGCTAGGATCCGCTTTCCTGCTGTGTTTTCTCCACTTTGTCATATCTTCGGCATCCTCACGTCGTAAGCCGTTGGCTCCGTTGGCAATCCATCGCTTCTTAGGTCTTTACTTATACAAGTATTGTTTGTGAATGCTGGTGTCTATGAATGCTGGGAGGGTCCGATCAAATTTATTTCAAATTGACTTTTTTTTCTAAAAATATCAATGGAACATTATTTATACAGCCTGCAACGTAACCTTAAGTGAGAATATGTGTCAGTGCCGCGTGTAACGGCGCGCGCCCGATGCCCGCCCGCGTAACGTTACGTGTGGGAAATCATTCGAATTTGGAACACCGACACGACGCCACTTTTTTTCCACCGGCTTTATCAAGCCAGTGCCATTGTTCTTTTATTCCTCTGCATTGATATTGTCTGTGGTCCAGTTTCTGGCCTACACTCGTGATGCCAAATGTTTACAGTTAGATGGGCGTTTTCTATTTTTTTGTTTCACTTTTTCTAGTTCACGCGTGATTTTAATTATGGCGGTTTTGGTGTTAATTAAAAAATAAGACGAAGTTAGATGTTAACTTTGTTTTACTTTGTCACTTAAGTCACTTTTGCTTTTTAGCAGTTTTATTGTCTGTCCCTTTCCAACGAATGTAGAATATCTAAGTAATATTTATTTGATAGCACTTTAAAAACTTATGACGATTTAGGAGTATTGAGCCGACGATAATTAGTATCATCCGCGCCAGCTCCAATAAAACATCAAATTGATCCTAGAAAACCATCGTTTTCTTATCCTTATATCCATTGCAGGCTTTGCAGCTAAAAAAAATGCTAAAAAAAATTCAACGCCTGGCAAGCGGATTAAAGATCGCAGTGTTGAATATACTTAACAGAAAATACTGCATTTTTACTTGTTTACGGAGATCTGCCTCCTTTTACGACTCTATACTCTACTATACTCTACTCTGCCCATCACCAAATAGCTGATCACCAGGAGAGAACCAAACATCAACTACTTGCTGCTTAGGTACTTAGAACACTATTAATAAAGTCTCTGTACCAACCTACGTCATTCGCTCTTTCTATGTTATCACATAAATAACGACACTACCTTCATAGAAAATACAGAAGGCTCAATCTACGACCTAGCTGGATACTACCCACCCAATACCTAGATTTGTTTAAGGCTGAACGTATAGAAGCCGCTCTTTCTTCTACACCACAATAAACAGCCTATAAACCACAATGTGGATTCAAAATTCATATATTCACGTTGGAGCCCACATATTGCGCTGTGCTATTGGTATAATGAGCAATATTGTTCACGTTTACAGCGTAACGGTACCAGCCAATGAGCGATAGCAAGCAGTGGGACGAAGGCAATAGACATAGACACCCACTTGCTATTGACTTTCCCCAGTACCTACTTATGAGAGGTGACTATTAGGGATACTTGTGGCGTGTGCTGTCTGTAAATACGCTGTAATGTTTAATACTTGTTAATTGGAAAGTATCATCACAGCCCATAACAGTCCACTTCAGGACTTAGGGCCTCTCCCACGAATGGGGAGGTTATTGCCATAATCTCCACGCTAGGCTGGCGGGTTGAAGATCGCTGTGATAAATATAACAATGGAAAATGCTGCTGCCCATTTTCCAGTCTACAGGGACTAGATCTTTTGCCTCGAAAACATCAGTGGCCTTGTACGACACCCACGAGTGCAAGGGATTGGTGCTATTCTACTCTGCAGCAGATCACACAGCATATGGAAAGTATTTCCGTCTGTAAAGTTGTTTATATCCCTGAAGAGGCTTGACGTTATGGAAGAATGACTTGGCTTAATTTCTATAGCGTGGCCTTCGATGATGTGGCCGCCTCTAGTGCAGACCGGCAAAGGAACAAATGTCTGGCCATACCAATCCTGCCAGGCACGGGAAGGATAAGCCGACCCAAGAAGCGATGGTTTAACGTTATTTGAAATTATTTATAAATATTCTTCCAAAACGAGTCATGGCATGGTAAGTCTTAGTAGGTTATTTCCAATTTATTCATAATATTACCTATGCCTACAAATGCATTAGCATTACCTACGATTGTTTACATAAATGTTGTATCAGTCGGCTTCTGCATGTAAAATTTTTCCATTCATTTGCACAAATACAATATTTATTATAGATCAGTATTCCTTTCCTTCTTTGGATTCCTAACTTAACTATCTTGGAAATTGCAGAAAGTTAGAGAATGTCCATCTGATACTGCTTTTGTCCGCGTATAATTCTGTTAATATGGAGATAATATGTAGGTTATCCAGGTAGACCCTTTGTATAATTCTATCCCGATCTTTTCAGTGATTTAAACGTGAAAATGTTATAGACATAGTTACTTACGCATGAATAATGTTACTTTGGATTCGATTATAGAAACCGTAGCCACATTCAGGCGCTTTACCTATCTATGACATCCCCCTTGTATGTCTGACCGAGCTTCCTGTTTATATAGATGTCCTATCAAGTGTCTATTAAAAGCTTAACTGACTTGACGAAGGATAGACATAATTATGCTGAATCCATTATATTCCTAAAGCCCTTCTTTTATTATTATGTAAGTTTTATACTTGTATCGTAGTTCAGAATCGATCTACTTGGAACTGCTACTGTGTGGCTGACTGGGGTAAGGTTATTTGAAAGTGGATGTGTACGTATGTGTTAATCAATACTTCTTTCAATACATAGGAAAATTTTATATCAGAAGATTAAAGTAGGTATAAGACATAAGATAGTTACACTAACACAGAGAGCGTTATGCAATGCGAGGACAATCGCTTCATCCTTATATCGGCCGCATCGTCACTTACCAACAGGTAAGATGGCGGTCAAATGACTGTCTTGTATAATATAATAATGATTTTTTTAAATCTAAGTAGCGAGGCATTTGACGGCCATCTCACTCAGTGGTAAGTGACGATGCGACCGCAGATGGACCATGCCTGTCTAGGAACAACCTATTCACTGTAGCCTTGAAGGCGTCCAGATTATAATGACCAGGGAATATACTCGCAGGCAACGCGTTACATTTCTAAGCCATACGTGTTATAAAGACTGAACCAAAGTTGCGTACGGAGAGCTGGAAGATCCACGACATGAGGATGATACGTCCGCCTGGACCGCGCTTCCCGATGGCGGAAAGGGGCCGGCGAAATGAGATCGTGCAACTTCTTCGAACACTCACTGAATGTAGAAGACCGACAGGCGTGCAACCCTACGCCGATGCTCGAGGCTCTGCAGCTTAACAGATCAATCTCTACAATATCGGGAACATATTAGGTATCTTTTAATACTTGTCAGGGACTAGAACGTTGGTAAAAACCTCAAAGGTAAAACTTTATGTATTTGCAGGAGCATTTGGACCCATACGTTAACGCGATTAATTCGATGAAAGGCAGCGCATTGAGACTGACGAAGCTAACTCTATTTTCCACGACAGTCACCAATATGTGGCTGTAATAACGCAGTGGCCGTAGACTTCAGGTTAGGAAACTTTAGTGAAGTTACAGGTTCTGTTGAGCATAAATTCGTTGACGATATAACCGTATTAGGGTGACCACAAGTGAGCAAGTCCACAAGTCAGCAAGTCCAAGTGTTGCTGACATACCTGATGCTGAGGTACCTGCGATATTTACCGATTCGTCGGTCCACTTTTTAAAATACCTAGGACTTATTAAAAAAAATCACTTACATGAGAAGAAAGCTAATTAAAGAGAAAAGATTTTATCATTTGTTTGTAATGAATAAACTCAATAACTACTTAACCGACTTTGAAAATTCTTTCATTACTGTGAATCTACATTATTTCCGAGTGACTTTCTATCCCGGAAAAATATTAGGGTCCCGCGGGAACGTTGAATTATAGCAGAGATCCGATCTGAAAGGCACGCGGGTGAAAGCCAGTTAAATAATCAATCTATTAACCTAAAAGCACTTCAGTAAGAGGCTTCTATTATAATACTCAATACAGTATTGTTGTGACGTCTAATAGTGAACATGGCCAGGGTCAAGACCCACAAATCCAGCCGACTATGCACCGCCTTTCTCTGCACTAACCCACTCTTAGCGTTGCAACGGTCGACTTCTAGAAAACAATTGTAAGTAGGTACCTAGGTATATTTTCTATGTAAACTGTTGCATTGTGCGATGAATGTATGAATTGAGGAACATGTCACAAATTCTTACTAATATTATAAATGGGAAAGTTTGTAAGGATGAATGTATGGTTGTTTGTAAAGCGTATTCCACATGTCCGCCGAAACTTTCGGCGAAACTTTGGCCGGGACTTTGGTCGACCCTCTACATTCTCGCCTATTAGGGATGTGGTGGGTGTCAAAACGCGTCGACATTATATCGATTCATCGGTGTAATATCGCTAATTTGCAGGGTCACAGAGGTGTTGGCAGCTGCTATACTGTAATTACTTCATCTACTAATATCCTGGATCATGGTCAAGTGTACCCCGAACCTGTTACGGGAAAAAGCGCTAGGAATATAAATATAAAATCGATCGAATCGAGACGACAATGAACTATCTCTAATTAGTCTATGAAATAGGCGAGACATGCCAAACATGCACGGGACTATACGAATGTAGGCGAATACTGCCTCCACATTCTCGTGTTCCCGCGGAACTGTCCACATGTGGAGCGCGCTTTGCTCCTGTACGCAAAAACTACTCAACGAATGTTGATGAAATTTGGCAGTAATGTTTTGATAAGTTTACAAAGATCTGATCTGCCGAATCCTTTATGCTCCGGTAGCACTGCCAAGATGATTATTATTGCCGGTCACTACACGGCACAATTCCTATGGTGTGGAATCTGGAGTCGGATCGGAATCGACGCATGTAGAAACCCCACAAAATTAACGGCAAGTCGTTAAGCTGCAAGAGTGCGGCCTTCGATGGTATGGCCACGTCTTGCTCAGATTGGCAAATTACGTGGGAAACATGTGTCTGGTCACCGGGTATGGAAAGGGGAGGCCGGCCCAAGAAGCGATGGCTTCACATCGTCAAGAATGATCATCATCATCGTCCTAGCGCATATCCCGGCCTCTGCCAGGGTCCGCTTTCCTAACCATTCTTCTCCACTTCACCCGGTCCTCGGCATCCTCGCGTCGCAAGCCGTTAGCTCTCACATCCGACTCAGCGATGTTAATCCATCGCTTCCTGGGTCGCCCACGGGGCCTCTTTTCTGATACCGGCAGGTTCAGGCACCTATTTCCCACGTATCCCTGAGGCTTACGCAACACGTGACCAAACCAGCGCAGGCGAGCCTCCTCGATCTTGTCTGCGACATTCCTCACGCCAAGACTGCCACGGATGTATTCATTGCGTACTCGATCGAGCCGTGTAACTCCGCACATCCAGCGCAGCATTTTCATTTCGTTGGTGTGAAGTTCGCGTCGTCAAGAATGATATGCGTGCCTATAAGCTCATCACCAAGGATGCCGAAGACCGAGCGAGGTGGGGTAAGAGTAGCAGGAAGGTGGATCCTAAGCCCTCGCGTGCCGCGCGGGGGTGCAACCTGGACATGACGCCAAGATGATGATGATAATGACACGGCACATTTCCTAAACGAATCCTAACTTGGGTAAATATCGCAAAAACGCCGTAAAGCCACCCACAAACCGACGCGTGTACAACGCGATTTCCTTTACCAACAAGAAATTTTCCGGTCATGTAACTCCGCCGCAAGCGAACCGACTTTCCGTAAGCTGACATTGGCATTGCGTTCGTATACGCAACACTTACACATACGCAGGCACGCACACATTCGCAGCGAATCCGAGCACCGTGCGCACGAGTCTTCCCTCCTCTCCTACACACACATAGACACCACAACTGTCTGATAGAAAATGGACAGAACACACACAGAGACACGACTCGTGTAGACAGTGTAAGCTATCACCTACATAGCATTTCTTGTCCTAGTGTGCGTAAAGAAAGGTGTCCAACTAGTAGGTGAAATGGGCACAGATTTGACAGCTTTGTTAATCTGTGTTTGAAGTATAATAAACGTAGTTTTATTGAGTAATAACTGGGATGGCTGTGTGGAAATTGCGATGTTAATATGGGACTACAAGGCTAATTAGCTACTCACTATATGAGTCGTCAAGACTAAAGGACTAATTTTGCTTGATAGTTTGTGGCGCTGTTATCGAATATATTCTTCATTTTAGCATATTAAAGTATGGAAAGCCGTTTTTCAATGGATGGCATTGCAGCCGTTAATAGGCGTAGGAGACCACCTGTGTTCAGCTATTCATATGCTAGCTTCAGCTGATATTATTCTCCAGACTCCAGAATAACTACTTGCAACCACAATACGAGCTAAGTAAGACTCTATCTACTAAAAGAATACAAATAATGATATATTCGTTGATGTACTAGCAGCTTGAAGTGGATGCGTATCATGCGCATATAATAGGACCACGATAAGTCCGTATTGACTGACAGTAGTAGAAATTATAAAGTGTGGATACGGTTATAATCTGGGGATAATCTGTCCTTGTCAGTCCTTCTTGTAAACATTCAGTTTTCTATTCAACTTTTGTCTAAATTATTAATCATGCTGAAAATTATCGATCGCGCTTCCTTTTTAATTGTTGTGCCCATTATTTAATAATATTTTTCATAACTCACTAAAATAAACCATCCTACAGAAATCAAATTGTTTGTTATGACTTTTATGAATGACGTTCTATGACGTTAAAATAGTTGCCATACAGAGATTTTCTTTTTAATAAGCGATTCGGGCTTAGCGTGGTCTTATTATATCACTAGCACTTGTGTCAGTCATTTGTTTAGGTGGCCCAGACTGTTCTTGAAGGCATTCACAGAAGTATTCGATTGGATTTTTCGATAAGGCCACGTATTTAAAAACTACTTAATAAGTAGGTAGGTATTTAGTCTTATTATAACTCCGTAATTTGAGAAAATTTGCTTATGAAAATGAGAACCTATGTGAATATAGGTTACGTACTCACCTCCAAATCCCAGACAACTGTCATATAAAGCTTACTACGTAGGTAAGCTTCACATTAACCAATTTATTTTTATTTTTATTTATTTTTATTTATTGATTGAATTTGCCAATTATTGATAAACTCATTTGATTTCGATAAACATTACTTACACAACCTTTTCGAGAAAATACAGTACAATATATTCAAATTCAAATTCAAATTTATTTTATTTGTGGTAACACAGGTAAAAAATATGTTACATTAAATATAGCAAATAGCCACAGACATACCAGACTAAACACAAATCACAAATATTCCCTATTCGCTCGCTCTACAATGATTATGAATCTTGCTATCCCGTTTATTTATCCCTTGGAATAAGTTCACGGAAAATGACGTGCGCAATGTTTTGAACGTTCGACATATTGCTCGAGGGCATATCGACCTGACGTTTTTTTTGAAACATCGGTGTAAATTTTATAATTTCCTAATAAAATTTAAATTAAACCATTTAAAAGATTGTAATTTTGTGTGTAATTTAGTGCACATTTATGTGAAAGCGCAAAGTATGGAAATACACCTGGATTATCCTTTCACCGGTAAGTAAACATTCGTGGTCGAGGCGATCCGAAATAAATTTTAGAAATTGTGACAAAAATATGAATCGAAATAGTGTGAATTTGCATTAATTGAAATGTTTTACCTTAAAACAACATGCCATTAGAGATAGATTTAAAATTATTGGCAAATTGAGCAATATTTCGGTGTCTAAATAGGTACGAAAATATTTTGATGCTAACAGGGTCGGACTTAGTATTTATTGTATAGTATTTTATTACTCAAATCTTGTGAATAGCGGTCCACAACTTTATATGTATCAGGGTTCCATACCAAAAATGTACCTAGATAACATTTTAAATGTTCAGACATTATATGAAACAACGGATTAATCGCGTATTTACGTTTATTTACATAAATATTTGTTTTTCTAGGTTTCCTAAAGACCAGACATGGTTATGTCTGGGTTGCAAATTGGAAGTGCTGCGTTGTAAACATTTTGAAGAACAAGATAATAATTAGATGCAAGTCCCTTCTGTCCTGCTGCACCAGCATAATATGAATTTTTACTGAAAATAAAGAATATGCTGCTTGTTTAATATATCAATGTATCTATCCTTTTCATTATTATTTTTTTTTTCATGACTATGTCCTCTAGAGGGCATCATATTAAATTTGTGAAGTCACATAGGCCAACCTGTGAACAATGAAGACGCTTTTAACTATAAGTAAGTAGGTAGGTACCTACTTAGTTTAGAAGTTATGAGGCAACTAATAAACATTAATACCGGTCAAAATCATAACCCTCCTTTTTGCTAAAGCAAGCACTGCCGATTCACGGTATGTAGGATCGAGAGATCGAAAAGACGGTGGTAGGTATCAGGGCATGGCTCTGATTCACTAGACACCTTCCTTTTATTATAATGTCAATATTAAAATATATAAGGACAAGCTTAAAAATATTGCATAGTCATCTGGAGCGAACAACAAGTCAGATTTGTTTGTGTTCGTTACGAGTAGAAAGTCGTAGCAAAATATAACTCATGATGGGCTGCCTTGTTCCGTCCCTGCATTTGCATTAGTGTGTGTGTTATAGAGATGTGTGACATTTTGTCTCATATTTAAACTCTAAATGTACTCTCTGCTTCTGTATATAAAATTTTTTCTCTATGCAAATAGCTCACCTGTGACTTGCCATTCGGCGTACAAATTTAATATAAACATTTAATTATATACAAACCCCAACCACAGAGATCCAACAGTTTATAGGTTATGGGCCCAGGCCTTTCCAAATAGAAAAGCGCGTCTAACCTTACATCCTGTTACATGATGTTGTGTGACATTACATACGTGGCCATAGAAACGCGAGTCCCACTTCCAGTGAAAGGGCCGCAGATGGCTCTAGAACACCAGTGCGTCTCGAATACGCGTAAAATTGTAATTTAAAATTTAATTGGTGATGTCTTATTTACAACCTTTTGCTGTGCGGCTGGTGCCGCAATGCACTCAGTTTGGTGGTGATGTGGTACGGTAATATGGGTTGGTGGCTACGGGAAGAGGGGGGCCTTATGTAGCTATATATGTATGTAAATATGTTTGTTCTAGTCAACCTGGGGCCTGTGCCGCCTTAGCTGAAAACGCCAAGAGCCGCAAATATATTTGTCTAAGCTGGGATGTTTGGCGTGGAAACCATTGGGCCGTGGGGATCAGGCGGACATACCCTAGACAATCATATTGGGCAAATATTTTATCTTTAACTATGCATGTTTATGTGAGTATGTATGGTACCAAATCTAAAGGAAATAGGAATTACTTATAATTATCGGCATGGTCAACAGTTTGCAGTGATTGATTGTGACCGAAATTCGACGATTCATTTTCTCCTTTTATCGCAATCATGTTGTTCAATAGGAGCATACGGTAAGTAAGCTATGAAGATGGGTCTACCCTGCAATCCATCTCATGCTCATCGTTTGTGTACAATAAAGAGTATGTTCAGGGAAAAAATACTGGTCTCTATTTAGAATTACCTAATTGGGCGAATAATGCATCGTTCCATATCATTCTTCACTTAACTCTCAGTACTACAAGGTACCACACCCATAGCTATGGACCTTTTGTGTGAGGAGGGCCGAAATGTCCCCTTTTTTCTTATTTTTCGTAAATATCTCGAAAGCAGTACGTCGTACGGGAATATGTCCATTACTAAATTAAAGCTCATAAAACTCTCTACAACTTTTGTCTTTTAAGCTTTTTCAAATTCCCATCCGTTTACGAGTAACACACTCTTGATTATGGCGGTAGGTAAAACACCCCTTTTCTTAGGAAATTATATGAAAAATATAGTAGGTATTATACATATTTAAAACAAATAGTATTAATATTCTGTGTTATCGTACAGAACGGTAAGCGCGCCATTGCCTTACCAACAGAACGTAAACAAGCCGGCTTACATAAAGCTTGACCCAGAACTTGGGAGAAAGGTCTAGTGCGCCCCCCTCCCTGCCCTCCCCCCTCTGCAGACTTTACCGCAGCGATTTTGCATCTCAATTTTATGACACTGCGCCAGCGAGATCTAGGAGGGATTGCATGGAGCTGCTATTGCGCCCTGCGTGGGTGGCGAAATTTTAACTATCGATAGAACCTAGCTAACATTAACCGACATGAACAATGGTTGCGCGATCATGGTCTTGCGATGGACGTCGCCCGACCAATAAGAGAACTTAAAACCGCTGGTATCACGATCAGGGTCGCACGACCGTTCTCAATTAGGACAACCCCTAACCATGATCCAATCTGGTCAGGTTAGGGCCCTATTCTAATTACCTGATCTGCCAAATTCTGGATCATGATCGAAGTGGAACCCGGGCCCTCGCGAGTAAGAGCAAAACTGAGATATCGATGCCAAGATTATTATTATTATTTTATATTAACAGAAATTAATAGATTTTACCTATCATGTGCAAAATTAGATATCTATTCGATGTCTTTGTGACTAAGGTAATTATATTGAGTAGAATCGCGAATAGGTAGGAAAGCGATTGTGTTTATTAGTATGCTTAGGCAGGTTAGTAGCTATGTAGGTGCATGAACATTTGCAATACGAATATACCTAAATACTTTTCCACCCCTTCTTGAAAAACGTCTTTCGCTAAGTAAAACAGGTTTGGCCGATGATATATTAATCTCAAAAACACCACAACATATCACTAGGTGATTGTAACACCTATATTATGACATCGGATCATAGACCATAGTAAATACGTCGTCATAAACTTGTAAACATGAAAAACCATCGCTATGAAAGAAATACGACCCGGTTGTATTGTGATAGCTAGATATGTACTGGATCCTTATTTATGAATAAATGAATGAAGCAAAAGGCGGCCTTATAGTCACAATCTCTAACAGTAATCTCGTCCAGGCAACCCCTTAACTTGATGTAGGGACAACAAACGAATGTATGTTGTACTTGTGGCCTTTGCACGCGCGTGGAAATAGCTTTTATGACATTTTAGCTTTTGCCCGATCAACCATTTTAAATTACCTGCGTATTGTATGAATGCAAGTGCAACAGGGAGGTCAGCTGTATCTCTGGTTCTATCTACCCGAATTAGATGAAGCATGAATTAGATTGTACCCTGGACTTCAATCTACTAAACTATCTCTAAGACTTTTGCGTGATGCGCGGATATACAAATAGACAGACAAACATAAAAGAATAAATATTTTACATAGTTACGTCTCAGAATCCTAACCGGACAATTTTTTCCGAAATATCGTTAATGTGCAGACACACTTTTTTACAGTTTTATAATTATACATAGATAGAAAATCACACCAAAATGATACTATCACAGCGAAGCGCCGCAGCTCCGCGGCCGCTAGAAAGCGGCCCTGCGCAGCTTTCGCTTCACGGCCTGCTTGCGCACGCGCACGCTAGCCCTTCGTGCCCGCCAATACGGCGGCTGTTTAGAAAGGTACGATGCATTGCAACAGTTTATGGGACAATTAAGATAGGTGTACTAGCTGAGTTCATTAAAGATAATTATTGTATGGCAGAAGTGAATGAAATGGTCGAACGCTAGCACGATCAAATCGATTTTATCTTGAAGAAAGGTCAAGTCAAAGGTTTCCCATACTGATGTTCTCGTTTGAATCAGAAATGAGAATATCCGCAAGCGAAACAAGGTCACCGACACAGCCATAAGGATTACCAGGCTGAAGTGGCAGTGGGCAGGGCACATAGCTCGAAGAACAGATGGCCGATGGGGCAGTAAAGTTCTCGAATGGCGACCACGTACCGGAAGACGCAGCGTGGGTAGGACACACGGTGGACCGACGACCTGGTTAAGATTGCAGGTACCAGCTGGATGCGGCGGAAGGCATAGGACCGGCCTTTGTGAAGATCTCTCGTGGAGGTCTATGCCCAGCAGTGGGCGTCTTTCGACTGATATGATGATGATGATGATGATGATGAATGTTCCTAAACGAAAAAGTCAGGCCTCGAAGGGAGCTGATAGTACCTATACTGCTGTTGTTACCGCTGTCATCGATGTGGTCATGGCACAATGGTATATCGTAACAGTTCATTTATTTCGTGTATGGCCTACTTAACATCACCCCCTACCTGGATGTGCTTATTAAACAACCATTCCTCGGTTTTCACCGTAAATTTTTTACCTTTACTAAAAGATTAATTAATCCTATTTCAATCAGTAATTTTTGAGATTGAGTACTATACCGTATGCGTAGAGATTCTCCTGACGGCAGGTCGACTTGCCCAGTCTCAAAACCCTCCGGTAATATCGAGGAGGTTCGAGTCCAACAGTGGGCTGTTGTTGCTATTGATGATGATGGACGCCGCATTGCTCGTCCCAAGGCATGAGAGGGTCGTTAAAGCCAAATTTATCAGTTGTCAGTATGGCTAAAAATCCTAAACTAGAAGAACCGATTTTTATTTTATTTAAACTGGCTTTTAAATAAAGAACCGCTTCGAAATCGGTCCATCCGTACCACAGTTACGTACGACACCACATACGACACACTCATACACGGTTTCCTACAGATACACACGTAAATCTTATAACACCCCTCTTTATCTGGGTAGATAGATCCACATTTGGCGGTCTATCATCGCACGGTTTTTAGACTCCCGTCAAGTCTGTTCTCTGCAGAGGCATTTCGAAACAACCAAATATTGTGCTATTTAGAAGCCTTCTAAGTAGCTATGTGGCATAGGATCCGGCCGGCAACGCCTTTGCGGTCGGTATGTATTGTATAGTGGTGGTCTAAAACCTCGACTCTAGGTTGGTTGCCTGACTGTTGCTCTTATCAGCATGTATCGTATTATTTTAAACAAAAAGTTGAATTCTTTAAGGACACTTAGCCCTTTCAAATGACAACCATGGGTGCAATTGCCCCGACTCCAACTCACCCGACTCTTATCACTTACCAAAGTTACCCCACTTGCTCTATTTCCTCAATGAGAGTGAAAAATACTTCTTCAACTTTTTCCCATTTAATGATATTATCATATTCAATCCACCACACTTCTGGACCTATACGCAAGGCGTACCACTGATATCGTTGGATCGTCACCCCATCTGCACACAGGACGACAATATGCAAGACTAAACCCCTATCTATCGTAGACACTCGTTGTCACAGACACTCCCTAACACTTGGGCGCCATCTGACTGGAGCATGTAATAACTACGACATAGGTAGGAACATTATTTCCCTCCGTTCCTGTCTTCCTTTGCCTTGAATTCGGGTTTCGTGAGCTAATACTACTATTACTTACATATTACCTATTTGAGCTGTTTGTATTTTCATGAATCAAACAAGCTACCTTATAAAAACATAATAGCAATATTCTTCATAAACGTTCATCATATTAAACCACAGGCGCTATATAAAATTTTAATGTTGGCCATTAACTTAATACGCGCGTTAAGACTGAAATATTATTTGTAGTGTAAGTATTAAAAAACACATTTTGTCATTTTTTGCTGGTCTACTAAATGCAAATTAAATAAAAAGAAAACGTAAATACAAGCGCCTGCTTCAAAACATTAAGCAAAATCAACGCCATCTAACAAAAACCAGAATCATCTTTTGGTTTGGGACGGGAGTCTGGAGCACTTGGCAGGATAGGGATGGGGTTGAAAAGAAAATTTTCTATTTTCATTAATTTTCTTCTAATTTTATTTAGATATACAGCGATGATATTAATGTTTTGATAAGTGTTATATCGCATAACGTAATTTTTTTTTGAACCCTTCCTTTATGTCTAATCTGCGAATTTACCCTCTCCACCCTGTCCACACTTTATTTTATGGACCTCAATATTTTTTAGCCTGGCGACCCCAACCAGGTCAATCAAGGAAGGAAGTGCAAGGGGGCTGCTCGCCAAAAATAATATTTTTTTGTTATTTTTAGAAATCCTTATGCAATTATGTAAGAGGTTTCATGGGTTTTGTTCAAGATGATATTAGGATAAGAAAAGTTATACGTGCGTGATGTCCAGGAGCAGTGTTGGTGAAATTGACAGGACAGAGGAAAGACAGCAGTCAGTACCGCATTCAAGATTTCATATGAAAATTAATTAATTTTTCTCATAGTTCAGATGTTTTTCTGTCTATCAAGATTGGGGATGAGAAGCAAGTGGTCTTTTGCAGCTTTCCATTTGGCATTTGGAGATGAAATAATTGGAATATAGTTGTCATATGATTTGACCCAGTTCTGTCGTGTGCGTTGACCTATGGCTACGACTGCGGACTAAAGCACGATGTTATTTTTAGGATACAGCTTTGCAGATAATTAAATATTAATAGATGCCGTTTGTGATAAAATCGCGAGGTAAATTGCAAGACTCGTACGCAAATGCTGCTGTGACCTTTTGCCACTTGGAAGAGGGTGAGTTCTTTGTTTGAATTTGGTATTGTTTTTTTGAAAAGTTGCTGGCCAGAAAATTATTTTCTAAAACAAAAAAAATTTGATACACAGTTACTAGGTAGATACTTGATGTTCAAAATAATCCAAAGAGATAAAATAATATGTTATTCTGGAAGTAAATAAATTGAACATATGGTGCATTTCGTGCATTACTTGATAAATTAAATTTTCTGAAAGAAGGGCCGCAGGATTTCATAAGAAATTAAAATGTAAAAAAAAGAAACATTTACTTACACAAACAGAAACACCATAAGAACTATAATTCATAAAATTCTTAAATAAAAATAAGTATAATTTAATTTATTTTTAATATTAAGTATTATAATTTCAGGTGGAAAAATAGCAAGATTTATAATGCACACAATCAGTATCCCTCAACAAACAAACATAAATGGAATTTTTCAGAAAACAACTTCCTATAGTGGGATCAATTTATTCCTAGCATTTCATTTATAAACGATACAGCCTCTAGAAAAAAAGTAACAGTTTTGTTTATAAAATGAAACACACTGGTTGTGATTATTACCCCTTCTATAACACATTCTAAATTCAAAATTGTTTGCATATCTGTAGCGAAAAAAAATAGAATGATCTCCGAATTTGAAAAATTGTAGGTAGTTCCACCTACAAAAATGGTGACTTAGTGGTAATTGATTGGATGGTAGACAATATGGTAATAGTTGACTGAGTTGGTTAAGGCTGGGTCACACCTGGGCCTATGCCCTTAGGCCGGGGTGACATTCGGCAGTAATGAAGAAGCAAAATGTTCGCACCCTATCATTAATTGTGTGCACGTTCACTTATCTACTTGTTGGTGCTGCTGTTTTCGACGCCTTGGAGTCTACAACTGAGAGGAATCGATTTGAGGTTTTACAAGGTGTGTAACGTCCTTTTTTAAATTTTGTCTGTGTAATCTGTGTGTCTGTGCTGAGGATTCATTGAGGGAGGCCTACATCCAGCAGTGATGATGATGATGATGATGATGAATTATTACAAAATACACCCAATTCCTTTCCTATCCTATACTATTTTTCACCGACTGCCCCTGAGACTGTTCTTATGTTGATTTGTTTTTATTATTATATGTATGTGCCAGTTAACAAACTTGATGTACTTTGTGTAGGATTTTAATTCAACATAGTCAAAAATGACAAAATCTCCATCATAGTACAATGCAATATGATTTTGAAGACTGATCTATCTGGTATTGTTCCAAAGATTTAGCCTTGTGGCAGAAGCCAGAGGCAATAGAACCCAAATAAAAAATATAGGATGACTTCAAAATAATAGTATGGAGTACCATAGGCATATGCTCATGAAAACAAAAAACTTTTACTATGGGACCAATTCTAAAATCATGAAAAAAAATCCGCTATTTCATACAAAATTCAGTCACTGTCTTTATTCAAAAAGAGAGTCAAGGAATATTATCTTTCCCTGTCTAGTCCATAATTTATATTGTCTTTATATACCTATGTATTATCATATAATTATTATGAATTTATAAATTCAATTATTGTGCACATAGTGTCTGCGTTGCTCTAGTCTAGCATCTCTCTTCTGTAAGAAATTTCTTGCTGCTGAAAGAAATTTGTTTTTAGAAATAAGCAGCGCCTGTTGTGTCTTTTATACTGTTACATTTCTCTGTATATAATTATTGTGTACAATATACAGTTAAATAAATAAAATTTTGAATGAATTCTGCCAAAATGTATGTAAACAGCTTTTTGCGATTTCAGATTTGGTGTCTTAGTAAAAATTGTTTGTTATAATGAGTACACGCATACCCTATGGTACCCTACCCTATGATACCCTATGGTATCAAAAATTTGAAGTCACCTGTATACTTAACAAAGTATATACCGGGATATAATATAATGAGTACATATTTTACATAATATAAGTACAAAGGCGAGGGCCATCTTCTCCCAGTGCTCCATAAGCTTACAAAATCCGAACGATCGGTGTATCTTTTGGGGCCTGCTGTCTTCAATAAACTCCCGGAACACATTAAGAATGCAACTACCATCAATAGTTTTAAAGTTAAACTAAGGAAGTGGTTACTAGATCAATCATTTAACGACTTTGACGAATTTGTCAATTTGAAACGTACACACCAAAAGGTGTAGTTAAATTTATTTTATTGCCTTAAAACTGGACTATTTTTATTTCTTATTATTATTATAATAAGTTACGACTGTTTTACATGTAATGTACCTATGTAATAGATAAGATTAATGCATGACATTTTGAAAATATTACGAAAATGTAATAATGACTTGTATCATTCATTATCAATTGACTTGTAACACTTACCAATAAAGGATTTGTATTTGTATTTGTTGTAATTTTGTCTGTCGTACGTTCACTAGTTGTACCTATCGTTTAGCACTTCATCCAGTTCCATACATATATTATGTAACACTGTATAACAAAGTTTCTAATAACATAATTTTCATAATATTCCAGCAATTGAAGGCATGATAATACGCAAGTACAACATAACAGCTGAAGACTTTCGTGTGATGGAAACGGTGGTCCTGAAATCGGAGCCCCATAAGGCTGGCCAGCAGTGGAAGTTTACCGGAGCATTCTACTATGCCACCACAGTACTGACTACTATAGGTGAGATATTAAAAAAAACCCCACACCTAGCCACAGTGTTTCCTTTGGACTATGATATGGGATCGTTCAAGAGGTATATTAGAGGTCGCTTCAGAGGCACTAACCGTAAAAGGTAACCACTTTCCATCAGGTGGCCCGCTTGCCTGTTTGACTGCTGTATAACATAAAAAAAGATATAGGTATATATTATTTTTGAGATTTTATTTTAGGTTTAACGAGGTTGTTGCCAAAACCACAAGAGCGTCGGTGGCCTAATGGCTAGCGGGTCCGACTCGTAAGCTTGAGGTACCGTTTTCGAACCCCAGTGCTGCCATGTGTGATACCAATGACGTTTTTCTGAGTTATGTACAGTAGTTGAACAACCAATGTTTGTGCGGTGTGGGAAAAAATCCATGTTACAACAGCTGTTGAATTGGATGGGGCACCAGTGGTCTTTAATTTATATAATAAGTAGTTTACCAATAGGGGGCATATTAATTCCTTTTTACTCCAAATTCAATAATATCATTGTGGCGCTCAACTGTTTTAACCTCCGACGAAAAAGGAGGGGTGTAATAAGTTTGACGTGTGTTGCTATGGCAT
The DNA here is from genome assembly GCA_907269095.1 of Blastobasis adustella. NCBI lineage: Eukaryota > Metazoa > Arthropoda > Insecta > Lepidoptera > Blastobasidae > Blastobasis > Blastobasis adustella. Next base: position 3,781,237 of record OU026135.1, on the reverse strand, counting down.
CGTAGCTCCCGAACGGATGGACGGATTTCGATGCGGTTTTCTTCGATTGAAAGCCAGCTTAATTGCGATGGTTCTTAGCTGTGTTTCATTAACATCAGTAGTTTTTGATATATTTAAGTATATGTATGCTTGGTAACCTGCCAAATCCTGGTCAAGGCGGACCTCGGGCCCTCGTTCTCGAGAGCACAACCGGGACATTAACACCAAGATGATTATTTTTATTATTATGCTTGGTCGGCGGTTATCTGGCTTAACCTCTCTATTAGGTTATGTCATTCTAAGTTCCAGTACTAACCAAAAACTATCATACATTCATATTGTGTCCCACAAAAACTAAAATAATCCTTAACCCTTCACTTACAGGCTACGGCCACTCAACGCCTTCCACCATCGGCGGCAAGCTGTTCACAATGTTCTACGCGATCGTGGGCATCCCGCTCGGCCTTATCATGTTCCAGAGCATCGGTGAACGGGTTAACAGGCTTAGCAGGTACGTACCAGTAACATTTATCGTGCCTTGCCCATGATCCAGGATTTGGCAGATCAGCGGGGCTATTAGCCATGGAGATAGCCAGCTCAGTGGACAATTGAATTTGACATTTGATAATCATCCACTAGTCTAATTTACTGACTAGTAGCCAACGTAGACATAAAATATCAAATGTCAAATTCAGTTGCAGGTAATTACAGTGGAGCGACTGCCGTTTGATCTCCGTGATCTTCTTAACAGGGGAGCCTGACTAGATTGGATCATGGTTGAACATTCTGACCAGCACAAGGCGGTAAATGCACATCGTCTAGTTTCGGCTTCGTATTTACTCACGCGTGCGACAGAGACGACGCTCTACGGAGCGGAACTAGCCGATGATTTCCGCCGACATTTGCTTTTTTCATTAAAATCTTTTCTATAGTTTGCGACATATTTAAATAGGTTTATATAATGTAGACTCTGTCGGGGGTTCTCCGACATCTGTTGAACATGGTGTGTTGGTTGGTGTGACATGCCTGCTAACTATACCAGAACCTGTTACATTATGCCTGTCTACAAACAGCCTATTCACTCCGGTCGTAGAGTCCAGATTGTACTGGTAGGGGAACACATTAGCAGTAGCATTCATCATCATATCAGCCGAAAGACGCCCACTGCTGGGCATAGGCCAACCCCAGGGATCTCGCCCCCCGCAGGGATAAACGCCAGTCCTAGGCCTTCCACATCCAGCTGGTACCTGTGACATTACTAGGTCGTCGGTCCACCTTGCGGGACGCCCACCCACCTACCCACGCTGCGTCTTACGATACGAGGAAGCCACTGAAGAACTTTACTGACCCATAGGCCATCTGTTCATCATTCAGGCTTTGTCGGTGACCTTGGTACGGCTGCGGGTCTCCTCATTTCTGATTCGATCGCGCAATGAGACTCCAAGTATACCGCTTACCATTTCCCTTTGGGTGACCGTGAACTTTCTTCAGAGTAGCATTGCACCAACCCCTTACACTTGTGGGTGTCGTACTAAGCGACTAACGTTATCTAGGTAAAAGGTTTAGTCGCCATAGGCTGGAAAATGGGCAGCAGCGTTTTCCATTGTTAGATTTCTAACACTGGGATGATGGGATCTCCAACCCGCCTGCCAAGCGTGGAGATTTTGGCTATAACCTCCCCTTTCGTAGGAGAGACCTTAAGTCTTGTAGTGGAATGTTAGGGGCTGTGATGATGAGCTTTCTTATACAGTAAGCGACCACGTCTCAGTTCTATTCTAACCATCCCTTCCTTCTTCCAGCGTGATAATAAAGTCTATAAAACGAGCGATGCATTGCAAGCAAATCAACGCATCGGAGGTAGACCTGATATGTGTGGTGACCATCCTCTCGTCGCTGACCATCGCTGGGGGCGCTGGAGCCTTCTCCAAGTTCGAGGGCTGGAGCTACTTCGACAGCGTCTACTATTGCTTCATCACACTTACAACTATAGGTATTACAATAATAATAATATTTCTTTATTTACCAAATGGAGTACTTTTTTTCTTATGCTAATCTGAGATTCATTTGTTGGAAGATCGGTGTAAGGTTTTAACATACAATACAAAAACAATACGTCAATATCGCACATGTAACTCCTGTATACCTACATAGATATTCCGACCTTCAACTTTTCTACAACACCTGTATGACTTGAACGCCATCTATTGAAATTATTAAAACTACAACCACCGACTAGTGTTCGCTCGCTCACTAATTGATTTTTACTATAAGTTAATTAATACTTAATTAACCTACATAATTCCTGAATTAGATTTATTTAGACAAGCTGACGACCCTAAACGTTTTACATATTGCGCGAAAAGGACAAGAATTTCGCGATAGAATGAGATGATCATTTTCTACTTTTATTATAATGGTCATGTCCTTTAATTCATCAGTCACAAGCTAGTATTTCTATAATTTGAGTCACTGTGCATTTTTAACACCAACGAAAAAGTGGGGTGTTATTTATTTATTTATTTTATTTATTTAACAGTTTATTGTACACAAGATAACAAATACAGACAGTACAGATTAGTTACGACACAACAGGCACTACTTATCTCTAAAAGAAATCTCTTCCAGTAGGCCTACAAAAGAGATATGTGATCATTAAACGCAGATAAGACGTGCACAATGACTATAATTATACTATAACTAAATACATACATAAAATTCTATACTTACTATATTAATATACTATATAAATAACATAAACATATACCATAATAACTAATACAACATAAAGACATCGAGAATACTGAATTACATCTAGGCACACTGGGAAAGATAGTATTCTTTCACACGTTTTTTTAAAATATGAATTATATGTGTTAAGTTTGACGCGTCGAAGTTTATTTGTGGTGTGGAGGTGTGTATCTGTCTGTAGCATCGTAGCTCCTGAATGGATGGGCCAATTTCGATGCGGTTTTCTTTATTTCAAACTCAATTTAATCGAGGTAGTTATTAGCTTTGTTTTATTAAAATCAGTTTAGTATTTTAGAAAATATTTTAGTAGGTTTTCCGCCGTTTCTCTGTTAGTTAGGTTATTCCTGCCATACACTAATGCAAGCCTACCTTCCAGGCTTCGGCGACATGGTGGCCCTCCAGAAGGACAATGCCTTGAACCGGAAGCCCTCGTACGTGATGTTCGCACTGATCTTCATACTGTTCGGATTGGCGATCGTGGCCGCCTGCTTGAACCTGTTGGTGCTTAGATTCGTCACCATGAACACTGAGGATGAGAAGAGAGATCAGCAGCAGGCTGAACAGGTAGACTTTTCTCTTTTTTTAATCTGGATTCCTTCAAGGCTAGAGTGAATAGGCTTATCCAAGACGGGCATGCTCCATCTTCGGTCGCATCATCACTTACCAACAGGTGAGATGGCGGTCAAATGCCTGACTCGACTAAATATTATAAAAAAAAGTATGAGCCGTTTTCAAGAATAGCTTCTCAGAAATGCACATAGATGGCGCGCTCTAAATACTCAAGCATTATCATAATATTTTTACTATATGAGGCTTTTGTTGTAGTTATGTGGCAAAACATATGTGTGACTGTTATCATTAATTGCCTCAGAACAAATTAACGCGCATCAATACGCTAGTTATTATTTAATATTTGCTAAAGTGCTATAATTGAAACCCAAAAGTAAATTATTTAAATAAATTTCAAGGACGATGACGTACAAAGGCGGTCATAAAGTTACACAGCTTGTATTAAATTATTTTAAATATATTAATGTATTACACAACTTGTAAGGAATGCAGCAGACGAGGAATGAAAGTAGAATAAATGCGGTAGAAATGAGGTCCCTAAGGAGTGAAATTGAGTGATTGTGTGAAAAATATAGTGATCCGTGAAAGGTGTGGCATGAAAGATGATGTAGTGGCAAAAATAGAAAGAGGGATGTTGAGATGGTTCGGGCATGTAGAGCGAATGGATGAAAGAAGATTGACGAAAGAGTTATATAGCGTGAATCTGGAAAACCGGCCCTTAAGAGGACGACCCAGAAAAACATTCACTGATCAGATCAGTAATGTTCTCAAAAAAGTTGGGGTTCGATGTGGTAAGAACAAAAGTAGATGTATAAAAAGAGTTGTGGATATATGCGAGGCTAAGGAGTTGTGTCAGGACAGAGCAAAGTGGCGGTCCATAGTCTCTGCCTACCCCACCTGTGGGACACAGGCGTAAGCTTTATGGATGTATGTATGTATGTATCGAAATAGAAGATAAATATAAATACCATACCGCCAAGAGATTATGATCATGTCATCAGTCGTTAGAGCGCCATCTCATCTGGTGGTAAGTGAAGATGAAGCATGCCTGTCTAGGAACAGCCTATTCACTCTGGCCTAGAAGGCGTCTAGGCGAGGCTGGCGCTGTATGATTTCGAATTCGACATTTTTCTCTAGCCATAAATCTGTATTTACAGAGTCACTAAAAAAGGATTCTTTACAATCTTAATGTATTTTACCACATTTGATTGTAAACTATCGGTTTTTACATTCTTACGGTGACATATCATATAGCAAGACAGTATTTTGACAACGGATCTTGTAGAGTGTCGGTAGCCTAAATATTAAGGGATCCGACCTGTAAGCAAGATTTACCGAGTTCGAACCCCAGTGCTTCCATATACTGAAAACTTAAATCAACTGCATGCTGACTACACAATCTTGTAACTGGAGATCTCATCATCATCAACTTAGCGTCAATATCCCAGTTGTGCTCTTACGCGCGAAGGACCTGAGTCCCCCTAATGTTGTTTGAGTTCTATCTGATCTATCACATTCTAAAAGATAAAGGTACCAATGACTCCTCTCTGAGTTATATACAAAAGTTGAACACTAACTGATGCTCTTACGGTGAGGGAAAACATCGTGATGAGACCTGCACATTCAGGCGTGTAGAATGTGTAACCATGATCCAATCTGGTCAGGTTCCCCTGTTAGCAGGGCAAGGAAATCAGATGCAGGCTGTAATTACCTGATCTACCAAATCCTGGATTTCGCGCGCGAAACACATTAACGCCAAGATAACCAGATGACCGTGTGATGTCCAGCAGAGTAGAATAGCACCAACCCCTTACAATCGTGGGTGTCGTACAAGGCGACTAATGTTTTCGAGGCAAAAGATCTAGAGTCTCCGTAGGCTACAAAATGGGCAGCAGCGTTTTCCATTACTATATTGTAACACTGCGATCACCAACCCGCCTGCAAAGCGTGGAGATTATAGCCATGACCTCCCCTGTCGTAGGGGAGGCCCTAAGTCCTGCAGTGGACTGTTATGGGCTGCGATGATGAACTAGAATACTAATTACGTAACTCTGTTGCCAACAATTCTCTGATTTCAATGATCAAAATTGTTACTTTTACGATTCCGTATCATCGATTTTATACATTCAATTGCTAACAAAGTTCCATTGCAACTAACGTAATCGCAAAAGAAACAATTTCAGTCATTGAACAGTCAACAGTTACGTAATTAGCCTACCGATCTGCCAAACCCTCAATCACGATCAAAGCGGACCCAGTGCCCTTGCGCGCGAAACAACCTAGACACCACTGCCAAGACAACCATATCCCATTCTAAACCATATATTTATTCGCAGGCGCAACAAGTAGCAGTCCGTCTAGAAGGCGATGTGATCACAGCCGACGGTGCGGTCCTACGCGGCGTGGCGCGCGGCACCCGCCTGCCCGCCGGGCCCGTACGCGCCGGTATGTATACAACACCGTACAGATATACAGATACACCATAGACGCTTACCCAAAGATATTGGACATAGAGGCAGGCTCACCTCACACCACAGAGATATAGAGACATACCATATATGCTACACGCTCGATATTTATCACGATTTCTGATTTTCTAGAAATTCTGTGATCTGTGAGCCCTACACTCAATAAATATCGTGATCCAGGGTCGCAATCCACGCATCACGATGAATATCAGGCGTCTAGCATCTGCCGTTCGGTCACGTGCTGCATAAGCCCCAAGGATAAATGGGAAACAAGGGTCCTGCCGGTATCAGGAAAGGGATCCAAAAGACCCGACGAAGCGATATATTGACATCGCCGAGTCGGATGCGAAGGCCAACGGCTTACGACGTGAGGATGCCGACGACCGGGCAAAGCGGAGAAGAAAGAGCAAGCAAGCGGACTCTGGCAGAAGCAGGGATTGACCGCTCAGATTATGATGGTTTATTATTATTATTCCCTTTATTCACTTTGTGTATTAAATTTAAGATTTTTATAAAAAAAACCATAAAATATACACATTATAAAACACCTAAAAGTATATAAATTATAAGTCTTTTACAACATGTATACAAAAATCAATATTATAAAAAACCTGAACCTAGAATACCGCCAGCAATGGAGCGAGTCCAAGTTACCGACGGTTAGGGCTGCAGAGACTTTTTTAGTTTTCTGTATTATTATTATAAAAAAAAAAAAAAACATCTTGGCGTTCATGTCCCGGTTGTGCTCTCGTGAACGAGGGCCCGGGGTCTGCCTTGACCATGATCCAGGATTTGGCAGGTCAGGTAATTACAGTGGAGCGACTGCCATCTGACCTCCATGACCCTGCTACCAGGCAGGGGAACCTGACCAGATTGAATCATGGTAACACATTATTATAATGACATCCAATAAACAATTTTTTATTTATTCACAGGCGACGCGGCATTGATCTCACTATACGCTGATGAGGATTACGCGCCCAGCGTTTGCAGCTGCTCCTGCAACTGCTTCGGACCCAACAAGTTAGTACACAGACGGTAATCCTCGCCACAGTGATCTATCCAGATTTTCCCACGCACTTGTTATAGACCGGTCGACAAGTACTTGCGACCTAGACACAATTCCGATTTTAAATGAAATTTTGGGATCTTGTTCGGGTAGTGTGCGGTGTGTAGTTCAAGTTTTCGACCTCGAGGAGCCTGTACTACCTTGGAGGAGGCCAAATACCTTGAAGTTTTAGGGACTTTTTCCGGTTGCATAACTCGAAAACCGCGACCTATAGCAAGAAATGCTTTTAGTCTAAGGTAATCTACATAAAATTCTCTACAACTTTTGCTTAATCTACTTTTTATAATTTATCTAATTTTTACCTGCCGACTGAGTTATTTGCCAACGTGACGAGTTGCATGCGACAGCGTGAGGAGTTGTTGCTACTAATCCTTCCTCACTAATCTAGGCTCTCCACACTGACCTAGGCTGATGTCCGTCCGTACTGACCTAGGTTGATTTCTCATCAAACTGACTTTAACTGAGGTCCCTCCACACTGACCTTGGGTGATGTTCCTCCATACTGACCAAGGGTGATTTCCCTTCACACTGACCTGGGCTGATTACCCTCCCATACTGAGCTAGGTTGCTCTCCCCCTAAACTGATATAGGCTGATTTCCTTAGCTACACTGAGTTACGCTGACTTTGCTGCCACACTGAAGTACAGATGTCGGTCGGAGGTAAATAATGCACACCGGGTAGTCCGGCTTCGTAGAGCGAGTGCATTTTTAACTAACCTAACTACCAATTTGAATTATATTTATTGGCGACTTGTGAAGGCTGACTTCCCTGCAATAAAAAAAAAAAAAATCATTTGCGTTAATGTCCCGGTTGTGCTCTCGAGGACGAGGGCCCGGGGTCCGCCTTGACCATGATCCAGATTGGATCATGGTTACAAATTCAGTTACCTGAATTTGCAGGTTTCATCACGATGTTTTCCCTCACCGTAAGAGCATCGGTTAGTATTTAACTAATGTACATAACTCAGAAAAGAGTCATTGGTACATGGCCGAAGCGGGATTCGAACCCGGTACCTCTCGCTTACGAGTTGGATACTCAACCGCCCGGCTACCGACAATGCAATGCTAAATACTAAATCTGCAATGCTAAATACTAAATCTGGAGAAAAAACGCTCCCAGCTACAGTGTTTCGTTTGGACTATGATATGGGATCGTTCAAGTGGCATATTAAACGTCTCCTTAGTGACGGGCAACGCATTAGTAGCGCTTCTGGTGTTGCTGATGTCCATAGGCGGCGGTGACCACTTTCCATCAGGTGGCCCGCACGCCTGTTTGTCTGCCGTATTATATAAAAAAATGCTGTCTTACCCATTCCAACTAGACTAGTCATAACATAACCAATTCAATTCACTTACAATTCGACCACTAAATCAACTAAAATTCCAGCATTAAAACGTCTCCCACTCCATTGCAGATCGATCCCGTACCGCGACCCTCTATCGCCAATACCACCGACCAGCATGAAGCAGTTGAAATGCAAACAGTACGGCGCGCTAGCAGGCAGCCTTCCCCGCTACATGGACACTGTCAACAAGAGCCGAAGCCAGTCCCTGAGACTGAATTCCGCATCGGGCTACCTCTACATGAACGCCAAGACCAACGAGTTCCAAATAGACCCGGAAGACTTCAGGGAAATTGTCGCAAAGAGACGCGAGCAGCTCCGCCGTGGCATGATGACATGCGAGATGAGATATAACAACAACGAGAGATATCTAGACCCTTATAGAGGCTTCGACAGTCCGAGATCTTCCTCTCTGTTCTCAATGAATATGAGGACGGAAAACCGAAGCAACGATCCGCTAGTGGACGATTATGACTCGGAGAAATCCAGCTATGCGAAGAAGAAACTAATGAAGAATATAGCTAGGAATACCAGCAACAGACGCGTGGAGAACTACTTCTACGATGACGCCGTATTGCATTTCGATGACGAGTATGCCCTGGACGGGGATACCTTGTTCGCGAAGAGGAGAAAATCTATAGACTGGGAGTGTTGCCAGATCGCAGAGCCGCCTTCTCCAGACGGCAGCTGCGGGTATATCTTACCCGATGATGATGATCAGCAATACTACATCAACGACACCCTCACGCTGACGGCGCCCCCCCACCGCGCCAGCATATAGTGGTTCAGTGATACAGTGATTCAGTGACCTAGTGATCCAACGGACCAGTGACCTGTTGAACCAGACTAGTGACCCGACTCGACCAGTGCCAAATAGGATAGTGTATTCAATAAATGGGCCAATTAAACTACGGTTAAAATTTATTAGTAAATTTACAATTTTTGCGGTAGTTTCAGAGGACTTTGAACGTTATAGCTTTTACACGTAGTCGGGACTTAGATGTGTTTCCATTGTATTATATTGAATATTGAGCTTGGCTTCCTGTAGATACTGTATAAATTAGCTTCGCGCGGGGCGTGGGGCGTTTGCTGGGTAGTGCCAAATTGTTACAGAACTAATTATGTGTTGACTTTTTCTAGCGTACATATTAAGTTAAAGTTTGTATGCTTGGAGAGTGTGCATTGTGCGTTGTTCTTGTCTTCAATTCGCCCGCATGGCAATGCAATATATCAGGTGTTGTATGTCTCCACGCCTAGAATGCTTGCTCTACTTTCTTCATGGTTACTAGAGTTGCCAAAATTGATTTGTGGGAGCTTCCATTTCGTATAAGTACCTACTATTGTATATTATGTGATGGCTCAAATATCTTAGTACCTTGCTTACTAGTGCAAGATAATCTGGGATCACTAAAATTTGTAATACTAAAATTACATGCTTTGATTTATCCCTTTCTTACCCATGGGTAAGGCCATGGCACAACCGTGTGGAACTACCCGTAGTGCCATGGGGAAATGTTAGTATTCCCAGTTGTGCCACAGGGAATTTTATAATCCCAGTGAGACAACCATCATTTGCATTTACAATTTTTAAACTTGATTGTTGCCAAATAAATGGTATTAGAAAAATCAATATAAAGGCTATTTCAGACTGAGGGATAGAAGTGTAAGGTTGTAAAAATAAATATTTGCTTTATGATTTGAATAAAAAATAATAAAAAAGAAACAAAATGGCCAAAGAGCATCTTCCATAAACCCAATACCAATTTCCTAAAAGTTAATTAGTCTCAAATGAAGCTAATTTAGTTATTTTAAATGAGCTTTTAATTTTGAGATATTTAAATTTAAAAATATAATACTATTATTAGGTAACTGTAGTAAAATACAGGGTGCCCTAAGGCGTAAGTTACTATATTGTAAATTTTATTTGAAAATGCAGGCAACAAATGTTCTGTTCATTATTAATTACTGTAATAGGCTTTGCCAAGGGCATTTATAAGTATTTCATAAAGTTGTAGATACTTTTACATACATGCAATGTATGCTTTAACAATTTCTCTAGTCATGTTTTCAAATTGACATTATTATCGACATTCCTTGAAAGTTAATCGAAGATAATTTTAACGTAGATTTTAAACTAGTCTCAATTATAGTCGAAAAATGTTTTGTGTATGACTTGACACGGTCCACAAAATTGTATGGAATCTTTGAGTATTATTAGAGTTTATATAAACATGGTATTTGTATAATTTGAAAGCCTAGCTTTGTTTTAAACTTGTGGTGAACAGAAAATATCTTCCCTTAGATATATACTTCCAGTATTATGCATTTCATTTACACTGTGATAATTTTGATTATTAAGTATACTTAATTAACTATTTTCATTTTCTACTGTTAATGTTCGTATGATCTCGAAATTTTTGTACCCAGTCTAAATCGAAATTCCTGTCTATTATAAATAGGTATCTAAAACATAAAACGGAAAAGAGTAACATATGTACAGCAGTGCAGTGCAAACTTACCTGACCCAGTAGGTCGTGGTGTCGCTGTTGTTGAATTGCAATACTTAGTTCCAGTTTTAGCCACTAGGTCAGACAAGTTTGCTGTACCACGTACATAAGTTACACCGACGTGCAGCGCCGCCAACTTCTCCAGTAGACAAAACCCGTACTATCATGGCAGCTTGTAATAAAATGACGTTGATTGTCATGCAGGGCGCGAAGTGATCATAATAAAATTCGGTTTACGCGTATGCGTACGCGATTTGCTATTTCTGAGTGAACGATAAGTGTCAACTTTAGAAAATTGTCATAAACTTAAAATGATAATGATGTGTGTAAGAATGAGATTTATTTATTTAATGTTTGGATGTCTTACAGCGTAATAAACATTTATAGTGTAACCAATATAAAATCATATGCTAATGATAAGTCTCCACTTTACATTTAAACCTACAACAAATGCACGAAATGAGATAATTATCTCATAAATATCCGATAATTATCAAAGAAAATATTTATGTTGATAACTTTGAACCCTGTTGCCATGTTAATTGCGATTTTGTCTACTAAAAAGATAAGTTGGTGGGACTGTATTATACCTGCGCAAAAGACATTAGACTTAATGTAAAGCAATAAGATCTATATTTCTTTGGTATTCACATCTGGTTTTAGTCGGCGTTATGTAGCCCTTTTCTGCGCAAAATAATAATGCCGATGTCACTTATAAAAGTGGTGGACTGATTAAAAGATCTAGTTTTAATTAATTACACACTGCTTTACATTTCAAAAACAGAACAGAATATAATGAACCATCCTTTCTATTTCTTTCTATATGATCAAATGACAGTCAATGTGGTAAAAAGTAGCGTATGCGACGTCCTATGTGTATCAAGAGAGATATTACGCGTAAATATTGTAAATACGTACGTATAGAAGCTAATTATAGTCGCGCAAATACACAGCCTAAGTAAGCTATACGCAAACTTTTGGCCAATGGGATGTTTTGAGTATTAACAATTTTATAAGTGCATATACCTACTTACTTGAAAACAGGCTTATGTTGGCAGTGCTTGTACAATCCGATTATTATTATCATGCACCTAATCAAACAGACAATTAAACAAACTTCCAAGGTAACCTTGTCATGTGCAAAACACGTCTGATTCACTTGGGTTTTCGTGGAAATCGTTGTTCCTACTTCGCAAAGGCGATTCTTTTATTTAATTTTTTTATATATTCTCCCTCAAGTATGTGCAAAAAGTTACAATACGTTTGTTTCCATTGATAGACCGCTGAGCCATAATTTGGGAGAAGGATGTCTTACTATGTGGGATTTCGCGATTTCAAAAGCCACCAGAAGGCGTCATTATTGCCGCGATGCACACAAAAAACTAAGGGCTGAGTGTAAGTTTTTAGTCTAAGAGCCCATGACAGCCAGACCTTCCTATTGTCCGTAAATATGAAAGTTTTTCCATGTGTGTCCCAAACACAGGTAAGAATGATCCCCACCCATGAAACCTGGATCGTGGTTCCTTTGGCAGGTAACAGGTAACAAAGGTGTATAAAATCTTATCTCCAATTTATTAACTTACCAAGCCCAATTTTTTTGTATTTTATTCGTAACAGCATTAATACTCACGATGCTCATTGCCAGACATATAGTATAGTTGCAACCCTCCGCCGGACACCCCTAAACTATAATTCTCTGTAATTATACTTACCTTATATTAGGAAAGCTGAATTTTATAAATGTTATTCAGAGAATTATTAAACTAAGTTTTCTCAGTAGCCAGACAGTTTTTTGGGTTCTATAATCCTGCCAGACGCATTAAAAGTGTCTCATATGCAACAACTGGTACGAGTGGACAAGAGCGTAAATACAACAAACGTTTACTCGCGACGCGAGATATGTCGCTCAAACTAAACCCACAAACTTCGGGCGTAGTGTTACACTCAGTATGGCTTTTGCGGTATGGGAGGAGTGATGAAATCTGACGTAACAACGCTTTCAGTGACATCACTAACTGATAACTGACTGACGTCACCAGTACCGTCTATCCGGCAGCCAGACCTACTGACGTTACTAAGTATGACTGTGATCCCTCACAGACATACTTAGTAACGTCAGTAGGTTAACGTCACTATGTTATTCTACGTCATCGAGTACAAGAAAAATTCCACTTTGTGGCGATAGATAGTAGACGTTTAAGGGACTCGCAAAACGTTGGTCCGTCAGTGCACAATCTGGCACAAAAGTACTTTCACGTTTTCTATGGCGCGGACGACGACGCGGTGACTAGGCGGGAGCGACGGGACGACTACGAGACGCTATTTGTTTACAAATAATAAAATAAGCTTTCTAACATTTGCATAGGAACCAAAATTGCTTAAACGTTTAGGAAAAATCGGTAAATATCCATGCCTGTATCAGGGGGTATATCCTGACATAGCGCATATTTACCTAATAGAATGTCTCAACAACTAACAACTAAGTCTAAATTAAAAAAAGAAAAGAAGGAAAGAAATCGTGCTGCAGAAATCGCGTACGTCTATATGGGCTCTCCAGGCTTGACATTGTCCTACCATATATAAACATGAATGTTACTCTTATAAACTTTGATACGTTTTTAGAATCCATCTATCGAGAAAAAAAATACTTAGAACTATAATTAAATCTGTTTAACTTTAACAGATAAGTCTAAGTGATTAGACTTTTGTTATGATTGATATGTATTTTTATAAAAATTTTACTGATTATACATTAAAAAATTATTATTCAGACTGTAATAATTTTATTTAATTGAATTTCTTGATAAATTATAAAAAAAAATCACTAAACGATTTGGAATAAACGATAGTATATATGTTTAGCAAAAGATTGCAATGAACTGAGCGCTCTGTCTCACTCGCACCAGTTGTTGCATATGAGACACTTTTAATGCGTCTGGCAGGATTATAGAACCCAAAAAACTGTCTGGCTACTGAGAAAACTTAGTTTAATAATTCTCTGAATAACAATTATAAAATTCAGCTTTTCTAATATAAGGTAAGTATAATTACAGAGAATTATAGTTTAGGGGTGTCCGGCGGAGGGTTGCAACTATACTATATGTCTGGCAATGAGCATCGTGAGTATTAATGCTGTTACGAATAAAATACAAAGAAATTGAGCTTGGTAACTTAATAAATTGGAGATAAGATTTTATACACCTTTGTTACCTGTTACCTGCCAAAGGAACCACGATCCAGGTTTCATGGGTGGGGATCATTCTTACCTGTGTTGGGGACTCACATGGAAAAACTTTCATATTTACGGATAATAGGAAGATCTGGCCGTCATGGGCTCTTGCTCTATTTGCAACGATTTACTTTACTATCGCGTTTGCGTTTACGTGGAAATTTGTATGAAGCAAAAACTTCATTTACGTAGCTCTAGATGGCGCTATAAATTTTTTTGTACTAATTTCCACGTAGGCGCAATTGCAATAGTAAAGTAAATTCGAACCAAAACTTAAGCAGACTCCACATGTGGGCAGTTCCGCAGGAATACGAGATTGTAGAGGGTGTAACATTCAGCCCTCTGCTGTAAAATAATGAATCCATTGTAGCCAATGAGAGGGCTTTATTTTGGCAGTAACGCTATCTCGTGGATTTTGGAATCGCAGATACCACTACATTGAGGGTAGGGTTGACGATAATAATGATCATGAAGTCGCCAGTGGTTTTTTTGAGTATAGGTTCCCTATGACGGTATGTTAGTTCCTTTTTACGTCACATTCAGTATTATCGTTGTTGCACTCAATAAGCCGTTTTCAAAACTAGGTTCCTGACAATGACTAAAGATGGCGCGCTCTAACGACCAAACCATTATTATAATCTTTTGACTAGGGCGCTATTGTTGTTGTATGGCAAACCATGTGTGTGACTGTCTGATTCATTGCCTTAGAACATATGAAATGACAATAAAACACCAGTCATTATTAACTAAAGTCCTACTAATCAAATCTAAAGTTGAGCCCGCGGATGCGCCTAGAGGAGTACTAACAAAATACTTTTTTTTTTAGATAGATTTACACTGCGCCAATTCCATCTAGCCCCAAAGTAAGCAAAGCTTGTGCTATGGGTGCTAGATTACTGATATAATACTTTTTTTTTAAATGCATACTTTTTATAACACCCAGACCCGTAAATTCATCATTTCAATTTCTGCCCGGCCGGGAATCGAACCCGGGACCTCTTGCGTAGCAGACTGGGCATGTTGACCACTGAGCCACTCAGGTCGTCGTAAATTGCATCGAAATAACGATAATTTTCAATATCGAGAGATTATAATAATGTTTCAGTTAGGGCGCGCCATCTATGGGAGTCGTTTGGAAGCTGCTCTTGAAAACGGCTCATTGAACCCACTGACCTCCACTAATACAACTTGTATTACTAGAGGTCAGTGATTGAAACGTTTAATGTCCAAATTATAAGGTGGACGATGAGATTGTACTGAAATCATGTTAAATTATTATTTTAGGTATTCCTATAAATTAAATAAGTAAGATAAAAATTAATAATTGCGTTTTCGTGAGTGTGGAACAGGAGCCACAGGAGTGACATTACACCACAGAAAAACTTTTTCGGTCATTAATTTATAAATAAAGTAGTTTAGAATGCCACAAACTTATCTGGCAGCGTCGCTGTTGGCATTGGCGTGACATTTCAAAATGGTGTCACTTAGTTCCTGTTTTGATCACCGGGTCAGGTAAGTTTGTGCCCCTGTAGCTTTCACAACGGACCCAAGTTTTTCTTAAATCGTTAATTCTGACCCAATCCAATCATAACATCGAATCGAATTTATACTTTTTATTTTTATTTTCGCGAGTGCAGTAACTTAGCTACTAAATTTCTTGGGAGGAGTGTATCTTCTAGTATGTAGTTAGGAATTGGTTTAGATTATTAAAATCTAATTCTCAGTGCTATTGTAAAATTAATAAATAGATGATAATTTGTCTGTTGGATGAACGAACGGTGAAGAGTAATAATGGGGCGCAAGCAACCTGTAATTAATGAAAATGTACTATAAAATCGGATTTCAATAAAAAATACAATCGAACTGTTTGTTTCCTTGATTTCCTTGCAACTAACGAGCTTAAAATATATGTTATGCTAATATTTTAATAAATAGATAAATATGCTTTGCACACAGCGCCATCTAGCCGAGCGAGCTCGAAATTTTAGCCATTTTGGGTCTCGACAGCACGAGGTGATCTTTACAAAGGTAACTTAGGAAAGTCAATCAAATGAGCGAGCTTGGTGAAAGGTAAGACAATTAACTGAAACGAAGATTAGTGAATGGTAAGAAAAGTAACTGAAACCTATAAATGAGCAAGCAAAGCGAGCTCAAAATTTTTGATATTTTGGGTTTAAAACCTGGGGTGATCAATGAATGAATGAGCGAGCGGAGCAAGCTCGAAATTTTTGACACTTTCAAATTCAAAATTACTTTATTGAGTAGGATATTACATATCTCTTTCAATCGTCAAAGAGGAGGGGGTAGGAAATTAGGAAGGAAACACACAGTGACATGTTGGCCGGCCCATGGCCGCAGCACACCCCGCCGACAACGGCCGGACCATGTCCGACAATACCAGTGATAGGTAGCTGCTCCCACCCTACCCTTACCCTGCCCGTAGCCTACCCCTATCCTACCCTACCCACCCCTACCCCGGCCTACCCCTTAACCTAACCTAACCCTACCCTTACTTTTCCCCTATCTTATCCTACGCCATCCCTACCGCAGTACGCTTATGGTAAATCATATGTGACTGTCATCGCTCATTGCCTCAGAAGAAATTAAACCGCGTTAGAACACTAGTTATTATTTAATATTTGCTTAAGTGCTGCCATGCATAACCTAACCTAACCTAAAATTTATTTATTATTTAAACTTTATGCACGATGAGGTACAAAGACGGACATAAAGTTACACACCTTTGTCTTCCGGTCAACCAGAAATCGATTAATAAACTTTATAAAGTTGCATTTACATTTAAAAAATCGTTAAATTAATAGATCTTAAATTAATTGCATCGAAATAAAGATATCAGTATCATACAGCCAAGATTTTATGATAATGTTGTCAGTCGTTACAGCGCGCCATAAAAAAGTTATTTTATCTACACTCATAGCGTAATGTTCCAAATAAGTATTCGAAAAAAGTTGTTTAAGGACACTCTTTTTTCACGCCAGTCTATAAAATTTTTAAAAATTACTTTTCGATACAGCAATTTCCTATGCTATTTTCATTACAGCTGTATCGAAATAGTAGTTTATTTACACTCATAGCGTAATGTTCCCATTACATATTCGAAAACAGTTGTTTAAGGATACACTTTTTTCACGCCAGCCTATAAAGTTTTAAAAAATTACTTTTCGATTCAGCATTTCGTCAGAAATAGTAGTTTATGCAACTGTCATATAATACCTAATTATATGCAGTTGCATACACTACTTTATCTACACTCATATTTTCATGTTAAAATTTCGTACCTAGAATTTTTTCAACTTTGCTGGAAGTAACTGCGAGTCAGTTCTGTTGTATCTACGCGTCGAGGATATCAAGCGAAATTCACTTTAGGTACTACTTTCACATTTATCTATTTATTTGCTTCAAACAAGAAAAAACATTCACAAACACAAATTACAACAATTAGAAAGAATATTCTGTTTAGCGGGAAAATAATTTCAAATGTACACAATCACAACCACAGACTATGAACTGATCCCAAATATAAACAGGAATTTTGAATTTGTTGAAGACATTTAGGTATTCAGCCTACATTTAGCCGTATCACGGCGCCCGACAAAAATTTAAAAAAGAAAAGTGTTGCATAATGATTAAAAAGTTATTTTTCGATACAGCTGTCATGAAAATAGTATGGGAAATGCTGTATAGAAAAGTAATTTTTTAAATTTTTATAGACTGGCGTGAAAAAAGTGTATCCTTAAACAACTGTTTTCGAATATGTAATTGGAACATTACGCTATGAGTGTAGATAAAATAACTTTTTAATAATTATGCAACACTTTTCTTTTTTTTAATTTTGTGGGGCGCCGGGAAACGGCGCAATGTAGGCTGAATACCTAAATGTCTTCAACAAATTCAAAATTTAAATTTTCCTGCTTATATTTGTGTGTAATTATTTTCGCGCTAAACAGAATATTTATTCTAATTGTTGTAATTTGTGTTTGTGTAAATAAAGAAATGTGAAAGTAGTGAAGTGAATTTCCTGCCGCTTGATATCCTCGACGCGTAGATACAACAGAACTGACTCCAAGCTTACTTCCAGCATAGTTGAGGAAATTACAGATACGAAAATTAACATGAAAATATGAGTGTAGATAAAGTAGTGTATGCAACTGCATATAATTAGGTATTAAAGCACTCGTGTCAATCTATGTAACGTAATAGACACTCATGTTTTAATATCCCCTTTTATATGTCAGTTGCATAAACTACTTTATCTACACTCATATTTTCATGTTAATTTTCGTATCTGTAATTTCTTCAACTATGCTGGAAGTAAGCTTGGAGTCAGTTCTGTTGTATCTACTATTTTTAAAGACGGCGTGTATAAGCCGAATTTTCCAGTACAAAATGAAGTTTATTTTAATTTACCCTAACTTTTTCCCACGACGATTCCAGAGTTGTCGCCATAGTAAAAGTTATAGAAAATAAAAAATCCTTTCCAATGACATGACGCTCAACGTTATTGGTCACATATACCCAATTTTCCAGGACAAAATGAAGTTTATTTTAATTGGCCATAACTTTTTTCCCACAACGATTCTAGAGTTGTCGCCATTGTAAAAATTGCAGACAAAAAGAAATACTTTCCAATGCATATCGCTCAACGTTATTAGTCATTAGGCTGGGGTCCATACATTTCTGCCGGTCCTCCTTTGACATTTTAATTAATTTGTTATATTATTTTAAATTTAACATTTTGTATTCTGTGACATCGTTTCTATCATAGTAATCGTTATCGCTTTTCTAGTGTAATAATCACATTTGTGTATTGTAATAAATGACGGTGTAAGATTTTACAAAAATAAATGAATATGAATATAGGGTATGAAAAAGTGTGAGCTATTACTTGAGTTTCCCGCTGCCCTGGGTTACCATGCACGCAACATAAGTCTGCCTCTGCACACATAGGTCCCTGTGTTTGTGTTTGTTGGGATTGTTCTTATTGGCTGTCAGTCAAAATAAATATCTTTCGCACACTCTGCTGCGATTTTTCTAAAAACTGTACCTATATTGAGCGCAGCATGAACAGGAAGCTATGGGTTGTACCGGACATCCGCTGTGACGAGTGGCGCCCTCTGCTCGGTCAACGCAGCCACATTCGGTTGCGTATCGCTTTCTTTAGCTCGCATATCGATCATCTCTTCGTCATCTAAACAGTCTCTAACCTCATATTGACCATGCCTCAAGTAATTTTCAATCTGGCAAAGAGTCTTGTCCTTAGTTTCAGGCAGTATGAAGTACAAAATTATCAATGTCACTAACATTATTAGACCAGTCACGGCGAATGTCCCGTGTACTTTTATACTGAAAAGCGAGAACGGTACAACAGACAGTGTAAGTTGGACGAAAATTCCACAGGTCGCACCCGCGACTGCCGACCCCACACTTTTAAATGCTAGGGGTATTATCTCCCCCATAAAAAAATATGGCAACATAGTACAACTCAAATTTATAAATATAAAATATCCAACAATGAAGCACATAGGTATCCATTGGCGCTGTCTGGATATCAACTCAATGGATACAAGATATCTATAACCGCAAAAAAGGAACAATAGACCAATAGACACTGCGCCGGTAGTGAAAATCAGAGTGCGCCTTCTCATCAATTTGATTAGAACGCAAGAGAATGCCGCGCTTATAAAGAACACCACATCTATGCCCAGCACGTAGTAGACTGCCTGAGTTTTGTCGCCAATCACTTCTGTGACTATATCCGCGGCAAAAGCCGGATAGAAATGTCGTCCAGTTGCCTCCATCAGCACTACCGTTAAAAGTAGTATCAGCATCGACATCCAGAACTCTTTCTTATGGTATTTTTTGATGAGCGTTACCAGCCAATGCTTCCTATTACGGCAGTTATCACGACGATTTTGCTGCGGTCTCACCAGTTCTTTTAACTCTCTCATCGACTTGTCGTCATCGCTTCTCAGCCATACGAACGCTCTTTCGCATTTATCAAACTTCTTCCTTGTAGCCAACCAGTACGGGCTTTCTGGCCACGTCAGTGTCATGAGCAGTGACACTCCATTAGGTATCGCTATCGCTAGAGCGATAGTTCTCCAACTGAAGAAGTTTCCCAAAAAATGAGTGCCTAAACTGCTAATGGTGACTGCTACGGTTTTGAGGGCCAGAAATACGCCTCTGTATTCGGGGGTGGTGTATTCTCCGATTATGATAGATCCGATGCTTATAACGCCCGCGCTGGTTCCTGTGAGCATGCGTCCCACGATGAGGGTTGTGAAGTCATTGGCCAGGTATATTGTCAGCCAGCCCAGTAATGCGGCCAGTGCCAAGAACACATGCGTCAGTCGCCGGCCAAACACCTCCACGCTGATTGAAGCCACTAAGCAGCCAATCATGGTTCCGGTTCCAAAGGACGACGCTAAAAATATAAATATGTTCCTTAGGTGGGTACCTACTAAAGCTGAGAAATGCAGTCAATGATTTCGCATAGAGCTAGGGTTCATTACTGTACCGATTTTTGTCTATAATTTAATATATTAATATATTAGGCGGTGCATGATGCCGCCACTTCAAAGAATAGCATCACCTCATCTCTTTCCGTGGGTGTCGTAAGAGGCGACTAAGGGAGAAATCCGGAAGATGGGCAACAGCATCTTTCTCGACAGTTAAATATCTACTGCTATCACCAACCCGCTTGCCAAAAAGCAGACACAGGCCACTGCCCCCAGTACCCCGCGACCCCGCTATTTCGGCCTATGGTAGCGTGTAGGCCTATGGTACGGCCTACGGACACAGTAACGGCGGAGCAGGGGGTGCAAAGAATTTCCGGAAGCGACGAAGGTACCAAAAATAAAGACCCCGGGCCACGTACAAAGTCCAGACACTGCAGACCGACGAAAATATTGTGGAACTAGAGGAAGTGGTGACCAGATTACATTGGTACATTATTGGGTTATCTGAAATCCGAAGAAAGGGGGAGGACTCTATATCCAACGTCGTCAAGATCGAGAGTGTGTCGTCTAGGGTAGCGTACCTGATATTTAGAATTACCAAGCGGTATTCGTTGAAGGTCACACAGGTCTACACGCCGACTTCGACTCACTCCGATGATGATGTAGAGGATATGTATGTGGATATTTTTACAGTCATACATACCCCCAAGACACACTGCACCGTTGTCATGGGGGATTTCAACGCGAAACTGGGCAAACGAAGCGGAGACGAATGGAGAGTGGAGCAATTTGGGATTGGAAGTCGGAACGCCCGTGGCCAGATGCTGGTCGGCTTCATGGAGAAGGAGGGTCTCTATATGATGAACTCGTTTTATAGGAAGCCGGACATGGCAGATGGACTTGGATCAGTGCCGATGATGTCACAAAAAATGAGATTGACTTCATCCTATCTACGAAACGACATATATTTAATGATGTCTCGGTGATCAACAGCGTAAAAATTGGCAGTTGTCACCGCTTAGTAAGAGGTACATTGAATTTAAATTCAGAGCTAGAAATTTCATTGAAAGGATTGAATAAATCTATGCTCCAGACCTGCGCAGACCAGCAAAATGCGCGGGGAACAAATGTCTGGCCATGCCGACCCCGCCAGGCACGGGAAGGATGGAAGCATTGAAGTGTTTATACGAAACTCCACTTTGTCAGTTCGTCTCCAGGACAGGACCTCAGATCCTATTCAGCTGCAGCGAGGAGTTAGACAAGGTAGTGTCATATCACCGAAGTTGTACACCGCTGCACTATAGGATATCTTTAGGCTTCTGTACTGGAACGGTCTTGCCATTAATATTAACGGCGAGTATCTCACTAACCTCAGATTTGCTGACGATATCGTAGTCATGGCTGAAACCCTGGAAGACTTGGGCAAAATGCTCAATGACCTCTGTAGTGCCTCTCAACAAGTAGGTCTTAAAATAAACATAGACAAGACGAAAATTATGTCAAACGTCCATGTTATGCCTACTCCAGGGACAGTTGGAGGCACCCCAGTTGAAGTTGTTGACGACTTTACATACCTAGGACAAATATTCCAGCTAGGTAGGTCCAATTTCGAGAAAGAGGTCAATCGACGAATCCAACTCGGTTGGACAGCGTTCGGAACGCTACGCCATGTATTTTCGTCCCAATTACCGCAGTGCCTTAAGACGAAGGTCTTTGACCAATGTATGTTGCCAGTGATGACCTACGGAATTGAGACGTGGCCGCTCACTATGGGCCCTATAAGAAAGCTTACGTGACCATTGCACGTGGCTCGAAGAACAGATGGCCGATGAGGCAGTAAAGTTTTCGAGTGGCGACCACGTACCGGAAAACGCAGCGTGGATAGGCCTCCTACAAGGTGGACCGACGACCTGGTGAAGGTAACAGGTAAAATTGCAGGTATTTTCTATAAGTAAAAAGATCCTACGTCTAGAATATTTATAAATATATATCTATACTTTTAATTAACTAAGCAATCACTAAGCAAAACAATCGTTATTAAATTACCGGCTCAAAGGAACGGCTGTGGAAAATGTACGATTTTTTACTTACTGAACCACGAAACTTCGTTTAAGTCCATCTTCAATGAAGAGTTGGGCTCCCGTAGGCCAGCTATGAACACCGTCGAGAAAGCGAAGCCGCAGGCACTGGTGGTCGTTATAATCAGCACCGCTACCGCAACCCATGACTGGAAATCATTCGATCATTTTACCAGTAACACCTTAGATCACTTATTGTAAAGAGCGCGGTCTCTACGTAATAGTAAGCAGAGTAGGTAAGGACCGATCACCTGGAGAGCCCTATGTTGCTGCTAACCCTTGGTAAATGCTTACCTGCCTCAAACACGACCGCGAGCAACCCAAAAACATAATATCCCACAACAGGTACCTAGATACCTACTTAAATAATGACCATTATTATTATTACCCAAAAAGAAACGCCTTAATTAAAACTCAATTTTATACTAGCACTTTCGAGTCAGAAAATTAATTTAATTTATTCTTCAGTTAGTTTATTTTTAGGGTTCCATGATCGTATGCTGAAAGGGCAACCCTAAGCCTTCGCTTTTTTGTGTTAATAGGTATCAAACGCAGGAAACCTGGAAAATGGTCAGAATTGCTTAAGATTAACAACTCCAATGCGTTGCCCACCTCCAAACTTAAAACTTTAGGTTCACATTGTCCATTGTGTCAAAATATCCAGTGCATTAAATCGGACCACATTGGTCTAGCAGCCAAACCCCAGACAAATAAAATGCCAGCAGCGCACGGCCGATCTCCAATAGCATGATTCGACCCTCTGGAATGACGTCACAACATGGATTTCGGATAATCTGAAATTTTGCTTATTTTTCTTTTTTCAACAAGAATCTACAGCACATTATTAAAATAATACTAAGAATTTCAGCTGGATAATGGCAAATAAATGTGTTATTTGCGCAATTGGTTCACTGCGAGCAAATATCGTCTGCTATTAATAGGTACGTTTACGTATGATCATAGGTGTGTGGAGGTTACTTTGCACGTAATCATGAGGTAGGTAGTTATAGTCAACCGATTTTTTCATATATAGGTACTTATTGAACTATCGTAGGCCATAACACAGAAAATTGATACTAAAGCCCATCCATAATAATATGTAGGGAAGTACATAATCCTTTCCCAATTACCGTATGTTCACCAACTACGGTTCTGTCTTTAGCCATTCCTTGTTCTGCTTTGAGCTATATGCTCTCAGCCGAAATACCGTACACGCCTCCATGGGACATGGAATACGGTGATGGGCCGCACTGTTGAGTAAGCGTAGGTGCGATTGATCGCTCGGATGATAATGACTATAGATGTGGTTGAAAGGGGCTCTCGACGTCGTATTAAGGTCAATGATAGGTCACTGTCATGTCAGGAAACTATAGGCACTCTCTACTGAGAGAATATTCAATTTTATTGCTAATAGGATGGCCTCTCATATTTCACTACGCATAAATGCTAGAAATGGGTGATAAATAACGTCACGGTTAGGGAATGCAATCCCGGAAGATAATTTCAATCTAGGTATTTGCGGACTGAACCATCTTAGTCCCGCTGGATCCAAGTATTTGCGGGATCCAGCAGGGTGGACTTAGACCCCAGAAATCATTTGTAATAAAGTTCTTATAGACCCGTTTTCATGGTTTTAATTTTTATTCAAATTACACAAGATTTTTAGTACATTTAAAATGATTATTTAGTATTTTTAAACATAAATTGACATACCTACTCTAGTCAACATCAACATCAATTAAAATAATTACGTATATACCGCAAACAACATCGTAAACAAATTAAACATTCTTCTTTCTTTGTTTTAGGTTGTGGTTCAACTATGTAGCGATTTTGCCAAATACTACTGAACTGACATCAACACGTCATAAAAAATATAGCCAGTAAAGAAATTAATAAAAAGAGGTGTCTATTGAGTTCCCATAAATGACATACTAAAAATAAATGGATGAAAAATATAAACAACATAACACGCACTACTGTAGTGCTTAACGATAAAACAAGCTTACTACTAGCTTTAAATTACAGTCTAATTTTGTTTAATTTAATAAAAGCAGACAAAACACCAATGAAAGGGGTGCGCACCAAAGACAACAAATACTTTAGATCGCAAGGACGAGGAATATCAACAGGTAAGATATCATAAAGCGAGCACTGAAGGTTAGAACGGCTAAAAAATATATGCTCCATAGAGCCTTCGTCCAAATTACCATTATTTTGGAAATGCACTTGCAAGTTTGTTAACAGATTTCTTTAGAATGCAAATAGATTTAAAAAATAAATGCCTGGGAGCTTTTCTCGATCTAGCGAAAGCTTTCGACACCGTCTCGATACCAATACTTGTGCAAAAACTTGAACGCAATGGCATTCGTGGTAGGGCTCTGGGTATTTATACAGATTTCCTCTCTGATCGTTTGCAGCAAGTCAGAATTGGGGACTACATAAGTTCAGAAGCTAATGTGACATTTGGGGTTCCACAGGGTAGTATTTTGGGTCCGAGTCTTTTCCTGTTGTACATCAACGACTTATGTGACTTGTCAATACAAAATGGGAGAATATTTACCTATGCTAACGATACTGCAATCATCTTTTATGGAGAGACCTGGGAGGAGGCTGTTAAATATGCTGAGATGGGACTTCATACGGTGTCCAGCTGATTGAGATCTAACTTGCTCACTCTAAATTTATCAAAAACAGTTTATCTTCAATTCACAGTGAAATCATTTAAACCTGTGATTCCCGATCTAAAACTGCATTGTTGTGACTTGCCTAATAACAATAGTTGTACATGTCTGGTCATAAAAAAGACATCTTCAATCAAATATCTTGGTGTATTATTGGATGACCAACTACGCTGGAAATCCCATATTGAACTTGTTGTTTCCCGGCTTAGAAAAACAATATGGATATTTAAGAAGCTAAGACATGTTGCGGACTTTAAATTGCTTCGAACAGTTTATTACGCTTTAGTCCAGTCTATACTAGGGTATTGTATCGTGGTGTGGGGTGGTGCATGTAAGACTTTTATGATAAATTTAGAGAGAGCACAACGATCACTTCTGAAGGTTATGACCTTTAGTCCGTTTAGGTTCCCTACAAAATTACTTTACGAAAAAGTTGGTGTAATGACTGTCAGACAGTTATACATTCTACTACTAGTCTGCAGGCAGCATACTCTAACCACGTTTGATAAAAACAGTTATGCTAAGAAGAGAACTATAAGAGATGTCTGTTTTTACATTTCTTGTAGAACCGCTACAGCTGGACGCCAACATGGCCCCATGGGTGTATCTGTGTACAATAAAATAAATAGGTCCCTAAATATCTATCCGCTTACACTTCGCGAGGTAAAGGGTAAAATGAAGAAATAGTTACTCTCTAAAGATTATACCCAGACTGAAGCTTTGTTGCATTAGTTTTTTTATTTAGACATGACACGGATTCATGTTATGTTATGTAAGTACACTGAGTATAAACATGCACAACACACTTAGACTGACACACACTCACATACGCACTCACACACACACACACACACACACACACTATTGCAGATTCATATTATTGCAGATGCTTAAATTTTTTAGTATAATACTTACTACATTATTTCTTTGATTACGGGGGAAAAAAAATCCTTCAAGAAACCCAGTTTCGAAAAATTTTTCATTACCTACTAAAAATTATTCTAGTGCGTTCAAAGCTTGCCTAAGACCGAGTGAGACGGAGAGTCATTCATGAAGTGTGAGTGAGACAGGTAGTGACGCTTTTGAGTCAAATATTCTAATGGGTGAGTGAGACAGATAGTGACGCTAATGAGTCAGATACAGAGAAAGTCATTTTATGAAGTGTGAGCGAGATAGATAGTGACGCCACTTTTTTAATATTGGCACACGCAATACAGATCAGTACGTTACGCTCCTTCGTTTACTACGCATCTTTCCGTATTCGTTCGTGTTAATTCGTACTTTCGACTTTTTGCTTCGTTTATTGGACTTGTTTGTTTGCTTGTGATTTGGACAGTTTCGATCTCTTTACAACGACCTTTGCTTTCTCCTGGACTATCGCGTGATTGTGTAGTGCCACCATGCCTGTGTACACCACTCAGGAATATGCCAACATGCACTTTATTTATGGCGAATGCAGAGGGAATGCTAGTGCTGCGGCTAGACTGTATCGCGAGAGGTACCCAAATGCTGATCCATTGTTAAATGGAAATCCTATCCAAATGTTATCCAGATCACCGAGTTTTTACAAATGTGCACCGTCTACTCTCCACAGAAGGCATACTTCCAAACCGACCACATGGTGAAGGAAGAAGTTCCTTGCCTTACGAGGACGTAGTACTTCAAGCAGTTGAAGAAGATCCAAGTATTTCGGTACGTGCAATCCAGCAAAGCACAGGAGTGCCCAAAACTATAGCTCACCGAATTTTACAAAAACATGAGCTCCACCCATACCATGTACAGCGAGTACAAACCCTGCATCCTCAGGATTATCAACTTCGGGTTGCGTTTTGTCAAACGATGCTACAAAGACACCGGAAAGATCCGCGATTCTTAGAGAAAATTTTGTGGTCGGATGAATCGCCATTTAAAAAAGACGGTTACATGAACCTACACAACTTACACGAGTGGCACGTAGAGAATCCGAATTTAATGAGACAAGATAGATCTCAGTATCGTTTTAAAATAAACATGTGGACCGGAATTTTAAATGGAAGAGTCATAGGACCTTTTGAGTTGCCAGAGATCTTGACTGCTGAAGTTTATTTAGATTTTTTACAAAACAGTTTACCTAGTTTACTGGAAGACGTGCCACTCAGTATTTACAGAGAGATGTGGTATCAACAAGATGGCTGCCCAGCGCACTATGCCCGCTCAGTTAGAGCATTTCTCAATGAAGAATATCCGGGCACATGGATAGGTCGGTCTGGTACAATCTCGTGGCCAGCCCGTTCACCGGACTTAAATCCATTAGATTTTTTTACTGGGGAGCAGTGAAAGAGAAAGTTTATTTTAAGCCAATCGAAAATGTAGCTGAGCTTCGGTAAAGCATTACGGAAGCAGCTGAATTTGTCAACAACGGAAGATTTGCCCGTGTGATAATCCGATATTTTTTAAGAAGATGTCGAGCTTGTATTGCAGTTGAAGGAAGGCAGTTTGAACATCTTTTGTAAATAATAAATCTTTGCATTTAATTGGTGTTTAATTTTAAACTTAAGGAAAATTTGTCCTAAATTTAACAAAAAGTTAGCATCTCTGACTTGAAAGCATCACTACCTGTCTCACTCACATTTCATGAATTACTCTCCATCTCACTCGGTCTTAGGCAAGCTTTGAACGCACTAGAATAATTTTTAGTAGGTAAAGAAAAAATTTTCGAAACTGGGTTTCTTGAAGGAATTTTTTTTTCCCCGTAATCAAAGAAATAATGTAGCAAGTATTATACCATTTTAGAATCCTTATTAAATGCGTCAACTTTTAGTGCTACTTGCCAATCTGGCGTAGTTCTTGTTTTTTTCAGTACGGTCCGTTAAAGTTGGACGAAATATAAATTGTCTATTCATTGTACGGCATAATGTGACACTTTCTTCCAAGCTGGAGCAGTTGGCTTGGAATTCTAAGTAATAGGTTAGATTAGCGCTATTCGGGATTACATAAGAAAAATAAAATTGAAAAAAAGTTAAGATTTGTAGCAACAGGAGCTAAAAAACCATCACAGGGTGTACATTTTCTCGAAAAAAAAAGAAATGCCTATAATTTAAAAAATTCAAGACTTAGATTTTATTTTTTATTTTTTAGTAACTATTATGATTTGGACTATCACCCGATTCCGGCTTGACGTCGACTTACGGGACACCCTGTATGTGGAGGGTTGATTTTGGATATGAGGCCATCTTCGATTTCCCCTATAGCAGTAATGGTGGACATTCAAAATAGTGGCCTCTGAATACTGTTATACACCAATGTTTTATTGTTATTTGACGATTATTTTTCTTAACTATGTATGCATGACATAATTATACATTTGTTTAATGACAGGAAGTACGCACCTTTGTTTTTACACGACTGCGCAACGCAAATAAGGGTAATGTGTTTTTCAGTCTATGTATGTATGTATTTGTTCCTTTGTATCACTGTAGAGACTAAACGCGTGGGCCGATTTTTAAGGATCTTACGCCTATCAATTTGTCTTAATCTTGCGAGTTTTACTAAAAACTTGGAATTGATAAAAATTCTACATGGCGACTGCCAGTCGCCATTTTGTAAAAATAAAAAAATGAATGTCGACTAACTATGTAATGTGGGGTATCGTTGAATAGGTATTGAATAATCAAATATTAAATTTCTCACACAATTTTTTATTTATTATGACCATATAGGATCGATAACGATTTAAAGTTAGTTAGTAACCATTCTCACTTTTTTCACTTCACTTACACTTTCATGGTACTTACCGTACTTTTACTTTTTCCGTGAAACATTTTATTTAAGTAAATTATGTTATAATTTAAGTAACTATGTCTATATAAAGGTATATTATATAAAGCAAAGCGTCTTCCCACCGTCTGCATTTATGTTCGCTTAGATTTTATAAACTAGGCAACGAATTTTAATACGGGTTTCAACAATAGATAGAGTGATTCATGAGGAAGGTTTATGCATCAGCTGTTGAACGACCCCGAGTAAAACCGAATTGTTTATGATGCAATAGATTATTTTAATAAAAATGGACTTTCAGTTTGTTTAATATGGTTTTCTCAAATATTTTACTTTGAGTCAGTAAAACTGAAACTAATCTAAAATGTGTGGGATTTATACAAAGAGAAAAAAAAAATTTGACAGTCTATATAGAGAGGCCTGTGACAGTTTTTTCATACAAAAAATGCGTGCCAGGGCAGAGACAAAAAATAATGAAATCTTCTTCATTTTCTGTCAGTAGCAAATAAAAAGGGCTGTCAACTCTGTCGATATTTTCTTTCGATGTAGGTACCTATTGCAATAAGCGATATTATCGATATCGATGTAATTAGAATTATCCTTTCGTCATCATCATCCTTGTGGCCAATCCCGGCTGAAGTAGGTACTTGGCATAATAAGGTAGTTTCCCTTAAAGTGAACAATGTTTCCTGGCACTGTTGCCTTGTTACTTTGTGTATTTTTAAAAATCTATCCTTTATTAAACATAAAATATAATAAATAAATATGACAACTTCACACAGCCCCAAAGTAAGCAAAAGCTTGTGTTATGGATGTGGGTGGGTGTTATAACTTCCCGCAGGAAAGTTGATTGTCGCGTTTAAATAACTTCGAGTAGGACTTAACGTCATCATCACAGCCCGTAACAGTCCACTGCAGAACTTAGGGCCTCTCCCAGGTTATTGCCATAATCTCCACGCTTGGCAGGCGGGTTGGAGATCGCAGTGTTTAAATATATCAATGGAAAATGCTGCTGCCTATTTTCCAGACTACGGAGACTCTTGATCTTTTGCCTCGAAAACATTAGTCGCCTTGTACGACACCCATGAGTGTAAGGGGTTGGTGCTATTCTACTCTGCCGGACACCACACGGCCGCTTAACGTATTCACCGAATTCTATGCTATTTTATAGGAACGTCCGATCTTCATAAGGTTCATAGAGAGATTTTCTACTGTTATGAATTCCTACTGTCGCCCAATCACTAAACATAAGTTAATTGTTAATTGCTACCACTTTAAGCTTATATATGCTATTACTTTTGGTTTTTGTCATATATGAAAAAAATAATAATATTAGTTTGTATCATCATAGTTCATTCAATAAGCTAATCTCTCTATAATTTTATTTCTGAAGTTATTGAGCCGGTTGTTATTAATCGGGACAAATTTAACAGTACTTTTTGTCTCTTTTTTCATGTTAAGGTCAAATACAGCTAATCGGCCACAGTGATCTGAATGTAATTTATTACAGAAAAACATATTGTTATTATCCTAGTAGGGTCTAGAATCATCTTGGCGTTAATGTCCCGGTTGTGATCTCGCGCACGAGGGCCCGGGGTCCGCCTTGACCATGATCAAGGATTTGGCAAATCAGGTAATTAATTTATCAAATTATAACAACGGTTTTTTATAATAATCCGTAGTCAAACAGGCAAAGTAGTCAGTCTGCGTTTGCTTTAAACCTTTAAGTTCACATGGTCCACTGTGTCAAAATGTCTACTGCATGAAATCGGGACATATTGGTCTGGCAGCAAATATTTAGGCAAATTAAATGCTAGAGACCCCTCTACTGCGAAACTTTTAGAAAAACAAAATACGAAATTTAACAAAATACGTGTGCTTACTCAAACAAATGTGTTATTTGCGCAAATGGTTCACATTTCATCTTCGTTAGCTACAGGAAGTTTTACATTGCTACTGCTAGAATAACCTTTGGGTGAGTACACCACAGATAACTATTTATTGCCTTACTACTTTGATTATTACGTAGTAACGCTACTTATCAGCAGATGGCACTAATTTTATAGATGTATATTGACACGGCCGTATCGCACGGGTTTTCTCAAGGTCACTCTATTAAAATATGCATGTTTTATATACTTTCCTCATGGATTACTCTGTCTATCCGTAAAATCCGTTCAGCCGTTTTTGAGTTTATCGCGAACAGACAAACAGACAAGACAGACACGGACTTTGTTTTATAATATGTTTACGTGGTGATTATGTTTACGTGCACTTGCACGTCATCATGAAGTAGTCGAAGAACGTGTTTGAGCACATCTGCTTAACCAAGCAGGTAGATACCTCACCTCGTGACTTCTCGTAATTCCATTCGTGGGTCCATCTTTTGGAATCAAGCCATGAACTCGTTCAACACGTTCGTGGCTTTGGTTCACACCGCAGATTTGGATTACTTGATGAGGGAAGATTATTGGCCGAAAGACGTGGTGTTACGGCGATTCAGTGTGCCACTCAGAATTTTTGCCATCACCGAAAATACTTAATAATAGGTGTCTACAATTATTGATGTATGAAGTGTAGATTTTAAGATATTCATTAATTATACTTTTATATTTTGATTGTAAAGTATAAGTATCCAATTTTAATTAAACATAACAAGATAAAGAGTAGGATATGTATTAAAGCAGTGCAGTGCCACAAATTAAACCCAATTCAATTTTAACAATGATTCAAATTAATAATAATATTTATTCATCAATAACTTAAGAAATAATTATCTATTAATATTAAAAAAAAACCTTCTCTACCAAAAACCTTAATCTTAACAAAAGATAAAATATTTGGCCCAGGTCCCCCGAATTTGGAAAATTCCCCGGAAGGCTTGCCGCGTTGCTCCGCTGGACAGCGAGGCTAAAGCGTTGACCAAAAAAGAGGCCAGCCTTCTAGTAATTCGTAACTTCGACTAGGCGCTTAGATAACTCCCGGTATAAGGAATGTGCGCCCGGTCCCCACGGCCCAAGAGTTTCAACGCCAAATAGCGGAAATATGTAATTGCCACCGAGATTAGCATATTTGCGCCGCTTGGCGTACTCAGCTGAGGCAGTACCCATCGCAGCCTGACACGCGGTCACTGGAAGATGGGACGGCGCAAGGGTATCGATGCAAGTAGCTTCCCATACCAGAGGCCGTCCCAGTTTCCAGGGGGTGAGTGTCATTCCGTCGGGCCTCTTACCATCGTCGCGGGCTAACCCACTCGGTTCCAGCACCGCGGGTGCACCAGCGGTGTTAAAGGCCCGGCGGATGACATCTTTGAGTTCCGCGTGACGAGGAATGCGACCAGCGCTCCTGCCGCAAGATAAGCCGTTATGGCCGAGCTGGTCTACAGGACGACCACAGCGGGATTAATGAGGAGCGCTACAGGCTGCGCCAAGACGAAGAGCCGTGGCAAGCCTAAACGTGACACGGTCGAGTAAAGTGCCGATTTTTTTAGAGGGTAATGCCTGTTCAATTTAATACTTTATATTTTTATTTTCGCGAGTGAAGTATCGTACCAACTAAATATTATTGGGACGAGTGTATCATCTAGTATGTAGTTAGGAATGCTGAAAAATTCACATAGGTGGTGCGATCTAAGGACTCATACATTTTAATAATCTTTTGACTATAATATGGGGCTATTGTTGTAGTTATATGGTAAATCATACGTGACTGTCATCGCTCATTGCTTTAGAAGAAATTAAACCGCGTTAGAACACTAGTTATTATTCAATATTTGCTTAAGTGCTGCCATGCTTGCTAACCTAAAATTCATTTATTATTTAAACTTTATGCACGATGAGGTACAAAGACGGACATAAAGTTACACACCTTTGTCTTCCGGTCAACCAGAAATCGAATAATAAACTTTATAAAGTTGCATTCACATTAAAAAATCGTTAAATTAATAGATCTTAAATTTATTGCATCGAAATAAAGATATCAGTATCATACAGCCAAGATTTTATGATAATGTTGTCAGTCGTTACAGCGCGCCATCAAGAAGTTATTTTATCTACACTCATAGCGTAATGTTACAAATAAGTATACGAAAAAAGTTGTTTAAGGATACTCTTTTTTCACGCCAGTCTATAAAATTTTTAAAAATTACTTTTTGATACAGCATTTCCTATACTATTTTCATTACAGCTGTATCGAAATAGTAGTTTATTTACACTCATAGCGTAATGTTCCCATTACATATTCGAAAACAGTTGTTTAAGGATACACTTTTTTCACGCCAGCCTATAAAATTTAAAAAAAATTGTTTTTCGATTCAGCATTTCCCATACTATTTTCATTACAGCTGTATCGAAATAGTAGTTTATGCAACTGTCATATAATACCTAATTATATGCAGTTGCATACACTACTTTATCTACACTCATATTTTCATGTTAAAATTTCGTACTTAGAATTTTTTCAACTTTGCTGGAAGTAACTGCGAGTCAGTTCTGTTGTATCTACGCGTCGAGGATATAAAGCGAAATTCACTTTAGGTACTACTTTCACATTTATCTATTTATTTGCTTCAAACAAGAAAAAACATTCACAAACACAAATTACAACAATTAGAAAGAATATTCTGTTTAGCGGAAAAATAATTCCAAATGTACACAATCACAACCACAGACTACGAACTGATCCCAAATATAAAGAGGAATTTTGAATTTGTTGAAGACATTTAGGTATTCAGCCTACATTTAGCCGTATCGACGGCACGTATGACAGAAGTGTACAATATTATCATGTCATTAAAAAACAGCAAAGCTAGTGGATATGACAGCATAATAACCAAAGTTCTTAAGCTAAATACTTACCATCTTTGCTATCCACTTGCACATCTTATTAATTTATCATTTGTAGAAGGGGTTTTTCCAGAACACCTTAAAATAAGTATAGTAAAGCCATTGTTCAAAAAGGGAGATCCACTAGACCCAGCAAACTTTAGACCAATTACTTTGGTTCCAATTCTGTCAAAAATCTTTGAACGGGCGATACAATCCAGAATAAATGAGTTTTTAATAAAATATAAAATACTTCGACCTGAACAGTATGGTTTTCGTAAGGGCACCTCAACAACACATGCTTGTTTTGATTTAGTACGAACTATAACTGAAAGTTTAAATAAAAATACACCCATAGTAGGGGTATTTTTAGATATGAGCAAGGCGTTTGACTTCATAAATCATTCCATACTTTTGCGTAGACTTGAAAATTGCGAAATTCGTGGTAGAGCACTCGATTGGATTGCTAGTTTTCTAAAAGATAGAAAACAATGCACAGAAATAACTAAACTAAATGCTTCGGACGGTGTTGTATTTAAGCAAACTTACAGATCCAACTTTAGAATTAACGCGGTGGGTGTTCCACAGGGAAGTGTGCTTGGCCCACTATTATTTCTACTCTATGTAAATCATCTACCTACGGCCTCTTCCCACCGATGTTTACAGTTTGCAGATGATACAACGGTTCTGATACAGTGTACAAACAGTGCCTCCTTTGAATCTAATGTAAAATATGCCTTTAAGAACATAATTCAATGGATGGGTGAAAATGATCTTCAAGTAAATGTGACTAAAACTAGATTAATTCAATTTTTATCGTATAATTCTAATCCAATTTTAATACAGTTAAGACATGATAATAAGATAGCGGAAAATGCTGACGGTATAAAGTTCCTCGGTCTCATGATGGACAAGCATCTGAATTGGAAACAGCACATCGATTTAGTATGTACTAAGCTGAACCGCTTTGTGTTTGCCCTTAAAAGATTAAGACAGACAATCTCTACTGAGGCGGCACTAACAGCGTACCACGGTTACGTGTCTTCGGTTTTGAGTTACGGATTGATTCTTTGGGGCAACTCAGTTGACGTGGAAAAAGCTTTTAAAGTGCAAAAAAAGTGCATACGGGCTATTTGTGGTGCCAAATTTGACGATAGTTGCAAACCTCTGTTTAAGAAACATAATATTTTACCACTTCCATGTATGTATATCAGGGATGTTTGTGTTTTTGTTACATCCAACCCTGAAAACTGGAAGACGTTACGGGAAATTAGACAGAGAGAAACTAGGCCCAAAATTATGAATTTGTTTTATCAGCCCACTGCTTACAAAGATATATATAAGAGGAATATTGGCCACATGTGTGTAGCTCTATATAATCATCTTCCTGAAGACTTGAAGTTGTTGACTGGGAACTCATTCAAATCTAAACTGACTGCTTGGTTGCTCCACCATTCTTTCTATAGTGTTAAAGAGTACCTAGAATTTAAAGTTTGAACGACAAATGATTTAGATTTACAATGTTTGCACACTTGCATGCAAGTTGAATACCTACCACTGTATTAATGTTAAGAACTGTATTATCAACTACTGTATTCTTGCAAATAAACTATTTGATTTGATTTGATTTGATTTGATATCACGGCGCCCGACAAAAATTTAAAAAAGAAAAGTGTTGCATAATGATCAAAAAGTTATTTATCGATACAGCTGTCATGAAAATAGTATGGGAAATGCTGTATCGAAAAGTAATTTTTTAAATTATTATAGACTGACGTGAAAAAAGTGTATCCTTAAACAACTGTTTTCGAATATGTAATTGGAACATTACGCTATGAGTGTAGATAAAATAACTTTTTAATAATTATGCAACACTTTTCTTTTTTTTAATTTTTTGAGGCGCCGGGACACGGCGCAATGTAGGCTGAATACCTAAATGTCTTCAACAAATTCAAAATTTAAATTTTCCTGCTTATATTTGTGTGTAATTATTTTCGCGCTAAACAGAATATTTATTCTAATTGTTGTAATTTGTGTTTGTCTAAATAAAGAAATGTGGAAGTAGTGAAGTGAATTTCCCGCCGCTTGATATCCTCGACGCGTAGATACAAAAGAACTGACTCCAAGCTTACTTCCAGCATAGTTGAGGAAATTACAGATACGAAAATTAACATGAAAATATGAGTGTAGATAAAGTAGTGTATGCAACTGCATATAATTAGGTATTAAAGCACTCGTGTCAAACTATGTAACGTAACAGACACTAATGTTTTAATATCCCCTTTTATATGTCAGTTGCATAATCTACTATTATTAAAGACGGCGTGTATAAGCCGAATTTTCTAGTACAAAATGAAGTTTATTTTAATTTACCCTAACTTTTTCCCACGACGATTCCAGAGTTGTCGCCATAGTAAAAGTTATAGAAAATAAAAAATCCTTTCCAATGACATGACGCTCAACGTTATTGGTCATATATACCCAATTTTCCAGGACATAATGAAGTTTATTTTAATTGGCCATAACTTTTTTCCCACAACGATTCTAGAGTTGTCGCCATTGTAAAAATTGCAGACAATAAGAAATCCTTTCCAATGCATATCGCTCAACGTTATTAGTCATTAGGCTGGGGTCCATACATTTCTGCCGGTCCTCCTTTGACATTTTAATTAATTTGTAATTTTATTTTAAATTTAACATTTTGTATTCTGTGACATCGTTTCTATCATAGTAATCGTTATCGCTTTTCTAGTATAATAATCACATTTGTGTATTGTAATAAATGACGGTGTAAGATTTTACAAAAATAAATGAATATGAATATAGGGTATGAAAAAGTGTGAGCTATTACTTGAGTTTCCCGCTGCCCTGGGTTACCATGCACGCAACATAAGTCTGCCTCTGCACACTGTGTTTGTGTTTGTTGGGATTGTTCTTATTGGCTGTCAGTCAAAATAAATATCTTTCGCACACTCTGCTGCGATTTTTCTAAAAACTGTACCTATATTGAGCGCAGCATGAACAGGAAGCTATGGGTTGTACCGGACATCCGCTGTGACGAGTGGCGCCCTCTGCTCGCTCAACGCTGCCATATTCGGTTGCGTATCGCTCTCTTTAGCTCGCATATCGATCATCTCTTCGTCATCTAAACAGTCTCTAACCTCATATTGACCATGCCTCAAGTAATTTTCAATCTGGCAAAGAGTCTTGTCCTTAGTTTCAGGCAGTATGAAATACAAAATTATCAATGTCACTAACATTATTAGACCAGTCACGGCGAATGTCCCGTGTACTTTTATACTGAAAAGCGAGAACGGTACAACGTACAGCGTAAGTTGGACGAAAATTCCACAAGTCGCACCGGCGACTGCCGACCCCACACCTTTAAATGTTAGGGGTATTATCTCCCCCATAAACAAATATGGCAACATAGTACAACTCAAATTTATAAATATAAAATATCCAACAATGAAGCACATAGGTATCCATTGGCGCTGTCTGGATATCAACTCAATGGATACAAGATATCTATAACCGCAAAAAAGGAACAATAGACCAATGGACACTGCGCCCGTGGTGAAAATGAGAGTGCGCCTTCTCATCAATTTGATTAGAACGCAAGAGAATGCCGCGCTTATAAAGAACACCACATCTATGCCCAGCACGTAGTAGACTGCCTGAGTTTTGTCGCCAATCACTTCTGTGACTATATCCGTGGCAAAAGCCGGATAGAAATGTCGTCCAGTTGCCTCCATCACCACTACCGTTAAAAGTAGTATCAGCATCGACATCCAGAACTCTTTCTTATGGTATTTTTTGATGAGCGTTACCAGCCAATGCTTCCTATTATGGCAGTTATCACGACGAATTTGCTGCGATCTCACCAGTTCTTTTAACTCTCTCATCGACTTGTCGTCATCGCTTCTCAGCCATACGAACGCTCTTTCGCATTTATCAAACTTCTTCCTTGTAGCCAACCAGTACGGGCTTTCTGGCCACGTCAGTGTCATGAGCAGTGACACTCCATTAGGTATCGCTATCGCTAGAGCGATAGTTCTCCAACTGAAGAAGTTTCCCAAAAAATGAGTGCCTAAACTGCTAATGGTGACTGCTACGGTTTTGAGGGCCAGAAATACGCCTCTGTATTCGGGGGTGGTGTATTCTCCGATTATGATAGATCCGATGCTTATGACGCCACCGCTGGTTCCTATGAGCATGCTTCCCACGATGAGGGTTGTGAAGTCACTGGCCAGGTATATTGTCAGCCAGCCCAGTATTGCGGCCAGTGCCAAGAACACATGCGTCAGCCGCCGGCCTAACACCTCCACGCTGGTAGAAGCCACTAAGCAGCCTATCATGGTGCCGGTCCCAAAGGACGACGCTAAAAACAGAAATAGTGTACCTTAGGTACTAAAGCTAAGAGAAATGCGTTAAATAATTTAATTTAGGGAGCTCGTAAAGAGTTAATTACTGTACAGATTTTTGTGTAAAGACTCATTATGTACAGAGATATATATAAGTACCTACATACGCGTGCTTGTTGTTTTACGCACTTGTGCAGTAATGTTTTTTGTAAGTAAAATGATTTTACATCTTAAATATTTATAAATATAAAGCTATGCTATTAATTAACTAAGTAACACAATTAGCCATTTTCTAGAGTAGCTTCACAAAAATTCACATAGATGACGCGCTCTCAGGACTCAATTATTATTATTATCTTTTGACTGTATTGGGCTATTGTCATAGTTGTATGGCAAATAATATGTCAAATAAAGTGACTGTCATCATTAATTGCCTCACAACAAATTAAGCCGCGGTAAAACGCTAGTTATTATTTTATATTTGTTATAGTGCTATATTAACTTGTGAATTAGTAAACTTCATTTACGATGAGGTACGTACAGAGGCGGACATAATGTTGCACAGGTTTTTTTATTTATTTAACAGTTTATTGTGCACAAAAATATGTACAAAATTTTGACATAAAGAATACAACACAACAGGTACAGCTTATTTCATAAGAAATATCTTACACAGACCTACGGAAGAGATAGAGCAAAATCAGAAAGGCAGACGACGTGCATCTTAAAAAACTAACTACCTAATACTAAAAAAAAATTTATTTTCCATAATTAAATACATAGCTACATACATATATAAATTCATACATACATACAAATACATACACATATATATATATATACATATATACATACATATTATGGAAAACAAATTGAAAGATAATACTTTTTAACTCGCTTCTTAAAGGTATCAAGTGACGTACAGATACGTACAGTAAATGGCAACGAATTCCACAATCTAGCCGCATGAACAGAGAAGGAATTAGAATAACACTCAGATTGATGAAAGGGAATGGAGAGGAGTGCCTTGACGCTAGAGCGACAAGGCATGTCCTAGGGGCGGGAAAAACTGAAACGGTCACGGAGGTAGGAAGGGGCTCGAGGATTATTTAGGACATTATAGAGGACACAAAGATTATGAACATTCCTACGAAGGCGAATTGGAAGCCACTTGAGTTGAGTCCGAAAATGAGAAACATGGTCATATTTACGTAATCCAAATATGAAACGTATACCAACATTTTGGAGCCGCTCAAGCTTGTTCAATAGCTCTTCGGTAGCGTCAAGGTAACAAGTATCAGCATAATCTATTATGGGAAGAATAAGGGTTTGGACAACAGAGATTTCAGCGTTCAAGGGCAAAAAGTATTGGAGACACTTGAGAGAGTGCACCGTGTGGTGAACTTTTTTGCTCACATTGTTGACATGGGCGATCCACGACATATTCGAGTCTAGAACTACCCCCAAATTTTTGGCAGTAGATGTATAAGGAATAATAGTACCGTAGTGGTAACGTAGACAAGTTTAAACGTTTATACATATAGGTACTGCCGACTATCATCACCTTGGACTTAGTGGGGTTAACGAGCAAACCATAGTCCTTCGCCCAACTACAGACATTAGCCAAGACGGAATTAAAATACCTGTTGGCACTATCAATATCCTCGACACAAAAATGGTAATAAAGTTGCTAGTCGTCTGCGTAGAGATGGAAATTGCAAGGGATAACCGAAGAGACTGTATTAATAAAGAAAGAAAAGAGAAGAGGAGAGAGAACGCCACCCTAGGGCACGCCAGCAACGAGGTCACACCAGTCTGAGTGAGACTCATTCAAGCCGACCCGCTGCGTGCGGCCCCTAAGATACGATTC
Organism: Blastobasis adustella; assembly: GCA_907269095.1. Classification (NCBI taxonomy): domain Eukaryota; kingdom Metazoa; phylum Arthropoda; class Insecta; order Lepidoptera; family Blastobasidae; genus Blastobasis; species Blastobasis adustella. Next base: position 3,741,270 of record OU026135.1, on the reverse strand, counting down.
AAACCAACTCAAAGCTGTGAAGGACATATTAAGGGATCGAAGAACTGCAAGGAGAATGTCAAAATCCACGCTGTTAAAGGCGCTACTAAAATCGAGTAAGCCAAGAACAGTTAGCGACTTCTTTTCAATAGCCCAACGAAAGTCGTCTGTAACCTTAAGAAGGGCAGTAACGGTGCTATGACCAGAACGGAACCCAGACTGATAAGAAGATAACAATTTTTTAGAAGAAACAAAATATGTAAACTGTTTGTTGGCAATATGCTCAAAGACTTTGGAGAGGAATGGTAAAATTGAGAAAGGCCGAAAGTGGGTAGGAGATGAGGGACTGGATATCTTGGGAAGAGGAATGAGCTCTTAGACAAGGAGAAGTTAAAAATGCGCGTTAATATAGGTAAGAGCTCAGGGAGGAGTAAGGAAACCATACGGGAAGATACGTCATCATTGCCTACAGCAGTAGATGTGATGGATATCATGTGTTTTTTAACATTCTCCTCACTTACGGACTGAAAAACGAAACAGCTGCATGCTGGCAGTGGTTGAGAAGCAAGATTTGATATAGTTTTGGATTTAGTAACATTGTCTAGTACAACAGGTGGAACAGATAAGTGATTATTAAGAGAATTTAAATCTACTGACCCGTCAAAGGATTCAGACGGCTTCCCAATGCCAAGCGATCGAAGAAATCTCCACACCTGTGAGGAGTCAGAAGTATCGACAGATTTATGAATGTAGTGTCTTTTAGCATCTCTACACAAACGACTGCAACGGTTTCGAAGATACTCATACCTATCTAATTTATTTTCTGAAGGACATCCAACGTAACGTTTTTTTTGCGGGATCACGTCTACCCATCATATCTTTAATATCTGAGGTTAGCCAAGGTGCCGGGACATCTTTATTTTCATTTTTTTTAAAGGAGCATGAGTGTCATACAATTTAATAATATTGTCATTCAAGATGTTTACCTTATTATCGATCAGATCAATGTCAATAACAGTGTCCAATCAATCAAAGATGCATCTCTCTTCAATGCCTCCTCATCTATGCCCTTGAAGCTACGCAGAAAAAGAAATTTTGATTTTACTCTGGGAGGACGAATTTTGTATGAGAGATAAATAAGATCATGATAGGAAAAGTTTGCCGGAAATTGACAGAATGATGCTGTGTGATCAAGGGAAGAAGTTATCATAAGGTCTAAAAGAGAAGGGGTAGAGTTTGGGGCGTGATGAGTAGCAGTGAGGGGAAGAAGATGAAGATCGACCGAGGACAAGAGATTCTGCAGTTTATGGGCACGAGAGTTATTTTTAAGAAGGCATGTGTTGAAGTCACCGAGCAAAACAATATGTTCGTAATTGGGGCGTAGAATGGATAGCGTATCTTCTAGCTTACCAAAATAATCGATGTGGAGATTGGGACTATAAAATACTGCCAACAAAACCTTTTTATGATGTAAGGTGACCTCAACGAAAAGATGTTCCGCAGAATGAGTGTATTGACTAGCAGATACACTAACTACATTACAGTAAATAAGCTACCTTGCTCCCTTGCCCGTTCGGTCATTACGGATTAATTTGTTTGAAATGCTCTGCGCATTGATATGCACAACATTAAAATTTTTGGGGTATTTGGAAAAAACAATTTTAAGCTGATCATGCACAGATGAGAAAGTAGAATCACTGTCACTGTCTGCACTCAAAAAAGTTTCGCTAGATGAAGAGCACGAAAAATAACTATCATCCAAGAGCATTGTATCTATAATATATGTATAAAAATATTAAATATATATAACTACACTAAAAATACCCAATAAAAATATACCTAATCTAAACTGTGGTTCTATTTAAAATCACCACAAACTAAATCGGCACTTGCCGTGACATACCAATTATTAAATACAACCAATCAATGCCAAGAGCGAGATAACTAATTTTAACAACACAGAAAAAAACAAAATAGATGTAAAAAAAGAAATGGTCAAAACTAGGCTGTGTAATGATACAACCTTTGCCTGTGCTTCCCGAGGATAAGTCTCAAGCGTATACATGTCCGCCGAAACTTTCGGCGAAACTTAGGCCGAGACTTTGGTCGACCCTCTACATTCTCGCCTATTAGGGATGTGGTGGGTGTCAAAACGCGTCGACATATCGATTCATCGGTGTAATATCGCTAATCTGCTGTAAACAGGGTCACAGAGGTGATGGCAGCTGCTCTACTGTAATTACTTGATCTACTAATATCCTGGATCATGGTCAAGTGTACTCCGAACCTGTTACGGGAAAAAGGGCTAGGAATATAAATATAAAATCGATCGACTCGAGACGACAACGAACTATCTCTACTTAGTCTATGAAATAGGCGAGACATGCCAAACATGCACGGGACTACCCTCTACACTCTCGCGTTCCTGCGGAACTGTCCACATGTGGAGTGCGCTTCAGTCTGACATTGACAATTTGTCATGATGTATTTTGTTTTGTTGACAAAATACAAGTAACAGAAAAGGATCATCAGTATTTGGCAAAATCGCTTCATAGCGGAAGCCACAACCTAAAACAAAAAAAAAAAACAGAAAAGGATTTTCAATAACCCTCAACGTAATTTAAAGTTAAACAAAATTAATGTTATCCATTCCAATGTTGAAGGGTAATGAACAAACAAACTACCGCGCTAAGAAAAACATAAAAAAGTATAACCGGACAGAATTCGGATGGTCTTTGCCCTACTTAGCCATAGTACTACGGACACGAGTAGCAGCAGCGCTCGACACTGGGCCTGCCTTTACAGGCGGTGGTGGTGGTGCGGCTTTCGTCGACGATGCTTGACGCTGTGGCGAGCTCTGTTGAGTGACGGGTTGCGCCCGTGGCGAGACTGTCGGCTGTTTAGTGACTGCCTCCGGAAACTCTTTTACAAGCGCCTGCAGCTCGCTCTGCACTTCGATTCTTCTGCGCGTCTTGTCAGGTAGCAAGATAAAGATTCTGCCGTCAGAAGACCAGCAGTTACTCACCCCGAAATGATGCCGGGCCGCCAGGAATACTTCGGGCCTAGACTTGGTCAGATATTCTGAAACCGTTACACCTGAGCCTTTTAGATTGGTCTTGGCTTTCCACACAAGCCGCCGTTGATCCAAATCATGGAAACGCACAAGTATTGGTCGTGCTTTCTCCGTCGAGGAGCTGCTTCCCAGCCAATGACAGACTTACAGATCCTTGGAGGTAAGTTCTGTCAACTTCATTTGGTCGGTTAGTATACTACTTATGACCTTGGGTAACCTCTCTTCCTTCTTTTCAGTGACACCATGCACAAGCAGCACCTTACGCCGGAGGAATGTCTCCGGTCGATTAAGACCAAGAGCAAGCAACTCAGTTTAGCTCATGACTTTTGACAAAGTTTGAATAACGAGAGTTTTAAATTGCACAAAGTCAAGTACCAATGTGGGAAGGTCGTAGCTCTCCAGTGCAGGTACAGAGGTTGCTTTTTTGAGCCTTTCTTCAAAGACGCTCAAACAGTTTAACCATATCTTCCCTGTTCATGGTAACTTTTGAAGAACAGCAACAGTAAAAGACTCCAAGAGGTTCACGAGGTGTTGAAATTATTATACACAGGCAAGTGCGGATCTATGTAACGTCACAGCATATATATATTTGATTTTACTAATTTTAAATATTTTTAAATTCAATAAATATACTGACAAAATAAAAACGCGTCTATTAGCTACGCCTACCCACCGAAGAAAAAAGGCAAGTCTTTAATTGCCAGTCAACCAGAAATCGATTTATAACATTCATAAAGTGCAGCCCTAAGAAGCATTCAATTAATATACCTAAAATATCGACACCATACAGCCAAGAGTATGATAATGCTATATTATAGTGCTCTATTAACTTGTAAATTAGTAAACTTCATCTACGATGAGGTACGTACAAAGTCGGACTCAAAGTTACACAGCTTTAATTGCCAGTCAACCATCACTGTCAGAAATCACTGCACTGAGCACTGACATTCAATAACCGTTCAATTAATATACTTAAAATAGATTGTATCGAAATAAAAATAAATATCGACACCATACAGCCAAGAGTATGATAATGTCGTCAGTCATTAGAGCGCGCCATCTATGCGAATTTGTATAAAAATTCAATAATTTCATTTTCGGTATCTACTAATATTCTATGCTTTCCCAAAGTAACGGCTGTGGAAAATATACAAGTTTTTACTCACGGAACAAGGAAGCTTCGTTTAAGTCCATCTTGAATGAAGAGTTGGGCTCCCGTAGGCCAGCTATGCACACCATCGAGAAAGCTAAGCTGCAGGCACTGGTAGTCATTATAATCAGCACCGATACCACAATCCATGACTGGAAAACATTACATCATTTTACCAGTTAATAATTTAGACCACTTATTGTGGAGACCGCGATTTCTACGTAATAGTAGGTAGGTACGTCCAACAGTCCGTAACAGTCCACTGGTGGACATTACCCTCTGCCACATAAGTAGAGTGCTTTGTCCGTCATTGGGAGGAAGGCCTCAATACAGCGAAAACTAAGCCGGCTTTCCTATCGCTGCATAGCTATAGGAGCACATCAAAAGGAAAACTATGCTACGCTGTCTATTTCTGGTATAGTCTAACCTTTTTTTTATGTCATATGGTAGGCAAACAGGTATCAAATCAAATCAAATCAAATCAAATAGTTTATTTGCAAGAATACAGTAGTTGATTATACAGTTCTTAACATTAATACAGTGGTAGGTATTCAACTTACATGCAAGTGTGCAAACATTGTGAATCTAAATCATTTGTCGTTCAAACTTTAAATTCTAGGTACTCTTTAACACTATAGAAAGAATGGTGGAGCAACCAAGCAGTCAGTTTAGATTTGAATGAGTTCCCAGTCAACAACTTCAAGACTTCAGGAAGATGATTATATAGAGCTACACACATGTGGGCAATATTCCTCTTATATATATCTTTGTAAGCAGTGGGCTGATAAAACAAATTCATAATTTTGGGCCTAGTTTCTCTCTGTCTAATTTCCCGTAACGTCTTCCAGTTATCAGGGTTGGATGCAACAAAAACACAATGTTCCCTGATGTACATACATGGAAGTAGTAAAATATTATGTTTCTTAAACAGAGGTTTGCAACTATCGTCAAATTTGGCACCACAAATAGCCCGTATGCACTTTTTTTGCACTTTAAAAGCTTTTTCCACGTCAACTGAGTTGCCCCAAAGAATCAATTCGTAACTCAATACCGAAGACACGTAACCGTGGTACGCTGTTAGTGCCGCCTCAGTAGAGATTGTCTGTCTTAATCTTTTAAGAGCAAACACAAAGCGGTTCAGCTTAGTACATACTAAATCGATGTGCTGTTTCCAATTCAGATGCTTGTCCATCATGAGACCGAGGAACTTTATACCGTCAGCATTTTCCGCTATCTTATTATCATGTCTTAACTGTATTAAAATTGGATTAGAATTATACGATAAAAATTGAATCAATCTAGTTTTAGTCACATTTACTTGAAGATCATTTTCACCCATCCATTGAATTATGTTCTTAAAGGCATCTTTTACATTAGATTCAAAGGAGGCACTGTCTGTACACTGTATCAGAACCGTTGTATCATCTGCAAACTGTAAACATCGGTGGGAAGTGGCAGTAGGTAGATGATTTACATAGAGTAGAAATAATAGTGGGCCAAGCACATTTCCCTGTGGAACACCCACCGCGTTAATTCTAAAGTTGGATCTGTAAGTTTGCTTAAATACAACACCGTCCGAAGCATTTAGTTTAGTTATATCTGTGCATTGTTTTCTATCTTTTAGAAAACTAGCAATCCAATCGAGTGCTCTACCACGAATTCCGCAATTTTCAAGTCTACGCAAAAGTATGGAATGATTTACGAAGTCAAATGCCTTGCTCATATCTAAAAAAACCCCTATTATGGGTGTATTTTTATTTAAACTTTCAGTTATAGTTCGTACTTAATCAAAACAAGCATGTGTTGTTGAGGTGCCCTTACGAAAACCATACTGTTCAGGTCGAAGTATTTTATATTTTATTAAAAACTCATTTATTCTGGATTTTATCGCCCGTTCAAAGATTTTTGACAGAACCAAAGTAATTGGTCTAAAGTTTTCTGGGTAAGCGGGCCACCTGATGGCAAGTGGTCACCACTGCCTATAGACATTAGCAACACCAAGAGTATCGCCAATGCGTTGCCCACCTCTGTAACACGTTGCTCTGGCAGCCAAAAGGCAAATGCGCCTCCACTTCCAAAGCCACGGTTCCCCAAAGCCCCACCCCATGGAGCACTGGAGACCTTACTCACTGGCAGAAACACAATACTATTTAGAAGAGTATTGTTTAGTTGCGGTATTCTGTAAGGTGGATGTACTTCCCCAGTCTTGCGGCTCCAAATCTAACAGGACACCCCGCTATGCCCTACCTGTCTAAAACCTACGGAGATTCTAGCTGATCTGCCTTTAAGACTTTAATCGTTAACAAACTGCTGAATCTCAAACGGAGTGAACTCAAAACAGTAGCTGCTACAATTACAAGGCACCCCCCCCTGAACAAACTATTGCACATCATCGGAGCTACGGACAGCCCCCTGTGCAAGGGTTGTCTAGCGGCTGAGGAAACGACAGCTCATGTGGTCTTGGAGTGTGAGGGACTAAAGGACTAGAGAGCCAAAGCTCCATTAGGATCAGGTTCCCTTCGAGAGGTCTGTGAACGTCCTAAGGGACTAATAGACTTCTGGAAGAAGCTGGGCTGGCTATCATAGCCGGTTCTCAATCACGTGTAAAGGACCGAATTTGAGTCCAAATACGGAAAATGGGAGCCCTTAAACCTAACCCTAAGACTTTAATCGTCTTGCAAAAACCGTAATGGATGTAGTTGGTGCTTTATTTCTACACTGTCAATAACCACACAGCGGCAGTGTCCTAACGAAAGAGCGTCGATGGCCTAATGTTAAAAGCGTCCGACTAGTACCTTTGGCGGTGGAAGGTTATAAGGTAGCCGCCAATGTTGGCAAGCGAAGATGGAGAAGGTGGCAAAGGGTAATTACCCACCTGGCCGGGTGTTGTGACCAGGGGACCACGGGTTCAGCATTGGATCGTCGGAAGTTGTATATATGCCACGGAGTTGACACATTTCGTTAGCGCGATGTAGGAAAGTCAGCGCCATTTATGTGCGGATGCTTGCCAACCTTGTGTTCGTGTACTCGTAATGTGAGTATCGTTGAGTCTTCCCTATTGGAGCGGTAGAGCGCTAGATATCGCCACATACCCATAGGGTTCGAACCCAGCGCCACCAATGACTGTTTTCTGAGTTATGTACATTAATTGAACTCTAACAGATGTGAAGGAAAACGTCGTGATGAAACCTCACGCTCGAACCCTAAGGAATCTTATACTATATTTATATAACTGTATACTGTATATAATTGTATAACTGTCTTTACTGTGACATTAGGTTTCTATTGCTAACGTTCAAAGAATATATTAACTGCGGTATTTAAATAATTAGGTAACCTCTTACGTACAGATCAGTACAGAGCGTCGATGGCCGAGCGGTTACAGTATCCGTCTCGTAAGCCAGAGGTCCCGGGTTCGAATCCCGCTCCGGCCATGTACCAATGACTGTTTTCTGAGTTATGTACATTAGTTGAATACTAACCGATACTCTTACGGTGAGGGAAAACATCGCGATGAAACCTGCACATTCAGGCGACTGGAAGTGTAATCATGATCCAATCTGGTCAGGTTCCCCTGGTAGCAGGGTCATGGAGGTCAGATGTCAGTCGCTCCACTGTAATTACCTGACCTGCCAAATCCTGAATCATAGTCAAGACGGACCCAGGACCATCGTGCGCGAGAGCATAACCGGGACATTAACGCCAAGATGATTTTTTTTTTTTTTTTTTTACGTACAGATCAGTTGGGGAGCCCTATGTCGCTGCTAACACTTAATAAATGCTTACCTGCCTCAAACACGACTGCGAGAAACCCAAACACATAATATCCCACAACAGGTACCTAGAATCCTAGGTACTTAAAAAATTACAATTATTATGATTTAACCCAAAAAGAAACGCCTTAATTAAAACTTAATTTCATACTAGCACTTTCGAAGACTCGATAAAATTAACATCATAAAATTATTTAAATTAATTTACTAGGCTTAAGTCTACAGTTAATTTTAGGGTTCCATACCCGTATGCTGAAAGCGGATCCCTAAGCTTCCGCTTTTTTATGTTAATCGGTAGTCAAATCAAACAGGAAACCTGGAAAATTGTCAGATCTGCATAAGGGTTTTTTCATATTAGACATGCCAGGCATTTGGCCGCCAACTCACCTGGTGGTAGGGGAAGGTGGCCTAAAATGGGTGGCCCGCCTAAAACGGGTTAGCGCTCGTACGCTGCCATATCAATAAGTAGTGCCAACGGGTGCATGTTCCGAGAGTAGGCGAATATTGACGAGTTTCGGTCCGTTTTGCTCGGGCACCGGAGCCGCTTAATGGCGGATGTATGTTTAACGAAAGTATTTAGTGCTTTTCTTAAAAAAAAAAATATATGTGTTCCTTGATTAGCCGAAAACCTTTATAATTAGTACATTCTTAATATTTCGCTTATCATTTAGCGCTATCTAACTTTAAATTAAGACAGAGTTATCTCGGATTCATTAGTCTTTAATTACTTTACAAAAATATGTGCTATTGGGCAAAACGGGTATAGTTTTGTATGAAAATTTAATACAAAATGGATTACATGAAGGACTTGTTATTTCAATCTATATTGTAAAAGTACCTCAAAGGAGTATGGGTATTTTGATCTACAAGTCCTGTAGCTATTAATATTACATCAATAGAAAGGTTGATTTTCTTAGGTTGGTGAGGTTTTTAAGTTTGAACATTTTAACAGTAAACGATGTTAAATGCTTACAGTCGAAATGATATAAACACATTTCTAGTTTTTTTTTATCCTCGCGCGAAACTTACCCGTTCTAGGCCACCTTCCCCTAAGTGATGATGCGGCCGAAGTTGGATCTTGCCTGTCTAGGAACAGCCTTTTCACTCTAGCCTTGACGTTAGTTCCACGAAGGTACTCATTACAATCCATTGATTTTCTAAGTAAGTGTATGATAAAAAAGTTAGTTAAGCGATACAATTGTTTAGTTGGGTTATAGCAACAATTAACGTTTGCTACAAGAGCTTGAGAGAATCGAATTCAAAAATTAAATGCCAGTCCACTGCGAAACCCCTTGTGGGCGACTCGTAATATGCTTTGTTATTATAAAAATAACACTACGTAATTTCAGCTGGGGCTAGGGTTGCCACCCGTACTATAATATACCTATAGTATCGTACTTTATATTAGTACATTGTACTGTAGATTAAAGAAAAATAATATAGTACAGTACAGTACGGAGAGATTTAAACCATCATATCAGCCGAAAGACGCCCACTGCGGGCATAGGCCTCCCCCAGAGATCTTCACAAAGGCCGGTCCTGTGCCTTCCGCATCCAGCTGGTACATGCGATCTTTACCAGGTCGTCGGTCCACCTTGTGGGAGGCCTACCCACGCTGCGTCTTCCGAAACGTGGTCGCCCCTCGTGAACTTTACTGCGGATCTCCTAATTTCTGATTCGATCGTGCAACGAGACTCCGAGCATAGCAGTGTCAAAGACCTTCGTCTTGAGACACTGTGGTAATCGTTTGGGCTAAGGAGATCGCTGCCCAACCGAGTTGGATTCGTCAATTGACCTTTTTCTCGAAATTGGATCTACCTAGCTGGATTATTTGTCCTAGGTATGTATAGTCGTCAACAACTTCAAGTGAAGTTCCTCCAACTGTCACTAGAGTTTGCAAAACATGGACATTCTAGACTGAATAGGCTGTTCCTAGACAGGCACGCTCCATCTTCATCCGCATCGTCACTGACCACCAGGTGAGATGGCGGTCAAATGCCTGGACAGGCTAAACATAAAAAACAAAAATTCAACATAATTTTCGTCTTGTCCATGTTCATTTTAAGACCTACTTGTTGAGAGGCACTACAGAGGTCATCAAGCATTTTGCCCAAGTCTTCCAGGGTTTCAGCCATGACTACGATATCGTCAGCAAATCTGAGGTGAGTGAGGTACTCGCCGTTAATATTGATGCCAAGTCCGTCCCTGTTCAAAAGCCTAAAGATACCCTCCAGTGCAGCGGTGAACAACTTCGGTGATATGACCTTGACTACAACCTCGCTGCAGCTGAATAGGCTCTGTGGTCTTGTGCGGAGACGAACTGGCAGAGTAGCGTTTTCGTACAAACACTTCAGTGCTTCGAAATATCGAAAATCAATTTGGCACTGCTGTAGAGATTGGTACTAAAACCTTTATGGAACCCGGCTTGTTCGGCAGGCTGAAAGTAATCAAATCTGCGTGCGAGACGATTCCTAATGACTCTCGAAATCAGCGTATATATACACATGAGTAAGCAGCGATATTGGTCTGAAGTTCTTTAAGAGAGCCTTATCACCTTTCTTGAACAACAATATCATTGTGCTTTTGGGCGTTTTTCCTTCGAGGATGACGGAATTGAACAGCTTCTAAAGAGTCTTAAGAACAGGTTTGCCACCAGCTTTCAGAAGGTCAGCCGTAATTCCATCATCACCCGGTGCCTTGTTGTTCTTAAGTCTGTTTGAGAGCCATACTAATTTCGTACAGGCCGATGTCCGGGATATCTTAGGTGTAGTGTCGGGTTAATAAGGTCTATTGCCATACTTGTTATAGGGGCCCTTGTTGTCACATATAACTGTCCATATAACCTCTCGACTTCCCTCAAAACCTCGGACTTGGTCGAAACAACTCTGCCGTCATGCCGATCTCTCGCAAAGACTTTAGAGCCTTTGTTTCCCTCGATCGCCTCGTCAATATTGATGGTATTGAAGCAACGTATGCCGCGAGTCCGAGACTTGGAGATCTGACGATTAATTCGCTTAAATTAAGAGACGAAGTAGCCATAATCGCCACGCTTGGCAGGTGGGTTGGCGTTCGCAGTACAGTTGATGTTAAGCTATCCAGAAAGATGTGGCGGCCCATCTTTCGGATTTGTCTCTTAGTCGCCTTTTACGACACCTGCGGGAAGAGATGGGCAGATTTAAATATGAAAATAGAATTTCAACTAAAGGGCTTAATGGGAGATTTTTTGAGAGAGGATTAAAAAAAATTGTTGTAATAGATGGTGTTAATTAAACACGATTCACATTTACACATTTTGCGCTTTCTTCTCAGAATAGATAGGTACTAAAACTAAGTATCTTTTCACGAAACACCTGTCCGAGTAAGTTCGGTTACCAAATTAAATAGGTACTTGAGAGGTACGCCGAACTACACTTTTTACTTTTTAAAGTAGGGGTCTGAAAATCTCCCATTAATTGATTTGATATATAGGTATTTCGCAAAAGTACTAATTTTTTGCTAATAGAAAAGATGAAAATACAATTTTTTTTCAAAAAAAATCAAAAGTGGTAACCCTAGTTGTGGGTATGTTTGTTTACTGCAAATGAATGTGTTATTTGCGCAAATGGTTCATTGCGTGCGAATTTCAACGCTTTTTAGTTGCCGTGAAGTACGTTATCATGAAGGTCACACTAATAGTCAACCGAATTTTTTATAAATAGGTACTTATTGAACTATCGTAAGCCATACCACAGAATATCAATTCCCAATACATACCTAAAATATGTAGATAAGTATGTAATCCCTTTCCGATTACCGTAGGTGTTCGCAAACTAGGGTTCTGTCCTTAACGAGCGTTCAACGCTTGATCAACGTGAACATGTTGCCTAAAGGGCCCGGGAACGGTACCGCCGATCTGCAATTACATTTGATGTACTAAAAATTACAAGGTACGAAAATGATTTCAAAAGATTCTATTACCTACAAAGTACTAGCATTTGCGCGTAGGGCGTAGGGTTGCGCGTTTGTCGGTTTTCTACAGGTTGCATTTCGGAGTGTGCGAAGCAGTTGCACTACCTCATTCCGCCGGCCCCTTTCCGCCATCAGGTGTGCGATCCGGGTTAACGCTTCATCCTTATGCAGTGGATCTTCCAGCTATCCGCACGAGCCGCTTTAGTTCAACCTTCCAATCAAAGAAATAATGTAGCAAGTATTATACCATTTTAGAATCCTTATTAAATGCGTCAACTTTTAGTGCTACTTGCCAACCTGGCGTAGTACTTTTTTTTTTTCAGTACAGTCCGTTAAAGTTGGACGAAATATTAATTGTCTATTCATTGTACGGCATAATGTGACACTTTCTTCCAAGCTGGAGCAGTTGACTTAGAATTCTAAGTAATAGGTTAGATTAGCACTATTCGGGATTACATAAGAAAAATAAAATTGAAAAAAAGTTAAGATTTGTAGCAACAGGAGCTAAAAAACCATCACAGGGTGTACATTTTCTCGAAAAAAAAAGAAATGCCTATAATTTAAAAAATTCAAGACTTAGATTTTATTTTTTATTTTTCTAGTAACTATTATGATTTGGACTATCACCCGATTGCGGCTTGACGTCGACTTACGGGACACCCATACATAGTAATCTGTGAGCCAAACCAAACTCCTAGAAAAAGATACTCCTTTTTGACAGAAATCGAAATATTTTTTCAATTTAATATTTTTTTTTTTTTTTGTATTTTCGTAAATTAAAATTTGTTAATGTAATAGATTCCTATCGGCTTCTATTTGAATTTTTGAGTAATGCTTAAATATCGCTCTTTAGTGAGAAGATGCCCGTCGAGAGAAAAATTGTGAAATTGGCCAACTCCAGAACTTCGAAATATGGCTAAAATTACTCAAACCTCATAATCCAACACTGTTTTCACTGCCAAAGAAAACTCTTTTATTTAAAAAGTAAGTAGTACTTACGTTAAGTAGTAACTACTTAAGTTTAGATAATTATTTGTGTAGTGCATTCTTGATGGAACTCCATTGTATGATAAAATATTATTGATGATGATGAAGATACTGATGATGATTAATTGAAAACCAGTCGCAATATGTAGGACATGCAGAAGGCCTTTGACTGTGTCCCTCGGGAGATGATCTGGTGGGCATTGCGATCCAAGTTGGTGCCCGAGGCCTATATTGACATTATCCGAGACATGTACCGCGATTCCGATTCAATAGTGAGGACTGCTGTTGGTGACACCAACCCGTTCCCTATTACCGTTGAGGTACATCAGGGTTATGCGCTCAGCCCACTTCTATTCAACATGATATTAGACGTATTGTCAGATAGCATACGAGACTACCATGAGGCTTCCCGTGGCTTCTCATGTATGCTGACGATATCGCGCTGATAGACTCGGACAAGGGGCGACTAGTCCAACGTGTAAATAAGTGGTAGGAGTCACTTGAGAAAGGCGGTCTGAAGATTAATGTGGCGAAGACAGAGTACATGGCCTGCAACAGTGCAGATCCCCTACCCTTGCGCATAGGCGAAGATGAAGTCAAGCGCACAGATCAGGCCAGGTACCTGGGATCTGTACTTAGCGCGACCGGCGACCGGTGACATCGACAGCGACGTCAAAGCCCGAATATCCGCAGCTTGGTCCAAATGGCGGTGGGTGACAGGTGTCATTTGTGACCCTAAAATGCCGATAAAGCTGAAGGGACAGGTCTACAAGACCATCATTAGACCTGCTCTCCTATACGGCAGCGAGACTTGGCCCCTACTAGAGCGACACAAGCAGGAGCTGCGCGTCACGGAAATGAAGATGCTGCTGTGGATATGTGGAGTTTCACGAAAGGATCGCGTTCGAAACGCCCGCATTCGAGGTAGACTTGGCGTCCATGACATCGCAGATAAGCTGCAAGAGTACCGCCTTCGATGGTATGGCCACGTCTTGCGCAGACCGGCAGAATACGTGGGGAACAAATGTCTGGCCATGCCACCCCCGCCAGGCAAGGGTAGGAGAGGCCGGCCCAAGAAGCGATGGCTTGACGCACTCAAGACTGACATGCGTGAAAACAAGGTCACCACTAAGGATGCTGATGAGCGAGCGAAGTGGGCCAGTAAGAGTAGGAAGGCGGACCCCGGGCCCTCGCGTGCCAAAAGCGCGACCGGGACATAAATGATAAATGATAAATGATAAAATATTTTATTTTCTCAACACATAGGCATCATAATTATCTAGATAGTAACAGATTTATTTAATTCACAGTAGAACCTGTGTGAGAGACTGGTGTCCGCACTAGGTAATAAATACCTGTCTTACAGATCACCAGGCCCTCGGCCCAATGGAATGTAACCAATACAAAATTGCTTAATTTATGGTATTAATAAAACCTTTTTTTTTTTTAAACATTTCAGTTTTAAAACAATAGAAACAATAATATTAACAATCAAAACATTCAAATAATTCTTCATAATATTAAATACGTTTGTGTGCATGTGTGCATGTATGTGCATGTGTTTATGTGTGTTAGTGTGTGCCTAAATACATAGAAGAGCCTCAGTCGCTTCGTAGTCCTTCTCCATGAGCCACCTCAATAAACGAGTTTTGGTTTCGTGTTTAGAGAGGGAATATATAGTCAGCGCCTTATGGATTTTATTGTATAGATGTGCCCCTCTAAAATGATAAGACCTTTGAGCGATAGCAGTCTTACATGCTGGTGTATGACAGATCGTGTGCTTTCTTCTCTTGCCCTGGTTAAGTGAAGGGTCGTATCCAATTTCCGAGTGTTTGTGGAGCGTGGTATGTAGGACATACAGTTGACGAACTGTCAAAACTTTAGCTCGTTGGTAAAGTTCGGCAGTCGGAAATAAATAAGGTAGCGAGTAGCATGTTTTGAGAACAGCTCTCTGTGCACGCTCCAGTCCCAGCAACGTAGTCTTGGGTACTCCCCCCCATGAAGATATGCAATACGAGAGCACAGATTGACATAAAGCATAGTATACACTTTTAATAACAGACTCGTCTGCTACGTGTCTCAGATTTTTAAATATGTAAATCAGTTTACGAGCTCGCGACGTCAATAAATCGATATGTTGTTTGAAGCTGAGTGTATTATCTATCAGGACACCGAGATATTTCATTATAAGGGTGCATTGAATTGTAGGACAGGAACATGATGAGACATTAAAATCGGGACAGGAGTGCGCAATAATTTTGTGCTGAGGGTTTGGTTTAGAAGTTTTGTGGTGTGACAATGTAAATGTAATATACTTAGTTTTTTCAATATTTAGGGATAGTTTATTAGCACGTATCCAATTTGATACTGTATCAAAACCTGTCTGAGCATATTTAAAAACTTCATCCCATGTGTCAGCTGCAAAAAGGAGTGCCGTGTCGTCAGCGTAAGTAATTATTTTGCCATGGGATAGCTGTATGTTACAAAGTTCATTAATAAACATTAAGAAAAAAGTGGGGCCAAGGATACTTCCCTGGGGTACTCCATATGACAGAGGTAGGTCTTCACTCACGAGATTACCTATCCTAACACGTTGACACCTATCCCTGAGATAATCGGCTAGGAGATCGTGTTGTACGTCTCGTATTCCCATTTCATTAAACTTTTTAAGAAGTAGTGGAACAGACACCGTGTCAAACGCTTTGGCGAAATCGATAAATAACGCCACCACCTTCCTTCCTCCATCCAGGTTTGATACAACGAAATTTGTTAATTCGTGAACTGCCTCGTCTGTAGACTTTCCCTTTCGAAAGCCATACTGAGAAGAAGAGAGCAAATTTTTATTTTCTAAGAAATTAACTAATCTTTTATTTATAATTTTTTCAATTATTTTAGAGACAGTAGGGAGGATAGATATTGGCCTGTAGTTGTTTACCGATTTTTTAGGTCCTGCCTTATGTATGGGATGTATTTCTGCCTTTTTCAAGATGATAGGGAATTTACCAGTTTTTAAGGCCAAATTACAGATATATGCCAAAGGTGCGGACAATATATTTTTGAAAGTTTTTAGAAATTTTGAAGAAATGTCATCACGACCCACAGCACAGTCATTTTTCAAACCCATAATTACGCTTTCGATTTCCTTTACATCCGTCGGGAGAAGAACAAAACTGTTACTGGAAGAAGTGGCGGTTGAGGGAGATATGCCAACGATCTGATTGGATTGAACACTCTCTGCAATATCTTTGCCTATATTTACAAAGAAAGTGTTTACCTTATTTACTGACCCTTTCGGGTCTAATTGATCAACGAGTTCTGTTAAATGTTCTTTCATTTTTGTAGTGTTTGTTATTGTTTTAATTACTTCCCATCGCTTTTTATTAGTTGTTGCTTGCTTTATTTGCTGTTTCTCGTATTCAAGTTTCAATTTTCTTAACAAATTAACGCAGTAATTCCTATATCGTCTATAAGTTATTTTTAAGATTTCATCATCGGGTTGTTTTTTTACTTTTTGGTGTAATTTATCGCGATTTCGCATGCAACGTAAAACGCCGTTTGTAATCCAAGGTTTTCTAATGGTTTTCCGACTTGGAATTGGGGCATTTGTGGTATACGTGTTTATTGCGTTACAACAAAGTTCAATAAAAACATTAGCTGCCTCATTTACCTCTTTGCATGCAAAAACGTTGTCGAAATTGATGTCCTTCATGTGTTCTCCTAGCTTATCGTAGTCTGTACGTTTTCCAGACCTAGGATACTTATTATGACGTATTTTGAGACCTAGGAAGAGAAGCACAGCATTATGGTCAGTAAGAGATGTGTCTGCAACATAGCAATATGCTGAGAGACTGGTCTTTAAAACAACGTGGTCCAGACACGTTCGTGTATGTGTAGGTATGGTGTGTGCTGGTAGCATACCGTGCATAGCTAGGAGGTTCAAATAGTTATGCGAGCGCGGGTCGGAATTATTTTCAGAGATATCAATATTTAAGTCCCCCATTACGGTGATATTTTGATATTTCGAATACCTCAGCAAAAGTTTGTTTAGGGAATCAAGGAAGTTGGTTATGTCCCTTACACTCGGTGGCCTATAAATTACTATAATAATTGAATTCGAGTTTACCTTAATTAACAAACAGTTAGCATCTTGCAAATTGGGTTCTTCGAATTCGGATTCATATGAGGTTTTGATGTAGACTATAATCCCTTCATTCTGAGTTCTGTTAGATGTTGTTTTAAAATATTTATAGTTGTCAAGTATGGGTATTTGAGGTGTTGAAGGTAACCAACATTCCGTTAAGGCAACAATGTCCCATTCAGTACCACTTCTCTGTAACATCGCTTCCAGTCCCGAAAAGTTACGTTTTACGCTTCTTATATTTTGCGTTATTATTTTTAAGTAGGATTTATGATTTTCAGGCACACAGTGTTTGCAACTTTCTATGTCACTTATTTTGGACGACTGAGCTATTGACATCATATCCAAGTCGTCATTCAAACCATTTTGCAAATCATCGAATTTGCTACAAAAACGCTAGGCTGAACCATAAAAGGGATCGCAGATAGTGTCATACATACCTGTCTTCGTGTTTGTGTGAATGTACGTGTTCGTCTCAACTGATATGATATGAAGTTAATCAATGTTAGAGTTGTATAAAGGGTGGTTTGCATATGTGATTTTATTGTATAATAAATTGTGATTTGTGCATAATGTGAATGTATGTAGATAATCAAAGTATAATTGTAAATTACCATAAGATTATTAAAATTAGATTTAGTAATTAAAATTAGTAATAAATTATTAGAATTAGGAACTATCAATAAATTATTACAACAAGAAATCATTAAAATTAACATTAGGAGAAAGTAATATATTAAAACTAGTCAATTAGTAACTTGCTCTATGGGGGGCAGATCTTTTTCAGACGTGATCTTCAGAGCCGGTGCCTCCTCCCTCTTCCTTAAGTACACTACTCCATGGGATGTCCAGCAAAATTGGTATTTATTTTCTGCAGCAAAGTCTCTAGCGCATCTGAAGAGTTTCCTGGTTTTAAATGTCAGGGATTCCGAAATGAAGATGCGGTTTGCCCCTCCTTCTATTTCTAGGTGTTTAGTAGAAATTTTTGCCTTAGAATGTTGCCTATTAAAAGTTTTATATGCTGCGAGAAGCCTGTCTTTGCAGCTGGCTGTGGTAAATTCAACCATTATCGGTTTATTCGCCTCATTTTTTGTGTTGATTCTGTAGATATCTTTTATTTCAGTCTCGCCAATGTCGACACTCAAAACGGAACAGATTTTCCGAAAAGAGTCGCGCAGATCTATTTTCTTTTCCGATTTCAATGCCTTAGGAACATTGCGAATCTCAATTTCCATGGAACGGTTCCTTTTTTCAAGCTGTTCTACTCGGTTTTCCAACGCCTCAACATATTTTTGTGTTTCCTTCCGTTCTGTTTTATAAAAATTAAGCTCTTCGCGCATTTCGTCATATTTTTGACTCAGAAAATCCAGAGATTTAACTATTTCGACGTTCTGCTCTTTGATTGTATCTACTGTATTTTGGATACTAGCCAACTTTTTATTTTGTAAGTCGGTAAAACCCGCAAACATTATTCGCATATCGTCCATAAAAGTCCGCATTGTATTCTCCTCATCGCTAATGAATTTGCGCTTGTTTCTTGTTGTTAAGATATCCAGCGCTGAGTCCGAACCAGCGTGTTGTAGTGTAGCCGACGGCTGGGCCAGCGCGGGGGTTGAGGTTACGGTAGCGGCGGGGGGATCTTGCATTGCTACGGGAGTAGTCGGTGGGGTGCGTCGCAAAGGCATAGCAAAATAAAGCGGTGTACCAGGCAAGCAGTATTAAGCAGAGGCAAAGATAATGATTACGGCGGGGTTCCAGTTAAACCGGTCGGTATCGACGATTTCATACAACTTGGCTATCCGTCCAGTATAAGTTGACCCCCGACGTTATGCGTCGGGTGCAAGTAAGAAAGCAATAATTCTTATGAATGTATAGTATGTATCTAACTCACTTGACTATTCGTAGTACGTATTGACTGTCGAACTTGTAGTAATTTCTTCTTTGTGTGCGTGTTTCCAACAGCAGGCGCGTGGGACTGCGATAGATCTTCAGTGTTTTATGCACTCCTAATTTTAAGTATACTATTTTTGATTTCAAATTTATAATAAT